>CM042881.1:10000961-12549352 GCA_023653495.1 Melastoma candidum | reverse complement strand
AGGTTATAGCCTAAATCGGTCAGCAACCTTCTATAGTTGGAAAGAAAGAATATTTTATTTCCAACTTGAGAAATATGATGATGGGGTCGTGCAAATATCTGGTTGGAACCTCCAGATTTAATTTTGTCTTATTTTGACAATTAAATCCCCAGATAATGCATTACAGAAGGTTCGGCCAGCAACAGCAACTTGACCTTCTATATAAGGAAATAATCAACGATTTATTCCCAAAATAATTGATTCGTTCCAGACAAGTAAAACATTGTATCTGGACGAAATATTAATCCAAATAATATTCTTAAGAATATTCTCTTTTTGAATTAATAATTTAATTAAGATAATCAATAATTAATTAATAAATAATTTATTATTGAAATATCTATTTATGGAAATATTCTCTAATCACGTCTCTTGATCTGAAATGATCCTTGGAGGGTGAAGAAAATATTTTCGTGATATTTTTCCTCTCTTACGAAGCGTATCTTCGTTACAGGAGGTTTCAGCTTCTGTAAAGTCATTGCAGGTCAAACCTGCTGTTTGACTCATCATCAAAATCTTGTCAACAAGCTGTTATTTTCTGCTGATGTTAATGCAAAAAACATTATTCTTCCCATCATAACTTCCTCTCAATCTGAGGGAACAAAACAAAGACTTGCCTGATCAAAGGAAAGGGGTTCACCACTGAAAAGTTGGTGTGGTTGTTGGGTAGACATTCAATTCATGATACCCTCCAGCATTCAAGACCCACCCCAGAAAGACGATTCCTGTAACGTTTTTATGAGTTTGGAAAATCATTGTTGCTTATAGTTGCAGTGTCCATAAGATTTGTCATCATGTTAAATACCAAGATGTAGAAAGAAGAAGAAGAAGGGCGGATCGTCGTTTTCATTGATCTCTACCCAGAAGAAAAGAAAGTCGTTGAATTCCCAGGCACATTCGCACGTGGTTTGTGTTTTCTTAACTGTCCCCCGATCAAAACAAAAGTCTCACAAAGTTATTACAGTCTGAATGCATCGGTAATATTGTGCTGGAAATAGTTCTACTGTTGATTTCGTGGCCCGTGTGTTGTCCAAAAACTATCAAGTAAAGTGACTTCTGCACAAACCCTTTTAAGCTGTTAGATGATTGATGAGGTATACTTGTTATATTTCATTACCCGACTCTTTAGTTCTTCTTCTGCTTCTTGCCTGTGTGTCTGAAATGTAAGACCAAGCTCCATTCAACAGGAGATGTGTAATGACAAAAGGGAAGAAGACTCACCACCATGAGGATACCTCCCACAAAATCAACCCCCCACTCAAACTATATGTAAAATAAATATATATATTCATTTTTTCGAGTTGGGTTTTGTTTTTGTCCACTCTTACATGCCTTGGCCACGGTTCTCGTGTCCGGGGAACCTACTCACCCACTCCAGATTCAAGGGGCTCTCGTTCGAGAAGTCGAAGAACTCGTCCATGTCGAACGCGTCGGATGAGATCATCTCTCCCGGTTCTGCTCTGTTGGACGCCACCCCTTCCGCCGACTTCCTTTTGCTTGGCCTCTCGCTCCCCCTTCTGGGATCGGCCCCTCGGGCCTCCCCCTTCTGGCATATCCTCTTGCTCAAATGAGACTTCCAGTAGTTCTTTATCTCATTATCTGTTCGACCCGGCAGCCTCCCGGCAATCAAAGATCACCTGAAAGCCAAAACAAGCCAGTGAGAATCGGGGCAAGAGCGCCTGTGACACTCATCGGCAAAGCGCATTTCGCTCGGAGCAGGTCCCATTCGTATCGTGCCTGTTACCCAACAACTTGTGAAGCCTGAGTATCAAATCCTCCTCCTGGTCGGTGATGTTGCCTCTCTTGATGTTAGGCCTGAGGTAATTCATCCACCTCAGCCGACAGCTCTTGCCGCACCGCTTGAGACCTGGGAGTGGGGGGAGAAATCAGCTGCCGCTCAATCAACCCCCACATGAGACTAACCCATTACACACCCTTAGGACACAGAGAGGGGCAGGGGAAGAAACAGGGGGCACCGGCTTTGGAGGCGATGGTCTTCCATCTCTTGGCTCCGTGGACAGAGATGACCTCGGCCAGCTTGCTGTCCTCGTCGGGGGCCCACGCCCCCTTGCTCAGCATTAGTCCCTTAGCTGCTCTCTTCTCCATCACTGCCACTCTAACACTTGCAAAACAAAAAACAAAAAAAAAACAGGAGAGAATGATAATGGAGGTGTGTTTTTACGTGTGTTGTTGATGTGACGCCCGGAGAGGTCTGTTTTTTGCTGGTCTTTTTGAAGGGTGCCTTTTTATTTACCAAATTATCATAAATGTATCCTTTGAGCTTTTTTTTTTTAAATTTAACTTTGACTATGAAACGCTTCTAAAGTGAAGTGAATATGTATCTATCGTTATACTTTTTTTAGATTTCGTTAACTCGTCGACTAATAAGGGATGACGTGACTACACACATGAACAAGACGTCAAAAATCTCCTTCTACCTGTTCCGTGATAAACTGAAGCTTCTACGCTTACTACTGCAAGAACACACAGCCAAGCTACACAGAAATAAACAGATGACTACTATTCCATTCCACAACCACAACAACGCACTATCAGACCTCGCACACAACGCCACCCAGCAAAACCCCGACAGCCCAAGCCAGTTAAATCTCCATCCGATCACCACATAGCACCATCGTCCCACTCCTCCTCTGCCTGGCCGGAAAACTAATTAACTAATCCAGCTGCCACTTTGCCACCTATATATCGATCGTCTTGGGCTGGGCCAGACCCAAACGCACAAGCCCATTTGATAACCCGACCCACTACTTAAACTATAACCGACTTCTAACGGCTACTAACGGCCGCTCCTTCCCGCCCTTCTATCTTTACTTTACTGTCTTCCCTCCTGCCAGCAAAGAGAGTCTTCCTCAGCTTCTGCAGTTGTCCTCCTCCCTCCTTCGCAGCTCCCTTTCTTTATTCCTCAGCTCCTCTGCCTACGTCTTCAGTCAGTCCTCCTCGTATCAATCGCCCCCTCTTGGAGTACACTTGTCCTCAAGTGTACAGCTTGGGTACTTGCTTTCCAGATCAAAGAGGAGTTCCCATGTTGCGTTTTCCTCCAATTCCCCTGACCATTGCACCAGAACTTTAGTGACAGCATGATTACCTCTCTTGACCATTCGCCTAGCTAAAATGGCTATAGGTTTCTTGTCATGTGGCTCGCAGAACTCAGGTAATGCAGAAGAAATCTGAGCTATATCAGAAACACTTCGTCGCAACTTGGAAACGTAAAAGGTAGGATGTATAGCAGACCTAGCTGGTAAATCCAATCGATATGCCACCTTGCCAATGCGATCTACCACCTTGTAGGGTCCATAAAACAGAGGGGACAATTTGTGGTAGCTTCTCTGCACTACTGTCTGTAAGGCCGAAGTTTCACGAACACCCAATCCCCAATGGCAAACTCCATGTCCGTTCTGTGCTTGTCTGCCTGCTATTTCATTCGATACTATGCTCTATCCAATTGGAAAACTCAGCAGTTTGATCATCCCTTCCCTATCTCTCAGCTCCCGATCCACCGATGGTAAAACGTGGTCATGGGGAAGGTAGGGTATCTGTATAGGCGGAGGATACCCATATAAAGCTTCAAAAGGGCTCATCCGAATGGTAGAATAATAGGTGTTGTTGTACCACCATTCAGCCAATGATAACCACTTGCCCTACTCTCTCGGGCAATCTCCTACCACACATCTCAGATACGTCTCTAAGCAACGATTCAAAACTTCTGTTTGCCCATCACTCTGAGGATGGTAAGCCGTGGACATGTGCAACTCCACCCCCTGCAAGGTCATCAATTCCCTCTAAAACTTACTCATAAAGATGGTGTCTCGATCACTCACAATGGTGGCTGGTAGACCATGTAGCTTAAATATGTTGTCTAGGAAGACCTGTGCCACTCCTTTGGCTGAGTATGGGTGGCGCAAAGCCATGAAGTATCCATACTTGCTCAGCCTGTTGACCACTACTAAGATATTGTCCTTTCCCTGTGATAGAGGCAGGCCCTCGATGAAATCCATCGAAATATCTCTCCAAATCTCATTGGGTATTGGCAGAGGCTGTAACAGCCCAGGAGAAGCTGTGTTGTCATACTTACACCTCAAACAGATATCACACTCTCTTATGAACTGTCGGACTTCCCTCTCCACGCCCTTCCAAATGAACAAGCTAGTGATTCTTTTGCAACACCCCTGAATGACCTCCAACTGGACTGCTATGAAACAGACGGATGATTTTTTGCTTGAGCTCCTTGCTATCTCCCACCACTAGCTTGGAACCTCTTTTTAATACACCTTGTTGCCACTGATACTTTGAATGAGTCTGCTCTCCGTTTTTAAGCCTCTCTATCAAACCAGCCCATTTGGCATCAGCCTCCCAACTTTCCTTCACCTCATCTAACAGAGTAGGTGAGTACTCATAAGTGATGGCAGAGAATAGCTTCGGCCCTTGAACTCGGGGCAAAGCATCTGCAGCCGCATTCTCCCTCCCTCTTTTATATATTATCTCATAGTCGTATCCCATCGACTTAGCTTGCAACTTGAATTGGATTTTTGTATGAAATCTCTGCTCCAACAAGTACTTTAAGCTCCGGTGATCCGTCTAAATTATGAAATGCCTCCCCGTCAGGTAATGGTGCCATTTTCCCACTGCGTAAACAATTGAATAGAGCTCCTTCTCATAAACAGACAGTCCGTAATGCAGCTGGTTTAGATGGTTACTGATATAGGCTATTGGATGGCTCCTCTGCATCAAGACAGTTCCAATGCCCACATCACAAGTGTCTGTTTCCACTGTGAAGGTCTCGGTGACATCTGGAAGGGCTAATACTGGTGCTGAACTCAGCAATTGCTTCAGCTGATTAATTGCATTCTGGGCCTAAAATGTCCACTGAAACGCATCTTTTTTCAACAGGTTAGTTAGAGGTTTGTTGATTATGCCATACCCCTTCATGAACCTCCGGTAATATCCACTCAAACCTAAGAATCCCCTCCGCTGCTTCACTGTAGTAGGAGTTGGCCACTCTTGCACCGCTCATACCTTGGCTGGATCGGTAGAAACCCCTTTTGCCCCAATGAAGTGTCCAAGATATTCCACCCTTGAGCTCCCAAACGCGCATTTAGACCGTTTAGTGAACAAGGTATATTTCCTCAGAATTGACAGAGCAAGTTGCAGATGTTGTGCATGATATCCCTGTGTCTTACTATAAACCAGTATATCGTCGAAGAAAATTAAGATGAATTTCCGAAGATAAGGCCTGAAAATGGCATTCATGAGCCCTTGGAATGTGGAGGGAGCGTTGGTGAGGCCAAACGGCATCACCAATAACTCATAATGGCCGTCGTGTGTCCTAAAAGCAGTCTTGTGTACATCCTGTGGGGCCATTCTAATCTGGTGATACCCTGCCCTCAGGTCGATCTTCGAAAAGATTGTAGCTCCGAACAGTTCATCCAACAACTCTTCTATGATGGGAATCGGGTATTTATCTTTCACAGTAAGAGCATTCAATTCCCTATAATCGACACACAACCTCCATGATCCGTCCTTCTTCTTTTCTAAGACAACTGGTGAAGAAAACGAGCTTCTACTCAGTTGTAGCACTCCAGCACTCAATGGCTCATGTATCATCCTCTCAATCACGTCCTTTTGTGTCGCTGAATGTCTGTAAGGCCTGACATTGACCCCCTGCACGCCCTCCTTCAGCTGGATCACATGATCATGGCCTCTAAAAGGTGGTAAACCTTTTGGCTCCTGAAATATGTCCTCAAAAAAAACTATGACTTCTTCCCCATCCGGATGTTCTCCATTACCATCAAGGAAACAACAATGCAATGGGGATTCAACCGACCCTCCAGCTCTTACTTCATCCCAGCAACAGATAAAGGCGGAACCACATTTCTCCAAATTTTACCCTCCTTTGCTGTCAACTGCAGCACCTTGCTGTCAATAGCTCGTTCATTGCCCACCAACCTCACTTCCCTCTGTTTCCATATAAATCGCATCACAGCCTCTTGGAAATTCCAAGTGATATCGCCCAATTCAGCTAGCCATTTCACCCCCAAGACCATCTCACATCCTCCCAAAGCAATCAAATAAAAGTCAGCCACAAAACTATAGCCCTGTACCTCCCACTCAAACCTCTTCAGCATAGTAGTGCAAAAGATACTCCTTCCATCCGCTACCATCACTCTAACAGGAGCTATGGGAATCGTAGCCAAATTCATTCCTTTAACCACCCCTGAATCTAAGAAATTGTGGGTGCTCCCTGAATCGATTAATATATTCAAACTCTTCCTTTTAAACTGTCCTTCCACCTTCATAGTTTGTACCCCTGTCCCTCCCTCTTCTCCCTTCATGGCATGCATGGTTACTGTAATCTCCTCTAGTTCCCCGAGTAGCCTATCTGTGTTACCATCTCCCTTCAGGCCCTCCTCACCCTCTTCTTGTCCCTCCTCCACAATCAAAGAGAAAAACTGTCTTTTAGTGCACCTATGCGATCTTGTGAAATGTTCATTGCACCCGAAACATAATCCCTTTAGCCTTCTATCTTTTATCTCTTCCTGTGTTAAGCGCCTTCTTCCCTAAGACACATTTCGGTTGTCTCTCCCTGTTGGAACTCCTCTGTTATCCCCTCCACGGTAAGAGCTGCCAGACAACCCTCAATTCTTCATAATTCCTATGCTCGTAGGCATGGTAACGACAGGCTCATCTCATCCCTGCTTCCCTCGCTGACACCCTATTGGTGAAACGTGGAGGTCTCGCTCCCTTTTCTATTTCAATGAGGGGTGCATCCTGGCTCAAAATTCTGGCGTTTGCTTGAGCGCTAAGCAGATCCACGGGTCGGAGCAACCACAGAGTGCTCTGATATTCCTCCTTCAGTCCGTTGATAAACTAGCTCACTTGGAATTGCCTAGGCAGGTCGATCTTCTCAAGGACCCTCCTCAAGCAAGCATCGAATTCAGTCATGTAAGAGTAGATGTTATCTAATTTTCCTTCCTCCCTCAAGTTCTTCATTTTGCCCATGGGATCTTCAAATACTTCTGCCCCAAATCGACGATTGAGC
This sequence comes from Melastoma candidum, assembly GCA_023653495.1. Classification (NCBI taxonomy): domain Eukaryota; kingdom Viridiplantae; phylum Streptophyta; class Magnoliopsida; order Myrtales; family Melastomataceae; genus Melastoma; species Melastoma candidum. The sequence continues at coordinate 12,542,256 of CM042881.1, read as the reverse complement.
ACTGCCACATACTCTTCCCAACTCAAGGGCACCCCAGTACTCCTGTTTCTTATGTAGGTGAAGTGCCACTGTAAGGCTCCGCCATACATATATAGTGAGGCCAGCTTGACCTTTTTATTCTTCAGCACCCCCTCTAACTCAAAATAATGTTGGCATTTATACAGCCAATCCTCTAAGTTGGTCCCGTCGAAATCAGGAAACTCAACCTTAGGCATAACAAACGTAACAGGCCCCCTGCTGGTCACCTCAACTTCTCTTGTTAAGGATCTTTCTATTGCAGCCCTTTCCAACACCGCCGACCCTGACTCCCTCCACTTATCCATCTCTGACAACTGAGTCTGCATTTCAGACAGATGATACATCGTATTCGTCTGCATTTCTTTCATTTCCGTCGTCATTAACTCCATCCTCTGCATCATATCGCTCAGCACGGAACTCATGGCTTCTTGGTCTTTTTGTAACTCTCCATACCGCGTCTCCATCTCTTACTACAAGATCGTCGCTTTGATACCCTTGTTCCGCGATAAACTGAAGCTTCTACGCTTACTACTACAAGAACACACAGCCAAGCTACACAGAAATAAACAGATGACTACTATTCCATTCCACAACCACAACAACGCACTATCAGACCTCGCACACAACACCACCCAGCAAAAACCCAACAGCCCAAACCAGTTAATCCTCCATCCGATCACCACATAGCACCATCGTCCCACTCCTCCTCTGCCTGGCCGGAAAACTAACTAACTAATCCGGCCGCCACTTTGCCACCTATATATCGATCGTCTTGGGCTGGGCCAAACCCAAACGCACAAGCCCATTTGATAACCCGACCCATTACTTAAACTATAACCGACTTCTAACGGCTACTAACGACCGCTCCTTCCCGCCCTTGTATCTTTACTTTACTGTCTTCCCTCCTGCCAGCAAAGAGAGTCTTCCTCAGCTTCTGCAGTTGTCCTCCTCCCTCCTTCGCAGCTCCCTTTCTTTATTCCTCAGCTACTCTGCCTGCGTCTTCAGCCAGTCCTCCTTGTATCACTACCCCTTTCCCACGTGAAAAAGGCCAATTTTATCTGGGTTTATCCCAAACCAAATTGGATGAAACGAAACCCAGAAACCCTAATCCCCAAATCGAAACCTTTGGAACGCGAATATGTCCTTCTCAAATCCCTTCTCACACGCAACCTTCTCGACCATTTGCTTCCTAGTCGTGATTTCCTTACCACCTGCACAACCATACCACAAGGAGAACCCTAATCGTCTCCATCCCTTCGTCAGAAGCTTCCCTGTAAGGTTCCCATCATCCCTGCAAGGTTCCGCAATGACAGACAATTACTAGTCTAGACATTGCTAGAAAAGCTTTTGGACAAACAGGCTTTGAAACCCATTGCCCAACTGCTCAGAAGCTCCTCACTGAGGGGAAGCAGAACAGTGGTTTTCTTGATCGTGGCTTGTGGGGAGCCAATTAGGGTTGCAGTACAAAACTATTACGTACTCGACCAAAGTTTCGTAATGGAGTACGAAGCTATTTCGTAACCTTTCGTACAGTACGAAATTTTCGTACCAACTTCGTACTCCTTTCTACCAACTTCGTATTCCTTTCGTACAGTACGAAATTATTTCGTACCACTTTCGTACTCGCTTCGTACACTGCGAAATTGTTTCGTATCCTTTCGATACTTACTTCGTACAATACAAAATATTTTGTACTCCGGAAAGAAATTATTTAGTATAGTACGAAATTATTTCGTACCTAATTTGTACAATATGAGACTATTTCGTACCCCGGAAAGAAACTATTTACTACTGTACGAAATTATTTCGTACCCACTTTGTACTCCTTTCGTACAATACAAAATTATTTCGTACCATTTCATACATGTTTCGTACAATATAAAGCACCTAGTGTGACTCGTTGCACGGGTTATCGTGACTATTAAAGGTAAATAAGTTTTTGGACGTTTCCCTCGGGCGGTGTTCTCGTATGTACAGCTCCTCACTGCGACTTCCCTTCAAACGTTTCACTCTGGCGGTACCCTCACCTACACATCACCCAGCTACGACTTCCCTTGCGTGGTCCCTTGGGACAACGACTGAGCAGATACAAAACTCCCGCCTAAGGTTTTCCTTCATACCCAGAATGTTATGCTATAGAAGATGGTCAGTCCATCGCCTTTTGTGCTATTGGAGAATATACCCTTCTCGTCGGCCCAATGCACCGTTAGTACGCCAGCTTCTAGCCGTGCTTCTCCTCTAACGACTCCCACAGCCTTCAACCAATAGTAGCTCGTGGCATCCAGGTCACCCTTCTAGAACGCTTCACCAACACCACAACCTTTTGCAGCTCACGTCTCTCGTGTGTGACTAACAAAACTCAAAAGAACAAACTCTTAGCACACTCTCATGTCTAACAACTATTTCTCACGTACTCTATTCTTACAATGCATCTGAATCCTTATTTATATACAACTACGAAAAGCTAAGCATAGAAAATACAATTGATTAATATAACTTCTACACATAAATGAAAAACGAATAAATGACGTATTCTATTGGTAAGTATCCGTCGGGATGAGATCTGATTAAGAATTTAATTTAATGTTGCATAAATGTGCAGAAGGTTCCGGAATACAAATCACCTCTTATGAATGGAAATAATTAAAAATTTATTTCCACAAAGTATTTTATCAAGTAACATGTTCGATGAATCTAGACAAGTAACACGCTCTGTTATCTAAAGAATAATTATTGATGGAAGAGGATAAGTAATCGATCATGTGGAACCTTCCATAAATACACAATTTATTCTCTTTAATTGAATATAAATTATTCCATTTCTTTGGTAACCAAATCATTTGATTTCGATCAGATATGTTGATCAATTTTGATAATTCCCATAGAATAATCACTTTTAATTTTGTAATTATTTATTAATTACATAAAAATACTTCATTACAGAAGATTCCCATTAGAAGTAGCTTTTGTTGTGTAAATGGTTGATTTCTGTCTCACAGAATAAGTCTCGTCGTAAAAAAAATTTCAACATTAACCAAGGTTACTGAATTTAAGGTCAAATGAGTAGGTCAAAAGTAGCATGAAATTCAATGAAATGCGATCCACAGACCATTAAAAGAAAGTATGTAATTCACCTTAAATTGGATTAAATGAAAGCCAAATGATGCCCAACCTAAATAGTATCATGTATATAATATTTCATAGCAAATTGACCCATGTGGACCAAATGACATTGGGCTTAACTAACCCAAACCATCAGATACAACCAAATTGCATGTCAATATGAATTTAATAATTCACACCACCCCTTTGTGGTGGGGAGGTGGTGGGGGTTCGAACATGTTTTCCATCCGAAACAGATGCACGCGGACGTTGTTTTCCTGTCCTTTCCTTCAGTTCAGTTCAAACGGGGAAATAATCGCTCGGATGTTGAGGAAACAGACAGAGACTACACCCACCTCTTGCCACTGTCCTAGGCTGGCTTGGAGATCTCCGTGGCACTCCACGTCTTTTTGCCCTTAATTGGTTCTTCTTGTTCATCTTCTTTAATTACAATCCCCTCCTCGTAAGAATCTAAAAATATGAATTAAACCATGTTCTGAATTGGCACATTCCTTATTTTTTTAAGTAGGCCAACATGGCCAAGCTTTTCTTGGAATATGGAGGGGCGTCAGTGGAGCCTGATCTTCTTTCTGTTATTGGCATTGTCGTCCTCCCACAATGCCGTGCCTACGATGGGAGCCTGAAGAAGAGGATCTGTAACGGGGAGACATACCCGAATTTCGGTTACGAGTGCTCCGTGAATACCGCAATAGATGCCATCCTGAAGTAGACGAAGCAACACCCTACCTACACTTATTTCTACGGCGGGAGATGTCCCCATGACGTGCTTTCCCCCTGTGTCTACGGATATGGATTTTGTAGAAAGGAACTCACGTCCAATGATTGTGGGGATTTCGTCGGTGATAAGGATAGCCTCTTTCAGGAGTGCACGCATAGCGTCGGGGCTCAAGTTGAACTTCAAGATTGTGGAATAAGATATGAGACCTACGAATTTATGGATTACCCTTACTGATATCTGGGATTTGGAAGTGAGGGATTTCACTCTAAATCTGTTCCTATCGGAAGCAAAATTAAGTTTTTTTTATCCTGTTATTAATGGCAAACAATAAGTTTGGAGTGTCGAAGACTGTCTTGTAAGCAAATGATGCAGCCCTCATAAGATTAGTTTAGCAACTTCACGGATGTGCGGTGACCGTGCACTTTTTCACTAATGGTAACATTAAGACACAAAGGTGGGACCACATTCATGCTATCCGGTCATTCTTGCACCTGACCATTACTGATGATCGATCATCTACATGGTCGGGTCGTTCTCCGTTTGGCTTTTCATCAAGGATAAGCAGCCACTTCATCCATCACATTATGCTCCCGGTAATGACGTCATGAAGATTAGTCAGTTATTTCTCTGCATATTCCTCCACATCGGCTACCATACGATGTGGATCGATGTTGTCTTTAGCCCCCTTTCCTATTCCCTTTAATTTTAAAATTGACGATACGGGATTTCCAAATTCGATTACATTTGTGTTTTATCTTTGGACCCTACAGCCTCGATCCACTGCCGGAATCTACGACCAGAAGACGGTCGAAAATAATCCCCAGGTAGCATCCGCCACTGCCTATTGACGTCTCGCAAATGTTTGAGAATTGAAATGAAATGAATGAACTGGAAATTAAAAACCTCCACCGAAGAGTTCTCTCCCGAGATGTCTTAGTAAAATACTCTTTTTATATATATTAAATAGGCAATTTTTGGCATGATCAGTTACTTCAAAATACAACAACAAAAGTTGTTGTAATCCGAAGATTATGTCAAGGACTATGTCGGTATACTTGTCTTAAAAGAAAGGAAAAGGAAAACATGGAAATTGAACTTGTCCGATGTTTGGGACGAATGTTCTGCTTGGTCTCTTTGTCAAAAACGTAGGCGGATCAAACTATGTTGTCACACGCCAGTCTCTATTTATTTTTCTTTACCAACTCGATGAGTTTCAACTACCGGACAGAGAAAGCTGAGAAATATTCCCGGACATTGCAATCTTTTGAAAATAAAGTACGTCCTTTTGAAATTCCTGAATTAAATTACCAAAATTGGGCTTATAAAGTCATTTGTTCCTTTAAGAAAGTCGGACTTTATAAGTTTAATTTCCTTCATGAGCGAAGTCGGACTGGACTTCATAAGTACGACTTCAGGGGATTAGTTCTAGACTTTTCAAATTATCTACCTTATTTTGCAAATTTTTTTCGAGGTTCAACTTTTTTGTTTAGTTTTTTTGTCATCCTTGTTTTTATCCGGGGCTTTCAATTTGTAGAAATAATCAAGCAGTACTCCTCACGATTGCAATCCAGAGTATGCTCTTACTCACAGATTAAAAAACTTTTTTTTATATAACTGTTGATTTTAGGTAATACAAGATAAAATGACATTTTTGGCAAGGTCGAGCTTAACATCGACGAGACCATGTGTAATGACAAGCCTATAGAGAAAAGCCATCGATGATGGAGAACTCTATGGTTCATCGATGGACATCCTGGACAGCATCACCATCGATGGTTGGCGTAGAAGCAGCTCCATCGATGGCTGACGTAGAAACAAGTCCATCGACGGGGCCCAGGTTGCCGAGGTGGCCACCCTCACCCCTTGGAAGGGCCAAATCTCTAAGGTCGAAGATCACCACATTATCGACCTCCCTTGCAATATCGATCGCAACCTCGACTAACGCATCATCAACAAGCCCACTTTTCGCCACGTCGAAGAAGCGAAGGGTGGCGCCTCACCCAACTGTTGTAAGATGACTGTAAGTTTTGTCCTTTGCATTTAGTGAATTCTCTACTTTTATTTTGTTCATTTACATTATTGGCGATCACATTTTCTTTTAACCCTTTGTGCTCTATATATCGCGACGTGTTTTTTCCGCAAATGATAGATTTGTTTAGTGATTAGAGGTAATCATGAAAGGTGTCGAAGAGTGTTAGTGGTAATTGAAACCTCGAACCGGTAATCATGTTCTTGCAATTCTACAAGAATAGGATTGCTGATAAAGGGGTTTTATGTAGCTTTTGCCGATAATGCCGTTCTTCTAGAATTACCGCATTGAGGGGCTTTTAAATAATTTCACACTACTCGCCTCCATACATTCTTCCACCCAGTCGTTCTCCTCCATATCTCTCCACACTCCTCCGTTGTGTCGCCCGACAACCCCTCCTCATCCTTTGTTGCGTGCCCGGTAAGTCCTCTTCCGTTGCATAGCCCGACAAGTCCTCTTCCTCCGTTACGTCGCCCGTCAAGCTATCCTCGTCCGTCGCGTTGGCCGATAAATCGTCCTCCTCCTCTGTTGCGTCGCCCGATAAGCCGCCCTCCTCCATCTCTGTTACATCACCCAATAATGTTGTTTTATATATAGGTTCACAGCGAACCTAACGAGCTAATAGGGACGTCGGCTGTTAAAGATCAACAACTACTTTCAAAGGTTCTAGAAGGTACTAGAAAGTTCTAGAATAATCTGGTAAGTTCAAAGGTCCTCGAAGGTACTAGAAAGTTCTAGAATACTCTGGTAAGTTTCTGGATAAATTTAGAATACTCTAGAACATATTAGAAACTTGGAGAAGTTTTTAGAAAATTCTAGAGGATCAATCCTAACCGTACATGTGGAATAATCCTAGCCGTAGATTGAGGAGGGCAACTAGTATAAATAGAGGTGAGGAGCCTCATTTGTAAAATTATCCAATAATCCAAGTATTTGAAGTAGTGGAGTGTTGGCTTCAAGTGATAGTGTTTCACTTCCTCTTCTTCCGAGCTTAGGAGTTCGAAGTCCGCTCAAAGACTAGCGTTCGCCTTGTTCAACGCTAAGTCGAGATCCAACATTTGGTATCAGAGCCAGGCGGTTGGGGTCCAGGTGCCGAAGTCCGGCAAAGGTTCTGCCGAAGTCCAGCGGAGGTTCTGCAGACGTATAGCAGAGGTTCTGCCAAAATACCGCCGAAGTTCTACCGAGGAAGCTGCAATCCGGGATTGCGTCGGGCATAGGTCGGGGACCAGGCTACGCTTCCAGAAGTCGAGATCGGTATGACGGAATTCAACACTGTCGGCATGCTGAAGAAATTAAACAACCAGAATTATAGCACGTGGAAGACGTGCATGGAGTCCTATCTTCAAGGCCAAGATCTTTGGGAGATTATTGGCGAAAGTGAGACAACCCCACCGGAAGAAGATGCTGTCGCTTTGAGGAAATGGCGAATTAAGGCAGGGAAGGCCATGTTCGCCATAAAGACTACTATAGAGGAGGAAATGCTTGAGCATATAAGGTACGCCACTACTCCAAAAGATGCCTGGGATATACTAGCGACTAGGTTCTCTAAGAAGAATGATATGAGACTACAGTTGCTAGAGAATGACTTGCTGGCAGTTAGACAAGGAGATTTAGGAATTAACCAATTCTTTACAAAAGTAAAGTCTATTTGACGGGAGATATCAGAGTTAGACCTAGGATCCAGGATTAGCAATGATAGGATGAGGAGGATTATTATCCATGGCTTAAGGCCAGAATATAGGGGATTTATTACGGCGGTGCAAGGATGGCCCACGCCGCCATCGCTAGAAGACCTGGAAAATTTGCTAGCTAATCAGGAGACGCTAGCAAAACAATTGGCTGGCATAACCTTAAAAAATGAAGATGAGGCGTTATATAGTAATAGGGGAAGAAGCTATACTAAGAATAAAAGAAGTGAGGAGAGAAGATTCCCACAAGGCAGTAGAAGTGAGCGACGTGAGCAGCAACCGAATAGACTACAACAACAGAAGAGAGTAGGCAAACCGGCTCAGCGGAAGGATGCAGAATGCTTCAATTGTGGTAAGAAGGGGCATTACGCCCGAGACTGCTGGTTCAAGAAGAAGAATGTAGAAGGAAATGCTGCCACATCAAGAAGTCAAGACGGAAATGAATCCGAAGAAGAGTGGAATCTAGAAGCATCCCTCGCCTTGCTAGAAGAAGATCAGTTGTTGGAAGACCAGGCTCTTGCAGTAGTTCACAATAACTCTGTGAACTATACAGAAAACTGGATATTTGACTCGGGGTGCTCCAACCATATGACAGGTGACGAGGAGAAGCTGCAGGAGTTGTCAGAATATAAAGGCCAACGAGTCGTCGTCACCGCCAACAACTCTAGACTGCCCATTGCTCATGTCGGGAAGACTATTACAGCCACCGATGACAGTTCCAACAAGGTCTACCACGAGCTAAAGTTTTCAGGAACGCCGTTCATGGAAGGACGGAAGGTAAACTCTATCTATGTTATGTCTGCAGAATCGGCATACATAGACAAAGTAAAGAAAAACGAGACGGCAGACTTATGGCATGAGAGATTTGGGCACGTTGGCTACCACAAGTTGAAGGTAATGATGAACAAGGAAATGTTGAAAGGCCTTCCACAGCTGGAGGTGAATGTTAACAATATATGTGCTAGCTGCCAGTACGGTAAAGCACACCAGTTACCGTACGAAGACTCCAAGTATAGGGCCGAAGAACCACTGCTGCTGATTCACTCTGATGTGTTCGGTCCATTGAAGCATCCATCAATAGGAGGCTACAGATACATGGTAACCTTCATCGACGACTACTCGAGGTACGTTTGGGTAGACTTTATGAAGGAGAAGTCGGAGGTCATACAGAAATTCAAAGAGTTTAAGATCAAGGCGGAGAGTGATTTGCAGAAGAAGGTAAGGTGTCTGCGCACTAATAATGGGGGAGAATACACCTCTAGGGAATTGAAGAATTCCTAAGAGAACACAAGATAAGGCGACAATTGACATGTCCCCACACACCACAACATAATGGTGTTGCAGAAAGGAAGAACAGGCATCTTGCAGAAGTTTGCCGAAGTATGTTGCACGCAAGGAATGTCCCGGGAAGATACTGGGCAGAGTGCATGAAGACAGCTGCAGATGTTGCAAATAGGCTTCCGCAAGCTCGCCTTGACTTCAAGACACCATTCGAGCTACTATGGAATATGAAGCCTACAGTGAGCCACTTTCGAGTCTTTGGGTGTGTCTGCTATGTGTTCATATCTAACCACCTACGAAGTAAGTTCGACAAAAAGGCGACCAAGTGCATCTTCCTAGGATACGACACAGAGAGAAAAGGATGGAGATGCTGCGATCCTATGACTAACAAGTGCATTGTATCAAGGAACATCGTCTTTGATGAAGCAACTTCCTGGTGGCTGCCTTCAAATGAACCAGAAGAAGAAGCTCAATTGAAACCAGGGGAGCAAATAACCCTAAAACCAACCATTAAGGAGACTGATGAAGGACCCACTATAACAGGGAATAATGACACAGAAGAAGAGAGACCTTGGCAATCAGGAGTGTACCAGAGGTCCTCTGAAGAGAATGCAGCAGAAGAAGAAACTGGTGACGGGACGACACCACTGAGGAGGTCCACAAGGCAACGAAGACCTCCAGCAAGATACATAGATGCAGCACTTGCAGAAGACGTTGATCCACAAGAGCCATCAAGCTACGAAGAAGCATCAAAGCATAAGGTATGGCAAAAGGCAATGAGTGAAGAGATCCGAGCATTGGAAGAAAACCAAACTTGGGATTTGGTTCCAAAACCTAGCGAGGTAAGACCCACACTCTGCAAGTGGCTCTATAAGGTGAATACTCGCACAGATGGTTCAGAGGAGAGATACAAGGCTCGTCTCGTCGCCCGAGGAATTTCGAGTACAACTCGGTATGATAAAAAGAGAAAGTAGTCGTTGAGGGGGAGTGTTAAAGATCAACAACTACTTTCAAAGGTTCTAGAAGGTACTAGAAAGTTCTAGAATAATCTGGTAAGTTCAAAGGTCCTCGAAGGTACTAGAAAGTTCTAGAATACTCTGGTAAGTTTCTGGATAAATTTAGAATACTCTAGAACATATTAGAAACTTGGAGAAGTTTTTAGAAAATTCTAGAGGAACAATCCTAACCGTACATGTGGAATAATCCTAGCCGTAGATTGAGGAGGGCAACTAGTATAAATAGAGGTGAGGAGCCTCATTTGTAAAATGATCCAATAATCCAAGTATTTGAAGTAGTGGAGTGTTGGCTTCAAGTGATAGTGTTTCACTTCCTCTTCTTCCGAGCTTAGGAGTTCGAAGTCCGCTCAAAGACTAGCGTTCGCCTTGTTCAACGCTAAGTCGAGATCCAACATCGGCCGCCGAATTTCCGCTCAAATGAGTTGGTCAAAAGTAGCATGAAATTCAATGAATATGGGTTATGCCCGAAATGCGATCCACAGACCATTAAAAAAAGTATATAATTCATTACTTATAACCCCAAATTGGATGAAATAAAATCCAAATGACGTCCAACCCAAATATGATGATATATATAATATTTCATATCAAATTGACCTAGACGAAAATGACATTGTTTTTAATTAACCCAAACAGTCATATAGAACCAAATTGCATGAAAATATTAATTTAATAATATCTCAGCCCAATATTATTGAAAATCGGTAAACTTAATTTTAATGGGATGTTCATACCTAGTCTCCCCAAAAAGGGATACCGCCGATCGATCAGGTCTAAGTAACATCTAATATTTGTTTTTGGTTTTGGGTATGAACGTGGACAAAATATATTACATTTTAGGAAACATTTCAGTTCACACCCACCCACCCAAACCTCATCGAATTAATGTTTACTCGTGGTGGGGAGGTGGTGGGGGTTCGAACACGTTTTCCATCAGAAACAGATGCACGCGGACGTTGTTGTCCTGTCCTTTCCTTCAGTTCAGTTCAAACTTGGAAACAGTCGCCCGGAGGTTGAGGAAACAGACAGACTACACCCACCTCTTGCCACTGTCCTAGGCTGGCTTGGAGATCTCCGTGGCACTCCACGTCTTTTTGCCCTTAATTGGTTCGTCTTGTTCATCTTCTTTAATTACAATCCCCTCCTCGTAAGAATCTAAAAATAGTGAATTAAACCATGTTCTGAATTGGCACATTCCTTATTTTTTTTAAGTAGGCCATTATGGCCAAGCTTTTCTTGGAATATGGAGGGGCGTCAGTGGAGCCTGATCTTCTTTCTGTTATTGGCATTGGCGTCCTCCCACAATGGCCGTGCCTACGATGGGAGCCTGAAGAAGAGGATCTGTAACGGGGAGACATCCGAATTTCGGTTACGAGTGCTCTGTGAATACCGCGATAGATGCCATCCTGAAGTACACGAAGCAACACCCTACCTACACTTATTTCTACGGCGGGTGGTGTCCCCATGATGTGTTTTCCCCCTATGTCTACGGATATGGATTTTGTAGAAAGGAACTCTCGTCCAATGATTGTGGGGATTGCATCGACGCTGCTAAGGATAGCCTCTTTCGAGAGTGCACAAATAGGGTCGGGGCACAAGTTGAACTTCAAGATTGTGGAATAAGATATGAGAACTACAAATTTATGGATTACCCTTACTGATATCTGGGATTGGGAAGTGAGGGATTTCACTCTAAATCTGTTCCTATCGGAAGCAAAATTATGTCTTTTTTATCGTGTTATTAATGGCAAACAATAAGTTTGGAGTGTCGACGATTGTCTTGTAAGCAAATTCATTTCCTCATCACTCAAATCATGTAGGAGGGAATGAATGATTCTCGACGTATCTCGAAGTCTATTACAACCCTCAGAAGATTAGTTTAGCAACTTCACGGATGCGCGGTGACGGTGCACATTTTCGCTGATGGTAACATTAAGACACGAAGGCGGGACCACATTCATAATATCCAATTTCAAAATTAGGTCATCCTTGCACCTGACCATTATTGATCGTTGTAGATCCCCCAAGTTGGCTACATGTGAAGACACAAGCATTAATGAGCGACGGTGGAGCTTGTCCCCATCCTCATCAATGGATGCGTGCAATCATCCAAGAATCCCCAAAACAATAGAGCAAAATAGGACAATAACCAATGGGGGTTTGATGGTAACATGGAAACCAATTGTCCAATGGTTAATTTACATATTTTGGCACATAAATCCAAGGATTCGGGGCTGCCATCTCGAATCCAGCGGAGGTCTTCCTATCTTCAGGCCCAAAAAGGTCTCTTTCAATAAAAATAAGAGGAAGGGGGGGAAGAGGAGGAGCACGCAGACAACTCCTCCTCCATTACACACATACACAAAAAAACAACTCCAAAACACACACGAAAAATCCTCCCCCCAAGCCGTCCTTCGAGCCTCTCCCTTTCTTCCCGACGAGCTTCTCGACCAAGATAAGCTCACGAAAGAATGGAAGCTCCCCACCAGCCAACCTAACCACGAAGAACTAGCTGCCGCCTCACAAGTCGCTGGCCGCGGCAAGAAAGAATGATGGCAGCCCCGGACAACCTTCGGCGTCTTCCCCTCGTCGTCCCCAACGACTGAGCAGCCCCTCCTTTACGTCTCCAATCTGTCTCTCCTTGTCCAAAGATAGGGAAGGCTCGACCGTCACCTCCCACAGCCTCATGGCTTCACGAAAGGGTTCCTTTTTCTTTGACGACTTCTTGTTTGCGCAGGTGCAAAGTTGGGATAGCCTTCCAGAGACGTTTCGGAGTTGCACAAGCAGCCCAAGACTCTCGCATTCCCTCTCTGTCACACGTCTCAGCATGGTGGGATGTGTAACAAACCCCAATCGAGTCGCAACAACTCGGTAAGTCCAAGTACTTCTCGGATCTGCCTGTGCGACATTCGGTTTTTGCTGCATATCTTTCTGTGTACTTATCGGAATAGCACGAAACCACTTTCATTTGATTTCTAACTTAAATACGGTTCTAAGAACACCAACCAAGCTCAATTTGAGTTCGTACCCTAGGAGTTTTGAACAAAATATTATACTGATTGCAAACAATCGAGTTTCGCACTCTTGGATATGTTCGTTTACATTTTTACCATGCGTCAAACTTCAAATATACTCTGGACATGTCACAAGCTATATATGACGTTTCATACGTTAACTTTTAATGGTTTTAAAATGGCATGGCATTTTCTGATGACAGTTCATTCTTTCACTCATAACTTTCTATCTGAAACTCGTATTGACCCAATGCGCCATTAGATTCCTGACTCAAAGAGCTTTGTTTTGAGGATAAGTAGGCTCATTTTCATGAACTGAACTAAAAGTTATACACGTTTTTCTGAGAGGCATCAAAACTGTCGGAGGTTCGGATCAGCAAGTTGGTCCTTTACTCTTTCACTCATAACTTTCTGTCTAGAATTCGTATTAACCTAATACATGTGTCATTAGATTTCTGACTCAAAGACTTTGTTTTGAGTATAAGTAGGCTCATTTTTATGAACTGAGCTAAAAGTTATACACGTTTTTATAAGGGGCAGAAAAACTGCCGAGCTTTCGGATCTACATGTTGGTACATCACTCTTTCATTCACAACTTGCGTTCCAGACCTCATATTGACATGAAACTTATATTGTTGGATTTCTGGCTTAAAGAGCTTTCTTTCAAGTATAAATAGGCTCGTTTTAATGGACAGAGCCGAAAGTTATGCATGTTTTTCTTAAAGGCAACCAAACTGCCGTGGTTGAGAATCTTTCATTATGCACTTTGTTTACATATTTCTAAGTCCGTGATCTCCGCTTCTAGCCTGCATACATCACTATTTGCTAACCATTTTTCTATCCCGATGTTTTCGCATGTGAAAATACAAATCCATTAATCCGGGTGACGTTCGGGACGTATTCGAGGTCAACGGACTCAAACGCCTCACGTAAGTCACTCTTTCGAACTTCATTGCCTCATGAAGTTTTTGTGCTTTCTTGCTTAGAACATGTCTAAGCACATCTCATCCTTTTTATGCATAAACCACATGCGGAATGTGCATACAAGGAAAACTTCGATGACTGACGAGGAACGGACGGATCGTACGCTTCCATCTCCAGCTTCAAGATGACGCATGGGGGACCATAGTGGAAACGCTCCAGATGACCTCAACCGACAAACCGGAGGTACAAAGGGGAGGTGCGGGCCTCCCCGAGTTACTAATTTCCACGTGTAACGGGCTGCGGGCCCAAGTGTATAGGCCCGTAGTCACTACTTTTCCCCGCTCCCTTTGATCTAAGTTATTATTTGTGAGTGTTGTGGCGCATGCTGTTAGGCTCTTAGGATTTTTTGTCGCATGTGATTGTTAAACAAATACACATGAGTTCGGGTCCAACGCCTGAATCGGGTCCAACGTAAAATAGTGATATGAGTCCGAAGTCATGCCCGGATTAGGTTCAACGCCCGTTAAACAAAAGCCAAACTCTTTTGGAGCAAACGCCACCTCTTCGCATGCTTAGAGTGTAAGGACTAGTAATTAGGAATCCCCGAACCAGCTGTTTTTCCGACTTAACAGTTTTAAAATAAAAGTCGGTGGCGACTCCGTAATAGTTTACCTAGGTTAAACTACAACACTTTTACAAAATGGAGCCATTTTTGGATGGGTGTCGACGGCGAGAGCCGCTTCCTGAATCCTCCCCGAATTTCCCAAGCGAGGTCTCACGCAGCCTTTCGCCCGTCGCCTTCAAGGACTGGAGACGGTCGGCGAAACGCCCCGCAGATCTGTTCGGGAACCAAGGGAGGATTCTACCCGGTGCCCATCTGCAGCATCCGACGCTCGAGTCGCGACGTCGACCGGATTAGGCCTATGGGGAGCTGGCCCGGATCCTCGTGTTGCCGGAGCCGCAGCGCGCGTGCTAAGCCGGAGGGCGCGCGTACAATCGTCATCTAAATGGTCATGTTGCTTTCCGTTTGGCTTTTCATTAAGGATAAGCAACCACTTCATCCATCACATTATGCTCCGGGTAATAATGACATCTTGAAGATTTGTCAGTTATGTTTTTGCATCTTCTTCCACATCTGCTACCACATGATGTGGATAAATGTTGTCTAAATCTCCTTTCATATTCTCTTCGTTTTTAATGTTGACGATACGGGATTTCCAAATTCGATTACATTCGTGTTTTATCTTTGGACCCTACCGCTTCGATCCACTGTCAAAATCTGCTAGCGGAAGACGATCGAAAATAATCCCCCAGTAGCATCCGCCACTGCCTCTACTTGGATTTGTCAGTCTCGCAAATGTTTGAGAATTGAAATGAAAGGAATAATCTAGAAATTAAAAGCCTCCATCGAAGAGTTGTCTCTCGAGATACAAATAGATATATATTAAAAAGGCAATTTTGGCATGATCAGTTTCTTGATTACATGAGCCCATCTTGTATTACAACAAAAGTTGTCGTATTTTGAAGATTATGTCAAGAACTATGTCGGGATTCTTATCTTAAAAAGACAAAAGGAAAACATGGAAATTGAACTTGTCCGATGTTGGGACGAATGTACTGTTTGGTCTCTTTGTCAAAAACGTAGGCGGATCAAACTATGTTGTCACACGTTACTCCCTATTTATTTTCTTCACCAACTTAAGACGAGTTTCAACTACCGGACAGAGGAAAGCTGAGAAATGTTCCCGGACATTTCAATCTTTTGAAAAATATTCGTGAAACAAGGTGGATCGTTTTGAAATTCTTGAATTAAAGTACCAAAATCGAACTTATAAAGTACTTTGTTTAAAAATAAAATGGACTTATAAAATTTGACTTCCAAACGATCCCCTAAGGAAGTCAGGCTTTATAAATTTGATTTTCTTAATGAGCAAAGTCCGACTTTATAAGTCCGACTTCAGGGAAATATTTCTAGATTTTTGAAATTCCCTACCCTACTTTATAAATTTTTGTCTTGGGTTCAACATATTTGTTGTTAAGTTTTTTTTATCATTCTTGTTTTTATACAATTTTTTTATAAATTTTTATTGTAAGATAAATTTTTTTAGTGATTAGAGGTAATTATTAAATGTGTCAAAGAGTGTTAGTGGTAATTGAATCCTTAAATCGATAATCATGTACTTGCAATCCTACAATAATAAGATTGCTCATTGAGGGGTTTTATGTAGCCTTTGCCGACAATCTCGTTCTTCTAAGTTCGCTGCATTGAGGGGGTTTTAAATAATTTCATACAACCCGCCTCCATACTTTCTTTGCACTTGTACCCAGTCGTTCTCCTCCATATCTCTCCACCCTCCTCCGTTGCGTCGCCCGACAATCCCTACTCCGTTGCATTGCTCGACAGGCTATCCTAGTCCGTTGTGTTGGCTTATAAATCGCCCTCCTCCTCTGTTGCATCGCCTGACAAGCTGCCTGCCTACATCTCTGTTACATCACCCGACAATTTTTTATATATATAGGTTCATAGTGAACTTAACGAGCCGTTGATGCCCAATGTTAGTAAGTGTGAAGCCGTCGTCGAAGGCTCTTGATTCTCTAGAATCCAAAATAAACACTCGAATACAAATTTTTCGTTGTCTCTTGCTCTGAGAGTGTCGAAAATGATCCTTGCCTTGGTTGTCCGAAAGAAACGCTTCCGAGATATCTTGAAAAAATAGAAACAAAGAAGTGAACCATTAGAAGAAAAGGATGAAATTATCATTTTATGGGAGTTAAATTAGCTTTACATTCTCACAAACGAAAAGCTTTTTTTTTATAATTTCATGAAGCGGCTCTAAAACATATTCCCAGTAACCATTATTGATAGTATTTCGTCACATATACCTCGAAATTCAAAACACAAAAGTGCACAATAGGGGAGCGACAATGTCACCTCCAAAGATTAAAATGTTGTCATAAAATTACTGCTTAAAAAAAATCATTTTATAGAGAAAAATGATACTAATGGAAAGTGAATATACAATCGGCAAAGCATTCTAAATCAATCCCTCAAATAAACATACGACTTGATTGCAAACCAAAAAAATGAATTATTTGTTGGAATTGAGTAAACCTGGGCATAAGGGGATTTGGGAAATGCTGGATCAAGGGATGGTATACCATCGCTTGCTGGTGCAAACCTCTTCCACATCGAACACACCGGAGGAGGAATGGAGAGGCGTCATCTTAGTGGGTGCTCGAAGAAGGGGCTGAGTGTGGAGGCCAGAGTGTGCCACGGCTGACAGTGGATGGTGGTCATAGCACTGCTGCCGAGAGGTGGCTGTCCCAGGGTGAACGCAGTGAGTGACCTGAGCTTGAAGTGGAGGCACCGGTTGTCATGAAGGTGTCGGATATGAGGTTGGTGGGTTTGAACGCCGTGGCCCTCCCGTGGACCGAGGAGGATTGCAGCTATGCCGGGATGGATTGATATGGCGCTAGTTGGAGGCGGAGTCGTGGACGCTAGAAGGGCTGGAACTATTGGTCTTTGTCGTCGTTCTTGCAGCTGAAAAGAAAGTTGGGGAAGAGGGTTTAAGGTGGAGCTCTTCAAAGGTTGAACGATGTTGACTCTAGTGGGTAAAGAATCTAGATGTTGTATCCTTCTTGGAGCTAATTTGGGATAAACTTGGAACCCTTGAAAAAAAAAAATATATAATATGTCATGTTTTTTTAAATTATGGTAATTTATAATTTCATTAAGTGTGTTAGTGGTCTTGAAAGTTGGGTGATGTTAATGGCCTAGGAACTAGAAGGGAGTTAATGACCTAAGAACTATGGTAGATTAAATGATTACTCCAGATATTTTCTAAGACTCTATAAAATGAGTAATAATCTCCAAATGATGTAAAAGAGAAAGAAGAGAAAAAGTGAGTAAGAGAATGACTAAGAAATCATTCTAGTCGTAAGAACAGAAAGAAGGCTCTCTAGTTAGAGCGGAAAGTGCTACACTAAGGCCTCATTCGGGAGCTTTTGGGAGCGGCTCGTGTCGTCATTACCCATCCAAAATGGCTCTGTAAAAACAGTTATTATTGTTTAACCAAGGTAAACTATATGAAGTCACAATTGACTTAAGTTTGAAAATAGTGGTTTAAGCCGGAAAAACCAGAGTGTGTTCGGGGATTCCTATTTACTAACTCTTACATTCTAACATGCGAAAAAGGAGGTGGCGTTCGCTCCAAAAATATTTGTTTTTGTTTAACGGGCGTTTGACCAGATCCGGGAGTTGGGTTGGACTCTTATCAATGTTGTACGGGTGTTGGACCCGTACTCATGTTTGTTCAGTTAAAAATCAGCATACGACATAAATCCTAAGCCTAAATCATGCGCAATCACAACCAATCATCGAGATAAAAAGGGCGGGGAAGGGCGGTGACTGCATGCCTACACACTTGGGCCCGCAGCCTGTTACAGGTGGATTTAAAAAAATGATTTGGGGAGGCCCGCTGTAATAACCCATTTTTTTAGTTTATGAATGTAAATGGGGTTGTACCTATATTATGAATGTGTAATGAAAATGGAAAATTCGTGAGATGGTAAGATTAAGTCAGGAACGGTGAATGGACGGCTTGAATACGTATGAATGCATGCTAACGATACTCGAGAGCGATTCTATAGTATGAATGTGCGTGCTTGAGTTGCCGTACTTAGTCATTTGACAAATGTTGTTGCTTGTTTTGGCAGGTCATAGGTGATCCATCCATGCTTATATTCATGTTCGATAGAAAGCTTCCGTTGTATAAATTTTTACAACTCAATTGTAACCGAATTGTGTAATACTCTCCAACTATTAAAGAAATGGTCGATGAGTTTTCTTTTAGGATTTCATAGGTCCTTTCACCCACACTTCCCCTTTATACCTTAGCTGACGGTTGAAGCCGCTTGAAATATTCGTACTGACGGTTTTTGATCACGCTTGTCGAAGGCGGCAAAATTTAAATACTCTAGCAAACCTAACTAACTTGTAGATAGGGTAAGTAGAGGTCGATCCCACAGAGAATCAACAGAGAAAATTCCTAACGGTCGCACGTTTAACGATATTGAGGTCAAGTCAACAAGATGAATGATACTAAAAGAGAGAAATAAAATGCAAATAAACGGTAGTTCAATCAAATATTAAAAGCCTAGGACTATCAACTTCCCCTAACGAATTATCTAACTTGTTCCCTCCTTTCTCCAGTTATCAAATTCTCAAGTTACTAACCTAGGGTTCGATTATCTCCTTACGCCTCTTCCGAAAGCTCTAAAGATGTATTCCCTGTATCGAGCTAATCACTCTATTCCTAGGCAATTAACTAGTGGGAACCCATTATGTAACAAACCTAAATGGCTACCTAAGGCGATTCGGTATATTCCTATCCCTTTCGCTAATTAGCTCCGTTTTCCAACGAGACGCTAACTTAGGCTATTCAATCCATGGCTTAACCTAAACAACTTTTCCAAGCCCGAATAGGTCTCCAGTTCAAATTAATTGGTGATCAAGCAATTAATCGCATTAAGATCAAGATTTGAATAAGTAACAACACGAATTCGAATAATACAGAGAAAAGGAATTCACTCGTTAAATAAAAGCGTTAAGTTCCATTGAAGTCCTAGAAAACGAAATTAGTTCATAGCGTAAACGAAATTCATCCCAAGTTCAAGAGAAAACAATAACGACATAGCAATCAACGGGAAAGAAAGAAAAGAGAAACGCCCTCCCGATCTTCCGATCCAAGAAGTAGTATCCTCGTCCCAATCTCCGCTTCACTAGCCGTCACCTTCTTCTCCGTTCCCGAGTCGAATGTCTCATCCCTCTTTCTCCCCCTCAGAATAAATCCCCCTAAAACAGAATATCTCCTTCCCATCTAAAAAGATTTCCTAATATTCTCAAAATCTAAATAATATTTCTAGGGAGAATAAAATAGAATAACCTAAAACTACCAAAATAAATGCCTAATTGATCCTCTATGTCTTCATAATGTAATCTCCGGAAGATTTGAAGACTCCTTGAGCGATTTGGAAATAGGTTCGTCGGGTGTCCGCTTGAATCCACATAACCTTCAAGGACGCGTCCCTGAGAACTGAAGGACCCATTTGATGATTTCCTTCTTGACTACTTCCTTCATGTTCGGGTTGAGTCGTCGTTAATTCTCCACCGAAACCTTATGGTTTTCTTCTAATAGAATCTTGTGCATGCAAATTGACGGACTGATACCTCGAATATCAGCAATTGTCCACCCTAATGCTCGTTTGTATTCCCTCAAGACTCGAAGTAATTTTTCTTCCTGTGTCACTGTTAATTCCGATGAAATAATAATGGGTAGAGTTTCATTACTTCCAAGATATGCATACCTCTGGTGTTCAGGTAATGGTTTTAACTCTAATTGGGGTGGTTCTTCAATTGATGGTTTCATCGGATTATGTGGCCTCTCCAAAGCTTCAAAAGGTGTTCCCCTTAACATGTGTGGTATTGCATCTATTGATTTTGTCACTTCTTGTACTTCTTCATTGTCGGATGACATTGAATTCATCGCAATTTCAAGTGGATCATCATAGGGTATCTCGGTAGCGTACCTATTCAAAACAACAATAAGAAAGCATTCATCAGGTTCACTCGGGCATTTCATCGATTTTAAAACATTAAAGGTTACCTCCTGATCATTAACCCGAATGGTCAATTCACCCTTTTGAACAACAATGAGTGCTCTACCTGTTGCCAAGAATGGCCTCCCTAAGATGATGGGGATATTCTTATCTTCCTCAAAATCTAAAACTACGAAATTCGCTGGAAAGATAAACTTATCCACCTTAACAAGCACATCTTCAACAATACCCCTAGGATATGTTATTGATCTATCAGCTAATTGCAACGTCACAGACGTAGGTTTCACTTCCCCCAAACCTAACTCATGGTATACAGATAAAGGCATAAGATTGATACTCGCACCAAGATCACACAAAGCCTTACCATGAAATTGTGAGCCGATAGTACAAGGGATAGTGAATCTACCTAGATCTTTTAGTTTAGGAGGAAGTTTTCGTTGCAAAATGGCACTGCATTCTTCCGTTAGTGCAACGGTTTCAAACTCACCTAACCTTCTTTTCTTTGATAGAACATCCTTCATGAACTTGACGTAGCTCGGCATCTGCTCAAGAGCTTCTGCGAAAGGAATGTTAATATGGAGTTTCTTAAACACGTCGAGAAACTTACGGAATTGGGCTTCATCATGCTTCTTAGCTCTTTGAGGGAATGGAAGTGGCGGTCGTTCTATCTTCCCCAACTTGGGTATTATCCAAGTGGGTCGATGTGGTTGTTCAGTTGGCTGAAGGACACGTCCTTCAGATGGCAGGGTCGCGTCCTTTTGCGCTGCTTCTTCCACAGAATGTCCAGAGACGTGTCCTTCAGATCCGGAGGACGCATCCTTCTCGGTTCTGTGAAAATTCACAAATTCCTGATCTCGTCCTGTGTTCAGCCTGGATGTGTTCGTATCCTCATTGATTGGCTCTCGTGGAAGATCACTAATCTCACTTGACTTTTTATTGTCCCTCGACCGAATCTTTGGTGGCACCTCTTCAAGTACCCGACCGTTTCTCAAAGTTACTGCTTTAACATATTCTCGTGGATTAACCTCAGTATCAATTGGCAACCCTCCTTGTTGACGCGAATTCAAGGCTTGAGCGAGCTGACTGACTTGATTCTCTAAGTTCCTGATTGATGCTGTTTGATTCTTTATTATGGCATCTTGATTCGCCATGTACTTATCTTGATTCGCCATGTACTTCGTCATCAAATCCTCAAAATTCGTCTTTTTTTCTGGTTCTGGGGCTTTGGGTTGTTGAAATCCCGGAGGTTGTGTTGCTCGATGATCGACTGTTTGTTGTCCTTTCCAAGAGAAGTTAGGATGGTTCCTCCATCCCGGATTATACGCGTTGGAATAGGGATTGTTCCTTTGATTTCCAATAAAATTAGCCTCTTCCATGCTTGCAGAACATTGATCTGTTATATGTCCACCACCGCAGATATCACAACCTCTAGTTGTACTTTGGATGGACTGTACATTCACCGTCTCAAACTTCTTAGCCAACACCGATATTTGTGCTTGAATAGACGTGAGTGCATCGAGTTCATGAACACCCGTAGTCTTTTTACCATTTATCCGGTCAAATGATTGACTTGGTACACAAGTCCTCCTTATAGTCTCCAGAAGCTCTCTTCCTTCCACATATGATTTTCGTCGGAATGATCCGTTCGACGCTAAGTTGAGGTCCTTGCGCGATGATTCCGTCAACCCATTGTAAAAAGCTTCCAGTTGTCGCCATCCAGGTAAATCGTGATATGGGCATTGAATTAATAAATTTTTGAAACGCTCCCAAGCCTCCACGAAGGTTTCTGTCTCGTGTTGCCTGAAAGTGCTGATTTCATTCCTCATCTGGGATATCTTGGATGGCGGGAAATATTGATCTAAGAATGCTTCCTCCATCTGTTCCCAAGTACTAATTGATCCAGCCGGTAGCGAGTTCAGCCAACTCCATGCTCTGTCCTTCAAGGAGAAGGGAAATAACTTTAATCGAACTGCATCCTGTGGCACTCCGTTTTGCCTGAAACTGTCGCATATGCTTAAGAACTTGCTCAAATGCTCATGTGGATCTTCGATCGGTGATCCTCAAAACATCACTGAATTCTGAATCATTTGAATCACTGATGTCCTTATCTCATAGTCCCGAGCTTGAATCGCAGTCGCAACGATGCAGAACCGGTTAATGTGAGGTTTGCTGAAGTGAATTCCACCATCGGCCTGTTATCAATATCCCGCTCTCTCTCGTTCTGTTGAGCTAGAATTAAGTTTCCGTCCATGTTGCTATGTTGTTCACTAGCTTTTTCACGAACCCGTCTATGGAAAGTCCTTTCGATTTCAGGATCAAAAGGGAGAGTTTCTGTGCTTCGAGTTCGTCGCATCCACCTAAAATCAATAGAAAAGAGTAACGAAAATTAAATAACTTGAACGTCAAATAAATAAACGTGATAACAGTAGAAAAGAAAATTTCTCAGAATTGATTCCCCGACAACGGCGCCAAAATTTGATCACGCTTGTCGAAGGCGGCAAAATTTAAATACTCTAGCAAACCTAACTAACTTGTAGCTAGGGTAAGTAGAGGTCGATCCCACAGAGAATCAACAGAGAAAATTCCTAACGGTCGCACGTTTAATGATATTGAGGTCAAGTCAACAAGATGAATGATAAAAAAAGAGAGAAATAAAATGCAAATAAATGGTAGTTCAATCAAATATTAAAATCCTAGGACTATCAACTTCCCCTAACGAATTATCTAACTCGTTCCCTCCTTTCTCCAGTTATCAAATTCTCAAGTTACTAACCTAGGGTTCGATTATCTCCTTACGCCTCTTCCGAAAGCTCTAAAGATGTATTCCCTGTATCGACCTAATCACTCTATTCCTAGGCAATTAACTAGTGGGAACCCATTATGTAACAACCCTAAATGGCTACCTAAGGCGATTCGGTATATTCTTATCCCTTTCGCTAATTAGCTCCGTTTTCCAACGAGACGCTAACTTAGGCTATTCAATCCACAGCTTAACCTAAACAACTTTTCCAAGCCCGAATAGGTCTCCAATTCAAATTAATTGGTGATCAGGCAATTAACCGCATTAAGATCAAGATTTGAATAAGTAACAACACGAATTCGAATAACACGGAGAAAATGAATTCACTCGTTAAATAAAAGCGTTAAGTTCCATTGAAGTCCTAGAAAACGAAATTAGTTCATATCGTAAATGAAATTCATCCCAAGTTCAAGAGAAAACAATAACGACATAGCAATCAACGGGAAAGAAAGAAAAGAGAAACGCCCTGCCGATCTTCCGATCCAAGAAGTAGTATCCCCGTCCCGATCTCTTCTTCAACCCTAGCCGTCACCTTCTTCTCCGTTCCCGAGTCGAATGTCTCATCCCTCTTTCTCCCCCTCAGAATAAATCCCCCTAAAACAGAATATCCCCTTCCCATATGAAAAGATTTCCTAATATTCTCAAAATCTAAATAATATCTCTAGGGAGAATAAAATAGAATAACCTAAAACTACCAAAATAAATGCCTAATTGATCCTCTATGTCTTCATAATGTAGTCTCCGGAAGATTTGAAGACTCCTTGAGCGATTTGGAAATAGGTTCGCCGGGTGTCCGCTTGAATCCACAGAACCTTCAAGGACACGTCCCTGAGAACTGAAGGACGCGTCCTTCTGCTCTCTGGACAATTCCTGCTCACATCCACTTCACTTCGTTCCAGCTTCAAAATTTCCTTCATTTTTCTACATTAAAACATGACAAACCAAGAGGCATCAACCAAATAAAATATTCAAATCAAAATAGATTCAAAAACTACGAAAATAACAAAAATCAACTTAAACTAAAACTAAACTAAAAAGTACTCAAATCCTACCAAATTCCTATCAATACTCGTACGACTAACCACATAAAGCATCATTAGAGATACGAAATAACCCTACTTTCATAGAGTTATCAGTTTTTTAAGCCGCGGTAAATCCAACCAAATGTGGTTTGATACACGCGCCTTCAAGTAATCTTCGAAAATTTGGATTCGGACTTCCCAAAGTTGCATGCTTAGTGTACATGTAAAAGAAATTATAAGTGTGCAAGTAGAATGTTCAAGGCATAGAATGGAGGAGCATTCCAATCAATCCTGTGCAATTTTCTCACATTTCAGCAAAACGATGAAAGGTCCTGAAAATCACTGGCTTTGGTGCTTAAACTTCTTCCAAACCCGGGGATTCTTCCACCCTTTCCCCATCATAGTACTTTACTCGTTCGATGATTTCTGAATGAAATTTATTATTTCAAATAACGAGTTCCCTTTGTAAGTTCAATTTAATATTTTAAGCACTGATTTTGTTATTTTGTTATGGCGAACTTGGTGTTAGAAATACGTTTTTTTTTTTTTGCAAATCAAATCTAAAAATATTATTTAACGAATCTTAAAAGTTAATTACACGTAAAAATAGGTTCACTTTTTGGGCTCCAAATTTCATGTACCACAGTCGATACAAATCTGAAATCATGCTTCTTTCATTCTTTCATTATTTCTCTCTTGGTTCCGTTTCAGAAAAAATAATAATAATAATGATAATAATAATGCAATCCCTCCATATTGCCATGGTCCGTGTCTCACGTAACCAAATCTTTCGTTTTCTTTTTTACTTTTTTGAAAAAAAAAAATGATTAATCCGCCGACAAGTGATTTGACGTTGATTAGTCTACAAAGGAGTAGAAATATATCAATGAGAGTGACGATAAAGAAAGACTATTAGTATGGGTTTTAACAATATCATATAAAAGATAAGTTTATACTACTTTGTAAAAGGTTAATCTACGGACACAATCAATTTTGTACCTTCTCTTGTCTAATCATTATTATAAATTATTTAATTAATTATTTGATTATTTAAATATATTAATATGATATATTATGTTTATTAAAATGTTTTTAAATCATTTCGGTTACGATTTATTTTTATGTGAGTTGATCTACTCTCTTGAAGAGATAAAATCACTCTATATATGGAAATGACTCATTGATATGTAACTAGGTCAATTAATACTTCCTTTTGCATCTAAATACGTCCAGATTCTTTATGAATCATGGCAAATGACAACTCATCTGAATATGAGCGCACCCCACATGTCTATATCCAGAAGGTCGGCCAACCAATTATGAAAACCAACATTATCTGATTTTCAAAACCTGACAGATCTTAATCGTCTGAATTTTCTGCAAGCCATATCTCTTAGGATCGTGAAACAATCATTAACAATGGCATGATTGATCCTTAAGTGATCCGCGAGCATCTCTTACAGTAAGGAAACACTT
The DNA here is from genome assembly GCA_023653495.1 of Melastoma candidum. Taxonomy (NCBI): domain Eukaryota; kingdom Viridiplantae; phylum Streptophyta; class Magnoliopsida; order Myrtales; family Melastomataceae; genus Melastoma; species Melastoma candidum. Next base: position 12,516,529 of record CM042881.1, on the reverse strand, counting down.
TATTTTGTTGACATTTTGTTCCTTGTTTCGCAGAGCCTTACGACAGTCTTCTGTAAAATATGTTATTTCTATAAGATAGCATCATTTGTTAAATTGAAAAGTGAAGGACATACGTGTAGAGTGAGTGTATTGTAGTATGAGAAACTTGTGAGTTTTCGTTCTCTTTGGGGTTGAGCATTCGGTTGCAGAAGGCTGGTGCCCAGGATACAAGCTAGACCGGGCGTGAGTGAGGTCGCGAAAGATTTGGTTGCACTGTGGCGTGATGAACGTGCATCAGGCTTAGGGAGAAGTCGGGGTGTATACATGCCAGGAAAATGAGCAAAAGAAAGGCTAAGTCTGGAGGAATCTGGTGAGGTATTGGTATCGGTTGTTTTGTAACTGGTTTGCTCGTATGTGCAGAAAGCAGATGTCCAAGGTATAAGTTGTGCCGGGCATGAGTGAGGTCACGAATGATCTAGCTGCATTATGGCATGGCGGACATGCATCAGGCTTAGGGAGAAGTCGAGGTGTTTATGTGTTGGGGTAGTGAGCAGAAGAATGGTCGCATCTGGAAGATTCAAGGTGAGGCACTAGCATTTGTATTTCTGCAGAAGGGAAGTTACCTGCTGCAGGCTTTGGAGAAGCCCCACGGGTGATGTCTGCTTCAGAAGTCTTGGTGTAGAGCCAAACATTGGGGAAGCCTTGGTCAGGAGCTAAGCAGGTTGTGGAACCGCCGGAGGGAAAATCCACTCTTGGACAGAGGGGTCGTCTGCCTGCGTAGTCCACTACGTGCTTGTGTGGAGCCGCCACGTTCTACAGAACCCCAACCACATGAATTGTGGAGTTAGTCACTGTTTTCAGTGCAGAACCTCAATCAGAGAGTTTCTGGAGGTAGTCACAGATCTATGTGCATGACCCAAAGGGTTATTGATCACAACCCATAGGGTTTCTGTGAGTAGAAAAGCTGAAGGGCTATCTACATCACCTTCTACACTACAGAAGTGTCTTAATACCTTCTGCTAGAACATCCTTTGTGGAAAAGCCGAAGGGCTATGTACAATACCCTCTGCAGGGATGTTTATTTCTTATGTCAGTCTTGTATTCATTTTAAGTGTTCAGTAATGAATTCCATCCTATTAGGGTGAAGAGTTGAGTAGGTAATCACCGAACCACTATAAACCTTTTGTGTCTCTTTTACTTTCTGCGTAAACAGTTATATCACTGAGCATTCTGTGAAAACCTAAACAGAAAAGCAAATTAACAGACACAACACGAACCGCTGAGCAAAGATTCCAAAGGTCCTGCATCAAACATTTACAGAAACCAATCAAGTTCTAGAGTTGTTTCCTTCGATATGGTTCTCGTAAATCATCTTTTGGTAGTCCAGAAACCTACAAGGTTACGTGACAACCTTTTACTACTACAAGTATCTTTCAGATCTTAGAGTAGACATTGATTTTCACGCTAAAGGTGGTCAGATCTGTAGAAACTTGATAGCAGAAACATCAACCTTCTGCTACTGTAGAAACCTTATCAGGACTGCATAATCACATTCTATATCAGACTTTGGCTGGTCATTCTTTCATCAAGCAGGTCACTTCGTGATCTGTTGTGTACAAGGGTTTTGTAACCTACAGAAACCTAACATTCCGTTGTTGGGTTTTATTAGTTGTAAAAATGTTAAAAAGACAATTACACTAATTCACCCCCTCTTAGTGCCATTGTTATACCATCAGAGACAAAAAAAAGAAAAGAAACTAAAATGAATTGGATGATGGACGAGACGTACGTCGATTTAGCTTCATCACATAATTGGGTGCAAAAATTATATCCAAATTTGAAGGAATTTTTTGTGCCTGAGAATTTGAAACAATCATACTATGATGAGTTTTTTATTTTTGCATTTAAATTTCATTAACAATGGTGTCCTTGCACCCACAAAAAAAATTATTGAATCACGGTAAAAAAAAGTAAAACAAAAACTAGTTCAAATTGATGGCCGATTCAATTACTTTTTTTTCTGTATTCAGAAATTTCCTCCGACTAATTCGAAGTAAATCTGAATATATTATTTAGCTATAATAAATGGGTCGAACCCGAAACTTCTTAAATTAGTACAAACTCCTTACTAATTGTACCAACGTGTATTTACTATTTCCTTTCTTGTTTCTCAACTTTTTGTCCAAATTCTCATCCTCACACAAAAACAATCCCTTATAATTTTTTATATAAGATATTTCCCTTCTGCCGTTTCCACCATATCTTTGAGAAAGCGGCTAACGATACGTGCACGTAAGCATTACGTAATTTACTAATTATGACTAAGGAAATTTAGTAAATTTTACTAAAAGTTGACCATTTTTAGTAAAGTCAACGCAAATTTAGTAAAAAAAGTAGTAAAATTTACTAAAAAGTGATATTTTTTAGTAAAAAGCCGTCAAAATTAGTAAAAAATTATTGAAATTTTACTAATTTTGTACTGTTCAAATCAGTGCAAGTTTACTAAATTTCGTTGACTTTACTAAAACCACTTTTTTAGTGACATCAATGCAAAATTAGTAAAAAAAAGTAGCAAAATTTACGACTATTTTTACTAATTTTGCGTCGATGTTACTAAAATAGAGAAATTTAGTAAAGTCAACGCAAATTTAGCAAAAAAAGTAGTAAAATTTACTACTTTTTTTACTAAACTTACGTTGACTTTACTAAATTTCTCTATTTTAGTAACATCCATGCAAAATTAGTAAAAATAGTAGTAAATTTTAGTACTTTTTTACTGCACACTTTTAGACGATAATTAGTAATAGTTTGCTAATTTTTGTGTGATTTTTAGTAAAATGCTCTTTGAGTTAGTAAAAGTGTTAGTAAAGTCTTACGGGTTTCGTAAATGTTTACTGATGTCTACGTGATTTTACGAATAAAGTTAGTAAACTGTTACTAAAAATTAAGTAGTTTACTAATTATTAAAAATGGTCAACTTTTAGTAAAATTAACTAAATTTCTTTAATCGTAATTAATAAACTACGTAACACTTACATGTACGTATCGTTGGCCGCTTTCTATTTTTTATTTCTCGAGAGTTCAATTTATAACCCCACACAAAACATCTTGTGGGTTTTTTTAAATGAAAAGATGATAATGATTGGGTACTTTTCTTTACTGGCTTTGCACGTGTTTGCAGCACCACGGAGGAAAAGATGCACTACGATCCAAAAAAAACAGAGAAAAAATAAACAAAAGGAATCCTTTTTTTAAAAAAAAAAAAAAATCGTTAGTTTTAATTTAAATTAGGGCTTCTGTTAAAAGATAATCAACTATTCATGCCTCGTGCTCCGATATTCCCGACGGATTTCGGAGGAAGCACAGTGGAATTTCGGTAGAATCTCAAAATCAAACTCATGCAATTCGTGGTCAAATATTTTCGATGCAAACGCGTCGGAATCTCGTAACTCAGCGAATTCGTCATGGCCTTTGAGCTTAATCCGACAAAATCTCGGCAGGGTGAAATCATCGAGGCCTTTCCACTTGATCTAACATGACTATGAGAAGACGTCATGAAAGAACACAGGAGCAATTGACTTTTCGAAACTTGGCGACCGGATGTGGAGGATCCTCAATAGCTTCCGTGCGAGAGAGTACTTACAGGTTTCTTGTGTAGGTTGTGAACACCTGAATGAATGACTCGTGGATGTAGGGCACCAGAGCGATGTAAAATAGGGCATGTAGCCTCTGAACATATTTAGTTTCTCTAAATTATGCAGCTTCCGTATGAACCGAATTATGGGTCGGGGTTGGGTAATATTTAACCCGAAATTTCATATATTTGGATTAACCTCATTGCTGACCCAATAATATGATGTAGACCAAATAACAAATTTTTTTTTTTTTTTTTTTTGCTTACACACACCGTTAGAGTTTAAGCCCGCGTTCATCCTTCTTCAACGTAAATTAACATTACCCATATTATTTAGCATTAGTTGGGCTTCAACCGGACCTGTCGGCCCATAGTATGATCAGGGTGTTCGGCCCATGAGAGGATTTGGGCCTAAATGGGCCTTTCCGACAGCTGGTCAGGTCCATCGGCAAAGGGTAATGCCGCCAGTCCTGCCAGTCCCCATGGGAGACGTGGGGCATTACTGGCCATCACTAGTCATCATCTCCGTAGGTAAACACGTAGTTGTGTCTTGTCTGCCCGAGCCTTATCTGTCACACGATCAAAAAACCATAATATATAATCCTAATATATATTTACCTCTGAAAAATGATAATAATGCCCTCACCAAAGGAATGCGGGTCACACTTCCTATATAGATGGGGAGGAATGACACACTACGGCAGGGGGGGGGGAGGGGGCACCGCACAATCCTCTGCAAAGGAGCAGCAGGCTGGCAGGTGCAGCTGCCAAAAGGAAAAGGTCTTTTGAGACGAAGGAAAGAAAAGGTTAGAAGAAGATGGGAAAGAATACGCCGGAGCGCTGAATTCTGGGCACTGATACCGATACAACTCCTCTTTTTATTTAATAATAATAGGGAAGAACAAGACAACATCTTCCATCACTCCCACTTCTTCCTAAACCCCAACAAAGAAAACAAAAAGAGAAAAGGCAGCCCCAGGCTTCGAAATCCGTGCAGCAGCAGCTCCAAGATCAAACGTTTTCTTGGGTTTAGACAAGAGGATTTTACATTTCTTTTTGGGTATATTGGGGGGATGATGATGAATAACCGCAGCGGCAGCGGCAGCAACAGCAGTAACTGGCTGCTGGGTTTCTCCCTCACTCCCCACCTCCGGATCCACGAAGACGGAGATGGGGTTGCTGGTGGGAATGGTTATGGAGTAGGAGGAGGAATTGGAGCAGCAACAACTAGCAGAACGGATGGAGGAGAGGAGCGTGAACTATACCAAGACCAAGACCAAAACCAAGGGCTGGTCATGTCAACTCCTCACCCCATCATGCCCCTCCGCTCCGATGGCTCCCTCTGCCTCCTCTCCGACTACCCTTGTTTCAGGCAACCTCAACAAAATTCTCATCCTCATCCTCATCCTCCCCCTTCAGGTACCATTTTGTAACCTCCCATGCCCTCACCCACGATGTTTTGCATGTCGTCTTTCCCCTACCCGACCGTCTCCTTGCTTCCCAGAATGGTGTTACGGTGGGGTCGTGGATGCCGTCGACGACTGCGGCGAGAGTCCTAAGCTCGAGGATTTCCTGGGATGTTACTCCCCAAAGGACCCGTCCCCCTCGACCCACCCGCTTATCGATCCCGCCATGCCTGTCAAGACGTTCCATCAATGCCCCCCCACTACGAAGAACGACCACGACGGCAGCTTCCCATCAGGCTTCCACCCCCAATTCTTTTTCGATGGCGCGGCGCCGGTTCCCGGGTTCAAGTCATGGCTACGTGCCCAGCCTCGCGAGCCCGACTACCACAACGGCATTGGCGATTTCCAACCCAGTAATCTGTCACTGGCGATGGGGAATTGCATCCCAAGGGAGGTGGACACAGGGGTCTCACATTTCGCGGCGGTAGATACGAGCGGGTCTAAGAAGGTGGTGGCGGCAGAGGGAGATCAATCCCATATGCCTCGCAAGACCATCGACGCGTTCGGGCAAAGGACTTCTCAGTATCGGGGCGTGACCAGGTGACTAACGTAACATACAACTGATTTTCGTAACAACCGGGATTATCAGGTGTCCTAATAACGTGCTAAAAGGGGAGGTTATTTATTACGAGTGGGGGAAATTCTGTCTGGTTATATTTTAGGCATAGATGGACGGGAAGATATGAGGCTCATCTGTGGGACAACAGTTGCAGGAAAGAAGGCCAGACCAGAAAAGGAAGACAGGGTAGGGTAACCCTTCCTTTTCTCTTTTTTAATTATTTTTTCTTATATATATATATATAATTTCGAGAATATGATAATAATTCCTTTTCACTGTTGTCGTCATCGTTGTTGTTGTTGTTGGGGATGTGTAAATATGGCGTGGGGGGTGCTGCAGTGTATCTAGGTGAGTTTTCTTTCTTTGCTGCTTTTCTTACATCTCTAGATAACATGAAACCTTATCTTCGGAGGATTTCTACATTTGCATGCAAGGGGAAGGCATTCCTAAAACCTAAGTTTTTTCCAGGTGGGTATGATAAGGAGGAGAAGGCAGCGAGGGCGTATGACTTGGCCGCGTTGAAGTATTGGGGTCCCACTGCTCATATCAACTTCCCTGTTAAGTTTCCAACACTTTCTAACAGATGAACCAATCCGGGGGGTGTCTTGTAATAATATCTTACTTTTTCTTTCTTTCTTCAGCTGAGCACTTATGAGAAGGAGATTGAAGAGATGAAGGACATGAGCAGACAGGAATTTGTAGCCCATTTAAGAAGGCAAGAACCCGCCCGGTGCATGCCCATGCCCTGATTCAATTCCTTTGATCAATCTTACTGATTCGATATTATTGTCAACAGGAAGAGCAGCGGGTTCTCTAGAGGTGCCTCTCTGTACAGGGGAGTCACCAGGTGTGTGTCTATGTCAGTGAATCGATCATTGGCGTCCACCGCTCATCCAGAAAACACACGGAACTGATGTTATTTTAAGTGGCAGGCACCATCAACACGGGAGATGGCAAGCAAGGATCGGGAGGGTTGCTGGCAACAAAGACCTCTACCTAGGAACTTTCAGTAATTCCTCCCCCCCGCGCTGCTGCGCCCGTATATTGGGTCTCATATTTTAGGCGTTCTTTCGCCGGAGTGCTAATGTTTCCCGGGTGGGTTTCCTCTTTGCAAGGCACACAGGAGGAAGCCGCGGAGGCCTACGACATCGCTGCAATCAAGTTCCGGGGCACCAACGCGGTGACCAACTTCGACATCGGGCGCTACGACGTGAAGCGCATCTGCTCCAGCTCGACACTCATCGCGGGGAACCTCGCAAAACGCACGGCTGAGCAAGAAGACCTCAGCGAGAACAACATGATGCTGACTGGGGATGGGGACGCAGGAGAGTACGGCCAAGGGTAGTCGTGGTTGCAGGATGGAAGCAGGGGGGGTGGGGGGGCGGGATAGGAGTAGGAGTAACGACGAAGGTGGGGGATGGTGGGGAGATATGCTCATCAAGGTCCGATGTTTTTGCCCTGTGGAATGAGGTAGTCGTGTAATAAATAAAAAATAAATAAAAAAAAGGTCGAAAAGGACAAGAACAGAGAAGAGAAGAGAAGCTTTTGCGGGGGTGTTCTAGGGATTTTTAGAAATGGAAAGTTTGAAGGAGATCCGTGGCAGCAAATGTTGTCTTATTATTACTAGTTATATTCGTGATGAAGTTCGTTCGGAAAGCTTGTTAAAATTTTTTAATTTAAATTAAAAAATATAGAAAATATTATTTCTCCTCTAACACGTCCGCGATTTTATTAATTTAGTTTATTTTTTTTTAGGGTTTTCTTATTTTATTTGATGTTGCATATACATTTTTTTTAGGGTTGGAGAAAAGATGAAAAACTAACGAAACTAGGGATTAATGGTGTAAACAAAACAAAAAAGTAATTTAATCGATTAGAATCTTTTTCCACCGGATAGATAAGAAAAAGAATTTCTCCGGACATTGAAAAATTAATTTCAAATCCAAACCAAACACACAAATAATAAATTATTCTAATCCCTTTGAATTTTACATACCAAGCATAGCCTTGTCTTCTCGACAAATATAACTGTCGATAAAAAAATAACGATGAGTAGTATAATTTTTTTTTTTTGTCAATCATAGATAGAGAAATAGAGTAAAAGTATCTATATTCCTTGGTATGCATGAATGCTTCCTTGGTCAAAGATGTTGTTGCACCATATTCTCAAATACAAGCATTACCAAAAATCAACCGAAATTAGTCATAAAAATAATTTTGTTTTGTACTATAACCCGATGGGCATACTAATTTGTGAGATGAATGAATAGTGATGACCTGATGGGCTTACTAATTTGTGAGATGAATGAAAAGTGAAGGCTAGTACATTTGTACAATATTGTATAGTACTATTTACTAAATCGTATTTAACATTTATAATACAGTACAACACGATTTACTAAATTTTTTAATAATATAACGTACCGATGTACTAAAATTTTTAGTAGTTTACTTGATTTTTTAGTAATTTACTATTTTGTACAATACGATTTACTAAATATTTTAATACATTTACAATACGGTACAATATGATTTACTAAATAGTAAAATATATTAAATAATTCCTAATAATGGCCTAATAGCTTAGTAATTTGTGAGACGAATGAACAGTAATGGGCTAGTACATTTGTAAAATATTGTACAATACAATTTACTAAAAATATTAGTAATTTAAGATACGATACAATATTATTTACTAATTTTTTAGTAATTTACAAGGAATTTTAGTATCTTCTAGTAAATGTACTAAAGACTGTAGTAAATCGTATTATACCGTATAGTCAATTACTAAAACTTTAGCACATCGCTATAGTAAATTATTAAAAAATTTTAGAAAATCGTATTGTACTTGTACAAATATACTAAGCCCATTATTGTTCATTCCTCTCACAAATTATGAAGCCCATCTGGTCATTATTAAAAAAAGGTTTTAGTAAATTTCACTATTTTGTACTTTACTAATAAATTACAATATAGGTTTTGTACATTTTAGTACAAATACTGTACTAAAAAGTCGAATGAGTACAAAATTTTTTCATGACTAATTTAGGTTGATTTTTTGTACATTATTACTAATTTTACAAAATTTTTTGCAAAGGCGACTGATCCTCCCGTGCATGGGAGAGTAGCCGCTTCCGAAGATTTATTACTATCGCAGAAGGTATCTTTTGCACAAGCGGAGCGCCAAGAGTGATCTCTACATTGATACTCCTCCACCATTTCTGCCCAAGTGACTTCGAACTCAAACTCACTATCACAACCGCCCGTACACTTATAAAACAAAGAATGAAACCCCTTACATGAAAGAAAACTAGCCAAGCGTGATGAAGCATTCCTTGCCATGCTCCATTGACATAATCGATGCTTGGTAGTCGGGAAACGCTTTCTCTGTTGTCGTAGCAATTGCTTTAGCTTGATATGTCATTATAGTTTTTGGCGCTTTATCACCAGTTGCCTCAATAAATACTTGGAATGACCAAGTAACTGATGGAATGGTCTCGTGGAGTAGAAATGGACATCTTAACAACTGCATTTCGCCGGTGATGATTTATACCGATAAGAGGAGCACAAATCAAGTTGTAATTGTTGTCTACGATATGTGGTATCGAAAATGACAATGTCACATTGTTGACACTATGGAAATCTTGGGCCTAACTTCAACAAAGCCCACAAAAGCCCATAGCCATATACTAGGCCGGTGCCTGTAGGGAGAAGTCTACAGAGGTAATATAGTAACCTTGTAATCAAGGGAAGTCTACAAGACTGCGCCTTTGATGGACACCAAGTCTACAGGCTTGCGCCTGAAACACGAAGTCTACGGGCCTGCGCTTGCAAGAGACACGTGTCAAAAGAAAACGGTTCCATGGCCCCGAGATAATTGGAACTTGTTACCCACGCATAACACTAACGCACGTCTTAAAGATAATCAGTTAAACCCGAAGTCAGAGGAGCTGAATCCACATTTAAATGAGTGGGAGTCAGTTAGCCCCGAGATCCTGGGGTGAGTTGGGTCTGAAAGATCCTCAGGAGGTCGTAACAGACCGAGTATAAAAGGGAGGGGATCCCCCTCAGAGACAAACACGATCAATCAGCCTAACACAGATTTGCATTGCTCGTCACCCTTAGACTTTAGTAGATACCTCGGCCTGGGTTATTTGGTCACCACCTTCCACCGTCCCGGCGAGCAACTGTAACCGGGGCAACAGCCCTCCGCCAGCACTTCCACCGTCCCGGCGAGCAACCGTAACCGGGGTAACAACCCTCCGCCAACACTTCCACCGTCCCGGCGAGCAACCGTAACCGGGGTAACAACCCTCCGCCAACACTTCCACCGTCCCAGCGAGCAACCGTAACCGGGGCAACAAACCCCTACCAGCACTACCACCGTCACACAAGTCTACAGTGCACTGTAACAAGTCTACGACGTCAGCAGCGAGTCTACGACGCCAGCAGCGAGTCTACGACGTCAGCAGCGAGTCTACGACGCCAACAGCGAGTCTACGACGTCAGCAGCGGGTCTACGACGCCTACATCAGTCGCATCACCCCTTTTTCGTTTATTTTTTATGGCTGTAAGCTTTTAAGTTCTCTTTCGAAGCTCTGAATTTGTACAGTCGTGTCTTTTATCATTGAAATTCATTTTTCTGGCGACCACATACATTTCCCTGTGAGTCCAATTGCCAAATATTTCCGACGTGGTCCGTCTTCTACGCGAACACACATAACATTTGTAATCTAGTTTTACGTGTCCATCTCTCTAAAAGAAGTCCGTCAGACTCCCTTCTTCATCTAAAAGCACATCATGACAAAATAGTCAATCTTCATCTTTCTTCTTCTTACACCACTTCAACAAAATTTTGAGCATCTCCGGCTTCAATCGACATAAGCTTTTGTAGGTTGACATGAGTGTAGCAATCACGCTCTGTAAAACATACATTATGAGAGCCTTCAACAACTTCGGAAGGATACGAATAAGCCTCTTTTGTACCTATGCCAGCGTTGACTAATGTGTCAATAACATTAGCCTTTGTACTTGTTATTTTTCTTGATGAACTAAGAAAATGCCTCTTATCCTGATTGGCGAGATCATGATCATGCTCTGTGAGTCACTTCTCATTTATCTTTCATGAACTAAGCCGTTCTCGTCTCCACATGTTTTCCCTTAACTTGCATCCGAAAATTCTTTACGTCCCTCCTTGGAGTACATAAACTAATAACGTTTGTTCACACGCGATAACCAACGATAGCCTTTCCTAATACTAAAACCTCTCTTATAAGCACGCTAGTTTATACATAAGCTTCTTCTTCCATCCTCTACCACACTTTTCCCTTATAGATCATCTGAAAATTCTACCTCGACTCAAGGTAAAGTCATTATATTATCTAAAGACAGTCAAGGTAAACAGGTCAGTTAAAAGAATTATATGAGAAATAATCCTTGGGTGCCCCCACACTCCCGGCAGTGCTTTCTCCGCCAAATATGCCCCATCCATTCGTACTTACTATAATTAGTAAAATAATTGCTTTTTCCCCTCTTCATATATATTCATCAACAAAATAGGAATGTCTAGTAGCTTTCTCATTACACGAAAAATAGTTTTTGTTAAAAATAAAATATATAGCATAATTTTTTTGGATACTGTGATTTTAGAGGTTGAGTGTTCAAAACCGTCAGAAAAGAAAAAAAAAGAACTAAAAGAAAAAATAAATAAATAAAAAGGGCCAAAAAAACCCACGTAATACCCGAATCAAGGAATCACAAAAATGGATAAAATCGTCAATCCTATTTATCAGGGCTACTGTACAATAATTTCCTCTTTTAAGCTTTGCCTTTTTGTTCAGAAAAAACTGAACAAACCGTCGGAAATCGGGGGGGCCGGTGAAATAAATAAGAAAGGTAGGTGGGGGAAGGTGGTCAAATGATATCGGGGGAGTGAGTTAGGGGGAAATTTATAACGCGAGAAAAAAAGATGAATGGTGCAGGGACACGTCCCCATCAACAAACAAACAAAACCCCATTGGAGGTATGCTTTAAGTTGATCTAACCCCCAACCCCCTACATTATTTGTGGATCACAAATACTTAGCACTGGAGAGAATGGGTCGGAGGGCCACACAATCATGAGTTTCCCTCGTTTATGATTTTTCCATCCATTCCCGAGGAGAATTCTACTCCCAAAAATTGAATGAAACTCGCCACCCTTTGCATGTGTAAAGGCCCCCCCCCCCTATCTCCTGCCTAATGGGCCTTCAGGGCCCAATTCACACAGCTCCTTTTATGGGCCCGGCCCATTGAAAAGGGGGGGTCAAAGGCCCGCTTTCTATTGATTTTATTACCTTTATTTTAGCTTTGACTTCTTCATAGCACGAACCCATCCACGATTGGGTATTATTATTAATTAGATGTAATGGAATTGACCCGGGGTTAAAAATGATTGAGACATGGCCGAATTGACCGGTTCTCGTAGACAATGTATCTGGTGGAAGTAAATTAAGAGTATTGTTTGTTTGGTTCCATCATCATAAAAATGGAAACTAAAAGGAGACAGCGACTGATTGCCCCCCCTCCCAGAAAAAGGGAAAAACCAGGATCAAACGTGTCCTCTTTGTGAGTTTGACCAGAGGGCTTAAAATCGCCTCTTTGTATCTATCTCCAAACCCCCCATGAGACCAGATCAACAGAACAAAACAACACAATTGTTTTTTGAGTCCTGCAGATTATTCCATTAGAAACATCAAGACAAATGCATATTAGTCACAGGGTAACCAAGTTTTAATCCTTAATCCTAATCCCCATTCCCAAATCTAACCCCCACTAACTAACTTACAACCTCCGTCTGACCTGTCTTCAGTTTTTTTCTTGTAAAAATCGCTTCTTGGGTTCAATTATGAGTATAGCCAATGTCGCATTCTAACAGGTGAACAATGTTCATTCCTCTACATTCTTGTTCCTACATCTGACCAAACCTTGAATCCCCCCCCCCCTCCCACCCGACGACGATACCCAAAACTCAACATCACAAACCCTATTTTCTTTTGAGTCACCCTGGGATTCCCGAGCCAAAAGATCACATCTTTGGCTGGATTTCGATGAGTTCGGGCTGGAGTCAGGGTAACCCATGTTTGAATCACCTGCGATCTGCCAGTTCCTTGTTGGCCGGCGTGGATGGGTAGTGCCCGGGAGTGGTTTAGTGAGGAGATGAAGTGGCTGAGGTTGCTGTGGTGAGTTTTTCGTTGAAGCTGCCTAAGGATCCAAACCCAGATGTCAGTCATTCCTCTGCTTTGAGAATTCCGGGGCTTTCTGGTCGTTGATTCTTAATGGGCTTCTCTCCTTTGTCCCGTTACGTCGTCCCCGTCGTTGCTGCAGTGTTCGCGATTTCCGCGGTTATTATCGAGTCGCAGCCATCCGATGTAATTAGCAATTCGACCCCTCCTCCGCCACCACCTCCGCCTCCTCCTCCGCCACCACCACCTCCTCCTCCTTCGCCTCCGCCTCCGCCTCCGCCTCCGCCTTCTCCTCCACCACCTCCTCCACCGTCGCCTCCACCTCCACCTCCACCTCCACCTCCAGCGTCACCACCCCCACCAGCATCCGACCCTCCTCCAGCGACTCCGCCACCTGAATTCCATCCACGGCCACCATTGCCTCAGCGGCCACCGGACAGTCATCATTCCGGGGAAGTGCCGGATCATCAGTTTGACTTTGCAGGGCGGATGCCACCTCCGCCTCAGAGTGATGGTAGGATCAATACTGGAAAGAAGGTTGGATTGACGTTTGTTGGTATAGCTTCGATATTCCAGATATTTGTTGCCGTTTTTTTGGTTTTTAAGAGGAGGCAACTGATGAGGATAAAGGATGAGAATCACTGAGGAACAATTCAGATTTCTTTTTCTGTTCCTCAATCGTTCTTTTTCTTTGGGACCTTGTTAGATTGGCAGATGACTGGGGAGTTGGTTTAGGAAGAATGCTGGGATGGGGATGATGTTGTGATTTGAGGATGGATGGTGGGGATAGCGAAATCAAATGTATCAAACGCGGATAGAGGTTATTCTCTCACGATTGATAGTAAATTGTTTATTGACGTTCTTCCACCATTTTTCTGCTTCTGTACATCTCTCTGTGTCTTTAAGGTAATTGTTGCTATCGCATACTGGTGGACTGCGGGGCTGAGCATTGTTTGTATGGACTGAGGAGTTCGGTGAGAGTTTATTGACCTGTTTATATTGCTCATGAAACTCTAGTTTGGGAACTCTGATCTGGGAGCCAATTGTTTCAGCATGTTGAACCATGGTTTCGGTTACAACAACAAAGAGAAAAGTTTCGATTACGCTGAATATTTTTTGTATGATCTCGAACTTTGGGGTTGTAGGCTTTGCTCATTTTTTTTCGTTTGGTCTCCATACTAACCTGTGACATGGAATCAAATAGTATGCATGCGCCGGCCAGTGGATGGAGAATGTAAGCCCCTACGTTCTTCCATGGTTTCTACAGGTGCATTATTATGTACATGCAGTCAGATTGTATTGTGAATTTGGAACTCCTGCTTCTATGGGATTCCTGCCTCCTACTCTACCGTCGATCTCGTCAGCACCTAATAGCATGTTCCGCTCTACTTGTTTACCACAGCTCGCACCACTTCATCATAGATGGATGCCTTTGTCAATAACGCTAATGGTTCATTTGCTTGTATCTGGTAGTCGCGACTTCACACCTCAGCATTGTCATTGGAAAGCACAGAGGTTTCATGGTTGTCTTCACTCGTTTGTCATGTGTAAAGGCTGAAGTCTAGAATTTCTGTAAAATGGGGCCAAAAACATGAACCGGCCCTTAATCCGTGTCCGAACAACATGCACAAGTACTCCCTTCCAATTGAAAAAGAGCTCCCTTCTAATTGGGGGGGGAAGGAAGACAATCAAGGGGCCCAAGGCCCCTGAAACTGAACCCAGCTTGTCCTTGTGAGTTGAATCACCTTCAGAAGGATCCTCCAAGGGATGATGTCTTGTTCACGTCAAGGTAATGGATGTGGCTGGGGGCTCGGCTGATATGCATGCTGGGGGAGGGAGCTGTTCATGTCCACAGACTTCACCATCCAGCAGGGTCGAAAAACCTCACCTAAAACTTTGATGCCTTCTTCACGATGGCATCTTCCCATTCATAAATCCCCAAAAAAAGGTGGGAATAGCTGGCCAAGACTGTCTTCATCCCATCATGCCAACACTCCACTCCTCCCCTTCCTATTCACAGGACCACTCCAAGAATAGAGCCCTTCCTTTCCTATCTCGTCAAGCCGAGTCGCCTGCCTGCGTTATGGCCGTGTAATCGTAACACCCCCCCCCCCTCCAATCAACAATGATTTACAAAGCTATTACATCCGTGCTCACTACTGAGCAGAAGCTCAGGCAGCCAGAAACCATGTTTTAACCATAGAAAAAGCATCCTATGTCTTTGTTCTTACGAGCACGACATAAGCATTTTAGGACCACCTTAACCCGATATGCTTCACGGGAACTCAACATGTGGTTCTCTATGCTCAGCGACATCCATCCTACTATATCCAATGCACAAACCTACCCCCTTGCGGACCTCCTCTATATACATTGCTCGGGCGAAGTGGAAAAACTCGTGCAGTTTAATGAAGATGTTTCCCATTTGCTTCATCCTGTTCTTCCTATTCTCTTCTACTTCCAATGCCGCCGTCCAGGACTTCTGTGTTGGCGACCCTGCAGCGCCCGAGAGCCCTGCGGGGTACTCCTGCAAGCCAGTCACCAAGGTCACGATCGATGACTTTGTGTTCTCCGGGCTGGGCATTCCTGGTAACACTACGAACATAATCAACGCGGCAGTGACACCTGCGTTTGCGGCTCAGTTCCCCGGCGTGAACGGCCTCGGCATCTCTGCTGCACGGCTGGACCTCGCGCCAGGCGGGGTAATCCCCATGCACACTCATCGGGGTGCCTCCGAGCTCCTGATCGTGACAAGGGGGAGGATAACCACGGGGTTCATCTCGTCGGCAAATGTGGTATACTACAAGACCCTGAAGAAGGGAGACAGCATCGTTTTACCACAAGGCTTGCTGCATTTCCAGGTGAACGCCGCGAAGATACACTCGGTAGCGTTCGTGAGCTTCAGCAGTCCAGACCCAGGACTGCAGATCCTTGACTTTGCATTGTTTGCGAACAACCTGCCATCCCCGCTGGTGGAGAAGACGACTTTCCTCGACGATGCACAGGTTAAGAAGCTCAAGGGCGTGCTCGGAGGGACTGGCTAGAGCAAATATGACCTTGTCAGCCATTTTCCCTGTGATTGTTGTTTTCAAGTCATTCATTCTTGCCTGCAGATTGTTTTTCTCTTGTCTTATTGCCAGTAATCTGGGAATTTCATTCATGAAGGGTAGTTTCAATAAGTTTTATGCAACGAATCCTAAATAAAGATATATCAATTTTCAAGTGTGACTTGTGACAAGCGATGTTTGCTCATACGAATTGCTTTACAAGACAAAGTTTGTGGTCGTGAAGAAGACTTAAGATATCCGCCTTACATGCCATACGTTGCGGGAGGCAACCTTGAGCGGATTCATCCTCGTGGTAGAGATCCCGCCGAGGAACCTTCGGGACTGAACTCGCCCAGATTCTCGCAGAGCATTGAGTTCTTCCCGAGCAACCAAGTGCTGACCACAGCCCATGTCCCCGCCGGTATGTCGTGTCCAGCGATTTTGCAGTCTTCTTATGCTATCCTGGGCGGTGACAGGGGCGACCTGGATGCAGCCTCATTGTTTTTTCCTTAACAATCGCCTCTATGTAGGGCAGTTTTGAGATCTTTGTCCTCGTCGTCTACCTCCTGCTGTCACCTTCCGGAGAATTTTGGGATTCTTCAGGAGTTCGGACATCACTCACTCTACAGTGATGGCTGGCTGAGCTCTCCATTCCTCCCACAATCAAGCGCTGCCGATTTGCAGAATCATCCATATCCGAAAAAGTAAACGGTAAGGAGTAGAATGAGACGTTAGACAAAATCGAACCATAGTCAATGCCTTAACTTGGTGTTTTCCAACCTTAAGTTCAATATTAGGATCCTTTGTTTGCAGTAATAATACATCCACCATGTACTTGGCAACGTAAATCTCTGTTCCTTCCATCCAAGTCTCGTGCTCGTGAGGCACGTGCTCCAGAAACATGTCAAACTTCTTGCCCGATGCCTTCTTATGCTTTATATATCCCTGATACGTTGAGCCTTATCATTATTCAACACACATGATCTTGCGAATCGAGACAAGTCTAACTTTGTGAGGTCGACAATTTCTAGCCTGGGTATGGTGTCGCAGAATTCAGAGCACCGTTGAGGAAGGCAACTCGTCCATCATCTTCCATAGCTCATCCAGGGTAATGATGGGGTTGTCATCGGATCACTGCAAGTACTTCCTCCCCAACACCATCCTGCTAATAATGTCGAGGCTCAAATCTGACAGGCAAGATTTCAACACAGTATCCTCATCCTTGGACTCAAACAGGCATCTTAACGCGGACTTTGTCTCCTCAACCATCATGTACTCGAACAACACGACCCTGCTGACCCTGAAAACTCAGTCTGGAAAATCCTGCATGCCTGCCTCCAGAACGGCCGTTGGGCAACCACAACATATTCGAAGGCCGTGTACTTCCCCTAGGCCGTCTTTGGCCTCAATGCGAGCACAGCATCGTAGGTCTTAAGTCTCATTTTTTGTTAAGAGTTCACAATACATGCGGGCAGCGTTTCTTTGACGTTAGCAATCGTATATGCGAACCTCTCGCTCGACGCAGCTGGCAACACACGAGGTGGCCGCAGGGGACAAACGCAGATCTTCACCTATGCCCGACGGGTGTTCGTCTTCGGTGGTCTCGTTATCGTAAAACAGTCATTCTTGGTTGTCAAAGAAATGAATGAAATCTCTTTTTCCCTTTCTCCTACTACCCCACTAAGCAATTATTTTCCAAATTAATGAGAATAATAAAATGAGATTAAAAGAAATAATGACTAATTCATATCCTCGTGAAATTTTGTTTATGATGGACAGACACTAGTACAAATACCGACCACGCCACTTGGGACAATTTCATATCATCGTTGGAACATCGAACCAAGCCCAATCACAAATCCAGGCCCATTTGCTTAAATATTAATCGCTTATGTCTATCACGTCGATAAGTCGGTAGGCAGAGACACAACCTTACATGCCATACATCTCCGGAGGAAACCTCCGTTCCCCGACCACTTTAAGCGGGTTCTTCCAATACCTGGGTCAATGCCTTAACCTGGTGTCTTTCAACCTTGACTTTAATCTTAACTGCTGTAGTAAGGCATCCACCATGTCCTTGGCAACATAATCCTCCGCCCCTTTCATCCAACTCTCATGCTCGTCCAATCGAATATATAATATATTATGAGAAGGATAAGCACACTACTTATTGGCAAAAAACTTTCTGGAGATTCTTTTTTTGTTTGAAGAGATTTTCTAAGACTTTCTATCTCCAAGTAATTCATGTATGGATATATTTGAAATTAGTATCGATTGTTAGTTTTTCAATCACCCAGACAATATTGTAATTGAATCGATCAGTCGATTTTCTTTATCAAAAAACATAATTTGGGTGGTCCAAAACCACAATCTTTCAAGAACATCTGTTTGAAGTATAGGGTTGTCGATGATCCGTCAGTTACTCCATAAGACCATATTCTTGGGAACACTCGACGAATGGAATTGACGTAAGCTTCCACATAGTCGATTTTTTCAGATAACGTAATAGTTTCTAGATTGATGTCGATCATGAGGGAACTCTCAACCTTTAGGGTGTGTCCTTCTCGGGGAACGAGGAAATCGGCTTCTACCCCTTCGGACCGACGACATATCTTTGGATCAACGGTTATTTGTTGAGTTTCCGAAAGAACATGCGTCGTAGTGAGAATTACCGAATGTAAAGTTTCTAACTCGCGATATATATTATTTATCCGCTCCATTAATAATCGGAGATCATTTTTTAAGGTTATCCGCGTATCCGACTCTCGGAAGGCAATTTTCAAAGCCTCATCCGAATTTTTGTCGGTTGATTGAACAAATATGTCATTAAAGGTTACATTCGTGTTGCGCTCACCGCACTAAAAACCTGTTTCCGGTGGAAAGGAAGATTTCCATTGATGAAACTGATTACAAACTGTAAACGCTTACAAGAAGATTGTCTAAGATTTTCTACCTAAAACTATGACAAAAGTGTCTGAATATGTCTGTGTCGTAGTCCCTCTTTTGTAAAATAACAAAGCTATATATAGAGAATCTTCGGTTGTGCTTGGCGGTTGATTGGCACTTAGCAGTTATCTTCATATCTTCGAGGCACGTGTGTAAATCATTTGATCATATCTTCAATTTCTGCACGTTCTAAATCTTCATCTATAAAATCTTATCTACAAAGTTATCCATAAAATCAGATTCTCCCAGTCGACTGATTTGTCTGACTGGGTTAGACTTTCTCCGGGGAATCCTCCATCGAGACTGGATTAGATTTTTTCCCGTCTAGGGAAAATTTTCTAATCCATTGAATCAGATTTTCTATTACTGTGCTCTAATCAAATAATCTGGTGTAAACAATCCCGACCGGATTGTCGTCGGCGTCCGACCTCATCCCGAACACCATCCTGCTTATAATGTTGTGGCTCAAATCAGTGAGGTAAGATTTTAGTATGATATCCACGCCCTTCGACAGGAACTGGCAACGCAACATCGGCTTGGTCTCTTCGGCCCGTATGTACTAGTACGACTCCATCCTCCTAGCGCTGAAAAGCTCGGTTCGGAACATCTTGCGGGCCTGCCTCCAGTACGGACCATCGGGCGACCACAACATGTCCGAAGAGTCATAGGTGGTGTACTTTCCAGAGGCCGTCCGGGGCCTCATGGATAGAACGGCGCCGTGATTCTTGAGGAACTCGCGAGGCATCTGCACAGAGGAGGCCACGATGACGGGGAACGACCCGAAAAGGAGTTGAATAATGGGCCCGTACTTCATCGAGAGGTGGTGATCCACGTGAGGTCATTTAAAACTATGCAAAATTTTATTTAAATAAAATAATACAATACAAAATTTGTAAGAAAATTATGCCACGCCAGACTATAGATTTATGCATCATAATAACAACGCAAGAAGTCAGAAGTCACTGTGTATAAGTCATCCTCCATCCTCTCAAGCCATTTACTATGATTTGCAGCCCCCCGAAATGAGGATATACGGACGAGTGACGTCAGCTAACTGGCTTCCGACTCCTCCTCTATCGCTACCCTCTTTGTAACGGACAATTCCATCACGTCTCCTCCTTTCTAATACTCTCTTCGTGCCCCCCCCATCCGCCACCTGATCACCGCCACCGCCGTACTGACTGTGAACCACCGTCCCAACCGCCATTCACGATGAGTTTCTCCAGGAAGGACTACGAGTTCCTCAGGGACATCGGCATCTCTCCCCGCAACCCCGGGTGTTTCGTCAATGGCTCTTGGAAGGCTCACGGCCCCCTCGTCTCCACCCTCAACCCCGCCAACAATCAGGTCCTCCTCCCACTCCTTCCCCCTCCGTCTTTCCGGATGGGTTGCCTCCGCAGGCCGTTGCGGTGATCGCGCTTCCCGTGGTTTCGATCGGCATTGCTTTTCCGCCAGCTGTGTCTCCTCTTCGGTTACGATGTCGATGCATGATGGGTTTTTGTTGGTCTGTCTGTTTGTTGGGACGGGATTACGTCGTCCGTTCGTCCATGGGTGGTGGGAATTTTCGGAGGTTAAGCCCAGAATGAAAACCTCTTGCGCTGGTGCAGGTTATAGCTGAAGTCGTGGAGGGATCAATTGAGGATTATGAGGAGGGAATGCAAGCCTGTGCTGAAGCAGCTAAGATATGGATGCAGGTAAGCCACGCGTTGTCCCGTCTTGCCTGTTTCTAGTGTTTCGATTGTGTCACTTTCTCTTTTGCCGTCAGTAAACGTAAAACTTTGGCGGGTTTCTTTAGTCCTATTGATATAACGGGTGGCAGGTACCTGCCCCGAAGAGGGGTGAAATAGTTAGACAAATTGGTGATGCGTTGCGATCCAAGCTCCAGCAACTTGGCCGCCTAGTATCTCTTGAGATGGGGAAGATCCTTCCCGAAGGAATAGGAGAAGTCCAAGTATGTTATTTCCATCCTAAGAGCTGTCATTCCAGTTTAATTGAATTTTATCTTTTGTTGTGGCCCTGGACTTTTTTGTAGATGGTTCGTTGGTTTAAACGTACCAGGCCCGAGTTCGTTATGAAAAATATATTTGCAAATACTGGATTACCTGCGCCTAAGTGTAAAATGTGAGAAATTATTTGTTAACATCCATTAACATGGTTGAATGCAGTTTTTGTGATAAGCTTTATGGAATCTAATCCCAAGATAGGGGCTAAACAAGTTCATGATAAGATGTGGAAAGACGCATAGAACCTCCATGCCCTGAGTCTTTTCAGTCGCACGCATCTCTGACTAACTACTAATGAATGACAGGAAATCATTGACATGTGTGACTTTGCTGTTGGGTTAAGTCGGCAGCTCAATGGATCAGTTATACCATCAGAACGTAAGATTTTTTACATCATCTTAGTAATATTTTTCCAGAAATGTAAAATGGATTTTGACTAAGAGACACAAATTGGATGATTGTGTAGCATTTCACACTATTCTGGACTCTATTAGTGAAATGTTGTGCATAACTACTTGTATAATTTCCCCCATTTGCATCCAAAATTTATGTTTTGAAGTTTGAACCTTGCTTGACCTTTAGCCGATAACACGGGCAGTAATTCTTCTCTCTCTTCATCTTACTATCTTTTGTTGAGTAACTTTTTGCCAAATCGTAACCCTGTGCAACTTCTTCCCAGGTCCAAATCATGCGATGTTGGAGGTAAGGCTTCAGCATGTTACCTCTAATGTGGCATTGGTATGGCAGGATATCTACATTGAGTTGTTTCTGTGGACTAATTTTGCAGATGTGGAATCCTTTAGGGATTGTTGGTGTGATCACAGCTTTTAATTTCCCATGTGCTGTGCTTGGTGAGCTATTCCTGTCTGTTTCTGAGGTTGTTTATTTGAGGTTTTTTAAATTTATATCGTTGTTACATGAGGAGATGGTGTTGCCAGTGCAGTTTTTCACGAGCTATCTATGCAATTTTATTCTCGAGGATTATGGTTGCTTGTGATAAATTTACAGTTTCGGCTCTTACCTTCGGATATCGACAATATGTGGTCTGTAATAGACAATTTATTAAAGTCAATAGATTTGGATACATCCTTCTAAGCATGCAATTTAATCCCTTTGCCAAAATATTTTCTATGTACCTTTTATGTGTCGTTGTATGTCTCTTTGTAGTTTGTCCTTTCTTCTTTATGTACTTTGATATATTTTCCCAATTTGTGGTCTCCGGTATTCATTTTAAGTTATGACTAGTACGTAGAATTTGTTATGTAAAGTATACGTAGAATGTGAGGATCATTTTCTTTACCAGAAAAGGTAACATTTCCATTTCTTTTCATGTAGGATGGAATGCCTGCATTGCACTAGTCTGCGGTAATTGTGTTGTCTGGTGAGCCAGCCACCATGCCTTGTTGTATGCATTACAGAAAGTGATGCTGTATGCACCTACTGTGGTTTTCTTTGGTTGCATCTCTCTTTGGGATAAGTGATCATTTTCTATTTGATATCTTCAACCTGTTGCTAATATGCCCATTTTTCAACTCTCATAATTGTGTGCCTGCGAAAGAGCAAAACAAACAACTGTGTTCCCTGCATTGTCAGGACATTGATTTGCCTTTGCTTGGTTAGCCCCATCTAGCCTTTCCCAATGTCTGTGGGGCTTCGATTGAATCGTATGGCTGAATTGGGTGCTATCTATGCGTTTCTGGATCTTTGTTTTATTCCATGCTTTAGGACATTTTAGTGGACTAATGTAAAAGAAGCTGTTTCTGTATACTGTTCTCATCATGATAACAAAATGAATCACCCCAAATTATTTGAATCATTTTTTAACATCGACATTTTGAAGTTGAGTGATAACAGCTTCTTTTCTCCAAGTAATCTTTTTCTCTTGTTCCTAGGAAAGGCGCACCAACAACACCCTTAGTAACTATTGCAATGACGAAGGTAGTGGCCTCTGTTTTAGAAAAGAACAATCTACCGGGGGCCATCTTTACTTCCCTCTGTGGTGGTGCTGATATTGGCCAAGCAATAGCCAAGGATACACGTATTCCTCTTGTATCATTCACCGGTAGCTCCAAGGTAGAGCAGTTTTCTTTCTCTACAGCTGAAGTGGAAATATTAGCCGCTATTAATCATCAATCAACTTGAAAGATGCTAATTAACCTTAAAATTAAGAAGAAAGTTTGAGAACCAGGATTTAATAATATTTCGTTTTATAGATAGCGCAAGGCACTGTACTGCTAATTTGTGATTAGATTTGGCCGCAATGCATATAGGGGACACTAGATTTTGAGGTCTAGCTTTCTGGAAAGCTTGAAGCTTTACCGTGTAATGTTTCTTTACTGGCTGGGTAACAGATGATCGAATTGATTGTTTTCATCTCTTATATATATTCATTTTTGTTGTGGTGTTCTCCTCGGGATTACAGGTTGGTCAATTGGTTCAGCAGACTGTGACTGCCAGGCATGGGAAATGCTTGCTTGAGTTGAGTGGAAACAATGCCATCATCGTTATGGATGATGCTGACGTTCAGCTGGCCGTCAGGTCAGTTCTATTTGCAGCTGTAGGAACAGCTGGACAACGTTGCACAACATGCCGGAGACTGGTAAATATTGGCATAAACTTGGTCTTTGGTAGTACCTTCAGCATTCTGTGACTGATTCTCTGTGTGATCGATGTGAAGATTCTTCACGAAAGTATATACCAGAAAGTCCTTGATCAACTACTTGATGTATACAAACAAATCAAAATCGGCAATCCCTTGGAGAAAGGCACTTTGCTTGGGCCGCTACACACTGTTGAATCAAGGAAGAATTTTGAAAAGGGAATAGAGGTTATCAAATCACAGGCGAGTATCATCATTTCCTTGGTTGTATAGTGTATCTTGATGCTCTTTTGGCAGAGTATGCCAAACCATTGAAAGTCGCATACTTTGCGAAAATTGTTATTGACTTTCAATCGTGAGTATTTTGTTTCACCGGAAGATTTTATGATCTCCTCCCACTTTGGCAGGGTGGGAAGATCCTGACTGGAGGGACAGTAATAGAGTCTGATGGAAATTTCGTTCGACCAACAATAGTTGAAATCTCCTCTAATGCGGATGTTGTTAAAGAAGAGTTGTTTGCTCCAGTACTATACCTTATGAAATTTCAGGTACTATCAGAAGAATGCTTTGAGATCATGATATGCGTTTAATGCTTACAACGGCCAACTGATCTATGTTCCTTTCACATTGGAAATATACAGACACTGAAGGAAGCGATTGAGATAAACAACTCTGTGCCACAAGGGTTGAGCAGCTCCATATTTACCCGCAGGCCAGATGTGATCTTCAAATGGATTGGGTAAACAGTTTCATTCTTAGATTGTTCATCATAGAACGTGCTCCTCTTACGAATTTAGACTTGATTAATGCAAGCTAGCTTTACCGAATTCGTCTCTTAAATCGTGTAAAACCTTTTGTAGTCCGCTGGGAAGCGACTGTGGGATCGTGAATGTCAACATTCCAACGAACGGGGCGGAAATTGGCGGGGCTTTTGGAGGTGAGAAGGCTACCGGAGGTGGCCGTGAGGCAGGGAGCGACTCGTGGAAGCAATACATGCGACGGTCGACCTGGTAAATTCATCCACTCCCACATCCCATGCTAGACCCCCCCTTATGTTATATCGCTTTTGTGACCGGGTTCATTTTCTCTGTGGACAGCACCATCAACTACGGCAACGAATTGCCGCTGGCGCAAGGCATAAATTTCGGGTAAGGCGAACAATCAAACCTACCTCGGGACTACTTAAGCAAATAATTTGGGGGTGTCTTCGTATAATAAAAGCGCGGGGTAAAATGTCTTTGCCCTTTGAATCTTATGGAATTTTATAAAGGCAAATTATTGATTTATGACCCAAACTATAGGCCTACTTTCTTCTGTGTCCTATGGTTAAAAAAGTTTTAGATGTGGCCCAATCTACATAAAATTTTTTGATAAGGCCTAATTACTGACGTCCGTCAACCGGTGCCGACGTGGATTTGACGGACTTTTATAATCACCTACGTGGCTTTGTTTTTTTTCAGTGAAACGCTACGTGGCTAAAATTAATTACCAAATGAAATAAATCAACAAAAGGGGCTTAGGGTTAGGGTTCGTGGGTTCGTGGTCATTTCGATTTTGGGAACAATCACAGGAAGTCCGATTTCAGGAGGGGTTTGTCCGAGGGGTGTTGTAAGAAATTAGCCTTTCTGCGGCGGCGGAGCTGGACCAGAATTTCACAGGTTTAGATAAGTTTGGGAAGTGAATCCGGATTTGAGCAGCTTTGACATTTTTCCCCCTCTCTCTTTTGGGGTTTGTTTCTGGGGGATAAAGAAAAAAAATGGAGGTGATGGTAGCTTTCCTGGGGGCGGCGTACATTAGGGATATAAGCGTTGGGGAGGTGCAGGATAATGTTCGGGGAGTGACCGGCGCATCCCTATCCAGGCGGATGATCTTCCAGAAGGAAGAAGGCTTCCGGGATGAGGACCAGGACGAGGATGAGTTGGACATCGGTGTCCCCAACGACAGCGAATACGAGGGAAAGGACGGGGAGGAGGAAGTCTCGTCGTCGGTTCGATGGCCTCGCTGGAGGACTCGCTTCCCGTAAGAATTAGTTTTCAGTCCGTTTCGATCGTTTTGGCTCTCGGAAATTTTCACACAGAGAGAGATTGAGGTTTTGTGGCAGAGAGATCAAGGAACCCCAGATGAACACGGCCAAGAACAACCCAGATGAAGACGGCCAAGAACAACCCAGATGAACACGAGGAGGCAGAAATTAAAACACAAACCCTAATTTCCCAATTTCTTTCCTTACGTTATAATATATCCCACGTGCATAAACGAACGTTTCCCACTTCCTACCACGTAGCGTTTTTCTGAAAAAAAAAACAGAGCCACGTAGGTGATTATAAAAGTCCGTCAAATCCACGTCGGCACCGGTTTACGGACGTCAGTAATTAGGCCTTATCAAAAAATTTTATGTAGATTGAGCCACATCTAAAACTTTTTTAACCATAGGCCACAATAAGCCTATGGTTTGGGCCATAAATCGATAATTTAACTTTTATAAAAGCACAAAGACAAAAAGATCAGTGTGTTGAGGATGTTGGGCAAGATGGGCAATGGTCAAAATTGCCTTGGACGTGCCCATATCCCCGAGTTCAGGGTTAGACTTTCTTAGATGTTGTGTTGAGCATTAAATTCTGGTCCACGCACAAGTAAAGCATTTCATGATTCAATCACTCTAAAAGCGTGAATATTATTTGAGTGGGTACGTGACCGGTGAAATAAAAGGAGGGTGCAGGCAGGTCACGTGAATAATTTGTACAACAAACGTCGCATCACCAGTTTTCTGATATGGACAGATGGGTGAAGTCATATTTATTAATTTAAGGTTTTGTTCGAATTCGAATTTTTAGATTTAGAGTTTGAAATCGAAATAAATAAAGTTAAAAACTTTACGAAAATGAAATTAAAATTTTCAAATATTTGATGAAATTCACGTTAAATTTAAAAAAGTCAATTTTTTACCAGACTCCCCCTGTCCCCGTTCACTACCCCCCTCCCATCCCCCCCTACCCCGTATCCCCGTCTCCCCATGCACCCCTCCCCTCTGCCCCCTGTCCTCTTTTTTCAATAAAAGTCACTGCCCCCTCCCCTTATCCCTAACCCCTTCCTCTACCCTTGTCTCTCCCCTCACCCTGCTCCCCTCCCCTCTGCCATTCCCTTTCCCCTGCCTTAGCAAGGAGGTCATTGAGTTGGACTTTTAAGATACTGAAAAACTCCAATTTTGTGAGTTGGACTTTACGTATAATCGTTTTATTAAATTCGAATTCGTCTTATGTCGTCTAAACTCGAACTATTAACATTCGAATTCTTTATATATTTAAGTCAAATTTTAATAATTGTTCGAATTTTAAACTAACGGAATTAAATAACAAAGCACTTATTACTTTGATAAGAAGTTTTCCCAGGTAATTGGTGACAGAAAACAAGATACCAAAAACTCGGTGCCTGGTCAATCAAATACGCGTCGAAGATTCACAGATCCCAAACGACAACAAAAATGAATTTGACTTTTGATGTGGGTTGGTCCGTCCGCACCAGACCAATCCGCCAGGAACATTCATTCTACCGACCCGACACTGTTTACTTTGACACTAACCTATGCATCCTCTCTCCTCCTAACCTTATACGCTTTGTCCCTGATGTTCAATTCTCTATGGATCTTATCCTCTCCAACCATTGTTTTCATCATCCTCTTTATATATCATTTGGTGGATGCATGGCATCTTCTTGCGAAGCTTGGATTCATATTTGGTCCACATAACACACAGGAAAGGGCATCTGTCTCTCTCATTAAACAATCATTGAACTTTTACCCACCTCCCACGTTTTCAAACACATCAATTATTGAGTCCGGTTAAAGAAATCCAATCCCTTCGGTTTGACAATCATTAGCCATGAAAGGTTAGATCAACTAACACAACACCCAATCCAACCCAACCCAGAGGGAGAGAAGAATCTATCTAAATCATCATAATTCACAAGTGGACAACCTCAATTAGTTCCTTCCTTGTACGTATCAGAAGTTCCTCTTGTTTTATTCTTTTCTTCTTCTTCTTCTCGAGACCCGTGATGTTCTCCTCCTCCTCCGGAAGAACTAGCCTTATCTGGGCAAAACACGCACGAGAAATTTATGATACCTCATCAAACAATAACATCACCCCAATGTTACTCTTCTTTGGCTAATGCAGTTGACTCCTAGAGCATCTCCAAATAGAAGGATCTTCCCAAGGTAGACCCCCGATTTGAAAGTTTCTCATTGATGATGATTAGATTCCAAATTGGGTTGATGACAGGTTTGAATTTCCTTCTTACTTTGTGTGTCCCATTTGTTTTTGTTTTTGTCTTCGTCAACCAAATCTTACACTCCGGCAAATATCAGCATTTTTCTTCCAAACTTGTCCCACTTTTCCCAGTTCCCAGAGTCCATGTTCCGGTTCACCTAACTGGCCAGGCTCGAGAAGCAACTCTCCGACCGAGCCAGCGCATGGCCAGTGTTCCCCTGATCCTTCCTCACGGGACTGCCGGGAGTCGACCTGGACTCCAGGCTCCTCCTCAAAAGCTGCCTCATGGCGGAGATCAGGTGGACGGTGGGGTCAGGAGGAGGCCCCGGGGAATTGAACTTCTTGCAGAAGTTCATGTGCCTGACCATGGCCTCTTCCGTGCTGACCAGCCTCTCGGCCCTGACGATCTCATCCTTGATCGCCTCTGCACATAACCCGCATATCCATTTCCCGTGGTAGCGCTCCCGGATGCGCTCGATGTACGCAGGGGTGCACTCCTCCTTGAGCCCGCAGCAGTCGCAGATGGCAAACTCGACTTCGGTCTGGGCCATGAGCACGGAATCCGCGGCCGGTGGTTGCGTCTCGGGGGGAGTTATCGGCAGGGGGTCGGTGATTACGTCGGCCGACATGGCTAGTATTCCTGCGGGGAAAAACATGACGAAAGATTTTATCAGAACAGAGAATGAAACACGATCCTTCCCCGAGATCATCAAACCTATGCAGAATCTCAAAAGCTCCCCGAAACTCAGAGAAAGTGGAATCCCAATTCAAATTTCAAATAGGAAGCATCCAACCCAGCTCATTGATTCCATTTCGACAGAAGAAAACACAAATCCCTCCAATATCAACAAAAAGAAACCCAGCAAAAAATTTACCAGCAGAAGCAAACAGAGGGATCAAATTGACGAGGCACCACCCGATCAGCAGCTGACTTGAAAACTCCCTCCACTGCTGAAGGACTACACCTTCAACCCACGCCTCCACCCTCCTACCTCTCCTTCTCCCACTCCCCCTCCTCAGCCCTCGATTCTCCCGCGGCCAATCCTCCGCATCCCAAAACCATTTCAACGAGGTCCCTCCTCTTCTCCGCCGGCCACCCCAAATCCTTTAGGCAATCCGATCGGGGGGGACCTTCAAAGATCAAAAGTTTCGGATGGTTTCTCGGATGTGGAAGTGTCTGATGAGTCGTTTTAGGGAGAGAGGCAGAGAGAGGGAATGGGGAGGAGGACGGAAGGCGATTTTATTGCGTCGTAGTGAAGTCTTGGAAGAAGAAGAAGAAGAAAAGGAAAAGAAGGATTAATGATTGGAACAATGGAGGGATTCATAGGGTGTTGGAGAGTGCGCCGTAAGTGACGTGCTCTCCCCTCTTCTTCGGACCGAGGATGGCCAGCTCAGCGTTTGGTGATGGAAATCACCAGAACATTTCCATTCATTTCGGATGTTTATCCAATCTGAAATTGGAGAACTTGTGATGGTGAATTTAATTGTTACTATACATAAACATGATATGATGATGATGATGATGATGATTAGCAATATAACGAATTTAATGGGGGAGGGGATATTCCTTTTTCTTGTTGAGAGATTCTCAAAAGACATCCCAAAAAAACAAAATAATTGCATTTTTGTGGGTGGGCGTGGATGTGTGTGGCCGAGCAAGGGGGTGCTTTTGTTTTCTTTAGTATTATTATTATTATTATTATGTAGCCAAAAATAAATGAAGAGAGAGTGGGAGTGACATGCACTTTTTTGTGGGGATTTATGTTTCGTTGTAGGGTGTTTGGAATTTGTTTCCGGCTTACTCGTCGGAAAAATGGGAAGACGGCGTTATTTCGAAGTTTTGCGAAATTACGGAAATATTACTCATACGTATACGTTCCTGTCACTTAATTTGTAAATAAGAAATAGACAAGGTTCTTAATTACGCCAATATAGCAACTAGGCAAGGACAGGATTAGTAAACCCGACGCTCCATTACTTGAAAGAATTTTGGGATTGATGTTGAGTATGGGGACATGTGATCAATGGCCGTTTTCTCGACCCCACCACTTATATACTTCAATAAAATTATGTTTACATTTAGGGTACATAAATTTAGAGCGTTTGTAGCCCACCCCGTTTACACGTTCCAAGAGATGACCTTGCGGAGGATGAATTTCGTGGAACCTTTCTTAATATAGCCAAAGTTTGACATAATTTTTTAAAATGAGTGGTGGACTTGGGAACTCCTCATAATTCTATGTTTGATGAAATCACCTCATGTAAAGACGGGGTTCTCATTCCGTATTGACGCAGTAACTTAAATCGTAAATTTTTTTTAGATTTGTGACACCACTTTTCTTTTTTTGTCGATTTTCTAGTCTATACTTTGAAATTTTTTTTTAATATAGTCTTAAATCAATATTTCGAATTATTTATGACTTTTTTCTAACAGCCTTACCCGAATCTACGACAAAGGCATAAATTATCTGACAAAATATTGATTTGTGGTCCCAACTTTTATCAACTTCTTTTGTAGCATAAACTTTGAAATATTTCTTGTATAACCTTATATTGATATTTTGAATTCTTATGATCGCATTCTAAGGTAAATTCAATATCATTTATCATCCAAGCAACTCATATAATTAATACAAAACACTTCGAAAAACAAACATCTTCAACAAAAAGAAACTTTACTATTCATTGACTAATAACCTTCCAGAATGAATAACAAAAGAAATGTCTTCCCAGGTTACTTTTACTCCAGAATGTGAACATGACAATTAGTAAAGTGTGCTTATATATGGATCGGAAAAATGAAAGTTGAAATCGTCAAAGCCCACACTGATTTCCACGCCCTCAAATTAAGATCGAATTAGGGTTTTCCTCTTCAACCCTATTTTAAGGGAATCATTCTAGAGCACGTCATGACTCATGTAGAAAAAGTGGTGTTAGAATACGTCACATTAGATAATTAAGGTTTTCAACAAATCATAAATTCAGGTAAACGCCATTAGAATAATAATATTCCAAAGTTTATGTCATAAAAGAATGTCGATAAAAAGTTGGGTCATATTTTGTAGGATAATTACGCATTTGGTTAAGAAATCACAATTTCGGAAAACAATTATAGAATAAACTAATATATGATCCAGAATATCGATTTAAAGCTATAAAAGAAATATTTGAAAGTGGAAGCCAAGAAGAAAATCTAAGAAAAAGTGACCTCACACATCCATATTCTGCCAACTTTTTAAAACTAATCATGCAAACCTCGCGTTGTTTCTCCGTCGAAATTTTTCCATATTCAATAATTTCATTACGGCGTATTCAGCGGAAACCCGGCAGCGAGTCCGTTAAAAATTTTTCTCCAATAGATCGAATATGGAAGTACGTTTACTCAATGGAAATTGATAATAAATAACACATAAAATTTTCCTCTAAAATTTCACTGAGTTTTATTAATTCGGTTTAACTCCAGTCAATCACGTCCCATTTTCATCCAAACGAAAAAACAGAATGAATTAGCCTAACCCTTTTTATTATTGTTATCTTTATATAAAAAAAAATTATTGTTTTTTTTAATGTAATGAAAAATAATCTCATTTTATACAAAAAAAAAAGCTCTGGGCTCTTCTAACCGGTCTTCCCGCTCTCCTCTCCCCTCGAAAAGCAGACAGAGAGAGAGAGCTCCAACCCAAGTTCTTGCCGGGGGTAATAACACTGGGGGGCTATAACACCACCTCCCTATCATCATCATCATCCACCTCCTCCAGCGCTTTAATCACCCGCTCGATCTGTCTCCTGTAGATGGGCATGAAATGGTCCCTTATCATCGTCTGCGACAGCCTGATCTTGCTGTACAACGACCTCGGCGTGTAAAACAGCCCCACCCTCGGTCCCTTCTCGCTGTCCCCTAGAGTCGGGGAATCCAATCCCGGAGGGCGTAACATCCCCACCCTCGGGTCAATCCCATCATCTGGGGCGGATGGGGAATTGCTCTGAGAGCCCCGAGGCAGGGTGACTAAGTGCAACGTCCTTCCTGGGGGGAAGAATCTACCTACTTCCTTCTTCTCTGCCGACGGGCTACCGCAGTCAGCCCGCACTACTCCAACCTCGGCCAGCGCAGCCGCTTCTTCTTGTTCCTGTTTGTGTTCTTCTTCTCTCATTTCCTTAGCCACATCCACGGCTTCACCACGGGCTCTACTGCAGAGCTCATCCTCAAGTCGCTGCCACAACTCCACTTCAGACATTCTAGCCTCAGACCGTTCAGGATCGATAAGATCTTCACCATCTTCATCGCCGTAATTCTCTGATTCTACATAGATGCCCTCAGTATACGGGCTTTCTATTTCTGATGTCCACTCGATCTGTTCACACGATGATACAGGAAGGGTGGCAGTTTCAGTTGTCATTCCGCCTGTGGCGTCTTGTTCCACCGTAAGCAAAGGTCCACCATTCGCCTCATCAGAGATACAACATTCTGTTTCACTTCCATCCTTTGGTCTCGAATGGGAGGCCGTCTTTCGGTGACGGGGGCCTATGCACGACCATGATGAAAGACTAATTGCAGGACGCGTCCAAGCTGCTTGAGCCATGCTTTGGGCTTGCCTCATCACCACCTTTTTCATGGCGAGCAAAGAAACAAGGAAAAGCTAAAATTAGTGGTTGAGCCCAAACAGCTCGGCTAAAAGGCACGTCTGAATGAACCAACAAAGGTTTACCTGAGTGCCACTCGACACGGGACGAAGAATAGCACCAGCTCCAGCAACTTTAGCTTTGGTGGTTGCGATCGATGGAAGACGAGAGCCCAGTGCCGATGCAGAACGATAAACAGTACTGAGGATCCGGGTGCGTTCAATTTGATTACGTAAATCGTTGATCCAAGCAGATGCAGTCACCTGGGAATGAAGCAAACCAGTTTTCTAAAATTATAATCAACTACTTTTCGGCTTTCACAATATCAAATCAAGGATCACACCGCAGACGAATTGAGAACTATGAGAAACATGACAACTCTACAAAATTACAAAAGAAAAATCACCTCAGCACGTAAATCATCCAGTGAGGCAGTTGAAAAGGTAGGCACTATATCTGCTCCATTTATTATGGAAGTGATGAAATCATTGCCAGATTCTGCCAATTCCCATGTCATACAAGCAGCTGCATCAACGATATCCAAGAAAAGCTATATAAGCAATGAGGACCCCAAAATGTATAACAATATCTTCTAAAAGGAAGCAGCTAATTCGCCTCAAAAGACTGACCTGAAGCAAATGTATAACAGGTTGCTTTAGATAATTCCTTCTGCTCTCGTAATATAAAAGTGACGAGTGCAGCGGTGCCTCCACCTAAAGAATGTCCCATTATCTGTGCCCGTCCACACATGGAGCAAAGAAAATCAATTTGAGGAATCACTGCAACGTTAGAGTTTTGGGGAAAAGGAAATCCGAAACACAATTTGTTGCAATAATATCTTCAATCAGCCTACAACTTCAAACAATTGGAGGTTGCTGACAGCTAATGCACTCTTACATGGATTTTGTAGTCAGGATGCTTCTCGAGTGCCCCAAGAAGACAAGGTTTTGAAAGCTTGGCAATCCATCGAGCAGCTGCCACCATGCCGCAATGTGCATATCCTAGGACGACATTAGTCACTCCACCCTCTCCGACAACGGAATGATGAAAGGGAACCACTCCACCAGTTACAGCGGTAAGAGTATCCTTTATACTGTGGGTTCCCCGAATCAATAAGATAATACGCTTATCATTGTGATCAACCACAATGGTAAATGCAGGCTTCAATATCTGGACAATAAACACTACAATCAGCGAATAACAATGAAATTTAAAATAATTTATCAACAGTGATGCAGGCCTTTGAACAGGTATCAAGAAAAGCTATTCATGATCCACAGGAGCTCACCCCTGGCTTAGGTTGATGCAGGAGGACGTTTTCTTCCAAAAAGCCATTTTCCTTTAGAAACACCGGAAAGCTCTTCTTGGAGAAGTACCAACAAAGAGTCAATAATTTCATTAGATATCTAAGCTCCGGAATCATGCCACGATCAGTGACCTGCTCACAGTCTTCACCACCAAAGACATTGCAAACCTGTAATATTCCCTGCAAAAGCATGCAAATGTATTTACAGGGAGGAAATCAACTTTCTGGAGACAAGTCGACATTATCAATGCACACAAGATAATTGTTCATGCACTACGAGGGCTAAACGGTCAACCTTAAAGAAAGAAACTAAGCGGCATATTCACAGACAGACAATTCAACCGCAAAGGGAAGCAATGGTTGACAACATCAAACGTCATCCCAGACGAGAACTAAAACTGTTACCTGCCTCTTAAGGAGAAAGTTTATCCCAAATGCCAAATCTGCGATAGGCCATTTCCCGAGGGTCTCTGAGTAGGTAAACTTCAAAGTCTCAGACAACGTAGATATTGTCTCCAACCACGTCACTGGAGCCTGAATGAGCCTACCAGAAACTCGCTCCATACCCACATGATCCAGTGCACCTGCACCTGCATCCACATTATCCTCATCCTCGCGAGGCAAATCGTTCTGAATTTTGCGACTCAAGGTGTAGTACAACAAAGCAGCAGCGCCGGCCGCGGTGGCCATTGTTGCAGTCGCCATGAAGGAATTCCTAACGTAACACAAAACGCCACCCGATCAAAGCAGCGAAAAGAATCCATCCAATCGCCGAGAAAAAATCCCTAAATCGGCGACACCCGGAACACAATTATCCAATAACGCATCATGCACTTTTGCACAAAAAAAAAAAAAAAAGAAATCGAATCATCGACCAACCAAAAGGAAGAAGAAACGCATCCGACCTTACGAAGTAGTACATTTGCAGCAACTGGAAGAAAACCCTAAAAGGAAACTACCGAGGAAATCACCCAACCAACCGAAACATGTCATAAACTTAAAAAGAAAAACAGAGAGAAAAACTGGGACACCCGAATAGTAAAGAAAGCAAGGGAGGGAGGGAGGGAAAGAAACGAACTTTGTGGGTCGGGAGGGAAGTGGCGTGGCGTAAACCCCACAAATATTAACTCCCCAAAAAATGAGGGGCATCAGATCCCCTCAAGCAAGCGAAACCGTCTTTCCCCCCACTACAAAACATAAGTAAAAGAAAAAAAAGGGGGGGGGGGGAATGAAGAAAATCGGATCGACCAAGGAAGCAAAACACGCTCAGCACGCACTGACGACTTACAAAGACTTTTTAGTTCCTGGGGGAGCTTCGCGCCTATTCTTCGGCCTTCCGTCAGTTGATTGATCTGATGGCGACGCGCCTTCCGAAAGCAAGGAGCGAAAGCAAGGAGGGAAGGAACTGATGGGGACCGTTGTCTCTCAGCCTCTGCCCTTTCTTGGGTCAGAATTCGCGCGGCCCCGCCTCCATTAACGCTCTGTTTGATTAAAAGTTACGTCATTTATAACTATTAAAAAATATTAATATATATTAATATTTTTAATTTTTAAAATGTTATAAATGACGTAACTTTTCTTGAGGTAAAGTGAATTCTACGGAGAATCAAATAGAACGTAAGGAAGGGAGGAGGTAAGCGTCTGTTAGAGCGCGTGGGGCAGTTTCGTAGGTAATTTTGTAGTTTCTTGGTTTTTTTTTATGGATTATACACGTGGCGAAAGGCGAGGAGGGCAATAAGTACCGGATAGGGGGGAATAAGGTTGCAAGAAAAAGGGGAAGTCCGAAGGACCCGAAGCCGAAGACCCAAAGACACCTGACCCGGATTTCATCCACCAAACGGAACCCAATGTCGCCGTAAAACGGCTCGACGCGGTTAGTTCCGAGGCTCCCTCCAAGGAAACAATACGAATTCCCAATGGAAAACATGCTTTTGTCCGCAGAGCACGGCGTAGCTTCGTCAACCCGTTCAGATATCAAAGGAGGCGAGGACCGTGCGTGCATCTAGTCACAGCTCGCTGATTGCAGTCAAGTGCTTGTCGATTTGCTCCGTGGACAGCACCCGGAACAATGGATTGTCGCTCGACCTGCAGTAGGGGATTTCCATCGGCAACATATGGTCAGAAAGCCTACCTCCAACAAGCTAAGTATTAATTGAATAAAACGGATGAAACTGAATCAGAGAGGAGGACAACCTCTATCCCGTTTGCTTTGAAATCTTCTTGCAGAACCGATAGCAAAGCGGAAATAGCAGTCTGAAGGATGACAGTAGGCGTCGGCAATTATCGTGGCCAGGTCAGGAAAAACAAATACCAGTTTGGGTTAGTGATCAACCACTGCCATTTCCCATTCAATAAAACCTTAGCTAAATACATGAATTTCTGTTTAGTAGGAAAGCGCAAACCTGCACTGTCTCATCCTACGGAGCAGGATCTTTTTTCATCTTCTTCAAATTCCTCATCAATGCCCAAAAACCATTGCAACTAAAAAGCAGACAGCAAAACAAAAGGAAACAGCTAGACATTAGCGCATGCAGTACTATTTCTGCCCTGTAGAATAGAAACGAAGGGAACACCTGGGACAAAAAGGAGAGCAGAAAGAATAGAGCATTTATACATGGATAGCCAAGAAAGAAAATCCTAGAAAATGGTAATCTTTAAATATTGACCTACTCCAAGCGGCCTCTTGTAAGCATGCTGAGTGAGACTCATTGGCAATCCTGCTTCAAGCAGAAATCAATTTCGAAATGACATGAAATCTATAGAACCATCCAACTAGGACAAATTAGAAATTTTATCGTGTATTATACCTTATTTTTCTGATCTATTTCGTCGTTTGAAACGTATCCTCCAGTAACCTGTACTTAAGACGTTACTTTCACGTTATCCTCCGTTAGCTCACCTTCTGACGGAGTCCGACGAGTCGCACACGTGGCTATGACGACATTAAGAAATCACTGTCATAGCCACGTGTATGAGTTATTTGGCCATCTCCATCTGCGCCCTCCTCCTTTTCTCCCTCTCCTCCCTCGACCACTCCCCCCGCCCCCGTCCCCCCCACTATCCTCACGCCTCCCTCTGCTCCCCTTCCTTCCCCATCCTTTGGAGAGGGTTCACTCCGTCAGATTGGGTTTCAGATGCGGCACAATTAGACCGGATTCATCCAAGGCCCGGGGAAGAGGGAAGAAAGATGGGGTTTCGGATGCGGCACAATCAGGCCCGTGGAGAGTGAACCCGAGGGCAATCGTCGGGGGATGCGTGGGATCAGGCGGGTGGCGAATGCGATGCAGACGGAGACAGTGAGGGCAGCAATGTGCATGCAGCATCAGCAGCTGAGGAAGGGAGAAGCGGCGGCGACTGCGGCGTTGGCCGAGTCGGTGGTGATTGGCCACCTCGTGGGGAACGAGTTCCTGGCTAAGAATGTTGAGTTGGTGGTGTCGATGGATGAAGCGATTGGCCTAACGGCGATATTCCTCGATTGAATAGTACGAGGGTGAGAAAGGGGTGGGGTGAATTTATCTTTTCCCTATCGATCGGCCTAATGGTGATTTTTTAACGCCGGCATAGTCACGTGTGCGACACGTCTGACTTCGTCAGAAGGGGAGCTAACGGAGGATAACGTGGAAGTAACGTCTTAAGAACGGGTTACCGTATGATACGTTTCAAACGACAGGATAGATTGAAAAAATATAGTATAATACATGATAGAATGGTTAATTTAGCCATCCAACTATATTCTTTTCTTGCATGGCAGAACGACATAAATGTACAACATACACCTTATAAGAACAAAAAAGGTAGCCACAGTCAACGAAGATACTCAAGCAATCCAACCTAAACATTTCACGCACCATTTAGCAAGTACATCAACTGGCATCTCGTAACCATATCTGAAGCGGAATTCAGCTGCTTCATTCCTAGCTTGTTGCAGGAATGTCCTCGCATCAGCTATGGAACATCACCATACATCAATAGCTTAGAGAGGATAATATAATTGAAGTGGGACATCAACACAACACCCTGTCAATGCAATCAACAGGTCACAGTTCCTTGGCATTGCCCGAGTCTATACCAACGAAACATCAACTCCCTAATTTTTACGGGGATCACTTCATATAAATAGAAAAATTTTGCGCTACTGCTATTACTACCCCTCGAGGAAAGAAAGAAATGTGTTTGAAAGTGAAAAACAACTTCGTCGTCGAGCCCCTAATCATGGGCCAGGCCCTTCATCACATTTTAATTGGGCCTGCGATGGTTTGGGAGATAATGGGCCTAAGGCTGGACCTTGGGCCAAACGTTGCTTCTCTAATTCGGGAGAAAGAACATTTATATATATATAAATGGGTGAGGGGCCGTGTGTTGACACATACGAATTTCTGAACTTCATTCTCAATGGGCCGAAGAAATGAAACTCTAGACAGACATCATTTAGGCCAAATAGGGCCCAACGTTAATTTTACTCGAGAAGCCAACATAAACGCTACTCGAGAAATACTCCCCGAGCAAAAGGTTCGAGGTCAACATCGCTCGAGCAGTGACTCTCGAGCACCTAGTGTAGCTCGAGACATAATAAGGATCTTCGCTACTCAAGAGCCCAGCTAGACCACATCCGCAGCCAAGCCACGAGTGGGACACGTGGCAAACCCCGAAAGACCAACCCAAACACGACGTGCATGGTTCCTACAAAATAGGGATCAGATCGTGCACACGATCTAAGAAAATCCGAGATTGGTTGAATAATCGTAACTGCCAAATTTTGAATTATAAAAGGATCGCAACAAATAACAACTCAAAATACTGATTTTAGTCTTTTATCTTTCACTTTTGTTCGAAGCCTTCCAACCTCACTACTGTCGATTCTGTCCGACGTTGTTGACACACTTTCGTCCAACCTCAGTGTCATTGATTATGTCCGTCATTATTGACACATTTCCGTCCATCCTCGGTGTTGTCATTTCTGTCCGGCGCTGTTGACATGCTACCACTTTGAATCCGCCTTTCACCCTCAGTGCCGTTACATTAAATTCCAGTGTCATTAACGTCTAATCGTCGATCCATCAAGGTGAATTCCATTAAAGGAGTCTACCGCACCCGCCGTTCATCCGTCCGTTGATCGTCGTGAAGCGTCACCAAGTCTTTTCTATTGTTTTTAGTTCAAGTCATATATGTAAGTATTACTTTGTAAATTTAATACAGTTGCATTAAATTTCAGTATTGTATTTATTTGTTTTACTTATCTTCGTTCGTTTTACGGTTCAATTAAATTTTGATATTGTGTTTACTTTTATTTTACGATGACTATATTATAACTAACCGTAAAATTCGATACCGAGGAAGGTCGGTTCCTGGCGAACAGGGTGGGTGCGGGCGTCGGTGTCGTGTCAGTGTTCGAGTCAGAAGAGGGTCGGGACAGTGGGGAGGGGTGGGGGGAGGGGGGGGGGAGTTGGGAGATTGGATCAGGTTTCGCTCAGAGAAATGAAGAAGTGGATCCTACTTGCCCCAGGACAACCCCGGCCAGGTTGTCCTGTTCCTGCCTCCTCCTCCTCATATGTACAGGAGTCGTGTAGTGCTGCTGGCATGGCATCCCCACGCACATGAGGTGATACCGTTCGTTTGTCGCTATCGGGATGTGGGGCCCAATTTTAAAAACTATTGATTGATGTAATCAAATCATATAGGAACGGATGTGCATGTTGCACTCATAAAGTAGCCAATCACTTGTCTTTTAGGCTTGGGGCCAATTATTGTGGGTTGTATTTGCATATTTGGTCAAAATAAAAGGGGAAGGTTTTCTTTCGACAGACGAAGGAAAAGAAAACAAGTAGGATTCTGTGGTGGGGTGGAGGGTGGAGGACCGAGGGAAAGCAATCTAAGGATTGTTGTTGTCATTCTTATCACAAAAAAAGTCTTGTTCCAAAAGAAAGAAAGAAAGAAGAAGGCCAAAAGGACGAGGGAGTTGAATTTGAGGGGTTCTTCTTGTTTTTTTGTTTGCAATGATAAGGGGGAAGGAGGGGGGAGAGTAGTTAAGACACAAGAAGATAAGACATTTTTTTAGTCCAGAGTCAGACAAACAAATAAGAGGAACGGGGAGATCTGTTGTTAACTCATGATGTTCGATCAAGTCCTCGCCTCCACATTTTATGTTGTACAATTTCTTTTTTAAAATATATAAACTAATCTTTCCTTTTATTTCATGTGTCTAACGCTGGGATTAGTTTTGAGTTAGGTGGGGAGCGATGTACTGTTAATAAATTTTACTGTTTATTAATAAAATAATTTATCCGATGCCACCACACCATGGCTATTATTTTATTTTATTTTATTTTTTCCATTACTAAACATTATCTCTTCTCTCTCGAGATTCTAAACCAGCTCTCTCTGTCTTCTATTTAGGGACGAGGAGCCTCGGGTGGACCCTACTCGTTTACTTTTTGTATCTGGCCCAAATCAAACAATCATTCAAGATTATAATCTACTCGTGCATTTTTTTTTTATTTTTACCCATTTCGATTTTCGTGTCCAGTTTATTATTATATCAATGAATAGAAATCTTTCATTTTCAATGACGAATTTAAAATCAGTATAAAGCGTATCGTCATAAATAATCTACTCTCCCACTCCCACTCCCACTCCATTCATTCATTCGTCTATTCCTCCGTCCCCCCAAACCCACCCACCATGGCCACGTCATCCTTCTGCGTTGCCGTTGAGCAAGGCCTCTTACTCTCGAGGAGGCTCTACTACGGCAAGGGAGAGCCCCCCTCCCCTGTCCCTCCCATGTCCAAGTCCCCCGATGGTTACCTCCCCACCTCAGTCACTGCCTACGCGGAGGTCTACGACCCCTCCGCCGTTGACAATCCCGATGTCGCCAGCTACCAGCCTTATATCCACGGCCGCTGCGATCCCCCTGCGCTTATACCCCTCCAGATGATGGATGTGAGGATGGAGGCCTTCTGCTGGCTGGACACCGCTTTCGTGACCCTTGCCGGGGTGTGGAGGCTTCATTGCGTGAAGTCTAGCCGGCACTGCGACTGCAGGGTGGCTGTCCCGATGGGAGAGCAGGTGATTGATGGATGATTCTTAAATGGACACGAACATGTTCTGGCCGTTTCGGATGAAGAATTGTATAATCCAAGTACTCAGATGAGCATAATGTGGCTAACAGGGTTTGCTTCTAGGTGTTGAGGTCAGCGTGGCAGAGAGATCCTACTGCAGCCAATTGATAGCCAAGGGAGAGATGGAAGGGATTACGGACACGGAAGCTGCAAAAGCAAGGGACGGATGGTTCTTAAAATTCCAGACCTTCGTCTTTCGGATTCCAGAGGTATATTTAACTCGGGGATGTCGGGTGGTTTCATTCGGCTGGATTCCTACTGAATCGATGACCGGCGACTGCTTAGGTTGAAGGAGGGTCCACTCTATCCATCAAAGTGAACTGGTCTCAGAAGCTGGAGTATCGAGAGCATCAGTACTGTTTGAGCATCCCGTTTAGCTTTCCTCCGTACGTTAATCCCAGAACCAAGCAGAAGAACGAAATGGTGATCCTGAGCGTGAGCTCAGGTACCAGTGCTGGAATTTTGTTTGGCCACTCGAGCCATCCTCTGAAGGTTTGTTCCGCGAGCCACCTGTGGTTCGAAAGTTGCTCGCATAAAACAAATTACATTTTCCCAAGGATTTCTTTTCCTGCAGGAGGTGCACCGTGACGCTGGTAAGGTCGATTTCGCGTACAAAGGAGACAATTCAGCTTGGTCAACCGAGGACTTCACTTTCTCGTTCTCGGTGAGATCGGTCTCTCTGCTTTCCTGAATCCAAACAAAGATTCTGTTGCCGATCCAAATTTTTGGAGCACATTTCGTCGATTTTCGAGTGCAGGTGTCTTCTGCAGACATGTGCTGTGGCCTGTTGTTACAAGCGCCCCCTCCCATGGACGTTGATCAAAGAGAGATGTTCTGCCTCTATCTTTGCCCTGGGAATAACCAAAGGAGAACTGTAGGCCTTCACTCATCACCGAGATCTTGTCATGGAGCAGTTCTTTTATCTGGTCATCAAATTTTAGCGTCAGTTCGATCAAATACGACATTAGTCTCCTGCTTTTAATAGGTTTTCAGAAGAGAAGTTATATTCATCGTCGACATTAGCGGGAGCATGCAAGGAGACCTGGTGATCAACACTAAAATCGCGCTTTTGGAATGTCTAGCAAAGCTCGGCCAAGGAGATTCCTTCAACGTGATTGCTTTCAATGACAATGCACATCTGCTCTCGTCCTCCATGAGGCCTGCAACAAAGGATGAGATATCAAGCGCTAGCGAATGGATCAATGAGACTTTCATGCCCAGCGGTGGAACAAACATCCTTCTTCCCGTGGAACTGGTCTGACATCAGCTCCAACCCTTCGTTAGCTTTTCCAAATATTTTTAACCCTCTTCCTGCTGCATCCGTTCCATGATTGACGCGTCGTTTACATTTCTCAGGCCCTGAAGTTGGTCGCTGAAACCACAGACTCGATTCCTTCGATCATTCTCATCACGGATGGTAGTGTCGACAACGAAAGACAGATATGCTGTAAGATAAAAGATCAAACCCGCCAGGACAAGTCAATTTGTCCTCGCGTGAGCACACTTGCCATAGGTAAAAATGATCCCTGTAAGAAGCCTCATGATCCCGGCATTACTGTATATCGACTTCGTATCCCCGCCTGATGCCATGGAACTTATTTGCAGGTGCATATTGCAATCACTACTTCCTCCAAATGCTGGCGCAGATCGGAAGGGGTCATTTCGATGCCGCAACCGACGCAGGTCTTTTTTACCCTTGATCACGGGGAATAACGATTCCAGAAGGATTGTTTGTCAAACCTTGTGTGTTTTTCTGTGATCAGAATCCATCTTGCATAGATTGCCAAAATTGTTCGATCGTGCAACTTCGATCATCTTGGCCGGTATATCCGTCGATGCCTTACAAGCTCTCGATTCAGTTGAGGTTGTCATTACTGCATTTGTTCTTGATCTGTTCTGCATTAATAGTTCATCCTGGAGGGTTGTGAATACTCATGCTAACGTGCAGTCCTTTATTTTCTTCTGTCGTAGATGCACCCTTTCCTCCTTCCCGACCTTTCTTCGGATCATCCGCTAATTGCATTGGGCCGTTACTCTGGGAAGTTCCCAGAATTTGCCGAAGTTACAGGCACTGTGGCCGATGGGAGTGTTCATTCATTGGACCTGAAGGTGGGTCGTGCAGAAGACGTTCCTATGGACAAGGTAATTCTTCATTTCACGCATATGTCAATCGTTGACCTGGCTCAAACAGTGTTTGTTTCGTCCCTTTACGAGCTTATTTCGCATCAGATACTGGCGTGGACACAGATCGACAGCCTCACTGCGCATGCGTGGGCTGATGACGACATCGATGCCCAACACAAGGTTGCCCAAATGAGCATACAATCCGGGGTCCCATCGGAATTCACAGGCATGATATTGCTAGAAACAAACAGCACGAAACAGCCGAAATCGAAGCTAAACGTAAGTTTTCTACAGATCTCGTCGAATTCATTTCAAAGGCATCGTCATTAATTATGATTTCTAAACATCCAGGCGCTAAAGAAATTAAGCAGCTCCAGGAAACCAATGGAGCTGAATGGCCAGAAGATTGTTTTCCTTGGAATCCTTGGTAAAGGGTTTGGCGACCTGATCGCCACGGCCAACAACATTCCCCCTGGGACAGAAGAGAAGCAATATGACGCCACGCAGCTTCTCGTTAAGGCAGCCTCGGCTTATTACAGCAAATTCTTGGACCGGTTCTGCTGCATGTGCTTCCTCAGGACCTGCTCCCGCGTCAACGATCAATGCGCGATCCTGGCATCGCAGTTCTGTGCCGCACTCGCTTGTTGTGAGTGCATAGACTGTTGTTTCGACCTCTGCGATTGTCTTTCATCGTGCCTTGGATCATGACTTTCTTTTTTTTATAAATTTGTGTTCATTGGACAGTACGTGTTATTTATCATCCCGACTATAAATTTTACTCTAAAAAACGGCCTAATTGTATCATATTAGGGTTACTTAAATTGATCACCACAATTTGAGAAATTCCTTATTTACCGAATCCAAGCAAGTCGAAACAACTACATTCAGTTTTTACTAGAAAGATACTATTTGGGGTTAAGGTTTTTTGCGGCATTCACTACAAGTATTAAGTTAGACGATAGCAACTACCTAATGTGTGGAAATAGTCGGTGATATTGAATACCGATGCGGGCTCCAATCCGAAGACCCGCGGATGAGAGCAGTCCACTGCTCTCCATGTGGGCTTGAAATCCAGAGCATAAACGGTGGTAACGGGTGGATAAGTCTGTAACGAGTCTCCTCTCTTGTTCTTCGAGATTTTTATGGTTACGTAGTTGGTTTTTTTTTTTTTAATTTACCAAGTATGATCGA
Source organism: Melastoma candidum (assembly GCA_023653495.1). Classification (NCBI taxonomy): domain Eukaryota; kingdom Viridiplantae; phylum Streptophyta; class Magnoliopsida; order Myrtales; family Melastomataceae; genus Melastoma; species Melastoma candidum. The sequence continues at coordinate 12,472,453 of CM042881.1, read as the reverse complement.
AGTTTTAAAAATACTTAATAATTTATTGTTCTTAAGACGAATTTTAAAAACTCGTTTTTTAATTTATAAAGGAGATGGTTTTTCAAAATCCGTCTTAACTACGATTAAACTATATTTTATAAATTTGTTTGAAAATCAACTATATAACCTTATAAGCTCCTTGTTCTTCTTCTTCCTCTCCTCTTTTCTTGTTTTTTAGCTGAAGACATTCTACGTGCTTCGTGATTAATTTTTTTTAAAATAATAAATTGAAATTACCGATTTTTTTTTTAAAAAAATTATATGAGAACGTCCTCATTCTAGTAAATTAAAAGAAGTGCCACAGAGGGCGGTCCGAAAATTATTCGGATCTTGTCCTCCACGACGAAGAATCCCAATCCCTTCAAAACTCCACCAAACTCAACCATCCGATTCGTCTGAGGTTGCCCTAAAAGTCTTTCCCTCCGAATTTATTACTCGGTCCCTGCCCTTCCCCCCCCAATTGGGATCCGATCCATCTCCCTTTTCATCTTCAGTAGCTGGTAAAGGTTCGAACTTTACCACAATCGGTGGGAACGGTTGAAGTGGGGTTGTCCATAGTCAAGGCCAGGAATTTTTGTAGTAGAGGGTTTTGTTTTTTCGTGGGTTTGGGTTGCTTCTGCGTGTCTCTTTGGAGGATTTGTTTTATTGGGTTTCTGGCGGAGGTTGCCGGGGGAGTTCTCTTTTTGGTTGAAAACTCCGGGAAGTTTTGCTTAGGTTGCCCGGTGACGTGGAGGAGGAGGAGGATTAAGAAGATTGTCTTGTTTCTTCGTTCCTTTTCTTCTTTTTGGAGGAGAGGAGGAAGGGGGATTCCATCAATGTCTTGGGCAGGACCCGAGGATGTGTACCTTTCCACTTCGCTTGCCAGTTATCTTGACAGTAAGCTTCCTCGGACCCACATCAGACAGTCGTGCGGGTTTCACATGTTGAATTTTCGGGATTTGCCTTGCTCTGGGTTCGGTTGATGGGAGATGCTCATGCTGGGTGTCTAGGTTTTGGTTTTAGCTTGTCTTGCATAGAAGTCAGTTTAGACCATATTTCCTCATATAGCAACGCAATGACTAGTTTGAGGAGTTTCCAGCAGCCCGCTTGGAAGCAAGTTGTTCTTTTCGGAAAACAATGGATTGGTTACAGAGCTGATGGATTTTAATGTATGTGTGAGGAGGGAATGTGCCTAACTAGCTTGTGCTGAGTGATTCTTGTCATTTGGACACTTTCACTGTGATAAAATTATGTTTCAATCTGCTTCCAGAGTCGTTTAATTTCATGTCCTTCATTTTCGATACACTAGAAATGTTCCTTCCTGGTACAAGTAAAGTGATCCATGAGTGACTTCTTTCTTCCCAGAGTGCCTTTCGTTTCTCTTTTATTGTTTGAGAAAGGATTCTTTTTTTTTAATGCAGAAAAACTGCTCGTCCTGTTAAGGGATGGTAGAAAGCTTTTGGGGATACTTCGTTCCTTCGATCAATTTGGTATGACTGAAATAACTTCCATATTTCTGCAGCGATATGTTTCCTTGATTGATGTTCTTTCTGTTTAATTTGTGCAGCTAATGCCGTCATTGAAAGTGCATGCGAGAGAGTCATTGTCGGAGACCTCTACTGCGACATACCATTGGGTCTCTATGTAATCCGCGGGGAAAATGTAGTTTTAATCGGCGAGCTGGTATGGACTACAACATAATTTTCGCAAATGCATGCTCAAGTTACATGATCCGACTTTTTCCCATCAAATTTATAGGACTTGGAAAAAGAGGAGCTTCCCCCTCATATGACTCGTGTCTCGGTGGCAGAGATTAGAAGGGTGAGCATACTACCATATGCTTTTTTTTCTTGTGTTTTGAGGACCCCCTCAATGAATGCATGAGGCTTGCGTGATTACGATTTACTGAAACTTCTGCCAAGCTGGAATTTTTTATATGATGAATCGAGCAGTGATCCTGTCCTTCCAAAACAAGTGAAACCCAGTTCATGATGATCAACATCACTCGACGGCATAGATCTACCCTATGCATCATCAATCCGAGTGATGGTGAAAGAGCACCGATTTTGACTTTTCTTTTCTTGCTCAAACTATGACTGTCAATGATTTCATTGGTTGGTGGAAGTGCTTTCGTGGTAGAAGCTTTGGTGGAATATTCATGTGAAAATAATGGACGAAGGACCGTAGGCATCATATGTGGAAAGGACGCTCCCTTTATGCCCCTCTTGCCTTTTTGCTTTCGCTTCCCCTCTTTCTTCTTGTCTGCCTGTTCCTTCTCGGCCAAATGCATGATGACGCGAGAATTATCATGCATGCTGCAGGCACAGAAGGCGGATAGGGAGGCGTCCGACCTGAAAGGCACTATGAGGAAAAGAATGGAATTCTTGGACATGGATTGAACCCCCCCCCCCCCCCCCCCTTCCAGTTTCCCACAGCCATCACAGCCACCAAATGCATATTTAAATCTTCTGTTCAACCTTGGCAATATTTAGTTGGTTAGTTTGCAGGTTCCTGCCATTAATCCGCATGTTTTTTATTTAGCGGGAGTTGATTTCCTTTTCTTATTGTTTTTTCTTTCAAGCTTAAGTAAGATTTTGGGGGGAGGGGGAGACAATTCCATGTCTCCTGTTTCTTAGTTTCAATTAAAAATTGTGTAATAGTTTGTGGAGTTTTGTACGGAAATACGGTTAGTTTTAAACTAATTTTTGCGAAATACGGTACCAGTTTCGTAAAATACAGTTTTACCGTCGAAAGGACGCGTTTTGAAAACGCGCCCTTCAGTTTACAAAGAGGACGCAGTTTCAAAATGCGTCCTCCGCATATCAAAGAAAAGGGCGGGTTTTGAAAATTCGTCCCTATGACGATGCATGAGGGCGGGTTTTGTAACACACAAGGGGTCGGTTTTCAAAACTCGTCCCCATTTTAGACACTATTAAGATCTTACGAATTATATTAGAAATCATGTTTCAACAACACAATAACAAAGCTATCGAACTTCGAAACAATCCATATTATAAACATATCATACATAAAACCTTAGAATATCATACGGAAAGGAGTTTTGTACACAAAGTTCATTAACGTTTACAAGTATCAATAAAGTCCCCTACGCCTCGTCGATTTCCTCCTAACATAAGGCCTGATGACAGGATCTTTTGGAACCTGAGGCTGCTCCGATGAAACATCCGGATACAGTTGCGTGATTTGAGAAGGTCCTTCTCCGTGTTGTGAATGGTCGTACCAGAAAAACTTATATTAGTTGAGTAGCGAAAGTTTAAATCAATCGAACATCAAAGGACTTACCCAATTTCTCTTGCCCCTTTAATCGGAGCTCCCGTGTCGAACTGGACCCAACCTCGAAGTAATGTGTGCCGTAATAGGCATCAATATTGGCAACTTGCGAGATGAGCATGCCTTCTCGCACTTCATAGCCCTCCTCGTCAAATACGGCGTCCTCGTATGTCCGTGGCACCTCCTCATCTTCATGCTCCTCTTTCGCATGGTCCATATGAGGATGATCTTCCTCCATATGCTGTCCACCTAATAGCATGAACTCGTATGCAGGTTGATCTTCCAACCCGCCGGTACGACCATACAATCGTACTGGTGCATACTCCTGCATCATTTGCATGGACTCCTCGGCAAGAGAAACGAGTTCGGGCTGGTTAGACCGAAGCTTAATCTTTCGGAAATTTTTCATCTACATCACAAATATAGGTTAAAGTTGAAAAATGGAATGAAAAAATGTAATGGGATACTCATAAACGACTTATCATTGTGCCAACATGGAGCCGGTGTGCGATATGTATTGCCTGGTTTGCTTCGCATACCATTTGGAGTATTTATGCGAGACTCCCAAAATAGCGGCACGACCTTGTTCATCCGATCTTCCCACAGCTCCACAAACACCCGATGGACCTCTCTCTAGTTGTTCATAGTCCTGTCGCGTAAATCCATCCGATGGAGTGCCTTGCTAATGTCACATTCTGCCGGCACGAGCTGATGATCGCTAAACTGACGAATCACTCTATTCGGTTAATGCCACTCCACGATGTAGAAGCAAATGAGAGGGAGTCTAGCACGCCAAAAAGCCTCTCCCGATCGGCAATAATTTGGAAGCATGGCTATCAACTCCTCCGGGTAAGGATGCCAAACAATCTGCATATATCAATGTGAATGTGTGTGGAGAGTTCGATATAATCAAATGAAATTATTAGCTATAGAATTTTACCTGATCCATGCTTTGCCTATCGAAGGCCTCTCTGTACGGGGAAAGTACATGGGTAGTGATCGTGCGTACATCCTTTGCAACGGCCCAGCGATGACTCAAAGGCATATCCTCTACAAATGGGGTACGATGTCTAAGAGGTGCTATATGTGGGAATCTCTCCCATGCCTAAATCTGTAACAATATCAGGGGACCCTCTATCTGAGTTGCCTTGTGGTGAGCCGCCTTACACAAACTCCTATAAAGCCACGCAAGGCATACACTACCTTAACTGTACTGTCCAACCCTATCAAAATCCGCCAGCAGAGGCAACCAGAATACGTGTACTAAACTGTCTGATTTTGTAGTGAATATCATACCTCCAATCAGCTGCAAAATATAAACCCTGGTATGCATCTGCACTAACTCCTCAGGGGCATCTATAGGGATCTTACCAAAATTGGCAGCCAGCCAGCTCAATCTAATACGACCAGCCCTAATGTTGTCACCTCTAGGTACTCGACCCAATAACTCTAGACACACTGCCTCATTAGATACGGAGGTGTCTGCTGTCACCGCATCACCATCTACGGGCAAACCTAGCTGAATAGCCACATCCTGTAGGGTGATGGTCATCTCACCGTGCAGCATATGGAAGGTGTGCGCCTCCGGTCTCTAGCGTTCTGTCAATGCTATGATAAGGGCCCAGTCTAAGGAGATGAATGGAAGCTTAGCCACTCCGTAGAATCCTACTTGACGGAGGTAAACATTCATCCTGGGATCGATGGCAACTCCTTTCAGTGATTTCTCTATCCAACGGCAAGTTAGAACGTTATTCTGTAAATAAAACACCAATTAGTAAACAAGGTACGAATACATGAAAAGATAATGTAATGATTTAAAAATAAACTAGTTGATATACCACACTATATCCGGCTTCCCATACAGCCGTCGACCGATGCTCTCCTTGAGCATGAAGAACATTTGTGTTTCTTGGTCCTGGACGCATTTTCCTGTGAGATAATATAACAAGGGTTAAAAACAAACACATGTTAAGCATACAAACAAAAAGAATATGTAATTTAAACATTGAAAAAACACTTACAAAGGTTCTTATTAGGACAACTACGTCGATTATGACCTCTTTTCTACATAACCCACTTTTCGATATTTCTCCTTGATATCCATTTCATTACGTATACGGGATGACCGGGGACGCCATTTTGGTCTGACTCTTGTAGGGTCGGGATTAACTCTCGGGAAAGGATATTCCGGCCAATCATCTTTGCAATCAAAAGAATGCCATTTGGAAGCATATTTGGCCTTCTGACATTCGAATGAGTAGAAATGACTAATGACAGCGGTATGATCTACATGCATGTGTGCATAACATGTCAAAGCATGTGAACAAGAAATGCGATAGATTTTCCACTTCTTGCAGCTGCATTTCCGTGCTTCAAGAAATACATACTTGAGTCGATGTTTTCCTCTAGTTTTCACGTCAAATCCACCCTCCTGTCGATCGAGAAACACTACTTCGTACCGTTTGGCCTTCTCTAAACATTTGAACAACCGATTTGTACAAACACTTGTAAAACTTTCACCAACTTTCAACGCAGAGTCTGCATCATCCCGTCTGGCTATCCAGTATGACATGCAATTATACCATATTTTCCTAACAAGAGCCGAAACAGGAAGATTTCTGGCACCTCTTATAACGGCGTTGTAACCCTCGCTCAAATTCGTAGTCATAAGACCATATCTAAAAAGCCATCCCAACTCAAACACCACTGCTCTTCATTCATCTCGGCGAAAAACTCGCCAGCTTCTGGCATTGATTTAAACAAGCTTCTCATAATGTTTTCTGTACTTCACAGTCATCGATTTCCTCACTGCGGCTATCAACTTCCTTTTACAAACAATATTTTTATATCTCGTATTGAAATTGTTTGCCACATGTCTAAGACAGAACTGCCAATGCGCAAATGGAGGGTTTCAACCCACCTGCGGATCATTCACAGCCGCCTGAATGCCAGCATGTCTATCGGAAATCAAGCATACTCCTCCCGTCCTATCACCAACGACATATCCCTTAAGACATCTCAAGAACCAACTCCAAGAATCATAGCTTTCATAATCAACTAGTGCAAATGCAAGCGGCACAATATAGTTATCCCCGTCCATAGCACAAGCAATTAAGAGTTTATGCCTATATTTACTATATAGAAATATGCCATATATACTTACAACTGGCTGACAATGATTAAATGCCTGAATACACTGTCCAAACGCCCAAAACAGTCTCTGAAAGTGGAATACTTCCACATCGCCAAGATTATAAGTTACACCCCAATCAACAATTGTTCCGGGGTTGGCAATTCTATTGCATTCATAAGATGCGGCAACTCATTATAAGATTCATCCCATTCGTCGTATTCAACTGCAATTGCCTTCCTCTTTACATCACATACTCGTCTCCTAGTTACTTCGTACCCAAATCTCTCCTTTATTACATTTCGTAGGAACGACACTTTCACTTCAGGAGATTCTCTAACAAAAGTACGGAAGTAGGGAACCATAAAGTTATAGTCAAGTCGATCATGATCTTGGGAAAGCACTACATTTAAACATGTATGCGCCTCACCAACAATCGTTATTTCAAACTCATCATCACAAGCACGTTGAATCGCGTGTAATCTCCACTTGCAACCAGATCCAAACTCAGAACAAAACACAGACCACGTCGTCTTATCTGACTTCACAATTTCGTAGTTATAATGGTTCTTGATATGGAACATATTCACCGTATGAATGAGATGGTTCTTATGCTTGAACCGCATCCCTTTACGAAATTCAACCACAGCGTCTGGATCGCCCGTCATCCTAACATCCTCATCCTCCTTGAAAATCACCTTCTCAGTATCGCCACTGTCTAAATAGAATGGTAGAGGTTTCTCCAACCGTTTCTTCCTAGAAGGACCAGCCTCATTAACCCCGACATTCTTAATATTTTCCTCGTTCCCTAAATCAACACCGTTGAACATTTCATCATTAGTATTGGCTTCATCATCATAATTCACTATTGAATCAACGATATGATTCTCATATCGCCGATAAATAGTTTCATTTAGAACTACTTTATCGCCCATATCACGTTCTAAATCTTCAAACGGGTCACCCTCTTCATAATCATCTTCATAATCATTACCACCATCATCCTCATTATCACCATCCTCCTCATTCCCCACATTACCACCATATCCGCTACACCCTTTATTCACCGGTACCAATCGACGAATATTTCTACTAACTTCGAAATTTTTCATTCTCTCTTGCACGTTATTTAACCCCTCATCCACATTCACTCCTACGGCTTGCATGTTACTACCGTGCTTACTTCTTGAATTTGTCGGCCTCCCGTCATCGCTAGAATTCCCAGAAACTGATATCACATATACTTCTTGAATGCGGTCACCATTTGACATCGCAAACTCACACAACAACCTAACATCTTCATCATCACCAATAGGTACTAGCAGAAAATTTATGCCAGAAGGACCATACGAAGGAACGGAATATCTATGACATATTTCCAGCCTACTGCCTTCGTTTAATCTCATTGCATTAGCAATTACCCTTTCAAATTGCAAATAGTCGACATCAGTAAGTACCTTTATATGTTTCACTAGACCCCTATTATAACATACTCATTGACTACCGTGAATAACTTTCCCATTACCATACAATAACAAATGAACTTGTGGCATTGAAACGTAAGATAAAACTTACGTGAATTAGCTAGTTCTTTGAACTTAATAATACCTACAACAATTCAAACAACATACCATTAATCATCAAAATTGGTAACTACAAAAATCTTTAGTGCACGCTTTGTAAACGAATAATCGCACCACTTTTAGGGACATACCACTTTTAGGGAGGGGGCCGACGGGCGTCGGAGGTCGGATGGGGTAGCGGGCGACGGACGTCGGAGGACGGAGGCGTCGGAGGTCGGGCCGTCGGTCCGAGGTTGGAAGGGGTGATAGGCGACAGGGGGCGAGTTTCGGAGGCGTCGGAGGTCGGGGTGTCGGCCGTCGGCCGTCGGAGGTTTGGAGGATCGGAGGTCGGAGGGGGGTGGGTTTAGGGTTCGAAATTGATTTTGGGGAGGAGGAAACCCGACTTATGCCTGACGTGAAAACCCGCCCCTTGTATATTCCAAGGTGAAAACCTGCCCCCCTTCCGATGCCCAAACCTTTGATACACTCGGGGGAATTCGCTTAAGTGTCAAAATCCGCCCCTGCATGAGGACGCGTTTTGAATCCGCGCCCTCTTTGTAAGCTGAAGGGCGCTTTTTCAAAACGCGTCACTTCGACGGTAAAATCATATTTTACGAAACTGGGACCGTATTTTCGTACAAAACTCATTGTTTGTGTTCTCATGTGGGAAAATCCTAATTTTCACTGTTCCTCTTGGTTGGTCCAATCGGCAGGTGGGTGGGTCTCATCCCTAGTTATTGGTTTCACTTGGCCCTTATCAAATTGTTATTGGGCCTAGGTGGGCCGACCGCTGTTGACCCACTTACCCCGTGTCGTTTGACTTCATTGACCCGGCACTCACCTCCCTAACACATGCTTGATCTCAGCCGTCCATTTACACCGTCAACCTAATCTGACGGCCATGACACGTTGCCTTGCCCGTGGCTTTCGTGCCATTGTCGACAGTGGACGAAAGAGCCAGATCCAGTTCACTCTCGGCTCTCTGAGTGCTGCGCTCGCATTCAACGGGGAAGCTTTTGGAAGCTGCCGCCGATGTCGTCGTCGTTGTTGGCAGCGGTGCTGCTGGTCGCGTGTTGCTTTACTGGCGTGGCGGAAGCGTCTATGCACTAGTACAGAGGCGAGAAGTTCGTCAGCAAGAGGAACGCGTTCGTCGTCCACGCCGGCAGTGGAGGAATCTACTCGTCTCTCTCTTCCGAGCAGAATGACACCGGCGTTGCCTCCGATGGAGAAGCTTCCATCAAGTAATTGTGCTTACTGCTAGCTTTGTTCCGTAATTCTGCGGGATCTGCAGTGAGTAGCGGTTCGGTGACCTGGTTTGCGTCGAGGTGAGTTTTCAGCTTTGAATTATCGATTCATGCTCGTAGGTTCTATCTTCTAGTAGTTCTGTGCTATTCTTGTGTAGAATGAGTCGATAGGCAGTAGAGAGTGGAAGAATTGAGCTGCGTTCTCCATTTTCAGACTTTTGCGGAAATTTTGAACAAGTATGTGCCTGTTGTCGAGTGCGGGGCAATATTTTATGAGACTTGAGTTGAACCATGTAATGTGAATTGGAATTTTGTTTGTGCCTTTCTTTTCTCTGGATCCTGCAAACATACTGACATCACTGACCATGGAGCGTTAGTTTTTACGTTACTGTTAAGTACCACTTCGCATCATTTTGGTTCTTATCTATCATGATATTTGGATTCCTGTGCTGAAACAAAACAGATTTGAGTGGATCAAGTTCAGGAGGCCCCAGGAATATTCAAATGTCAGTTCAGGACTGGTCCAAGCAATTGTCTTTGAAGTAGAAGATGGGGAGACTATCGGTGGCTCGGCGTATGGCGGGCAAAGTGCAGTCTGTTGCACAGCTGATCTTGCTAAGCTAGGTGTTTGTACAGAGGGACGGATTATTTACCGCCCTTCCCCGAGCAATCCCATCTGGCGTTATGTGTTTGGAGTTGCTTTCGGGATAGTTGGTGAAGTTGCAACTCTGCAGGGAAAATCGATACCTATAACAAAAACTGGGATGTACAATCTGTATTCATTCACTGTGATCCGAATCTGAAGGATTTGACAGTTGAAGGAAAGACCATTTGGAAGAATCCATCAGGGTATCTGCCTGGTCGAATGGCGCCTCTCATGAAGTTTTATGGGTTCATGTCTCTCGCATTTATATTGCTTGGAGTGTTCTGGTTCTCACAGCACACAAAGTTTTGGAGGGAAGTTCTTCCCCTGCAAAACTGCGTAACTCTAGTGATAACCTTGGGAATGTTTGAAATGGCAATGTGGTACTTTGACTATGCTGAATTCAATGAAACTGGTATCAGGCCTATGGGGATCACAATCTGGGCTGTTTCTTTCGGTAATGTGAAGCGTACAGTCTCACGCCTAATTATTCTGATGGTTGCCATGGGTTATGGAATTGTTAGGCCTACCCTTGGTGGCCTCACTTCAAAGGTTGTGTTGCTCAGGTTAACCTTCTTTCTGGCTTCTGAAGTTCTTGAGCTGGTGGAAAATGGCCGGTGCAATCAGTGATCTCTCTGGTAAAGCGAGACTATTTTTGGTTCTCCCAGTGGGCCTCCTTGACGCTTTCTCCATCATCTGGATATTTACCTCCCTCTCTTCAACTTTAAGTAAGTTTCAGGTAATTAATGCACAATGTCTTATCTTCAACAGCATGAATAGGCGTTACCTGGAAATCAGATACCTGAATTCATGCATGGTGGCAAAACCTCTTGTATCCTTATCTTGCTTCGTGGATTTTTTAACGATTATGGAGCATGACCTCTGCTTCTTACTGTTTTGTGGCAGTCGAGACGAATGATGGTGAAACTCGATATCAACCGAAAGTTTACCAATGCATTGGCAGTTGCAGTGATTGTATCTGTTGGGTGGACATGCTATGAGGTGAAGTGACGACTCAACTGAACTCTGTCTTGTTGTGTAGAAAGAACTAGATTTCTTTCCCCGTTTGATTTGATATTGGCATCTGTAATGTCCGTTGTAACTTCCTCTTGTTTGCTGCAGCTTTACTTCAAGTCCAAAGATATCTACAACGAGCATTGGCAAAATGCTTGGGTCATTCCTGTCTTCTGGCAAGTTCTGTCCTTCTCCCTCCTCTGTCATATGTGCACTTTGGGCACCATCTCAGAGTTCTAGGAGGTATGTTGTGGAATCGCTGGTCAATTTCGACTCCCTCTTTTGGTTTTCCTTTTGTTATGTTTTTAATGCAATTATCTGGCCAGCCCTAAGCTGGATAAATAATGTTTATATCTCTGCTTAAATCGGATAAATAATGTTCGAATCCGAAGACAATGACTTTTTTTATTGCCATACATTCAATGACATTGCAGATATGCTTATTCGGCTGATGCCAGTGATGAATTCGACAGAGAAGAAACAACATTGACACTCATTAAACCATCCACTCTGCCGTCAAAGGAGTACCGTGGTCCTGCCAAGCGAGCAATGTGACGATGGTGGACTCCGGTATGGAAGAAGAGAAAACGGAATGAGATTGGCTCTTCCAGGGTGGTAGTTTGTAGTGCAGATGTCTGTTGTTGCGAGGGGAACTTGATGATAAGACGACCAACTCATATGCGTTGGTTGGCATTCATGCTCGGCAACATGGTCGACGTCCAATTTCTAATTTCCCACCTCCATTATTTTGGCTGCATGATTGTTTAGTATATACATATATATTATATATACAATACATAAGAGTACCCTGTTTCTTCCTGGTATGTAGAAAGCGTCCCTCTAGAAGCGGACAGCATAAGGGCAGCTTTGCATGAAAGCTTCGTACTATACAAAGTAATGTAACCAACCACTCGAGAATGTTCCGAGCAAAAGGGCGATAAAACCAACACAGGCGACTCGATCGCTCATCGTTTCTGATAAAGCATAAAAAAGGCACGCATACAACGACACCATATCCATACAAATTAAACAAATATAGGAGTTGGTCAAGGTACAAGATCACAAGCTTAAAAGAATCATCCAGGAGAGACGGAGACGGAGACTCCGGTGATCGTTCAACCTTCGTCTTTCTGTGCCGCCTGCTTGGATTTCTTTCACTCAGCCAATAGAGAAGACTCTATTCCCGTCTAGCATCCAAGTGCGTGCCCGTATGAAGTATCAGAAGACCTGATGAAACTGCCACTCCTGAATCCTCGAGAAAAAAAAATTCAAAGAATGTTGTCCTAGATGCTGTTCTGGAAAACCTCCACGGCTCGGATCCTTCAGTGTGATCTCCTCCTCAAGTGCTGGGACACAGGGCATCCCTCGAAGAAATCCAAGACAGCATTCTCCAAATCCTCAACCGAATACTTAATGTAGTTCTCCGGGTGCTTCCCACTCTCGATGTGATTCCTAAACCGCCCCAAGAACGACCTGTATGCTGGGATCAGTTTATCCGACATGGATATCCTAAGCTCCTCCCGTAACTGCTCATCGGGTATCAACCAAATGGCTTGCGTCCGATGCACCTCCTCGAACATCGCATTGAAAGCCTTGAACCTTTCGCGCAGCACACTCTTCGATACACCTGATGAGAATCCTCCGCTAACATGCAGCCCCTCATCCCTGAGACAATACAAGACCCTCACCCATGTCGCCCTCTGATAGCTAGTCGCGGCCTGCCTAAACTTCCCGGTCAACTTCCTCAAGTAATCGTCCCCGATCATCTCCCTCAAATCTAAGGAACCCTTCACCTTCTGCACAATGTAATGCACATTATTCATCATGAATAGATATGCCAATGCATCATCTTTGTAATGCTTCGACTTCCCTTCCAGATTGAATTGCAGAATCACAATGATCCACACCAAATGTAATTCTAACGGAGACTTCCCTTCGAATTCCCCAAACTCCTCCATATCGGGAGTCGTAGGGTCACCCGAATACCTCGACCCTGTGTTAGGCCTCGACACAATCAACTCCCCCAATGTTGTCTTATAATCAGATATCAAACTGATATAATTCATCACATATCTAGTCAGAGGATGAATTGTTCCCCCAGGAACAGGCACCTGAGATGGCTCACGCAAAACAGCATTCTCAAACTCGCTTAAAATCCCCCGTGCAGCCTCCCCTAACCTTGACAAAATCTCTGCCGCCTGAACCCTAATCGTCTCAGCAGCTTTATAACTAAACACGGCATCAATATCACCCATCAAATCCAACAACGCATCGTGCAAATCCAATATCTTAAACAGCTTCTCAGGCGACCTCCTACTAATACTGATCGCTTCAGCAAAGTTAAATAATTGGATTGCTGCAGCTTTCACAGTCTCCATAAAACACATATCCTCGATTGACGTGCCAATCCCATAAAAGATCTGCTCACATAACCTCTTCTCACTGGAGAACAGAACCCTAATGCAACTCCTAGCCGCACGGATCCATTTCCGAATCTTAGTCTCTAACTGGTCCCACTCAAGTCGCTGTATATCACCTATGCTCAATTTCTCCACCCCTAACTTGCGAAGACTGCTCTCTATAGACGACTTACGGGCACTGCCGTAAACCTGGACGCACTCTCGCATATAGCCACAAGTTATCATGCGTTCAGCGATGCTCCGGAGATCACATATGGCCTCAGACGGAAACAGATCGATCTCACGGATACTGTAGGAGGACCGAGAACTCAAGCTGCTGCTACTTCCCACACTGAAGTTGCTCCTCGTGATCGATTGAGCGGCGAGCTCAGCAGTCAGATCGAGATCTGCATGGACCGAACGGGCAGAACCAGGCTCCTCATCCAGGAACCCTTCCGCATCCACGCTGGAGTGAGTAGACGATTCCGAGAGCAAATCAGAGTCAAGAGGCGAGGAGTGAGAGACCAGAATATTCCTAAACTCGTCCTCCAGCCGCGCCATCGCGATCTGCATAGTCGATTCAGCCTTATTCCCAGCGCCACAACGACCAGTCCCCTCCGAGCCGTCGATGGAGACCGAGGACAGGGACAGCTGGATTTCGTCAACGGCGAGGAGGTAACGGTCGATCTCGGAGCGATCGGACTGGAAGATCATCTTGTCGCGAGCCTCCTCGGAGGCCGAGGAGTCCCACCGAAGTATGACCTCCTCCGCCGAGGACGAGCCGAGCGACTTACGGCGCGCTCCCGGAGACTCCATGAAGTCGACGACGACCGATCGTGCTGGGCGACTGCGGGGCGAGGTTCGGAGGGTTAGGTCGGCGGAGTCCGAGATGGATGGCTGAACGAAGGAAGAGAAGAAGAACGGTCAGTCTGATTAGGCGAGAGGATATGAAGAGAGGGAAGAAGAAACAACGACGGCCCGAACCTTCTTTTTTTTTTGTCTTTTGACGTTTGTTTCTTGGGACGGTTGACTTGCCGTTACCCTCCCCGCCCGGCGGAGGAACTTTAAGAATATTCCGGTAGTGACGTCACTAATCGTTGGCGTGACGTGGTTGAATAAGAGGAATCTGATTAGTCTCGGCAGAGGGAGAAGAGTTCGGTTCAGTTTAGTCTAATTAATTGCGGACATCATCAATTAAGCGAAATGATTGAGCTTATTAAAATGAGGCAGAGGATGGTATTCTAGATAGTTCCTCTGTGGTCGTAGGGTGGAGATGCGATCCACTTGAATTCTATTCTTAAAAGGATATTATGACGACTTCAGTGAAACATTTTCCCAGATTAAACAAAGCACTCCACGCCAGCTGTATTTACTTCCTAAATTAACTACTATAAAGAACTGGTTATTATCATTCGTTGTGATGCGGCCTTAGATATTCATGACGTGATCTCTCTCACGGGCCGTTGCGTAAGGTGTATGAGCTGGGGACATGCTGGAGTTGTACAATGCGAATTTGAGGGTGGCGTGGGAACTGGTATGATTATTAGTACATGCTACTATACAATACAATAGTGGTATCAAGGTATGAGGTCGAAGAAAAAGTAAAAGAGGTCAAAGAAGCCCAACCCCTAGACAAAAGAAATAGGCCGAAAAACTGCGCCGCCGACGAAATCGTTGAGGTCCACGTCCCGGAAGGTATCACTGTCGACAAGAGTAAGTCACGATGGTTCTACACGATGTTTTGGGTTTTCGTGGTCGACTGCTCTCCTTAATGACAATGTTGTTCTGCTGAGTTTCTCACTATATGAAACACAAGCAAACTGGTCCATCGTCAATCTCAGTGTAACCTATTGCTTGTTGGCTGCGCTCATCCTTTTTGAAGTATACTCACTGCTATTACTGTTATCTTCCGACTGCACAAACATATGGCTAAATACTCATGATAAGAACCCCATATTTTGCAAGGCGATTGCTTGCATTCAACTGCCAAAGTAGCCTCGATCAAACCAAATGGGTCGGCTTAGCTTGTAAGGTTCTGCACGAAAGCCGAACGTGTTGTTTGCCGCCAAATACTTGGAGCCCTAAACATGGACGAGAAGGTCGATAAGTACCCTTGCATGACATCGGAGGTGATTCTCAATAGCCTGAAGAGGAGAATTTCCGGTCATGTGATGGCTGCATTGTGTCAGCGAGGGCCTATCGACCCAATGAAGTGTGGAGCACATAGTCATAATTTGATCAAATCATTTTAACATGGCATGTCGTGATGGAGCTTTGCTATGTCTCAGATTCTCAACTTCGTTTTGAGGACCCTGAAATGGCCCTGCTTCTTGTTCTACCTCCTCGTCATGTATCCTATCATGTTGCCCAACCGAATTGGCCAAATAAGACTTAGAGACAATTTTGCTGAAGGGTAAAGTTCTTCAGGGAGCGATCACAAGTGTCATCGGAAAAGTGAATAACTGAATCTCAAATGCCCGGAAGAAGTACTCGTTCGGCCAAAGTCCTTGACGCTAAACAGGGTGCAGGTTGTTGCTAGAAGTGAACACAGGTTCCTCTAGCAGAAGTTAAGGGAGGGAGGAGCAAGTCAGTACTATTCGGTGGATGCAGGCTCGCTAAGAAGTCGAATAAGTGGCCAGCTAAATCCATGAAATGGGAAATGATCTGAACGTGTAGATACCCGCATACTGTTTTCCGTGGCAACCCAATCAGGAGGGGATTATCATGATCATCAAACTGAGAAGAGTGGGAGAGCACCATGTTTGGCTTCTTTTAGCACATACTGGCCTCACCAATCATTTTCAGATGACTCAGGATCATGCCATTGCTACGCTCATCCTGAGGTAGTAATTGTATAGCACTCCCAAAACCAGGAAAATATATTCCCCAAGGGCCATGGACGTTTAAAGCAGCAAGAACTTGAATGCAGAAGATGGAAGTCTTTTATAGACAAAAGTCTGTGGCATCAATAACACCGGCACGGTACAAATGGTATCCCAGAAAAGTCATTCTCGATCACTTGACTTCTCTTACTTATGACGGCGAAGGCATTCTCAATCACTCCCAGGACAATCTCGACCCCGTCAAGCAGGGCCAGAAAGATAAACCAAGGAGTCATACAGCCCCACTCTCTGCACCAAATCATTTAAGCAAAGCAAAATTGGTTAAAATAACTGACACAAATATTGCGTTAGGGGTGGAGTTTGTATGTAAACCCCCCTTCTATCTACACCTCAACTCTGCTGGTTCGTTCTGCTATTCACCACTTCAAATTGGCAGATCCATATCCTTGGGTCAAGATACCCAAGAACAAAATGCAATCATCAAAACTCTAGCTACTAAGATGGTCCCACTTTTTTCTGTGAATTTCCAGGGCTGACTCCTGTAATAGGATATGAATAAACCCAGTATCCCCATGCTGAGGGGTAGAGTGTTACAAGCCAGTCAGTTCACCTTGCATTACCATATCTTGGATTTGACCCAGAAGAGAAGAAATACCACTCCAAATACGACTGCAACGGGTGCCCACTTCCGAATCAATGCCTACAATTCAAGATATGCATACAATAAAGGCAATTGACTACTGTGAGTGGAAACGATAGAACAGTCTGACCAGAAGATAAACGTGATAATTGAAGAAAAAAGCTTCCAGACATCAGAAAGAGAAGAATCATTGCAGTTTTCCCAAATGAAGATATATCATGCACAATAAGAACAATGCTAAATAGTCTTGCAAATTAATAATGCCCCAGAATAAGGTAATAACTTCAGAAGTCAACAAGTCCAACTATTTCCCATGGCACGGAAGAATTAGAACAGAGTATATTAATGGAACATGGTCAATCAATCAAGCAAAGATATCACCGAGAATATGAGATGGAACCAAAACACACCTGACGATTCAAATCTCTTGCTTTGTCTGCATAAACACGAGTCTCTGATGACAACCGAGTTGACATTTCACTTACCTCTGCAAGATTGGAAGGACAGAGCTAAGTTTTAGCACCTGAACGTCCAGGTGTGAACAATGCATTTATAAACATAACCACAGCAGCTGTGGGAAATATAGAAAGCCCTGGAAACTACGAAACTACACATAATGGGTCCTCAGAGTGGAGGAGAAAGTGCCACAGATATCACATTTGGGTCCTGAAAGTAAAGGGAGATGAAAATGCTAGGATGTTTGAGCCAAATGGCCAACACTGATGCCTCAACTAACATACTCTACAATTTGTATGACAATGAGATCAGACAAGAATCATATTTTTTTTTTCTTCAGACCATTCAAATTGTCCCAGATCATGTAGAAACAGAGAAATAAATTACAAATTAAAAGTACGGATATCTTACGGTCTAACTTCTCCCCAACACCAAGAACCTCCTGTACATTTCTAGTCATAATTTGGTGTACTTCATAGAGCTCATCATTCAGCTTCGCAATGTTTCTCTGTGTTTGAGTATCCTGATACAATTTCTTTGTCTTCTGAATAAAGGTATCTATCCCAAAAATAAACAATATAGAGGAAACGGTTAAAATATGAATGAACAACAGGCAACATGGACTGAAAATGATGATGGGGGTAACAGCTTATACCTACCAAATTTGATGAAAGCGTAAGGTCTAGCCGCCGTCTCAATTTGAGCTCCATTTAACAGCTCAAATTCATTCTTCAGATCCTCGAGGTACTGGTAAGCAAGTTTTTTTGGATATGCCCGATCGCACATCGTCAAGTAACAAACACGACCCTCTATGATGTAACTGATGCCTCAAGTCAAGCTAACAATGTGTGATGCCATCGAAGATTAACACGTCCTTGGAAAACAAAAACGCCAGCATAATACCCTTGTACTACTATAATCTAACTTAGTAACTGACCTGATCCGGCCAACAGCTTACTACTTGAAATTAGGATGCAAAGGCAACTCTTTTGGTTGTTAAAACTGAAATATGCAGCATAATGAACGAGAGAAGAACTCATTGATACCGGCTATATGAGATGGAAAGACATTATGCTTATATGCACACCGTATCATCTATCATAGGATCATATTTTATGAACATTAGCCACACAAGAGTTGGAGACAATCAATGCTCGTTCAATCAGTTGGAAAAACATTGGATACTGGAATATATACGGTCCAGTCTCGACAGACATTCTCGATGCCTCATTCTGGCCTCTGGACAAATTCTTGAACAGAGACTTGGCCTGCTGCTTGTAAAACTCTGCATCCTTCAAATCCCGGCCATCATCCAGTCCCTCCACCAGTGGAAGACCGTCCGTAACACGAGCTATCATTGTTAACTTCACCATCCTAAATCCTCTCGCTAGAAGCTTCCTCCCCAAATTTTCCGCTCTACAAACGCCAAATTAAATCCCCTCAGATCCAAGAAAACCGATTAAAAGAAAATCCTCAGCCAAGATCCGTCAACGAAACTAGACCCGCTCCAGAGAAAACCAGACGGAATCAAATTCGGGCGATCCAACCGATTGATGAAGACGGAGGAATGCATGGAATGCGCGAAATGGCACGTAGTTTCGGACGAAAACGAAGCCAAACGGTTCTCCGGTCGGAGGGAGTAGGGAGGGGCGAGGACTTACCCGGCGGTTGAGTACGCGAAATCCAACGATCGACGGCCGAATTCGGGGACGAACGACAGGTCTGAAATAGGGTTCTAGTTTTCAAACAGTTTCACAAGAAAGAAGACAAACACCCACACACACACACACACATATATATAGGTGGAGTTTTGATAGCGGAACGATTGTACGTAATTTTAACATTTATTTATTTATTTTAAATAAAGACATTTAACACTATAATTTTAGATAATAACCATTATCATCTTATCGTTGTGACCAATTTCTTTTGACAAGGCTCAATCAACCAAAAACCAAATCTTGACCCTGATTTGTTCAAATTTGGTGAACAGAAAAAGGGGAGGTTCGATCTTGTTTGATCACCAGTTTCCTCTTTCTCGTTATTACCCAAAGAGTACGTTTGGTTATTCATGACTTCACTCCTTTCTAGTCAAGCCATGTTTGGTCGCATCGCCCTGAGTTTGCCATTGAGCTATAACAATGATCAAGCTTTCTGGCATTTTTAGTTATGGATGCTGAACATCGAACCCCATCCGTTAGCTAACAGGTTTCATCTCTGTGTCAAATGGGGCAAGCCTGTCTAGATTAGCCTGAATCTACAACTAAGGAGGACATTACAGATGGGCTTGTTTCTACCAGAAAGGAAGAAGACTTTAGGAATCAAGAACAACAACAACCTCCTGCAGATCAACCACTCACCAACCCTGGAATGCCTTTGCTTTGATCTTTCCACAGTTGGGTTTCTGGGAGGATCCAAGGTTAGGGAGGCAGGCTCTCTCAAGCTAGTCCCATGTAAGAGTAAATGCATGGCATCTGCCTATTTATGGCTTCTTGTAGTTCAAGCATTTACATGGGAGCTTTTCTTTTCTTTTTGTTGTCATCGCCGGTACAGAGGCAGTCTGTTTTTTTTTTTTTTTTGTCTTGTAAAACTTTACATGATGAAGAGGGTCAGCCATGGTGGAGAAGCAGGGCACATGCTGAAAAATTACCTTGATCAGTTCTGATTCCAATGATCTGGAATCACCTCCGCATGTGCCATGACTCTCCATCATGGCTCCTTCTCTTCCTTTCGGTTGGGGTGCCGATCTGCTGGCGTCACTCGACGAGCTGCAGGTAAGCCTATTTCCCTAATGTTTGTTCTTGTCATTTATGTTCCTCTCTGAACTTTAAGACCGGACACACTGCTAGCTTCAGCTAACAAAGCATCTTCGCAATCTGGTTATTCGGGATGCAAGGGATACTGTTCCAACTACAAAAACCAGATCGTTCTTCCCCCAGTGATTCCACCGAAAATGGGTTTTTCCAAGGAACGTGAAGAAGCTTCTATCTGAGCTTAATAACAACTTGTAACGTGGGAGTCACCACTTTGGACTAAATCCGCCAGAAATCTTCAAAGTTAAGCTTAAGTAACCAGATTCATGGTACTAGATGCGACAAGGTGGAGTCCAGGCAAAAGGGAAACAACATTGACAAGAAAGCAATAGTACTCATCTCGTACAGGCTGAAACTCCGCAAAATTACATCTCAACTGCTAATAACCCCGAATTTACGAGGTATCCGTTTCCAATGTACATCACTCACCGAGTGCATATGGGTATTGAAGACTGCCCACCTACAGGCAGAACCATGTTGTTAGGCCAACAGGAGCAATTTCAGGACAATATGAAGCAATCTTTTCAGGAATGATGACCTAAAAGTAACTGGAAGCCTCAACAGAACTCATTGCAAATTCAAGACTAGTAGGAGCAAAATCTCGGGAAAACCCATTCCAATGCAAATGTCCGTCCTCCGAATTGCTGCCTCTGTACGATCCAAAGGAACTGAAGCAAGGTCTCGAGAGCAATAGAGTAAGCCAATCTTATCTCGGTTTTGCATCGCTTCCTTTGCTCCTGAATGTTGTCGACAGGGAGAAAAAAAATTTTGGGGCTGCAATGTTCCAACTTCAAGTCAATATTGTGCTAGTTAAGGGATTAAACTTCTCAGCTATGATCAGAAAAAGAAAGAAATCTGTCTATTTCAGCAATGACTGTTTTTTGTGTAAGATATCTGATTGATGTATTGCATGGGGTAAAACTAACTTCATCACCTTTCAGGGAACTTCCAGAAATTAGATCCTCCTGTAATTTGAAGTTAGCTGGAGGAGCTGGTATGGAGCTGTGCAAGGTTTCAACTGCGAAGAAAGAGAAAAATCCATCAGCATGGATGGATTAAACCAGTTACCAAATTCGAGGTCTCAAATAGGACATGAAAGTTCCCCAAAGTTGAATAGATTAAACCAGGACACAGAGCTTATGCTAAAAAGTGCCCCCAAAGTTGAAATAAGACCTGATGCATAGAAGTCCTCACCATTCTCATTCAACAACTCGTTTTCATTCAAGTTTTCATCTGATGGATGACCCTGCTGAAACCCCATTCTCGACTTTCTCAAGTCTTCCAATGATCGATTTGCATAATCTCGCCCATCTTCAGTATCATCATCACCCTCGGAAGTGGTAACAGATATCCAGTCCACCAAGCTCTCTGTACCGCGATTTTTTCTGCCAAACTTCAACAACCTCTTGAAACCTTTTGTAGCATCTTTATGAGAATGACCATGAGAAGTATTTGCAGCAAATAATGGATTTGAAGCACTGCCCCATTTTTTCCTCATCCGTGCAGAGTCTCCTTCTGTTTGGCCCAGAATGTGGGAGTTCCAAGATGCAGGGCTTCCCACAGGAGAGTCAACAGAAGAATCAATATCAGAGGCGTCATGTGGATAACCAAACAGGTGATGTACGCGTGAGTTCCAAGATAAGGGACTTTCGTTAGGGGAATCCCTCAGAAGATCCCCGGCTTGATACTTCAAGGACACGGAGGCAGCCAAATCAGCAGCTAAAGCAGGGTGAGCCCAGGAAAGAGACGTCAACGAGTCGTCATTTCCAAAACCAGATTTCAGAGAGTAATCTGACTCTGCACTCATTCGAGTTTTGCCATCGTGCATGGTTCCTCCTAGGTTTGGAACAGCAACAGTTTCTGGTTCATCATCATCCCCCCCTCCAGTCATAATCAGCATATGATCAGCCATAGACTCGACATCTACGAAACCTTCATCAGTAATTGCTTCTGATGCAGGGGCAGTCTTCAACCTCATATCACGCACTTTTCTGGCAGCCATGGCACTATTGCCCTCCAATGTGCTTCCTTTAAACTTAGAAGATGAAAATTCAGCACAATCACCAGGATCAGTAGAACCTTTCCATACAGATTGCATTTGCTTTGTTTCCACTTCCTTGACAAGGGGTGTTGCTTCGTTAATACTCCTACTTTGGGCAGAGCTTCTAACTTGAGTCCGTGGAGCTACTTTGCTGACCCCTGACCCTGATGAGGGCTTAGTGTTCTCTTTCTTGAACTCAGAGAAGTTTGGTACAGATTGGGCAAGCGGATTGTCAGACGGTGTTTTTCTCCTACCAGAAGTGTATAAAGGTTTCACAGATGATCTGGAAATTGCAGCACTGTGAGTATTTGAGGAATCCAAATCATGACTAGGCAGAGGCATTTTTGTCTGTATGCTTCTGGAAACCAAAACCCCTCCATGAGGCTCACTAAACACGTCATCTTGTGAATCCAGTTCCGAAAACATGCTCACTTCCTTCTTTTCGTTCTGATTCAAATCCATTTGCTGATGCCAAAAAGAAAACCTTACTGCAGTTAGTCCGTTGAGATATATTAAAACTCAGCCTTCATCCGCACAAGAAATAATACATATACGTAACAATAGAAATTAATTCCTCAAACTACCTGTTTCGTCACATTTGACCTCCAACTGAATGATCTTACTCTGTCTGCACTCTGACAAGCAGTTTGTAATGATTGTTGTCGCTCTGCTGATCCAGCGAACTTAGCTTTCATCTCAGCTGTGCTCTCCTCAAGCTTGTCATGCATGGCTTTTAGTTTGGCTTCTTTCTCTGCCCCCTTTGAACCCCACTCCTCCTTAAGCTTCGCATCCCGTCTCTTCGTGTACTTTTCATAGAATTTACCTCTCGATTTGTCTGAGTAACTAAGATCTGATAAATTTCTCCCGAGAGTATTGCTTGATTCCTCCAAGTCTGCTAGCTTCAAAGGAGTCGTGAAGCTAGAAATACTACTTGCTCGTCCCTTTGCTTCAGGCACTGTACTTTTCTCAGGCAAAGAACCAGGGGCTGCTTCTGTTAATGATGATTTTCTCAATTTTGAAGTGCTCAGTGAGTCCATCGAATCAGCTGGCTTACTTCTTCGAGCTGAACCAGACTGATCACCAGAAGCCCGTAACTTATGCTCTGCAAAGAGTTTTTCCAGCTCATCAGCCTTCATTTTAAGCTCATCATTGAGCTCCTGGTTCCCTTTGGATTGCCTTGCCCTATGAGGTTGGTCAGATTGTGTAGAAGGAGCAATCGATGGAGAATCAAGACTTTCAGAAACTTTTCTACTAGAAAGGGTAGGTTTGCTGTTCGCACTTGAAAAGGCACCATCCTCCCTATGGACTTGCACCCTCTTAATTAGTTCAGAGCCAACAGGAACTGTCTTGGAAGGCTTGTTTTTTTGCATTGAGGAATCCTCGCTCCCTACTTCACGAGGTGCTCCTTCAAATTCTCCGGCATAGGATCTCTCTCGGGGCTGTTCTGCCAATTTACCCCCACCACTTACTTTTTCTGGCGTCTCTCTCAATTTCAACACTGAGGGACCTTCCAGTTGCCCTGAAAAAGACCTAGAATGTCCATGCAATCCCCTAATTTTGGATCGACTTGCTCGTGTTCCCTTTAGACGATCATGGTCCAAGACTCGTCCAGTCTCATTTTTACGAGAAGAATGATCACTGTTACCTAATGCATCAAATGCACTAGATACAGATGCAGCTTTATCCCCAAAGCCAATTGCATTAATTTCTTGTGCAAAACCCATCAGTTGCACCTCAGACTCCACTTGCTCTTTTGCATTTCCATCTCCCGATCCCAACAAAGACTCTGCCTTTTGTTCTGTCTTCTCTTCACAGTTGCTTTCTCTTTGCTGCTCTGTAACAGAGGACCTCGGTTGTGGACTCGCTAAACCATCGACTGAGATCTCTCTAACATTAGACCCTTCGGCTTTGTCCAATGGTAGGGTATTGCTTGATAAGTCACTCTGATTTTCCAGTTCAGTATCAATAATTTCAGCCTTCAAACTCTTGCCATCAAATTTTGTTGAACCAGAACAATCATTATATCCTTTATGGTGTGTATCTTCCGATGGAGTAGAAGCTGCATGACCTTCTGCTTGAGAGACAGAAGTAGAAGACGTCATACTCTCAGGACTATGACCATAATCTCTCTTGTCAACATTGAAGTCAATCCTCATATCACTTGGGCCACTCCACCTTCTCGATACAGCCTTCTCCACGGCTGATGGTGCAGCTGAGACGTCAGAGGACATTCTTCTCAGCTCCGCAGACTTGCTCACCACAGGCTTACTACCACTGCCACTGCCTACAGTTTCCTTCTGTTTGTTTTCAAAGAGATTTATACGGTCCTGCACGCTGAGGCGTCTGGCTGTTTGACTGCTCTGGACTGGCACTGCGATTGATGGCTGATCTTTCTTATCATTCTCTTCTATTCTTCGACCATCATTCTTTCTGTCACTAACAAAGGAAGAAAAAGACTTCAGTTGATCGGAGATGGAGGTCTTCGACTGGTCTAGATTGATTTCACCTTTTCTAGAAGCGTGTGATTCTTGATCCATAAAACTGCTGTTTTGATTAATTAAATTCTGTTCCATGGGAATGATCAAATCTTCTGCTGTGTCATCAATGGACATGTCGGATTCATGAGAGGAACGGATTTGTTCATTGGTGATTGTCCTCCACTCGAGGAGCTGGTCTGGTCTTCTGTGGCATAAGGAGAGAAACTTTGCGCAAGCTTCGCTGCAAAAACAAATGTGTGTTTAGATAATACAGTTGGTCTATTTCGTACAAATCACATTCTTTAAAACCAGCTCAATTTCCATTATTCCTAGGTGATGCCAGGATGCCCGAGTTATCCATGAATACATTGCATTCATGTTAAGCCACAACGTCGGACAAGATAAAGTAATTGATAAAAAAGTCCAGGCACACAGGATTACTTTAGTCGATCAGCTCCAAAGAAATCTGCAAAAAGCATCAGTTCAGAGACACTATCCCGATGAAATCCAGCGGTACAAGCTCGGGCATAAGCAGTGGCCAACTGCTGCCGGACAGCAGCTAACCGTACATCAATGGCTCGAAGAAGTTCTTTCCTGGAAAAAATGGAATTCAAAATGTATCACTTGGTACCATTTTCACATTTCAATTGCCATCCGTATATGTGCATGCACAGAAGCAATTCACAATAAACAAACCTAACAACTTATCATCAGTATATCTCAGAAATGAGATATAAAAGTTCACCTCAAGATTTTCAAGTGCTATAAAGCATGACGTCAATTGTCAACACAAACTGCAAACAGAAATGATGGCATCCTGTCATGTGAATTTGGTCAGCCCAAGTAAAAGGGAGCTGCTTTCCAAACAATATCTACTTTAATGGCCTAGATGGAAAACCAAAAGGCAACATGGACCTGGCAGAGGATAAACTTCCATACACCCAACAAAATGGTCAAGTTTATGACCATAGAGTGCAAATTCATCATATGTAGGGTCAAAGTTAAGCTAATTTTCCTTATTTGATTTGTTTTCATTTCCAGCATTGATCCTAGTACTTTATGGGAGACTATATATTTGGAGAAGAGTTATGCAATGGAGAGAGAGCTTTTCGTTTCGAATCTTTTAATCTGTGATTGCTAGCTAACTCCACAATCGTACACATTTTTGGCTGAAAAGGATGGAATTGTTTCAGTGACTGAAATAAGACTCAAAGACAGAGCTAAACTGCGGAAAGAGACAGGTAAGAATTATTACTTCGTTGCATCGGCTGCCCGAGCAACTCCTGCTTCATCTTCACCTGCAAGTACAAGAACAGAGACATGTTAGCATAGAAGCAGTGTATAACAACAACGAAAATTTATGCGAAGGAACCCCGGTACTTTCATGAGAGATATGGGGCACGAAACTTGCTTCTATAGTCAAAAAAAAAATTTAAGCAGTGAGATATGGCACAGAAATGAATGTCTGTAACCAATCAATCTGAATATGGCCTACAAGTCACGGGATTAAAAATAGAGTATCAAAGTCTGACAATATTTGGCAGTGGTGAAGCCTGAATTTGTGCAGTTCCAGATTTGAAACACAATTTCACATTATCTCAAACAAAACCCAAGAATCATATATTGCCACGTATCAAAACTGGATCCTCTGTACAAAGTGGCCTCTTCAAACGGATGGGGTTTCACAGTCGATGTTGTTTGTGTTCTTAGGTTCCATGAGCTAAAAAAAATCTCAGAACACTGCAATAGTAAATGAAGCTACTAAAGGAAATATCACAGACCTGAGGAAGTGGAATGTGGAGATTCTTGTCCCTATAATCGGCACATTCTCAATGTCAGTACGAGGTAACTAGCTTTCCTTTTTATAAGGGAAGCATTTAATATATTGTCTTCTTTTAGTAAGTAATCTAATTTTCACATAAAAGACAGGAGTATGCATGGAGGTACCCGCCTAAGTACCTGCAAGTAAATTTTTCGGGCTGCCTCTAATTGAGACATTTCGGCATCGAAGTTACCAGCAAGTTCCAAAATCTCCGGTGTACTAACAAATCTAACAAACCTGAAAGAAAATTACAAAAGCCAAAAGGATACAATGTTCAGGTGACTTTATTACGTACAAAATTCATCTATTACTTCTCAAGATGTTCCGTGGATGTGGTGAATACCTCTCCATAGTTCCCCTAGTGAACCATGTCTTGCCATGGTCTTTTTTGCCAAGTTCGAGCTTAATGTGTTGCACCATTTTCATGAACTGGTCCTCAGCCACTTTGAGCTGAGCAACAAATGGCTTAACTAATCCCGATGCCAGCTTCTCTGTATTCCCATTGCTTGATATGAGCAGTTCACATCTAAGGCATTACAAAAACAATTTTTAGAAACAACATGAAAGCAAAACAAAACCACAAATCTCCGGACAGAAATTGTACCTTGAACGCCTTGGAGATAGTTGAAACACTGCGTAGTCAATCGGACCGTCTTGCATCATTGATCCGTGTCGGCCGTCGTACTTAACTCAAAGACCACCCAATCCCAATTACCAGTACACCTGGATACAGAGGAGTCCAATTAATATAAATTCAAATACCCAGTGAGTGAAACATAAGCAACAAGGCATACATTTCAGCAAATTCAATGGCTTAGATTAAAGCCTGTCGCGCAAATACTCCCAACTTATTTTGTCCACTACTTTTACTAACTTCCCTTCATCCTTCCAAAACAAACAAACAGATCTTGCTGCAACCCAACGAACACAGCAGACAAAAAAATTGCAACCCTCTCCCCCACAAAAACTAAATCCATCCCAGAGCTCCCCAACCCAAGACCGACGGCGCCACCCAGATCTGATCGATCGCTAAACAGAGAAAAGGAAAGTGTTCGCATAAACCCACTGGCAGAAACATCGCGCATTCCCTCCAAATCTGCACTAAAAGCTCGAAGACACCCATCAACAGAATCATCCGGGGAAACGACCCAACAAAACCCATTACACGTAACCCGCGTACAAAATGCATCAACTTTAACCGGAGACAGATCTCCCCGATCATTTCCCACGTCAAAAAAAGGAGCACCTTCTCTTAACTTCATCCGGTTTTAATCTCTCACATCCAATCCGATTCCTTCACCCACCAGAAACGAGCTAAACTTTTCCGCTCCCCAACCCCCACCCCAAAAAAAGGAAAACGCTTCCCTCCTCAGCCTCACCTCAACCACAGAAATGCCGCCCCTCCTTCCTCATGTACGGACAGCACGGAATCCTCCTCCGCACTTTTCCTTGTTATCGGATTCCTTTTTCGAATTTGCAGGTTTAAGGCGTGAAAGGAGTGTTCTTCCCCCCACCCTCTTTCTCTTTTTTTCCCCTCTCTCTACATATTTCTCTCTCTTTCTATGTGGTTGGGGGGGGGGGGGGGGGAGAACGCTTTTAGAGAGAGATAGGGACAGTGCCTCAGAGTGTCTGTTGCGTCTCCATTTTTGTCGGTTTCGGACAAAGAAGGAAGCGAGGGGGGTAATTTGGCCATAAATGGTCGGGATGAGGGGCGAAATCGTAAATTCGACTTGCATGGGGATGATGCAATCATTCTCCCCAAAACTCCGGCCGACATCCCAAGTACGTGTCCTAACACCACCACCCCATTCCGAATATTCCATGTTAATTCGAGTTAAAAGCTACTGGGTTTTATTATCCGGTGCGAGGCATTCGTAATAAAAAGATCACTATTTACACGTTTATTGGCTCTTAACGAGTGCCCTGAGTGCATAGGTTAACGTAATTCATATTTAAAAACACTAGTTCGAGAAAGCAAACCCTACTGCATCAGAAATTTGTTGGGTGTTTATTAAGCCATGTTATAAGACCTTAACGCCAATCACAACAAGGCCATAAGCAAAATCAAACTTACAGTAATAAAATGAAGTTTAGAGATAGCCTTCAAATAAAAAATCAAATCTTGTTCGTGTCAATATCACTGTATTTATTTTAAGGCCGATCGATATCTACATGGGCCTAATTTCTCCGGTCCATGATATCGCCTGGGACCTGCCCATTAAATAAAAAATGGGGTCCAGCCCAATTCCCGAGAAAGAAATAATAATAATAATAAATTGTTATTTTCTTAATGATTGTCTTCCTCTCACATCCTAAACCCCCCGCATCTGCCTCTAAATTATCTCTACTCTTTCAAAATTGAGAAGTTTAGCAATTTACAACTTTAAACCAAAAAAAGGGCGATCAGAGGAATATGTGATGATTCGTTATTGTTTTTTGCTTCATCGGCAGGTGTAGAACCCGACGAGCTCGTCCATGGATCCCAGTCGGGCGTCGTCGTTGCCCCCCTCGTTCTCTAGCATCCACACCAGGTGCTCGAACAACACCACCTCGCAAGCCACCACCAGCCTCCCCTCGTCCTGACCCCCTTCCCCTCCCCCTCCCCCTTCCAGCCAAGAAGATTTCCCCAGCAACTCCTGGAAGATGGGGTGGTCGAACACGCTGGGGTCGACGTCATATCTCCGGCGCGACTTCCCCACGTAGACAGGCCTCTTGGTCCCGTCCCCGTTGCGCCTCCCGGCTCGGTCTCTGGCCTCCTCCCTGCGCCTGTTGCCTCGGGCGAGCCTGGACAAGGAGGGCCATCTCTTCACGGCCGACTTGAGTTTGGTGAGTTTCCCGAGCTTGGCCATTTGGGACGACGAGAGAATGTGGGATGGAGGTAAAATCCGTGGGGGGGTGGGTGGTCTTTTAGTTTATATACAAACACGGAGCCGAAACAAAAAGAAGTGTTGGGAGTGAGTGGACATAAGATATGACACTCGTATATGTTAAAATTGAATGGCCCATTGTTTGAGCCATGGGGAAAAAAAAAAGAAGACAGCTTGTAATGAAGAGATATTTTCTTTTTTTTTTTTCTATTTCAACTCCCACTTGTGCAAATTGGCTGTTTGTCCTGGAGGAGTTGTCGGAACTTCTGGACATCTGGCAAGGAAAAACGAGTGGAGTTGTTGTTTTGTTGTGGATTTCAAGGAATTTCGGGGAATTTTTTCTTGTTGGTGCTTCCCGAATTAGTTAGGGAAGACGAGTTCGTCGGTCGGTCATTTTCCATGGTCGTTAAAGTGGGTGGGGTGGGGGGAGGATGATTCCATTTTAGCTAAAACTGGAATGAAAACAACTCGCACGCAATGTTTTCTGCTAATACCCATGCTGTGGTGTGGTGGGGATGTATTCCCCACACCTCCTCCTTGTTGGCGTCTGCATTGATCGATGTGAATGAACATCGCCCAAATCCCACAATAGCCCCAAAAATAGGAGACAGAAAATGGGTCGGAGCCAGCTGCGGTAATAGAAAAAGGAAACTGAAATTTGCTGGCTTTTTCCTGGCTTTTTCCGAAAGAGGCTAAAGTTACGTGCACGTAACGTTACGTAGTTTACTAAATTTTATCAATCGGTTAGTAAAATTTACTAACTTTTTTAATAAATTTTACTAAACAGTGACCATTTTTTTAGTAAAATTATTAGTAATCGGATACTAACGGGGTTAGTAAATTTCATTAGTAATTTACTAACCTTGTAATTTACTAACCCCGTTAGTACCCGATTACTAACGTAACTAACCCCGTTAGTATCCGATTACTAACATTTTTACTAAAAAATTTGTCTTGATTCGTAAAATCGGCAGTAATCGGATACGAACGGGGTTAGTAACGTTAGTAATCGGATACTAACGGGGTTAGTAAATAATGTAATCGGATACGAACGGGGTTAGTAACGTTAGTAATCGGATACGAACAGGGTTAGTAACGTTAGTAATCGGATACTAACGGGGTTTATTTTACGAATCAAGACAGATTTTTTAGTAAAAATGTTAGTAATCGGATACTAACGGGGTTAGTAACGTTAGTAATCGGGTACTAATGGGGTTAGTAAATTACTAATGAAATTTACTAACCCCGTTAGTATCCGATTACTAACAATTTTACTAAAAAAATGGTCACTGTTTAGTAAAATTTACTAATTAGTAACGTTAGTAATCGGGTACTAATGGGGTTAGTAAATTACTAATGAAATTTACTAACCCCGTTAGTATCCGATTACTAACAATTTTACTAAAAAAATGGTCACTGTTTAGTAAAATTTACTAAAAAAGTTAGTAAATTTTACTAACCGATTGATGAAATTTAGTAAACTACGTAATATTACGTGCACGTAACGTTAGCCGCTTCCCTTTTTCCTGGCTTTTTCCTGGCATTTTGCCTCCTGGATCACGGTTGTTTTTTGTCTCCCCCTTCTCCCTTTTAATTTTTCTGAAAACTTTGCATGTGTTTTGTCGTCGGGACAAGGCGTGGCCCATTTACAAAACAAGAGGACTGCCCGATGGCCCAGCCCATTTTTGGACTATATGGGCCGCAGCTTCTGGACGCTTCCAGCTCTTTTTTCTTGCCGATGCCACGTCG
The DNA here is from genome assembly GCA_023653495.1 of Melastoma candidum. Lineage (NCBI taxonomy): Eukaryota > Viridiplantae > Streptophyta > Magnoliopsida > Myrtales > Melastomataceae > Melastoma > Melastoma candidum. Next base: position 12,441,462 of record CM042881.1, on the reverse strand, counting down.
ACATTTCCAGAATCCAGACACCTCTGGAAGCACCACGTGTCCTCCCTCCCGCCTTTCACCTCCCTGCTATAAACAGGACGACCGAAACCACCCCCGCCGTCGTGATTTCGCTTCGGCTTGTAAATTCGTAGTTTGCTGAGCTCCTGAGGTTTGAACTTCGCGACAGAAAGCGAAAGAGACCGGGAAATGGAGGCGGTGCTTGACGGCCACTTGGTCTCGACGCTGAATCAACTGCTTGACTTCCCTGATAACATCGAGAGGTTCTTGTTGTCGTCACCTCGTAGTCACGAGGACGGCGGCGGCAGCGGGAAGCGGCAGGGTGTGGCTGGGAACATCCCGACGGACATCGTCGAGACGGCCAAGGAGTACGTGTTCTACCTCGATGTCCCCGGCATCCCCAAGTCCGACATTCAGGTAATGCCCAGGATCGATGTTCTCTCGTGTTGCCTTTATTGCGTGCGGAATTGAGTCCCGTGGGTCTAGACGCAGAGAGTTAGGGTTTTGAAATTTAGTCGGGGAGTGTCGCACGGCCCTAATCGGTGCCGATTAGGTTGCCATCATTTAGGATTTCAACTGTGACCTCGGATTGATGGGTTTGTTCGGATGCGGTGATTGGGGGGGTAAAACAGGTGACGGTGGAAGATGAGAGGACTCTGGTGATCAAGAGCAACGGGAAGAGGAAGCGGGAGGAGGGCGAAGACGAAGGCAGCAAATACGTGAGGATGGAGAGGAGGACGCCTCAGAAGCTGATGAGGAAGTTCAGGTTGCCCGAGAACGCAGACGAGGCGGCCATCTCCGCGAGATGCGAGAACGGGGTGTTGACGTTGACGGTGGGGAAGAAGGCACCTCCTGCTCCCAAGTCCAAGACAGTCCAAGTAACGGTTTCTTGAGGTGGAAATTTATCGGTTAAGAGTTAGCCTTCCTTGTGTGGAAAATGTAATCTCCCAAACTTGTAGTTGCTTCCCCTTGTAATCGGACTTTGACCCGAGTGAACTGCTTTCCGTTTCCCGGTGTTTTCAATCTTGAGCCCGGTTAGATTCCCAAGGACAGACAAATGAATCGAATTACCCGTTGGCCTATAATCAAATCAAATCGGCAGAAGAAGGCTTTGAAATGTAATATAAGGAACTTTTGTACTAAAATGTAATTAATTATTAAATGTAGGTTGAGAAGAAGAGGGTGGGGTGGCTGTTATATAAAAGCTAGGGTTCTCCTTCCCATCTCCCGTAACGACGAAAGAGAGCAGCCGACCTCGAGTTCGTTTCCAGATATGGCGGCGACAACCACGAACGCGGCAGCCTCGGCGAGGCAGCTCTCCCAGAAGGAGGCCGACATCCAGATGATGTTGGCCGCCGAGGTCCACCTCGGCACAAAGAATTGCGACTTCCAGATGGAGCGCTACGTTTTCAAGCGCCGCAACGACGGTTCGTTCCCGTTCCTCTTGGATCCCTCTCCTTATCATCAATCTTTCAAATGATTGTTTGATATTCGGATCGTTCGGGATTAATCGCCTGTTTGTAGTCTCTAGTGGATCTCATTTTATTTTAGTGTTGCAGTAGCCGTTGTTATTGGAGAGAATTAACCGGGAATGAATAGGTTGTTGTCTTGGATGTTGACCTGTGGGGGCTGATGATTTCATTCTCCCCAGGAATCTACATCATTAATCTGGGAAAGACATGGGAAAAGCTTCAGTTGGCCGCCAGGGTCATTGTCGCCGTCGAGAACCCCCAGGACATCATCGTTCAGTCTGCCAGGCCTTACGGTCAGAGGGCTGTCTTGAAGTTCGCTCAGTACACTGGTGCACACGCCATTGCTGGTAGGCACACCCCTGGTACATTCACTAACCAGCTTCAGACCTCTTTCAGCGAGCCCCGTCTTCTTATCCTCACTGATCCCAGAACTGATCATCAGGTATAGAATTCTTTCTATTTGCCCTTCTATTTTTCTTGCGGGGTTGAAGTGTTACTTAGGAAGAATCCCTGTTTTATGTATCTGCAGCCCATTAAGGAAGCTGCCCTCGGTAACATCCCTACCATTGCTTTCTGTGACACTGACTCTCCCATGAGATATGTCGATATTGGGATCCCTGCCAATAACAAGGGGAAACACAGCATTGGTTGCTTGTTCTGGCTCCTCGCAAGGATGGTCTTGCAAATGCGTGGAACTATCCCTGTCGGTCACAAATGGGATGTGATGGTAAGTTCCTCTGCTGCTTAGATATTTGTATGCACCGGGTTCCTATTGTTTGGTTCATTGTTCTGTCCAACTACGTTACCAGCGTTATTAAGTCATGGTCGATTAATTCGATGGTCAAGAAAAATTTAAGATCTTTTATACTATTGGAATTCCGATGTTTGGTTGACGACGTGTGTGTGCAGGTGGACTTGTTCTTCTATAGGGAACCAGAGGAAGCCAAGCAACAAGAGGAAGATGAAGTTGTTCCTGCCGCTGATTATGGTCTTCCAGACTTTGCTGGGGCTACCGACCAGTGGACATCTCAAATTCCTGAATCCCAGTGGGCTGGTGAAGCTGTTGCGCCACCTGTGGCGGCTATCCAAGGCGTTGGCTGGAGCGAAGCAGGTACTTGATACACTTTCAATCCCACCATATATAACCTATCCCTATCAAACAATCACCATGGGCACTCAACGACAATGAGTGAATTCATTGGTCTCAGAAAGGATTATTGTGCTTAGTTTCTAGATAATGGTTTTGCTGCTGCTTTCTGTTGCTAACTTTAACCGCCAACCACTTGTGCAGGTGCTCCGGCTGTTGAGGGATGGGACGGTGCTGCTCCCCCTCCCGGGGCTGTGCCCGTCGTCGCACCCACAAATGATGCTGGATGGGACTGATTTTCATCGTCATGTCGTGCTTTGAGGAGCAAGAAATCTTCATTTTTGTTGCATTTGGATTTTGACTGCCAATATGTGAACAAATTTGGTTTACCCTTTGAGCTTAGAATCTTTCTGCTTTTCTAGAGTACACTAAGCTATAAGTTCTCTTTTAGAGAATTTTCTTCCAAATTCAGGTTGAGGAAGTAAATAGAAAAGGGGGACCTAATCATTCAGCTGAAGCAAATTTACAGATCAGGCTTCCATAAACTGGTCATTGATAAATAGTCCTAGTTACATATCAAACCCTAGGCCGAAGAACACCATACAATGATAAAAAGCGGTCAGTGAGGAATAACAATATATGCACACTAGTTGGACTACGTGCTATACTGGGACTGAAAATCAAGGTATTTACACGAACTTCAACTATACGAGGGCTCTTGATGTATTTCACCGAATCCTTCGGACCAGGTTGAACGTGTTAAGCAAAAAGGTTAGCGGAAAAACTCTTTATTCCTTCAGTTCCAATGATCGAGTTCAGTTGAACAGAACCTCCCCGTCTCTAACCCAGCGAATGAAGTCCTTGGAGAACTTGCTGGTGGGGCTTTCGGAGCCACCACTTTCTCCTTGAGCCTGTTGAATTGGAAAAAGCAGAAAGGACATAAGTATGTATGTATCGAATTGCTATCATCTTTCCCATCGAAGCTACCTATTCAACAATGGTTATCCCCAAACCTTGGCAGATCGAGATAGAGATGAGGTGCTCTGACGATTGTTCGATTTGCTGTCAGGATCATCAAGAAGTAGGGCAGTTATGGATGACGACCTGTGGCAGAGACGGAAAGAACAGAGGGGTTATCTGATGCTATTGTCACAAAACCACATAATATTGTCAAGGAGGTTGTTAACGGATGCGTGAAAAGTTATCTAAAGAAAAAGCACTGCAATTTTGTTTTTCCCTCTCTCTGGCGGGTGAATTTGTTTAGTGAAACAGTGGAGAAATAACCAACCTTCCATGATTATCCTCAACAAAGGAGCTTCCAGATGAAGAAAGCCAGTCGACATCCAGGAAGTTGGAACTGTTAAATTCATCACCACGTTCTTCGTCGTCACACAAATGATCCCCTTCCAGGCAGTCATGCTCCTGAGCAAACTGAGCTCCCTGCCTGCAAAATGTTTATGAAGAAAAGACAAATGAGCAAATTTTTCAACTCATGCCATCAAAGAGAAAATCCTACTTCACTAGTTTCCTGAGAAAATTAAACTGATCCATATGGAAGCTGTAAACACGTGTGATTTGATATTACACAGAATCTCACCTACTATCAGAGACTTTACTATCACTGGCTTTGATCTCTGGCATTGATTCTTCTGACAGAAAACTGCAAATACCTTTGCATTCTTCCAACACTGGTGGTTGGCATACAAGAGTTTTAGTCACTGGGGGAGTAGCTGCTTGCAGAAGAATATTACCATCGGATAATGATCTCTTCATAAATGGCCTACAGTTACAGATAATCTCTTAATTGATGTACCACAAGGGAAAAATGCAGTAAAAGTTGATAAAATCTGTTTTGACTGAGGTAAATGAAGGCGTAGCTTGTTTCTCTTACCTTGCTTGCCACTGAGAGCGTCTTCTGATGTCAGGATGCTGGTCAGAATCCAATTCCCACAGGGAGGGCTTCCCTTGTTGAGGTTGAAAATATCCCAGAAACCTGATCATATAGAGCAGAAATATATGTAGAAACCATCTTCCTCAAGGTGCCTGTCACCGTGGATTCGGGATAGGCCTCCTCTCCAGAAGTAATAACGAATTCAATAAGCAACTTGTCATACGCATTTATGGCATCTTGCTTCTCAGCATCTACATAGGCATTACTGTAATATCGTTGCAGAGTTCTAAAGAACTCCTGCGACTGTGTCGCTGCATTCCACTGGCCTCTGCTCGCAGAAAAAACCTGATCATATCAGAAGTAAGAATATTAGACATATTGCACCCGGATAAATTTGAACATTTTTTCAGCCAAAGTCGAGGTAGCTATTCAATGGCAAACTATACAGCGTGAAGACAGGGACTGTGACTACTTTTGGGGCTGCTTACAGTATTCACTCAAAAAACAAATATATAGTTTGCTGGGACTGTGACTACTTTTAGGGCAACACAAGACAAAGCACGACTTACCTTGTTATGCGCCGGAGAGCCCCCATATTGTAGAGCAAGTGTATCTCCCATTGCTTCATAGACATCCATCAAATCTGTTACCAGAGGATCATAAAAGTCGATGTCTTCAGATTCTCTGAGTCCTAATACATGTAGTTGCCTCCCCAAAGCAACAAAACCATAAGCAAACTGAGCAACATTCGTGCGATCTAGGCAGTCGATACAGTTGGTCCTCAGAACACCCTTTTGAAGAAGTGGCATCTTGAATTTTGAGTAGCTGCTACTGCTACTGATGTCAGTTTCAAAACTATCAGCATCATCGCAGTTGTTATTCAGTGACCCACAATCACCACTGTCACTTTTCCTGCGCCATAATTATACGGTAAGCTAGAATAATATTGATAATATCATTAATTTAATTTATTTTTTCAACATCACAGCATTTTCTTTGATCAAACTCTTACATAGTACTTACCAAAAAAAAAACTTACATAGTGTATATTGAAGAAAGCAGAAAAAAATAGTCAAAGAGATGAGAAAAGTACTCAAAGTATAACGACAGTGAAGAGCCCTCAGACTTCAGATTTGCGGCCACTTGACCGTAAAAAATTCCTGTTAAATTTAGGGCATACTCTGCCACTTTGGTAAGAACTGCTATGGCACAGTTCTCTTTCCTGCAAAAAACATAGAGGAACTCCTCAGATACAACAACACATGAGGAAACAACAAAACCCCCCAAAAAATTATACTACCGTTTGGCATGCTTATTGATATCCAAGTGCAGAAACCGGAGACGTTCCTCCTGAGGCAAACTTCTATTTATATATCTGATGGTGTCAGCAAACTCTTGGCGCAGAATAGTTTCTCGGGGCTTCTTTTCACGTGTCTGTCGAAGTGCAGAAGAAAAGCGGCAAAGAAAGAAAAAATGAAATGGCAATCTCGCAGAATTTAATGTTATCGAACCGCCATTCTTAACAAGAAAATGCATGAGCACCTTTATAAGGTTAAGAATGATGATTGGATTCCCATATCTCTTCGCCAGATTTTCAAAGTGAAGTCTTGTTGCTTCGTAGGTAGGGTCCTTCCTTGACACTTGACAAAGAAACATTAGTCTTTCATGCATGCACTGCTGCTGAAGGTAAAAATATTTTCTGGTTTCACAATTCGTACATATTATGTCAGGTCTAAGATTCAGTTTCGATGTTTCTTGAGACCAGAAAAGAGGAATTGAACCCCGATGTTGCACCACGGACGTGACATGGGTTGGAGATCCTTCAGGTGTATCTTCAAAGACAATTTGCTCTGTCTCGACGTCATTAGCTACCCTACCCCTTTCATTAACACCTCTTTTCAAGTATCTGCGAAATTATGTATCATGCACTAGGACGAGAATGAGATCTTCAATAATGGAAAATACCCCACACACTGTGTAGGTGATGTTTTACAAAGATTTATGATGCACAGATCCACAAGCTAAGAGGGAAGTGATGAACAAGCATGCAAAGATAACCATACAAGAGAATAAATCGACATCTGGAAAATTTCATAAAAAATCAAATCAGGATGGGTCATTGTTGGAAACAAATCCATAGTAAGCGAGAAACGCAGGTTAGAATGAACTATTCAAGAGACTGCCACAACAGTTTATTCCATCATGCAGTAACACGGACTGTTATTGTAATCACCTCGTGCCAGCAAAGTGACGTGAGCGCCTTGCAATTAAAGTCAATTTGAAATCTCTTCCCGACAATGAAAGGGTCACCTGAGAAATACGTAAAGATTCCAAATATTTCTTGTTAGCCAAATTGTCCTCTTAGCTGACTACTCCAATACCAAAAGGCGATGCAAGATTCATTAGCTAGCTTCATGGACTCAACTGTACATCTTTAAATTCCTTTAATAAGCTAATAATACATTAACTTGCACGAAAAGAAAAGAACAATGAAACCCGGAGAACCTTAAAACAACAGATGATGTAGATACCTGTTTGAAGAAACCATGCACCAATGCAACCGTCCACAATGCATTCTTCGAGGAATTCCGGATTCCCCGAGTTAAGTATTCATTCCAAACAAACATAGTTTCATAAAGGATTTGCCCTGTTTCATTATTGCACAAGTTTTTCTGAAGACTGCGCATCACATGATATGAGTAGCTGAAAAAGAAGTCTTTTGTGAGATCAACTGAGCACAGGAGCTTCTTGTATCTGCAAATGAAAAGGGAAAAGGAAGGCAATTTATCGTATACCTCAAGAAGAAAATGATTAGAAAATGATATCGGAAACAAGTGCGTAGCCAGCACAAAAAAATGATGCTAGTAGTACCAGCTCTCACAACTAAACAAGTGATCCTCTTCTAAACAACCAAAAAAAACGAAAAAAGAAAAAAGCGACGACCAATGCCAGAGTACCCTGGAAGATTTGCAGTAAACATAACAGGACAGTTAACTACATAATCAGCAAACTAGGAAGCAAATGTCTCGTAAAAGTATGAGGTTTGTATCCAGAGAGCTGAATATGAACTTGTAAATCAGTACAGTAAGGCATTTTTCACACTAGGAGGGGTAACCATGGACCAGTGCAGACCGACAATCTTCATATATACCCAATAGAAGTTGTGTTAATGAGTACTGAATAGAATGATGAAATACTCTGGAGTTCATAAAAGGCTAAACTAAAAATGAAAAACACACACACTCCACTCCTAAAAAAACCATCTGAATTCTGTGAGGGGATGACCGTAAAATTACATTTATATGTAAAATAAATAGTAAAACCTGTTTTCATTCTTAACAAACTCCATGTTTGCCTTCATGTGAGTATTTGGGATCGGAATCATCACTCTCTTGGCGACTGAGTATACAGTATGGCCACAAATAGTACCGATTTTTTTCCTCTTTGTAATAATTAGCATGTAATAGGGCCCCAAGAACTTGATGAAGCCTGAGGCACAAATGAACGCAACCAGTATAGGATCGATGTCAACATTCAATACATACGAAGTGAATAGTGAAAAATTTGTACAGTGCAGTACCAATTATTCCATAACAAGCAGAGACGAGTTTAAGGCCGCCGGTGGGCTTGTTCCCTTCGTGTATACGCTTAAGCAGGTCGCAGCATTCATTCTCCGTGTAAACGGTTGGATCTTCAAGGATGCTGAGCTCCGAAGATTCAAGTCGATCAATCTTCAGCACTCTCCAAAACGCCCTGCTTTTGTCCCTTCCGATCATGTAGAAGTTCTGAAACATAAGCCAGAAAAAAAAAAAAAAAGTTTGTGAAATCCAATCTCTAACCAACACCCGGTCCAGTTACATCAAAAACCTCCATCAGCTCAAACAGACGTGATTAACGAAATCCACGCCAACCAGCGGGGGGCCAGCCACTGCACTCACCGAGCGAGTCTCGTAGAGCCTGAATTTCTGGAGGGAGTAGCGGCCATGGCCGTCGCCTTCCGCCATGAAACCCCGGGGGGGGGGGGGGGGGGGGGGGGGCTCACAGTCAGGGGAAGAGATTCAAAAGAAAGAGCCACACAAACCCAGTGGGGGGAAGAAGAAGAAGAAGAAGAAGAAGCTTCATTCAATTCCAGATCTCCCTAACCGAAATTCACGTGTTGGTTGGGTTAGCAAAAGCATATTTCCACTCCCCATGGCCGTGATTTGATGATGTCTCTTAATTTTTAGTCTGAGTAAAAAGGGAGGGGGGGAGGAATAGATCGCCCGGAAATGACCGTGTCCACACGAATAATAATAATGCAAACTACAATTACGATGAAAAAACACCAAAACACAAACAGTTTTACGAGACGATATCATTTGTCGCGTAAACGTACATGACAAATGCCCAGGAAATGTTAGTGTTTGACTTAGATGGTGTTTGGGGGGTGGGGGGAGGGATTTTCCGGGGCAAAGAAGATGAAAACGACGTTGTTCTGAATGGGCCGTGGCTGGCCAAAGCAACAATCAATTGAATTAGGATGTTATCATTTAAAGTTAGTAGCCGAATAACTTGGGTTATTTTAAAATTTGTGATGCTGAAATTGGAATTATGCTTCCTAAAAAAATGTCAGGTCTATTGAGACCTGATTTCATTAGAGTCTTCGCTAAGGAAATCGAATTAGTCGGTGTTCACCTTATTAAGAAAATCGAATTCGTATATCCGGCTTTGTCACACGTAAAAAAACATAAAACTATAATTAAAAATTTTTTAAAGATATCGAACGTAATATTCCGTTAAACATTTTCGTAAATAACGATACATTATAATAAAAATCTAAATAATAATTGGGGTGAGGAGGGGGAGATAGCGTGTGGGACAATATAATAATCATTTGCGATTACTTGTTTGAAGGCCTGTCTGTCAGCTTCTCTTATAATATAAGATAGTGAAGCTGTACCTAACGTGCCTTCCCATCCCACCCCCCAGCTCATAACTTTATTTGTCAAGAAAAAACAGACCCATCTTTTCCATTTATCTAAAAGTTTTATTTTGCTTAATAGGATTTGTTCAGTTTACCCGAAAAAGGGTAGGGTAATAAATAATGTTGAATGGAATAGGAGGAGGAGGAGGAGGAGGTTGCCACATGGTTTGGTGGTGCACATGGGACTTCCTTTTAATAAATCAATCACATGCGTCGCACGTGCTTGTAAGAAGAAAACATAATCAATCACATACCCTGCTGCTGCCACTGCCAGCAATTACAGGGTTGATAGCGAGGCCCAATGACAGGGTGCCACGGAGTTACTACAGAAGACATTGGGGAGTGATTGACTCCCTGCAAAAACTGAATCCCAGATGACATTGCTGTTATTTTTTAGGAAGCCGAACCCCCGTGCAAGACAAGGTGACGTTTACAATTTGATCCCCAGAATCAAAAAGGTCAATAATATGACCCCCCCTCCTGTGGGTGTGGGGACCCAATACCATACCATACCATCTTGACTTGAGGCATTACATTACATAGCGGCCCCCGCCATCATTACCATTCTCTACATGAATCCAACCCTTGAATGTTTGCTACAGAAACTCGGATTTTGCTGTATTTTATCTAGTTGTAGTATTACTTTTTTCGACCAACCACCCACTATCCCCAATCATGAAAGAAGGGGTTGGGTCTTCCAGCATCCCCCCCCCCCCCCCACCAGCCTTGTTTTGCCCACAGAAAATAACTCTACTGCAGCAGCTGCTGCTGCCTGAGGCATGCAACAAAAGGGAACCCAAGAAACACAACCAGGGAAGTTTGCATAGCTTGATTGGCTGTTTCCAAGGGTTCCACAGCGTATATGTCGTCAACCAACACATACTATAGCACGTTCAGTACATTTTTAAGGTCCCAAAATAGAGAAGATACGAAAATGGAAATAAAAACACACACCACAAGCATACGCCTACTAGACATAAGATAGCTGCATAACAGAAACACTACTACTTCGTCCAGGCCATTAAGCATGATTCTTCGGGTTTGTGACTCCCTACAAATCGAAGAAGTCGAATTGAATTCATTCCTGAAAGGAAATCAGCAATAGGAGGTGTTTATCCGATTTCAGAGGCAGCGAAGATTTATTAACTCAAAGGAAAGGAAGGAGTACGACTTACAAACATGTAGCTTTATTTACAAAGCAAGCCTGCCAGGGAGCACGAACTTTAGAAGACTCCTCCTGTGACGGAAGGGACGTCCTCAAAGCTCCACAGGTTGACATCGTTTCCAGCATCCTGAGTAGATTCAATGTTGAATAGAGCATCGATGGAGTCGCCCCAGCTCCCATCAAAGAAAGGCATCTGAAAGAACATCTGGGAATCCAGAGCCGAGAGCTCCTCAGAAAAAGAAGAAAGGAGCTGTGGTATCTTGTGTAGTGAGAGTTGCACAGGACTTATAAGTGTTGGAAGCAACAAGCACATAAGCTCGGGTTTATTAGTTAATGTAAATTGGGCTTTTGTATTGAGATTAAGATAAGCTTAAAGCTTTGTATTGTTGAGTATATATCATCCTCTGTAACAAACTTAACTGATTGATTTTACTGGGAATACAGTTGGTTCTGGTGTTCGGTTGTTACTGTTCTTCCTGATCTCTTTCTCTCGCTGACTGAAGGTGATCGGAGGTGGTTGATCTCTGCTTTCAGAAAATGCGTTCGCATCTGCATTCTTATCTTCATCAGAAACCACAACCTCTGGGATAGAATTCAGTTTCTTCGGGGGACTCTCGTCCTATGTAGAGCCATCGGTCTCCAGGGTAGCCGACAGGACGGACGAAACATCCGGGGTTCTCGAACCATAATCACCCCAGGGAAAGTCAGAACAGTCAAAGGAATTGCTCCCCTGATCAGAACTGAAGAGCACATGACCATTATCAGCCGAAGCAAATGGCTTGGCCCCATCAGCAGACCCAGAGGTAGCGAAAGCATTTGCATAACCCGATTCGCTCATTGGTGGCTTCTCCTCCATGAAACAGAGGGAACTGTAGTGAGCATCATCAACACCGCCATTCACCAGGCCAAAGTTTTGGTTCCTATTGGGCTGGACTTCCTCAGGGATAGCCTTGGAAACTCGTTTCTGAGCAACCGACTTCAAGGAGCCCCCTTGATTCCGAGCCCGGGTTGCCTTCAGGGAAATTGACTTAGGCCTTCTTGCCACGGATCCTACGGGCCTCAGCATCATAAGCCCTGGCAGCTTCCTCAGCAGTGTTGAATGTCCCGAGCCAGACACAGACCCCATCATCGGGTCACGGATCTCAGCAGCCCATTTGCCCCATGGTCGCCGCCTTATTCCCCTGTATTGGTTTTCCTCTCTCTTTGATGATTTCTCAGCTTGTCCAGAAAACTCCACAGCCTTGGTGGCGGTAGAACCTGCAGCAGTAGGACAAGAAGAAACCAGCCAATTCAACAGGAAACAAAATAGTAATAAATTTCTCTGACTAACAGTGCAAAGGAGAATCCTGTAAGGAAAGCACCCTGTAACATGAAATATTTCATCATACAGATAATACATCCTATATTTACTATCAAATGCAAATTACGACACAACTAAAAGCAGTAAATTAAGCAAAACAAGCCGATTGTCTAAACTTTCTTCAGTTTTCTTTCCTCGGACAACAATTGGCAAGGATACAAGGAGTTAATTAGGATCAGAAATAAGTAGACATTTCATACCGATCCCAATTACAAGAACAAATAATCCAACTTAACATCAATTAGCATACATACCTGGTCATCGAAGTATTTATAACTCTCATGTTATCCTTTGTATTCTATTCCATTTTCATTTCAAAATCGCTGACGAAAAGTTGATTTATAGAAGGAGGCTAAAAATATTCTCTCGTATAGAAAATCATATATAAAATATGCAAATTAGATTATTTTCTTTTTTCTTTTGTTTCTGTTCTCCTTAGTGTACTTCTTCAAGATCGAGAAGAACGTTACGACTTGATACAGATATGTCTATGCAAGACCCAACCAAGCAAAAGTCTATTCTTAATAAGTTGATGTATAAGAAAGTGTTAAACGTGGGTTAAATGTCGTACTAATTTGCAATCTCATTGAGTGTGGTAGTGGGGTGGTTTTAATAGCCTTGATAACGAGTGAAGTTAATGACTTAAGAATTAAGATACAGAAAATGCTTTCTCTAGATCTTTCCTAGTACACTACAAAAGGAAAAACAATATTCAAATGCTGTAAGATAAAAAAGGTGTGTAAGAGAAAGATCAAGGTATTCTGGTCATAAGAAAAGTAAAAGGCTTTGTAGTTAGCCAAATATCCTCTCTAAATTTTTTTTTTCCTTATTTCCTGAAACACTTCGCTGTATCGCAGCAATTCTGCAATACCCTTACTGGGATACAATAAAATACCGCTTTCCACGTAGAAAAAAAACCTCAAAGCATTTTTTACTTTTGATTTCTCGGCCGTGACGATGGGAATATCTTTTTGCCGGGACCAAAAAAAAAAGATTAAATTTTATCATCATTAATTAAACAAATTTTAAATTCCGGGAAAGGGACAGCCTCCGTGGATACAAAAATTAATATCACTACATAATCGTTCGTGTACCATACCCCACCACCCCAAAAACGTTAACTGTTGTGTTGGGTCGCATCGAATTTTTGCATCATACGAGACAATGTCAATGTCGGGACGACAACGACCTAAGACTGGATTGCAGAACACGTGACCCTACATTTTTTCAACGAACGGACAACATAGTATCGTGGCTATTACAGGGGGTGCTTCTTATTGTTGTATTACGGTTTTATCCCGAAAAAAAATTCATAATTTATAAAATTAATGATTTACTTTTTTTTAAATCACGGTTTCAAATGGTTGATTGCACAATCACGATAAATATAAAAAAAAAACATTTCAAAAGTATTTTAAAATTACATTTTGAAACTACTACTTGATATCGAACCGCGATTTTTAAAAATTTCTTTTCATAAAATCGCATTTTGAAACTCCAACACTGCTGAATTTAATCAATTTTTTTCCCTTGTTACGACCAAGGGGCTAGTCCCTGTCCGCTTCCCGTCCGACCGCGTTATCGACCCGCTCCTCGTGCTCTCGACCCCCCCTGGGCGACAGCTTCGTCGCCATTATCTCCACCTTAGCCAGGAAAGAAAGGTCGAAACCCCCACTTGCTAAGAACGGATAAATAATAATTTCTTGCATCATGTTATACACAACGGTGTCTGTCAAAATGGGGAGAGTAAGACGGATCAAAATTGCAAGGGGGAATACTACAACCACCAACCCTCTCCCCTCCCCCAACCCACCCCGACAAAGAATCCGACCAGACTCCATCCCCAGTCGGCATCTTGTTGATTTCGCCGGAAGAGCATTGGCATAACTGAGCAGGCGAACAAACTCTAGTGGCTTCAGAAGGCGGACTACGTGAACCCATTCGATATCGCCATATGCACCCTCTTCTTCGGGTTCGTGACGCTGCAATTTGGGCATGTGTACTCTAACCCGTCCGTCTTGGCATAATCCTGCATGTTTTGTGGCGCAAGAAGAAAAGCCAGAGGGATCAGATTTCTGCCTGTTGAAGATAGGAGGGTTGGGTTCTTTGTTGAGTGTCATATGCATTTGAAGCTGTGAATCTCACCTTGAAAGCACCGAGACCTTGCCGTCTGTCACAGCCGAAGTGAGCCCATTCACCACAGGTCCCACAGTTAACCCAGTCACCAGGCGCGCCACTATCATGTTTAGGGAATGCAGAGTGTAAGCTAGGTAGCGACGGGAAGCCGGTCGAATATCTGAGGCAGAAGAAACATAAGACTGCCTACCTGTGACATAACAAGCAGCATTCTCCATCAACATCGTCGTGGGCTAATTCGTACTCAAGGAGGTAGGTCTCGTAGTGTCTCTTCAACGTGTTTCCGACGCCCTGGAGAAACCCAATAACAGCATCCACACGGGTCATTTGTTACTACAAACAAAAGCAGAAATGATGAATAAAACAATGACGGGAAGATAGTGAGCATACAGTCATCCGATGAGTTGACGTATAGTTGCTCATCTTTGAAAAGACTTGTCCTTTCCAATTGATGCCATTGCCAACATGAAATCCTCCCCTACTCACCACCTAATACAAGTTCATGAGTACTTACCACAGTTCAGAACGTGTCCATTTCCCCAATATCTATAGGAGGATGAAATGAATGAGGTCACCTCCTTATAAAGGTTGTAAAGGTCCAGGCGCTTCGCATTAAGCACGGCTTCCGGAAATTCTGCAACCCCCCCTTGAGGAACGAGTCGTGTGTGTCCACGAACGTTCAGGAAATGCATTAAATCCGACAAAAACTCCCCCTGTGGTAAACACGTATATTAGAATCGAAAGTAAAATTAAGCAGCATACAACAGCTGCCGCTGTCAGCAACCCAGTAATGTTCTACCACCAAGTCGCTTCAAATAACAAATATCGCAGCCCGTGGCCTATGAGCGTCAGAAAAGGTTGATATAGTTCAATCAAAAGCATCCAGAGAAAAAAAAATGAAGCACGCTGAGAAAGACCCCACCTCAGAACATTCTTGGATTGGGCCACGATCACATCCATGCTTCTTGAGAGGCAATGGATTCAAAGAAATAACCTGCTTTGCCTGCAACGACTTCACAGACGATCTGCGATATGTAGATGCTTTAATAACTCTGGGCTTAGGTGGGGGAGCAACATTAGCTTCCTGAAACTGGCCATTATCGGAACCATCCCTTCCAGAAGTTAGAGAAACAAACTGCATCTTCTGCTGACGAATACGAGGAACTGGCCTCAAAGCAGCCACTTTTAGTCTTGGCCTACTGAGAATCGACCTGGAATCATCCCAATCAGTAAATCTATTGCATCTCCCAGATTCTTTTATGCTGTGTTCAGGACTTATTGCAGGGCACTTTTCCGCCAGTTTCCTACTCGGAGCAGGAGGCTTCAACCAAATAGGAGGATTCCCAAGAGGGTCGTGGAGAAAATCATCAACTCTTTCCACATAGGATAAAAAGTCGAGATTTTCAGCATTATCACTGTTGAAGGAGGCAACGGCCAATCCTTGAATACTGGCAACCCCAAGAGCAACTAAACTGTGATAGGATGCATCTAAAGCCAGCTGCCTTAAAACCTTCATATATACATGAATAGATAATTGGTCAGTTGTATGACCTAAAAGCAGTTGACGCAAGCAGGCAGCGAAACCTACTGCAACAGCAAAAAAGGAGATGGCACTGCTAATTCCAAGAAATAACTTAGGACCACATTATAAGATTGAGTGCTTTAAAGGCTTTGACTGAAAACCTGGTAGCGAAAACCATACCTGGTAAGCCCAAGAAGGAGCACTAATCAAAACTTCAAAAACTTGGGCTCCACAAGCTACTGAAGCAGATAAGCGAGGATGAGCAAAGGGAGGTCTATTTTCATTGAATCTACGGTGTACACGAACAATCTTACTCCCTACAATACTCTTCTTAATATGACTCTCCATGATCTGCAAAAGCTCGAAGTTCAGGATTGTAGTCCCATTCATTATACATAAATAAGAGGAATATTTCAAGAACAACCGACCCGATCATCAAAGCAAATTTGGGCATTCCCAGAGAGCAGTAGCGATATATGAGCACAGCTGCATGTCGACATGTCACAACGCATCATAACAACATCTCTGGAAACCATCTCTGGAAGGAGCATTGGCTGAAGAGTGCTGCATTATCATCTACAAATCAATAGTGTATACACTAACATTCAACACATAATTAATCTTGAAGGATGACACACTAGCGGGATAGTGTCATATTCAGGTCTTTCTTAAGCGTGCATAAATCTGACCAACCTTCCCGTTAAGATAATCTACAATTCAATTGAAGCTGATTAAGAAACCATGATGAAAACATACCTAAATCTCCCAAGGAGTTTGCTCCCTCGCATCTGAAGCATGATCAATGTAAAATGAGAAAGAAAATAAATAAAGGAAGTGTAATTGTAACGTGAAGACAGGAAATCGGAAGACAAATAGTAAAGTAAGCATAAACTCCGTACAACTAAAGAGGATGCTTTAACTTTAAATTGCAAGATTTTCACGACTACAAGATAATTATGGAAACAAATAAAACAGGATGAAGCTTTGCCGAGACTTACTTCTGATGTCAGAAGGGCATTGACACCATGCTCCAACCATTCATATGACTCTGCATTCTGAAAAGATGCCAGAAGTATATTCATCCAGGCATACACAAATTATTGTTGATGCCACAAAGCTTGGACGTGCAAGACCACACGTAATGACAGATACAGTGGTTATGAAAGCTTACCCAGCTACATGGAGACCCACAAATGAGCAGCTTTGACTTCACATCATCATCATGAATGGTAACAGAAGGGGCACTTTCCTGGTCTTCTGAGTCATTCACGTCAATGGGAGAAATATCTTTTTCAGTAGGAGGACTTCCAAGAAGCTGCAAACCTAAGTCGATGGGAGCTTCAGCCTTAGCATGGGGAAAGACAAAAGTCTTCCGCTGGCAGAAAAGTTTAAAAGAAGCATGGACAAACTGGAAGGCATCCCAAGCATGGGTGACTGAACTGCAATAAAAGAAAAATCATTTCAATAGAGCATCCATCGCTTCTTTTCTGTTGCTTCTGCACTGTTTTGTTCCTTTCAGAAAAGGAAGAAAAATACTTCCATTAAGATGTTATATCAGCAGAAACACCAAGTTAATGAAGAGATACCTCCTCAAAACCACCAGCAAGGAATGAAGTAAATGGGAAGATGCTTCCAGCGGGATCAAACTATTCCAGTATATCACATAAGGTATTCCCTGTCGTAAACATTTCAGACAATTAGGATAAACGTGCATGTTCATCTCAGAAGCCATGATAATAAAGTAAATCCAACAAAGAAAAATCATCTATACTACTTGGGGAACAACCCACCTTAGAGTGAAGGGCCTCTGCCAATTCTTTTCCATTTGGTATCTCCAAGTAAACCTGACGATAAACTAGAATTACGAGAGTACTTATCTTTATTTTTCTAAATAACATAAATTATGTATAGATTCTTCTTTGGATACTAAATAAGTAGAGAAACAGGAAACTGAGGGAGTTCCCAATGCATCAAGTACAGGATATAACAGGTATGATGAACAAAAGTAGGAATTGTCTAGGCATGCATTGCATTTTTCCCAAAATTATGCACAGAGAAATGATTATAAAAGATTGTGAAGTGAATAACGTACAACGACGGGCAATGACTCGGCGAACAACCCACATATGACTTCAGCACTAGAGCATTCTTGTCCGTCCAGAACCAGAGGTCCAACATTATCCTTACGTCGATTCCCACCAAAGTAAACAAAAGACGGCCTGTGTGTTTCCATGGCTCCACGAAAACCTTCTTTACTAGGACTCCTCAGAACATGTGCCTGAACCAAAGACTGAATTTATATTATCTAGAGAAGCCCTAACCTCCATCCATGACAATAAAAACCGTCTAAAAACAACAATTCAAATTCTGTATGGAACACGTATAAAGGCTGACGATTACCTCCAAATATCCTGATGTTTCATCCTCTGAAAGGGGGTATTTATACCGATTCTGCACATAATCATTCTTTGTTTCTGATGCCAATGAGTTAGAACTCGTAACAGCAAGGAGACTGCAAATGTTTCTTGAGGCTCCTCCTACGTGCAACATCATCTACTCTGCAGTGGCCAACAAACTATATAATGCCACCTCTCACCAAGTTTATCTCATTGACTACTAAAAACCTCAATGCTCCTTGTGTCCTGAAATCGCTTTAACCCAGATGTGCTACATTCGAGGCAAGTACTGCCGCCAACATGAAGACCCGTCTCAGCAATGCAAGTGCCAACTATGCGGTGCTCACTCCCTTACTCCTTGAAACTACAAACCCATCCAGACGTATAAACTTAAACCGTGACATAAAAAAAATTGGAATAGCCAAGCGACTTATAAACTCAACAAGAAAATTTGCTGACTAAGCAGCCGGAGCACAACAACATAAACGAAACGGATGAAGAACCAGGTAGCGCCAACTTCACTCCCAAAATCCAACACCATACTTCATCTAGCAACAGCAATCCCAAAACTTTCCAAATTTCAACAATCCCGAACACTTTTCGAATTGTGAAGACGAATCCCTCAAAAAGCAACACCCCTCGGCGCGGCGGCAAAGAAACCACGCGACCGAACTCAATCAACGAAAGCCACGAACCCATACGAGAAAATACCTCAACTTCGAATACCCAGATTCCGGAAATCAAAACCCTAACTCTGGGTCGACCCAATGCGGCTGCTTTGAAAGATCAAAAACAAGCGGATGCGAACAAACGCGGGAGACGAGGGAGGTGGGCGACCCAACAAACCCCTTTATCCTTATCCCCTCATTAAAATCCACGGAAAAGCTCAAGAGGGCGTGAATCGACGGGATTAATAACAATAGGGGATACAGCGGGGGAGAAGCAATACAACAAAATCCCAATACCGGACACAGTAATCGTAATTGGGTTATTTTAATTGGGTATTCAGAATCGCGATCTATGGGAAAGATTGAGAAGAAGGGGGAGGTGGATAAAGTAGGGAGCTTTGGGTCAAACATGATTGGATTAAAATCTTTTTGGGATTTCCGACAAAACCCGGGTGGGGGGAGAGATCGAATGAATGATGTCGTTTGTTCCTGGGTCGCCTCTGAATAACTAACTGCAAGAAAAAAAAAGAAAATATTTATCAAAGAGTCGCCTGCTTGCTTGCACACACCGTTTGACGTTGTTCTTTCCTTTTTTGTCTTAAAATTAGATGGCAATTTTTCTTATTTAGTTGGATTCATTTTTCTTTTTTTGCGAGATTAAAATTACGGCCTGTTCGTCTGATATATTAATAAATGATTTTTTTTAATTGGTGCCATTTATTCGAGCTTTCTCCTTGCGACACAAGCAAAATCACAAGCACGTTGAAAGATTTTGCTGGATCTCAATCTCATGTGCGGTTTTAGTTAGCGTGATTCTGTTTTAGTTTCGCGTGTCGCCGTATGTAAACCTCGTTTGGTCGTATGGTTTTATTGCCAATGCAAGGGCAAGCAGCACTGGATCCCGTCTGGGACCATGTCGAGCCGGGAGACATCAGACTTTGAGGGATCGCTTCCCGCCAAGGTAAATGGAAGGGGCCACAACCCTGACACAGGCCTACAAGGCTGATCTTCAGGTTCAGTTGCTCCAGCACGGTGATTACAATTTCAGACGGACACGCGACTCGACATGATTTAAAACGGATTTAGGTTTAATTAGATGTATTTTTTATGTAAACGGATCAAGACCGATTAAACACGACAAATCTGTATTCGAATTCGTATAATTTAAAAATTTAACATGTTTATAAACATATATAATCTGTATAATTTTGAATTAAATAATAATTTTAAATTATTTTCATTTCATTTTAAGCCTAGTCAGTTTCACGTTAAATTGATGTAAGCCGAAACAAATAAATACATTATGATTTTGTTCTCGTCACCTTTCAAACTATTTTATTTTTGTTATCATCTCGTCGTCTCATGAAAAAATCAAAGTGTTTGTAATGTAATATAATTTCAACTTTTATTTTTGAACGTTTTTCAATTGACAAAATTCTAATATTTTTTGTTTGTCGATTCTATAATTTTGATTTTCAAGGTTTAGCCCAAACCTATGTTTAATGTTAGATTTATCAGACTTTAATGAGATTGAAAAATTAGGGAATGCGGATGAAGTTAATAACAAACAGAATAACGAGAAACGAAAATAAATAGTAGTCAAGACAAAAGACCAAGGAAGCTGAATTTTCAACGGTATGGAACTTTTTTAATGGTGTTAACGTGAAGACGACTGAAGGGAATATGATAAACAAAGTCATCGTAAGGTTTTTTCGAATGTAAATTTTGTTTTTTTAGGGATTTCGATAACATTTCTTGAATGAAAGACCGAGTTAGTGATATTTGATATCTTTTTAGTAATTTTTTAATTTAGCATACATGAATTTTGAATGAATATATTTTTTTTATGTTTTATTATAATTATTTAAAATTTTAACGAGTTAACACCATATTTATTAATTGGAAGCATGCACCGGTTGCCCATAACGTGCTGGTTGCCCATAACGTGCTGGTTGCCAGTCGTTTGGGGTCACCACTGCCGAGAAGGCTTGTGTCCATGGCAGAAATTGTCCACAGCTTCAGACGCAGGGGTTGGTACTACCTTCGGCAAGGCAATCAGTGAAGCCTAAGCAATTGGCGTCTAAGTTGTCCCGAAAGGTCATCAGAAAAGTTACATAATGCGGTCGTAGGGCAAAAATATTCCCAAAACTAAAGTAAAAACATCAAAATCTAAACTTAAGGCGTGCCCATGGTATCGGGTTCCAGCAGCCGAATATCATTAGCCGAGGTTAAAGCCAGAAGAAGAGAAGGCGATGAGACCAGAGCACCAACAAGAAGTTGGCGAGGCAACAGAAGAACAAAAGTAGCCAAGAAGAAGATTGTTATTGATACCCAACAAAAAGCTCTCTTTTTGTTTCTGGACATAATCACACAACAGTGACATTCAGAAATGACTTACTAGTTACTCCTTTATTGACCACCCCCCATGAATTTCTGGGAAGTCTCATCCAACAGATCATCCGGCGACCCGCATAATACACGCAGTCAGTGTGTCCTAACTCACAAATCCTTATTCCCAGGAGAACAGACAGGAGTTCTACGAGAACCACAACAACACGATAAAGGTTCCTCATCCAACCTTTGGACAAAGCCTCTCCTAGTCAGAGAACTCATCCATGAAAGCCTGGTGGAATTCTGTTAGACGAGATACGACGGCAGGGATCTTGTCCTCCTGCGGAAGTATTGTGCATCTGAAGTGCCAAGTTCCAGGGACCTGCAGCCGAAACTCCGTAAGATGAATTGGTTGGTTCTTTCTGAATACTTGTTTGTAAGGTATAGAACTATAAACAAAAGATTATCCAGTCGGAATCATTGTAACGACATCGCCGGAATGAAAACCATGTTTCACCGGATAGAATTCTTCAAATATCAGAGAAGTCGCATTTCAGAGTTAGGAAACCTTCCAGACTACTTTGAATATTGAAGGAGAGACAAATAGTGCTTACTTGTCCAAAACCAGAGCCAGGAACAACGACAATCCCGGTGGATTTTAGGAGGCGGCGGCAGTAGAAGTTATCCGGAGCTGTTGTCTCTGCTTCTGCAGCTTTGATAGCTTTCTTGGGAAGTTGGATACGAGGAAACAGATACATTGCCCCTTCGGCTCTGTTGCATGTCACGCCCTCTAAGTTGTTGAATGCATCTTCTAGCATCTGTTTGGATGGAATTCAAACCTAAAATCAGTGCACATTTGACTCATTCTAACCTAATATTCTACCATATTAGAAGATTAACAGCGTACCTTGGCACGTCTAGCTAGCGACGACAAGATTCCATCCCTCTCGGCACAATATGACTCATATGATTCATCTCCAACCTGCATATAACCAGAAAAATTCAACAAAAATTCCAGAAATCAGTTAAATATCTATGTAATCCTCAGTAGAAAGGGTAGCACCCTCTCGGCGAATTATCAGGAACTATCTTTTGGAATTTCAGACTGAACATAATCATTTCTGTGGTAATAACAAACCTTTGGCGGATTCATGACAAGGCTCGCGAGGATCTGACCAGAGATGTTGGAACAAAGATTTACAGATGCAACTTTATATATTTGTTCCCTAACACTGGCATCGATCCCAGTCACCTCCATGTACCCTCCTCTTTTGCCGCATTCACCATAGTAACCTAACCACATAAAACAATTTTGTGGAAAATCATAACTCTCCTCAAAAGACCAAACAGTGCCCGAAACTCACATCAGAACGTCACTGGACCAAATTATACCTTTTGAGACTGATTGGAAGGAAACAAGGGGTATATCCTTATCACCATAACCCATTGAACGGGCTATCTTCTTGAAAGAGTGGAATTCCTTGTCTGGAACGTAAATGTTTTCTTGGTACACCTGAATGAACTCCAACAGATTCAATGGTATTAAGAAGGGCTTCCATTTAGGCATGAGAACACAATATATTTGATTTAGTAAAAAGCAAGAGAAAACAACCTCATCAGCTAAAAGAACAAGCCCTTCTTTCTTGCAGAAATCAACAATTTCCCGCTGGTTGTCAGCAGAAAGGACCTGGCAGCACAATCATCCATATTCTTCATGGTTCTGCACTTGATGTTCAAAACAAAGATGATTCTCATATGATCCTTTCTCTAACCTGTCCAGTTGGATTTCCAGGATTAATAACAACCAATGCTCTCACGGTTATTCCCTTTGATCTGGCATCATCCAATTGCTTTTGAAGCTCAGAAACTTCCAAGCCCCAACCAGTAGCTTCATCTAGAAAGTAAGGCACCTGAAGAATCAGATCACCATTCTCATTAGAAACCCTACAAACAAACCAGCCAGGAATACATGCATAGCAGATCGAAGCAACACTGTGTGGTAAAGAAGAACGAGCCCAAAAATTTTCTTTATATTACAACGATGCTCTTACCAGGGTACCACCATGGAGGGCTATGGAAGCAGAGTAAAGGGGATACTGAGGAATGGGGCAAAATATTCCATCATTTTCAGAGCGAATTAACAGTTGCATCATCATGTGGACCTGAAATCAATCCCAGAAGGAAGGAATTAACAATTGCACAGTTACGTTGCACATAAACACGACATGCAGATGGAATGGTTGGAAAATAAGAGAGAACATACTGCAGGGCTAGCTCCATCAGTCAAGAAAATATCGTCTGGGTTAGCAGGATAACCATCACGAGCCTCGATGCCAGCAGCTATAGTGTCCCTCAATCCTTTAATTCCCTGGAGTTAATAAGATTGTGGCATTAGTGCTCAAACAGGAAATCGAACTCATGATTCCATATCACTGTCAGTAATCCATCCAACCAAAAAAGCATCCAAACTGATATAGAGAAACCGGGGCTCCTATAAAACTAGGAAAAAGCATGGACTCAATGAAACGGAGTCTTCTGACCTGACTGTGACTATATGCACCAGTTGCTCTGCCAGGGATCTGGTCAAGAATCTGCCAGGATCGCTCTATAGCATCAGCACTGCAAAAGGCTAAAAGGTTTAAGCATACCACTTCCATAGAATTAATTTTACTAGTGGTTGACTTAACATCTCATATATCAACAAAAGGGTCTATCATAAACTAATATCGAAGAATGTGAATGTACCTAAACAAACCCTGGGTTTCGCTCTTATCCAGTATAGAAGGATGGTCACACAAGGCCAGAACCTAAATAATGGACATTTCTAGCAAATTAAATTGCATACACAGCCAAATACAACCTTGCAACATTGGAAAATGACTGACCTCTCGGAAGAAGGTGATTGGTTGCTGACCCAGGGACTGAGGATTTCCGATGTTGCAGTAAAGAATCTGCATCGAAAAGAATGAACAATGTTCCAGTAAACAAAACAGCACTGCGAAATCTTTGTTCTCCTTCAAGGAAAGCTAAATCATTGTCCAGGAGAGCTGTTCTGAAACAAGAACTTACTTCATCGAAAGGATGAGTCCCCGGGTTCTCTTTCAACTCTTGTTGCAGACGCTGCAAGATGACCACAACTATCAGTAAACTGTTCAACATGAACCAAAAAAAGAAAAGCTCCCAATAAAAGCAAGCATGTTCGGATAACCTGGGCAATGGAGACAACTTCACCCCGGACAGCATATTCACATTTCAGCACCTGGAAAGGGGGAATCAACAAAAGCGGTGAGTGATCTCATTCATGCATGATATCATCATGTCCACCAGATATTGCTTCTATTGGTGCGTTATTTGATCAAAGGAGGTCAAACCAGGGAAGAATGTTGTGCAGACGATCAATTAAACAGAGAAAGACCTTCGTCAATCAGGCCCCACCAAACTCACAACCAATCAAACCGACAAAAACCAATACTCACAGATTCACGAAAGAAAATCGTCATCAACGACAACGAACAATGCGAAAAGGGAAGTATCATTCAAACTCATGAAAGAACCCCTAGAATTTAAAAAAGAAAAGAAAAGCGAATAACAATCCCATCAGAGGAGAAACCGCAAGCAGACTGAAAGCAAAAGCTTGAAAACCAGCCACTTTTACCCAAATGGAAAAGAAAAGAAAAGAAAAACAAGGAACAGCGGAACTCCCCAAGAGCGAATCAGGAGGTGGGGGAGAAGGATCCCAGAAAAAAAAAAGATCCGACCTTGGGATTGATCGTTTCGACAGAAACGGGGGGAGAAGCGGGATGTCCCATCGGAGAAGCAGACGGTTGAGGGGAACCCAGAACCGGCGCAGACGACAGGAAACGGGACCGAGTCGAACCAAACGAATAAAGAGAAGGGGGAGAAGTTGAAGAAGGGGAGGAGGAAGAAGGAGCAAGGGGGCGCGTGGCGGATGAGTACGAAAGCAGTCGGTGCAGAGGACGACGAGAAGACCCCCGCGACAAGCTTCTCCTGACTTTCTCGACCCCGAATCCCCGCATCTTCTCTCCCCTCTATTTTCCCCCTATATACACGGCCAACAACAAGAACCCCGATAATGACGCGACGACGGATGACGAGGATAAAGAGGGGGTGGAGAGAGTTTTGGGCAAAACAGGGGGAAATCGATGTTCAGGGGTTCACAGACGTGCCGTAATTGGGAACCCTTTCCTTTCCCTTTTTTCGGGTTTATAAAAAAATTGAAATCTTGGGTCGCGGTCAGATTCGGACAAGAACTTCGGACTTTGATGTCTCCTCTTCATCTTAGGTTTGTTTTGTCTGATCTCTTCTTGCCAAGATCCGACGCCCCTCCCCCCCCCCCCCCTGTTTTAGTTTTAAAAATCTGCGCGTGATGAGTGACAGCAGGCCTCGAATGCTGCTGGTAAATCGTCATTATGGGCGTCTAGGGGCCCAACCGGAGACATGGCGAAATCATTAGGGCCCATCACGGCCCATTAAAACATGCCCAATGTGAACGGGAACCCAGTTGAGCCCAACCAGCTCCCCCCGCCTATGAATTGCCCCGCTGTGAACTGCTCGACCTCTGCCGCGGAACTCAGCACCTTAAACCCTGTCCAGTTCACCCTGGCCGACGTACCCGCCCCGGAGCCATTGTTGAGGTACTCCCTGTAGTACAGCGTCCTCAGCCCAAACTCGCCATTCCATTCGTGCCAGCCCGCGGGGTGTACGTGGCTCGATATGTTTGACTGCATGATGACCGTTCTCGAGTACTCCTTCCATGGCCTACCTAGGAACGTAGGGAAGTCCCCAGCGACCGGATAAAGGTCCGAGGCCGCTGAGATCCTCGACTTCTGGATCACTATCCCAGTGTTCTGGTTCGGGTCGATCCGTCCCTGGGCCGTGATCATGTTCTTCTGGCCAGGACCGGGAAGTCGTGCCTGGATGTCGCAGTCCTGGAAGACGGCGGCCCCGTTCCCAAAGATGAAGTCAACTGTTCCAGCGATCAGGCAGCTCACAAAGAACTGGCGGTTGGAGTGGACGTAGAGGGTGTCCTGGTAGGCAAGCATCTCGCAGCGGTAGAAAGCTGAGAGGTCGGATCCGACTCGAAGTGCCACTGCTTGGTGCATGGCGTGCCCGGCCGTGTTCTCGAAGGTTATGTCCCTTGCGAGGAAGTTGGCACCAACCACGGCTTCAAAAATTATGCACAGAGGTTTCAGTTAGTCTGATGCGAGTAAGGTTTTAGCTCAAGGTCTAAGGAAGAAAACTCTTACCAACTGTGGCAGACTTGAATGTCGTGCTGCCATTCACGACACTCCTGTTCGATGTAACAACGGTCTTTCCCCGCCCCTCGCCGAGGAACATTATGTTCGTCTTCTTCTTCGGCACCTCTACATTCTCCTCATACACCCCGGCCTTTATCCTTATCACATACCGCTTCTCGCTCTTCAGCGGTGCGTCTGCGACCGCCGCACTCACTGTCCTGTAATCCCCAGACCCATCTGCCGCCACAGTAACATTCGCCGCTACTGACGAGGCCTGGAGCAGCTTTCGGTCGCCCGCCTTTACCCATTTTGGCCACTGCGCATCCTCCGCCACTGCCTCTTCTCTGAGCTTCCGGTTCGACCTCGCCATCCTCGCCTTCTCAGCAGCAATGTCGGCATCCGTCAGGCTCTTTACCATAGCCAGTGCATTGCTACACATCCGTTCCACATGTACCTGCCCATCTGACAGCCGCTGCCGCACGTGCCTATCCGCATCGTCGTGTGAGAACCCGTCCAGGCAGGTCTCCTGGTTAGTTATGGCAGCGCTGATGAGCGTCTTCAGGTCATCCGCGTGCTGCAAGAGCGTCTTCCTCTGTGGGTAAACATGGAGGTCGGCGACGGTGGAGTGAAGCTCATCCAGTGTCAAATCAATGGTCTCGACACAGTCGTTGAGGGCGGTCTTCTCTCTAGCAGTAAGCTGAGCCGACCTCGTGCGAGTGAGGTCCAGCACGGAGAGGCGGTTTTGTTTGGCCGAGCCGATGGTGAGGTTGAGGGAGGCGAGGATGATGTCCTTATGGGTGGAGAGGGGTGCAGCAGAAGAGGCGAAGACGGAGGAGGCGACCGCAGAGTAGCAGAGGTCAGGGTAGAGGGTGGAGCTGCAGGAGGATTTGAGGAGGGAATGGTAGGGCCATTGCTCGGCCGCGGCGACGGGAAGAGCAGCCGCCGGGACTGCGAGGAGGACGAGGAAGAGGAAGAGGAGGAGGAGCTTGTTTTGCTCCCACGAAGGTTGCTCGACGGGAGCCATTCTTACCAACCTGATATCCAAAACATGGTTATTTTGTAAGAAGATGACATATATAATACAAGCACGTTTTGATTTTGGATATACATGCCTCGTGTGTATGAATAACGTTTAATGTCGTGTTATCTCTCCCGTGAAGCACTCGCTCGCACTATCAGACACACACACCCTTCGTACGATTTTGCAGGAAATACTAAATTCAAAATAAGATTCAATGTTCTGCAACGGTGTACGATGATTGTAAAATTTTCCGGACTACCTTTTAAAAAATATATTTGTATTTCCTAATGATGTCGAGAACTATTTAAGCAAGGAAATGAAGATCTTTATTCTTTTGGCCAAACCGAGCACTTTAAGATCGCTTTTTAATTATGTGAAAAATGACACATATTCCATCACATCATAGCCAAAATTATATGGACCGCACATGGAATTGGTAAAGCTGTGATTGGGGAATCCTCTTTTGATTACGGGAATTATGGTGGGGTGGGGACTACTGTGATACACAAACCCATTCCTCCTTTTTCATTTTATATTTCTTTTTGGGACCGACAGACAGAGAGACGTGCCGAATTAGATTCTCTTTCAACACCCGCAAATTAGGTGGACAAAATGGAATTGGAAACCCTATTCAACCCCCCCCCCCCCCCCCCCCCCCCCAAAAAAAAACTAAGAAATGAGAATGGAAGTTGAGTCGTATGGGCTGTGATTGGGCTCTTAGTTTACGTTACTGGGCCGAGCCCATAAGCCCATAAAAAACGCGTCTCCCTTCCAGGCTGAAGGGGAAGGTTCTTTCACTTCCCCCAACAGCGAGGGCCGCGAGAACGGAGGGGGATGATGATGCTTCTTAGTCTTGCATGAAAGACAATTCCAGTATAAATTCAGGAACTAGCTATAGCTCTTGAAATGGGTTGGTAATCCAGACGGTGCAAATCCAAAATCCTATGTCGGAAAGAAAAATGAGTCCAATTTAATATATAAGCTTAGAAGGCCAATGGGCAACACGAATCAATCTCGGGATCCGGAATGAGATTGTTGCCAAGTTTACTCATATGGAAAAGGAGATATTCCATCGTGACTGACAGCAAAGGAAGCGTAATATATGTGCAATATTACATTACCGTATATATGTAGGTCTAGCTTAGTATAAATAGTTATTCTTAGGCATTGTATACACATCAACACCTCAGACGGACATATATTGTCATATTTTATCTTTTTCAAGCATTTCAGCGTTCAAGCACTCTTTGTGCTCCTGCGTTCCTGCTCACTCTCGAAGGCATCGCCGATGGCATCCGTAAATGCTTCCGCTTAAGGCTGCCCATCCGCTGTCTTCATTTCTTTCTTTCATTTCATACGGTGACCACACAATCACAAATCCTCCGGGCACTGGTTGACCCGTAGTGTCAGAGATTTCCGACGTGTTTGGATCCGGCTTGTCCGCAGTCACTTCCGGAGCGAACACTCGTTACTCCATCTATCCCCAGTCTAATATATAAGCATGTCCTAAGCACTCGTAACTGTTTTTCGTAAGTCAAATTATAATCCATTAGATCAGCAAATGCCGGAACGAATACATTTGTACATACATGAATGATGAACTTGGCATATTGATGGCGGTCAACATGACGGAGTCGTGTTTCTTCAGCCTTGCTCAATATCGGCCGTGGCATTGCCATTTGGGCGGCGCGGACTAACCTTTCTTTCCCGACTCAACAATCTCTTGAATGACCCCAACCTCCCTGAGACCGGAGATTTCATGTTGTCTGGTGGACCAACGCTCGGCAATGGCGATCCTGTATCCTCGCTTGTTTGCCTCGGGATCTCGATCACCAATGCGTTCTGTCCAGGCCTATTTCCACACATCGACGAGGATGACTCCCCCAAAAAGCAGGGCGGCTGGTTATGATTCGCTCTATCCAGAATGCCATTGGTCGACCTAACCCGAGCCTCATCTCCCCAGCTCAGCATGTTAACAGGAAAGTAAGAAGCCTCGGCATTGGTCCGTCTCTCGGAAAGCTCATCCCTGACCAAAGAGCTCTCAGCATGACAGGGTTCTCCGCCACGAACCTTGTTCAATCCTCTATACCCCATATGGACAGGGTTCCGACAGAGCGGACAGGTAGAATGAGACTGAAACCACATGTCAATGCACCCGACATGGAACCCGTGGTTACATTTCGGCAAAATCCTCGTCCTCTCGTCCTCGATCACGTCGCAAAGGCAGACCGCGCACTCGAGGCCTTCCTCGAAATCTTCTGGCCGATAGACCACGACAGGGATTGACCTCAGGACAGCCAGGTCGAGCCCTCTTCTGGGGGCGGTGGTTGGGTCTTGACCCGGCACAAAGACGAACCGCCGTCGCCGCCTGCTGCTCCTGTCATGAAAGGATGACTCCTCTTCCATGATTCTCCACTGGAACCACCTCGCGTACAAATGGAGGAAGAGCACTGCCACGACGACCACGAGCAGGACGACGATAGCCAGGACCATGATCTTACCGGTTATCATGACGGCCTTCATGTTGCCGCCATTACCGGAGTAATCGGGCGAATCCCCCATTAAAAAAGAAAAAGAATCAGCTTAGAAGAGATTTATGCTCAAAGTCGAGAGTCGTCCGAGGAGAAGCATTCCAATGAAGCGAGGGGTGGGGGAATATAAATATCGACACTTTGGTAATCCAAAGACTTTGACTTTATGGGAAGAAGAGGAGAAAGTTTTCTTTTTCTTTTTTTGGTATATACATTACAAGTTTGGTATTAATTACATTTTTATTTATTTTTTAAAAAGTAAATGAATTTATTTGTTTAATCATAGTTTTTTTATTTGTGTTTGAACTATTATTAATTTTTATTTGTTTACTAAGTAATTAACATAATATCACTCTCAATAAAAGTGTGACGCCATTCGGTATATCTTGATTAGGGGTGGGCACAGGTTCTGGGTAAAACCGAGAACCGGTATTATAGGGTCGGTGTCAGTATAGGTTATCTAATAGATCGGGTAGGTTCTAAGTCCTAAATTTTTAAATACCGACAGTACCAAGTACAGTTCCAGGTTTTCGCCTCGAAACCAACATGGAGAACCTGAACCCGACACAATATATTTCAATATATAATTTATATAATATATAAATAATTTTTATTTTAAAGTTATAAATATCTCTTGTTTAGATTTATCATTTTTGCGCGTGGTGGCTCTTTTTATGGATACATGAACCCGTCATCCCTTTGCCCTTATCCTCTTCGCCAGGCTTTAACCAGTTCGGTTGAGGTTTTCTCATATTGAACCCACTATTCCTTTGCCTTTGCCCTATTAGCCGGGCCTCGACCAATTTGTTTGAGGTTTTTTTAGATTGATTTAATTAATGCTCGAGGTTTTTTTTAGATTGATTGGAATAATGTAGAGGATTTAATGTGAAAGTGTACCAGAACGGGCGAATTGGTTTTTTGGCGATTCTTTGAGCAAACCAAACATTTCGATTTGGCTCAATTTGTTTTGGTTCAAGGAAAATGCGTGGGTAGTAAAAACAAAGTTGTGAATTTCTAAAGAAATGGCATGTGATTATCTTAAAAAATATTATATATTTTAATACAAAAAATAAAATAAAAGAACTCGATTCAATTCAGTATTCGACTTGGTTAGAATTTGTATGACTCGAATCCAAACCCAAACTCAAATACATTATTTGGTTAAATTCGTTTCCATCCGAAAGTTTCAAAATTCAACCAAATAAAAAAAATCGGTTTCATTTGGCTTATCTATATAATGGATAAAATTCAAATACTTCTATGAATTATGAAATTACATTAAAATTATAAAAATGATATTTTTCCTATAAGTATTTCTATATGTGTGCAAAAGTCCTGTCCTAATTTCTTTTTTGAAGTATAGAATATTATCATGTCCGCATAGATTGGCACCACAAGGATTGAATTTTGATTTGTTGACTCTCCTTTGGACTTAAAAAAATAAAAAAGAAATGGCAGACAACAGGGGACTCAACCCGTCAACTACCCCTCCATCATCCCCTGTCGTTAGCGCATTGAAATTGACGAGGACGACCAAAAAGGCTCCACCACCTTCAACTTGTGTGTTGGGGAGGGGGAGGGGGAGACCCCCCCACTGACTAATTATTTGGTTTGAACTTTTCTAACTCCAACTTGTTATTGTTTTGTAAGGGTTCTTATTTTTTTTTACTCGCTTAATGTTATTATATACGCCATTTTAGCCTTACCCGACCGCGGCTTACGTCTCACCATCTTCGAAGTAAATCTCTTTATTTATCAATCACTTAAAAAAAATTCATTTTATCTTATAATGTCTGTGATGACTCTTTTTATTGTGTCATCTCTACGTGGAAATCACAACATTGCATCGTGTTATTGGGTACCAAAAACAATGGGGGATCGTTCCAAATGGATGAAGATGCTTCATTTTGACCCGATCAACAAATGGATGAAGATGCTTCCCTTTTTTTTAAAAAAAAAATAAATAAATTTACCACTTGGGGTGCCTGATTTTGGTACAATTCCCTCACGCTCTGTTTGATTTGATTTCCCGGAAGAATTCAGTTTATCTCAAGAAAAGTTAAGTCATTGGTAAGAAAAAAGGAGAAGAAACTTGAGTTGAGAGGGCTTAATCTTCTTGACTTTAGTATCCGAGAGCGTGTCCTGTCCTGTCCTGAGCTGGGGGACTTGATTGACCGACCACTTCTTCCCCCCCCCCCCCCCCCCCCCCCTTTTTTTTTGCGGAAACTACTCCCACTGATTTCACCACCCACTCAATTCCCACCAACACCACCATTCCCGATATTATCAAAGCATTGGTTATGTGATCGTTAATATTACCAACTGACGTTGGGTTTGGTGTACAGAATCACCAAGAGTCACGGAATGCCCGTGTGTTTTTTGGATTTAAGGATTCTTAATTCTTAAACCAAACACCCCTTAAGGTTATATGGAAAGGCGTTTAAGGTTATTTTGGGCCACCTTCAAGCCCAAATAAAAAATTAACGGGTCCAATTTCATAATCGCGATTTTTGGGCCCAACGTTCTTTCAGGCCCAAAGTTACCATCACGGGCAGACCGCCACGTGTCTCCCCTCCTCGTGCGGTTCAACTGAACTCAAACCTGAAGAAAGGAAAAGGAGAAAGCAAACAGGAAAAGGTCGAGGAGAGCATAATTCAACCGCAAGCATTTCCTCATCTCTCCGGCGAGTGTCATGACGATGGTACAGAACGGACATCCTCGAGAACCGGAAGCGGTAGAAAGTTGATTTGGGTTCCTTTTTGTGGTCGCGGGTTGGTTGACTGGGTGAGAACATCTGGCGATGCGGGCTATCGGTAATCCTTCCCGGAAACGAGTTTGTTTTCCTTTTTATGATACTTTTCTGCTTGGAATTCGTTGTCGCACATTTCAAGGAAGTCATCAGCTGAACGATAGCGTGTTTCGTTTGGAATTCTGGGCTGTAAGGATGGTTTTGAAGGTGTTTGTAGAATTCCCAGAAACAATGGCTCTATCGGATTAAAGTTGGTTGTCTGGATTGGGACCGCATACGGCCTCATCATTTGGGCCGCATGTAATTTGTGATTCTTTTCATTATTTTTTTTCCTAATTTTTCCTGAATTTTTGCTGTTATGCATATCGCCTGTCCTATATTTACCCGCAAAGGGTTTTGGAGGAGACATAGTTCGCGTGAACAAGACACATGTGAACTTTGTGTATTCAGTTTTTTAAGTTCTTAAGGCTGAGGTATAGCCAGAACAATGAGAAATGTTGCTCTTTGGATTGCTTTTTTAAGTTCCAATGCTTCCCCAAGCAAAAGATTAGCTTTGGCTGGAATCTGCTTTTGGATTTCTTGTAGCATATGTAGCCTATTAATTAATGTGATGACAAACTTATCCAGGTGCTTTGAGGGGTCAGATCCGTAGAGGCAGTGGAGCAGCTTTTGAGCTGTATAGATTTGGATTTGAGAAGAGATACCGGCAGCTCTGGAAGTTTGTGAAGTTTCCTGCGAGAGTCAGATTTCAGGGTGTTTATTTGCGAAATAGAGAGGTGAAGGGTTTCGTCAAGTCAGTTGCAACACTGGGTCCCGCGCATTTGGCTCAGGCCGATGCTGGATATGACTAATACCAAATTGTAGACTTGGATGATGACTTTAGCTCAACTTCCGTTCCGTAATCGCATTATTGAAGAGGATTCAACTGAAGTGGACTTGGATCATAAAGAGAGATTAAGGTGACTGAGGATATCAAATGCCTATAAGGGGAGCACGGCATGGAATAAAGGCAGGAAGCACAGTGCCGGTATGTTGTAACAGATTGATTACGGGAGATTTATCAATTCGATTTCACAAATCAAGCTCTCTGTTTCTGACAGCAGCTTAAAAAATGGTTTCAGAAACGATCAGGCGTATCAAAGAAAGAACAAAGATTGCAATGCGGAGTCCTAAGGTGATGTTTAAGTGTATACAAAATATGCTGATCAGACTTGCATTGACTTCCTTATTATAGCTTTTTTGGCGCGGGTTTTTGGCAGACTGTTGATTGCCCGAGCTGAAAATGCTGCTGATTCGCTCGAACTGGCTGCAATGACCAGTCCGAAGGCACATCTTTCCCTCATAGAAGCCAGGAAATTGGTCGCGGAAGCAATTCAGTTCCTGGAATCCTGTCACAATCCCGATGTTTCAGCTGTTGCTGGCCACTCCAGGACAGACAGATTCTCTTATTTCCCTACCAACAGCAAAAACCAAACGAGCGTAACTGCTACCGGAAAGGACTTCGCATTTGGGGATTTCCCCTTGCACAATTCACTAAAGAAAGGAGATGCATTTCTCTCTGCTTGTTCGAGACCTGCAGTGTTTGAGTCGACAAGAGCGGATGGGAAACTGGGTCCAACTAAATATGACGATCAAGTGACAATGAACAGTACCGCGGAACCCAAGAGTCATCCCCAGGTGATTGAAGCCAGACATGCAGAGTCTGCTACAGAGAAGGGAGTGGTCAATCGGACCCTCGCAACAAAGAAGAAATGGGTTTGCGGAAAATTCGTTGTGGTCGCTGGGATAGAGTAGGCCTTTGTGTATTCAGGCGTTGTTTTCTGGAGGTCAGCAGGACAATCTTATGGCTTCCCTGTGGATGAAATCTATGCTTTGGAATGTTCAGCGGTGGCTGCATCTGCGGCAATCTTTTGCAGTGGAAGTTCGTATCAGTCCCCAGCCTCAGATCCCCATCTCATTGTTTTCCCCTTTATTTTTCCTTTGCTAGGGCATGTGCCCTTTCACTTGATTACTCATGGGAAACGGAAGTTAGATCTTGCAAAGGGAAATATCGCATTATCGAAACCACAACTGTTGCTTACAAAATCGGTAAGCAAACAATTATATAATCTGATGTCTTCATGAGAAAGGAATAAAAGGACGATCCAGGCGAAGAAACCACCAACCATCCAAGCCTCTGGCAGTTTGGACATTCCCACCTCCGAACTAACGCCTCGGCGACGACAGCAGCAGCAACGTCGTCGTCGTCATCATCTTCAGGTATCATTCTTCTTCCTCGGATCTTGTAAGAAAACTCCCGTTGTTGCCGCTTCTGTCATCGGGCAACGATGGAAAGAGATTCCTCCGACGAAGAAGACGACGGCCAACACCTTATTCACCAGAACGACACCAAACCCATTTCTCAGAATCGCCGAAGATCCTCACTTGACATCGAGGATCTCGATTCGAGAGCGCCCCGGAAGCGTCGCCCCATGGCTAAGATCAAGAGGGGTCACCTTCTTGCGGTTCTTGTTGCTCTGTCGGTGGTTGTCGTCGTGCTTTTGTTCAAAGAACACGTTTTTGGTTCGAATGAGAGGGACTCCACTGGGGAACTGATGAGGGAATCAGAGTTGAGAGCACTGTTCTTGTTGCGGCAGCAGAGGTCGGAACTTCGTACCCTGTGGGACTCTGCTTTGTCTGGTTCAGATACTTTCCATAATGCCAGTTCCTTGAGTGTAGGCAATTCGAGTGCTGGTTTTTCGAAACATGTTGAATATGGTCCGTTTTTTGAGGATGTTAAGGCTTCCATAGCCAGGCAGATGAAGTTAAATAGGGATATCCAGGAAGTGCTGTTGTTGCCACATAAGCCAGGCAACTCGTCGGTCGAAGCGAGTGGCGGAGATAAGGATGATGTCAACTTTGGTATAAACAGTTACGATAGGTGCAGGAAGGTCGATCAGAATGTTGCGGATAGAAAGACCATCGAGTGGGAACCGAAGCCAGACAAATATTTACTTGCAATCTGTACCTCTGGCCAGATGTCGAATCATCTCATTTGTCTGGAAAAGCACATGTTCTTCGCTGCTGTTCTTGGCCGGACATTGGTAATTCCGAGTGCAAGTGTCGATTACCAGTTTGATAGGGTGTTGGACATAGACAGTATCAATCAGTGTGTTGGGAGAAAGGTGGTTGTGCCCTTCAAGGAATTTGCAGAGATTAAGAAGAACCATTTGCGCATTGATCGGTTTATTTGTTATTTCTCTATGCCGCAACCATGTTTTATGGATGACGAACATGTTAAGAAATTGAAGGATCTGGGAATCTCAATGGGGAAGCCCGAGTCCCCATGGGATGAGGATGTTAAAGAGCCTAAAAAGAGGACCATACAGGATGTGAAAGCTAAATTTACAGCAGATGACAATGTCATTGCTATTGGGGATGTATTCTTTGCTGATGTAGAGAAGGACTGGGTGATGCAATCTGGCGGACCAATTGCTCACAAGTGCAAAACTTTGATCGAACCCAATCGTTTGATACGACTCACTGCACAGAGGTTTGTTCAGACGTTCCTGGGGAAGGACTTTATTGCTCTACATTTCCGCCGGCATGGCTTTCTGAAATTCTGGTTCGTATTCTATTTTCTCGGATTTTGTGAGCACTTGGGCACTTTATATAGGCTGTATCAGGTGTTACTTTAGACGTGTTTGTTTTTTCGAGTATTGTTTTTGGTGTAATAAAAAATGCTGCATCTATATGAATGAATATTTATGTAATAGACTTTATAGACCCATCGATTGTTTAGGATCGAGGTTTCTGTCAGATTTTCTACTTGTTGACTTCTTGCTTGGACAACTATCATCATCCATGGAACATCGTTGAGGGAAGACTAATATCTGATTGACCACTTCTCTTTTTTCAGCAATGCCAAGAAACCAAGTTGCTTTTACCCTATACCTCAAGCTGCAGACTGCATCAAGCGTGTGGTTGAAAGAGCTCATGCACCTGTTATATATCTATCTACTGATGCAGCCGAAAGTGAAACTGGCCTGTTACAGATGCTTACGTTTATTGACGGGAAGACTGTTCCTCTTGTTAAGAGGCCTGAACGCAATTCAGCCGAGAAGTGGGATGCTCTGCTGTACAGGCATGGCCTAGATGGAGACTCACAGGTGAGGCCTTTATTTAAAGCAATAAAATTGTCTAATTAGGAGTTCATCTGCCAATTAGAACTCATATTATAGTTTCATGCACAATTAGCTGCCTCATCAAGATTTC
Source organism: Melastoma candidum (assembly GCA_023653495.1). NCBI lineage: Eukaryota > Viridiplantae > Streptophyta > Magnoliopsida > Myrtales > Melastomataceae > Melastoma > Melastoma candidum. The sequence goes on along the minus strand of CM042881.1, from coordinate 12,404,661 downwards.
GTCTACAGTATTGCTTCCTACTTAAAGCAGATATCCATTGTGTATTAATTTCAGCAAACAGCTTGACCTTTTCTTCTTGAATTGTGATTGCTTTGCACCTTCGGATGCTATCTTACGTTTCTGGATCTGTTTCTCTGAAGGTTGATGCTATGCTGGACAAGACAATTTGTGCCCTCTCCAGTGTGTTCATAGGAACGTCGAGCTCAACCTTCACAGAAGACATCCTACGGCTGAGGAAGGACTGGGGTTCTGCTTCCCTGTGCGACGAGTACCTCTGCCAAGGTGAAGAGTCAAACTTCATTGCAGAAGGCGAATAGAACACAATCCCAAATCTTCTTTCCCCATTTTTATTTTATCTCAGAGCCGTCCCAGTGACCGTTGAGGTCACAGCTCACACCAGCACACGACTCTTTCCGCCCTACGCTTTGTATACACATTGTTTATATAGTAAATTGATTCCGGGGCTATGAGCCTCAGTCCATAAATCATTGCAGTCAAATGTGACTAGATTTGTCCGCTCTATGACTTATGACTAAAAGGGCCATTCCAACCCATTTTTTGCAGGTTTTTCTGTCATGTTGTTCCTTATTTCATTTGTTCTTGAAATAGCATTTTGCTGTTTCTGCAATTGGCAGTTGCCGTTATGTTAGAAATTTTGATCATGAGCTTTTGTTTGACCATATTCTAGCATACGTTCGTTGTTGGGCTTTTTCGTGGGCCCAAGCCCAGTTACCTTTTAAGACAAAGTTAAGGTGGTCATGAAGCCTTCAAAGACAAAGCAGGGGGAGCAAAAGTAGTACCTCCTTGTCCAAGAAACCTCGGATTTTGGCTCCTCTGTCAGCTCGATTTTCGTCGATCAATTGAAATCCGTGAGAGAGAGAGAGAGAGAGAGGAACAAGGAGAAGGGGATGGCACCAGCGGTGGAGGAAGATATCAAGGACGAGAAGAATCCTCGCCCCCTCGATGAGGACGATATAGCCCTCCTCAAGACCTACGTTCGTACTTACTGCAATTTCTGTTCTATCTCGTTGATCCCGACGTGTTGTATGGTTTGGGAGGGGGTGGGGGATTTGTTTTTTTGTGAAGATTTTGCTTATTCTGGGTGCTGCGAAAAATAGGTTCTTTTGCCCATACTTTGGGGATTGTTTGTGGGTGCAAGTGAGGCTGTTGGTTTGAGGAGATGATTCGTAGTCGGTGATAGCTAATGGTCGGTTTTCGGGGTTGTTTTCCCCATGGGTTTCTTGTGCAGGGTTTGGGACCCTACTCGACGAGCATTAAGAAAGCGGAAAAAGAGATTAAGGACATGGCCAAGAAGGTCAACGATTTGTGCGGTGTGTCCCCGTGAAGCCTTTTCTCATATATTCCCCAGTGTTTTCTGAGCGAATGTTATGTGTCGTGGTCATGTTTCACTCACAGGCATTAGCATTTGGGAGATTGATTCTTCTTTAGTCAATCTTATGTTCATTGTTGTGTCGCATATCACTGAAAGCTGTGAATCCTCCCCCCATTTTCTAAAGTTCCGATTATTTGTTGTTCCTCATTGTTTGTTACTGTGATGTGTAGGAATTAAGGAGTCTGATACTGGTTTAGCAGCACCTAGCCAGTGGGATCTTGTGTCTGACAAACAAATGATGCAGGAGGAGCAGCCCCTCCAGGTTTTTTTTGGAGCATGATTATTTTTGCACTGTGAATGTTTGGCAATTCCGTAAACTCGAGATGGACTTTTGGTGAAATAGGTGGCTAGGTGCACCAAGATTATTAGTCCCAATACTGAGGATGCCAAGTATGTTATAAATGTCAAGCAAATTGCTAAGGTTGGCTAACTCTTACTACATTGCTGCTGCCTTTACTTCACAAGTTAATATGAGTAGTTGTCACTAGCCTAGAATAAAATTACCAAATATTGTTATCATTACCTAAATGATGGGTCTCTTTCATGTTCTTCACTTGACAGTTTGTTGTTGGACTTGGCGACAAAGTTTCACCTACTGACATTGAAGAGGGCATGCGTGTCGGGTAGGCCTGTTAGGCTGCTTCTTTTTTTTTTCATTAATCTCTTCAAAATTCTTTATATGGAAAACTTTAAGACTCAAGCTATGTCCAACATGTGACAGTGTCGATCGGAATAAGTATCAGATTCAGATACCTTTGCCTCCCAAAATTGACCCCAGCGTGACGATGATGACGGTTGAAGAGAAGCCAGATGTGACATATAATGATGTTGGCGGGTGCAAGGAGCAAATAGAGAAGATGAGGGAGGTTTGTGGCATTCCCTTTCCCTGATCATGCTTAATGCTTCTAATAAGACTTCATTCATATAATATGCTTATTGGAGTATTACTTATGGTATCTCTTCGGGCAGGTTGTTGAATTGCCCATGCTTCATCCTGAAAAGTTCGTGAAGCTTGGGATTGATCCCCCTAAAGGCGTTCTCTGTTATGGTCCACCTGGAACTGGCAAGACCCTTCTGGCCAGGGCTGTAGCCAATAGAACTGATGCTTGCTTCATTAGAGTTATTGGCAGCGAACTTGTTCAGAAGTATGTTGGTGAGGGCGCACGAATGGTTCGAGAGTTGTTCCAGGTTAATCAATATCTCTTTGTTCTGTTGTTTAATTAATTTGTTTTTTCCTGTTATCTTCTTCAATAAGTCTGCCTGCATCTCATTTCACTCAATTACAAATTGCGAGCTGCAGATGGCAAGGTCCAAGAAAGCCTGCATTGTTTTCTTTGACGAAGTCGATGCAATTGGTGGTGCCCGGTTTGATGATGGTGTGGGTGGAGACAACGAGGTCCAAAGGACAATGCTTGAAATTGTAAACCAGCTTGATGGTTTCGATGCTCGTGGTAACATCAAAGTCCTCATGGCAACCAATAGGTATGGTGTTCGACTCAAAGGGATTTTAAAAGAAAAAATCGATACTGGTCAATCCCAACCGTGAATAATATTGCCTTGTCTCTTTTTTCCTAAATGGCAGGCCAGATACCTTGGATCCAGCATTGTTACGTCCAGGAAGATTGGATCGCAAAGTTGAATTTGGACTACCTGATTTGGAAAGCAGGACACAGATTTTCAAGATCCATACTCGAACCATGAACTGTGAAAGAGACATCAGATTTGAACTCCTGGCTCGCCTTTGCCCAAACTCAACAGGTAATGTCCGTTCAACGCCTGGTAATTCTTGCTTGAGCCTGGGCATTAAGATCTTGTGCTTTCGTGAATCATCGTAACTGATGATGTTTACAACCATCCCTTGTTGTAGGAGCCGATATAAGGAGTGTCTGCACAGAAGCTGGTATGTATGCCATCAGAGCGAGGAGGAAGACAGTCACGGAGAAGGACTTCCTCGATGCGGTGAACAAGGTCATCAAAGGGTATCAAAAGTTTAGCGCGACGCCCAAGTACATGGTCTACAATTAGAGTTCTGATACTTATTCCACAGAGCAGCTGGCGCTTAGCATGGTCCGGATCAGGGCAGCATTTACTTAAAAAACCAACACGAACGATCTTACGTGTGCTCTTGGCCCCTCATAGATTCTGTCCTCTCTGAATTCATCCTCTGGCTGATCGATGCCTGCGGATGGCAGGCTGCTGCGTTGTTTTCCTTTTTGTTTTCCGGTGCCCATGTCTTGCAAGGCATCTAGATTATGTTGAACGAGAGTAGGTGTGACCTGGGATGCTGATTGCCCAGATTGCCATTCTCATAACATGTACTACTGGCTCGGTTGGCAATATGCACTTCTTCGAGAAAGCTTCGATTACCATTTGTTTGAGCTCGCTTCTAAGTTTCGCATGATGATGTAGCAGCATTTAAGTAATAATAATGACATGGTGATGTGGCGTTACGTTTTGGGGTTCCGTGCTGCTGTCGCTTATGCTTCCCGCCATCATGTCCCACGCAACCGAGCGGCTGTTTGCCGGGTCGTCAGAGTCCTCCGATTGTTGATAGAACCAACGCTTCAAAACGAAGCTTTCGATTGTTTTAGTAGTAACGGACGGATAGGCATCGCTTTCCCCATCTAAGCGTTTGTCCTTCTTATGGATAAAAATAGGTTCTTGAGGGCCCCGTCATCCTTCGCCACCGATGTGTTCGCTCACCCACATCGACTTTGCTCTTTAATGACGACAGATTCGACCGTCAGAAGAACCCATAATTTATTTCTCCTGTTCTTTCACAGAGTTTGTCGATAGAAGAGAAAAATCTCCTGCGTTCGGGCATGACCATGGAAAGAGACATGCAAGAGGGGGACTTGTTAGAAGGAGGGGTCCCTAGTAATGGGTTCCATTTCCTAGAGGTGAATCCTCACACGGGAGGAATCAGGGACCTGTTCAAGTACTGGGTATTTGGTGATGTGATTAGCGGGGCGAAGTTCTTGGATGGTTCTGACCCTGTTGGGGTGGGAACTGATGTAGTTGATCACAGATGGGTCATACTCGTTTCTGTCATGGTCCGCAAGGTTGTCATGTTTTTTAAGAAGCCCTTGGAGTGGACCGGGATTCTGGTGGAGTTCTTGCTCAATTTGGTTTCTCTGAATGGGGGATTCCTTGGATTGTTCTGTAATTTCATCCTGGGTACTGTGGGACTTCCTTGCTCTTGTGTTTGTCTGTTTCCTTTTAGGGTAGGAATAATCAGGGGAGAAAGTGATGAGAGGTTTTTTTGTTTGGAATTGGCACCAGAATACGTTCTTGGCAATTGAAGCAATGATCTAGTTTGATATTTATCTGTTTGGCAACGGCTGATGCTTCTCTTTCTTTTTGGTTGCTACGTCTATGGTAATTGGAATATGCAGCTCAGGTTGTCATGCCGTGTAGAGATTCAGATACCTTCATCAGTGCCATTGGCAACTTAGATGGGAGGATAGACCTTTATAAGCCTGACTTAGTAATGGAAGACTACGGCGGTTTGACAGACGATGAGAGACTCATGAAAATCGAAATGGGAAACCGCTTCATGATGGATCTTTGTATAATGGCATCAAAGTTGGCATATGAAAACTCCAAAGTTGTCAAGAACGTTGTGATTCATCGCTGGAAGGTTTACTTTTTTCGACAAAGGATCATAACGAGGATTGTGAATTTTAGCCTCTCCAATTGTTGTGTAACTTGGAATTTATTTTTCTTGATTGTAGATGCATTTCGTGGACTTCTACAATTGTTGGAATGGTAAGCCTTCTTCTAAGAGCTTGTTCCAAGTTTGTGATGTCTTTAATCTTGTACTATCATTTTTTTTTTTCTGTACAGACTACCAAAAGCAGCTGTCAACTCAAGTATTTATTTTGTGCGACAAGCCTGTCAATGCCAATCTGATTCTAATCAGCTTTAGGGGCACAGAACCTTTTGATGCCGATCATTGGTGTACAGACTTTGATTATTCCTGGTACGAGATTCCAGAACTGGGTAAGGTGCACATGGGATTCTTAGAAGCCTTGGGTTTGGGAAATCGGGCGAACAAAGGCTCCTTTCAGAATCTCCTTCTAAATTACAATACTCTTGGTGAAAAACAAGCTCGAGCTTCTAAGATCGTCGGCGACTCCAACAGCACAAACAGCAGAGCACTCTATCCAGAGATGGAAGAGAGAAACGCGTACTTTGTGGTGAGAAGTAAGCTCAAAGACTTACTCACGACGCACAAAAATGCGAAATTCGTCGTCACAGGGCACAGCTTGGGCGGAGCCCTTGCTATATTATTTCCTACAGTATTGGTTCTACAGGAGGAATTGGAAATGATGAGGAGACTGCTGGGAGTGTATACATTCGGGCAACCGAGAGTCGGGGACAAACAGATGCACAATTTCATGGAATCGCACTTGAACTATCCGGTTCCTAAATACTTCAGAGTTGTGTACTGCAACGATCTTGTTCCTCGGATACCGTACGACGACAAGATCTTCTTATACAAGCATTTCGGGGTCTGCCTATATTACGACAGCCTCTACAACGAAAAGGTACACGGACATTCTCTCTTGTGTTGTTCCTCGCCACTCGCTAATCCTTAAAACTGTATTCTCTGCATGTAACCAGAGAGTGGACGAGGAGCCAAACAGGAACTTCTTTGGGCCAAAGTTCTTAATCCCAGAATACTTAAATGCCTTTTGGGAACTAATCAGAGGCTTACTCATGGGTTATCTGCACGGCCCGGAGTACGAAGAGGGATGGTTCTCGATACTAATAAGGACAATCGGATTAGTGCTTCCGGGTATATCCGCTCATTCCCCGAGAGATTATGTGAACTCCGTGAGACTCGGGAGGGAACAGTGATTTGAACCTGCCCCTTTGGCGAGCCATTCTCGAGACGCAGCGGCCTACTGTAAGTATCTTCTCTGTACATGTTTCGCTGTGGGCGTGAGAGATTGTATGCAATATGTATAGCTGCTCTAGCCAAGTACTGTTGCCATGTGTGTGTCCTTAAAGAAAACTGTTCATGAACCTTTTAGTGGAAGCTGGGCTTCTTCTAGCTTTTTTGCTACATTCGGACGATTTGTGGTAAACTCTTTAAATCTCACCACTAAATTCTTAATTGATAGTTGGGCCTCATGGGGTTTAAGTCATGAATGGGCTACAAATTATCACAACCTGATTTGGGCTTTGAATCCGAGCCCAAAGGGCTAAAGCTGTAATTTCACTACCCATGCTCGGTGCCTGGAAATAGTTTAATGAAAGGAATTGACCCTCTTGAGTAAACAGGCGATCGATCACTTGGGCTTTTTGCATGCTTTACGAGAAGAGCGAGTTTTGACTTACTTAAGCCTCACGTGAGTCCTCGTAAGGTCGACTAACACGCAGTTTTGTTACAAAATATCTATTTCGTGAAAATTGACCGTTCATTTGAAAGCCTTCTCAGGACAATTCTCTAACATTGTTTTTAACATCTCATTGGACTTCCATTACAACCACATAATCACATGAAATAAAATCTCGTGGGATATTGTTCGGTCATTTGCCACGTGTCTTAAAACTGTATGTGTACAAGTCCCTGTATCAATTAATCAGTAGTTATAGTATATTAGTACATAATCTAACCGAATCCTGCCTAATGATGGATGTGTCGTCTCTTGCCGATACGTGAATGGCTGGCGCCCTCTGCCCACCTCCGGAAAAGATTTGAAGTGAACTGAAAGAATCAGTATCAAGGGAGGGACAAACTCTTCCTCGTATCTTTTGGATGTAGATATTTTGTCTCTTCGGACAAACCATCTGCCTGCTTACACTCCAATCCCAAGGGAGATATATACAGATCGCCCAAACCTTCTTCATTCACAAACGTTTCAAAACATGACAGCATCTTTAAACGTGACGGAATCCATATCGAATCCATTGAAATCTTTGACGATGTTAGAGTGTAGCTAGGCGTAGTTTACATTTAATGTCTTGATGAATCACCCGTTAGAGAATCGACCAAATCTCCGCAGTACAGGAAAAAAAAGAATGTGTGCGATATGACTATTCTAGGAGCATTATTTATGACATGTGAATACAGTCGGCCTTCATGCGCGGAAGTCGCGAGCACTCCCAAGTACGACAACGTGCCTTTACGTGAAGGCGAAGTAGAATTAGAGCCCTCTCGATCCGAGTCCAAGGGGCAAAATGACCCTTCTTTTTCTTTTCCTTTCTGTCTGCGTTTGATCTCGCCGTCTCAAATCTCGAGCATAATCGACCTTCGTACTAGTTATCATTTACCACCACGTAACTTCGGATCAATCCGTCTATTGGTTCTGGGTTTCTGTCATTTGTAAGCGGCATCGAAACCGACACTAGACGCGGTCCCTGAACAGGGATATTGGAGAAAGTGCATTAGATAAAAGCAAGCCACATGAAGATCCCACCAAGGACTCAAGTTCCGAGGGGCTTACTGCAAGAGCGTAATATAGAATTCACACCCCCCCGTGTTGCCGGTAACATGTTCATGTCCGTTTGTTACCAGTAACCTTAATTAAATCGACCTCTGCCTAGTCCTGACGAAGCAACCCTCCGCTTCTCGTGCTCGCATTTTCCCGCTTTCCCAAACCCAATCCAGCAAATAAATTTCCGGAAACCTCATTTGACATCATACTCCAATGGAACATGTATCTCTACCGATACTACACGCACACGAACAACGGCCCTTATGTGAGCACAAAGGGTTAAGCCCTTGTCAACGGATTGCTTCGTTTCCGCTGGAAATGAGCTAAGAAAGCGCTGGCTGTTTTGCTTGAAGGATGAGTAAACTTTTTGTTTAATTACTAAAATTCCTCGATAAGATAGATACATGACCCCATTCACTTCACCTGCATTGAGATTCATTCCCATCTTAAGTACTTAATTAGTGTTTTAAGGTCAACATGTTTACGAAGTTCTATCTATCTTTCCTTCACCTTTAATCCATCCCTTTAAACACCTTAATCCTGACTATAAATACTTCTTCGATTCCACAACTCGAACTCAAGCTCTGCGTCGAGCTTTTTTTTCATCAAAAGATTTCGATCTCATTTCCACAAGCTCGAAAAACCTACCATCATCTTCCTACATTGTTCTTCTTCCTTTTCAGTCGAAGTCCATATTATTTTTCATATAGTAACTAAATGGCTGTGGTTGAGCAATTCCGCCTCCGTGAAGGTAAGACCAAGGCGTACAGTGCCAAGGGATCAAAGGCAAAGAGCAACGGGAATGGTCTGACGAGGAAGTGCGCCTCCTTGGTTAAGGAGCAACGGGCTCGTATCTATATCCTGCGACGTTGCGCCACCATGCTCCTTTGCTGGTACATTCAAGGAGACGAATAAGGATCAGATTTGGATCGTCGAAGTATTTCGTAATAAGGATAGCAACATCGGGTGTTGGACTACTATTGAGTCAGGGGCCCGTCAAGTTTGATGCACGCCCCAAAGGATCAAGTGCTTCGTCAATGTCGGACGCCGAGGCGGTCGGTCATGATGGCGAGAACATGCCTACATGGGCACCCAATCCGCTTCTCCCAGTGCCTTGCTAATGCCCTATTTTTTGCCTACGATCTGGCGTAGGCCATTTAGGGTTTCCATTACTTTTTGCGGGCCGAGGAGGAGGGATTCGGGATTCAGATCATACAAAAACTCGAGCTTTTACGAAGCTCAATCTATCGAGGCGTTCACGATGACGAAGGGCCTGTCATGTTATATGTTGTCAAATTTCATGTGTCCGATGTATTTATTTCTCCCTTTTTAACCTCCTCAAAGTGGAGTGTAATAATGGCTGCTGTTGTAATTTTCACCCTTAATGTTGAACGTTCATTTGGTATATTATATCGCAAGATGATGAGTTTCGATGTATTTTCGACGTCCGAGCTGTTCTTAGGCGTATGCAAGACGTGTAAGAAAGGAAGCCGAGAGGCTCAAACGATCCGCTGGCACCTTTCTTGACTTCGAATCGTCTTTGAAGAAATGGAAGAAGACGCACCCAAACGGCCAAACCTCCCTGAAAAATAGCTTGATCTAACCGTCTTCTTTTTTCTTAACCTTCCAAAAGACGGACTTGTGATTTGATTTGATGATCTTTGGAGCAAGAGGTGGTCCGAGTCTTCGTTATTACAAGGAGAAAATAGTGGTAAGAAGGACGCACAGATCGTCGAGTTATAATAGAGTATCATAGGAAGACTACTCTCGCGCACCGCCCATGGCCTCAACCGTCCTTAGGATGGCTTCCTTCCAATAGGGGTACAAATACGACTTCCGACATGGTCAGGAAGGACAAAGCCCGCTCTGAGTTCCCTGACAAGCTCCTCGGTGCCATCATCCTGTGGTTCTTCTCTGCCGCCGGTTGCACCGATGTTTGCAGTTCTGGAAGGGGCGATGGAAGATTCCACCATGGCCAGGATAGAACGGATGACAATAGAGGTGGATTTTGACGCCGATGTTGATGGCACTGTGCAGACTGGTATCCTGCCTTGAAGTAGTCAGGCGATAAATGATCTGTTCAGGACAGTGAAGAGAAGCAGCACAACGGAATCAAAATTGTAGATGATGTTTTGAGATCCTTTCGGTTTGTCAGGATGATCGTGATACATAGGCTTAAAGCAATGCTGTGTTTTATGTTTTACTGCGAGCAATCAAAACAAACCTTTCCCCAGCATAAATGCCTGCTTAACAGTAAGAGCCTGCATAAATGTTCAAAGGAAACACGAAAATTCTGACAAGCTCACAAAATCGGCTTTCCTAGGACCCAGATATGTTCGTAATTGTTCCGGCCAGGTGAATGACTTCTACCAACCCCTTGTTGGATTAGCAACATCTGCCTGCAAAAGGTATTAAAAAAAACCAGATGTGCTTGTCCACATGAAACTGAATGTGCAAAAATTATTCTCGAACCTTGGCTATAATCTAAAACAGCCCAAGCCTAGCATCATCCTAATCATGCCAACTCTCACGACTATCATCATATAGATCTCTGGGCTCGACTCCCCGACAAAATGTACTCCTGATGACGGTATCAGTCTCCTTCAAGTACCCCATCCTTCTCATTGGTCATTCCAATCTTTGAAGAGTAGCATCATGTAGAGAGGAACATTTACAGACGCAACGATGATGATCATCCTCGTTGCTCGCACCAATCTTTGCACTACCATCCTCAGTCGTGATTTGCTGGATTTGAGCGGCTTATTGCCAGTGCCATCAACACTGATTTCCACATTTGAAGAGGATTCTACTTCTTGATTATGCCTCCTAGCCGCAGGCCGCACACTAGCACTGCCCCTGGTAACGTTATGAAGAGACGGATGAGAGCATAAATACCAGCTGGCCAGCATCCACAGCTCAATATAATGCACTGCTAAAGGGACAGCAACATAGTAATGATTTGAAGTTTAGCAATTTCATCGAGTTTTAGAAATAATTTGCATATTTCTTTTTTGAGAAAATTGTAACGTACTTTGAACAGAAAAATATCAACTTTTAAATTATAGGGCAGTTTTGGAAATCAGATGACGGACAGAAGCTAACCTTTCTAGGACAGCCTGGTCACCTGACTGTGAGGAATGGCTGGGTGATTTTTTCTTAATGAGATGCATGATTCCTTCTGAATCCCATATCTCCTCATACTCATAGTCGTCATCATTTTTCTCCTTTGTGGCTTGTAGAGCAGACCGTAAAATCTGCCCAAAATGGCTTACATTCTCACCGCATGAAACCCAGAGACTCTCGCTGCTGGTTGGCCAGAAAAATGAGGCGAGGACAGTTATGACGAACAGCCCAATATACCTGAAAGCATTACAGGTTAACCATAAAAATCATTGACTAAGTACTTCACCTGCAAACTTTAGAAAGTAAAGATGTCTACCAGATGTATATGTGCAACTGCACCGGAAGAAAACACAACTGCGTCAAGATCGGTTCCTTGGTAGTGGATGTAGTATTACTAACAGACAGGAGCATGAAAGAAGGATAGAGGTTACCCTGCTGCCAGCTCACACTTCCCACAGTTATCTGTATGCGATGAATAGTTTGAATATCATTTTCGCACCAGAGATTGGTAATGGGTGTAGTCACACCAGGATTACCTCATTTAAAGAACCATTCTCAAATTCATGAACCACAGTGCACTGATCATGATCATGGCCAGACAGAACAAGAACCTACAATACAAACAAAATGTCCCGAGACTTTTAGATTTGTCTTCTACATTCTGCGGAGGAATCTGAGTTGCTCCAAAACAGAATGTGTCATGCAAAACAGAGTCTGTGAAGGGTCAGGAACCAGCACAGTTGCTCCTTTGAATATGCTTGAAGGTGGACATGAAAAATCAGACTAGAGATTGAACTCACAGGTTTGACTGAGTTCAACAAGCGCTTGGATGATTCTTCAGTAACATAATTCTGATACCTGTGTCAACAGACAATGAAAAAACATCATCCTTGGGATACTTAGTTAAATAGTTGGTAATTGAACTGAATATGGTCACTTACGTTATCTCTTGCTCTCCACGACTCCGGTGGATGCGCTGGAATATAAATGTAGAAATATATAGGATCAGAATATGTGAAAAAGAAGGCAAAAATGAATAAATTTCGCATGCAGTTAACAACAAATTTCTCTTTTCCTATTAGAAATGAAAAGAGCTGTTATTGCATCCTAAATAGGGGAGCCTCTCAAGCTTCACAGAAACCTAGTTCATAAGTTGTATAATTTCAAGAGATTGAGAGTAGACACTCCAACCAATGCTTCGTAATCTTATTGCTACTCAACTACTGCTGCAGCAGATTGGCTACAAATCTCATATAACTCATCTTCCAGTTCCGTGGATCATAAAAGAAATCTCTTAGCTTAACCAACCTGATTAATGATAGGGGAGTAACGACTAGGTCCACAATCAGTCTCGTCCTGCCGATATAAAGGGATATGTGTCAATAAGACCCTTGGGTTCAACTGCGCGTCTGTAAAACAAGAATGCAAATTGTAGATTTTAGGCGTTACTTATAATAGGTTTTATATAATAGAACAGATATCGTACCGGTAGAAAGTGATTTGATGAAATCCCAGCACAAGGAAGTCCAATTTTGTTTTAGTTTTCCTGTCATAGAATCATCAATGCTTCATTATCATAATAACAATTTATTTTTTTATTTTTTGCAAATAAACTACAGGACTTAACTCCTTGCGGGACAAAGACGTTTTGGTCATATTATAAATTAAAGGAAGCAATTGTCTTTTATGGATAACAACTAGGGCCTAAACATATATACAGTTCGAACCGGCCATACGGGAGGATCAGCAAGGAAAAGTATAGGTCTTTTGGAACAAAAGGTGTCAATGCATGATAAAGAAGCAACCTCATTTACCATCTAGACTTTGTGCATCAACTGCGATGAATTCGACCTTTCCAATTGTGAACTGACTATTGCTAAACCCGAATTCACTTTCATAACGAACAATTACCTGCATATACGTATGTTGAGACATGAATCAGATGGACATTGCCTACAGGGACATGTACTGTTTAAATGATATTGGAAACTGCTAGCTTACACATACCTTTTGACAAAACTAGCTAAAAAAACAGATCCAAAGAAATGAAGATATCACATGAGACGATAAATAGCACTGTACCATCCTCAGACTTTCGAAGAGGAAACTAATAATGAACAGTAAAACATCTAACATGTTGTCCAAGCAAAAGATTGACAATTACAATCTGATCTAGCATATGATTCATTTCAGGAATTCAGGAAATTATTCCACAAAAATTTGCACAAGATTAAATTACCTCTGGTTTGTAGTGATGGAGGCTAGCATAACCGATATCATGGTTTCCAGGAATGAAGTGAACTGAAAAATCTGCATGTCTTCTGTGACTCCTCAGGTCAAAGATATGCTTAAAGCGGCTCAAAGACAGCTGCCACCTATCCACGAAAAAATGTGAACGACAGCCTTATACAACAATCATGACCACTAACATAAAAAAAAAAAACAAAATCTAAAATAAAAAGGCTACTAAAGTTCAATTGTTTTTCTTTGCAAAATGCCAAGAAAGAAAGAATAGCTGGACTAATGCAAAGTCATGCATTACTCTTCATCAGATAAGTCTGGGCCTCCATCAAAATAATCGCCCAAAAATATGACTGCATCTGGTTTGACAGGTCGAATAGAACCCAGGTATGCTCTACGCATGTACAAATCGGTATAAAACTGTGCCAGCTCCAATGCGAGTGAGTTTGGTTGTAGACGGAGAGTTGTTCTATCCATTATCTGTCGATGGATACATACCAGGTATGAAAGAAGTAAGATTTACAGTTAGTGTGCAATGCAACACACGTGAAGTTACCTGTGGATCTGCAATGACAGCAACTTTCACGTACTCGTTCGGGTCTCCCTCACTCTACCAGATGTGAAAAGTTAGAGATGGAGAGATTAAGAGCATGCCTATGGATCTCTAACGACTACAGCATAAAGAGAACTTCAAATAATCTAAATGGAGTGGTCATGTCCACGCATATCCAGAGTGATGAAAATTTTCCTTTCTACGATATTGCGCCACTGTAGAAGGGGACCCTGGGTAATCCCCGTTACCAGAAGCAATCAAACCAGCCGAGTGCACCAAAGGATCCCAATTCGCAATACCACGATCGATCAATTGCATAACAGTATCGATCAAAATATCCAATCTTGAAGCAAGCCCGACTCGTCTCGGAAACTCCTTGGCGCACACCCACATCAAAAAAACAAATCTTGACCAAACCCCAATACAAATCCAAAGCCATACCATGGATTTCGAAGCATGAGGCCAAGGACAAGACCACATGGAGGGAACCCAGAACGCCACCATCTCCCCGTATAGGAGCGTGACCACCCAGGCCACGGACAGTATTACCGTCAGCTCCGCCTGCTTCATTGCTGTCCGAACGACTGCAAAAATATCATTACAAGAACTAAAGATAGTATATTTTTTTCTTCCTCGTCCGATGTCTTTGAGAATACGAAGATGGGGTGTTTTTGTTTAGCCTTAATTATCCGTAGTAGGTTAATCTCCTTCCATTAATTAGCTCTAAGACCGCCTAATCCAATTTAGGTTGGAGAAAGTTTGGCAAGCTCTAGTCACAGGTCAACTCATCAACCGGGCGATCTTAATTTTGGCAGGTTTTGATTGTTAAGATAAATTAGTTAATGATCCTCGTCTTTCACAAAGCCGAAATCTCGATTTTATCTTTTGCCTTTATGAGTTACAGAGAATTATACCTCCCCCAATTTGCTGTACATTGTTGCAGAAGAACGCCTTCTGCTGGAAAACTAGATGCCGTTCCTGTACAAAGCCGGAGAATTGGCTACACCCATCCGCGCATTCGTCATTTCGGCGCTTGCAGGGTGCCGTCGTAGATTTCCCTCAGCCAGTCGACGACTTCCTTAATAGTTGGCCTCTTGAAAGGGTTATGGTTAACGCATTGGCAGGCAATGTCCAGAAACCGTAGCATCTGATCTTCGTGCCCCTTCCCTCGCAGATGTGGTTCAAAGATTTCTAATTCCTTCCCTTCCTTCCTCGCGTCCTGGACCCACCCCACGAGCTCCCTCGCCTCCTTGGGCTTCAATACATCCACCGGCCTTCTCCCCGAGAGCAGCTCGAGCATCACCACCCCGAAACTGTACACGTCGCCCCTCAAGGTGGCTATCCAGGTGTGTGCATACTCTGGTGGGATGTAACCCAATGTGCCCACGACCTCAGTTGTTACGTGGGTCTGATAAGGAAGGATCAAACGGGATAGGCCAAAATCCGCCACGTGCGCCTTGAACTCGTGGTCGAGGAGGATGTTGCTGGATTTGATGTCCCTGTGTACAATGTGCGGATCACATACCTGGTGCATGTAAGCCAGGCCACAACATGCCCCCTGAGCAATCTTCAGTCTGGTCAGCCAATCTAACGTGGCCGGCCCGTCAATCTTCGCATGCAACCAGTCATCGAGACTCCCGTTCTCCATGTACGAGTAAATCAAGAGACGCGATCCTTCGTGGATGGAGTAACCTTGTAGGGAGACGAGGTTTTCGTGCCGTGCATTCGAGAGAACCTCCACCTCCGATTTGAACTCCTTCTCCATAAGGCCCATGTCACCCGAAAGCTTCTTCACAGCCAACTTTGTGCCATTAGGCAATGTCGCCTTGTAGACCAGACCGAAAGCACCACAACCTATGATATTAGCCTGATTGAAGTTCCCTGTTGCCGCTAGGATTTCGGTTATCGTAAGATTCTCCAAGTCGTTCCTGTTGTTGTCATGGAATACTATCACCAAGCTCGTGTCCTTGTCAAATTCCCGAGCAGTCCCATGATTGGAATTGCACGAGAAAGTCCCCAACTCAACTTTCCCAGAATCCCGACGAGGCGTGACCCTTCTCTTTGTGATGAACACCCAGAGGGCGGCGGACATGATCGTAAAACCCAACAAAATACAGGATCCCAAGATGACCCCGATGACAAGCTTCTTGTTTGTGCCATCCTGCCGTACCATATAAATGCCCGGTGAACTCGGGCAGAGCCGCTGAATGATGCTGCCACATAGTCCATCATTCCCAGCAAAGCTTACATTGGTGAATGTATCAAACTGACCGCCCTTCGGTATCGGCCCAATGAGATCATTATACGCGACACTGAATGACGACAAGAAATGGAGCCCTCTGAGCGATTCGGGAATCCCTCCTGTGAAATGGTTCGATGCAAGGAGCAACTTCTCCAAGTTATGTAAGCTGGACAATTGCTCTGGGATCTTACCGGAAAAGTTATTATGGCTCAAATCGAGCACGTGTAGAGACTTCAGCCGACCGATCTGAGGGGGAATGCTACCACTCAGGCTGTTGTTATACAGGTAAATCGCAGGTGGCAGGAACGAAAGCTGATTATACTGTTGGTTGGTCGCATTATTAGGCATCACAAAGACAGGCAGCTCCAAGTATGTCTGATTCACTCGACTGCCCGGAGATCCCGACAAGAGTGCCGGGAGGTCAGTAAACACGATCGGAAACCCTCCAGAAAGGCAATTACTTGACAGGTCAATGTAGAATAAGAATCGCAACGTGTCAAACCCACCAGGGATCGTCCCCGTGATCTGATTCTGCGACAAGTCCAACACTTCTAAGTTGTCGAGCTTCACCAACCAACTCGGGACTCTGCCAGTGAACAGACAGCCGCCTAAGGCCAATACTTGAAGATTTGGAAACCCTCCTGTGCTGAGAATACCGCTGTCCTGAGGAATCTCTTCACCCAAGAAATTCTTGGACAATATCAAAGTACTCAGATTCTTCAACCCACTTAAAATGCCAAGAGCACCAGTGACATTCGACAATGAGTTGTTCGAAACCGAAAGAAACGATAGCGACTCCAGAAAGAGCATTTCCGGAGATAATTGGCCGCTAATTTTATTGGTAGCAAATCTAATAGCAGTTAGTGACTTACAGGAGCAGAGGCTGGTCGGCAAGTTGCCTGTGAAGTTGTTGTTGCCGAGATCGAGTGTGGTGAGCTGCTGTAACGGCGAGAAATCAAAAGCAGCAACCTCTCCTCCCAAGCCATTGACCCTCAATATCAACTTCCTCAGGCTTGTGCAGTTATTCAACGACGCCGGCAAAGTCCCTACTAGACCGTTTATGTGAAGCAACAGTTGCTCCAGCTTCAACAGTTTACCGATGCTTTCTGGAATCGTCCCTCCGAGATCATTCGAATAAAGCGACAGGACCCTGAGGTTGGTCAAATTTCCAATTCCATCGCTGATGGTTCCCGAAATGTTATTCTGGTAAAGCGAAACCTCCTCGAGTGAAACCGCAGAATACAATTCTTGAGGCAATTCACCGCTCAGGATATTGAAACTGGCCCGGAGGACCCGTAGCAGAGAGCAATTCCCCAACCCAGCAGGAATTCGGCCGCTGAAGTTGTTACTCGAGAAATCCAGTACCTGGATTAGCCGGGAGGAGTTCGCATATGAGCCAGCACACAGAGGCGATGGAATCTGTCCAATAAAATCGTTGTTGCTTAAGTTGAGAGAACTCAAATTCCACCCCCTCTCGAAGACAGACGAAGGAACTGGCCCGTGAAACCGATTGCTTGACACGTCGATGATCCGGATCGAATTAACCAGCCCAACATCCGGGAACTCCCCGAACAACTTGTTGTAACTAAGATCAAGAACCTCAAGATCGCCCAAAGATTCGAAAAAGTGGCCGGGGAGCAATCCGGACAAGTTGTTACGAGACAAATTAAGGTAGGAAAGGCGGGTCAGATTGAGAAGGGAAGAAGGGAAGGTACCGTTGAGGTTGCGGGCTGGGAGGTGGACGCGGACGATGCGACCGGAGACCGAGTCACAAGCCACCCCATCCCAGGCGCAACAATCGGAGGAAGAAGACCAGTTGAGGAAGGCTGGGGGAGGGGAGAGGGACGAGAGGAAGGAGAGGAAGGAAGCAAGGTCCCCCGAGTCGCAGGACGGCGAGGCCGCGGCGGCGGCGGCGGCCCAAACCACGAACGAGAGAAGAAACAAGATGGGGAAGGGGATGCAGGAACAGGTCATGGCGGTGGGGGTGGGGGTGGGGAAGGGGCTAGAGGAGGAGGTGGACGACCATCGGCGGGAGGGAAATGGAGATTGGAAGTGGAGGTGGAGGTGGAGGTGGTGGTGGTGGGGTGAAGGGGCAGAGGGAGAAAAGGGATGCATTTTCAAGCGTAAGGAGAGAGTGTGGGGCTGGGAAGGTAGAAGTGGGGGATGACGTCGTTCTTGCCATTATTATTATTTAAAAGGAAGGCGTAAATTTAAGTAAGATTCATCTCGGATTAATTAGTCAAAAAGTCGCGTGTCGTGTAATGAAAAAGCTAATTTTTAACGAGGAAAAAAAAAACAAGAGGTTTTATTACCGCCACTACGTATTTTTAAAGATTAATATTGATGTAATAAAATTTAGATTGTGAGTAAGGGAGGGAGGGAGGGTCGTGATTTTTTGAGTGGATTTGTGCTCACAGTGTTGGTGATGGTGAAGATGGATGGACGGATGGTGTTGGCAGATAAGACAGCCAATGAATCGGAAAGAGGATCATAACGTCTCTATTTTTAATTTTAAAAAAATACTTCACGTTTTCCGATTCATTTATTACATTATTGTAAAACTACGATTTTGATATTTATTGACGAATATTCAAAGAGCTTGTACCAAAAAAAATTTACGAAATTTCAAAAACTCCCCTAATATACCTTACAAGTCCCGACTTTATAAAATATTAGGTATGTCAATCACTTATAAATTTTTATTAAATATGTCTAAGTCGCGAGTAAACATGTGTCTTTCGTAACAAAGTCGGAGTTTTAAATCATGACTTTCATATGACGCCAAGTAGGTTGAAGGGACCGCTTCTACGGCATAAATTCATGGACTTCCAAGTAGCAGGTTGAAAGTAGCCTGAATGTATGATACACATACCTATTAGCATATTTTTATTAAGTATGAAGCCGCAACTTTCTTATATTAGTTGGGATTTCAAACTGTGACTTTTATTAGAACAACAAGGAGGTTTTATACTCGACCATGCTTTTTTAAGTAATTTAAAATCATAATTCATTTTTCTTTGAAATTGTCATTCTTACTTTTATTTTTTTATCCTTCATTTTTTAAGATTTTTTTAGAGCAATCATATTTTTTTTTCACCACTTATATAATAAAAATTCTAATTATAAGTATTTATATTGTACCTGTTGTCCAATTCGAATCGATAATAACACGGTTTTATTTCATGAAAAGTAAAAGGAAAAACGGGGTTAATTTAGATTTAGTGAGGAATAACTAATTTTGAGAAAAATGAATGATAAAGACATCCTAGTATTTTTAATAGAATACTAATACAAATATTATGATGGTTGTTGTTGGATCTCCTTTTTTTTGGGAGGTTAGGAGTGAATTTTCTTTTAATACAACAAATTCAAATTTAAATGAGTATAGATTTTGTCAACCTAATTATTCGTTCCACCATTCTCCGAGTCCAATTCATCTATCTGATGATAATATTATAATTATGCATCAAAAAGTAACACCCGCAACCAATTACGGTGAATTTTTATCCTTAACATAAAATTAAACCTAGGTAATTAACCGGTAAGGTAATCATATTAGGTATATGATTAAAATTAAATAGCATATAGAAAACATTCACAACACGCCTAGTCATCATGAAATGTTTCACTAACATTACATAACCTTTTTCGAGTCAACGTCAGGACGAAGCTATCTGATTTTTTTGTTGCTATTAAATTAATAATTTTCGTAGTAGGATGCCGATGAATTTTAGAAATTTTTGAACTGACGTACCTTTTAAGGAACTCGATCTTTTTAAAAGCCGGGTTTGATGAACTTACAGTTTTTTTTTTACATGACTTTCTTGTTATTTTTCAAGCAACTCAATTTTTAAAAAGCCAAACTATAAATAAATAAAATTAGCTTTATAAAAGTCAAATTCCTTAACCTAATAATTTTTATAAAATCGAATTCATATAATTATTTTAAAAATGAATTTCATAAAACCGTCATATTTTTTTTCTACTAATGCTAATCTGTAGCGAGTGGAACAACGAGGAGTGGATTTTTATCCGATCATGGATTCGGGGGACGGACAAAATCGGATCCCCCCGACACATCCCCCAAAGTGAAGTCAACTGGGAGTTTAGAGACAATATCATGCGCATCATCTATCTATCCCCTCCCTTCCCCCACCCCCCACCTTTTCCTTTTTTTCCCCCCATTTAAAGTGTAATTTGCACGGCTACTATAGAAGTCTGGCTATACAAGTTCTTAGTTTCGAGAACGATCTTGACGAATTCGTTGGTGAACGTGACGGCGATGAGGGCACAGCCAAACCGTGGCTTTCCTGGCCCACAACACCAATGTGCTCCTCCTCCGCCTTGTCCGCCATTACGCCTCCGACGTCCCCATTGTCGTCTTCAGCGGCCTCCTTGTAATGGAAGGAACTGCCCCCCGTTTTGACTGTCTCGGCAGTGTTTATGGGTGGTGTGGTGACTATTTTAGCCTCGTGGATGGCTGGAATTGAGCACGGGAGAGCCACCTGCATTCGTTCGTAGAAAAGGAATGCAGTATAGATAAGAGCTTTGAAAGCTGTGATCATCTTCGAGGTGAGATCTTTTAGATCCGGACCTTCCCTCCCGGTAGCCCCAAAATCCCCCTCCCTAAATAGTTAGTTGTCGGGTCAGGTGTTCTGTCTGATCTCGGTGGTTGCTATCGTTCTTTCGGCCATCAAAACTAGTTTTTCCTTTTAGTGCTTTCTAGGCGGCTTGCCTGATGTTGCATCCTGCTATAAAATCACGGCTTGTTGCCATACTTTGGACTATGCTCTTCGCCCATAAGATCACGCCTGTTGTTCGTTTACCAAATATTTACAATCGTGATCATATCTCAACTCAAAATGGAGAGACAAATGGAGTTTGTTCCGGTGCTGCCCCTTTCCTTATAAATTTTCTAGTTCCTCCCGAACAAGCCCTCATAAATTGAGTAATTTCGCTCTTTGATTTATATATCTCAACAGATAAAGCAAATCCCACACCGTGCAGGTCTGTCTATGTCTCCTCGGATTAAACGTCCCTTTCAACAAGCAACAATGCTAGCGAAACAGACAAGGTCGATGCCTTTATCATGGACATTAGAGTTACGTATTTCAAAAATTTTTTTAAAAAAAGAACCACGGTTTGTCAAGTAGTCGAAGTTGGAAGATTTCAAATGTGGCTGAAAAGAATATTCGATAATTGATTTAAATGTGTTTACATGAGGTTGTCTTTATAGTCAATCTAAACAGTAATAAATGCAAGACACTAAATGTTCCACTACTAAATTACGACATGTTCCACTACCAAAAGTGGAGGGCTCGAAAATGTCACGGGATTGTTTCCATGATTAATGCCGAGTAGTAACTCTGGTTTTCACTTCCCGCAATCTCATGCTCAGGGCGGAGCATGAGAGTGGTACGTTGATGAGTGAAAGAACGACCATTGAGATTTTTTGTGAAGATGTCAGCACGTTGCTCTTTTGTAGGAACAAATTTGACGACGAGATCACCACAACGGACTTGTTCTCGGATAAAGTGGTAGTCAATAGTGACGTGCTTCGTCCGGTTATGCTGGATCGGATTTGAAGCAAGATAGGTGGCGCCTATATTGTCGCAGCAAATGATCAACGGTCGGCGAAGCGAAAGACCAATTTCGCGGCAGAGGGAGGAGATCCATATAATCTCCGCGGCAGCGTAAGCAAGGGCACGGTACTCAGTTTCAGTCGAGCTACGAGATACGGTGGGCTGCTTCTTTGACTGCCATGAGAGTAAAGTGGAGCCGAGAAAGACGGCATACCCTGTAGTGCTGCGACGGGTGGCAGGACAACCTACCCAATCTGCATCTGCATAAGTCGTTAAACGTGTTAGATCTGTTTCCAGCAAGGGTAGACCAATAGTGGAAGTGCCTTTTAGGTAGCAGAGGATCCTTTTGGCAGCACAAGCATGTTCAGTGGTCGGCGAATGGAGGAATTGACTCAGCTGGTTGACAGAAAAGGCATTGTCTGGGCGAGTCATGGTGAGGTACTGGAGTGATCCAATCAATTCCCGAAATTCAGTGGGGTTATCAGTAAGAGGAGCGTCGAGACTCGGCTGAAATTTCGACGACAAGGCAGTTTTAGCTGGCCGGCACTCACTAAGATTATATTTCTGCAACAATTGCTCAATGTAGTGAGCTTGGGAGAGAAAGAGGCCCTGCACAAACGACTCGAGGCGCACGTTGAGGAAGTGGGACGGAAAACCAAGATCCTTGAGAGCAAAGCGACTCGAAAGGGCTGCGACGAGGGCATCCAGCTTGTGGCAATCCGGTTCGACAAGAAGCATGTCGTCAACATAGACGAGCAGCAAGATCGTCGAAGTAGTTGTGTGCAAGTAAAATAAGGAGGTATCCGATTGACTCTGCGTGAATCCCAATGATAAGAGAACTATAGAGAAACAGTCGAACCAAGCGCGGGGTGCTTGACGAAGGCCGTAGAGGGATTTTTGCAGTCGACACACATGGTGTGGGAAGCGGGCATCGATGTAGCCGGGCGGCTGCTTCATGTACACAGTTTCAGAGAGGTCGCCGTGAAGAAAGGCGTTGCGAACATCTAATTGACGAAGGGCCCAGCCACGAGAAGCGGCGACGGTCAAGACCAGACGAACGGTGGCGGGTTTGATGACAAGGCTATATGTCTCCTGAAAATTGAGTCCCGGACGTTGGTAGAATCCTTGTGTAACCAAACATGCTTTATGATGTTCGATGGTGTTGTCGGGGCGCGTTTTCAGTTTGAATATCCATTGATAGCCGATAACATTCTGAGAAGGATGTGGAGGGACGAGGGACCATGTGCGGTTGGAGAGAAGAGCTTGATATTCTGCGTCCATTGCCGCCTTCCAAGTTGGAATTGAGAGCGTCGATCGATAGAATGTAGGGACTGGCGGTAGAGACCGAGCCATGAGACTGAGAAGGATGCGGGGACGGCGAGTTCCATCACGCGTTCGAGTCACCATGGGATGCCGAGATGGGGGAGCTGCTGCGTCAATCGTTACAGTTGATGACGGAGCCGCGGTGGAGAAAGGTGCATCCGCAATAGGTGCCGTAACTGAAGGGGAAAGCAAATGAGTCGTCTGTAGTGATGAGCTAGATCCGATCGAAGCAAGTGATGTGGCGTGTGGCACCAAGACTGTGGGAAGGACATCTTGCATGGGCTGCGAGTTTGGAACTGGGAACATGAACGGTATTTGGACGGGACTGGGATCGTCAAGTGATGTTGTGGGATGTCGAAGGAGAAGGTCTCGATAAGGAAAAGTATCTTCTTGAAATCGGACATGACGACTGATGTAGAACCTCTCAGTAATTGGATCATAACAGCGGTAGCCTTTGCAAGAATCGGAATAACTGAGAAATACACAGGGAATAGCCCTGGCTGAAAGCTTGTGCCTTGCGAGATGTCCGGTGTAAGGAAAACATAAGCACCCAAACGGGCGCAGCAAGGAGTAGTATGGGGTATGACCGTGGATGAGTGCGAACAGAGTGGCATAATTGATGGATGATAGCGACAGACGGTTGATGACATGGTTAACTGTGCAAACATCATCAGCCCAAAAACTGATGGGGGTGAGACTGCAACAGAGAAGTACGGGCCAACGTGACCAAGTGTCGATGCCTGTGCTCCACGACACTGTTTTGTTGTGGGGTATACAGGTAGGAGATGCGAAGAGAAATGCCATGCTCAATCAGGAAGGAGCGCATAGCTGTGTTGATGTATTCTCCGCCGTCGTCACATTGTAAAATGTGAATAATAGCGGAATATTGATTGACAAGTCTCCGAAATAGCCCAACAAAATGAGTGTACACTTCAAATTTCCGTCGAAGCAGAAAGAGCCAGGCATAGCGAGAATAATCATCCACAAAAATAACGTAGTAACGATATCCCGCATTTGAAGGAATTGGTACTTGCCAGACATTTGAATGCAATAATGAAAAGGGTGTCTTCGCACGACTTGTAGACAACCGAAATGGAAGATGTTGTGCCTTCCCGAGAGCACAAGGTAGACATGGTTTTGGTTTGATGGGGTCCGAAGATAATGGATAACATCTGGGCTCGGGTGATAGAGGTGTGTATGCCAATCAACAACGGTGTAAGCAGTGAAGACTGAGGGCGGTGCTGTTGAGAAGGCAAGCGAAGAGGTGGCAGAAGTGAAGCCAAGGGGAGGCGGCGAGTCGAGGGCAATTGTCGGGAGAGGCAACGTCGCGGAGGCTGAATAGAAGCCAGGGGATGAACCGAGTTATGGGTGACCGAGGTCACAGGCGACGACAAGGGCGGAAGCGTAAGATCGGATGTTTGCTTTGATGTCATGAAAGATTTCAAATTGTGACGGAAAGGAATGTTGGATAATTGATTCAAATGTGTTTACATGATGCTGTCTTTATAGCCAATCTAAACAGTAATAAATATAAGACACTAAATGTTTCACTACTAAATCATTAAATGTTCCACTAGAGAATTTCATGAGAATGTTTCCATGATCAATGCCAGAGCAGTAAGTCTGGTTTTCAAAAGTACCCTATCCGACCTTCCCCGTGATATGAATTTAAAATCCAACTCAAATCTTTTCCCACTTGGACGAATCTCATTCCCCCACTCGCCGCCCTCGAGACGACGCCGTTTCGGTCGACCCGACGGAAGGCGCACCGGGGATGCTGTGGGGGGTCGTCCGGTAATTTCCCGCCAAACATCGCAATCCGACAAATAACAGGGGTTAATTTACCATAATGCCCTCCCCCCGACACCAAGGCCTTCAGATTGGTGCCCCTGGTAATAAACTCCGAAAACCAAGGGCCTATTTCTTTCAGAGTAAGAGAACAAAAATTAAGAGGAGGAAAGTGGGTGTGTGGCAGTGGCAGACCATCTTCTTTTTGTCTTCTTTCTACCCCCCACAAAAGGGAAGTATTAACCCAAACCCCCTGATTATGCAGAAATTAAATAATCCCCCTTGTTATTGAAATTTTTTAAATAAAATTATTTGAATGCGCCAATCAGAAAATAGAAGATTTTAAAAACTCTCGTGACTCTTTCTTTTCCCTTTTCCCTCTGATGTTTTAATTTGAGAAGAGGAAGGAAGAAAGAACAGAGACAGAGTCACAAAAGACCAAATTCCAAAATCCAAGGAAAGGTCTTGCCTTTCTCAGATCTCTTCTTCCCCCTCTCCCCCCCTCGTTTCGCCCAGTTTACCTGGCTTGGACCGTCCCTTCAACGCCGGAATCACCTGAAAGGTTCGTTCCCTGCCCCCTCCCGCATTACCCAACTTCGGATCTTATTCGTCGTCTCTCGGTATTGGCTTTCTGGGTTCCTCTGATTTCGTCCCCCCGGAGCTGTTCGGATTAGTTCATTAGGTTTTTTAAGTGTTCCGTGGCGTTATCTGTTCTGGGTTTGACTGATTTGATCTTGTTTGTGTTCTTGGTCGGGTTGGTGCAGGCAGGGGAGTGGTGAGTTGGTGTGTGGACTCGGTAGGAAGCTTCCGTTGTGGGATGAAGGGACGGGGGATTTGGGGGGTTCAAACTTGGGGGGAAGTGGGATTTTCTATGAGATGACAATTGAGTCTTGGGTGAGTATGTCACAGAGTCTTCGGAGGTCGTTCAATACCGGGAACGATGGATTGTCTCCTCGGAGCCACTCTAGTTTCTCCAACGGGGACGGATATGACAGCGATGGCTCTGTCTTTGCCCCGACGTAAGTCGCCTTTTTTCCTGTTCTCGTGCGAAATGTGAATTCTGCTTGTTTGTTGACTGTTTTTACATGTAGTCGAGTGGGATCACTTGATAGATAGATAGGAGCTTCTATGAGATTCTTGTTTGACTTATGGGAAAATGAGATTCGACACAAAAGGCTGGGTGCGTGCCCAAAACTGTTGTTGTTAGCATGCTTGTTAGAGGGAACCAGATCGACACAATGCTGTGTTGGTGGATGGGTTGCATTTATATCTTGGATTTGATACCACAGGAGTAGAAGGAATCCTCGATCTCAAAGTATTGATTTTTGGAAATACAATAAGAGTTTGAATTACCGACTTAATTATTGCTTTTATGATTCCCTGCAGTACGCCCACCACCCTGTCAAGGGCCATTCCAGCAGAACTTGCCGGTGCTATCCCCTTGTTTGATAGATTTCAGGTTTAGTCCACATCCAAGAAATTCTAGCTTATCAGGCTTTCTACTTTTCTTCTGGCTGATGGTGATATGCTTCTCTTCTAGGTGGAGGGATTTTTGAGATTAATGCAGAAACAATCTTCTGGTAAACGTGGTTTTTTCTTAAAAAAATCAGTTGGTCCTCAAGTTCGTGATAAGTTCACCTTTGAAGACATGTTATGCTTTCAGAAGGTAATGATGCTATGGTGTCTTGTCCCATGATTTGCGCGTTTTGCCACCTTCCTCCAAACCAACCGAAAGACAAATTCTGTTATTACAGGATCCCATACCGACTTCATTGCTAAAGATTAACAGTGATCTGATAAGCCGAGCAACGAAGCTCTTCCAGGTTATTTTGAAGTACATGGGAATTGATTCATCGGACAAGGTAACTCCACTAAGCTTGGTGGAGCGGATTGAACTTGTCGGGAAGCTGTATAACCACACTTTGAAGCATTCCGAACTACGTGATGAGCTGTTTGCTCAGATATCAAAGCAAACCAGAAATAACCCTGATAGGTATTGGGTTCTCCCTCCACTCATCCTTGATATCTGATCAATAATTGGTGCTCAAAACGAGTAATTTTAGGAATTGCTTCGGTTTATTGTCAGCGGATTCCCTCGTACAATATTTTGAGTATATTGTTTTTTGTTCAGGCAGTGCCTCATTAGAGCTTGGGAGCTTATGTACCTCTGTGCATCTTCCATGCCTCCCAGTAAGGATATTGGCGGGTTCCTGTTGGAGTACATACACAACGTGGCTAATGGTGTGAATACGGATTCAGAAGTCCAGGCCCTTGCAATGAGGACATTAAATGCTCTTAAACGTTCTGTTAAGGCTGGTTCTAGGCATACAACGCCAGGGCGAGAGGAGATCGAAGCACTTTTGACGGGACAGAAGTTGACTACTATAGTCTTCTTCCTTGATGAGACTTTCGAAGAAATAACATATGATATGGCAACGACAGTATCTGATGCTGTAGAGGTATCAGTCACGTCTTCCTTTCATGAACAATGATTTCAATGGAGTGGAATTGGAAAAGCTTAATTAGAGAACATTTTTGAGATGAAAGGTCCTGAAGGTAGCCTTCCATCGGGTGGAATTATTTCCCTTTAAATTTTTTCATTTATTGTCTAGATATATGTTTTATTGGTTGCTATTTTTCTGTGTTTTGTAATTTTTGTTGAGCTTTATCATGTTGACATACCCGCTGGCTTCTGTTTTTGTGTGTTTCTTAAGGCACGAGAGGTATTGACATGAATTTCTGTGTACTCCAGGAACTTGCTGGGATTATAAAACTATCAGCATACTCTAGCTTCAGCCTGTTTGAGTGCCGGAGAGTTGTCACAGCTTCAAAATCAGCTGATCCAGGGAATGGTATGTGGCTTGTTGTATTCCTCCTAATGTTAGACAGTTTAGTGGTTAAATTATGTCTAATTTTTGGCAATTTTTTCCAGAGGAGTATGTCGGGCTAGATGACAATAAGTACATTGGTGATCTCTTGGCTGAATTCAAGGCAGCAAAGGACCGGAGCAAAGGAGATATATTGCATTGCAAACTGACATTTAAGAAGAAGCTCTTTAGGGAGTCTGACGAAGCGATAACTGATCCAATGTTTGTCCAGTTGTCCTATGTTCAGGTGAGAATCCCTGTGCATCATTATGTAGCTGAATGTAGAGCTATATGTAGAATTTCCATTTTGTCTAATTTGATTTTGTTATGTTCGACAGTTGCAACACGACTATATATTAGGCAATTATCCTGTTGGGAGGGATGATGCTGCTCAGCTATCAGCGTTACAGATCTTAGCTGAAGTTGGGTTTATTAACAACCCTGAGACATGCACGTATGATAGTTGAGCTGGCCTTTCCATTTGATGGTGTGGTTGTTGTCACTGATTCAGTAAGTGCCTTATGATTGTGACTTTTTCATTTTGAAGGGACTGGACTTCTCTTTTGGAACGCTATCTCCCAAGACAAATTGCAATTACCAGAGCAAAAAGAGAGTGGGAGCCGGACATTTTATCCCGGTACCGTTCAATGGTATGAATATCATTCTTAATATCATCCCTTCATCACTTTTCTGCTGTTAGTCTTGTACCTTTACTGTGGGATGATGGACTTCCACCAAACTGTTTGTTAAAAATGAGTAATAAAGGCATGATTCTGTAATTTGCAGGAGCATTTCACAAAAGATGATGCTAGGGAGCAGTTTTTACTGATTATGCGAACACTACCTTATGGAAACTCGGTCTTCTTTGGTGTGCGTAAAATTGATGATCCTATTGGACTTTTGCCTGGCCGGATCATCTTGGGAATCAACAAACGTGGGGTGAGACAATCTCATCAACTACAGTCCATAAGCATTAAGACCATAACCACTAAAGCTTTTAGAATAAGTTTTCCTCATTTATGCTGCACCTGCAGGTGCATTTCTTCCGTCCTGTTCCCAAAGAGTACCTACATTCCGCTGAATTAAGAGACATAATGCAGTTTGGTAGTAGCAACACGGCCGTTTTCTTCAAGATGAGGGTTGCAGGTGTTCTTCATATATTTCAGTTTGAAACCAAGCAGGTGGGATCATGTTGTATTAGCGTGTTTTACTTTTGGAATGTTTTAATTACTAATCATCTTCTCTTTCACATAGGGTGAAGAAATTTGTGTTGCTCTTCAGACTCATATCAATGATGTCATGTTGCGGCGGTATTCAAAGGCTCGATCTGCTGCTAGCGGCTCAGTTAATGGTGACACCCCAAATCCTCTAAAGCTTCCTAGTGTGGAAGTCTACGAAAAACGTGCGCAAGATCTGTCCAAGGATCTTGAAGAATCCCAGAGGCATGCAGATGAGGTAGCTTTTTAAATGCTCAAGATAAAGCATGTTATTGTAAGTTCAGATCTTCATGAAAAACTTTCTTCTCCATATTATGATGTTTTCTCTTCTGGAATTTTTAGCTTTTAGAGGATATTCGGGAAAGACAAAAGGAACAATCAAGGTTACAAGAAGAAATAGATGCCTTGAAAGATTCTTTGAACTCTGAGAGGCAAAACCTGGCAGATTTAATGCAGGAAAAGGAGAGATTCAAGGAATTATGTGAGGAAAAAGATGCATATATCCAAGTAACTATCTTCTTCTCCTGATCAAATTTTTTTAACTGTCTGAAGTTTGGGTTCATACTAAGCAGCTTGTTCTGCTTTAGACTGTGATGTCTGAGAAGACAGAACTTGAAGCATCACTAGCCAAGTTGGGGAACCAAGCATCACAAAAAAAGGTTGAAAAAGATTTGCTTGCTTCAAATAACAAGGTGAGTGTCATGACCTTGTGTTCCATGAGTGGATTTATGTTGGTCTCATGACTCTGTAAAGATAAAAGATAGTTTCTGTAGATAGTGCAGCAACTTCAGGCAGATCTGAAGGTTCGTGATGAGAAACTGCGCAGTGCAGAAGAAATGGCAAAAAGGTTGGTGAATGAGAAGGCACTATTAGAGCAAAGGATTTCTAGAATTGAGAAAAAGAATGCTGATGAGGTAATATACTTTATCTCTACAAACAAGGAGAAATAATCATGTAATTGAATTTGGCTTCTCTTAAACCAGTTGGATATTCTCAAGAGCTACGAGCAAGAAAGGAGGACCTTGAAAATTAAAGTGTCGGAACTAGAGAAAAGGTTGGAAGAGGCGATGAGAGATTTTTCTGCTGCCAAAGCGGCTCTTTCGGAGAGAAATTCAGAGCTGGCAACCATGCATAACAACTTAAGGGAGCTCGAGGAATTGAGAGAGATGAAAGAGGTTTGGAAAAGACGGTTTCTTTTTTCTTCTTAATTTGTCAATCAAGTTGCCTTCATTCATTTCTAGAAAGAAGATCCCCATCACCATATCCATTTTGTTGAATGTCGAGATTCTCGTTTGTCATCATTACGAAGCTCCTTTTCTGATAGGATATTGACCGGAAAAATGAGCAAACTGCCGCAATATTGAAGATGCAGGGGGCTCAATTAGCTGAGATGGAGGCATTGTACAAAGAAGAACAAACTTTGAGGAAACGATTTTTCAATACAATAGAAGGTAGGTTTAACTCATATTTATTCTGTTTGTATTTTTTAGTGTGGCTTCATCAACTTTAAATATTTTCTAATGTATTAAATTATTGTTGAATCAACCTAGTTCTGATTAATGCATCCCGGGCCCCAACTTGGTTGCAGATATGAAAGGAAAGATTCGGGTGTATTGTCGATTGAGGCCTTTGAATGACAAAGAGATTGCAGAGAAGGAGAATAATGTGCTCACTAGTGTGGATGAGTTTACTGTTGAGCATCAGTGGAAGGAGGATAAAGCAAAACAACATATGTACGATCGCGTATTTGACGGCTCAGCTTCTCAAGATGTCGTGTTTGAGGATACTAGAGTAAGTCTTACTGATAATATGACTTTTTTGGCATTTTTTTGGTAATAGTAATATATCTTGAGTACTCCATTATAGAGATAGTAACTCGAATGCATTTGAAACAGTATTTGGTCCAATCAGCCGTAGATGGTTACAATGTCTGTATATTTGCATACGGTCAAACCGGGTCAGGAAAGACTTTTACAATATATGGGTCTGAGAAGAGCCCAGGGCTCACTCCGCATGCTACCACCGAACTTTTTAAAATCTTGAAGCGGGACAGCAACAAGTTTTCATTTTCATTAAAGGTAATTTTGATGAGCTCATAAAAATCTTTTCTTGTTTTTGCTGAAGTGGATGCTTTGTGCTTATGCCTTTGCATGTATAACTTACAGGCATATATGGTGGAGTTATATCAAGACACTCTTGTCGATCTCCTATTGCCAAAACATGCCAAGCGCTTTAAGTTAGACATAAAAAAAGACTCGAAGGTAAATATAATTTGTTTTTTTGGGTGTGGGGGGCTATAAAGATCGGACAAATAGTGTTTCTGGGATGTCGTGTATCTAAATGGTTGAAATTGAATGATGCAGGGTATGGTCTCAGTTGAAAATGCTACAGTTGTTACTATATCAACCACTGAAGAACTGAGAAGCATCATCCAAAGGGGTTCTGAGCAAAGGCACACCTCTGGCACGCAAATGAATGAAGAAAGTTCGAGATCACATTTGATACTCTCAATTGTTATTGAGAGTACCAACTTGCAGACTCAGGCTCTTGCCAGAGGGAAGGTATTTTTCGCCATTCCTACAGCGAGAGTTATTGAGAGTAATTTCATGGATTTGAAACCTTTTTTTTCTTCTCATGAGCTGAGATTTCCCTATAATGTATTTTGTCTTTTCACAGTTAAGTTTTGTGGATCTTGCCGGTTCGGAAAGAATTAAGAAGTCTGGTTCAGCCGGAAGTCAGCTAAAGGAAGCTCAAAGTATCAACAAATCTCTTTCCGCATTGGGGGATGTTATTAGTGCATTATCATCAGGTGGTCAGCACATTCCATACAGGAACCACAAGCTGACAATGCTGATGAGTGATTCCCTTGGTGGCAATGCCAAGACACTTATGTTTGTGAATGTTTCCCCGGCTGAGTCCAACTTGGATGAGACTTACAACTCCCTCATGTAAGAAGTCACAACCTTTGTAATGAGATATAGGCTGAAGTTGAATGTTACCTGATCACAACTTTTCTATATATGCCTTCACAGGTATGCCTCAAGGGTCCGATCCATAGTTAATGATCCGAGCAAGAATGTATCTTCAAAAGAAGTGGCTCGGTTGAAGAAACTAGTCGCATACTGGAAGGAACAAGCAGGGAGAAGAGGGGATGAAGAAGATCTTGAAGAAATTCAAGATGAACGACCCCCTCCTAGAGAAAGACCGGATGGTCGTCATTCATTGTGAGACGCATAATCAAACATCCTACGGCTTGCAGTTGAGGAAGCTTTCACATTGGTTATGTCCCTGAATCTTGCACAAATGCAGCAACTGGGAAGCAAATTGGGGTTGATCTTGTGTGTATAGTGATGAGATGTGTTGTATATAATTACTGTACTTTCCAGTTCAGCCATATCTGCTCAGGCAATTAGCTCCTTTTGTAAAAGTATTCTCAGCCAAGTTTTGTACTTGAGGATTGTCGAGATTGTGATTTATCCTTTAAGTTGACATCTTTTACCAAGGGCTATAGTCATAGTGATCCTCCTATTCAACTACTTTAACCATTTTCGAGCACCTCATTGCATTTTCAAGGCGTTCGTGGATTCGATCATTTCTGTATGATTTGATATGGGATTTCACCCGTTCTCTCCCCCGATTGAGGTATCATGTTTCGGCCATCAGTCTAAGGAACAAAAAGAACCTTTTTTTTTAATTCCTATAATGCAATTGGAGCTTATAGCCAGAAAAGACTCAATTTAGATAGTCCTTTTTGGCAAATCGATTTTTAAAAATAAAGAGTGAATTTAGACGTTATAATACACCCATCTGCGTTCTTTTTTGATCCACATATAAAGGGTCCACTGGCAGAACTCTGATCTGATAGCAAAACTTGGGTCTCACTCATATATACACACAACACAATTGCAGAGGTAATGAAAACGGTTATAAACCAGAAAAAGAAATCTGTAGTTTAGCCAGAAACTAACGACTCATGACCGTGCAACGGAATTACCTTTTCAGCAACCCGGAATTGAATACATATAAGTCCACCAATGTACTGTAATGACCCTTCTCAATTTCCTCCTCGTTTACCTGATGAAGAAGCAACATCTCTATTATAAAGTCTTCCCAGTCAATGACATCCCGCCCTTGGCAGCTTAGCTTTCTCTTTTTCTCCTTCTTACTTGCCTGGCCACATGTATCAGGAGATCCACCATGCATGGAATCTTGAGATTGGATTTCCATAGAGGTGGCGAGAGACGGATCCATTACCCTGGTAATGCGATTCTTGGCATTGTTAATCCTGTCCCTCCGCTTCTCTTTGGCAAGTTGACCGTTGATATAAGAGGGCGGCAAAGCATCCAACCCCACGTCTGTCTCTATCATCTCTTTCAGCATAAGTTTTCTACTCAATGGCGACTCTCCTTTCCACCATTCTGTACAAGCTCCTAGATCAAAACCCACCATTGCCCTCCTCTTTTTGCCTTTTTGGTTCACTTTTGTCGAAACACTTCTTCCTTCCTCCAGAAACTTGGAATAAGCCAGGTATAAACATTCTGGTGAGATGTTCACCTCCATATCGCCTCGACCCTTACTTCCAGTTCGATAATACTTCTGATCGTCATCATCATCCTCACAATCGTCATCCAATTGATATACATTGCTCCTTAAACATTCTTTCATCACATCCCCTAAATCCAACCCTCCACCTTCTCTACTGGCAGAGTCTTTTTGCATCCTCACCATTGATTTCATCTCCATATACTGCATCACCAATGGTGCACTCTTCATCAGATTTTTTGCCGTGACATCCTTCCCCCAGGGCAACATACGGGCTGCCTCCACTATCGTGTCCAACAGCTCCTTGTGCCGCAGTTTGCATGTGGAAACCACAGCGTGGAACTCTTCTGCCACATCACGGATGTGTACTGGTTCTATCCCGTTTAGCTCCACAAGGAACACCAAGATAGCAACAATCATGGGGACAGGCCTCCTCCCTGTTGTTAAGAAACATTTTGTTGCACACTGTATCAGAAAGACCCCTTGCTTCCGCATCCTATCCACAAAATCCCTCCCCAAATTGGAAAACCTAGAAAACCTCCTAATTGCCCTCTCAAACATTGCCACCACATCCACGATAGGTAATTTCCCCCTCAGTTCTAAGAAGTCCACGACACGAGTGACCATCCGACCAAGCTCATGTTGATCTTGACCCATCATAGATGCCACCTCAGTAATTGGCAGAGGGCAGTTTTCTCTCCTTGAGAAAACATAAGAGCACGCTGCTATCAGTACTTGAAACCAGTCGCCACTGCCAAACTCACCCTCGGTAATGTCATGGATCATCTCCTTGACACGTTCAGAGGAAGTACTAGATAGTCCGAGCCTGGAAGTGACGTCTTCGATGAGGTTATTAGCGTCGAAGACCTTTTTGTCCCTGTAGTTTAGGGAAGAGCCCACACCCGATGTACCAACACGAATGAATGTTCCAGTAGGGCCACTGGAAGTGAATATTTGAGCATCAAAGGTGTAAAGTTCAATAACCGTGCCACAGTTAGAGCACACTAAGATGTCAGAAACATCGTCGCGGATCACAGAGCTGGAATTGCATGTCTTGCAGCGGCTTTTCTCCATTCTTTTGGCGACAGAAGTGATTAATAGCTGGGCAGATTCTATACATTCAATATTTTCTGATCCATGGTGCTCTCTAATACATGGATTACAAAACAAAAGCGGTTACGATCCACACACTGAACTGCTCCTCCTCCTCAACTCATAAAACAGATCACTCTCCTACAGCCACTAATCACCCTTCAAAACACAAATTTGAGTGATGCTTAACATGAT
Source organism: Melastoma candidum (assembly GCA_023653495.1). Taxonomy (NCBI): domain Eukaryota; kingdom Viridiplantae; phylum Streptophyta; class Magnoliopsida; order Myrtales; family Melastomataceae; genus Melastoma; species Melastoma candidum. The sequence continues at coordinate 12,370,057 of CM042881.1, read as the reverse complement.
GATCCTCATAAAAACAACTGAAAAATAAATAATGCTCCGCTACCAAGAAGATTGGACAATTACAATATGTCGTAAAGGCAAAACTACATTCTACGTAGCACAATTACCATCCGCAGTTTTCATCCCAACCCAACCACCGACGCCCATCGCATCACAACGCAAAAATCCCCCATCAGGGGCTGACCGCAACACCCAGTGGAAGTCGTCATAACAGCACCAGAAAGGCTTCCATTCAAGCAATCAAAAAGGACGAGGCCTTTCGCATAAACTCGTTTCCTACGTAGCACAAAAATCGACCCGAAAGGCTTTCCTAGCCCTACATCAGTAGCAAACGATATACCCAGAAATCACGCAACGAAGGGGAGCCGTCTACGGGAAACACCGCAATCACAGAACCGGAATTACCTGCGGCGGGGGCACGTCGAGTTCTTCTTGAATGGACGGAATTTAAAGAAAGGCGACGCCTTGTAGGAGAAGACTGCCGCGGCGACACAGCAAAAACGACGTCGTACAAGGCAAAAGGTTGTTGTTCTTTATATTTCCGTAATTTATGGTATTAGTCCCAACTTTTGGAATTGATTGCAAAATAGTACATAATTATTCTTTTTAATAAACTCCCATTCAACTAAATTTTTAATTTAATTTTTGGTTCCATATGTGAGTGCTATTCAATTATGGAAATAATAAAAAATAGTGACTTAAGAATATAAAATAATTTGGAATCTTCCTGATAAACAAAACATTAAGGTAAGCTAAAGAAGGAACTGATATTTGAGAAGAAAAAGCAAACAAATTAGCGGTGTGTTATGTTGTGCGAGGAAAGTTCACAAACTAGATAAGTCTGAAAATAATTCACAAAATAAGGTGGTAGTTTCAAAATTCCCGAAATACTTTGTCGAAGTTGAACTTATATAATTCGATTTTGCCCAAGAAGAAAGTCGATCTTATAGAGCTCGACTGCCAAAAAATCCCCCTAAGATGTTTGACTTTCCTTTTTATTTTTTAAATATTTTTTTAACTTTTATAAGTCAAACTTATAGAGTTCGACTCTAGAAGTAGTTCGACTTCCTTCTTAGGGAAAAGTGAAACAAAGCCCGATGTTGAGCGACATAGCATGAGGCCGCAATATATTGAGCTGTTGGGGAAATTCCGTTGTCGTATCGAGCCTCGATAGTGAAACTTAAACGAAAAACACCACACGTAAGATTTACGTGGTTCGGCCAAAATCGGCCTACGTTCACGGGGAGGTCCTTCCGAGATTCCACTAGACAACCGAGATTACAAGTGTGTCGCTTACCCTCCTGATATACAAGAAAATTCTAACCCCAAATCCCGTAGAATAACCTACCCTGACCTGATGATGATTGTCTCTCTCGAATGCCACACACTAACCGTGTCCTAACTTGTCCTCTAATATTTAGATATTAGCCAAGAATCATATAATATCTAATCATAATATCAAAAGTTCTCAACTTCCGACCAAATCTTTAACAACGGGCTTCCCAACCTTCCTTGTGTGGTTAGAGGTTTTTCCTCCCTTCTTAGCACGTTGGGTCGTGACCAGCATCAGCCGAGTTGCTAGTCGGTCCGCCCTAACACTAAGGTTTACAAGGCATGGATCAATTCTGTTGCTCGTAAACAAGAAATCCGGCCACGACATCGTCACGCTCAACACACCAGGGAAGAAAGAAGACATGCAGCGTCGGGAGGCGCTACACAGTGTTCGACTAGAAGTTTGTCATCAATGTGGTCCCAGCGCCTGCAACCCAAGCATTAAGGACCCATGCTCCTGCACCCACGTTTCACATTGCAGCATACCGCGTGAAGACTCACACACCTGCACCTTCCCTAACCAAGAAAGAGGGCCACAAGTCCACCCGTTACAAGATTAGGTTGTGGTAAGATGTGAAACGACTTATAAAATTTTTTAAAATTTTTAATCTGAGGGTTCAACCGTAGTTGACCGGTTAAACAGCGAAACGACTAACTTGAACCGCTACCGTGGCGTCAGCTGCTGTCTTGTTCCGTAATTCTGCGGCACGTGTCCATTCCAATCCTTATCTCTGTGACACTAAAAAAAAATCCCCATTTGGGGTCAACGATAATTCACTGAGTACGCTCACCCATGCACACACGAAAACAGTGAGACCACTAAGTGAATCCTAACGTGTATTTTGAAAGTATTTATACACAACAGTTCAGAATCCCACAATACAACATCAACACAGTCATATTGAGTTATGATATCACTCATAAGATATTAAAAACAAGATGGCCAATCGAAACAGAAAACTCTCAAAGCGACTATCTCAATGCGACTCCCACAAACCACTCTGGCCAACAGTATCAACACTTCGAACGGTGCCAGGACCACCGAAGTGCGTCCCCACCCACTCCTCCGGGAGCACCCGGGTAACGACAGTAGGGACAACCACAAGTGATCGTTGCCTCCCCGTTCTCTTCCGACATCACAGTCGGGTATACATCGTAGTACCAGCAGGAATTCCGACTCTCTCTCCCATCAACATTAAGAAAATACATAAACAACACACTTTCCAGCTTATGAAGGATCGGACAGACTTATCTTGAGTTGGAACCCATTAAAAATCGTTAGCCGACCACACTGTCCTCACCACTTCAATTTCAACTCACTACAGCCAACTCTCCCCAATTTCAATTGGTCTCGGTACTCCATATCTTAGGAGGGGTGGCCACCGAATCAACTCAAAAATTGGCCACCAAACCTCTCGCATAGATAGAACGTGAGGGAACAGCACGTTCCTCGTATCGACGTCCAAGGCCACCAACAACCATTCATTCCATCGCGCGAGAGGGAAAGGGGCAGTCTATGTGATTTGCGCACAGAACCGGAACTCACTGTTGCAGCTCCGATGGAGGGAAGGTGGCGACTGCCTCAATGATCCGTCTAACGCTTCCTAGCAACACGACAAGATGCCGCGGCCGCCTCTACCATTCCTGGAGCAAGACGCAGCTAGCATCTCCGGTATTGGGAGCGGTCGACTGACTTGGTTAGTGACCAAGCAACAGTCACGCTGCCGGAACGCACCCAGTCTAGCCCGCTCGTTCGCGCGTCATCATCTCCGCCCTTCCGTACGCCCTTTAGCCAACAACTTCCAACTCAAATGCAGGGGCCTCTCGATTCGAATCGGTGGAAGCGCGGCTGTTCCAAACCCAAGCGACCAGGGAAGAGTCCCACGGACGATCAAATTGCAACCAGACGGCGGCCACGCTAAAGGAGCGAAGCCAAGCTCGCCCGTAGCCAATGCCCGTCGCCCTCATTCTCTTTCTCGCCAGGTTTCTCAATCCTTGTTCCCGTTCTCAATAATTGTAATATGTAGGTTCTGGAGCAGCGAGATCAAGACAGACCCACGCCCGCGCAACCGAGAACTGAAACTTATCGACCACCGACGACAAATCCCAACCTACCCGCCTCCCCGTCGTCCTACCTGAACAATCCACACACAAGACATCAACAAGGAGAAGTAGGGGAGAAACACGCAGAGAAACGTGAGGAGGTGGGCGAGAACGTACTGTTTGTCCAGAGCTCGAGTGAACCGATTCGCGGTCTTGGTGTTCCCTCACTCTTACACCCCTCCTTCCCTTCCTCCAGTGGAGCTGATTGCTGCCACCAGGGACGTCACGCATGCTCGAAGATCCCGATTCGTCCGGCAGCAACGCCGGAGGCGTATTCCAGCTCCGACAACGAAGTTTCAGAGGATGCGGTTCCAGGAGTGCATCTATCGGTGAGAAGCAAGGAGGTTACGGAAGATCGCAGTTTTCCTCCCTACGCGGAAGAGTTGCGACGAGGAAACGATCTCCCCCAACGTTCCCCACTTCTTTTCTCTTAACTCTTATCCAGATAAAACATATGTGGTCGGGGAGGGATTTCCTCTGACTCACATTATTGAGCCCCAATCCGTTTGTCTGATTGAATTATTTTGCTTTTTAGATAAGTTTTGCGAGAAGCCGTTTTATTTAACCAAAATGTTGCTCGGTATTATTATCTACTAATTGTGATTCTTGCAGTCAAAATTCCACGATGTTAGAACAAATCTCTTCGCTACTCAAATCCGATTACGTTTGGGTCCGGGCGTTCACTTTCTCGCGTGACGTAATCACACGTAACCGAATTCGAAGTTTCCATAACATTCGCTAATAACACCAATCGCTACGAGAATATTAAATTATCGTGTCACGTCGGATTTTGACCCATTCAACTGTTCGATATTTATTTAGTACTATTACCATAGATCGTACATATTTTATTCATACTAAAATCCGGGTCGTTACAATCCAGCCTCTTTAATTTAAATTTTGTTCTTGAAATTTCTTATTACATTATCTCACTCAAACAAGTACAGGTACATCTCTCTCATGCGGGACTCTGTTTCCACGTCAATTCCTCAATCTGGCCATGCATCCAGCGTACCCGTACCATACGAACCACTCTACGATGGAGCTGTTTCTCCATCCTATCCACAATCTCAATGGGCTCTGTGGTGACTTGCAGATTCTGAGCCACCTCAATCCGTTCATCATGCAGTACATGTCGAGGATCTGGAACGTACTTCCTTAGCATTGACACATGGAAGACGTTGTGGATGTCAGCTAACCTGGGTGGCAGGGCTAGTCTGTACACCACATTACCATTCCTCTCCAGTATCTCACATGACCATATAACCTCGGGCTCAATTTCCCTTTTAATCTGAATCCGAGGTTCATCTTCGTAAGAGAAAATTTCAAGAACACGAAGTCTCCTACCTCAAACTCAAGAGGCCTGCGCCACCTATCTGCATAACTTTTCTGTCTGCTCTGAGCAGCACGAAGACGATCCTAGATGAGTCTAATTGTCAGCGTGGTCTCTCGTACCATCTCAGGGCCTCGTTCTGTATGTTCTCCACCCTCATTCCAGCATAAAGGAGTCCTGCACGGGCAACCATACAGAGCCTCAAACGGTGCCATCTGAATGTCTTGCTGGTAACTGTTATTGTACAAGAACTCCACCAATGATAGCTGTTCAACCCAAGAACTCTCCATGTCCAAGGCACAAGCTCTCAACATGTCCTCGAGTATCTGGATGATTCGCTCGGTCTGACCATCTGTCTGAGGGTGGAAAGCTGTACTCATATTCAATCTCGTATCTATCAACCGCTATATAGTACTCCAGAAACGTGAAGTGAATCTCGCATATCTGTCAGAAACGATCACGCTGGGTACTTTGTGAAGGCGTATAGTCTCTTTCACATACAGCTTGGCCAACTTGGCAACCGAGTAGGTCAGGCTAATTGGGATAAAGTGGGCAGACTTAGTCAACATGTCCACTATGACCACACTGAATCGTAACCATGGGCAGTTCCGGTTAAGTTTGTCACGAAGTCCATGGCGATTTCATCCCATTTCCACTGGGGACTCGGCAGAGGCTGCAGTTCTCCCCCCGGTCGCTGGTGCTCAATCTTGACCCTCTAACAGGTCAAGCAGCGGCTCACGTATTGAGCCACGTCTCTTTTCATTCCTGACCACCAATGTTGTTTTCGTAAATTATGATATATCTTTGTGACTCCGGGGTGGATACTGTAAGCACTCAGGTATGCAAATACGTCCTTGGAAACGTAGTAGATCGTCATCAGATACGCTGAATTCGTTATCTGTCTGATCATGCAATCTGGATCGTATATCTGTCAGGTATTGATCCTGGTACTGAGCCTCACGAATCTGATCCATCAGTTCAGATCCGATAATCATGGTTTCTAGAAGGGCTCCACTGCCACGGAATCCCACTCTAATACCGATTTCGTTTACTTGTTCGCGTAATCGTCATTCATCTACCTCGATGCTGCCCGGTGAGGCAGTTTTGCGACTCAGGGCATCAGCTACCACATTGGCTCTACTTGGGTGGTAAGAAATCGTGCAATCATAGTCTTTTATCATCTCCATCTACCGCCTTTGCCTTATGTTCAGCTCATCTTGTGAGAACAGATATTTCAAGCTTTTATGGTCGGTGAATATTTCGAAAGTCTCACATACAAGTAGTGACGCCATATTTTCAAAGCAAGGACTACTGCGGCCAATTCAAAGTCATGAGTGGGGTAGTTCTGCTCATGAACCTTCAACTGTCTGGAGGCATAAGGCACTACTCGCCCATGCTGCATCAGCAATGCTCCTAATCCAAGATAAGAAGCATCGCAGTAGACTGCAAATCCTCCGCTGCCACTGGGCAAAACCAATACCGACACGGTAGTGAGCCGATTCTTTAGTTCGGAGAAGCTATTCTCGCAACCGTGGGTCCACTCAAATGTGATGCCCTTTTTCAACAGCTCGGTCAGTGATCGAGCGATTCGAGAAAATCCCTCGATGAAACGCATGTAATACCCAGCCAATCCGAGGAAGCTTCGCATTTCCGTCATTGTCGTAGGGCCAGGTCAGTTTAGAACAGCTTCAACCTTGGCCGGATCTACTGCAATACCCTCAAGGAATACAACATGGCCCAAAAAGCTAACGCTGCTCATCCAGAACTTGCACTTACTTAGTTTGACATTCAACTGGTTCCGTCGTAATAACACTAAGGCTAACCTCAGGTGCTCAGCATGTTCTTCCATGCTCTTATAATATACTAGGATATCATCTATGAACACCACCACGAACTGATCTAAGTACGGCCTGAAAATACGATTCATCAGCTCCATAAAGGCCACTGGTGTGTTAGTCAAACCGAACGACATTACTAGAAATTCGTAGTGTCCATAACGAGTGCGGAAAGCCGTTTTCATGACATCGGAATCTCATACTCTGATTTGATGATACCCCGATCTCATATCGATCTTGGAGTATACTACGGAGCCCTGAAGTTGATCAAAAAGGTCCTCAATATGCGGCAGGGGATATCTGTTCTTAACAGTAGCCTTGTTCAGTAGCCGATAATCGATACACATCTGTATCGTGTCGTCTTTCTTCTTAACGAATAATACTGGTGCACCCCACGGAGATACACTGGGGCGGATGAACCCCTTGTCTAATAGATCCTGGAGCTACACTTTCAATTCCTTAAGTTCGGCAAATCCCATACGATACGAAGCTTTAGAAATCGGTTCAGTTCCTGGTACAACATCAATTACAAAATCAACCTCTCTAGACGGTGGTAACCCAGGGAGTTCCTCAGAAAATACATCATCGTACTCCTGCACAACCGAAATGTACTACAGGCTCGGAAGTTCTTCCTTTAGATTAAGTACCAACGCTAGAAAAGCTTCTCCCCTATCGCGTAGAATCCTTTGTGCTTCAACCGCTGCAATCAATGGAATCCCATCACTCTGGTAACTCTTTGCGGCATACTGGTACGCTGGCTGTCCTGGTACCACAAACAAAATCTCTCTCCTGACACAGTCCACCATGGCGTGGCACTTCATCAGCCAGTCCATACCCAGTATGACGTCAAACCCTTTTATCTGAAAGACAATCAAATCAATCCATGATTGCAGCCAATTTACTGTTATCTCATAATCTCTGTACACATAACTCATTTTCATATTTTCTCCATTGGGCAACCATACCCTCAGGGGACTACCTTTCAAATCAATAACGAAACCATTTTTCTCTATGAAACTCTGAGAGATGAAGGAACGGGTAGCGCCTGTATCAAAGAGTGTCGTAGCATCCCACCCATTGACGAGAATCATACCTGTCATGGCATTTCTAGAGGGGCCTGCTCATCCCCAGCCTAAGGTGTTCACACGGCCGAATCCCGACGGCTGATTAACCGAGCCCCTAGATCCGTTCCTGCCAGGCATGTTATGGGACCTAGCAAATGAGGGACCAGCATCACCAGTACGGCTCCCAGTCAGTTGTGGACAGTGGCTCCGAATGTGACCTCTCTCGCCACATTGGAAGCAAGTGATTCCAATAGCTGGGCACGTCAATCCTCCATGAGATCATCTTCAGCGAGAGTAGGTAGGTGAGTGGGCGGGTCGTGCACCTCGACCGTATCCACTGGGCTTAGAAACCTCACTAGAACTGGGCTTCTTGCTCCCTCTGAAGAAGCGGCTCACGCCTCTGAAGAGTCTTCCGGACCTCCTCGACGGTCCTGCTTCCTCATTTCCTTTACATGCTTTCTACTCGTCCTTCTCTCTCGGCGATTTCTCTGTGATCTGATCTCGGTGGTACAGCTCCTCAAATGACTGTAACATTAGCGGCGCCAGCTTTGACCGAGTCCTCGGATTCAGGCTCATCGTGTACTTATGTGCCCTCTGTTCCGGCGTCGCCACCTGATCCGGGGCATACCTCGCAAGTTCCGTGAACTTGCGCTGGTGCTCATCCACTGTCATGTCTCCCTGTTCCAGCATCTCAAAATACTCTGATCTTGTCTAATCTCATGATAGCCGGAAGGAAATTGTCTAGGAAGGCCTGACGGAACTGTTCCCACACAGTGTCCTGGTAGTGTGCACGGACGGCCACCATGGAAGAGGTCCATCACAAGTCGGCACCCTCTCGTAGGTGATACTCGACCACCGCCAGCTTCTCGGCATCGGTATACTCCAGATACTTGAAGATCTTGTCCCAGTTTTGGAGGAAAGACTAGGCTTTCTCAGGCCCTTCAGTACCCTCAAAGGTAGGAGGGTTCATTTTCCCCACCTCTTTGATAATCCTCAGCTGGCGACGGTTTGTTGGTAACGTGCACGAGAACTCCAAGCAGTATTGCTTCCTACATCATCCGCCATCTGTAGAAATCAAACAGACTCGAATTAAGATTCTCGATGCAAGCGCGGTTTACTGGTGAGTTCTAAGTGTTTTTTGTTGGCGTGGTTCAATCTAATAAATCCACAGCCCTCTTTATAGACCAAAGTTCGTAGATCAATAATTCATAATTTATTGAAAACTGGCATGCTCACATGTAGGGTCACTATTTGCCTGCTATCTGTCGGCCTCATGATACACGTACACGCAATAATGTCGCCTTTTCCAGACTGATAAGATCCTCCGTTTACAGACGATTATTACATGTTGTATGCGGACAAATTCGAAATCAATCATGGCGACCTAGTGTGTTACGCTCGAAGGCGTCTCTGGCTTGTTCAAGTTCTGTTTGAGTGGCCGAAACGATCGATAAATGGAAATCCTGTACGTAATGATCCATTCCAGGGATGTCGTTCACAAAATCTCGGAAATCTTGGCATTTTCTAAGGCGGTCGACGGGAGCTTCCTCATCCTCAATCGCGGCAAGGCTAGCCATAACACATCTCAGTAGTGCATTGGTAAAGGCAGGTGGAGGTGGGCACGTTCAAGAGCGGTGAGGAATTGAGTGAGGATGTCCAGGCACTCAGCAACGGTAACGTCTGGTGCCAAATTCTCAATAACAGGGGCAAGGTTCGGAATATCCTCAACTTCTTTAGCTCCTGGAAGACCTCCACTCGATCCATCGTTGGGGTTTGCTTTGCCTTTTGACAGCTCTGGCATGCGTCCCATTCGTCGACTATCGTCATTATTCGCCATCCTATACAAGAACCAATTGAAAGTGTCACTCGTGTTTTTCAGGCTATAAGGTGATTTTCTCTTGGCGAACTTTTAGGCATATTTATAGTGAATTTTTGTTTCATAATTTAGCCGTTCGTCAAGTCTTTTTGTGTCACAGGCAAGTTACTGTGCCGGGTCACGTCTATCTGCACTCTGAAAGATTCTCAAACAGTGGAGATTGCGTCTGTGTATTCAGTTTTCCTTTACCTTATCAGTCGCTGCCTGGTTCCATCACTCACGGGTGGGTATACTATTCTTTTTAATTAAGCATAAAGCGCACACCAATTCTCCTTATTACTCCAAACTAACTCCGCTCTCATACCAACTGAAACGACCTACAAAATTTTTTAAAAAAATTTTTAATCAGAGGTTCAATCGTAGTTGACCGGTCAAACAGCGAAAACGACTAACTTGAACCGCTATTGTGGCGTCGGCTGCTGTCTTGTTCCGTAATTCTGCGGCACGTGTCCATTCAAATCCTTATCTCTGCGACACTAAAAAAATAATCCCCATCTGGGTTCAGCGATAATTCGCTGAGTACGCTCACCCATGCACACACGAAAACAGTGAGACCACTAAGTCAATCCTAACGTGTGTTTTGAAAGTGTTTATGCACAACAATTTAGAATCCCACAATACAACATCAACACAACCATATTGAGTTATGATATCACTCATAAGATATTAAGAACAAGATGGCCAATCGAAACAGAAAACTCTCAATGCGACTATCTCAATGTGACTCCCTCAAACCACTCTGGCCAACAGTATCAACACTTCGAACGGTGCCAGGACCACCGAAGTATGTCCCCACCCACTCCACTGGGAGTGCCCGAGTAACGGCAGCAGGCACAATCGTAAGTGGCCGTTGCCTCCCCGTTCTCCTCCGACATCACAGTCGGGTATACATCATAGCACCAGCGGGAATTCAGACCCTCTCTCCCATCGACATTCAGAAAATACATAAACAACATACTTTCCAGCTTTTGAAGGATCAGACAGACTTATCTCGAGTTGGAACTCATTAAAAATCGTTTGCCGACCACACTGTCCTCACCATTTCATTTTCAACTCACTACAGCCAACTCTCCCCAATTTCAATTGGTCTCGGTACTCCATATCCTAGGAGGGTGGGCCACCGAATCAACGTGGAAATTGGCCACCGAACCTCTCGCATAGACAGAACGTGAAGGAACGGCACGATCCTCGTATCGACGTCCAAAGCCACCAACAACTATTCATTCCATCGCGCGAGAGGGGAAGGGGTGGTCTATGTGATTTGCGCACAGAACTGGAACTCACTGTTGCAGCTCTGATGGAGGGAAGGTGGTGGCTGCCTCAATGATCCGTCTAACGCTTCCCAGCAACACGGCAAGATGCCGCGGCCGCCTTTACCATTCCCGGAGCAAGACGCAGCTAGCATCTCCGGTATTGGGAGCGGTCGACTCACTTGGTTAGTGACTGACCGAGCAACAGTCACGTTGCCGGAACGCACCTAGTCTAGCCCGCTCGTTCGCGCATCACCATCCCTGCCCTTACGTACGCCCTTTAGCCAACAACTTCCAACTCAGATGCAGGGGCCTCTTGATTCGAATCGGTAGAAGCGCGGTTGTTCCAGACTCAAGCGACCAGGGAAGAGTCCCACGGACGATCAAATCACAACTGGACGGCGGCCACGCTCAAGGAGCGAAGCCAAGCTCGCCCGTAGCCGGTGCCCGTCGCCCTCATTGTGTTTCTCGCCAGGTTCCTCAATCCCTGTTCCTGTTCTCAATAACTGTATTCCGTACGTTCCGGAGCAGCGAGATCAAGACTAACCCACGCCCCCGCAACCGAGACCCGAAACTTATCGACCACCAGCCCACCCCTATGACGACACCGACAACAAATGTCAACCTACCCGCCTCCCCGTCTTCCTACCCGAACAATCCGCACACAAGACATCAACAAGGAGAAGTAAGGGAGAAACATGCAGAGAAACGAGGGGAGGTGGGCGAGAATGTACTGTTCGTCTAGAGCTCGAGTGAGCCGATTCGCGGTCTTGGTGTTCCCTCACCCTTGCACCCCTCCTTCCCTTCCTTCAGTGGAGCCGATCGCTGCCACTAGGGACGTCACACAAGCTTGAAGATCTCGATTCGTCCAACAGCGACGCCGAAGGCGTATTCCAGCTTTGACAACGAAGTTTCAGAGGACGCGGTTCTAGGAGTGCATCTATCGGTGAGGAGCAAGGAGGTTACGGAAGATCGCAGTTTTCCCCCCTACGCGGAAGAGTTGCGGCGAGGAAACGATCTCTCCCACCGTTCTCCCCTTCTTCCCTCTTAACTCTTATCCGGATAAAACGTATGTGGTCGGGGAGGGATTTCCCCTTACCCACATTATCGAGCCCTAATCCGTTTGTCAGATTGAATTATTTTGCTTTTTAGATAAGTTTTGCTAGAAGCCGTTTTATTTTACCAAAATGTGGCCCGATATTATTAACTACTAATTGTGATTCTTACCGTCAAAATTCCACGATGTTAGAACGAATCTCGTCGCTACTCAAATCCGATTACGTTTGGCTCCCGGCGTCCCCTTTCTCACGTGATGTAATTACATGTAACCGAATTCGAAGTCTCGATAACATTCGCTAATAACATTTGTCGCTACGAGAATATTAAATTCTCTTACCACGTCGAATTTTGACCCACTCAACCGTTCGATATTTATTTAGTACTATTACCATAAATCATATATATTTTATTCATACTAAAATTCGGATGGTTATAAGATTTCTACGACGAAGGACAATACGACTGATCAGTTTCCAATGATCGGTACAACCCTTACGGTGGATCACAACGGAGACGAACGATGCCACGGCTGACCACTGGCATTGCCGGCATAAGCAGCAATTCAATGAGCGTTGCAAAGTAATTTTTTCATGATGGAAGAGTAAGAAGATCAGAGGGAAGAGATATTAAATTAGGAATGAATCCAAATTAATACTATCCTTTTTGGGCAAATATCTTAATTTTGGCTTTTTGACTACTATTATCGTTAGGAAAAGCACGATCATTTTTTATGTGTTCTTTTTCTATATAACAAAAACCGTGATTGAGCCATAAACATCACATAGGAAGCAAAATGGATCGACCCCTCCGAGGTTTTCTGATGATCTTACTACTTTTCTCTGTGAATGTGCAGGCCACGACCGCCCGTAGCCCCAACCCGAACTTTCCATCCAAAACCTACGTGGAGATAGACAACCACTTGCCCGAGAAACTCACGCTCCACTGCAAATCCAAGGACGATGATTTGGGGGTCCAAGAACTGCAACCCCAGACTAGGTGGGGTTTCCGATTCCAGCCCAAACTTTTCGTGGAGACCACACTTTTCTACTGCACCTTCGCTTGGTTTGGCAGTCCTGTTCAGACCTTCGACATATACGTAGAGCGGCGGGATGCGTCCCGTTGTAAGAACTGCATTTGGGGTGTGTATCCTGCCGGCCCTTGCTTGTACCTCGACCCTCCTATTTGTTATTCTTGGAATTCATGACCTATCATGACATAAACTAGCGATTCATGACAGTAAGAGTCTTTTACAATTCCAACAACCCGAAATTGAATACTTGCAAGTTCAACGATGTATTGTAATGACCCCTAAGACATTCCCCGGTTGACCGCTTTTTGCTTCCTCTTCTTCTTCATTGTTGCTGGAATGCGTGTATATGGAGATCCGGTGTTCATGGAATCTCGAGATTGTGGTGAATTGGTGATGATGGGTTCCATGACCCTGTCAATGCGATTATTAATGTCGTTTAATCTTGTCCCTCGGCTTCTTTTTGGCTAATTGATTGTGCTAAGATTCAACAACTACTACCATATATATTTGAGGCTAGTAGAAAGTTCTACAATAATTGGGATAGATATGGAAAAGTTTGGTGGTTCAGAAGAGTCTAATAAGGTTTTGAAGAAATCTAGTAGATCTTTGAATATATTAGAAGCTTATAATATGGTAGATGTTTTTAGGATATTATAGAGTACCTTAGCCCAACCAGTATGTCTAAGTAGGGTTCAGGGGCTTCACTTGTTATCAATACTCAAGAAAACAAGTCAAGTGAGTTCATCTTCCTCCTCTTCCTTGTTTAGGATTTCAAAAGTATGGCCAAAGACTAGTGTTCGTCTTGATCAACTCTAAGTCGAGATTTAAAATTTGGCATCTGAGCTGGTCGGTAAGGGCCGAAGTTGATACGGGGACGGCAAGGAATTGATGGTTTCAATATAAAAAATGAATGGGGTCGTCACTCAGAAGGATGCGGAATGAAGTAACGCTCGAATGGATGGAATGTTGTGTTTAGGGGTGCGGCTGGAAATATGAATAGAACTGGGGATAGATGAAGGGTAAGTTGAGAACAACCTCCACGGATACAGATTCACCACCGTGAAAGAAGCCTTGAATAGACTCGTTTGATCATGGATATCGAGACATCACCACGAACAAGACGAGGGTGGGGAACAACGTGGAGGATACAGAAACACCACCACCGGTTGAACGCTTAACTCAATCCGCACTTAGAGTCCACCAAATGAAAAAAGAGGTTGAAGAAAAATCCACTCACTTCGGACAGAAGACAGTCTTACAAAGGGGCTTATAATCCAATAATCAAAAGTTGCTTCAAATGATTTACAAAGTCACCTTATACAGTGGCCTTGAGAAGAAAATGAATTAAATGCAAGCAACAACCCACTAAATACATGCAGATTTTAATACTAGCCATAATGGCTTATTGGAATGAATACAACTAAATGCAAGATAGTGGAGACATGAGTAGTATTGGAATTCAATGTGTCTTCAATGCAGGGTTGCTTTTGCTTCGACCAGACTTGCTTTGAGAGATCCTTTACTTCGACTGAAGTGTAAGTTAGTCGATGATGAGCAAGCTGATAGCTCTAGTCGATGGTGCGTCGATGATTCTTGTATCAGAAGTTTTATGAAAATTTTGTGAGTAAGCTGCAATCTAATATTGCAATGAGCATATGTTGGGAACCACGCTACCATTTCAAATGTGGAATTCGGTATGGCGGGATTCAACAGGATGCTGAAAGAATTAAATAACCAGAATTATAGCACGTGGAAGACGTACATGAATTCATGTCTCTAAGTTATTTCTAGGAGATTATTGACTAAAGTGGAACGACCCAACTGGAGGATAATCTTTTCATGCTGCGGAAATGGCGAACTCAAGTTGGTAATGCCATGTTCGCCATTAAAATCACCATTGAGTAGGTGATGCTGGAACATGTAATGTCATGTCGAAGGAGGCCTGAGAATTTTAGCAACTAAGCTCGAAGAAAAATTGTACGAGACTTTAATTGCTAGAGAGTAATATATTCGTAGGTAGATAAACTTACGAATTATCCAGTTTTTCATTATAGTGAAGTCTATATACTGGGAAATTTTCTTAGTTAGATCAAAGATTTAGGATTAATGATAATAGAAAAGGATGATCATTATTCATGAATTAAGGTCAAAATATAGAGAGCTTCTTACGGCAATGCAAGGATAGCTCACGTTGTTGTTTCTGAAAGGTTTAGAAAATTTGCTAGTTAATCAGAAAGAGCTATACATGTCTGTGAGGCGGGCTACAGAGCAGCAAGAGTAGAACTTTCTGACCTGCCAGTGATGAATAGACTCCAAAGAAGACAGCAGAAACTAATGCAAATACGAGGACGACGATCTCGGGGTCCAAGAAATGCCTACGCAGGGTCGCTTCCAGCCCAACGTTATCATCGAGACCACCCTTTTCAACTGCAGCTTCGTTTGGGCAGGTGGTCTGGTTCAATACTTCAACGTATATGAAGAGCGCAGAGGAACGAGCACCACTGTAAGAACTGCATTTGGAACGTGAAGCCCGACGGCCCTTGTTTGCTTCTCAACGCTTATGTTTGTTATCCTTGGAATTCATAAGCTCGATCACAATAATAGACTGTGACTCTTTCGAAAATAAAACTGATTGCATATTTGTTCTTACACCATTTAGAAATCACATCGGAGATTCACAATCGTTTGTCTACATGCCGCCGAAACTCTCCCTTAACATTTCATCCCATGTATCGTGCCAAGGCTCGAACCTGTGGACAATGATGACATCGGAGTCACGTCCATGATATCCCCTGTGTCGGTCCCCAGACTCATGGCTGGCCACACGAATGCCGGCTTCAATGGCGGCACGGCCGGTGCGGGGACTGATCCCGAAATGATCTGCACGATTGATTGAGTCTTAGGCCTTTCGCTGGCGCTGGGGTGTGTGCAAGCTAGCCCGAGAAGGAGTAACCTTTCTGCCTCCTCGACTTCAAATTCGCCGCACAGGCGTTGATCAACTGCGTCCAGGATCTTCCCATTGCGATGCAGTGACCACACCCAGTCTGCCAGATAGCTGAACGGACCAACCTTAGCGCATGGCCGCTGCCCACAGACCACTTCGAGTACTATAGAGCCGAACCCAAACACGTCTGACTCGCGACTAGCCTTCCCAGTGTGGAGGCATTCGGGAGCAATGTACCCAATAGTACCCGGAACGCCCTCATGCTCAGCGTAAGAGGTCATCTCGTTATCGATCGCACGGGCTAGTCCGAAATCACCTAGTCGAGCATTGAAGTCCGAGTCAAGCAAAATGTTGCTGGCCTTAAGATCGCGGTGGAGTACCTTCTGGTCGAACTCGTCGTGGAGATAGTGAAGCGCGGATGCAACCCCAGACACAATCTTGTACCGGAGGTTCCAGCCGAGCGGTCGCCGATCTGGGCTGCAGAACAGGTGGTTGTCCAAGCTTCCGTTGGGCATGTACTCATAAACCAGAAGCAACATCCCATTCTTATGACACCATCCTGCATAAAAACTCGAGTAAGCTCACTGAGAATGCGGATCAGTTGGCAGGCCCCCTCCTCGCTGGAGATTGAGGACCGAGAGGAACTTACCAAGTAATTTGACAAGGTGCTTGTGCCTTAGTTTATTGATGATCGTGAGCTCTGCCAAGAAATCATCCTTTCCCTTCATGCTGTCCCTGGAGAATTTCTTCACCGCAATCACCGAATTCTCCTTCATCAACACACCTTTGTATACGACACCATATCCGCCCTGTCCCAGTTTGTTGCTTTCGTTGAAATCGTTCGTCGCCTTCTTGATTTCGCTGAACATGAATTCCCGAGGAGTGCCTGGCAAGCTTTTGAGAGTATCCAGAATCCTCGGATCATTGTTTTTTGCCCTTTTGATGTGAAGGTACCTCAACAGGATGAACATCACGACCGCAGTCATGCTGCCCCCGACTGCTATCCCCGCTATAAGGATGATGTTCACCCCCTGGTTGGACCCCGGCAGTTCCTCGATGGTCAGATTCCAATATAATACGCAATTTAGTTCCACCGCATCCCCTGTCGACCCCGAGAACCCGAAATATGAGTACTGCGATGCAAAATGGCTGATGTCAAGTCCTGTTGACATGATTGGGTACTGTGGCTTGTCCTTGGTGAGGTTAGGAGCGTCCTCATCAACCATGTAGACCTTTATCACCTTCTCCACGCCGTTGTACTCGACCCACACATGGAAGAATTTCGAACCCCTGGGGGCCAGCTCGAGGCCGTGGTCAGCAAGCGAGACAGTCACATCGGACACGATGGAGTTGATGTTGAGCCCGACGTGGTTGTCATCCGGGTCGAAATCTTCCTTGAACGTGTCAAACTCAACAGCAATAATCCAGTTGGAAGCAGAGCCATCGGTGGTCGCATTCGTCAGGCCGAGATACTGGCCCGAGCTGTTGAGGGGAATCACGAGATCCGGAGCGATCACGAACGCGAGTCCCTCGCCACGAGGCTCGGAGCTGTTAAGGCGGAAAATGTTGATGAGGAAGGAAGAGTTGAAGGAGGCGACGTGACCGGAGGCGCTGTCGAAAAGCTTGAAGGGGGAGGGGAGGAGGATCCGGCCATAACGATGAGAGAATGAGAAGTGGGAGTTGGCGGAGTCGGGGGTGAGCTGGAGGGCGCCATTGCTGATGGTGGAGGAGCCGGAGACGGAGAAGGAGGTATAGTAGGAGGAGTCGAAGGGGCCGAACTTGAAGGACTTAAATGGGAGTGACTGCGAAGTAGAAGGACTCCTCAGAAGGAACGTCACAAACACGACGCATTGAAGAAGAAGAGGAGGAGGAAGAGAATCCATTGAAATCTAAGCGGGGGAGGAGGAGACGGACAGATTTGGGTTTAAGGACATTATTCTTCAAGGTTAGGTAGGTTCTTTTGTAATAATAATAATTGTTATTACCAGGGGATGGATGGATGATGTTATGGATGAGTTCCATCCTAAAACTAAAATAATCATCGTGGTTTAAGTGTGAACATGACAATTAGAGGAAGTTTTTTCCTTTTATCATTATTATTTATTATTGTTGGGAAAAAAGAAAATCTCGGGTGAGGCACATGCAAAGGCAGCCTGGTCTTACCAATCGAATATTTGTTTGTTTGCCTTTTTTGGGTGCTCAGATAGAGAAAAATAAAAAAGGAGAATCTCAACCTTAATTTATTTAACGTGCTAAGACTAAATTACTAAATTAAGTTTCAAATCTCCCTCCTTGGATATGAATGAATTGAAATGGGCTTTGGGTCGGGATTCCATTGGGCCTGTAAATCGAGCTGATCAAATGGGCTTATTATTACCGGCCCATATTAGAAGCCCATCAAGATCCAAAAAGGAATAATTCCCGATGCGAATGAATCACTTACTTGGTTGAAATGCGTGATGGAATGCCCGTTGAGTTAGCAACCCCGTAGAACAAAAAATTGGCAATAAAAAGATATAAAATTCAAAAAATAGTAAAATATCCATCGAAAATTTCCAAATTTTAAAGTAAAGTAAGAAAAATCTGTGAAATTTCCCATTTATTTAAATTAAAAATAATTAGGAAACAAAGCGATTAAATGTATCTATTTATCTACTACCGCAAAATATGCCAGAGGTGTGGCTTCATTCGCACAGAGGGTGTTGATAGGGGGTTTGTGATATACATATATCCCGTTGGAGTGTTAATTATAAGAATAACAACTTAATGGGGATTTTGTAGCCCAACAACGTGGTGCAATGTGTCTACACAAAATTTGTTTGTTTGTTTTTTTTTTTCCTTTTTTATACACCATAACACACCGAAGCATTGTATAAATTCGACTCAACTTTGGATGAGATTCAAGCTTAGGAGTTGTCAGTTCATCCATTTCGAGGGAGAGAAGATAAATTCGTTAGGACAACTAAGGATAAGGATAAAACGACCCGAAACAAAAAACCCGAGTCATTCGTTAATTATTGTCCATATCCAAAATATTCTTTTTATACCTAGAATATTCATAAGAACTATACGTGGTAATTCATTTATTTGGACAATCATAGTTTGTCATGTATAGTTCTTACCATGTATCTTTGGATGACAGGATTCTTATCCTATAATTATTTAAAAACAAATTAAAATCACTTAATTACACTTCTTCACAAGGCCCATATTTTGATTGGAGTAATGGTGGCCCGTCATGTGATTCAACTCCCCCCCCCCCCCCCCCCCCGGGTTATAATTCAATTTTATTACAAACATGCAACGAAATTACATGGACTCTGGACATCCGGTAGCTTTTGTCTGTACGTCTATTAATTTTTAAAATTCAACAAACATTTTAATTGGTACTTAACGCCGAGTTCATTTATAAAAATTGAGAATCCCGAGTTTATTTATAAAAATTGAGAACTCGGTTTTTAACATGACATTTGAGACACCAAATTCTATTTAATTTTGAAAAATTAATACTTTAATTCGTGACATATTTTTTCCGATAAATTTTATTTCGTAAGATCAGGCAGCCGACAAACGTCGCCATTTAAGAAAGAAGAAAGATAAAAAGAACTAAGTCTTCAATGCAGGTCATCATCACACGTCCGGCAGGGGAAGTCGGCGTCGCGATCTTTATATAAACCCGGGTTGGGGGGGGGGGGGGGGGAAGAAACGTGATAACCTAATTCTGCTCATCAATAATAATAGACCTAATTAGTAATTATATCATGTATTATATTCATTTTTTTCGATCTATCATGTCGTTTAAAACGTATACTATAGTAACCCGTACTTAAGGCGTTATTTCGACGTTATCCTCCGTTAGCTTCCTTTCTGACCGAATCTGACGTGTCCGCACACGTGGCTATGACGGCGTTAAAAATCACCGTTAGCCAAACGATAAGATAGATCGGAAAAATAGAAAAAGTACATGATATAATTGCTAATTAAGCCAAAAATATAAAAGATTCACATAGTCCAAAATTAGCTCGAGCCCCTAAACCTTTTAAGGAAAGAATGAAATAAACCCTGTCAATTTCGAATTCTTCCCCACACATGTCAATTTCGGATGGCGATACCTGTCTGAGATAGAAAATGGAATCGGTTCTCCGCTAAACGTCGGGTGAGGTATGCCAGGTAAGTTACAGCTGATGCTAATGTACACGGGCTTACTTTCCCTTAGGGTGGTCGAAACGGCTTTGTCGATTTGTTCATGGGCATCTTCCAGGTTTTTCACGACTGCCTAAAATACTCATGAATTGACAGAAGTACTTTGCATTCGGACCATTAATTGGAAAAGAAACCGCATTATTGAATACACAGACCCGAGAATGTCTAAACTGGTAGCAGGTCATAGTTTGGAAGCAGGGGAGCTCCTTAGTGAAATCAGGCAACTAATGGTGTGGTGCAGGATCCGGTTACTCCCATCGTGTTGGGACACGTCGAAAAAATAGGGTATAGAACATGATATATTTGCTAATTTGGCCGTTTTATTTTAACGGTGTCAGAGCCACGTGTGCGACACGTCGGAATCCGTCAAGATGGAACCTAACGGAGGATAACGTCTTAAGTTCGGATTATTGTACGTTTCAAACGATGGGATGAATCGGAAAAATGGGATATTGTACATAATATTTACTAATTTGGCCATAATAATAATAATAATAATAATAAATGCCTACTAATAACAAACAATCCATCCAACTTTTAATAAACCCTTATGATTAATTAATAACGTAAGGAAAGTACTCTTTTTCTTTTTACCAAATTCGATGCTGTGACCCGAATGATCTCGGATCGTAACCGACCAGAAGAATTTTTTATACTTATAAATTTTTTTTGTTAAACCGAGGGATGAAGAAGGTCTGGAAATTTCCATACCCCGCGAGATTTCCTCGATATCGTCAAACCCCCCCCCCCCCCCCCCCCCTTCTAGTTTTTATCTCACTTTCGGACATCCACAACACTCCCCTCACTCCCTCCATCCGTCCCGAGTCTGTCGTCCTCGCTGGGTTTGTTTTTGGTTTTTACTTGGGAAAGAACCATCCCCACCCTCCGTCCTTCCTTCCTTCCTTGTCCTTTACCTCCCCCCCTCTGCATGCGTTGCCTCCCCATCCGTCCATCGTCGCGACGAGTCCTTTCCGTTGATTTCGTAACTCGGGAAGAAGAAAAAACGTGACTTGCCGCTTTTTTCGTTTCTGGGTCCTGTTCCTTTTTTGTCTGCGGGGATGGGCGAGGATGGTTGCGGCGGGTCCAAGAAGCAGAGGGAGGAAGAACTCCCTCCGGCGGAGAAATCTAGGGTGTTTAACGGGAGGGAGGAATTCCAGTCCTCGAACGTGTTTTACACAGTAGTTGCTCTGCTGATATGGCTCGGGTCTATCCATTTCGACGCTGTTCTCATCCTCCTCTCCCTCCTGGTCCTTCCTTTCTCCAAGGCCCTCCTGTAAAATCGAATCCCTCTTCGGCTTTTTTTTCTGTTGCTCTGTTTCCGTTGTTGGGTTCTGTGGCTTCACGTGATGGGTCGTCAGAAAGTTGGTGTCTTTCTGTGACTGGGTTGGTTCCTGTTTTGATTCCAAGGGTGTTGGGGTTGCTGGCTGCTTTCATGGTGATCCCCATAGATGATCGGAGCAAGACCGGGAGGAAACTTTCCAGGTGATCCTTGAGTTAGCTCCTCCGTGTTCTGCTTTTTCCGCACGATTCTGAGTTCCGTTTGTTTCGATCTGTTGCAGGTACATCTGCAAGCATGCGTGCCGCTATTTCCCGGTTACTCTGCATGTGGAGGATATGACGGCTTTCGATCCGGGTCGCGCTTATGGTTAGTTTGTTGCTTGCACTGATTGGTGGTCAGCTTACTTTATCTGGTGGCGGATATATTTGGGAGTGACGCTAATTGCTGCTAGTAACGGATGGTTATGGTTTAGACAGACGGCTTAACCCCTTTTAAATATGTAAGTGATTGTACTGTGGTCATGGATTTGATTCACTTGATATATCCTAGAAGGATCGACCTTGTCCTGTTGTTGTTAGCTGGTAAACCTTTCACATGGCTCTCTGCTAATTTTGGCCCTATATATTTCCTGATTCCTTGGCCTTCTGGATTCCTTCTAGTATGAGTCTTGGTCCCTGCCTAAATCTGTTTTTTTTTTTAAATGCAATTATGCACAGTTTTTGGTTATGAGCCACACTCTGTTCTTCCGATTGGCGTTGTTGCGCTGGCCGACCTTACCGGATTCATGCCTCTTCCAAAAATAAAAGTTCTAGCCAGTTCTGCCGTAATACACCATCTTTTTCATCTTTTATTCCATTAAATTATGAGTTTGGCCTTTCACTTTGTCTTTTGGCTGAATCTGTTGCAATGGGGAACTTTTTGTCAGGTGTTCTATACACCATTTTTGAGGCACATCTGGACATGGTTGGGTCTGGCACCGGCAACCCGGAAGAACTTCTCCAGTTTGTTGGAAGCCGGATATAGTTGCATCATTGTGCCCGGAGGCATCCAAGAGACATTCCTCATGGAACATGACTCTGAGGTCTTGAGCCATGAAACAACTCCCGTTTTGTTTACAACAAAACTTCCATTCAAGCAATAATGAACATCCTCTTGCAGATTGCATTCCTTAAATCTCGAAGAGGATTCGTTCGCATAGCCATGGAAATGGGTTGCGCTCTCGTTCCAGTCTTCTGCTACGGTCAAGTACTGATACCTTCTCCCCGAAGCTTATTCTACATTTTATTTACACACTCAATCATTATTGGGTATTGTCAACCCTTAACTAGGAACTTGCTTATGCTGTTCTTATTGAAACAGTCGGATGTATATAAATGGTGGAAGCCGAGCGGCGAGCTCTTTCTGCGGTTTTCCAGGGCCATCAAGTTCGCTCCCATCTCCTTTTGGGGTATTCTTGGGTGAGTTTCTTCCTATTCACCTTTGTGTAACACCAATCCTGGTGTCTACTTTCCTCGTTTTAGAATTCATTCCATTTGCAGGACTCCGCTGCCATATCAGCGTCCAATGCACGTCGTAGTCGGGAAGCCGATTGATTTAACGAAGAAAGTTAACCCCACGATAGAAGAGGTACATACATCGACCCAACGACCATTGTATGTAGACGATGTGGATGATTACATCTCCGATAAACTTCGATGCAGATCAATGAAGTGCACACCCAGTTCGTGGACGCCCTCATGGACCTTTTCGAGAGGCACAAGGCAAAGGTTGGATACCCGGACCTTCAACTGAAAGTCCGTTGAGCAGCTCATTGGCGACCGATATCTCCTTCGGCTGCGCACAGAACAACGAAACTCACCCCAAGGGGAGCTAAGTACCATAGAATAAGCTCCTACGCCAACCCTGACTATATCACGTGCATATCGCCGCATCGTGGACTTTTCCTTATCAAATCATCCGGTGCTCTATCTGTCGAAAGGCATACTCATCTCATGGGCTCTGCTGGAAGTCTGGTATAGAAATTCGGTCAATATACAAAGAAAGATTGATGTTGTTATCACTTTAACCCAAGGGTCAGCGACACTGAAGCTGAAGCGTAAGCCCACAACAGGATCACGGAACACTGTCTCCCCGACTCCGAATAGTTGTCATCGTTCCTGCCGAAATCACAAGCAACAGCTCATATAAATCTCCCCATAAATCCAATATTTTGATGCTGTGGATAGGAAGAAAAGGAAAATGCACTAATCTGCAGATATTACCTGTGCTTACATCGATAAGCACCGGTTTCTCAAGTAGGAGGACAATCCACAGTACTGACCCGATAACAAACGTAATGAGAATAATTATCGGCATGAACCACCTGCATCGTGACACAATGATTATTGGGCTGTATCTTGATAAACACGATGCATGACCGAATGACGGCAAACATAAGACTAGCAACTCGGCATTGTCAGGCTTCTGTATGTGATGGACTTGGCCAGGTAGCCGACGACGACAAGCGCTGGATTAAAGACGAAAAATGCCACCTACATCCAGGTCATTTGACTAAACCCGTGAAGAAGATGCAGCTCGACAGAACTTACATTGTTCAAATGCTTTCTCGCTTCTTCTCCCAATGCATCCACCGGGCCAATTGCAAGGAATAATCCAAGAGCTGTCAGTAAAAGGACCTTCAGAATCGATATGAATGCGGTAACAAAGAGGTCAACCAGAGCCATGGTGCAAAGGAGTGGCCTCTTAGGTTTAAACGGCGCTGCTGCTGCTCCATCCAGAAAAACCATCGAAGAGCAGGCGTAATTCTGAGAATTTATGCAAACAAAAAACAAGATCACAACAAGCCACTGTTTCCGAAAGTGTAGTAAAGAAACAAACACCCGCCCGACTCCCTCGACATCGGCCCAGCCGCATCACTCATAGACAAGCTTTAGAAGTCAAAGTGGAAGGACTCTCGGCAGAAACGACAACTGCTAAAGGAAACTGTAAACTTTGATTCTGTGCAGGTCGGTCCAAACTAACATATACCAAATTCGACAACGAAAACGGAGGAGAGGAGGCGGATTCACGTGATCAACCGAGTTCAAGATAAATCGGGTGGCAGCGGCCTGCGGGTGCAAACTTCGGCACGTCCAAATGACCTACAGCCGACGGCGAGCCTTTGCCGGCCAAGACGTTGGAGGGGGAGGGGGAGGGAGACAAAGATCAGTCGCATGTGCCGCGTAACCGAAAAAAAAAAAGAAAAGGAAGAAAGAAAGAAAATGCCACGGTGAGCGAAGGGATTGTTACGGTTGTCACGTGCACATGCTGACGTGGCGTGGATTTTCCCCAGGGGGGATTCGTACTTTTTCTAATAACGGAGGGGAAGGCCGGCGTAAGGTCAAAACGTAGGTTTGATAATGAGAAGTTAGTGAGTTAACAATAATAGGCGGAAAAGGTTGCGGAACAAAATCAGGATTATTTATGACATTAAATTTTATTATTGTTCATTACACGTGTCACCCAACCTGTCCTACGTGTCTAAAACTGACTTTTTAAAAAAATGAATAATGAAGAAATGAAAATAGGAAAATTCATTTCGGGGAATTTCTTCACTTCCCTCCCCCATCGAAAACCCTTTTTTCTTTCAAGAGTCCGTACCATTTTCCCTCCCGTGGGGGGATAAATCTCGCATCTTCCGAGGCGGGGAACTCGCTCTCTCCGGACCCAGATGTTTGTTTCCCCTCCTCCCTCCCCGTTGATGTTATTTCATTCGAGTCTGGTTTGTTTTTGTTTTATGTTCTTATGAGTTGTGGTTGTGGGGCTAGGGGTTTAGTGGGTGATGAGAAGTTAGCTCGTTCCTTCCTTCTGTTTGTTTAAAGGTTTGGAATTTGCGAACTGGGCATGCGAAAGTTTGGGGCTTTTTCCTGTGTTTCATGCCTTAAAGGTGTTTCCTTTTTTTGCTTGGATTTCGGATTCCCTCGGTTTTTGTGCTTTTTTATGTCGACGAAGAGGAAAACCTTCGGGGGGTTGTCAATGTGGGTGTGAAGCGGCGCATGTTTCGAGGGACTGCCCGTGTGTCTGAGCGTGAGCGTGTGTGTTATTGGGGATTTGGGAGGAAGGCCTGCGATTATCAACCCAACCCCCCATCTTCATGATGATTTCTCGATATGTTTGTTGGGAGTGCTTGTTGTGTCGTGTTGTTGTTTTTAGGTGGCTTTTGTTGACTGGGGTCGTTATTTATGTTGCGGATTTTTGTAGTTGTCTGGAAGCTGAAAATGCCGGTCAAGATGGAGGGGAAAGAGGTTCCTTCAAACGTGGATTTTCAGGGGAGGGAGTTCGAAGAGAAACCTAAAGAGGAGAATTTGGATTCTCTTGCTGAAGCTGTGGATGAGTCATGGAAGAATGCTGAGAATGGTCACCCTTTGCTGGTAGGGGACGTTTTTGGCCCCCAAAAAGAGGATATGCATGATGGTGTGCCTAATTCCGTGCCTTATGACGATGAACCTGTAATCAAATTGGCGGTGGAGCCCTTAAAGCTAAATGTGCAGCAAGTAGATGCGTCGAGATTTGATCTTGGAAAATCCAGTTCGAACTATTTGTTTCGTTTAGATGCTGATGACGGAGGCGATGATTCCGGGACAGAAGAGGAGCAATCTGAGTTCTTGAAGGAGCTGGAGAAGTTCTTCAGAGAGAGAAGTGCTGAATTCAAGCCTCCAAAATTGAGAGGAAAGGGAGTGAATACCCTTAAGTGAGTTTTCTTGATGTTCTTTTCCTTGGTAATTTTACGGTTAATTCAGCATTTAACTTTGCAATTACTGAATAAGGCTATGGCGAGCTGTGATGAGACGAGGAGGCTATGACAAGGTATGGAGACATTCTATGACTTTACAATGTTGACCAAACATTTTGTTGTGCACCAACACGACACTCACATGCATCACTGATTAACCAAGGACTTTTATTTTTAATATTCCATTTGTCTCAACATCCTTTTTCCTATCTTTTTTACTCCATTTGGGTTGTAAATGGTGGACAAGAGTCTTTCAATCTGATCTGGCATCATTGGTTGTCTGCTCTCTTTCTTAAACTTTCGGTTATTGTTGAAGCATTGTGAAGAGGACAATTGTTAAAAATTACGTTGTCATAAGTTTAATGCTGCTTCACACATCTCCGCTGAAGTGATTAACTTGTTTATTAACCAGGTTACATCAGGCAAACTGTGGGGACAAGTGGCAAAGTCCTGTGGACCCCCAAAGTAAGAAAGGCACCGGTTAACGCCCTGTGTCTGCTGCTTCTTGAACCTATTTTGAAATAACTGCTCTGATTAAAAGTTGAGGAAATACCATGTTCCACATTTACTTGTATGTTTGAGTTATTGTAAAATAATTTAGATCTAGCACATTGCTTTTACTGTGGCAACTTGTTACTTACAGTGATGGTGCAGCTAAGGTGATCTGTTCATGCAATGTACCGACATGAGTTGGAAGAGACTGGGTGAATAGATTGATTTCGTCTTCTCTTGATACTGTTATTAAGCACAAGAAAATATCTTAGACAGATGAAGTGCCAAGCTTAGGAGATTAGCTTACATTTGTGCTGAAATTAATAACTTGGAAGGGCATTACAACTGTCATTTTCGGATATGTAAAAGGGTAATGATAAGTTTTGAAAAGAGACTGTTAAATGAACTGATGGTATTCTCTACAGGACATTCAGGGCCGTGTCGCGGACATTCCGCAGTTTCTATGAAAAGGTAATTCAACTTATTTTTTTCGGGAGTTTTGATCCTGGGGGGGGGGGGGGGGGGGTTGGTATTGTTGCTTTTCCGTTTAGGTGCATTTATATGGTATTAAACATATTTCTTTGCATACTATCTATTTTTGGTTGTCTGTAGTTGGGAGAGTCCCTAACATTGTTTCCTGACCAGTTTTTAAGGTTTAAAAAATGGCCCCTACTTGGATGTTTTCTCATGATCATTCTGTACATCTGACATTCTAGCATTCAGTGGTGATGTTTCTTGATGAGCACTATGGTAAATTGGATGTCCTGATATTTTCAGGCTCTTTTAGACTTTGAGAGGGAGAAATTCCGTGCTGGAGAGCTCAATATTCCATCTTCCTCAAACATGGAAACCATGGGCAATGAAACTCCAGTCGACACTATAACCACCACAATCTGTGATGGTATCACCCTCCGTGAGATGATGAAGGAGGTAGATTGCTATGGTTTGATGTTATGCTCTTCTGACTTGGATGCTCTTAATTTACTCAGTCATGCTGAATCAGTTCTTTCTCCCTGTTAGGCTTCCGCGTCTGGTAGAACACCAAGAAATGCCGCTGCTCGTGCAAGGTTGCGTTGGCACTCGAAATGTTCTCTTGGAAATGGTGAAGTTAGTATTCCTGTTGTGAAGGTATACTAAAAGCTACGGTGAATCCTGCCTTTTATTTTTCAGCATCTAAGGGTGGTCATTGTTTTTGCAGGAGAAGAGAACTGCACAAAAAGGTGAGAACAGTCCAGAAAATAATGGTATGCTACATCTGAAAAGTCTTTCTGCCCAGTTCGGGCTTTAAGTACCCTTTGTGCCTAAGTAGTTACTGTTATTCTCGTTTCACTTTGTAGCAGGTTCGATTAAACGTAAGAGTCACTCTGCCGAAGAAGATGTTGTGGAAACAGTTCATCCGGAAGTCTCCGAATCGCGGTTAGGATCGCTTGCCCCCTCTTCGATTTCCTTTTATTGCCTGTGCCCTGCTGTGTGAAACGGTGATGTTTCCCTTTGTTGTGTCTGTTGCCATTCGGTGCTAGATGGATCTGATTCCAATGGCATATATTTTCAGAGTGAATGCAGTTGTTGTTGATGTTGGACTCCCTTCTGACGAGGGTAAGGATGACGAGCAGAAAATGGAGAGTTCTCCAGGATTTGCCAGCACAGCCCAGTTGAAGGATGCGGCAGAAAAAGCGCTAGTTGTCCTGCAGACCCAGGAGCAGGCCCTTACGTCAGATACACTCAAAATGCTGGCCCCGCATCTGAAGGTGTTGATGTCATCCAGTTCTCCCATCGAGGTGGTCCTCGCCTGCAAGAGATTCGAAATGGTAATGGCGGATCAGTTGTCCACGTTCGTGGAAGCAAAACGAAGGAAGATCGAATTGGAGGGAGAGATTGTGTCCACATGGGAAACCCTGGCATCAACCTCCCCAAGGGAGTCTGCGGCAAGATCTTCTTCTGCGAGGAAGAGGCTTGCCGGGCTAGAGGATCGGAAACTCGGGCTAGAAAGGGAGATTGCTCGCCTGGACTCGGAATGCGCTCAAGTCGAGGTAGAAATCGAGGAAGCGAAGGAAGAGCTCAGGGTCATTAACGATCTTGCCTCGAAGGAAAGGGACCGTAGCGCTACTCGGGACAAGCTGATTAAGGAGCTGGCCCTGGCGGAGATGTCGACATGCCAGGGGGATGCGGCACTGTCGTTGCTGAAGGCGACACTGAGGGACTCCGGGAACCGGTTCGGTGGTGATGAAATTTGACGGTCTGAATGTTAAAACTACTGTCAGGTGGTCTTTTGTCAATCTCTGATTAGTGTTTTACTCCAGAACTACGCGGTGGTCATGTCATGTGGTATCCTGTTTTTAGATTCATAAGAATCAACGTTGATGATGTGTACGTACGTGTTTTATTTCGTTTATTATGCAAGGGGAGTTAGAGCTCGAGCTCAATATAACTGAGGTTTATATGATATAATATTAACATTTTAGTTTTTTATAATACGGATATTAAATTTAAGCTTATCAACTTTTTTAAGGACAAAATTATTGTTATGAACGGTAATTTCTCTATTATATTTGAATAATTATCATGTGAAATGGGAAGAAGAGATATGGACATATCAGAACTTCTAATTTTTTAATCGATTAAGAGTTGAGTGGTATCAGACCTTCGAATCGATGGAATCGAATATAATTAAATAGAATCATAAACAACGATAAACTCAATATGTTCAACAGTTTTGAATTATGATAGGGATTACAGCCTTGCGAGCATGCTCGATTTCGGCACTGGTCACGACAAAACCAAAGATTTTAAGGCCAGACCCAAGATTTTAAGACGCCATAATCATCATTACAATAAAATTAAGATAAAAAAACTCAGGAGCAGAGGCGAAGAGAGAAATCAAACAGTATTCTGAAAATCTCCCTCCTTTGCGCTTTTGGTACGTTTTTGCTTGGTGCAGCTCCTGCTGCTGCTGCTCCTACCTCTTCGGGTGGGGTAATCTTTTCTGAATTTCGCTGCTGGTTTTCGATAAGATGTCCTTGCATTCATTGCCTGTGCTTGGTTTTAGCGGGTGAGCTGATCTGTCATGCCATGCCTACCGGTGTCTCTTTTTGTTGTTGTGGGAATGTTGTGGCTGCCCAACTTTTTCTGGGGTTTCAAAGGTTTTGGGTCGGGGGTGAGTTCGATGACGGTGAGTGTGAGGGGGGAAAAGTTGGTTCTTTTAGAGATGAAGGGATTGTTAGGGCTCGGAAGGGAGTTCTTTGCTTTTCTCTTTTTGTGATCTGGATGTTCTTTATTGTTTGTTGGATTGTTTGGTGCTTCTTGGATTCCGGGTCTGCCGCCTCCCATTGCTGCATAAAGGTTTCGACTTCGCGATGGTGTTCAATGAAACCTTGCGATAACAACTCTCTTCTCGGGTGAATTTCATCCTCTGGCGACTGGCTCGACCCTTCTAGTGCCTGATCTGTTGTTGGTAATTGATTAGGATCTGGGCCATTAGGTCAATATGGGGATTTGCAAACATAGGGCTGCAAAATAAAGGGGTTTTTGTGTTGTCTACTCCAGTGATATTGAATGAATCTGTGCACGTGCCTCATGCACTCTTTGACTAGGCCTTGGGAAAAAATTCACTAAACCTTTTTGGAAGAAGAGGAATTTCGCTTCAGAAGTGGATGCCTGAAACAAAACTCTCAGAAGAAATGGGTGGCATGACTGTGATTTTAATGCAGAGAAACTAACAATACCGTGGCCGAATTATCTTCTATTAAAAGTGATAATTAATGCCCCGAGTCTCTATGAAACCCTTCCTTTTCCCTCCACAGTTATAATTTCCATACTCTTCTATTCTTTATTAATTTAAAAGGAAATGTATCATTATAATTGTGATATTCAACAGGGTGTTCTCTGTCTTGTTTCAGAAGTGGGAGTTCAGAGCCCCACCATGTCCAATGAGAATGAGAATGATCAAGACAGAACAGAGGGACCTTCTGCTCTGAATATTAACGAGAGGGCCCTGGAGGAGCAGCTTGAAGCAAAAGAGAACTCGGTTTCCCCTGCCGAAGCTATGGGTGAACCTCCGAATCCATTCGAGAATCGACACCCTATTGCAGCAACAGATGTGTCAGCTGCTGTTGAAGAATCTGGATACCCTCCTGTGGACTCGCCCCAGCCTTCATCTGCCAATGTAGATGTTTCAGAAAATCCGCAAGGTTTACTTGAGCCTAATTTTGGAAGAGTTGAAGTTGCAGCCCCTCCTGATCTGAAGGACGAGGACCCTACTAATGAAAAATTGGATCTTTTGGAGGACCACAGAAATTTGTTGGAGCGCATGGGTGGAAGTATTGAAGCTGCAGCCCCTCTAGAAATTGAAGATAAGGCCAGTGTTGATAAAACTGTGGACATCTCGCATAATCTTGCAGATTTCGTTGAGCCTATACAAGAAAACATTGAAGGTTCTGTGGGGACCGCGGCTGGAAGTGTTGAAGGTTCTGCAGAGCTTGTACATCAAAGTGTTGAGACTTCTGTTGCGCACATGCATGAAAGTAATTCGGTGGAGCCACCACGCGAAATTATTGAAGCCACTGTTTATGTTGACAGGAAAGATGAGGCCACTGCTGATCAAAATGGTGGAACTATCGAGATGCCTTTGAAAGAAGGTGAGATTGCTGTTGGTAACCTTGCAGTAAATCATCTGCAAACAAGTGAACCTGTCTATTTGGACAAAGTCGACGATTTTGTGATTAACGAAAGTAAATTCAGCAATGCTGAAGACAATCAGCCTACGGTTCAAGAAGAAGACGCTTTTTACATGATATCTTATGATGATGAACCTGAAAACAATATGGTGGGTTCCATGAATATTGATGCAGAACAAGTAGCTGCTTCACCAGCAGAAAATGGAAGCTCCAGTATGAAACATTTGTTTCTCATAAATGAAAATGATGAAGGCAGTGTGTCAGGGACAGAAGAAGACCAATCTTTATTCATGAA
This sequence comes from Melastoma candidum, assembly GCA_023653495.1. Taxonomy (NCBI): domain Eukaryota; kingdom Viridiplantae; phylum Streptophyta; class Magnoliopsida; order Myrtales; family Melastomataceae; genus Melastoma; species Melastoma candidum. Next base: position 12,338,518 of record CM042881.1, on the reverse strand, counting down.
AGAATTGGAGAACTTCTTTAAAGAGAGAAAGATGGAATTCAGGCCTCCCAAATTCTATGGAGAAGGGTTAAATTGCTTGAAGTGAGTTTGTTTGTCACTCTGTTGATTAGACATTTCATCTGCATATGGAAGGTTACGACCCACTTTGTTTATAGCTAATCCAGTTTTTATATATTTATAATTGTCAACAAGGTTATGGCGAGCTGTGATAGGACTTGGAGGCTATGACAGGGTAACCCAAACATTATTTATTTTGGAATGTTATTTTTACATGCTTATCATTTGTAAAACCATTTGCGTTAATTGATACTGTTATATAGGCTGTTGAAAATAAGCCTGCAAGTATAAAATTCTCCTTGAAATCTTATGATTAGTCGGGTCGTTTTATGTGGGATGACAGGCAATTGACTAGTGGAGTGATCAATGAATGCGGGTTCCTTTGTTTTACAGTGTTGTATCTTTCTTTGTTCATTGCTATTATGGTTTTGTTTGGTCAAGTCTGCTCTGATTGGTTGTCTGCCGAGTTTCCTTGGTTTGTTAGTTAGAGTTGGATTATTTTGGGTAGGTACTGTCGCAAAATTCGGCCTATTTCATTGGTGCTCTCCATACATCTATGAATTGGCTTAATTTTTTTCATATCTAGGTTACATCATGCAAATTATGGCGACAAGTAGGAGAGTCCTTCAGACCGCCGAAGTAAGTAATCACATTCCTTTAGCAAATGTTGCTGATGAAGCCTGCTTTGAGCTAATTAGCTAATTTGATTAGTTCTTTTTTGTAGTTGCCACGTTCTCCTTTACTCATGTCACTAAAGTACTACTTTGTTTGATCAATCTGTATCTGTTTAATTCTTTCTAATTCTGTTCGAAAGTGTAAGAGAAGAGATATTTATATGTTCGGGATTCTGACATCTGCTCTCACCTTTTCTTGCTGCACTCCAAGTCCTTTTCCCTATTCTATTTATTTTTCATTTTGAAAGGTAATACTTAACTATGGCTGCTGACTATTTTAATGATACAGGACATGTACGACAGTATCCTGGACATTTCGCGGCTTCTATGAAAAGGTTTATTTAGCCTTAAACTATTTTATTCCATGATAACTTATGAGTCATATACATGCGGAAGTTTCTGTGCTAACACTCATCCTATTGGGGTTATATTATCTGGTCATAAATTCTGCCGAAATGCTGGTAATGGTGTTTTAGGCTCTACTCGATTTTGAGAGGGAGAAAACCCTTTCTGGAGAGCTTAATATTCAAGCTCCCTTGCCTGCAGAACCTATGTGCATTGATAATCAGGTAGAGCCCGGAAATGTTTCTAATCCAAGTCTTTTCTGCTTTTGACCAGTGTCCTCATAAATTTATTCTCTTCTATCAGTGTGTGAAAGAGCTTGAGAACTGTCTGTACTGAGAATTTGTGTCAAATATGTACGTCCATTACCTGTTAGGCTTCTGGATCTGGTAGAATGCCCAGGGAATCTGCTGCTCGCGCCAGGCAGGGCTGGCATTCACAACGGCTTCTTGGCAATGGTGAAGTTAGTGATCCGATAATAAAGGTATGCAATAGTTAAGTCAATATCTTCCACTTTTCAGTTTCTTACGTGGATTTTGTGCATTATATAGTAACATTGATCTGCAGTTGCAGGAGAAGGGTGCTTTTTCTGCACAAAAACGTGAGAAGCAGCTAAAAAGTGTTGGTACGCTCTGACCCTGAAAAGGCTTGTTCGGGGAGTCTCTTCAATCATCATCTGTATATGTTCTGTTATCCCATAGATTGGAAGTGCTATTGATTCCTGTTTTATTACTTACTAGGTCCTTTAAAACGTAAGAAGCAACCTCTTGAGGAAGATGCCGTGACAACTACTCTACCAAAAGCTGCCAAAACACAGTTAAGATCGTTAGCCTGTCTATCGTTCTTAAAGTCCAGCAAATATGTTTGATTCAACTTAAAACAGGGTGTTATTTTCAACCAAATATGTATGTTGGCTCTTAGCAGTTCCGTTAACCATCAGTGAACAGGTCTAGGTGCATTCTGGTTGGATTTTTTGTATCAGAGTGCATAAAATAGTGATTGGATCGTTAAAAGACAAATATTTCGATGTTAGTTTGATCGACACTTTAATACGTTTCCATTTACCAGAGTTGATGTAGCAGTGGTTGACATTGGACTTCCAGCTGATTGGGTGAAAATCAATGTACAGAAGACGGTGAGTTCTCCAAATTCATCATCTCATTTTATTGTTCTGCTTGAATTTCTGGGAGTTGATTGAGACGACATCATTCTCGTTTCAGATGGATTGCTTTGAGGTGTATGCTTTAGTCCCTGGTCTGTTGCGGGAAGAGGTAGACTGGCCCTATCAGTTTTTGTTGTTTTCTTCCTGTACTCATTGTCATAGAATTATTGCCTTCCTTTTTTCTGTTTCATCGAATATATTCAGGTTCGAGTACAATCAGATCCGGCAGGTCGACTGGTCATAAGTGGGGACCCAGAACAACCAGACAATCCTTGGGGAGTTACTCCCTTTAAGAAGGTGGACATTCACTATTTCCTATCATCCTTTTTACCGTCTTCGTTCGACGATCTTTCTAACATTTTGTTTAAACAGGTCATAAACTTGCCATCAAGGATAGACCCGCACCAGACATCCGCAGTGGTCACATTACATGGACAATTATTTGTCCGTGTCCCGTTCGAGCTAGCCGAGCAGTAGAGTCGTCCCGGGTAGAGCATCAAGGACAAATGTGCAGGTCAATTTGTTAGGGGTAGTAGTAGAGTAGTGGTAGTAGGCTCCTCTCTAGCTTCGTTTAGCATAACCCTTAGAGTCTCACTAAACCCTCTCGAGACATTGTTTGTATGTACCAAAACCTGGTAGATTTAGCCTTTAGCTGTAGTTTTAATGAGGAGAGTCATTATGTCTTGTGCCAGCTAACCTCTGTCTTAGCTTAAAGATTTCCAGCTGATGATTCTGCCGATGTGGATGTCTTGTCCACAATGTATGATGACAGAGACACCCACTTTTTTCCCCTTTTCTGGTTTTGCTGGTTTGAGTCGAACACCTTCCCGCTTTAGGTGAGAACTCCCCCCTCCCTCCTACCTGCATCACAGGTAGCCGTGGCCATGACAAAAATTCATATCGACATGTGGCTGTAAAATGCAAGCACTTAATAGAGGGTCGGCATCAGAACAGTGAGAAAGTCAAGGAAGAGGGTTTTCATTATTTTTTATGCAATAGCTTTGGTGGGAAATCCTTTTATATCATGATGATCACAATGTGGGCATTTTCTGATATCTTCATCTATTTCGGCTAACTACTCAGATTTGTGCTCGAAGCCAATCATGGGTAGCTTGTGACAATCGATGACCAACATGTTTATTTGCCAATAAAATTGTGCCATGTTTTGCAAACTTTGCTGCCTTTCTTGGCGTGTGAACAGCTGATGTGAACAACAAACCTATTTCTATTTAATTCCACCTAATAAAGCTTTTGTGTCCCCTTCCCACGCCACACTTTTCATCGCTGAAGACATTATCTTAAGTCAAAATTATTACAAATCAAATGAACATAAACCCCCCCACATCATCATTCATCTCCCCTAAATTTCTTGTCTGATTCCGCCTACTCCCCTCCCTCGCTTCCCCACCTCACATAAACACTTAAAAACTCCTCAAGCACCATTTCCCTTTCCTGTTATACGAGTGATATGGCGTATCACGGCTGCTCTGGGTGGAGGAGGAGATTGCCTAGTCCTCCTCCTTGTAGATGCCGGTGCAGCAGAGGTTTCGGGTTCAGGTTAAGGCGGGGCAAGAGGTTCACGGTGCAGAGGCTTCGCACAAGGTTCATGTCCGTTTTTGGTATCCTCGAGTGGTTGAGGCGTAGGTACAAGCGAGCCCTGAGGTTGTTCAGATGCCGGGGCGGAGGTAATAAGAACGAGGAGGGCTACTTTGGTTCTCTGGAGAGGAATGGTAGCAGCAGGGTATGGTTGATCCAGAGGGAAGTTCCCTGTTCGACGAAGAGTTGCGGATTCAAGTATGTCACAAGGTCGAACACTTTCCACACAGAGGCCATTGCCGATTGCTTGGAGTTCATCAAGGGGACTTACTCTGCTTCTTCGGTGGTTGTTAGTCACGGCGGCGATGAAAGGTACATAGGATGACGCCATGGAAATCATAGATGGGGGGCTCAGACCATGCGAATCTTGTCCTGATGCATGTGGTAGTAAAATTTTTTGGCAGTATATTCCGAAATTTCGGAAGCAATGTCTTTTTGTTTCTGAAAATAAAAAGCATGCTGCTCTGCCATTTTGCTTTCCTTTTTTCTCTTTTCTTTTTTAAATGTAAATGCTGTTTAATCTTGTATGGAAAAAACTCATGGGAAATGATGGGAGAACGCCGGAGTGGAAATCATTGGTTTCCATAATTTGACCCTAAACAAACTAATACATTTATTAATTATTTGACCAAAAGTGGGTTTTGGGCTTGAAGACTATAATGGGCTTTGGGCCTTAAATGACTAGGCCCATATGTTTGAAATTCCCTCACGTGCTAAAGTGACGATGACGGTGTCACAGTCAATGTTATGTTAGCATCGTCCTCCTTCCCTCCCTTGGACGACGCGGATCCAGCCTAGCCGACCCAAGCCGACGGAGCATCGCCAACCAGCATGGAAGAGTACCCGGAGGAGCTACGAACGCCGCCGGTGGCGTTGGTCTCCTTGGTTGGATCCATAGACCACCACCACTCCATCTCCGCTCACCTCCACTCGCAGCAGCCTCCGATCAACGTCCTCGTCCTCCCCGACTTCTCCGAGATCCCCGTGATCCTTAGAAGGAAGCCCAAGGAATTGGGAGAGAGCCATGCTGTAGGTGGGATACTCAAGCGCGATTGGCTCGCGAAGCACCGGACTAGGGTTCCTGCCGTGGTCGCAGCTATGTTCACTTGGGAAGAGGTTAATGGAGATCCGGCGCAGTGGTTGCAGGTGTGCTTGGAGATCGATAATGTGAAGTGAGTGATCGGGTGATTTCTGGAGGTTTTAGTTTTGCTTTTGTTATCATGTGCTGATTTACGCGTTGGTTCTTTTGTTTTGGCTGGTTTAAGGGACGCGGTTAGGCAAAGGAATGTTAAATTGATTGTCGTGGTGGTGCAGTCTTCTTCCTCAGGTATGCAAAATCCGTGCCTGCAGATGATAGAACAACTCGTGTGCACCCCTAGCTGATGTTCTGTTTTTGGCTGCAAAAAATGTTGCTGCAGATGATATGAGCGAAGATCGAATGATTGCATTACGTAAAAGGGCTGATATAGATTCCAAGCACCTTATTGTCTTTTCTACTAATGATCCCTTGGATTTAAAACAATCCCTTGACAGGCAAGTATAATTACACGATCTCTTATTTTTGGGATACAATCTTGTGGTAAACCGTAGAGAAATATTGTGATAGAACAGCTCTTATGCAGATTGGCAGGAACCATTTCTGATTTAGCAAATTCATACTATAAAGAGGAAGGTCGGAGGGTCAAAACACGAGTTGAGAAGAAGAGTTATAGTTCAATTGAGTTGCATGTACGCTATTGCTTCAAGGTTAAAAACTTTTCCGGCCTTTTCTTTCTCTGTTATGGAGACATTCTTCGATTGGACACTGCAGTAGTCAGGCTTACCTCTAGAGAGTTTAGAAGAGTTCGATATGTTTGGTTACCGTTACCCATAAGAAATTCAGAAATTAAGTCAAGCATTTCTTTGATTGTGAGCTCATTGTGACATGTGAAAAGTAGGCACTGTGACTGGAAGGAATTCTTTTCCACTCTTCATGGAGTTTTCTCTACCCTTTTAACTACCGCTAGCCATTACCTGGAAATTTGGTTTTGACAGACTTAAAGTTGGTTCCTCTTGAAGGAATACTAGTTTTCCTTAGTATAGTAGTTTTTAGCTTGCAATATTTCATGCTTTTTTTTTTTTTTTTATTGTAGTGGTAATCTGATGAGAGCAATGATTTTCTTTCCTTAGAAAAGGGTATTGTTAATTAACCACTCTCCTTAAATATTTTATTCTTAGGCTGCAGTATATGCAGAATTTCGAAGGGATTGGAGTGAAGCTTTCAGGTTCTATGATGAATCGTATTGTACAGTGCGAGAGGTCCTCTATCTCTCTCTCCCCCCACACTCTATAATCCCACGGCATTTGTATGTTTCTAAGGCTGCACTTGCATTATGTGTGTTGCTAAAAGGAGGCAAAGCATTATAGTTAACTGTTAAGAATTTTCCTATGTCTAAAATTGCTAAGTATATTGATTCTATTATGTTTATGTATTTAGATGATTGGTACATCAACCAGACTGCCCCCAATCCAACGCTTAGTTGAAATAAAGAGCGTTGCTGAGCAATTGCACTTCAAGATGTCAACTCTACTGTTACACGGTGGGAAAACATTCGAAGCAGTTACCTCATTTCGCCAACATAAGGCTTCATACAAAAAGCTTGTGGGATCAGCTGAAGCTATTCATCTACACTGGGAATGGATGAGCAGACAATTTTTAGTATTTGCTGAGTTGTTAGAGACGAGTTCTGCTACCAATCAAAGTGTTTCATCTCTGCTCTTAGATGCAGCAGACATGACATTGACAGAATGGGAATTTCGGCCAGCTTATTATTATCAGGTTAGACATGCGCTATTATCAACTTCCTGTTATAAGAACTAAGTCTCATCATCTTCAATTACTTGACATGTATGTTGTAATTATAATAAAGGGAAAATCCAGTGAATCATCTCCATTATGATTGATCTGATGCTACTCGTATTTTGGAAATAGCTGGCTGCTCTGTATTTGAAGAGGAAGAGATCTGCTCTCGAGATCGCCTTATCAATGTGGGAGGAATCTTCAGAGATTGATAGCTCTTCTGAATCTGTGGTGCCCTCTGTTTATGTGGGTCAATTCGCTCGATTACTTGAGCAGGGCGATTTGCTTTCCATGCAATCGTAAGTCTTACCCTCTGAGTCAGTGTTTTTTTTTATGAACTTTCTTTTATCAATACATGATTGGCGCTTGGATTACTGCAGTCTTACAGATGAAGACTACATCCGTTATGCTCTTGCAGAGGGGAAAAGATTCCAAGATTCCTATGAAATTATTGCATTATTGAAAAGGAGTTATGAATTCTATGCTAGCCTTAAGGTCCAGCGGATGGGTGCTACTTGTGGATTGGAGATTGCAAAAGAATATTTCTCCGTTGGCAACTTTGGTGATGCAAAGCAGCTTTTTGACAGTTTAGCCAATCTGCACAGACAAGAGGGCTGGGTCACTTTGTTGTGGGAGGTATTAGGGTACTTAAGAGAGTGCTCTAGGAAACTAGCTACCGTAAAAGATTTTGTTGAATACTCCCTAGAGATGGCTGCTTTACCTGTTTATTCTGATGGCAAGGGAAACTCTCTTGTAATCAAAGAGAGTAGCCCAGCCGGACCTCCAAGCCTGCAGCAAAGAGAAAGCATCCATAAAGAAGTTCTGGAACTTGTCACGGGAGACTCTTCAATGACACCTGAGGAAACGAATCCACTTAAAGTAACTGAGGATAACCCTCTTCACCTTGAAATTGACCTCGTCAGTCCCCTGAGGTCAGTCCTGCTTGCTGCAGTAGCTTTCCACGAGCAAACCGTAAAGCCAGGTGCATCGACTTCTATTACAGTGTCCCTTCTGTCACAATTGCCACTTCAGGTTGAGATTGATCAATTAGATATCCAGTTTAACCAGTCCGAGTGTAACTTTACCATTGTAAAAGCCAATCAATTTCCATCCACTGGGAACCATGTTGGGCTACAAAATCGCAGAGTAGAAACAGCCCCTTCTCTGTCCCTTTCAACAAACAAATGGTTGCGCCTGACTTATGACATCAGATCAGGTTTGGTCTTCCTTTTCTTTTATTTATCTTTCGCAATGGTCCCATTCAGACTGCTAGGGGAAATTTATATACATTGTGTCGGAGACCCTGTTAGCTGTGTAGAAATATAATGCTTTTTCATGCTCCAACTAAAAGCTGATCCTTGTCAACCCTGTCATTATTATTAGTCTAGTTCTCTTGTGATCACGCATTTAAAGTCTGCCTCTCTCTCTTGTTCTTACTTGTTTATATTGTATAGTTTATAGGGATGTCTTTTAACCATGAGATATCACCTGACTTGGAGCTACTCTCTAATTGAGGACCCTGTTGTCATGTGATAGCCTCCTTGGGGGTATCCTGAAAATGATTTTTCTGATATTAAATCCAGAACTTTGCTATCATTTACAGAACAAAGTGGAAAGCTGGAGTGCATATCAATCTTTGCCAAACTTGCATCTCACTTTACAATTTTCTGTCGGGCTGAGAGCCCTGCTTCAATGGATGACTTGCCTCTCTGGAAATTTGAGGATCGCACAGAAACTTTCCCTACCAAGGATCCAGCACTGGCAATCACTGGGCAGAAGGCTCTCCAAGTTGAAGAAGCAGAGCCGCTTGTTGATCTTAACCTAGATGCTTCTGGCCCCGCATTGGTTGGGGAGAGATTCAGTGTTCCTGTTACAATGGTGGCAAGGGGACACAACATCTATGCTGGAGAACTGAAAATTAATCTGGTTGACGTCAGGGGAAGTGGGTTGTTCAGTCCTCGGGAGGCAGAATCATCCAGTTTGGACAGGCATCATGTTGAACTACTCGGTGTTGGAGCAGAAGGGGAGGAGGAAATTGGAACTAGTTCAGACAAGATTAATACAATTCAACAGTCTTTCGGGCTGATTTCTGTTCCCAATATAAAAAATGGAGATTCGTGGTCCTGCAAATTAGAGATCAAGTGGCATCGACCAAAAGCCACGACGCTATTTGTGTCTCTAGGGTATTGTCCCCACGGCAATGAATCGAGTGGACAAAAAATTCATGTTCACAAGAGTTTGCAGATAGAAGGGAAGAATCCAATCGCCATCAGCCATCGTTTTTTGCTGCCGTTCCGAAGAGACCCGCTACTTCTCTCAGGAATAAAAAGGACTAATGAGCCTGAGAAATTGCCATCGTTGCCCCTCAACGAGAAGAATATACTCATCGTCAGCACAAAAAACTGCACGGAAGTCCCTTTGCAGTTGGAATCTTTCTCCATTAAAGCCGATGATGAGAATGCCACTGTTTCTTCCTGTTCGATAAAGCCTGGTAGTCAGGATCTGAAGGGGCCAGCCCAGCTTGCGCCCGGCAAGGAATATAAGAAGGTCTTCACCGTGTGTCCTCAGGAACATACTCCCATGCTCAGGCTTGGTTCTGTTCACTTGAAATGGAGGAGAGATTCCAGAACTGCCGACGACAGCGTCTTCACGGAACACAAACTCCCTGACATCCGAGTGGAATTGCCGCCACTGACAGTCAGTTTGGAATGTCCTCCTTATGCTATCTTGGGAGACCCTTTCACGTACTACATCAAGATTACTAACCAGACGCACCTGCTACAAGAGGTGAAGTTCTCGCTGTCTGATTCCCAGAGTTTCGTCATGTCAGGACCGCACAGCAGCTCAGTTGCCGTCCTCCCAAAGGCTGACCACATTCTGGCATACAAGCTTGTTCCTCTAGCCTCGGGTTCACTTCAGCTACCTAAAGTTACTCTGACTTCAGTGAGATACTCCGCAGTGTTCCAGTCATCAGCGGATGCATCTTCTATATTTGCATATCCGTCCAAACCTTGTTTCAAGATTGTGGATGAGGGAGACAACAAGGCGGAGACCGTTGAAGCTACGTGAGACCGTGTCTTTGAATCTAGTTCTTTGAGGTGGTTGAACTGCAACCATATGAAATGGCAAGCAGAAGCACCCCACTTCCTCTGCAGAAGCATTTCGGCCTCAGTCGGAAGCAGCCGAGAGATACTCGGTCTGTCGCAGGGATCACAGTCAGATGCTTGGCGATGAATGGGGGAGGTTGGTGCGGAGAGGATAATAGAATAGCAGACTGGAAGAAGGAACGGGAGGAGGTGAAAATTTGGATTGACAGGGAACTTCGTATCCCAAAGATTGTTGGGGATAAGTACAGCAGTTAAGTTTTCAGATTTCACAGAATGTATTACAAGTAAATGTCGACATTTGTCATTACATGTTTGTTGAATTACCCACAAAAATTAATATTAAGATTATTTTTATAAAAAATATTATTATTATTATTATAACAAAAAAGATGCCAAACTACCTAAGAATCAAAGTAATATATTGGTCCGAAAAGATTCCCAATTTCACATTTTCCTCCACCAAAATTAATCTCTTCTTCTTCGTCTTCCTCGGCTAGGGTTTTAATTAGGGTTTTACCCAGGACTACCGAGGGAAAAAAATCAAATCTTTTCCGAATCAAAACCCTAGAAACCCTTCCTTTCGTCGAGAAAATCGAAGAAGGGTTCGTCAACTCGTCTTCCCTCCATGGAAAGTCTATTTGGGTCGAGCCCTTTATCCCACCACTCTACCCAACAGCACGCCCTAACTCCGCCCGCCGCTGCTCCGGTGCGACTGTCCTACCGCGGCGACGGTACCCCCGTTTACAATCCCGCTGGCTCGATCTCCCCCTCTGCATACCAGCCCGGCGACATCGGCGGCCCCAACGGGAGCGTCGGGAATGGGTTAGATGGAGTTGTCGGGGGCGATGGATCCGTGCAGCAGGAGATGTCAGTTAAGAGGAAGAGGGGGAGGCCGAGGAAGTACGGGCCCGATGGAGGGAGCGGGGGCCCGGTTCTGCTGCTGCCGAGCGGGGGGGAGTCGGGGGGTAGTAGAGGGAGGGGTAGGGGGAGAGGGAGGGGTAGGGGTAGGGGTCGGGGTAGAGGGAGAGGAGGTTCTTCTTCTGGGTTTGGAAGGGAGGATATGTTTGGTGCTTCAGATGCTGCTACAGCTGGTATATATTATAAAATTCCTTTCAACTGGTGATGCTTTGTTTAATGCAAAGTTGGATGTGGCGTTTGCTGGTGTTCTTTAATGTTGATCTTGCTGATCAGTCAGTCGGGTCAGTTTTTGGGATGATCAATCGATCTGAAGAGAAGTGCCTTTTTTTGTGAACTGTGTAAAGTCTTGTGTGCTTTCTGGCCAATTGGGAAAGATTCGTCGCTTTAGATTCTTTTTTTTTTCCTTTTCAAGGGGTAGTCTGGTCAAAGTTCATGGGGGCATGGATTATTTTATAAAAGCCTAGTTGGGATAAGATGTAAACTAATTAAAGTAGTTTAATAGGAAGGGAATTACTTTTCTATCTAGACATTTACATGCTTTCCCAGTATTTGCCTGAGCATGTGCGCTTGATGCGCTGAACTTCCTTTTACTTTCAGAATATATTAATGAATGATGTTTGCTAAACTGTACGCTCTTCTTACTGCCATGAAGGGTCTGCTGGAGCTGGGTTTACGCCACATGTTATTTCAGTTAAAGCTGGAGAGGTGGGGATGCATTGTTAACGATTCTTCTCTTTCGTGGTTGGCCTAGTGTTGAGTCTTTGGGTCTTCAAACTTTTGGGGTCATTGCATGCCCATATGTTGAACTGGTACTTATTTCTGGATAGGTATCCTAAACTGTTGCTCAGATAGAAGATTAACTGTTTTGTAATTTGTAATAGTTTCGATCCATAAAGAAAGGCATATCCCAAACATATGTCAAGAGTATGTGGTGTGCATTCATACAGAAATAAGGTGGGCCTTTAAAAGATGTATGCAGGCATGCAAATGTTAAGAAATGTTCTTTTTTGGGTGCCTTTATTTTGAAATATAGTCATCCCACCTTAAGTTTGATCTGGCATTTCCATTATTTCTTCGTTGTGGCCATTTTTGTAAAATTTTGGAATATGAGTTATCTCGATGTAAAAAAGTGATAATCTCTCTTGCTAGATTCTTTACTAAAATTATTGGCAATCACAAAGTGCTTTTGGGTTTATTGGTCAGGATGTTGCTGCCAGAATAATGTCCTTTTCCCAGCATGGCCCTCGATCGATCTGCATTTTGACTGCCAATGGTGCTATATCTAACGTTACTCTACATCAAGCAGCAACTTCTGGTGGAACAGTTACTTATGAGGTTTGTTCACTTTTGTGCCTTATAAGCGCAGGGTTTTGCCCATCCTTAAGATATATGACACATTAAGTGGTGATAGAAGATACAAAAATGAGGAAAGCTTGCATTGACTTTGGGAATGTTGTCGTCGGTGTAGGGAAGGTTCGAGATCCTCTCCCTTTCAGGTTCCTTCCTCCTCTCAGAAATTGGGGGCCAGCGTAGCAGAACAGGAGGCTTGAGCGTGTCACTGGCGGGCCCGGATGGTCGTGTTCTGGGAGGTGGTGTGGCCGGACTTCTCACTGCAGCCTCCCCTGTGCAGGTCTCTCTCTCTCTCTCTCTCTCTCTCTATTGCTCAGATTGATCAATCGCATTGTGCAACGATTATCCTTTCACCACTTGAATCACCGTTCACGCTTCCCATTGCTAGACCAGATTGCTCAGCTGGTAGCATTCATTTCTTCAATGAGTTCTCGTCCTTTTTCAATCTCCATGCAAAAGTGACGAAGTAACAATTCTTACTATAGGTGATTGTCGGTAGTTTTGCTGCCGAAGGCTTGAAGGAACCCAAGCTTCCTGGCTTTGCAGAGCCGTCATCAAGGCAAGCTGGGGGAGCGAACACCACGGATAGCCCGGCTTCTTCGAGGGGGACACTGAGCGGTTCCTCAGGGATGCCCGTGAGCCCTCTCAGCCAAAGCACTAGCGTGTTCAACCACAACAACAACAACAACAACAATGTGCAGGGGCTAGCTCACCTACACTGGAAATAACAGCAGCAAACAGGGAACATGAGAGAATGCAGGTTGTTTGGGTGGGGTTAGTCCTCCTTATATATGTATCATGTGCTTTTTTCTTGGGATAATTTGTCGTTAAAATCCGAAGAGCCGATCCCTTGTCTATCCATCGCTTTTATTTTCATTCGTTCTTCCTTGTGACCTTGTTTGACTTTTGACTTGTAATGGACTTGGGTGGGACAGTGTGGCATCTTCGTCTGTTTTGCAAGGCAGGTGTGGCCAGGACGGAGACTGCCGGTCTGTCAATCGCTTGGACATCCTCGCTCGAATGTTCTGGCTCATGTAGCACTTGTTCAAGGTCGAACACAGATACAGCACGAGCTGTTGTGCCCCTGCCCGGCCATATCCCTCGTCTCGAGAAGGCTGGCGAAATTAGCAAGTGGGACATGGAGACATATACAGCTGCTGCTTGCATATTATGCCGAAGCCGAAGCCCAATAGCATCTAAGCTGATAAGACAAGGGCCAACTCGCATCCAACTCAGGACAACTAATAACTGCGGCAGCTGTTTTTTTTTTTTTTTTTAAATCCTGGCCTTTAAAGCACGTTTTGCCAGCTCAGCTCTGGCTACATTAAAGTAAAATACTAAGGATTGTGCTAGAAAGGGAGCAAAGAAGGAGAAGAAACGTCGGCACAGATTACAACAATTACCTCCAGCACACAGAGTGACAGTAAGGATGGATAAGTCAGACGGCAGTAAAAAGAGGAATCTCACCCCAATCTGCTTTTCTTTTTCACTTTTGGGGGTTTTGTCTGAATCCCATTAACTGAGGTTGACCTGGATAACCGTAAAAATGAATGGAAGAAGGAGATAAGCGACAGAGAAGATGGACTCCCCCTTATAATAGCTGGCAGCCACGACCACGTTATGGCCGCCTCTGGAATTAGCCAGAGTATATAAAGAAATAGACTCAATGTTGTCTTGCAGCGTTTCCCCTTCTCCTTTACAGTTTCGGAATTCTCTCCCCCCCTCCACCAACCCTTCCTTTTTAATACTTTTCCCCCAAAAGAAACAAGGCCTCGTCAAGAAGGGAAGAGGGACTAAACTTGTTTCTATAGCTCTGTCGTTGCAGCTTCTTCTTCTTCTTCTTACCTATCTGGGCGTGGATTATGTAAACTGAGTTACCCCAAGTATTTTGTTACCCCCAGGTTCGGTTTTTTGGTTGGGTCTTGAGCTCTTTGTGGATTTCGGTGTTGTGGGTATGCCGTTTCTTGGGGTTTTGTTTGTTAAAGGTAGTTCCTTTTTCTTGGTGGCTGTGCTTGGTTTCGTTGCCCCGAAGCTCCTTTGGTGTTGGGATTTCCTTCGGGCAGTGTGCTGGGAGAAATTCCTTGCTTTCCGTGTGAGATTTTTGTCTGCTAGACGAGGAAATTGTTTGCCGTTTTCTTCTTTTCCCAGATTCTAGTCTTGAATTAGGTTCTGTGATTTTTAGTTGACTCGGGAAAGAATGGAAGCTTCGAGTTTGAGAACTGTGGATGAAGTGGTGGAAGAGATCATGAGACTGCACAGATCTCTTCCCCCGAGGCCTTCGATTGACGAAGTCGAGGCTGCAAAAGCGTTGATCCGCAGCGTCGAGAAGGAGGATCAAGCCAGGCTCGACGCCATCGCCAGGCAGGGGAAGGGGGTTGAGGTGCCGGAGGAATTGTTCATGATCTTGCTCGAGATGCAGAGGAACTCCGTTTACTATTTTGGGAAAGAGCAGAAGTGGGAGGCTGTGAAGTTGCTCGATCTCGATAATGTTCATGCGTTGTTTGACGAGTTCATCCAGAGGGCCTCAGAGTGTGTGTCTTCCGGATCTAGCTCTTACAAGGCGAGTTACTCTGATGGTATTTCTGATGATGTTGCTTGTAGGGCTGCAAAGGCAGCATCAGTTGCCTTGTCAGTATCTCGGGCACGTGATGTTGCTCCTACTGGTTCATCGAGCTTCAGCAATTCAGATAACTTACCAGTCGGGAGCGGTGATCTGTTTACCCGAGATGACAGCTATGTGAAGAAGGCAAAATTATCATTTTATGCCGATGGAATCAGTGGCATCCCCAGTGCCTCATTGGCACACCAGATTCAGGATTCCACTTTAAAAACTGGGAGCACTGTTGGTTTGTCGTTGATTCTAAGCTCTTCCACATTGTCTCATCTCACAGATCATTGATTCTCTGCTCTTCCATATTCTCTGATGCCAGTGATGTATTGCTTTATTTTGCAGGTCAAGACGGCGAGAAGTTGAGTTTAATAAAGCTCGCTAGTCTGATTGAAATCTCTTCGAAGAAAGGTGAAGAAGAATTGAATCTCCGAAACAAGTTGATGGATCAAGTTGAGTGGCTTCCTGATTCTATAGGAAAGTTATCGAGTTTAACGAACTTGGATCTTTCGGAAAACAGGTTACTCGTCCTACCATCGGTTATTGGGAGCCTTTCTTCGCTGATGAGATTGGATTTACATGGAAATAGAATTTCCAAACTTCCAGATTCGATCGGAGATATCCTCACATTAGTCTATCTTAACCTGAGCGGCAATCAAATTGCTAAACTGCCGCCAACTCTCTGTAGACTGATTCGGCTGCAGGAGCTTGATTTAAGCTCGAACAAACTGTCTGCACTTCCAGAGTCCATTGGTTCTCTTGTTAGCCTGAAAAAGCTGAATATCGAGACAAACAACCTTGAGGAATTGCCCCATACGATTGGTCAGTGCACTTCCCTTAAAGAGCTTTTTGCGTATTATAATCGGCTGAAGGCTCTACCTGAGGCCGTTGGTAAGATTAGTACCTTGGAGGTTTTGTCCGTGCGTTATAACAATATCAGACAACTGCCGACGACAATGTCATCTCTGGTAAACTTGAGGGAGCTCGATGTAAGCTTCAATGAACTTGAGTCCGTCCCTGAGAGCCTATGTTTCGCAACCACACTTGTGAAGCTGAATATAGGAAACAATTTTGCTGATCTGAGGACATTACCAAGGTCTATCGGGAACCTTGAGATGCTCGAGGAGCTGGACATGAGCAACAACCAGATACGCATCCTTCCTGACTCATTCAGGCTGTTAACACGATTGAGATTGCTGCGTGCGCAAGAGAACCCATTAGAAGTTCCACCTATACATGTTGCGGAACAGGGTGCTCAGGTTAAATTGTGCCATCATCTCACCCATTATTCTTCCGAAACGATGCTAATTTAGGCTTAGTATCGAAGAATGACCGGATTTTCTGTTTCTTGTGCAGGCAGTGGTACAGTACATGGTGGAGCTTGTGGAAAATCGAGGTAAACCAGCGCCTCAGAAGCAGAAAAATGTTTGGGCTCGTATGTGCTGCTTCTCTAGAGCTAATAAGAGAAAAAGGGGCAGCGTGGACGATCTAAATACTTAACTAGGTGCTCATGAAATTTTCCTTCATTTCTCCCTTTGCACTTTTTTGTAGCCAAATCTATGAAAACATGGTCGATTTCGGCACCAGTATCCCAGACAATGGAAAAAGAGATCTCTAAAGAGTCGGTGTTTGTTGGGTTTGGGTTGTTCCATGACGGACAATTATCCTCTGCTGTCTGCAGGTCTTGTTCCTTGGAAAATTCACCATTAATCGAACACAATCTAGTTGTATTTCAGAGGATGCTGCTCCTCCTAACACCCCTCCTCCCCATCTCCTCTCTTGCCAAACGAATGGCCCTGACTCTTGGTTTTGGATGTAGTAAAAATTTCCCCACTAACCTCAGTTCCTTGCCTACAGGGGAAAAGAAAAACAAAAGGTTCCTTCAATTCATTCTGAAATCCTTAGATATCTCATTATGTTGTTCATGTTCTCTAGCTGTTGTTACCCCCCATATCTGTTTTACTTAAACAAGCGAGGGAAACAGTTTGTTCATGTGGCAAATAAATGAGGATACCAATTTTCTATTTTTCTGCTTCAGAAGGGTCATTGGAGGAGCTGTTTGTCAAACTGCATATCCTGATTGTTTGCTACTGGCCTTTTGCTTCTTCCGTACAAAATTCTGTAACAAGGGAAGTGGGGACTTGGCAGAGAGAATCCCAAGATGGCAGTGTAGGGGTAAGATTTAGTGTACTGTGATGGGATGTTGAGGATTCCACTTTGGGTCAACTCCCCAACTCTCATGACATTACTGGAAGAGGAGAGAGGAGAGCGGGGGGTGTTCTTCCTACACATAGTTCTACTTGTAAGGGATTGGATGATGCAACACTTTCATTTAAAAAAAAAAAAAAAAAACTACGGATGGGTTTTGCCACACGATGGAAGAGGTAAAAGTAAAAGTTGGCAGACAATAAGAAGAATGTGATCAACACTTTTGTTAGGTAAATTGTCAGTCCCCATTCTCTGGAGGGCCCCCACTAAATAATCATCTCATTATTATAATTCAAATTCAAATGATTGAGACTGATCAAATCTCATTTCCCTCAAAAATCACTGTGAACTAATCTCCTCATGCTTACCAAATTAACAAATATATATAGAGGGCTCCTGGGTTTATCCTAAAAGGCCCGGCTTTTATTCATTTAAACTCAGAGCATTTGCCCTAATTGCGGTTGGATTCCTGCCCAAGATTCATTCTTTTTGCGATCCCAAATGGCCAACAGTCAGTTTCTTCCGTAAATTTGAAAGCCTTTTTCTTTTACATATGTATTCTGTTTTGTACGTGTTTCTTCTTCTTGTTGTGAGTTGATGGTGATTGTGATTGTGATTGTGATGACAATGATTTGTGATTGAATTTCGTTTTTGGGGACGCGGGGGTTCAATTTGAGAATAATTGTGAAATTGGGGTGTTCTCTAATCTGGCGAATGCATACTGCTCGGCTGCTATGGGTAGATTGGAGAATTTCTACGGGTGATGGGCGTTCTGTTTCTTGTGCTACAATAGTTTGATGATGCTGTTCGTTGGATTAGAGGAGGGATTTGTTGTTGTTATTCCAGACGGTTCTTTTACAGTTTTGTTTTGTTTGTTTTGTATGATGTTTGTATATAGTGTGTACGAAGCTGAGTTAGCGGACGTTATACCCGTTGTTAAGACCTCCGTAGCCGGAAGAACGATCATAAATCAACTCTGTGCTGGTTAGTATCTA
Source organism: Melastoma candidum (assembly GCA_023653495.1). NCBI lineage: Eukaryota > Viridiplantae > Streptophyta > Magnoliopsida > Myrtales > Melastomataceae > Melastoma > Melastoma candidum. Next base: position 12,320,662 of record CM042881.1, on the reverse strand, counting down.
GACGAAGAGGTGTTTCTACTTTGGAATTTGCTATGAGTTTAGTGCTGGCGGAAAAGATAATCTAGCAGTGCTGATGCTTCTGTTGATGACTAGGAGGAACAAGAATGGACTTTTGTTACTGCACACTACTACCGACCAAGGTAACTCTCAGTTCCTACTTCTTTCCCTGGATTGATTCTCTTGGGTATCGGCACGCCAGATTTTAAGAGTGGAAATGAGGGTTTGTGAAACAATTTCGGAGTCTCATCATTTCCAGGACAGTTGGTTGAAGGGATTCAATAAAAAGTGTCCTTTGGGATTTGTATTTTCTGTTCCTAAGCATCTTTAAAATCCTTCATTCTATGCATATGCCTGTTCTTTAACATCAGCAGCTTGTATGCTGTCATTAAATTTCCTTGTAGGTTGTTCGTTTTTTATATTGTGGCTGGTTAGATAAGAGTGTCTGCCAATTATTCTTATTTTCGTAGAGCTGCAGCACTTGAGAAAGAGTTTGCCAGACCAAGTAGTCATGCAGCGGATAGAAGAGAGACCATGTGGCCCTTACACACCCGGACCTTGACAAGGTTAGCTTTTGTGCATTTCGCTAATTGTTTGTATGTTCTTAGCTATCTCAGTAAGAAGTCTTTGTCATTGTGGGAGTTTAACCTCAGGACAAGAATGGATTCAGCCGTTTCTCTGCTCTCGTCAGCTGGTCAGTCCTCAGCACCCAATAGTTCATATGTCACCCGACAGCTGCTCTTAGCAAACGAAGCTGAATCAAATGCAGACACTCCGATCTGGCAAGAGCTGCTTGATCCGGGCGCACTATTAGTCGGAGTTGGCCTTCAGGTTCTACAGCAGGTATGAAACCAGTCATTCATCCATCTAGTTCGTCATAACACACAATCGCCATATTACGAACTGGTTTCGATCTTCGTTCGGGTGTCTGGCATCCATGGAGTTCTCTATTACACTCCCCAGATTCTCAAGAAAGGGGGTGGATATTCTCCTGTCGAACCTAGGATTAAGCCCTGATTCCGTGCCTCTCCTAATTAGTTGCATCATGGCCTTCTCATCACTTCCGTGTGTCACCATCACCGTGAAGCTCTAGGATGTCGCCAGGTAAAATTCACGGCTTTTCTCATTTCTTTGACCGAGGTTCCTGAATTGATCATATTTCCTATGTGGTCGTCAGGTCGCTGCTGCTCTCGAGAGCCCTCATTCCCACTCTCTCTTCCAGCACCGGGGGTAATGGTGTACATGAGCAGCTTCATCACAGCATTCAAGATGATCCCGAACATCCTGTGATCCGAGATCTTCCCAACCAGGGTCCGCGGGGTGTGCATCCCATCTCCTCCCTCACGTACAGGGTGGGCGAGTCATGTACTCAGTCCCGTCATGGGCTGTTCGTGACCTGTGCAGTCAGGCGCTTGGTCTCCTGGATAGTTACTGAAACCAAGGGAATGCCCTTGGAGGTCGTCTCGGAGTTCTTCGCAGCAGGAGCAAAAGTAAACGCAGTAGCACCGTCAATGATCCCTGCATTCGGATATTGAGGGATCTCTCCGAAAGAATTGAGGCATACAAAGAAGAAATTCTTACATCGATTCAATTGGAGATTTCTATTGTTCCGCTTGTTAAAACCACATTACCTTCATTTAAAATATATATAATATTGCAATATGTTTAAAAAATATATATAGTTTCTGAAATTAAAATTGACATATTTATAAAAGTTAAATTATCCTCTATTTATTTATTTTTGAAAGTCCAAAATCGATATAGTTGCTAAATTTGGTTATTTTTACAATTATAAAATTTATTATTCCTAAAAAAATTTGGTTATTTTACAATTATAAAATTTTGTTATAAAAGCTAAATTTTGTTATTTTTACAATTATAAAGTGCCATAATTATTGTATAATTTTAATTTGTACAATAATATGTTTTATCCTTTATTTTTATTTTTTTATTAAAAATTCTCAATTTATGATTCTAAATTTTTTTAATAATTCATTTATATTCCTTTTTTTTATCATTTCTATAATGACTTTGTGAAATATATAATTCATTATTAAACCAAACTTTCCAGATAATTAGTATTTTTCCTAAAAATTATTGCCAATAAATGTGTAAAAGGATGATTTTACTCAATAAAATAAGTTATCTATACTTTTTTTAATTACATTTTCAAAATTAATAATTTATAATATTATATGATTTTTTAAATTTTAAAAATAAATTCCCTTAATACTTAAATTTAGTAATTTTCTTAAAAATTTGTATTTTTTTTCTTAAAAATGTATTTTCTATTAATTTTAGTAACGTGTGGTTTAATGAAATTTTTACAAAGTAACTTTTAACTTTTATATACTAATAATTTATTAATAATTATGTAATTTATTATTAATAATCGAAAAACGAACGAGGCGACCTTTTTAATATGTGATTATTATTAGATAAGGTTCCAGAAAATTAGTGTTGCAATTATTAGAAAAAAATTTGATAATCATTTGAAGGAAAAAAGGTTGTGAGCTGCCAAACCAAAGCAGTAAGGATGCAATCCCATCCCAAGAATGAACTCTTGACGGATGATCGGCCCAGGATCCTCGTGATCGGTCGTCCGGCGTCGGGAAACATACTCTCCTTTCCCGTGAGTGTGAATCTGGCTTCTTTCCCTTCTTCTTCCTTTCTTATTTTGATTCGGGAAGTATGGATTGTGTTTCGAAATTATGAGTCGAGGATGGGGGAATCCTGCCAAGATTTTGTGTAGTAGTGCCAATTGAAGAGCTTTAGGAAGAATCTGGAGGCTGAACGTAAGAAGAAGAAGAAGGGGGATAATCCCGATGAAGGTCTCGGAAAAACCAGAGAAGAAAGGAGATGAAGAAGAAGACGGCCAAAGCATGAGATTTTTCATTATCTTTCAACAAAATCAATTATCCTTACTTATACACACATCCCACAACAGATTCTAATTGCTTCTCACGGCGAATTCCCTGCTGTAGTACGGTGCTGTCAGTAACAGCATAACAGCAACCACAACAACCTTTATCGTCTTCTCGTTCGGGTCCTCGTCACATGTTCTGAGTTGGGCTTGGGTTCATTCATCACGTCTCGTCAAGCCCAGACTCAACCCAACACTTCCCGTCAAACGCGGCCCTTCTTGTCAAGTCCAGTTCATCACTTCCCGTCAAGTGCGGCCCTCCTCGTTCATCATCATGCGGCCCTCTCAGTTCATCATCCTCGTAATTTTCCTGGCCTTCAATCTCATTTATTTTCTCGGATACTACACTTCTCCCTAACTGTACTTGCATGCATCTGGGTCGGTTGAGTACAGTTAGCTTACTTCGGAGTGCAGTAAACCGCTGTATTGGTATGACGGGTCAGCCAGCTGAACCTCCGAGTGCACATGTTGTATTTGCAGAGTGCCATCAATGACTTTTTCCCTTACGAAGTGATAGTCAATCTCTATGTGCTTTGTCCTGGCATGTAATATTGGATTTGCTGTCAAATGGATGGTAGTGAGGCTATCACAAAAGATCACCGGTGGCTGCTGAGTTGGTATACGAAGCTCATGCAGGAGTTTTTGAAGCCATAAAACCTCTGCGACACCATTAGCTACCGCTCTGTATTCAATCTCAGTACTTAACCGAGAGATAACTTTCTGCTTTTGAGAAGACCACGACACCAAATTTGGTCCAATGAAGGTGTAATACGCACCTGTGCTCTTTCTTTCGTCAGGACAACTTGCCCAATCTGCGTCCGTGAAACAAGATATCTGAAAAGATTCTCCAGCAATCAAGGTCAGACCATATGCACTTGTTCCTTGCAGATACCTCAAAATTCTTTTAACAGCTTTCAAGTGAAGAGTGGTTGGGTGCTGAAGAAATTGGCACATTTTGTTGACAGCAAAATTGATATCCGTTCTGGAATTCGTGTAGTATTGCAAGGCTCCAACTACACTTCTATATTCAGCTGGATCAACAAGCTCTTCTCCTTCATAGCGAGACAAAACCTCAGTGGATCCTAGAGGAGATGGGACAGGCTTGCACTCACTCATCCCGAACTTTTGTAATAAATCCTTGACGTACTTCTCCTGACATAGATGGATCATGGACTCCTGCCGAGTGACCTGAAATCCCAGGAAGTAGGATAATTCTCCCAGGTCCTTTAAGGCAAATTGACTATGTAACCGTGACAGTGGGCTGGTTAACTCGTTTTGGTCTGATCTTGTTAAGATAATATCATCAACATATACTAGTAATATCACCACACCCTTAGAGGAATGTTTGCAAAATAAAGATGCATCAGAACTTGAATTGACAAAACCCCAATGCTGCAAACAACGCTCAACTTCTTGTACCAAGGTCTCGGACTCGGCTTCAGACCATATAAAGCTTTTTAAGCTTACAAATATGTGTTGGGAAACCAGGATGTATGCAGCCAGGTGGCTGCTGCACAAAGACTGTTTCCTCGAGTTCTCCATTGAGGAAGACATTGTGAACATCTAATTGCTTCAATTCCTATCCAAGAGTAACTGCCAAGCTCAGTACCACCCTGATTGTTTAGTGTTTAATAACGGGGCTAAACGTTTCTTTATAATCAAGACCGGGTGTTTGATGAAATCCCTTAGCCACCAATCTGGATTTACATCTTTCTAGCTCCCCCGAGGCCGTGAGTTTAACTTTATACACCCATTTACTTCCGATTACCTTCTCAACCCCAATAAAAGGCACAAGCTCCCATGTATCATTCTGCTGCAGTGCCTGAAGTTCAATATCCATAGCGGTTCTCCATGCCCGTGAAGACAGAGCTTCAGCCAAGTTAGTAAGTTCCTTTGGTAAAGGTTCATATGGCATAGATGTGGCTGGTAGAGGGGTTGGTGGCATAGGAACTGAGGTATGGAAGGAATTATCACGTGAAGGCATCACCAATGTTTTGGGTTTAAAAATGCCTGCTTTGGATCGTGTCACCATGGGACGTACATTAAGTGGATGTTGTGTCTTCATAAAAGAGTTAGACTCTGAGAGAGGTAGATTGAAACTCTGATCTGTTGCACATGTATTTGCTGGCCTTGAAGATGGTAGAACCACTGAGGGGGAATGTGTATCTGGGGAAAGTACACGTGTACTGGGAGAAGAGACCGGGATAAGAATAACTGGATTTAATATAAAGGAAGGACCTACGGTGTCGACATTTGAAGCTGATAAATGAGACGAAACTGAGTGAAAAGGGAACTTACTTTCATCGAAAAGGACATCTCGAGAGATATATATTCTGCTGGTGGCTTTATCATAGCATATGTACCCTTATGAGAGAAACTCTTTCCTAAATGAACACAAGGCAATGAGCATGGTTCAAGCTTATGAGTGTTCTAAGGTCTCAAGAGTGGAAAACACAAACATCCAAATGTTCTAAGATGAGAATAGTCTGGAGATGTATGGTAGAGCAACTCTGTTGGAGACCTAAAATGGAGTAATTTAGATGGAAGAAGATTAATTATAAGCACTGTTTCATTGAAAGCAAAAGGCCAAAACTGAAGTGGAACACCAGAATGTTGCAGTAATGATAAGCCGACTTCGATAACATGTTTGTTTTTGCGCTCAACTCTCCCATTTTGTTGAGGAGTACGAGGACAACCCTGAGCCAGGAAGTATTTATGTAAGGATCTGAATTCACCACCCCAATCGAACCTCACGCATTTAATAGACTTATGAAATTGTGTTTTCAACATTTGATGAAATCTCAAGAAGGCTGTTGAAGCTTGTGATTTGGTGTTCAGAAAATATACCCAAGAGAAACGAGTGGCATCATCAACAATTAGCATGAAATATCTCACTCTAGTTGTGGATAACACTGGGGAAGGACCCCAAAGGTCCACATGAACAAGATGAAAAGAGTCTATAGAGTGAGAAATAGACATAGGAAAAGGTTGTCTATGGTGTTTACTCAACACACATGACTGACACAACTCTAAAGTATCTAAGTATGGCTGTTTGCAAGATTTCATGACTCGAAGAAGGATGTCTTTGCTGGGGTGGCCTAATTTGCAGTGCTACTTGATAGTATTTGTGTGAGATGCCTTGGAGATGTGAAGAGCATGAGGGAGAAAAGATGCTGCAAGTGGTTTAAAGGCTGGGTGGTTGATTTGGTTGATTTGGTCCAAGGCTCGAACAGGTAACTTGTAGAGGCCTTGCTGAGTTGGTCCCCGAAGGCGTATCAATTGGTCTTCTTGTCCTTAACAGAGAAGCCATCAGCATGAAATTCAACGAGAACATCATTATCAAGACAAAGCTTTGAAACACTAATTAGAGGCTGAGATAGATTGGGTGTGTGCAAACTTTGAGTAAGAGAGAGTGGTGGAGAGAATTGTGTGCAATTCTAGTGTGCACACTAGAGTTTTCAGCAGGGGTGTGAACTCCAGAAACAGAGACTCTAGTGTGTGAACTTTCATCAGCAGGGGTAGGCGTTATAGTGAGATGACCATCCATTAGAGCTGAGTGAAAACCAGAAAGGATCGATACCAGTCTTTAGACAGTGGGCTCTGATACCATGAAGAGATTTAGGAAGAATCTGGAGGCTGAACGCAAGAAGAAGAAGGGGGATAATCCAGATGAAGGTCTCGAGAAAAACCAGAGAAGAAAGGAGATGAAGAAGAAGAGGGCCAAAGCAAGAAATTTTTCATTATCTTTCAACAAAATCAATTATCCTTACTTATACACACCTCCCACAATAAATTCTAATTGCTGCTCACGAAGAATTCCCTGCTGTAGCACGGTGCTGTCAGTAACAACATAACAGCAACCACAACAACCTTTGTCGTCTTCCCAATATCTGGGTTCGGGTCCTCATCACATGTTCTGGGCTGGGCTCGGGTTTATTCATCACGTCTCGTCAAGCCCAGACTCAACCCAACACGCCCCGTCAAACGTGGCCCTTCTTGTCAAGTCCAGTTCATCACCAATTCTGTTTAAGCGAGATAGTCACGACGTGGAAGTGCCTGTGGATATCGTTTCCATGTTCCGGACTGTGAGGTGATGGCCGCAAGTCGACCGTCCTTAGTATTTCGTAAGTAGGAAAAAAAATGCTTTCGAGTTGCCTTCTCGAGGAGATATGTCTCGTGGGGATGTTTATGTTACGTGTAAATGGCTTGACACACCACGAAGCTAGATTTCCAGAAAGAAACACACCAGAAAGGCACTAAAACAGAGCCACCAACCAACTCCAGAACAGTTCAGCCTCCACACACACAACACCACACTCAGACATACCTCCGGTCGTAACTCCGACCACATTCACGCCATCATGCGACTCACATTCATCCTCTACACAAAGAACCCAGAAAACAGCAAAATATCTATGGTCTACTTTCTCTTTCTTCAGTCCATCCTTTTTATTGCTCCCCCAGAAACGACTGCAGCGTCTGTTGGTGGAGTTTGTTGCAAACTTCTCCCATCCATCAATTGAGTCCTCCTCACATTCTTCTCAGCTACGTCCTCAGCTCCATCTTCAACATTTTCAATCCTCAAGCCTCATTGAACTCCAGCCCCGCATTCCGCATTTATCTCTTCCTCTTCAGACTCTCTGTCGTCAACGGTCATCTTGTCAACGTCCAAAACCATTAGGGCATCTCCCGCGCCGCGCTTCCCGTCTTCCCTGCCTTTCTCCTCCCTTCCCGTAACAGTTTACCCTCGTTGGGATCTCTCTGTTTCAGGGCTGCTGTCGGTTGAGTTCGAGGACGGTTCCGATACTGCTTCCGACGTTCATGGGCATATTCTGTCTCGTGGCTGTTGCATTGGGGGGGGGGGGGGTTTCGTCTTTAGGCGAAGAGCTTTCTCTTTTCTGGCTCCCGAGCTTCTCTGAAATGCAGGAAATTTTGTTTATGTTTGGACAAACAGGTGGAGCATTAACACCAAGTACTATACTGTTGATGTCTCTGTATGGATGGCTCATCTTGGAGATAATTCTGAAATGCAGTTACCTCCCACGAACAAGTTGACTGCCTTGGTTATGGTTTTTTATCTTAGCCAAGTGAGTCACAGGCGTCATTTGTTTTGTCTGTTCTGGTAGATTTGTAATTCTGGCATGGGAGCATGCACCTGTCAAGTGTGGATAACACTTCTCTCTGCAGCCACCCTCGTTCCGGAAGTGGGTGTCCAGGAATGACATGAAGGATTTTGATATATTGCTATGCATTGGGAATAAAGTGGACCTTGTCCCCAGTCATCCCGTTCATGCTGAATACAGGAGGAAGATTCAGAATATTGGCGATGAGAGTATCGACTATTATGCAGCATTAGATGATTGTGGAATCTCTGAAACTGAAGGTAGCAGTTTATTGGGGAATGCTGGATCGGTCTTGGAGATCAGAGATTCATGTTTGGAATGGTGTGTTGATAACAACATCGAATATGTGGAAGCAGATCAGAGATTCATGTTTGGAATGGTGTGTTGATAACAACATCGAATATATGGAAGCATGTGCTTCCAGCCCAGAGGTTGACAAATGCATGGCCTCTGTCTATTAAGCTTGTTCCTCTGTACTGTTTTTTGATCTGTTCTGAGCTGTATTGATAAAGTAGTGATTGCCTAACAGTTTTATCGATGGACGGTGATTCGCAAGGATTGGAACGTTTATTTGGTGCTCTCTCTGCTCATATGAGGCCTGGTATGGTCTTGAAATCCGGAGGTCAAGTCAGCCAGCCATTTTTGCCAGAAAGGGAAGGTGGGTTGTTAGAGCATCAATGAACTGTACTTTCCAACATGACCGAACTTCTGATTCACCCATTAACACTTGGTGCAGAGGTTTCAGAAGAAGAATCGGATTATGAGCTAGAGTATGAAATATTATCAGCTGGTTCTGCAGAACATTGGGATGATACAGAGGATGGCTGGGTATGAGCCCCTGCTATTGGAGCAGACTCAGATGTTGGAGGATCTAGTTCCAATATCTCTGGTGGCGAAAACAATCAAGAACAAAAGCAAGGTTGCAATGCTGCTGTTCCGCTGGCCTCAACAGCGGAGACTTCTGCTATGGAGGATGATGATGGTGCTGAGCATAACGAGCCAGAGGGTGCTGATGCGTGTGAAGCCAAAGAAGATAAACAATTAGACTTTGAGGATTTGGAACAGCTGATGATCGAGATTGGCAATATGCGCAGCAACCTGTTCTTGATGCCAGATTTCCAGAGGAGGGAGATGGCTGCGAAGCTTGCCATGAAAATGGCTTCCATGTTTGGTGGAACCAGCGATGAAGATGATTAAACTCAGGAGAAAAATGAAACTCTTAGAGCGTTGCCTCTCGAGGCATATCAATCTGATCCGCCTAAAAGTCTTCAGCCTGAGTCGCTGTCCGTAGTCAGCAGAGGTTAGGCCTTCCTTCTGTGGTTAGAATTTAGCGCTTCCCGTGATTCCAACATGCCACCTTTGGCCAGTTAAAGTTTTGGAAAACGATGCCGCTAGTTAGTGATCGTGGATGGCTAATCCTTTCAGCGGACATGTCACCATTGATTGATTCCCTTGGTATGGTTCTGGGTCTGTAGAATGTATATATTCCATGATCCAGAGCATGATGCTTAACTTTTTTCTGTTATTTGTTACTTATCCTTATCAAAGATGCGATGTATACCGAATCTCGTTAGGTTTGTCTCGAGAAACATCAAACATTGTGAGCTTTATTCTACTCAGATAATATTAGTGTGAATTATGTTGTTGGTGTCTGATTTGCAGAATCCTCAACCTAAATTGATCCATAGCTGAACTGCTGAACCCAAGTTTGCGAGCCCATCTATGCATTCTACACGGATTCGGTTGCATCGTGGGAATCGATCTGACCATCAATCAAGGCAAGAAATCCACGCCGGCGACGCTAGAATGAACTAGGGCTGGGTTGCAAGTCCTCTTAACCTCCTTGATTGTGGCAGCGCCACACCTCTTGCTGATGACCCAGACCCTCCGGCACTTGGGGCAGGACCATGTCCAACAGTTAAATGGAATTTGTGGAACACAGTTATGTTGGGTCTCCAACAATCAAAATTCAAACCCCAGCCCATCACCTCCTAATGAGATTAACTTGTAATACCGGTTATTACTATTTCATGATAAGGTTTTTTATTTACATGATTAATTACATGAAGACTAGGATTTCCGACAATAAGCTTGCAATGGCCATGAATGATGATCACGTTTGCTTAGGTGGACCGAGCTTGACGAAAGAGAAGTTGTTGTCATCTTCGTCATCGTCATGGCCTTCGCCGTTGCCATTTTTCTCTGGATGACGCATTTTAGTTACTTGTACTCTGTGGTCGTCGTGGTGGTCTAGTCTTGGGATGGATTCCCCTGGCTGTAATGACTCAGGTGATAGTGGATCGGTTTCGTAATCGGTCACGCTGCGGTCCTCGTACATGTACTGGCGAGTCGAGTGACCAGTTGTCTTGAATCGGTGCAAAGCAGGTCCGGATGTGGAACTCAAGGCATGGGGCGGGCTAGATGTCACGCTCTCCATTTCTTTTCCCAACGTTATAGTCGGGGATTTGCCACCTTTCTCAAGCCTGCGCTTTTTCACGTCCATATGCCACTTCTTGAGGGCCTTCGAAGTCTGCTCATCGAAGATTGATTTCTTCATACACGAACCCATCTGCGGAAGCAAAATAAGCTCTCATTTGTATTGGACTCCTTGTTCGATAAACGGTCCTCGAGAAATTTGTTCCCTGAGGTCGAGTCGTACCTGAGTTACGAGAGCATAGAGTGGTAATGTGACGTAACTGCACACGAATAAGGTGCCAAGCCTGCGAAAACAGCATGGTTGTTCATCAGTGTTCCATCCCTTGAAGAAGCTTTGGATGAAGAGTGATCGGTTGAACTGACCCCAAGCCAACTTTGACGAATGCAAGTTTTAAATTGTCGTGGAAGCAAGAATTCAATCCGAATGAGTACTGCATCGAAAGAGCAGCAGAAACCATCAGTGGTCTAACATGAGATTCCCTGGGAATGAAGGAGTAAGGTAAGGGCGACTATTACCAAAATCCAGAGGAAGTATGTTATCTGGAATGCGTTCTGCAAGAAGACGAGACGAGATTTCAGCAAGAATGAACTGCTAATGAACGATTCAAAGAGAAGAAGTACCTGGAACAATGCAAAATGTATGAGGTGAAGAACGAGTTGCGGCCGACCAAACCAGAAGTACTTGTCCGAGCCCTGGACAAGAGGTATCCCTTGAACAACAGAGTGCCTTTCCGCTATCTCAAGCGCCATTTTCGTTAGGATTGACTGAAGCTCCGTACCAACTGCTAATATTATCTGCAGAACACATAGCAACTAAACACCATGTATTCGTTGTGCACCATGCTAATCCGGAAAATTCGGAATTTATCGGGAAAATCAAGAAACTCACAACCGGCGGGATCAATGAGGCCCAGAACAGTGCATGCCATCCTGTGAAAAAGATACGAACATAGAAACTGTGATGAATCAACTTCCATTCGCGTTAGCTTCCGCATAATCACTTGTCTTCCCATATGATGCCATACCTCTGACATTGAGAAGCAAGAAGACTACGAAGGATGTCCACAACACAGGGCTGGTGAAATGAAGATATCAGTCCGGGCTACTGAATAAATCGAAAATCTCAAAAGGGCCAGCCAAAAGTGGTCGGAAGATTTGATTAAGCTATTTCATTACCTTATGCCAACCATGTACTTGAAATCGTCTTCCAGAGACCTTTTTATGTACTTCTGGAAGTTAAACTGACTTCCTGGAGCCAAATGAACCTGCGCAAAGAGGCCTTAGGCTTCATTATACGAGACAATGAACTCTGCATTCGACAGCCTAACCGGAGAAATCGCAGCTGGGTTGCTTACAGTGATGAAACCATTGCGCAACGTGAAGTAGTCGGCTCTACTCACTGATTTGAAGAATTGCCTGAAGAAGCAGCCCTGCGATCAACTCGATTAGTTCTGCATGATCTGTGGCAACAGAACAAAGGGTTTAACTTACGATGTAGAAGAACACAGGTATCCGAGTCCAGAAACTTGTGTGAGCTCGGACGAACGACGTCTCGTGTGTTAGCCTGAACCGAGATGGATCTACAAATAACCATGGCCGCAACTGATGTTCAGTGTCTGCGTAATGCGAATTCAATTCCGTGCATGGTAAACTAAAATTTCAAAGTACCATTTGTGAACTCGTAATCTGGCGACAGAGTTTCCTGCTCCCATTTCTTCCAACCACGGATCTGTTGATTCATTCACCTCCGATCAGCGTCCCATATTAAAAACACTCAGACATCATCGTAGATATCATTTCATTAAAGTAAGCACCTTCAATCTGCCAAGAGTCATCATCACCGCGCTGTAAACAACATGGAAGACTGCCAAGAAGAAAATCAGGATATGCAGCTGATGCAATCCGTTCACCGAGATAAGCGGCTCATGCCCCTGCACAAAACACCAGAGAGACCACCCGTGTCAGCGCATGTCCAAAATCCACGACTTGGGAACCCAGCTCCACCTACCGCCTTACAACTCGGAGCAAAACTGCCGGCGGCGAGAACCCTCCTGGGGGCTTCCCAGAGCCGTCTCCTTCCCCCGGACGACACGGCCTTCTCTGACCCGCAAGGCAGAAAGGTGTCAGCGACCTTCTGTGGAATGCATATGCGGGCTATGTAACTCTGGCCGAAAGTCAGGAGCAAAGAAATGAACCCCAGAATCATCAGCTCTGTATAAAAACCGCCATGAATATGAGTTTCAAAACAAAAACGAAAGCAGTAACCGCGGGGAGAAATTATTACCATCTTTGACCTTGTCGAGAGCCTCCCGTAGAGCCTTCTTGTGCCTGTCGGTCAGCCACTTTCGAATCCCCAACACAAACATACACAATAAACATCAGAATCATTTCAGAAAACAAGAACAGTTTGGGGGGGGGGGGGGGGTGAAACTGAAAACTACTATTACCTGGGCTGCTTTGTGGAGGGATTTATCCAGGACGAGGGAAATGATGATGAATCCGGCACAGACAGAGGCAACGGCCCAAGTTGCGGTCCTATCAAGCTCCCTCGACTGAACGCCCACGTCCCCTCCCCCTCCTCCCGCCATCGGACCTCCCTCTCGAAAGTCTCTCTCGCCTTTACTTATTCTAATGCATTTGTGTTATGGTTCTGGCCTGGTGGATATCCAAAACAAACAATCAATCAGGGAGGACCTTGTGGGAAAATATGAACCAGATGATGGCGATGGCTGTAGCTGTTGTTGTTTATATTATTTAGTACCAGGGGAGGGGGAGGGAAGTGAATTGGTAGGTTGCAATTTGGATGGCCGTTTCTTTCTACATTGGGGAATGTAAGTAAATACTGATTGGCCAATCCCTATGTCTTTCAAAATTACGTGTTATATTATATCCTTTGGGGGGCATCAGATTAGGGAAGACCTGATACTAATAATTTACCTTTTCTTTCTTTAATGTATGATTACGTGTGGGATTGGGGTTAGAGAGTGATGGTGACTCCAGGGATGGTCCCCAAGTTCTTTTTTTTCAGAGAATTAAAAACGTCTTTATCCTTTTTCTAATAAAATTTGAAATTATTTGCCTCAGCATGAGAGAAGGTAGCATTTAAAGTCAAATATAAAATATATCAGGCTTTTCGTAATTAAGCTTTTTGGTGTGCCACAGTTTCCGCATTCTCGGACACCTCTGTTTTCGAGTAGTACGACTGGGTCGTTGAGTTCATCACGTTCTCCAAGTCTGCCGTGCTGCTGTTGTTCTTATACTTGTGGAGTAGGTGCAGGGGCAACGATCCTCCTCGGCTCGGGGTGTTGTCCCACCCCTGAAGCTCATCAGTGATGGGCTCTCCCCCGGACCAACACTGCCTTTGCCGCCCCGTGCTTCCACCTTTCCCTCGCAGCCTTTTGCCAATTCCTGAGCGCCATCCCATCTGAGGAAAAACTACAACCATCTGAGGAAAAACTACAACCATCTGAGGATGCGTTGGGATAAAAATTGTTGGGTTAACCGATGGTTCGTTTCCGAGCTGCTCACGTGAGTTATAAGACCGTAGAGATGGAAGGCGATGTAGCTGCGAAAAGAACTGCAGGACAACGCCAAGGCACACCATTACGAGTATTTCAACCAGCCTCTCGTGGAAGCAAGACTTTAAACCGAACTCATACCATACGTGGCATAACATAATCCAGGCACCGTTATGAGAAAGATGAGTATAGTGATGAAAGATACCGTCGAATCCACTGGGGGTCCGAGCAGGTAAACTACCCATGATCCAGAGGAAATAGGCCATCTGAAAGCGTTCTGGAACAGAGTGAAGAGGATGAAGTCGGGGTGGTCGAACAGAAGTACTTGCTTCTCGGCTTCACGACTGGGGCATCTTTCACGACCATGGTCTTCTCCATGATGATTATCTCAAGCTTGGTCCCGACCACAAAGGGTATCTTTCCATTTTACAATACAGAATCAGACTAATCAATTCTCGTCCGAAAAGTAGGGACATCTCTGCCGGATGGCATCACGGATTGAGAATATATCTAACTACTGGTGGTAGAAAGGAAACGAGATAAAGCGCATATGTCCCTGAATAGAGTCATGAATTAGGATTTCTTAGCTCAAAGTTTTCAATTAATTTTCGGTTACCATAGATGTTTGATAGTTGAAAGACGATGCTGCAGATCCACAGAGGTATTGCAATGGAGAGGCAGGGGCTCATTCAGCGGAAGCGGACATGTAAACCGATCGGGGAAGAAGAATGAACCTGATTCCGACGACAACCTTTCGGGGAAGAAGAATGAACCATTTGTCCTCTTGGTGGAGCGGCCGGGGGCGCGCAGACGCGTTCAAACCGCTTTATTGGAGTTTTGTTCCTTAATGACGTCATTTGGCGAAATATTTCGCCAAATGACGCATTAAGTTTCCAAATTCGCGTACTAACCCAAAGGCCGACTTCGGTCTTGGTGTAAGGCCGACTTCCTCGTGTGAATTTTCTTTTTTTTTTTACCTTTGAATTAAAAAAAAAAACTAAGTGAGGGAAGTCGGCCTTACAAAGGCCACTACCTCGTGTGAATTTTCTTTTTCTTTTTTGCCTTTGAATTAAAAAAAAAAAAATTGCCTAAGTGCAAAGGCCGACTTCCTCGTGTGAATGACCATTGAATTTTTTTTTTTTACTAAGTGTTGAGAAGTCGGCCTTACAAAGGCCGACTTTGATGGGTCATTAGACGAATATTGAAACTTAAGACGTCATTTGGCGAAATATTTTGCCAAATGACGTCATTAAGGAACAAAACTACTCTTTATTGGGCCTCCATTTGGCCCGTTATAAAAATGGCCCGGGCCTAATGTATTACATATTGGGCCTGAGGAAAAGCCCGTAAATCAGATCAAAACGGCTACCCGATGCTCTGGTTTTGTGTCGGACATAGCTTTTGTCTGCTTTTATCATGAGCTCGAGATTGATGCTTCGTGTACTGTGGTACTCTCTCTGTTGCGGACGCCTTTGGCCATTCGAGCTATGAAATCACCACGATTGCAATGAAGAATGCCGAGGATCTAATCATTAGCGTCAAAAGGATGAACTTGGGACAACTCAACTTCGAAACCTAGACATTGAGGTTGGAATCAAGAGGCTAACTGTGTTTTCTGTAGACGAGTATCGGCTCATTACAGGGCAAAGCTCTCCAGCAGCGCTAGTTTGGCCGTATGCAATTTACTTTTATTAAAATTATTCGCTTAAGATATTCTCCTCATGATCAAAGTCAGTCTTGGAATGCAATCTTATTACCTTGAATCGGAAGAGAGAACTGCACTCAAATCAGATATACTTTGCCTGTGGTGTTTCTTTTAAGACCCTTGAACTCAATGAAACCATTTGCCTGGCTCTGGAAATTCTCAAATCCTCCGTCAGCAAACTCGCAAACAAGCCATCGAGAAGATCAGGCGTCTCAACTCAGGCTATTGATGAGGCTCCCTCCCCAACTTCATGCCGATGAATCTGCCCTATGGATACGCAGCACACCTTGACGAAGCCAAAGCTCGACCCTTTTTTGCCATTATCTGACAGTTCACCCTATATTACAAATGTTGCCGTCGTTGGAGTTGGATGCCTAAAAACCACGTGGAATCAACCGTAAAAAGCATGCCTTCTATCAAGCCAAAGATTATTGGTGGTCATCATCATTACATGGTCCCACTGAGGTAGGGGTTAGTACTTCCGGTTGTCCTAATCTTCACACTGCATCCATTCAGAAAGCCGACTCGACAGATCATCATCGGTCGGGTGAGACCAGTCTAGAAGAGGAGAGAATAGAAAAGAAGAGAGGAGAAGCGGCCAACGTGAGGTAAGGCGTCTTCTTCCAGGCTTTTGTCGGATTGTCAATAATGTCAAACAATTTCAATACACAGACAAGAACAAAAGGGGCTGTCGTGCACATGATGTCTCTTCTTCTCTTCACCACTACCGCACCCCCTCCTCATTTCCATTGTCAAGTAATCAATCATAGGAAAACGACATCATCAATGGTTTAGATTGGGAAAGAGGGGAAGACAAATTTGAATTCTTCTTCCTAATTTTATAACCACATCGTTCAACAACGTGATCTTCTTTCCCTTTTTCTTTTTCATTTAATGAAACTCTGGTATCTTCTTTGCGTTGGGGGGGTGAACATGGGTACAATATGGAGGTAGGTTTACATTAGAGATGGGGTAAATTACCCGGTTATTAATTTAATTTAAAGAATCGACGTAACAAGTTCGATTTAAATTCAAAACTACGAATACATGGGATGATAACCATTATAAAATAAATAATTATTATTATTATTATTTATAAATTTCTCAGTTATAAGTTAAATATAAAATAAATAAATTTTTACACGTTTTTTAATATCACAAAGAATAAGGACCAAGATCAGATCGAAAGAAAACAACAGGACGGAGAATGCGTAGAAAACAGGGATAATTTCTTTATATCAGATCAGATCATTTTTTATATATCATTTCTAAAACATATATTATTATCCATATATAATGTCTTTTATGACATCCTATATTGATTTTCATATTAACATACTCAACATCAAAGATAATATAATCACTATCAAAACTAGATATGGTAATTCATAACTAAAATGAATTTCTCTTTATTTTTGCAACCTTACAATCATATCACTCTCAATAAATGATTAAATTGTAAATCAAATTATAGCTTTGTTTTCGAGATATTTCATCTAAAACTCCAATTTTTAGATATTTAATAAAATTAGAAAAAAAGTCTTTTGGAGAAGTTATCATATTTTCGTCATCAACATATAATTCAAACATAATAAATTTTAAATCATTTGATTTCTATTTCTCAATATATATTTATAGGAACATTTATATCACATGCAAACTTATTTTTCATAAAAATATTACATCCACTACGTGAGAGTTTATCTCATCATCAAGTCTTTTAGAGATCCATTTCAGAATAAATTGTGCATTTACATATGACAATCGCTTCCATCTCGTTTGTGCACAAACATTTATATATAATTCTAATCGATTTTTTTCGTCTTCTCATTTGTATTGGTTTGATTATTTCTTTTCTTGCATTCTTCAACCGACTTTAGTTTATGATTCTCATTTTCATTCATAATAAAACTAATCGACATGAACCAAATCGAGATTATTTTTAAAGTATTAGATCTGCTTAACATATAAGCAGTATTTAATGTAAATGAGGTTTGTTAGTTCGTAAAATAATTTAAGGTAAAAAGTTTCAAAATTCTTTAGTCAAAAAATCGCGATTAGAAACATGAGTTTGATTTTGTACTTGTTGAGAAAAGCGGTTACTAACTAAATTTTGGAAATCGTTGTATCTAATCATCAAGAGTTCTTGACAAATCTAATAACAATTTCTCAAACCTTAGTTATCTTATTTGAATTTTTGCTACACTAATGTAATTTCATTTATGGTAATGTACTCAGAGATTAGACTGAAAAAATCTTATCCCACCCCGCTTTTTTTTCCCTCCTTCCATAAAAATCGACGCGGAGGAGACCAAAACCATCTCGACTTGCCCAAAGAGTTTCTAAAGAAGAAGAAGAAGGATACATGATTAACACGTCGTCGACTGCATTGTCGTTTTGTTTTGTCACGTTGTAATTAAATTATTTGGGTGTTGCCATATTTGCATGTATAAATAAGCAACAACACCCCCCCCCCCCCCCACAAATAGGGGGATTGTCCCTCCCAATACCAGATTTCTTTCACGAAAAAGAGATCATCCTCCATCCTCTTCTCCTCCTCCTCCACCGATCCCCCCACCAAGCCTTCCTAACCCCAGGAAGCTCCCCTCTCCGTTGTCACGTACTTTCGTCTCGCCGAAATAGGGGGTAACCTTCCATCTGTTTCTTTCGCTATCCTTGTCGTGGCGATTTCGTTCCGTTGTCTGGTCCGTTTGCCCTTTCATGAGAAATTCGGATAGTTCAAGCTTCCTTGCATGCGACATGTCGTCTCCTTCCTCTTTCTTCTTCTCCTTCTTAATGCGAATAAAGTTTTGAATTTTGAAAAGAAAGAAAGGAAACAAAATCTGATGCGGGGACAAGTGAAGAAGAGAGGATGTTCCCCAGAAATTTCTTTTGTTTTTTTTTTTAATAATAAATCGAAAAATGATTTGGGTCCAGTTGGCTCCCCTCATTGGTTGCTTTGTTTTTGTCTTTAATTGATTATTTAACTATTCTGGAGCCACGAATTATAATCATTAATAAGTAGTAAAAGTGGACAAGAGGGGTCACCATCACCATCGCCACCGCCACCATTGGCTGACTCTACGATGTTGTAATGTGGGTGTTTGTTCCTTCATTCCCTTTGACTTTGTTCATCTTCTTTCGCCTCGCAGGATTCAGGATTTTTTAGCTTCTTTGTGGGAAGGGGAGGAGGGAGGGGTGGACATTGCAGGGTTTAGGACGACCACAAGAGTTTTGGTCGGGTGATTCTTTGGGGTGCTTGGTCTGAAAGTTTTTGAAGTGGCCAAGGGTGGAGATGGGTTTCTGGACACTGTTTCAGGTGGCTTCGGTGCCAAACTTACAGGTCCTCTTGATCAGCCTAGTTGGAGCTTTCATGGCCACCAAACACTGTAATCTCCTCACCGAAGATGCCCGGAAGTCCCTCAACAAGGTCAGCTAGCTTCAGACAATGGCTCTTCCAGAAATGCCTTTCCTTGTTTAGTTAGACCGGAGCATGGTGGCGATCAAGAAGTTTTTGTGATTTGTCGATCATCGTGCGGTGCAGATAGTGTTCATGGTGTTCACCCCGAGCTTGATGTTCGCCAGCCTCGCAAAGACCGTCACCTTCGAAGATATCGTCTCCTGGTAGGGAATAGTCAGTCTTAATTTGTTCCCGTCCCGGGGAAAGTTCTGTTTTGAAGCTTTTCGGAATTTTTGTCCTTGCGTGGCATAGGTGGTTCATGCCTGTGAACATTGCCCTTACGTTCGTAGTAGGGGGGATTCTAGGATGGATTGTTGTGAAGTTGGTCAAACCGAGTCCTCATCTCGAAGGAGTGGTAATTGCTGTGTGTTCATCAGGTAGGTAGTTCTGAATAAGCTTTCGTTTCCAGAAAATTTAACAGAAAGAAGTTATGGACAGACACCCATGATTTCCTTCTTTGTTAACCAGGAAACCTGGGGAATCTCATGCTTATAATTGTGCCTGCGATCTGTAAAGAAGATGGCAGCCCCTTTGGCGACAAGGGCATTTGCAGCACAGTCGGACTTTCTTACGCGTCCTTCTCGATGGCGGTAATGGGAAAGGAAAACTCAAAATATTGTAAAAGCTGTTTGTTTGTAATAGTGAGTGGTCTGGGTACGCGTTCGGAATCTGACCTTTTTGCGACCAGCTAGGAGGATTCTTCATCTGGACATACACGTTTCAATTAATACGAAGCTCGTGCACAAGATACAAAGAGCTTCAAGCAGAGGAGAACAGGACGAAGGTCCCGAATGGTGGCTTCGATGTCAATACAGAAGCGCCCCTTCTCAAAGGAAAAGATCAAGGACAAATGCCCGATAGTGACAAAGCCGAAAAGTCGATTGAAGATGTCGAAAGTCAGGCGGTGAGTTCTTTTGCCTTCAAATGATTTTCTACGTCGGAGATGCCATTGTGCGTTCTTTGTAGTAACAAATCGAAGGAAAACTTAATGATCCAGGAATTAAACAGCGAGGCAAAACGGGAGACATCAATCTTCAGTAAGATTGGCGGTTTCCTTCACCAGATCGTGGAGGAGTTGATGGCACCTCCGACCATGGCTGCGGTGGGTGTTTCTTTTGCGCTTCAACGCGATTCTGACCCATTTGTGAACATGGTAGAAAGATTTGAATTAATCGTGACAGTTGGAACTCCCAATCAGGTGGTCGGGTTCATTTTCGGGGCCGTCTCGTGGCTGAGGAATCTCATCATAGGCGAGGGAGCTCCATTTCGTGTGTTGCAAGAATCCATTAAATTGCTCGGGCAAGTGAATACACGAAATCGAACCCCAACGATTCCGCTGTCCTATCTTCTCTAAAAAACGATGTTGATGATGCAGGGATGGAACAATACCTTGTATAACCTTGATATTGGGTGGCAACCTCACTAAAGGTGAGATTCTGAATCTCCTAAAAGTTTATCAAACCAGAGTCAGAACAAGTTAGAATTGCGTCCTAACCTTTGCATGGTTTTCTCAGGTTTCCGCTCATCAAAGATTGGCCCGTTGGTCGTCATTGGGGTTTTACTCGTCAGGTACGTCATATCACCTGCGATCGGGATCTGGGTAGTGAAAGCAGCCGGCAACCTTGGGTTCCTTCCATCAGACCCACTGTACCGCTATGTCCTAATGGTGCAGTTCACAGTGCCGCCAGCCATGAATATCGGTAATATCATAACCATGGCCAATGTTTCCTCCATATAAGCAAAAACCAAGTTAAAGGAGATCTAAAACTGTGGGACATGTCTAATAAACATGGGAATTTTGCAGGAACAATGACTCAGTTGTTCGGTGTTGGTAGTGACGAGTGCTCTGTCCTCTTCTTCTGGACATACCTGGTTGCCGCTTTGGCACTCACTCTCTGGTCGACTGTCTTCATGTGGATATTGTCATGAAAAGACAAATACCACTTCTTCACGGAAGAAGTAAAAGGGTAAAATATCTCAAACTGTATAATACGTTAAGAGACTCACTGCACCAAGAAGACTTGTGCGGTCGGTTTCTGTGTTATTTCTTTTCCTTCAAGTGAGAACCTTTTCATTTATTAGCTCCTCCATAGTTTGTAGAATACCAATGGCCATTCACTCTGGACAGTTTTGACCCCATTAGATTCGATATCAGCTAAAAAAAGAATGTACTAAAGAAGCCTGACGTTATCAAATCACATCAACTAAACATGAAAATGCAGAATCTGCTCTTCGTAATGACAGAAAACACAGTATACTCCCAGACGAGATAAAAAAGCCAACAAAGAATTGATGTATTGCTTTGGCCAGATTCTAACTTAGTATTCATATCTTAAGTGCAAGAGTACATGACTTACATCAAAGCTACAGAATTTTCGGCAAACTAAGCGGCCAGAATGTGAGTCTACTGAGATTTGAATGCTTTGACTCCAGAGATGTTGATTGCAGCATTGAGGTCTCGCTGCAGAGCAGCCTAAATAAGGGTAAGTTGGAGTTTTGGACGGTTCGGCTGAGGCTCCACGACTTCCAGGTGGATGTTTACCCTCTGCAGAACCCCATAGCTTATGGTGCCATCCATCTTCTTTATCTTTTGCTGTTGCTCATCTACGAACCACTCCCCGCCTCCCTTCTCGCTCCTCTCTGTTAGGTATACAGGTCCTTCAATGCCGTACCTGCATATCAATCCATGGTTAACACAAGCAGAAAGTCCATTGTCCTGTACATTTAAGCACGACATCATTCAGGCGAATGAAGGGCAGAAGATGATTAGTGGTCAAATATATTATGACTAGCTTATTCATCTACAATATGACCGTTATGAGGATCAATTCACCAAATGACAGAAGATAAAATACTAATGAATGTAGCAACTTCTTTCAGAAAGCCTCTAAGGAATTTCTCAAAAATCAGCTCATGCCAACTGAGCTCTTTCCATTTTTGTCCTTTTTTTTTTCATCCTTTGGCATTTTGGACCTCTTAATTAATCGTTCAAACCTCTATTTCAGAACTGTGCGTCAATTCAATCTAATAAACTGTCGTTTAAATCTTAAGCCGTTGTATCCCTTAACCAAGCTCTAAGTTCAAATACATAGATTATAGCAGTTAATAACCACAGGTGCGTTCAAGCACGCCTTGTACACCAAAATAATGGAAATCTGGAGGACGTAGAAATGTAATCTGAAACAGAACACGCCTCAAAGGAATCATCGAGAAGAGTAACAACTTACTTGGGAACAAACACGATGAAGCCATTTGATCGTATCTTAACAATTCTTGCCTCGGTGTCGGTTGGCCTACAGGAGAAATGAACAGTCCGGCATGTTAGCAAATGTTTGAGGATAAGAAAGCATATTGCCTTTTCAACCTAATTACTGCATAACAGTGTTAATCCTGTGAGCCCACCACCACCCAAAAGAACATATGTTACTAGCTAGCAGGTTCAGGTATTGTGCATTCTACCCACGGATGGTTTGAAGTTGAGGTTGCAAGTGTGTCCCAGTAAGAGAGGGAGAGAAAAAGATACCTGTTTTTGAAGAAAATAAGAGTATGCAACTCCACCGATGCTCGACTTGCCATCTGAGCATTTCTGTGCCGGTAATTTAAATCTGACATAAAAAAGCGAACATGAATTAGCATAGTTATCAATTACAGATCAAACGTCACAAATATCAAGACTAGAGAAGCAGTATTGTGAGCCATGAGAACACATAATCACTTGACAGAATTTAGAAGCTTGAGCTACGAGCTAAAATTTTAAATGAATATTTTGTCTTACTATCAGCAATACTAGTCAGTTGGGGTCTGTCTTGAAAGACCATAGGCAACTTGCATATTCCCAATGATGCCGCAAGTAACCTGTGGACAATGACATCTGCAGAAGGTTTTAATTTCACAAGGTCACCTACATTATTAGTTTCACTGTTTAACATTAGCATCCACATTGTCATCGTACCAGCATATCGTCGGATAGGAGAGGTAAAATGTGTATATAGAGGAGCAGCCAGCCCATAATGATGATATTCTGGTGGAGTCAAGTCCCCACTACAGAAATAAACAGCCTATTCAACAGTAAGAGTCAAATGTGAGAAGAAAGTTAAGGCAGCCGAGAACGGATCACACAAAGAAGATGCATCACATTCAATTCTGTTCCATTACCTGTGTCATGCACCTGGTCGTAAGTATTCTTATCAGCTTGTTGAAATAAGGATCCTCTCCCTGAAAAAGAACTTTAACATGAGCATAGTGAAGTATGATATCTTATGGAAAATTCTAGATACTTATGAGCAAACGGTTGGTGAACGAAGAGACTTATGAAGTTGGCAAAAGAAAAAATAATAAGAAGAACAGCCAAATTTAAAGTGAACTCTTACAATAGCATTGTCTAGTGAATCGGCAAGAGCTTTTGATGAAGTGACATCTAAGTTTATGCCAACAGAAGCAGCAGTCCGCAGCAATGGCTCAAGCATTTCTCTTGTAGGCGTAGGATGACGCCTAAAACCACGATGTAGAATCACAAATGAGCATAATTTGTAAGATACTCATATCTCCAACGCATGCATGGACAAAGGGATGTGCAAGTAAATGTTCATGCTATTAAATCAGGGCAAGAATTCCAATTTCAAAAATCATAATATCATTGAGGAAGGAAGACGGGCCTATAAAGCCGGGCCTTACCTTAGCAGCGAACACAGAGGATAGTGTTCCAGAATCTTCCTCGCAACAGACACATTAGCAGCCAGCATAAACTCCTCAACCATTTGGTTTGCTTCTCTAATCTGATACATACCTACCACAAGAACAAACACAAGAAAATCCTTCAACTGAAAAACTGTTAAAAAAATGTAAGAAATTATTTGGATGTTCCATAGTATTAGAAATGAGAAACACTCCAAGATGGATAAATCTTTTTCTAAGAATAAATCAAGCCTACACCAATCATTTTTCCAAAACAAACAGCTAGAGACTCCACAATCCCAATTCACCATGACAAAAAAGATAACAATGGTTTCTCCAAAAGAGGGATTTGCTTATTTAAGCATGTTCTCAACAAACATTTATTGGAAGATATATTTACTCCGAGCACAAGAATTAATTGAAATGTGACCAACGTCTAAAAAGGGCAGAGCAGAGAAATACTAGAATCAGCTGTAACTCTTGTACTCCAGAATAGACAAATTGAGGAGCTCATGTTACTCATTCATCAATAATAGCTAGCATGAAGATGATCCGATATAAGCAATGTTAATGCTAAACTATATAATATAAACAAAGTCAGGTTAAATGGTAAGGTTTCAACTTAGTATCATAGTACTATTGGGTTCAAACTCCCGCGCACGCAAAATCCCCATTATATGGAAAAATGGGCCAAGAAATCCACCTAGTCTAGAACATGGGCTAAGAGCTAAAAGATGCCAGCCCGCCTTCACCTAACCGCTTTTACTTTTAAGTCAAATAATAAGGTTTCAAAACAGTCAAGGAGAAAATCATAAATCATTTTGAGGACCAGAAAATGTAGGTAAAGGATACATACCTATATCTAGAGGGTCATGAGTCTCAGTATCAATTTGAAACTTCACCTCAGCTGAAGCAAGTGTTATGGCTCCTCTCTCAATGCGTCTGCGCCTCATTAGCTGCACTTTCAACAGCCACGGTCACAAATACAGATTAGAAGTTTCATCATAAACCAGGTAAAAACTATACTAACCTTGGCCAATGAATTCATATTTCTTAAATCGGTAGTCATAGGATCCACAAGACGGCTGCAACAAAAAGTGAAGTGAATTAGACCACTTGATTTGCTTCTCTAATCTGATACATCCAAGCAGATAAATATGACATAGACCACCGTAATATTCAGGTGGAAGATAAAAAGCCAACGTGAGAGGAGTATAGATAATAGAAGTGGAAGAGGCAGGTTTTCTGATACCTATCATCCATCCTTGCTTGAGCTTCAATATATGATAACGCAGCACATGATCTTATGACACTTTTGGTATATCGCGTGGAAATGATCTCTGCTTCAGGTGTCATTTCCTGAATGCAAACAAAAGATAAGAATGTACACATTTATCTCTGAATACTTATCACCAGCTAATTTGGGGCACACATAGGCCATCCTGAGTGAATTACAAAAGAAAAACGATAAAAAGAAGAGATCAGAAAGAATGGAGTAACATCCAGATATACCCAAATAACAGAGAAGGCTAGCCTATCCACATCGGCCCTAAGGGAGCATATATCTGCCAAAAGAGAAAAAATAACTTCTCAGTCAACAACATATGTCTCATAAATAATCATGTCATTCGACAGATAAATATCACTTCTCTAAAAGATATCCTCCACATCAATGTCGTTATGCTTAAACAAGGGAAAATAAAACCTTCAGTGAGAGGTTTTGGCAGCATATCAATACGGCGCTCAACCAAGTAAACAGATGTGCCTCTTTCAGAAGCCTCGTCATCCAAAGGTGTGTTTGGATGCACAAAGTTTGTAACATCAGCAATATCTAGTAGGCCAATATCAAGGAGAAACAGAAATAGGAGTTTCTGCAGGCACGTCATTCAGTTCTTTATGCACATTATATAATATGAAGAACATGATTAATCCACTAAATGCAACAGATTAGAGGATACGAACACCAACATCAAAATTCCCATTCGGAAGAGTTGTACAATGCAATGCATCGTCAATATCCTTGCATCCTGTACAATTCAAAATCCATATTTCAATAATTTATCATAAACTACCGAATCAAAGGGCAGTGAAAGCATAAAAAGTTCAAAGAGTATTGGTTAGTCACCTGGGGGATCAACGCTAAAGATGCGTAGATGCCGTAAATCCTGTCTAGTGGGATTCACTAAATCTTCACTAGAGACTGACCATGGTAATGGTGGCAAACATGCCAGAACTTGAGAAGAAAATGGTCTGGCATCAATATCATTTTCTATCAAAACCACCTGATAATCCACAACACCAAAATTAAACTACTTACAAGTACAGAAACACCAGAAAGGAAAGAAATGTTCAAACACACCTCTGTCTCTGTATCTCTATCTCCTATGTCTCCGATTGTACGCACATAATGGCCAGAAGGATATCGTGACAGGCGGTCCCAAGAATCAACAGTCACTATAATTCTCTTGTTCAGAAGATTTCCGAGCTGTCTCGTTTGAATGCGTATTTTAGGTATTCTCTTGTCTTTGGAGACAAATAGAGCATGAGCCACACCTCCATTACCAGCTGGCATGGGCATTGGCTCTAATGATCCACAGTAACTGTAGTACATGTTTAATATCAACCCAACAATCTGACCGTGTC
Source organism: Melastoma candidum (assembly GCA_023653495.1). Classification (NCBI taxonomy): domain Eukaryota; kingdom Viridiplantae; phylum Streptophyta; class Magnoliopsida; order Myrtales; family Melastomataceae; genus Melastoma; species Melastoma candidum. The sequence continues at coordinate 12,294,183 of CM042881.1, read as the reverse complement.
ATTTGATCATATCAAGAGGATACATATGTCTAGGTATGACCTATCAGGGGCTATCAATCACATGCTCGAAAAGTTATTCCTTGCAATGGAAATTCTCATAACTCAAAATACTTCAAGCAATCGGAAGGCACTAAAAAGGAAAAACTAAAGCTAAAACTCAAAAAAAAAAAATTAGAAACTGGCTGATGGTATAAAGTCTTTCTAATTGCCTAACAGAAAATGACAAAACTTTGATCAGATGACATTACAACAATCCAATACAATTAGGACAGCACATAACCAAACCTATAAAAAACTATAAAGACAATAATTGAATCGATCTGCTTTCTGTGGAAGAAAAGTGAGTGGAATCATTTGTCCACTGGATGTAACTTACGAGTGCCAATTCCTCTTTATGATTCCGACAACCTTGCCAGACGGGCGAAATGGAGCAGGGATGGCATCTCCTGCAGGCCCTAGTATCATATTTGAAGTCCTAGGGGCATCATCCGCACTGCCTGGGACTAAGTGAATTCCTCCATCCTCATCCTCTGTCAGTATATACATACCAGCGAAAGTATAAACATTTTCAGAGGCTGCAATCTACAGTCCATGGTAGTTAACTAGTCTAGAGCATCCGTCAAAGTTTGACTTTCACTGGGAACAAAAGAAAAGCTCAACTACAGCAGCTAAATCCTGATTACCACACGTTACACACAATACAATCGAGAAAGTTCATCTTATGGAAAAGAACACTCTCCTTTCTTGGGACAAACACTAGAGCAGGCTACGCAATTGCTGATAAGGAAAATGATTTGGAAGACTTATGATAACTGGAATGGATTCATACACACCTTCATCAGCTAAAGACAAAGAATTCTCCTCCTGCCACTGATCTTGAGGCAGAAGCTCCACTGCCACAACATCGCCATCAAAAGCTCGATTCATGTTTGCACGTCCATATATAATAATTTCATCACCGATGCTTTCGCTTCCAACATATGCTTCAAATGGGTTATACCGATTGACTCGAAGCTTTCCTTGATGATATATTCCCCGATGCAACCCAGAGGTAATTTCAGACAGTGGTTTGTGCTGATTATAGAGAGAGAAATTATCATAAAGAACTTACGAATGAGTTAGCAGTCAATGAAACCGACATCACATCATAGGTGGTGAGAAGTCATACCTCAGCATAAATTATTTTCCTTTTAGATGGTCTCAAGTCTTCAACTTCTTCCATTTCCACGTCTTCAGCAGACAATGGGCGCACAAGAAGATCTACCAGATCTTGCCGGCCTAATGACTTTACATATGTTTCAACTGCAACAATTACAGACAAATAAAAATGTGTGGGATGGGCACAAAAGGCCGATAACTGAAGTAATTAACAGATTGAGCCAGTAATAATGATTATAAGTCCAACTACAGCTGCTTCTATACCCACAAGATGACTCCCATGTCTCAAATAACAAAGGAAAACGATCATAGCACTTACTAGTTTCGGCAGAAATGCCCTCTTCGACAGCCTTCATCCTGTTTTCCCTGTCATTTGTTATAAGAACAACCTGACCTAAACCACCAAGATGCTTCTGATACCATTGAGCCGCCACCCGGATAGCTGAACTACAAATTTTTTAGAATTATTTTGAAGAACTACCAAAAGCATGTACCCAACAAACAACAAAAAATTCAACACTTAACAGTCCATGTATTTAGATGATAAAGGAGCAACTTTGAGGAGAGTTAAAGGTGGTACGGAGGCCAAACCTCTATCGTTTCTGTCATTTTTACTTTCGCCAGCCATATCATGGACAAATGTATCCCTGTTTCAAAAATTGCAAGTTAATTCTCACACTTCTGGATAGAGAGAAAGGAATAAATAACCTTTATTGCAGAAGCAAGTAACAGTATATCAGCCAAGAACTACAGCCTGAGAAGATAAGAATGGACGTCCAAAAACATTTCTTCCACATGAAGATTAAGCAAGATCTCACTTGTGATGCTCATTCGAGAAAACAAAGAACTTCCTCGTGGCATTGCTGCAAAGTGCCCTAATTCTATTGTAAACTGCCATGTTCTTGTTCTTAACCTCTTGCAACACTACTGACAGCACCACAATGTTGTCCATGGCTGGGTTTTCCAACAAGTCAATCTGTGAAAACTCCAAAAACGATTTCAACAAGTAGAAATACTAAAAAATTCAAAATTCCATGGCATGTGTTTGAAATCCCTATCCAATATTCAAGCTCGATTAAATAAACAAATCACTACAACACTTTTACAAGCGAACATCCCCCAACAAGTATTGATATTATTACAAGACTGCAGTATACTTATTATTATCAAACCCCCTTCCACCCAACACAAGTCACTAATCCGGAACACCCTCTCAAATAACTCCAATTCCAACTAGCCTCAAACCAAGATACCACTTTTGTCACTCCATCCATAATAATTCCCTCCACTGAAACCAATCACTGGAATGAAGTCAAACACCTAGAAACATCACCACCAACCTGATTGAGCACGACATTAGTGTCAAGAACAAGAATTGTATCAGGGGACACGCTCAGCCTCGCAGCCGCCAGATCGCAAACGCCGCAGGCAAGAACCCCGCAGTAAATATCGTCTCTCAAGTAGTGCTCCCTCACGTTCTGATCCCAAAACACCACCACAACAACAAAAGGACGGTCAAGCTAACCTCTAATACGCGCCATAGAATCATCACCAAACCCAAGTAAAGGGAGATGCTTTTTAAGGGTTAAAGAAGGATTCACCTTCGTTATCTTGCCGGATTTCGTCTTCCTGACGAAAGACTTGTTGTGCAGCATGGTTACGGGGTGTGGACGAGGCCTCCTAAGGACAGAAAGGAGAAACCTTTAGGTTGTAAGAAAGAGGGTCGATAAAATCTTGGTGGTGGGGGTTGGGTTTTTCTTGCCCTTTGAAGGGGAAGATGGGGGCGATGTGGAGAAGTTGATGGTGGTGGTGAAGGGGGGGTGGCGGCGTGAGGCGGAGGCGGTTCGAACCGTCCAGAACGGTAATTTAAAGAAGTTTACGTGCGGCAATGTAATAATTCAACCTTTTCAACTAGTTAGAAACATGGGGTGTTGCTACTGAGTTTTGTCGCATGCGAAAATATTTTACGAAATGGAGTTTGTAAGTTATAAAATTACTTTGCTAATACTTCTATATCGATGTTTTCAGACATCGAAGTCGTTCCCAATTTAGGAACCCTCCTATTGTTAATTAACGACGTCAGTTCATAAATATTAAGAAATAGATCGACTAAACTTATATTTTCTTGACTGTACGGCAGACACTGAACTATCATTGTGTAAATTTTATGAATCCTTAATTTAACCTTAATCATTTATCTGTTGTTTTCATCTTAACGTATCCAACAATGAACAATAAGCCTTCTTCAACCCGGTGAAAGAATAAAAACTTCAGCTCAAGCCTCCCATTACAGGGAAAAATACTATTCCAATTGCAAAAGCTACTCGGTCGGGGAGGACTTACACAAACCCTTTCCAAAATAATATAACGCTACGGTCCACAACAGGTTAAAGCTTTCTGCAACAGACAGCAAGCAAAACAATGTTGCTGTTGGCGCCAAAATGTCTGTAAATTCTTGGAGGCCTCAGATCCTCTCAATTGACTGCTCTTTAAGAATCCCCTGATTGCTTCGGATTGCGCAAGGAGACAGAGGAAACAATAGCTCATGCATGCATCAGAGTGCTCTGTCGAATGGCTGAGTGTCATTGTAACAGACATTCCAAACAGCTTCCATACCTTCCCTTGCAGCTGTCGCCGAGCAATAAGGGTTCGAAGTCACTGATTTCATTACCCTTCTCTTTATACATTCCTAGAAGAGGCCATGGTAAAATTTGTAGTATCTTATCTCAGCCACATCAGAAAGCACTTGATAGTCAAAGGACATTGCTTTTATTCTTTCAAAACGATTCCGAGTAGTTTTCAAAACTGTTCTGCTGTCACTCTTTATTAACTATAATGCTTCAGGAACAGTGGTTACTAGAGGCCATGATGGTATGACATACAGCATTAACCTTGATTTATGCAGAATTGACTTCCATCCTCAACAAATTGTTAAAGCACATAACTAAGAAGAACAGTGCCAGAGAAGAGACTAATAACCGGATGGATACTCACTGATTCCTGACCACCAATCTTCAAGTTCCCTCGTAGCAACTCGCGTTTGAAGTGACAATCACCGCTTAAATGGTTGGCACGTATCTAACCAGGAAGCATGACACAAATTTCAACATAAGCTGAAAAATGATGGTGTCCCAAAATTATTTGGTAACACTTGCACAAAAACAGAATACCTCAGCGCATGCATGGTGCGCACAATCAGCCCAGTCCAAGTTCGCAGCTCGACATTCATCATAAGCATGTATTAGTTCATGTAAGATCACTTGGTTGACATCATCTTGACAAGTCATTTCATTACTGCAAACAAATATCTGAGGCCAACAAAAAGTGGGGAAAACACCACATCAGAAGATCATTCCTCATCGACGAATTAATCAAATGCAAGGCCTTTCGCAGTGGGCACTCCAATTCAAATCCCCAATATCAGCCCCACCACAACATTATTTTTCATATCAAGCAACGAACTCGACGGATCAGAACCTCAATCAAACCGATAAAAATTCAAACTTTGACGCATCTCAGATACTAAACTTCCAGTAATCCCACAGGAGCACAAGAAACCGAATCATAACCAGATTGTTCAACATACAGGGATGCTCAAGAGTACAACGGAATACCCCTCTGCGAGGCGCATAACCGCCTGCCATCTGGTTGTGGCAATTGATGGCCTTGATGAAATTATCCTCAACCTTGCACCCCGATTTCTCCAGATTCTCCCTCAAGAACTTTACCTTCGGCACTGAAATCAATACACAAGGAAGAATCATACAAGGCCGGGTGAGAAGAAAGAAGATCGTCACATCGTTACTACGTTGGAGGCTCTTCTTGATCATGTCTCGACATTCTCGGATTGAAAGCCCCGCCGAAGCTGTTCCCGGCAACCTGTCTTCGTCCATGCCGAGTGTTACGAGGAAAACAGCCGGTGAGAAATGAAGAGGGAAGGGCGGAGTCAAACAAGGATCGGAGAGAAACGAAGTCAAACGGGGAAGGAGAGTTCAGTTTAATAACTATGCTTAACCCTGGAGCTGGGGCTGGGGCTGGGCTGTCCCCACGTTGATGGATCAGAGAAAAAGTTGGACCCGAACCCGAAATCGGATTCAAATAAATGAAAAGGACTTAATTGAAGTATGGAAGAAGAAGTAGGGCCAACTAAGGAAAATGGGGATGATCGCAACAGAAAAATAGAATCAACAGAGGAGGCTAAAAAGGGGGAGAAACGCCCGAAGAAAGAGAATGAGAAGATTTTGATAGAATGAGGAAATATTTGTATGCAGGGTTATTTTGGGTTGTTACTTTTGTTATGGTGTAGATAGAGGTGTGGCTATTCTTCCGGTTTGTGGGGGAAGAAGGATTGGGTGTGAACGTGAGATTCGACTAAAGGGAGGCTCAGTCTCGTTTTGGTGAAAGTGGTGAACCGATTTGCGTTTCAAGTGGTATCCAAGTACGAATTGCTCGGCCTTCCGAAGATGGCGGACGGAACACGATCAAGAGTTGCTCAGATGGAGTTAGATTCGCTCAGGGAAGTTCTACAAGAGTTGCTCAAACGGAGTCAGATTCGCTCAGGGAAGTTCTACGAGAGTTGATGAGGAAGTTCGATGGACTGGGAGCGAAATTTGAGAGCCTGGATGAGAGGATGGAAGCGATGGAAGCCAAAGGTAAGATGACCATGAAAGAGTTGCCAGAAGAGGGTCAAAACTCTGGGTCTCGGAGGGAGGTGAGTAGTGCATGGACGAAGAACAGATTTTTGAGACAAACGAAACTGGAATTCCCACCATTGATGGTAGTCAAGTGCAGGATTGGATTTTTCATTATGAACGTTTCTTCTAATTGGATGAAACTCCAGCAGAACTGAAGGTAAGTATGGCATCGATTCATTTGATGGGGCCGGCAATAGAGTGGCACTACGTGTTTCTGAGAACTAGAGAATTGACAGGAGCAATTAGTTGGGAGGAATACTCCATGGCTATGTTGCAGCGTTTTGGTCCCACAGAGTTGACTCGTCCTATAGTTATGTTGAAGGAACTGAGAGAGGGGCGGAGTTACTCAGAGTATGTAGAAGAATTCGTGTCACTGGTGACGAAATGTGATTTATCTCACGAAGATCAAGTGGCCCTATTTGTGGGGGGATTAAACAAAGAGAATAGGAAGTTAATCACTGTGTGGAAGCCCATAACGTTACCGCAAGCTATTGCTATTGGAAAGACTCTATCGAATGATGAGGAATGGCAGTCGGGAAGAGGGCGAGACTCTTAACAGAAGGGAAATAAGGGGGAACCCTGGCAAGGACAGCGATCAGTAGCTCCATTACGAGTTAATAGGACTTCTAATTGTTGGTCAATGGGAAACAAGCTAAGCGAAGGAGGTGGAAGGGGACCAAATATGGGGGAGGTGAGACCCTTAGCTTATCGTCCACCCCACAAGAGATTGTCTATAGCGGAGATGGAGGATAAGAGACTTAAAGGATTGTGTTTTTGGTGTGATGAGAAGTACACTTTCAACCATAAGTGTACCAACAGAAGGCTGTATTCAATCGTGCTTGATGAAGAGAAGGAAGGAGATGATGAAAAAACGGGTGAAGCAGAGGAAGAATTAGAAGCACAAGAAGATACCCCTGTATTGTCACTGCACGCTTTGTATGGGATATCAATGCCTCAGAAACACCATATAATGAAGGTGATGGGAAGTTACAAGACGAGAAGGTTGACCATATTAATCGATTCCGGAAGCACACACAATTTCCTAGATTTAGATGTGGCTAAACAAATTGATTGCGAGGTGCGTTCCATTACGGGAAGGGGCGTGATGGTGGCTAATGGTCAAAGGATATCATGTGTATCGATGGTTAAGGAGTTTAATTAGAGGATGCAAGGAGAGTAGTATGAAGCCGATGTGTTGTTAATGCCGTTAAAAGGATGTGAGATGATACTTGAAATGGAATGGCTAAGTTCACTAGGGGTAGCACTGTGGGATTTCTCCAGCTTAATTATGAAGTACAAATGGAAAGGCAAGGAGGTACAATTGGTGGCGGGTGAAGGAGAGTTTGCAAAGGTAACAACAAGAATCTTTTCTCTTGACAGTGAAGAAATGAGACTGCTGGTAATTCCTAAGATTATGGAGGTAAAGGTGATGGATGAAGCCACTATAATTCCAAAGGAAATTCAGAAGGTCTTATCTCGATTTCCCGAAGTGTTTGCCGAACCTAAGGGGCTGCCACCTCGAAGGAGGCATGATCACAGCATTCCGCTAGAAAAAGGAGTTCAAGGATTGAGCTTGAGACCATATAGGTACTCAAGTGAGCAGAAAGACGTTATAGAAACATTAATACATGAGATGTTGTAGTCGGGAGTGATTAGGCCAAGTACCAGCCCATTTGTCTCACAGGTCGTGTTAGTTAAGAAGAATGATAGCTCATGGAGGCTTTGCATAGACTATCGGGAGCTTAATAAGAAAACAATTAAGGACTAGTTCCCTATTCCTATTATCGAGGAACTTTTGGATGAATTGAATGGTGTGAGTTGGTTCTCCGAACTTGATCTCAGGTCGGGATATCATCAAATCAGGGTGAAGGACGGTGATATTCAAAAGACTGCTTTTAAGACGCATGAAGGACATTACAAATTTCTCGTAATGCCTTTTGGCCTAACTAATGCGCCATCCACCTTCCAGAGTTTGATAAATGAGGTTTTCAGGCCTTTTCTTAGGAAATTTGTGTTGGTTTTCTTCGATGACATCCTAATATATAGTCCTACATTGGCAGTTCATGTTGGGCATTTGACGGAGGTACTGAAGTTATTACAAAAAAACTGCTTATTTGCCAAGCTCAGTAAGTGTTCTTTTGCGAAGAGGCTGGTGGAATACTTAGGGCATTTCATTTCGTAGAAGGGGGTGTCAACTGATCCTCGGAAGTTGGAGGCAATGCAGGCATGGCCACGACCGACCAACATCAAGTAACTTAGGGGTTTCCTTGGTCTAACAGGATACTATAGAAGGTTCGTACGTGGCTATGGTACAATTAGTAAACCGCTTACTCAGCTTTTGAAGAAAGATGCTTTTGTGTGGTCTCCTAATGCTCAAACTGCTTTTGTGGCTTTAAAGGAAGCAATGGTTACTACACCTACTTTAGCATTGCCAAATTTCAACCAAGGTTTTGTTGTAGAAACAGATGCTAGCCACTTAGGCATTGGAGCAGTGTTAATGCAGGCAGGCCATCATATCGCTTTCATAAGCAAGGCTTTAGCTCCAAAGTATATGGGACTTTCTGTTTATGAGAAGGAGTTGCTTTCAGTCGTGTACGCAGTAGAGAAGTGGAGGCACTATCTTATGGGACGACACTTTGTGATTAAGACAGATCATCAAAGTTTAAAATTTCTTTTGGAGCAGAAACTACACAATGAGATGCAGTTTAAATGGTTGACCAAACTGTTGGGTTACGACTATGATATAAGCTATAAGAAAGGGAAGGAAAACATGGTGGCTGATGCACTGTCTAGAGGTACTGGGTCAGAAGTCATGGCTATTCTTTTAGACTTGCAACAGGGGACGTTGCTGGATGCGATTAAAGCCAGTTGGCAGCAAGACAAAGATCTATTGGTCGTTTACAGCAGCTCCATGAAGGGCAGCCTTCCAAGTTTGAACTCAAACAAGGTTTACTTAAGAAGAAGGGAAAGCTAGTAGTGGGACATAATGATGAACTTCGGAGACAGATTATGACTACATTCCATGCTTCTACAGCAGGAGGACACTCGAGTGTTCATGCAACGACTAAATGGATCTCGAGTTTCTGTTACTGGAAGGGGTTAGAAAAGGATGTCAGGGTTACTACAACCGTTACCTATTCCCTTAGCCATATGGACGGATATCAGCATGGACTTCATAAGTGGACTTCCTAAGTCTTTTGGGAAGGAAGTAATCATGGTGGTGGTGGATCGACTAACTAAGTATGCACATTTTATGACTATGAAGCACCCTTATCCAACATCGAAGGTCGTGGAGGCTTTTCTAAACACGGTTTTCAAGCTTCATGGACTACCTAATACTATTTTGAGTGATCGTGATGCTATTTTCTTAAGCGAATTCTGGAAACAGCTTTTTCTTTTGCAAGGAGTGGATTTAAGGCTTTCTACGGCTTATCATCCCCAAACCGATGGGCAAACGGAAGTGGTCAACAAATGTTTGGAAACCTATCTCAGATGCATGTGCTCAGATTGTCCTACATTATGGAGCAAATGGCTAGCATTGGCAGAATGGTGGTACAATTCCACATATCATTCGACTATACAGATGTCTCCTTTCGAAGCCTTATATGGATACGAGCCACCAATCCACCTTCCCTACATTGCAGGAACTGCTACTAACAAACAGGTGGATCGAGAGCTTTCGGATAAAGAGGAAGTGATTCGATTACTCAGGTTCTACATTCATAGAGTTCAGAACAGGATGTCACAGATGGCTAACAGAAGAAGATCTGACAGACAATTTCAGATTGGGGAGTATGTATTTGTAAAGCTATAACCGTATAAACAGGCATCTATGGACAACATAACTTCTAACAAACTAGCACCACTATATTATGGTCCCTATCAGATTTTAGACAAGATTGGACAAGTGGCTTACAAATAAAAATTGCCAGATCACTCTCTAATCCACCCTACGTTCCATGTTTCTCGACTTAAAAGAGCAAACAACAACAATGCAGGTGAACAAGAAGTCCAGGTATTACCTGCATCGGGTTTTCAAGCTTCGGAATCTTCTGCATTGCCTATGCCGCATGGGGGTCCTTCTTTTCCTGAATATATCCTGCAGAGAAAGATGGTTAAACGACAAAATCGAGCTGTTATGCAGGTGTTAGTCAAGTGGACGAATCGACTGGAGGAGGCCGCAACTTGGGAGACCTGTTCAACCTTCAGAAGCGTTACCTACACATCACCCTTGAGGACAAGGGTGATTTTGAGAGGAGGGCATTGTTACGAGGAAAACAGCTGGTGAGAAATGAAGAGGGAAGGGCGTAGTCAACCAAGGGATCGGAGAGAGAAACGAAGTCAACTGATGAAGGAGAGTTCAGTTTAATAACTATGCTTAACCAGAAGGGGGAGCTAGGGGCTGGGTTGTCCCCACATTGATGGATCAGGCAGGGAAGAAGCTGGACCCGAACCCGAAATCGGATTCAATAAATGAAAAGGACTTAATTGAAGCATGGAGGAAGAAGTACGGGTCAATCAAAGAAAATGGGGATGATCGCAACAGAAAAATAGAATCAGTAGAGGAGGCTAAAAAGGGGGGAGAAACGTCTGGAGAAAGAGAATGAGAAGATTTTGGTAGAATGGGGAAACATTTGTATATGGGATTGTTTTGGGTTGTTACTTTCGTTATGGTATAGATAGAGGTGTGACTATTCCTCCGGCTTGTGGAGGAAGAAGGATTGGGTGTGAACATGAGATTCGACTAAAGGAAAGCTCAGCTCCGTTTTGGTGAAGGTGGTGAACCGATTTGCGCTTCACCGAGTCCCCACCAGTCGATTGATGTCGGAGCGCTACTGCTGCGAATGGCGGAGGACTGCCTGTCCACTTTTATTTTAACTATATTATATTATTTTATTTTAATAAAATTAAATATTATTGTTTTATATTTATTTAAAACGTGTTGCGTTATATAGTTTTTATACAAAAATACAATTAGTTTTAAAAAAATTTTGCGAAATATGATTCGTATTTCGTAAAATACAGTGTTATAATATTCAAGACTAAATGTAGTCATAAACCAGTTTAAATCTAAGGCGGGTCTTGAATAACTCGTGTCGACTCGTAATCTGCGAGTCACCACGTTCAACTCGTGCATCTGGTAATATATCAATAAGACTTTTAGCTAAACTCCTCTCAAATTTCAGTAACTACATCGTGAAATAAAATTAATGTTGTCAAACTTAACCGTCTTCCTCTAACATAAGAAACTCGACCGATTAGGTGAAGTTTTCCCAATATGGATAACAAGATTATCATTTCCTTCTTCTATTTTTGAAACAATAATGATAACAATGAACCAATGAACAACATACTGTGAAGACTGTCTAAGAAAAAAAAATACTAAAATACTTCCATACTAACTCTCACCTATCTAGACGGGAGATGGGAGGCTGGTTGGGACTGCTGGTTGAGGTTGGGGATGCTGGTCGTGGCTAGTCAGGCCTACTCATGGGCGTCGTGCTGCTCGTGGGCATTGAGAAGGTGTTGGGCTTGGAGGACGGCGTCAGGGAGTCTGGTTGTCGTCAGGAAGGTGTCGACCGTTGAGAAGGGGTCCGGGATGCTGGTTGTGGCTGGTCAGGCCTGCTGGTGGGCGTCGTGCTGCTCGTCGGAATTGAGAAGGTGTTGGGCTTGGCGGACGGCGTCAGGGAGGCTGGTCGGCGTCAGGGAGGTGTCGACCGTTGAGAAGGGGTCGGGTATGTAATGACCGAAATATCTGACGTTGATTATAAAATATATATACGGTTACGATAATAGTAGCTAAATAAATATTGAACGGTTGATCGGGTCAAAATCCGACGTGGCACGAGAGTTAATATTCTTATAGTTGACCGACGTTACTAGCGAACGTTATCGTGACGTTGAATTCGATTTCGTGTGATTACGTCACGCGGGAAAGGGGACGCCTAGACCTAAACGAAATCGAATTCGAGTAACGATAAGGTTCGTTTAACGTCGCAGATTTTGGCTGAAAAGAAATTAAGTTATAGTTAGTATGTATCTACGAGTAGTGAGATTACGAATTAAAATTTATTGCGAGCAAGGAACTATTAAGTTACGTGAATCTGTGGGTTATCCGACGGTGGGATAAGCTGCGGATAAGAAATAAAAAAAATTAAAAAAAAAAGAGAGACAGAAAAAGAAGAACAGAAGGGGGCGCGGAGGAGAGTGCAGGGGATAAGAGAACTGGGATACTAAAGGGTGAAACTTGGAGTAAACATTTTTCCCGAAGCTGCATCCTCTGAGCCGCATTTCCTTTCCCTCTCCGGACCTGCGCGACCGGCCTTACTCCACCCTTGTCGTCGCGTTTCTCCACGTGTGGAAGCTGGGTTCGCCTCCAGCTTTGGTGCTCTGCAGATCCAAGGATTCGAGCGCGGGCGACGCTCCGGAGGTGGTGGGTCGGCTTCACGGTAGGGAGCGGTAGAGGGACACAAGGATCGGGTTGCTTGAGGATCGAAAAACCAATACGTCCTCCCCCTCCCCTCGTCTACTTCTTTCCGTCCTGTTTGCGCATCGTCTTGGTTGTGTGTTGAGTGGGTAGGGCGACGGGAAGGTGGGTAGGTCGGCAAGCGAATTCGTTCGCATTTGAGCCGAACGGTTGTGGGATGTACATCTTCCTTCTTCATTCATCTTGACGCGGGTGCTGTTTTCCTCGTCCAACCTCTCTCGCATCCTGTTTATTTTCTTCTCCGGCTCCCATCTCTGTTCGCATACAGTCTTTGTCAAGTCGGGATGTCTCTCGTTTCTCCTTCTCGATTTTGGCTGTGTTGCCATCGTCGTTACTGGGGCGCCTTGTTGTTGTTGTGGCCGAGGAACATATTGATTTGTTCTCGGGGTTGTTGGACTGAGCCCAGAAACAGCCCCACGCCCCCAAATATCAGCTGCAGCCCAGAGATGTTCTAAAGCCGAGCCCAGGACCACAAACACATACGAGCACCAGAGTCTTGAAGAATTGAAGTAGAACAGAGGAGAATTTAGTAATTAGACTCTGCATTCTGTTATGGAATTTGTTATAAAGAGGCTGCTGTATTGACAGATAATTGTTATGGAAGTTACAGGGGTTTTTCCCTACGTTTTCTGTTAGCTGTCTCCCTCTTCTTCTTCTTCTTCTTCTTCTCACCTCCTGTCTTCTTCCTTCCTCTTCCTTCTTGTTCTTCAATCTGGGTAACACCAGCTTCAGATTCTGTAGTCGATTTTGTTCTTCATGGTATCAGAGCGACTAAAGGCGTAAGCTGTATGCGGAAAATGGCAGATCACGATTCCACTCCAGTTTCTGGGTCTGTCGTTCACGGGTCGGTGTCATCTAGGCTTGTCAGCTCGGTTTTTCCGCAGATGTAAATCCCTGCTAGTGTTTTTACCTCGTTAGTCAAGTTGGATGATACCAACTATCTCGTGTGGAAAGGACAAGTCATGGCCGCCATTGTTGCAGCAGGCTTTGAAGATTTTATCTCTGACAGCAACCTCATACCTTCACAGGTCCTAGACTCTGACGGCCTTCTCATCAATCCAGAGTTCAAGTTGTGGCAGAGATCCGACAAGGCCGTAATGAGTTTACTCTTTTCTGCTCTAACCTCGGAGACACTCGGCCAGGTGGTCTGTTGCAAGACAGCTAGCAAGGTTTGGTTTACACTCAAGAATAGGTTCGAATCTGTCTCTCCTTCAAGGGTGATGAATCTGAAGGCTCAACTGCAACATCTACGGAAAGACGGACGAACAATGCAGCAGTACTTAAGCACTCTGAAGAACCTGGTTGAGCAACTCGCTGTTGTTGGGGAGCCTGTGAGCCAACGCGACTATTTGTGGTGCATGCTTGAAGGACTGCCTCTTGAATATGATGCGGTCGTCACCTCAACATACAGCTCCGACAGAGTTATAGTGGAGGAGGCCCAGAACCTGCTTGTCGACTTTGATTTAAGGCTGGAAAGAAGACAGGGGCTTGACTGCACCTTACCTCAGGTACACTACTCATCCTTGAATTCCAGCCACAGTACGAGACCTCGACATGGTCACTCCTCCCCTTCCTCTAAGCCAACATCAGCCTCTGTTCAACCCCCTACTTTTCAGCCTTCCTTTCTTGGACACACCCCACCTCAATCCAGTCTGCTTGGACGCCCTCCATTACGACCCGATCATTCAGAGGCCTACATGAGAGGTGGTAGTAAACCCTTCTTTAAACCCCGACCCAAGTGCCAAATCTGTTTCAGGGTCGGCCACACTGCCCTACAATGTTTTCATCGTCTGAATCCTTCTTATACCTCTGTTCACCAATCTTCCTCACCACAATCCTATCACCCTCGGCCTGTTTTTCAGCCACGGTCAAATTACACCACCTATACTACCCCACCGTCCCTTCCATATTCCTTGCCTACCCCTCCTGGTTTTTCTCAACCTCAAACCCATACCTCTGTCACACAGTCCTCTTCATTTCCTGAGGAATGGCTGTGTGACTCTGGTGCTACCCATCATATGACTCCCACAACAACTAACTTTCAAAATCTTTCCATTCACGATGGGTTGTCCTCAGTCCTTGTTGGCAATGGTGCTCTTGTTCCCATTCAGCACACTGGTGACACAGTTCTGCACACGGAATCAGGTGTCTTACACCTCCTTCAAACTTTACATACCCCTGCTTTGTCTCAGAACTTACTTAGCGTCTCTAAACTATGCCAAGACAACAATGTCTTTCTGGAATTCCATTCTGCTCTTGTTTTGTTAAGGACAAAGCCTCCCATCGCATTCTCCTCGTGGGACGCATGCATCAGGGACTTTACAGATTCCCAGTCCATCCTCAGGCTCCACCTTACTGTCGCCCATCTCAGCCCTCTTCATCTCCACCATCCCCTGTTCATACCACCTCAACTGTTCATCTTCCGGCTCAAGCGCTGCTTCTCCGAGCTGTGTCTGGACAGCTGCCAAGCGTTTCTCTGCAAATAGCTCAATTTGGCATTCCAGATTAGGCCATCCCAATGTTGATATCTTATCTCGCGTATTACGTTCTCTTCCAGCCTCAGTTCCTCTTCAAACATTACCTTTCTGTAAAGCCTGCGTGTTAAGCAAACATCATAGTTTACCATTCCCACTTTCCTCTTCGCATGCCTCTCACCCGTTTCAGTTAGTCCACACTGACCTCTGGGGCCCTTCTCCAGTGCAGTCCATTACTGGTGCTCATTATTTTATCTTATTCATTGATGATGCTACCCGTTTCACATGGATTTATTTTTTAAATATTTGTTAAACGCTAAATCCCAAGCTCTGGCCGGTTTTCTTCAATTCCAGGCCATGGTTCAAACACAATTCAATGCCTCGATTGTTACTATACATTCTGATTGGGGTAGAGAATTCAGATCCTTACATACTCTTCTCACCAAACAGGGCATCTCTCACCAATTGTCATGCCCCTACACGCCACAGCAAAATGGCCGCGTTGAATGCAAGAATCGCCATATTGTCGAAATGGGGCTTACTCTACTTACTCACGCTGCAATTCCTACTGTTTTTTGGCCATATGCCTTCCATGAAGCAGTCTCTCTGATTAATATTCTCCCTTCGAGGGTCCTGCAATTTCATTCCCCTGTCTTTCTTCTCACAAAGGTTGTTCCCGACTACAGCTCTCTCCGTACATTTGGTTGTCAATGTTTCCCTTTGCTCCGTCCCTTTGCCACTCATAAACTTGATCTTAGATCTCTTCCCTGTGTTCTTCTTGGCCGGAGTGCCTATTACAAAGGGTATATATGTCTTGATCCTGTGTCTAACAAAATTTATGTTTCTCGTCATGTCATCTTTGATGAACTTAACTTCCCTTTCCAGACTGTTTCGGTCTCTGCGAGTGCTCCTTTCCCACAACCCTGCCTCCCGATTGTTCTTCCCTCTCTCTCACCGCACTCTCCGGTTTCTGCTAACCCTTCCTCTTAGACTTCTCCTTCTTTGTTTTCTCCTGATCCCTTTGCAGACTCTGTCACCAGTGCTACTTCCTCTCCAACTTCTGCACCTGCGCCAACAGGGATACGAGCGACCTCTCTTCCTTCTACCAATGTCCATCCAATGACTACTCGGTCTAAAGCTGGGATTTTTAAACCAAAACAATACCTCACCTGTGCCTTCCCGAATCCATCTCTGCCCTCCACCTCCCTATTCCCAACTGAACCAAAGACCTTTGTCGAGGCTCTCTCCACACCACACTGGAAGGATGCGATGAGGGTGGAGTATGAGGTATTGCTGCGGAACAGCACCTGGAATCTTGTTCCAGCCCCGTCTGCTCAGAAGATAGTGGGTTGCAAGTGGGCCTTTAAGGTTAAAGTTCATTCTGATGGCTCTCTGGAGCACTGCAAGGCACGACTTGTGGCGAAAGGCTTCCATCAAACAGCTGGGGTGGAGTACAAAGAAACTTTTAGTCCCGTCGTGAAGCATCAAACGATCCGTGTTGTTCTTGGATTGGCAGTCACATATGGGAGGTCTTTATGACAACTAGAAGTTCACAATGCTTTCCTTCATGGAGAGTTATCTGAGACAGTATACATGCAGCCGCCTCTCGGTTTTGAAGATGCCACACGTCCTGCTCATGTCTGTCTTCTACGGAAAGCACTGTACGGTTTAAAACAAAGTCCGAGGGCATGGTATATGAAGCTTAGCACCTGCTTGTGCCAGTGGGGATTCATTAATTCAAAGGCGAATGCATCACTATTCTATAAACACACAGGAGCAGGTATCATGATCATCCTGGTGTATGTAGATGATATTATCGTTACTGGGTCGGATTCTGCTGGTTTGGATGCATTGCTTCCTCGTCTAAACAAGGAATTCGCTTTGAAAGATCTTGGAGAACTATCTTATTTTCTCGGCTTCCAAGTTACTCGCCGGGACAGTGGTCTTCACTTATGCCAGGAGAAATATATAAAGGATCTCCTTGAGAGGACACACATGATGGATTGCAGACCAGTTCCTACTCCTATGGCTTCCACTCGTACTCTGTCGGTGCATGATGGAGATGAACTTCCCGATCCATCTAAATATCGAAGCATTGTGGGAGGATTACAGTATTGTATTAATACCAAGCCAGACATCTGTTTTGCGGTGAATAAAGTTTGCCAATTTCTGCATCGGCCAACTTCTGTTCATTTCCAGGCAGTGAAACATATTCTCAGATATTTAAAGGGTACCATTCATTGCGGAATTGTGTTTACTGCTGGAAATTCATTGGCAGTGTCCTGTTTTACTGATGCCGATTGGGCGAGTTGCCCGGATGATCGCAAAAGTACTAGTGGCTACTGCACGTTTCTGGGACACAACTTAGTTTCGTGGGCGTCGCATAAACAGCGAGTGGCGTCTCGCTCGAGTACAGAGGCTGAATATTGCGCTCTGGCCGACGGTGTGGCTGAAGTTAGTTGGGTACAAAAGCTGTTAGAGGAGTTTCGTGTTCTGCGTGACAAAGAAGAAACGGTTCCAATGGTGTTCTGTGATAATATGAGTTCAATCCATCTTGTTGGCAATCCTGTTCTGCATGCTCGCACCAAACATGTTGAAATAGACTTCCATTTTGTGAGGGAGAAGGTAATGAATGGGAGTCTGCAGATCGTCCACGTGGGGGTCTGAAGGACAGGTTGCTGATCCACTCACTAAGGTTATCTCCGTTCAGAGGTATCTCCGAGCTCGATCATGGCTTACGGTGCTAAATAGAGAGAGTTTTACTCATTGGAAGAGTGGGAAAGTATGGGAAAATGATAAATTGACAGCAGAGCAAGAGGATGGAGAGTATGCATTGGAGCTGTCAAGCAATGGAGGTGAGTTCAATGCTATAGGTGATGGTAAAGGCCAGAAGTCTGAAGACGCAGACATAGTTGGAGATGGAGAGTTCGAATTGCGGGGAAGTGTTGGACTGAGCCCAGAAACAGCCCCACGCCCCACAAATATCAGCAGCAGCCCAGAGATGTTCTAAAGCCGAGCCCAAGACCACAAACACATACGAGCACCAGAGTCTTGAAGAATTGAAGTAGAACAGAGGAGAATTTAGTAATTAGACTCTGCATTCTGTTATGGAATTTGTTATAAAGAGGCTGCTGTATTGACAGATAATTGTTATGGAAGTTACAGGGGTTTTTCCCTACGTTTTCTGTTAGCTGTCTCCCTCTTCTTCTTCTTCTTCTTCTTCTTCTTCTTCTCACCTCCTGTCTTCTTCCTTCCTCTTCCTTCTTGTTCTTCAATTCTGGGTAACACCAGCTTCAGATTCTGTAGTCGATTTTGTTCTAGATTGATTTGTTCTCGGGGTGGTTGTTCCGCGCTACTTGAATTCAGTCGCATTTGCTGTATTTGGGAGTTCACCTGGAAATTTTGGCCTCCATGATTTATACAGCTTCATCCCTTTCCTCTTGTTCCCGGGGGTTGCTTGTGATAATGATGCGGGAAATTCCTCTGAATTGAGTTGCGAGTGTGGCGTGCCTGTGCGAGTGTGCAAATACGATCTGTTTGGAGTTGGTCACGCTGCTTCTTACCCCAGTGCGTTTCCTATTTCTGTCGCGGATGGTTCGCTCTATTAACGGTGTGAGAGGTTGGCTGATCATTTTGTGAATGGAAAAGAAACGGGGATTGTTCTGGACGCTGGACCAGGGTCTTCAGAGGAGAATGTCGGTTACACAAAGGATGATTATGAGAGAACTGTGACACGAGTTGATTGGGACATAACCGAACTCCGCCCCCGGGGTGACGCGGTGATACCACTTGGACGGCGAGGGAGTTCAGTTGTTCTGTTCTGTGCCTTGATTTCCGGGATGATCTCGCATTTTGATGAGGTAGTGGAGGCTATTTCGGATAGCCTCTACCCTGCGTTATAATTCAATTTTCTGCCGCGATAATACCTTGGTTGAGTGTGTGGTTGTTTTCATTACTGTTGCGCGGTGGAGTTGTGTTACCCGACTGTGATGTCGGAGGAGGACGGGGGGCGACGACCACTCGCGGTCGTGCCTACTGCCGTTACCCGGGCGCTCCCGGAGGAGTGGGTGGGGATGCACTTCGGTGGTCTCGGCACCGTTCAAAGTGTTGACATTGATGGAAAGAGAGGGATGAGGGAGTCGCTATCGTTATGATTATTTCTTTCCGCTGAATAGCTTGACTGTTTGTTCTATGTTTTATCATGATTAATACAGCGCGGATATTAATGATATATTTTTTTTATCTGTGTCACTCCGAGAATACGTGTGCATAATGACTTTTAAAGATGCACGTTAGGGATCTATAGATGTTTCATTGTTTTCGTTTGTGTATGGGTGGGACTTACTCAGCGAGTTATTGCTGACCTTAAATGGGGATAGTTTCTTTAGTGTTGCAGAGGAATGAGAGAGAGATACACGTGGCGTAACAAAGCGGAGCTAGACAGGACACGACCCACTGTTTGACCGGTCAACTACTGATGAATTTTTAAGTAAAATTTGAAAAAAAATTTGTAGATCGTTTCAAGGGATGTGTTGGGTGAATAGAAAGGGTCGGGGATGTGTTAAGCGTAGAGGAGGCGTCGAGAAGGTGCCGAGCATGGAGGAGGGGTTGAGAAGATGTCTGGCGTAAAGGAGGGGTCGAGAAGGCCTGCTGGTCGACGTGGGGCGTGGAGGAGGGATTGGGGAGGTGTGAGGCGATGAGGAGGTGTTGGGGCTATTGCTGGAGGAGACGTCAGGGCTGTTGTCGGGGTTGGGAGCTGCGGGAGGAGGAGTCGGGGAGGGGCTGGGCATTTCGCCCTTTGATTTGGTGTGGAGGAATGTTTGGGGATGGGTGTCAATGAAATTAAAGATTTTGTTCCGTTGAATTTGGTTAAAATTGGTTTGACGGAGTTGAAAGTAACGTTAGTGTAAGTATGTCTTTATTTGCTGTCAATACTAACGGAGGTATGATTTAATGGGACAATGTTGATATATATAATGATATTTTTAAATTGTCGGGATAAATTGAAAAATACTTACAAACTTTAACATATATTTAATAATTAGTCCTTCGTGAAAAGAAAAGACTTTTTGTCTGTTCTTTTATGTTATATTTGACGTTGTGATTTTTTGAAAATAAAAAAAAAATCCACCAATTAACATCATCCACTTTAATTAGTAGTCATAATAAATTGTAGGCAAAATATCGATTTTTGGCCTCAAGTATTGGCAAACTTTTCGATTTTGCAAATCGTTTAAAAATTTTTCAATTTGGCCTTAAATCGATGACACTTTTGTATGAGACCTTATTTGTGACGGACGTTAGATTTTTGACGGAAATGTTGGTGAATTATTTACGTGGCATTGACATTAATATTTTTTGTCTTACGTGGAGTTACCTGGTGGGAGGAATTACAGGTTAAAATCAAATCGCAGAAAGAGGGGTTAGGGTTAGGGTTCTTCAGGAAGGAGATTTGGGTTTTCTCTCCCGTGGCTTTCGTTGGCGATCCTTGAGGCGTTGTTGCACGATTCCTTGGTTTTTCTCCTCCAGGTAAGTGTATTGCGTCATTGTTTTCTGTTGTTGGTGTATTTCTGCGTGGGTTTAGTGGAAGGGTGAGATGCGGTTTTTTTGGAAATGCATGTGGGTAGACAGGTGAGAATGAAGCGTATTAACGTCGATATGCATGTTGGTGGCAAGATTTGTAAGTATGGGAATGTGGACTGTGAGCTCATGGGATACTTCACGTTAGTGGCTTTTGGGCAAGATTCTGGATGCAATGTTAGGTCAATGTGGTGGCAGCTTCCCGATGGTAGTCGTAGGCAGATAATTAACGATAAGGATGTAATGGAGATGTGTGATGCATGCAACGATAGGGCCACTGTGGATGTATATTGCGAAGGGCCATTGATTGAGGTACTATCTGATGATGAAGCTGTGAAGGAGGTTAGTAGCAGCAGTATTGATATCAGCCTTAGTTTGACAAGTAGTGATGATTCAGAGAACGATGAAGTAGGTGTGGTATCCTCGGAGGCAGGACCGAGTGTAGTTATGGAAAATGTTGTTGTCGAAGACAGGGTTGATGGTAATTGTCCCGAAGCTGAAGAAGTAGCTGATTATGTCACTGTGGAAGTTTGTAGTGTGGCTGGTTCTAAGTGTGACCAAGTTGAACATTCTGAGTATGAAAGTTCTGACGATGATATGCTCCCGGATGATGGGTCATTCACAATATCATTCAGGAGGAAACATTTGAAGGCTGAACTGAGTACTTATAATCCAGGTTGTGATCACAAGTCATTAAAGTTCAAGCCCGGCATGTGTTTCGAGACACCAAACCAGATGCATGGCGCTGTACAGAAGTATGCCATTGCTAATGGGCTAAATATACGTTGGAAACGTAGTTCCCCAGCAAAGCAGGAGGCTACATGCGAGTCTGGTTGTCCCTGGAGGATTTATGGCTCATGGCTGAAGAAGGATGGTTCTTTCGCGATAAAGAATGTGATCGACACTCATACATGTGCAAGAAAATTCCAAATTAGGCAGGCCACAACGAAATGGCTAGCTGAGCAATTCATTGAAGGCCACTTAAGAAAAGGAGGTGTCACGGCCAAGGAAATTCAGGAAGAGGTCATGAAGAAGTATACAATTGAGGTTGGGTTGATGAAGATTTACCAGGCATGCTGGCTTGCAGATGGAATGATGCTTGGATCGGTTGATGATCATTTCAACGATCTTAAACCGTATTTGGCAGCCTTGAGACTTAAATATCCGGGGAGTTGCTTTGAGTTGGTCTGTGATTTGACACAATCAACGGGGCTGCACACAACTTTTAGAAGGTTGTTCATTGGATTTGAAGCGTTGATTAAGGGATTCCTAAGCGGTTGCAGACAATTTGTTGGCTTTGATGGCACATTTATAAAGAACAAGGTTGGTGGGATCTTATTAACAGCCGTTGGCCGCGACGGGAATGATGGTATGTACCCCATTGCATGGGCAGTGGTGGAAGGGGAAAATCAACATTCCTGGCATTGGTTCCTGGAGATTCTTTTCAGAGAACTTGGGGTTGGTAGCGGCCATGGTTGGACGTTTATTAGCGACCAACAAAAGGTAGGTTGGGTTACTGTGATTTACTGTAAGGCGTTGTGTTTTGTAGTTCCATACTAACTGTTTTAAGTTGTAGGGATTGTTGAATGCCATTTCAATGCTTGTACCCGAAGCCGAATCAAGGAACTGCTCCCGACACATCTACCAGAATTGAAAGGTCAAACATAGAGGTCTTTTCCTGAAGAGTTGCTTCTATAAGGCTGTTAGATGCACAAACGAGGTTGACTTCAACATAGCCATGAATGAGATGAGCCATGGACGAGATGGTGTCCCGGGATCCCTCGAAGCGGTTGCAGATTTCCACAAACAGGGTCCCCAACATTTCTGTAAGGCCTTCTTCCACCCTTCTAGCCATTGCGGAACACATAGTAATAACATGTGCGAGACGTTCAATTCCTATATTGTTGCCGCTAGAAGATTACCATTGATTGACATGTTAGAGCGAATTAGACGGCTTCTAATGGTGAGACAGTTAGAGAAGAATAGGGCTGCTGCTAGGAGGGTTGATTTACTCACAGAGAATGTCAGGAAAGCCATTGAGTCTATGAAAGAAGGTGCGGCTAGATGGGTTGTTAAACCGTCAATGATGGAGAAGTTCGAAGTTTCAATGCCTTTGGTTGAGTCGGACAGGTTCTTAGTAGATCTTAGGGCTTGTAGTTGCAGCTGTAGGGCCTGGGAGTTACATGGCATCCCCTGTTTACATGCTCTGTCCTGCATTATGTTCATGAAATGGGACGTGGAGGATTATGTTAGTTCGTATTTCACCATGGACACATATAGAAGGGCGTACATGTATGTCCTAGAGCCTCTGGAAGGTAGAAAGTTCTGGCCCAAGGTAGATGAAGAACCAGTAAGGCCACCTCCTTACAAAAAATTGCCAGGCAGACCAAGAAAGCAAAAGAGAAAGATAAGCAAAGAAGAGGACCCAAAGACAAATGCGACAAAGATGAGTAGGACGGGACTTGGGATGGCATGTAAGCTATGTGGCAACTGCGGCCATAACAGGAGGACATGCGAGCGGCAGCCATCTTCATAGCCATCTTCCCAGCCAAGCTCACAGCCAGCTTCATCCAACCAAGTTGAAGAATCTTCATTCGAATTACCATTCGCATATCCTAAATACGGTATGCCACTGCCAACGTAATTCTGATGTGTTATTACCCATCTAATATGTGTTTCGATTTTTCAGGTTCCGGTCATCACTGGCAAGTGAAGTGCAAGCTGTGCGGCCAGAAGGGACATAACAAGAGGACATGCAGCAAGAGACAGGCTACAGCAAGCTCGAGTCAAGGACCACAAGCTGAGAGAGGACCAGCACCACAAGCTGATAGAGGACCAGGACCAAGCATGACCAGCAGCTGACCAAGCCAACCATGATGAGGACCTGATTGTTGTTCTGTCATCTGGTTGTTATGTTATCTGTGTTCGCTATGTAAGAATGAGCTTGTTATGGAACAGGATTGTAAGAAATTCATGTCCAGATCAGGTTGTTATGACAATATGTGTTTCGTTATGAAATTGGTCCTTTTAAGTACATAATAAACATCATCTGGTGAGTCAACATAATTCAACATAATCTCCATTTCAGTAAATAACATAACATATCCAATCACTAATCACATAACACCTACTTCAACAATTCATATACAACAACACTAATTACACCAACTATCAGTAACACTCTCATCCATGACCTAATAAACATACATCTATTTTTTTTCATCATCTTCTGCTTGATAATCTCAGCTTCTAAATGCTTGATCAACGATTCCATAGCGCCTTTCTCTTTTGCAAAATCTCCATGTTATCTTCTAGCATCTTCTTCTGCTCAAGAAGCTGTAATATCACCTCTTTCTGTCGTGCAGGTACAACCTCATCAAACCACCTAAAATAGCCACAGTCATCATCCTATAACACACAACATCAGTCAGTAACAGTCAGCCATATGGTATACAATACGATAACAACTACAATACCACCTTCCACATTCGACATCGAAAGAATCGTCTCCCAGGATTAGTTCTACTCCATGAGGTATACAATACAGCTCGCACCCCATGTTTGCACCTCCTTTCACTACTATCACAGGATGAATTTACAGAACCAACACAAGTGTCAAAACTCCCGGAAGCACTCATCGTACCTGCGTATACGCATTTATGAAAAATAAGCGAAGCACACAGACTATAGAAAGCAGCAACAACATAACGCATTCCCCAACACAACGCACTTACAGAAAACCAACCAAACCACCACAACACGAAAAAAAGCTCAACCCCACAAACACAGCGCGCAA
Source organism: Melastoma candidum (assembly GCA_023653495.1). Taxonomy (NCBI): domain Eukaryota; kingdom Viridiplantae; phylum Streptophyta; class Magnoliopsida; order Myrtales; family Melastomataceae; genus Melastoma; species Melastoma candidum. The sequence continues at coordinate 12,269,994 of CM042881.1, read as the reverse complement.
CCCCACAAACAGAACGCGCAACCCCAACATCACATTGTTTAACGATTGAATCAAGCGAGGGAAGACAAAATCAAACCTAACCCCGATTTCTAACCCAAACCCTATCCCCAATTTCTTCCCCTTTCTTTTTACACTTACCTGGAGGAGAAAAACCAAGGAATCGTGCAACAACGCCTCAAGGATCGCCAACGAAAGCCACGGGAGAGAAAACCCAAATCTCCTTCCTGAAGAACCCTAACCCTAACCCCTCTTTCTGCGATTTGATTTTAACCTGTAATTCCTCCCACCAGGTAACTCCACGTAAGACAAAAAATATTAATGTCAATGCCACGTAAATAATTCACCAACGTTTCCGTCAAAAATCTAACGTCCGTCACAAATAAGGCCTCATACAAAAGTGTCATCGATTTAAGGCCAAATTGAAAAATTTTTAAACGATTTGCAAAATCGAAAAGTTTGTTAATACTTGGGGCCAAAAATCGATATTTTGCCTAAATTGTGTAGAATAAACGTTATCATTTTTTATTAAATATTACGACGTTTGTATTTTGAAATAATTATAAATGTCCTAAATTCCACTCAAATCAAAGACTGAGGAGGTGATCGACCACTCACTCCCCGAGACGTGCCACCGAGAAATAAATATAGTAACGTTGTATTTTAAAGCTTGATTTTAAAATATAGAAACGTAGAATTAGAAACATTCGAGTTTCAATGAGTCGAATTCATAAATTTTAAGTTCTTTAAGGAGTAAAAAGTTTTCTAACCGTTGGGCATTTTTTCATGTCAAATCAAAGCCTAAATATGAGTTCGACTTTTTTAAGCTAATATTAAAAAAAAATCAACACAGACCAAACTCCCCCTCTCCTCCCCCCGTCTGCCCCTTCCCCTCCCCTCCCTCCGACGGTATTCGATGGGCACAACGGTACTGATGCAGCCAGCATCTTTTACATAAAAAAAAAAACCACCTCCTTAGGTACATCATTGAAGATGCCAACTTCCCGCTCCGGGCAAAGAAAGCTGCAAGGGTGCTTTTGCAGATGTCAAAACTTTAGATAGTTAGTTCAGCCGGCACAACTGCCGTGATGACGTTAATTTTAGGGAGGTGAGAAAAAGATCTGTTTGTATTTGTCGTAGAGTAGAATCATGTTTATGTATGCAACTTTGATATTAAAAAGTAAATAGCTGTTTAATTGACCGGTTAATCCGGAATGGAAGTGCAACTGTCTAATTTTGCTGTCTCTCGCAATGAGTTACTGATGAGCACTTCCCTCGCAGAACCATGTTGATAGCTAATGCTGGTGACTCAAGAGCAGTTCTATCAAAGGATCACAAACCGAACTGCAAGTCCGAAAGGACGAGGATGGATGCCCTCGTTCGGAATCTTTTTGGCTCTGATACCATGATAGAAATCGTATCGGGATTACCCCTTCACCTAAAAGCTAGCAATTAGGTGAAGGGTCCCAACCATATATATGCATTGGCCCAGGCCTTTGTCTATCAGGTATGGGACTATTTCCCAACAAGCTCCAGAGCCCTCGTCGAGGAGGCACTACAGCGAAACACGGCCGACCTCACATTCCTTGTCGTGTACTTCTCGTGCAATCCACATCCAAAGATCGAGATTCCAAGGTCACAAAGGAGGAGGAGGAGATCCATGGAGGGGTTCAACGTCCTTAAGGGCGTACTAGTAAATGGTATGTGATGGGATTCGAGGATTGATGACATTCTTTCTTAGGTCTACTAGGTATTGTTAGAAGAGTCTGAAGCAGAGGATTTTGCAGTCCTCGTTTCTCGGCGTCCACCATTCTTTTGAAATAAACACAAACAGCAGCATTTAGTCAGAAATCAGGAGAGGAGAGGCATTCTCTTCTCTTTCCTTAACGAATCAATTCGTCAAACACCCTCTCGGACACGAAAAGGATAACAGCTTTGTCTGCAAGCATCCATGCCCAGATCATTGGATCTTTCGAAAATTCCTTCTTCTCGAAACAGAATCCTAAAGCGGCTGGATTCGATCACGTCCATTCCGCCGCAACCACTGCGGCTGCTGTCGCCGGAGCAAGTTGCCCAGCTGATTCAGGACACAAAAACGCCGTCCCAGGCGCTTGAAACGTTCAAATGGGCTTCCAAGCTACCGAACTTCACCCACACCCAATTCACCTACCTTTCCCTGGTTAAGAAGTTATCCATTTTCCGCCAATTCGACACCATCCACCAGGTGCTCGACGAAATTCCGAGGATAACCCAGTTGCCCCCTGATGATCAGATTTTCGTCGTGTTTATCCGTGGTCTCGGCCGTGCCCGTATGGTAAAGGAATCCATCAAAGTTCTGAACTTGGTGGAGAAATTCAGTCTGCGGCCATCGGTAAAGATTTATAATGCGATACTGGATGTGTTGGTGAAGGAAGATATTGATGTGGCTAAGAGGTTCTACAGGGAGAAGATGATGGAGTGTGGAGTTGAGGGCGACATATATACATATGGGATTCTGATGAAAGGTCTTTGTTCAACTAATAGGATCGCTGATGGGTTTAAATTGTTGCAAGCCATGAAGAAGAGCTCCCTAAATCCGAATGCTGTAGTATACAACACATTGTTGCACGCACTTTGTAGGAATGGGAAGGTTGGGAGGGCGAGGTGTATGATGCGGAACATGGAAGAGTTGAATGATGTGACTTTCAATATCATGATATCAGCATACTGTAAGGACCGTAATTTGGTTCAAGCACTCGTTATGCTGGAGAAATGCTTAGCCTCGGGGTTCATGCCGGATATCATCGCAGTCACAAAAGTCTTAGAGCTTCTTTGCAGTGCAGGACGCATGACAGAAGGTGTCGAGGTTCTAGAAAGATTGGAGAGTGAGGGAAGACAGATTGATTTTGTAGCATACAATGTGTTGGTGAAGGGATTCTGTTTAGCGGGAAAAGTGCGAGTGGGATATGGTCTGCTGAAGGAGATGGAGAGGAAGGGGTGCCTCCCCAATGTGCAAACTTACAACCTGCTCATTTCTGGGTTTTGTGATGCCGAGATGTTGGATTCGGCCGTTGATTTGTTCAATGAGATGAAAAGAATCGGGATTGAATGGAATTTTTCCACATATGACATATTGATCAGAGGCCTTTGCTGGGGAGGACGAACAGGAGATGCATTCAAAATTCTGGAATTAATGGAAGAAACCAAGTCCGGTTATCATGGCAATATCAGTCCCTACAACAGCATAATATATGGTCTGTATAAGGACAACAAACTCAAAGAAGCATTAGAATTTCTGACTAAGATGGAGAATCTGTTTCCGAGAGCAGTGGAACGGAGTTTGAGCATACTAAAATCTTGTGACGAAACAAGATTGAACGATGCAAAGAGGACATGCGATCAGATGGTCGAGGAAGGCGGATTTCCTAGCGCTTTACTATACGACAGTCTCCTACTTGGATTTTGCGAGAAAGGACACATGAGAGAGTCGCTCGAGGCCCTGAACATGATGATCGGCCGCAGTTATTTCCCAGTCCTGGCAACACTCAATTCTGTGATCAGGGGGTTCTGCTCGCATGGCAGAACAGATAGCGCATGGACATTTCTAAAGGACATGCTTAGCAGAGAATATAAACCAGATAGCACTAGTTTTGGGTTGCTGGTCGACAGTTTTAGTGAAAAAGGAGAACTAGGAAAAGCTTGGGAGGTAATGTTGGATATGGTGGGAATGGGCTTTGTTCCCGATTTCTGCTCATGGAGCTCATTGGTTCGTTGCCTCAGCAGAGAAAACGCCAAATTATGGGCAGACAGTGAGGTGATGCTTGGGGACATGATCTTGGGTTGCTGATTGGAATTGGGTTTTTAAATTTCACAGTAGGTGGGTGTAAGAAACTAATTCAGAGATCAGACTACCTTATAAGGTGCTGCTTTATCAGCACAATTTTGACAGGATAGACAGGATATATATTTGGAGATGGCATGGATGGTTGGTTTGGGTTGGTTGGTTGGTGGGCGATGGGTGGTGTGTCCACCAATCAACCTCCTCTCTCGGACAAATAGATTGGTCCAAGATGGTGTAACATTGTATCCCTCTCGGAAAAGGTATCTTTGATCAGTTCCGGGAAGAAAGCATCAACCATGTTTGGAATGTTCTCAAGAAGAAGAAGAAGAAGAAGAAGAAGAAGAAGAAGAACTGGGGGGTCTTTCTGGACATCCTCTTGACTTTAGAAAATTATTGGAGGATTTCAACGAGAAGCTTCATCAAATGCGAAGTGGGTGGGTAATGTAATGCATTTTAATGTCCTGAACCCCACCAATCAATGCCTCTGCACTGCAGGCTTTTAGATGGTAAATATGTTAGGGTGTCACATCCCCTTAGAGAGAGATCTTGTAATGATATTTATGCTGTGTAATGACATCGACACTCTGGACACCTCAATTTTCTTACACCTCACGATCACTCCACTATCAACCAACACAAACCTACCCCTTCCCCTGTTGTTATGGGGGAATTTCTTTCCAGGCAGGCAGGCAATGGCATGTATCTAACAAGCAAAACTCTCATGCCCCAAAATCCGTCTTTTTTTTTTTTGGTATTAAACCCAAAATCTATCTTGATTTTCCTTGCATCTGTCATCACATAAATTAAAACTTTTCCATGTCTTTTTTTTTTTTAATTTCTGTCGTTAGGACAGGAGAATGGCGGGGCGGTTATTGTAAGGAGGGAGGGCAAACAGGAAGAGACAACGAAGGTAAAAACAGGAGGAGAGAAAAGTGGGGAGGCTACACATCACAAACACCTACGCAAACACAAAACAGCGATCCCCATTTTTTCACCCCCCTCTTCCTCCCAACTTTGTATTTTTGCAAAAGGCCACACACGTATTTGCCTTCGTTTTTTCCTGCTTCCCTTGCCCAGTTTTCGGTTTTTAATTGGATTTGGGGATTTGGGATTGCGGTTTGATTGGATACCGGTCGATTTGTTGCCTTTTGTTACTTGGGTGACGGGAATAGTGAAGAAAAGGCGAGATCTTTTTGCGATTCTAGGCGTCCGTTTGGATTTGTGAGGACGACCCACGATCGGGCGTTGTAGAAAGGTGGGAACTTTGATTGGGTTGGGAGGAGGAGGATGTCGTGCTCTTCGTCGTCGTCAGGGGGTTCGGATGGGGAGGATGAGGGGATTGAGAATTACAGGAAAGGAGGGTATCATGCTGTGCGGGTTGGGGATCAGTTCGCCGGCGGGAGGTACATCGCTCAGAGAAAGCTCGGCTGGGGTCAGTTCTCCACCGTCTGGCTCGCCTTCGACACTCACGCTTCTGTAAATACACTCCCTTTATCTCTCGCTCTGTGTCTCGATCGGTTGGGGTAACTTTTCTTTCTGTTTTGGTTGATGTTCCTGTGAATCTTTGTTTTTCTTTTATTTTTTTGCCTTTGTTGGTGGTTATGGATTTTGTTGGATGTCGGCGGAATAGTTGGCGAATCATGTAGTCTTTTGTCCCGGATGTGTCCTGAAGAGAAGGCCGTTGTTCATTTGATGCCAAGAAGACAGAGGAGATTTGAACAATGCTGTTAAGTGGCTTTTAATGGATTCACCTTTCTGGTGGTCCAACTCTTTACTTGCCTGACGTGTTGTCATAATTTATGGATGTTGTTTGGTTTATTGGATCTGTCTGTATGAATGAATCTCTATCTTGATGTGAACCGACGAAATATGGCACTTGCTGCTTCCTTACCTGCTCAAGCTATTTCCTTTCTTGTCCAGAATAATGACCTAATGGATGTCTGGCGATGTTGTGCCACACTTCCATAGTTTGCCCATGTTTCACCGAGTAGCAGTAAATGCTTCTGTTCTGAACACGGTGCACAGATAGTAAATATAAGAGCCTCAATGCTTCCCACAAAACCAGAGGAAATGCGAGTTTACCTTACTTGAAGGTTTTCTTATCTTATCCATTAACTAAATGACTTCATAGGTTGTTTTAGGCAGTAATGGGCTAGAATATTTTTATCAACAGGACACTTGCTTTGGGAAGAAATGATTCTCATTTTTTGTTGAATAGATGTAGTCGGGCTTTCTGAATTGCTGTCATGCCTAGGTAATTTTGTTTGTTTCGTGGATCTGAATTGTTTATATATGGTTCTAGATTTCTAATCTTTAGTTATCTTCCCAGAAATATGTTGCCCTCAAAATTCAGAAGAGCGCGGCTCAATTTGCTCAGGCTGCTCTCCATGAGATTGAACTCCTCACAGCTATTGCTAATGGTGACCCCTCAAACTCAAAGTGCGTTGTCCGTCTGATTGACAGCTTCAAGCATTCTGGTCCCAATGGGCAGCATCTGTGCATGGTTCTTGAATTTATGGGTGACAGCTTACTCCAACTAATCAAGTATAATCGTTACAAGGGCCTCGAGTTAAACAGAGTCAGGGAGATCTGCAAATGCATTCTGATTGGTCTAGATTACTTGCATCGTGAACTTGGCCTTATTCATACTGATTTGAAACCTGAGAACATCCTTCTTTGTTCTACCATTGACCCTACCAAGGACCCCATTCGGTCTGGTGCTGCCCCTGTTCTTGAAAGGCCTGAAGTCAGTCTGAATGGTGGTTCAACCATGAGTATTATAGAGAAAAGGTTGAAAAGAAGGGCAAAGAGGGCTGCTGCAAAGATTTCAGGAAGAAGATCTTCCATGGGGGGAACAAATCCAAAATCCAGACGGAACTTAGATGGCGTTGATGTTAAGTGTAAGCTTGTTGATTTTGGAAATGCCTGTTGGGCAGATAAACAATTTGCGGGAGAAATACAGACGAGACAATACAGGGCTCCTGAAGTTATATTGCAGTCAGGATATTCATTCTCAGTGGATATGTGGTCATTCGCATGCACAGCCTTTGAGCTTGCAACTGGTGACATGTTATTTGCACCCAAAGTTGGTCAAGGCTTCAGTGAGGATGAGGTATGAAAATATAACTTCCTCACTTGTGTTGTTTAGCGAATCATGCTCCGTGTTGTTTAGCGAATCATGCTCCGACACTACAGTTGAATGACCTGAATGCACTCACTATCTTTAACTCCTGTAAATCTGTCTCTTTACACTTTTGTATTGGTCCAATATGCACCTTGGAAGAAAAGTATAGGACATGGACAATTTTGACGAAGTCCTAGACTTTGTTACTCTATTAGATCAGTGCTCCATGGCGACATTCAGTTGTTTTGAGGGTGCGGATTCCGAATCTTTACCTCCTGAATAGTGTGATTGAGAGAATTTTTTGTTTTGTTTTCAGGATCATCTGGCGTTGATGATGGAACTTCTAGGCAAGATTCCAAGAAAGGTAAAAGAGAAGCTAGCTACGGCACATTGCTTTTCGCTAATTCTTCTCAGCTACAAAGTTGTGAAGTACTGATTTATTCACATTTCCTCTTTTGTCTCCTCAGATTGCTACTGGAGGAGTTAAATCAAAAGACTTCTTCGATCGGTACGGCGACCTGAAGAGGATCCGCAGACTAAAATTCTTGTCATTGGATAAGTTGCTGATGGACAGATACAAGTTCCCGGAGTCCGAAGCCTGCGAGTTTGCGGAATTCCTCAGCCCGCTTTTCGATTTTGCCCCTGAGAAGCGGCCGACCGCTCAGCAATGCCTGCAGCATCCGTGGCTCGCCTTGCGAAAGGCGCTGCTGCCTCTCCCACCAAGCGAGACGAATGACAAAGCTAACATGGAAAATCTTCAAGCTGGGGTCAGCAACCTTCAGATCAAAAGGTGAGGAGAAATGGAGGGTTGGTTCAGATTTTGCTTCTCCAAAAGCTTGGTTTTTTTGTGTTCCTAGACCTGGGAATTCTTTTTTTTTTTTGCTTATAATTATATCATCTTTCCCTTTTTGGGTTTGTTTGTGATTCTGGGGGGTAAAATTCTTTTGTTTTTCATACTAACAAAACAATATTACCTCTGAAGCTAAGGTATGTTTTCTATTTCTTGTCTGCCCCCCTTTTGGATGGCGATTTGTATATTAGATAGTAACCGAGACAATTACTTTACATGTATGAATTCTGGGATATTGAAATGGATTGATACTCGAGATTCTTGCATCTTATTCCTTTGCTTCAGTTGATCATTTTGTTGTAATAATGTCGGCAGTAACAATGGATGAATGCCCCCTGTTTGTCCCTGTGTGTGAAACATGTGACGCATTTCATTATGATGCAATAAATTTGTTGGCCATCCACTTTTCATCTTTAGGGAGAAAAAGAAAATGAATTGCATGTTGCCCAATTTATTACGACAGCTTGGCACATGTGTCCTTTCCATTTGGCCAAGCTCTGTTTTTTTTTTTTGACAGAATTTCTTATTTTTAGACCTTCATGTTCTGTGCTGATTTCTCAAATTAATTTTTCTTGGATTCTTGTGTTGGGGGGGCACATGCTGATGAGTGTTGGGCCAAAATGTGGATTAGATCGATCCCAGAACAATAAGGAGTTTTCTTACAACTAGGAACATAAAGTGCCGTCTTCACAGTTCTTGAATGGGGAACTCAAAAAAAATTATCCAACTTCTGTCATCAGTGTTTGTGTAATGATAATGACATCCACCCAATTCAATTAACACTAACAATCACTCTAAATGAAAACCCAGATACATCAAGGGGAGCAAGCTATGAAACAAGCTCTGATGGTTCAAGGCCGGAGCGCCTCAGGACACTGAAAAGAACATTGCAGAATATACAAATCCCCCATGTTCAATTTTGATTACACAGAGCCAATCCATATATTTGTAAACAAAGGACGAGTGAGAAAATAATCCATTTAGGCATAAGGCCGTTTCTGCTCAGTGTCGTGAAAATTCCACAACTCCCCCGATCCGCTTCTATCGACCTAACTGTAAGAATCAATCTCTCTCGCCACAAAATTTCATGGTAATACCTCATGACAGCGAGACCTTATTGGGTTTCACATGCTCCGGTCCTTGAAACCCCTGGCACTTCCAAATTGGTGCGGGCTTAAAACGCATTTTGCCATTGCCAGATGGCTTCACGGTATAAAGAGATGGGGTCTCGCTGGTGACAGGAGTGATCGCATGGCACCCTGTAAAGGGAAATGCTTGTGGCATTGGCATTCTCCTCCCTTTCCTAGTATGTACAAATGCTTAAGGGTAACTTCTTTAGCTTCACTCTTCCCCTCTTGGTGCTGGGACTCCCATCATCCCAAGCCCTAGCAGTGGAATGACTAGACTCTCCATTCAACATTTTAGAACGGAAGTTACTGACATACTTGAATGATTTCTCCTTGGTTTGGGAAGTAGCAGCATCGTCTATCGTTCCTTCAGAATCCACCTCATCTGAATCAGCATGGCCACTGGATTTGGGACAATCCACTTCATCCGTGCTTGAATACTGGGGCTTCTTACTCCTACCAATATTTGCATCAGCCCCTTGTGAACACTTGCGTTTTCTTGGAGAACTATTCATAGCACGATGCAAATTACGTGCTAGCTCTTCATCCGCTTTACAATTTCCCTTAGACTTCTCCTTTCCATACAAAGAGTTCACAGGAACATGCTTCATCTTATTTCTCTTCAAGTACCTGTCATTACTACCTGATGCCTCTGAAAAAGACGCGACTATGTCTAGGGCAGTCTTGGCAGCTGCCACCGCCTTTGCAGCAATGGCAGCCTTCTCTTCTGCAAGAGCTCGAGCTGCTTTTGCAGCTTTTGCTGCCGCCACAGCAGCTGAACCCGAAGCCTCCACGATCTCCTCAGGAGACAGGTTGGATTCATTAGTATGAGAATTCAACAAACTGTTGAGATGAGAATCAAATACCCTTGATGCAATAGAGGAGGATGACTCAATGCATGAAGCGTGCCAATTCGTGTCGATCTCAAAATTCTGCTTCTTAAATCCTGCTAGTAGCCTCTTCCTCGGGGGCAAAAGGACATCTGCCCCCAAGTGATTGAGATCGCATACTTTAGCTTCCATTGGTCTCCTTCTTCAGTCAGATAATCTCATCCGATGCAAGGGATACCGCCTCGATTGAATTCACAAGCCTGCCCATCTACATTTAAGCTGGAAGAAAAACCACAGAAGCCGCTACACCTCTCAGTCAATAGCAGAGACCCAACCAAATCAGAGGAAAGAAAAAACAGATTCACCACCAGAAAACGAAGTAACGCCAAACCGGCCTCCAATTCAATCCCGGGGAGAAAGGCAGAATCATTCAAACGAAATCCCACCTCTAAATATCACAACCCTTGACATCAATGTTTTGTCGTTTCTTACATCCTCCTAAACTCCAATAAAAACCAAACACCATCAACCAAAAACAAAACAAGAAATCTGCACGTCCAACGAACAACAAGTACCAGCAAGGATTCAACCGACATCCATCATTTCCCCGGAATTCAATTTGACCAACTCAAACCCCCCCGCGGAAACACGATCCATAATCCCACGAAACCCCAGAAAAAAAAAAGAAGCCCGACCCAAGAGAAAGCGATCAAATCTAAGGGACACCCAAGACGAGTCGTCATAGGTTTGGCCTTAAAGTCACAAACTTTGCAGGGGGTACCTCGTTCAGGACAATGAATTACAGAAAAAGACAAGGGCATCGACGGGTGCCAGGCGGTGCAAGAGGAAGGGTGGGATTAGGTTTTTTTTTTTTTTTAACGATGGAAAGGGTGGAGTAAGGAAGGGAAGGGACGAAGGGAGAGAAAGAGGTGGGGGGGAAGAAATCAATCCGAGGTGGTGGTGGTCATCAAATTGTAGGAGGGAGAGGGACGTAGACAGAGTAGAGGGATGCCCTTCTTCTTCCTCCGCTTTGGCTTTGGGTAATGAAAAACTTTTGGTTTTTACCTAAAAATGCAAACATTTTATACTATTAATGCCTGAAAATGTTAATTTTTCAATCTTATAAAATTATTACATACCAAATCATCTGAAATTAACGGGAAATATACAATCACGAAGGGTATTTAGATGAAATTCACTAGAAATGTAAGGGAAAAGACATAACTCTGGATCCAATTAGAATTACCATTTGTGTGAGAAAGAATTGTTCACGTGGGTCTTTGTTGTTATGCTCATATAAATGTGACTTGTAAATTAAATGTTTGGTTGTGGTCCTAATGGGAATTTCACCCATGATATTTTTTTTTTTAGGTTAGAGATCTAGAAAACCAAACCACCCCCCTCCCTCCCCCCCTCTAACCTAATAACAAAAAAAAAGGAAAAAATTGGGCCCTCCTAATGTTGGAAACTACAATGATGTTGATTACACGATGTGTTTGTGTTGCTTGAATGCATAGCAAATTGGACTTTTTAGAAACTCTAGACTATTAATTGGTGGTGATGGACAACATGTAAAACGAACCCATAATATTATTACTCAATAATAATAATAATAATAATAATAATAATATGATGATGATAAACAATAGTGAGGCAATGTGGGAATCAAGTAAAGTGTCACCAATCTTGAAGATGAAAATTGAAAGGGGAAAAGAGTTTGGGAATGGGATGGATGGGGATGTCTACTCCTCCTTTGGTCAAAACCCAAAATTCACTTTTTTTTTTGTGGGACCGGAGCTCCCAAAAATATCTCCGAAAGTGCACAAAACGATGTCATTTATTACTGGTATTAACTTTTCATGAAAGTCAAATTATTAATTATACTCTAAAATTTTGCTATTTTTTTTAACTACGTTAAATTTTTTAAAATATTATCACGCATCCTAACATTTAGCCCTTATATTAATTTTAATCATTTTTAATAAAAAGAGATGGCAGAATCCCACGTGACGTCCAGATGACAAATAACGCACCACAATTAAAGTACTGCCTGGACATCGTCTAGACACACTAATTAGGATCACAGTAAGAAAAGAAAGAAAGAAGAGAGAAGGGGGAGGGGGAGGAGGAGAAAGGGGAGAAAACCCAAACCCAATACTCAACAAAAGTCATCACCGTCCAGATACATCCCTCCATCCCTTCTTCTTCATCGTCATCAATTGAATTTCAACGAAAAAGATAATAAAGGCTGTTGTCACATAAGTTGCTGAAAATCCATGAATTTGATTCCAAAAAGGGTTTCGCATTGGGGTCTCAATGTTCTATCTTTGCTTCACGATAGGATGGTAACGTTAGGGTTTGTGGACCCCTTTGTCTCTGGATGGGGATGATATTTTTCCTTTGAGCTTGAGATGAGCGGGGGAGTGAGGAGGTTAAGTTGAGGCATGCTTTCGAGTTCTTCAATAAGGACGAGGACGAGAGGATAACGGTGGAGGAGCTGGGGCGGATGGGAACATGGACGGCCATGTCATGCCTAGTCAGTATTTTAACGGTGAACAGACGACATTACTTGCCATCTGAACGCTATAATTACGTCATTCCCTTCGATTAATGGTGATTAAAATTGATATAACAGCCAAACGTTAAGATGTGTAATGATATTTTAAAAAGTTTAAGGTAAATAAAAAAAACAGCCAAATTCTAAAATAGAGTTGATTAAAGATTAACTTTGGGAGTAGGTGGGATATTTTCACTATAAGAAAGAGGGGAGGATGACGATATGAGATAATGAAAGTGACTGGTGTTTTTGGGCGGGGTGGGAGGGGCTCAGGTTTGAAGCAGGTAAAGAGTCGCGTCAAAACTCTTTCGCCTTCCCGATGAAATTACGGCGGTCAAATACGGTAAAAAAAAAATAAGAAAATTGGAGGACAGTTGGCAATTTACGAAAAACCCAGAAGCCCCCAAAACACTCTTGTCAGAAGGAAAGGGGGGAGGGGGGGCTCGACGAAGAAGGTGACGAGCGAGTGACCCGAAAAGAGAATAAATAAATAAATAAAAAGTTTTAAATTCGACACCCTCCGGCAGCCCCTCATCCTCCACGTAATCGGCTAACTTGTGGTGCCCAATTTTGTGGGTAGAGTTTTCCTAATTAAGATTAGTTGGTGGAACGGAGGGCTGTGGGAAGACGTAACCTTGCGGCAAAAAAACAATAAGAACCACGTGATCTGACGCTATCACTCCTTATCAAGTCTTCCTTCCATCCATTAGGAGGGCCTGGTGAATAAATAATACGTACGACCACTATTATCAACGGGCTATTTTTACAGGCCTGGTTTCTAAAAGTGCCACACAAAACAAAACGACGACCGGGCAATACCGTGGATACTATCAAAGTCCGATACAAAGTTGGGCAAATGGATAATCACCACCCAGGCAGGCACACACTGGAAAACTTCAGAAAGCAGGATCATTTTGCAACCTCGAGAGAAAAAAAAAAGAGTACCAAACCGAGGCGAATCCGAGGTTCCATCCATTGTGCCGTGGCTGTCACCCTGTCATGCCGAAATCGTCTCCGTGGTGATACAGGCCATAATTTCCTGGAAATTCCATCTTCCCGTTCAGCTGTTCATTTCCTGAGGGAAAAAGCAAAAGCAGTCGTGATCATTGTGAAAGCACGGCATGGGGTTGGGTCGTGGTATACCAGCAGGCAGGCACCCGATTTACATCTGCCAGAAATGCATACCCGCGAGGAATCCATCGTAAAACGTGATCGAGCTAAGGGACCTTCTGGATCTCAGGCTCCCATCCGAAGGATACATGCTCTCCACTTTGGCATGCGAATCGGCAAAGTTCAATTCAGAGCTTATCTCGGATCTGTGGAAGCAAAGGTCCTCATCATGCGTGGCAGAATTTTGGTGGGACTGGTAGACCTCTACCTTAGTCTTGATCTCGTTGGGAGATTCGACCTCTGTATCTGCTTCGGAGTCGGCATTGCTGGAATTTGCATTGTGTAGTTTTCTCTTTGATCTTGCTCGACGATTCTGGAACCAGTTGTAAACATTTGTCTCGGAGATCTGACCGTGCTGGCTCAGTTCGGTGGTAATCTCCTTGATCTTCTGCTTGCTGGGAGTACCATTTCCTTGATTGAATATGCGCTCAAGAATCTGAAGCTGCACTGGAGTGGGAGTCCACCGCTGTCTGGCCGTAATCTTGTGACCGGAAGGAGTCATTAAAGGGTCACAGTACAGATTCCCCAGCCTAACACCTGGTACAGCAAAAAATAACTGTTAGCTACAAAGGAGATGACCAGAGACTGAGACATTCTGACCAATAATCAACTCCAGGATCACAATACGCAAACAAATACAGATTTCCTCAACCAAATGCATCACCAAACATAGACTTAACATGCAGAGAACTCGATTCTTCAAGACTTCAGGCAATGAAGCGCTAACGTCACAGAGCTACGCATGGCAACAGAAATCTCCGCGACCAGAATATGCTCCTATATCATCTAGAAGCGATGCAACCAAAACCCCAGAGAATTCATCCACAAAAAGGCACGCAAAACTACTGTTGATTTCACTGTAGAGGCATCCAAAGTTCCGAGCAACGGGAATGCACGGACGCAACAGAATCCATCACGCAACAACAAGAAATTATTAAAAACAAAATAAAAAAACGCTACTCGTAACCGTTCCGAAATCAAACAATCCGCGATCCGAAGCCTACTCCTTCGGAAGAAACGAACGAAATCAATCGGCCGCGAGAAACCTGCTAGGTCCTGCTGAGCGGTGAGGTTCTTATGCATCTCGACGAGCTGCTCGCAGATTGACGCGTACACGGCGATCTGCTTCCTCAGAGTCTCGAGCTGCTCGTCCGTCATGACCTTCACGAAGGGGACGCCGCCGACGCCGTCGCCCTCCTTCGGCTGGGGGTGGTCGTGCTTGTCCCATTCCATCACGGACAGCCGGAACCGCTCCCCGATCGAGACGGTTACTATCAGGAGGTCGGAAAGGGAGGGTTGGGAAGGGAAGAGGAAGTGGAGTTCGGTGAGGGAGTGATGGAGACGGGGGTTGGAGAAAAGAAAAGGAGGGAGGGAAAATAAAGTGTGATAAGGAAGTTTTGACGATTCCGTTTGGGTTGGGTTGGGTTGGGTTGTAATGCGCACCGGGAGGGGCGTATGTTAGCGAGAGCAGTCTCCGAGTCATCGTAGTCACAGAGGGGGGGGGCGGGCGTATGTTAGCGAGAGCAGTCTCCGAGTCATCGTAGTCGCAGAGGGGGGGGCGGCTTTGATTTCTGCAGTCACACACGTGGATTAAAAAAAAAATGTTGAAACGGAACGTGCCTTGTCTCTCCCTGGGCAAAAGAAAGACATTTATTTTAAACGGGATTTTTGCCATTTTGCCGGCCAAATTGATAATTTGGGAGCTACAGAGGTGCGTAACGGTGGTCGCGGCGACATTCGCGGCAGGGATTAGGATTTTGTCCCTACCCCCCCCCCCCCCTTCTCTTTTTCCATTTTTTTATTTTATCCTCCACCCCTATGATTGCCACGTTGGAGTAAAAGGAAAAATTGTCAATTATGTTCTTCGGTTTTGTGTCTCACTCTCGGCGAATTTTCCTCGTGGCTGACCGCCGGTCACGACGTTTTACGTGAACATAGAATTTCGAGGATGGGGATTCCTTGATGTCCAAGAGTCCTCTGAAACATCCGACCGCCGGTCATTCCAAGGCAACTTTCAACAGAGGAGACCGTCATAGTCGCAATCATCGTGCTTGTTCCTCGATTAGTCTATGCAACTCCTTTTGGTGTTTCGCAATAACAGTAAGCTTTTGGTCTCGAATGTAAACATTTTTGCTTTCGGCTGTATTTTCTGCGACTAGGAGTATAAATGAGTCGAGACAAGACCCAAATACTATTAGTCTCGAGCTCGGACTTTACTAGGATATTATACGACCTTGATAAGTTTGAATTAGTGGGGTTGGAGTTCAAGCTCGTTTACTTTTACGAAACTTTATATCAAGTTGAAGTTTGGTTGGGCTCGAGTTCTTCGGGCACAGATTTAGTAGGAGTAGGGCTCAAATTCAATGGTGGATTGGGGGAAGTTACCGTCGAAAGTGACAATGGGGTGGATGTTGTCGGAGGAAGTAGCGCACGGGGATTTTGTTGGAATGAAAGTGGGTGGGGTGAGGGGAATCGCGTGAGGAGAGAAGGGGAATCGCGAACGATTTTAACATATAATTTTCATGCTCAAATTCAATTTCAAGCTTGTTTGTAATTAAATTGATCTCGATCATTCATAAATCATTATGATCATTTATACCCTTATTCACAACTGATGCCTTTGTTCTTTTTATAATTTTTTTTATTGTAAAAATTGTACGCCGATCACGATATAAACAACATATATACTCACAATTCGATACTTGCAATTTTTAGGGTGAATAATATGAGTATATTTTCGTCATTTCTAAGGCTTTTGAAAATTGAGTCGGCCGTTCCCGCTGGATTGTTGACGGGAACCCACACGGGCGAGATTCATTTTATGCCCTTTTCCCTCTCGGATGTGGTGAAAGTTTTTGGCCAAGGCATGTAAAGTCATGTGTTTCTCCACCCAATTTCATTATGGCATATGTAACGATCCCAAAAATTTAACCATATATAATTATATATATGAATAGTTAAAATAATTATTATATGCGCGTTAAATAAGTTGACTTAGCAACTCCTTCTAGGAGGCAACCTAAACCACAGTATCCTCGATACTTTGAGGACGAGGAAGGAAATTCGATTGTGGATAGACACGGGGACGATGAGAGTCCTACGAGATCAACTCGGGACGAGGAGAGTCCTAGGAGGCAAACTCGAGAACATCAACCCGCACGACCAATTAATATGTGAGTGGACATTTTTTATTTTGAGGGAAAGATAGACCCCAAAGAGTTTCTCG
Source organism: Melastoma candidum (assembly GCA_023653495.1). Taxonomy (NCBI): domain Eukaryota; kingdom Viridiplantae; phylum Streptophyta; class Magnoliopsida; order Myrtales; family Melastomataceae; genus Melastoma; species Melastoma candidum. The sequence goes on along the minus strand of CM042881.1, from coordinate 12,253,293 downwards.
ATCAAAATTCGATGTAGATACGGAAGTTTAATATTCTCGTAGTTAATCGACGTTACTTACGAGCAGATACTTCGAGTTCGATTACGTATGACTACGTGATGCGAAAAAGAAAACGTTATGAACTAAACGTAATCAATTTTGAATAAAGGTTTATTTTCTTATCGAGAATTTTACCGGAAAAGATTATAATTAGATTTGAAGAGTGTAACTTGAGTTACGGATAAACTATTAACTAACAAAAATCAGATTAAACAATTTAATAAATTAAACACCCATCCCACTATCCCGACAAGAAGATAACGTGTCAGTGAAGGGGGATTTTCAATTCCTTTCCCGACAAGAAATTTGATCCCTTTTGACGGAATGAGAAGCAGAGGAAGAAAAACGCTTCGGGGGGATAAAGGAAACACAATCCAAACCCATACGGGGAAAGCTCGATCCCTTCCTTAGCCTTGGCCTCCGTCGAGTTGGAGCTTTGGAACACCGCCGTCGTTAATGGAGAAGCGGGCAGTACCCGTGGAGGAGAAGAGGCTTCCATCTCTCCTTTTCCTCGGCTTCCTCCATCCACCACTGAGGGTTGCGGTTCCGCCTTCCACGACACCATAGCTGCGGGAGTACGAGCGGACCGCTCGGAGAGAGAGAGATTTCGTGGGTCTGTGAGGAGCGTTGGTGAAAGAAGGAGGAAGGTCTTCAGCTCGAGGACTCCGTAACGGACAATACGTTCTCACCCCCTCCCCTTTTCCCGTCTTGTTGATACGCTTGGGGTAGGAAGGTAGGGGATGCTGGGTAGGTCGGGTTGGCTTGGTGTGTCTTTGGTCGAGTCCCTGGTCCTGCTGGTTGCGTGAATGGCGCGGTCGTTCTGGTATTGCGAGGCCTGATGAGCACTTGACTGTTGGTTTGGTGTGTCCTTAGCCGGATCCTCGTGTTCTACTGATCGCGCGATTGGCGCGGTCGTTCTAGTGTTGTGAGGCCTGATGGGTGCTTGATTGGTTGGCGTGGTGCGCTGTGTAGCAGAATCCTCGCGTCCTGTGGTTGTGCGATTGGCTCGTTTGTTTCTGGAATGGTGCGATTGGCTCGTGGTTTGGAATTCCTCTGGTTGTTGGAGGGCTTTCGCGGTTGTTGGTTAATGGACTGATTGGCCTCGGATTCGTTGAGGCTGTTTGTGGACGCGTGGTTGAGAAAGGAATGGAAAATGCCTTGGGGTCTTACCGAAGAATTGCCCCTGTACCCCGAGTAAACAAATGAGAGAAAATCCTGGGGTCTTACAGGAGAATTGCTCCAGTACTTCGAGTAGACTAACAGGAAAAAGAAAGACTTGGGGTCTTACAGGGGAATTGTTTTGGTAACTCGAGTGATTATGAGGAAATTGAGCAACGGACGTGTCGCCTGACTGCCTTCCCGAGACTAAGACTTCGATCTTCTGCGGCTTGAGATACTGGATTGGTTCTGCCTCTGTTAAGGGGTGGTAACTGGATTGTTGTTGAGATGTGTTACCCGACTGTGATGTCGAAGGAGAACGGGGAGGTGGCGCCACTCGCGGTCGCACCTGCTGCCGTTGCCCGGGCGCTCCTGGAGGTGTGGGTGGGGACGCACTGCGGTGGTCCTGGCACCGTATAAAGTGTTGATATATGGAGTGGTGGTGAAATGAGGGAGTCACATTGTTAATTTTTGCCTTTCTGTTTGCTAAATTGTTTATTTCTATGCGTGTTATTGTTTATAATTGTTATACTTTTGTTGTGTTTTCTGATCTATATGTATTTGCATAACTACTGTTGCTCTGGATCGTGTAGTGCATTATAATGTTTTAAAGTTGCATGTTAGGATGTGTTTAGGAGTCGCACGGTATTCGTACGTGCATGGGTGGGGCGTACTTGGTGTTTATTGCTGACCCAATTGGGGATATCATTTTTTGTCTTGTAGTGTGAAAAGGGAAGGACACGTGGCACAGAATAATTAGATATTCGAAATAGAGTCGTTATCGGGTAAAGCTTTGGAAATTTGTCGGTTTCCGTTAAATTGACCGGTCAACTACAATAAATTTTCTGAAAATTGGTACGTAAAAATGCAGGATGTTACAGCATATGGCTCTCCCTACTTGTAATATGTGCATTTTCTGTTTGAGCTGTCTCGGATATTGGGATATATTCACCAAGACTGCCGACGCAGCAGCTTTCCAGTATACTGGACTGCAAATGCAAAGTCCCATGGTTTGGAAAGCATTACACGCTCCGGAACAAGTCTGGTTTCGCTACTCTGCACTTCACCTGCAGTGTTTTCACCACCTAAATAAATTGACGCAAAATTCAACTTCATGAGACGACGAGAGAAGCCTTCGAAGCATCAGTTTCTAACCATGACGCATCAAAAATATTATCAACTTGGGACATCCCCCAGTTTATTGCAGCATTTTTATTCAACTCCCATGAAACTCACCGTGGTTGTTGCTTCCCCCTGCCCCGTTCTTCGTCAAAGTCAAAAGCCTTCCTCGAGTGGAGTCTACGATACAAATTATTAGTATTACACTTAAAAACTAGTCATACGGTGAAAATTTTGAACAAAAGGGAATGGCTGTCTCTGTTCAGTTGATGGTAGAACACGGAGGAGCTGTTGATCCCCTGGTCGTTAAGCAGTAGCACCTACACCAGATACAACAAGCAGGACAACGTCAATATGCTCAAGACCACAAAACATGTACAACCTCCAACGTCATGTGTGTTAAAGCTGCGAAGACTAGATTAGTGTCGACGGTAGGCAATCGGATCAGCTCCAAAGACTAGAACAGGTGTTCTGAGTCCCCCTGATTTTCAGTTCGGGCAGCTCATCGAGACCCTGTAAATTTGATATATCCTTTGTATACACAAGTAGTACAGATAAGAAAACATTCTCTGTTAGCTAGCTACAGATTCCCTAACCAGCAGCACCCAAATCTCCATAACAACAACCTGAGTTGTTTTCCCTTCCTCTTGTTCAAAGTTACTATTATTCATGGGCGGGGCTGGTAGGCTCGAGCCTTCCAGGTCCAGGTCCATTTCTTCCACCGGATATCGACAAACCGTCACAAGCCGCGTCGAATTCATAGTCGCCGCCTCATGATCACCTCCTCCCACTCCGCCCAGCCCCATTTTCTCACGAAAGTTGCCGGACCGTTACGACAACGAATTGACCTTTCCTTCCTTCCTTCTCTGCGTTGTCGGTAATGTCAAGACATCATGCTCAAACGCGAACATTCAAAAAACAAAAAGAAAAACGTAAACTGCCTAACGCTGTTTCGCTTTTTCAACTAAAGAAAAAGCGAACGTTGCATTTTAACTTTTTGATCCCCTCCCACTGGGATTGACTCGGTCAGGATGTGGTTCAAAGACTTCCACATGGAATTGACTTTAATAACTCCACGGAACGCACCGAACAGCATCCCAAAAGGTCAACTCTTCCCTTCCGATGTGGCTTCGTTTCTCCACGCCTTCTCTCATGTCATAACTCATAGGACTAAGGAAAAATTCCCTAGTAATAAAATGACTTATGTTTCTTTTAATAATCTAAGTTATGTTCAAAGATTTTCTAGATGGGTGGGTGGATTAATGATCTTCTTCTTCTTGTTAATAATATTATTTGGTTGGGGGGGGGGGGGTGTTGGGTCTCCTCCAAAGGGGGGGGGGAAGAGTAAATGGTTGCTGATGAGACTCCCACTCTGGACTACATCTAATCAATGCCAACAGTGAAAAGAGGGGGGAGTTAGGAGATATGATATGGGATCAAGACTAAATCGTTCTCGATTGTGGGTGGTGCATGCCATCTTTGGTCAAAAGGAAACCCAAGATATTGCTCAAAAAAGTTCCACTGAAAAGGCATCCCATCCCATCACCCTTTATTTTTTCTAGAAAAAGTCCACTAGGTGGACCATCCCCAAAACAAAGAGTTGGGTATAAACATGAATTTCTTTTTTTTTTCTGGTTAAATATAGCAATTTTTTACATTTGTTCCATACCCGGATGACGTGTCAATGTCATATATATATACATACCAATGTAAACATAGTAAGATGTCTTATTCTAAGTAGAATTCCTTCTCTTTTTGCATAACTTTTCGGTCCACCTCCGACCCCCGACATTGGCATTGCACCAAATTTGGTCGAATTTGCATCCCCCCAAACAATTAGTTTTGCCCCACATAAAATATTCTCTCCTCTTATGGAGGTTTGCATGCAAGTAGCCAAGCCAACCAATCCCCAAGGAGTAAGCCGGTGATAAGAAAGGCCACCTTGCTCTTAACACGTTAGGCTTGTCTATGCATTGACTTTCTAATTCTTGCGAAGGAGTTTGCCCCCACAGGGGTTGTTGGCATCAAGTGATTCTTACATGGAGTTGATTACTCTCGTGTGACCCACTAGGAACAGCAAATCACATGTTCAATGAGCTTTGTTGCTACTAATTGCTATAACAATAGCGCCATAAAATTACAGCTTCTTGGAATAACTACAGAAGGGATTAGTAGTAATCTTGTCCGCCAGGGACTTTTGGGTTTTGATTTTGATTTTGATTTTTAGAAACAGGACACTAAAAAAATCCCACTTTTTTTTTTTTTCTTTTCAAACAAGAATTCTTATTCTATTCCATTCTCGACCCCTTTTTCTTTGTTGCTTTATTGGGTTCCCTCGTATAAAATGACCAAATACTTTCGAAAGGACAGAGCTGGGCGTTCATTGAAATGATCACACCAATTATGTGGATGTAATTATTTATTGTTACTCCTGTCGGGAAATTAGTTTCTTCTGCCGATGTTTTGTTAGAAGAGGGAGGGAGGAAGGGAGGTGGTGTTCGTTTCGGTTGTTGTGCGTCATGGGTAACTGCTTTGGTCATTCCCCAACTCGGGAATATTCGGTTTCCAACTCCACCAGGGCCTCTGCAGCAGGTAGGATTCATGAACATGTGATTCGGGTTTCTGGGTGTTGGTCCGATGAGTGTTTCTAGTTTTTTTTGGGGGGGTGTTGGGTTTTGATCTGTTGTTGATTGCTGCCGGTTTTAGCTTCTGGGTATGTAGGAGTTTGGAGAAAAGTTTTGATCTTGCATGAGTAGGGGATTGGATTTCGATGCTCGGTTGGGGTTTGAAGTTGCTGTTTTTATTGGGGAGGGTCTTGGATTTGGTTCATTGAGTTGCGAAATCGTTGTTTATCAGGGAAGTCCGGTCATGACAGCCGGAGTGGGTTTTTGGTGAACAGTAGTGGTGTTGGTGAAATCCCCGAGGGTGCAAATGAAAGCCAGGGGGAGATTCTGGAGATGCCCAATCTCAAGGTCTTCACATTTGCTGACCTGAGGAGTGCCACCAAGAACTTCAAGCAGGACAACCTGTTGGGGGAAGGCGGTTTTGGGAGGGTGTTCAAGGGTTGGGTCGACGAGAAGACTCTGGCCCCTTCCAAGATGGGGAGTGGAATGGTTGTTGCCATCAAGAAGTTGAACCCAGAAAGCATGCAAGGGTTTGACGAATGGCAAGTAAGTACTCGGATGCATACTGTTTCCAGGAAGAATTAAGTCCGTGTTGGTTGAAATCATCTAATTTCTTGTCGGCCGAATTGGAGCGCATTTTTAGTTATTATTCATGGGGTCAGGTAGGTTCAGTCCCTTCTTACATTGTCTGATTCTCCATGTGCAATGCTAGGGCAGGACCACCTGAGACATTCAAAGGACCCGACTGACTGTCATTGTAGCTCTCTGTAAGGACAACTAACATAGTTATTGCGATTGCATCCTGCGGCCGGATAAATCACCATCTGTGACTGGGTTTCTACTAGCATTGATCACATCCTTGCTAGCTTTGCCCGAGAATGGAAAAATTACTGAATGATCTACTAGTTATTAAATGATACCAGGTTATTGGTTTTTTAATGGATGACAAGGAATTGGAGCACTTCCTATATGCTCGATCCTTGTATTCTAGGCTGCTAATTTCCTTCCATTTTTCCCATAAGTGCAGTCTGAAGTGAATTTCCTCGGACGACTCTCGCACCCTAATCTAGTTCGACTACTGGGGTACTGTTGGGAGGACAAGGAGCTGCTCTTGGTGTATGAGTTTATGCAGAAGGGCAGCCTGGAAAACCATTTATTTCGAAGTAAGAGCTCATCGGTTGCTACTTCAGTGGCAATGTGTTTCTTTTTCCTGTGTTTGTGAAATTTTTCGACGCCACTGATTTTGCTTCTCAGGAAGCCCGAATATTGAGCCACTCTCATGGGACAGAAGACTCCAGATAGCAATTGGAGCAGCTAAGGGCTTGGCATTCCTGCACACATCAGATAAGCAAGTCATCTACCGAGATTTTAAGGCGTCCAATATATTGTTGGATTGGGTAGGTCAGCCATCTTTGATTTTACGCGTTCTTGGTTACAATTTTAAGCAAGTCTTATGACTAAATTTCACATGTGATGATTTTGTACAGAACTACAATGCCAAAATTGCCGACTTTGGCTTGGCAAAATTAGGTCCATCGGGTGAAGAATCGCATGTGACGACAAGAGTGATGGGAACATCTGGCTATGCTGCTCCAGAGTATGTAGCAACAGGTGACTTTGTTTGCCCTACCTCGTATGATCTGAAGGTTTAAGCTGAAACTTCAATTTTAAGCTACATCCATGTGCTGCAGGTCACTTATATGTGAAAAGCGATGTTTACGGATTCGGTGTAGTCCTTCTGGAACTGTTAACCGGTCACCGGGCACTTGACCTGAAGCGTCCAGGAGGGCAACAAAGCTTGGTCGAATGGACGAGGCCATTCCTGTCACAGAGGGGAAAGCTGAAGCTCATTATAGATGCTCGGATGGAGGGGCAGTACTCTTTTAAGGCAGCCTTACAAACGGCGCAGCTCGTGTTAAGATGTTTAGCCTCGGAACCGAGAAACAGGCCATCCATGAAAGAGGTCGTCGATGTATTGCTTCGCATCGAACTGATCAAGGATAAGCCGAAGAAGTCTTCAGTATCTTCTTCTCGACGGCCTGCCCCTAGGCAGGACATGAGGCACCAAGGCCCCAATCCATGAGCTCGCAACCTCCCCAGCACAGCCGCCAAAATTGCACCTATTGTTTGTCACGTAAACTCGTCAGGGACACTGACTGCAGTCTTATTGTACGATGTTCTTTCAAACCTAAGTTACATGTCCAATCATCACACACTACTCCTTTTTGACGCAATCTACGGAGGAGTTGTCCAGCGAACCGCGACTTCCTATAATTTATCACTCTCTGGATATACATAGATAGATACACGAGCAACTTGATAGCGTAAATAATTTTTTTTATCAAAGTTGGCAATTCTTGGGTCTGAAGCATGAAGTCGTAACTCAAGGCAAAGGCATCCCCTGCAGAGTCTGCTGACAGCTTGAGAGAGTCTTTGTCTTGACGCCATTGTTTCCCCAAGAAGAAACCTCAGCTATAAACACCTGCAATAAGGAGAGTTTGCTATTTAACAGCGGTCCTGCATCCGTAAACAAGAACCATTGAGTTTCTGCGCGATGCTCCCTTGTTCGCCTTGTGACTTTGGCTGCAATAACTAATTGACTTTCCTTTGAACCAGCAGTTTGCGGCCCCCAATCATCGAAACTTTCCTCCACCCCACCACAGTTCGTTGCGTGATGCCATGGAGAGACCTAGCAGCTTGACTGTGGGGGCCTTCTTCGACAGCCTTGGTGATCTTGAAAGGAAATGAATATTCCGCGTCATAATGGTTGGTCCCATCCCAAACCATGTCGTCTTCATCATGGATGGGAATCTGAGGTTTGCTGCAAAACAAAACATGGAGGGGAGTGATGGTCACAGGGCGGGTTAGATCCATAATCGCTATGCTCGACTACAGTTATTAACTGGGAGTCAATTATGTTAAGGGCTATGCTCGATTAGCCAAATTTTCTATTCCCGATTTGAAACAACATGTTATAAGTAAAATTAGAGGAAAGTTAAAAAAATTCGTAGAATATGGTATACAGATTTGAAATTCCTGAAATGAAGCCTCGAAGTCGAATTTATAGAGTTCGACTTTGTCTAAGAACTGACTTTTAAAAAGTCTCCTTAAGCGAACTCTATAATCAACTTCTATTTTTATTTATTTATTTATTTATTTTTAATTTTTTAAGTTCGACTAAGGGGTCTTTTTGAAAGTCGAATCGACTTTCACTTTAGGAAAAGTCGAACTTATAGAGTTCAACTTCGGAGCCGTTTTTCAAAAGTTTTGAAATTTTTTACCTTATTTCACGATTTTTTTTCACTAACGGTAAAATGGAATAAAGCCCGTTAAAATTAAAGTCATTGTGTCGTACATATATAAAATCAAAGTCGATATTTTAACCATTGAGATAATTTTTTTAAGTAAAATCCTATTTCGTAATTTTTGAATCACAACAATTAAAAGGAAAAAGAGAATGAATTTTGGAACGATTATGAATATTTGTGAATGCCGTTATAACTCCGAGAAGTAATTGCTAAGACTTTTCACCTGCCGAAACTCTTCATTTACCGAGACGTTTCATCTATCGAGACGTTTCATTTGTTTATACTATAAATAGAGGACACTGTAAGATGTATTTTTTGTACCTTTAATCGAAATCAATAAAGAAACCCTTTCCCCCTTTCTTCGTTCTTTCTCTTATGTATTCTCTCAATCTTCTTCCTTCTTGTTTCTTCATTTCACAACACGTTATCAACACGATACTCTCGGTGGAAGTCAAATCTCTCTCCTCACCCGTGGAAGCCCAATCGATCAGGTAATCATGTTGAACCTCACGAAATTGGAGTTCACGGCTCTAGACATCACCAGAAGAAATTACCTTTCATGGATTTTAGATGCCGAAATTCATTTAGCAGCCAATGGTCTCGGAACCACCATCAAAGATCAAAACGCAGCATCTGACCAAGATAAGCCCAAGGCAATGATTTTTCTTTGTCGTCATCTTCACGAAGAATTAAAAATTGAGTACTTCACTATGAAAGATCCCTTAGTCCTATGAAATAATTTGAAAGAAATGTATGATCATTTGAAAACTATCATTCTTCCAAAAGCACAATTTGAACATTTGTGCCTTCAAGATTTTTAATCGGTGAGCGAATATAGTTCGGCATTATTTCGAATTACTTCTCAACTGAAATTATGTGGAGAAAATATTACTGAAGGAGATATGTTGGAGAAAACATTCTCCACCTTTCATGCATCAAATGTGCTCCTGTAGCAGCATTATCGTACAAAAAGTTTTGAGAAGTATTCTAAATTGATTTCGTGCATCTTGTTGGCCGAACAAAACAATGAACTTTTGATGAAAAATCATGAGGCCCGTCCAATCGGATTTGCTTCATTCCCTGAAGTGAATGTGACATCATATAATTATGGAGGGCAACATCGTGGTCGTGGTCCCACTCGTGGCCGCGGGAATGGACGTGGACGTGGTGGTGGTCGACATAATTTTCACAACAATCGCCCCCAATATATGAAAAAGGGAAGAATGATAAAGTGGCACATGATGACAAAAAGGGTCAATTCAACAATATTGTGGAGAACAAATGTTATCGTTGTGGTATGAAGGGTCGTTGATCACGTACCCGTCGTATACCAAAACATTTGGCCGATCTCTATCAGGAGTCACTGAAAGAGAAAGGGCAATTGAGACAAACTTTGTCTTTGACGAAGGAAAAGTGGCTTCCGGAAATGATATAATAGATTTTGGTCTAAATGATTTCTCTCTATTTGATGTAGCCGACTTTCTTGTCGAGCATGGAAATAACAACGATGTTGTTTAATTTTTCTTATGATGTATTCCGTTTTAAATAAAACTTTCATGATTGTCTACTTATATTTTTTTTTTTGTATTTGGATAATTAAATTTTAATAATTATTATTATATCAATTAAACTTTAAATATTACATCTTAAAAAGTAATTATAACGAATAAAATTTTATAATATAATTAATAATTATAATGAATTTAAATCAATTTTAATGATTTAGTAAAAAAAAGGGATTGGGTTTTGATCTTAATTATTTTAGTAAATGTTATGATTTAAAAATAAATAAATAAAATATATCGTAATGGGTTTCGAACTCTCATCCATTTAATTTGAAGTGTACCACACTTAATCACCAAGTTATAATAATTTTCGTATATTCATTGTTATTATTATTCTTATAGGATTTTGTATATCATTAATTTTTGATATTTTTATTTATTTCATAAAGAAAATGAAGGTTCCCGAAAGTGAATCATCGACAAATAGAAAATGTATTTGTCTCGTAGACAGTGCATCAGCACATGCTATTTTACAAAGCAAGAAAATCTTTACTAGCTTGGTAATGAATGAGACAAACGTAAATACGATATCTGGAAGTCTAAAAATTATCGAGGGGTCCGGAAGAGCAAATATTGTTTTACCGATAGGAACAAACATTTGTATCAATTATACATTATATTCCTCTAAGTCTCAGAAAAATTTATTGAGTTTTAAAGATATCCCCAAAAATGGATGCCACATTGAGACTTCAAATGAAAATAATAAAAAATGTTTGTATATTACAAAGTATCATCTCGGGTAAAAAATGTTTCTTAGAAGAATTACGCTCAGTTTCCTCTGGACTATATTTCACAAATATAAGTGTTGGCGAAGTACATGCTGTTACAAACCAGAAGTTTGTCGATCAAAATAATTTTATTACATGGCATGATCGATTGGAGCATCCTTGAGCTATAATGATGCGAAAAATAATTAATCATTCGTGTGGGCATTCATTGAATAATCGGAAGATTTTTCTCCCAAATGGATTTTCATGTGCCGCTTGTTTCCAAGGGAAGTTGATAATAAGGCCATCACCATCGAAAATCAGAACTCAACCCTTAAAATTTCTTGAAAGAATATAGGGTTATATATGTGGGCCTATTCATCCATCATGTGGACCATTCAGATACTTTATGGTATTAATTGACGCATCAACTAGATGGTCACATGTATGTTTATTATCAACTCGTAATCAAGCATTTGCAAGATTGCCTGCTCAAATTATCAAATTACGAGCTCATTTTCCGGATTATCCATTTAAATGTATTCGTCTTGATAATGCCGGAGAATTTACGTCCCAAGCTTTTAATGATTATTGTATGTCAATTGGGATAGCTGTTGAACATCCTGTTACATATGTTCACACACAAAATGACTTTGTAGAGTCATTGAGAAAAAGCCTTCAATTAACTGCAAGACCGTTGCTTATGAGAAAAAAACTCCCGATACATGCTTGGGGACATGTTATTTTGCATGCGGCAGTGTTAATTCGCATCAGACCTACAAATTATAATGAGGACTCCCATTTGAAAATTGTTTATAGTTAGGAACCAAATATATCTCATCTAAGAATTTTTTAGTGTGCGGTATACGTGCCAATTCCTCCACCACAACCCACAATGATGGTTCCCAAAGGAGATTGATGATATATGTCGGATATGAATCACCGTCTATAATTAAATATCTAGAACCGTTGACGGGAGATACATTTACGGCATGTTTCACCGATTGTCAATTTGATGAAATGACATTTCCGACATTAAAAGGGAAACATAAGCAGTTGAAAAATGAAATAATCTGGCGTGACCTATCACTGGCTCACCGTGATCCTCGAAATTTAGAAAATTATTCACTTGCAAAATTTAGCAAATCAATTGTCATATGCTTTACCGACCTTAAGAAAGTGGCGGAGTCTTGCATTCTAGCTGTAAATGGTCCAATAAGGATTGATATCCTTAAAGGACAACCTAGTATTGCTAATGAGCCTAAAATGCAAGCGAAACGTGGTATACCTATCGGTTCCAAAGATAAAAATCATCGGAAAGGGAAATAAGTAAAGACTCAAACTGAGGAAACAATTACTCCGGAAGAGCTTCTAGTCATTGAGAATATGATTCCATAAGAGTCACATGTACCTAAAAATGAAGAGATTTCTATAAACTATGTTTTCACTGGAAAAATATATAATTGAGATGAAATCGACGTCGATTAAAGGTTGGCATATGCTATAACATGAGATATTATAAATGATAACGAGGATCTTGAACTAAAGTCTATTGAAGAATGCAGACGAAAAAATGATTGGCCAAAATGGAAAGATGTGATTGAAGCAGAGTTAAAATCGCTCACAAAACATAAGGTTTTGGACCCGTCGTCCGTACACCTGAAGGTGTAAAATTGATCGGTTATAAATGGGTATTCGTGCGAAAAGAAATTAGAAAAATGAGATTGTCAGATGTAAGGCATGACTTGTTGCCTAGAGATTCTCGCAAAAACCTGACATTAATTATGAGGAGACATATTTTCCTGTGATGAATGCAACAACATTTAGATATCTCATTAGTTTATCAATCCATGAGAAATTGGAGATGTGATTAATGAATTTCGTTACAACATATTTATATGCCTCTCTTGAGAACGGTATATACATGAAACTCCTTGAATGATTCAAAATGCCAGAAGCATGTAATTCAGATCGTTGAGACCTTTACTCAGTCAAATTATACAGATCTTTATATGGATTAAAACAATCTGCACGTATGTGGTATAAATGTCTCAGTGAATATTTGTTGAAAAATGAATATCAGAATGACCCAATATGTTCATGTGTGTTTATTAAGAGATGAGGATAACAATATGTAATAATTGCGATTTATGTTGATAATCTAAATATTATTGGAACCACTGATGAACTGTCTGAAACAATTAATTACCTCAAGAAAGAATTAGAGATGAAAGATCTCGGGAAAACAAAGTTATGTCTTGGCTTGGAGATTGAGCATTTAGAAAATGAAATTTTTATCCATCAATTTACTTATACTTCAAAAATGTTAAAAAGATTTTATATGGATAAAGCGCATCCGTTGAGTAGTCCTATGGTCGTGAGATCACTTGATGTAAATAAAGACTCATTTTAACCTCGAATGAATGATGAACTAATTGGTCCTGAAGTACCATATTTTAGTGCTATTGGAGCTCTAATGTATCTTGCTAGTCATACTAGACTTGATATATCATTTGCTGTAAATTTATTAGCAAGATATAGCTCTTCTCCTACAAGGAGACATTATAATGGGATAAAACACATGTTTAGATATCTTCGAGGTACAATAGATATGGGTTTATATTATCCTTATACGCCTGAATCAAAATTGATAGAATATGAAGATGTATGATATTTATCCGATCCTCATACTGGTAAATCTCAATCGAGTTATGTATTCACATGTGGTGGTACTGCTGTTTCCTGGAGATATATCAAACGGACTATTACTGTCATATAATGTATGTGACTGAGATTTGTTATACATCACATTAGAGAATCATGTTCTTTATATGTAAATAAGAATGTCCAAACAACATTATATGAGGATAATGCTGCTTGCATTACTTAACTGAAAGGAGGATACATCAAAGACGATAGAACGAAAAACATATCACCGAAATTCTTTTTCATCACACATAATCGCCAAAAGATTGGTGATATTGACATTCAACAAATTCATTTTTCGAATAATCTAGCGGATTTATTTACAAAGGATTTGTCTACCACGACCTTTGAGAGGCTTAGACATAAAATTAGTGTGCGTACACTTGGAGATTTACGATGAAGCAATGAAGAGGGGGATTAAAAATATTGTACTCCTTTTTCCTTGACCACGGTTTTATCCCATATGGTTTTCCGGGTAAGGTTTATAATGACGCAATATCATAATAATCATTCAAGGGGGTGTATTATGAATATTTATGAATATCATTATAACTCCGAGAAGTAACTGTCGAGACTCTTCACCTGCCGAAACTCTTCATCTACCGAAACTTTTCATCTATCGAGATCATTCGTCTATCGAGACATTTCATTTGTATATACTATAAATATAGGACTTTATAAGACTTATTTTTTTTTTACATTTTATCGAAATCAATAAAGAAACCCTTACCCACTTTACATGTTCTTTTTCATGTATTCTCTCCATTTGTGTTTTCGTTTCACAACAGGAACATATTTGATAGGATTTCAGACAATAGGTTCCAAGCCAAAATCCAAGGAAAAATAACATGGTATTCCTTTCACGGGACCGCGTGTTGTGTCCAAATTCCTCCCAGGGAGGGGAGGAGGCAGGCGGGGACAAGTGGCTCTGTCATATTCTCGTCATCGTCTTCGTCTGTGGAAAAGGATGAGGAGGAGGCGGCCAAAAGTAGCCTTACGAACAGTTGTTAAAGCGCCAAAGCACACTCGAAGCGCAATCATCTTAAATCGCTTTAAGCGCAAAGCGCAAGTCACACTTTTGACATGTAGGCACCAATATAAAGGAAAAATAAAATTTACCCAAATAATTTTAACATAAGATCAATTCAACTTTAAATACTAAGAAACAAAAAAATTTGAAAGATTATGATGAATCCATACCTAATATCAGTGAATCAATCATCAATACATTTGTAATATTAGCAATAATTAGTCTAATACTCCTCATAATATAACAAAAAAAAAATCAAAAGCTTATAGAAAACGAAAGGGAAGGATAAGAAGACTGGCAACGACAGCGGATGTAGAAGGAAGATGAGCGGCAAAGGATGGAGACGACAGTGGGGTACCATCAGAGAAGGGCGGCGACAACGAGGATGGTTGTTCGTCGCTGGAGGGGAGGGCTTCCCAAATCAATTAAGAGTCAAGGCGCGCGCTTTAAGCGCTCTGCGCTTTAAGCTTTGGGTCAAGGCGCATGTTCTTACGCTGCGCTCGAACGCCTGAAATTTGAGCTTTTTGCATGTGCTCCGCTGCGCTTAAGGGCTTAACACATGTTAAGTGCACTTTCGACGACTATGCTCTTCCGACGTAGGTCTTTTTCAATTCGTTACGAGTCACCAGCGACTGCAGCATCCGCATCAGCAGCCACCACTTTTGAAAGGTTCCTCCTTTTTTCCTTTTTCTTTATGTCATTCCCACTTCCCAATTCCTCTCTTTTCTTCTTCTACTACGACGATCTAGTGTGCTACCCCACTCTCCTGCCCAATCGGATTCCTTGTCGGGTAATTCTTCTTTCCTATCTCTTTTTCCCGTTTTTCCCTTGTGCTTTCGGTTTGATCCGCCATCCTGATTACGCTGTCGGTGGAGGATTGCTTCGCCCGAGATTAGGCCCCGCGAATTAGTTACCTTTGGCTTTGCTGGTGATTACTCGTGTTGACCGTCTGCCGATTTTTTTTTTTGGGGGGGAGGGGGGGTTGAGGGGAGGGGTATTTGTTTTTCTCGATGGTGGGCGATTGCCGCGCGGCGGAGATTGCAAAAGCTGTGATGTGACTTTTTCCCTCGGTGACTTCAGCGCGAGGAAGTGATCTAGGGTGATTCAAAGTTTCGATCTTTACAAAGTTTTCGCTATCTTTTGCATTTAGTTTGTCTCTTGATCGACTATCCGCCTGTTGTTTATGTCTCTGTGCCCCCCACCCCAATGGAAATATGACCATGGGTTGTGAGATTTGGCTTCATTGAATTTCACCGGTTCAATTCAAGTTTGATTCCTGGCATCTTCCTCTGAGGAGTGCTCTAGATTTTTCCCTTTTCCTGTCAAACTTTGTATGGTTAGATGCGAAGCAGTTGGAATTTATCTCATTTTAGTAAGCTTCGGATCGCCTTTTTAGATGGGTTAGAGTTAGCCTTCTCTTATGGGGCGGGTTTTTTAGTACGCTTTCATAGCCTATTGTTTTAGGAAACTGTTCCGTCAGCCGTCCTACTTCCAGCTTGTTCAGTTACCAGTAGCTATTGGTCATCATAATGGCACCTTGATCTGGGTTTGGTTGGTGGAAATTTTCCTGCTTTGTAAATTTTATCTCTTAAACGATGTCACCATATTGACTGGAAAGGCAGAAGAAGGTTTGTGAGGGGGGTTTTAACAGATCATTTGCTGGCAGAAAGAATACAATGATCTTTGTATCCTAAATAGCTTCTGACGTCATCTCCGAAATCATTTCCTTTCCTTGTGATATACTAATATCATACTTTCGAGTTTGTACAAAATGTCGATTTCCTTTTACGGCCTAAAAGCATGAAAGCTCTTCTCAGGGATATACATTATTTGGACAAATAGCCAATTCCAAGCGATATTCCACATTTCTTTCTGATATATTGGGTGGTGATGTTGTTCTCTCTTACAGTAGATTCTTCATTGTTTTGATTTTTGGTGGGCGGACCAATGTAGTGCGCTATTTGTGGGAATATTAAAAAAATTTTAAGAAATGGGGAACAGAATGGTGGGACTGGGAATGCTTTTTCCAATATGCTGTTGTATATGCATGGACTGAATTGATGTACATGATGCCATCATCTTCATGACTTGCCGTGTGCTCTTTTATTGCCGAGTCCTTTAACCTTTTAATACTCACTGCTGTTCAAACCTTTCAAAAACTATCAATTGTTTTATTTTCCTCTCTTCTCCACCAAATACTAGCCGGACAATGATTTGAGTTCTCTGTACTGGTTAATTCGAGCTGATTAATTAGGACATCATTGCCACCATTCTTTGTGACTACTAGCTCAATCAACTGTTTCAATGGTCTCTCTCTTTTTTCCTTGTATCTGTTTTGGCTTGAACCAGCAATTTGATTTGATCATTGACATGCTTTAAACAGGTCTTAAGCTGCTTGTCACCTGGCTAGATTCTTGTTGCTCACTTGATGGAGAAACAGAGCAGCACAAGGGTACTTCTTTTTAGTAGCCTCCGTGACTTCATGAGAAGATCCATCTTTTGCATTTTAATGGCTGGTCCGATCCCAAATCACATTGCCTTCATCATGGATGGAAATCGGAGGTTTGCTAAGAAAAGACACATGGTCGTAGGGGATGGCCATAAGGCAGGGTTCGAGTCCCTGATTACTATACTTAACTACTGTTATCAATTGGGAGTAAAGTATGTTACAGTTTATGCCTTCAGTATCGAAAACTTCAAGAGAAAACCTGAAGAAGTCCAGCAGCTGATGGATCTCATGGTGGATAAAATTGACGAATTACTGGAAGGAAGTTTCCTAAGTAAATATGGGATTAGATTATATTTCATTGGGAATTTGGGCCTTCTTGGCGAGAGAGTTCGGCTTGCTGCTGAAAAGGCGATGAAGGCTACCGCCGGGAACAGTCGAGCTGTACTTTTGATTTGTGTGGCTTATACTTCGTACGATGAAATTGTGCATGCTGTGGAGGAATCATGCAGAGAAAAGTTAAACTGCACAGAACAAATCACAGAGTCTTTCAATAGCCCAACGGAGAATGGGCATTGCCTCGATGAATATGGAGGAAAGAAACTGACTCAGAAGGAAAATGGATACATGAGCCATTCTTTGGAGGAATTTAGAGAAAGTCATTCTTGTGAGATAGAGGAAGCGACAAGTCTGGTCTGCAATGGAGGAACAGAGCGAAGCGGCGATGCACGACTAATTTTGAGAACTTCGGATATCACAGAGGATAGAGAGAAGTGTCCTGTGATAAAATTAGTAGATATTGAGAGGCACATGTACATGGCAGTGGCACCTGATCCAGATATTTTGATCCGTAGTTCGGGGGAGACTCGTTTGAGCAACTTCCTATTGTGGCAGACTACATTCAGTCCATTGTCCTCTCCGGCTGTTCTGTGGCCGGAGATTGGATTATGGCAGTTAGCCTGGGCAGTTTTAGGCTACCAAAGAAATTACTCTTACATACAAAAGAAAAGAAAACAGGCATAATACTTGGATTCAGAGAGAATGTTCTAATTTCCAGCCGTGCTCCTTGAGTTTCTATGCTTAGGTTATCGCGGCTTCGATTTTTCATTAGGTAACCGAGATGTTCTTGTTACATCAAAGTTTCCAGCACCACGTGTGTACTCTAGTACTTTGTATTTTAATACCATGCAGTGTTACGCTGGTGCAGAGGATGATACATCATCAGTCTGCAATTTTGTGACTACCTTCTGTAGAACACTTCCCATTAACTCATTTTTTTGGGTAGATTTCCCATTAGCTCATTGAATGCTGCTGTGCACGTGTTTATGTGCTCCGAATGAGGAGTTTTTGATTTTACGCATCATCCCAGTCATTGCCATTGTCAATCACATTGATTTCATGGACTTTCCCTTTTCCAGGTAATTGCCTGTGATGGTTATTCATTTCAAGTGCTTGTTGGGTCACACTTGAGCAATACCAGCCTAGCTTTACACAAAAACCTAAAGTGCATATGCATATGGTTTGAAGGGTCATTATCACCTTGAAATCGACACAGAAAATTAATTCAGTTCTAGATAATAAGTAGCAGGCATAGAACACTGCAGAAACTTCAACACTTCTTTACCTACAGCAGTCTTTTAAGGTAAGAAAGCACGATCAACAATCCTACAAGAAACATGATAGCTTTCGGTGTGATCATGTTGTAATCTCAAAAATCGATCTTATCAGGACCATCGCAGGTCGACTAGCGCCTTCATGTTTCTGGGCCTCAATGATGATAAGTAGTTGATAGGAACCTTTACAATCGGCCGATAAGACTACTACTGAAAGCAAAAGAACTAATACAATATAGGACGGCAGGGAAAGCAACTTGAAAGGTGAATAACGTCAAAATCCGTGGTGAATTAACGAGGCTGATGAAGACGGGGCCGGTTGCAAAACATTCGGCCGTTGGCTTTAACAAACGCGGCTACTGCAATACTCATGCTTGCCCACACAAAGGAAAAGAACAAGTATCGGAGTTGGAATGGTCCTGCAACACACATAATCATCTTATCACAATTAGGCCATACAGCATTTACGTTGCATCGACAACAACTGAATTTGCATTTGCAAGGGATTAAAGAGTAAACGGGAAAAAGCTCAACTCACCTCGCCTCAAGGACATGAATGAGAAGAATAATCCAACCAAGACTACAAATAAGGCCGCCGGAAAGGACTGGGATCAGAGAAGAAACATCTTTAAGATAATAGCAGGAGTAGAATTTAATGTCTGTTAGCTTGTAAGAAAAAAATGAATGACGATTCATGAAAACGGAGGGACCAAACAGTCAGTGCAATATGCTGCCATCTATTTTTGCACGGCATCATCTTCACGTAAGCGGCTTAGTCGTCATGCTCATGACCCGAACAGTTTAAGTAGAGAGGTTGACACTACAACCCCAATGATAAAGCAAACGGCCGAGATAATACTCACAGCGAAATTCTCCAGGCCTCCTTTAGGTGGTGAAACCGACATGTCACGGCTTACAGAGACGATATAATGTCCATGAAGCAGATCAATAGCATCCTTCACGGAAATATTAAAATAAATAATCAAGAGAAGAAACTGAAGATGTGGCTAAAATGAAAATGGCGATGCTGCATGCTTGTGCGAAACACGAAAATGGAGAAAGTGATTGATGACAAATCATAGCGGCTTAGATAAAAGGAGGATCACCAGCTATCTTCAACAGAGAAAGCACGAACCTGTTTTCTGCCATCAACAAAATTATTCAGGTAGTAACGGAGAAGGGCATTCCACCCATCTTTTAGAATTCCTTCAACTGTACGCTGACCATGCCTGGAGTAATCAATAGTCAACTAATGTGATCGTTGCAATCACAACCATTATGCATCAAGGTATGTATCAGCAAGTTCAATAATAGGTTGAATTCAATCGGGCTTATGAATAAGTACCGAACAAAGTCGCCTTTCAAGGCTGGGGTACCAGAATATTGTATGCTTATCTCATCACCATGATTAGCCCAAACTACAGAAATAACAAAACAGAAGGAACTTTTCAGATCAATTAAGAAAAACAACAAAGCAAAGAAAGAGGAAACACAAAGCCGAGCAAATTGTCGCAGACTCACGAATTTTAAATTGCTCATCCAAATGAGGATGAGCGTCAATAGTTTCTTCCGCACTAAATACACCAATTCTCCGAAGCTGCCACTCTACTAATTTTCGGCCAATCATACTCTGCAGTGATGACATTCTTTGTAAAAAATGGGCTAAATCAATAACTTATAGCAGAGAAGACAAAAAATATAAAAGGAAATAGATCTGTTTCGTCATATTCAACTGCAAAGAAACCATAACTCATTTAGCATTCCATAAAGTAGAGATTTCCAGTTCATATTACTGGAGTCACCATGGCATAGATAGCTAAATTAGGCTTAACCTACCTGAGTAACATTGGTCCGGTCCAAGCAATCAATACAATTTGTCCGCACAACACCAAGTTGGTCCTTAAGTTTCTCACATTTTTCACTCAGTAAACAATACCTGAAGATCTCAAAATAGACAACATGTCACAAGAAATTCCTTCTAATTAAAAGAATTTTGAACATGTTATTAGACCAGTTACATACCCATTCTTCTCGAGGAAGTCCGCTATTTGGGCATATAGAAGGGAGAGGCGCTCAAAATGGACATGCCCACAGATTCGATGAAAATCAAAGTGCAAGTATCTATAACAACCATTAATGTCAGTGATGTTGCCACTCTCTATCTATGAAAGGAATAAGACATGGGAAAACATACTCAAAAGAGGTACAACATAAAAGGTATTGCTACCTTACATCATCGCAGCTGA
This sequence comes from Melastoma candidum, assembly GCA_023653495.1. Taxonomy (NCBI): domain Eukaryota; kingdom Viridiplantae; phylum Streptophyta; class Magnoliopsida; order Myrtales; family Melastomataceae; genus Melastoma; species Melastoma candidum. The sequence continues at coordinate 12,232,732 of CM042881.1, read as the reverse complement.
TCTGTTGCATTGTATTCCCATACTTTTCACACAGACGGCCCTCACCACCATGCTGGTAAAGAATAAGACTGCATTAGAGATGGGTCTTTCATGTCTACTTTCAATTTTGTTGTCTTGCTACAGGAATATAACCTTTTATCAAACATAAATTTCTAGAATTCATCTCTCATGAAATTGCAATCTCCTAAGAACTGATGGAGGAACTGATACCGGTATGCATGGTAACATGATTATTCTAAGAAATGATTAGGGGATATTCTCATTGATACAAACGAAAGATCTGTTTGAAGGAGAATCCGAATTAGCCTGAAGTGGCAATATTAGAAAACCCAATTTATTAGCAAATCTACAGTCAAGTTATGGCAGCAGCAGAACATTTACCTTGTTGACAAGATCTACAGCGAGAACTGATTTGTAGGTTTTCCTCAAATCCAAGAAGTGACGCTCAGCAACTCGAGGCTGCTCAATATCCCATACAGAAAAGTCAGGCATGCTACCTGCGCATTGCAGGAAAATAAAAAATAAAAAATGAAATAAGGGGGTCCTAAAGGACTCACAGCTTCCTCGGGTCTCACTATATCAAACTTAGGCTTATATGTTAAATCGACAATCTGTTCCCAAAGGAATGGCATGGATCCTCGAAGCTGAAAAGGAAACAAAATAATCTTACACAGATGGACCAACAGGGATGTATAATAGATGCATGATATGAACAATGGATTGCTCTCTATAGCTACCTGTATGCATATTTTTATTAGGGAGGGTAATGATTGGGTACTTCATAGACTCACTCATTTTCTTAGCAGGCTCTACTCACCTTAAGTTATGTTTGAGCTTAAGAAACACCATAACTAGGCATTAGAGTAGAGAAAGCAGATTTATCAGCTGCATCCTCCTACTTGGCTCTCACTCCATCAAAAACCAGCATTCCCTCCAAACTTGGTAAGTAATTTACCCTCTCAGCACTTGATTTATGCTAATTTTGGTTTTCTTGAGGTAGAGTGTGCGTCTGTGATACTAAAAGCTCTGATATATGAAATCCTAAAAAGAGAGAGGACCTGGACAAATGAAGCTGTAAATCCATTCATTTGTAGGATTTGCTCTGTCTCGACAAAGTTAGCAACATAACCATCAGGATCAGCTCCCCTTCTCCACATTCTTGTTCCTAGAAGAAGCAAAAATAGTTGGTAGTATCAAGATCTCTCATAATTTAAGCTGTTATATCATTGGATTATAAATATAAATCTACGCAAGAATACAAACATCTGATGCAATGGACAACCATCTTGTTTTTGTAAAAGAAGGGCCAAATAATCACAATAAAGGTTTAATACCCAACAAGAATTAAGGGCTCCAAAACGATTGATGAATAGAAAAGGTATTCAGAGAAGAAAACTTTTACTACCATTTCTCCTTGTACACCGCCTTGCTATCAATGTGACATCAACAATATCCTTGTCGATGGCTGCTTGAAAGTGCTGGAAGCGTGGGTTTATCAGTTAAGGAGGCAATTCAAGTTCCCAAATTGGCTATTTTATGTTTCGGATGGGATAAAAGAGTTACGAGAACAACGAAAAAAAAAGAAAGAAATGATTCAAAGGATATTCCCTTGAACAATTGGAAGCATATATGGATCCAGCTGAAATAAGCACATAGAAAAAAGATGTCAGATGGTATCTGAAAAACATTTATCAGAAATAGTTTAAATAAGAAGGAGATAAACAATCAGCAGGAAGAACAACAAATCATTACCTTGTTATCGACGAGGGTTTCAAGCAAATAATTGTTCCACAAAAACCTGGGGTCAGCCTGCATAAAAAAGAACTCAAATAAGAAAAAGAAGGAAAACAAAATCCAGGATATTTTTGAAACCAAACAATAACTAGACATCAGAACACAAGGATGAGAAATCCATTGCCAAAGGAAAAACTCAGTCTTCTCTTCATAATATTTTATCATAGGAATGATGAATGCCCTTTGAACAAGGAGGTATACCTGTCTCCACAGAGGAAGACGCTTAGACTCGTCACCTAATTCATGAAGTCGCTGGGCGCTGCAAAAAGAGTAAAAAGTGTACCTCTTAATTCCATAAAACTGGTTTTAGTAATTTTTAGTAATAAAAGATCAAAGTAGAAAAGTAAAACCTGGGGAACAACAAAAGGCTTAAAGAAGGACCAAACCAATAAATTATAACTTTTTCTCTGTGAATAGATCACAACAACATCACATGACTCTTCTAAGATTGTTTGGCATCATTCTACAGAAGATTGCTGACCGAACATAAACAACTAAAAGAAGAATTAAGAGGGAACTTTCTCTTTCGCAGTAGTCACTATATTTTAAGACAGGGATGCCTATAAGTAGCCTCATATACCTACTTTCAAGAGTATCGGAATTTCATTACTGGTTGCTCAATTGAAGAGGTTCACCTTAGGGTCAAGTTCACATCATAAGAGAAATATAGGCCGGAAATCTTCTCTGCAACATTTAATAATCCAGCAAACTCCAACTCTGCCTTCTTCTGCAATATGCATGTTGGAGAAACAGTTCATGAAGTAGACGACACAAGAAAAATTGCATCAAGGTAAGAAAACGGAGCTTCACCTGTTCAGACTTGGAATTATTCAGAGACTGATCACATGGCAAAATCTTGAAGGAGGAAACTTTATAGATGGGATGCCCCAAATAAGAGCCAACACACTCGCGCTCAGTAATTACAAATAAGTGGGAACCTGCAAAAATTGGATAAATTTAGAATATCGGTAATAAAGCTGATCCAGGACTGCATCTGGGTGAAAACTGCCAGGTCAGGTCTTCAACCCATGATATTGTAGAATCGACCAATTATCTTAGATGTGAGGAGGCTAAACCAGCCGATGGCATAAAATTCCTTAAAGATTTACGCTCCCACTCATTAATGTCATTCCAATTTTCATGGCGTTTTGCTCCTTCACAATTCTAATATGACGAATTTTGATCTGATAAAAGGAATTCTCGACAACTGGGATCTCGATGCCATAAATCCCACAAGAGGGCAATGTCCATGAAAAGCATTACACTGGATCAAAATGTGTAACACCAACCTGCTACAAGCTTCAACATCCCAATCACCCCAAATATGGTCTGGATTTTGGGAACACGAACAGGACCGCATTTTGGGAGCTCATCTGCACACAACAAAATATCATAAATCACAATCCGTGAACAACAGCGGACTAATCTGGAGCAGTATCCAAACATTGAGACCAGAGCACAAACTTGAAGAACCCACCAATAAACTTCATGGACCCATCGAGCCTGCTGACAGACAAGGAGGAACCACTCGACCCATCCAAGGGTTCAATAAAATACCGATCCGAGAATTCCCACAACCTCATCCGCGTGTAAAGCTTCGGCTCAGACTCGGCCTTCTCCATGATTCTCGGAACCTCAGAACAAATCCTCCCCTCCTAAGAAACAAACTACCAGAACACCATCACAGTTTAAAAACCACGTTACCTCACAGAAGGTTACCTCAAATTCATCCAAAAAATCACATAAAACACACAACGAACATAACGTGAGTTACCCGTTCCGAGAGATCCAGGTGCAAGAATCTGGCTCAGATCCGAAGAAGGCCGACCTCTTCGCCGAAAGCTCCGAACTTTATTATTCGACCGGGCACAAGAAGTCCGAAAGAAAAAAAAAACAAGGTTTGTCAGGCGATCCGTGGTAATGAAAAGGTGTCCCGGAAGTGGAGCAGTTCCCAGAATAGAATAAGTAATTGGGTTCTTTTGGGGAGGGGGGAACGAAGTGGGGAAGGGGGGATTGAATTGTGGGGAAGAGATTTAACCAATCTGGCTACAAAATAGGCGGAAAATCATGCCTTCTTCTAGGGAAAAAAGACAACCTTTGGTATTGTCGGAAGGAAGGAGTGGGGATGATCTAAGTTTAGTGCGTCTACACGATCGAAATAATATGAGATCTTTTCGCCAATGATATAAATCATATTCAATTCAATATTTTAATCACCCAGAGAGGCAGGCGGCCGTTTGAGTTTTTATACATGCGGTTAAGGCAGACAAGGGTGCTGCTTTGCTTTTTGTAGATTCCGGTTCCCACCCGCCATGAGCCCCTCTCCTCCATTGAGTTGCTCGTCATGGTATTGCTCTTGAGACGCGCTGCTACTCCGTTCCCGTCCCGCCTCAAGAGCCTTCTCTCCTCTCAGGTGATGTCTTGAAGATCTGTTTCCTTTTCCCTTCCCTCTTTAGGTTGAGGCATTTCGTCGAACGGTTAGGTGGCGGCTCTGAGACTTAGTTGGGTCTTTCTCTTTAAGGGGTACATTCAGGCGTTTGATGACAGTGCTTCGGCAGCCGGGATGTGCACGGATGCGGTTCCTCGTCGCTCGGCTGATGTTGGTACTGCACTTGCTTGCTCCGCTTCTTGTTTGTGCTAGAAGCCAGAATTATGATTACGATAGGGAATTGCAATTATCTGCGACGGTTGCAGTTCAAGGATTATGAATTTGGGTAAACTCGTTGACGTTGATGATTCTGTTCTTTAGGCGACATCAAGATGTCGCCTTGTAAAACCTTCAGTTCCAAGAAGTTGGGGATCCGGGAATCGATGATTTCTTCGTCCTCGTGGACTGTCTTGAAGGTTCTCCAGAGTTCAGGTCCGTTCCTAATTCAATGTTTCTCGAAGTATTATATTGTTGCTTAGTCTTATTTTCTTGTTTTCATGACTAAGTACTACACACTTGTATGGCAAATTTTGACATACATTTTCATTCTAGATATCACCATATCTGCGTACAAGAAATCTGCAAGTTTACCTTTTTTTGATGGCATGCAGGCTTTCGTTCTTACCTTGTTGGTGGATGTGTTAGAGATTTGATTTTACATAGAGTCCCAAAAGATTTTGATGTGGTCACTACAGCCACTCTAAAGGAGGTGAGGTACTGTCATGCAAAAAGTTACATTAATTTACATACTTCCATGGAATATTCCCGAATTTACCTGGAGAAATATACAAAGAATTGATTGGAAGTGCTTTAAAATTTATAAGTCCTCTAATTTGTTCATTATTTTGTTTTTGCAGATAAAGAAAAGATTTCATCGCTGCTGTATTGTTGGAAAGCGGTTTCCGATTTGCAGGGTTCGGATCAAAGATTCAATTGTGGAGGTTTGCAAGCACAACTATTGACATTTTATTTATTTTCAATGTGTTGTTTATTTCAACAGTGTCTTTTTATGCCTGTTTTGTTTTACTTTGCTATAGATTTCCAGTTTTGAGACAGTCGCACAAAATACTGAAACCAGAGAGGATTTTCTCTCAGCCAATATGCCCGTGCTTAGTGATGGGGCAAATGTTATAATGTGGAGAAACTCCATGAGTAGAGACTTCACCGTTAACAGGTAGGAAGCATTTTCTTTTTTATTGTGATATTCTATGTAGTCGAACATGTATTTATTTACAGGCAACAAACCTTTGTTTCTCATAATCCGGTGTCCAGACCACAAAACATATTTAGTCCAGCAACATTTTGCCCGACTCCTTAATTTCTTTCTTGTTTTGCTCATAACCAATTCTACGTATGTTCTGCAGCTTGTTCTTCAACCCATTCGCCAGCAAAATTTTTGATTTCGCCAATGGGATGGAAGATTTAAGATCTTTGACGGTGACTTTAAACCTTCTCAGTAGCATTGCTCGTGATGAATTGTTTCATCTTAGTTTGATTTCTTATTAACTTTATACTTCCTATGCCTCCAACCCAGCTGAGGACACTGCTTCCTGCTAGATTGTCCTTTAAAGAGGACTGTGGTATGCATTACTCAGTCTTGGTTCTTAAAAGAGTGAAGTTCAAATTTTAACTGAATAATAAAAACTCTCACGTCTGGATTCTGTGTTATGTACAGCTATTATCTTGCGTGGGTTGAGAATCGCTGCTCGTCTGGGATTAAGATTGACGAAGGAAATCGAAGATGCAATTGAGGGCTTCTTACCTGCAGTTATTTCTTTGAGTAAGGTATTCATAAAATGATAGGGTCATGGAGAGATAGCACCGTCTTTTTCATTTATTTATTTGGTAACGTAAGTCATTAGGTAATAGCAAACATAGTCTCAAATACAATCCTGACGCTCGTTCACTGAGGGGATATACTTATGCAAACGATCAAAGATAAAATATGGGGATATAAAACCTAGCAAAAGCTTCCTCCAGTCGAACCATCTCGGCCTTTTTGTTCACTACTCGGTTCCCTTCCCTTCTGATATAGCTGATTGTGCTTTGCCTGATATAGCATGCCTAATTTATGCACATTGATCATTCACTGTCTTTCTTATTGTAATTCGTTCTTCCACTTAAACTTGCAAAATTGTTGGCTTAGTCTTTTACTGTTGAAGCATCTTAATCCAGTTCTTTTAGTTGATTGACTTATTTTGACATCATTTCTCAGGCCAGATTAATGATGGAGCTAAATTATATGATGTGCTATGGAGCTGCTCTGCCCTCGCTCTTAATGCTAAAGAAATATGGGCTGCTTGAAGTTTTACTTCCATTTCAAGTATGGACATTCATTTGGCTTTTGCATGATAGAAATTGTGTTTGAAGTTCTAATTAATCTTGGCGGAAATTCTTGTTGTCAGGTAGCATACCTATGTGACAATACTAGCGCGAAGCCTGCTCAAAGCTCCTCGATGTTAGTGGTATGGATTCTACAATCTCTGGGTGCAAAAATTTTGGAACAATTTTTCCTTTTCCATTGTATCATTTTCATAAAAAATAACAGATCCTCGCGCTCTCGGGTGTAAGATAACCTTGGGTCTACTCGGAAGAGTGGCATTGCATCTAAGAGTAGATCAAAGCCCCAATGGATAAAGTTGCAGTTGATACCCATGTCTGAGATATATTGCCTTGCTTTTTTTAATGGTCTCTGGTAATCTGAGTTTCTGAGGTGAAATTGGATGCGGCCATTGTTATTATTTCTGAACCCGTGAATTTGTGTCTGGCAGAAACTAATCTCTAATTTGGACAAAAGGATATCTTGTGACCGACCTTGTAACTCTACCTTGTGGTAAGTTATCATTGGCAATTTGTTTGGGTGATGTTGATTCTTACTTGTCTTATTCTCAATATTGTCTCTATTCTATCTGATCTTATTTTCCAACAATAGGGTAAGTATTGTAGCGTTCCATCTGGCCCTGGTGAACCACTCTCAAGATGCCTTGGTCATTTGGGCATTCGCGTCAGTTCTTTATCATGGACAATGGAAGGAAGGGGTCGAATTTGCGATAAGACATGCTGGAGAACAAGTTGAATTTGTGCCGGAAACCCCTGGGTCATCTAGTTTTGATATGGCAGAACTTGCTGAAAGAGTGAGCGGCTTGGCTTCTCAAGCACAAGAATACGCAGCTATTTTAAGTGATGACGATTTTATATTCGAATGTCCTAACATTCCCTCTTCAGGCTTGGTTAGTTTTCGGTGGATTCATTTTTGCGTGTTCCCTAATATGGTCAGAATTAACTGTAAAAGGTTCTTAGATTTCTCTATTCTCGTCACTTTCTCGCGCATGCATGCACTCTTTGCTTGCAATTTATGTGCTACCTTCTATTTGGTTTAGATAACATTCAGCTTTTGTCAAAAACTGCAGTGCGTTTTTGGCTTTTGTATAAAGTTTTGCAGTCTTCTCTCATTTCCAGATTCAACAAGTAAATGGTTAACTTATCAAAAACAAAAAGGACAGAAAGATAATAACAAAAGTATTCCTTGTACTTCAATTTCACGAAGTATTCCATCTTGCACGCATTTTCTTGTCCTGAAATTCTCCATGTCATGGGTATTATTAGCATTCATTTTGATCTCTTCCATGTATCGTCATTATGTAGGTACTCATTTCCAAGAAGGTCGCAAAAGATGTGGGGGCAATTTTCCAACCTCTGGTGAATGATGTCGAATCTTTCAACACTAAAAGGAAGAGCTTTGAAATCGATTACTGTTTACTGGGAAAGGGTTTTCTTCCTGAAACGAGGTTTACTCTTGGCAAGATTATATTAGACACACTGAATGATGGAGTCTTGCAAGGCGAGGGTAAGAGCAACAATGTTGAAGAGGGTAATATGCATAACTTATGGAAAGAACATGTGTTGGTTAACAAGAAGAATAAAAGGATGGCTCCTTCTACTTTGCTAGCTGAAGAACAGTCGAAGAATGAGACGGAGATTTCTCAGAAAACATCAAACAATGTATTGCCGATAGAAGTTACCAATAAACCGAAAAAGTTGAAACTACGCAAGAGGAGCTCTTCTGAGGAGAAGACTGAATCCAAGAAGCCAAAGGTTGTCAAGGTTAAGAGATCAACTAAAATTGTTAGCTCAGTTCCTGAAACACATGATGAGAATCCAAATTCTGTCAGCGAGGAGGAAAGGAAGAGCGTTTTGGATTGCTCTCTATCTGAAAAGCAGCAGGACGCCCTCTGTAGCAATTCATTAAGGAAAAGCACAAATAAGAGGGTAAAGTCCTCACGGAACAAAGCCGGTGCAAACAAGAAATCTGATCGACGAAAGCAACGGGAGACTGCTAAGGCGAACACTAACCCCCTTCTATCTGATATCTTCAGGTGATGTCAACAATTTTGTAGGCTTCCCAGATGTTTAGTGAGGTGAACGACCTTGGTATGTATTCATTCATGTGAAGTTTCTTCTATGTATTTCATTCTGTTGAACCTCCATTCAAGTGGGACGGGGCAATGTCTGACTTCACATATTACATGCAGATGCTCGATATGTCTCCAAAGGCAGAGATTGTAACTTTGGCGTCACTAGTTTGTCCATGGATTGTAACTCAGGACGACGAAACGAAGCTTGACATGAACAGCGAAATCGAGCTCAAAGTTACCAATACTTGATCAACAACAGTGGCACGGTTACGCATTTTGTAAGTGGCTCAACAGGTGATGGTGGTGGTGATGCATGGGGCTTGGATGTTGAGTTTTGTGTTGTATCTGACTCATGCTGATGAAAGCCTTCAATTCCAATTTGAACTCTGACTAGTCAGATTCGCTTCTTACATCAGATGACTAGTCAGCCATAGAAAGGGATCAACCCCCGTTTCCATCTTTACATTCTATTTGAAATTTGGACATGGGATGAGTTATAATTTACAAATCAGGGAAGAAGAAAAATAAAAACAAAAAACAAAGCAAAATCATCATCATCATCCTCCAACCTCACCAACCCCCTCCCCTCCAACCGATAAATGGGTCTTAAAATTCTTACAGAAAACCTTAACACCAAAATATATATATGTATATATATCTTTCCTCTGTCTTGTTCTCTTGTCTATATATAAATTTCATCCCCCCGGCCCGTATTCGCATCTCCCACCAAATACCCTCCTCCTCCTCCTCCTCCTCCTCCTCGTCCATCAACCACTCCCAGCAGACGCCTTCGTCCCTGCCACCATGTCCGCCGCCGCAACCACCACCCCCAATTCCCTCCTCCTCAACCGCCACAAACCCACACGCATCCTCTCTCCCCGGCCCTTCACCGTCCGATGCACCGCCGCCACCCAGACGGCGGCTGCCACTCCCCCGACGGCTTCCTCCACCCGGCTCTTCAACTTTGCCGCGGGTCCCGCCACCCTCCCTGAGCCCGTCCTCCTGAAGGCCCAATCCGAGCTCTACGATTACCAAGGATCTGGGATGAGCGTCATGGAGATGAGCCACAGGGGGAAGCACTTCCTCTCCATCATCCAGAAGGCCGAGTCGGATCTCCGGGCCCTCCTCGACATCCCCGATTCGTACTCCGTCCTCTTCCTCCAGGGCGGCGCTACCTCCCAGTTCTCCTCCGTCCCACTTAATCTCTGCGGATCTTCTGAGGACACCGCGGATTACGTCGTCACCGGATCCTGGAGCGACAAGGCCTTCAAGGAAGCCCAAAGGTTTTGCTCCCCCAAGGTGATCTGGTCAGGTAAGGCTGATAAGTACGTCAAGATCCCTAATTTCGACGATCTGGAGCAGAACCCGGATGCAACTTACCTCCATATTTGCGCCAACGAGACGATCCACGGGGTCGAGTTTAAGGATTACCCTGTCCCTAAGAACAAAGGCGGGATCTTGGTTGCCGACATGTCCTCCAACTTCTGCTCAAAGCCCGTCGATGTTTCGAAGTTTGGGATCATCTATGCAGGTGCACAGAAGAATGTTGGCCCATCTGGGGTGACGATGGTGATCATCAGGAAGGACTTGATCGGCAACGCTCAGGGGATCACCCCTATAATGCTGGATTACAAGATCCATCACGAGAACAAGAGCCTGTACAACACCCCGCCATGTTACGGGATTTACATGTGCGGGTTGGTGTTCGAGCACTTGTTGGAGTTAGGTGGGTTGGCCGGTGTCGAGAAGATGAACAAGAAGAAGGCTGATTTGCTTTACCGGGCCATTGACGAGAGTAAAGGGTTCTACAGGTGCCCGGTGGAGAAGTCGGTGAGGTCGCTGATGAACGTGCCGTTTACATTGGAGAAGAGCGAGTTGGAGGGAGATTTCATCAAGGAGGCAGAAAAGGAAGGGATGGTTCAGCTGAAAGGACATAGGTCCGTCGGTGGCATGAGGGCTTCAATATACAACGCGATGCCCTATGCTGGCGTGGAGAAGCTGGTCGGATTCATGAAGGATTTCCAGGCCAGGCATGGATGAGTGGCGAAACTCTGGAGGAGATCAAGCTCATCAAGAGATCTTTTGTTATGTTGTCTTAACATCTTCAGTTCGCTGTCCGATTTTTGCCGTGTGGGTTCTGAAGGGAGGGAGGGAGGGAGTCGGAAATTATCATTTTGTGATGTTGGATGATTACTGTTCATCGCTCTGCCTTTGTTTTTGGTTCCATTAAGAATGAAATTAAGTAGAGATTTTCTTCTCATCGGGTTCCTTTCTCTGGATGAACCAAGTACGTGCTTTAGATCTTGGCTTCGGGGAATTGGCTCAAAACTCGAAATCTCCCTTTATGAGATTGAAATAGTTATTTCACATGATATTTTCAATCGGAACGAAACTCCGGTGCTCACCAACCAAAGCAATCAATCACGTGAAACTGTTTCCATTCCTTGTTTGATTTCCTGTCCTAAGATCGTCAAGGCCTCCCCAGCCCCACCATTGACGCATGCAGTTGGACCTTTTCTGCCTTGACCTTTACTGCATCTCACTTTCTCCCCTGTTGGATTCTAGCGCAATCACGACGCCAATGGCAGTTGGACCCAAAAGCAAAGGGAAAAAGAATGATTGAGTGGAGAAGGAACCCCGGTAAGGCAAAGAAACCCAGGAGCAGAACCTGAGTGCCCTGCAATTTATTCATGATGAACCAAACTGCGTTAGGAGTTCCAGGGACAGCCTCCAGAAACCCAGGATTGCCCCACTTCCTGGGCAAGAGCTTTCCAGATTTGGACCATTTCATGGGATCAAAATCAATCATGCTGGTAATGATGAAAAAAGAAAGCTGGGAAAGCATACAGGAGTCTGCATAGACATTGATTTATGAGTTTGTTATTCCTATCGTTGTGCCCCAACAGGTTTTGACAGCAGAGTCAGATACAGCAGCGTAGGGCAGGTTCGAAGGTAAGTCTAAACAGAGGATGATCCACCGGGGAGAATCCCGGTCAGGTTCATGCATACAATGTAAGGATTTGTTGGGGAGCCGCAGTAAACTTGATTCCCGATTTTCGTGCCTGAAGAAATCATGGAGAAACTGGGATCATAGTAGTGGGCAACTGGGTTTCCCTTCAAATCAACCACAAAGACTCCGGAATCACTCTCTATCTTCGGCCGGAGAGAGTGCTTCTCCAGAAATCCAAGGATCCTCCGTAGGAACGGAGATCCTAGCGCCAGGTCCCAAGCAGCAGACCTTCCCTGCACACAGTTTGCATTAACAAAAAAGAATCGCAGTGAGCAGGACATTCATGTCTGTTCTAATCTTATGACAACATAAGTAGGTTACGAACAGGAAACGCACCACCGGTATGGCGATCCAATAGTGGCCCTCTCCATCGTATCGGATGTTATCCGGCATGCCCGGCAAATGGTCAATGAAGTTCTCCACAGTTCCTTCCTTTTCCCCTTTGATGTAATACTTCTTGCAACGGTTCCTGCAAAAGTTTCATCGATTTTCTCACCATCAACATAAGCTATCCACGACCGACTGCCTCCATACAAAATGAAGAAACGCGAGATAACAGCATACATCACGGTCTCGCAGTAAACCACAAACTCCTGATCGGGCGAAACAACGACGCCGTTGGCGAAGTAGATATCCCTAACCAACACCTTAGTCTCTTTAGTCACGGGGTCGTAGCTAAGGAACCTTCCATTTGGCCTCCCCTCGAGGAGGTCTAAAGTGCTGTCACGCAAGCTATACTTGTGTGTCGCGTCGGTGAAGTATATGGTGCCGTCGGCCGCAACATCCGCCGCGTCCGTCAGCTTGAACTTCACCCCTTCCGCCTCATCCGTCAAGACCTCGACCTGCCCATCCTTGGTGACGCTCAGGAGCCCCTAAACCATAAACAAAAACTTAAGCCAGAAGATTGATTTTCGTAGAAGGATAAAGCCATCGCAAGGGGGAACGGACCAACAGGGTGTCGGCCACGATGACCTCGCCGTGGAGCCCGAACACGAGGCCGAGGGGCCTCCCGCCAGTGTTAACCCACTTCTCAGGGACCAAGTCCTCCACTCTGACCTTCCTTATCCAGCCGTCCTCGCAGCCAGTGTATATAACCTTCTCCCCGTGGTCGTAAGCGACGTCCTCGGGGCCGAGGCAACCCTCGAGGTGGACAAACTCAGAGCTGTTCCTCATCTCCCCGAGAACAACCGGGGCAGCCACGGGAGGGCCGGCTATCGCATCCATGGGGAGGGGGGCAGGAGCGAAGGAGGCATCCTGGTAGAGGAAAGCGGCGGCGAGCACGGAGAGCAGCAGGGGGAAGATGAGGGTAAGGAGGAGGGGGCCCCTGTTCGGGGGGTTTGCGGGGTTCATGGTTGACCTTTCCATCGGCAGCTGATGACGACAAGCATTTGGTTTCGATCTAGACAACGCCGCTGGAAGAAGATTGAAATAATAAAGTGATGGTTTGGGATTAAGTGACGGAGAAAATAATGGGCGCCTACTTACAAAAATGTGTGTAGTAGTAAGTAACCCTCCTTAATTTAAAAGAAAAATAAAATGTGATTTAATAAAAGTCTATTCAAAATGTTATCATGTCTTCTTTTTCATTTGTCTATAAGAAAGAGATGGAAACATATGTCTTTTCTTTTTAAATCACTTAGCCCGTGGTGGTTGTTGGCTTCCCTTCAATTCAAATGTCCAGCAGGTTTTTAGTCTTTATCTTTTTAATTTGCCACATCTCACTCAGATTGCGGGGACATTTTCGTCGGCACGCTCCTTCCTGTATTTGACACACCGTTAGCCACCACTCCCGCACCACAACCACACCGGGGTGGGGGGGCCGAAATGGTGAATTTCAGCTTTACGATCTGCGGCGTCGACAAACTGCCTGTCGATATCTCTGGCACCATCATCCATCTGCAGCCTGGAGGACATGACCTTCCCTTCCTTGCGATATGCAATGAACCAGCTTCGTCTCCCTCGACCACTTCACTATTCACCACCTGAACCTCCCTAAGGGACCCCTTGCATCGTGCACCAGCATCATGGCGGGATCAAAAAACAAGCCGAATCGGCGGAAACCCCGTGATGAGCAGGGGGAGTAAGATCAGGATTTTGCCGGGCATCACAAACTGAACAGTTCGACTTCCCAAATTTTGAGTACATACTAACACTAATCAGAGAGAAAACTAAGTATGAGCGTAACCGGAAACAGCGTGCATGTTCGAGAACTTCGCTATCGAAACAACGTACATACTCCTCACTCTTCAAGTTGTGTGTCAACGAGAGAGAGACATATTAAAGTCATATTGAGCCGGCATTTGAATTGGACTGGAGTATGAGCCAGCCCAACATATGAGCTAGGCTATAAAATATATCATGAGTTATGCTATAATATATTAGACTCACATATATATGATTGGAATTTAATTTACATAAGCTCAAAATCATATAAAGTTTCATTATATTAATTTTACATTAAAAGCTTAAGTGCAAAATATTTTATCACGTTCCTTTATAATATAAAAGCAAATAATTATATTCAGCGGATATAATATACGAAGAATTACGTTACTTGGACGTTAATAAAATTTCAATATCCATACACCGGGGAAAGAACACTACTTCAAAAGCTTAATAAAGATAGGCTGCTCTCTCCCTTAGCACAGACTTCTGAACTTTCCCGGTGCAATTAACAGGCAAATCCCCAAACCAGACCTTGTCGATTGCCATGCTTACTCCTCCTAATCCCTCCTTACTCCATTCCTTAATCTCTTCCTCGTCGCAGCAAGCACCTTCTTCCAGCTTCACGAACGCGCAAACCTTTACCTCACTGTCACCCCTACGGACCCCAACCACGGCTGCCTCCCTCACCTTGGGATTAGCCTGCAATACCTTCTCTACGTCAATACTGCTTAGGAGCGCGTCACTTGATTTGCTGCCGTAGTTTAGGCTTATGGCGTCCTCTTCTCGGTCCTTCATTTCTATTTGCCCGTCCACGTTGATTACTCCCACGTCCCCCGTCCTATACCACCCGTCCATTCCAAAGGCTTCTCTCGTCGCCTGCAGATCATTCAGGTACCCGATCATCACAGTGTTTCCCCTGAACACGATCTCCCCTGGGGTTCTGCCGTCACTTGGCACCGTCCGCATTGTTCGCGGGTCTATCACGTCGACTCCTTCCATCATTGTTCCATGGACGGTCTCACGGATCCGATTCTGTGTATTGTCCTTCAGCGATGATTTGTGGTTCCATGGGGTGACTATGGCGGGGCCCATGAGTTCGGTCATGCCATACCCGTGTTTCACGCGGAACCCGAGTTCCTCCACCTTCTCGACGATGTTTGCCGGTGGGAATGTGCCCGCAACAGTGATCTGCACATTGTGGGGGAGAGTTTTTCGGTCCGAAGGCAGAGAATCATAGATGATGGTAAGTATGACAGGCTTCCCGCACAGGTGGGTGACACCATGGAGATCGATGGAGGTGAATATGGCCTCCGCTGTTAAGGCCCGGAGGCAAATGTTCGTGCCACCGACCGCGGCCATCGCCCAGGTGAAGCACCACCCGTTGCAGCGGAACATGTCGACCGTCCACAAGAAGACCGGACTCTCCCTTATTTCGTAGCGGAATATAGCAGCTATCGAATTGAGGTAGGCCGACCTATGGCTGTAGACCACAGCCTTCGGAACTCCCGTGGAGCCAGAGGTGAAACTCACGGAAATGGGATCGCACTCATCGGTCGGACGCACGGCGCGGAAATCACCTATCTCCGGCGCGAGCAAAGACTCGTAGTCCAAATACGTACTCCCGTTCCTCGTCGACGAAGAGTAACCTCTCCGATCGTCGTGATGATCATGTATTACAACCACAGAAGGCTTCTGACTTCCCTCGAAGAAGGTATCGATCGCCCTCGATATGAGCCGAGTGTAGCAGTGATCGACGAAAATCAACTTGGCTCCCAACTTCTTCAGCAGCCTAGCCAGGGTAGGTTCGTCAAGCATCACGTTCATGGGGGCAAGGACCGCTCCGGCCATCGGAACTCCAAAGTGGAGCTCGTAGAGCGCGGGGATGTTAGGCGCGATGGCTGCAACCTGTCCGTGGCACAAAGAGTAAGCAATTCCATCTCGCCCACCCCGTTGTAAAAATTACTAATTGCCGCCAACCTTCTTCCATTCCGGAAGAAGAAGGAATTCAACACAGAAAATAAATACTAGAGTGTATTTTCATATAATGGAATGTTGGGGAAAACGTTTTCTATGCACGACCGTGTACGCTAAAAAAAACAAAAAAAAATTCCACGCTAAAAGCCAAACGAACTTCGATTTTTTTAAAAAAATTTCTTTTGAAATTTATCTAAAATTTAAAACTCTTATTTATAATTTTACTTCAGTTGTAAATCCGGATTCTAATCTACTTAAAATCACGCCACCTCTTCATTTCCACCTTCCGACTATAGTGAGAACGCATGACTTTTTGTTTTTTTTGTTTGGTAGTAATGTCCTGGCTTGCCTCGTACCATGAATGTCGTCGGACTCTTTAACTCGTCATTTAAAAAAAAAAAATTATTTCATGAAAAGTTTATGGACTAATTAATTTCCTAATTTTTTGCATTATTTTATAGTTATTAGTGCAATCCGTCTCACCGGCGACTTAAACATGCAAGAATCTATTTTTTAAAAGAATTATGTAAGGGAAGAGCATTGAATGAATTTCCATGCAAGTTCATGTGACCCCACCAACCTCTCTTTCCATGTGATTGGCCCCCCGTTAACTTCGGGTCTATCTGCACCTCTTACTCATCTTAATGGTCGAGTTTTTCTCTACTTCCCTGACTTCATAATTTCCATGATATTATTACAAGACTCATTATCTATGTGTATACAAACTCATTACATTTTTATGTAGATTTCTTTTTTATATTTTAACATTTTCCTGTGTAGTAATCTCTTCCTAGTTATACCAAATCCCAAAAACAAAAAAGATGCTTTTCTCAAACGTGGTTATAACCAAACAAATGACCGAGCGAGACGAAAGTCTCAGTGTGCCCTGAATTTTGTTTGTCTATGTTGAAAACCTAAGTACGCGTCGGAAAAGGTGGAAGAAGCTCCCCGAACGATGGTCTCCGGATGCACGAAAAAGGAAGGAAAGAAGGCCAAGGGTAGCAGGGGTTTCTTACCCTATCGCCGGTGGAGATGTTGAGTCGAACGAGAGCAGAAGCGAGCCTGAGGCACCTCCAGTGCGTCTCCCGCCACGTGTACCGGACGTCGCCGTACACGACTGAGGTCCTCTCGGCGTAGACGGACGCGGCCCTCTCGAGGAAGCTGATCGGAGTCAATGGGACGTAATTACCGGAGCATTGCACCAGACCATCCTCCATGACTCTTGGATCTTGCTAAAAACAACAAACTGATTACTTATAAAGCAGGAAAAAGGAAAAAAAACCAAAAGGACACTAATCTTCTCACAAGAGGAAGTGGTCTAGTCGTGCACAAAGAGTACGCGTCTCTCTTTGTATATATAATATAAAGAGAAAATCCCATTCACATTTGGATCGGGTTTGTCTTTTGTCCTGATCTCCCCAACCCTACGCGTTAATCATGTCGAATTGCACCACTGATCCGAGATTCCTGAGCAAAGTTATTTTTTAGCACCTAACAACCCACTTAATTGATGCGCTCAGGTAGGATTGATCAGAGTTTAAGACTTCCCGATTCGAACCGAATTAGTTCGAAACCTTCCATTGGCTTCTCGAACCTCCCTCCGACGAAAGGAGAAAAACCCTAGCTGACGCGGGCCAAGACCATCACTAGCGACGACTCAGGGAACAGCATGTGCTCCAAATATAATGAGACACGGGCACAACTTTCTTCCTACGTTGTCTTCTAGATGGAGAAGAAGAGATCAAAGACGTGTTATTTTTATCTGGTCCTCGTGCTTAATCGTTAACGTGTGCGCTTTGCTAATTGTAAGCGAATGTAGTAAGCACTAAAACTCAATTACCATATTTTATGGAGTTTTTTTGTTGGTGTCGTGGGTTTTATTCCATGCCATGGGAAAGTAAAGTCAACGTTTAATGGCACTGTGGTCGCCGTAAGAGAGAGCAGTACGCTTGTAATTGCTCCTGACACGTCGTCTTTGCACACTGACTCCCACTAACTTTAGCAGTCTTTTTTAAATGGTTATGATTTTGGTGTAATCTTGATTCAGATTACGGTGTTCTTTAAAATAATAATAATAATTTGTCTCTTTTTTTTTCCCTCAAGTCTTTTGTCCCGTGAGGAACTTTTAATGTAATTTGATGGAGATAGGGATGGTAGGAAGCATCGGAGGAACGTAACGTTCACGTTGGGAAGTTTTTACAAATTACGGCAACTAGTTTTAGAATTCTCATAAAATATTGCTCCTAATTTACTATTTTAATTAACGATTTTATGTCACTTTAATTAGTGGATTCTTCGTGTAATAGTGAAGACGCTACTTGGAGTAACGACTTTGAACAAGTAGGCTTCCTTCTGTGTTCGTGACACGGAGACTCGCTATTTGAAGAGCGAATTCTTAATCAAGAGGAAGTTGCTCTAAGTTTCTGTTTAAGTCGGTGGTTCAAGGATAACTTATCTTTTACATTATACCTACTCTTCGAGTTTTATCATCCAGTTTTCGCCCATGAGATACCGAAACCATAACCTCGTTGAACTGAACGCATCCCCAACGCCCACCTATTTCTATTCCCAGTCCTCGATGTTAGATGCCCATCACTCTCTCGTCCATGTCCCCTTAACCAACGCCAATGTTGGAGTAAAACTTGAAACAATGTCAGTATCGTAACAGGTTCTTAAAATAGATCTAGTATGTTTTGAGTAAGTTTTTTAATAGACTGGGTAAGTCGGCATAGTTTCAAGTTCTCACCTCAAAACCAATCTGGACAACTTGCGATCTACATAGTACAGTGAATTTATGAGTGACGAAAAATTGAAAACTAAAAATTCTTTATAAAGTAACCTAATGTATAAATTGTCATTAAATTATAAAAAACCACCATTTCACATAATTAACTAATTTGTAAGAACCCTAATAATTATATAAATGCGGTACAGGTAAGGAATTTCCATTTTGCCATAATGTAGAAGTAACGTTAGATCTATTTACAGGAGCTTTATACGATAATAAGGTTAGTTTTAGAATAACATTGTGAAATGCAATTCCAGATTGTAAAATTTTCCAAATGCTCTCTATATGTCGCGGTCGGGGACATGACATTAAATTTACTTAGAAAACGCGGTTCTAAACTACGACACTAGGTTGGTGAAGGTATGTCACGGTTGAAAACCACGTCATTGACACACAAAGATGCGTCGTCGTTTTGAACTGCGACCCTATAATACTTAGAAAAGTTTTATTCTATTCAAAGTAATGTCATGGATTAGAACCTCAACACTAATTGTGCTGCATAATTGGATACGAGAATCGAAACCGATATCAATATTTGAGGGTGGATTCTTAGGTGGTTATTTGATTCATATGATCTAAGTTTTAAAATTAAGGAACTAGATGTTGTATGATAGGTTTCAGATTCCACATATGGAACCTACCCACACGAAATTAGAATTTGACGATATTCTTGAAAATGTATTATTTATGTTTGGTAATTTTGAAATGGTATGTTTTTAAGTGTCCATGATTTTCTTATTGAAGTATACACATTTTTATCCTTATGATGTCTTTTATAAACTTGTTGATATTTGGAAATGACATTGTGATTCAAATCCAATAAACATCCAAGTATAATTATTCACGATCGAGTATGGGAAGACGTGTAAATGTGTCATATAGTTGGATAGAGTCTGAGGATAGAGGTCTTGGTCAATCGATTGAAAGGGGCCGTATATGTCATTGATGGTCCTCTGACAAGTTTTGTTGTGTATGAGTGGGATGAGGAATGTGACATTGTATTGATCGATAATGTCCGTAATCAGAGGAATCTGGATGAGGCGACGGGTGTTTAAGCCTGATTGTATTTTGTGTACAACACGATTATGAAGGGTTATTGTTCAGCAGGGGAGTGAGGTGGTGGAGGTTTATAATAAGATGGCGGGAGGAGTCGTGCCTGATTCCTTTGCCTATAACACATTGATCTTCGGTCTGTCAATGTCGGGGAGTTAAGGATGCGAAGAAGTATTTGGAAGTGACGGGGAGGGAGGGGCATTTGCCTGATGCGGAGCTACACCACGTCGACGAACGGGGGCGTTGAGGTTGTTGGGCGAGATGAGTGAGGATAATGGGTGTAGCCCTTGTGCGCTTACCTATAACACATCGCTACAAGGTTTGGGCAAAGCAAGGTTGTTGGATGAAGGGATGGAGTTGTATTAAGTGATGAAAGCGGATGATATGAAGCTTGACACTGCTGCTTATACGACGATATTGAGATCACTGTGTAGGAGTGGTAGGGTGGCCGAGCCATTTGAGGTTTTTGATTATGCAGTGGAGAGTATAAGCTTGACTGATGTGGCTGCATATTCAACTCCAGGGGAGTACACTCAAGTGGTTGAAGAAGGCCATGGAACAAGGTCTTGCTTCTGAACAACATATCCGCTTTTCCTTAGAATTTAACAGATGCTCTTGGTGGTTTATTAGTGGTTTTGGTTCAGCCTTTTGTCGCAACTGAACCATCAAGATGAAAAATAGTGTGTGACTTGGGGCTGGAGGAGAAGTTACGAGACTCAAGGTAGATACTTCTGAAGATGGAGTCTTCAACGATTTAACTAAAAGTTTGGGACCTGTGGAATGATGCACCACTTGAGGAGCTACTTCGTTCCGCCCCAGAGATAACCAGGGCATCCGAAACGAGTAGCAGAGTTGCCCAATCATGCTCCAAGGTTTCTATTTGTCCATGGAAACTTACTCCGGATCGCCTTCACCCCATCCTTGATTCAGCAAGTTACCTTGATCTTACTCTGTTATATGAGCACGGCCATTAAAAGTCCCTATAGAATAACTCAAATACATGTTCTTTCGTGTACTGGTGAAATGCATGTATCCTCAGTTCCTAGCTGCAGCATCTTGCCAGAATACTGTCTCCCTGTCTCCCTACTGCAAAGATCTTGATCTTGATTGGGCGTCAAGTTAATCATTGGCCTCCCCTCATTAGAAACACTCTCCTTTCAGTATAGCTTATTTTCACTGTGTTGTCTGCTCCCATCCCTCTGGTTCAGTGGAAGGGGTCAATCCAAGCCACCGCCAGCTAAGTCTGCCGATGCTATTGCCCCTCAAAATCGGTAATAATTTGCAATTCCATAGTTTAAAGTTGTATTGTATATTGGTCAGATAGATACTGTTTCATGTTTTGCTGTCGACAGGATAGGATATAAGACGAAAAACCAGTGATTTGATTGTTACACTACCAAACCCAAAATAGATTTAGGGAATAGAATGATAACCCAAATCATTAAAGACAAGATGATCAATTTCTGGTAATGATTGATGATGGCAGACAAGAGGAAGACCGTCATGACCCGGTACTGGCTTGTTATTGATACTGACCATGATGTAATAAAGAAATGGGTATGCAGAGATGGGAGAGGGTGATGTCCTTCACGTTTATGCCGGCAGGAACAGGAGCAAGAGAATCAGTAGAATGGTGAGGGGGCAACCCACTATTTGTCGCCACCTGCGAATTCTGGGTCTGATATAAAGTTGGGTCGTAGGCAGTGGATTTCATTTTCATTCATTTGCAGTTCTCTTGCATGCTTGTTTCCTCTGACTCGGAAGGAAAAAGGAAGAAGTCATGGAAGATGTTCATCTACGTCTTCGATCCGTCAGCTTGCCCTCAAGACTACCGCCGTCTGATTATCTCGCTATGTTATCGTCGTTGAGGAGCCTCAGGACTTCCGCATCTGTTGCCCCACCTTGCTCAATGATGATTCAGTTCAACCTGGAAAAGCTGGCAGAGATATACGAGGATGTGGGGCAACTCCTGCGGTCTTCCTCCTCGGGGAGGAGTCGGAGTAATGTCTCCTCGATGGAGGAGGCAGTCGATGACTCCATCTTGTTGTTGGACGTTTGTGGGTACGCGAGGGACGTGATCTCGAGCACGAAGCAGGAAGCTCGGGATCTGCAGTCCGTCCTGCGGAGAAAATCCAGGGGTGACGGCGCCGAAGTCGTACAGCAAGTCAAGAGCTTCATGTGCCATAGGAAGAACACAGGACGCGCCATATCGAAGCATCTCGATCAGCTCAGGAGGCTAGAAAGGAAGTACTCGAACGTCAACACGAGATCTGCGAAAATCCAGGACGAGCACTCGTTCAGGGTACGCGAAGCGCTGAGGGAACTAAGAGGTGCCACGATTTCGGTCCTACGATCCGTTCTGATGTTCTTCCATCCATCTGAGGGAGCCTCGTTCGTGACGAGGCTGATGCTCTCGACGGAGAAAGGGAAACGAAGGGACGGGACGGGGTTCGAGGGGATGGAGTACGTGGACTCGGCCATCTCCTCGCTGTGGAAGAGCAAGGGAGTGGCGGAGTCGGAGGATGTAAGAAGGGTACGGGCGGGGCTAGAAAACGCGATCGTCGGCTCCATTGAAGGGATCGAGGAAAGACTGGATGGTGTCCACGGGTGCTTCATCAGGAACAGAATCTGTCTCCTCGATGTCCTCCTCCTCGCACCTTAATCATTTGATTATCTTTGTCCATTTGTGGAGACAAAAACAAACAACGTGTCTATAATATCTTATTGACATAGAAGAAAAGAAAAATAATTACTGAAAAGGACATGATTTACATAAGCAATCACTGTCTCCCCTGCTTTGCCCTCAGATAAATTCAAACAGATGGAATCTCATCCACAATTTAAAAACCTTAAAAATCACTAAACACCCAACGACTCTACAAGTTACGATAATAACATATACTTTAAACAAACGTAGTAATTACATCTTTCATTCAGAATTATCATCGTAAGGCCCGGCCCAGCCCCCGGAGACCTTCACGTTCGACCCACTAAATCGAAATATCTAATAAGACACGATGATGGTGATGAATTTGATAACGACATTACTCCTATTCGGCCTAAAGTCGGCCAATTCCACACACACCCATCACAGCTCAGCTACTAATTTCAGATATGACACGACCACATCACACGATTAAATGCGTCGCGCCGGTCGTCCCCGTCTCATCCTTGCGACGCGTCGCGGTCGTTCATGCACGTTAAGTTCCACCTAACATCAATCCACCGGGAGGGTGGGGGTGGGGGGGACTACATACATTTTATGCGTAATAGCAACTACACGAGCGCCAGGGGACGCGTGCACGAACCAGATCGTTCCACGTCCTCTCTTTTTCTCTGGACTGGACCTTCGTCACATGGACACGAATAATTGAACAAAAATAAACCCTCGGGAAACATTAAAATGCCCAAAATGTAATTATTTCGACCGTGCAACAAATTTTAATTGTTTTGCTCTCTTGGATCTAATCTATATGAATCACTAAAGAAAAGGAGGGGGTTGTGGGGTGGTGTGTTGTGGCAGCAGATAACAGTGTTAACTCCCCAAGAGGCATGAAAGTGGCAGCATATAACAGTGCCAACTCATTGCACCAACAACATTTATAATAAGATAATATGGACAGCATGTTGATTTGGTGGTGGGGGGCCAATGCATCTTAAACAATTCCCAGCTCCTCATGGGTGGATGATGGGGATGGTGCATCCTCCCTATATAACCTCCTCTGTCACCACATGTTCTTACAACAACACATCATCCGCCTTCTTCTTACATCAAACTTTCTTACATACATCGACACCCAAAAAGAACAGTAACATTCATAATGGCTTCTCCTTCTTCTTCGCCTAAGAGAAGTGCTAAATGCCATGTTAGATCTATCAGTTTGCCCACCAGATCCCACCCTGCATCCCTCAAGGTCGTCGACGAGCTCAACAAGTTGAGATCTTTGTGTCTGGCTTCCTCTGGGTCGGTCCGGGATGGTCTCTTTTGCCTGGAGGAGCTGTATGGGGCTGTGAATGAGTTCCTTGCCGTGACGTCGACCAGGGACGTGATTTCTGCTAATAAGAGCGAGGCTTGTGTTGATGGGTTGTTGGATGGTTTGGTCCGGCTGTTGGATGCGTTCGATGTGATGAGGGACCTCGTTTCCCAGATCAAGGAACGCGCCCGGGAGGTACAGTCGGCTATCAGACGGAGGAACCCCAATCCGAGGGGGGTCGAGGAGGCAGCCTCCGACTTTGCGGGGTTCAGAAAGAAGTCGAGGAAGGACGTCAGGAAGGTTTCGGCGGAGTTGAAGAGGATAGAGTCTGAGTTTGAGGGAATTTTGGTGTCGGATCACTACCGCGCTTTTGTCACGACGATGACAGTGCTGAGGGAGGTCGTCGCCTCGAGCGCTTTGGTCTTGCAAATGCTGTCATCGAGCTTAGATGATAACCACAACAAGGGGAGCAAGTGGGGCATTCTATCGAAGCTCGTTCACAGGGGGGAGGTCGTGACTGCAGTTGCGAGCGATGGCAACGAATTCGAAGCCTTGGACGAGGCAGTGTCGCGCCTTTCCAAAGATGTAGCGGTGGAGAAGGCCAAGATCACCCAATATCAGTTGAGGGATTTGGAGAATGGGATTGCCCACATCGAAGACGATTTGGATGGGTGTTACAGGAGGTTGATTAGGACAAGGGCATCCCTTCTGAACACCATCTCACAATAGAGGGGGAGGGTGATCAAAACATACGACTACTCTCTGCTCGCTAAAATTTTTTGTCCGAATGTATAGGAGGAGTGTACAATCACAAAAGAGTTTCTTACACACAAATATTATACAAATCGCTGCTTTTGACGTCAAAAAAATTACTCCTCTTCTTCTTCAAGGACTCCATTACGTAACCTCGACACGATCTACGACTGAATTCTAAAAAATCAAAACCGGGAGAAAAGGCAAAAGCTTTACGAGCGGCCCATCTCGCCGTGTCGGCCATGAGCCCGCATCGAACTCAATATCGCCTCCCAGCTATCGCGATCGTCTCTCGACCTCACGTTTGCGAAGGGTACGATGGCCCCGCGTTAGGATGAGGACGCCTTGATTACCAACGACGGCCCACGTAAGGCCCACTGGAATTCAATACGCCTAATAATTTAATTAGGTGGGCAAAGGGACAAGACACGATAAATAATTCAACTTTTTATGAATCCCCGCCACCGTCGAATTAATTCGTGAAATTTCGGACCCATTTTTCAGTACACGTCAGTGGCCACGTAGGACATGGCATGGCAGGCATGTGAAAGGAGGAGGGTAAGTGAAAAAAAAAAGAAAATGAAAATGAAAATGACACCCCTGAAATCCTGACACAATCATTTCCACCGTGCAGCAAACATTACCCAATGGATGGATCCAGATCTATGATCATCATTGACATAAATAAGATGTTGGTTCACCAAAAAGCACATTGGTGGCAGCATATAGCAACGCCCAACTCATCCTCATTTATTTAATGGCACCATCAAAAAAATGATTGAATTTAAGTACTGGTCTGCCATTGTGTAGGACAAAGATGTGACCAATTAACCTATTCTATAACCCCCAACATGGGGAGTTTAGGGGTGGCCAAATCATCTTCTTTTCGAGTGTCAATTTCGGTGAACGCTTCTATATAAACTATATGCTTCTTTCATTGGGTAATATTTCGTGTCATAGTTCTGTTGTCCCAAATCCATAAATGATGTCCCAAGACAAGTGAGAAGAGTCATGGCCGTTCTTTCCACTTCAACTTGCCATGTTAGATCCATTAGCCTTCCTCCCAGGTCACACCCCCCCCCCCCCCTCACACTCCAGGTCGTTGAGGCGCTCCATGCGGCCGGATCGGGTTCCGCTTCATCTCTACGGGCAGTTCCGTTGAATAAGAGCGAGAGTGTTGGACGAGCTCTTGGACGCCTCGGTCAGGCCGTTGGATGCTTGCGCCTCAACCAGGGAAGCTGTCTTGCCGATCGGAGAACATCGCCAAGCATCCTATTGGTGATCCGGCAGAGTTATACCGACTTGAATCAGGCAACGGCGGCGGCGGTTGAAAAAGAAGGCGTGGAGGGACGTGAGAAGGGCGGTTGCAGGCCTAAACCAAATCGAGAATAAGTTCGCATCGAAAGATTTACGGCCTTCGGCGACAGGTCACGAGCACAATCCCCGTTTCGGTTCGATGGTGCGGCACTAGGAGAAGCTTACATGGTCTTGTGATCGATATTGTTGAGATTAGCAACGGAAAAGAAGAGCAAACAAGTGGTTCGCCTAGTTGTTGCGCCTTAACCAGGAACAGTCGTAGCTGAATCTCTTCTATTCATCTCCACACCGAAAATCCAGCTACATTCATCGCCTCCATCACCGTCTCGCCAGAATCCTCTTCCCACATCCGCTCACTACTCCATTTCTTTTCCCCCCACTACTTCTCTCTCTATTCTGTTCTTACCCCATTTCCTCGTAACAGACACGCTCCCATATACCCTGGGGTTGGGATTCTGTTTTTCTGTTTTCATATTTACAAGCTTTAACAAACAGACCATCTATTCCTATTTCCTTTCAGTCGCGTCTTTCTCGTCAGCTCTGCGGCCCACCAGCTCTCAGCTTCGCGGCCCTCCTACAGCCCCATTTACTCCATCGGTTCATCAGTGCCATTTGCACCATTTCTCGGCCCATCTTCTTTCTGCCTTGCTCCCTTCAAACTCTTTTCCTTCAACATTCTTCCCACGCATCAATACCCCTCCCTTCGAAATACCCTTGTCCTCAAGGGTAATATCAGGAAACCTATACAGTAGCTCAGACAAAAACTCCCATGTAGCCTCTTCTATCGGCTTATGGTGCCACTGGACCAGAACCTGTGTAGCTGCCTTGTTCCCCCTCTTAACCATCTTCCTACTCAAAATGCACTCGGGTAGAAGAGGATCTTGAAGGTATGCAGGCAAGACAGCAGAATTGAAATCTGCAGGTCCCAAAAACCTTTTGAGTCTCGAAACATGGAAAGTATGATGTATGTGGGAGTGACTCGGAAGCTCCAATTTGTAAGCAACGGCGCCAATCTTATCCAAGATCTTGTATAGTCCATAATAAAGGGGAGAGAGCTTATTATTGACTCGAGTTTCTATCGAAGATTGATGATATGGTTGCAGTCTGACAAAAACCAGCTCCCCAATCTGAAATTCTCTCTCAGATCTTCGTTTATTAGCCAATTGTGCCATGCGATGCTGTGCACGGTGCAAATGAAACCGAAGTAACTTCACCATAGCCTCTCGATCAAGTAAATGTCTGTCCACTGCCCTGTTTCTAGAAGTGCCCGAGATGTATGACCGATGAATGTGAGGTGCATACCCATATAAAGCTTCGAACGGTGAAGTTTGAATAGACGAATGGAAGTTGGTATTATACCACCATTCCGCCAATGATAACCATTTACTCCAATGGTGAGGACAATCGGCTGTCATGCACCTAAGATAAGTTTCAAGGCATTGATTAACCACCTCCGTTTGCCCGTCTGTTTGGGGGTGATATGCTGTAGAAAGCCTCAACTCCACACCATGTAACTTGAACAAAGTCTGCCAGAAATCACTCAGAAAGATGCTATCATGATCGCTCACAATAGTATTAGGAAGACCATGCAACTTGAAGACATTGTTAAGGAAGACATCAGCCACCCCTGCTGCTGTAAAAGGATGCCTTAACGCCATGAAGTGAGTGTATTTAGTTAACCTGTCAACCACAATCATAATCACCTCTTTCCCTTGGGATTTTGGCAAGCTGGTAATGAAATCCATGCTTATATCTGTCCACACTTCAGATGGAATTGGTAAGGGCTGCAATAATCGCGGTGAAGTGGCTGAATCATACTTGCAATACTGGCAAACCTCGCATAACCTGATATACGTGCATGCATCTCTTTCAAGTCCTCGCCAACAACAGAAATTAGAGATCCTCTTAGTTGTAGCGTACACCCCCGAATGTCCACCCACAGAAGATGCATGAAATACTCGTATGATACCTTGGCGAAGGTCTGCAACCTCGCCCACCACTAGCTTTCCGTTTCTTCTTAACAACCCATCCCTTCACTCGAATTTAGATGGTTGACCCCCTTTTAATTGATGCACCACCGCGACCAGCTTAGGGTCTTGATCCCAACTTGCCTTAATTTCATCCAACAAGGTCCATTGCTGCAAGTTTAATATTACTGCCATCGGTTTTGCCCCCGGAAGTGTAGACTGGGCATCCACAACCAGATTCTCTTTTCCCTTCTTATAGCTAATTTCATAGTCATACCTGATTAACTTAAATAGCCATTTGAATTGCATCTTATTGTGCAAGCGTTGTTCCACTAGGTATTTAAGACTCTGGAGGCCGGTTCGAATTATAAAGTTCCTCTCGATTAGATAATGCCTCCATTTGTCCACTGTGTACACTATGGACAACAGATCTTTCTCGTAAACCGACAAGCCAAGACGTTTAGGAGTTAAAGCTTTGCTAATAAAAGCTATGGGATGACCTCCTTGCATCAAAACTGCGCCAATTCCTTTAGAGCTCGCATCCGTCTCCAGCACAAACTCTTTGGAAAAATCTGGAAGTGCTAAAGTAGGGGCGAATGCCATGGTCTCCTTTAGCTGTGTAAATGCCAACTGAGCTTGCGAATTCCACTTAAAAGAGTCCTTCTTAAGGAGTTGGGACAGTGGCTTGCTAGTGCGTGCTACCATAGCCCTTCACAAAACGCCTACAATAGCCAGTCAATCCCAAGAATCCTCGCAAGTGTTTCACAGAGGTAGGCACGGGCCAGTCCTTGACTGCTTGGATTTTCTTGGGATCGGTAGACACACCCTCCTCCGCTATGTAATGTCCCAAATATTCAATCTGTCTCTTTGCAAAAGAGCATTTGCTGGCCTTCGCAAATAATTTGTTCTGCTGCAGCACTTTCAAAACTTATGCCAATTGTTGCGCATGGGACTGGAGGTTGCTGCTATAAACCAAGATATCGTCAAAGAATACCAATACAAATCGCCTAAAAAATGGTATGAAGACCTCATTCATCAGACTCTGAAATATCGAAGGGGCATTCATTAATCTGAAGGGCATCACGGGAATTCATAATGGCATTCATGCGTTTTAAAAGTTGTTTTGGGAATGTCCTGCTCTTTGACTCGGATGTGATGATAATCGGACGATAGATCAAGCTTCGAAAACCAGCCGGCTCCGTGCAATTCATCAAGCAACTCCTCGATTACCGGTATCGAATACTTGTCTTTGATGGTTCGTTTGTTTAACTCTCTATAATCCACACACATCCTCCACGAGCCATCTTTTTTTTTACCAAAACCACCGAGGATGAGAAAGGGCTGGTGCTGGGTCTTATAATTCCCGACTGCAACATTTCTTGTACCAATTGCTCAATCACGTCTTTCTGGGACCCGTAATTTCTATAAAGTCTAAGACTCAACCCCTGAGTTCCTTCTTCCAATGGAATAACATGGTCTTGCCGACTTGAGGGAGGCATATCCTGTGGTTCTCTAAGTATCTCGGAAAAAGTATTAAGCAGTTGCCATATTACCTCAGGTACATAGTCATCCTTAGCCTCATCTTCCATTGATGCTTTCTCTGGAACCATCAACAGCTTCATGTCTTGACCATCAATGGAATATACCCCTTCAACCACTTTAGAAAGTTTTTCATTCCCAGCTGTCAATTTCACTAGCATGCTCCCACGAGAAAATTGCATTGTTAGATTAGTAAAATCCCACAACACTACTCCCAGGGTATTTAACCACTCCATTCCCAAAATCATATCACACCCCTTAAGAGGCATTAGTAAGACGTCTGTCTCAAAGTACTCTCCTTGCATTTTCCACCCAAATCCCTTCACCTTTGATGTGCATTGCATTCGCTCCCCATTGGCTACCATCACCCCTCTGTCCGGAATCTCTTTCATTCGATAACCCACTTGCTTGGCCACAAATAAATCCAGGAAGTTATGAGTACTCCCGGAGTCGACCAAGATTGTAAGTTTCCTCCGTTTATAGTATCCAATTACCTTCATAGTTCGGTTGTTAATAGGCATGACCACCCCATGTATTGCGTGTATAGAAATCACTAGTGGTTCCTCTTCTGCCTCCCCATAATCTTCTTTAGGACTAATATTCTCTCATTCCTCCAATTTTTCTGTAACCAACACAATTGCGTACAATCGCTTGCTATTACACTTGTGTCCAAAGGTATACTTATCATCGCACCAGAAACATAGGCCTTTAAGTCGTTTATCTTCCATCTCCGCATTAGTCAATCTCTTGTGAGGTGGTTGGTATGACAGCGCCCTTCCAACCGGAGCTCCTCCAGCTCGGTTACCCCCTTCTCCATTCTTGTTCACTGCTGGCCACCTACTAGGTACCTTGCTGGCAAATTGATTAGTTGTTCCTCCACTACGCTGCCACGGTTCTCCCTTGCTTCTTCTGTTGAACAATTCTCTACATCTGCTATTATTACCGTGAGGGTCTTCTTCCCCCGCAAGCGTCTTGCCAAACTTTATAGCCTGTTCAAGAGTTTTGGGACCCAAAACTGTAATCCATTTCCGAATTTCCTTTTTGAGACCACCGATAAACATGGCGACCTTGTCCTCGTTAGATAAGTCTACCTTAGTCACCAAGGACACGAAATCATCAACATACTCAGAGAAGCTAGCTCCCTCTCGCAATTTCTTAAGTAGAGCAATCGACCGAGCTAACTCACGTGGACCAAACCTGGTCATCATACCACTTGAGTACTCCTCCCAGCTCATAGGACCTTGCATCCCCCTCCCTCTTAAAAATGCGTAATGCCACTCAATCGCAAGACCCGTAAGATACACCGACGCGATGCTCACCTTCAGTTTTGTTGGTGTGCCGTCGAGCTCGAAAAAATCTCTCGCTCTTGAATAGCCACTCCTGCACTTTAGTGCCGTCAAACTCGGAAAATTCCACCTTCGTTTGTCGGGTCACTCGATATGTGGGCCAAGTACTCCTTACTTCTCTCCCTTGGGCCAGAGTCTCGTCCTCTTCAGATACTTCTCGGCGTCTGTTTCTTACCTCCACTTCCATTGCATTCATTTTGGAATCAAAGACATCCATCTTCCGCAACATCTCCTAGAGCATCTCAGTTACAGTCCCCATCTCCATTTGGTTGTCCTGCGACCGTGTTCCGTCGGTCACTGGCATCAAATAAGGAGGGATTGAGCTGCAAAGCTTTGATACCAGGTGTTGCGCCTTAACCAGGAACAGTTGCAGCTGGATCTCTTCTATTCATCTCCACATCGAAAACCCAGCTACATTCATCGCCCCCATCACCGTCTTGCCAGAATCCTCTTCCCACATCCACTCACTACCTCATTTCTTTTCCCCCACTACTTCTCTCCCTATTTTATTGTTACCCCCTTTCCCCGTAACAGACACGCACCCATATACCCCGGGGTTGGGATTCTGTTTTTCTGTTTTCATATTTATAAGTTTTAACAAACAGACCATCTACTCCTATTTCCTTTCAGTCACGTCCATCTCGTCAGCTCTGCGGCCCACTAGCTCTCAGCTTCGCGGCCCTCCTGCAGCCCCATTTACTCCACCGGTTCATCAGTACCATTTACATCATTTCTCGGTCCATCTTCTGTCCAGCTCCCTTCAAACTCTTTTCCTTCAACATTCTTCCCACGCATCACTCGTTCAAGTCGGCGGCTTCGAGTGAGGACAAACAAGATCAAATGGACCATCTGGAAATGGGGAAACGTTGAGGAGGACTCGGTTGTTTTTTTTTTTTTTTTTTTGTATAGGATGCTGATTAGGACTAGGGCATTACTCTTGAACATCTTCTCCCTTTAGTGAAAAAAACATCCTTAGGGTTAAAATATACATTATTATTACAAGAACTTCTCTTGCACGTTTTCACATCCCCGACTAGGTAGTCAATCTGGCAAGAAGGGCTCAGCGTCAGCTGCCTGACCTATCATTACTAACTACGATGGAAACATCATATTTCGTTTAGTATCAATCCCACAACTAAACCACATAATGAAATAAATACATACCAAAATGTATTCTTTCCTGTGTGTTATGAGAATCATCCGGTTGAAGGGTCAAATCCGTTGGCCAACATTTCATTGCCGGGCTGGATGGAGCAATGAATTATTGTCACATCATGATTGGAAACTAATTATTGATGAATTAATGTGCACACGAGGGGGGGGGGGGGGTTGGATTAAGATAACCTGGCTAGGCTTGTATTAGAAGACCATGAAATGAAATATTTTCTCTGGGACCAGCTGAACATGATTGACCACCAAAAAGACCCATTCGTGTGAATCCGCATGAGGGAAACCTTATCTTGATCCCCTATTGATCTCCCATGCATGCATCTCGAAGGTGCATTTTGTGCCCAAGATTTGGATTTGTCCTGGAGAATTTAAAGTTTCTCCGTGAGCTGGGGCTTGTCCATTATGAGAAGTACATGAACAAGAACTCAGGCCTTGAAGATTGAGCATCGAGTGTTTCTCTAACCACGAGGACATGTTTAGTTTACTCTCCCCACCACACCGTGCGTGTGTAGTCGCTGTCGAGCAGAGGTAGCTCGTGGAAATCGAGAAGCGGTGTCCGCCATCTGCCCATCACCTCCTAATATTTTTATGCTTTCTGGGTCTCCAGCAGATCTGGATCTTCTTTTTCCTCGCCCGCTCGTGCACGTCGTGGTCTGCGGATGATGTCCTAACATGACTCGGACATTGTCCAGACAATTCGGCTCTAATCACCTTCACCGTGTCCGCTAACCGAGACTTTCATATGCCCGATAGATTCCGAAACATTGGGATTAAATTAACGCTGAGATGTGTGTTTGGGAGGAGACAGCTTAAGTTGACTAATCTGTACTAAATTTGTTAATAAAATGTGAGGAATCTAATCATATTCCAACAGAAGACACTGCAGCAGGGAACACCTCATTAACCTTTTAATCGAACAGGAACAGCTAATTGTTCGAATCGTGTGTCTCGAACCTGGGACATCTCATGGGAGATCCCTCCGTCATTCACATGGTTACGAACTGATCTGATCTGTCATGTCTGCCGAGGGGCTTCTGTATATAAGAGTGCCCATGAGGCTGGATCTACCATTGCAGAATCGAGTCTTCTTCCATCGAAAAGTTAAGGAAAGGGAAATAACCAAACATGGCCTCTTCCTCTTCCTCTTCTTCAGCCAACGGCAGCAGCAAATGCCACGTCAGATCGGTCAGCTTGCCTTCCAGATCCCACCCGACTACCTGTTCGATCGAAGATGCGCTTCATCGGTTGAAAAATTTCGACACCCAGAATATGAGCTCCTTCAAATCTGTTTCCTGTGGTCTGGCCAAACTAGAAGACCTGTACATCTGCATGACCGACCTCCTCGACATGGCATCGACTCAGCAAATCTTACGGCGACAAGTCACATGCAGCAATGCGCTACTGGATTCGTCCGTTCATCAGTTGGACGTATGTGGTATAGCAAGAGACCTCATCTCGCAAGTCAAGGAATACGTTCAGCTTCTTCAGTCAGTTCTTCGTCGAAGGAAGGGAGATCAAGGCATGTCGAACATCCTCACCGAATACGAAAACTTCAGGAACAAGGCGAGGAAGACCGCAAAAAGACTAAGTTTGGCAACGAAGCAAATCAAGAACAATGCAGTTGTCATGTCACAATCTGATCAAGAACCCGAATCCTCAGCTGTCACAAGGGCACTGACGGAAGTCGATGAGCTCACCGCCAAGATATTCCAATCCGTCCTTTGTCCCTTCTTAAATCCCTTCTCGGGGACCAAACAGTCAAGGTGGTCTTCGATATCAAGACTTGTGCACAGAGGGACTGTAGCATGTGAGGAGAAACCAGAGAACCTTGACGATATTAAGCATGTTGACGGAGCAATCCGCACACTGACCAGACACAACATGGGCGACATCGAGGCCGACAAGACCCGGTTGCAGGAAGTGGAAAGCAACATCAACGGCCTAGAACTAGCGCTGGAAAGCATGTTTAGGCATTTGGTCAGAACGAGGGCATCCCTTTTGAACATCGTATCTCAATAGTTTGATCTCTGTAGAAAACTTGTAAAAATGGATGAAATACAAAATAGAAAGATTTTGATCGGATGTCTTCTTGGCCAAATTAAGTCTAATAACTGCATCCGCTGTGAATCTGATAGTCTGGAGTGGTGCCTCCACCACTGCTAAAGCGCTGCTGTTGTGGCAGCAACAAAGGCATTGTATTTGCGTCTCTCTTGGTGGATGAACGCTGATGATTCTGTCAAGGGAATTTGCCAATGACAACAGAGGATGCCATGCCTTCGAGCGAAAAGTGCTGGACCAGAGTGCTGATGCCGAAGGTCCCAAACACGATCATCGCAGTGTGCACATTTCCCCCTTGCAAAAGATAGACCTTAACTGGTTCATCCTTTATCAATCGATTTCCATTACTGTAAAGTGTCAAGATTGGCGAGTTGGACGATGGAGATCCGCAGGGTTGATCGGAGGGATTGCACTGCCCACCACGTTTGCATACACATGTTTCATCTGGTTGAAGATTACAAAACCAAAGGACTACAACGTCATGTAGCGAATCAATTGGAGTGTTGGATCTTGGTTGTTGATTATGAGCACCTTCCTGATTGCAGCTGGGGCTTGTGTTGCGACTGATACTGGGATTCTAAGGAGCTTCTTCAAGCCGCACAAACAAAGGCCTAAGAAAACATCCAATTCCAACACCATCCGACAGGGCAAGTCCGTAATCTGTACTATGATTTTCTACCAAGGAAATATCTGCCTGGAACACTTTCTTGTTGCAATCAACGAACTTACAGCATTCTAAATCATCATCATATCATAAAAACAAGGGTAGAGCCACTTAAGATGGACAATATATACATGTGGCAAAGTAAACAACCAACGAATGATGATATGCACATAATCAACAGCAACGGCAGGTTAGCAAGTCCAAACATGTGTATGGTCTTGCTAGTTCTCCAAGTTCCAGTTGCGTGGGCATTTGCTCCATGTAGTATTCACCTCCTTGTGCACAGCAAAACCTGTATAAGTTTTGACGGATTCCTTTACTAAAAGGGTACACCTTTTCGGGGACTCCCCTGCAATCAAAATAGAAGAAATAGATTAGTCATGTAAACATGGTTATGATCTTAACTCTACGTTGGAACAAGGTGACCGTTCTTTATACATAGTTCCATGATATTTTTGGATTCAAAAGTCTACATTATCCTTTTTACCAAGAGGCGGATCATAAAGCACATTGTCAAAAGAGCATTCACCTAAGATAAGGTATGCGTCTCCGCCTGACAAGTTCATAGGTAGTTTGATTTGTCAGTATAAGGTAGCTGCCACCAAACATTGTAAATATCCGTGAGTGAATGCAGTATCGAATAGAGGCTAATAAAGTATTCCAGTGGTATAAGTTTCTACCAAATTGTATGCCATGCACATCTTCTGTAACTCAACATACCTATGAAAAAGAAGTAGGAGAAGCAGAAAGATGACGATAATCAACAATCCACACAAAAGCACGATCAAAATCATGTCCTTCCACCTGAAAAATAGATGTTTGGGTTTCTTCATCATACAACACGAAAATTCCTCATGTTCAGAGAACTGGGAGCTGGATGGTGGATGCACCACGTGAAACATGGATATGGCAAAACGAGCAGAGAAAAAATCAAGATGAGGAAGAGTAGCATGGCAAGAAAATACATACCAAGTCCTTGATATACTAGTTTGTATGTATATAATGTAGAAGACTCCAGTCCACAAGCACAGGGCTGTCTCCATACATATATACCACCTAGGAGGACAAAAATCAAGCTTAAGTACGGCAGTAGAGTAGCCTAATCAAGTGAAAGGACCACTGAAGCAATAGCAATTCATGAATTTCCTAGACTAGTTAAGGATGAAAACAGTAAAATTATGACAGAGAAACAAGCCAACTTACCAAAATCGACAGTGATTGTTCTGTCCGATACAAGCCCCTAGCCAAACACAGTGATGATCAAATTGAAGAACACATTTGTCACAGTCATGACAATGTTTTGACCTAGGAGGCTGCAAAATACTATTCCAAGTTGAAGTCCTGTAACATGAGCTCAGAAACAGAAAAGAACTCACTCCGTATCTGTGGATCATATTGTTGTTGGCAACTCTCTTCATTTATGTACTTATTAGACACAAGCAGCCAAAAGTACCATGCCGAACATGATCATTCCACAGATCATATTGATATGATCTTGACCCATTTATGACAACATGAATATTATCCATGTGTAGCACGGCAGTGACATTTACAGATAGGACATGATAATGATTGTCTATAATAGGCATTCTCGCATTGCAGTGGGAGTATCCGCAGTACGAATAAAAACCAACTAACGCATTGGAGATAACATGATTACCTGCTCAAACATACAATAGGCGCATGTCAAAGCTCTGCATAGTAAAAACAAAATGTGTGAGAACTTCAAACCAACTCTCTCCCAACTGCATATAAATATACGAGCTTCTATAAGCAACTCATCATCCCATGATCTTAACCAACTGGCTAATGATCAATCTCTCGAAAGATATATGAAACAAACTTACTGTCGTGGTATGAGTATGAAAAAATACTAAGGACATAAGTTATGCTCGAGAAGAATTCACTTTTTACTGGTATACAGTGTTCATGAACTTTCCAATAGATTTCTACCTTACTGATGTTCCTGGGGGATGCAATAACATCACCATCTTTGACCATGATGATGATGTGTTCCCATGAGCAGATTTCTCAGGCTGGTTACTGGAAATACTAACAATGAAGCTGTCATTCTTGAGTGATGCCGGCTGCCTTCACTTAAACATTGAAACGTAATTCAAACAACAAAACAAGATGAGAATGCAAACATCACATCCATTGGGCAAGGACTTTATGAGAGAAAAGTGATTCTTACTTGGAAGAAGCAGAACTTTCCTTAATTCGAGCATTCGCTTCCAGAAAAGCTCCCCTTGCTTCAATTAGATACCTATACTCATGGACCAATTGACGAATCAACTACATGAGGCACGTGATATCTGTATAAATTGTAAAATGTCACGAGATATAGTATCGTATTCAACCCAGGAGAAGATCCAGCAGTCACAAAATACTGAATCAGTGCTGCAAGAAAGAGCAACAAGTATAACGCAGGGTACCTGAATCATGAAGAGCGTTAGAAAATTCATCCCACTAAAGCATGCGACCAATTAAGTACACATGTTTTATCTTAAGAAGAGAACTTACCATGGTTCTGTTACTGTTTTCTCAATCAAATCTCCATCAAGCAAGAATACAGCACCCACAAACACAACGTGTACCGCCACCAACGCCAGCTTCAACCCCAACGAAGATCTCCTAACTGAGGAAACAACAAACCACCTCGTCAAGAACGCATTAAGCCCTCAAAACCATCACAACAACTCTTCTGGGAAACAACAACAAGAAACCGCGATACGGGTCCCGTTAAAAATCGAATATTATCACTTGGGTCGTCGAAAGAACATCGGATCAACACGCGGAAAAATCCGAACAATTGCCGGGATCTAAGAGGCATGGCGACCAGCGGTCAGAGATTCCATCACGGAGGTTTCTGAAGGGTAAGCACATGCCCTCGATCGTCATGGGAAGCAGCGTCGCTCGACGATTAACATCTGAAAGATCTGGATTTGCCTTGGTTGTCAAGTCGCTTGTCGGACTTGGAGCTCCTCCCTACCTTTCTTACCAAAGGCTTTTCTCACATGTAAGAAGAACAAAAGGACCTTTAGTTTGTTCCCCGCCCCCCGGCAAAAAAAAAAAACAACTGCAAATTGAACTTCTCCAGAAAGACGTGCAAATAAAAAACTAAATCAACCGAACTGAGAATTGGATGGGCTTAAATTTCTTACCAAGGAAGAGAAATAAAAAAGAGTCGTGTTTGTGGCCCCATTTCCTTTTTGTCTGGGCTTGTAACAATTTAAGCAACCATTTGCCCATTTTGTCCTTCATTCCATGATTCATGAAGGAATTCTAACACTCATGTCAAGAAATAAGATTACGAACCTTCCTTATCCTTTTGGTAGAATGTCAGGTATACATGTACATCTATGGTTACCTTACCTGAATCATCACTCAGATGTCTCTGGCTCTCGTACCGTCGTTGTGTCTGAACGGCTCTTTTTCATAAACTATCGATCAGTTTCGAAGTTGTTTGAGGGTTGGCTCCCAATGAATCCTGTTTGAAGGAGTTTTATATGAAAATATGTTTAATTTTAAATTTTTTTTGCAAAATACGATTCGTTTTTCGTAAAATACGGACTTACCAAGGGGCGCGTTTAATTAAAAAGTGGGTGGGTTTTCAAAACCCGCCCTCGAGGAAAACAACGATTTTACTAGATGAACAAGGGACGAATTTTGAAAACTCGCCCCCTTAACTAAATAAACAAGAAAACCCGCCTCTCGAAAACTTAGTAAAAAATCATCTAGCTTAGTTGAGTAAGGTTTTATAAGGGAGAACTCAATAGTTTAACTCTTGGCATTATCCATTCTCAATATATTTTTACCCAAAAAAATTAAACAATTTTGTTGCCTCTAGGAGGTAAGGAAATCTTTAACCAACTGAAAACCCCCCTTTTGTTACTTTAGGATAGTGGCATGCTTTCAAAACCCGCCCCTTATGTTATTTTAGGATAGTGGCGGGTTTTCAAAACCCGTCCACGTTCGACATCCCCTATTTCGATTGGTTTAGATATTTTTACAAATGTCAAAGGGGCGGGTACTCAAAACCCGCCCCCACTAAAGGCGGGTTCTCAAAACCCGCATGGATTCAACCCCACCACATTAGAGTGGGTTTTGCATATCCGCCTTAACATATTTAACTCTATGGCGGGTATCTGCCCACTTTGTAATTTATGGTACATATTTTCAAAACGTGCCCTTTTAGCGATAAATTCGTATTTTACGAAAGACGAAGCGTATTTTACAATTCTTTTTTAAAACTAATCTTATTTCCGTATAGTTAGAAGCTTCAGTGCCTCTCCCAGGATGCTCTTGTCTTCTGGGTGTGACATCATTTTGACCATCTCCGAGTTTCATTCCGAATGTGTGTCTCCCCATTCATATGTTGTGATTACTTGTTCCACTGGATCCAACTCCCATCCATTTTGATCCAACCTGAGGTCATCCCATGTATAAATTATTCCACCAACTCCATTGCCTTCGTCACAAGAATCAGTCCGGTTATGTCTGGGTCAAAATCGATTTCTTGTCTGAAATTGTTGTCTGCTGAGTGGGTCTCCTTGGTGTCACAAAATCGGAAAAGGGTGTGGACGTGCCAGCCCTAAATTTGAGGGCGAAAGAAACATCATTTCATTAAAGTGTTCTTCGTCCACATGTTGGCCCGCGACAATTACATTATGTCCAAAATTCTTAATTGCTCCATGCTAAGACGATTTCGAATTTTTTTTATAAAAAACCAACAATAATAATAGTAATAAAGAAATGAAGCCGACGTGTTAAACAACGGCACATCGTCTTGTAGAATCCGCCGACGTAATAATATTCTTTTTAAAGACGATCGAGTTGATCAAAAGAATCGGTAGGACACTCGATGCTACCCTAAATTTTATTTTATTTTTGTTTCATTGATGGGGGAGCCGCCGCATGTTCAGACGGATGTTGTTGTCTTTTGCATCGAACATAAATATTTGAAGCAGCCCCTGTGTTACTTGTCTCGTGATTATCCAACAACGAACGATCGATCGATCACAGCTCATTGACTACTTGAAGGAAAATTGAAAGGCATAATTCTGGGGCTTCATGGGTTTGGTTTTGGCATTTGGGTCACGAGTTGTCAGATCTTGCTGTTGTTTTGGGCTCATTATTTGGATAAACCCCGAAAATAAAAATTCAGCGAATCATGTTCTTCTTCCTCTTCGCAGTTGATTCGATGCATGGCTCGCATACTTGATATTCGAACGCCCCCTCCCCCCTCTTAGCGATCCCCTAGCGATACCCAGTCGGTCGTTCAGTCACGGTCGGACCGGCGTGCTTTCGAATCCATGTTTTGAAATTGGACCGTGGATTTGTGAGGACAGTGTGGGGCAATAAATGGGGAAAGAGATGGGAGAAGGAGGAGAGCAGATCAGATCAGAGCAGCCATTTAATGGAGATTCGTTCGGGGATAGGTAGGAAATAAAATTATACGTAGAAAAAATTAAGAAGGTCATGACATTCCTCCCTCTCCCCATGTCCACGGCCATGTTCGGAAATTTCTCTTCGTTGTATCAATCGCGGTATCAGAAAGAAAAATTCGCAGAAGTTCCTTCGTTATCTTTGGCGGTCTCGGGGGGTTTTATGCGAACTCCCTAACTTTAGAGGCATAAGCAGCTTAGCTATACACGAGCATCTTCCTTGGCAAAAGTCAGTATTATCTCCTCGAGGTGTCGAGATTACTTCCAACCTTTTTCGGGCACAGCCGACACCACCAAAACGGCACCAACCATTTCCAACCACCCGCACGACTTGAATTTTACGTAGTCGAGGATGGTTAGTCAGTAGGGAGGAGGAAGAAGAAGAAGAAGTCATAGAAAGATTGGAAATGTGTTAAGTTTAATAAGTCAAACAAAGGAGAAAATGAGGATTATTACAGCATGCTGCTTTTGAAAAAATTTCAATCAACGCCAGAAAACAAAACAAGGTCTTTTTTTAGATAGAGGTTAATTGACTTACCAAAACTAAGAAGATCCGAAGCATCGCCTTTTCAGAGAGTCATCGGGCAATTATTTACTCTGGTTTTCGAGACAAGATATGTAAGAAGATGTCGAACTTCAACCAAATGGGGAAAACCCAATGAAAATGGGAAGCATCTCTGAATACTGTCAAGCCAAAGGCATCGATGAAAAGGCCTCGTAAATTGACCGGTTCTCGAGATCCACTGTTTCCCATCTTCAGACTCTGCCGCCCTCGTCTCCTCGCGAACAACGAAGTGAAAAGATTTGAACCCCTTGTGTGATACGAATAGCCAATGTGTCGGCCTATGCCGGAGATCTGGAATAAACTCGTTAGTACGAAAGCGCAAAAATAGGCAAACCTTTTTCTACGGGGTGCTGCCTTCCGTCACGAAAGGGAAAGGCCACTTAGATATTGGCACGGCTCAATCAAACATTCCACCCCGCCCCTCCCCGAAAACCCGCGGTGTGCGGTGTCTGAGTGAACCAGGCCAATATCAGAGTGACAATCCCAATAACATAGAAAGCGAAAAGCCCATCTCTTAGGGCAAAGAGGCGCCGAGGGAAGGAGAAAGAAGAAGAAAACGAAGAGAGGGACAAGACAATTAGTCGAGACATCCTGGTATTATTGTAAGGCCACAAGAGAGGAAGGAGAAGGAGGCGAGCGAAGTCGAGGAAGAGGGGAAGGTGGGAGGGAGAAAAGGGGGGAGAATAATAATGCCCTTCTTTTAGGGTTAGTATGGATTTATGGAGGGAGGGGGGGCAGCTGCCTTTTATAACTGTTTGCGTACGTAATTGCTCCCACACGTTACATGAAAAACGATCAGGATAAATACCTACTTACTTTCATACATGTAGTTTTATTATTCAGGATACGGTTTAGCTTGACGACTTACGAATTAGAATTTAAAATCCGTTACTGTGAGGATGCAGAGAAAAATATGGGTCGGTTCCCCTCCCCACCACCACCTTCTTCTCCCCAAGGGACTCTTATTTCTCCAAAACCCCAAGTATTTATTACTCCACTGTATCACTCTGCAATCCTCTCCTCTTTTAAGACATTTTTTTCATATATATATATTCAATCCCACGATTCTCCTTAAATTCTTACACCCGTTCTTAGTTGGGTGGAGTCACTTTCTGAGATGAACGAAAGTTGGGCATTCATGCATTCTACTTTTAACAGATCGTCTTAACCTAAACATTCAACACGGGTATAAGAGAAACTTCGGTCTTGGGGCGAGGGATTTGCAATGGTAGGGCGTGGAGTCGTTCGTTGAGAGCGGAACTACGATGACGATGACGATGATGGTGTTGTCATCTGGGGAGGTGAATAATTAAACAAAAGCCGATTCCTGCAACCTGCGGATGATTTTATATGATCTCATCAACTGGAGCGGGGGGAGGAGAGGTAACAAAGAAACCCTTTTGAGCCCCCTCCTACCTTTGGAACTACCGCAACCCAACTGGGGTTCTTTCCTGTCCCTCCACCCCCCCCTGTTGTATCATTCCTAATCAAAGCACTTAAGCTGTGTTTGGGTAAAACATTTCGGAAAGTATAGGGGAAGAATGTGAATGTTAGGGTTTATGTTCGTCTCCTGTCACTCGTTCCGATTTTTCAATTTTGATTTTCTTTTTGCTTTTTTTTTTGGGGGGGGGGGGGAGGGGGGAGTGGATCATTTAATATGATGTTGGAATCAATGTTGTACCTGGGTCCTAAGGCCTGCAGCCATTGTCTCACAGAAACGAGGCACCAAATTCAATTCCGCCCCGGGTTCCTCTTTTTATTTATTTATTTTTATTTTATATTTTGGATGGATTTTTTTAATAAAAAAAGAAAGAAAGAAATTGTGTAAGGTAGATGGGTCCAGAGAATTTAATTCATCAAAACGGTTCACATGTTTGGTCGGCTAGCTTTGATTCTTTTCTCTCTCTGTTAGTTTTTCATTCTTTTCTTTTTTCTTACATGAATTATGGGTTTTATTTCTTTTGATGGGGGGGGTGGTGGATGGGAGTTGTTGGACTTGTTTGTTGTTGTAGTCGGGCGCACTACTAATAATGTTGGTCCCCTTTAAAGTGTTCCGTTCCCCGTATTAATAGGAAAAAAATGTTTCGCTAAATAATGTCCCGAAGTCAAACATAATCGAACTTAAAAATTTTAAAAAAAATAAAATAAAATAAGTAAAGTCGAGTTTATAAAATTTGACTTTCAAAAAGTTCCCTTAAAGAAATCGAATTTTTAAGTTCGACTTTATTTTTGAACAAAATCGAATTTTTAAAGTTCGAAAAAAAATTTTGAAATTTTGAAATTATATGCCCTATTTTTTGATATTTTTTTTAACTAACAATGTAACAAATCCCCCATTTAAAACCTAATAAAATGGGATGAATTAGTTCTTCGCCATTTTACAAATGTTGAAATGTGTGAAAGCAAGTACGGGGAAGTATCTTAGATTTTTCAGAAATGAATTACCATAGATAGTAGGATTCGCTTACCCTAAGTTTCACTTGTAGTTTGATTAAGTCATTAGCCTGTATGTAAAATAACGGAGAATTTTATAATTGTTCGATCTAATTTATATAAATCTATTTTTTACTATCAAGGTGATTTCACCGTATAAAATAAGGGGTGTATAATATGCCTTTACACTAGTGGAATACTAACCCTTGAACTGAATAAAGTGGTTTTCAAAAGCAACAAACAACTCCTTACACAAGAAATAGCTTCTCATTCCATACAAAAGAATGTTCACACTCACACTCAGCATATGATTACTTACTCTTAAGAGAAAATTCGTTCGCACAGGATATTATATCTTCCTTTCGGAAGCATGGCTAGAACAATAGGGAACAAAGAATATTACCAAAGTAGTCAAAAGAAAGAAGGTGGTCTTCACAAATCTGACTATTGACACAACGAAGTCCATGTATCTGTTTCCCACACAGTAAAAACGTGCAAGGTTACCACAGTCGTGACTAACTGCACTGCATACTCGATTGTTAGGGTAAAATTTCTACTCTGGTGGCTCCAAGCATTTACTGTTCATCCAAGAGGTTGAGACTTCCTATACATCGCATTTGTGTTGAGGGTGAATCATTGCACTTTCACACTCCTGCATTATCCGCAGGCACAAGACTTTTAGCATGCATTCGTAAGTGCATGTCTAACTATACAAACTATGTCGATTCCTGATTTCTAGAAAAAGACACAACAATAACAAATTTCTTTTGATGGTTATTAATGAGTTACTGCAATTATAAAAGTCGGAGATACACAGCAACCCAAATGAATTCGCCGACTACTCGTTGACGTTCCAAAGACACACAGTCTTTGGATAACTAACGAAACGAACACACAACACTCTCGTCTCTCGTCTCTCGCCTCACACCACACATGCCACACTGATTTTTTTTTTTTTTTTGTGTGCATGATCTCAGTCCCTTTTGTATTGGCCGAATTCATCCAGGTTTATGAAAACAATTTATAGAAATAATTCATTTGAATTGTTTCCTGTTAACAAAATCAACTTGAGAAACAACAAGCACTTTTGACTGAAAAAGGAAACAATACTTTCCACGAATTGATTATTTATTCAAGAGAAGAATCAATCAGTTGTACTTTTAACATAATTAACATATTCAAATCAATTAACGAGATTCAAACCACTGAATTTTAATCCGTTTTCATAATTAAAATGGATGTCACGATATTCAAGAGTTATATATTCATTCTTGCCTGATCATAACTTATATTCAAAGCGTCAAATTCATCGAAACCGAATGTAAACGAATAACTGATCATACAATTATATAAAATTTAGATGGAATGTTGGCCATCAGTCACTTCACACGTGAAGATGGGCATTGATTGAATTTGATGACTGATTGGGCTATTGGAGAGAGAGAGAGGCATTACCATCCAAAACTTTTGTCTGTAGATTATCCCGATGTGATCCTTCTCATTACCCAACAAAATTTCCTAGCTTGCATCCCCCTCCATCGACATCATTTCCACTAATCAAACGACATCGACAGCAATCGTCTCCACCGGTCCCGTCCCTTCCCCCGCGCCATGATCAACGGCACTTCGCTGGCTTTGCCCGAGAACCTGATCCCAGGCGATGCGGCCCCACTGTGGCTGAACAAAGGCGACCATGCGTGGCAGCTCACAGCGGCGACCATGGTGGGCCTGCAGAGCGTGCCAGGCCTCGTGATCCTGTATGGGAGCATCGTCAAGAAGAAGTGGGCTGTCAACTCTGCATTCATGGCCCTCTACGCCTTTGCGGCTGTGCTCCTCTGCTGGGTCCTCTGGGCACACAACATGGCCTTTGGGAAGAAGCTGCT
Organism: Melastoma candidum; assembly: GCA_023653495.1. Taxonomy (NCBI): domain Eukaryota; kingdom Viridiplantae; phylum Streptophyta; class Magnoliopsida; order Myrtales; family Melastomataceae; genus Melastoma; species Melastoma candidum. The sequence goes on along the minus strand of CM042881.1, from coordinate 12,187,988 downwards.
CCCCATCATGGGGAATCCTTCGACTGCTCTGGCTATAAAACTCCTACAACGGAATGGTTCCACGTACATCCCCCTTGCCGACTACGTGTACTTCCAGTTCGTGTTTGCGGCCATCACCGTGATCCTGCTGGCTGGATCACTGCTTGGGCGGATGAACTTCTACGCGTGGATGTTCTTTGTGCCAATGTGGCTGACGTGTTGCTACACGATTGGTGCATTCAGCATCTGGGGTGGTGGGTTCCTGGACAAGCCTGACGGGATCAGCATCATTGACTATGCTGGTGGGTTCGTCATCCATCTTTCCTCGGGGGTGGCCGGCTTCACTGCTGCTTTTTGGGTAACAAATCTTCGCTTGAGCCAATCGATCTATAAAAGTTATGGATGATATGAGTGGCCTGTTCAACAGTTATGAACTTCAACAGGTTGGGCCGAGGCACTCGCGCGACCGGCAGCACTCCCCTCCGAACAACATCATCCATATGCTGGGAGGGGCCGGTTTCCTGTGGCTGGGATGGACGGGGTTCAATGGCGGATCCCCATTTGCGGTCGGGAGGACGGCGTCCCTTGGGATCCTTAACACCCACATCTGCACCGCCAGCAGCCTCCTGGTATGGCTCTGCTTGGACATGATCTTCTACCAGAAGAGTTCCGTCATCGGCGCAGTTCAGGGCATGATCACGGGCCTCGTCTGTATCACCCCCGGAGCAGGTTAGTAAACTCCCGTGTTGTTTTCGTTTCTTACAATGAATTACCCAAAAAAACAATAAAAAACACAACATCGATGCGGTTCATCTGGTGGAAATAACCGACAGGATTGGTGGAGTCGTGGGCGGCTGCCCTGATGGGAGTTTTGTCCGGTTCTGTACCGTGGTATACAATGATGGTCCTGCACAGGAGGTATGCGTTCTTCCAAAAGGTAGACGACACGCTGGCCGTCTTCCACACCCACGCTGTCGCAGGCCTCCTAGGTGGACTCCTGTCGGGGGTGTTCGCCAAGCCGAGCCTCTTGGAGATGATGTATGGAAGGAACAAGTACAACCCAGGACTGTTGTACAGTATATTAGATCACAGGCCCGGCGACGGGCTCAGGCAACTAGGCTACCAGTTAATTGGAGCATTATTCATAACTGCGTGGAACGTGGTATTCACTAGCTTGATATGCATCCTAATAAGCCGGATCGTCAACCTGAGGATGGCAGAGGATGACCTGGAGATAGGGGACGACGCGGCCCACGGGGAGGAGGCGTACGCCGTCTGGGGGGACGGCGAGAGGATGCCGACAACCTCCCCTTGGCGACTCCAGGCAACTCCCAGGATCCCGTTTCTCTGCCGTCGTATCATCTAGCGAACCCAGCCGCCACGCCACAAGGCAGTAATGCTCGTTGCTGCAAATCCATCGTAAAACTTTTTCGGTAGTTTTTACATATTATGATGCGTCCGTCATATGAAATCACCGCATTGGATTGGATTAACATGAAATATTTAGAAAAGTTTGGGGATTAAATACAGATATTGAAAAGGTCAACCAACCCACGAGAGATATTTGATGTTGCGACGGGGTAATGGCCGAGTGCCAGCAGAATCATCTTCTTAGCGTAAAGGTGGGAAATGGATATAACGACGCTTAATTCCTCAGCAGTTACCGTTGCTCAACTCGAGTTCCTCCCCCGCCTTCTTCTCCGTCGCCGAGAGGTGGCTTCGAGATTGACCGTCGATCAACGATCTCCGTTTCCGCTCCGGACATGCCTCCGAGCTTCTTCAGGGAAGCCTCCGGTCGCCGGGGTCCGCTCCGTTCCTGACGAAGCTGTTGTCTGTAAGTCGTAGGGAACCTTTCGCAGTTGTTTAGTCTCGGTCGTTTTGTTGTTGGCGTGCTTGCTTGATGACGATTGTTTTGCTGATTGTGAAGGCTCGCCTGCGGAGAATCTTGAACTAAAGGTAGTGATGGGCTTGTTGCGCCGGATAGACGAGGAATCGGTCGGAGTTTGTAGTGTTATGATTGTGATTAGTGTGTCTTTTTTTTGCTTCCTTTTTTAAAATATTATCAGAAGAAGGCTATGAACATCTCCGCTGACTTGAAATGGACTTCGATTTTTCTCGTCGGTGAGTATGTCAAGCAATTTGATAACGGTGATGATCTTGGTTTCTTTTTCTATATGTTTTTTTTCTAGTTACCTGATGTTTTATGATGCATGTGGTGTTGCAGGGATGAAGAGTGATGTGAAAGAGCAGATAGGAAAGCTCTTGGCAGAGTTGCTGCGGTACTACTACTTTGACAGGTAATGGTTGCGATCGTAACTGTGTAAGTGGCGCATTGTAGGATGAATTGTGGAGTTTCTTCTTCTAGTTTCCTGCTGTTGTTCGGTTCAGTATGTTCCTTATCATTTGCTTGCGGACAGTGATGGCTTGGTTGAGGAAGTTGCCGGTGGCGAAGCCTCAGCCAAGTTGTACTTGGAGACGGATGAGAAAGGGTTTCTCGAATCGGAGGTCGCTCTGTTTTCCTTGATATTGCGAACATAATGCTTTTAGGTCTTCTTCTGCAGATCTTTTCCCTAAAGATAAGCACTTGATTCATAATGTTTTTAATTTTAGACTGAAGTGCTGAAGCAGTTATCTTCCATGGGTCGGCTGGTTGTTTGTGCTGGAGACGGAGCAGTTCAAAGTTCGACTAATCTGTATGATATCATTACTATAAATTGTGCATAAAAACTGCTTGTGAATATTGGGTTGCTTGAAGATACGATTTCTGCATAAATATGTCTACATTAGACCGCAGTTTTTCCACTTCCCATCTTTTCTTATCAAAGTTACCTAAATACCTTAGTGCATTGCTTAGACATGGGATCTCAATATGGGTGGATATTCCGATAGACAGGGTTCTGGATGGACTGATTAAAGATCGTCCTGGCTCTCAGTCACCTCATTCCCTGTCTGAATCTGAGGTACAATTTGAGAGAATGATGGTTTTTGTACCATTATTATGATTTTCCATATTACGTGCCCAACAAGACCGCTGAATTTCTGAACTTTTTTGCCTTCAAAAAATTTATGCATAGCAAAATCAGCTATTGGCACAGCTAGCTGCAATTTATGAGGAAACGCGTGAGGGTTATGCCACAGCAGATGCAACCATCTCTCTCCAAAGTAGGTCATATATTCTCGTCATTTTGGTTTCAGAAGTTACTGCAGTATTGTTTACCTGTTAGTACACTGTACAGTTACTCTGTTCATTCTTTGCCGACAATAGTGAGTCGTTCATTGTTGACAGAAGCAGCTTTAAATCACGGATACAATGATATGACTGAAGTAACAATTGAAGACATGACAATGGAGGTGAGCAACCAATCACTTTTGAAATTGTGCTTCCAGTGACTTGTCAGTTCGTGCTACCATGATCAATCCATTTTCTCTCTGGTGAAAAGGTTTTAAAGGAGATAGGAAAATTGATTCGAGCTAGGAAGGTGATGGAAGAAGCTGGAAGACCTTTTTAGATAACGTTCTTAAACAATCATCCAATTTTTGGATGTTTTGGATATACCGGAATCTCCTGGACTCCTATAACCAAGAGTTGCTCCAGTACTGGCCTTGGTAACTGTTGGAGACATGGTTTTGTGGACTCCCTGTATGTGTAGGTTGATTAAATGTTGGGAGTAGCATGGAAATTTTCCCTCGCCACATAAAAAGATAATGTATGTTTATCTAACTGCTTAGACTGCCAGATGGCTCAAAAAATTTGTACGAATATGTAGTCAACAATTGATCTGGAAACCTCTGTTCATACTCAGGTACTTTGCCTCTTTTAGTTGGATTGTTCATTGTTAATCCTATTTCTTCATAGTTTGGCATATAACACTTCAATACTATGACTTTTGGTGAGCTGTCTATCCTTCCATCTGTAAATGCAGCCAGTTTCATTTAGCTTTCTTACCTTTCAAATAACCATACTGGAACTGGTCTGTCGTTGTGTTTGTTGGGCTTGAGTAATCTGCTGAGTATACGGACCAACTGCTATAAATGCAAGAGCGAATCTCAGTATTCATGCAAGTTGACTGTTACATTTATTTCAACCAATGAAGTGCTGGACGATAAGCAGCTTCTCCTAAAGAATCAAGCAATCAAAACTTTTAGACTGTGCTTGCCTATGAGATGTATAATTTCATCAAGAAAGAATCAAAATTTCGTAACATGTGGACTCTTACTAGGCCTGTCTATCTACACAGCTATTTTTTTACAGTTCATCATGTCTATACGTATTTCCTACCGTGAATGCAACACATTTATCTGGCCTCGATAGCTGAGCGAAGCATCTGAATCGGAGTGTATTGCGGATGCTGACATTGGAGACCTTCTATCAGGATGGTGATGGCGGCGATAATGGTTATGCTGTCCATTCATTTCTTTGAATTTCTTCTTGCACTGACTATCTCTGTGTTCCCTTTTCAGATCACTCTCAGGAACTGTGTACACGAATGTTCCTTCCAGAATATCATCAAAGTCCAGCAGGGGCTCCAAAGTCTCAACCACAGCTCTCATTGTCGGCCTCTGTTTTGGCCGGTGACTGAGGCACTGGTATGCCAATGCAGCTGCCTTCTGGACACCCTTTTCTGAGTACATCCCCTCCAGTCTCGGGTCCATTATCCTGCTCAGTTTTCTCTGATCATTTAACATAGGTCTTGCCCAGTCAATGAGCTTTTGCTCACGGGGCGGTCGATTCTTGTCCACTGATTTCCTTCCTGTCAGGAGTTCCAGAAGGACTACCCCAAAACTATACACATCACTCATGGAAGTCAGGTGACCTGGAAAATCAAGTTAAATCATATCTTAGGAGGGAAAAGTGACACAAGGGTGTCTTGATGAATCATGAATAATTGGTTGAAGGATTACCCGTCATCAGGTACTCCGGTGCAGCATAGCCCTGAGTTCCCATTACTCGAGTTGAAACATGCGTTTCATCTCCTTCAGGTCCATCTATTGCAAGACCAAAATCCGATAACTTAGCCGTATAATCCTGCCAAAAGAAAAGTTGATTTCGAATGACAGAATTGTAATAATTGATATGCTGTATTGAATGTAAATGGTGTGGAAGAAGTATACTTACAGAATCTAAGAGGATGTTTGAGGCCTTGAAATCTCTATATATGACTGGTTTTTCGGCTTCGTGCAGAAAAGCAAGGCCCTTTGCAGCACCAAGAGCTATCTTCATTCTTGCTGACCACGGTAAAGAGACGGAATACCCTGCAAGGAGATGAAGGAAAAAAAAAATGTATTTTATCACTTGGCAGATACCTGCAAGACAGGACGGTTCGCAAAAATGGATACTTTCAACGACTAAGGATGATGGGAGATGATAGCTGAGAACATACTTCTGAAGAGCTGATTCTCCAAGCTTCCTCGGGGCATGTACTCGTATACGAGGAGCCGGTGATCTTCTTCACAACAATATCCAATGAGCTTAACCAGGTTAGGATGTCTCAGCTGTCCAAGGAACACAACTTCAGTCTGCAGATGATGATTAAGGCAAGAAAATCAGGCCATCAATTTAATCCTTCTTTCTCCAAATCATTAGTTGACGAAGTTAAAACAGGTGCTGAGGATACTAACCAGCCATTCCTTATGCCCCTGCAAGCCGTCTGGATCCAATAGCTTGACGGCAACCGGCTGGGCCTTTAGACCTGGCCGAAGCTTATCATCGATGAACCCCTTATGAACAGGTCCGAACCCGCCTTCTCCGATGAAGTTGCTCGACGAGAAGTTCTGCGTGATCACCTTGAGCTCTAGTCGGGTAAACACATGAAGCTTCGACCCAGGTAGAGATATGGAAAGGTCCTCCGAGAAGACTGAAATGGGATTGCTCAAATCCAACAGAGAAAGCCGTTGAAACGAGGTCGGCTTCTGTAAAACTTTCTGCAGTGTCTTGGGCTTCCTTTCTTTCTTGCCGCATGCTGGTATGATGTAGCTCCACACGTTATTCTTCTTCACCGCCATGAACAACTCCGGATGAATCGCTCGTAACTCTCCTAACCCCTCAAATCATGCAGGCATTAATCTTTACTGCAGTGGGATGTGAAGGAGGAAGCTAAGATATGTTCGGCTTCACCGAGATGAAAGAAGGGAATAATATATGCAAGTTGAGGAGAAGGGAAGAGGTGTGGATATATAATATATCTCTTAATGGCCAACTGCCCCGCCTCAACAATAAGTCCTAAACTTTGGACAAAAAGGTCAGCAACTCCTTCTAAACAGCCTCTTCCTTGTTCTCATTAATTTATTAGCATACATTACAAGTTTTAGCATGGGGTTTCTCTGGGAAGAAAGAAGAAGAAGAAGAAGAAGAAGAAGAAGAAGATAATGTCCATCTTTTGCCCGAAAAATAAGGTGGTGGTAAGGATTCAATAGTGACCCTTCTGCCCAATTTGACTCAATTAATGTGCCTAAGCCCCAGACTCTTAAATTTTTCTCCCGCGGCAATGGAAAAGCCAAGCCCCACATCAGAATTTTTCCAATGCTTGTTAGTGGTCTGGTAAAACTAATCCCTCCTCTTTGTTTTTCTAATGGGGGAGGGGGGAATCATGGTCAGTTTGCTCGGGCTGCTGGTAGATTGATTACACGTAGGAAGCGGTCAAAACTAGCGACCACCTCGCTTCCCTCCCTTCTCCTCCAATCCACGACCTTTTCCTCGCGAGATCTAGTTCTTATTATTGTTACTATTATAAATGACATCACCACTAGGAAGAAGAAGCCCCCGACGATTAGGACATGTATGCATCTTAGTTCCTTTGATGGAGATGGGGGGTGGGGGTAGGTTGGGTTTCCTTAGCTTAAGCATTAAAAGAAAAACCTTCTAGAAAGCTGTCGTTAGCAAGAGTCTTTGTCTGGTAATGAAGGAGAGACTGCCAAAAGGGACTTGGAAAGAAAAATAATCATTTGATTGCGTGTCGGATCTCTCTCTCTATCTCTATCTCTCCGTGAGTCGTTGTCGTGTTGGTAATGTAACAGCAACCGGGGGAGATGGAGGAATTCTGCTGGCAAAGGAATGACGGTGGATGAATTGGTCATTTTTTTCCCGTCGTGTTTTATTATTATTGGGGTTGACTAGAGAAGAGATGGGTTTTTCTATTAGAGAAGAAAAGAAATTTGGGGGGGACAGAGGGGCAGCAAAAGTCCTGTTGTTTTCTGTTTTGGGGTTTGGGGAATCCCGTTCATTCCCGACACAGGGAAACCAGATCTTGAGGGATCGGGTCGGGGGTTTGAGGTGCTTGCTTAGGTTTAAGATGGGGAATCAAATTAAGAGGATAGCTGCAATCAACTCATCTTTTCTTCTTTTTATGATTTGTTCAAATTGGAGGGGGTGGTGTGTTTGTCAATCGGGGGGGGTTGGTGAAAGATGGACTCACTTTACCATGTCGTCAGCCATGGAAAAGTCAACCAAAATTCCCCCACCCACCCCCTCCTCATCTTAATTTTTTTTTTCTATTTAGTATTCCATTAAAACCAAGCCTTGGATACTTAACTAATAATAATATACAAACCCCCAAGCCACAACTCCTTTTGATCTCCTCCCTTCCCTTGTTATTTATTACTGTCTTATGGGAAAGTTCCGAGTAAAATGGTGGTTAATATCATTCCAAGTCGTGACTCTTGTGTTTTTTTATTAGGAGAAGTTGATGATGGGCCCCAGACGGAAATAACAATTCAATAAGTGTAATGAATCCGGGGTTTCGATTGCCATTTGAAAACCCCGTGTTAGGAATTCGGGATTGAAAGTCGGACATCTCCCCCGACTTTTGCCCAACTAATTAGGTAGAGAGCTCCTAAGACTAGAAATAAAAAAAAAAGAAAGAATGAATGGATTTTTTTTTTTTTACGTACCGTTTGTTGTGCTGCTTAGTTTCTATTCTCAATGATGATTTTGATTTTCTAGCTACTCCTTTTTGGGGGGGGAAGGTTTGATTTTTCCGAGTTCGTTCTAGAAGATTTAGTTGAACGAAAAAAAAAAAAGGAAACGAAGAACACGAGGAAATCAATCCCTAACCCGTGCGGAACTCTTGTATGTGTATATTATTTTCAGGAGTTGGTCGTGGTCACGTCGCTGTTGAAGATCTAACCTTAATGCTGCTAATATTACTTTTGGACAGTTTGTGTCTTGTTGGTTTGGTAGTGGGCACCCTCAATTCATCATCTATTGGGTTTTTTTTTTTAATTTTTTTTTTATTTCGGGTACACGAATTATTTAATTCATGACATGTTGGCGAAAAGGGTTCATTCCCTAAGTGGACTGCAGAAATGAGTTCATCATCAACCGTTTCATATTATATTATATTGTTTTGGGCGATGTGACAAAATCATATTTTGAAGAGGGCGATATCAATAGAATAGGAATGGAAGGTGAACTGTAAAAATTGTTAGTTTTGCTGACGTGGACATGGTCCGGGGAATACGATTGTCTTTTTTTAGCTTTGAAATAAAAAAATTAGTATGATCCTAGTTAAGGAAATTATCAATTTATCGCTCCTAATAATTTTTATTTATGATATTCTTGAATAGCGAGCGACAATAAACCAATGAAAATTATAAAATTTTTTCATGTTTTTTAAAATGGCGATTTTGAGGGAAAAAAGTCTCAATTTGAAAATTTTGAAATACATTTAAAAATCAGATTTCCAAAGTTCTTCAAAATCTCTGTTGCAAAATCGTAATTTTAGAAAGAAGTTTAATTTGATTAATTATCTGTTCGGAACAGCCTTTCTCAAGAATTTATCAGATAATTTATCAGATCGAGAGATCGAATTTTAACAAGCTTCGGCCCTTCTGTCAATTGGGCCTTTCTTGTTTAGAGTTTAGAATTTAGTGGGTACCCTTTTAATATATAAAATTATTTATTTTAATTAAACTATAAAGGTAAAATATAAAATATTGATAAGTGGCTGTGGACTTTCTGTTTATGACCTTAATTTAATATTTTAAATCTTTTACAATCCAGTAACAGATTGCTTTCAATGTGAACCATTTAACTTTAATGTTTATCGATGAGGGTGGAAAAATATGAATTTGTGATTCCAAATTATGGAAGAAAATCTCTTAATCGAGGCACACTCATAGAAATTAAAGTTAACTAAATTAATAAAAAAAATACTCTACATCAATCATTTGACTTACATCGGCAATAAAAATTTAAAAGCCACTAAATTTTTTAAAGGTCGGACCAAAAGGGAAAGTAAGCTAAACTTTTGGTCTATTTTTGCCCGTTAAAAATATATTTTACATGAATTTGCTTCCACTTTTTTATATATTTTTTAGATTGTTAAAAATTTTTATATCACAAGAGGAGGAGGAGGATCCACCATCCTTTTCTTCCACAGGTTGATTTCTTTCCTAGGTACTAGCACTATGTTCTCTACCACTGCGACTTCGTTCCACTTCCCCTGTCTTCTTCTCGAAATGAACGACGGCGGATGTGGAGCGACGACAGACGATGAACCACGCACCCTCCGGTCAAAGAATTTCTTCACATGGCCCGCCTTAGGCGCTGATGTTTCATAGGCTCCTCCTGGTGGCAAGCGCGACTGTTCTGCATTATGGTTAGCTGCTTTCGTTTCCTTCTTCTTCTTAAACACCTCGAGGAGTTTAAGAATAAGGGACTGATTCGAACTAGGGGCTGCAACAGCATTCCGCCCCCTGAAATCTTTCCTCCTCTTCCTCTCCTTCTCGCTCGCGACATTTCCTATGCACGAGACTCTCGGCGACCTGGGTTCTCGGAACCTGAAGCTCCGACCTATCTCGACCCTGGTAGAGGCACTTCTCGGGACAAGGGCAGTGGAGGACGCCCTCTTCTTCTTTGGCCGGGGGCTAGGAGTCCTCGCGGGGGAGGGTCCTTCAGGAGACATAACCGGCAGGGGAAGGAAGTAGAAGAACTTGAACTTGGATGCTGGGAATGGAGGGCGTTTCGTCTCCATCGGTGAAAAACTCAGGCTTTGACTTGGGAAGAATGTAAGATGAGATTTCTGAGGTCGGGAGAGTAACATTTATACATACGCGTATGTGCAAACGGAGAAATGGCACGAATGGACCGAGGCAAACGATGAGGCAGGCCAATAGGATAAATAAATAAATAAAATAATGATGACGATGAGGTCAGAAGGGAAGGGCCGAAAGGAAGAGAACAAGTCTTTCTCCTCAGGGGATTTCGGCAGTTGTGTCCGATCTGACGTTTCCATCTAATCAAGTCCCGGGTCTTCTCAAATGAGGAGGGTTCTTGGGGGCATTCAATAATGTGCTAAATTACGATACAAGAAGATATGCAAAGACAGAGTCTTCGTTAATCACTCACAGAAGACACATTTGGAAGACGAGAAGATTTCTCACAGACCTCGTTCTCTTACCTCACAATCTTTCTACTCCCCAAAGACTAAGCCAATGCCCATTAAGAAAATATAGAGGGAGGGGGGGAGAAAGTCAACCCTTAGCAATAATCGGTCAGTGCTTCCAAGATTTCTTCTTTTCTTTCCATCAATACTCAGAAAACATATTTTGTTTTTTGTTGGAGGTGGTGTTCCAGTAACTAGAGCTTTCACCGCTTACTCCGGTCATCCCTCTTGTTGCTCCCGTTATCGTCTTTTACGCTTGCATGTGGAGTGTATTGGCTTGCAGAAGAGGGGGAGTATCCTGGAGCACTTGGGGAGTACCCTGCGCTCGGGCTGCCATAATCCAGGAAGAAACATTTGGAATCACGACAAAGTTCCTAAGGCGGGCCTACACTATATGCTGATGCGCAGAGATCAGCGCAAGATGAAACTTACCTGTACTGAGGAGAAGTCGGGCTGAAATCCCCAGCGGAGTAAGGGCTGGATAAATGAACAAGCAAGTATGAGCACAAGAAGGCCAAAATATGATCTACTCTCAGAACATAATAATAACCAGATCCAATTACGTTTCGGCCACGAAAATGGCAATCCTCAGAAGGAAGATAGATGACAACTTATATTTTAGGCACATAGCCATCCAAATGAGACTCCCAAGTCCCAATTCCAACCATGGACACTTTTAAGACACTAGGGAAAGATTGATTGTCAAGAAAAGAATGAGACGTTACCCGCTGGGACTGTAGGTCGGACTTGATGGGGAGTACGTTGGAGATGTAGGCGAGTATGAGGACGATGTCGGACTGACACAAAAACAGATCATGTTCATCAGGCAGATCACAAGAGACATCCAATTTGCCAAAACATCCAACTCGGAACTACATGAATCACAGAACAATGCAAGCTGCAAATCTTACCTGTAATTTGGAGATGTAGGACTGTATGGACTGGCTGTTGACAGTCTCGGGCTACTCGGAGAGTATGCCAGTGACGGACTATACTTCGCCATCTGGGGATTATAACTGGGGGAAGTTGGGCTGTAGCTTGGAGATGTAGGACTGTAGCTCGGAGATGTAGGGCTGTAGCCAGGAGATGTAGGGCTATAAGCTGGAGAAGTCGGGCTGTATGATGGAGACGTAGGACTGTAGGACGGGGAGGTCGGACTGTAGGACGGGGAGGTCGGGCTGTATGAAGGGGAGGTCGGGCTGTATGCCGGGGAGGTTGGGCTATAGGAAGGGGACGTCGGGCTATAACTCGGGGATGTGGGGCTATAACTGGGAGAAGTAGGGCTATAAGATGGAGATGTGGGACTGTAGGATGGTGAGGTAGGGCTGTAGCTAGGAGAGGTCGGAGAATATGAAGGACTGGTCGGAGAGTATGCTGGACTGGTTGGACTATAGCCTGGAGAGCTGGGGCTGTAGGTAGGAGATGTCGGGCTATATCCAGGAGACGTGGGGCTGTAACCTGGAGAGGTAGGGCTGTAGCCGGGAGAAGTGGGACTGTAGCCGGGTGAAGATGGACTGTAGCCTGGAGAAGAGGGGCTGTAACCTGGAGATGATGAGGGCGAGAACGGCATGCCGCCCACATAAGGCGAAAACTGAGCATCCGTGATGGGTGATAACCTCAGGTTCGGGCTCAGCATGGGAGACATCATGCTGTCATGGAAAGGAGTTCCAGTAAAAGGAGAGCGTGCAGGGGTCATCCCAAAGTCAAGCGTCTCCATGTAACTTGGGAGCTGGAGTTCGATGGCATGCTTCAACATCTCGTCGTTGAGATACAAAGCGCAGTCTCCAGTCCCAATTGGTGCCAACTGACCAAGCATGATGTTCTCAGTGACACCTTTCAAGTTGTCTGACTCAGCATATACAGCGGCATCGAGCAGAATGTCCACAGTTTCTTCAAAGGAGCATCTCATCAACGGACCCGTATCATTTCTATTGATACCATGACGTGTAATTGCCATCAAATGCCCCCGATAAGTCATGGTATCACAGAGAATAGCAAGATGTCTGTAGTTGACATACGATCCATCGAAAGAGATGACAACCCGCAACTCATCCAAAAGAGAGCGACGAACTGCCTCAATTCCAAGAACTTCGATGACCTCAATCAAGTGGTTGCTCGTCGTCCTTGTTGCATCCACACCCTCATGACACATGACAGCCAACAGGTTCACACCCTCAGTATCCAGCATCCACTCGGTTTCCGGCTTAAAGCCATCAGTCTCTTCAAACTTGTTTACCTTCCCATTCTTGATGAACACCTTGTTAATGTCTGGTATTCCCCGAAGAGCCATTTCCGTCAGCATATTGCTCTCAATCTTCTTCAAGAAGACATCATCTTCAGCTGATTCATCAGTCAGCTCTCCCTTCGGAGCATCGTCATTCATAATACGGATACGGAGGATGAGCTTATCAGCATTATCATCATTGAAGATACAATTCAAGTCATCATCAAATTCAAGGTTGATTTTCTCCGCAATGTCAGCCATGCTAAGCTTTTTGTCAACCATCATCTCACGATTCAACTCGATACGAAGCAGCCATGGTGAGATCTTTTCAGGGGCAATTTCTTCATCAGGCATCTCATAGTAAGACCTCACGAAATCTATATCCTCATCAATAATCGTGCTCGTCGGATCCGGATCATACCAGACTTCAGTTGCCTGAGTCACGCTACGCAGAGTGGTGTACTCCAAAGCACACTGAACGTTTTTGGCACTCTCCTTTGTCTTGTTAACTTCCGGCTTCAGATAGACCGAAAGAGAAGGTGTTTTTATCTTTTTGGCCACATTGATAATTTCCCTCAACCTTGGGACACCGAGGGTAACATTCTTTGCACTGACACCAGCATAATGGAAGGTGTTAAGGGTCATCTGGGTTGCAGGCTCACCAATAGATTGAGCAGCAACACAACCGATCATTTCGCCAGGTGCAACCAGTGACTGCAGAAAACGTGATTCAATCTCACCGATAACCCATTCGAAGGCTTCCCGAGTGAGCCTGTACTCCTTCAACACCCTTTTGCTAGCAAAAGTGCTCCGAAGCAAAATCCCAAAGAAAAGCGTGGCATTCTTTTGAGCTTCCACGCTCAACAGATCCTCACCGGGCACAACCTTTAACCTTTCTTGAAGTTTATCAACAGCCTCCACAATTTCCATGGGGTGCATATCAGAGGATCGCCTGAGATCAATCTTAAACGTTTTCTGAGCATTCCAGATTAGCCTCTTCAGATTGACAGGCAAATACCAACTGTTATCACCAGTTGTAGCAATCTCTGTTCCTAGCTGATATCTATCTGCTTCCAGTTTCTGAACTTCAGCATCAAACACATTTCGGAACTCTCTGATGGTCCTCAGATCTTCAACATGCTCTGGCAGCATGTAATCTGGGTTCCAATTTTCATCATCTATCTCATATCTAAAAACTCTGTCAAATTCTGTTTTCTTCATCTTCAGAGAATCCAATTTCTGGGATTCAATCCAGACAGCATCCATACCATCTTCACCGTAAAGAAATTGGATCACATCTCCTAATGAATTCCTGACAGTCCCATCATATTTCACCATAATGTCCTCCATAGCCTTCACCAAACGCCTCTGGATATATCCAGTCTCAGATGTCTTGACTGCAGTATCAATCAAACCTTCTCTACCACCCATAGCATGAAAGAAAAACTCCTGAGGAGTAAGACCACGCAAGTACGAGTTCTCGACAAATCCACGACTCTCTGGACCATAATCATCTTTTGTGAAATGGGGCAGGGTACGATCAATGAACCCAAAAGGAATCCGTTTACCCTCAACATTCTGCTGACCCACACAAGCAGTCATCTGAGATATGTTAATGAAACTTCCTTTCGACCCAGCAGTAACCATTGCCTTCAGATTATTGCTTTCAGACAAGCTCTTCTGGGCACTATTACCAGCATCATCACGAGCCTTATTCAACACCTGGAGGATAATAGGCATTTTAGACCCAAATAGAGCTTTTAACAAACAACTAAGATAAAATCCCTAATCAACAACCAGAAGAATAGCCAAGCCAGACCTGGTTCACTTTGTTTTCAAAAGATTCCATCACTGTTCGACCTGGTTCCGCCTCAAGTTTCTTCTCTTGTGCATCTTTAATAAGCCTTTTCACTTCCTCTTTGGCAGTAGAAATGGTTTCATTAATTTTCTCCATGGTTGCAGCATCAGCAATTGTATCACCAATCCCAATGCTGAAACCATTCTGTAAAAGCCAATAATTTACCAGCCACTGAGTGTGCCCTAAGAATTTACGGGCAGCATCAGGTCCAACCTCTTCCCTGCAAACAAGCATTGCACGGAAAAATTAAAAATGAGCTATTACCAGTGAATAATTAAGTAATCCAAGCAGCAAAATCAGTCCATCCAAGGATTGGATAGATAAAATAAGATTTTCACATTAGCTAATACAACCCACGTGACTAAACTTCAGCAACCCCTTTGCAAGAATTACTATTCTAAGACAAAATCTCATACCAGATGACATGGATGAGACTTCCCGTTGATGTCCCCAATGCTTTCTTGCAAAGAGTTCCAGAGAGCAGCTCCCCCTTTTCAATCCGTACTTGAGTATCACCTGGAGTTATAAACCCTGTTTCCGAATCTAAATGCCACGCAGAATTTCTCAAGAGATTGATTTGCTTGGGTATAATCAGATTAAAAACTTGTTTTCCAGTCCAAATTGGTCTAGGCTTCAATATAGCCGGAGCAGGGACTTTCCCGTCAAAATCTTCCCACCACATCAAGATGTTCATGAAAACATCCTGCAGATTCATAAAATTAATATACCAGGGAAAACAGGAATTGACAAACACAAGATAGCAGATACAAAGATCAGTATTGAGAATATAACCTTCTCAATAAAAGTATCCCTCTTGGTGATTTTGCGACATCCCAAAAGAGTATCCTGCACAATCCCCATCACAGGTCTATTTGATTGAGGTGAGACAATGCATTTGGGAACCATCATCAGCTCTAAAACTTCCGCTCTAGTTTCAAAGGACTGGGGAACATGCATATTCATTTCATCCCCATCAAAATCAGCATTGTAAGGTGAAGTGACAGATAAATTCAACCGGAATGTTGAATATGGCATAATCTTGATCCTATGCCCCATGATGGACATTTTGTGCAAACTGGGCTGACGATTGAAGAGAACAAAGTCTCCATCATTCAAGTGTCGCTCCACCTGGAAAGCAAAGAATTCCAAATTGTAAACCCTATCCAACACAAAACAATGGGAAAGAAAGAGAAAAATTGCACTAAGTACCTTGTAACCCAGTTCTAGATGTTGATCACTACTTTTCTTCAAAAACCGCAGATCAAGTCTCTGCCCATCATCTCTAATAATATACTTCGCACCAGTTTTACCAGGAGGAGGATGAGGACCGTATTCAACAAGTTCTTTTAACCTGCCCAGTAATCATGGATTGAGAAATGCCTAAAGATGCTTTGAAAATTTTACATGGAAAGCAATCATTCCAAACCTTTCAATGTTGTATGGGGTCACAGTCTCTGGATATGTAAGATTCAATGCGATACTCCAAGGTACCCCCAGCTCATCAATGTTGATATTTGGATCTGGAGTGATGACTGTTCGAGCAGAAAAATCAACCCTTTTCCCCATGAGATTTCCTCTTATCCTGCCTTCTTTAGCCTTAAGCCTACTACAAATCGACTTGATAGGTCTCCCAGACCGCTGGGTTGCCTGAAAATCAGAAAGGGAACTCCCGAGTAATTACCCAGAAGGACAAGAACAGAAATATCTCCGATGGAATGGAAGTGTAACAGACCCTCGGTTGTCCAGGCAGTTCATTATCAAAATATGTTGCGATATGGAACTGCAACAACTGAGCAAACTCTGATATTATGTGTGCTGGAGCACCATTTCTCTCTTGTTGCTTCAGATTCTCATTATGTCGTATGATCATTGCCAACTGGTGCGTCAGATCATCCTGTTATAATCCATAACATCAGGTCGTACCATATATTGCTCTTTGGAAACTTCAAGGCAACAATAGTCTTAAATAGCAGTAGATCAGCTAAAAGAAGGATCACATAGAAGCAAAAAATAAATGGCTAACCTCGCTTCTTGAGGAAGTGTCCATCATTACAGACGGCCTCACAGGTGGTGGAGGAATAGGAAGAACTTGTAAAATCATCCAGTCTGGACGAGCATATTTGGGGTTTAGGCCAAGCATCTGGCAGTCCTCGTCACTGATTCTCTTGAGTACACTAAGAACCTAATGACCATGCTACAAATCATGAGAATCATGCAACTGCATTAGTTTATAAAATCAACCAAAATATGGAAGTACCCTTTCCGCAGAAAGTGTCTGTTTTCTTTCTACAGGTTCCGGAAGTTGCTCTTGGTCATCACTTCTCTTCCTCTGGGCCTTATATTCGGCAATCATTTTCATTCCTTCAATGGTGAGCTTCGGCTGTTGCGCTCCACAGCCACCACGACTTTTTTTCACCGGCTCATCTGATTCCTGACCTTTCACATCAATATCATCTCCACCTTCACATTTTGTTTTGTTTTTACATGCATCTAGAATCTTCTTCAGACGGTTTTTAGGATTCCTGATTCTCATTGCTTGTTTAAACTTGTGATCATCCTGCAGTAACAACAAATGTAAGAGCAACCTCAGACCCTGCCATGAGAAAACCATCCTCGGACCCAGTATCCCATTTTATGAAGAGCCTTGCTTATACGCAGCAAACAACTCTATATAATCATCTGACTCCAGCTTATTTAAGGAAAAACTTGATATTAACATAATATTGAGATTTATCTTCATCTAAGAACTGGTTCCCAAATAAACAAGACGGCCTCCATTCCAATATACTCAAATGAATAATACTCTGAAAACTTTCCGCCACTTCTCTACGTGATATCAAGCAGAGGTTTTTAAGGGTAAATAGAATGCAGAAGATGACCACAGCTGATCAATCAGCACAATTATCACCTACAAAGAACTCCAATCAAGGCCATCCAGTTAACCGGGCAGATAACAGATTTTGTTTCGACAATGCATACAGAATTGACAAAAGAAATATGATAATGATACAGCCAAAAACTGACCTCATCGGCAAGAATTTTTGAGCAGTTGAAGCAGACACAGCGCATGATGCTCAAAACAGTCTTCATAAATCCTATGTGAAACATTGGCTTGGCAAGCTCAAGGTGCCCAAAATGCCCTGGACACTCGGCCATGTTAGCAGTACATGTCTCGCACTTCAATTTCTTGTCAATTGTTCCAAGACGAGGATCACTCAAGCCACCAGGCTTTGGCTTCCCCCGTTCTGTTGTCTCACTATGCTCTATCTGTATGACAGACATTTGCCTCTGCACATACAAGGAAAGAAGAGGTATTTGTAATCAATAACTCTTCACTAAACAATCAGAAGAATATAAAATGCATATCCTTTCGATTCTCGAACAATGCAATACAGGACCCATCAGATGAATCTCCCTCGCTCCCTAATCCCCAATACATGTTAGAGACATACAGCTCGATCATTATTATTTTTTATTGCCAAACAAGAATCACCACAGCCAACCTCATTTCCAAAAAAAAAAACAACTTCAGACTCCCGTCCCTAGTTCAAACCAAAGCATCCTAAGCACATTCCTGCCAAAAATGTGAAATTACCTGACAACATCACTGACTACATCAATTTCCACAATTAAATCGAACAATTCTGTTATAACATCACCAAATTACTTTCCAACAAGTAGAACCGCAGCAAAAAAAAGATCCTGAAACCGACTCCATGGAGACAGCCTACTTCGATCACTTCTCCCCCGCAAAAAACCACATGTCCAACCATCAGAATCCAAAAACACCACCACTTCAGCCTCAAGAAGGCCACATCGCCACGAGCAAAATCGGAACATTCGTTCCAGAAGCAAGTCGACAGCCGGGGAAGAAGAAAACTGAGACCAAGAAGCAGGAGAAGGAGATTACAATCTCGTCGGGGCTGAGGATGCCGAACTGGACCGTCCGGACCTTGGCGACCTCCGCCGGCGAGAAGGGGAAGCGCGAATCCATCCCTGACTCCGGTCAAAATCGAGTGGTATCAAACCTCTAGGGTTTCGGAAATCCTTCTTTTCCCCCAATCGATCGTCCTTCAGTTCGTTTCCCTCTTTCGTGGGGGTGGTCAAAGTCTTGCTTACTCGGGCAAGTTCAGTTCGAGCAGAGTATGTATTTGGGCGGTTAGAGAGGGAGAACTCACGCAGGAGAGAACATCCCTTCGACCCCAAACCCGCCGAAGGAGCGAGAGAGATCTCAACGAAAGGAGAACCGTTGGGGGTCGAGGGCATATTTATAGGCGGGAGGAAGGGACGACGGCCCTAGCGCTGCTTCTTCACCACGCAATGAAAATGGGCCGTAATTTAGGCCACAGTAGGCCCAATAAGGGGAGTAGGTGTGCTCTCATTTTGGGCCTGTGGATATCGGCCCGTTACATATATAGGATAGCATTAGGGATGATGATTGTTGTGCAAGCTTGAGGGGGCAAATGTCGAGACCAATATCCGCTAGAGCTACACCTGTACGGAAACAAACGAGGAGGAAACACATAATATGGACAGCCCAGCCCGCATGGGCGGCATTTACAAAAGCTCGGACTGCAGCCACAAGTTCAACCTGCCGGTCAAATCCTCTAAAGAATTCGATTGTGTTTTCAGGGGGGAAAGTTAGGTCGGATCGGTGGCCATTGATTGAGTGGGTCTGGGTCGGTATTAGTTTGTTTATAGCAAGACACCGACCTTGACCTTTGATCCTCAGCTTCTCTTGTACTCCTCCTTGCAGGGAAGAGTGTGTTTCCGTTTTCGTCGACTGAAGGGAGGGAAAATGAAGGCGTCGAGCGCCAGGTGTGCTGTGATCGTCCCCCCACGGCCCCCTACGTTGCCTCGGAAGAGGCCGGCCGCGACGGAGAGCGTCACCAACAGGGAGATTGCGAGGTACTGGAGGCAGAGGCGGATCGAGGAGGAGGACCACCTCCTCGCTGCCATCAAGGCCGCCGCCAGAGTCCGCGCCAGGAGGCTCTCGGTGATTTACTCGACACGTCCCTCCCGATCACCAACGCCAGGGTACTGATTTCGATGAGTTTTCACTGATCTTGCCGCAGGAGGACGAGTACAGGCGATTCGTGGAGTCACTTGAGGAAGCCGACTGCCGGGACGAGGAGACAAGCCGAGGCGCTGAACGGAGAGCTGAAGATGGCAACGAAGCGCGGCTGATAATCATGGATTGGTTGAGCTTGTTTTTTTTCCTTCAAGTGACCCCTGGGCGTGAACCACTGAACCAACGAGGATGGTGGTGACCTTGAAATGTGCAGGTGGACCAAGAGCAAGTACGCGTACCTGAATCAGCCGGCGGTCGGTTCCACGGAGACACCACCGAGGAAGAGAATGGCGGACTACAGGGACAAGGGCAGCAACAACTACACTTCCAGTTGTTTCACTTTCAAGCCAGACGTCTCCCCCGTCCTTGGGGTATTCTAGGGTGCAGTCATCCTGATTGCCGCTGGACATGTTCGTCGTTGTCGTTGTCGGGTTGTATTGGGGGGTTAATGCCGTAAAATCGCGTTTTGTCATTTTGTAATAAATTAATTATCTGCCGTTTCAACGTGGGGGTGGATTGGCTTGGATTGGCTTGTTCCACGTCAATACAAATTGGTTTGTTAATTATGCACTCTCCGCCCATTAAACATCGACCTGCTCATTTCCATCCATCTATGTTCACATTATTATTATTATTTTTATTACATGGGTTTTTGTGAGTTTTGTACGGAAATACGGTTAGTTCTAAAAAAAATTTACGAAATACGGTCCCAGTTTCGTAAAATACGATTTTACCGTCGAAGGGGCGCGTTCTGAAAACGCGCTCGTTGAATTACAAAGAGGGCGCGGTCTCAAAACGCGCCCTCCGTGTGCTTGAGTGAGGGACGGGTTTAAAACCCGCCCCTTTATACATGCAGGGGCGGGTTTTGGAAACCAGCCCTTTACGTATTCCCCGACCCAACCCAAACACGAGAGGGGGATGGGGGGAATGCGTCTAAGTGTACATGGGGCGCGGTCTCAAAACGCGCCCTTCAACAGGCCGTCGCCCCAGTCCCCCCTCTCGTTTTGGGCGTCTGACCGGCGTCTGACCGGGGGCGGGTCACTCCCCCCCGTCCCCGTCCCCCCTTCAACACTTAAGCCGTCCCCCCTGTCCCCCCTTCTACCTTAGGCCACTCCCCCCTGCCCCCTAGGGACGGGTACCCGCCCCTCCTGGGGACATACAAGGGGCCGGTTTTCTCCCCCCATCTCCCCCTTCAACACTTAGGCCGTCCTCCCCTGTCCCCCTCGTCTCCCCTGTCCCCCCTTCTACCTTAGGCCACTCCCCCCTGCACCCCCAGGGGCGGGTTTCCAAAACCCGCCCCCCGTCTGACAATACAACAATGCGATGAAAAACTTTTCATCGCCCCCTGTTTCAACAAACACAATTAACCGAACTAACTTCGAAACTATCCATTGATAACATCTATACATCCAACACCCAACTTCGAAACAATCCAACATCTAATAACAAAGCCAACGTCCATACATAACGTCCAACATCTAACGTACAAAGTTTAACATCCAAATTCCATATCAGTAATGTTCCCTACGCCTCGTCGATTTCCTCCTAACGTAAGGCCTGACGACGGGAACTTCTGGAACTTGAGGCTGCTCCGATGGAACATCCGGGTACAGTTGCGTAATTTGAGAAGTTCCTTCTCCTTGTTGCAAATGGTCGTACCTGAAGAAGTTATATTAGTTGAGTTACAAAGGTTTAAATCAATCTTAAATCGAATAACTTACCCGAATTCTCTTGGCCATTTAATCGGAGCTCCCAGTGTAGAACTAGACCCAACCTCGAAGTAAGGAGTGCCATAATCGCCATAAATATGAGAAACTTACGAGATGAGCATGCCTTCTCATACTTCATGGCCCTCCTCGTCAAATACGGGGTCGTCGTATGTCCGTGGCTCCTCCTCATGTTCATGCTCTTCTTCCGCAACGTCCATATGATGAGGATGATCTTCCTCCAAATGATCTTCCTCCTCCATATGCTGTCCACCTTGCGGGATGAACTCGTATGCATGTTGATCTTCCAACCCGCCGGTATGACCATACAATCTTACCGGTGCATACTCCCGCATCATTTCCATGGATTCCTTGGCAAGAGTAACGAGTTCCGGCTGGTCAAACCGAAGCTTTATCTTTCGGAAGTTCTTCATCTATATGAGGAATATAGGTTAAAGTTGAAAAATGAATGAGAAAATCTTATGAGGTGCTCATACTCAAAAACGACTTACCAATGTGCCTAGCATGGAGCCGATGTGCGATATGTGCTGCCTGGTGTGCTTGGCATACCATTTTGAGTATCTATCGGCAGACTCCCAAAACAGCGGCTCGACAAACACTCGATGGATCTCTCTTCAGTTGTTCATGGTCTTCCCGCGTAAATCTATCCGATGGAGTGCCTTGCTTGTGTCACAATCTTCCGGCACGAGTCGATGATCGCCAAACTGATGAATCACTCTATCCGGGTAATGCCACTCCACGATGTAGAAGCAAATCAGAGGGAGTCTTGCACGCCAGAAAGCCTCACCAAATCGGTAGTAATCAGGAAGCATGGCTACCAACTCATCCGGGTAAGGATGCCAAATAATCTGCATATATCAATGTGAATGTGTGAGAAGAGTTCGATATAAACAAATGAATTTGTTAGTTATAGAAGTTTACCTGATCCATGCTCTGCTTATCGAATGCCTCTCTGTAGGAGGAAAGTACATGGGTGGACACCGTGCGTACATCCTTCGCAACGGCTCAGCGATGGCTCAAAGGCATATCTTCCACAAATGGGGTACGAAGTCTCAGAGGTGCTATATGAGGGAATCTATCTCATGCCCAAATCTGTAGTAGTATCAAGGGACCCTTTATCTGATATGCCTTGTGGTGAGCCGCCTTACTCAAACTCCTGTAAAGCCACGCAACGCATGCACTTCCCCAACTATAATTTCCAGCCCTCTCAAAGTCAGCTAGCAGAGGCAACCAGAATAAGTGTAATAAACTGTCTGACTTCGTTGTGAATAGCATCCCGCCAATCAACTGCAAAATGTATGCCCTCGTATGCATCTGCACTAACTCCTCAGGGGCCTCTATAGGGATCTCACCAAAATTTGCAGCCAGCCAGCTCAGTCTAATACGACCAGACCTAATGTTGTCACCCCTAGGTATCCGGCCTAATAACTCTAGATACACCGTCTCATTAGATACGAATGTATCTGCTATCACCGCATCACCATCTACCGGCAAACCTAGCTGAATTGCCACATCCTGAAGGGTGATAATCATCTCACCGTGCAACATATGAAAGGCGTGCGTCTCCGGCCTCTAGTGTTCCGTAAATGCTCTAATGAGGGCCCAGTCCAATGATATGAACGGAAGCTTAGCCACTCCATAAAATCCCGCTTGACGGAGGTAAACGTCCATCTTGGGATCGGTAGCACCTCCCTTCAGTGATTTCTCTATCCGACGGCAAGTTAGAACGTTATTATGTAAATAAAACACGAATTCGTAAACAAGGTACGAATACATGAAAGATATAATGTAAACAAGGTACGAATACACGAATTGATATACCACACTATATCCGGCTTCCCATACAGCCGTCGATCGATGCTCTCCTTGAGCATCAAGAACACTTGTGTTTCTTGGTCCTGGACGCATTTTCCTGTTAGACAATATAACAACAAGGGTTACAAACAAACACAACTTAACCATAAAATCAAAGATTGAATAAACATTGAATAAACACTTACAAAGATTCCTATTAGGATAACTACGTCGGTTATGACCTTCCTTTCTACATAACCCACAACTAGTTGTTTGAGATTTTTCCTTGATATCCATTTCATTACGTATACGGGATGACCGTGGACGCCCTTTTGGTCTGACTCTTGTAGGATCGGGATTGACTCTCGGGAAAGGATATTCCGGCCAATCATCTTTGCAATCAAAAGAATGCCATTTCGAGGCATATACGGCCTTCTGACACTCGAATGAGTAGAAATGACTAATCACAGCGGTATGATCTACATGCATGTGAGCATAACATGCCAAAGCATGCGAACAAGGAATGTGATAGATTTGCCACTTCTTGCAGCTGCATTTCCGCGCTTGAAGAAACACATACTTGAGTCGATGTTTTCCTCTAGTTTTCACGTCAAATCTACCCTCCTGTCGATCGAGAAGCACTACTTCGTACCGTTTGGCCTTCTCGATACATTTAAACAACCGATTTGTACAAACACTTGTAAAACTTTCGCTAATTCTCAACGCAGAGTCTGCATCATCCCGTCTTGCTATCCAGTATGACACGCAATTATACCATATTTTCCGAACAAGAGCCGAAACAGGAAGATTTCTGGCACCTCTTATAACGGCGTTCTAACTATCGCTCAAATTCGTAGTCATAAGACCATATCTATAAAAGCCATCCCGACTCAAACACCACTGCTCTTCATTCATCTCGGCGAAAAATTCTCCAGCTTCTGGCATTGATGCAAACAAGCTTCTCATAATGTTTTTGTGCTTCACAGTCATCGATTTCCTCGCTGTGGCTATCAACTTCCTCTTACAAGCAACATTTTTATATCTGGTATTGAAATTGCTTGCCACATGTCTAAGACAGAAGCGCCAATGCGCAAATGGCGGGTTCCAACCCACCTGCGGATCATTCACAGCCGCCTGAATGCCAGCATGTCTGTCGGAAGTCAAGCATACTCCTCCCATCCTATCACCAACAACATATCCCTTAAGACATCTCAAGAACCAACTCCAAGAATCATAGCTTTCCTCATCAACCAGTGCAAATGCAAGCGCCACAATATGGTTATCCCCGTCCATAGCACAAGCAATTAAGAGTTTATGCCTATATTTACCATATAAAAATGTGCCATCTATACTCACAACTGGCCGACAATGAGTAAATGCCTGAAGATATTGTCCAAACGCCAAAAAAGCCTCTGAAACTGTAATACTTCCACATCGCCAAGATTATAAGTTGCACCACAATCAACAATTGTTCCGGGGTTGGCAATTCTAATTGCATTCATAAGATGCGGCAACTCGTTATAAGATTCATCCCATTCGCCATATTCAACTTCAATTCCTTCCTCTTTGCATCCCATACTCGTCTCCGAGTTACTTCGTACCCAAATCTCTCCTTTATTACATTCCGTAGGAACGAAACTTTCACTTCAGGAGATTCTCTAACAAAAGTATGGAAGAGGGGAACCATAAAGTTACAGTCAAGTCGATCATGATCTTGAGAAAGCATTGCATTTAAACATGTATGCGCCTCACCAACGATGGTTATTTCAAACTCATCATCACAAGCACGTTGAATCGCGCGTAATCTCCACTTGCAATCAGAACCAACCTCAGAACAAAACACAGACCACGTCGTCTTATCTGACTCCACAATTTCGTAGTTATAATGGTTCTTGATATGGAACATATTCACCGTATGAATGAGATGGTTCTTATGCTTGAAACGCGTCCCGTTACGAAATTCAACCACAACGTCTGGATCGTCCGTCATCCTAACTTCCTCATTATCCTCGAAAATCACCTTCCCAGTATCGCCACTGTCTAGATAGAATGGTAGAGGTTTTTCCAACCGTTTCTTCCTAGAAGGACCAGCCTCATTAACCCCCACATTGTTATCCTCGTTCCCTAAATCAACTCCGTTAAACATTTCATCATCAGTATCTGCGTCCTCATCGGAATTCACTATTGAATCAACGATATGATTCTCATATCGCCGATAAATACTTTCGTTTAGAACGTCTTCATCGCCCACATCACGTTCTAAATCTTCAAACGGATCACCCTCTTCATAATCGTCTCCGTAATCATTACCACCATCATCATCCATATCACCATCCTCCTCATTCCCTACATTACCACCATATCCGCTACACCCTTCATTCACCGGTACAAATCCACGTAAATTTCTACTAACTTCGAAATTTTCCATTCTCTCTTGCACCACATTTAACCCATCATCCACATTCACTCATATGGCTTGCATGTTACTACCGTGCTTACTTCTTGAATTTGTCAGCCTCCCTTCATTGCTAGAATTCCCAGAAACTGATATCACATATACTTCTTGAATGCGGTCACTATTTGACATCACAAACTCACACAATAACCTAACATCTTCATCATTACCAATCGGTACTAGCACAAAATTTATGCCGGAAGGACCATACGAAGGAACGGGATATCTATGACATATTTCCAGCCTACTCCCTTCGTTTAATCTCATTGTATTAGCAATAACCCTTTCGAATTGGACATAGTCCACATCAGCAGGTACCTTTATACGTTTCACTGGACCCCTATTATAACCTACTCCTTGACTACCATGAATAACTTTCCCATGACCATACAATAACAAATGAACTTGCGCCATTGAAACGTAAGGGAAAACTTACGTGAAATCGCTACCTCTCGAACTTAATAATACCTACAACAATTGAAGCAACGTATAATTAATCATCAAAATTATAATACCAAACAACAATTCAAATAATACCATCCAATAATTCTGAATAATCAAATCAATTTATAAAATTATATCCTAAATAATCAATCCTAAATTTCTATCCTAAATTTCTATATTAAATTTGTAACCTAAATTTCTAACCTAAATAATTACCTTTAAAAAAAACCTAAATAATTAAACTTACGGGCGATAATCGGATGTCGGACGGGCGGAGATCGGAAGTTGGATGTCGGAGGTCGGAGGACGGACTGGGGGAGGACAGAAGACAGGGAGGACGGGGGACGGGGCGAACCGAGGTCGGAGGTGGGGAGGATGGGCACGGGGCGTAGGAGGACGGACGACGGCGGCGTAGGAAGTGGGAAGTCGTCGGACGGGGCGTTGGAGGTTGCTGCGTCGGAAGTCGGGGGCCGGGGGTCAGAGGAATCGATGGAGGGAGGTTGGAAGTTTAGGAAATTAGGGTTTCTTACCCGATTTCGGGAGATATGTCCGTCGAGGCGGCCCTTACTGTTTTATTGGAGGGGCGGGTCCCGTCTGACGCCCAATGGCCTTGTATGTCCCCAGGAGGGGCGCGGGGGGGACGACCTAAGTGTTGAAGTGTTGAATTGCAACCGATTTGTACGAACTTACATGTAAAGTAAGTAATAAAATGAAGTTTTTAAAAATTCATTGAACTTGCAATCCTTTCAAGTGGTATCAGAGCTCAGGTGAATTTTGGAGTGATAAGGGTGGATTTAAATTAATTCTCGAGCTCGAAATTGCATATAGGATGCATGCGCATGTGATGGGGTGTGCCGGAATGGTATTCGAATGCGCGGGATTGGGTCTTGTAAGGAAAAAGTGAAGATGAATGTCGCGGGTTTCCATCGGATTGTGTGTGGATGGTGTGACATGATTGGGGGTCGAACGGGGACTCGAAACGGAATGGGATTGCGAAAGAGATGTGGAACGGAAACGAGGGGCGTATTGCCCTCGGAAATGGAACCTAAAAAGGGTGAAATCGCCACGAGCGTCGGGGAAAATACTCATGGAATTCGATGATGGAACCATAGCCATGTGATTCCAAGATAGTGATGAGACGGGCCGATGGTGCAACGGAGCCTCATGCTAAATACGAAGGGATGAACGGACCAACGGCTTGCGGAAAACATTAAGGATGCGGGAGACCTTAAATGGGCAATGACCTTGCGAGGGCACGGCCGAATGTGTGACCGAACGAATACTCGATTGGGGTGACTTTAGAAATGATTATGCGCCCAAATTGCTAAGTATTGTTGATGCCCGTACGGACGGTAAATTTGGAGATATACGGCTAATTGTGTAGCCGCGATTGGAGAAGATAATGTTAAGGGAAGATACTCGAATCACGGAGTGAAACCCCTCGGAAGGGGAACGAGATCCCTTGCGGATAAGGGAGTGCCCTTCACAGCATAACCCCGAGGGAGGGGGCCTTTCTTGAATTGACAGGAAACGTGGATAAAGGAAAATGATCCCACCCTTAGACGACGTAAGTGGCCTTGGATTTTGTTGACATGGCCGGCCACCTAGATATCTCTCCCCGAATAAATGAGGGCTGTGGATGAGGAACGCAACGAGAATTTCCACCCTTGGATCATCTAGAGGGGTCAACCAATCAAGGGAACGAGGTTCCCTAAATCAAGGGATTGGGAAATTGATGGAAAGAGGACACAAAAATTTATGGGACGAGACATAATCGATAAAATAATGTGTCCATTTCTCCTTGGAAATGATAAAGACGTCAAGGGGGAGGGAGTAAGGAAGGGAAGGTTGAAATGACATCTCCCCCAACCACATAAACACTCCTTTTCCCCCACGTGGACTTTATAAAAAGGTGAAGGGGGGAAAGTGACGAATCCGCGGCTAAATATCGTAATTGTTGTGGAAGATTAACTAAGTTGGGTATATACTAGAAATGTTAAGTGGTTATGATATCCGTATGGAAGACGGATCCATAGAAATTTCACGGACGAGTGCAGCCACGTTGGCCAGGGCAATGCTCAGGAAGGGCGCTTGAAACAGGGTGCGAAGCCACCGGAACGAGAACGAAATCTTCCGCGAAACGATATGGCGCACCTCAAAGTATAACGGGAAAAGACGAACCCCTACCTGGACGGGAAGGATGCGAACGGGGGGAAAACAAAGGGGCAAGCCTCACCCTTGGATGGTCCAAACCGAACAAGTAATCAAGGGCACGAGGTTCCCTAACTCGAGGAACTAGAGAGTTAAGAAGGAAGGACAAATGAATAGTGGGGAAAAAACCTCATGCGACAACCCATCACTGCCCAAGGGGGAAGGGGGCGCCGGAAGTGGAGAGAAGGGAGGAATTGGGAAGGACAATTGAAATCCTAGGAATGACCTTGAGTGGCAAGGATGGAGACAAAAAGTAATTTCCCGTAAATCAAGGAATATAGCAAAATAATAAAATAATAGCTTGATTGTGGGGATGTGACTAGGTTGATTGTAATAATGATGAATGAGACCTCCCCTAAGGAGTGTTCGGCCCCTACCACCTCCCCCATTCAAGACTCTCACTCACACGCACTCCCTTGAGGACGAGACCGGGGAGATAAAAGAAATGAGCAAGTGAAAGGAGAGTAACTTGGGGGGAGGGGGAATGATGTGACAAGTGGGATTCTAATACCTTCCCAAGGGGTATTTGGTATATCACCTAGTCCACTTCTACCTCCCCATCCGAAACCCTCTCCCTCTTGCACGCCCACCTATAAATTAGCAAACTCGAAGGATGGAAGGGAGGAGAGTATACGAGGGAAACACAGGCAAGGGAACAAGCGTGGAGGGAATGATAAACATGGCGGAACGCCATAAGGGTGCGAATGGTTCCGAGAGTCCACTAGGGAGGACCGGGTCCTCCCATACGGCGAATGACCTCCAAGGAGAGTAACTTAGGGGGGGCAATGATGTGGCAAGTGTGATTGTAATAATGGGAAGGAGTTCCTTCCCAAGGGGTATTTGGTGATCCACCTAGTCCACTTCTACCTCCCCATCCGAAACCCTCTCCCTCTTGCACGCCCACCTATAAATTGGCGAACTCGGAGGACGGAAGGGAGGGGAGTTTACGGGGGAAACACGGGCAAGGGAATAAGCGTGGAGGGAAGGATAAACATTGCGGAACACGGTAAGGGTGCGAATGGTTCCGAGAGTCCACTAGGGGAGGATCAGGGCCCTCCCATACGGCGAATGACCTTCAAGGAGTACAACGGCTTGTTTCACTCGCCTTGCACGTGTACGGAGCCCGATGTGGAGGAGGTTATAAGGTTCTTGCGAGCACTTGAGGAGGAGCTTGGCGCTTCGAGAGGAAACATGGGAGCGGAGATGGAACATGAGGAAGAAAGGTGATGCAAACTTCACCATCTCCCGATCCCAAAAGAGAAGCGTCTGAGGCGGGCAAAGGTGTGCGGAGTGAGGTCACCCTTTTGTTTGGCCTGTGGAAGACACGACGAAGAGCCCCTCTGCCAGCAACGCCGGCTGGTGTGTAAGCGGTGTCGCCTCCCGGGTCATTCTCGTTGGTTTTGTTGGAGCGGGTACCCGAGATGGTGGCGTTATGAGAATGGACGAGTAAGTGTATGGGAATTTGGGTAGCGAGACCCCTCTTATTTTAACTTGAACCGGCCCTTTTCCTTTTGATGTAAATGGGGCAGAGTGCCTTGATGTACAAGGCCTAGTACGGTAGGAAAGAATTAGTGTAAATGAAGGAAGTGACCGTTGTCTCCTTTGTTAAAGGAAAGTAACTTGGGGGGGGCAATGATGTGACAAGTGTGATTGTAATAAGGGGAAGGAGTTCCTTCCCAAGGGGTGTTTGGTATCCCACCTAGTCCACTTCTACCTCCCCATCCGAAACCCTCTCCCTCTTGCACGCCCACCTATAAATTGGCGAACTCGGAGGATGGAAGGGAGGGGAGTATACGGGGGAAACACGGGCAAGGGAATAAGCGTGGAGGGAAGGATAAACATGGCGGAACACGGTAAGGGTGCGAATGGTTCCGAGAGTCCACTAGGGGAGGATCAGAGCCCTCCCATACGGCGAATGACCGCCAAGGAGTACAAAGGCTTGTTTCACTCGCCTTGCACGTGTACGGAGCCCGATGTGGAGGAGGTTATGAGGTTCTTGCGAGCACTTGAGGAGGAGCTTGGCGCTTCGAGAGGAAACATGGGAGCGGAGATGGAACATGAGGAAGAAAAGGTGATGCAAACTTGACCGTCTCCCGATCCCCGCGCGAGAAAAGAGAAGCGTCCGAGGCGGGCAAAGGTGTGCGGAGTGTGGTCACCCTTTTATTTGGCCTGTAGAAGACACTACGAAGAGCCCCTCTGCCAGCGACGCCGGGTGGTGTGTAAGCGGTGTCGCCTCCCGGGTCATTCTCGTTGGTTTTGTTGGAGCGGGTACCCGGGATGGTGGAGTTACGAAAAGGGACGAGTAAGTGTCTAGGAATTGGGGTAGCGAGACCCCTCCTATTTTGACTTAAACCGGCCTTTTTCCGTTTGATGTAAATGGGGCAGAGTGCCTTGATGTACAAGGCCAAGTACGGTTGGAAAGAATTAGTGTAAATGAAGGAAGTGACCGTTGTCCCTTTTGTCAATGGAGAGTAACTTGGGGAAGGGGGGAATGATGTGACAAGAGTGATTGTAATAACGGGGAGGAGTTCCTTCTTAAGAGGTGTTTGGTGTCCCACCTAGTCCACTTCTAGCTCCCCATTCGAAACCCTCTCCCCCTTGCACGCCCACCTATAAATTGGCGAACTCGGAGGATGGAAGGTAGGGGAGTATACAGGGGAAACACGGGCGAGGGAATAAGCGTGGAGGGAAGGATAAACATGGCGGAACGCGGTAAGGGTGCGAATGGTTCCGAGAGTCCACTAGGGGAGGATCAGGGCCCTCCCATACGGCGAATGACCGCCACGTAGTACAAAGGCTTGTTTCACTCGCCTTACACGTGTATGGAGCCCGATGAGGAGGAGGTTATGAGGTTCGTACGAGCACTTGAGGAGGAGCTTGGCGCTTCGAGAGGAAACATGGGAGCGGAGATGGAACATGAGGAAGAAAAGGTGATGCAAACTTCACCAAAGTGTATGGGAATTGAGGTGGCGAGACCCCTCTTATTTTGACATGAATCGGCCCTTTTCCTTTTGATGTAAATGGGGCCGAGTGCCTTGATGTACAAGCCATAGTACGGCATGAAAGAATTAGTGTAAATGAACGAAGTGACCGTTGTCATTTTTGTGAAAGGAGAGTAACTTGGGGGGGAGGGAAATGAAGTGACAAGTGTGATTGTAATAATGGGAAGGAGTTCCTTCCCATGGGGTGTTTGGTGTCCCACCGAATCCACTTCTACCTCCCCATCCGAAACCCTCTCCCTCTTGCACGCCCACCTATAAATTGGCGAACTCGGAGGATGGAAGGGAGGGGAGTATACGGGGGAAACACGGGCAGGGGAATAAGCGTGGAGGCAAGGATAAACATGGCGGAAAGCGGTAAGGGTGCGAATGGTTCCGAGAGTCCACTTGGGGAGGATTAGGGCCCTCCTATACGGCGAACGACCACCAAGGAGTACAGAGGCTTGTTTCACTCGCCATGCACGTGTGTGGAGCCCGATGAGGAGGAGGTTACGATGTTCTTGCGAGAACTTGAGGAGGAGCTTGGCACTTCGAGAGAAAACTTGGGAGCGGAGATGGAACATGAGGAAGAAATGGTGATGCAAACTTCACCATCTCCCAATCCCCGCGCAAGAAAAGAGAAGCGTCCGAGGCGAGCAAAGGTGAGCGGAGTGAGGCCACCCTTTTGTTTGGCCTGTGGGAGACACCACGGAAAGCCCCTCTGCCCGTGATGCCGGGTGGTGTGTAAGCGGTGTCGCCTCCCGGGTCATTCTCGTTGGTTTTGTTGGAGCGGGTACCCGGGGTAGTGGCCTTAGGGAAAGGGACGAGTAAGTGTATGGGAATTGGTGTAGCGAGACCCCTCTTATTTTGACTTGAACCGGCCCTTTTCCTTCTTATGTAAACGGCGCCGATGCCTTGATGTACAAGCCCTAGTACGGCTAGAATTTGTGTAAATGAAGGAAGTGACCGTTGTCCATTTTGTTAAAGGAGAGTAACTTAAGGGGGGGAATGATGTGGCAAGTGTGATTGTAATAAGGGGAAGGAGTTCCTTCCCAAGGGGTGTTTGGTGTCCCACCTAGTCCACTCCTACCTCCCCTTCCGAAACCCTCTCCCT
The DNA here is from genome assembly GCA_023653495.1 of Melastoma candidum. Taxonomy (NCBI): domain Eukaryota; kingdom Viridiplantae; phylum Streptophyta; class Magnoliopsida; order Myrtales; family Melastomataceae; genus Melastoma; species Melastoma candidum. Next base: position 12,155,751 of record CM042881.1, on the reverse strand, counting down.
CTTGCACGCCAACCTATAAATTGGCGAACTCGGAGGATGGAAGGGAGGGGAGTATACGGGGGAAACACGGGCAAGGGAATAAGCGTGGAGGGACGGATAAACATGGCGGAACACGGTAAGGGTGCGAATGGTTCCGAGAGTCCACTAGGGGAGGATCAGGGCCCTCCCATACGGCGAATGACCGCCAAGGAGTACAAAGGCTTGTTTCACTCGCCTTGCACGTGTACAGAGCCCGATGAGGAGGAGGTTATGATGTTCTTGCGAGAACTTGAGGAGGAGCTTGGCGATTCGAAAGGAAACATGGGAGCGGAGATGGAACATGAGGAAGAAAAGGTGATGCAAACTCCACCATCTCCCGATCCCCGCGCAAGAAAAGAGAAGCGTCCGAGGCGGGCAAAGGGGAGCGGAGTGAGGGCTCCCTTTTGTTTGGCCTATGGGAGACACCACGAAGAGCCCCTCTGCCCGCGACGCCGGGTGGTGTGTAAGCGGTGTCGCCTCCCGGGTCATTCTCGTTGGTTTTGTTGGAGCGGGTACCCGGAGTGGTGGCGTTAGGAAAAGGGACGAGTAAGTGTCTGGGAATTGGGGTAGCGATACCTCTCTTATTTTGACTTAAACCGGCCATTTTCCTTTTGATGTAAATGGGGCTGAGTGCCTTGATGTACAAGGCCTAGTACGGCAGGAAAGAATTAGTGTAAATGAAGGAAGTGACCGTTGTCCCTTTTGTTAAAAACTAAAGAAATCTTGTATGGATCGGTGATTAATTGCAAATACGCGAGAAATGATATGATAATCGGAAGTGACGTAAGTTTCCGCGGATGGGAAAACGGTGTAAAACGTTAACACCTTGGGAGTTTACGCATAGAGGACCCTGAATGACATGCTCGGAAAGTCGCGAGAATAAGTCGCAAAAGGACTAGGGTAGAGTACCACACGTGAAAGTGAGCGACCAAGTGCGGAAGGCTAGGGATAGAGGGTCGGATGTGGAAACGCGGAACACGGGTTAAGAAGCGTGTCCAAGTCTTGTCGAGTAAGGACAATTTCGAGGACGAAATTCCCTAAGGGGGCAAGGTTGTAACGACCCGTCTTTTTACTAATTAAAACGATGGTCATTGTGCCATTGAACGGTGAAATGAGTAATAGGAACAAATAGGGAAAATAGATGAGTACGCGGGGTTGACGCATGTGCGCGAATGAGAGTGTGCGCGGGTAAGGTGGGAGGACCAAGGGGCTCGGTGTAATACCTCAAATTAATATGCGGGCCGCGAAAAATTATTTTCAGCCCATATTGAGCCCAACAAAATAGCCAAAGCCCAAGCTCGTTCATGGCCCAAGCCCATCCCTTATTCTTTTAGCCTAAGCCCATCCCATCCTTTTGTTATTTTATTTTTATTTATTTATTACAATCAGTCCCTCTAAGATGCTTTTACACACACACACAAAAATATTTCCCCAAAAGAAATGACTGCGGCATAACAGACGGGACAACACCTCTTCTTCAACCTCTGACGCGCCTCCACACCTGGCCAAGGAATTTCGGCAAAATCACATGATCATCTGCAATGAAGATATCCTGACAACATCCATGGCAGACTGAAGAAGGAGAACTGTTCTGTCCCGCAACGGCCTCCACACAGAAATCACCCTTCAAGCTTCCCAATCAGATCAATTGAATCCCAACAAGGTCAATTCCATTTCAACGAAATTGACTTTCAGCAGAAGGGATAGCTTAACTAGGAAGGAGAAGTTAACGGGGGCAATAAAAGGCAGAAACCAGACCAACATAAGAGGGGGGGAGTTTTCATTTTTCGGAACTTCAGGGCCATCTTCCTAGAGACGACAGAATTCTGAAAAAAAAAACACACCGCAGCTCTTCCTCTGGATGCTTGGAGTCCTCCCGCCTCATCAGTAATATCCATTGCCTCAGCCCCTCAACATCCCTAACCAAGGTAAGGATGGACCAGTGATGCAAGAACTCCCTCGGCGACCAACCCAAGGAGAAGGTTCAATGGAAGCAGCGAGCTTCATCCTTCCCAGGCACGGCAGCAGCGACACCGATCCTCCTTAACGGTTCCAGCATCACCAACTACTGCTGTTAGCGACGATGGACATCCCTCTTGCAGCAATGACGGAGACCGACTTCTTCTCTAGACAACCCAACAAGCTCCACCCGTCCGTCGTTGTCGGGAAGCAGCTTCTAAGCTCCTCGTTGACGCACATCAGCGTCACGAGGAGCTCTCTTTTTGTGTTAATCCGCTTCTTTCAGTGCGTAGGTACCCATCCTGAAGATGGTCCAACCTTCTAGCCGTGAAGATCAATATCTTCAGGGAGAGTGCCTCGTTGCTGTAGCGGAGAACACTTTGGCAGCAACAGTTTCCTTCTAGGCGTCCAACAATGGCTCCCTGTTTTCTCCGACCGAACCAGCCTCCGCAGCCTGTCCCTGGCGATCACCCCAACCCCAGCAGCATCATCTCCGATCTCCCTCAGGGTAGCGGTGAGTACTTCACCCGTATTAGGGACTGACACCCCTCCGGTGCTTCCCCTACTGCAGGTGCTACGACCAGGCCGACCCTGTCTTCAACCTATCCAGACTCGCCTCCCCGACGTTCCTGGTGTAAGCAGTGGAGAGCCCATCTCCCTCTGGCGTTTCCGGGACCCGTAGCAGCGCTTCACACGACGGAGACTGCAGCCGGCGTCCCTGCAACTCACCCCGGATCCGGTCGCTGACGACGATTCCCCTACTCCTTCTCCCCGACGATCAGCCCCTGGCCGCGACTCACTGCTCCGACGACAACGACGCATCCAGACCATTCCCCGGCGCCTCCCACAGCGGTGTATCCGTCCTCCCCTCAGACTCGGCAGCGGCAGATCCCCATGCTCCTTGACGCTTCTCCAATAGCGTGGTAGCAAGCCGTCCTCACCCGTCTTCAGCGTCGGACCAGCGGCAGCTCCGTGGCGCCTCCCACAGCGGCTGTCACTTCTCCCGGGGTTTCTCCGGCCGACCTCCTCTCCAGACGCTCGGCCCAGCCGTACCGGCACACCCCACATCATCCAGATCCGGCGGCGACCAGCTTCCCAGCCTTCCTCTGATGGCATCCCAGCAAGCCGTCTCCTCCCGCTTTCAGATCGGGTCCAACGACGGCGCCCAACTCCTCCCTTCTTCACCAGCCCACGTTACCACCGTCTCCGCCCCGGCCAGGCCGCTGCCGCCGCCTCTCTCTTCATCGAGCCCAGATTCGGCCGTCCCGGAGTCACAACTCGGCGTCCCCACCTCAGCCACCTCTCCCCGGCGAACCCACAGCAGCTCCTCCCACGTCTGCAGCCTTCCCCTAGCGACAACAACCCATCTCTGTCCCGGCGTCCCTCCGACAGGGAGGCAAAGTGGCAGCCCCGACAAACTCATCTTCATCGCCAGCCCCGACAAAGTGAAGCAGATACCCTCCTTCACCCATCTTCATCACCGGCTCGGCAATCGACAGGGAGGCAAAGTGGCAGCCCCGACAAACTCTCTGAGCGAGTTCCCAACAACCACGGCAACTCCCCCTCTTCAACATCACGGAGCGGCAGCCCGTCCTCTTCCTGAACACCTTCAGATCGGGAGGTGGCAATTCGTCTCTCCCCGGCGCCGAACTTCCGCAACTGCAGCGCCCTGAAATGCAAATCCCTGCCGTGCTCGCGTCCCGCTCTTGCATCTTCCCTCTGCCGATCGTCTACAGGTGTGGGTTCTCCAAAGAAAGAGAATAGGGCTGAGAAACGGGCTTCAGACATTTTAAGACCCAAGGGAATTCGGTTTTGGGCTATGAACTCTCCAAAACAAAATGGGCTCTGGTGGGCTGCAGGATTTCAAATCCATAAGGTAATAAGCCCCTTAACATTTCATAATCTTTTTATGATAATAATTTACGTTAAAATAATAATCATTCACTCCTGATCCATTTTTTTAATCTGAGTATATTTTTCTCCGTTTAATCAATTTTTAGGGGTTTTAATGAGTTAAAGTTTAAATGTACATTACTAACATCCATCTCTCTTGGTTTTGCATGTAAAACACGGTGAGACCCTCCGGATATTTTCAAGGATTTACATCAAGGGAAAGTTTTCAATCGAAACGGTAAGACATGTCTTACTAATTCAATTCGATTGAATTTCGTTCAAATTTAATCGATATTAATGGCATCGACATCGACATTGGCATTTGTTTCTTCCTCTACTTTGCATGTAAACACCGAGGAATTTACTACCAAAGAATGTCATCCTTCGACGGCGCGAACGATCGACATCAACGGGCTCACAACGCCCCGTAAGTATCGCTCTTATTTCATTAAGTCCTAATTATTCGTTTCGATTACATTGGGACTTTCTGACCACTTCTTCATTTTTCCTTGCATGTACATCGAGTTATTAATCTCAGAATGTCAACCCCACAATTTCGAAGATTAACTCGAAGGCGCGTGTATCAAACCGCGTGGATCTACCTCGGCCTAAAAAACCGCGGGCTCGAAGGCTTCAAGCAGCCCCGACCTTCAATCAAAGGTACAAAGGGGAGGTACGGGCCTCCCCGAATTTTATTTAAAGCCCACTTGTAACGGATTGCCAGCCCAAGTGTATAGGCCCGCAATCCCCGCCCTTTTATCCAAATACTTGCTTGTGATTGCACGCTTGTTTAGGCTTTTAGGATTACGTCGCAAGTTTGTTTTAATCAAACAAACCTAAATTCGGGTCCAACGCCCGTTAAAACGTCGATAAAAGTCCGACCTACTCCCGGATCGGGCCCAACACCCGTCAATCAAAAGTTAAACTTTTTGGACAAATTGCCACCCTTTTCGCATGTTTAGAAAACAAAGGTTAGTAAATAGGAATCCCCGAACCCAAACTCTGATTTTTTCCGACTTGAAATCACGTTTTTAACTAAGTCGACGGCGACTCCGAACAAAGTTTTCCAAAGTTAAACTAAACTACACCCATTTTTCGGAGCCATTTAGGATGAGGTGACGGCAGACCAAGCCGCTCCTTTGGCCCTCCCCGAAATTCACGAGCGAGGTCTTACGCAGCTTTTCGCTCGCCACCTTCAGGGAATTGAAGATGGTTGACGAAACGTCCCGCAGATCCGTTCGCGAATCAAGGGAAGGCCCAACCCTGGGTCCCTTTCCGCAGCGTCCGGCGTTCGAGCCGGTACGCCGACCGGACTGGGCCTCGGGGGAGCGGGCCCGGATCCTCGGGTTGCCCGAACCGCCTCGCGCGTGCTAGGCTGGAGGGCGCGCATACACTCGGGATGCCCAAAATCGAGGGTTCTTGGATCGGCCTCGGAACGTATACAAGGTGATAGAGGACGTGAAATAAGACCCTAAAGTGGGTGCTAGAATTTGGAGATGGGTCGTAGATCGGGTGGTAGGATGGTCGATAAGGGTCGGGGGCATGGGCGACGGCCGCTGGCCCAGGGGGCGATGGCTGCCGGCCCTGGTACGATCGGACCTTAAACCATGAAGAGAGAGAAACCCGATCAGGGGGCGACGTTGGAAGGGCGACAGGAATGCGCTCCTAGAGGTCTGAGGGGCGACGGAGGGGCAAAAGCCGCTGCCCCTGGCACGCCTAGTCCTCAAACCATGAAGAGAGAGAAAGTCGATCATGGATGCCTTCGGGAGGGCAATGCGGGGTCGATCAGTGGGCGATGGCCACCGATCCCGGGGCACGCCTGGGGCGCCCGTAGGGCATCCTCGAGGGTCGTTTCGGCCGAAAAATGGCTCGACCCGGAATCGAAATTAAACGCCTCGGGGGTCTTAAGGAGGTCATTAGGAGGCGTTTAGTATGGATTAGATTTTTAAGATAAGGCTTATATCTCAAGATAATCGTGAGCGAAGTTGGTCGTCAAATGGGCGGCACGAATGGAGCTTGGGGTCGGCGGGCAACGGACATCGTCCAAGGGGCGCCCAAAGGGGGATCTAGGGGGGATCCAAAGGGGGTCCTCAGGGGTCTAGAGGGGGCTCAAGGGGGCCAGCGGGGGTTGTCCGGGAAGGAATAGAGGCGCCCACCCGAGAACAAATCTCGGCCGTTGGATCCAAATGTGGGGAAATATGTGGACCCTTGGATGGATCATTCCATGAAACAATATGGACCCTTGGATGAAATGGGAGAGAGATGACAAAAGGGGTTTGGGAAAAATAAATAAAATATGTTGTCCTTGATGGTAGGGGACCTCGGAGGAAAAAGGGAGGAAGGACAAAACATTTATGAGGGTGGTAGGGGACCTCGGTGGGGGAAAGGAAGATACAATCCCATCTTCATCCGAGAGCTCCCATTCTTCACGATACCCATTTTTCACACGAACCCACAAGGGAAAAGGGGGAGAGAAAAGAAAGGAGAAAGGGGGAAGAAAGGGGGGGTGGACGGCCGGGGCTTGGAAGGAATAAGCGAGGCCGGCATCGTGGATCCCCGCGTGACGAAGGCAAGACGCCGAGCTAGCCAAGAGCGAGGGCCGTGCTAAGGCAACCCTCGAGGGCGGAGGTCGTGCGGAGAAGGCTAGGGTTGGCCCGTTTTTACGCCGAGGTACGGGAAGGTACCCCTCACGCCCTTACTCTTTACTTAGTTGCGTTGTGATGGGTGTCTTGGATGGGTTGTGGACGGAGAAAAGAAGCGGGTTTGGAAGCTGGCCGGACCTTGGGAAATGAGGAAAGCGGCCCCTAAACCCGTCGAAAGAGTGATGGTACTACGTGGGTTTTAAACGTCGAAAGACGAAATGGTTGGGAAGTGTTATGGTGCGCGACCCGCAAGGGGTCGGAACTCGACCAAGGGCTGGAACCGTGAGACTTGAACCTCGGAAAATAGGCGGCCTTCAAGGCTGGAAAAAGAGGGGAACCAAGGAGGATGAGGCAACGTGAAGCCCCCTCAAGGTTGAACCCATTATAACGCTCGTAGAGCGGAACCCGCGAGACGTGTGTCTAGGAACGCACTCGGCCGAAATGGGCTGGAATGTGGGGCTGAAATGGAGTCCCTTTGGGGCTTAGAAAGGGTTGTCCCTCGTGCGAATGGAGGCAAGGAGCATAGGCTCGGGGGTGGATGGGAGGTTGAGCTACACGAAGTTCGCGAAGTCGGACCCGATTGTGCGCTCGTAGAGCGGAACCCGCGAGGCGAAGCCTCGGAACTAAACTCGGCCATGGGGCTGGAAATGGGTGAGGTTCTGAAGGGGGAAAAAGGCACGGAAAAGCCTTCCCCAAGGATGAACCCGGATATACGCTTAGAGAGCGGAATCGCGAGACGAAGGTCTCGAAAAGCGAAGCGGCCGTGTGGCCGGAAAGCTAACTGTGCGCAACCCGTGAAAGAACTCGGCCATGGGGCTGGAAATGGGTGAGGTTCCGAATGGGGAAAAAGGCACGGAAAAGCCTTCCCCAAGGATGAACCTGGATATACGCTTAGAGAGCGGAATCGCGAGACGAAGGTCTCGAAAAGCGAAGCGGCCGTGTGGCTGGAAAGCTAAGCGTGCGCAACTCTTGAGGGGTTGAAACTCGGACATGGAGCTAGAAATGGGTAGGAATCCGAGGAGGGAAAAGGCACGGGAAAGCCTCCCTTAGGGATGGACCCGGATATGCGCTTTAAGAGCGGGACCGCGAGACGAAGTCTCGGAAAATCAAATCGGCCGTGGGGCTGGAACGAGGGACCCGGATGGGGTCTTATGAGAGCCTTGAAGGCTGACTTCTCGTGCCAAGAGAAACACGGAGCATATGCTCGCGGGTTGTAGGGAGGTCGAGACCGTTATAAGCGATACTCGGTCGAAACAAGCACGAACGAAGCGGATGCTTCGGGCGATGTTTGGGCTGCCTTGAAGGGCGTTCTAGAGGGGTTAGGAAACCTCGACCCTCACCTCGTTGGAAGGCGGAAGGGACAGCCATGGGGACTGGAAAGAACCCCGCAAGAGCCAGCTAAGGTGTGCCGAGCGGGGAGTGGACGAATGTGGTGATACGTGGTGAAACTTGGTCGAAGCAAGTGCAAACGAAGCGAACGCTTCGAGCAACCTTGGGCTACCCTTGTAGGGAGCCCTAGAGGAGTTATGAACCTCGGCCCTTACCTTGTTGGAGAAGGCGAGGATAGCCCAAAAGGGACTAGAATAATGTCGCATGAAGGCTGGATGTGGAAAGCCTAATGCAGGGCGGTTTTGAGGAGGAATTCTTCTTGTAAGGCTGTGTGATTATTATGTCTTGACGTATGCGAGTCTTTTGCAGGATTTGAGCATTCGCATGATGTGCGCAACATATAGGAACGTAGTCATGAGAGGGTTTTATTTCAGAAATCGATTTGTAACCGATTTGTACTGACTCTCATGTAAATTAAGCAATGAAATCATGTTTTTAAAAATTCATCGAACTTGCGATCCTTTCACGAAGCCTCGGAACTAAACTCGGCCATGGGGCTGGAAATGGGTAAGGTTCCGAAGGGGGAAAAGGCGCGGAAAAGCCTTCCCCAAGGATGAACCCGGATATACGCTTAAAAAGCGGAATCGCGAGACGAATGTCTCGAAAGCGAAGCGGCCGTGTGGCCGGAAAGCTAAGTGTGCGCAACCCTTGAAGGGTTGAAACTCGGCCATAGGGCTAGAAATGGGTGAGGTTCCGATGGGGGAAAAGGCGTGGAAAAGGCGTGAAAAAGTCTTCCCCAAGGATGAACCCGGATATACGCTTAAGGGGCGGAATTGCGAGACGAAGGTCTCGAAAAGCGAAGCGGCGGTGTGGCCGGAAAGCTAAGTGTGCGCAACCCTTGAAGGGTTGGAACTTGGCCATGGGGCTGGAAATGGGTGAGGTTCCGAAGGGGGAAAAGGCGTGGAAAAGCCTTCCCCAAGGATGGACCCGAATGTACGCTTAAAGAGCGGAATCGCGAGACGAAGGTCTCGGAAAGCGAAGCAGCCGTGGGGCCGGAAAGCTAAGCGTGCGCAACCCTTGAGGGGTTGAAACTCGGCCATGGAGCTGGAAATGGGTAGGAATCCGAGGATGGAAAATGCACGGGAAAGCCTCCCTTAAGGATGGACCCGGATATGCGCTTTAAGAGCGGAACCGCGAGACGAAGTCTCGGAAAATCAAATCGGCAGTGGGGCTGGAACGAGGGACCCGGACGGGGTCTTATGAGAGCCTTAAAGGCTGACTTCTCGTGCCAAGAGCAGCACGGAGCATATGCTCGGGGGTGGTTGGGAGGATAAGGCCGTAGTAGGCAAATACTCGGTCGAAACGAGCACGAACGAAATGGATGCCTCGGGCAAACGTGGGCTGCCCTTGGAGGGAGCTCTAAAGGAGTTATAAACCTCGACTCTCACCTTGTTGGGAGAGTGAGGTGTCAGCCCGGATGGGCTAGGATAACCCCGCATAAGGGCTGATTATGGAAGACCGAATGCGGGGCGGTTTGGAGGGAAAGTGTGATGGGAAAAGTGTTTGAGGAACGGATGTCCAAATTTGAGGAATTCTTTTTGTATGGTGGCGTGTTTTATTATGTCTTGATAAGCTCAAGTCTTGTGCAGGGCTAGAGGAACTACATGAGTGCGCCATATGTAGAAGCATTGAAAAGTTGTAATTTCCTTTCTAGTTCAAATTGCAACCGATTTGTACGAACTTACATGTAAAGTAAGCAATAAAATGAAGTTTTTAAAAATTCATTGAACTTGCGATCCTTTCACCCGCCCCCCGTCAGACGCCCAAAACGAGAGGGGGGACGGGGGGAATGGCCTGTTGAAGGGGCGCGTTTTGAGACCGCGCCCCTTGTACACTTAGGCGTATTCTCCCCATCCCCCTCTCGTGTTTGGGTTGGGGAAAACCCGCCCCTGCATGTATAAGGGGCGGGTTACCCGCCCCTCACTCAAGCACACGGAGGGCGCATTTTGAGACCGCGCCCTCTTTGTAATCCAAAAACACGCCCCTTCGACGGTAAAACCGTATTTTACGAAACTGAGACCGTATTTCGCAAATTTTTTTAAAACTAACCGTATTTCCGTACAAAACTCCGGTTTTTGTACCCAAATACCTGGTTGGACAAGCAAAGAGGTGGTTGCTAAAAAATGTAGCGATCTATAACAATTAAAATAAACTTATAATTAAGGTTGATATGGAATTAAAGTTAATAACAGAGATAAAATTAAACGAGCAGTTATTTCATTAAATAGGATCATTAGTAGTTCTTTTGTGTTTTCAATCTTCCTTATATATTTTATAGAGTAAACATTTAAAAAAAACAAAGATTAAAGTATTTTGGGGCATAAATACTTTTAACTCCACTCTTATAATAGTAGCAATTTTACAGAAAATTTCATTCATCTTTACGGGTCGGTACAAAACATACATTTAAATACATTCTCCGTTTTTATTCAATCATTTCAGAAAATTTTTTATTCGCCCCCTTCGTTACTCATATTTTTTCGTCAAACCGCGTATTTGGATGCAAAACCCTTATTACACGCTAACGGAGATGCTGAAAAATTGTTACCTTATTGCCTAACTACTTGTGTGTTTTGACTTTTAACACACCCGATTCGGATTAGGTCAGGATATTGAATGGAAATTGGTATTTCATTTCATCAAATATTTAATTGAGTGCATTTAGAGTGGACTAATCTACTACTTAAGCAGTCTATTCTATTCTAATCGTGCGTGCCTACTCGAGAAAGGACTTCAGCCGTTGCCTGACTCCGACGATTTAAAAAGATGCCGCCTGCTTACGCCACCCTGCCGGTTAGTTACGTCATGGCAGGGGGTTTCCTATAAGTATTAGGTGGGGAATCCGGCGCGATCCTTAAAGACGGGTTACTTCTCCCTCTTGGAGAGAAAGGCCTGAAGAAAGTCAAGTGGTTGACGATGGCGAAGATCAGGAACCCAAGGTTCCCCCAGCGGAAGTCCTCGTCGTCCCCGCCGCTTGTCCCTACGATCATCATCATGGTGGCGTTCGGGACGATGATCCTCATCTCGATCAAGATCATGTCCTTCTCTCGCAATTCCCGGGATTCTCCCAGGGCGGTCGATCTCAGCTCCCTCATGAGGGACACCGTCGATCGCCGGTACAGGATTCGTTTCTTGGGACGGATTCATTTGGTTTAGACGTGGGGAATGTCGTTGCGCTTGCGCTGGGTGGGGAATATGAACTGATTGGCATTTGTGATTGTGATTGCGGTGGTGGTTGTAGGAGTGGTGGCGGTGGAGGAGAAAACGGAGGGAAGGGAAAGGAATGGGTGGAGTTGCTCTCTTGGGAGCCTAGAGCTTTCGTGTACCATAATTTCTTGGTAAGGATCTCGTTCAGGTCGCCTAGAATTTTAATTATTTTATGTTTTTTGGATGTTTTCTGTTTTTCACTGTAAAATATGATTCGGATGAAGCTTTAGTTTGAGAAATTCTCGATCGTTTGCTTGAAGATGATAGCATCAAAGTGAGATGAATTGAAGTTCAAATCTCTTTCAACCGACACGATAATTCCCCCCTTGGTCAATATTTCGGATGAGTCATGGAGAACCGGTGGCTTGCCTGTTGTTCTTCCTGCCTTTGATTAGGCAGGTGTCATCTTTTTGTCCTCTAGTCAGAAATGCAGTGATATCAAGGTGCTATATGACGACGGCTTGGTTGATTCATATGTAACCGAGTCACAGTCACAGTCACAGCTGCTATATAGGAAGGATGATAGCCGTTCAATGTTTGAGGCATATGTTCAGGAGATAATTAGACCACAGATGTGCCTTGGTTTTGGTTTCTTTATCATCTTGATCAGCCTCATGAAATCCCATCTATTCGCATACTCTGAGCATCATATCAGACACATGCCTGTTCATGTCAGAGGCTGAATTGCCTTGGATTTTGGTTGCAGTCGGAAGAGGAATGCCAGCACTTGATCAATCTGGGAAAGCCTTATATGAAGAAGTCTTCTGTTGTGGATAGTACTACGGGAAACAGTAAAGACAGCAGGTTCTGATGTTGCCACTTCTTTTCTTGTCCATTTTTGTCATCTATCAGCTACATGTCATCATCCATCTCTGACCTTCGCATGTCTATAAATTAGATGTCACGACTTCGCTCTTCTGTATGTACAGGGTGCGAACTAGCTTGGGAACATTTCTGACTCGGGGACAAGATAAGGTTGTACGTGGTATTGAAAAAAGGATAGCTGATTTTACGTTTATTCCTGTAGGTATGTCAGAATTCCATTTTTTACTATTACAATGTGCATGAATTGAATAGAAACTCGGAGAGAAAGAAATGAACAATTTTTTTAATTTTGAATGGAGTTAATGGGGTTTGAGGAGGTTTGGAAGGGTTTGGGTGTGAGTTACTTTTAACTTCGGCTAAAACCTGCTTATTATGATCGGTGATTTTTTGGGGGCGTTCGAGAACATCCGGCAATCGTTGATGCACGGATCCTCTTCACTCGGTTTGTTTTCAGTTCCTTTCCATCATGAGCCTATTTTATTTTCCATGCAGAACATGGAGAGGGACTTCAAATCCTTCATTACGAAGTTGGGCAGAAGTATGAGCCCCACTATGATTATTTCAGTGATGAGTACAATACTAGGAACGGTGGTCAGCGTATAGCTACAGTTCTAATGTACCTGTAAGTGATATTTTCTGGCATGGAGAACCATAGAAAAAATTTGGATATTTGAGAAACCCGTTTTACTCATTTTTTGATTGGTGGTGCACCTGGTTGCAGCTCTGATGTTGAGGAGGGAGGTGAGACTGTGTTCCCTCAAGCCAAAGGGAATAGCTCAGTTTCTTGGTGGAACGAGCTTTCAGAATGTGGTAAGGAGGGCTTATCTGTAAAGCCAAAGATGGGAGATGCATTGCTTTTCTGGAGCATGAGACCCGATGCAACTTTGGATGAATCAAGTTTACATGGTAGGTATCCTGTTCCCGATTGAGAGATTGTCGAAAACTCTTAATTTTGGACAACTTCACAATGTCTTAGTTACCTGGCCGGCTAAGATGAATGCCCAATTTTGCTTTCTGCTTCTCAATCTACTACGAGATGAACGCTTTCTCGACTTATCTCTGCTACTTGATTCTCTCAGGTGGTTGCCCTGTTATCAAGGGTAACAAATGGTCATCGACAAAATGGATGCGTGTTCATGAGTACAAAACTTGAGTTGTCGTGCACAATAAGGTATGCTCTCTCCTGCTAAAACCGGATGTTCCAAATCATTTTGTGTCCACATCAGCATGAACATGCTTGGGAACTTCTGATGCAGATACAAGACGATGGATTTTCACTTTCGAGTTTCTAATCACATTTTCAAGGCACGCCTCTTGCAACAACTGGCTGGATCTGTGACGTATGTCTCTTGTGCTTTAAGTAGATTGAGCTTCTGATGTCTCTTGGTGTGTCTGACCGTTGATGGTTTCGCTTCACCGGGCTCCTTTTGTATGGTTATTTGTCACAGTTTTGAGGTAAGTATAACATAGTTGCGATATATGCCAAAAATTTCTTGTTGGCGAGCATAAAACCATGTCTTTGGGTAACGTCCTGTATTTTCGAGTGATCACAGAAAACTCAAATTTCGACAGCAGTAGACATCGAAACATTTATTGGGTTGCGACCGACTTCTTGAATTACAGTCCACGCCTGACTAAACCCAGCAAAACGTGCCAAACCATTATTTCCCAGACTTTCTACCCACAATGTAGAACTCACCCGAAAGGATCTCGAAATTATTGTACATAACAAACAGAAGCGGCTGAATGTTGAAATGCATACGCTACTTGTGGATGCAAATCCGTCCCGAATTTGTTGTGCACTGAAACAACTCGTTTGACAGTTCTCTGAAATTTCCCATTTTGCAATTCGTGTTCGTGAGGAGGAAGGCATTACTGCTTGGAAGAGATCAAGTTCCTGATAACATATTGCAGGATGCCTCCATGATCAAAGTATGCCAGCTCCACCTGATAAACCCAGCCCGACAGGACGAAATGTGTTGAGAACACCCGCCGTTATCATTTCTGTTATCATGATTAAGCGTTAAGGTAGAAAGATGGAGAGAGGTAGTGATGTTACCTCCGTGTCGAAGCGTAAGGTGCAGACAAACGACTTGTTATTGTCTGTAAGGACCGTGACGTCCTGCCCTGGTCTGACTTCAGCAACGCTGCTAGGAAGATTGATGGTGTATCGTTCCTGGCCAGTCAGCCCGAGGACATCAGCATCCTCCCCAGGTTTGAAGCAGAGGGGGATGATGCCCATGCCAACCAAGTTACTTCGGTGGATACGCTCGAAGCTCTTCGCGATCAACGCCTTCACTCCCTGGTAATTAAAAAAACAAAAAAGTTCTATAATTTTGTGCGAAGGAAGTAATATTTCAGGACAAGGACACACAAATTAGTGGGTGTAGGAAGTTTACCAGCAGCATTGGACCTTTGGCAGCCCAGTCACGAGAACTTCCACTACCGTACTCAGCACCGGCCAAAATTATAGTATCATGACCCTCGTTCTTGTACCTCTGTGATTAAAGAGAAGGGGGTTGGAAAACAGTATCATGATTTCCCAAAATTGATCCATTTACTCTTCAACATACTCAGGAAAAGGGTCAAGAATCTTACCATGGCGACGTCATAAACCGACAATTTCTCTCCAGTAGGAATATGTATTGTCTTGGGGCCAACTTCACCTTTCAGAAGCTTGTTGATGAGGCGAATATTGGCAAAAGTTCCCCTGGCCATCACCTCATCATTTCCACGGCGACTTCCATAGGAATTGAAGCCTCTCCGGTCAACCCCATGTTCCACAAGGTACCTCGCAGCAGGAAGCCGGGGAGATGTTCCATGAATAAAGGGTGTTGGCGGGAACAGATAATTGGTTCCACATTGGATTTCCTTTGGTGATGGCTTCGTACGTCGTTCTGAACATATCGGGAAGCACGTTCGATTGAACAACCTCGATGAAAACAAAAGGAAAAAAGAAGGCATTAGTAAACATCTTCAGTCCATCGATCAGTCGCTAGTAGAACAACATTGGGGGCTTACAGCTGCTACTTCATCTGTAGATGGCCAGATATCCCGCAAGAAAACGTTTCTTCCATCTTTTCCAACCCCAATTGCTTCTGATTCAAAATCAATATCCACCTGAAAAGATGTAGATGTGATAAATGCTAACTTCAATCCCAAGAGATTTGGGTTGAACTGATAATGGTACAGATTATGATGGGAAAAATTATCTACACGGATTTTCATACCGTGCCGACAAGAGCATATGCCACCACAAGAGGAGGAGATGCCAGATAATTAGCCCTGGTCAGGGGATGTACTCGACCTTCAAAGTTCCTATTCCCAGACAAAACAGCTGCAGCGACCAGATCTGGATGGAAGGATGCCAACAAAAGAAGATTAATTAGGGAAGGCACTATATCAGTTAAGGAGATAGATATATAGCATCACACCATTTTCAGTGATGGCAGATGCCACTGATTCATCAATATCCCCCGAATTTTCGATGCATGTCGTGCAGCCATAGCCAACAATGTTAAATCCTAATTGATTCAAGTATGTCTGCAGGCCACTGTAAAATAATAGGTTGTCCTTAGGATACATCCTCGTATAGATGATGGAAGAAAAGGATGAACCAACTAAAATATACCTCTTTTGCAAGTATTTGGTGACAACGCCAGAACCAGGTGCTAGACTTGTCTTAATCCATGGTTTAACCTGATAAAGGACGTTCAAATCAGTATGAACTCGTCGAAAACTCGTTAGCAGGCCATTGAATAAAACATGTTTGTCATTGAGGGAACTAACGTTATCATGTACTACTTCAAAGAACCATTTTACTATGTTATCATATACACTGAAGCATGAGACAAGCAAAACAAAGAAGAAACTATCCAGAATCCAACCTCCAGTCCTAATTCACAAGCCTTCTTTGCAACCAAAGCAGCTCCGAGCATGACACTCAGATTCGAGGTATTTGTGCAGCTAGTAATTGCTGCTATAACAACATCTCCATGTCGGAGCTGAGATGGAGTACCGTGAAATGAGAATTCTGCAACTTTAACCTGGGCTTCCTTTGGCACGGCAAAGCCCTGAAATAATATATCATGTGAAAGGGCTTAGAGGAAAAGGAAGGAATAACAAAAGTCTGAGACACCAACCCCAGTGTTGTCATCAAATTTGAGGGCGAGTTTAGCATACGCAGGCTTTTAGCAATTAACCATACCGTCAAATTTCCTTGGACAAGAAATTCTTCCTAACTAAGGTTGTGAAATTTAGATGTTATAGCACAAACGTCAGTCCCCACGAAACACGAAGCAAATGCTGTTGGCCATAATGTAAAGTGGTCGGCAATTCACGAGTCCCGAATAATCCAAAGTCCATTTGGGATTTTAAAAAGAGCACAAAAGATAAGAGCAGCACCTTAGACCCAACTTTATTGTCCAAGCATGCATGCCAATCAGTCTTCATTTCCCTCAATGGAACTCTGTCATGGGGCCTGGGAAAAAAAATGATACATGAATTGATAGTTAAGAGGATTCAAAACCTGGTAGGGGAAAAAATTAGACAAAATATACGATAATATCAAAAACTATTACGAAACTTTTTGTTTTGTCAAAAACTTATTTTGTTATACGATTTTGTCACTAACTTTTGTTTCTATATTAATTTTGGCCAATCTTTGATTTTACCATGAAAAAACCAAACAGGCCTTAATCTATAAATTTGAATTATTGACTAAAAAGGTAAAAAAAAAATGGGTAATAATATTGAAACATTTCATGTGTTTTTTATTATAGGATTTTAATGGTTAAATTAAGTAAGTTGGAAGTCGAAGGACTGTAGTTATTGATGCTGTTAAGAGCCTGTAAAATCGATGAAGGCCGGATGATAGCTCTATTATGGGGTTGCTACTATGCATAAGGTGGATTACAAAACGATGCAATGAGAGGTTGGAACTCAACTACTATAGGAGGAGAAATGTTAGACAATATTAAGGCATTGTTTGGTTTTCTCACGGTAAAAATCCAAGATTGGCCACAAAAAAATTACAACCCTAAAATAGTGATAATATCGTATAGTAAAAAAAAAATTTGACAAAACAGAAATTTAGAGCATAGTTTATGATATTATCGTATATTTTGCCAAAAAATTATGATTGAGATATATCTTACCTTTTAGGCCCAGAAATACAAGGCTCCATCTCCTGAAGATCCAGCTCTAAGTAAGAGGTGTATGTTCGCTCAACCTGGGGCTGTTTCATCAACAGGGTCGTTTGTGAGCAATTGCAAAAGCCAGTTAAAGTGGAAATGCCAGAATCCTAAAGTAGAACTTACCTCACTATAGTCCACAAACATTTTATTAGCACGCAAGTAAGACTCTATCATGGATACCTACAAGCTTCATTGTGTTAGTATGAGAAACAAACGGCACCGGGATTGCCAGAGTCATCATGACCTACAGTTTCATCGCTTCTGCCAGTCAACTTCAGATATTGCAGAGTGACATGATCAACAGGGAAGAAACCCATTGTTGCGCCATACTCAGGAGACATGTTCGCAATGGTAGCACGATCTGCCAGGGATAGCTCGCTCATCCCTTTCCCTGCAAGGATTGAAAATGAAATTTGAACGCAAGTTGATTTCAGGGCTAGGATGCTGGACAAGAATTAAGTAGAAAAACTCGCTCTACCATAAAACTCGACAAATTTGCCGACGACACCATGCTTCCTCAGCATTTGAGTTACTGTCAAGACCAAGTCAGTAGCTGTCACACCATCTCTGAGTTTTCCAGTTAATTTGAATCCAACCACACCGGGAAGTACCATGCTCATTGGCTGCATTAGACGAAAAGCATGAAATGGATTTGTCTGGGCAGATTGTGTGCTAAAGAAGATTTCAGAAGTTGCAATTCTTTGAATAAGTAGGAGCGGCATTATGGTGCTAATTTACTTGCCTGTCCAAGCATTGCAGCCTCCGCTTCGATCCCGCCAACTCCCCAGCCTGCAACACCCAAACCGTCAATCATTGTTGTGTGCGAATCTGTGCCGACAACGCTATCGGGATAAAGCAAGCCATTGGTGTGAAACACCACTCTGCCAAGATATTCCAAATTAACCTGCAAATCAGTAGGATTAGTCTCAGTTTATTGGTCCATTCCACCAACTAAACGTCAGCTTCACTAACTGATTAGATGTACTACCCCTTTAACAAATGGAAAAATAGTAAATCACCCATATGCTGGTGCTCTCAAGTAATTTTCCTTACTACCTGATGGACGATGCCTGATCCAGGACGGACCACAAGCATATTGTTGAAAGCTGTGGAACCCCACTTTAGGAAGCCAAATCTTTCCTTGTTGCGATGGAATTCAAGTTCCATATTAGCCTGGACCGAGTTTTCTGACCTTGCCACATCAACCTGAACGGAGTGGTCAATGACAAGATCCACAGGGACCTGGAGTTGAAAAGAATGACATCTCATGTGATGGCAGTGAAAAGAAACGGATATACATATTAAGCAACTAAAGCGGAAATCCTAGCGAAAGCATAGGTAAGTTTACCAAAGGATTGATCTTGTTAGGGTTCCGAGGTTGTTCATAGCATCACGCATGCAAGCAAGATCAACAACAGCAGGGACACCCATGAAGTCCTGATTTCAGGAGGGGAGAAGAACCATTGTTACTTCATTATTTCGCCAATTTCCAACCCTTGACAAACATTTGAATGTGACGTTATCATCCCACTGAATAAAATAAAAGCATAACGACTAGTTACCTGCAGCAGCACTCTTGCAGGCTTAAACGGGATTTCGACCTGCTTAGGAGAAGTATTCTCCCAGTCGATAATCTTCTCCACATCATGGCTCTTGACCTGAAACTCGTCGCAGTTCCGAATGGCCGATTCCAGAAGGATTCTGATCAAATACGGCAACTTATCTGCGCCATCAATCCCACATTTCAAATCCCAAATCACCCAATAACAACAACCGCATTTCTAATGCAAAAGAAAACACTGCGGCGGATGAAGACGGGGATACCTCAAAACGCAGTCCCACTCGAAAAAAACCAGCGACTGAAGTTAGCAATCAAAGGAGCCGAGGAGAGGCAGAAGAACACCGACCGATGCGAGCATCGCCGAGAGCCGGCAAGGAATAGTACTGCCCGAAAGCCCCTCGGCCGCCGGGCTTCTCGAGCGTCTTGAGTATACCCTTGAAAGGATTCTCGCCGGCTGAAAAACCATCAAAACCACATGATCACAAAAACAATCTCACTAGAGAAGCAAACATTGAGCAACCCCATGCATTGCCCAGTTGAAGTTATCATTATATAAAGATGGAATCTTGCCCGTCGAGGATCAACCCTCACAACAAATAAAGCCTACCCATGTCGAAGATCAGCAAAAGGAAAACAGTCCCTGGGCTGGCACAAGATCTAATCTTTACGACTAGGAACGAGGCAGACACAAGGGGACACGAAAGGGGAAGGTGCGGTTGCCCGGGGGGGGCACAGCGTATAATTTGGGATTCAAGAAATAGTAGACGAATTATGAGTTTTGTACGGAAATATGGTTAATTTAAAAAAAAAAAGTTTGTGAAATACGATTTCAGTTTCGTACCTTCCGTTTACAAAGAGGGCGCGGTTTCAAAATAAGCCCTCCGCATATCAAAGGAATGGGCGGGTTTTGAAAACCCGTCTGACGAAGAACGCGCCCTCATGCAGGGGTGGGTTTTCAAAACCCGCCCTTCCAACACTTGGAGAACTTACGTGAATTAGCTAGTTCTTCAAACTTAATAATACCTACAAAAATTCAAACAACATATCATTAATCATCAAAATTGGTAACTACAAAAACCTTTAGTGCACGCTTCGTAAACGAATAATCGCAGCACTTTTAGGGACATATCGCTTTTAGGGGGCGACGGACGGAGGACGAAGAGCGGATTGGGCGACGGGCGACGAGTGTAGGAGATCGGATGGGGTGACGAGCGACGAGGGGCGAGTTTCGGAGGCGTCGGAGGAAGGAGGCGTCGGAGGTCGAGGCGTCGGAGGTTGGGGCGTCAGCCGTCGAGGATTTGGGGGCTCGAAGCTCGGGGGATGGGTTTAGGGTTAGGGGAAATTAATTTCGAGGAGGAGGACCCGACTTATGTCTGATGGAAACCCGTACCCCGTCCGACGCTCATACCTTTCATACACTCGGGGGAATTCGCTTAGTGTTGAATGGGCGCGTTAAAACCCGCCCTCATACTTCGCCATATTGATGGGTTTTCAAAACTCGCCCCTTCCTTTGATATACGGAGGGCGCGTTTTGAAACCGCGCCCTCTTTGTAAACGGAAGGCTGCGTTTTGAAAACGCGTTCCGTCCCTTCGACGATAAAATTGTATTTTACGAAACTGAGATCGTATTTTGTAAATTTTTTTTTAAAACTAATCGTATTTCTGTACAAAACTCACTTATTATTACATAAATCCCATGTTCTGATCCTTTGTTAGAAGAATATCCTTCCCCCTTCGAAACAAAAGCGAACAAGAAGGCAGAATATCTCATTGATCGGAACGAAATTTAGTTGAAAATGAGAAGCCCGAAAATAGTCTTTAACAAAAGTCAACATTTACAAAAAGAAATAAATTATTAATATGGAAAAGTTTCGTTGGACTTAGTAAGAATGTAATACTTTTCTACTAACCTTTCATGAAAGTATTTCTTAAAAAAAAAAGGTGCGAAATGATTTGGTTCAGTTTGTACTTTTTTTTGGCAAACCACTCTCATGAAACAACGATATATGTTTAGGAAGCTAGAACATTTTCATCTCTTCGTACTCTACGAAAACTTTTGTCCTGAAAGTATATATATCTTTATGGAACTCATAAATAATATTTCTTAAAATCCGTACATTTTTACTAATAGCACACCCATTACGAAGAGGTATCGGAAATCACGGAGAATGCCGTGGATGGTAGTACATTAGCCTTAAATCATTATATACAAATAAACATGAGACGTCCAACTCAGTTTGGGATGGTGTAGATTTTATACGAATGGAGTATTGGGCTACAAACACAACTCATGGGCTCGGCATCTTAATTAGGCCCGACGCATAAAAAAATCGCAAGATATTCAATGGGCCAAACTCATCCTCCTCCCTAATCTATATATTTATTTATATATATTAAGTAGTAGTAGTGTATTTAAAGTAACTGCGACACACCAACTTGCACAATTACCACCCCATCTTTCCCCCATTAATTTAACACCACGCCCCCCCTCCCTCCTCCTATAAGACAAAACCTCTTTAAAAAAGAGATCATATGTTGGTGTCAGTGAACGGCTGCCCTCCTCCTATAAGACAACTAAGAATCCTCCTCGTCGTTTTGTCCCTTATAAACAGGGATAAAATCGTGTCCTTGCCAACTTGTAATGAAGTTACGTGTTTGTGTGTTGTGTAATGGAATTTGGAAGAGACCTCCAAACGAGAGAAACTTATCATTAACTGGGGTTTGGCTTTGGGGGGGTTACGTCAGGATTTTAAGATGAGGGCGCGCGTGTCTCCGAGTAGTGAGACAGAGACAGACCGACGTGTAAATCCCCGGTTCTCTTGAGTTCATGTTCTTTCCTTTATTATTTTTATTTTTTTTTTAAAGTTATATCGTGTAAGAAAGAAGAATTATTTATACACGGGAGATATTTAGAAGGGCTTGTTGTGTTGTATTTGTTCTCTCTCTCTCGGATCCATTCCATACATCACTATCTATTCGAAAGCAGCTCATGTATAAAATACATTATTAGTTTAAAAAAAAAAAACAAGGACATTCAATGTGTAAGGATTGATGATGAAGGCAAGAAAACATTCATCATCATCATCAACTTTATTTAATTCAATCCGGACAACTAATGCCCTGAACATGACACACTCATTCAGGCGTGCGTTGCAACGTCAAATTCCTCAATAGAACAACACTCTATGGACTTGTTGTCTCTGACCCAAATGTTGCTGTTGCCCATTCTTGAAAGAGAAACTTAAACCAACACACCCCCCTAATTAGAACTCTATGGATACCTTAAAAAAATCATCCGTCTTATTTAATCAGAAGCAGCCATGTCCCCAACTTCATGACTAATAGTAATAATAATAAATAACAATAGCGATGAGAGAAGATATTTCCTCCCCACTCCTGACCAAACCATTTTGAGCATCTCATGAGCCAGCCACGTTTCTGTACACCTGTTGCGTTCAATCCAAGTGAAATTATGACATATTTTATATTTCATTAGTTTTTACGCGGTCCGACGGTCTCTAATATCGAAAACTATTGTTGATACTTTTTGACAATGTGGCGCCGAATGATCTCATGTTGGTCTTATTGTTCGCGGACATTTCGCCCCTCTCCCCGCGACTTGCTCCGCCCCGTGGCAACCTGGTTTTTTAAATAATTTTTAATTTTACTCATTTCCTTTGGCCGGCCCCTGTCTGTCGACGATCATTTGATCGCGCAAACCAGTCATCGTCCACGTGCTAATCGCGGGCCAACGTGGGTCGGGTGGTCAAATTGCGTGACGTGATCGCTACACGATTTAATCGTTAGGCAAAGGAACGTCCATGCGGCCATGCCTTTCTAGGGGACCCGACTTCCAGTTTCGGGGACAACGTGGATGGTTAGGAAAATCCAACACACGACGGGTGCGGACCAGGTGGAGAGACGCGTAGTAGCGTGGGGGGAAACTCCCGATGACTCGTCCAAAACAAAGAACCTTCCTACGAACCTCTCTCCCTCACTCCCAACCGCATGTTTAGAAAAATTCTCCGGACATAAATAATTACAAAACTCACGTGTCTCCTTTGTCCTAAAAGACAACCTAACTAAAGCCTTATGTTTGTCAAAAGGGGCTGAAATAATATCTCCCGCCGCACAAAACAAGAAACCAATCAATCGAAATTAAAACAGGCGGCGGGGGGAAAACAGAGGTGACAATGCAAAATGCAATCCGATCCGATTCAAGAGAAGAGGCCATGGAGATTTTGAAGAGACAATAAATGCGAGTAGGTTGAGGTGCTGGGGGGGGGGGGGGGGGGGATTGAATAGAATTGGTTTGATCTATCTATCTATCGTTGAAGAATCTCTCTTCTTTATTTCGTTTTAATTTGTTAATTTACCCAATTTTTACAATAGTTGGGATTGGATGATGACGATGACGATGACGATGGTGGGTTTCCGTTTCTCCTCTGCTTCGAGGCTAAGCAATTAAAGACACGCCAATCCACATCCCCTGTCTCTTTTGGCCCTTCCAAAAAAAAATCTCAGGATTTTGCAGATTATTATAATTTCTGGGTTTTCCTTCTTCTCCCTATTTGTGTTTTATTTATTCTGAAATCGAGGAGGGGGGAGGTTATGGAAGTTTACCCGTGTCCGTTTAGGAGGATCTCCCTGCCCTTAATCTCGTCTGGGGTCGGGGATCTCGTCGACAGGGTTAAGGATATGTGCAGGGTCGCCGTCTCCGTCGTTCTCGGCAACATTATCTCCGCCATCTTCACCTTCTTCTTCGCATTAGGTCCGTCCCGTCTCTCCTCTCTCTCGTTTCCTGCCCTGGTTTTGTTGTTTGTTCGCCTGTTGGGGTTCGTGGGTGGTGATTTGTTTGGGTGGTCGCAAAGAATGGGACTCCCGACTGTTTTTTTCGTGATCTGGAGTACTTGGCGTGGCGAGCCTTCTGGTTTATTTTCTGTTTCCCCGTTTGCAGTTGGCGTGTTGTTGGGAGCCATGACCGGCGCTTTGATAGGCCAGGAGACGGAGAGCGGATTCATTCGCGGGGCGGCCGTCGGGGCCATCTCCGGCGCGGTCTTCTCCATTGAGGTTTTCGAGTCGTCCCTCGTGCTGTGGCACTCTGATGAATCGGGTTTGGGATGTCTACTCTACTTGGTAAATTAGATTGTTTTATTCTTCTCTTTGTCTGTTGGCTTTGGTGTTGGGATGATGCCGTGCCGGTCTTGCTTGATTGACGGAATTCCCCTCTGAAACTGCAGATTGATGTCCTGGCCAGTCTCTTGAGCGGGCGACTAGTCCGAGAACGGATCGGACCAGCAATGTTAAGCGCGGTGCAGAGCCAGGTAATATTTCATTTTGGGGACGTGAGCATCGCAAGCTTGTTAACCTTATTTCCATCTGGTCTTATCATGGCGTGTTCTTGCTTCGTCAGATGGGTGCTGTTGAACCGAGTTTTGAGGAGGTCCAGAACATCTTCGACATCGGCATCGGTAAGAAGGGACTGACTGGGGACTCTGTCGACAGGATCCCGACCATCACCATCACTGGTAAGAACAACTTCGACGCATCGGGCGAGAGGGCGTCTTGTTCAGTATGTCTCCAGGTAGAAAGGCCTTCCCATGTTCAATCCCTGTAGGGAACATTAAACGGTACTTGCCAGAATCTGGCACTCATTCATTCCATTGGGTTCCACAGGACTTTCAGATAGGGGAGACCGTCCGGAGCCTGCCCCATTGTCATCACATGTTCCACCTCCCATGCATCGATCGGTGGCTACTCCGACATGGATCTTGCCCGCTGTGCCGGAGGGACCTGTAATTTTCTCCTCTCTTTCTCTCTCTTTTTGTATAAAATCCCGCATAACCTGATATGAGAAAAGGAAGGTTTTGTTTCTTCTTCGGTCCGCCCATTTCTTTCGTTTGTTCACTCATATAGCTGAACTCTCCTGGACCCTTGGCCGGGTCTTTCTGGAGTAGTTTTCTTAGACATAGGAGTATAAACCAAGAGACACATCTTGCGACCTGCCCGTCTCTGATCCTTATCCCTCTTTCCTTAACTGATTGATCGGCTCATGTACAAGAAACTTTTCTTCTGATGTATGTAGTTTTCTTCTTTCCCCTTTCCTTGGGTGGCTTCTTCGTTCACAACTGTAGCATCCGAACTATCCCCATCGTCGTACATGACTCTTGTGTAGTCGTTGTGATCAGTTTCCGAGGAGGTAGGTTTGGCTTATCTTGGGTCTTGTTTGCTGATCTCATGGTTAGGTTGAAGTTCTGGAGATTTGTGGTGTGTTTATAGATAACTAAACTAAAATGAATACTGATCATATCTCAAAGAGGAGGGGGGGGGGGGGGGGGGGGCATTGCCCTGCTGCTGGTTGTTTGTGAATGTCATGCCTGCACAGCACATGCATGAAGAACAAACTGGACGTCTGTTTCAAAAATGTGCCCAGGGAGGCAGATGGGGATTGATCATTGTTGATTGTTTGACAACATTAAACAAAAAACCCAACTCCCCACAAAAATAAAGGAACACATTAAATACTGCGTCCAGTCCCCTCCCCCCACTCCACCACAGCTGCAGAAGAAGCTTGGCTCTCTTTTTTTTGACTTGGGGTAGAGTCTTCGCATGCAGCCAGTTGCAATGAATATCTGCAGATCAGATGATGATGAATGATACAGCAGCAGCAGCAGGAGGGAGGAAAAAACATCTCGTGTCTTTTACCATTACCAGTACACGTGGCAATCATCACAGGTAGCTCGTGATTATAGAATCGATTCCAGACAACCTCTTCCTTATTTATCTTTCACTTTGACATTCGAATTCAAAGGTTGAAACCTACCACGAGAAAAATTTCATGATCACATTGACACCCACCCCGGTACACAAATACGTCTGCAACATGGCTTGATTTTGAATTTGAAGGATACAATTCTTAATTCTGATATTTTTTTAAAGAATTAGTTAAACTTTAGAGCCCTGCAATATGCAAGTGATGTTGAAGGTCGTCGGCCAGCTACCGCTCAGGGGCATCGAGAAATTACCCAAACAACGGCCAGCTGACGATGACCCAGGTATGGAAAGAGCTAGAACAAGTGCTCTACTCAGACAGAATAACATCTGCCCGACGATGCATCCCAGGGCTTTGTGAGCGTTAACAGGGCCACAGTACGAAGATTTCACGTAGATGCGGACAGCCTTTCCTTTTGTAGTGCAAGCTTGACATGCTTAGATACAACAAGCATCTTCATCAATGCCACAGACATGGACGCAAGAGGAACAGAGGAGATGGCATTGGAGCCGTGAGCACAAGTTAGTTTCGCTGCAGTTAGGATGGAAAAGGGAAGAAGAAACAAGAAAAATGAATCTTGAAAGTTACAGACTGTGATTTACAAGATTGGGAAAGCAGGACGTAATGAACTTGTCCTCAACAAAGATCCGCTTCCATGTGTTAAGGTAGATTATCGCGGCCGCCATTGATGTGAAGTCCTCTGCCTTGATTAACATACATATCCTGAGTCAGATGATACATGCACCTCGTTATCGATCCTTTGGCTTATCGAGCTGGGTTTGTCTCAGCTGTTCCCACCGATATCGGTCGAGCAGCTGCATGGAAATAAACACCAACACTATCATGCTTCGGTGGTCATTTCGCACGGCGCGAGACTGCTTGCTGGAAAACTGATTCCACCCCCTCTAACGGATACGTTTGGGCTCCTAGTGGTGGAACTGGCTCTGCTCACGATATTAGAATCAAGGAAAATGACGACCACAGTTATGTCGTCGTGGAAGTGCCGGCGAACCCCACGATCGATCTTCTTCAAGTCTGAGTATCTCATCTCTCTTTTCTTTGCGGCTTCATGAAGGGCGGTCTTCAAGAGCCTTCGGGCGATTCCCTGGATAAGGGATGAAAGCAAGAGTCAGTGGCTCAGGCATATGGAAATCTACCTGCCAGAAATTAATTTTTTGCCGAAACAGACTCGTAAAAGCTACAATAATTATTCGACTGGACAATGCCATACGGCCAGCATCAGACGCCGGAGAAATCAATCGACTGTCTTGTTACTAATATTCTAGCCATTGAATAAAAATCTTAATAACAACAGAAGATCGGCAACAAGAACACTGGTTTATAACCTGAGGCAAAAACCCAGTGTTTCCTAAAAGAACTAGCGTAGAAAAAATTTGATAGCTATCCGTGATCAAAGAAAAGTTCAGGAGAAAATGCCCAACGAAAGAAAATCACAAGCAGGCACATGATCTTACATTTCTAGGATGATTTTGGACAATGTCTACTGCTTCCTGGTTACTGAGATGCTCCCACAGCCCATCCGAGGCAAATATAACAAACTGATCGTGAGGTTGGATATCATGCGTAGATATGGCAGGATCGGAACTAAGAATCGGCCTTCTGAAAGGTTCACGTAGACGAAACTTGGCATATAAAGGCTCCCGGTTATATTCAGACTTCTTCAGGTACACATCCCCGATGGATCTGGACACCTGCAAAGGACAAGGGAAAGCATACTGACAGAGTTTAATATGAAACTCGTCGCTAAACAAATCTCTGCCAATTTCACATCGAGCTCTCCTTTTAAATTCATTGTTTGTGCCATGAACTTTACCTGAATCAGGCCCTTCACACGCCACACGTTGTGTTTCAGCACAACAATCTGAGAATCCTCCGGATGTGCAGAATGCATCTCTTGTCTAACAGCCTCTATACTAACATTATGTTCCGCTGACAGCTGTATGGCCAGGACTTCTCCTGTTGCCTTCACAGCCCTACCAAGCACGGCTCTCGAATCACCTAAATTGGCAATGTAGAGGGTCCCGCCAGAAATTACTCCCACCAGACAACATGATCCAACGGCAGCAATTTGGGGCTTCGTCGGCCATTGTTTTGCAACAACATTGAAGAATCCCTCTTCGGTTGCTTGATATGCTTTCCGTATGACATCCACGGACATGGATTGCTGCTCTGTCGAAAACCCTGCAACTCACAACAGCAAAAATCCAATCCTCTTTCAGAAACCCCAAAAATAAAGAACCCCATCCCATCAATCTCACATGTGAAATAACAGATTAAATTGGACCAGAATATTTAACTGATGGAAGTCCTAGCGGGGCCATATTCTTACTTACTCTTGAGATTCTGGAAGAGGTTGTCGTTGATGAATCGAGAAGTCTCCGGTCCACCATGACCATCATAAACCCCAACAAAAGTACCCTGAGGACCTGAATCGAGGAAACTCAACTCGCCAGACTCGACCTGACTCTGATCCTCAAGCAAGTTATTGGCCTGAACAACAGCCATCGAGAATTCACCCCCGGAATGCTGTCCGATGTCTTTGTACCAGAGCAGCCCGTCTTGCCGACCTCCCGGGTCCGATCCCGAGCGAACATGTTTGTCCGAGGGAGGCCCCCAGCAAGCCTTCAGAAAGTTTATCAGCCTTGATAACATCCCTCATCTGAACCAAGCAAGCCTCCGGTACCTTCAATCGACATCCAATTCCAGATGCAACCCGCGCTCAATCTCAAAAACCACAAGAAACAGATGTCAAGCTCGACAAACTCCCCTTCCCTGCACACCAAAAAAAAAATCAGGAATCAATCAAATTGTGAAGCCAATCCGCACGACCAAGACGATCCCACAACCAAAACTCAAAATCCACCACTTCGAGGACAAATCCAATCCAACAGTTAAAACCCACCGGATCAAAACCACTAATTTGACTCGAGCAGACGATCCCAAGTTCCAACACAGCTAAAAAAGAAGCAGGGGGATGACAGTACAAGAAACAATTTTGACCCCACCGCCCACAAAACCAAACCTACAAAGCCCACACAAACAACTAAAAAGGACCACCGATCAACATCTAGCCCGATCAAACAGTTTCTGGGTCAAACCCCCCAGCATCACTTCCTATCCACATTACATTACACCCACACCCCACACACGGAAATAACTGATCCGCCATACCCAAAATACCTCAGTTAATACTCCCACAAAGCTCCAAAAAAAAAAAAAAAATCCAAATCCACCCACAACAACAAAACGAAGGAAAACAAAACAAGGGCAAGGAAAACTCATCCCAGAAAACAAGAAAAAAAAGGTTCCCGGAAAAACTCACGGTGATAATTAGGTGGCCTATCTTCGATCAGCAAAAACGCGGGTATCGAAAACGACAGGGATCTAAAAGGGAAAGGGGGTTGGGAGAAAACAGCATGTGGGCGTTCGTGAGGGTAACTGGGGAGTTAGATATAAGGATCAGATCCGTGGATCCATCCTATCAAAAAAAAGTTCTTTTTCGTTTTCCATTTTCTTTTTTTTTTCCCTCTTTGTATGAGGATGACGAAGGGTTTAGTTGGGGGACCACCCACATCTTATATTACACATAATCAAAAATCCAACCCCATTTCTTCATCCTCTCGTTGTGGGTAATCAAAAAAAGAATTTTTCCCAGGTCAAAGAAAGTTTGGATCTCTTTATACCAACTGGGGTAAGTGAGGGAGGTGTTTGTGTGTCGTCTTTGGTTTTCCGTTTTGCTTCGATGCGAAGGAAGAGGATTTGGAATGCGCAGGTGGTTGGGTGGGTTAAAAACAAGGGGAAGCAGCCGCTGACTTACTTTCTTTGTGATGGTCGATTTTGCTTTCTTACCAATGCCCGGGGGTATGCTGTGTCTTAATTGAACAAGCTGAAATTAGGAGAAGCGGCTAACGGTACGTGCATGTAACGGTTACGTAGTTTACTAATTAATACTAATGAAAAGTAGTAAATTTTACTAAAAGTTGACCGTTACTAACGAAGTCAACCCATATTTAGTAAAAAATGTAGTAAAATTTACTACTTTTCGGTCAACTTTTAGTAAAGTCAACGTAAACTTAATAAAAAAGTATGTAAATTTTACTACTTTTTCACTGTTCATTCCAGTTCAAGTTTACTACTTTTGCGCTGACTTTACTAAAACATTTCCGTTAGTAACGTCAACGCAAAATTAGTAAAAAAATTAGTAAAATTTACTTCTTTTTTTACAAATTTTGCGTTGACTTTACAAATTTTTTTCGTATTTTAGTAAAGTCAAACTAGTTTTAGTAAAAAAGGAGTAAAATTTACTACTTTTTTTACTAATTTTGCGTTGACGTTACTAACGAAAATGTTTTAGTAAAGTCAGCGCAAGGTTAGTAAAAAAAGTATTAAATTTTACTACTTTTTAATGTACGAATTAAGCCGATAATTAGTAACGGTTTACTAATTCTGATGTTTTTTTTAGTAAAAAACTCTTCCACTTAGTAAATTTTACTAATTTTGAATTGTTTTTACTAAAAAAAGTAGTAAACTGTTACTAAAAAATGAAAGTGTTTACTAACGAATTTACTAATTTGAACAGTGTTTCAAAACCTAACTCCGAACCTATTTTGATGTGAAATTACCGGTTTACCCCCGTTACAGGGGAGAAATTAGGTTCGTAAATAGGTTTGGATTTCACTGATTAGAAACGGGGGTAAAACGGTAATTTCACATCAAAAATAGGTTTATTAATAGGTTCAGAAACACTGTTCAAATTAGTAAATTCGTTAGTAAACACCTTCATTTTTTAGTAACAGTTTACTACTTTTTTTAGTAAAAACATGTCAAAATTAGTAAAATTTACTAAGTGGAAGAGTTTTTTACTAAAAAAAACACCAGAATTAGTAAACGGTTACTAATTATCGGCATAATTCGTACAGTAAAAAGTAGTAAAATTTACTACGTTTTTTACTAACCTTGCGCTGACTTTACTAAAACATTTCCGTTAGTAACGTCAACGCAGAATTAGTAAAAAAAGTAGTAAAATTTACTCCTTTTTTTACTAAAATTGGTTTGACTTTACTAAAATACGAAAAAAAATTAGTAAAGTCAACGCAAAATTTGTAAAAAAAGGAGTAAATTTTACTACTTTTTTTACTAATTTTGCGTTGACGTTACTAACGGAAATGTTTTAGTAAAGTCAGCGCAAAAGTAATAAGCTTGAACTGGAATGAACAGTGAAAAGGTAGTAAAATTTCCATACTTTTTTACTAAGTTTGCGTTGACTTTACTAAAAGTTGACCGAAAAGTAGTAAATTTTACTACATTTTTTACTAAATATGCGTTGACTTCTTTAGTATTAATTAGTAACGGTCAACTTTTAGTAAAATTTACAACTTTTCGTTAGTATTAATTAGTAAACTACGTAACCGTTACGTACACGTACCGTTAGCCGCTTCCGAAATTAGTACAAACTTTTCTTTTGGGTTTTATCTCCCAAGTAACTTAAAATAGTAAATACCCCTCTTTAATAAAATAATGATAGAACGCTTGGGAACATGAAATTACAATAAATAGGCCTCTTGATTAAAAAAGGGGTCGACCAAAACTATTTTCTAAATTAGGCACGGCGGTTTCGTCTATTAAAAAGACGTATATGCCACGTAGGATGAGCCGTCTCTTCAATAGGCGACACGTGGGGGCCATACGGTCCGCTTTTCAATATTCTTTCTAAATTTTCTGTCTCGGCAATTTTCACTTTGTCATAGTTATAAATCTCTAATAAAATACGTAATATGTTTTAGTTAGTTGTGCTGATTCGCGCTAAGAAGCCGAAAGACGTGCTGTTATGCTTGAATATAATATCAACTAGTTTGTAAATTACGAATCACTTCGTATTATAGCATGAAAAGTAAGTAAAAAAGTGAAGTTCGTTCGTAGAGAAAGTGTGAATTTGGATTGAATAGTGTGAGCGGGATATCTGAAGAATTCATGGAAAGTTGTTCGACTTATGCGGACACGATATTAATATGTACTATAATACAAAATATTTTATAAAGTACAAAACAATAATGCATACATCACAGTGTTTCGCACTCACGAAACTTCCCTTACAAAAGTTTATTCTTATTCGGAACAAAAGTCGGATGGGCATTGTTAGTTTGAAAAGGTTATATAGTTATTTGCGTCATGTATTTGTGCTTTTCGATACTGTTCAACATGTACTAAACATCGACGACACTTTCTTTATCGGGAAGCATTGCGAGTAGATGAAGGGAAATATACAAGTGCAGAAGGAAGAAGATGCGAAGGAGTTGGAGGTAAAGAATATAAAGTGATCGACTTGAAGTACTTGGGCCGAAAATACATGGGCTCAAGTCATTTGACCCATAGACAAGATTTTATCTTACGGTGGAGGTGCCTGGTCCCGGCCGGTGATGAAGGAGAGGTTGTCTGATTCCTAAACCATCATAATTGGTTTCATGGTATCAGAGCGTTGCGAGATAGAATGTGAGATCGGAGACTGGGGGTTGCTTTGCTGGAGAGTCCACAATCCCCGTATTATATACACACCTTAGAAAACCAGGTAGGAGTGATAGTCTCGCCTGAGTTAGAGGAGGAGAACTACAATACATGGAAGTCTTCTTTCGAGTTGACTCTTTCTAGTAGAAATAAATTGGGATTTCTATCCAAAAGTTTAGCAGAAGAACAAAACATGACATGGTTTCTTGATACGGGTGCTACAAATCATGTAGCTTATGATATTTCCTTATTCTATTCTTACTCTTTACTCATTGTATCACTTCATATACAGCTTCCAAATGATACCAAAGTGACATTCACTCTTAGTGGCTGAACATAAACATCAACATCTATTGCAGGTTACTAGAGATTTGTTGTTTCAAGCTAACATGCTATAAAATTTTGAGGTATGCCTTTCTTACTGCAATTTCTCTTGTTAATAGAAACCCACAAAACGACTTATATGTAAAATACCTTGTGAAGTCTTATATAAAAAAACAACTAGTTTATGATGGTCTGAGAGTTTTTGATTCGCTACATTGTTTTTTAAATGAAAAAATTAACGCGTTTGCAAGCATTTTAACCCAAGGTAGGCGAAATCTGGACAATTAGGGCTCGAAAATATGTGTTCTATTCAACATAACATTTTCATCTCTAAAAATGTTATTTTTCATGAATCTATATTCCCTTTTTCATGCTCAACAAAAAATCGGTAATCATAACCTTGTTTTACCTACTACATCCGTCCATTCTCCTTAAAGGATGTTGGTATATATTTTACAAAGCCTATTGATCAACATGATTCGTTCCTTACATTAGCTATTGTAGGGAATGAACTATAAACTATTGATATAATTGCAGTTTAGGAAAGAGT
Source organism: Melastoma candidum (assembly GCA_023653495.1). Classification (NCBI taxonomy): domain Eukaryota; kingdom Viridiplantae; phylum Streptophyta; class Magnoliopsida; order Myrtales; family Melastomataceae; genus Melastoma; species Melastoma candidum. Next base: position 12,122,894 of record CM042881.1, on the reverse strand, counting down.
TCCCCATCGTATACTCGGTTTCTTTCTTACAAGGAAGCAAAATGTTTCCAGTAACAAACTCTTTACCATGAATGACCGACCATTCATTCTCGTGAAGTCCTTCAAAAAGGTGGCCGGAGGCGGGATGAGCTAACAACTCATCACTACACGCGTCCCTTCAAACCTCTGGGCACATGTCCCGCGCCCTTGGACTGTGCTAGTGATTGCATGCAGACCCACGTGGACCTTGATTACTACTTACTACTACCTAGGGGTGGTAATAATCATGGGACAAGCAATAGGTCGGTCAATGCAGCCGAATCAAAGCCTAAAACGAACAAGGAGCTGTACAAAATTATAATGGTAAGAAAATTTGGGAGGGAGGGAGGAGTCATGGGAAAAATACACGGGGAGGGTATTATTAGGAGTAATATGTGTCCCAGTCAAACCTGGGTCGAGAGAAGATCTCGTAATCAATGGGTCCGTTCCCATCCATCACACTGTCTATGCCCTGAACTCCCTCCAACAGGGCCGGCTGGAATTCGCCGTCCCCGGAGGGCAACACTTTGTACATCACCAGCATCCCCAGGGTGAATATGGCCTGAAGCTTCATCGAGTCCCCTTGCACCGCAAAGTACAGCAGCATCGACAGTAGGAAGAGGTCCACACATAAGCGCATTATGAACACCACCACATCCGTCAGCCTCCCGTCGTTGCCAGCGGGGAACCCCCGGACTCTGTACACGAACAGGAAGTTGTACTTGTCGACCACGTACCTGTACCCGTAGTAGATCGCACCGACGGGCACCACGAGAGGGGCGAACGAGCTGTATATCATCGTGATCGCGAATATCGTCAGGTTGAAAGCGTAGTACTGTGCAAAGTCGAATTTCTGCTTCGGGACTGGGGAGGCTCCGTTGACGGGGTATTCGTTCAGGTCCTGGCTCGGCAGATCGGTTCCGTTTAGCGTCGGTCTCCCGAAGACGTCGTCGGAAAGTAAAGGCCTGTGCAGGATGCCGTTCCCGTCCTGCTGTTCTAACTGCCGGTCCTCACTCTGCTCGGGAACGAGCTCGAGCATATCGTTCCGCCTAAACTTTTGAAGATTCTTCTTAATCCAGGGAATAGGAGCCAGAAGATCGTAAGAAATCCCGAGGAAAGTGCTGGTAATCAAGAAGGCTAAAGAGGAGAGGCAGGATCTGGACAGAAAGGACGCGCTGAGATACTGCTCTATCTTTTTACAATCTTCTCCATCCACATAGCACCTTCCCATCTTCAGGATAAAGCTTTCCAGCGACGATTCCACCAGACCCCTCAACAGTATGAGATTGACGAGAAAGAAACAAACCATCCTTATAAGTGCGGCCCTCTTCTCACCCGAAACGGTCAGATGCTTCTCGAATCTCGACAAGTAAGAAAGAACAGCCGGGATGATGATGTACATGCTGACGAAGATAATCACATTCGGCAAGAACTGGAAAACTAGTGAAGCAAACCAGCTCGAGCTCTGGACCCATTTTAGCCAAGTCTGCGCATTGTCCAAAGCTTCTGCATTGATGATGCGGGCGGCCCCCTTCAAAGCACTTATCAACGCCAGAGGCGAGCTGAAGAAGAGTAGCATCAATAATAAGAACATGTTCACCGCCACCCTCCGGCACCTCATTGAAAGTTTGGTCAACCCCAAATGGTTCCAGTAGATGTCCGTCGCCAGGGGTGCCCGCTCAACCTTCCACTGGTTCCTCTGAAGCCGCAACTCCATAACCGAGAAGAACCTCCCGATCTTCCGCTTCTTCTCGCTCCTAAAATCTTTCACTGCCTTGTTCGCCGTGTAAACATCTTTAAACACCACAAACCCGACCCCTGCACCAGGTGCACGCCCTTCCTTGAACATGGTGAGCTCGGTCTCCAATTCTGCCCTCACTTCCTGCAATCTCCTCAATTTATCCTCGTCTGTAAAACCCAACATCTCCTGAACCCCAACACAGAACTTCCATACCCTTCTCCAAGTGTAAACAATCATACCTCTCCAGCCTTCTCCACAATCAACATAATCATTCTCGGGAAGCATCCTCGAGTCAATCCTCGCGACTAACCAAGCAATTTCATGCCTAACGTTAACCAACTCAGACGCAAGGTCATCCAGCGCACACAAATCCATCGGGAGAACCACCCGGGAAATCTTGCCGGGATACTTCCTAGCAAAGTACTCCCTCAACTCCACACCATCTAGGGTTTTTGGCAAGCCCTGAATCATAACAGTGAAGACGGAGGTCGAACTTACGAGGGCAGATCTTGTCGCCCTCAGCCTACTCTCAATCTCATTAATACCATAATGCGCCAACACCACGACGACGACCACAAAGACTAAATGCACCCACAGCAGAAGCGAACCCTTCTCAATGTGACTAATGGTGGACTTGGAGAACTCATCCACGAGGGTGGCATGACCGAGGTAGAGATTGACGGGAAGGATGACCAACACAGAAAGAGCTGAGATGGAGATGAGAAGAGCACAAGTGGCGCCCTCAAGGATGAGGAACTGGGCGGGATCGGCGCCGCAGTGGGAGGCGATATCGGGGAAAGAGGAGGCATGCCAGGTGGCGAGGAGCTTAGATAGGATGGCGGAGGCGTTAGGGGAGGAGGAGCGGACGTGGTGGTCGGAGCGGAGCTTGAGGAGGAGGAAGATGAGGAGGCAAGAGGCGGCGCCGAGGGAGGAGATATTGAGGAGGTATTGGATGTTACCGTTGAAGGCGGCGGAGGAAGGGTCGAAGGGGTCTACGTCGCCGCCGGGGGAGGAGGGTGACGACGACGGCGGCGGAGTCGTCGTCGATGGGGACATCGGGATTTGGAGCTCGATTGTGGAAGACTTTCTAGGGTTTGTCGTCGATCATTCTGATTTTTTTTTTTGGGGGGGGGGGAGGGGGTGAGGGAAGAATCAAAACAGCCAAAACGACGACTGCTTTCCGAGTTGCTTCCGGGGGAGGTTTTGTGATTTCCCCAACACGAACCGCAACAGGCAAAAAGCCGTTCTTTCGTCTCCCTCCCCGACGAGGTCGTTTTCTACCGGATCTTCTTACAAACAGGAACTGCCTGGTTTCTCCCACTTCCCATTAAATTTAATTCCTCCGATTTATTTATGGGCCTGCTCCGAGTGTTTCTCATTTATGGGCTTTAATCGGCCCAAAAGGCCCAACCGGCATCCCCCCCTTCCCACCCCCATTTAAATAAAATAAATTCCGTATGGGAGGGACAAAAGGAGAGTATCTTTCAGACCATAGCGCCCATAATCTTGTCGCAGGGTCCGACCGATGCTTCATCGGAGGAAGAAACTGAGGACGTCGGCGAGAGCCGCAACCTCCTAGCCCATGGGCTCTGACTAGCGTCCCCTAATGTGTCTTCGTTTGCACCAAGTACTAAAATTGTTCTCCATATCGCACGGATCCATTTTCTTTGCCGCCGATCGGATAATAGAATCGAGCATAAGCAAAACATTATCACAGTTTTGTCACGCATTTATGAATCAAGGAGAAAGGACGGCAATCTCTTTAACACCAGCTCTAGTGCTATGCAATAATGGATAGTCTGAGGTACAAAATTTTGTTGAGAACGTAGCAGTTGCTCATTTTTTCTTCTTCAATGATGTCTTGTTGCCATTTTCCGACAACTGGACAAGCTTGGACTTCATCTTAACAGACTTCACCAGAGAAGATAGTTCAGTCTTCCCTGGAACAGAAGCCAACCGATGAGAATTCTTTCGGTCTTCGTCTTTGTTGATGTGACTCTTGTCCCATGCTAGATCGGTGCTCCCTGTATATTCTGTCAAAGTGCCCTTTGTTGGCTCACGCCGATCAGCCTTCAGCTGTTTATCTGCCAGCTGCCGAGCATACGCCGCACTCCTGCAACGCCATGTTATGTAATGTTAAACTACTCCATTAAAACGACCAAACATCGAGTTACTAGGCAAAGAGGAATACCTCTTGAAGTCGGGATGGGTGGGATCCAAAGCGTAGAGCGGATGAGTAAAAAGAGCAGAAAACCTCGGATCATCGTACTCCCCGGATGGTATTTTGCTACCTTCACTTCCCTTCTTTCCCTTGGCACTTTCACTCTTGATTTTATAACCCTTAGGACCAGCATCTGCCCCAGCATCATCCGCTAGCAACAGCTCCAATTCAGCCTGGCTGGCTGCTCCTGTATCCACATCTTCCTTTTCTTTACCCTGTTTCATTGTTTTTCCATGTCCTTTTTCGTTCTTACTTCTTTTAACTGGAGGCTCTTCGAGGAAAAAGTCGTCTGGCTCTTCAGTTACTTCTCGATCAGCATCGCTGCTATCTTCGTCAGAAGAGGTCTCGGGTTTGCTCTTCTTAGCCTTCTTCTTCTCGCGTCTTTTCCTCAGATACGCCTCCCAAACAGTTTCAGACTTCTTATCTTTCTTTTCCATGAGGCGTTTACTTAAATCTTCCAAACCAGTGTTGAATGTTATCTCCATATCCTGGTTCCCGTCCTCATCATCATCTGAGCCATTGACTTCTTGGAGCAAGGCTCGGTACTTCTCGAGTTTTTTCCCCTTCTTATCTGAACGATCCTTAGAAACTTCCCCATCCTCGTCCTCCTCGCTTTCAGATTCACTGTCATCGGAAGCTAGAAAGTCCTTCACTTCCAGATCAGCCAGCTGCTCATATAAGGCAAGGCAGGAAGATCCTCCAGATGAGATTAGGCATAAGTAGTTAGAGAGAAGAACTTAGACGGCACAAGATTATGACCGTGTTTTCTTAGGAAGGAATCCGATGGAAAGGAAAACTTGAGTGGAAAGCTTTTAAATTTCAATATGATAATTCTTTTGGGATGTTCTATCTGATTTTCATTTCTTTCTCGTCAGATTCCGCTCAAAACAAACAGACCCTACAACCACCATCCTTTTACTTCTGTTTACATAAATGCAGTGGACCTACATTCATTAAGTATGTCTGAACTTACCTGATCAGCATTAAACTTCCTCTTCAACGTCTTCACACGATCTGGTTCATCTTCATCCCATGTAAGATCAATTTTACTTTGCTGCAGAGCTCGTGTTTCAAAATCTTTGCCATCGTAGTTTTCAGGTACCTGAGAATGATCTTATGTTACAAAACAACTCATAAATTACAGACCACGTGCATGATCCGAGGAGGAGCTGAAAATGACATGCACATGGTAGTCCGAATATCACTGCAGGTTTCAAAGAAATGCAGAAAGCCCACTATAAACAAATAATAACCAGAAAATTCATACTCATATAATTACAGATAGCCGTTAATTAAACAACCAGACAGGTGCAAACAAATTATAGTCGTAACTGCCAACAGCAGCAAAGCAAACACACCTCGGTAGCCTTGTCGTGAGGAGGATGCTTGAATTCCATAGAATCAGGAATAAATCTCAAGTCCATCACATTTGATGATCTTCCAAATTCACCACCATCACATGCCTTGTACAAGTGATCAGCCGTCCAACTGCTATCACATTCTACAACAGCATAGTAATGCCTGAATTTGGAAAACACAATGTACATAAAACACAGGGACAATAAACCACCACCGCCAACTATTAGAACAAATACAATGTCTACCTGAATGCAGTTGAAATACAGATTTCCTAAAATTGCATACTGTAACACTAACATCAAGTGAACGATCAAGAAATCCAGGCCACACCAACATTATTCAACATCCTTTCATAAGCAATGGCTGTATATACTTCCTGCCTTCTAATAGCACCCTTACTCTTGACAATCACATTGGGACCAGATGAAGTTTCTCAGAAAACAGAATTGGGCTCAATTATAGGTTTGAGAAATAAATCTCTATAACAGAGAAACAAAGTACATTGTCTCCACCTCATCCGGCTTCTTTCGTAGGCACGCAATTTCTCATTATCAATATCACAATCCTTGTCCTCGTCGTCATCGTCATCACTACTATCATCTTCAAATAACCCAACAGGTCCATGGATTTCCTCCTCTTTCATCCTTTGAAGTCCGAATTCGGAAGGGTAGATAGTCACGGATAAGATCCGTCCATTTTTGGGAAGAAAGGAGCTCAAAAGGACGTACAAATCAACTGCCTACATTACATGAAGTGGACAGCGTTAACAACAGATCAAGCACTTCACTAAGCAAGTATAGCTCACATCACAGCAAACCAAATTCCAAATGCTTGTAAAGGAATCTGCGTGACATATAAAAACATCTTTCTGGCAGAGGAGTCACGCATGGGGATATATCAGAAAAAATAGGACACCAAGAAACGGAGCATTAGAGAAGTACCCTGACATGCCTCCAGTCGAGATTTACAACAGCTAGTCGACTGGTTTCTTGATCTATGATCGGCACATTCTCTTCCTGCTCAAAATAGGAACATGATCTGTTCTTAGAATAAAAATACGATAAACTTAAATTGTTACAAGGAAAGCTTAACCACAAAAAACTAGCCGTGGCTTCTCACAAAATGAAGAAGAACGCCCAAATAAACAACTCCAGAAACATCCAAATGAACCAATTACTTCTGGCAAACTCTTTTACATTCATTTTCAAAACAAAGCTTCCTAAATCCATTTCCACCATGGCCTGTGATCATCCAATTAAATTCTATTTTGTTCCATGTATCATTTACCTTAATAACATGGCACTTTGTTCCGGCTATTCATGTCCAATTCGAGAAAACTGAAGTATGAAATTTACCAGTTCTTCGCCTTCTTCGTCTTCCTCGCTCTCGTCATCCGTATCCGTAGTCGTCGCAGAATCCTCCTCGGGTTCATCCCTCTCTAGATCATCCTCATCGTCATCACTCGACACACTGAACTTTGCAACATCATCGACGCCTCCCTCCTCGCTGTGAGACTCGTCTTCCACCTCCTCCTCCTCCTTCCGCTCGCCGATCCTGTAATAACGCTCCATCAAGCTCCTCTCCGACTCTCCGCCACCTCCGCCCCTCTTCTTCTTAGGCCTCCCGCGCTTATCTGTGGGAGCGGCAGATGAGGAGAAGGAGGCGTCCGTGAACATGCGCTGGAAGCGATCGTCGATCTCGACCTTGGATTTCTGCTTGGGAACATTCTGGAACTTGGGGTCGAAGTTCGCGGACGAGAATCTCTCGTCGGTAACTCCCCCGCTCCCTCCGCCATCGCCAGGTGTCTCAGCCTTCTTGCCCCTGCTCTTGGATCCCATCGTCGCGTCGGCGGTGGGAAGCGGCTGCGTTCGGTTAGGGCTTTTGAAGTAGAGCCGAGTAGGGTTTTTTGCTGTCAGTTTCTTTACTGCCACGTGGCAGACAGGGCTCTCGTTATATATGATTTATATATAAAAAAATAAAATAAAATAAAAATGTGGTTTTTCTTTTAGGCCTCTTTTCTCAGGTATATAACTTGGGGAAGTTAGTTGGGTTGTTGCATAAAGAGAAACTAAGCAAATGAAGTGAGCCCAGCGACTTTACCTTAATACGCAACAACAAGAGATTTTTTGATTTGAAACGACCACTTTTTTTTTTATTCAAATTAATCCGTACAAAACCTCAGGAGGAAGTTGGGGTCGAAATTTCTTGTGAAAGAAGTTGGAAGTAGCCAAAGACGACGGCGGAAATAAGTAAAAAGGCATTCGCTGATTTCAATTCAAAACACTTGTAGGGGGGGCCACCGACCGGGGGAGGATATTTATTTACGATTTCTTTTTACCATATTTACTTTGTATTCCAAAAGTGACCACTTTTGACACTGACGACCATAAACAGAAGAATGGCAAGAAATCTGATCACGGAAAACAATCCTTTAAAAAAAAAAAAAAATCTTAAAACTGTATATGATTACATATCGCGGGGTTAAATACGTATTAAAAAACAACCCCAGCAACTCAGCGGAGGAGAGATCTCCTTGGATGGTGATTTAATGAAATAAATAGCAAAATCGGAGAAGGAGAATTTCTTACACTCAAATCCAAGACCAAACCTTAAAAAAAAAAACACACGTACACAGAGAGAGAGACAAAGAGTGTGAGAAAGCGAGAGCGCAACAAAAGGAGAGAGGAAGTGAGGAGGAGGAGGTGGTGGTGGTCTTCTTCGGCTCGCGCTCTCACTCGTTCCTCTGTTTCCTTCGATCCCACAAAAATCATATAATCTCCCTTCCCTTCCATTCTCCCATTCCCAGCCCGTCCTCTTCCTTTGTTTGTTTTTTCTTTTTATTTTGTTTATCCCCCCCCCCCCCCCCCCCCCCAACGCTTTTCTTTTTGTCATCCGTTCGCCGTCGTCAAACGCCTCAATCGGCGATACCCAGTTCGGGAATTCGATCGAGGTCTAGCCCTAGAGTAGTACAGAGGCATAAAGCTCCGTCCTTTCGTTTGGTTCTTATTTGTTGGATTATTTCTTCTAGCCCTCGTGTCAATGGCCGCGGACGATAATAATATTAACGGAGCTGCGGCCGCCGGCAACAGCAACGGCCGTTCCCCTAAAGTGCACCGTCCCACGTGGAACCAAATCTTGCAGCCGATCCCTCCAGCTGTGGACTCTCCCCGATCGGACTCGGTGGCCGTGATGGAGTCGAATGGGTCTGCTTCGCCTTCTAGGGTGTCTGGAGGGGAGGATGGGGGTGTGGAGAACGGAGGAGGACGAGGAGCCGGTGGGCGGGGTGGGTTCAGTGGCGATGCAGGGAAGCGGCTTGCATGGAAGAAGCCGGTGGCTGATGGGACGGTGGAGGGGGTTGATGCAGTGCTGATGGGAGCTGAGTCGTGGCCTGCCCTCTCTGGTTCGATCCGGGTCGTGAAGGCCCCGAGTACAGGAACCTTGAAGGGTTCGGTTGATGGATCATCATCGGGACAGGTTGATTGTTATTAGCTTTTTTTGTGTTTGATGTTTGTATGGATTTGAAATTTGATTGATCTGGTTGCATGATCATATTTGATTGTTCTGCTTGATGTTTTCCTTTTCATAATGTGTTGGTGATAAGGACTCGCAGATTGTGGAAACTCGTCGGGATGCAGTTTGTGGGGATTTCAGGTTTGCTAGTGGAGTGTTTGAGTGATCAAAGGTGGATGAAGAATTGATTCAATGAAAGTTCGGATCATGAACTGAGTGGATTGCATCTATGTTGTTTGGATAACTCTTTTAGAAGTGCGTTGTTGTCTTGCCTTCTTTTTCTGGATAGGGATGAGTAAAATGTGGGCTTGTGTTTTCCTTTTCGTCCGATATGTTGAATATCAGAATTCAGAACTGAATTCTCTGCACAAACTTTTGTTTATTTTGGGTCCTTCATCTGTCGTCAAAAGCAAGCCGACGATATTGCTGTGGCAAACTCCAGTAGCAGCTTGTCTTCCCCATCTCTTCCGAGGTCAACCAAGCGGAGCGGTGCTGGCCCATCATCTAATGGAGTTTCGGCAATGGAACGACCCGTATCACCACGGTCTTCTGTGGACTCAAGGGCCATCAATCCTTCTCCAAGGGATAGCAATCTTAGGAATGGAGCTTTGTCCAATTCCCATGGTGGAAGTGAGCACGTCCAACAACACCGTAACCCTGTTAGAAATCGGAAGGGGGGAACAAATGCACATGGGGATGGTCACCACCGCTCGAATTTTGGAACGAGGAGAGATCATGAACGGGGCTATCAGGAGTGGAATCATAGAAATGTGAATAATAACAGTAGAGATAGTCATGTGCCTCAACAACGAAGCCTTCAGAGGTTTGTAAGGTCGACGGCACCTCCCCCTCCCCCTCCTTTGTCTCCTGCTTCATTTGTTACACCACTACCTATTGGGGCCTTTGGTTACCCTTATGGTTTTCATGGTAAGCTGGAGTATGTCTAGATGAGGACACATTTCGTGTTTTATGACAGCTATTCTGTGTTAACATCTCTAATCTTTTTTTCCCTCAGACTTACCGTCTCAATATTATATGTATCCCGTCCCATCCCAGCCTTTGTTCCCGCATGTGAACCCCCATCTGATGTATCAGCTATCTCAGGATAACACCGTTCATGCGAGGATTCTGAAGCAGATAGACTATTACTTCAGGTACTTTCTGCATCTGACCTGCTCCTGCATTGTTTCCCTCGACCTGGCATCTTAATGTATTTTGGCGAGTACAACTATGTTGATTTTTGTATATTTTTGGATCATATCAGTAACGAGAACCTTGTCAAGGATACCTTCTTGCGGCAGAACATGGATGAACAGGGATGGGTTCCAATTTCTTTGGTTGCTAGATTTAACAAAGTAAGTGTTTAATCCGAATTAGTAGTTATCTGTTTGTTAAACTTGTTTGTGCGTTTTCATGCCATGGAAATGTAGTTTGTTTGATCAAATGACATGAACTCTAACTAAAGTTAATTGAGCGATATAAATTCTCCTGGAAGTTGAAGCACTGGTAGTTTAAGGCAGGAACATAAACTGCTTCATTGGAGAAGTGGTTCCTAATTGAAAAGGCCAGATAACAATAAAAGGAAAAGGTAATAGATTCTTTCATTACTAAATCATTCCATGATTCTTTCCTAAAGAGTGATAATTTTGCTTGGAGAATCTGTCTGAAGCATTCCAGTCGAATTTAACCCAAAATTGCTAGAATCAGTAGGCATTGAAACAGCTGTATAATTCGGTGAAGACATTATGCTTGATCATTTAGAATCTTGCTATCGTTTACGAGCTGAGGATTGCAGTGTCTCCTAGTTAAGCACTCGAATTTATCGGATCTTCATTTTGTTTCTAGGTTTCAGAACTAACAGACAATGTTCAGATTATAATGGATTCATTGTACCACTCTACTGTTGTGGAAGTCCAGGTACTTTCTTGAACTTCTATTATTCTACAGCCTTTGTCCTACAACTCGCCTCTTATCATTGAAGTTGCAACTGTTTGCTGTTCAATTATGATATCTTTGGGGTAATCATTGTAGGGAGACAAAATCAGGAGGCGCATTGATTGGAGAAGATGGATTATGCCAACTGTCAATCCTTTTCCCGACTCTACTACCCCTCAGTCCTCCGAGATTTTTAACCACGATATGGTCACAACCGGTATCCAGTCTATCACGCTTGGCGGAAGAGAAACTCACAACGGTGCCTCGTCAAGTCAAATAAATATGCAAATGAATACAGATGCACCCAAGAGGACGCCATCCGGGGATTCAAGCATGCCCGGGGAAACGGGGAGACCCGAAATGGCAGGTGAACAGCCTGGTATGAATGCTGGAGGAACTGGCCACTGACAACCCTTGATCGGCAAAAAATTTTGAAATAGGTAAACAACAGACTGTTTTTGTGAGCAACGCTGCAAACCCACCTCAAGGACAAATAGGAAAAAATAAAGGAACACATCCGGCATGAGGACGCATGCTCCAGGCTGATCAGTAGTTACTAGACAGCGAGAAATATATCGAGAGATACTTGCAGGTGGTGGATTATCGATGGGCGACCGTTACTGAATACTATTTTGATGAGCTGAACAAGGGGGAGTTTTCGCTGCATCTTCCCCTTTTTACTGCCCCTTTTTTTGTTTATTTTTTATTCCCTGGGCTGTGGTTTTGTTTTCCGCCCTTTGTGCGTGTCGAAGCTGAGGGACAGAAGCAAAAACTTCAATGCATGGGATGGCAGCAGCATACACCAGAGGCTTCAATCCCAGAACATCTCTTTGAGTCGGCTACTTTATTGGACCTTTTGCTATATGCCTTTTGGTTTACAACTGGTTCATCCCCTTTGTGAGAACCTTTTTCAGTCTTTCTTTATACTTGTTGAGACGGAGGACGACGTATCCCCGCCGGAGTAATCGCCCCGCCCCGGACATGAGATTATTCTGGGGTTGTACTCTGTAGGCAAACTCCAAGAGTTTCCTGGTTTTTGTGCTTTGCTGTGTAATAGTATCATGAAACAATAAACCTTTTGGTGCTCTTATTTTGCGTTTGGGATTCAAAAAAGAACTCTTAAATGTTATGAATGTAAAACGCTCGTATGATATTTACCACATTACACAATGATCTGAGTCAAAAAATCAAATAAAAATGCTGAACCTAAGAAACGATACCAAAGACACATTTCATACGACATATAGTATTATGATATTATATGTCCTGTCGAAGAGCTAATTACAATAAAAAGGAAAAGGAATTGTATTTAATTGTGATTTGCTGTTTTTCCCACTGAAAAATTGTATATAATTGTGTGGTTTAAATATCAAAATAAAAATATTTAAAACCACGTCCAGAGTGCGCGGGCGCAGCGACGATGAGGAAGGCCTTGCGGACTACCCAAGTCGTCTCATGCTGCACTAGGAGTGAAAATGAGCCGAACTAATATCGAACCCTTCTAGGCTCGAGCTCGGCTCGATAACAAAAATGTTCTGCTCGAACTCGATTGAATCCAGAAAATTGAAGCTCGAGCTCGGCTCGATAGGCTCGATAACCCTAAGAGGTGGTTCTTTTTTAAAGTTCAATTTAGTCATCAATTTTAAATTTACTTCCAAATAAGTTCAAAATTTTAATACTTATTAATAAAATTATTAATATCTATTATATTATATTCGGCTCGCGAACCACCGAACTATAAGTGTTAAGACTCGAGCTCGGCTCGTTTCGTTGCCGAGCTCGGTTCGAGTCCGGCTAGTTTCGTTACTAAGCTCGAACCGAGCTTAGACTGAGCCTGCTTGCGAGCGGCTTGGTTCGTTTTCACCAATTTGCGGCACACATGGCCCCAACTCTACGACACGATGCCCTCAATCTCAATATTAAAACAAATCTTCTTTAGAAACAAGGGACGGTAACGTGTAATTGTATTTTAAGAATATTCTTTTTATATCTTGTCCAAATCATATCTTGCTTCTTATTATCTTCCTAATCTTCTAATTATACTGCTTAATCATATTAAATTATAAGAATTATTAAGATGTCGTAGTATCTAAAATTTACCCTGCACGGCGCTGGCACTTTTCCAACCTTATTGGACCCCAACACCGACCCGACGCGACGAGCCATCCTCCGCCTATAAATATCGCCGCTGGAACCCTAATCGGGACACATATCCAATGCCGACCCTGTTTCTTTAGCTCCTGTCGGGAGGGGAATCGGAATCTTTCAAGCTTTTTCAAGTGGCTGTACTAATTTTATACGAGGAATACTGGTCAATAACGTTGTTTTTTCTTAGGGTCAAACTCATAATTCTTCGATCCTTCTTTCTAACTTCGATTTCGAGTAACTGATATTAATTGACAAATTATGTATTAATCGACCTATTTCATGAATTTTTTTACGTACCAACATTATGGTAAAAAAAAAAAAAAGCTCATCCTCTAACCTTCAATTGATTCTCTTAGAGAGATATAAGTTCTCCTGCCGAGGGGCGTCCCGCACCTTTGCCTAGTCGTCACGACCTCATCCTGTTGCTCATGGTGTTTCGCAATCGCATTAGATGTATGTATTTAATTTATTCGGAGTTATTAGAACGAGACTCAAAATCGCGTGCTAAAGAGGTGGAGATTCGAGTCCTTTTCGATAAATTTATAAAACTATTTACTCGATCACGTATATTTCTTTTCTTGAATGAAATGATTGTTGCTATATTCTTTAATAACGAAGGCTAAGACTAAAGTTACGCACATGAATACTTACGTTCCATTACGAAACTTCGTTAATGTTTCGTACTTAAGTGAGAAATAATGATTTTTTTCATACCGTAATATAAAACGTTTCGTACGATATAAAATTATTTCTGTATTAAAATACGCAGCTACTTTTGCACCGTAAGAAATGCTATCCTGCGTGAAACTTTATCCTTTGTACAATGGAATCGATATTTTTCTTACCGTCATTTCCGCTGTGTTTGGGTGTTTTCTGACCACGAGGAAGAAAATGGATGGAAAGATGATAAAAGAAATAGAGAGAAAATGTGGGGCCCGCGGGAAAAAGCAAGAAATGAATGAAAAATAGGATTGGAAAATTTTGTGGCTTCAATAAGAGACATAGCAAGTCAATTTATAACATAAAAACCACAATAAACCCAACAACCAATCTAAGCAACCGTTACCACCCCTTACATTTGGATAGAGATGTGCACAGCACAACTAGCTGATACTTCGTATAAAGCCAACAAACAGAAACACTAATTACACGGCGTTTCGAATAAGTCACCAATGCCATGATTCTCCAAAAGGTCCATCAATTAACCCACCAAGTAAGAACAAGAGACGCTTCATCTGCGGCCGCAGCATCAGTCCATTGAGAGCGCCTTCATCCCCTCATTCACGATTCCATGTACTGTGACGTCGGGGGGCTCGTCTTTGTCTTCTCCAGACCTGCAGAATCCATCGAATATGGTGGACACCTGGTTATAACAGAGTAGATTAATGGCTCGAGGGCCCTGGGTGCTTACCGAGTCCTCTTAGCTCGATTTCTCTATATTCTTGAACAAGGGAACAACAGCAGCACATTACGTGCGAGAGGAAGTCGTCGAACCATCCTCCCTGACATTATTAATACGACGAACAGCAAGCAAGTTATGGCATGAAAGATCAAGCATGTTAGATTGGGACTACAAATGGGAAAGATGGGGATTTTTACCTCGATGCTCAACGCCTTGCGAAGTTTCATTCTGATGCAGCACGTATAGCAACAGCAAGAAAGTATCAAGGAATACGCCATCAGGTCATTGCACGCTTCTGCAGGAGCTGACAATAATTGCACAACAATCGGTGGCATCAGAATTATTGTTACTATCGTATGTGACGGTAATCACCAAGAAAGCTTCTTACACATTTGCCTTCCTGTAGCCACAGTGGCGATCCTCGAAAGTGTACTACAAGGACAGAACAACGTCCTCATACCTGCAAGCCGGCAGAGTTAATCCACAATCGATTACAACAAGAAATACGTGTAAACTGCTGCAAAATGAATTACTGGTCATTAGATATCGGGCCGGCACTAAACTCACACAGCAGAGGTTTCGAGCAACAATCGAGCAAATCGGTGTGCCATTCATCGCCTCCATAGGAACCTCTTCTCGAGATCAGATCGTGGTCTACTGAGACCGAGGGCATCTTTCTGTACAATAGAAGATATGTCATTCAATAAATAAACCGAACTGCAGGCCAACGTTAAGCATTGACCAACCTTGGAGTACGGTGGGTGTCATTTTCCCTCGGCTCGCTTTCCCCGTAAGAAGAGTGGTCCGTATCACTCTCTGACTCGGTATGCTTTTTCTCCATCTTCTTGGAACTTTTTACTGGGGAACTCTTCTCTGGGATCGAAGTTGCAGCGACCGTTTCAGTGACATCGATCAAACGTTGGATCACTTCACACTGACCTATGTCTAGATTAGCCTGCGATCTCTGTAACTCGAGTTGCAGCTTCTCGTTTTCTTTTCTCAAAGCTTCATTAAAGCACAGATTAGGGTAGGAGCAAGACAACGTCTTCTTCAACACCAGGGCTCCATCTTTCGATGGCTCGTGTGAGAAGATCAAGGTTTGCACCTTTTGGTCCTCGTCGTCTAACGTGTATTCTCTCTGATCCCTCTCAATGACTTCAAGGCGTTCCTGAGATTGAACAGAAGTACACGGATAAGCACAACCTACGGAAGGACACTGGTTAAAAGCACGTAAGGCCCATACCCTGACTCTAGCATTATCCACGAGCGTGATCAGAGGGACGAGCTTCAGATACCGGTCGATCTCATTCTGGGCCTTCCTAAACTGATACACGATGTTCCAACCCATCGCCAACAGGTACAGGTAACTCTTGTCCTGACAGCTATTCACGAGCACGTACGACCTCCTGAGGGCGTCCTCTAGCCGCTCCAGCGGCTCCCTCGTCTCCGGGTACTTCTTCAGCTCAGAGATCCTGAGCTGCTCCAACAGACCCCCGATCAGCTTCAGGTGAAGGGCAAACTGACGGCAATTCTTCTTGTGCATGCGGGCCGTGTTCGCGGCCTGCACTATCAACCCAATCAGCCTCACGGCGTCGAGGCCGGATATCTGCACCAGGTTGGCGGCCTCTCCTAAATGATCCCATGCCGACATTCTTATCGGCGAATCGAGATCCTTCTCGGCACTACAGCCGGACCTCACCAATCACGCATCAGATCTAGAATCTGCACAAATTCATCTTAAACCTGCAGATTAGGGTGAGAGTTAACAGGAGTACAAAGGGGGAAGATTCCCCATCAAACTTTCCCCCTTTTTTTGACTAATCATTTTCACCAGACAGAGCGACCACGGCAACATTAAAAAGAGAAGACACACATCAGGGAGGGCTGAAATTTCTTTGACTCAAAGCAAAGGTATGAGAGCTAAACCCAAATCCCATGTCGTCAGTCCCCATCACCTCCCAACCCCCATGAACCAAAATAATAATCAAAAGAAAAGAAAAAAAAAGGAAACACGAATCTCCCCCACCAAAAGACACAACTGAACTCGGTCAGGAAGAACAAAAAAGACCACCAGGGAAAAGGAAAAGACACCCACCTTTTCCTCCCTTCTTACAAAGAAAAAATGAACTCCCCGGAAGGGAAAAAACTGACCTTCGTCTCCTTGCTCAATCCCTCACACAAACCCCTCAGGCATTGATTTGCTTTTAGGTTTTTTTT
This sequence comes from Melastoma candidum, assembly GCA_023653495.1. Taxonomy (NCBI): domain Eukaryota; kingdom Viridiplantae; phylum Streptophyta; class Magnoliopsida; order Myrtales; family Melastomataceae; genus Melastoma; species Melastoma candidum. Next base: position 12,106,343 of record CM042881.1, on the reverse strand, counting down.
TTTTTTAATTAGAGCGTGGGGTGTGGGGGGAGGGAGGGACTGGATGGAAGGTGGATTGTCTTTTACCTCACACTCAATGATCCATTCATCCCATTCCAACCATCTTCTTCGCCACATGCCATTTACCCACCCACCCAAAAAGAAAAGGCAACGACAACACAAGCACGGGACTTAAAACTGAGGGGAGTAGAAAGCTTTTTCCTGGGGTTGTGGATTTTACGTTGCTAACCCTGGACATGGTCTCCAATTACGGTCTTGTGCCATCAGAAAGAAGCACGACGGATGACCAAGTATTATTCTTGGTTCTAAGTCAACCGCCCTCTCCCTCTCTCGGGGGTGCTCTCTTCGTGAGGTTTGTACGGTATTACCGTTCGTTTTTAAAAAAATTCGCCAAAAACCGTCCGAGTTTGAGAAATTACAGAAATACCGTCGATGGGGCGCGTTTTCAAAACGCGCCCCCCGAATAACAAAGAGGGCGGGTTTTGAAAACCCGCCCTCCGTGAAAATGGGCAGGGGCGGGTTCTCAAAACCCGCCCCCCCGATACTTATAAAAAAAAATAGGTTTTCGAAGGGCGGGTTTTCAAAACCCGCCCCTTTAATAAGTAAATAAGGGGCGGGTTTTCAAAACCCGCCCTCTAGCTGAGTTGGTAAAAATAATTTTTAATTTACAAGTGGTCTTGGGTTCGATTCCTGTTAGGGCGAAATTTTTTTTAATTTTTTTAAAAAACATTACTCAAAATTGTTGCTAAGAGGAATCGAACCCAAGACCTTTCGCAAATTAACGAAACACTTTGACCGACTAAGCTAGAGGGGGTAATTTGTTTACTTGTGGACAGGGGCGGGTTTTCAAAACCCGCCCCCGAAACCCTCTTTTTTTTTTTTAAAGTGTTCGAGGGGCGGGTTTTGAGAACCCGCCCCTGCCCATTTTCACGGAGGGCGGGTTTTGAAAACCCGCCCTCTTTGTTATTCGAGGGGCGCGTTTTGAAAACGCGCCCCATCGACGGTATTTCCGTAATTTCTCAAACTCGAACGGTTTTTGGCGAATTTTTTTTAAAACAAACAGTACATCCGTACAAACCTCCTCTCTTCGTCTTCTCTTTCAGTATGATTATGACACCCACATGTTTCCCCCTTTCCTTTCCACCGAAAACAAAATTTGTTTGTTTAGGTTGTAAAAATTCCTTAATAACTTTTCGCACCCGCGAATTTATATAAAAAAATATATGATTATCGGCCACGGTATTCAAATACGGGCATCAACCGTGATGCTCCACAGAAATACGGTGGCGGTTGAAAATCACGTCATTAAAACTCAAAAAAATGTCACGGGTCTTGTAATAATGATGGGATATTTAGAATAAAGTTTTTCTACAAGTGTCGTGTCGACAGTTTCTAACTATAACACCCAAACACATAATTTTTTTCTTTTAAATGTGCTACTGCCGCAGCCGCGACACTCCTTTAAAGTGTCAATGATACGGATCCAATTACAATATAAAACCTCCCTACATGTTTTTTTTTTTTTTATAATTTTAATGTTGTAATTGCCACCGCAACATATAAACCATATCTTGGGAGTTTTGCTATAATTTAAAAAAAAAAAATCAACGTACCCCCCCCCCCCACCCCCAATCGTATTCGCCTTTTGTTATCTTATTTGTGCACTGCATAGTTCACAATTAAGATATACGCACTCAAACCCCCAGTGCAAATAATAACTATATAAATAATTTTAAAAGTTGATGTATCTTTGTTTTAAAATAATATTATATGAGAAAAAATATTATATGACAGACGTCAAGGTCAATCCATTCATCATCGGCCTTGTTATTATTATGATATTATTAATTAAACTAAACTAGGAAGAGACCGACCGTACTAGATTATTGCCAACTTTCCTAACGTGCCAAAACCAAAAACAGCATCCATTTTTCCTGAGCTGGCTTCTTCGTCTTATTACAATAGTTATGTTTTCATAACTCGAGAGAAAATTGACTATTCGAAATTTCAAAAATCTCAAAATTTAATTTTATAAATTCGATTCCTTGAATAAAAGTTCGACCTCCTAAAGAAATCAATCTTTATAAATTTGAATTAAAAAAGTATATATAAAATAAAAAAAGGAAGCGGAACTTTATATAAATCACTTACTTAAGGGTTTTTAAGAAATCGAACTTTACGAATTTAATTTTTTTTTCTGTTCAAAATCGAACTTATTCAAGATATTATTTTTAAAAATTTAAAATTATATTTAGTGAATTTTTTCACGATACGATAAAAAAAACCCCGAATTATAATATGTGAGAGTGGCTGTGCTGTGGCTGACTCAATCGGATGGTGCGTACACACATAAAAAAGGGGGCTATCAATCAATGATTAAAACGTCACGGGTCCACTCAAAACAAGACGTACAGTTAGCATATTCCCCCCCGACATGTATCATTTAACGCATACAAATATTAATGAATTAATAAATAAACAACGATTCTCTATTGCTAATATTATTAATTCTGGATAAAGTTGGCATGGAGTGGAATGTTCGTCCTTGATTATCGTATTATTTTTTTGGTGTTACGTTTCGAATTCACGTGAATGATTAAGAACGTTTTCTTTGTTTTGGTTCGGGGATGATGGAAGAAAATCACAACCATCAAATTGCAGACTTCGGAATTGACAATTTTTTGTTATTTTTTTGGGAAATATTATCAATGCCTAAATTCGGTTCAGAGTGGTCCTTTTTTTTTTGGTGGTGGTGGGGTGGGGGTGGGGTGTGATTCTTAGGTCGCATGCTTTTTGTCCCATGAATTTGTGTCACAAAAAATAATAATAATTTCACAAATGAGATGGGTCAGTGAGGCTGACAGAATGTCATACTCAATTATTTCAAATATCAATAGATTATATAATTAACAAAAAAAAGTTTGATTTTGGGCCACGGGACATGAAGTGGTCTGAGTTTGAGGTTATGTTCAAAGCGTCGGATTCGATACATTTGGGCCGAGACCCATTAACCGAACAATCGGATCGAACGGTGTTTTAAATATGAAACAAGGACTATCGGTTCGTATATATTATTTGAATTCGAATTCCAACGTATCAATGTTCCGAGGGGTGGGGGTGTCCAAGACTCACTTAGCCGGATGCATGCCAACGTGCCGCGATTGCTCCCGCGGCGGCGGGTTTAGTAGAACTCGTGTGCGTATTTGTCCAACAGATGGGACACCAGGAGGCGGTATGTCGCTTCCGTTGGGTGGTAGCTATCCCAGAACACGTACTCCTTCGCGTCCTTGCACGTACTCGGATCATCAAAGTTGTTGCACAGGACGCTCACCTCTATCTTCCCGGTACCGCAACACCCGACATCGGCGTAGGTGAATCCGTAGGGAGCCGGGTGCTGAATAATGTTCATCAATGGGTAGTAAATGTCGAGGAAGACGATCTTCGCGTCCAAGAGATTGGAACCGAGCGATCGGATCTTGGACTGGATCTTTGAGTTGGCAAGACTGGCTAATCGGTTGGCCGGCTCGAAGCAATCCCTGTCGGTGCCTCCCTTGATAGTCCTTTGAGACGGCAAGCACCCCGCCGGCGGCAGGCTTAGGACCCCAATCCTCCTGGCTCCGATCCCATATAGTTCCTGCGACGATACATACATCATTAGGAAATCAGCGGGTTGCTCCGATCGCACCCTCAGCCCTAGCTCTGACAAAATCAACGTCGGACCCGCCGAGGATCTTGTCACATGCAACAAAGTTATCATCCATCTGTTTGGTTTGGACATATTCTAGACACTGCGACAGTGTATGATCACATGAACATCTCAGGACCAAGTTGAGAGCCCTTTAAGACAGGGCTTTCTTTTTTGTTCTCACAATACCTGGAGGAACTCGGAGGCCAGCTCCGCGATAAAACCGGCGTACGACGGGATGTCGTAGACAAAACTCCTGACTGGAATTGAGAAATAAGTGTTGGTTATGTCGTTACTCCCCGTGCATACTACGTACAAGCTCTCCGAGATGATCGTCCTCGTCCTCTCATCTCCTACCTCTGCCCTGATCTTGCCGATGTACTCCCGGAAAAGATTGAGTTGGTCCGACATCGAAAACACCAGCTGGTTGACGAGTAACCAGCACCTTGATTAAATGCCTAGTATATAGCTTCTTGGAGAAGGAGGGGGGGGGGGGGGGTGGGATTTTAGCATACCGCCAATTGCGCGGAGAGGGGGTCGTACCCGGCCGCACCAGATGCGAAGCTGACTCCGGTGAGGAGGTCGCAGGTGTCCAGGCTCGGGTCCAGGTAAGCCGGGAGCGTGTCCTTGACTCCGATTGCCTCGGCTGTCATTTAGTGGAAACAGAAATCAATTATTATTTTTAATTATAATAAAATTAATACGCCACGTTTACTCTGTCCGATACGTGTAGTACATACATAAAATACATATAATATGTCCAAGAAAATATTTAAGTGCCCCTGGAACGGTGCATTTATGTTCACCTGTAATAATTTCTTATGCTATCTTCCGGCAATTTGGAACAGGAAAATTAGTAATAATAGTAGTAGTAAGAAAATGAACAGAGGAACGGGAGGTTCTTGTTAATTATGAATCCAATCATTGATGATTAGGATATACCTAAGAAGTCGGAAGGGACCCTGCCGTTGCTGAAGCGTCCAGTGGCGACCCTGCCGTAGAAGTCCCGTCCGTAAGGGTGGAAGTTGGACTTGGCAACGGTGAGGAGGCCATTGTTGTTGCCGGGGTCGATGATGGAGTCCCCGAACGCGAACACGGCCGGCAACGTCATGTTGCGGGGGAGCTTGAAGGGAGCGACGAGGGGGGAACCGAGGAGGCACAGGGTGACTACGATCACAAGGAGCGAGGAGGGCGTCGGCATGGGTGTGGAATGATGGAGACGGAGGAGGAGAGGTATGTGAGAATGTCGGGGAGAGGGGGAGGAAGGGCCTTCACCCACCCTGGGCATCTAGTACTTGGTTAACTTTAGAGAGGCTTCGACCTTTTTAAGTTGGGCTTTTTGTATATAAAAGCATTGCTAGCCGGTTGTTATTAGGGGCCCAGATGATGGTGATGGTGATGGCCTTTCATGAGACACTCTTACGTACTAATTTCTCAACGCTAAAGTTGTGATGAATGTGTTTTCATTGGAAGGTTGTAAATGAGGATCTTGGGATTTAGTAAAAAGTTATAAGAGTATCACATAAAGTATTTCAAACGTATTTGGAGAATATTGGTGAAGATATTCGAGTAATATTTTTTTTTAATATTTATTGACGATAAAAAGATCAATATATATGTTTAGGTAAATATGGATTATACACACCTCATTCAAGTAGTGATAGTATTAGCTTTTGGGTACGAGAAACACTTACGCTGAGCAATTATCAGAGGTGGGCGATATTTTTGTACCTATAATTTCGAATTTTATCTAATGAATCTCGGAGGACCTCCCTAGGCATATTCGCCGAACCACGAGAAGAATACAAACGACAAGAAAAAGTGCGAATTGAAATAGCGGGATAGTATTCTATTTGCTCAAATAATAAGAGGGTTATTATTAATAATCCATTTTTTTCTTAGAAAATATATTCTCTTACTAGCATTAATAATGATTAAAAATACAGTACGTATGACAGTGTTTCAATTTCCAGAATGGTCATTGGACTTTACGGATTGGAAGAAAGAAAGGCATATTAAATGCACTTATATCGCTGTATTTTTTGCTTTCTCGTTTATTGTCGACGACAATCGTGTCGAGTAACGATTTCAGCTGTGCTCGTAGATTTCTGCGAATTGTAGGTAACTCGATAAGTTTAGTCGACGCAAGGCCGAGCTTCGCAACACTCTGGAAGTGGGAATTGTATCCATGTATATGCTTCTTGTGTGTTGATTATCTCGTAGTCATGTGCAGTGTCGTTGTAAGGCGAATATCCAACACCTTCTCTGTCAAGGGATCTTCTCCATCGCATTTGTTCTAGATCGTTCCGAATAACAAGTTGCTGGGACATAGCTTTGTGATGATTGCTCGGAACTGTTTTTGTTCCAGAGTTGCCCCGATTACTTCTCGCGGAAATGCTTGTTGGCTTTATGGTGTTAATTTAGCTTGGCCCTGTTCTCATTTTGATTTTTCACGTTGTCAGAGAGAACTCAAGAAGGCTAAGAAGGAAAGGGAAAGGGAGAAAAAACCGGAAGAAGAAACGAAGGAAGGCGAAGGATAATGGAGACATTGACAATGATAAACGCCTTCATAAGAGAAGGCATATGGATTACGGGAGTTTGCCCGATCAAAAGGATGGAGACTGTCGTAAGAAAAGAAAGCTCGACAGTGAACATCCCGAGAAGAGCAACCTAACCGAAGAACATGGGAAGTATATCGATTCTCAGAATTCATCGGACGGCATGCCATCTTCATATGTTTGATTCACATTGTTTCTTGTAACGTGAAGCAAGCATTATTCGGATCCGGTTGCCTCTTTCAACGGCATAGAGATCCAGAAGCGGCACCCAGTTTGGAACAGTCTTTCTCTGTCCCTGTAAGAACCAATTCATTTTCTAGCGAGGAGCATGAACTTGGTCCTGTATCTGGCTCAGTCTCAGGAGAGCCTCGACGTCCATCTTCCATTGGGACTAGTCGAGAACTGGAAATCGAACATGGCAAGAGGGAGCAACATCTCGGAACGAATGAAATATCTACTAGTAGAAACAAATCGTTTCTTGCTCCCAAGTCAAAGCAACATCAGCCTTCTTCCCAAAAAGTAAATAAATTTGATCGACAGATCAATGACCAGAAGTGGCTGCTCGAGGGGACTCCGAAACTCCGACCTCCTCTTGCCGTTCCATGCAACGTCGAACATGATGGCTTGTTTGGCATGGGTTTAACTGCAGGGCCTTTCGAATTCCTCTTGCTGCAGTCCGACATTGATACACTCCCGTACACACGGTGCCATATTGAGCCTAGTCTGAGTGATCGCAAGCCCTCCATGGATTGCGAGCTAAGTGGGTCATGGGAAATGAACTCCTAGGGTCGTCCGTGTGGGGTTGTGGTCGGTCGTGGTGATTCCATTAGGAACATCTGGATGATCTATTACCCTGGGACATCGCCATATCATATAGCCTGACAGGGGCTTGCTCAAAGAAGTCTGAAAAATTACATCTGACCAAATTGCACCACCGACAATTCGAGCCGTACGTAAAGTCCGAGTATTGTGGAAAGACGGGGAACAATGTTTCCATCACGTGCGACTCACGTGACCAAATAGGGAAGAGAGGTCGATGGAACCAAATCAAACGGGAAGAAAAGGGACAAAAAGGAAAGGGGGACGGGGGGAGTCAAAACGCGACCTTTCCCCGTTTCTTTGTGTCTCCCCGGCAGAGATAGAGGTACAGAGAGAGAGATAGAGAGAGTGAGAGAGACGGTGCGGAGATGATGACCGGAGTCGCCGAGGATGAGGAGAAATGGCTCGCCGCCGCCGTAGCCGGCCTCCAGCAGAACGCCTTCCACATGCACCGAGCCATGGTGATCCATGTCATCGATTTGATTCGATTCCCTCCACCTCTTAGAATCGAGGGATCGCGATTCCTGTTGCCGGATTGATTGATTGGCGTCTGCCGATAAACCCTAGATTAATTTTCTTTTCTTTTTTTTCTGAAAATTTCTAGGACTCGAATAACCTGAGGGACGCGCTCAAATTCTCGGCTCAGATGTTGTCCGAGCTCCGTACCTCGAAGCTGTCACCTCACAAGTACTACGAGCTCTGTGAGTATTCCCATTAGTTGATGTATTGATAGTTTCTTGGTTTGTGATTGAGGAAGATAATGTGGCTTATTGGCTCGCGGTTTTCTCGTTGGTTTGGATTTCGTTGTTTTCTTAAGATATGAGAGTGTTCGATGAGTTGAGGAAGTTGGAGATCTTCTTCAAGGAGGAAGCTCGGAGGGGCTGCTCGATCGTGGATCTCTACGAATTGGTTCAACATGCTGGGAATATTTTGCCTAGATTGTGAGTGGGGTTATTTTTCTGCTTTCCTGTTGCCTTGTCTTTTACAATTATTTTGTTTTCGAATTCGTGGGCGAGTTAGTTTCCTTTTGCGAAGAAGGAAATCGGTTCCTCATTCCGTGACAAGTGCTTCAGTTTGCATATGAATCACATTATCCAGTCTAGACTTTTTGAAAATGCACTCTTTAACGAAGTCATATGTTGCTGAGATATGATGAGAAGGGCTCATCTATTTCTATGTCCTTAGGCTTTTGAATGCAAGTGATCTTCATTAAATTTTAACTTGAGGTTATTTGATCCTCCAATTGCGTATCATCTAGGACAGATACTTTTGTTTTCAAAAAATGTCCTTGGTCATGTGGGGTTTTCTGTGTTACTAGTATGTTTATAAGACAACTAAGAAGTATGAACAGGACTTAAATTTAACCATATGAGATGAGAATGAGATGACGTAGTCCACTACCTTTTCCCAATTATCTGCACAGTGAAACTGTTGGCTCTTTGATCATTGCTTGTAGTGCCTCTCATCGATCATCTTCATGTTCAAATTTTCTGTCTTTAAGAAGTCTCAAAAACTAATTTCCTTTATAATGAAACTGAAAGATTGGCCTTCATTGTTCTTGTATCAAGGGCTCTTTTGGGAGGCTTCTGTATTTCCAGGAAAAGGCTCATCTTGGGAGTGCATAGCTTGGGGCTTATTTATGTCAATTAACTTCATAAATCTGTCTATATACTGAATACATTTGGGTACTGATTAGACATTGAAGTGAATATTTTGATTTGTGGAGAGCGACCCTGAGATGTACCTAGCTGCTTCCTCTTTTACTTTCCCTATTTCCGTAATGAATTGCTTGCTTAATCTTCTTAGCAAGTACAAGATACAACAGTCATGGGGCACTGATCTCTGGTGATCTAGGTATCTTCTTTGCACAGTTGGATCCGTGTACATTAAATCGAAGGAAGCTCCTGCAAAAGATATTCTTAAGGACCTTGTGGAAATGTGCCGTGGAATCCAACATCCTTTACGTGGACTTTTCTTGAGGAGTTATCTTTCTCAAGTTAGTCGGGATAAGCTACCTGATATTGGATCCGAGTATGAAGGGTAATGATGCGCCCCTTAACTTCGTAAATGCCAGGTCTCAGATGTTGGTTTGTTAATTTTCTATCCTATGCGTTGCTTGCATGTTTGACAGAAAGAAAGAGGGGGGGGGGGTGGGTTATGTACGTATATGTAATGTATTGCATTTTGAAGCTCATGCAATCTCTTGATTTACAACTGTTAATACATACTTCTTCTCTTGCATCGGAAGAAATCTTAGTTTCTCTTTATTTGTGTAGGGATGCTGATACCCTGATGGATGCAGTTGAATTTGTACTCCAAAACTTCACTGAGATGAATAAACTATGGGTGCGGATGCAACATCAGGTTGGTGGTTCGTGTTTGTTTTTCCAGATGTTATCTTCTGCCTTCTTTATTGGTTTGAGGACAGAAATTACTGTGTAGAGTCTTGCCTCCAATTTTTAGGTTCATCTGCATATTTTGTCATCACTAGATGTACTGATATTTACTGAATTTCACCTATCAAAGAAATCATTTCCCAGTGGACATTATTGAGAGATACGACTTCCACAACTCTGTAAAGAGTAGCTTTATTTCTGCATAATTCAAAAGAATATGGTGTCAGGGCATGATTTTCAGTCATGCGGGAGTTGGACTGCCTATCCATTACCCGTGCTATTAAGTGACGTGAATTGCTGTGGGGCTTTCTTGTCTGCAGGGACCTGCTCGTGATAAGGACAAACGTGAGAAAGAAAGGAGCGAGCTACGTGATCTTGTAAAATCATTTACTTGCATTTGGTTAATTTTTAAAATCCCATGATTACTTTATGCTCATTGAGAATGTCCCTGCCTTTTCAGGTTGGGAAGAACTTGCATGTGCTTAGTCAGATAGAAGGCATTGACCTAGATATGTACAAAGAAACTGTACTTCCAAGAGTCCTTGAGCAGGTCTGGCATTCCATTGACTTTGTTTTCTCTTTAGAAGTTTCTTTTACCCGTGATTTGTGTACAACTAGATACATTGACTAGCATTTACCAAATTTTCTCAGGTTGTTAACTGCAAAGATGAGCTTGCTCAGTTTTACTTGATGGATTGTGTAATTCAAGTATTTCCCGATGAATACCATCTGCAAACGCTTGACGTGCTGTTGGGTGCTTTTCCCCAGCTTCAGGTGCTTAAGTTTTGACTGGCCTCCAAGAAGTTTAATCCTTTTTTTACTTATCCGAGGACGTTAAATAATAATACGAGGTTTTATTAGCTTATTTCTTTCAGTAAGCTTTCTCCGATCACCATTTTTGGCCAAATCATGAATGGAGAATTTATTATGGATATTTTAGTTTGGAACATATGATAACGCATTAATGCTTCTGGTACTTTTCATTCTATTGTTTTTGAAAACTATTCAATGATGGGCAACTACCTTCTAATGTATGTTGATACTGTCAATCGACTAAATGAATGTTGTTGGCATCAATTTAGTTTTAAATGATATCGATTCATTGGTCCATATGGATGCATGCAACTTTCTGTTGATAGGATGTATGGTCTGATATTTGCGCGATTCTTATTATAAATGTTTGGAACCACTTATATTGTTCTAGGAGGATATGATCTAAAAATGCCCTAGAATTTTCTGAAAACATTTTAGCACTTCATGCCTTGTGATGACCATGCTACCTTCATGCTTTTGTTGTTAAAGAAATTTATTGACTTGAGTTTTTTTTTTCTCTTATGCAGCCGGGCGTCGACATCGAGACAGTCTTATCCCAATTGATGGAAAGGCTTTCAAATTATGCCGCTTCATGTTCTGATGCACTGCCTGAATTCTTGCAAGTTGAGGCTTTCTCAAAGTTGAACAATGCCATAGGGAAGGTATTTATCTCCTCAATGGATTGAAAGAGCTAAATTCTCCTAATATTAGCTGTTCAGTGCCAAGGAAAAATGTTTTGGAATATATTTTGCATTCAAACACTCTCAGGACTCTGGTTTAAATGTCAGAGTACAGTTGGATGAAGTAATTTATAAGTTGTTTTAAGGCATTGCTTCCATTGTCAGTGAAAAGGCTATATCTTTTGCAACCAGTCCGGTGTGTTTTTTTAGGTTGGTTCAATTAAGAGGCTGTGTTTTGGGTCTAGGTTGACAAAGAAAAGCAATGTTTCTAGCAAGAATGATTTGGCCATTTGTGTCTGCTGGGGCTACTTTATGGTTACAGTTGGAACATAATTCTGAAGCTTGAACGTGCAATATTTGCTGTAGGTGATCGAAGCACAGCCTGACATGCCAGCCTTCGGAGCTGTAACGCTGTACTCATCTCTTCTTAAATTCTCTCTTCATGTGCACCCAGATCGTCTCGATTATGCCGATCAAGTTATGGTATGTTATGTTTTCATTTCTTTTTGTTTGTAGTCAATTCTTTTTCAAGCATATGGTTTAAAAGGAATCCTGCAAGACTCCACTCAACATGCTATTTCTGGTTTCTTGTCCTTTATTCTTCCATAATTTTTGTGTGTAGTGGGAAATATGACTTGTGCCATGGGTTTACAAAAGGATTATTTTAAGCAGTCTAATTTGTATCTTTCAGGGGTCATGTGTTAAGCAACTCTCAGGGAAAGGAAAGATTGAAGACAGCAAGGCCACCAAACAGATAGTTTCACTTTTGAGTGCCCCACTCGAGAAATATAACAGCGTTGTTACTGCATTGAAGCTTTCAAACTATCCCAGAGTGATGGAATACCTTGATAATGAAACAAATAAAGTCATGGCATCTGTTATAATCCAGAGCATCATGAAGAACAACACACGTATATCTACTGCTGAGAAGGTCCTTAACTTATTCAACATCCTTCCTTGCATTATTTGTTCTGCCCTTAAATTCTTTCAAATTTGCAGGTTGAAATTCTGTTTGAACTGCTAAAAGGTCTTGTTAAAGATTCCGAAGAGACAGTTGATGATGAGGTTAGTTGGCCTTGAGATAGTTATGGTTCAACACGCTTTCCTCGTTCATTTACTTTGCAATATTATTCTTGTTCCACTACTGATTTGCAAGCTGTTTTTCAATTCAGATTGATGAAGATGATTTCAAGGAAGAGCAGAACTTGGTCGCTCGGCTCATTCAGATGCTTTGTAATGATGAACCAGAGGAGATGTTCAAGGTAATCTTTCTGGGAGCAATCGATATGGGACATTCTTTTTCTAGATTTTAGCACTTCATTTTTTTTAAGAAAAGAATATGGCTGCCTTTCTTTGCAAGGGAATTGACAATGTTGCTGGTGCTGCTTATTAAATAATCAAAGCCATTTTTTGGACTCTCTTTCTGATAGTCTGGGTTTAAGTGCGAAATCATATATTAGTCTAATCATAGCCCTTATGATCTTCATGAGATATAATTTCAGGGTAAAAGGTCCTTTCTCCTTAGTTGTTATAACATTTATTAGAAAGTTGCACTAAATAAATTACCTCTTCATGTTTTCATTAGAAAGAGGAATAAGCACTTTATGCGCTTTCCTTGATGGATTCATTGAGAACGAGCATTTTCCTCCCTAAACCACTGGCCTTGTCCTGGGCTTTTTATTCAGGAAGCTCTCCATATTGAAAGGATATGCTGAAGGTGCGGAATGTCATATGTGAATCAGCTTTAATGGTTAATTATGGTTTTTGTCTTGAACCTCAGATTGTAGGTATTGTGAAGAAACATATTCTTACTGGGGGGCCCAAACGTCTACCATTCACTGTTCCTCCGCTTGTCTTTTCTTCCCTCAAGGTTTGATTGTCATGTTCAGCTCTTTCTTGTGGACTTGTTGATTAATTTCCTGTGTCCTTAGCTAGATCAAGCTTTTCGCATAGCGCATATGCGCTCTCTAACGCAGATTTTACTATAAACTGATAAATATGAACAACTTGAACGTGTTATTGTCTATTAGTAAGCGCATACAACTGCTTTATGAGATAGATTTTGACCTTTTTACTTCACATCACTTGGATGCCCCAAATATATCCTCTATTATTTATACAGTCAATAACAAATGATGACGTTAATTGTCACATAAAATAGAAGTCATTCTCAGGCAGTGAGCTTCCTCACAAATAGTTATGCTGCTGCAATGATAAACCCAGTATTCAAGAAAATGGAAAGAAACACCTCCTTATGGAAGTTCAAGTGCTTAATGTAGAGTTGTTTGCAATTTACATTTTTCTGTGCACTTGTACATTCAGCATTTTTGCCCATAAATGAGACCCCATTTTATGTACAATGGTTGTATTTTGGGATGCGGTACTCTTTTTCGTTTTCCTGATCCCAAGTGTCTTGGTTGACACAGCTGATTCGACAACTGCAAGGCCAAGAGGAAAACCCTTTCGGCAATGAAGAAGCAACCACGCCCAAAAAGATATTCCAGCTTCTGAATCAGGCAACTTCTTAGTATCTGATGGCTCTTTTGTATATCATTTAGTGATGGGTACTGGGTAGGCATTTAAATATGCTAGTAGAAGGATCTCGAGGAATTTTCCCAAATGAAATATCTCAAATGTGTTTTGTAGTTGATGTGTTGCTTTGCATAATTACAGGATATTTCTTCTATTCAGGTTTACTGGTAGATTGTTTACTTTTGTTTGGCTTCTTAGCTATTTTTGAATCTTGCTGCAGGTTATTGAAGCACTCTGCAGTATCCCAGCACCTGATTTATCATTAAGGTTATATCTACAGTGTGCCGAGGTAAGACTGGGACTGTCAGAATTTGTTTGGTGACTATCCTCTTGCTAATAATCCTGCCCTTCCAGGCTGCGAATGACTGTGACCTGGAACCTGTCGCTTATGAATTTTTTACTCAAGCATATATTTTGTACGAGGAAGAGATTTCAGTAAGTTTGATGATCATCCGGTGTCATATTTTCTTACTGTTTCCATGACAGGCACATACAGTGTTAGTAATTGGTTCTTGTAATTTCATGTCCTTGTAGGATTCCAAGGCACAGGTGACTGCATTAAATTTAATAATTGGAACCCTACAGAGGATGCATGTTTTTGGCGTCGAGAACAGAGATACTTTGACACACAAAGCCACTGGGGTATCTATTAATAAAGGCCCTTCTCTGCCGAAGTTTGAGTTTAATTAATACTGCAAGGCATTTTGTTGATCTTGCTAAATGATTTGAAACAGTATTCTGCCAAACTTCTGAAGAAGCCTGACCAGTGTAGAGCTGTATATGCTTGCTCACATCTGTTTTGGGTGGATGATCAAGATAATATGAAGGATGGCGAGAGGTTTGTCTTACTCCCTTTGCAAGATATATATTACTTATGTGACGAAAATTCTAGAGAATATGCATGATAATGTCCAGCACCGGAAAGAATTTTAAAATCTTATTCCATTTTAGTGATTATCTGATAACTATAACAAGAAGTTTAGCACAGTGACCATTTCCCGTATTGAGGTGAACAAACTGAATGGCTTGATGGGAGAAATGCTAAAGTTTTTCTTGTCCCTTGGTGCTGGTGAACGAGTTGTTTGGTCATACTCTATATGTTGATGGCTCTGAAAGGAATTCAAATTTTGAGAGCACCAGATTAAACCACGTCTTCATTTTGTGTCTAGTAATCACTTCTGTTATTCTACCTTCAGGGTCTTGCTCTGTCTGAAGCGTGCCTTGAGAATTGCAAATGCTGCTCAACAGATGTCGAGTGCGACAAGAGGAAGCACGGTCTCCGTTGCACTCTTTGTCGAGATACTCAACAAGTAATTGCATACCTTCCCTGATATTCGTACTTAAACACATTATGCAGACAAGCATGGACAGCTCAGATCAAACTAATAATTGAGAATCTGTTACGCAGGTACCTTTACTACTTTGAGAAGGGCAATCCGCAGATCACCGTTGCTTCAATTCAAAGCCTCATTGAATTGATAAACACGGAGATGCAGAACGACTCTACCACGCCCGATCCAGCCGCAGATGCTTTCTTTGCCAGCACGCTGCGTTACATTGGGTTCCAGAAACAGAAAGGTGGGGCAATGGGCGAGAAATACGGCACAATCAACGCATCTGATTCTTGATCTAAACAATCTTCGTTCTAGTTGTTGAGCCACTGTGAGAAGGAACCCTTGGCCAATCTTTTGAAAAAATGGATACAAGGTCTGCCTTCGATCTTCTGCTCCCCGTGCAGTCATTCAAGAATCCTTCTGGAGGAAGCGGATTTGGACTATAGCAAATCTTATTTTCGGTTTTCCGAGCAGGTACTTGACTTCTTGGCCTTCCCACTTTCTCCGAGTCTGCAATACTATTGATAATCTTTTAACAGTGTAAATAGCTTGGGCATGCTCTGTAATACTCTTTTGTACCTTAGAATTCGACTGCAAGGTCTAGTTCACCTTGAAAACGTTCCAAGCGTGTTGAGGAAGGAGGTTTTAACAAATCTGAGACGGAATTTCGATTCGCTGTGCGGATATACCCATGTCTGGCAGTGTGCCTCGGATGTTTTGACCGATTGAATCTTTTTACTGAATTCACTCTGCTTATTTGACATCTACTCTGCGCCATGGATTGACTGGAAACGCTTTAGTTTTCCAAGTGACATCTCCATTTAAAAAGAACAGCAACGCCGAGTATTAAGTCCAAAATGGTCCCTCACCCAAACTCCGTTGGTGATTTTTTTTTCGAGGGGAAACTAGTTAATGATTTGACTCATTTTTTGGGGTTTATAAATCTGAACCCTGTTAACCCATTGCATACTTCTGAGTCCAGCTGCGTGCCATGACTTCGGACTTGGTCCGGTCATTCTTGTACATATGGGCGAGTTGGGGTCGGCGAGCAAGGAGGGTCGTCCGGGATGGGCTCGGTGAGCAAGGAGCATAGTGGTAGCAGCACCTGCATACAAACCTAGACAGGTCAACAGATATGACCCAAAGCAATGATCGTCAACGGAGTTTTGAGGCTGTTCATGGAAAGCAGAACCTTGGAGATGGTGAGGGCTGGACTCCACTTCTCCTTTGACGATGTCCAGACAGATATTCCAGTTGCTGTTGATGTTCGGGTAGAATGCCTTTGTCCTAAACGCAACCCAGTTAATAATTTGTATAAGGAGATTTTACAAGATGCTCCCCCAAGAAACGGCCAGCGCAAAAACACATGGACTAAAAGGTTTACAATCTTCGGAGGCTTGAAATGGTGGTAGTCAGGAGGGAAATGGATGGTGACCAGGAATACGCCACCCGAGTACGGGCAGTCGTTTGGACCAATTATCGTCGCTTTACAGTGGATACATATGCTCGGCCACAGGTCCTATTTCCACATCATGTTAGCTATATCTGCAGCACCCCAGTATTTGGTGATTAGAAGTACGGTTGAGTTGGGTCCGTTTGCGCTGCATGAAGTTGGTGGGTCTCTCTGGATGTCCCTAAGCTCCTTGAGGATCCTCTGCGGCGCCATTCACTCAGACTCCACCCAAACTCTTAAAAATTTGAGGCAACGAATGACAAAAAAACACCCCGGAACTTGAAGTTGGTATTTCACAAATACCGGGGAGTCTGCAAGGGGTGTATATAAAGGGAGAGGAGATGAACCAAAGTAGTTTGCTGGTTGTGGTCCTGAGTGAAACCCAACTCTGACTCAAAGCTGAGCAGGATCTATTAAAGCTAAAAAGAAGGTATGAATTCCCACACTTGGAAGCATCAATACGAACAGCACAAAATACCTCATGCCAAATGTATAGCCAAACTTCTAACTGGAATTCAATGTGGTTTTGCTGTAATAGACCACTGAGTTTACCTGTGTTTCTTGAGGAAACTGATTGAATCATATACTACTACTTTTTAAGAGACACGATATTCATATAAGAAAAATACTTTATCATTGTGATCCCCGGTTGACAGAATGAATTTTTAGCAGTTCTCTGTCCTTGGCATCGCTTGATCTGATGACATCTCCCATTTCTGTAAGAAAAGCGTTTCTAGGAAACATATTATTCAATCCCTTTTGCAACATATTGTGATGATAATATGATACTCACACCAACCTTTCCTAAAATCTATGCACTAACCAAGGACCGTCGACAACAATGAGTTTCTATGAGTGTCCTGTTCATCGCAAAAGAGGCCGACACAGTTCACACCATGAGATTCCACAACCTTGGGGTGAAGATGGCAATGGTAGAATCTGATAAAGAGGGAGTCAACATCACCCACAAAAAATCAAAACAAGCGGCTGAAGACACTCCGGTCTGGATAGAATCATCGGAGAAGAGCAGAGAGTGCAGAATACTGTTGGTGAAAGCCTGAACATCATCTTGGTGGTATCCCAAACATAATGAAATGAACAAATTCCATTCTCCGACACAAAAGGGGATATAAGCACCAAACAAGACTGTTATGATGCAAGTAGAGTGTGAAATCATTTAAGCTCATTAATACATAGAAGGAACCAATAAGCGATAAAGGTACTTGAAGATAAAAGATTGGGACAAACAGAAATAGTAGTCTCAAGAATTACACAGATTGCCATAACACCAACAACGGAGATAATACTGCCTCTCTCCCATCGGCAGTTGTTTTCTCAACCGAGAGAGCATCGTCTCGAAACCTTCAGACCCGTTACCACAACAGCGTATCGAATATAGTGGAAGCAGAAGAGACAGGGCAGAGGATATTAAAGAAAACTGAGGGGTTGTTGAGGCGTTCAATCCAGACTAATTCTCAGATCACAATATCGAGCAGGCCTTTTGTGCCTTGCTCTTCTTCTTTTTCTGCTTCGGAGGTTGAAGCACCACCTTTATGGCCGCATCAAAAACACCCTTCACATTCTGCAGTGGCAAAAAACAGAAAGAGGGCATAAGTACTGACACATGAATAAGAAGGAAGAGGAAATGAGGCTCTGAAGACATTTCACTACAAACCTGCTGTGTTTTTGAGCTGCACTCAATGTAAGAAGGAGCATCAATCAGCTTTCTCAATTCGTCTCCCTGGAACACATAAAATCGGGTAGAGTAAAAATACGGAAATCAGTCAATGGGTGTGCTTTTCATAACAAGACTACCCGAATCAGCAGAAGAAATGAAGGTGGTACCATGCTTACCTGGGCTGTGGTAATCGGGACTGCACCGGGATGGTCAATGAAGAACTGATTGTCATCTCGAAGGTCTGAAGTTGACATCACAAGACATGAACATCAAAGGATAATATTAGAAATCCAAAAGTGACATTGAATGATATGCAAATGATCCTAGCTAGCCTTGAAGTAAATATACCAAAGACGAGTGACAGCTAATATGAGATAAGTGTTTTAGAAACAAAAGCAAAAAACAAACACAATTCATGTTTACATGCCAAAATTCTCTTGTTCCAAACAAACAAAACGGGAAAAGGGGTCCAGCATCACTTTAAATAGAGGGAAAACAACTTCAAGAGAGGATCAAGTTCAAATCGAGTAATCTGACAAAACAAACTTTAAAATCCAAAATGCAATAATAAGCCAACTATAATCTCACCAAGCTTTGTCCCAACGAGGACAATGGGGACACCAGGAGCATAGTGCTTCAACTCTGGAATCCACTGTTGACAGATAAATCAGGTAGTCAGGAGTCAAACACTCAAAGAGAAGTGGTCATGATTAGTTACCATTTTTTTCCTGTTACCTTCTTCGAAACATTTTCATAGCTGGCCTTGCTAATCAGGGAGAATGCTAGTATGAAAACATCCGCCCCACGGTAACTCAAAGGTCTTAGTCTGTTGTAATCCTCCTGACCTGTTCGATGCAAAAGCCATATGCAGAATGAGAACAATGAATATGTGGGTATTGAAAAAGAACTCGGGACAAAACTCACCGGCAGTATCCCACAATCCAAGGTTTACGGTGCTTCCATTGACAACCACATTTGCACTAAAGTTGTCGAACACGGTGGGTACATAATCCTGCAGGCAATTTTGTAAGGCTAAGATTCAGAAGATCATCCCAAATCAATGAAACAATGATAAATTCCTGCATCCAAATTCAGATGCTCAGACAACCAAATATCATACACAACAGACCAAAATCTTATACTCCAAGGAATCCCAGTCTTGATGGGCACAAATAAGCTTAATCTAGATCATAGAAATTTAAATTTTCTCAGCAACCATAAGCTCCACAATATGTTCTCAGAGAAGCAAATCTATCAGAATCAGACTCAGATTGTGGATAGGCATAATTTTATATGCAAACACGACGTGGGATAATTCGTCTCTTCTTGTACACCCCGCAAGAGGAAAACAAACTTTCATGATCATTCGACCATTCCACGTGAAAAAGATCTTGATTCTATTTAAAAAGATCATGTTCCTTCAAAATCAGGGACGACACTAACCCACATTGCCAAAATCCTGAAGAAACCAGCCAACAAACGAACCGGATCTTCCAGAAAAGCTCCACAAAAACACAAGGAGAGGAAAAAAACGATGAAGGGTAGATCACCGTGGGGAAAGTGTTGCTCGTGTACGAAATCAAGAGGCAGGTTTTACCCACGGCTCCGTCACCAACAGTAACGCATTTGATGAACCTCGAAGCACTCATCTTTTCCTCTCCAATTCAAATCTTTTTTTTTTTAAAGAAATCCCAGATCTTCAAGAAAAAGGAACTTCTCCCCCGAAGACCCGATCTCTGACCCAGGAAGAGAAACGACGACAAGATCCCTCCTTTCTAAATGATCCGGACACCCTTTTCCCTCAATTGCAGATGCCTGGGGGGTCTCATCTGAAAATCCCGAAAGCAAATAGAGAAGATTTTCCGGAGAAACCCTAGATCAGAATTGGGGGGAAAACCGGAAATTCGACCCAAGGTCGAAACTTTCGAGATGGGGGGGAGAAATGATTAATTGGGAGGGGGAGGGGTGAAGATTAATGTGCCCTAAACATGGAGTGAAGGACAAAAAAAATGAAAGGAGCGAAATTTAGGTGAAGAAAACAACAACAGCACACCCAAGAGGAGGAAGAGAGGGAAAAAAGCGGGACAGACAATCCAACCCCCCCCCCCAAAAAAAAAAAAAAAAAATTAGGAATATGTTTGTTTTTGGGTTTCGGGGGGAATTGCGGTTGAAGCGTTCGTTGAGCAGAACCCGATTTTAAGCCAACTAATCCCCCCCCACCCCAACCTTACTCCTCTGTTTCAGACCAAATTAAATCCACATTTCTTCTTACTATTTATTTCTGATTTATTCGGTACTTAACGCAATATCATTTTATATTGTAATATTATTTTTATGTCTTTTAGCATAGATGTAAAGGTGGATCCAAATGTAGTAAACCAAAATGTGTGAACAGCCATTCATATTTTGCCTGTCACTTATTAATGTCAAACCCTTATCGTCGTTGGCGACCAACTCTTCAAATGAAAGGAAAGAAAACCGCATTCAACTAAGCGACTATAGCCCCATAGAATACATGTGGTTGCGGCCCACAACAATATATCTTTCGAATTTATTTTCAAGATAGTCTCGTGGAATTTAATTTTTCTTTTATATCTAAGTCTAATGTCGGTCCTCAACTCAAAAAATTCCACGTATAGCCATTTGAAAGTATTAAACATTACCAATATTTGGAGTGAACTCAACATCTAATATAAAAGTACTATTTAGAGACATTTTTTTAAAGTAAGCAACATATGATCTTCTTGTATTTATCTTTAATAAAACCATTAATTGTCCTCTGTGTATCCCATTTGCCCTGTAAACTTGTAAATTATTCACTTTAATCGAGTACTTCTTTATTAAATCAGGAGCCAACATTCAATCAAGAGGTCCATTTTGCTTAATAAATACCCTAGATAGCTATTTCATAGTTACTTATTTATTCTTTAATACCTACGTATACTTATGCTCTAAACATCAAGCCTTCACAGAAACAGTTTGATCTCATGGTAACCAATTGACGTAGACATGCCAAGGACAACCAACAACACTGTCATACCTCCTCTTCTGCTTCTTTCGGCAGTAGCTTCAGACCCGTCGGCCCCTCCATGGCGATGCCATAATCCCGGGTAGTATCATTCTTTTGGTCAATTTATCAGTTTTCTTTAATTATCCTTCAAACCCAAGACGCCTTCTTATTGCGAGGTGAGTTGAACCATCTGCCATCCTCTTTGTTCCCGTCCCCAAGTGACGGCACCCTCTTCTATTAGACAAACCAAACGCCGTCTATTCCGGCCCCATCAACATCGTCCTGCCTTCTGCCTGGTTGCCACGTCGGGAGCTTAAGGATCACATAATCAATGAAGGATTTGACCCCGTCGACCATCCATCAACTAGTTCAGCCCACTGCCAACATCCCATGGTGCAGGTCAGCCACGCTCTTACCCACGGTGCTCCAGGTCTCATTGGTCGCCGATGTCCCACGACACTAGCTCTATTCCACGGCCGACCGTGCCTCGCCAATCCTCATAACACGACATATGACATCCTGCCGTTCAAGCGTGATCATTTCCAATTCCAGATCTGAACCCCCGCAGCCAGTTTCCGTCCCTGCCTTAACACCCAGCGTGTCCATGCACCCTGGCACCACGTCAGCCGCCGTACATTCCCCTGGCTTGGATCTACATCCTCTCGAGGTCTCAGCCCCTGCCAAACTAGAACCAACGCTTCTCAGATGATTCATGTGCCAAGGATTCCCCCGGTGCCGCCGCCATGCCTCGCTCAACGATTGGGCATGCTGCAGACGAGGTCTTCCTATCACGCCGATCATAATTCAACCAGCAGCACGACACTCGTTTTCAGACGAAGCAATTGAAGTTGTCGGTCAGAGTGTGGTTCTCACTGAGGTACCCGGGACATTTCATTTTAAGAGAAGTAGAGAAAAAGGACTAACCTCACTTTCCTTAAACCTGATTCTCTGTTGAATTCAATTTGATTTAAAAACAGTTAAGGGCATTAATAAATATATATTACTTACATTTTTGTTCGAAATTAATTTTTTAAGAAATATTTTCGTAAAACACCTCGGTCGTCCTCCATTGCCTAACCAAAAAGCCAAAAGCACAGTTTACGCTTTACCCTAAACCTTGGTGGGAGGGACAATTTGGGACAACGAGATCTGACCAAACTACTTTGAGAATACTGGACGACGAGAAGAACACTCTAATCAAGTTGATTCTAGATTGGGTTTGGGCATCGGGATTGTGGGGAATATGGGTTCGTGAAATCGTGGGATGGGAGGGGAGTATTTAGAAATCTAAAGTTCTTCTAAATTCGATTTTGATTTTGGTCGTGTGGTTTTTTTTTTTTTTTAAATCTGATTTTTAGGGAGTAAAAGAGGGTCAAAACAACGAGGTTTAGGCTTAGTTGAGATTGACGGCGTCGTCGAGTGACATGTCGACCTTTTGTTAGTGCAGGGAATGAATTTGAGATAATAGAGAAAGATCGGGATACTTCGGATAAACTAAAAATGCATTTTTCGTGGCTGCCGATGAAAAATAAACACATGTTTTAGTGGTCCCTCCATCCAGACCGGTGACCATGATTTAATCATGTCTTAGGGCCTCAGCAAAGCAACCTTTTAGAATATATATGGATTTTAATTGAGTTCGAGCTTGATGGTCTCTTCTACCTCAAGCTAACCACATAAGATACTGTGGTTGTTTGTGTAAATGATCATAAAGAAGATGAAAGATCCAGTAGCTATTAGCATCTTGAGGCCGGAGGCCTCTTCTCCCACTCCCCGTTATCATGTCTGGTGGTCTGTGTTCTGCTCTAGACCCGGAACCGGAACCTTCACGTCTGACTTAACTGCCGCTGATATCTACAGACTTATAACATAGACAGCTCGTCAGGCATTCGAAGAACAGGGCACAGGTATATTCGGAGAACGTGAATGAGATTCCTCGTTTGTTGGAGCTTGTTCAGTCAAAAAACAGGATAAGCAAAGCCAGCACAGAGAAGAGATATTCTGGAATCTGCTCGGTCTCAATCGAAGGACTCAAAACGTCGGAAACTCTCGATCTGTTGCTCGATAGATGGAGTCAAGAGGTAACGGGGATCTATGAATGGCACGGATGTCCTGGAATGATGAATCGGGAATCTCGATTCACCTCTTAATCCTTGTGGCACCCGGCCGCGTCTCTACTCTAGCATTGCTTCAAAAGAAATATACTAATTATCATATGACATAGAGTTATGGTTACAGTACATTATTGAGTACATATTACTGGTGAAATTTTATTACAAGAACATTTCACATGGCGGAAGCATCAATTGTTTTACAGGACGAAACATAATCGATTAGGAATAGCGAAAGCATAGAGAGAAAACGACCCCGTCACAACCTTTTCAAGCATCCAACTGAAGCTTCACTTCTGCGCATTCCTCTTGTTTCGGTTCGTCTTTCTGGCCATTGTCATTTCCTGCATGAAGGTCACCGCTACTTTCTATGTCCAGCACGCCTTGTTTCTGCGGCTCCAAGGAATTAGTATCCACGACGGCCTGCGTGCTTACCTTCCCTTCTGTAATCGCCTTCTTGGGTTTCCGATATATTAGGTAGAGAATAATCTGCGCAAGAGCGAAGATGACCCCGAGGACGTTCGGAAGCTGATAACGTGCATTGAGCGGAATAAGTTAGTTAGTTAATTATGCTTTGATGATCCATTCGAGGGCTCTTAAGAGATTCGAGTTATTACCGCGATGTAGATGTCCTTCAATGAGATACCGTACAATAGCCAAGTCACGGCGCTCAACATCAGGAAGAAGGATAGGAGAACTGGCATGAACTCGACGCTCTTCGTGCGTATCACCATTCTCTGCGCGAGGTCAAAAAACAAGGCTCGTCAATATAAAGGAAGTGACACCGCTCTGGAACTGCCGAATAAATATTTGTGGATGCTCACAATAACACTCAACGGGGCGGCAAAGACGCTCACAGCGACCACGTCACAAACCCATCCCAGGACCTGAACCTGGACCGACCTCTTCTGGAAGAGCCGAGACAGGAGGACGATCGAGCAGAACCCCCCGAAATTCAACAGGAGGATCAGCCTCAGCGTGACCATCTGCGAAACAGCAAGACGACGGGTGACAATACCACCTCAGTAATACATACGCCGTCATGATAACATGCACTAAAATTCAACAAGGACACTCACCCTGGCTTTTCTCGGCGCATAAACGAGGTACAGGGCGATGTAAATGGATTCGACGACGCAACCCACGGCGTTAATCGTGACGAGGAGGAAGGTGTTGGCCTTGAGGGATGCATAGTAGAGCCACAACATGGCACTGAACATGGCGACAACATATGGGATCGACTGGAACCCTTCGGTCGTCTTCTTCTTACAGACTCTATAAAATGTCGGCCTGCACAGGCATCGATCATACAATGTCTTGAAATCAGACAACAACGAATGAATAATAAAACAACACCACGTGACATTAATAAACAACGATTAATACTCACGCCGGTGCAAGGATGACAATAAAGGAAATGACATTCCCTGCAAGAAGAAGAAGAGGAAGAGGAAGAGGTCACATGTAATAAATAACTGAGGATTGATGGGATGGTGTCTGGTAAAGTTTTCGTCGTTATTACCAAGGAGGCCGAAGGAGAAAGCCCAAGGATTTTCTGCAGAGAAAATGCCCATATTTCTTCCTTGGCCGATGCTCTCTCTCTCTGTGTGTATTTGTGATTGCAACTTCCTTTGGGAGAACCCGGGTCTTCGCTTTTTAAAGCCAAAAAATACATTTCATTTCCTCATTGTTTCTTGTTTGCATCATGCGATAATCATTACCAAGGTAATTAAAGCTAAAGTGGCATTTTGCTTACGCGAGGATAACATAAGCTTTCGGGGTTGCGTCCTCTGACAACTCCTAGAACAGGAACGACACGCCTTCGTAGATTATTTTATTTATCACATGCCTTCTTTTTTATTATAAACGGGTAGGGATAAAATTGTAGTTATTTAAAGGGCAAATCGACCGTGTTCGTAGTTGCATGGTCTTGGAAGCAACCATTATAAAGATGCTTCCTTCCATGCACGTATTTTTTCGCGGTGACCAAATGGCATACGCAAACAAGAAAACGAAGGAAATGGTGACGGAAACCAAAACCTACCCATCCTCATCCTCCTCCTCAATCATCGGACAACAAGGTTATCAAGATCGAAACCACAAATCAAATCGAAAGGAGGGTGGGAGAGGATTGAGGTGTGACGTAAGAACATCAACTCTCCCCTCCCCCCTCAAAAAGGAAACAATGGCTTTGTCATCGAATTGCAAATAGCAAAGATGTTGTTGATATATACAAATCTTTGGCCTTCTTAAGGATGAGATTGAACCACATGGATCACAGTTTAGGTTAATGCACCCATCCCCGAGAACTTTTTTTTTTTTGGTATTAAACGTCTTTTGTGAAAGACAAGAAAGGAAACCAATCAGTGAGTCAATCATGAGGTGGGGTGCGTGTGTGTTTTTGGGAGATGATTGATTTTGTGTTGTCATGTTGGGCACGAGTAATAAGTAGTAGTAGGAGCAGCAGCAGGAACAGCCAATGCCAAAAGAACCAAAAAGGAAAGAAAAAGTTTGTGGTGATGATAATCTCCTCACCCCCCCATCTCTTCTTCCTCTTTTTGCCTTTTTGTCTGGTTTTGTTTTTTGTAATAAAGAAGGGTCGCTTTAAATCCCCTCTCCTTAAACAAAAGAAAGGGTCATTTGAACGTGGCGGATTCCCATTCTGAAATCTGGGATACACGTCTCCCCCAAACCCTCATCATCTGTTTTTCCACACGTCCACCACATCTCCATTTTGTATTCCAATTCCCACAAGGAAGAAAGAACCACTCATTAGTTCAATAAAGGTTCAATGTCTTTCCCCCTCCCCCCCTCCTGCCTAAACATGTCCTACGTGTTGTTGTCTGGTAGGAACAACCAAAGGGGTGGGAATGGGAGGGAAAAATCGCACATTATTTCTTTTATCGCATCGTCGTTTTGGGCCTTTATTGGGCCAACCTAGATGGTGGTGTAGGCCCAACCATTGCTCCTGGGTTTTGAAATCCGTACGTATGGGCGGGCGTACTCCTGTGAGATACATTCGATTTGTATAAGATTCGTGGATTAAAAAAATATTTCGTGAAATATGTTAACAACTTTTAAAATAATGTCTCTAATGGCAACAAAGTTTGATTAGCGGATATTGTGGCGTGGTGATGTTGATCGGTTAAAATGGAGTAATGATGGCTTGATGAAGAGAACCACCAAGGGGATAAGGATGCAGAGATTGATCCAGTGTTATTAGGAAAGGCGCGAGGCGCACCCGATTTGTTCTTGATCTTTGCGAAATGTGCGTGGTGCAACCGTTCTTTGTTGGCATTGGATTGAAAATATTTGGGGAGCAATGGATGCAATTGGGGTTGTCTATCTTTCATTTGCACCCCTCCAAATAATTTTGATGTTCACAGCCTTGTTTTATGACCTCACAATTAAAGCTTAACAATCTGAGTAAAGCCTACTTTCTGCATCGAAAGGAACACAAGCCACCATCAATAGAGATTCTACGGAGGGACTTTCAATCGCCATTTTGTGGTCCGTTAGCCTGGGCAAAGATGGATTGAAGCCCCCTTTGCTCTTCCAGGCACTGGACAGGGAGCCATTGAAGCAGCACGTCATGCTACAATTGGACAATTTCATCGTGCTATGAGCGGACAATCCCCAACTTCAACAATGGGAGATCAACTAGGAGGAAGTCGTTGCCATACGACTTCCCGACCTTCTGTGGACCTTGCATCTCTTATGATTTCCCGAACCAGCAGCCTTTGCGCCAAGCAACACCGCCCTCTTCTGGAATTGTATGACTGTCGAAAGTGAGTCACTGCTCATCGGAAGTAATGATAGAGGCAAGAACACTTTCCAGCCAAGTCCCAGACCTGGTGGTTTGATTCGCTTTACAGACTAGGGGCCCTGTGCCCATTCTTCGAGCGAGAAGTGTACCGGGAGTGCTATGCTTTCCTGAATGAAATAAATGCTTTAGCTGCTTCATCCATTTGAGTTTTTAAAGGATGGAATATACATCCCGGGTCTGATTATCGAAAAACCGTATTGTCTTTTATTTTATTGAAATAACATTTTTGTAAACCTTCTAAAAGGTAACATACGCCCATCGAAATCCCTTTTTATTGAATCTTAGTAGCATGGCTATCAAGGAAATGAATATTTGGTGTGCCCCAAGACACAAAGGTGAGAAAGATGATAGAATTTGCGCCTCTTCACTATTTTGATGAGGCACCTGCCTTTGTTGTCTCCTGGTGACGTAGCGCGGAATTGCAAACCAGCAATCCCCACGGGGGAAACCCTCCAATGTCTGAATAATCTGAAAAATAGTCAATCCTCCTTAATGTCTTGCCTAACCAAGCTATTTTATAATCATAATATCCTAAATAAAATCGATAATATCATGATAATAAGGGATTACTAAAATAAATAAGATCCTCCGAGTGAGGCATGGTAGACCCAGCATCATAGACCCAATCCTGTAGACTCAACCTCTTAGACTCAACTTTGTAGACTCCTCAGTTTTGTAGACTCATCGTCCTAGTAGACTCTGCATAGTAGACTCCCCAGTCTCGTAGACTTATTCTCCTGGTAGACTCTGCATCTTGGACCCTGAATTGGTAGACTCATCCTCGTAGACTTTGTCCCATAAACATCGTGTCGTGGACTTTGTCCTGTCGTTGTAAACTTAATATTGTAGACACGACCTTGATTTTGGAACATGTGATGGTATAATAAGATAAGTCTGGAGTAGGGACTATGTGCTGAATTCATATGCTGTCATAGTTTATCATGCCAGGGTCCCACCAGGAATCGAATTCTTGATTTGTTATGCTTACCTTGATCTTATAAATGTGGTTATTACTTGACCATTTTCCTGTGGGAGAACTGCCATGCCAATGGCAGGAGCTGTTTGGTTTCCAAAGCCTGCCAGTGCTTTCAAAATACTAAATGCACGAAATGACAAGATACCCAACACGGTATGCTCCGAAGTTATCGCCTTTGTCTTTGCTTTGTTTAGATTTAGAGTGCTTGAAATACAGTCTCCAGCTAAAGGACGGTCCCTAAGAGCGTTGTACTCCTTTTTCTTTTGTGTCAAGTCCAACTTAGATTACGAAGAGAATAATCTCATTCGTACGCCGCTGGAATCTCTTTTTACAGCATCTGTAGCTTGAGTTTTATCTATCTGGTTCTGGTTGGTAGTCATGTAGATGTTTCATTATTCAATTTCATTTTCTGTTTTGTCTTTGATTGATAAATCTCGTACCGTAAGATCGTATGGGGGCGTTTTGTTTACCCTTAATACCGAGGATAGCTTCCTAAATCATTCTGCGTGCAATAAAATACTTCTTCATCCTACATTCTCTAACTCTTGGTCAGGTTTCTCGATATCTTTAGTACACTATCAACTCCAGTTCATTGGGTGATAAATGCATTCAGTATGTTGGATTCCTAATTATATTGAGTCGTGGTCCGTCTAACATGATTCCTCTTTGTAGGGAAGATCTTTGGCGGGAAGTCTTCTTTTCGTTCAGGTGGTTCGTCTATAAAAGTTGCTGAATCAGAGAGAGTTCTTGTTCCTGGAACCCATGGCGAGGGGCCTTCATCAACGACAGACCAACCAGAGCCATCAGTCTCCTTTACAGAAGAATCTATAGTAAATGTTGTCTATTTTCATGTTATAGCTGATATATTTGAACAATTTGGACCTCTTTTCATGGCTTTTCATGGTCCTACAGGTAATTGATGAAGAGAATAATGTGTCCACGGAATCCGAAGACATGATTGATTTGAGAGTAATTCAGGATTCTGACTCTTCATCGATGCTTAGCTCTGAAGATGCACTCAAAATGGAGGAGGTGGTCGACGTGTCGGCAATCGAGAAGGAGGAGGTGAGAAGTAGGATTATTCCACCGCCTAGCTCTGGACAGACGATATATGAGATTGATTCTCTTTTGGGGGCTCACAGAGATCACCTTGATTACTGGTCAGATTCTCTGGCAATCATCTTCTTGCCAGTGTTTTGTGATCGCATGCAGTTGTTGGGGGAGATTTGCAGGTGTATTACTTATCAGTTGCTACTAGATAGCTCTTATGGTTCACTGCTCTGACAGTCCAATTCCTAGTGTGGTCTCATTTGTTTGGTCTAAGATGTGCACACAGTCCCACTAACCTTAGTGGCTTTAGTGGCAAGCTAAGAACTAATCACTGGAGTAGCGTGCTACTTGTGACTGTGAGGGCGAAAGAGAGAGATAAAAAGATGAAATAGAATGAAGTAAACTAATTTACAAGTTGTCTACTTGCGTGGTTGGTGATGTGGAGAGGCACCAAGATGATTTTCAGCAGGATGAACTTTGCCGACTCAATCCATGCATTACACATTCCACTGAGAAATTATAAATTTATTCATGCATGCTTTGTCCGTTTCTGCGGTCTGAAAGTATTCATTTCATCGCCAGGATCAACTACAGATATCACTTTAACGTGTTTTCCTTTTCCCTACTTGCTTTCCATGCTTCGACTTTGTTACATGGCTTAAAGAAATGTTAGGCAAATATGTTATCTTTTCCTGATTGTTGTGATTGGACAGTTTTCCTTTCGACTGGAGCGGAATGAGACTAACTTGCAGTTGTGATAGAAGAAAATAGCAAGTGGTGTGCGTAGGAATGTGCATAGATTTCTTCTTTTTAATTGATTCATGAACTGGACTGGAAAGAAACAGGTGTTAATGGGATAGTTTTGTGGAAGGGAAGTGTTTGGAAGGATACCGGGATTAGCCAATGGTTGTACAACTGGCAGAATGGCCATGAGGAACACGCAGGTTCCACAACAGAGATTCCGAGCAGGAAGAATTTCAGCATGCGAATTCTGTCTGCTTATCATCAATCTGTTAAAGGTTTATGAACTTCTGCAGGTGATGTTGACGATCTTAATTGGGTTACTGACTATATTAACCTGGCATATCACGAAGAGTTACACATCAAAGTCATTGAACAACTTTGCCTATGGCCTTCGGTACGAGATTCTACAGCGTCTAGTATTGCGGATGTGGAACATCCTTAATTCCACGGTCGACATCACAACAGCTCAGGTGAAGTTATCAGAGTATATTATCCGGCAGTACGATAACTCCGTTACTCAAGCAGAACAAGTCGAGGTTGTTGCTCCAATCCTTTTTGTTTTTCTTCTGACTTAAGTTAGGCGATTAGAATATGGTAAATAAAATTTTCTTTATGCTTCTGAACTTTATGAATCAATGAAAGAAGTGATGTAGGCGCTTTTCGCAAGCCGGAGAGCTCTCGATGCAATTACAATCAACTATAGGAACGGTTTCGTCCAGGCATTCCACCGGATCACAGAAGTAACAACGCATACTATATATACTTAGATCTCACGAACTATTCGATTGGTGCGAGCGGATCATCATCGGATCTAAACATGGCTTCTCCACTTCAAGGATGGGACAATCAGTCAATTCATGGGAACTTGTCCGCTATCTGGTACCAGGAGCCTCTGGACCCCACGACAGGCGACAAGATTGGCAAAGCAAAGCCAATATTACCCGATGACCTGATTAACATCGCAGGCCTATCGCAAGTCCCCGATGGCGTAGCATCATGGCATGTGGCAGTGAGCAAATACTCTGATTCACCTCTTCTTTCAGCTGCTCTGCCTGTTTGGGATCCCAATAACGAAAATATGGCGGCAGTTGTGGGCATAACGACAGCATTTTACAGTGTCAGTCAGTTAATGAGCGAGCTCGGTGAGTTGCACGGTGGACATATCTACTCGACCTCAAATGAAGGATACCTGCTCGCTACCTCAACAAACACTTCTCTCCTGATTAATTCGACAAAAGGACCTGAACTCATGATGTCGGTCGATTCTCAGGAGCAGGTGATAAGCTTGGGAGCCCAGTGGCTGAAGAAGACTTACTATTCGCGTCGAAAACGGATCACGTCGGAAATATTTGGCAATAATACTCACAGGGTTTGTAGATGTGGTCGCCAGTAAGTAAATGAAATAGACTGAATTGAATATGCAAAGTCTTACAATAAAGAACTGGTGCTTACAACCATAAAAATAAAACAAGGACCGCGGTGTAACGTCGTAGACTTGCTTCCGGGCACCGTAGACTAAGAGGCGAGGTCGTAGACTTCCTGCTGACTGCTGCAGTCTTGCGACTCTGGACGGTGGGGACGTCGTAGACTTGGCGCTGGACACTGTGGACTTGAGAATCCGGGCAACGATGTCGTAGACTGGATAACAGAGTGCTGTAGACTTGCGCTCCCTGGATGGCGGAAACTTGGTTGCTGGGCTTGGTGGACGGGAGTATGGTCGAATGTTGAGGCGGACGTGGATACCAAGGCTACGGTTGCTCACCCTGGTAGCGGAGTCGAAGGCGGAATCGTATACTGGGACTACGGTGGCTCGTCCTGGCGTTGGAGTGCTGGCGGGAATTTGTTACCAGAGCTACGGTTGCTCACTCTGATGGTGGAAGTAAAGGTGGAGTTTGGGTACCAGAGCTACGGTTGCTCACTCTGATGGTGGAAGTGATGGCGGAGTTTGGCTGTCGGAGCTACGGTTGCTCACTCTGACGGTGGAGGTGAAGACCAATGAAACCTTAAGGGTTTCGCCCAGGTTGGGGAATCCTAACAATCTAAGGGGTGACGAGCAAGATAAGCTTCTGTTGGCTGATTTGATCGTGATTTTCCCAAGGAAGATCTACTCCCTTTTATACCCGGTCTGTTACGACCTCTGAAGATCCTCTAATCTTAACCACCCCCGAGTATCTCGGAGCCAACAAACTGTCTTCTGAGACGTGCCACTCGTGTGGACGTGGGTTGTAGACTCCATTGACTTCGGGGTTAATAACCATCCTTTAAGACGTGCACGCTGAGTGGACGTGGGTTGTAGACTCCGCTGATTTCGGAGATAACATTTCGGCCTTTATGACGTGTGACCTGTGCAGACGTGGGCCGTAGACTCCCACTAATCTCGGGGTCACTGACCAGTCGTGTAGTCCGTGTAGACTAGGATTGTAGGCCTGGTGTGAGCGTCTTGTCTTTTCTTTCATAGGCGCCGCGTCTACTATGGGCTTCGTCAGAAAACAGGCCCAAGATAGCCCATTGTGTCAACATAAGCCCCCCTTTTTTGCTGAGGGGACTTCTGTCACCTGAGCACTTCTGACATTGTTTGCGTCACAAGAAAACCTTTCATCTTCGCGTCAAAAGAAAACCCTTCGTCTCCGCGTAAAAAAGAAAGCCCTTTGTCTTCTTTCGTCCAAGCTTTCTTGAAAACCCTCACAGGCCTTCCGAAACCTTTGTTCCTTGCTTCAACAATGTCCACTCTTGCTGCTTACCAATGGCACTCCCAGCATGCTGGACCATCCGGTGTGGTCCAGATCGGCGACAACGGGCTGACCCCGGGTCCCGTTCTTGATCGTGCCCTCTTCCCCGACGTGGTACCACATGAGTACCTGGTCACGGAGTCCCCCAACCCCATCTGCCGGGGGGGTTTCACGGACCCCTTGAACTGGGAGAAGAAGAGCGGCTTCCTCTGCTTCCCCTCTGTTGAGAAGCCAGTGGTGCAAAAGTGGTTCTCTACTTGGCTTAAGAAGCTGGAGCACAGGCTGAAGATTTATGGCCTCTGGTCATTCGTCAGGCTGTCTCTGGTCGCGAAGCGTTGCGACCCTTGGGTATGTGTGAGTCTGCTTCCGTTCTGGAATGACTCGGTAAATTATTTTTACCTCCCCGAGGGTCCCATGACCATAACTTTGGAGGATATCTACTAGCTACGTGGCCGGCGTCCCTGTTCGCCTCCATCTTGCTGACGACGACCACCATCCCACCGAGATGCTCCAGATTCTGAGCACGGCGAAGAAGCACCTGGATATGCCCCTTGCTGCCTGGGGAAAGGCTGAAGAGGTCGAGTTCTTCAGCGTCTGGCTAAGCAAGTACGTTTTCTGTTTTACTGGCAAGCGTGTGTCGAAGCTGGTTTACGGGGTCGCCAATTTCTTGAGCTCGGCGGCCTCCAAACAGATTGCCTGGGCTCCATTTCTGCTGGGGGTGGTTTACCAGGGGCTGCATAAAACGACAACATGTAGCAGCCCCTTTCCAAGATATCCGGTCGGTAGCCCCCTGTGGCTTGTGCATCTGTGGTCCTGCCTATGGATGCCCGGGCTTACAGGGTACCAGATGCCCTCTGGCGCCACTCCAGTCGCGTGCTATGGGATGCACATGCTGGACTCATGCTGCCGATCCAAGGACCAGTGGTTGTATGCCTCTGTGACGGGACACATCCGTCACATTGTAGATACAGGGCGGAGTGAACGCCGCAACTGGGTCCCCTTTCCTGCTGGCCATACTATTTTGAGGTGCCGCCAGAAGCTCACCCCGGGTCTATACTGGGATTCAGTTTTGACCAGTAGGGACCTGGTCTGCGTGATGGAGGGAGGTTTCACCTTTGAAGTCTACAACCCCCAGCTTTGTGCAAGGCAGGTTGACTTCGGGCAGAGCTCTTCAGTGCCTTTCTCCGACACCTCCAACCTCTCGCTCCACATGAGGGTTTCCACCATTTTTTCCAAGGAAACCCTCCAAGTCTCAATGAACCTCCTGGCCAGGAAGGCGGAGCTCCAACATATGGAGTTTTCTCTTGAGTCTACACCAGTCTCGGCAACGGAGTTCTTCATTGTTCAGTGGGCGATCACCTTCGACACCCTGCTGAAGAAGATGTCCTTCCTCCAGACCTCCAAAGAGCCTGACCTCTACTTGTCTTCCGACATGATGCTGAAGACAGGGCAACGGCCATCTCTTGGTATAAACTTATACTTATCCTTTCTTTGATATGAGAATCTTTTACTAACATGAGTCGCAGTCTTGGATGTAGACTCGGGGGACTCTTCACCGGAGAGTGGCCCTCCTCCTCCGGCCAGGCGTTTAACTCGCCTAAGCTGGCAATCTCTTGCCTCTACAGGCAAGCAGGTCGAGGAGGGAGCGGCCAACAAGCGTAGAGCTCCTGCCTCTGAGTCTTCTGATTCTGAAGACATGCCGATTTCAGTCTCCTTTAAGCGTCGCCGGCCTGTTGTCCAGGACCCCTATCTCCGTCAGGGCCCCAGAACCTTCAGGGACCTCTTCCGTTAGGTATGCGACGCTTTTCACCGTTGAGTACTGTAACTCTCTTTCAATTTATCGTATGGCGTTGATTTCAGGAAAACGACTACAATTTCGAGTCTGCCCCCTCTGATTCCTCAAGCAGCTGAGTATCCTCGAGGAACGGTATGTAACTTTGTGTTTATGCCATTTCCTGTCTTTAAAACCTGAATATCTTATCCTCTCCCCAGAGTCCGAATCAGTCCGAGGAATTTGATCCCGAGGAGGAAACTTTTGATGAAGCCGATCTGCCTCCTCCTTCCGAGGTAATGCATGGTAGATGTAGACTTTGCTTATTTAATCTCCATACTGATTGTTAAATTTTCACTTGTAGCCTATTCCTTCCCCTACCCCTGAAATCCCAGTTGCCCCAGTTACTGAGGAAACGGAGGCCCCTGCTGTTACCACAGAGGCTGCTGCTCCAAAGGTGATGGGTGCGACAGGCACTAACCCTTCTGCTGGTGCAAGTCTATCGTCGGCCAGCTGTCCTCCCAGCCAGCCAACAAGTGGGACACCTGGGGAAGGTACTCCAAGCGGCCTGAGTGATTATGATCGTCTGATGGCGAATGTGGAACGTGTTGGGCATATCCTTCGCGTTGAGATCTTCTCTGAAGACAAGTTCAAGGTCCTTTAGAGCTGCATCACGGAGATTGAGGACTCCCCAGCGACCACTATCGAGATGTAGGCAGCCTGCGAGGAGTTCGGGAGACGATTTTGGTCCGACTGGCCGGCGTACACGCAAGACACTGAAGCAGTTAATGGTGCCCGGTCCAGGATTGCTGATATCCTGAAAAAACGTGCGAAAGAAGAGGCTGATCTGCAACTTCTCAGGGGCAAAAGGAAGATTTGACTCGCCATCTTGTGCAAGTTCAGGCCAAGATTGCGGACCTTATGACCATGGAGAGGGATCTCAAGGAACGGGCTTCTATAGTGGACTCCCTGCTCGCAGAAAGATCTGCTCATGCCTCTGAACAGCAGGACCAAGATGAACTGAAGTCTTGGTTCCGACAGAGGAATGAAGTCTCCGTCAAGAAGACCCAGGCCAAGGTTTTGACTTTCTTGCTCATGGAAGCGGTGCGCGGGGTGCCTAGACCAAGTATGGCAAGTTCAAGCAGGCGATGATGGCTTAGCTTTGTTTGTTTTTTTTTCCTTTTGAGGTCTCAAGGGATGACACCCTTAAAACAAACTCATTCTTTACTTTTTACCAGCTGTAAACTAACCTAGGGATGACACCCTTTAAACAAACTCTTTAGTCTACAACTATAGTATACTTGTAAAGTTAATTTTTAGCTACCTGCTCCCATATAAATGGGAAGCGCTTGCTTAGAATCTTCCTGTGTGATTCCCAAATGGTTTTTCTATAGTGTTTCAGGTACTTGCCATTAATTTTTATAGGTTGCCTGACTCCATCGAGTGTCGATAATCTATAGCTATTTGCTCAGAAGGTCTCGCTGACCTGATACGGTCCTTCCCAATTTGGGGACCATTTTCCAAGTATCTGGTTTTTAAATTTTAGGTGTAAAACCACTTTCCAGACCAAGTCGCCTATTTGAAAGTGCTTATGAACAACTTTCTTGTTATAATGGCGAGCAATTCTCTGGTTGTGTACCTCTATCTTGTCTACAACCTCTAGCCTCTTTCTTTCTTAACTCTTCCAAAGCTATATGCATGGCTTCGTCCTGTAGATAAGGTTGGCTGACACGGAGCGACTTGTACCTCATTTCGATAGGCAGCACTGCGTCATGGCCGTAGACTAACGCGAATGGAGTTTCCCTAGTGCTTTCGCGCTTAGTGACCCTTAGAGCCCAGAGTGTATTATTAAGTACTTCGTGCCACTTTTTTGGATTAAGCCCGACCATCTTTTGAATGTTGTTTTTTATTAATTTGTTGAGGGCTTCAGCCTGTCCGTTCGCCTGAGGATAGTATGGAGTGGAATTTAGGACTGAAAAGCCAAATTCTTCAGCAAATTCCCTTACCCTTGAGTTGTTAAAAACTGTCCCATTGTCTACAACAATGTTCTGGGGAATGCCGAATCGATAGATGATGCAAGTCCGTAAAAAACTGATGACTTCATTATGGTCAATTTTCTTGTAGACTTGCGCTTCTACCCACTTGGTGAAGTAATCTGTTGCTACCAAGATAAACGCATCCCCTCGACTAGAGTGAGGATGAATTTCCCCTATCACATCTAAAGCCTAGGTCCTGAAAGACCAAGGTTTGATCACATGGGTAAGTTCAGCTACTGGGGCGCGAGTTATAGGACCATGCCGTTGGCATTCTTGACACCCTTTGGCCATTTCGATGCAATTTTTCATCATCGATGGCCAGTAAAAACCATGTCTACGAATAATCCAACACATTTTTATCCCTGCTTGGTGTGACCCACAGAGTCCCTCATGAGTCTCCATCATTATTGGAGTAGCTTCATCCAAGTCTACGCATCTTAAAAGAACTCCGCTTGCATCTTTCCTATATTGCACACCGTCTAAGAGGACATATGACAGCGCCTGAACTTTGATTCGCTGCAACCATGATGTTCTCCTCCGGCTGCAGATGTGAACCTATTTCAGGTATGTCACCTTATTCTATCCAGTTTTTGTACCGTGACGCTAACTGTGCTAGGCTATTAGCCACTACGTTTTCCTCACGTCCTATAAATTGGAACGTGATATCCTCAAAGCGTGCGACTAGCCGCTGAACTATCTCGAAATAGGGCAATAGCCTGCCTTGACAGATGCATTCTTTGTTAACCTGGTTGATAACTAACTGAGAATCTCCCTTGACATGGGCATGCTTTGCCTTTAGTGCCATGAGCTCCTTCAATACTGTTATTGTTGGATCGTTCAGGAGCACTAAGAGGGGGGTGAATTAGTGTTTATAACTTTGGTGTGGTTTAGTATTCTTCTTTTTAATATCTCGCTTTTCCTTAAAGCGATTTTTGCGAAGATACCTTTTGAATTTCCTTGCCATCAAGGAGACTTCATCATCAGAATCAGATGAAGATTCATCCTCAGATTCATCGGACATTTCGACATTTCCCTTAAATGCAACAGCATTGGATTTCTTTTCTTCAGCAAACTTGTTCTCATTCTCATAAGCGACAAGAGAACCAAGTAGCTGTTGAAGACTTAAGCTCGTTAAGTCCTTTGCTTCTTCGATTGCCGTTTTCTTGGCTTCCCAAGTTTTAGGCAAAGAGCGAAGTATCTTTCTGACCAACTCAGAATTAGAAATAGTTTTGCCAAGTGATTCCATGGCATTAGTGATTTCGGTGAGTCTATCAAACATTTGATTTATTGACTCATCCTTTTTCATCTTGAATGCTTCGTATTGAGTTACTAATGCATTCACTTTGGATTCCTTGACTTGTTCTGTTCCATCATAGATCAAAGCAAGTCTATCCCACATTTCTTTCGCCGTCTTACAAGTAGAGACGCGATTGAATTCGTTTCCAGCAAGAGCGCACACTAAATAGTGCCTTGCTTTAGTATTGAGAGAAATAGTTCTCTTCCTTTCATTTTCATGCCGAATGTCGTTCGGATTAGGTGGAGGAACTATTAGATCTCCTTCCATAATAATATGCCAGCAATCGGCTTCTTTTGCTCCAATGAACAACTCCATTCTCATTTTCCAATATGAGAAGTGTTGTCCTGCAAAGAGCGGTGGACGTTCGGTCGAATGACCATCAGTCAAGAGCATTGACATTCTGTTCAGTACTCAGCAGCACCTTACTGTGCTTAATGTAAGACTGTCAGCAACAAGCTGTTTTGGTTCAGCAACAAAGTTCTGTACTAGCAATCACACAGAAAGCTTTCCAGCAAACCCGCTCTGATACCAATTGTTGGATCGTTCAGGAGCACTAAGAGGGGGGTGAATTAGTGTTTATAACTTTTTCGCCCTTTCTCAGTGTCAGCGGAAGCGTACTGTATCACAGCAGAACGTTTCTCAGAATGAGAATTGCTTTGCTGTAACCGTTACGACTTAATCGTTGGATTCTCGTACTAGTGTTTACGCGATCGTAAGGGACACAGTAGTTTATAGTGGTTCGGCCTTAATCGACCTACGTCCACTTTCCACCGTAGAGGTGATTCCACTATTTGAAAATAATGGGTGCAAAGAGCCCTTGCACTAGGCGTAAGTTTTTCTCACAAAGTGAGATTTAGAATCCCGTACAACAGATGATCACTCCTGGCAACGGTCAGCTCCTCACACAGTGGACGTCTGCTCGTGTCCAGCAGAATGATGCTCACGCTCAGCAGTTGATTGCTCAAAGGATTCGCACACAGCTCGTTGTCGCTTAATATAAACCTGACTATCAAAGCAGAGAGACAACGTTGTGTTAGTATATAAATCCTCACAGGTAATTCCTTACAGTGAAGAATTGCTCCTCAGAGAGCAGCTCGTTTCTGCTTCACAGCAAAGGAATGCTTCGGCAGTTGTTTGCTCAGAAGAGGATTTCCACAAAGATTTCGTCCCTTCTCCGGATGATCCTGTCGATAAGCGCAAGAGAGACAACCACAAAGTTGATCAAATAGATCACCACAAAGATCACGAAGAGAACAACCACAAAGATCACAAAGAGAACCACAAAGACCACTTAGAAGGTATCCGTCCTACACTCAGTTCGGACGTGCACGGTTACCACAGCCGTGACTCACTGCACTGCACACCCAGTGCCTAGGGTGGAATTTTCCGATCCGTTGGCTTCCACGCAACCTGCTTTACTAACCCTCTGTATCAGGCGTTCAAGACTTCTGCACAGCACCCCTGTGCTCGGGAGGAACTCTTTCCACTCCGGCGGAGTTCCCAACTCCTGCTCTACCCTGCAGGTACGAGACTTCTGGCGCGCACCCGCAAGTGCGTGTCTAACTGCTCAAACTCCGTAGGCTCGAGACTTCCCTGCGAAAAGACACGACAAGAACGGCTTCTTGCCGATGGGTCAGCAACCGGTTACTGCAATCAGCACAGGTATTCACTTAGCTTCCCTCAGACGATTCGCCGGCTGCTCGATGAACGCACCGAGGACACCTAGTCCCTCTCACGACGATCAAGGAATATGAACTCAGCCCCTTGACACCCTCGCACGCAGTTTGCGAGCAATAAGAACCAGGAGACACTTAGCACCTTCCGCTCTCCGTCAACCACTTAGACCACTCAGACCGATCAGCCACTCAGCCCACTCAGCCACTCAGCCCACTTAGAAATCGTTCGAAAACGTTATAGGATTATGTGAGGGTCGTCTGGTATAAAAAGGAACGAAACAAATAATCGGTTTCACAAAAAAACGAATAATTTGTTTCCTAAAATCAGAATACAGGAAGCTGTAATCGTGGATCAGCAACAGGATGCTCAACGGTCATAATGACCAAGAAGGGAAGGAAATCTTTGATGATATTCCTTGCACGCATAATCTTATCAGATTAAGTAATGATTATCAAAATCAGATAATATATTTAATCATTAAATATAATTAAACTGCAATAAGCAAATCTGAATAATAATTATTCTTTCGTCAGCGCAATAGCGCAGAGTAGTGTTGCTGTAATGCAGCAAGGTGTTTCTCAAGTGTAATGACACATTGCTTAGGTTGCAGCGTTACATTGCTGCAGGATAACATTGCTGCAGGATATCCAAGAAATATTTTGTTTCCAAAATTAAACTTGGAAAGCTAATCTCGTAATATTTAGATGCCTAAATATTATAAATGAGATCAATGAGCCAGACTAAATGAACGTGGACACTCAGATAAATATTCTGAATTAGTCCGAAATAAATCATGGATATTAAAGAATATGTTTCCATATTTTTAATATTTATGCGCAATATCACAGTAACGCTTTATTGTAACGCAGCAATCTGTAACTGTTACTTGCTGTGGTCCAGCAACACAGTTCTCAAGCTCATCACTAAGAATAAGCGAAGTGTTACAGCAATTATCTTCTCAAGCTCATCATCAAAACCAAGACTAACATTCTCCCCCTTTTTGATGATGACAAAACACGAAGCACATAGGGAAAAGATTATAGAGCTTGAAACACAAACTCAACTCCCCCTGAATTTAAGCAAGCTCCCCCTGAGAGTAAGCAACACATTTCTCCCCCTTTTTGTCATATCAAAAAGAAATGGAGGATAAAATTCAAGCTGCGTATTTACTTGTGCTGCAAAAATTTGCAAAGCACCCAAACAAAGTCAAATAGTTTGAAGACATACGAAAGAAACATAGTGGAGAGATACTCAATCCACTTCAAAGTTATTCAAAAGAAACATTTCAAACCACAACAAGGAGAGTCATCTCAATCCTCGTGCGGGAGTTCCTTAACAACAGCCATCATCTCCTCAGTCATTTTCTCCAGCCTTGTCAACCTTTCCCCAAAGCCGTCCATCCTTTCCAGGAGACTACGCCTGGTAAAGTTGATCTCATCACAAATTGTGGCCATGAGCTTGGAGTAAGAGACATCAGCCTGTACACCAGTGGTGCCCTTCTCGCGTTTAACATACCTCTGCTTTTCAGCAGGAGCAGCTTTCCCGCGTACAGAAGCAGCGATCTCTCGCTTGGAAGGCTTCTTAACGAAAGTGCCATCAATAAACTGGTAGCCCATGCTTTCAACGGAGGCAGCTCCAATAACCTGAGTTGTCCAGGTGTCCATTTTGTTCAGAGGAGTAGGATCAAGATCATAATGCTTCAGTAGAGCTGTGATCACATTTGTGAAAGGGAGACCCCTATTCTCATCCTTAATGCACGAAGCCATATGGCTGAAGATGATACTCCCAAGATTTCCAGGAATGCCCTTCTTAAGATGGACCAGCAAGTTCCAATCACGAGGCATAACAGAATCAATACTTCCAACCCTTGGTGCCAAACAAGACATCACCACTTTGTGCAGCATTCTGTTGCTGAAGCTCAAAGAGGTGTTCTGTAGATAGCCAGAGGGTGTGATAGGGACTCCGTCATTGATGAGCTGATAGGCTTCCAACTTGCCTTCATTGACAACTCTCAGATTGTTGACAAGATTTGCATTAAAAATGCGGCATATGTCAAAGACAGAGTAAACAAGTACTTTTCCATCAACGATGGCCCTAATGAACTTGATATTCGAATCCTCCTTGTAAAAAGTCAGATTCTCATAGAATTGTTTCACCTTAGAGATAGACCCTATCTCATTGAACTCACAGAAGGTTTTCCAACTAAGCCGATCAAACGAGTCAGCAATGGTCACCTGATGAGCAGTAAACCAATCAAAGTCTACTCTCTTACAAGCAGCAACATTCCTTGTTTCCAAATTTCTATTTGGCATCAAGTCATCAGCAAGAATGTGATTCAGTTCAGCCATGGAGACATATTGATCAATCTCAGGCAAGAAGACATCAGAGTCTGTAGCAAGCTTTTGCTTTTTAGATCCAGTGGGATCAGTTTTCGGAGTACCTGGTAAGGAACGCTTTCCTCTGGTACGAGAAGCAACACCAGGGACATAAGAGTGTGCTTTCTCAGGGAGATGGACATCAGTAACTTCAATCTCATCCCCAGCATCCTCAGAGAGATCCTTCTCCTTAGGCAACTCTGTCTCCTCATCCTGAGACATATCCTTGTTGCTCGAAGTTTGGTCACCCTCAGAGACAGCATCCACCTTAGTAGGTGCGGAGTCCTCTTTTTCAGGAGTTTCTTGGGTTTCCTCCAGAAGGTCACCCGATTTTTCAACATCAGGGAGAGTTTCCTCATCCACCGATTTTCCAGACTTGTCATGCACAACAGCATCGGCCTTGGCCGGAGAGATTTTGTCAGTGGAACTGACCTTCACGCTAACGGAGGGCTCCTTGGAGACTTTGACAGGAGTTGTCTTAGCCTTCCCAGCGGTGCCGACCTTAGTAGGTGCCGGAGTAACCAGCGATTGAGCAGGTGTCTCCCCCTCAGAAACAGGGGCTTGTTCCTCAGCGCGAGAAACCTTTGATGTTGTGGCCGCAGCCTTGGA
Organism: Melastoma candidum; assembly: GCA_023653495.1. Taxonomy (NCBI): domain Eukaryota; kingdom Viridiplantae; phylum Streptophyta; class Magnoliopsida; order Myrtales; family Melastomataceae; genus Melastoma; species Melastoma candidum. The sequence continues at coordinate 12,064,184 of CM042881.1, read as the reverse complement.
CCGTTTCTTGGGGGTTGCCTTCCCCTTGGCGGACATTGCCGATTTTGGTGCCATGGTTGATGGGAGTCGAGAGATTTTTAGGGTTTTGAGAGAAGAATGGGTTTTGAGAGAAAGTGGGTGAGAATGAGGATGTTTCGATTTGTTGTTTAAAAAGAAAAGAGCGGTTGATGTATTTGAAATTTTTTTTTTTAATTTTAGAAAGTGGAGAACGTGGAGGAGATGGGATTTAAATCACCCATATTTTGGCAACAAATAATTCTCTACCAAGAGAGAAGATATTCTTATACGTTTTATCTTATGAGTGAGGATTGCAAATTCCTAACTCATTCCGTAGATAGTTAAACCTCTCCTTATCAAGTGGTTTAGTAAAAATATCAGCAAGCTGTTGCTCAGTATTAATGTACTGAATATCAACATTGCCATTTTGCACATTGTCACGAAGAAAATGGTGTCTCAACTCAATATGCTTAGATCTTGAGTGATAGACAGGATTTCGTGATAAATTAATTGCACTTGTGTTGTCACACATTATTGGAATACTATTAAAATGAAGATCGTAATCTTCAAGTTGTTGCCGCATCCAGAGCAACTGGGCACAGCAACTAGCTGCTGCGACATATTCTGCCTCTGCTGTAGATAAAACAACCGATGTCTGCTTTTTAGAGAACCAAGAAATCAACATATTTCCTAGTAATTGACAAGTACCAGATGTACTTTTTCTATCAATGCGACATCCAGCATAGTCGGCATCTGAATATCCAATAGGATCCAGCAATGATCCTCTGGGATACCACAGACCTAAGCTAACAGTTCCTGCGAGGTATCGAAAGATCCTCTTAACTGCAGCAAGATGTGACTCTTTTGGAGCAGATTGATATTTAGCGCATAAGCATACGCTAAACATGATATCAGGTCTCGAAGCAGTAAGATAGAGTAATGATCCTATCATGCTCCTATATAATTTGGAATCAACTTCCTTTCCATCCTCATCTTTCTCAATTTTGGTATTACTACCAATCGGAGTTGACAGAGGTTTAGCATTCTCAAGATTAAATTTCTTGAGCAACTGTTTGCTGTATTTTTCTTGATGGATAAAGATTTCATCTTTGGTTTGTTTGATTTGAAGTCCAAGAAAGAAGGTTAGTTCTCCCATGAGACTCATTTCAAATTCTCCTTTCATTAGATCAGAGAATTCGGTACATAATTTTTCATTAGTTGAAACAAATATAATGTCATCGACATATATTTGAGCAACTAAAAGATCAGCATCATGTTTCTTAAGAAACAAGGTTGTATCAATTTTTCCACGCTTGTATCCTTTCTCGATGAGAAAAGAACTAAGCTTTTCGTACCATGCTCTTGGTGCTTGCTTAAGCCCATACAAGGCTTTAGAAAGCTTATAAACATGATTACGATACTTTGGGTCGGTGAATCCAGGAGGTTGTTCAACATACACTTCCTCTTTTAGATCACCATTAAGGAATGCACTTTTCACATCCATTTGAAATAACTTAAAGTCATTATAGCAAGCATACGCTAAGAGTAGACGTATTGCCTCAAGACGTGCTACAGGAGCAAACGTCTCATCATAATCTATACCCTCTTCTTGATAGTAACCTTTTGCTACAAGTCTAGCTTTGTTTCTTACAACATTTCCAGACTCATCAAGTTTATTCCGATAAACCCATTTTGTTCCAATAATGGAGCGATCATTGGGTCTAGGTACTAAACTCCAAACTTTGTTTCTCTCAAATTGGTTCAATTCCTCTTGCATTGCAAGAATCCAATTGGGGTCATCAAGCGCATCATCAATGCCTTGAGGTTCATCTTGAGAGATGAAAGCAGAGTGTTCACAGTACAGACTTGCTGTATGTCGAGTTCGCACTCCTGTGTGCAATGATCCTATTACTTGGTTAATAGGATGTCTTTTCTTATATAAAGAAGGAACACGATCCTCTATTTGTATATCCTGAAAGCCACCAGAAGCATTTTCAGTAAGTGCAGTAGGCACTTGCTGTACATCTGCTACAGTGTTTCCGTTCGGATTATGTTCAGCAATCGTTTGCTGTGATGTTTCATTTGATACTGTTGTTGAGGATTGTGCTGCTGCATCCACAGCAACTTCCTCCTGTGTCGGAGAATCATCAACCTTAACATTGATAGACTCTTCAACAGTTAGAGTTCTTTTATTAAAAACTCTATATGCTTTGCTCGTTAGGGAATATCCTAAGAATATGCCCTCATCAGATCGAGCATCAAACTTTCCGACACCATCTTTGATGGGTCTCAAGATATAGCACTTGCTTCCAAATGGATGAAAGTATGAGATATTAGGCTTTCTGCCTTTATATAACTCATAAGGAGTTTTACCTAATGAGTGTCTCAAATGAATACGATTTGAGATGTAGCATGCTGTGCTTACAGCTTCAGCCCAAAGATTTTTAGCAACCTCACTTTCCAGCAACATGGTTCTCGCCATGTCTTGTAAGGTTCGATTCTTTCGCTCTACAACTCCATTTTGCTGTGGAGTGTATGGAGCAGAGAAATTATGATTAATACCATATTCTTCACAAAATGAAGCAAAGTCATGGTTTTCAAATTCGGTACCATGATCCGTTCTTATACTTCGTAGAGAAACACCTTTCTCATTTTGAAGTTGTTTGACTAACGTTTCAAAGGTTGCAAACGCATCACTCTTGTGGGCTAAGAATTTAACCCAAGTGAATCTGGAGAAGTCATCTACCACAACTAATCCATAACGTTTACCTCCAAGACTTTGAGTTCTTGTTGGACCAAATAAGTCCATATGAAGTAATTCAAGCGGAGTCTTGCTTGAAATCATATTCTTGCTTTTAAAAGATACCTTTGTTTGTTTGCCAATAGCACAAGCTTTACATATCTTGTTATTGTCAAACTTGATTTTAGGTAATCCCTTAATAGCATCTTTTCTGGCTAGTTTGGACAACAAGTCATAGTTTGCGTGTCCCAACCTTCGGTGCCAAAGAGTTGCTTCATCCTTAATGGACATGAGACAATTTTCTCCAGCGGAGATGTTCTTAAAAGACAGGATATAGATGTTTTTCTTGCGTTCACCAATGAAACACGTAACATCATCCCGTGAAACAGTACATGTTTTCTCATCGAAGGCAACATGATAGCCCTTATCACACAATTGACTAATACTAATCAAATTGTGCTGGAGTCCTTTGACATAAAGAACTCCTTCAATGGTGAGGGAGTCAGAACCGCAAATGGTTCCTGTTCCTTTAACCATCCCTTTTCCATTATCACCAAAAGTGACAGCACCACCATCCTGGAAAACCAGTGTGGAGAATAAGGAGACATCTCCTGACATGTGCCTCGAACAGCCACTATCTAAGTACCATATATGGTCCTTAGCGATGGACTTGAAGCATCCCTGAAATAGAGAAAGAACTTAAGTGAGTCGTTCTTTCCATTTGACAATAGAACCATCAACTTTAGAAGAAATGCCACGCATATCATTTCGCCGCACATGGCAATTTTTGATGAAATGATCTGGCCTTCTACAATAGTAGCAAAGTCTAGGTAGCCTTTGAATAATATAATGAGACTCGCCATTCCTAACATGAGGAGGAACATATTTCCCATGATGTGAATGTTTCTCATTTCCAGGAGCATGCATCTCATGCATACATAAATCAGTTTTGTTGTTCACAGCATCAAGTTGCTGCTGCAATTCCTCAATCTTTGATTTGGATTCAGAAAACTTCTTTACCGCTTTCTTAGCCTTTGCTGATAACTCTTCCTTAAGAGAAGCGTTCTCAGCACTCAAGAATTTATTTTCCTTCTTAAGGGCTTTATTGTTTGCGGATAAAGACTCAATTTTATCATAGAGTTCCGAGAAAAGATTCTCAATATCTTCAGCAGATAGATCAGAAGGTGAGAAAGCGTTTACCTTCTCAGTTTCAGCATCAGTTTGCGCCATATAGCAAATGTGTGCTGTTTCCTCATCCTGATCTGATTCCTCATCACTATCACTCCAAGATGCCACCATGGCATTTTTCTTGTATTTTGAAGATTTGCCCTTCTCATTCAAAAGTGGGCAATCTGGTCGCATATGACCAGGTTTGTTGCACTCATAGCATACACCACCTTTACTTTGGTGTGGTTTAGTATTCTTCTTTTTAATATCTCGCTTTCCTTAAAGCGATTTTTGCGAAGATACCTTTTGAATTTCCTTGCCATCAAGGAGACTTCATCATCAGAATCAGATGAAGATTCATCCTCAGATTCATCGGACATTTCGACATTTCCCTTAAATGCAACAGCATTGGATTTCTTTTCTTCAGCAAACTTGTTCTCATTCTCATAAGCGACAAGAGAACCAAGTAGCTGTTGAAGACTTAAGCTCGTTAAGTCCTTTGCTTCTTCGATTGCCGTTTTCTTGGCTTCCCAAGTTTTAGGCAAAGAGCGAAGTATCTTTCTGACCAACTCAGAATTAGAAATAGTTTTGCCAAGTGATTCCATGGCATTAGTGATTTCGGTGAGTCTATCAAACATTTGATTTATTGACTCATCCTTTTTCATCTTGAATGCTTCGTATTGAGTTACTAATGCATTCACTTTGGATTCCTTGACTTGTTCTGTTCCATCATAGATCAAAGCAAGTCTATCCCACATTTCTTTCGCCGTCTTACAAGTAGAGACGCGATTGAATTCGTTTCCAGCAAGAGCGCACACTAAATAGTGCCTTGCTTTAGTATTGAGAGAAATAGTTCTCTTCCTTTCATTTTCATGCCGAATGTCGTTCGGATTAGGTGGAGGAACTATTAGATCTCCTTCCATAATAATATGCCAGCAATCGGCTTCTTTTGCTCCAATGAACAACTCCATTCTCATTTTCCAATATGAGAAGTGTTGTCCTGCAAAGAGCGGTGGACGTTCGGTCGAATGACCATCAGTCAAGAGCATTGACATTCTGTTCAGTACTCAGCAGCACCTTACTGTGCTTAATGTAAGACTGTCAGCAACAAGCTGTTTTGGTTCAGCAACAAAGTTCTGTACTAGCAATCACACAGAAAGCTTTCCAGCAAACCCGCTCTGATACCAATTGTTGGATCGTTCAGGAGCACTAAGAGGGGGGTGAATTAGTGTTTATAACTTTTTCGCCCTTTCTCAGTGTCAGCGGAAGCGTACTGTATCACAGCAGAACGTTTCTCAGAATGAGAATTGCTTTGCTGTAACCGTTACGACTTAATCGTTGGATTCTCGTACTAGTGTTTACGCGATCGTAAGGGACACAGTAGTTTATAGTGGTTCGGCCTTAATCGACCTACGTCCACTTTCCACCGTAGAGGTGATTCCACTATTTGAAAATAATGGGTGCAAAGAGCCCTTGCACTAGGCGTAAGTTTTTCTCACAAAGTGAGATTTAGAATCCCGTACAACAGATGATCACTCCTGGCAACGGTCAGCTCCTCACACAGCGGACGTCTGCTCGTGTCCAGCAGAATGATGCTCACGCTCAGCAGTTGATTGCTCAAAGGATTCGCACACAGCTCGTTGTCGCTTAATATAAACCTGACTATCAAAGCAGAGAGACAACGTTGTGTTAGTATATAAATCCTCACAGGTAATTCCTTACAGTGAAGAATTGCTTCTCAGAGAGCAGCTCGTTTCTGCTTCACAGCAAAGGAATGCTTCGGCAGTTGTTTGCTCAGAAGAGGATTTCCACAAAGATTTCGTCCCTTCTCCGGATGATCCTGTCTATAAGCGCAAGAGAGACAACCACAAAGTTGATCAAATAGATCACCACAAAGATCACGAAGAGAACAACCACAAAGATCACAAAGAGAACCACAAAGACCACTTAGAAGGTATCCGTCCTACACTCAGTTCGGACGTGCACGGTTACCACAGCCGTGACTCACTGCACTGCACACCCAGTGCCTAGGGTGGAATTTTCCGATCCGTTGGCTTCCACGCAACCTGCTTTACTAACCCTCTGTATCAGGCGTTCAAGACTTCTGCACAGCACCCCTGTGCTCGGGAGGAACTCTTTCCACTCCGGCGGCGTTCCCAACTCCTGCTCTACCCTGCAGGCACGAGACTTCTGGCGCGCACCCGCAAGTGCGTGTCTAACTGCTCAAACCCCGTAGGCTCGAGACTTCCCTGCGAAAAGACACGACAAGAACGGCTTCTTGCCGATGGGTCAGCAACCGGTTACTGCAATCAGCACAGGTATTCACTTAGCTTCCCTCAGACGATTCGCCGGCTGCTCGATGAACGCACCGAGGACACCTAGTCCCTCTCACGACGATCAAGGAATCTGAACTCAGCCCCTTGACACCCTCGCACGCAGTTTGCGAGCAATAAGAACCAGGAGACACTTAGCACCTTCCGCTCTCCGTCAACCACTTAGACCACTCAGACCACTCAGCCCACTTAGAAATCGTTCGAAAACGTTATAGGATTATGTGAGGGTCGTCTGGTATAAAAAGGAACGAAACAAATAATCGGTTTCACAAAAAAACGAATAATTTGTTTCCTAAAATCAGAATACAGGAAGCTGTAATCGTGGATCAGCAACAGGATGCTCAACGGTCATAATGACCAAAAAGGGAAGGAAATCTTTAATGATATTCCTTGCACGCATAATCTTATCAGATTAAGTAATGATTATCAGAATCAGATAATATATTTAATCATTAAATATAATTAAACTGCAATAAGCAAATCTGAAATAATTATTCTTTCGTCAGCGCAATAGCGCAGAGTAGTGTTGCTGTAATGCAACAAGGTGTTTCTCAAGTGCAATGACACATTGCTTAGGTTGCAGCGTTACATTGCTGCAGGATAACATTGCTGCAGGATATCCAAGAAATATTTTGTTTCCAAAATTAAACTTGGAAAGCTAATCTCGTAATATTTAGATGCCTAAATATTATAAATGAGATCAATGAGCCAGACTAAATGAACGTGGACACTCAGATAAATATTCTGAATTAGTCCGAAATAAATCATGGATATTAAAGAATATGTTTCCATATTTTTAATATTTATGCGCAATATCACAGTAACGCTTTACTGTAACGCAGCAATCTGTAACTGTTACTTGCTGTGGTCCAGCAACACAGTTCTCAAGCTCATCACTAAGAATAAGCGAAGTGTTACAGCAATTATCTTCTCAAGCTCATCATCAAAACCAAGACTAATAGTTATCAATGCTTCATACTCCGTAGCATTGTTCGTAGGTATGACCTGAAGACGAAAAGCTAGCCTGATGTCGTTACCCATTGGGGATATTATATGAACTCCTATCCCAGCTCCATTCTTAGTGGACGAGCCATCAAACCAGGCCTGCCAGACCTCTTCAGTTGCCTCTTCTTGTTTTATAGACAAGGCTGGGTCATGGTCGACTAGAAAATCAGCCAGTGCTTGTCCCTTGACTGACTGCTGAGACTTATATCTCAGATCTTATGGAGACATGATTAGGCTCCATTTGCTAACTTGTCCACTCAGTAATGGACTCTCGAAGAAGTATTTAATAATGAGTGACTTAGATACGACGTAGATTTCACTGCTCCCGATGTAGTGTCAAAGTTTCTTGATGGCATAAAATACTGATAAACACAACTTTTCCTTCGGGGCATACCTGACCTCGATTGGTGTCAATTGCCTTAACAAGTAATAAATGGCCCTTTCATGTCTGTTTTGATCCATTTGGGCTAACATGGCCCCTATTGTCGTTTCGGTGGCAGCCACATAAAGAATGAAAGGTTTTCCGTGTTGAGGGGGTATCAAAACTAGTGGATGTGTTAAATACTTTTTCAAAGCGTTGAACGCTTCTTCGTGTTTCTCAGTCAATCTAAAATCACTTTTTCCCCTCAAAAGATTGGCAAACGCCTCCGTCTTTCCTGCGATATTTCCAATGAACCTACGCAGGTAATTCACCATTCCAAGAAATACCTGTAATTCCTTTTTGCTTCTTGGTGCTGCTAAGTTTTGGATGGCTTTTACCTTCTTCTGATCAACTTCAATACCGCGTTAATGTACTAAGAAACCCAAAAATTGCCCTGCTTTAACTCCAAAGGCGCATTTAAGTGGGTTTAGTTTAAGCTGATGCTTTCTGATTTTCATGAAAGCATTCCTGAGATGGTCGACATGAAGTTCTTCCTTTGCCGACTTAACGACTATATCGTCAATGTAGACTTCCACTGTCTTGCCGAGAGAGGCATCAAATATAGCATTTATTGCTCGTTGATAGGTAGCACCAGCGTTTTTTAGTCCAAATGGCATCACTACCCATTCGAATATTCCTAAGGGACATCTGAATGCCGTTTTGTGTATATCCTCCTCTGCGATGAAGATTTAGTTGTAACCAGAGAACCCATCCATGAATGACATAATCTGATGCCCTGCTGTCTTGTCTATAAGATCATCTACGATAGGCATAGGATATTCATCATTTGGAGTGGCACGGTTCAAATCCCTAAAGTCTAGGCAGACTCTAATTTTTCCGTTCTTTTCAAAACGGGTACAATGCTAGAAATCCATTCTGTATATCGTGAGGTCCTTATGTATCCTGCTCAAAAAAGCTTTTTAACTTCTTCAAAGACTAGTTGCGTCACTTCCCTAGTCATGCGCCGTGGTACCTGCTGTACTGGCTTGAAATCCTTCTTGATGGGAAGGGTGTGTTCTACTAGTTTACGGTCTAAACCTGGCATCTCAGTACAATTCCAGGCGAAGTAGTCCTTAAATTCTTCAAGTACTCCTATAATAGCATCAAAAAGTTCTTTATTTACTGAAGAACTAATGAAAAGAATATTAGGAGAAGTCTCGCTTCCCAAATTAATGCTAATCAATGGGTCGCACGGGGTAATTAAAGACTCGCGTTCCTCAGTTCCACCTAAATCGGTAGACACGGGCTTATTACAAGCGTTAGACACTCTAAGCGCTCCTGAGTTTATTGAAAACCAATAGATAGGTTGTCTACAGCAGTAATTCCCCTGGTAGACTTGGAGTCGTCGAAGGACATCGGCGACTGCTTCGTTTCCTCCATTATGGTTCATAGGTCCCCTCCTTTAGGAGCCTATCGGGCTCCAACTCCGCGACTGCGTTTTGCTGGTTCTTTCCAACTTCATCCTCTTTTGGTCCGTCCGTTCTTACGAGGTTTTCACCCGAATTGACTTCTTGCAAGACCTCCTCTATGTCCTTGGCAGAAAGCTCATCTCCCCATCTAGATGGAACGATTGGGTCCGTCTCCGGCTTAGGGTGCGATGTCCCGTAGTCTACAATGTAGTCAAACTTTCCGGATGGTTGACCAAGGGGTCCAACAGTAGGGTCGCCAAGCTTATAGCGTTGTTTCAGTGTGAGGTCCTTGACAGTCTTGCTTGTTTCTGCATGCAAGATACCTTTGTCTCAACAAGAGTATTCATCAACCTTAATAATCTCAACTTCAGAGTCAATCCATAACATTAACTCACTATGTAAAGTAGAAGGAATAGTCGCGGCTTTATGGAGCCAATCGCGACCCAACAAAGCATTAAAAGTAGGAATTATGTCAATCACAAAGAAGGCATTTTCCCTTTTCTGGCGACCCACTTCAAGGTGCACAGAGAAAACCCCTAAGCATTCAGATTTCCTACCGTTAAAACCACTTACTGCGACATTGGTTTTAACCAAGTCATGGGGCTTATATCCAAGCATTTTAAACCTGGACAAAGGAAACACGTTTATTGTAGCTCCATTGTCTACAAGGACCCGACTCACCACAGTACCGTCAAAGGTTGCGGTGATGTACAAGGAGTGCATGTGCTGTCTCATGCTATCAGATGGTTTCTCTAGCCAATGAAGTAGAAAGCCTGTCGGATATGCAGGTGAACAAGGAAGAGGCACTTTACCACTTACGGTTTCCTCCTTCCGGTTATTGGCGAAGTCTACAGGCAAGGTGAGAGCGTTGCAACTCACAATCGGCCCTTTTTCGCCGTCAGCATCACTTGGGATTCCACTTCGAAGCGGGGTATAATCAAAGCTTGAGCCAGGCCCTTTCGAATGGTCTGTAGACTCAATGTGCTCTGCTTCAGTGTTCAGTCCCTTTGTAGACACTCTGACAGGTAGAGTGGCCCTTGAGAGGGTAGGCCTAGGCCTCTTAGCAACGTGACTTAGAGGTCTATCCCTTCTCTTTCGAGCCCTTGGTGACAAAGAGATCTTGCCAACTGCCTTCTGCTAATATTTCGAGGGGTTAACCGCTTTAATTACCCTTGATTTCTTAGAACCAAGGAAAGACTGACATACCTCGATGAAGTCTCCTACGAATGGATCGTATCCCACTACTGTCCGCGTTGATACCCGTTGTGTTTCCGAACAACTGTTAGTTTCACAAGTACCTGTGGTTGTAGAGTGCGCGGGTATGACCACGATTTCCCCGTTTGAGGACAAGTCTACAAGCTTGAGGAAGTAGTTGACACAACAGGAGGTGCAGAGTTGCATGATAAGGATCCTGTTCTGAGCTATAAGCTTACATTTCTGACAGAGCATCCTTTCATCAAGGAACTGGGCTATTGGAGTTTTCCTGTCCGGAGTGCCTGGATGTCTACTCTAGGCATTCCGTGTCTTAGCTTCCACCCTTTCTCCTGCGGTCTTTCAGACCGCTAGGTTCTGCTAAGGACGTCTCCCTCTACAGCTCCAGAACGAGATTCCCCGGAGTGGCCGTTCCTTTCCTGTCCTGGCTTTGCCCCTTACTGGACGGACGAGTCGTTAAACTCCAGGTGTCGTTTGGGACGCTCGAAAGCTTGGAACTGTTGTTCAAGTGTTCTGCCTCGACCATGGGGACCCCCTCTTCCTCCCCGGGTAGCTGGCCTGCGCTCCGCACTTGGGGGGCTTTTGAACCCCCTTTGTGAATTATTAGAGGCACTTCGCGAACTTGGGGAGACTACTCCCATTGCTACCTCCTCGAGTGGAGTCAAGTCATACCAGGCATCCCCCTGATTATTCTGCAGATACTTCCTGAACGTATTGCATCTATCAGTGGTGTGCGTGTCATCCATATGCCAGCAGCAGAGATTGGGCGCTACTTCCTTGACTGGACAGGTGACTACACCCTTGTCGGCCAAGCGACGGAAGAGGGTATTCGCCACCAAAGTCTCCCCAGGAATCTTTATATCCTGTAGGGAAAAATCGGTATTAGTTTCGATGAAATTGATGTCTACATCAGAAACATCGAACATATGAATGGCTATTTCATAGTCAAAAGGTCTGTCATCAACCATAGTGACTTCATCCACTTCAGGAAAGCACAATTCCTTTTACTCTATAAGGTCTTGAATTATGTTCCTGAATGTCAGACGGTCCCTGGTCGTATGTGTGAACGACCCATGCCATTTGTAATAATTCCTAGTCTTCTCTCTTTCCGTCTGGGGGGCTCTGTGGCCCGGTTTAAGCTTAATCCGCTTCCGTTGGACAAGCCAATAAAAAATTGCATCTGCCTTGTCTATGTCGAAAGAATATTTTCTTTCTTCACCAGACTTTTGCGATACTTTTGCTTTTGAATTTTTCCTTGCTAGAGGTTCGCAAACCGTTGCTTCGCCTTTTACGAATTCGGCCATGTCTACCTCAAGGGTTTCTAATCGATAAGCGTGTTTAGACTGGGCCTCTTCCATCAGTAACTGATGGTATTCAGTTGCTCTCCTAGCCACGTCATACAGATCATTAAACCTTTCCCCCTGTAGCATTTTCTTGAAGGGCATAGACAACGCGTTTAACGCAATCATCAACTGGTCCCTTTCAGGAATTGCAGGTCTACAGCGAAGCAGCGCCTTTCGTAGATGCATGAGGAACTGTCCTGGGTGTTCTCCAGCGGTCTGTTTAAGCCGCATCACCTCAAAGATTGACATGGGTGTGTCTAGCCGAGCAAATGCTTTCATAAAGAAAGACTACATTTCCGCCCATGATGTTACTAACCTAGGAGGTAGACTCGCGTACCACGTGAAAGCATCTCCTGTGAGTGAATATGGGAATAGCTTTAGTTTCCAAAAATCATTGGCCGCAGCATCTCCTGATTGATGAGTGAACCGAGCTATGTGCTCTACGGGCGTCATCTCATCTTCCCCTGAAAAACGGGTAAAATTGGGTACTCTGTATCCCTTGGGTAGGGGAAAGTCTCTGTCGATGTAGGCAGGGTATAGACTCCTGTATAGACCAGGATCATCCTGCTTGACCGCCCCAGGTACCATATACTCCAAGACTTGAGCAATCGTCTCCCTCAGATTCTGCGGTGGAACGTGATCGAACTGTTTTCGAACATAGTCCGGACTCACTTTCTCTGGGGGATAAGGCATCCTCGCTGTGGCCCGAGGTAGCTGTGGGTTTACCGAGACATATGTGTAGAAGCTCTCCGCTCGCGGTAGACTTCCTATAGCTGGAGCTTCCCCTGAATGTATCTCCTCTACAGGCGCTTTATCAGGTCGGCGTGGGGGTATGCCACTTGCATATCTGTTCGTTTCACCCTGGGCTTCTACGTCATCGTCTACAGGGCTCACTGCGTACACAGCATTTGCCCTCCCAGACGTGGAGACCGAGAGGTAGTAGGCCTTGATGGGGACATCCTGTCCCTATTGCAGACCTCTGTGGCGCGTTGGTTGGCGCCGCCCTAAGGCTCATCCTCCTGGAATGACACATTGCGCCTCTCTGCGCGCCGGGCATCTCCCATGAAAGAATTCTCCCTGTCTACAGGGACACTTGGCTTTGCAGCGGCATTTGGCCTATTCAACGCACTGAGTTGTTCCAGAATCTGAGCCATATTATCTTGCAATCCAGTGATATGTCTGTCCATTAGGCTCCTCATATCATTGAATTCTTTGTGGAATTCAAGCCTGGATATAAACTCATAAGGGGTATGCACCCCGGAATCAGGTTGATTCGCAGTTTCTTGGCTTCCTAGAGCCGCGGTCTCAACATTTAAGTTCCCCGCTACATGCTGATCATCTCCATCTAATGGAGGTGGAGGGTCGCGATTAGCTCCACTCATGGTGCCTTTTGCCATCTATAGACTTCGAGCTTTTTGTGCTCCCACTGTGGTTGCCAAAAACGTGTTCGCGTCGAAAACGGATCACGTCGGAAATATTTGGCAATAATACTCACAGGGTTTGTAGATGTGGTCGTCAGTAAGTAAATGAAATAGATTGAATTGAATATGCAAAGTCTTACAATAAAGAACTGGTGCTTGCAGCCATAAAAATAAAACAAGGACGGCGGTGCAACGTCGTAGACTTGCTTCCGGGCGTTGTAGACTAAGAGGCGAGGTCGTAGACTTGCTGCTGAATGCTGCAGTCTTGCGACTCTGGATGGTGGGGACGTCGTAGACTTGGCGCTAGACGCTGGACTTGAGAATCCGGGCAACGATGTCGTAGACTGGATAACAGAGCGCTGTAGACTTGTGCTCCCTGGATGGCGGAAACTTGGTTGCTGGGCTTGGTGGACGGGAGTGTGGTCGAATGTTGAGGCGGACGTGGATACCAAGGCTACGGTTGCTCACCATGGTAGCGGAGTCGAAGGCGGAATCGTGTACCGGGACTACGGTGGCTCGTCCTGGCGTTGGAGTGCTGGCGGGAATTTATTACTAGAGCTATGGTTGCTCACTCTGATGGTGGGAGTGAAGACGGAGTTTGGGTACCAGAGCTACGATTGCTCACTCTGATGGTGGAAGTGATGGCGGAGTTTGGCTGTCGGAGCTACGGTTGCTCACTCTGACGGTGGAAGTGAAGACCAATGAAACCTTAAGAGTTTCGCCCAGGTCGGGGAATCCTAACAATCTAAGGGGTGACGAGCAAGATGAGCTTCTATTGGCTGATTTGATCGTGATTTTCCCAAGGAAGATCTACTCCCTTTTATACTCGGTCTATTACGACCTCTGAAGATCCTCTAATCTTAACCACCCCCGAGTATCTCAGAGCCAACAAACTGTCTTCTGAGACGTGCCACTCGTGTGGACGTGGGTCGTAGACTCCATTGACTTCGGGGTTAATAACCGTCCTTTAAGACGTGCACGCTGAGTGGACGTAGGTTATAGACTCCGCTGATTTCGGAGATAACATTTCGGCCTTTATGACGTGTGACCTGTACAGACGTGGGCCGTAGACTCCCACTAATCTCGGGGTCACTGCCAGTCGTGTAGTCCGTGTAAACTAGGAGTGTAGGCCAGGTGCGAGCGTCTTGTCTTTTCTTTCATAGGCGCCGCGTCTACTGTGGGCTTCGTCAGAAAACAGGCCCAATTCGCTCATTGTGTCAACACTTACGGAAATAACTTTCCTACAAATCATGAAGTCCATTGTGAAAATGGAAGACCTGCAGACCAACAGTACTACATGGACTCCTTCTTTCTGAATCTAAAGAGAGTTCCTATAGTAAGTGGGTGGGAGTGTTGACATGATAAGCTATTCTGGGCCTACTCTCTAACGTCTATTTTTGGGCCTACAAGTCCTTGATGACGCCGTGTGATCCATTAATTAGTGTCAATTTGGGAAGCGAGACTTCTCCTAGGGTTCTTTTCATCAGTTCTTCAGCTAATAAAGAACTTTTTGATGCGATTAGAGGAGTACTTGAAGAATTTAAGGACTGCTTCGCTTGGGATTATACTGAGATGCCAGGGTTAGATCGTAGACTAGTGGAACACACTCTTCCTATCAAGAAAGATTTTAAGCCGGTGCAACAAGCGCCAAGGCGCATGACTAGGGAAGTAACACAGTTAGTCTTTGAGGAAATTAAGAAGCTTTTTCGAGCAGGGTATATGAGGACGTCACGTTATACGGAGTGGATTTCTAGTATCGTACCCGTATTGAAAAAGCACGGCAAAATCAGAGTATGTATAGACTTTAGAGATTTGACCCGCGCTACTCCAAAAGATGAGTATCCCATGCCTGTTGCGGATGATCTTATAGACAAGATAGCAGGGCATCAGGTTATGTCATTCATGGACGGTTTCTCCAGTTATAACCAGATCTTTATCGTAGAGGAGGACATACATAAAATAGTGTTCAGATGCCCCTTAGGAATTTTCGAATGGGTAGTAATGCCATTTGGACTAAAGAATGCTGGTGCTATGTATCAGGGAGCAATGAATGCTATATTTGACGCTTCTCTTGGCAAGACAATGGAAGACTACATCGACAATATAGTCGTTAAGTCGACAAAGGAAGAGCTTCATGTCGATCATCTCAGAAATGCTTTTATAAAAATGAGGAAACATCAACTTAAACTAAACCCACTTAAATGCGCCTTTAGAGTTAAAGCGGGGCAATTTTTGGGTTTCTTAGTACATCAACGCGGCATTGAAGTCGATCAAAATAAAGTAAAAGCCATTCAGAATTTAGCAGCACCAAGAAGTAAAAGGAATTACAGGCTTTCCTTGGAAGAGTGAATTACCTACATAGATTTATCAAAAATGTCGCAGGGAAGACTGAGGCGTTTGCCAACCTATTAGGAGGAAAAAATTATTACAAGTGGACAGAGAAATACGAAGAAGCGTTCGACGCCATGAAAAAATATTTAACACACCCACCAGTCCTGATACCCCCGCAGTGCGGGAGACCTTTCATTCTCTATGTGGCTGCCACTAAAACAACTATAGGGGCTATGTTGGTACAAATGGATGAGAGTGAACGTGAAAGGGCCGTGTATTACTTATCGAGGCAATTGACACCAATCGAAGTCAGGTATGCTCCAAAGGAAAAGTTGTGTCTATCGGTATTTTATGTCATCATGAAACTTAGACATTACATCGGGAACAGCGAAGTCCACGTCGTACATTATTAAATATTTCTTTGAGAGTCCATTATTAGGTGGACGGATTAGCAAATGGAGCTTGATTTTGTCTCCATACGATCTGAGGTATAAGTCTCAACAGTCGGTCAAGGGACAAGCGCTGGCTGATTTTCTAGTCGACCATGACCCGGCCTTGTCTATAGAACTAGAAGAAGCAACTGAAGAGGTCTGGCAAGCGTGGTTCGATGGCTCGTCCACAAAAAATGGAGCTGGGATAAGAATTCACATAATATCCCCAATGGGTAAAGACATCAGATTAGCTTTTCGTCTACAAGTAATGCCTACCAACAATGCTACTGAGTATGAAGCATTAATAACAGTACTAAAGGAACTCATGGCACTAAAAGCAGGGCAAGCCCGTGTTAGGGGAGATTCTCAATTAGTTATCAACCAAGTTAACAAAGAATGCACATGTCAAGGCAAGTTGCTGCCCTATTTCGAGGCAGTACAGCGGCTAGTCGCACGATTCGATGATATAACTTTTCAATTTGTGGGACGTGATGAAAATGTAGTAGCTAATAGCCTAGCATAGTTAGCCTCGGGATACAAAAACAGGACAGAACAGGGTAACATACCCGAAATAGGATCGCATCTGTAGTTAGAGGACAACATCACGGCCGTAGACATAATGAGCCAAGATAAAGACTGGAGGAAGCCTATAGTAGATTTCTTATTAGACCCCAGTCAGGAGGCCAAGCAACGAATCAAAGTTCAGGCATTATGATACATCCTCTTGGATGGCGTTCTCTATAGAAAGGATAAGAGCGGAGTCCTTTTAAGGTGCGTAGACTTAGATGAAGCTACTCCAATAATGTTGGAGACCCACGAGGGACTCTGTGGATCGGACTAAGCAAGAATAAAAATGTGTTGGATTATTCGTAGACATGGTTTTTACTGGCCATCAATAATGAAAAATTGCATTGAGATGGCCAAAAGATGTCAAGAATGCCAACGACATGGTCCGATAACTCGTGCTCCAGCAGCTGACCTTACCCCTATGATTAAACCTTGGCCTTTCAGGACCTGGGCTCTAGACGTGATAGGGGAAATTCATCCTCATTCTAGTC
The DNA here is from genome assembly GCA_023653495.1 of Melastoma candidum. Taxonomy (NCBI): domain Eukaryota; kingdom Viridiplantae; phylum Streptophyta; class Magnoliopsida; order Myrtales; family Melastomataceae; genus Melastoma; species Melastoma candidum. The sequence goes on along the minus strand of CM042881.1, from coordinate 12,047,316 downwards.
GAGGGGATGCATTTGTCTTGGTCGCAACAGATTACTTCATCAAGTGGGTAGAGGCACAAGTCTACAAGAAAATTGACCATAACGAAGTCATTAGTTTCTTGCGGAATTGTATCATTTATCGATTTGGCATTCCCCAGAACATTGTCGTAGACAACGGGACGGCTTTTAACAACACGAGAGTGAGGGAGTTTGCCGAAGAATTTGGCTTCTCAATCCTAAATTCCACTCCGTATTATCCTCAAGCGAATGGGCAGGCTGAAGCCTCCAATAAATTAATTAAAAACAACATTCAAAAGGTGGTCGGGCTTAATCCAAAGAAATGGCATGAAGTACTGAATGATACACTCTGGGCTCTAAGAGTTACTAAGCGCGAAAGCACTGGGGAAACTCCATTCGCGCTAGTCTACGGTCACAACGTGGTATTACCCATCGAAATAAGGTATAAATGGCTTCGTGTCAGCCAACCTTGTCTACAAGACGAAGCTATACATATAGCTTTAGAAGAGTTGGAAAGAAAGACATTGGAAGTTGTAGACAAGATAGAAGTACACAAGCAGATGATAGCCGGTCATTACAACAAGAAAGTCGTTCATAAACACTTTCAAGTTGGCGACCTGGTTTGAAAAATGGTCTTACCCTTAAAGTCTAAAGACCAGATTCTAAGGAAGTGGTCTCCAAATTAGGAAGGACCATATCAGGTAAGCGAAACCTTCTCGGCGAATAACTATAGGTTGTCGACCCTCGAAGAAGTCAAACAACCTCTAAAAATTAACGGTAAGTACTTGAAACGCTATAGAAAAACTATCTGGGAATCTCATGAAAGGATTCTAAGAAAACGCTTCCCAGTTATATGGGAAGAAATTGCTAAGAATTAAATTTACAAGTATACTACAGAGCTATAGACTAATGAGTTTGTTTGGAGGGTGTTATCCCTTGGAGCCTTATGTCTACAGCCCGTAGATAAAAAAAAGAATTGATTTTGTTTTAAGGGTGTCATCCCTTGAGACCTAAAAAGAAAAAAATAGCAGCACCTCCTGGGGACCTGAGAGCTCGAACTCGCCACGTCTTGTCTGGGCACCATGCGTGCCGCTTCCACAAACAGGAAGGTCAGAACCTTGGCCCGGGTTCGCTTCATGGTGACTTGTTCTTCTGACGAAACCAAGACTTCAAGTCGTCTTGGCTCTGCTGGTCAGAAGCATGAGCAGACCGTTCTGCGAGCAGGGAGTCTACCACGGAAACCCGTTCCTTGAGATCTTTCTCAAGAGCCAAGAGCTCTGCAATCCTTGCTTGGGCCTGTGTAAGCTGGCGAGACAAGTCGTCCCTCTGCCTCCTAAGGAGCCTCACATCGGCCTCTCCTTCCGCTTAATTCTTCAGGAAATCGGCAATCCTGGACTCAGCACTATGAGCTGTCTGGAGGCCTTGTAAGTACACCGGCCATTCAGTCTAGAATTGCCCCCTGAAGTCCTCGCAAGCTGCTTGTATTTGGATAGTAGCGGCTGGGGAACTCTCGATCTCCTTGATGCAGCTCTGAAGGACCTTAAACTGATCCTCAGAGAAGGTCTCAAGACGAAGGAGATCCCCAATGCGGTCTACACAGACTTGGAATACATACCTCGGAAGGAGGAGGCAGGTCTGCTTCGTCGACCCCAGAAGCTTCCTTAGGGTCAGGTACCCCGAAGAGACTTGGATTCTAAGAAGGAAATAAAATGTTTTGCTTAGGCTTCGGAAACGAAACGACATAAGTACAGGAATGCATACCATTTCTTGAGAGGACTCTGCCACCTGAGAACTCAAAGGGGGCGGACTCGGCGCCATGATCATCCTCCTGAAAACATGTTTCGAGGTTTATTGGGAGGAGATTCATAGTATTTAAAAGTGAAAAGCGCCGCATACCTCAGAGAAGGGGTCCCTGAAGACTCCAGGGCCTTGACAGAAATGGGGACCGGGTCCTAAATGGTAGGACGGCGATGCTTAAACGAGAGGGAAATTGGTATTTCTCCGAAGTCAGAAGACTCAGGGGAAGGAGCCTTTCGCTTGCTAGCCGCTCCCTGCTCGACCTTCTTGCCCTTGGAGGCAAGAGTCCGCCGGCGAAGACGGGTCAAACGTCTAGCCGGGGGAGGAGGGCCACTCTCTGGTGAAAAATCCCCTGAGTTTACATCCAAAACTGCAACATATGTCGGATAGGAATTTTCAGTTCAAAGGGCGAGAAAGACAAATATAGTCTATACCAGGAGGTCTCTGTCCTGTCTTTAACATCATCTCAGGGGAGAGATAGAGGTCCGGCTCCTTAGTGGTTTGAAGAAAAGACATCTTCTTCAGGAGGGTGTCAAATGTGATCGCCCATTGAACAACAAAAAACTCTGTGGCCAAAATTGGGGTAGACCCGAGTGGAAACTCCATGTGATGGAGCTCCGTCTTCTTGGACAGAAGATTCATCGAGGCCTGGAAAGAATCCTTTGAAAAAACGCTGGTAACTCGCGTATTGATCAGGATGTTGAAGGTGTCGGAGAAGGGGACTGAAGAGTTCTGAACAAAACCAACTTGTCTTGCACAGAATTGGGGGTTGTAGACTTCAAAACAGAAACCCCCCTCCGACACGCAGACCAGGTCCCTGCTGGTCAAAACAGCATCCCAATATATGCTCGGGGTGAGCCTCTGCTGACGCTTCAAAATAAGGTGGCCGGCAGGGAAGGGGACCCAATTGCGGCGCTCACCCCGCCCGGTATCTACAATATGCATTATATGCCCCGTCACAGAGGCATATAACCACTTATCCTTGGCCTGGCAGCAGGACTCCGGCATGTGCGTCCCATAGCAGCTGACCGGAATGGCACCAAAAGGCATCTGGTACCTTGTGAGCCCTGGCATCCATAAGCAGGACCACAGATGCACAATCTAAAGGGGGCCACCAGCCGGATACCTTGGGAAGGGGTTTGTGCACGTGGTAGCCTTGTGCAACCCCTGATAAACTAACTCCAACAGAAATGGGGCCCAGGCGATCTTGCTGGAGGCCGAGCTTAAGAAGTTGGCGATCCCATAGACCAGCTTCGACACTCGCTTGTCGGTGAAGCAGAAGACATAATTGACCTCCTCAGCCTTTCCCCAGACAGCAGTAGACTGACCTTCGATCATCTGAAGGTGCCTCCTCGCTGTGCTCAAAATTTGGAGCCTCTCTGTGGGGTTGTGGTCGTCGTCTACGGGGTGGAGGCGAACAGGGGCGCCGGCCACATAACTCCCTGTCAAGAAGTTGATGTCCTCCAGGGTAATGGTCATGGGACCCTCGGGGAAGTAAAAACAGTTAACCGAGTCATTCCAGAAAGGAAGTAGACTGGCAAATACTCGAGGGTCACAGTGCTTCGTGACCAAGGAGAGCTTGAAGAAGGACCAGAGGCCGCAAACCTTTAGCCTGGGTTCCAGCTTCCCAAGCCAACTGGAAAATCATTTCTACACCACTGGCTTCTCGACGGAGGGGAAGCACAAGAACCCACTCTTCTTCTCCCAGTTCAGGGGAGCTACGAAGTCTTCCCGGCAGATGGGGATTTGGAACTCCGTGATCAGGTACTCATGGGGTACAAGACCGGGAAAGAGAGCAGGGTCAAGAACGGAACCCAGGGTTAACCCGTCGTCGCCGGTCTGGACCACGCCAGAGGGACCAGTGCGCTGAGAATGCCACTGGAAAGACGCGAAAGAAGACATAATTAAGGTGGAGAAATGAGGGTTTTCAAAGAAGTCTACGAGGGTTTCAGAAAGAGAGAGAGCTCGAAGGATGATTGAAATGAGGGAAACGAAAGGTTTTCTTTAACGCCAAGAAACTGACAGACTACTCAGGCGACAGAAGTCCCCTCAGCAAAAAGAGGGGGGCTTATGCTGACATGATAAGCTATTCTAGGCCTACTCTCTGACGTCTATTTTTGGGCCTGCTCTCTGACGATTTAAAGCCCACGAGAGGAATGTAAAGGATGAGGAAGGATGTGGTGCTCGCGTCAAGTCTACAGCCCACGTCTGCACAGGTCACACGTTTTAAAAGACAGTTTGTTGACTCCGAGATTCACAAAGTCTACAACCCACGTCTGCACAGGTCGCACGTCTTAAAAGGCAGTTTGTTGACTCCGAGATCCACGGAAGGTAGTTTAGATTGGGAGGATCTTCGGGGAACGTGACAGACATCCTGGACTCATAAATCAAATATAAAAAGAAGGAGATCTTCCTTGAAAAAGGACGATCAATCAGCCAAACAGAAGCTTTGCATTGCTTTTCACCCCTTAGATTTTAGTTAGGCAGAAACCCCGGCCTGGGCGAACTCGCAAGGGTTCTTTGGTTTTTGCCTCCACCACCAGAGTGAGCAACCGTAGCTCTGGTAACCAAACTCCGCCAGCATTCCACCGCCAGGACGAGCCACCGTAGTTCCGGCAAAAAATTCCGCCTTCGATTCCGCCACTAGGGTGAGCAACCGTAGCCTTGGTATCCACGTCCGCCACCACTTTCGGCCACACTCCGTCTTCCAAGCCCCAGCAAACAGTTTTCACCACCTAGGATCGCAAGTCTGCAGCCCTCGGTCATCAAGTCTACGACGTCCCGTCCAAATTCACAAGTCCGCAGCGCCCCGTCATCAAGTCTACGACGTCACCATCGTCCAGATTCACCAGTCTACAGCACCCAGCAGCAAGTCTACGGCGTTGCCCCACTATCCTCTCGGTCTGCAGCGCCTAGCAGCAAGTCTACTACGTTGTCAACAACGTTGCACCACCGTCCTTACTTTGTTTTTTCATGGCTGTAAGCATTTTAATCTTATTGTAAGACTTCATTTATTTAATTCAATCTATTTTTTTTACTTACTGGCGACCACATCTAAAAACCCTGTGAGTATTATTGCCAAATATTTTCGACGTGATCCGTTTCGACGCGAACAGGGAGTCAACCTTTTTGTCTTCCGTTTTCGATGAGACAATTATCCTAGTTTTCACGAGATATATTTGTCTTTCCAGGTGGGAGTTATCGTCCTACCTAGAAAGTACATAATGGGAAAGGTGGATGAAAGAGCGTTCAAGACGACAATCATTCTTATATCTACGTCGCTTTGCACTTTGGTGGTGGGATGCATCTGCATATTTTTGCTGACAAATTGAGTATCTAAAGAGATGAAACTAAGAGCTGAGCTGATCAGCCATCTTAAAGCCAGGAGGAAAGCAGAAGCATCAAGCAACTACAAAAGTCAGTTTCTGGCAAACATGAGGTGTGCGGATTATTCTTCTTCCAATGTTTTCGTTCCGCAGGTATGGGCTTTGAAATATGACATTAACATTTAATATTCTCTTGTAGTCATGAACTAAGGATGCCAATGGCTGCAGTCATCGGATTGCTGGACATTTTAATCTGTGATGATTGCTTGTCAAACGAACAGTATGCCTCCATAACTCAGATACGAAAATGTTCTACGGCATTGCTCAGGCTGCTTAACACTATCCTTGATATAAGCAAGGTCATCTTTCTAATTCAACACCAGAAGATGACCATCACTGTACTTCATATCAGAAAACTACAGTAATCAATCTACATTTTTCCCTTTAGGTGGAATCTGGAAAGTTAGTCTTGGAAGAAACAGAATTTAATTTGTCAAGGGAGCTCGAGGGACTCGTCGAGCTGTTATATGTGCAATGTGTTCGCGTAGAAGACGGATCACGTCGGAAATATTTGGCAATTGGACTCACAGGGAAATGTATGTAGTCGCCAGAAAGATGAATTTCAATTATAAAAGGCACGACTGTACAAATTCAAAGTCTCAAAAGAGAATTTAAATGCTTACAGCCATAAAAACGAACGAAAAAAGGGGCGATGCGGTTGACGTAGGCGTCGTAGGCTTGCTGCCGACGACGTAGACTCGCTGCCGACGACGTAGACTCGCTGCCGACGACGTAGACTCGCTGCCGACGTCGTAGACTCGCTGCCGATGCCGTAGAATCGCTGCTGACGCCGTACACTCGCTGCTGACGTCGTAGACTTGCTACAGTGCGCTGTAGACTTGTGCGACGGTGGTAGTGCTGGCGGAGGGTTGTTGCCCCGGTTACGGTTGCTCGCCGGGACGGTGGAAGTGCTGGCGGAGGGTTGTTTGCCCCGGTTACGGTTGCTTGCCGGGACGGTGGAAGGTGGTGACCAAATAACCCAGGCCGAGGTATCTACTGAAGTCTAAGGGTGACGAGCAATGCAACTCTGTGTTTGGCTGATTGATCGTGTTTGTCTCTGAGGGGAATCCCTTCCCTTTTATACTCGGTCTGTTACGACTTCCTGAGGATCTTTTAGACCCAACTCACCCCAGAATCTCGGGGCTAACCGATTCCCACTCATTTAAATGTGGATTCAGCCCCTCTGATTTCGGGTTTAACTGATTATCTTTAAGACGTGCGTTAGTGTTATGCGTGGGTAACAAGTTCCAATTATCTCGGGGCCATGGAATCGTTTTCTTTTGACACGTGTCTCTTGCAGGCGCAGGCCTGTAGATTTTGTGTTTCAGGCGCAAGCCTGTAGACTTGGTGTCTATCAGAGGCGCAGTCTTGTAGACTTCCCTTGATTACAAGGTTACTATATTACCTCTGTAGACTTCTCCCTATAGGCACCGGCCTAGTATATGGCTATGGGCTTTTGTGGGCTTTGTTGAAGTTAGGCCCAAGATTTCCATAGTGTCAACATAAGCCCCCCTTTTTGCTAAGGTGACTTCTGTCGCTTGAGCACAGTTGTTGATTATCCTTGGTTTAAAAGGAGAACGTTTCGTTTCCCTCCTTTCACTTGCGACGTATGCATTAGCCTTTTTCCCTTTACAATCTTGCTCCTTCGAAAACCCTAGCCTTCTTCTCAAAACTCCTCCCATGTCGACCCTTGCTTCTTTCCAGTGGCACCAACAACGCGCTGGCCCTTCCGGCGTCGTCCGGACTTCAGACGGCCGAGGCCTAACCCTGGGTCCCATTCTTGACTCCGCGCTCTTTCCCAACCCTGTCTCTCACGAGTATCTGATCACGGAGTTCCAAATCCCTATCTGCCGGGAGGGTTTTGTCGACCCACTTGGTTGGGAGAGGAAGAGCGGCTTCCTGTGCTTCCCCTCCGTGGACAAGACCCTGGTACGGGAATGGTTCTCCCGTTGGCAAGAAAGGCTGGAAAGCAAATTGAAGGTCTGCGGGATTTGGTCCTTCCTGAAGCTTTCTCTGGTCGCAAAACACTGTGACCTGCGGGTATGCGCCAGCCTCCTCCCCTTCTGGAATAGCTCAGTTAACTGCTTCTACTTTCCAGAAGGTCCGATGACTGTCACACTGGAGGATATCTATTTCCTGACGGGCAGTTATGTAGCTGGGACTCCCGTTCGCCTCTACCCCCTGGACAGTGACTACAATCCAACAGGGATGCTCCAGATTTTGGACACGGCGACGAGGCACCTCTAATTACTTAAAGGTCGTCCTCTCTCTGCTTGGGGAAAGGCTGAAGAAGTGGAATTTTTTAGTGTGTGGCTGAGCAAGTACGTATTTTGCTTCCCTGGCAAGAGGGTGCCAAAGTTGGTTTACGGAATCGCCAATTTTTTGAGCAACGCTTCAAGCAAGGTAGCTTGGGCGCCCTTCTTGTTGGGTATTATCTATCAGAGCCTGCATAGGAACAGCTCCTGCACGAGCCCCTTCCCTAAATATCCGGCTGGTGGCCTTCTTTGGCTCGTGCACCTATAGGCTTGCGTATGGATACCAGGGCTTACGGGGTATCAGATGCCATCTGGTGCTATCGAAGGTGGCTGTTATGGAACACATATACTAGAGGCTTGCTGTTACAACAAGAGTCAGTGGTTGTATGCCTCAGTGACAGGACATATGAGGCACATTGTCGACGCTGGGCGAGGGGAACGCCGTAATTGGGTTCCGTTCCCTGTCAGCCACCCTGTTCTAAAACGTTGAAAGAAGCTGGTGTCAAGCCTATATTGGGACTCTGTGCTGACTAGCAGGGACTTGGCGTGCGCCACAGAGGCAGGCTTCAGTTTTGAAGTCTATAATCCCCAGCTCTGTGCAAGACAACTGGGCTTCATCCAAAGCTCCGCAGTTCCTTTTTCCGACACCTTCATACTCGGAACAGCTGCGTCTTATCAAAGGATTCTCTTCAAGCCTCCTTGGTCCTCTTGTCGAAGAAGGCAGAGCTTCAGCATATGATGTTCCCCCTTGAGAGCACCTCAGCTTATGCTACCGAAGCCTTCTCCATTCAGTGGGCGCTCACCTTTGGTGCCCTCCGCGACAAGATGGCTTTCTTTGAGACTTCTGCTGAGCCAGATCTTTACCTGTCTACTGACATGATGCTGAAGTCTGGTCAGAAAATTATCACTGGTAAAGGAGGCTTTGAATTGTATATATATATTCTTAGAAAAGGTTTCATGTCTTCGTATTGGAATACTCCCTCTTGATCTTTACAATTGTGATTACAGGTTCTGAAGATTCTTCTCCAGAGAGGAGCCCTCCTCCCCAGGCTAGTGGCTCGGCTCGGCGACAGCAACCTCCTGCCATGAAAGGCAAAAAGCCTAAAATCGAGGGGCAGCCTTCAGAAAAGCTTGGGAAGCGCAAGCGCAGGACCATATCCTCGTCATCTTCTGACTCGTAGAATACTCCGATATCCAAGTTGCTGAGGCAAACTCAGCTTGTCTCCTGAGGATCTGGTTCTGCTTCTCCCGGGACTCCGAGGCTGCTGTTGACTCAGTCTACGAGCCCCCCTTCAAAGTATGTAGTACTTCTTCTATTCCTTTAAAAGCCAAGAATGCTTACTGATTCTTATGATGTTTGGCTTTTCCTTCTCAGACAAGAAATGATGGCTTTGGTGCTTGTAGCTTCTCCTGCGCCGGAGGCTTCAATGGAGTTTGAGAAAGATGTTAGTCTCTCCTTAGCAACGTTTTTCGTTTTTTGGGAGTGGCCCTGTTTCTGTTTCTAGCATTTAGTATGTTTTCTTAATCCGCAGGATGCCTCTCCTCCTAGTCCTCAAATCCCGACACTCGGGGAGGCGGATGTCGTTATTGCTGGAGAAGAGGTTGTAGCGCCGGAAGAAACAGGCGCTCCTGAAATCAACCCTTCTGTTGTTGCAGCGCCAATGATAACCTCGTCTGCGGCGGAAACCGCGGCTCCGGAAAAAGTTGGTACTTTGGGAGCCAATCTTGGTGACGCTGCGCAACCCACTGTGGCAGTAATTGTCCCACCATCAAGTGTGCCTACTGAGGAGGGTACCTCAGGCTGGCTCAGTGCTTATGACCAGCTGATGCAGAATGTGGATCGCATCAGGAACCTTCTTCGTCTCGACAAGTTTTCTGAAGCCCAATTTAAGGAACTTCAGGGCCTAGTCGATGAAGTCGAACGCTCCCCGGTGGCCAATATCCAGATGCAGGTCGCTTGTGAGGACTTCCGGGCGCAATTCTGGACCGAATGGACAGCTTACCAGGCAGATTTTCAAGCGCTTGATGATACTTCGGCCAGGATTGCCCAACGACTCAAAACCCAGGAGGAGGAGGCAGCTGACATCAAGCTGCTTAAGGAACAAAGGAGTGAACTATCTTCCCAGCTTTCCCGAGTACAGAAGAGAATTAAAGAACTCTTGGACTACGAGGCCGATCTCAAAGATCGGGTCAGCACCATTGACTCCCTGCTTGACAATCGCCCTGCTCAAGCTTCTGTCCAGCAACACCGAGATGAACTAAAGTCTTGGTATCGCCAGCAGAACAAGCTTACCATAAAGCGGACTCGTGCCAAAGTTCTTACTTTCTTGTTTGTGGAGGCTGTTAGCTCACTACCACAGTCTGGCACTAGGTGTTTGTACCTACGAGACACTGCCCGTAAAAGAGCTTGCTGTTAAATGCAGGCAGCATATGTTAAGGGGCGACCTCTCTTAAGCGAACTTGATCTATGACCTGAATATATTTTTTTTTATTTCCATTTGCTCGCTGTAGACGTACTCTGTGCACAAGTTCACAAGTCTACAGCTGTATGGACATTTTTAAGACGCCTCTCTTTGCACGATTTCCTTCGCAATGGCTGGGAAACGCTTCTCCAAAGTTCTTTTGTGAGATTCCTAGATGGTCTTCTTGTATCGCTTCAGGAATTTCCCGTTAATTTTTAAAGGTTGCTTAATACCTTCGAGAGTCGATAACCTATAGCTATTTGTTGAATAGGTTTCGACCACTCGATACGGTCCTTCTCAATTTTGAGACCACTTTTCCAAAATTTGGCTTTTCGTCTTTAAGGGTAAAACCATTTTCCAAACCAAATCGCCAACGTGAAAGTGTTTATGAATTACTTTCTTGTTGTACTGCCGGGCTATCCTCTGTTTATGTGCCTCTAGCTTGTCTATAACCTCTAACATCTTTTTTTCCAATTCTTCCAAAGCTATATGCATGGCTTCATCTTGTAGGTAAGGCTGGGTGACACGAAGCGACTTATACCTCATTTCTATGGGCAAGATCGCATCATGGCCGTATACTAGCGCGAATGGGGTTTCTCCGGTACTTTCGCGTTTAGTGACCCTCAGGGCCTATAATGTGTCGTTTAATACCTCGTGCCATTTTTTGGGTTGCATCCGATCATTCTTTGAATATTATTTTTAATCAATTTGTTGGACGCCTCAGCTTGCCCATTTCCTTGGGGGTAATATGGGGTAGAGTTCGAAATTGAGAAACCGAACTCTTCGGCGAATTCCCTTACCTTAGCATTGTTAAAGGCCATCCCATTGTCCACCACAATATTCTGGGGGATGCCAAATCGATAAATAATGTTATTCCGCAGGAAATCAATTACCTCACTCTGGTCAATTTTCCTGTAGACTTGTGCCTCCACCCACTTAGTGAAGTAATCTGTTGCTACTAGGATGAACGCATCTCCCCGACTAGAATGGGGATGAATTTCTCCTATTATGTCTAGGGCCCAAGTCCTGAAGGGCCAAGGTTTGATTATGGGGGTGAAATCTGCTGCCGGAGCGTGGGTCGACGGACCATGTCGCTGACAATCTTGGCATCCCTTAGCCATCTCGATGCAATTTTTCATCATTGACGGCCAATAAAATCCATGTCTACGGATAGTCCAACACATTTTGACCCCTGATTGGTGTGAGCCACAAAGACCTTCATGAGTTTCTAGCATTATTGGAGTAGCTTCATCTAAGTCTACGCACCTTAAAAGAACTCCGTTTGCGTCCTTCTTGTAGATGACGTTATCTAAAAGGATGTATGTCAATGCCTGGACTCTGATCCGTTGTTTAACCTTTTGACTTGGATCCAATAAGAAATTTATGATTGGTTTCCTCCAATCTTCCTCTTGGTTCATGATGTCTACAGCCATGACGTCACCTCTTGGCTGTAAATGAGAGTCCATTTCTGTTAAACCTTCTGGCTTGATTCTCGCCCTATAGCCCGAGGCTGATTGTGCCAAGTTATTGGCCACTCTATTCTCGTCACGATTTACAAAATGAAAAGCTATGTTTTCAAATTGTGCGACTAACCTTTGAACAATTTCAAGGTATGGTCGCAATTTTTCCTGACACGAAGATTCTTCGTTTACTTGGTTGATAACCAGCTGGGAATCTCCTCTAATTTGTGCTCATTTCGCTCCCAGCGATAGAAGCTCATTTAACACTGTTATTAATGCTTCATATTCGGTGGCATTATTTGTCAACGATGCTTGTAGGCGAAAAGCCAGCCTAATGTTTTTACCCATAGGGGACATTATATGGATTCCTATCCCAGTTCCATTTTTTGTAGATGAGCCATCGAACCATGCCTGCCATATTTCTTCGATCCTTTCTTCTTGGTCTATTGACTGGTCAGGGTCATGATCGGCTAGGAAATCGGCCAGCGCTTGTCCTTTAACTGACTGCTGCGATTTATACCTTAAATTGTACGGGGACAAAATCAGACTCCATTTGCTGATTCGTCCGACTAGTAAAGGGCTTTCAAAGAAGTATTTAATTATAGGCGACTTAGAAACCACGTAGACTTCTCGGTTCCCATTGTAGTGTCTGAGCTTCATTACGGCGTAAAATACCGATAAACATAGCTTTTCTTTAGACGTATACCTGACTTCGATCGGGGTTTATAGTCTTGATAAGTAGTAGACGGCTCTTTCGCGTCCGTTTTCATCTACTTGTGCCATCATTGCGCCTATAGTTGTTTCAGTAGACGCTACGTAGAGGATAAAAGGTTTCCCCTGTTGAGGAGGCATTAAGACCGGTGGATGCGTCAAATATTCTTTCAAAGCATTAAACGCTTCTTCGTGTTCTTCGGTCCATCTGTAATCGTTCCTTCCCCTCAGGAGGTTAGCGAAAACCTTCGTTTTTCCCACAACATTTCCAATGAACCTGCGCAAGTAATTAATCCTTCCCAAGAAAGCCTGTAGCTCCTTTTTGCTCCTTGGGGCCGTTAGGCTCTGAATAGCTTTCACTTTGTTTTGATCTACTTCAATGCCACGTTGATGTACTAGGAAACCTAAAAAATGCCCTGCCTTAACTCCAACGGCGCACTTGAGAGGATTCAGCTTCAGTTGGTGTTTCCTCATCTTCATGAAGGCGTTTCTTAGGTGTTCGATATGTAGTTCCTCCTTCGTCGACTTGACCACTATGTCATCGATGTAGACTTCTATCGTTTTTCCTAAACAAGCATCGAATATAGCGTTCATCGCTCTCTGGTACGTAGCACCGGCATTTTTCAATCCGAAAGGCATCACCACCCATTCGAAAATGCCCAACGGGCACCTGAATGCCGTTTTGTGAATATCTTCCTCTGCGATGAAAATTTGATTATAACCCGAAAAACCATCCATGAAAGACATGACTTGGTGGCCCGCGGTTTTATCTATGAGGTCGTCTGCGACGGGCATAGGGTATTCATCTTTGGGAGTAGCGCGATTTAGATCTCTAAAGTCTATGCAGACTCTAATTTTTTCATTTTTCTTTAAGACTGGTACGATACTAGAGATCCACTCCGTATATCGTGACGTTCTTATGTATCCCGCTCGAAAAAGTTTTTTGACTTCCTCGAAAACTAGATGCGTTACTTCTCTAGACATACGTCTTGGAGCTTGTTGAATTGGTTTGAAATCCTTCTTGATGGGTAGAGTATGTTCTACCAGTTTACGATCTAGCCGTGGCATCTCGGTGTAGTCCTAGGCGAAGCAGTCTTTAAACTCTTTGAGTACATCCTTGATTGATTCAAAGAATTCTTTATTTGTGGACGAACTGATAAAAAGATTCCTAGGAGAAGACTCGCTACCTAAGTTAATAGTGACCAAGGAGTCACATGGGGTCAACAAAGACTCGCGATGCTCACTACCACCTAGACTGGTAGGCACGGGCTTATTACATGCATCAGGCGCTCTAAGGCCTGTCGAGTTTATTGATAGAGATGACGTAGACTGATCCTGAGGACGTCCTTCCTTGTAGACTCGGATCCGCTGGAGGACATCAGCGACTGCCGCATTTTCCTTTTCACTCTGGCCCATAAGTCCCTTCTTTGAGGAGTCTGTCGGGCTCCAACTCCGCGCCAGGGTTCTGCTGGCTTTCCGAGGCTCCTTCTCCTGCGTGGCCATTCGTGCTCCCCTCAGCAGGTTTCTCCCCTGAATTGACTTCTTGCAGGACTTCTTCTATGTCCTTGTCAGTGAACTCATCTCCCCATCCTGTTGGAACAATCGGGCCGGACTCTGGCTTGGGGTGCGCTGTCCCGTAGTCTACAATATAATCGAATTTCCCGGAGGGTTGACCAAGAGGGCCGACCGTGGGATCACCCAGCTCATACCGCTGATGCCGGGTCAGGTCCTTGATAGTCTTGCTTGTTTCTGCATGCAAAACACCTTTGTCACAACAGGAATACGCATCAGCTTTCACAATATCAATTTCAGAATCAAGCCACAATATTAGCTCCCTATACAGTGTAGACGGGATGGCGGCGGCCTTGTGAAGCCAATCACGCCCTAGTAAAGCATTGAACGTGGGGACTATGTCTATTACGAAAAAGACGGTTTCTTTCTCTTGTCGCCCTACTCCCAAATGTACCGAGAAGACTCCCAAGCATTCGGACTTCCTGCCATTAAAACCACTCACTGCGACATCGGTTTTAACCAAATCATGGAGTTTATATCCAAGCATTCTAAACTTGGATAGAGGCAGTACATTTATAGTGGCTTCGTTGTCTACTAAGACCCGGCTCATCAAAGTGCCATCGAAAATAGCAGTAATATACAAGGAGTGCATATGCTGCTTCATGCTATCTGAAGGCTTTCTTAGCCAATGAAGCGGGAAACCACGCGGGTAAGGTGAAAGACGGGAGAGAGGTGGCTTACCCCTCGGAGTTTCTTCGTCTTTTGCTTTGGCAAAGTCTGCAGGCAGAGTAATGGTATTGCAACTGACGATCACTTGTTTTCCGCCATTAGCGTCACTCGGGATTTCACTCCGAAGGGGGGTGTAATCAAAGCTTGAGCCTGGCTCTTCCGAGTGATCTGTAGACTCGGTGCGCTCAGCCTCCCTATTTGGTTCCTTGTGCGCGTCTTGATAGGCGAGATTGCCTCCAACGGGGCAAGCCTTGGTCTCTTTGCGACGTGGCTTAGACGTCTATCCCTCCTTTTTCGAGCCTGTGGTGGCAAACTTACTCTGCCAACGACTTTCTGCCAAAATTTCGAAGGGTTAACCGCCCTGACCATTCTTGATTTCTTAGAATCAAGTGGGGTTTGACATACCTCCACGAAATCTCTAGCAACTGGGTCGTATCCCAGGACCGTGCATGTTGCCTCCTGTTGCATTTTTTAATGGTACACGAGGTCATGATTACCTGTGGTCGCAGGGTGAGCAGATTTGACTATGATCTCTCCATTTGCTGATAAGTCTACCAGCTTAAGGAAGTAGTCTACGCAGCATGTCGTACAAAGCTGCGTGATTAGGATCCTGTTTCTCCCTATTAACTTGCACTTTTGGCACAGAACTTTTTCATCCAGGAATTGGGCTATTGCCGGTCCCATCCGGATCGCCTGGGCATTTACTTTGTGCGTCCCGTACCTCGGTTTGGAGCCTCTTATCTACGCCTCGTTGACTTGCTGCGCTTTATCAGGTGTGTTTGCTTTTAAAGCCATCGGATGTGATCCGCTAGTGTGACCACTATCCACTTGCTTTGTCCTCTGCTGGGTTGACGGGTCATCAAAATCCAAATGCCGCCTGGGGTGCTCGCCAACACGGGGTTGGTGTTCGGGTGCTCTGCCTCGACCGTGAGGACCGCCTCTTCCCCCTCGGATTGCCGGCCTACGCTCTAGGCTTGGAGGGCTCTTGAGCCTCCTCTGTACATTGCTCGGGGGTGGTCGTGCCCCTGGGGAGCTTATTCCCATCGCAACCTCTTCCAGCGGAGTCAGGTCATACCAGGTGTCACCCTGGTTGTTCTGCAGGTATTTCCTAAAAGTGTTGCACCTACCGGTGGTATGCGTATCGTCCATGTGCCAGCAGCAGAGGTTTCCAGCGATTGCTTTGGTTGGGCAGGTGATCACCCCTTTGTCCGCCAGTCTACGGAACAGGGCATTTGCTACCACAGTTTCTCCAGCTATCTTCGTACCCTGTAGAGAGAAACTGCCATCAGCTTCTACAAGATTTATGTCTACATCAGAAATATCGAACATATGTATAGCGATTTCATCATCGAAAGGCCTGTCGTCGACCATAGTGACTTCGTCGACTTCCGGGGAGCATAATTCTTTTGCCTCTATAAGGTCTTGAATTATGTTCCTGAATGACAGACAGTCCCTGGTCGTATGTGTAAACGACCCATGCCACTTGCAATAATTTCTAGACTTTTCCTTATCTGTCTGAGGGGTTCGATGCCCCGACTTTAGCTTAATTCGTTTTCGCTGGTAGAGCCAGTCGAAAATTGCTTCCGCTTTGTCTACATCAAAAGAGTATTTTCTTTCTTCTCCCGTTTTTTGAGATGCTTTTGCCTTAGAGTTCTTCCTTGCTAAAGGCTCACAGACTGTCGCCTCTCCTTTTACAAATTCGGCCATGTCTACCACAACAGTCTCTAGCTGGTAAGTGCGCGTAGCCTGGGCCTCTTCCATCAACAGCTGGTGATATTCAGTCGCTCTCCTGATGAGATCGTAAAGATCAGCGAACCTTTCCCCGTGCAGTTTCTTTTTGAAGGGAATCGACAGAGCGTTTAATGCCACCATCAGTTGATCCCTTTCTGGAATCGCTGGTTTACACCGGAGTAGCGCTTTTCGTAGGCACATCAGAAACTGCCCTGGATGTTCCCCGGCGGCTTTTTTCAAGTGCATAACCTCGATAATTGACAATGGTGTATCTAGGCGAGCGAACGCTTTCATAAAGCTAGACTGCATTTCCGCCCATGATGCCACCGATCCTGGGGGTAGGCTAGCATACCACGTAAATGCATCGCCTGTGAGGGAGTTAGGGAACAACTTCAATTTTCAAAAGTCGTTAGTCGCAGCCTCCCCGCTTTGATGAGTGAACCGAGCTATATGCTCTAGAGGGGTCATTTCATCCTCCCCAGAGAAACAGGTAAAATCCGGTACTCTGTATCCTTTAGGCAGGGGAAAATCCCTATCAATGAATGCCGGGTAAGGGCTCCTGTAGAAACAGGGGTCGTCCTGTCTAACAGCCCCGGGCACCATCTGCTCCAAGACCTGGGCTATTGTCTCCCTCAAACTCGGAGGGGTTGGATAGCCAATTGACTCGCGCGCAAGGTTCTGACCCCATCTTTCGGTGGCGCAAGGTGCTCTTTCACTAGGCCTTGGCGGCTGTGAGTCTACAGAGGGTTTAGCGTAAAAACCTTCCGCTCGAGGAAAACCTGCTATATTTGGGGATTCTCCTGGTAAGTTTTCATCCATGGGGGCTTTCCCAGGGCGACGGGTAGGAACCGAAGGCGCACATCTATTTGTTTCACCCTGGGCCTCACCGTATTCATCCATCGGGTTTACCGCATAGACCGCGTTCTGTATCCATGTCGCGGGCGACCTAGAAGACGTCGGTCTAGAAGGGGACATCCTATCCCTGTTAGTGACCTCTGTAGCAAACTGATTCTCGTGGTCCCAAGGATTATCCACTTGGAATGACACATTCCTTTTTTCCGCTCGTCGCGCATCTCCCATGAAAGAACAATCTCGTTCTACGGAGTTACTCGGCTTTGCAGTAGGTTTTGGCCTATTTAAGGTGCTGATTTGCTCTAGGATCTGAGCCATGTTACTTTCTAGCCCGGAGATACGTCTATCGATCAAATTTCTCATATCACTGAACTCTTTGTGAAATTCGAGTCTGGATATGAATTCGGAGGGTGTATGTACCCCGAGATCAGTTTGACTGGCGTTCGCTTGACTGCTTAGAGTCACATCGCCCACGTTTGTGTCTCCTTCTGCGGGAACACCGTCTCCATCTAATGGAGGTGGGGGATCTCGGCTAGCTCCGCTTCTGGTATTTTTTGCCATCAGCAACCGTGAAATATTTTCTTTCCTCCCACTGTGGTCGCCAAAGATGTGTTCGCGTAGAAGACGGATCACGTCGGAAATATTTGGCAATTGGACTCACAGGGAAATGTATGTGGTCACCAGAAAAATGAATTTCAATTATAAAAGGCACGACTGTACAAATTCAAAGTCTCAAAAGAGAATTTAAAAGCTTACAGCCATAAAAACGAACGAAAAAAGGGGCGATGCGGTTGACGTAGGCGTCGTAGACTCGCTGCTGACGACGTAGACTCGCTGCTGACGACGTAGACTGGCTGCTGACGCCGTAGACTCGCTGCTGACGTCGTAGACTCGCTGCTGACGCCGTAGAATCGCTGCTTAGGTCGTAGACTTTCTACAGTGCGCTGTAGACTTGTGCGACGGTGGTAGTGCTGGCGGAGGGTTGTTGCCCCGGTTACGGTTGCTCGCCGGGACGGTGGAAGGTGGTGACCAAATAACCCAGGCCGAGGTATCTATTGAAGTCTAAGGGTGACGAGCAATGCAACTCTGTGTTTGGCTGATTGATCGTGTTTGTCTCTGAGGGGGATCCCTTCCCTTTTTTACTCGGTCTGTTACGACTTCCTGAGGATCTTTTAAACCCAACTCACCCCAGAATAACGGGGCTAACTGATTCCCACTCATTTAAATGTGGATTCAGCCCCTCTGATTTCGGGTTTAACTGATTATTTTTAAGACGTGCGTTAGTGTTATGCGTGGGTAACAAGTTACAATTATCTCGGGGCCATGGAACCGTTTTCTTTTGACACGTGTCTCTTGCAGGCGCAGGCCCGTAGATTTTGTGTTTCAGGCGCAAGCCTGTAGACTTGGTGTCCATCAGAGGCGCAGTCTTGTAGACTTCCCTTCATTACAAGGTTACTACATTACCTCTGTAGACTTCTCCCTATAGGCACCGGCCTGGTATATGGCTATGGGCTTTTGTGGGCTTTGTTGAAGTTAGGCCCAAGATTTCCATATTATCGACACAATGCTTTAATCACGATGTGGAGACAATCTTAGACCTCTCCCGTATGATTCTGACCGAGATTGGTAGTTGCAAATTGTCCTGATTGTATTTCTAGTTCTTAACATACCTGCATTTTCATTTGCATTTTCGGAGACAACATACCTAAGTTAGTCCTAGGAGACTCAGCCAGGATTGTAAAAATTTTTTCAAACCTTATCAGCAACACCATGAAATTTAATACATGTGAGTCTACATGAACCAATTGTCCGAAAACTGTGTGAATTATTCTGCCGGAAGTATTGAAATACAAAATCTTGCCCTGGAAATGACCTGAATGAAATTATGTTATTTTGCAGCGGGTCACATAGTCATTCGAGGATGGTGCGAGGCTCCTGGCCTGTTGAGGGACTTTGTAAAGCCTCCTATAGATCAGAGGAAATCGACTTCTGCTTTCACACATCAGACAAAGATGAAGCATATAGGATGCCGAAAAAGAAGGGAATCCAAGAACCATAATGAAGTGATGCTTTGTTTTGATATGGACGACATGGGCTGTGGCGAGCATATAATCTGGTCGTATGTACTAGCTTATACATTTTTCCTGCAGAACTACTGACAGAAAGGTTGCACAGCAATTGATCCAAGCAAATGGGAATTTGTTTTTGAAAATTTTGAGCAAGCTGATCCATCGACAACTCGATTGTAAGTATTAAGTCGCACAGATTCTCTCAATCGATCGATGTGGGAAATAGCACAATGGCTGCACTGGGCACGTTTCATTATATTGGTTCTTGGTATGCGCAGGCACGACGGCACAGGTCTTGGCCTTTGTATCGTCAGAACCCTGGTAATAGACATTTCTCTGAAATAGACAACTATTGCTGCATACAAAGTGACTCAAATAAATGAAAATGATTGTAACACGACAATTACCTATGATTCCTCAGTTCATTTAAATGATTCATGATGATAGATGAAGAAGATGGGTGGAGATATCAAAGCGGCAAAGAAGAATGGGTCGGGAACTCTGATGAGACTGTACCTGGTCCTTCGTGTTAGTGTGTGTACGTATGTGCCAAGACACTTTATAATGTATGTGAATAATTATTAATAAAAAGACAAGTATTTATATTAATTACTTTTCTGCTCATAATTAATTTACGATAAAGTTCCATAGATTGATTATTTGTCAATCTAAAATTGTCCTTAGTCGGATAGATGTTTAGAGGGGACATGAACATCTAGATCAATGCCGAGTATAACTTAGGTCAAGTTAGACCAAGGGATGGATGTCCAAGTTATACTTGGGGGTGTCCAAGTTTAGGGTACACTGGATACGACCCGTTTATAGAGAATATCACATGTTAAGCGTCATTGGTTTTGAGTGTAACTGATCTCCTGACTTAAGACCTTCATATATTCTATGCGTGGAGTTATACATTTTGATGTCGTTAAAAGCAATCCTTAATCGGATTGTGAGTAATACGGTTATTGGGTGTACATCGAAGCACAGAGAGAATAGTGTTGAGTCAATATAGTATTCATCGATCTCTTGGATTAGAGAGTTGACATCCTGGCAACTTGATTGAGATGTTAGTGATTTTAAACACATGGCCATGGAGGAATGTTTATCATTCAAGTTAAGATCTTTTATGCCTCAGAAATCAAGTAAAACGATTAATTCAGTGATGACGCATGATGCACTAAATTAATCGGGATATCGGTGAGATGAAGAGATTGAATTACACAGAAATCGGTTCATAATGGTTTTAGTTCATGACCAATATTCTATTTCGTTGGGTGGCTGAAAACTGTTGCTAGACGGTTACCTCAGTCTGTGTATGGACGTACACTGCCTTTGTATATAGAGACTAAAGGGTCGCACGCAAAAGCACGTTGACACGAACATTGACTGTTTAATTCTAATGGATATTAGAATTAAAGTTATAAGTGCAGAATTAGCTGTAGGGACCTACGAGTGGCTAATGGAGCAAGAGTACCTGTATTAGCTGTAGGGACTTATAAAATATGTTTACCCAGTGGTCTTATTTTGAACTCGTCGAGAATGATGAACCGTTGACTTACGAGGAAGCTTTGCTTCAATAGATTCCGAGAAATAGCTAGAAGCCATGAATTCCGAAACGGACTCCATGTATACTAACCAAGTTTGGGAGTTGGTAGATGCACCAATTAGGGTAAAAACTATTGGATGCAAGTGGGTCTTCAAGAAGAAGATCGACATGGAAGGGAATGTTAGTACCTATAAAGCAAGGCTAGTGGCAAAAGGTTTCACTCAACGTCAAGGGATCGACTATGATGAAACATTTTCCTCGGTTGCAATGCTGAAGTCTATTCGGATTTACTTGCTATTACAGCTTACAAGGATTATGAGATCGGGCAAATGGATGTAAAAACTGCTTTCCTAAATGCAAGGTTAGATGAGGAAGTGTACATGGTACAACCTCCTGGTTTTATAACGTCCGAGAATACAGATAAGGTATGTAAGTCGAAGAGATCCATTTATGGGTTAAAGCAAGCTTTTCGGAGCTGGAACATAAGAATAGATGAAGCAGTCATTTTGGCTTCATTAAGAATCCAAATGAACCTTGCGTTTACAAGAAGGTTAGTGGGGGCAGTATTGTCTTCATAGTGTTGTATGTTGACGATATACTTCTTATTGGCAATGACAAGTTCAGCCTAGAATCTACTAAAGATTTGCTGAATAAGTGTTTTGCAATGAAAGATATTGGGGAAGCGACTTATATCTTGGGTATTAGAATATACCGAGATCGGCAAAGAAGAATGCTAGGATTAAGTCAAAGTACATATATTGACAAAGTACTAAAGAGATTCAATATGCAAGATTCCAAGAGAGGATTCTTGTCTATGTCACATAGTATACAACTCTCCAAGGCAGTGCGTCCACAGACACTAGAGGAGAGAAAGAGGATTGGTAAGATACCATACGCTTCGGCTATTGGATCCATCATGTATGCCATGATATGTACAAGATCTGATGTTTCGTATGCTTTGAGCATGACAAGTAGATATCAGGGTGATCAGAGAGTCATTGGATAGCAGTCAAGACTATCCTCAAGTGTCTAAGAAGAACAAAGGATATGTTCTTAGTCTATGTAGGAGATGATGAATTGGTCGTTAGAGTATATACTGACGCTAGTTTTCAGACAGATCGTGATGATCTGAAGTCGCAGCTAGGTTACGTATTTTGTCTAAATGGAGCAGCTGTTTGCTAGAAAAGTTTTAAGCAAGAAATAGTTACCGATTCTATAGCAGAGTCTGAGTACATAGCAGCTTCAGAAGCAGCAAAAGAAGCTGTTTGGATCAAGAATTTTATGACAAAACTTGAAGTGGTTCCTAGTTGTCATGGTCCAGTTTTGTTGTACTGTGACAACGATGCTGCTATAGCACAGGCAAAGGAACCATGGTCTCACCAGCGATCCAAGCATGTACTGCGGAAATATCACATCCTCAGATAGATTATTCAGATAGGTGATGTGTTGGTTAGTAATGTAGATACTACCGAGAATATCGCAGATCCACTCACTAAGGCCTTACCTCAGCAGAAACATGAGTCCCATGTAAGGGGCCTAGGACTGAGATTCCATAGTGCTTGGCAATAGTGCAAGTGGGAGATTGTTAGTGTATGCACATATGTGCCAAGACACTTTATAATGTATGTGAATAATTATTAATAAAAAGACAAGTATTTATTGTATATTAATTGTTTTTCTGCTCGTAATTAATTTGCGGTAAAGTCACATAGATTGATTATTTGTCAATATAAAATTGTCATTGGTCGGATAGATGTTTAGAGGGGACATGAATATCTAGATCAACGCCGAGTATAGCTTAGGTCGAGTTAGACCAAGGGATGAAATCCAAGTTATACTTGGGGGTGTTCCAGTTTAGAGTACACTGGACACGACCCGTTTATAGAGAATATCACATGTTAAGCGTCATTGCTCTTGTTGAACGAGTGTAACTGATCTCCTGACTTGAGACCTTCATATATTCTATGCGTGGAGTTGTATACTTTGATGTCGTTAAAAGCAGTCCTTAATCGGATTGTGAGTAATACGGTTATTGGGTGTACACCGAAGCGTAGAGAGGATAGTATTGAGTCAATATAGGATTCATCGATCTCTTGGATTAGAGAGTTGACATCCTGGCCACTTGATTGAGATATTAGTGATTTTAAACACATGGCCGTGGAGGAATGTTTATCATTCAAGTTAAGATCTTTTATATCTCAGAAATCAAGTAAAGCGATTAATTCAGTGATGACGCATGATGCACTAAATTAATCGGGATGTCGGTGAGATGAAGAGATTGAATTACACAGAAATCGGTTCATAATGGTTTTGGTTCATGATCAATATTCTATTACGTTGGGTGGCAGAAAACTGTTGATAAACGATTACCTCAGTCTGTGTATGGACATACACTGCCTTCGTATATAAAATCTAGAGGGTCGCACACAAAAGCACGTTGACACGAACATTGACTGTTTAATTCTAATGGATAATAGAATTAAAAGTTATAAGTGCAGAATTAGAATTTGTTGGCTTACAAATGTATTCTGAAATATCGGAAGCTTAAAATCCTAGTCTTGCATTTAAAATGATCGAAAGGATAAGTATCGCGTACGAAAAGGCGTGCGCGAATAGATAAGTATGAGGCGTACGAAAAAACGTGCGTAATCGATGACGCGTACGAAAAGACGTATGTAATGACACAATTATAAATATAGTATATCATTAATATTTTAATATTATATTATATTATTAAATAATATTTTTATCATTGATTTGACAAAGGCGATTTCCTCCGCCTATAAATATTAAAATCAAAGGTTCGATTTCGAGTTTTTTCGATCGATTGAATTTGACCGAGAATTCTATTACTTCTGAAAGAAAAGTTTATAAGAACTCCGAGGGGCTAGCACCCAAGTGCGAGTTTAAATCGTTCGTTCGACGTATGCGTTGATACTTTTAGAGGAGTCACGTGTGGGACTCTTGAAGCTCGTATCCGCAACAATGAGGTAAGTGTTATTTAACTTTATTATTCAATTTATACGTATCACATAAATCCGGTACCATGTTTCAGACAATTTTTTTCTAAAACAAGCTTCCGCTGCGCCCGGCGGAAACCCAACGCTTCATACACCTGCTAGTTGCAGTGAACAGCACGGTGAAGCAGACTACGCCAAGCACGATATTGCAGTGCTACTTGCCCTTCTCGGGAGCATGGTTATGCAAGAACGGAGTGTTCACGCTCAAGCGTCTAAATGGAATGGCCTGACTCAGATTATCCAAGAACCCCTACAATCAAGATCCGATGCTGACCCCTTTCAAAGTTTCAATAGGCAGTATGGACAGAAGTTCCATAGGATGGACGGCATGGATAATCGAGATGGGAAAGGCCCGGTCCTCATCATAGTTATCGATATTGGTTTGCTTGACCTGAGCACCGAGATATAGGGGTTACAATAAAATTTGATAGCCCGATAATTCAAACCGAATCGAACCGAGCCAAACCGATAATTTCGGATTTTTTTTATTTATTTTATTGGTTTGGTTTTAATATTTTAATTTCGGTTCGGTTTTTGTTTTTGTTTTTCTCATTATAGTTTAATGGGTTTGGTTTGACAGAAAACCCAATAACCATGGTTATTTTTGTCATTATAAGTAATGACTATATAAGGGAAAAAAAACCCTACTTTTTTTCATCCCTTCCTTTCAAATTCTTGTCATTGTAAGATTTTGTCGCACAAGTCCACGTGAATGTTTTGTGTTAAACTGGGCTGAAATTTCAAAGTTACATAAAATTAGACGTTTTGTAATTACCATTCTTTGTTTTTAAATCTGGGAACAATTATTTGTCAAAATTTTTGAACTTCAGAATTGTAAATCAAAATTTTTATAAAGTGATTTATGTTTTATGATTTTATCGGGTCCCGAACCGAACCGAACCAAAAAAATCGGTTCGGTTTTGAAAAAATTATTTTGGTTCTGGTTAACGGTTTGGGTCGAAAGTTATGAACCCGATAACAATTGTTCGGATACAAAATATACACAACCCGATCTGAACCGGATCATTTACAGCCCTACCGAGATATGGAAGGAACAGCTGTGCTTCCTAGATAAGTACCGTGGAAGAGCAAAATTCACATGGATGCTAAATCACGACACGTCCAATGTCGTGGAAATGGAATTGCAGAAGAAAGGGCATCTGTTGATGATCAACAAGCCCTTGTACAAGTCAAACATGATTCAGATTCTCGATGCTTGCATTAAAGAGAGAAACTCAGAATCCTTGAAGATTAACTACAGCTCTTCTAGTTCTGCTAAATATTGTCCACCTGAACGTCTCGAAATTGATGCGGTGCAGTTTGACAGAGGAAGCTCGGATGACTCATCTATCGAGTTTTCATAACTGAGAAAAGAAGAAATGAATGAGTTTGGTGAAAGAACCTCGAGTCACTGCAACAACGAGGAATGCAAGATTACTTGCAACAAGAGAGTCTCATTGCTGCAACAGTCAATGCGTTCTAATTCATGTGTCACCAAGAAATCTCTGGATGGCCTCCGTATATTGCTCGCAGAAGACACACCAGTGCTCCAGAGAGTTGCCTCTATAATGCTCGAGAAGTTGGGTGCTCGGGTGCTTGCCGTTGGAGATGGGCTACAAGCAGTCAAGGCGCTAAACTGCGAGGTGGACTCAGAAGGCACGGAGTCAGGGCAGCACTCGTCCAATGAGAAGAGGATATCCCTAGCAAAAATGCAGTTTCAATCCTTCTACCTCGTCCCGATGGACTCTCAGGTAAGGAACATGTGCTTAATCTCAATCCTTGCACCGACAATCTAGCTGTTTAGCAATCCTCATCACTAGTATATTCTACAGATACTGAAGATGGATGGGTACAGGGCGACGAAGATTATCCGGAAATCTGAAGACGGTACGGGAATGCACATCCCAATAGTTGCATTGACGGCTCATGGGATGTCCTCGGATGAAGCCAAGTGCATGGAGGTTGGGATGAACGCGTACCTGACGAAACCAATCGACTACGAGCTCATGGTATCCACAATCATGTCCCTTACAAGGAGGAAAGACTCAATGGACGAGGAATGAAGATAAAGATTTCTGTTCTCTCTCTTTATTTTTATTACTTCAGGTAAGTTTCAAAAATATTCGATTTACTTTATTTAAGATGCGTTTTGAAAATTCGTCTTTTAATTTAAAAAAAGACAAATTTTTAAAACCCGTTATCACAATAAAAGACAAATTTTAAAAACCAGCCAACGTATCCCTTTGTGCCGCTCCCCCTTTCCCTCTTTTCCTTCTTTCCCTTTTCCTTCTCCTCTCTCTTTCCCCTTCTCTCCATTTTCTTCTTTCCTATTTCCTTCCCCTCTCCCTTCCCCTCCCTCTCCGGCCTCTCCCCCTCTCCTTTCTTTTCTTTTCCCCTCTCCTTTCTTTTCTTTTTCCTTCCTTTCTTTTCCCCTCTCCTTTCTTTTCTTTTTCCTTCCTTTCTTTTCCCCTCTCATTTCTTTTCTTTTTCCTTCTTTTCTTTTTCCTTAACCTCTCCCCTCCCCATTTTCTCCCTTCCCTTCTTTCCTTTTTCCTTCTCCCCCTCCCGAGTATGTCTTTTTTGTAAATTGGATATTTTTCAAAACGCGTCATGATAAATTGGATATTTTTAAAATTTCAATCGTATTTCATAATTTTTTTTTAAATTAATCCTATATTCGTACAAAACTCTGCTGTGGTGATCTTTTGTAATAAGTGGATTGTACCTATGCTATGTAAAAAAAAAATTTAAAATAAAACTGTTTCAAAATTTCATAATTAAATTCATTCGGTCGCTATTTTAACCAACGACTACAGTGCGTACTTCAACTAGCGACTTCAGTTCTTTACGATGAAATTAATATTTGAATTAGCCATTTTATTATATTTTAATCATATTTTAATATTTAGAAAACTTGAGAATTTTTTGGTTTTGGGTCAAAATTGTCATTTGAAAATGGCCAAAATCTTTGTCTTAGTCTAATCGATGTTCCAAATAATGATTTATGTATAGATTCAAAATTACTGTTTATGACAACGATTTAAAGGTGATAAAGTTAAGTATTTTATAAAGTAAAAATCGTATTTCACAATTTTCTTTTCTAACAAAGTACAATCCTTCACAAACTCGGACTTAACTGAACTTATTCAACAAATACAAGGATCTGGAAAAACAAAATCGACAAAAGAGGTCAGCCCCAGGACAAGAGGGTAATTTCCCCCCCGGTTGCCTGACTGCCAAACAGCCGAAGAAGGGGAACCCGGAACTTTTGCATTTCTTGTTCGTCAAACCAGAGAGCGGTGGGGAGCTTGAAAAGGCAGTGAAGGGAGGGAGGGAGGGAAGGCGAGTTGAAGTTTAGATCTAAGGAGAAGAGGAAGAAAAAGGGGGAAGGAGGAGATGGCGAGGTACGACAGGGCGATCACTGTTTTCTCCCCCGACGGACACCTCTTCCAGGTTGAGTACGCCCTCGAGGCTGTCCGCAAGGGAAACGCCGCCGTTGGCGTCAGGGGTACTGACACCATCGTCCTCGGCGTCGAGAAGAAGTCCACCGCCAAGTTGCAAGACTCCCGGCAAGCTACTCTCTCTCGCTATTTTTGTTCTTCTATCGTTGTTTGTCTTAGGGCTTTGTCTAGGCGGAGCGCTCGGCGGATCGGGAAGGTGTAGGGATTGCTGGGTTGATCTGGGTTTAGGGTTGCGGTGGGTGTGGCCGTGGGTTACAGCGTGTTAAAAATTTGGATCTTGATTTCACGATCGCTGCCCAAAGCGAATAGGAAACTGTTCTTCAGCAATTTTTTGTCTGTTTAATGTGAAATTGATTATTATGATAGTCATTTGCAGACGGGGGTGAAGAGTGGAATCGAAATGAACATCCTTTTGGATTTACCTTTTAATTGTTTGGAAGTGAGTGTTATGTGGGTTTGACCCGGATTAGTTTTGTCGGATTATGTGCTTTCGACCGGGTATCCTACTTAAATGAGTGTGATTTTTAATTTGCTGAAGAATGTGGATGCTCCTTGTGGAACACCTGCTAATGGTGCTGGTGTTATACTGAGAGTTTGTTAGGGCAATGAATTTAGCTTGCTAGTGAAAGGGACCCATTCTGTTTCTGTTGGCATGCAATCTTAATCCCCTTAATGTGTTCTTTGGGGTTTTAGATTCTTGGTCGCTAGTAGTACTCAAATCTCCATCGCCAGAACATTGGTTTCATTTTTTTTATTAGTAAGGTCAGTGTATTAATAATAAGAGGCGATGTGCACACAATTGGTAGAATTTTTTGTCACATTTAAAAGAAAATGTATATTATGGGTGCTCTTACCCGGAAAAGCTAATGTTCCCCAGCCAAAATACTCTACGTTGGGAATTCTACAATTGTTAATGAAGCTTCACTATGTAGATTTCTTCATCCTGAAAAGGTGTTAGTAAAGTGGAAAAAGATCCCTGCGAGAAAGAACATTTCATTTATGCTGCATTTGAGTTGAGTATTGATAAAATAATGCACATTCCATTATTTTGAAGGTTGATTTTTGGCACCAAAACTGTTTGTGTCTGGAATAATTATTCTGGGCATGGAATAGTAAAACCAGTCTCGTCGGGGTGTTTCCATGATTCCTCCACAATATTCACCCTTCCTGTTGTGGTTGTATTGGATTTGACTTGAGTGCTCTCTCTCTCTCTTTTCTTATGCAGGTCTGTCCGGAAGATCGTGAACTTGGATAAGCATATTGCGCTTGCGTGTGCTGGTCTAAAAGCAGATGCCCGGGTTCTAATCAACAGAGCACGGATTGAGTGCCAGAGTCACAGACTTACAGTTGAAGATCCTGTGACCGTTGAATATATCACTCGGTACATCGCTGGCCTTCAGCAGAAGTACACGCAAAGTGGAGGTGTTAGACCATTTGGGCTTTCAACTCTAATTATTGGTTTTGATCCGTACACCGGTGCACCATCATTGTATCAAACAGATCCATCCGGGACATTCTCAGCCTGGAAAGCGAATGCTACTGGCAGAAACTCCAATTCAATTCGTGAGTTCCTGGAGAAGAATTATAAAGAAACTTCTGGTCAGGAAACCGTGAAGCTCGCGATTCGTGCTTTGCTGGAGGTAAGTTATTTATCCTTTTCAAGAGATGCTGGTTCAACCATGGTTGTTTTGATGGTTCATGATCTGGCTTCAGGTCGTGGAGAGCGGTGGAAAGAACATAGAGATTGCTGTGATGACAAAAGAGGATGGCCTGCGTCAGCTCGAGGAAGAGGAGATCGATGCCATCGTGGCCGAGATTGAGGCTGAGAAAGCAGCTGCGGAAGCTGCGAAGAAGGCTCCTGCTAAGGACACATGATTTTCAGGGTTTAAGGCTGTCTTTGTCTTTGGGTTTCTTCTAATGCCAGTTTGATTCGAAATGGAGACTTTCTTTGTTGCTTCTTTACCAGTTCTATACTCAAAAGCAGACAATGAAACTCCAGGGATGGAAAGGGGGATTTTTAAGTGCTGATTGAGACCTTCGCGTTATTAGCACGAGGCTCTAACCAGCTGAGCTACTAGGTCCTCTTGTTCGTTTGGACGCCAAATAAGTTTAGTTTTTTCTTCCTACTCACATGATAAAGTAAAAGAACATCGTAAGTTACAAAGAAGAGCACCGGTTGGCAGTAGAATGCTCTCTGCATTTCAAAAACGTCTGTCAGCATAATTTACTACTGTACGGGAAAGGTCGAGCTAATGTGACAGGAAAACAGAGCTCAATCAACTTAAATGCTCGCTCACTAATCCTGGATCAACAGTCTTCTATTTCATCTTCAGATGCATCCCGGCCTTCATCGTCTAATGTTGTGATATTATCGTGTCGTTCAATATCCGTGCTTCCACTAGTTTCTTGAGCCTCATGACCTCCAAGTGCTCTTTGTTGGAGCCACCTTCCAAGAGGGAAATATTCAGTTGCAACTGTTGAGGCAGTGCACATGCTGACTCCACTGTGAAGGGTCTCTCTGTGTTGTGCTATCGTAAACTGCAGCGAAAACAATTGAGATATTAATGTTGACATCTTGGGCATGGCCATTAATCATCAGTACATTCTGGAGTCACATTTCGAAGCGTGTAATCTTCTAAAGCCCATTTGTAATACATTAATGCCGAAGTCAAACGAACACTTATAGTTTCAGTTCAAAAACTCCTTCAATACTCGAATATCTCAGTATTCTCGTAAGAAAGTTAATTCGATCATATGAGCAAGGGATGCAACTTGCCTTATTCTGCAAAGAAGACTTGTCAACTTGCCAGAGATTTGGCCGACGGATAGCATGCCACCTGTATCGGTAAGATGCCGTGAAGATATATATATATATATATAGATGCAGTTATACTGAACTGTTGATGGACAGTATGGACACAAGGGGAACCTGCTAGGTAGTGGATGGGCATTTCCAAACAGTACACCCCGAGCAGCGACAGAAGCAGCAGCTGACTGCGGGATACCTCCTTCTAACCAATTACTACTGGTTGAAGTTCCAGGGGAACCCTCCAGAAGTACATCAGCATCACCCAAATAAGCAAGTATAGTTGATGCATCGTCCATAGCCTCCTCATCCAGAAAATCTAGGACTAAAGGAAATCAGCACATGGCAAGTCAAATGAGTTAATGTAATGTTTTAATACTATTAACGACATGATGTGGAAACAGATAATGAAGAATACTGTTTTCATGCAGAAAGTCAATGACTTGTCTAGCTTGCACATGTGCCTCAGCAAGGACCTTCTCCGGTATGCCCATTCTCAAAGGTTGTCGTGTAAATTTTTCCTTCAATGTAGATTCACCTTCATGTATGATAAAAAGGGGAAATTAAAAATTATGTGCAATACAGAGCCATCATAAAGGTTGGGTCTTGGACAAGTCAACATAACTCAGAAACTTACATGACACAAACGAAGAGTTATTTTCAACCTCTCTCTTATTGTGGAGGAACTTCCCCAGTGCATGGAAAAGGGATAGACTGTTATCTCTACCAAGAAGCAATGAGAATCCATCTCCAAAGGCATCCACACTGTGTGATCTAGTTGAAGGTAATGCATCGGCTTGAAGGCAGAAAAACTGGAGGCTAGTAATTGCATGTCTAATGTCACCTCCACTGGCACTAGCTATAAATTCAATCTGTTTGGCAGACAAATTATATCTCTCCTGTCTGCATATTTTGGAAAGTGTCTTCTTGATGGAATTGATGGTGATTGGATTAAAGGAAATCTGAAAAGTCCCACATCAAAATCATCTCATTGTTAATCATATCCAAGGACCAGATAAAACCAGCCAAGGGAAGTGACCTTATGAACTCCAGATTTCTCCAGAGATGATTGAAGGTCTCCAAAGGATCGAATTTCCTTGTTTGCTGAATCAACTTGATCGTGATCAGTGATCAATATAGCAGTCGGTACTTGAGAGGATTGCACAAGAAGACTAAAGCAATTTTGTAGCCTTGTAGAAGCAGCTCTTCCATATGTCAATGGAATATCATCAATGAGTAGTATTGCCGATAATTTGGACCCTTCATGGTTGGTTGCAGATATTAACCCATACTTTCTTACTCTCTCAACAAAGTTCTCAAACTCATCTATCTTAGAATTATATTGGGTTCCTGGCAATTAGAAAGAGGAATTTTTCAGCTAAAAACAGAAGTATTTACACACATAATGCCCTTCCAAGTGCTGTTGTTAGAACTGTGTTCGTTTTTTTTTCTAATAAAAAAAATGAATTGTATAACATGTCATGAATTGTGTCAGATAGAAACCTGCTCTGTCATTATAGATATGCTCCTTCCAAAGTGTTGGAGTAGGCGTGTCCCATTCAAACAAAGCAGCTCCTAGGTGAGATGCGATAACATGGATAGCCGCCTGATAATTTGCAATTGTTAGCTATAAACAAACAAATGCACCTTACTGCAATGTTTCACAAGAAATGAATGACAAAAAGGCTTTATTCTTAACTGATTATAATGCTCAGCATAACTTGTAGTGGATAAATCATGCTTAAAGTCACCATCTTTAACCGATATTAATCACTTATTTCTTACAAGGATAAACAACCAACTAAAACATTTAGTGACTGAAAGACCTCTCCACATTGATAAATGAAAAGCTTTCTGGCAATATAAAGCAATATTAGTTAAATAGAGCTACATATATTGGTGCATAGAGTATGAGACTAGAAAAGGCATTCTGCGACATACTGATTTTCCCACTCCAGCTGGCCCAGTGATGAGAAGAACTTTATCACCAAAGTCATTCTGTGCATGCAGAAAAGAAACATATGAGGCGCTAATGAGGACAGAACTAATGAATGGGGCAGCAAAACATGCTTACAATATGAACAGAAAATTTGTATTATTCACCAGAAGTACCTTTGAGGATAGCAATCTTTCTTTGAACCATGATGTTACCTCCTCCACCTACCAACACATAGATAAAAATTCACGTCAAGCTAAATTCCCCTAGAATCTGTCATGATGGTGCAGCTCATTTCACCTTCTTCTTATGGACGGCAAGTTCTTCGATTGTAGTAGGTCTATGCTTATCAACCCACAACTCCGTGCTTCTACTCCTTCCAAGACCTGTAGCATGGTTTCTTCCTGGGATTTGAATGTAGAATATCAGAATACATATAGCAAATTACATATTCTACTTTGACTATCTAATATCAGCATCGCCAAAGGATATGCTCCGAGATACACTCCCCGTACTTGAGTATCAGACTATTGAAAGACATGCATAAGATGCAAAAGCAGCAGCTTTCGTTCATTTCGAATAGGAACACAAGCAAAATGGTCTAAAATGATCAATTACTGCCGCAGAATCATCAATCCGTCGTCATACCAGCAGTTACCTTGAGCCCCTTAAACACTTGATCGAAGTCGCCATCCAACAACTCAAACTGCACCAGAATTCCGTAAAGGGCGAAAATCCGCCGTAAGTCCTTGCCAATCAACCTCATAGACAAACATCGATACCTCAAGACCTCTCCTTTACCTCGTCAACCACGGTACCTCGCTTGCACGACGACCGGGCCCCAGAAGACGCAGAGAGCCGAGGCTTCTTCCGGGCACGTCTAGGACTCGTTGAAGAGCGCGACCGCGGGTTCGCGTCGCGAGCCCTGCTCGAGTCAATGGAGACAGCTCCGGCTTCGTCGTCGGATGACAGGACCACCACGACCTCTCCGCCTCTTTTACCCATTTTTCTGTCGCACCGACAGGTTAGCGATCAACGTCGAACTGGGCAAAAAGGGAAAGAAGAATGGTCGAAGTCCACCGACGAGCAGATCAAGCGGAGGATACAAATTGGCGGGATTTCGAAGGCGAGGCTTGCGGGAGAAGAAGTAAGAAAATAAAAAGGGAGTGGCCTCAGGCTTAAGCCTTAAACCTTGTGGTAGGGCGACCGAGATTAATTAATTAATGTAGGATTTAATTAACAAAACCCAAAAATTAATCCACCACCCAAAAACTAAGCTAAATATTTAACCCTATATGATTTTCACTCTAAAATCAGATGGCAGTAAAAGTAACAGAATGTTGGACTTATGCAATAGACTGAACTTATTTTAGCACAGTACGAGAATATGATTAGTCCCTCTAAAAATTTGTGTTGAACTTACATGACGTGAGATTTTTTTGGAACTTTGTACGTTTATACGTTGATTTTAAAAAAATTATAAAATACGATCTAAATTTAAAAAATATTCAATTTACCGTTTTTGACCCGCAGAAAGATAAGTAAATTCCCACGTGTCATTTCTTTTAATGGCTCGAAGCTCCTCGTCAATGGCTTGTCTCCATTTCTTCTACATACTAGCTTTTTCAAAACTCAAATGTATAGTTTCGGCCAAAAAACAAAATATAGAGACATCATCAATTATTTCCGTGTTTTCGTAAAGATCTTGAATAGTTCTCTTCTTCACGATCTTTTATTAGAGCTTCCATTTGATGAAGATGCACTAGGAGATGTGTTCGGCATCGTCGGAGGAACTACGGGCTGCCATGTTTCTTCTCCTTGAATTTCCTCATCGAAAAATGAAAAAAATCCGTCGACAACTTCTTATTCTTCACAATTCTAAGAAGCATCTTCATCAAACTCCACTAGGATTGTAGAGCTTGTACCCCTTTGATTTTTCGTCATAGCCGATGAACACAAATTTCTCGCTTTTATAGTCAAGTTTCGTTCTCTCTTAATCCGACACATGCTTGTAAGCAATACTCCCAAAGATCCTTAAGTGAGATACATCCGGCTTCTGTCCGTTCCATGCTTCAATGGGTGTTTGATCTTTCACGCTTTTGGTCGGACAACGATTGATGAGATACACCGCACAAGCCACTACTTCTGCCCAAAACTTTTTAGGCATCTTCTTATTTTTCATGACGCTCCACACCATTTTGTGGATGATCCGGTTCTTTCTTTCAGTCACTCCGTTTTGTTGCCATCTTAAAACTGTGAGGAAGCGCCTAATACCATGTTCTTCACAAAGGTTAAAAGCACCATAAATAAACTCTACCCCTCTATCGGTTCTCAACGCCCGAATAATATAACCAATCTCCCTCTCGACCAAAGCCTTAAAATTCTTAAAAACATCAAAACACTCATATTTTTCTTTCAAGAAATAAACCCAAGCCTTCCGGCTAAAATCATCGATGAAAAGTAAAATTACTTTTACCATAAGACGACGGCTTGATCGGTGCTCAAACATTGGCATGAATTAATTCGAGCGGCTTCATCGCTCTTGACGTTACTTCTTTCGAAAAGCTTTTCCTTGCGTATTTGCCGAGAAGACACGCTTCACAAAGTTGATCCGGATGATCGATCAAAGGCCATCCCCTTCACCATCTTCTTTTCAGACATATTTTCAGGCCACCAAAATTGAGATGTCCCATCCTCATATGCCAACACCACGTTGGATCCTTCATACACATCCTATTCTTCGACATCATCACCTTCGCAATTAAGTTAGCGCTCACGTCCCGTAGCCAAATATTACGATCCTTCATCAGAATCTCGTAGCCCCTTTCCATGAGTTGTCCCAAACTCAAAATATTTCTCTTCAATCTGGGATATAATACACATCGGAAATAAACTTGTGAGTATCATCCTTCAACCGAATCAAAATGGTACATTTGCCTTCAATCTGAATTTTCGAAGCATCTCCAAATGTGACACTCCCAGTCACCCTTTTTTTCAGCTCCACAAATTTCGATTTGTCACTACAATAACAATAACTTAATCTACCCCATTAAAAGACATCTTAGATTCAATATTAAAATCCATAATAAAAATTTTATTAAATTAAAGGTGATGTAAACTATTTTTGAAAACTCGTTTTTTTTATTATTTAAAAGTACTCTTAAAAATGCTTTTTTAAAATCCGTATAAGAAACGTAAATTGAGTATTTTATAAAAAATTTTTAAACTAACGAATCAGATTTTTTTATTTGCACCGGTGACAACCTTTTGAACAAGCGTGGTCAAGTAGAATCATCATCCCTTTTCTCTGCTCGAAGCGATCGCAGATTTGTGCAAATTTGCGATGACACGGAATCTTATTTTTTCGGGGAACAGTTTGATTTGTGCATTTGGGACTTTCTTACCCGGTTTGCTTGTTGAATGTTGAGCCTGACAAAAAAAAAGGACAGATTGAATGCTCGGATGGTAATAATCTGTCTCCTGAAGACCTGTTCTTAACGACCCAGTAATCAAACAAAAACCCGAAGTAAGACTCGACACGAAAAGGAACTGCAAAGTTTATCAGCAAAAGCTTGAATCTTTCGAAAATGGAAGATGACGGGAAGCCCAGCAAGGCTTCTTCACTGCGATGGAAGATCCTGGGGAAAGCCCTTGTTCCTCGTAGTCCTCTTCCTCTCCCCTGTCGGTCCCCTTCTTCCCTTGACGTGCTTCGTTTTTTTATTTGCTTTTTCCTTGCTGGTACTGATTATGCATCTTCGCTGACAAATGTCTGAAAATGGGCCTCGGCCAGCGACAGGTGAACCTTGCTGATCTTCGGGATTTTGATGTGGGCACCCAGTATAATATAGACAATGCAGGACTCCTCTGTGAGTTCTTGGTTCTTGATGAGCCTTCATTAATCCAAGCAAGCTCCAACTCATTAAGGTATCTACATTGATCTTCGTTTATGTATCCAGGCCTTGGTCGATAAAGTGCTTCAAATGGAAGAAATATTTGGATTCAGCGTCTCTATGAGAATGAGAAATTTATGGTTCCACAATGGAGACATTTTCTAAGCTATCATTACTCCACTCTAGTGATTTGGCTAAGACATTTTCTCAAACAGAGGCATCATTTTGAAATGATCTTGAAACGTGGTTTTTTTTGTTCAGAAATGTCACTCTCCAAATCACTGCCTTAGGTCCTTCGCCATCGGAGGAAGTGCTTGCTTATTTCTGCCTGTCGCATGCTGGCATGTTCAGGTGAGTTGGACAATATATATCTGGCTTGTTTCTTTCTTTAACTTATTCTTGGTGAAACGAGCCGTCAGTATCAAGAATAACTTATTCTTGCATTTGTGGAAAATTGCCTATCAATTCGGAGGATGATTGCCTTTATGAGTGTACTTACATCTTCCAGGTCAAGAAGAGTTATTGAGCTTGGTTTTGGGTATAGCCTAGCTGGATTAGAGCAGTCGCTGAAGCATCAGAATCAGAAGCAGTAATCTCTGATGGAAATCCTCAAGTTGTTAATTGTGTCATTTCTATTTATTTGCGAAGGTTAGTCATGTATCATTAAACTGCCGAGAGGATTTTCACTCGGGTTGTCCTAGTAAAGCTTATCGCTCTACCTCTATCGTGTATCTGCTCCTTAACTTGTGGACATCATTGTTTTTCTTAATATCTAGATATCCAGTGCAGTATAGATGTAAACTCACATCACATTTCTGGAAAAGAAGTGCTCCCTGCTCCCGATGATGTTGCACTGGAGTCAATCTGACTTTTCAGGAGACTCCAACAATTTCGATATCATTGTCGCCAGTGACTGGTAAGTCTGATGGTTTTCTGCTTCTGAAAAAGGCAGTGATTGGTATTCACTTGTGTGGATGTGAGCAGCTTGGTTATGCCGATCCTCCTCGTTTTGTAAGATTAATTCAAATTGTGTCATCCCCTGCATATTTGCTTCAAAATCTGTGACATGTGGAATCTTTCGAGTGCAGCACTTTATTCAAAAGAGTTCCACTCTCTCCGATCATCAAACACCTGTTGAAGAATCAAGGTCCGTCAGAAGCTATCTACTCTTCAGTCCTAAAAGGGAAAACTCCCTGGACAAGTTCCTTACATAGTCCACAAAAGCGGCTTAAGCTTCAGTGTCACAGAAAATTACAATGCAGAAGTGTTTAGGCGGCACTGCGACTTCTTGAACAGAAATGAATCTAGTCAGAATCACTCGTGGAGATGTTTTTGATGACCAGCACCATGTATTTGTCAACTTGAAGAGATGAGCAAATATTGTCTTGCTATCTCTTTTTTTGGGGATTATTCTCCATTTTGGTGTTAAGAATTAATGGTGTATAGTAGTTCAGATCAGATTTGCTCATGGACCAGAAGCTTATGCTCCTCAATGCAGTGATATGATGCCTTTGGCTGGGGATCGGAACTTCTCGAATTGTTTTCTTCTACATTCAACCAGTATGCTCCAAGCTCGGCAGGAGACACAGAAATTGCCAGTGCCTCCTTGCTCTCGAGCTGAGGACAAATGAATTTCTTTACAAATATTGTTTGAGTGACAGGAGAACGGCGGAAGTGGCTGCGAAATCGAATGCGAGTACGGCAGAGGTCGGAGGTTGGTTTCTTCTTGAACCGGAAAAAGCCAGATCAGCCAACCAGGAGGGTGCATATGATGTCTGCTGAACTGGCATGGCCGGATCGGTCCCTGATAGCAACGATCCCGGGTTGTTGTTAGTTGGAGTGACTGGAGTGGTGCCTCTTGCAGATTTTATGCTGTGGATCACGGAGTCCTAACATCATATTTTGCTTCTACTGAAAACATTCAAGTGGGCGACATTTGATCAGGCAGTTCTTGGATCAAATACCTGGGCGAATTCGGGCAGAAGGTGATGGTGTAATCAGCGTCAATACAGGTGAATGTGCTGGTCGCATCATCGTAGGCGTAGCTGTAAGATCTAGGACATGCCGCCTTGAAGATCTGCGAGTACAGTGACGGCTTGCAAGAAGAGGGCGAATTGAATTCGCCGCTGCAGCAGTACTCCGGACTACCAAAGGCCTCACAGGCACTCTTGCATGCCACCCCTCCACCTGCTCTCAGCTCCTCGGGACACTTCCTGTTGAGATCCGTCACGCACCCAGTCGACGCACACGCACCTGATCCCCCAGTTCCTTCCACTATCATGGGCAGATTATACCCGTCAACGAGACTGACATCATAAAAGTCCTCGGTGGACCCCTTCCCCAATGTAAACTCGACCAGAGTCGCCGGAGGTGCGGCCCCACCACCATTGCATTCGACCTCACCCGAGCCACAATCCCCAGTTGAGCACGAGCCGCTGCCTGCACCATCGAAACTGCACCCAGACCTGCCCCAAAACCTCCCCGACCATCCGCTCTGGGCAGACAAGGTGCGGGACCCAGACACACCGAGCTCAAACCCAGTGGTCTCCAGCGCAGGGCTCCCCGCACCGGACAGGATCCCGGGCCACACCGGGAAATCACATTTGTTGATGAAAGTGAAGGAAGTGCCGAACACTACACCTGAAATGACAAAACAGGAAAACGTCAAGCGAGGACCAAAACCTGCGAGCAAACTTAGTATCATGCAATGCAAACTCAAAACCATTTCTTTTTCGTCACATTTACCTTCAAAAGTCAACAAAAGAGTGAGGCATAAGTAGACATCATTCATTTTCATTACGTAAAAAATTTTCCCAATTTCTTTTCTTTCTACGATCAACGGAATATCGAACTTCTTTCAGTGAAAGTACCCAGAAGAAAAAGAGATGAGACCCGGCAGTTGGAGCTCCGAAATACTAATTGGGATTGCAAGAAATTCTTAGTTTAAGGTTTTGGAAGAGTGGAATGTAAGAGAGGGAGAGAGGAGGAGGGGGGGAATCTTAATCTGCTTCATCTAGTGATTATTTATAGTGCAATGTGAAGTCTGTTGCTTAGCCTATGCAATACTAAGCCAAATCGTACTAAAGTTTGGTCGAAGCTTGCGTGGCACGATCGATCTAAAGCTTGTCTTTTGGGCACAGAAAGAGTGAAAATAAAGAGAAGATGCTTCATCATCGTGTCATGTCAAAGATTATGTGCCAGACCAGATGATGATGATGATGATTATTGTCCCTGTTAGACAGCCCAAAAAAGGTGGCCAAAATTTTTGAGTAATTGAAATGATCGATTCGTTCACGGCAATATGGCTTAAGACATTAGTCATGATGTAACATTATTCTCACCCCAACTCCCTTTTCTAACATGTAATTCATTTAAACCCTAGGGTTTGTCTAATGAACTAAGACTTTGTCGGGACGATAATCATATAATGATTTTTTTCTAAATGCATGGATGAACCACCATGGATTGGATATGATATCTAATTATTTTTAAAACGAATTACTTGAATTCCGATACATAGTAAATGTAAGAGATGGTACGTCAATGAAATTCATTCATTATCATAAGCTTTACATGATAATGTAATGTATTTGCTTTAGAGATAAAACCAAAAACCAAAAATAAAAAGTTGTATGGACAACAGTGCCACATGGGGATGATGTATGAATAGCACTGAGAGTGAGGACAAGCAAAACGAGGGTTGAATGTCCAACGAAATTTTCCCAAAGCCCTCCCCACATGAAGTCCACTCCCTATTTTCCTTACCTCACACCACAATCTCGATGAGTCATGCCTTTTTCTTGTCTTAAACTTTTGAACAAAAAGACGAACGAATGAGCTGACACGTTCCCACAAACTGACTTATAACGTTCCTCCTCCCCTAATGTCCCTAAACCAAATGGCAAAGGAATGTCTCCCGACGCCTAACTGATGATGTTTTTCTTATTTTGGTTAGAACAACATGCGACCCACTATCCTCCTCCCCCCTCAAAATCAAAGAGTTTGTCTGTTCCTTCATCCCCATTCGTTGAAGTCCTCTCCTATTGCAACAAAATTTGGGTGAGGTTGTTTTCGGTCGGCAAAGGCAATGGGAACTTTTCCTCTTGGAAATTGAGTATTGCTTTTGTGCCATGCCATGGGTTGGTGCATGGAGGTGTAAAGAGGGATTGGATAAGGTTCGCTTTCTTTCTTTCTTTCTTTTTTTTTTCTCAAAGGGTCTCTCTTTCTATTCGTTCCATTATCTCCAACCATTTTTACTACAACATTCTCTCGATCCCTTAAAAAAAGAAGAAGGATGTGGTATGATATCCATCCATATCGACCCCACCTCAAATTCGATTTTGATACTCTGGTCGATCTCTTTACTCTCGGCACAAAGAAAAAAAAAGAAAGCTAAAAGTGTGAACTTATTTTTTACAGAAATTCAAATGGATAACTAAAACAGTGATATCGTGCCGCATCCGTCCATGACATTTTCAGAAAGCAATCGATGCAAATGTGGAGATTTTGGTGGGGGTGGGGGTGTTATTAGTGCACTTGTCAAATTACGATCATTGTGCCGGTCGGTCGGCGAAGACATACTGTGACTCGAGTCTCTCCATTCTCCGTCGATCTCTGCTTGCATGTTTTATGCATCGTGTTGGACCGCCGCGGGGGGGGGGGGGGGGGGGGGGGGGGGGGGGGGGGGGTTGATAAAAGAATGTCCCCATAGTCAACTAAAGGCATGCCTCCTAGGGGTGTTGATTTTACCCGACAGATAAACGCGGGGGTTGAAGTCCCACCAACCCCCACGGAAAGGGACTCGTATCAGCTCCCGTGGCTGGCGCATTCATCAAATCATAATTCTTTTTATTAAGCTGACAACAGAAGCCACGCGTAAATCCAAGAGATAAAGACAAATCCCATTTCCCGATTCTTTCTTGTGCTGCTTGTCAACTGAACTCCTCTAATCCTTCCCACCCCAGTAATAATCAGACCAACAAATATTTTTTCTTTTGTTTTTTCTTCTCGTAATATTAAAAATTAATATAACTAAGCTCTAAACTAAAGTGAGCATCACCTAAAAAACGAGGGGGGGGGGGGGCTGAGTTGAGAAGACTAGTCCACTAAAATGGGCCGTCGGCCGAAAACCATAAATAAAACTAATCTCTCCCCTCCACGCCACTCCACGTGCCCCGGCCGATCATTAAGGAGTCAGTGCGAACGAATTCGGAAGCTAACTGCCAAAACCGCCGCCAGAGCCACGTAAGCAGCAGTTGAAGTGCGACCCCCCGAGGAAACTTGTAGCCCATCATTGCCAGCCGCTGCTGGTGTGTCCGTCAGTGTAGCCGCCGTCGGGTAATCTGCCGCCGCCCTTATGCTGTAATAAGAAAAAAAAATATCAAATTGTTTTGGTTCAATGTGTCCGCGGTCAGAAAATGTTTGGCAGATGCGATTTAGTATAATTAGTGGGTGGGTGATTGATTACCTTGTTGAGGGCGACGGGCAGAAGGTTATGACATAGTCCGCCGACGCGCAGGTGAAGATGCTCGTCCCGTCATCGTACGCGTAGCTGTACGCCTTCGGGCACGCGCTCTTGAAGAATTCCGAGTACGCGCTCGGCTTGCATGTGCTCGGCGTCGAGTAAGACCCGCTGCAGCAGTACTGTGCGTCCCCGAAAGCCTCGCACGCGCTCTTGCATGCCACACTCATGCCGTCTCCCTCCACCTGGAGCTCCTTCGGGCATCCCGGGTTGAGGTCCGCCACGCATCCCGTGATGGAGCAGTTCCCGCCCTTCCCTCCCTGTGGGGCGACCAGCATGGGGAGGTTGTATCCGTCGACGAGGCTCACATCGTAGAAGTCGAGCCCGTTGGCTCCGTCGAGGGTGAACTCCGCAAGCGTAGCAGGGGGGACGGCGCCCGCGCCCGAGCACTCCACGGTGGACGAGCCGCAGTCGCCGGTCTGGCAGGTGAAGAGCCCGGTGGTCGCGTTCTGCGCACACGAGGTCCGTCCCCATATACGGCCGGACCAGGAGGCTGGGAAAGGGATGGCAGAGGATTGGCCCGGCTGGAGGGTGAAGCCAGTGGTGGGAGGCTGCTGGGTTCCGGCGTTGGAGAGGATCCCTGGCCAGATCGTGTAGCTGCACTCGTTGACGATCGTGAATGTCGCGGACTCCGCGCCTGCAACACCACCAACATTCAATATCCATTTGGCAGAAAAACATCCGTCTGCAGACAATGTCGCGTAGAATTTCTACCTGGTGTGGAGGCGACAAGGACGACAACAGGGAAGAACAACGTTAGAAGTCTGTCACGGCCATGGTGTCCTAATTCAGACATTTGAGACAATCTTAGGGAGGTTTACTCTGTCTTGTGATTGGGTAAGTAGGAAACGAGTTTAAGGGATATGCAATGCAAAATACATGCTGGAGTTTCGGTATATATATATATAGGTTGCAAAACATTATTACCCCCAATGGATGGCTGAAAGGGCGTGTCAGGGGCATGCGCGCAGGCAGGCTTGAACCAGCCGGATTTCTTCCCAACTCCACGAGTTTAAAAAGGGACGGTCAACAAGTCAAAGTGTCTGAGTAAGTGCTTGCTCAGATGCAAAAAAGAAAAAGGCTTTCTCCTCTCCTTTTTGTTTGTTTGTGGATTATCCCATACACCATCTACTTTTTGAATTGTTCACAGTCAGATAAACTTACGAAGCCGGCTGGTAATTTAGTCAGATAAACGTCGGAATCTAGTCATCAAAATCTGCCTCTTGATTCCAACAAACAGGGGCCCAATTTCTCAGTCTTACCGGCCATGCCCATTCAAACAAGTCGTCGTCGTCGTCACCATCATCATCATCCAATCAGGCGTGGCAACGTCATCACCATCATCATCATCCAATCAGGCCTGGCAACCAACCTTCTTTCATGGCTGCCAAGAGTCGAACAACGGCAAGAACCCAGCACGCCACCTCACCTCATCTCTGTCCCGACATACATATAATATGGTTTTTTTTTTGTATGTATATTGAAAAATCGAGATCGGGCAATTCGTTATGTGAATGAGATACACAGGTGTTGTAATGATCCGAGGTTTGTCCTAATAGACCTCCACATTCCATTGCTCCGATTTCTTCAGCTGCCTCTTGTACTCGACCCAGTCGATACCTGCGGGTACGTGAATATTTTAGCATCCCGAGTCGACCGAGATGGGATCGGCAAGAAGGGGTTTACCATCCTTGGCGGCCAGCGAGACCATTATGTCGTCGATTCCCTTCTCCATTCCCTTTAGCCCGCACATGTACACAAAGGTGTTGTCCTTCTTCAGCAGCTCCCACAGTTCCTCCGCGTACTGTGCCATCCTCGTTTGGATGTACATCTTCTCGCCCTTCTCATTGGTTTGCTCCCTGCTCACCGCGAAGTCGAGCCTGAAGTTCTCCGGGTAATCCTCCTTCATCTTCTCGAACTCCTGCCATGACAATATCAAGTTGGGGAACCGTGACTTCTCCATGTCGTCATAGTCATTTCACCCATCCAGGATTTTTGACCGCGTTACCTCCTTGTAGAGAAGGGAACTGCTCGTCGGAACACCCAAGAATAACCAGGCCAGCCCATTGAACTGCATACAGAATAATACGTTTCGATTATTCGCCGATCAACTCATCATGACTAAGTGGCATCAGTTTTTTAGACATTCCACACCTTGTAGTCATCGTGCTTCTCGAAGAACATCTTCCACAGGAACGATCTGAACGGAGCAATTC
The DNA here is from genome assembly GCA_023653495.1 of Melastoma candidum. Taxonomy (NCBI): domain Eukaryota; kingdom Viridiplantae; phylum Streptophyta; class Magnoliopsida; order Myrtales; family Melastomataceae; genus Melastoma; species Melastoma candidum. The sequence continues at coordinate 12,003,959 of CM042881.1, read as the reverse complement.
CTGTTCCCGTCCCAAGCTGCCCAACACACCGACAGCTAAGTAATCTAAAACTACACCTTTGTGGTCTGAAAACATTTAGACGGCTTGAAGAAGAGCATACCATGATGATGGTAGCATTGGGATCCTTCGGCATGAGCATTTCCTTTCCAACAGGCCCGGTTATTTTAACTTCCGATCCGGGTTTCAAGTCACCTGAACAAATGGATCATCCGATATATCAGGGACCCATCGAGAAGCATGAAACAAAGCAAGCCGCATCGGAGTTGTGACAAATTGCCTCACATAAGAAGTTCGAGCAGACTCCCTTCACGATTTCCCCATTCTCATTAGTGTAAACCAGTCTCTTCACGCACAGAGACACCTGCCAATATGCCCAGCACGATTTCCATCAACATTACGTCATTTCGTGACATTTCGTTCGAGGGGCTGCTAATTATATAGAGTGAAAAATGAGGGGATGGGCTCACAGTCTTGGAGTCGCCGAAATCACCGAGAGCACTGCTCGCGATGGAGTAGAGCCTGAGCTTGTGTGGCTTCCCATTCTTGTCGATCCCATCAGGGATGACCCCGATCGACTGGCCTTCTCTGTAAGGCACCTCGCCTGGCGAAATTAAGCGAACCAATCAGGCAATCATGTCCGCAGGACGGATTCCTAGAATCGAGCAGGTGAGCAAGGCAGAGCGGAAGTGTAGTACCCTCAGTGCTGAAGACCATGTGCCAGGTCTCGCCAGGGGCGTCATCACCGGTGATCTTGGTGTTGAGGAGGCACCGCCCGATGTAAGGATTCTTGGGCTTGAACTTGTTGACGACGACCCCTTCCTCATTCTTCTTGGAGATCTTCTCGACCTTGGCAGGCGCCTCGGTAGCCACCTGAGCCCTCACGACCATAATCCTGGGCAGGGCCCCTGCATCCTTCACCTGGACAGCCCCCTGCTGAAGCGGGAAGGGGGCCTTTCTAGGGATGATCCGATAGGAAACAGGGGAGGGGGAGGCTCTGGAATGGAGGGAGGTGGAGCCGGAGGAGGGGAGGGAGACGGAGGCGGTGACTGCCGCGGCCGAGGTAGCCATAGCCGTTAGGACGTCCTAGGACTAGGAGGACAATGGAATGCCGGTGGGAGAGGGAGGATTGGCTTTGGGGTGAGTGTTGTGCGGATTGGCAATTTTGGGTGGAGGAGAGTAGTAGTAGTGGTAATGATCACAATCACATGTCCCTCCTATTTTTTTTTTTCTTCCTGTCCGGATAAGTCTCTTGTCTGTCGATGGAAATGTAATAAAATATGTGATTTTTTTTTTAATTCGATTCGTTATTGGGCCTGGAGTTAACTCTTGCACAAACCTTAATGGGCCCCCAACACCAGAACCGGGCCTCCCTTCTTCTTCGGGTGGTGGTGACATTCAAAGTTCAAACCTCGAGTTAAGAAAAGGTTCATTCATTAATATTACTTACTACTTTGATGACGTACAATCAACATGACAAGAGGGCTAAAATCTTCGATTAGGACATGGAGTGTTATCATCATCACCTGGTACGAATACGGACAGAGGAGCATGTACAGTTGCGTCATCACTCACACCTACAATCTTTTTTTGTCCTTGTAAAATAATAAAAAGACAACGTTGTTATTTCGCCACCCTTTTTTGTCTGAATCCAACCCGATCGGCAAATACGGCATTTCTAGGTCGGCAAAATGCCGCCCGGGAGAGCTTTGTTGCTTTTCTCATGCGGATTTTAGGGTGAAAGTACGCCCAAGTTGTCGTTCCAAAATCAGAGATAGGATTAGGAGCACCTTTCGATTTGAACCCCACCAACTAAGAAGGTGGGGGGAGGGCACGTGCGTGTCCTAAGATGGAGATGCTGGATAGCTGGGGCATACATATTATAATAAAATAAAACAACAACATAGAAGAAAGAAGCAGTTCCTAATCATAAAAGCAGTTCTGTTTCTTTCCTTTTTTTTAAGGTTGTTGCTGTTGGGTTGACTTTTATATCCCCCAATGACAATAACAAACACAACACTAATGATATATGATGTTATAGCAAGCAGCCGGTATGTTCAAAGTCGCTACTTTTAGAACCAACGAACGATTTCTGAAAACTGGCGCCATGTTTTATTTTGTAAAAATGTTTTTTTTTTACAACTAACCATCCTTACCCACTGGGCGCGGGGCATCATTATACAGCACGAGGGCAAATATTACAATAAAAAAAAAAAAGGTCGGACTCTCGGACATCCTCAGCGGAACATCATCATCCCTCTCGATCCTCTGGACTGGTATAGCTCAAGCTTGCTCTTGGCCTCCACCAGCAACCCCTCCATCGCCTCCTCCTGCACCATGTGCCCTTGCTTCGACGCCCATTCTAGCACCGTGAGAGCCTCCACCCGTGCCAGATCCTCGCTGTCTGGGACATGCTTCGCCACGTAGCAGAGCAGGGTGAGGGCCTGGGTCTGGGCTACCTGCTCCCCTAGGTACACCAGTTGCACCAGGTGCTTCGCTCCCCCTGCCTCCAGGATCGCCCTCGAGTGGTCCAGGTGGAGGTAATTCTCTGTGCAGGCGAACTTGGTGAGCGCCAGGCAGGCCTCCCGTGACACCTCTGTTTCCCTGTCGTCGAGGAGGCGGACGAGGGGCGCGATCATCCGGGTTTCCGTGGCCTTGAATGTCCGGGCGAGGTTCCCCACTGCCTTTACGCACGGGACGAGGAGCTCCGAGTCCGCCTTGTTGATGATCATGAGGACCTGCTCGACTACAGCCTTGCACGCGGGAGAGTTGGGCTTGAATGCAGACCGCCTTAGGTCCGCGTCCTTCTCGGCCACCGTGGTGATTTCCATCAGGGCCATTGCGGAGTTGTACCGCACCTCCTCGGATCCCTTCTCGAGGAGGAGGGCAAAGCACAGTAGAGCTCTCGATTCCGTGATGCTGCGGCAGATCAATGAGTTCCCCTTCGCGAGATGCCAGAGGGCTCTGGCGGCCATCGCCTTCATTCTCGCCTTGGTCGCCGGATCCTCAAGTTCTCTGCCTTTCAGGTTAACTCCACTGATCGAATTGCTCGAGTGGTGCCTGGCGTGCCCGGGGACCGTCCCGATCAGGTTATGGCTTTGCCTAGCCGGTGTGCTATTGCCATTCGTGCCGTCCTCGTGGACAACACCACTGCTCGTCTTCTTGGCATTGTTCAATGCCATCGTGTGAACTACCACATTGTGAATCTGATTGGCCCTGTCGTTGCCCAGTGGGTGAGGTACCAGCCGGCTGTCCTCGTGATGGTCAACCACGCTGAGCTTCCCGTTAACTTCCATGTCCAGGCTAGGGTTGACCTCGTTCTTAGCGCTGCTAGCGAGGACAACTGCGTGCATGGACGTGGCCTTGATCCCGGACACGGCATACTTGCTGTGTTCCTGGACCGTCTCGAACGCGAGGTGCCCCACAAGTAGCCTCACAACGTTGTGCTGGGCGAACACCTCCTGGCACTTCCACCGGCTCCCCCTCACGATCTCAGCGACCGCCCGGGCGGCCTCCGCCTGGACCTTCATGGGAGCATCCTTAAGCACCTTGGTGAGGACCGCGGGTGCACCGGCGCGGATGATCTCCTCGACGCTCTCCGGATCACGGCTGAGCAGGCTGATGGCAAGGGCCGCGTTCTCCTGGGCCTCAGGAAAGGTACCTTCCTTGAGTAGCCGGAGGAGAGGGCCGACGCCGCCCTCCTCGATGATGAGCTTGCCGTATCTTTCATTGTCGCGGGCGAGGGACGCGAGGGAAGCGGCGCCTTCGGACTTTTCCTCAGGGGATCCGGTGTGGAGGACCGAGATCTGTTCCCAGATGAGGCAGAGGATGGGCTCGTTGGCAGCAATCGGCGGGAGACCCCCGCCGCCGCCGGAGGAGGGGTTATTCTCTGGGGAAAGCAAGCGGAGGAGCCAGAGGAGATCCGCGAGGGAGGAGTCAAGGAGGGAGGCGCACTTGCGGAAGGAGGAGGAGGAGGAGGGGAGGAGGGAGAGCAGGAGAACCTGGCGCTTGTTGGGTCGGCACTTGAGGGCGAGGGAGAGGGTCTTGGCGAGGGCGAGGGAGGCGTCGTCGAGGATACGGCGGGCGGGGCGGTCGTAGAGGTCGGAGCCTGAGCGGGCGGCCTGGCGGAGGAGGGAGGAGAGTCGGTCTGCCCGGGACTTGAGGTCAGCGCAGTCTTGCTTGAAGGAGGTGGCCTCGTCAAGGGCCTTGACCAGCTGGTCTGCCAGCTGGATGGACTTCGCCAGCATCTGCTTTACAGCGTCTCCCATGGCGTCGTCTCTCTCCAAACCACCCACCGGATAGGGTGGAGGAAGGAAGGGGTGGATGGGAGGGAACTGTGCCGGGGGGACGGAGGAGGAAGGAATGAATTCCCAAAAGCCTGAAGACTGATGCCAAAGAAGACCCGGTTTTCTGTTTCCTTACATCCTCTCCTCTCCTCGTTCTTTTATTCTCGTACACAATTCATGTTTTCTTACATTTAACGTCCCCAACCGTCGCCATCCATCCATCCTTTAATAATCATCTTATTTCAAAACTTTATAATCATCTCTCTATATGTGCATATGGAACGGAAAATGCAAGATGCATTGGGATTGCCTTCTGAATTTTTTTTCTTTTTTTTTTAATATTAGAAAAAGGGCGATTAGGATTAAATGGGAGAGAACAATCCACGTAAGGGATTGGAACATGCGATGCAGTGTGTACATATGAGGGCAAATGTCACAGCTGGAATGGGGATAGCTCTGTATCATTTATGGCGACGTTTCCATGGCTCCTCCGGAATCTTCACAAGATTTAATTATACATGTAATTCGAGAAGTATCGGATTAAGTACTAAATGGCATGAAAAACTTACGCATGCAAAACAGCCAAGAGAATATATGGAAGAAGGATATTCACCAGATTTGAGGATCCGCATTGCAACCAACGATGCTTCCTCTTGTTTTCTCACTTGGCTCGGGTAATAATTCCATCTACCGGGGTACATTTACCAACAGACAGTCGCTCGACATGATATTTGCGTTGTCTTCATGTCCGGACGGAGTTCTTTTAACCCGTTGCTCTTGTCGAATGCGTAACAAGATGGGAGGAAATAGCCAAGCATTTAGTTTAGTTTAGGTTAGGGATCCAAAATGGGATAAGAAAAACGCAGAAGGAATTAAATGGGATGATTGGGAATGAAACTTCTTGATTGTACTTTTCGTATGTTGCGTGAAGAAGCTTCCCTCCCCAGTTTGTTATTCGCATATTCCCCAACTTGTAAAAGACACAAAGTACAATGGTATAAAACAATATACGACTTGGGTTTGGCCCCTCTTCTGTGATCAACAGTTTAAGGGGAAGTGCCCTTCAAATATTACCATCATTTACAACTTTTTTTTTTTTTAAAAAAAAAGATTTCCTGTTCCCAATCAACTGAGGAGGGGAAATCACAAAGAATGCCAAGTGCCCACGGTCTGAAGTAGTAGGAAAGGGGGGGTTCTGGTCGATACATCGGAGGAGGATAGGATGTCTCTCATCATGTGAATAAGGAAGGAGTGGTTCTGATCTAACGATGCCCATGCACGACATGCACTTGTCCATCTCATCTCATCTATGCTCAATGCTGGCGGACTCTCTTTTTCAGTCCCATCGCTTACTTTAGAATTCCTTGATCTTTGTATTTGGGTAAGCTGTTGCTTTTATCCCTTCCCTTTTCCCTTGGCTTTCGAACTCTCCTCCCATGATTAGATTATGACCGCGTGCGTTTTCTGTGCATCCATTCGATTTTAGGGGGATCTTCAACCACTGGTTTTCTTGTATGTATTTGGGTTTTAATATTTTGAATTTATAATTTAGTGTTTACGAGTTATTAATTAAATATAGCGTTTTAAAGTGTAAAAGTATTTAACAAGTAACTATATACAGTAATATCAATTTTGCTCTTATCATAATTAAAATAAAAAAAATAAAAAAAAATTAGAACCCTCGTATTAAAATTTGATACATTCCAACCGTAAAATGGAGACTCTCCGTTTCATTTCATTTAGACGTCCAAATATTTGACTATAGTCTCACGACTCATTCAAAACACTAGGAAATTTCTTTTATATATTGTTTGAATTCTTTTGAGTTAAACTAGATGCATCTTAAATAATATAATAATAAAGATTTCGTTAACAATTACCATTAGAACACTTGCTAAGAGATAATATATGTAACATTTTTGTAGGTTATATTTTTTATATTTTATATTAAAAAATTATACTATTATCATTTATCTATCTTAACGAGTGTCTGAAGAAGGTCCAAATAATAACATCATAATAATAAAAAGGTTTTGTTAACGAGCACAGATAAAAGATATAATTAATAAAAAATATTTTAAAATAAAATAAGAAAGAAACTTACTTCGTTTTGGCGTCGAAATTAAAAGGGGGAATAACGAGATAAGTACGAATAATTTTAATGGAAAAAAAAACAACAAATCAATCGAGAGAGACGGGTATCGTCTTCAGTCGGTCCATTTAAAGTTATATCGTCTACGACATTACAAGAGAAAATCGATCGAGAGCCACGTGGAAATAAATTGATAGGATTGGAGGAAGCTTCATGTCGCCGTACCTATCTATCTAATCTAATCTCCCCTTTTTTTTTTTTAATTTCTAAATAAGATAATCGAGGGGGCGTTTCTTGTTTCCGCAAGTAATCCCAATCCCCCGATACATTACAATTTGGACATCCATACGGCCGACGTGCTTGTCCCTGCCTGACAGCTTTCTCTTCTAACATCATTCGATCTAACCGCCGGGGGGTTCCATGATTAAAACAGTCTGGTTTTTATTCTTTATTGTCATCACTATTATTTTATGTGTGGCAATTGGATCCGTCCGAGGAAATTAGGCGTTCGTGTCTTTCCGCGAAGCAACCCCCCCGCGTTGATAAGCGTTTCAAGACACCACCAAAACACCCCGACAAAAAAGAGACTGCCTGAAATGTACGGCCACCTTTCGGATATGCCCCATGCCACCGTAGCCAAAGCTGCTGTCACGTGCTCGAATTTATAAGGAAGGAAGCAACCTCCTCTCAATTATTTGCGTCGGTCCCCCCCGGGTCGAATAGCTGCTGCGTCACGTGCTCTCGACTAGATAAGAAAGCAACCTTGTCCTTCCGGTGATGGCCTCAACCAGCCAACGTCAATAATGGTCCATAACCCTCGGAACAACAAGATTCGTCCTCCCCACTTTTGGCATTCGCCACTGACTGTATCCTTATTCCCCTGTTTAGGAATCGCCACTAAACTCTGCGGATCCCCGTGACCCGGTTCAATCCTTTTGGATTTTCGTCGGGCTTGGCGCGGGACGTGCTGCTTTCTCATGTGAACACTCCCCTGCCGGCCGTCATGTGGATCCCGACGTCCGTACTACTGTCCAGTTGTTTGGTTTTCCCCGGAAGGGGGAGGGGGGTTGCTGCAGTGTGCATGGACCTACGTTATAATTAGCGCCCGCAGTTGGATAACGACGGTGAACGATCATGTGCGACGCAGCAAAACCTTACTCCACTGCTGTTCTTCTCTATCCTGTGCTTTCTTTGAAAAAAATGCTATGATCCAAAACGTACAGCTCAAGACAATCCCGGCTACGTTATATACATAATTCGAATAATAACATACATTTAATAAGCCATAATTTAGAAGGTTTACGTTTTGAAATACGAGATTCTCAAACGCTATCTTTCTTTAAAATATCAATCCACTCGACGTGTAGATAAGAGTTCTTCCATAATATTTATTTCGAAATCCTTAATTTTTACCCGATCTGCCGTTCAAATTTTAAGTCATCCTTTTTCCAATTTGCTTTTATAGCTGCTTCACAGACTAAGCAAAATTCTTTTCCTTTTTTTATCAATAAGACCCAAAAAAAAAAAATTTAAGCATACCCTTCACCTCAGTCGTGTTAATTAATTTTTAAAATATAATTAATTTTAATTTAATCGATAAATATTATCTATGTATATTTAAAATCATTAATATCTCAATTAATGGTCATGACATGAACTCAATAATCTAAAAGTATTATAAATCATATTTTGACTCACACTAGTCTTATTACGCTTTGTTGGACACCCAATAACCATATTTCTCAATTAAAGATCGCTTTTAGCAGTAAAGTGTATAATTCTACACATATAATAAATAAAGTATTAAGTCAAGAAATTAATTACACATGTTTAATAAGAAAAATGATGATGGTTTTCTTTGTTAGCGGGTCCATTCAGTATACCTTTAAACTTGAATAATATTCATCTATCGATCTAACTTGTTCGCCTTTCCATGGAACCGTTGATCCGATATATGCGCCCCACGGCCCTCTTGTGGCTGAACTTTCCGGGCTTCCTGAAATGTCAGTTGTGTCGAGTTGATTGTGGATGTTTAGGCATTAACTAGCTTTTGCGAGATACTTCCCCGCTGCAACCGGGTCCATTGCACACATACATGTCCCTTGTGCACGTAACATGCCCATGTGATCTGCAGTTAATATCACGATCGTCCAAATGAAATCACCGTCGGTAATCTGCAAATAATGCTGATAACAATGGCGATTGCTGGAAGTCGTAGCGACAGAAGCAGTAGAGGATCAGGGCAATGAAAACTAGTGTTGAATAATTTGAAACAAACACAGAACCCGCTTTATTTTCATTTCATGGTATTGTGCAAAAGGACAGAAGATATCAACAAATGCGAAATTGCTTCGACCCCCTTGGGCCGTCTTGCCAGTTATAGTGGCGATGGCTAACGGCCAGTTTCAGACATGGCACGCTGTAGCTGATCATCCAATTACAATATCGGCACCAACAACGGTCTCTCTCCTCATGATCTGAATGGGGAAGTGATACAACATGCCGGGCCAACGATAGGTGCGGTTGAACTGTGTCCTCCCGAAGATGTTTAAGCGAAAGGAGAAGGTCCAGAAAACGTTCGGAGGGCTTTCTTGAATGCCCAGGTCATCTTCCTTGGACCAGCAACGTACCACCGACGTCACACGTTGTTGTAGATGTACACGAGGTTCTCCGGGACTTAAAATCGGAAGCGTAATTTGGAAGGAGAACCATGGGTACAATCACGATCACAGCAAAGAGCTTGATTGATGATGAAGTCTGATTAAGCTGTTTACCCAGGACAAAAACAAGCACGTGGAACCGAAAGAAGAGGGCAAGACGAGAGTTCGTCGTCGTCAAAAGCTCTCCAAGACAACGCTTGTCGAGTAGTGTCGGTGATATTCCGAAATCTGGTAAATGAGGGGGTTTGGTTATTTCTTCTGTTAAGTGCCGTGGCTCCTTGGTGAATTTTTGGTTTTTGAGAGGCAAAATATACACTCCCTTAATTTTAGTTCAACTCTTGTTTATTATATAAGTTTATTATTAATTTTTATTTTATTATTAATTTTAATCAATTTTTTATTTAACGAAAAACAAATAAGATTTTAATATAACCCGACACGTATTTTATAATAGTGAATTTCATGAAAATATATAACAAAATAAATTAGAATTAAAATTAAAAATTAACTCAATATTTTAAATTTTTCAAGAAAAAAAAGAAAGAAAAGTTCCCAAAAACATATACTCCTACTTTTCTGTGGATTTATCCATGCAAAGCCCAAACAGAGGCGAGCCCATTGCAGGACAAAAACAAGCACGTGGAACCGAAAGAAGAGGGCAAGACGAGAGTTCGTCGTCGTCAAAAGCTCTCCAAGACAACGCTTGTCGAGTAGTGTCGGTGATATTCCGAAATCTGGTAAATGAGGGAGTTTGGTTATTTCTTCTGTTAAATGCCGTGTCTCCTTCATTTTAGTTCATCTTATTTCACGGTTAACTTAGTTTTTTAATTTTTTATTAATTGTAAAAGTCAAACGATACTTTAACATAGTCTCACACTATAATAGTAAATTCAATTATTATGAAAATTAAAAGTTGAGTGGATACTTTAGATTTTCCGAGAAAAAAAGAAAGAAAAGTCCCTGAAAACATATACTCCTACTTCTCTGTGGGATTTATCCATAGCACAAACAGAGGCGAGCCCCTTGCTGGAAAAAGAGGAATCCAACTCTAATTCCGATAACCCCCAACCCCCCCTCCTTCCAATTCTCCGAGTAAGCAAAAATGGTCTCGAAAGGAATAGTATTCAACTGCTAATAAAAGGGAAACCAGTCCCATGAAAAAAATACGTATATATCTACTGGACATGGAAGTTCCCTCTCAGTTGAAATGTCTTATTATGCTAAAGAAATGTACATACTAGCATCAATTATGACGTGCCCCCCGCCACTTAACGGGAAGTGTCTTATTGTTTCTCATCCCTTTGGAATGTATAACTACCACCCTGATGCACGTTTCCTCACAAAAGTTCTATGATCATTATTCTTTTCCCCCTCTTTTTAGGATGGACATAGTTTTCCTTTGGGAATTAGTCTCTGTCTCTTGTCTGAAGGGCAGTCATGCCCATGACCTTCTCCTGCTCGGTGAGTGCGTGGCGGAAATGGCAACGGTGGCCATAGGGGCAGAGATCACCGGCGAGGACCATGTGACAGACCTCAGTCTTGTACCTGGGATGGCGGATGACTGGTCGGAGTTCTTTTATACCATGAGCAAACTGACAGTGGTCCCGATAGGGGCAGGTCCCTGTCTCTTGCCATTTGTTGCACAGCTCTGTCTTGAACATGCCTTGATTGTACACCTCTAACTCGAGCGGCGACTCCTCATTCTTCCCTCCACGCAGATACAACTTTTGCTGCTTAATGCACGCACAAATCATGAAGGGGATTAAGCATTGCATGACAAGAACATTGACGAATTGGAGAGCACATACAGCTGGGCAATCCCGTAAAGATCAGCACATGTGAGGATGGAATGAATCTCTTAGCAATCTCAAACATTTGATAAATATTGATAATAGGATATTTGCTACCAACAAGGACCTCAGCAAATTCTAATGAGGGTCCACTCCCTCCATCTCGTGAGTTCTAATCAAAACCCACACAGTCATCATTCAACAATTGCTTTGACATTAGTGAACTAAGCTAACAGCAGACATGTCGGAATAAAGTAACTTCAAACTTAAGCAATCTATCTACTCTATCTTATATTCATGGATTATGATTGCTTGATTATTCGTCAGCAGCTTAGAAATTTCCCTGGCGGATTTCAATAAACAGACAAAAACAGGTGGATTGAGACAGATTTGTTCATCATGTTCATAATAGAAGCAGCAATACGATCTGAACAGCGGGTATCTTGTCTAAACAACATAAAGCAATAAGATATACCTTTCCGGTGTTAGAAGAACTCCCCGCCTTGGCATGACCCTTCCCTAAAGCGACTGCAGAATTTCCTTCTCCCTGATTCGGACCATTCGAGCCCTTCAAAAACCCAGTGGACCTAACAGAAATGCTCTTTGGAAGTGCCATTCTGTCCACATCAGAACCCTCCATCACACTGGTCGGGCTCTCGTTGCTGTTCCCATCTTGCTCAACTTCGTTCTCTGCAATACACAGCCTTCTGTACCTGTTCGCCAAATCAAAACCAGCCACAGTTGCTGCAGCATCTCCATAGTTTATGTCATCCGCTCCCTGTGGTTGGGAAGGGTTGTTCCTGTGTGATTGAACAAGGAGATAGAGGCGGCAGTTGATGGCATGGAGTTCTGAATTCTCTTGACGGAGTGATGCCACTTCCTCGGCCACGCTGTGGAGATGGGAGAGGCAGAGGGCATGATGATTTATGAGATCTTGCTGTTGTGATGTCCAGCATGGCCTCGATGGTGTCAATGTCGAGGTTATCTCTGTTGCAGCAAGGACTGGGGTAGCTATCGAGTTATAAGGAACAAGGGATTCTGCGTTGGAAAGAGAGTTTGTTGCATTGTCATCTAGGAGGAGTTGGAGGCCGCTGACATTATTGGCAAGTGGTGCAGCAGTGGCAACTGCAAGGACAGTGGCCAAATCACCACAGTAGGCCTCAACAGCTGCTTTGGTGTGACATTCCCCTTGCATCTCCACTCTTCCTGGCGAACTGCGCTGCAATGGACACAAACAGAAGAATGATCTTATTACCATCCCTAGTCACTCACTACAAGCATATTTTGAAGATCTTAGGACAGCCAAAACAAAGAAAGATTGTCCAGTCAATTAAAGGTAAACCACAACATTCCACACAGAAATAAACACATTTCGTTCCTATTTGATGCAGTCAGAGCAATGGCTGAGCTGCACTTGATCATCAAGCAAGTCTAGCATCACGCATTTCACAGTCGCAGAATATTTTCATGTAAAGACTGAAGTACTCCTGAGCATCAAGCGTCCCTCACATTAGACATTTCACTATCGTTCAATATTGTCCAACGTCAATGTAAAGAACAAAGTCGCCAACTCGCAATAAGATCACAAGAACCAGAAATTCCAAACATTTATCACTCAAGCTTCATCCGCCCAAAAGTCAAACTTCGCATAGCAAAATTTTTCAAATTGCTCGTGACACTTCAACAATAATCTCAAGGACAGAGTAAGTAGCACGACAGCCATCAAACAAACCAGGAAAATGAAGCGTCCAGCAACACTTCATCAAGCTTAGCAGGACCTAAACATCACGCTCAGTCATCCACAATTGCCTCAGAAGATCAGCCTTAGAGCAGAGAAAACTCGCTGAAAACTACTGAGGTAGTCGCACCGGTTGAGCAGGATCGAAACCTCACCCCGAACGAGAAGGATCCTAAGGACGACGCACGGCTGGTCAGGCTCCGATCGTGAAAGCAGAAAGGGCGGAGGTCGTTCGAAGAGGAGGAGTTTTGTAGGGGAATGGAGGAAGGAAGAGTTAGTTAGGGTGGAGTTAGAGCACAAGCTCAAGGCTGAGGGGGAGGACGACCGACTTAAGTAGACGGTTGTAACAGAATCCCCCTCTCGTATGATTTTACGCTATTACCCTCCCCAGTGTCTGGGGCCTGGGGGGCGTTTCGGACATTTAACTTGCTGGGTCCCTACAGCTGTTAGAGGCTTGGTTTTGAAGGGTTTGATTTGTTAAGCAAAAAATTAGACTGGTTTTAAATTTGGGTTTGCTTCTTAATTACAATACCTTGGTTGCTTGACATTGATTGCTCCCATAACAAGTCTGGGAGATAATTAGGACACAAGCATTCGGACGACAAGGAAGAAAACACAAGTTTTATGTCCATTTGCTCCTTTCTTTCTGATCTCATGGACTAAGGAACCTCCTTCGTGAGGCCTAAATTTACAGAGGGGAACAACACAGCCTCGTCCGCGGGCAGTTCACTCGTACACACACGACCACGCTCACCAGTTCTATTTTACACACGCTGCGGCATCCAGCAGAACCGCCTCACGGGATTGTATCAGCTTCTCCTGTACCCTTTTCGTTGTGCTTCTCAAGCTCTTCGCTGTACCTCCCCCATTTTTCGGGATTATGGGACCTAGGTTCCTGTCTTAAACCCCAATCTAGACATAAGAACCAACCGACCATAAAGAATGTCGGGTACAATCTACATTCTCCGAGGGTCTCGCCGGGTTGATGGGCTAGGCAAATTAGGCGAGTCCATGCTCGCAGTCCTCAACAGTCTTCTGAATTCTAGTAAACTTATCTTTCCATCCTTGTCGATGTCGGCTTCCTCTAGTAGTGGCTCGATGGAACCCCTCAATCCCGTGTGCTGCAAGGTTAGGAAGGACGCAGTCAGCATAAACTTTCGTAATGGTATTGCCTGATGAATGGATGAGAACCGTTAACTAACCAGTCTGAGTTCTTCTGGAGTTATGTATCCATCTTTGTCGATGTCGAATTTGTCAAATGCAGCCTGGGATCTCTGTTCCCACTTTTCTGAGTCATGCTCCTTCAATTGATGAACATGAAGCGTCGCTGCAACAAACTCGGTGAAATCCACCATGCCATCTGTGTTGCCATCGATCTGCATTTCCATATGAGATAGACGCAGAACATTTACCACTCCTGATGGCCGAAGGAAATGGAAGGATAAACAGAGACTAAGTCCATACTGCTCGAAGAATTTCTTGAACGCGTGAATCCCTCAACTTCCAAGGAACATCTTTTGCAAGTGCCTGCAGTCAACAAACAACACATGCAAGGATGAGAAACTAGGTCCCATCTGTTTAAATGTTCATCTAATAATTAATAATACCCAGAAATGAATATGGCTTATGCATATCGACCTGTCTCATTTCTTCGAGGCTGATTGAACCATTTTTATCTACGTCAATCGCAGCAAATTGATCCTTCAGATCAGCAATTTCCTCTTCGTCAAGCGTGCTAGCGAGGGCCTGAAGTCGAACATGAAAATCCAATGGAATGAAGTTGTTATTGTTGTCTCCTGGTTCCAACTACATCATAAAATAGTGTTGCCCAAAAATAAGAAACCATTGCAACAGATAAAACTTACCCTCAAAGCTAACTGTTTCAAGCGACTATATTTCACAAATTGCCTCATGTTATGCAATACCGAAATATCGATCGGGATCTCCAACGCATTTCCTCCTTCTCTAACCCAAGGATGAGCTGAAAGTTTAAGACATTTTTGCAGTCAACCCAAGCAATACAGCAAAATGTTTTCTTACTGAGGAAGAAATCAAACTCAAGCTGTCTATCTTTCCGAGTGCTTAATCAATGAAATGGAAGAATCAGGAAAATTGTAATAAAGCCGCTCCGAATTAGTTAATTAATTCTGTTAAAACTCAATGTATTCCTTGTACACAAAGAAGTCTTCCGGCCTTCATGAGAAAACTAAGAGACTTACAAAGGGCCTGTGCAGCAGTCAGCCTTGCCCGAGGATCTTTCACTAGCAACTTCTTCACGAAATCTTTAGCACTGTTGCTTATGGTGGGCCATGGTCTACGACGAAAATCAGGGTTTTTCTTTAGAACCTGCCGAAGCATACAGTCCACCAAACATTTTAAAACGCTAGTTGAGCAGGACTATTGGTCAAAGTTTGATCGTGCCAGCATCTAGTTGAGCGATCCATCAACCATGGGCAACACTACTCTACATTCATGGAGCGAAAAGAAATTCCTTGTTGTTCAATCTTACCTCCCTAAATATGCCATCTTCAGTTTTATCCCAGAATGGACGCCTCCCACAAAGTAAGATGTAGGTAATGACACCAATACTCCACACATCTGATTCTGGCCCTGACTTGCGTTTTAGGACCTCTGGAGCAACATAGTAGGCACTTCCAACGATATCATGGAACTTTGCTCCTACATTCAGTGGACAGAAACGATTCAACAATCATGTAGGAAACAATAAGGAAGCTAGAAATTTCAAGGAATAACATTCATAGGCAACAAGGATGTGAAACATTGGTTGTGAGATCAAGTCAATAAAAAGACAGTGGAATTTAGGTGATAAGGGAAAACATGTGAATTGACGGCCGGGAATTATGAACCCCCCCTCTCTCCTAAAGGACAAAAAAGAATATGGCAATGATTGCAGTGAAGATCAAAGAAGATCCAGGTCCTTGGATTAATAAAACGCTGAAATGAGATTCCCTTGCTGATGCCAGCAAAGAAATAAGAGGCCAGCAAACAGAAGAAAATTAACTTGCCTGCCTTAATGAAGTCCGACAAGCCAAAATCTGTGGCCTTGAGGGGAGAATCTTCTTTGGTTGATTTAAAAAGGAAATTCTACATCCAGACAGATCATGGTGATAGATAAAGATGGTATAGATGCCAAGAAGAGACCATTCAGAATTGCTATTACCATACCTCTGGCTTCATATCACGATGCACCAAACCATGTAAGTGACATTCTGCAGCAACTTTGAGCATCTGACGAACAACTACAGCTGCATCTTTCTCAGAGTAACGGCTGTCTTTCCTGTCAAGAAATATCAAGCGAAATTTCTTATTGTTTGTCACTGTATGCAGTCTAAATCTTTCATAGTTCATAAAGTGGCCACATTTAATATCTTACTTGGCCAGTATCCTGTCGAGTAGCTCCCCACCCTCACACAACCTGACCAACAAAAACAGTGAAAAAGTACTTCTTAAAACTTATTCAAGCCAAGAAAGAAACAATACTTGCTGGCATCAAGTAATACCACAAAAAGCAGAGCTTTTTTCTGAAATAGAAACTTACTCCATGATTATATATACATAAGAGTCATCCTCAAAAGCATTGTAAAATTGAACGACGTTTTCATGGCCTGCTAAAGCTCTCAGAATCCTAACCTCTCTCTTTACATCTTCAACTGCAACAGGAAGTACCATCTGAAAGAAACAGTGAAGAGGATAATGGGTCACTGAGATCAATTCCTGACATGAAAAATCCAATCTAACACCGTCATTCCTACCAAAGTTACTACAAAACGGGGCATAGCGCCTGCACAAGCCGGGAAAAAAAGAAATGGAAACACACAAGCCAACCAAGACGCCAACGAGATCCTCATAAAATACCAAGATGGGTACCCCCGATCTTTCGAAGGTGATAATACATGTAAATGGTAAGCCCAGATAGTCCGACAACCACAGATCAAACGTCATTCGAGATGTAAGTCAAAGGCATGAGACTGTCTCGAGATCACTTAAAGATAGCATCCTTTAAAGCCCAAAAAACATGTCATAAAGAAGCTTTCAAATTTCCATCCTGACTAGAACCCGAAAAAGGCCATCTAAAAGCAAACTCAAATATGCAAAAATAATGCCCAAAAGATAACTTTCACTAACAAAGATCAAATCATCCTTCCATCTCTAACTATGACCCCCTAATGACTTGACCACTATGAATGTTCGAGTTCACAAATCCACATTAAATTCAGATGCAATAGCTACAGGGTAGAAGTGGTACTATTCCGACATAACTTAAAACTGAAGATTGGGAGGGGAGATTTAAGCTGGACATGTTCTCTCCTGCTAAGATTACATTCCAGGTCAAAGGCTCCGACAAACTTCACTGCATTGCTTCCATAAACGGCAACAATCAAATTTACCAACATCCACGCCCGAAAGAGAAAATGATAAACAACGGCAGCTACCATAAAAAAGAAAGACCACTCTACCTTGTTCTTCTCAATCCTCTTAACGGCCACGCGATCTCCGGTCTCCTTATCCGTAGCGACGTACGTGTACCCGAACTGTCCGTGCCCCAAAAGCTTCCCGATCGAGTACCTCTGATCGAAATCCTTGTCGTAGCCGAAATCCGTCTTCTTACCGCAAGGCACCGCTCCTCCTCCGCCAACGCCTGGCCTCCTCCTCCGATTACCACCGGCATCCTGGTCATTCCGGTCATCTATACCGTCCCGGGGGAGTTTCTTCCTACCATCGTCGACGTCCTTACGCCTGTGCCGATCATCCAGCGGGGAGTTAACCTTGGTAGTTGTGGTGACCTTGGTGGTGGAGATGCAAACGCCCATTATCCCCCTCCCCCCTCCGTTTCCGAACTCTTCCTGAATCCGAGGGAACCGCGACGTGGGTTTGTCGAAGAGGGATGCGGAGCCAGAGGTGGGCCGTAATAAAGAGAGCCAACTTGGACGAATTTTCTTTCTTATCTTTATACAAAATATCAATTTATGAAATGATAGTATAAAAACAATATTAGAAACTTCAGGGTTTTTATTTTAAGATTTTAATGGTCATTAAATGTTGAAGCCCTCGACCATTGTTGTCAATTCAATACTATAAAGAATATATAAAATAACAAAAGCGGGTAATAAGTTGGTTATGAAACTACCGCTAGGGAATGAGGTAGTGGAATAAGATAATGGTCCATTATACGTAGATTAGACTACGTTAAAGTCACGTTTAATTTTCGTATTAAATCATAAAAGAAAGTTCATATAAAGTCGAGTATGTGAACACATATTTTTTTCTAACTTTTGTTATTTCTTTTAATCTGTTTGAAGATCAATTTAATTCAATTCAATGCAATTGTTTATCAATGAAATTGGAGACAAAAGATTCAGGAGTCAATTTTGACAGAGTTGGCGAACTAAACACCCCCCCCCCCCCCCCCCCAAAACCCTAATTATTGACATGACTCGGTCTGTTCTTCGCTTCTTTCTTCGGGAAGGGTGGGGGGGTTCAAATGGGGTTGCCCTTGTGAGAACATGGCAATACTTGTATCTAGAAGAAGAGAATTCGAAGATGTCCTCGTCAAGTTTCGTCACCATCTTCGTTTCATTATCTCTCTCCAGTGACGACGATCTTCAAGTTACTATTGCTTGCAAGACTTTGTTGTCCGATTGGTGATGAAATTTAAATTTGCATATGTTCATTTCTCAAACTCGGCTAAAAAAATCGAACCTTCTTCCCTGCATGGCTAATGGATTTCGGAATGAGACGAGTAAGGTTAGGATATTGGGGTTCAAACATGTTATGGATGATTGAGAGAGGTGTGGATAGGACAGGGCAACATGGAAGGATTGAGGTTGACGAGTCCAGTCTTCTTTGTATGGATAGCTAGCTGGCGGCCTTCTTCAGATTAAATTATTGATAAGGGATTTGGATCTGATGTGGTTGTTGTGATCCATGTGAATCACTAGGATGGGATCCCAAAAGCCACCTCAACTTTCATCGTTGTAACAATTTTTTGGTCTATCGTGAACAACGTTAGGTGACACGCTGACGTGACGTTAGCTGACGAACATGCTGCTTCATCCTCCTCGACAAAAACCCTAGCGAGAAAGTACGACGGGGAAGCCAACCAAACCACCGTCTCTGGGATGAGCTCGCTGTCGACCCCATGATCAACAACCAAGAAAATCCCCAATCACGGCGTTCTTAATACAGATATCCGCCCTGGTCGCGGTGGCGTCCATGTCCCAATATTTTTAATATCTAACCATTAAAAGATCTCAAAACTTACATAGGAGTGATTTGATCTGACCGTGGGCGTGTCATTGTTACGACCCCCGAAAGGTATTAAGTCCTTATAGAAGAAAGAAGACGTGGTGGCGGGTCGCTCTCCCCGTGACTTTCCTCCGGGCAGAACAGATTTCGATTTCAATTACGTCCCCCTCCATCAAACCATGAAAATCTTATTACACACACCCTCACAAAGCTTCTGGCTACTTCCTTTCTGCTCATCCTCTTCGCTTTCCACTTTTCTCAGTCTCTGGCCCAGCCCCCGTTAAAACTCGGGCGTTAGCTTTTGCTTTGATTTTTGGTAGGATATGCTTGATATGTTATAAATGCGTGTGTTTTCGGATGTTCCGCCCGTTTTTGGGCGTCAAGTCTGGATCATCGTCATTACCGTCACCAAGTACTGTGTCCCAGCCCCAAAAACCTTCAACCACCTTGCGGTCCATTAGATTGCACAGCCGAGTGCAGGAGGAGGTGATCCAAGACTAAGAGTTGTTAAAACTATATAACGCAAACCTGACGTAATATCTTAAACTTTAAGGTCACACGCTAAGATTTTTATACGTTATCAGAACGGTCTTGTGTTCAAATCCCGCCTCCTAGCATTGAACCAAATATATAATCAAACCTCACCATTAAGGTTTCTATAAGAGTAACCCCCCGCCATTCAAGAACGACATAAGTGTAGTCCCACTTCCGATATAAGTCCCCAGTTTCCGTTTCATTCTGGGTTTGGTTCCTGTTTATTGTTTCAATTCCCCGTCGGTTTAATTTCTCCTGGGCATCAGATCTGCTTGTTGTAATTTTTGTTCTTTTTTAGGTGGCGGTCATTCCTCTGTCAAGCATGGACCTCGGTCGGTAACATCTGAAGGCCTTTATTACAACGATTATTTAAGACAATGAAACATTTTAATCCATATTATCTCATCTGGGAATTCTAAACAGATTTATCATAATGAAAATCAAATAAGTTTTTTTTTTTAAATTTATCATGGGGTTACCCATTAACAGAACCCAAAATATGAAGCCCGTAATCAATCTGGCCCTTAAAAGCCCATTAAGGGGCTGGCCCTGGACACGTGTCGCAAGTATCCTTATCCCCCCCAGGGAACCAAAACGGGATGTCTCGCCAACGGCTAGTTATTTTCTCTCCTCCACCCAACGGTCACTTTCTCGCCTTTGGGAAGCCGATCGGTTCTTTAAAAAGCTCCTCCACTTTCCCCTTCCCCTTGGCCGCTCTCGGACCAATCTATCAGTTAATCGGATCCCACTCTCTCCTCCTATTCCCCCTTTCCCTATTCTCTCTCGTCCTTCCCTCACCGATGGAGACCCCGTGTTCCGCGAGGAGAGTCACCCGCTACCAGATTGCCACAGCTGCCGCCGCAGCCGCCGCCACCTCCGCCACCTCCGCCTCTGCTAGCAGCAACAAGAACAATCCCAATCTTTCTTCCGGTAACCCTTCTTTCCTTCACTTTCGGTTTCGATTTTCTTTTTTTTATTATTTGTTGACGGGTGGTGATCTTACGTTGAGGGTTTCGATGACAACCCCAGGGAAATGGGAGGATTTGGAGGAAGCTGGTTCGAAGGCGAGACAGGGCGGCGGCAAGCAACAGCAAGAAACCAGATCGGTGCTTCTTGATATTACCAATGATTCCCCAATCGTTGGTCTGGCCGTTGGTAGCCTTAAGACCCCATTGTCCTCCGTCGCCAGAAAGAGAGGCGATGTGGCCAGGGTGAAAAGTACTCCCGGGTCCGGCGAGGCGCTGCTGAGGTCCCAAGTGAAGAACCTTCTTCAGAAGGTTGAGGAAGAAGCGGAAATATCCAAGATTCCGATGGCGGGTAGCGTACCATTCTTCCGCCTTCAAGGTTTGGTGAACGGCTCGCCCTTAGCATCCCTTGCCCCAACCCCTGCGAATACCCCCCAGGTGTCCGATGGATTGTCTGAATCTGATCCCGTTGTTTCCAAGGAACAGTTAACTTCTAAGGTGGGATATTGAATGATTCATTCTCTTGTTCTATCTTTTTTTTTTATTTGAGGGTCATTAAACCTGTTTCTCAAAGGCGGGTTTTCGAATTCCATAGGTGCTAAACGACATCTTCGAGGGAAAGGAGGAAGAAGAGGACAGCGTCAGTGAGTCACAGATCGGTCTCATCACGAGGTCGTTGCTGTTGGATTTCTCTGAGAAATCGGAGTCGTCTCATGACCTGTCAGACTGCACGTCCGGACTGACCTTCCAAGTGGAATACAGTAGCGGTGAGAGCAAAGAGAAGTCGGTGCTGACGGATGAAGACAACGCTTCGCTCTGGTCGATTCAGGTGAACGCAAGCATCACCGACGATGCAGAAGAAGAAATAGCAGATGAGGAAGAGGAGAATGAACATGACGATTACTACGAGGACGACGGGGAACAACAACTGGACTGCGGTTTCGTTGACGAACTGTGCAACGGGATTGAGAACATGTTTATGAACAAGGAGAAAGTAGCTGCAAACTTCAAGGGGAAGCACACGAGGTTCGTGTACGACAGTGATGATGATGAGATTGTAGCTGAAGAAGAGGACAAGGGCATGGCCCAGGGGGTGTCATGAGGCTGAATGGGATGCCGACGCCTCAAGGGAAGAAGAAGAAGAAGAAGAAGAAGAAGTAGATGGATGAGGAAGAGAGAAGCCTTCTCTTTTTCTTTCTGTTTTTGCCTATCAGTTCCGATTCCTTTCGTCTTCATTCAGTTGTATTTTGCCTTTCATCAAGCAGATGAAGGAATGGGAAAATAAGTTCTCTCCAAATTTTATCAGTCTGTCTAATCTTTATTGGGCCTGCCATTACCAACCCGGCCCAACTCTCTCTGAACCGGACCAAACAGACCGACCTCGAGTAACCCCAAACCCCTCTCCCCCTCCCTCATCGTCACCGTCTCCTCGCCGGAGCGCCGCCCACAAAACCGTTGCGATGATGGGCGGTTCGCTAGAGATGTCAATATTTCCTCGTTTGTTTTGTTCGATCGCGTTTCTGATTCTGTTCCCTTATTTTTCGCCTCCGTGAAGGTGCGCCGGATGAGAAGGAGAAGGTCTCTCTTGAGCTCACGGAGGAGATTCTCCAGAGCATGGAAGTCGGGATGACATTCCGCGACTACGTATTATTGATTTTGCTCGTTGTGAAGTTTTGATTCCATTCATGGTTATTGATTTTTTTTTGCATCCTGTTTTGCTTGATTTTCGGCCTTCTGGTTTGTTTGCGCGTGAATGATTTTGCAGAATTGTAGGATTAGTTCGTTGGACTTCCACCGATCGTCGAGCTATCTAGTGACTGCCAGTGATGATGAGTCCATCCGGCTCTATGATGTGTCGAGTGCGACGTAATGGTCCTCTTTCATTCTGCATTAATGGCCATCATCTGTAGGCTGAGTTCAGATGGCGAGGAATGTAGTTGTGAGTTCTTATGTTTGCAGATGCTTGAAGACTATCAATAGTAAAAAATACGGTGTGGATCTCGTTAGTTTTACATCTCATCCGACCACTGTTATATATTCTTCGAAGAATGGTTGGGATGGTATGTTTATCCAGTCCATTGATGAGAGTCATTTTCACATGTTGTCTTAAGGTCTAAAGTTACTCCGAATTGCGTACTTCACAGAGTCATTGCGGTTGTTATCGTTGCACGACAACAAGTATTTGCGCTACTTTAAAGGCCACCATGACAGGTCTTGTTTTTCAGGTTTCCTGTTTCTTGGCTCTAGCTTGAGTGTTAGAGATAATCGTTCGCCTGATTTGGGTTAATTTCCTATTTCACCACAGGGTAGTCTCACTTAGCCTGTGTGCTCGCAAAGAAAGCTTTATTTCTGGTTCCCTCGACCGAACTGTTCTGCTCTGGGACCAAAGAGCTGATAAATGTCAGGTTAGTTGAACGGGTCTTGTCTCGGTATCAAGTAAATACCCATCCTGAGTTGATCCGAGCAATGTCTTGTGCTTTTGCAGGGGCTACTACGCGTACAGGGAAGGCCTGCCACGGCATATGATGATCAAGGCCTCGTCTTTGCTATTGCCTTTGGAGGGTATATCAGAATGTTTGATTCTCGGAAGTATGAAAAGGTTGGTTAGACGTGCATACTGGGGTCGATATTTCTATTCGAGAAATTGTGGAGAAATTTCCTGATAAGCCTAAAACCTTATAGGGTCCTTTCGAAATTTTTGCTGTCGGGGGAGACTTCTCAGATGCAAATGTGGTCAAGTTCAGTAGCGATGGTAGACTTATGCTTCTCACTACCATGGATGGGCATATTCACGTTCTTGATTCATTTCGTGGCACACTGGTCAGAATTTCAAGTTTGTGGTGGTTAAACATTTGTTCCACTGATACATTTACTCACCACTGATACCATTATTGTTGATGTCAGCTATCCACATACAATGTTAAACCTGTTTCCAGTAATTCTACCCTGGAGGCATCCTTTAGCCCCGAAGGCATGTTTGTCGTATCAGGTAAAACTTTGCCCGATGAGATCTCTTTGGGAAAGCTTAGTTCAAGTCAAGTACCCAATTGTTGTACATTTGCATTTCTACAGCCTACTTTCATGGAACTTGATGACAGTTTTGCAGCTTATTAATCTCTTTTCTTGCACATGGTTATGTGCAGGTTCTGGAGATGGCAGCGTTTATGCATGGAGTGTCAGGAGTGGTAAAGAGGTTTGGACCATTCCTACACTCATTCCTCTAGTGAAATTCATAACTTACTCAATTCCTCTACAATTTTTCTTCATGTCATTGATAGAGTATTTGTTCGGGGCACAGGTTGCGAGCTGGATAAGTACTGATACAGAGCCGCCAGTAATCAAATGGGCACCGGGAAACCTAATGTTTGTCACTGGATCTTCAGAACTATCGTTTTGGATCCCGGACCTCTCGAAATTAGGAGCTTATGTTGGAAGAAAATAAACAGACAAGAAAAGAACCAGTTGTAAAATGATTGGACGTTGTCGAAAAGAACTTGTATGTTGTGGTTCGCATTCTTATGCCCAAATATCTTATGGATAGTCTAATCTTCTAGTAGCTAGAAGATGAACAAGCAAAAGTTGTTATTCCTTGGCAGGTACAATCAATCCCAGGGGAAGGTTTGCTATTTGACTCCTTGGTTATTCGGATATATATTCTTGCTAATATCATCTGGGAACTTTTCCCGGAACAAACGTTTAATCAGAATCCCAGGGGACACAATGCTGACATCTTGAGTAATCCTCATTTAGAACTAGCTCAATCAGGCAAGCAACTGAGGGCACCACATTCATCATTATGAACAAGCATAATCCACCACGGCAAGCAACTTAAGGCACCAGACTCCAACAATTTCCAGACGATCCGAGTCAAAACTGCAACCAGATTATGTCAATGGAAAGTAAACATGCAAAATCACATAAAAAAGAACAGAGAGTTTCAATGCCGCAAGAAGCTCTCATCTGTGGATAGATAGGTGAAACAAAAAAAAAAAAAAAAAAAAAAGAAAGGGAAGGGAAGAAACCATCAGAAACCAAAGCTTATCCCCATGAACTTCCAAGGTTCGCATCATGGCTGGGTACTAGAGACCCGCATCACTTGGTTTCTTCCCACCTCCACATCTCATCATGATCTGAACCATTCAAGATAGTAAAAAGAAGCTTAAAATGTAGATTTGCTTAAAATCTTTTGAAGAGTCATTTGAGTCTCCTTTTCTCTTCAAACAACAGAAGGAGATGGAATAGTAGGTATCAGCTCAGACAATATATGGGTACGAGAAATCCTTTCAGCACATTGAAATATTCAGAGTGGTGCATGACATCTCGAGGTTCATCATTGACCCCTTCTATTCCATTTTTTTGTAAAATGCTAATGTCAAAGAAATCAACTACGAGATTAAGCTCAAAAGCCAATTTCAAGAGTGGGCTTCTGACTACACTCGTCTCAAATATCCCAGAACATCAGGGACTAAGCAAAGCATGGAATGGAAGAGAATGAACTTAATATGGGTAGAGAACATTTATCAGCACGGTAACAACAAATTGATCAGAGTGGTGCATGACTTCTCAGGATTCATCATCAACCCTGCTCATCCATTTCCACAAAACCACAATCTCAAAAGCTCGTGTTTGACAAAAACAAATATGATTTGAAAAAAACGAAAAAAAAAAAATCCTAAAGACATTGTACCCAAAAGTGCTAATCCTTTGAATTAATTCTTAACAATTAGAAATTGGGTGGAGGAACCGAAACCGATCATAATGAACACCAAAGTATTCATACAGTCGGCATCAAAGGTCCTTCAAGACCTCCCCTCATCTGGTTCCCTCGCCCCAACTCACCCAAACTCCCGATCTTGCAATTTCAAGAACGATCCCTTAAAACCAAATTCTCAAAACTGTAGGAAATCCGGAAAATGGAAGCACAGTGGATTGGATCAGACAATTGAATACGAGAATCGCAGTCATCACACGATTACGAAATCAGGGTGAGCATGTGATGCCAGGAAATCGCTGTCACAGCTGAATCCCCTCATTTAGTCGAACGATTAAAGAAAAACGACAGCCGAAGCTCCACCACACTCCGGTGGATGCTACGGTAGAATCCCAACAAACCCCCCACACTCACACACACAACACCCACACACCCTCCCACATATTCTCTATCTTACGGACGACATAACCTATACAAATACCCATTCTCATGCAACTCGAACTGGGCCCGAAATCTAGAAGAAGCCCAACATGCTGATTTGACCATGGCCCAACCTGATCCTGACGTGGCCCTTTGGTTTGTTCTACTGATCTGATTTCCCTTGCAACAATACCTTCCCCTCGAGAACACCCTTGCCCTCAAGGGTGTCATTTGAAAACCTGTTCAGCACCATGACAGGACCTAATGCCACCCTCCTTTGCGCTCTATGCTTAGGGAATAGACTGTGAAACAGCCAACTTCCACAGGAATTGTTATAAGCACGGAGCCCCTTCTTTTGAAACCATTGCAGTAGTTCTCTCATAGTGGAATTGTTCTTCATGAGCCATTTATCCCACACAGACCAGCCCCTGTTACGATGCTCAATTACCATAAAAAGAACAAACTTGGCAATGGATAATTGAGACAGTGCTAAGTTGGCGAATGTGTTGCGGTAGTCCTCTAGCTTGCGCCCACCACAGAGAACCTTACAAACCTCCAAACAGACTGGCAAGATAGCCATTGCGGTTGATGTTGCAATGGCATGGATAATCTTTCCGGTAATGAACTTAGCCTTCAGCTCGTCGACTTCCGGAATGATATAATTTGGGGCCCTCATATTGGCCAACATACCCATCATGTCCATATGGTGGTCTGTATCGGTATCCTGTCCAAACTGGATGGGTTCCATCCTAAACCCCAGAGTCAAGTACCTGCGACGCTGCTCTAATCTCACCATGAGGTCATGAATAACCACTTCATCATATCCAGAAGCAGAAAAGAGGCCAGTTGACTTCTCGTTTGTCACTATTTTCACATCCTTCTTTGGTTTAAGGTCAGGTACTTTGACCATATCAATAGCTAGAGCTAACTTCTCGAAATTCTTAACCAAATCAGGGACTGAGATTCCGTGCGCCTCTATACTATGTATTGATGTTGACATCTCAAAACATAGATGCATGGTGTCAGAAACTGAGAATTGTAGAGGATGGGAAGAAATCTTTGGGGCAGACCAGAAGGAAGTCCCAATGCTTGTAGTAGTATCCTTTGGAAAAGAATATATCAGTCCTTCCACCTGGTTAGCAAAATATTCTTCAAGCCTGAGATGAGTCTCAGTATTGCAATCTTCAAAATCTTCACATCCTTTCTGGTTAAGACACTTAGGAAAATGTTTCAGTATATTCCGTGCCCAAGTATCTTCAACCATTGGGGTATCGCAAATGGCATCGACCGTTCTTGACTTGAAAAGTGGCTTCTGAAAATATAGGTATCTTTGATAAACATTCAGCCTTGTATTCTTGTTATCCAATGCATTAACGACAACATTCAGGCCTTTCCAAAATTCAGCATCAAAGATATTCTCAATTTTTGGACCAACACGATTCTGCAGCACTTCAACATTGAGAATAGGATTTATTGACTTCGCAGTCCACACAACCACGGTAGATTTTACCTGCCCAGTATTCCAATCACGAAATAAGAGCTGCCTACTCAGGTTGCTCTTCTCAATTACATTGACATCCGTCACAGTCACCTTTTCTTCATGGCCACAAGAAACACCCATCGCAGCTAAACGCTTTAGAAATTCACGACTTAAGGCATCGAATCCAACGAGAAACACTATAGCATCCTCCCGTTTCCTCTGTAGCTTGGATCCAAAAACAGATGTTTGTGCATCATACCAAATTCTCTTAAGGGTTTGAAGTTCCCAAAAATCCCCATATCTGTAGGTAAAGACTAACAGGTCATAGTAGAAAAACTGAAACAGTGAATGAAACTTTCCAAAGCATGCATTGACCACATCTTTTCCCACAGTTCTTCCAAACATATCAGCCATGGGTTTGAGAATAAATCCAGATTCAACGGCAAGGTTCCACAGAAACTTCGGTTTTATATCTTCTAATTTGGCATCACCTGCACTAGACGTACCGTCCTCGGAGAAGATAAAGTCGCTCAGAAACACCATTTCAACACCGAAGCCTTTGCCCATATTGGACGAATGATCAGACTCTCCCACAGCCATGGTTGGCGGTGAAGTTGAAGGAACGATCATTTGCTTAGCGGTCACCAACAGTTGGATAGGGTTGGGGGTGGATGAAGACTCTTTGAAAAAATGAGGAGTCCGAATCATGGAGGGGCCTTTTGCCCAAATATGGGGAATGACGGCTGCTCCCATCGTCACCATGGTGTCGAACTTCTCCTTCGACTTTATCTCCTTCATTGTCCCTTCCATCTGTGCGATTTTGGTTCCTTCTTTCTTCCCAAAATCCAACCCTAGTCTCAACAGATTATACTGTTCTGACGCGGGAATGGTGAGGTTAACCCCTCTCGACGGGGTGACATCAAGTGTGACAGCTGCTTGAGTTGCTTCAGTCGAAGCCGCGCTACCTAAAACAGCTAGAGTCTCATCCCCCATAGAACGCTGCTTCATCGGGGTGGGTGTAGCAAGAACAGTAAGCTTCGAAGTCGCACCAGGAGTAGCCATACCAGGTATCCCATCGGAATCGGCCGCTCTACCCAAAGTTAGTACCTCATCCCAGTAGTTCTTCCTTCCAGTGGAGGAAATTGCATCGACTACCTTCCCTGGTGTAAAGGCGACATCATGCCTTCTGATTCCCACCCCGACTTCCATTCTTGTTATTTTCTCATCAAGGCTATTCATCTTATCCCTCACCTTCTGCATCAACTCAAGGATTTCGTCCATCTCCACTTGACTTCGTGCTCGTGTGCCGTCACAACCGGTGTTGTTGCGGAGAAGATCGAGGCGCTCTGATACCACTTGATGCCAGGAAATCGCTGTCACAGCTGAATCCCCTCCTTTAGTCGAACGATTAAAGAAAAACGACAGCCGAAGCTCCACCACACTCCGGTGGATGCTACGGTAGAATCCCAACAAACCCCCCACACTCACACACACAACACCCACACACCCTCCCACATATTCTCTTTCTTCTCTGTCTCTTACAGACGACATAACCTATACAAATACCCATTCTCATGCAACTCGAACTGGGCCCGAAATCTAGAAGAAGCCCAACATGCTGATTTGACCATGGCCCAACCTGATCCTGACGTGGCCCTTTGGTTTGTTCTGCTGATCTGATTTCCCTTGCAACAGCATGCCATTGAAATTTCTTGAGGATTCATCACCGCAATCCCTAATCTTCCGTTCCAGAAAAAAAAAGAGTAAAATCAACGACAATTCCTCAGGCGAAATCCCAAGACCACGTATGAGCGGTCAGGATACGGATGTTACGTTCCTCTGGGATTACGGAAATCGGAGAACAACAAGGAATAAGAGAAGGGCTGATAAGAGAAGAATGTCGAATCTCTTATTCAACCATTAAACGCTTGAAGAACACAAGCAAGAATGTAGAGGAGCAAGACGAAGATATAACAGAATTCAACAACCCATAACTACTCCTACAACATTTCTTTTATAATGTACCTTGTAATTAACTTCCGTAACTATCTTTTACAATGAAACAATATTTCTTCCTTCCACTTTTTTGCTCCAGCTTCGCTTCTCCTCGGTTCTCATAATAATCCAACCCCTTAAAATGAAGCATGTCCTCAAGTTTAAGCACACACTGCTACTCCCTCACCTGCAATTCATTCTTAATCTCCTTACCATTCACATACAAATTATCCACCACTATCTTAATTCCTGCATTGTCTTCATTCTCTTCTATCCTCACCATCAATTCCTTCCCTTCTTATGCACAGTTTAATCTTTTCCACCTCCCTTAAAAACAACTTGTCCTCAATTATATCAAAATCGAATGATGGATATTTCTTCACCATTTCAGCATATGGTTCCTAAGTAGCATCCTGCTGTTCGCCGTTAGACCATTGTACCAAAATATACACCACCCCCAAAGCTCCTTCTTTTATCAACTTCCTATCCAAGATCTTTACTGGTTCAACTGTCAATTGCTGCTGTCCATCCACTTTAGGAACAGAACACACAATAGATAACCCCCTTCATGTTTTTTGAGCAAAGACACATGGAAAACAGAATGAATCTTCACATCTGCTGGTAACTGTAACTTAAATGCCACATTGCCAATCTTAGCAATCACTTGAAAAGGTCCAAAATATCGTGGAGCCAACTTTGCCAAAGACCTGTAAGCCATTGTTTTCTGTCTGTATGGTTACAATTTGGCAAATGCAAAATCACCCACTTTAAATTCTTTATCTATTCTGCCCTTGTCAGCTTGGCTTTTCATTCGATCTTGAGCTTTGTTCAAATAGAATCTGAGCATCTTAAGACAGTCCTCTCTAGCTCTCAAGGTTCTATCAACTGTCTCCACTTTACTATCTCCCAAAACATAAGGCAAATGAACAGAGGGAGGCTGACCATACACAATGTCATACGGTGTCTTTTGAATAGTTGTATGAAATGTGGTATTATACCACCATTCCGCTAGAGGAATCCAATTTTCCCATTCCTTTGGTCGTTTATCTGTCATCCATCTCAAATAAGTCTCAAGACATTTATTAACCACCTCAGATTGGTCATCCGTCTGAGGATGATAGCTTGATGACATCAAAAGATCAACTTGTTGTATCCGATAGAGTTCTTTCCAAAAGGTGATAACAAAGATCCGATCTCTGTCAGAAATTATTGTCTTGGCATGCCATGGAATTGAAAAATCTAATCCAAGAAGAGCTGAGCCACGGTTACTGCCGTAAAAGGATGACTTAATAAGATGAAGTGCGCATATTTGCTCAATCTGTCTACTATGACCATTATAGTATCTTTCCCTCGATATTTAGGTAGTCCTTCAATGAAATCC
This sequence comes from Melastoma candidum, assembly GCA_023653495.1. Taxonomy (NCBI): domain Eukaryota; kingdom Viridiplantae; phylum Streptophyta; class Magnoliopsida; order Myrtales; family Melastomataceae; genus Melastoma; species Melastoma candidum. Next base: position 11,973,643 of record CM042881.1, on the reverse strand, counting down.
ATTGAAACATCTGTCCAAACAGTTTCAGATATAGGCAATGGTTGTAATAAACCAGCTTTCTTCTATAAAAGTGGTTTACATTGCTGACAGATGCTGCAACTTCTTATATAGTTCCTGACATCCCTTTTAAGCTTCTTCCAGTAGAACAAAGCAGTAATCCATTTTGTAGTTGCTTGCATACCCGAATGGCCCCTTGTGGGTGCATCATGTAATAGTGAAATTATCTTCTGTCGCAACAACTCATTACAACCAACAACCATCTTACCCTTCCGTCTAAATTCTCCTTGACTCCAAGAGTAATGTGGCTTTAGAATTCCATTCTGCAACTGCTCAATAAGATGTTTAAGATTGTCATCATTCTGCCAACTTTTCTGTATCTGCAGTTTAAGGTCTGTATTTACTTGAGATAGAATCAATGACATAAACTCAGATCCTTGCACCCTGGAAAGTGCATCTGCTGCGGCATTTTCCTTACTCTTTTTATACACCACTTCATAATCAATACCAAGCAACTTGCGTAAACATTTGCTCTGAAAAGCAGTGGTTATTTTCTGTTCCAGCAAGTACTTCAAACTGAAATGATCGGTTTTGATCACAAAGTGTCTCCCAGTAAGATATGGCTTCCATTTTCTATGGCAAAGACCACTGCCATCACCTCCTTTTCATATGTTGAACTCCCCTGCATCTTCTGCGAAAAAGCTTTGCTGATATATGCAATTGGATGACCCTTTTGAGTTAAAACAGCTCCCATACCCGTGCCCGAAGCATATGTTCCAATGGTAAATTCCTCAGCAAAATTTGGAAGAGTTAATACTGGGGCTGTACTCATGGCTTCTTTTAGCTTCTGAAAAGCTATTGTAGCTGATTGATCCCACCGAAAGGCATTCTTTTTCAACAAATTTGTCAAAGGCTTACTAATAAGACCATACCCCTGAATAAACTTTATGTAATATCCAATCAACCCCAAAAAAACTCTCAATTGCTTCACAGTTTGATCTTGCTTTGATCAGTTTGCACCCCTCTTTCTGATATCACATGCCCAGATACTCTACCTCTTTAGTGCCAAAAACACATTTGGGCATCTTAGCATATAAAGTGTTCTGCCATAGAATATTCAACACAGTTTTGACATGATGCACATGCTCAGTCAAAGTCTTACTATAAATCAAAATATCATCGAAAAATACCAGAACAAACTTCCTCAGATGCGGCCTGAATATAGAGCTCATAAGGTGCTGAAATGTAGATGGCGTATTGGTTAAGCCAAATGGCATCACCAAGAATTCATAATGGCCTTCATGAGTACGAAAAGAAGCCTTTGGTATATCTCTTGGTACCATTCTGATTTGCCAATATCCAGATCTTAAGTCAATCTTCGAGAATATGGCTGCTCCATGAAGTTCATCAAGTAATTCCTCAATAATTGGCATCGGGAACTTGTCTTTCACCGTATTCTTGTTGAGCTCCCTATAATCGATGCATAACCTCCATGATCCATCCTTCTTCTTTACCACCACTATAGGAGAAGAGAAAGGGCTCTTGCTTGGCCTGATAACACTTGCTGCAAGCATTTCCTTCACCATATTTTCAATAGCTTCTTTCTGGACAACTGGGTACCTATAAGGACGCACATTGATAGGCGAAGTCCCTTATTTTAGATGAATTGGATGATCATGTACCCTGTGCGGCGACAGATTAGTTGGTTCCTTAAAGATGTCTTCAAATTCTTGCAAAAGCTTCTGCAACTCAGGATACGCCAGACCTTTAGCTTCGTTACACACTTCTGCAACTTGTTTAACAGAAATCGCAAATAGTTGTACAGAATTTGACCCTTTACAAACAATTCCTTTGTGCTCTTTTTCATTCATCCAGCTTATGGTTCCTGTTTTTCTTCCTCTCAACACATGTTTCCTCCTTTTATACTGAAACTCCATTCGCAATTGTTTAAAATCCCAAAGAACAGGTCCAAGAGAAGATAACCATTAGACCCCAAAACCATATCACAAGTCCCTAGTGGAACCAACATAATATATGTGCTAAAACTTTCTCCTTGCAACTCCCATTGGAATCCTTTACACACAGATCTACTATAAATCGTTTCTTCATTAGCCACAGAGACAGCAACATGACAGCTTGGTGTTATTAGACAACCCAACCTCTCAGCTGTATTCTTATCCAAAAAATTGTGGGTACCATCGGAATCAATGAGGATATTCACTTTGCTGCCTTTAACTTTACCAGTCACCTTCATAGTTTGGTAGGTTGTATTTCCAGTAATCGCACTCAGGGATATCAAGGGTGGAAACTCTTCTTCTTCTTTCTGTTCATCACTATCACCCTCATCATTTTCTTCACCCCTCTCTTCTGTAAGAACTTCAATGCTGTGCAATTACGCCTTACATTTGTGACCTGGTACAAACTTTTCTGGGCAGAAAAAACATATGTTCTTAGCTCTTCTATCTGCGATAAACTCTGGAGTCAATTGTCTTCTAATGAATTTCGACACCCCCATTGTTGGTTTAGACACAGTAGCTTGTTGAGATTGAGGTTGGCTGAAGGATTTCAATAAAGGTCTGTCTAATATAGGTTTGTTCTTCTTGTGAATAGAAGATAACAAATTCTCCTGCAATCTGGCCAATGTATATGCATCAATCAAATTTTGCGGTTTAAACATTCGCACTGCATTCTGCACATCAGGTTGTAAACCACTTATAAAGCAACTCAGGGCCTGCTTTTCAGATAGATATGGTCTCGCTAATAACACATCAAATTTTTCCTAATATTCTTCCACTCTCCCAGCTTCCCCATGCTTCAAACTCATCAACTATGCTATTGGATCATCATAAGGGTGGCCCCCAAATCGAGCTACAATAATAGACTTGTACTCCTCCCAACTAGGCCAGATGCCATTCGGTCTAGTTTTCATCAGAGATTGATGCCACACTAAGGCTTTGCCTTCCAAATGCACATAAACTAATTTGACCTTTATAACATCTTGTGTACCATCTACTTCAAAGAATTGATCACACTTATAAATCCAGCCCTGAACTTCCTCACCCTTGAATCTAGGAAAGTCAATCTTTGAAAAACGAGCAAAGTTAGATTGGACACTTCCCTGATGATGCGCTCCATCGCAGTGTATTCCTCTCTGTTCCCGAGCAGAAATCTCCTCCAAATCGTTCAATCTAGCATTCATATCTTGGAGTTGCGTTGTAACTCGCAGCATCGTTTCTTGTTGTGCTCGCATTTCATCTCGGAACTCAGATTGCCATTGTTGTTGTTGGGTGAGAAACTCAGTCTAGGATTCCTTCATCGCCTTCTAGAATTTGTCCATTACTGATTGCGTCTTGGTAACAACCATGGAGCGGTGTGGCTAGGATCGAACAACTGATACCAATTGTTATGTTCCTCTGGGATTATGGAAATCAGAGAAGAACAAGGAATAAGAGAATGGCTGATCGGAGAAGAATCACAGTCGAATCTCTTATTCAACCATCAAATGCTTGAAGAACACAAGCAAGAATGTACAGAGGAGTAAGAGGAAGATACAACAGAATTCAACAACCCACAACTACCACTACAACACTTCTTTCATAGTGTGCCTTGTAACTAACTTCTGTAACTATCTTTTACAATGAAACGATATTTCTTCCTTCCACTTCTTTGCTTATTGCTCCAGCTTCGCTCCTCCTCTGTCCTCATAACAACGGATCCCTTCGTTCCTACGGGTGATTCGAAAGGGAATTGGAATATGGGATCGAGCAAGAGAGTGATGCGGCTAGGGCTTGGGCGGCGGCCATTCCCGTGGTAGGGTTTTGGAGGTTGTCTCGCCATTAGGGCATACGCCCTTTTATAATAAGTCCTTGATAACTTGTCAAATAATATTTTTAGATAAGATGAAAAATTCATAGATTAATTTAATGTTTTTGACACTAATTTATGAATTCAATCAATATTATATTAAATGTCAAATTAACAAATATATCATAAACTTTGACTTTTTTGATTTAGCACAATATTTGAAAACTTGCATCCCAAAATTGGGACGTAATCTCAATTATAAACTTGGCTAACTGACATGGCAACTAGCAGCTTCAGCCCATGTTTAATTTGGGCCAAATTATCAAATGTATCATGAATTTTTCATCTTTTTCCAATTTATTTTAACATTTAGAAAACATCTCTGCGTTATCTAAGATGTTATCTCTAAATTATTCACGTTAGACCTCACCTGTAGCGACATCCGATTTGACTTTAATGTATACCCTAACTGTCATTTAATGATGTTTAGATCCAAATGCCAATAAACTTTCCTCAAATTGCCCCCGGACTGAATCAACCAAAACAAACCCTAATTCACTCTAATTCAACAAACCCTAAAATCTAACGTCGTTTAGATCCAAATGCCAATAAACTTTCCTCAAATAACAAAACCCTAATTCACTCTAACTCAACAAATCCTAAAATCTAACGTCGTTTAGATCCAAATGTCAATTAGGGTCTTACAACCTCTTGATGCAAGAAGAAGGAGAAGGTATGCAGGAGAAGAGAAGGGCGCTGGAAGCTGGTTCAAATAGGAGGACGTAGGCTGAAGGATGTTGGGCTCGAGCAATGTTAGTAGAAGGATCAGGTAGAAAAGGTTGGGCTAATAATATGTTTAGCAACGCCCAGGCTAATAATATGTTTAGCACTCCCCAGTCCCCCCCAACTTCATAACAGAATTCCCCCCAACTAGCTCCTCGGCCTTGCTAAACATATTATTACCCCAACCTTTTCTAACCGATCCTTCCACTAACATTGCTCGAGCCGAACGTCCTTCAGCCCACGTCCTCCTATTCGAACCGGCTTCCAGCGCCCTTCTCTTCTCTTGCATTCCATCTCCTTCTTCTTGGCCACAGAGTTTGCAATGACTATATATAGTCTCTAAAACTTTTTTAAAAGTTTAGTTATATTCTTTTGCCCTTATTTTATTTCTCTCTTCATATTCTTCTTTGGTTGGGGTGGGGGTCGGGGAATGGCCTAGGGTCGGGGTCGGTGAAGGGCTTAGGGTCTGCTTTGGTGGGAAGGTACGGGAGTGGGTAGGGTTTATTGATTGATTTTAGTCATAGGTGTGATTTGGTAAAACCTAATTGACCTTTGGATGTAAATGGTGTTAAACATTAGCTAAGGTAAACATCAACGTTAAGTTGAACGTCGTTAGGATATGGTCTAACGATGATAATTTTGAGATGGCGTATTAATGTTAAGTTATATAAAGATATTTTCAAATGTTATGATAAATTGGAAAAAAAAATAAAAACTTTTATGGTATATTTGATAATTTGACTTAGATTAAACGTGGCGCTGAAGGTGTATGTTCCATGTCAGCGCCACGTTGACCTCCGTGAGCAGGGACGGCTAACTGATGATATAATTGAGATAACGTACTAATGTTGGGAAGTAATGCGATATTTTTCAAACGTTAGGCTAAATAGAAAAAAAAAATTCAAAACTGTATTTAATAATTTGTCCATTTTTAGAAGATAAGTAAGTCTCATTACTCAAACGTTCACCTCGTGACAAAATTTTAATCCCTAATAAGCTGTACATATTAATTAGATTTCTTGTTTTAGAAACAATAGTGCGTATCGAAACGTTTGCCAATCCAGTTGTAAGTCCAGACTCCACTGTTCCCCGGATCTCCCACTCCTTCTCATCCAGCTTCAATTCCATTTCTTGTTCGTTTGCAGGGGCCGGATGCTTTAGTTATGACTGGTGGATTCTACGCTAGTTAATCTCCCTCATCCGACAAAACCGTCCTGCATGGATACATCAGGCGAATACTCCTGTGTGACCAATCCTTGTCCTGTGCTCGGCTCATCCTGCGTCTGTCCGGACGCGGCGGGCCCGGTTTATCGTCCGTTCAGGTGCTGCTAAGTAGAGACACATGACATTCGCCTTGGGGATGCCTGCGAGCATGATGCTGTATTAGAGCATTTGGATCGATGGAGGGTAAAGGGGTCGAAGAGGGGCGATGCAGGGGATGGCTTTGGATGTCGATGGCCGGGATATTTGCTGTCCTGGTCGCCGCAGCGACTGTGCACTCTATACTCACCTTTGTGCAGTTTAGGTCACACAAGGTTCATAATCACCCCGGCCCAATCAATAGGCAGTACGCGCTCGCCCTCCAAGTCGCTATGCGATTCTTCGACGTGCAGAAATGTATTGTGGTTCCTTCTCCTCGAATCCTTCAGAATTGGTTTGTCGTCGAGTTTGACCGGAGGTCGCAGTGTTTTACTTTTCTCCTCTTTTATCTGGGATGTTTTTGTATATTTTCAGCCGGGAAGTTGGTGAACGATGTTGTTTCTTGGAGGGGAGATTCAGGCCTTTCCGATGGGAGCGAAGAAGGGCTGGATTTGTCAAAAGGGGTGTACGATGCCGGAGATTCGATCAAGTTTGGTTTTCCGATGGCATATACAGGGACGATAGTGTCCTGGGCAATACTCGAATATGGTGCCCAAATGAAGGCTTTGAATCAGTTGAGGTATGCGAAGGACTCACTCAGGTGGATCACCGACTATCTCATCAACGCGCATCCATCGAAGGATGTCCTCATCATTCAGGTAAGGCTCAATTATGTCGAGTTTGGATGTTACCACGTAAGATGATTGGGGTTTTCCTATTTTGAAGGTGGGAGATCCCGATTTGGACCATAATTGCTGGCAAAGGCCCGAGGACATGATCGAGAGAAGACCCGTTGTTCAGGTCAACACGTCGTTCCCAGGAACTGAAGTTGCTGCAGAAACTGCAGCAGCGATGGCGGCTGCGTCACTTGTTTTCAGGAACACCGATTCAGCATACTCGAGCTTGCTGCTATTTCATGCGCAGCAATTGTTTGCTTTTGCAGACACATACAAGGGTTCTTACAGCACTAGCATTCCTCAAGTTCAAAAGTATTACAACTCTAGTGGCTTCGGAGATGAACTCCTTTGGGCAGCTAGCTGGCTTTATCTCGCGTCTGAGGACGAGTCGTACCTCAGATATGTTACCGTGTATCATGGACAGGATTATGGCGGTTGGGGAAGGCCGGGCTGGTTTAGCTGGGATGACAAGCTTCCGGGAGTTCAGGTATCATGGTTAATGTCTGGATCTTATGTTTCGAGAGCGAATGCAGTTGGCTAGCATCGAGATTACTCAAGCAATTACGGCACAGGTGTTGCTGTCGAGGGTGGAGTTGTTCAATGCAAACTCGAGCAGGGTTTCGGCATCAGAAAACCTCGCTCTGCAACTTTTCCGGAGAACGGCCGAGATGACAATGTGCGGACTGCTTCCCGACTCTCCCACAGCTACGACAAGCAGAACAGCAGGTGGGTCGGACGTTGTCAACGGAAACACGATCTTAACGGTGTTATTTCCGTGATCTTAGCAAAGAGAATCTCACGATGGGGTCGTTTGATGCAGGGGGACTCATATGGCTGACCCAATGGAACTCTCTGCTGCAACCCACGGCCTCCGCATTTTTTTCCGTTCTTTACAGTGATTACATGGTATCGTCTGGCACTCCAATCATATACTGCGGCGGGAGGTCCTTCGAACCAGCCGATCTTCGTAACTTTGCGATCTCTCAGGTGCGGCTGTCGGGTCTGAAATCAGAATACTACATTAAGAAATCTCGCCCCCTTTTCATAACTCCGGAAAGTTCCCAGGTTGAGTACTTGCTCGGACATAATCCCATGAAGACGAGCTACCTGGTAGGATTCGGGGGCAACTACCCTCTCTACGTGCACCACAGAGGTGCTTCGATCCCCGCAACCGCTACCCCTGGATGCCGCGATGGGTTTGAGTGGCTCGACTCTCCGGATCCCAACCCGAACATAGCCACCGGGGCATTAGTCGGGGGCCCCTTCCTGAATGACTCATACATCGATGCTCGCAACAACTCGATGCAGAACGAACCGACCACATATAACACTGCCCTCCTTATCGGGGTCCTGTCCGGCCTCGTCGCGACTTCCCCGGGACCCAAGTTCTTTAGGTAGCTTACGAGTGTTCGCTGTTTGACAACAGAAATTCTGGACCACAGATCTCAGCCCAGTCTGTGGATCGACGGTCCAGAACATAGGCCCAAGGAAAGAAAATCCAGGAAGGAGGTGACCACGAATACACACCAGGTGAAGGCTTGCTGGGCGAAGGGATCACCAAGTGACGGAATTATCAGGCGACGGGCCACAACAGGTCGGCGAAGCAATAAGCGACATTCAGACTAGGCAAGCGAGGAAACTCTACGGCGAAGGCCAATGGGCGGCGACACGGTCGATCAGTCAACTGTTAAGGAAGGCTCCAGAAGATCTCGGGATCCGGAAGGAGATTGTTGCCAAGTTTGGAGATATTCTATGGAAGACTGACAGCAAAGGAAACATAATATATGTGCAATATATAGTTATTGTATATACGTAGGTCTATCTTAGTATAAATACTTGTTCTTAGGCATTGTATAAGACACCTCTCTACAGACCAACATATATTGTCGACTTTCCAGCGTTCTTGCTCACTCTCGAATGCATCGTCGATGGCATCCGTAAGTACTTCCGCTTAAGGCTGCCCATCCGTTGTCTTCTCCTCTTCTTTTCATTCATTTCATACGGCGACCACATATTCATGAATCCTCCGGGCACCAGTTGACCCGTAGTGCCAGAGATTTCCGACGTGTTTGGATCCGGCTTGTCCGCGGTCACTTCCGGAGCGAACATTCGCGAAAGGCAAGTCCGGAAACGACTGTAATGGTAGAGGCGGCCGTTGTAACCATCAGACCGTCTTTGTATAACATGTATATTATCACGACAACCTCAACATGATTAGACCAAGAGGATCACTTAGTCGATTCCGATTTTGCAGCGATCTCCGACCCTTGAAATATCGCGGATTAGTAATGTCACCAAAAAACCCGTTATAATTTTCAAAAAATAATTTATAATTTTCACAAAGCGCTGGCCAACAATAATTTTTGAAAGGTTGTTGTAAATATATTTATTATGAATACCCATTATAACTCTCATTTAACTCTAATTAGTATTAGATATTTTCTTCAATTACGATTGTAATTTAATTTCCTTCCGTTGTAAGTTCCTTACAAATAGAAGGATATATCTTGTACATTGTGACACTGAAAGGAATAAAATTCTCCCCTTTTTCTCTCCCCGTTTATCAGCACGAAGCTCTGTTTAAAAAAAGGACGATATTTGGTGGATTCTTTCCCGTTGGCTAAATCGGCGGAGTTCAATCACTGAAAGCGGAAATATCAGTAAATGATTGAAAGAATCACCGATTTAGTCGATTATTGATATTTTGGGGTATTGAGATTCGGCAAAATCGGCGATTCTTTCCCGTGGTTACGTCATCCATACTGAGGAAAAAATGACAAGGGCGTATGGAATCATCGTGGGTCACATATCTGTCGTACGATGATATGTTTTGTTTAATCTTGTTTATGTATTTGATTTTTTTTCTGTTAATGTATTTAATTTTTTCTTAAAATTATGGTTACTTAGTAATATTTTCTTTTATATTTTTTAATAAATGTGTGATTAAATAAAGAGAGAAGAAAAGAAGAATGGAATAATCATTCCTTTTACAAGTTCGACCTTTTACGCATAAGACTATCACCTTAACCACGCGACTGAAATGAAGCTTAATTGCTATCTTTCTATTATTATTATTATTATTATTATTATTATTATTATTATTATTATTATTATTATTTGCGTATGTATTTTAAATCTTAATATTTTTATTTCATTTCATGAAGAAAATGGAGGTTCCTCAAAGCGAATTCTCGACAAAACGCATCAACGCATATTATTTTGGAAAGTAAGAAATTCTTTACCGTCTTGGTAATGAACGAAACATGTGTCAATTCGATATCTGAAAGTACAAAAATCATTTAGGGCTCCGGAAGAGCAAATATCTTATTATCAAGAGGAACAAATATTTGTATCGATAATGCGTTGTATTCTTCTCAGTCTCGGAAAAAATTATTGAGTTCTAAAGACATCCGCAGAAATGGATTTCACATTGAGACTTCAACTGAAAATGACAAAGAATATTTGTGTATTACGAGTATCATCTCGGGTAAGAAATGTATATTAAAAAAATTACCCGCGGTTTCCTCTGAACTATATTATACAAATATAAGTGTTGGTGATGTTGTTACAAACCTGAAGTTTGTTGAATAAAATAATTTTATTACATGGCATGATGGATTGGGGAATCCTGGAGCTATAATGATGCGAAGAATAATTAATCATTCGTGTGGGCATTCATTGAAAAAACAGAAGATTTTTCTCCCCAATGAATTTTTATGTGCCACTTGTTCCCAATGGAAGTTAATAATAAGGTCATCGCCATCGAAATTAGGGCTGAACCCTTGAAATTTCTTAAAAGAATACAAAGTGATATATGTGGGCTTATTCATCCATCATGTGGACCATTCAGATATTTTATGGTATTAATTGACGCATCGACTAGATGTTCCCATGTGTGTTTATTATCAACTCGTAATCAAGCTTTGCAATATTGATTGTTCAAATTATCAAATTACGAGCTCATTTCTCGGATTATCCAATAAAATGTATTCGTTTTGATAATGTCGGAGAATTTTCTTCTTAAGCTTTTAATCATTATTTTCTTTCAATTGAAATAAGTGTTGAACATCCTGTAGCACATGTTCACACACAAAATGGCCTTGTAGAGTCATTGATAAAATGTCTTCAATTAATTGTAAGGCCCTTGCTTATGATAACAAAACTCCCAGTTCATGTTTGGGGACATGCTATTTTGCACGCGGCAGCGTTAATTCGCATCAAACCTACAAATTATAATGAGGTATCTTGAACCAAAGTCTGTTGAAGAATGCAAACAAAGAAATAATTGACCAAAATGGAAAGATGCGATTGAAGTAGAATTAAAATCGCTCCCAATACATAAAGTTTTTGGACCTGTAGTCCGTACAGCTTAAGGTGTAAAACTGATCGGTTATAAATGTGTATTTGTAAGGAAAAGAAATGAGTAAGAGATTGTCAGATATAAGGCACGACTTGTTGCCCAGAGATTCTCGCAGAGACCTGATATTGATTATGAGAAGACATATTCTCATGTGGTGGATCCAACAACATTTAGATATCTGATAAGTTTATCAATTCTGATGGATGTCATTACAACATACTTATATGGCTATCTTGAGAACGATATATACATGAAACTCCCTGAATGATTCAAAATGCCATAAGCATATAATTCAGATGGTCGAGACATTTACTCGGTCAAATTATGCAGATCTCTATATGAATTGAAACAATCTGGACGTATGTGGTATAAATGTCTCAGTGAATATTTATTGAAAAATTGATATCAAAATGATCCAATATGTTCATGCGTATTTATTAAGAGATCTGGATCACAATTTGTAATAATTGTAATTTATGTTAACGATCTAAATATTATTGGTACCACTGATAAATTGTTTGAAACAATTGATTATCCCAAGAAAGAATCTGAAATGAAAGATATGGGAAAAACGAAGTTATGTCTTGGCTTATAAATTGAACACGTAGAGAATGGAATTTTTGTCCATCAATCTGCTTATACATCAAAAGTGTTAAAAATATTTTATATGGATAAAGCACATCCCTTGAGTAGTCCAATGGTCGTGAGATCGCTTTATGTAAATAAACACCCATTTCGACATCGAATGAATGATAAAGAACTAATTAGTCTTGAAGTACCATATCTTAGTACTATTGGGGCACTGATGTATCTTGCTAGTCATACTAGACCTGATATATCATTTGCAGTGAATTTATTAGCGAGATATATTTGTTCACCGACGAGGAGACATTTGAATGGAATTAAGCATATTTTCGGTATCTTCGAGGAACTATGGACATGGGATTATATTATCCATATATGCCTGAAGCAGAATTAATTGGATATGCAGATGTAGGATACTTATCCGACCCTCATAATGGTAAATCACAAACGGGTTATTTATTTACATGTGGTGGTACCGCTATATCATGGAGATCTATGAAGTAAACAATTACCGCTACATCATCTAACTATTGTGAGATTATTGCAATTCATGAAGCCAGTAGATAATGTGTATGGTTGAGATCAGTTTTACAACACATTCGAGGCTCATGTGGCTTATCTGTAAATAGGAATTCCCCAACAATTTTATATCAGGATAATGCTGCTTGCATTGCTCAATTAAATGGAGGATATATCAAATGTGATCGAACGAAACATATATCACTGATATTCTTTTTCACTCATGATATCTAGAAGAATGGTGATATTGATATTCAACAAATACAATTTATCAGAAAATCTAGCAGATTTATTCACAAAGGCTTTGCCTACAATAATTTTTGAAAGGTGAATGCATAAAATTGAAATGCGCAAACTTGGAGACTTAAAGTGATGTTACTAAGAGGGAAAGTAAACGTATTGTACTCTTTTTTCCTTTACCATAATTTTTCCCCAAAGGGTTTCTTTTATTTTTAATGAGACAGTGTCATAATGGACATTCAAGGGAGAGTGTTGTAAATATATTTATTATGAATGCCCATTATGACTCTTATTTACCTCTAATTAGTGTTAGATATTTTCTTCAGTTACGATTGTAATTTAATTTCCTTCTAAGTTTCCTACAAAGTAGATGGGTATATCTTGTACATTGAATGAATACAATTCGCCCCTTTTTCTCTCATCATCTCTCCTCTGATTTTCTTCTTTCTTGCTCTCTCTCTTTGTTTTATAACAATGAACACATATTACATATTTTTTGGGTTAAATAATTATAAAAATAATCATCTCTTAAAACAAGGGAATTACTTATGATATTAATAGAAGAGACTAAGAAAATTAAGTTAGTAACACCGTTTTCGACCGTTTTAAGGTTATCCCCAAATTGTACGACGCGAACGAAACCCTAATTGGTTTAGACGTGAGTTTTGCCCTTTTCCCTCCCTTGTCCGAGCTCTCGTTTCGATTCAATCTTTGAGGGAGATGTCATCGTCTACGACGCGTAAGCCGGGAGAGAATGCGAGTCCGAGTCCGAGTCCGAGTCCGAATCCGAATCCGCCGGAAGAAAGCGGGTCTTCGATCAAGCGCATCAAGATCACCAAATCCTCGGAGGATCCCGACAAGAAGAAAGTTGTCGTAACTGTCAGTAACGCCGGACTTTCGTTTCTAAGAATGATTTGTGAGAATGATTTGTGAGCGTGTGGTCGAGTGTTTGCTGACTTTAGTTTGACGAATCCTTGATGGGATGTGTGTAGAGTGCGGGCAAGAGGCTTAAGGACGTCGAGATAAGCGTCCCCATTGTTTACGGGACGATTGCTTTTTATCTCGGTAGGAAGGCCAGCGAGTGAGTGTCCATCTCGTGCGGTGCTCCTTTTTTCCGTGGGCATTGGATGACTACATCTGTTCATTTTATTTATTTTTTTCTGTTGTGAAGGTCCCAGTCGCATAAGTGGACGGTGTATGTCCGCGGGGCGACGAATGAGGATCTAGGAGTTGTCGTTAAGAGGGTCGTCTTCCAGTTGCATCCCAGCTTTAACAATCCCACCAGGGTGATCGAAAACCCGCCGTTTGAGCTTTCAGAGTGTGGTTGGGGAGAATTCGAGATCGCTATATCGCTTTTCTTTCACACAGATGCGTGTGATAAGCAGTTGGATCTGTGAGTGAATGCATCTGTTGTTCGCATTTTGTCGGTTTGTTGAGGAAGGGTTATGGAATGCTCAGAAATCTTTGTTTGCAGTTATCATCATCTGAAATTGTATCCCGAAGAGGAATCTGGGCCTCAGTCAACCAAGAAGCCCGTTGTGGTTGAATCATATGATGAAGTTGTTTTTCCCGATCCTTCGGAGGCTTTTTTTGCCCGTGTACAGAACCATCCGGCTGTAAATGTGCCTCGTTTGCCTCCTGGTTTGAATCTGCCCACTCCTGGTAAGTCCAGATGATGCTATCTTCTGGCTTCAGTTACATTCCTCAGATTGAGCATGAAATGTGGTGCATAACCATTGCAGTACCCACAGAGACTGTTAATGAACGGGAAAGGGGGGACACCAAAGATCATGCCCTCAACCAATGGTTCATGAATTTCTCAGAGGCGGATGAGCTGCTGAAACTTGCTGCAGCTCGCCAGCAGGTTAGGAGTCTTTTCCTTTTCGTCCTTTATCCGGATGGGTTGGCTCTATTGATAGAAAAAAGGATTAATGCATGTTTTATCTTGTGTTGAGATTGCTACTGGTACTTTCATTGTATATAGTACAATGCTGTGCCCTTTCTCTTAATATGCGATGCTTTCCTTCCGCGTTCTCAGTTCTTCTGTCAGTTTACTGTCATTTTATATTTATTGTAATCTGCACGATTTGAGCACATTCCTAACAGGCATCTCTTTTTTTCTTTTGCATTTTCCTATAACCCCATGATTAGGCTGGAATTCTAGTGCTATGTTCCAAGATGTTTGTTTCTTCCAGATACATTTGATCATGACCTAACCTTGAAGACTATCTAATGTCTCTACTGGGATTACTTTTAGGTACAAGCTCACATCATTAAGCTACGAAGACAACTGAGTGTGATGGACGGGATGCATCAACTTCCAAAGCAAGCTTCTGCTTACGAATGAATGATAGAAGGAAATTTAGGTTCTCATTGCTGGAACCGATTTGTAGTGTATACAGTGTAATGACAGGAGTTCATGTGGGATGGCGAGTTGGTCGTAGTTGATCTGTTTGAGTTGAAGACATAAGCAATTACGATTCCAGACTAGGTTGGAGTTGTCTGTGTACATTCCCTAGGTAGAGGCAGTTGGAAATCGAATGGTAGTGACTGCTCAATCTCGGGTAATTATACTGTCGCTGATCCTTTACCTTTATCCACCATTTAAGCGTGGCGTTTTACGCTGCCTAAGTGGTACGAAGGCCTCATCTGGATTATGAGGCTATTCTTAAGGACAGATGAGAAATGAGGACTATCGTTTTAATTTTTATGTCAATAACTGGATAATATTTTGGTGCTAGAGAAATGTTTTTACCTCTTAGCCGTGCACCATCTACGGTAAAAGCAAAATCCGAGGAGCTGTTTCTGAGTCCTCTTCATTATGCAGAAGATTTCATTTCAAGTTGGTATATTCGGTGCTCTCTATTGCACGAAATCTTATCCTAGATTCACGCAACCCTTGCACTTTTTCTCTAATGGTTGGTCAGTTAGTAATGATGGTGGCTCCTGTCTTTTTCCATTTGTTTTAGATGGATTTACTGAGGCTGAATAGATGGTTTCAACGTGAATGGGATGCTGAAGCTAGGTTGAATAAAAAAGCTTTCTTGGAAAAGGAAATGAGGAACATGCTGAGTAGTGAGAAGCTCAGAAGATATGTTAGCTACTGTTACAGGCAGTTTATCTGTTGATAGCATACTTTTCCTGGTTAGCTACAGTTTTTTCCAGCTTCTATACAAATTTTCCATCCTTGCCACTGGATTGAATTGAACAGAAAAGCTTTCTTTGTCTAATATGACAGGAAACGATAGCTTGGTTCTTTTTTTTTTGTGCAGAAAGCTAAGTCGTTTTTATCAGGTAGTTATTTTTGGCATTGACTATTTGCTAATACAAACTATGTAACATAGATACTCTAGCAACACTCTTTCGTCTCTTGTTTGTCTCTTTTTAGCTCGAGGACAAGAGTAACATGGTCTCCACATGCTTACCTTACAAAGTCTCCATCTGTTGGAAGGAAATGCTACCAGTTAAATTTTGATGGCTATTCCGGTATCCATTCTGTGGCGACAATGATGGATAGTCCTGTACATGCTGTCCTTGATTTTATATTGCCTATCTTCTCATTCACAGAACATGGGTAGTGCCCTCTTCAAGCAGCAGCGTTCTTTTTGCATGCTTCTTTTGGATGGTATCTTTATTGTTTTCACATTAACATGGACATGGTCTACAGGAGCAGTAAACATCTGGTTTGGCGGTTGTTCAGCAGGTTCTAAGATAAACCATGAGAAATGTCTTCCGAAGAAACTTATTCAATGGCCACCGCGAATCGCTTTTGGTCCCAAATCTTTGTGTGACTTCTCTTTGATTTGGTATGGGCATAGCGTTAAATTCAGTTAGGGGTTGGGTTTACATATTTTTCTGTCCATGAAAGGGCTGTCAAGCATTATTATGATGGAGAGAAGACGAGCATAAGTGGTGCTCCTTCTTAGGAGGAATATATGTCCGCATCCTGTCTCTAGAATTGATCATTGCTGTGGTTAATGTCTGGCAGGGAGAGGGCCCAAGGAGTCCTTTAATGGCAAGACAATCTGCACAGCTCATCGACCCGCAGTAAGCCTTTTTCCCCTAGTTAGTATCCAATCTCTCCTTCACTTCAATATGCACCTGTATGGTTGATGCCTTACGGTGTCCAAACACGATTGGACTTGCACCGTGTGAATCAGTCTCCACACCATGTTCTGTCCATGTCGATGTCTTAGACGGACTTTTGCATGTTTCCCTGGGGAAAGGCCGACGTATGAGGCTTCGGTTGCCATATTTAGCTCGTTCAATGAACCCTGGTTTCTTAACCCTTTGGATATCTTACTGAAGGCGACTCGTCGATGAAGTCGAGTACCGTAGATATCTTACTTGCGAACTGGTCATAATTCAGTTACCGAGTTATTCGAGAGGAAGTATTCTGGCCTTCCTGGGGCATGCTCCATTAGTATTAAAGATTGTGGGGCCTTCGCAGTTGTCGGTTTTGGGGTTCAGCCAAGTTTTTCTACGCAGCAAATTCAGAAAAAACCTCAGGGTTGTGGGTCATTTATTTTTGTCCCTTGACTTTTCTCGAGCGAAGCCTGTCGGGAACATAGGTCGAACCCCCGAATCAGGTTAAAATGCCCTCGGAACTGCCCGGTTTCGTCGTTCTCCGGTCATAAATTTGAATGTCGCCTTGTTAGGCCACTCGGTGACAGGCTAAAGAACGTCACAAATGGTCTTGTTTTCCATTTATATGCAGCTGGGGTCATCACCGCCGGAGTTCGTGTTATTGTGTTCCTCACTTATTTAGTTGGTTCGCGCAAGGAACCGACCCCGTCGTTTTCTTTTTGGAGTTGCCCGACTTACATTGCGTGCGAGACCCAGAAAAGATAACAGAAAACAAATCTGTCAAACATTATCCAAGTTTTCTTGTAGATAGGATTACAACGTTGTTAGACGCCAATTATGCGTGAGCATTGGATCCGTTAAGACATGCAAGTAATGGGAAGTCAAAACAGTTTCGATTTTTGCATTGTACCTTTCGTAGAATGCTAGAAGATGACTTCTATTACCTCTTAACCCTCACCCAAAAAAGCACTAGATTTGGCCTTTGTGCTTGGGAAAGGAGGAGATTGGGCCAATTTAACGTGGCATAACAAACAAAGATATATTTTCCAAATGGGTACACAAAGTACTATATACCCATAAAAAACAACTAAGAGAAATAGAAACAATAAAGAAATGAAATCTTCAGGGAGAGGAGGAATTGGGGAGGATGAACCAAAAGGGCCCCATGTTGCCCATGCTAAGGCAAGCAATGTAGGGCATGAACCCCCCAACCATTGGTTGGTTTGGGAGTTTGTCTTTGTACATTCAACAAAGTCCGCCACATAAAATCAGAAATTGTATTCCCACCCTCTATTATTGAAATCCCTTCTTACAATGTCACATGATTTTGTCCCATGTCCCTTTTCTGCATAAATACCTCCCCCTCCCCTTCTCAATTCCCTCCAATCCTCTCCATCTCACTGTATGTCCTCTTTTTTAACTCCCCTCTTTTGCATTTCATCACGACACCTACGGAACCAGCCATAGGAAGAAGAGAAAATGGCCGTTGGGAAGTCGCAGAACAGGCAGACTCAGGCCGCTTCGCTCAAGCAGATCCTCAGGAAGTGCTCGAGCTTCGGCAAGAGGTCGTCGTGCGATGAAGGGGGAGATGTCCCGAGGGGGCACTTCCCTGTCTACGTCGGAGAGAACAGGAGGAGGCACATTGTCCCCATCGCGTGGTTGGGTCACCCTGAGTTTCAGTACTTGCTCCGGAGGGCCGAAGAGGAGTACGGCTTCAACCACGACATGGGGATCACGATCCCTTGCGACGAGCGCGTATTCCAAACCCTGACGTCCATGATCAGATGAAAGCGGGACTGATATTGAGGCGAAGAAGCTGTAGTCATTTTCTTTTTTTGAGGCCTTCCTCTTAAGGCCTTTGATCCTGACAGAAACTTCGGTTTAACATCAACGCTGCGAGATTATGTCCCCTCCCGATCCTTTGATGCAATTAATGAAGGAGTTAACATGATTTGATCAAAGAAAACCGTCTCGTGCCTGCTCGAGAATCATCCTCTTCAAAGCTTGTAATTCCGTTGTATCTCAACGGCGGGAGAATGATGGCAATATCAACCCCTACGCCCACCGTCTTAACATAAGTTTCATATTACAACACTAACACAACACAAACTATGCATGCGATGTCTTCGAGTCTCACACGTCCGATAACGAAAGACTCTGTATTCACATCAACAACCTCACAGATGCTCCCGACCAGGTGGATGACAATCATATTCATGGACACATACTCAAGATTTGTACGCGCAAAAGAGGGTGATGTATAACTATCTCGGATGTCGTAGTTCTCACCTTTTGAAGGTTTAGTTCCCCGTCGTATTCGAAAGACAACAACAACCAGAAAAGAGTAATGCTGAAGTTGAGGGATATCGGCCGGAAGTCACAAGAGGGACATTTCGGGGGGGTTTACATTGAATGAGGCCATGTGAATGTAAAACCACAAGAGATTGGGGGGGGGGGGGGGGGGGTTTAGGCAGAGTTCAAAGATTTTTGTTTTCTTAACACGAGAACTAAAAATAAAATCTCGGGAGAGTCCCCCGATATTTTCAGGGAAGAAATATCTGGGTGGGCGGGGCCGAGATTTTCAGTCTCCTTCACATGAATTTGCGACGAATATCCGGGGGATTCGGACCATTTCGCTTTGTTTCCCGTGGGAGGAGTTTGGATGCAACAGAGGTTGTAATGAACACCCCCGGGACATGTCGGGCTTGGGATGTCTCCGAGGAGGTCCAAAAAAAAAAACATGCGTGCTTGTCCATCGTACCCTCCTCCTCTCTCGTCTTGTCGTGTCTTTGTTCGGGTGCAAAAAGGGAGTCTAGAATTCAGTCCCAAAAGAGGAGGAATTCACGTTTGTTTCCCGTTTACTGTTCCCGATTGTATGATGGGCCAATAGGCCCATAACTGGAAAGCCTATCATGACTAGGCAGGCTGGCCCGTAAGGCCCAATCAATGGAAGCCCGAATCCAAATTTTATCCCTCTGTGACCGTCCGATCCAACTATGCAATAATTACAGCGTTAAAAGACCGACCGTATTATTTAAGGAGGCACTAAAACCCCTAAAATTACGTGCGTTGCCACTCCGCGAAGCTCTATTCACAAAAAATAAAACAAAAAGGAAGCGTGCAGCTTGATCTTGATCGCACCTCCTGCCACCTTCAAACGGCCGAGACAACCTTCATCCTCTTCGCACCCGCAGACTTGATCGATCTTGGCTGCTTTGGCCTTGCTGCCCTGGCTGCACTGCCCGTCCCGCTCTTCTTCTTAGTCGACACCGTCTTCAGCTTTGGCCTCGGCCTCACCCCATTTGGCTTCTTCTCTGCTTCCGCCTTGGAAGTCGACCGAGTCTGGGCCACTCTGGCTCTAACCCCGTTGGTGGTTTCCTTCTTGCCAGCTTCGGGGAGCTTGTATGAGGCCCTCACCTTGGTCAGCTTGCCCCCGGAGACCGAGTTCTTTAACTGGAGAGCGAGTAATCTTCCTGAAATTAGCCGCAAGCACTGACTTGTGGTTCTCTTCCATGAACTTGTTGGTGATCGCATAAGGGGCTCAATCCACTCTTCTTGATGATCTGCCACAAAATGATCCCCCAGAGAAAGAAACAAAAAATTCAGTAACTGACAGACTAGGCCGAGCTAGGCATAAAAAAGATCTGGAAGTAATGCGGATGAACGACTTCCGTGCCCTAGGCATGCACGGCTTCTTCTCCTTTGCCGGCTCTGCCACCGCAGCTTCCTTCTTATCCAGCTCCGGCTTCGGCTGCTGCTGCTCGTCCACAGCTGCAGGCGGAGCTTCCTCTGTCACCTGCGGCTGAGTAACGGTGGGCTGAGCTTCTGGTTAGACCTTCTCCGTCATCACAAATTTCCATCGATTTATAATGTTGAATTTTGGTATATCTCGTCTTATTGTGTTTGTTTATTCCTGGGTTTCATCTGATACCAGGGTACTGCTGGATAGAAACAGCTTAACACGGAAGCGGAATACAACAGAGAGAAGGATGACTAAGGACGACTAAACAAGCTGAAATGGACAATGACTCAGCCAGCACTAATGGACAATGACTCAGCCAGCACTAATGAATAGTGACTCAGCTAGCACTAATGGGTAATGACTCATCTAGCACTAGTAAATAGTGATTGTAACGTGGCACAACCACGGCCTAGTTTTCTTTCGGTGTTTCTTTTCGTTTGATCTATACTAGTTAAGTCTTTAAATATAATAAATTTTATATTTTCAAAATTAT
Source organism: Melastoma candidum (assembly GCA_023653495.1). Taxonomy (NCBI): domain Eukaryota; kingdom Viridiplantae; phylum Streptophyta; class Magnoliopsida; order Myrtales; family Melastomataceae; genus Melastoma; species Melastoma candidum. The sequence continues at coordinate 11,952,998 of CM042881.1, read as the reverse complement.
TTAACATAATTTATGGTTTCAATGTTTAACTAAATAAGAAAAATTACTAATAATTAAAATATAATAAATATAAAATTATCATTATTAAAATATATTTAATGCACGTTAATGAGTGACTTGGCACCCGTTTTAATATATATATATATATATATATATAACGTACTGGAAAAGGAAAGGTAGTTTTGTAAATGGGATGAAGTTAGGATGACGTCCTCGGTACAATTAGGGTTTACTTTCCCCAAATTGATCAGGAAGGGCAGGAGACGATACTCCCCCAACTTCGGTTGATGATGATTAGCTGATCGCTCGTAAGAATCCTGAACCCGATAGATCGCTTTCGTTTCCCTAAACCTAAAGTTTGGATCTTTTTTCTGGACGACGCTTTTGCAGCGATCATGCCGTTCGTTTTCTTTATCATTAGGGTGGTCGTCGGGCACTCCCACTGCATTTCTTTTTCCTCTTTTAGTGTCAAGGTTTCGGTTGCGGTGGCCGGAAGTGTTCATTTAAAATGGGCACGGCGGAATCGACTATGTCCAGGTCACAGGTGAATTGGAGTTGAGCTCGCCTGTTGTCCGTTTTTCCTATTTATGCGGATGGATGTTCGGGTTTCTTATTTTTCACCTGCTGAGCGGAATTTAAGTTGATGTGTGGTTGCATGTCAAAAGGGGGGACCTGTGGGGGATGTGATCACCACCGTTTCAGAGCGAGTTGAGGGAGTAGACCCAGTTTTGGAGAAGCTGCGTTCTCTCAGAGTCGTAGGTTTTCCCTTGCTCTATATAGCTGTCACTTGATTCTAGTGTTTTCTACTTTCCAGAGCATAAAATTTCTGATGTGTTTCTAATTTCTGATCCAGACACCGCCAATTCTTCAGTCCCCGCTTGCGGAAGGTAGCTTGTCGGACATCCTTGTGAAGAAGCCGCCATCTTCTGGGGCTCGAGGTGATGCTTTGGATTGTATGATTATGGAAAGTGCTATGTTTCCTGGATGATAGGGAATGATGGCGTTGTGTGTTTGTCGCCGGGAATCTAAAGAGCCGTCTTACATCTACAGGGCACTCATTTGGGAGATATATACGTTGACTCTGGCAATCTATAGTTGCTGGCATTAACTTATAGTTTAGTTAGGTTTCTATAATTTGTAGCAGTTTTGGTCCTAATTGTAGACGCGAATGTTGTTTTACTGGAAATGTGTGACTTCTGCTGGTCTGTGGTGTATGCCTGTGCAATTTATGTACATCGTGGATGGTGAAAAATTAAGTAATGAGTTGTCATCGTTGATTTTGATCTGCGATGTTTGTGTCTTCCACTGGAATTGAGTTGAACTGATATATCTTACCGTACTACCTTTTCTGTAGGACATACATGATAGCCTTTCTGATTTCTATTATGTCTTCTCTAAATACCCTGCATATTCACTATCCCATGTGAGGTGAAAATGAAGTGGCTAATGTTGTTCAGGTACAATTGATCCAAAGGTGCTAGTAGAGCTGTTCTCATTATACCGGGATTGGCATGCGGATAAGGTCCAAAAGATTACTAAGAAGCAGGTGAGCATTTCTTAAGATGATTTCCAAACATTGAGGAAAGACGATCCTTTTAAAATGCTTAGCATGCATGTCCGTGATTGAACTTATCCCTGATACACGATCCGAATTACATCAGGAAGAGGTGGAAAACAAGGTTGAACTTGCGGATGCTTTGGCCGTCAAACTTCTGCAACGTTTTAATGACTCAGCATCGACCATGGAAACTACATCTCAGCATTTGTCAGAAGGTGATCGCCTAAATACAATGCTTTCTTCTAGTTATCCAACTGTAGGTTCCTGTCAGTCACAATCATCACTGACACGCATGACCTGACCGGCTGTCCGACAGTTCATAAGCTGCAGGTGGAACTTGGGGAGCTCAAGGGAAGACTAACAGAGGTTATTAGTAACTGTGACGCCATATGCAAGAGAATCACGTCAGAAGGACCAGAATCTCTTCGCGAGTCGGTTGCGCCCTTGGCTGCGGCGGCAGCACGTGTCAGCAGCGTAAACAACGGCGAGCTTCTTGCCAAAACCTCCTCATCTGACAATACCGGAACTGACTAAAATTTCCGCGTCCGTATTCTTTGTATAGTTTACTTCTCCGGCCTATTATTTGAGGTGGCAAACCAAGCACCTCATTTCTTTTCCTTTTATTTTCCCCCAGTTTGGGGGATTTTTAATAATATAAGGAAATTTTGATACACCACATTTTTATGTACGACAACTAGGAAAAAATTCGAAATCATTTTTTCGGTTATTGCAAAGATCTAATATCCTTACTAACCATACGCCAGGTCCAGCCACGTGTCCTTTTCGGGTGTATATAATAAAATTTACATCAATCCTGCTGTTCATCATCATTTTCTGAAGGGAGATTTTATTCATTCAATTCAGTACTGTTCATCATCTTCTTAGAGACGGGCGCGTCACCTTGAGTTTTTTAGGGTTTTCCGTTGATCGAATTTACCCCTGTTTCTTACAATCTATTGTGATTTCCGCCGCCGGACGTCCACGAAATTCGTTCATTGATAGAGGACGGGGCGATTCATCCAATCATATACCGGCTAGGGTTAGTTGTCTGTCCATCGATCGCTTCCGCTTGAAGATCGGAACAGTGCGGAGATGAAATCGAGGCGTGTCTCTTGAGCTTCCGGCGTTAATCTTTGCCAGGTCCGGCGTCTGTGTTTTTTTATCTTAACGTTTGGATTAGTTATCGCCGAGAGATTGATTTGTTTCTGTTTATGTTGTTTGTTGTCAATCCGACTTGGACGGATCGTTCGATATTTTTTTTATCACGCGATGATGTCGATTTCGATTTCTGTTCCAGTTGAGACTCCGCGATTACTTGTTCTCTCCGGTTGATGTGGTTTTTTTTTAGGAGTATGGATTGATTGTGATGAGATTGAATTGTTGGCATTCTGTAGGTAATGCAAATATTTCCGATTGATGCGCTTTTAAGGAAGCAAAGAATCGTTTTTTGGTGTCTAGTGATTTTAATCGATGTTGCATGTTTCTTATCTTGCTGATTTGCGTTTCATATTTGTCATGAATGGTTAGCTTGATGCTGATTTGCTGTATTGGGATATTGAGACCAATGTATATCTTCCCAAGGACGCTGCTAAACGTAGAACAGATTTTGATTTTTAAATTCTTGTGATCTCAATTCTGATGGTTATTACATAGCAATTATAAGGTGCATGGAAGTAATTATCATCCCTGAGCTCTTTTGGTTGTCCTGATTAATTACATTTATATCTAGGTTGTGCCATTTTTGAAGGAGGACCACCTCCTTCTCAAGTCGGTTTGACAGCTCCGAGAAATTTCCGGCCAATGGAATCTGTATCTGCAATCTCTAATTCTGGATTGTTGAAGAATCTCTCTTACTTTGGGGGAAAGAACTTTAACCAATCACAACAAAGTGTGTCTAACATCAATCGTGTCCGTTGGACATGCCCTCCCAAAGTAAGTAGGCGACATAGCTCTCAGCAAGGTGGACTCTGCTTGGCAGGATTTTTTTTGTGTTGCTTGTGAGGATGATGATATACTTATTCATCCTTCTTTCTTGATTCGAATGTTCTCCTAGTTTTCTGTGAGTTGTGGCTAGCATGTTACTGCTGGGGAAGAAAGTCGGGAAGCGGGAACCCAAAGTCTCAGAGAATTGAATGTGCTTGAGGCTGTATATCCTCAGGTATCTGCCATTCCGTCAAGGTACAAATCTGATTCTATCTTTTCCAGGCGATGATTCCTTCACTTTTCTGGCTCTATAATCAACCAGCTTTGTTTTTCCTTATCCTTCCCCTTGTAGTCCAGCGGTTTCTGATAATGTAGATCGAGAATGTTATGACGATTGCCTCACACCGGAGATCCCTCTTATCCCAAGAGAAGAGATGAAGAACAAACTTGATCTTGAACCAACCAGCCTCTGCACGTTGGATACTAAAACCCCTGAAGTTCCAAAGCAGCAGTTGCCATCATCTGCTGGTCTGGACGCAGGTTTCCTTGCAGCTGCTTCTGCTGCATGTGCAGCGTTTCTTAAAAGCAGCGAAAAGGGGAGTATAATTGATCCCGATCTTCTCGTTGAGATATTTAACAATCCAAAACTGATAGAAGAGCTCCTGAATCGCGGAGGAAGCCCTGATGGAAGAAAGATTGTTGTGTCTGAGCCGATCTCAGGAAACCTACCGGTTCCTTATTCCAGCCTTGTTTGCCCCCCAACCTTGGTCACCAATGTTCAGTCCGACCAGCCTTTCTCAAGCCCTTCAGCCCAATCTGTCCTTGTTCCATCAGCTGGCCAAGTAGTAACCCCTTCGGTACCTTCCTCCAATGGATTTAGTCGCCCGGTCGATCATTTTGGTACAGTGAGGGTGCCCTCCAGTTTAGTCATGGTCACTCAACCCTTTGAAAGCCAATCTTCGATTCCCCAGCATATCCCACCTCCTATTCTGCCCCATTTCATCGTGTGCCATGATTCCATCCTTTAACTCCCCAGTACATAAACCCCAGGAGGTAGTGGAAAGGGTAACTCGGCCAGGATTCCCCTCGGACAACATTCATCGGCAAGGTTTGAATATTAACTGTAAGGTCCCTGGCCTAGTGTCCACAAGGACACAAACTGCCTAAAGAACCTTATAAGGGAACATGGAGGGTTAAGGCAGGGTAACCCAGAGGGAGACCTTGTCGCCTCGCACCAGAATGACTTGGCAAATCCTAAAACGGTAAACCCTTTAATTCAAGAGGAAATGAACTTTAAGAACAACCGGAAGCCCTGCATATTCTTTCACAGCCCTCAAGGTTGTCATGGTGGATACAACTGCCCTTGGGATGACGGGCGAAACGCAAAGAGGGCAAAAATTGGGGTATTTCTTTCAGGATCGAGGACGAATACCTTTTCAAGTTCTCTTTCATGAAAATCTCGGGTTCTTCTTCTTCTTGATCTTTATCTGACCTGATTGCGAAAATGAATTTGGCAAATGTCACTTAACATGGTTCTAGTTGACATTCGGGTAAAAAGGAGAATAGGATATATAAAGATGCCGTTGGTTTGTCTATATAATAGTTATTGTGATTTATTTATGTCATTATGCTTGGGAGTAGTTAGGGTTTTCTATGGACAGTTGGTGTTTAATGCATCCTGTATTGGATTCCCTAGATGGTAGTCAACACAGTTCGTAGAGAGGATTCTCCAAAATCCTAGTTTGAATATTAGCGGTAGCTCATCTGACTTACCCGGTCATCGTGTGTTGTAAGGTCTTGCAACGACCTCTAGTGAATCTGAGTGTAGAGGATGTAAGAGCTTGGTTCCTTAATGACGTCATTTGACGAAATATTTCATCAAATGATGCAGTTTAGAAAATATTTCGCCAACTAACCCACCAAAGTCGGCCTTACAAAGGCCGACTTCGATTTTGGGAGAAGAATCCCCTCATGTGAATCCTTCACCAACATCCCGTCCACAGGACCAGAATTAGAAGAAACTGCAGAACCAAGTACTCCTCTCATAGCTACCTCTAATATCTTACCGCATGTCAAGGTACAAATTTATTTTTCAAAGTACCACAGACCAGTTCAAGCAATAGCTTTCATTGATACCGGAGCGGCTGAAAGTATGATCAATCCAGCCATAGTCCCAGCAGAACTATTAGTTCCAGAAGTAAATACATACAAGGCAGCATCAGGAAAGAACTTCCAGACATTCCTGAAGACCAAGCAAATAAAGGTCATGATTTTCCCCACATGCTCCATATCTTCAAAGATAGTAGCAACTGATTTACCAGGAAAAGACCTTGTTATCGGATGGGACTTACTTCATCAACTGCACAGCCTCCGACTGCTAGCAACTGGCATACGACACAAATCCAGCTTCAAGCCATACACCCATGAAAATAGGATGTATTCTGTACAACCAGTACAAAAAGCTTTAGAGCTATTCAGACCATCCTTTGCATCAGATCATCAGGATTTCTTGACAAAATGTTCACACCCATTGTGGACCAATCCAAAGTTCTTCGTCAGACTACCATTCAAGCAGAATGAAGATGTGAATCCAACAAAAGCCAGTCATCAAGGGATGACTCCCAAAGACTCAAAACAAGCAACTGATGAATGCAACTTACTTCTACAGCAAGGATTGATAGAACACTCCAGTTCTTCATGGGCATGCCAAGCATTTTATGTCAACAAAAGATCAGAGCTAAAACGAGGAAAGAAGCGATTGGTTATCAACTACCAACCACTGAATCACTTTCTACAAGACATCAAGTTTCCCATTCCAAATAGGACAGCTCTGTTCTCCTCACTTTCAAAAGCCAAGGTATTCTCCAAGTTTGATCTCAAAAGCGGTTTTTGGCAAATAGGTGTTCATCCTGATGACAGATGGAAAACAGCCTTCTGCATACCCAATGGTCATTACCAATGGAGAGTTTTACCATTCGGCTTAAAGACATCCCCTTCATTATTTCAAGAGGCCATGATAAGTATTTTCGAACCCCTACAGTCTTCTGCACTCTTCTATATTGATGACATATTAATCTTCAGCGAAGACTACAGCTCGCATGAACCTCTCTTGAAGAAATTTGCTCAGATTGTACAGCAATATGGGATTATGCTTTCTGAGAAAAAAGTTCAGCTCTGCACATCAACAATTGAATTTTTGGGAATGCGATTAGCAGATGGACAATATTACCCAGGACCACACATTGCACAAGAACTGCTAAAGTTCCCAGACTCACCATTGACCACAAAACAGATTCAACAATTCCTAGGTATTGTGAATTACCTCAGAGATTCTGTTCCCGAGATCAGTAGGTATACTAGCCCACTAGAAGCTCAGCTCAAGAAAAATGCATCTCCATGGGGTGATCCGCAGACCAACGCTGTCCAATATTTGAAGAAGAATCTTCAGAACTTGCCCCCCTTACAGATTCCTTCTGATGGAACAAGGATCCTACAAACAGATGCAAGCAACGAGTTCTGGGCAGCCATTCTTTTGGAAGAAATCAATGGAATCAGAAAGATATGTGCCTACAAATCAGGAAAGTTCAGTAATGCTGAACAACACTACCATTCAAGTATCAAAGAGATTCTAGCAGTCAAATATGGAATCAAGAAGCTTGAATTCTACTTAATGGGACATCATTTTATGATCGAGACAGACTTCAAGGCCTTCGACTCCATGATGAATCTCAACACTAAAAAAGTCCCAAATGCTCAGCTTTTAAGATTATCACAGTGGTTCTCACAATACTCCTATACAGTGCGACATATCAAAGGAACGTCAAACGTAGTAGCAGATTTTCTTTCCAGACCCTTTGATACAGTCAATCCACAGCTCCTTGAGTATCCTAAACTACAAGCGATGTTCACAACTCATATCCAGAAAGCACTAAGAAGTCATCAATCAAGCTCTCTGCCTCCAGAAATACACAAATGGAACAAACTCCTCAGGTTTGATTATGCCATGGAAATAATATCTCATCCATATTCACAAATGCATTATTATTTAATGCAGATCTTCAGAAACTATGGACAGCTCTTTTTCCCAAGACTAGGACTTCATCCTACTTGTCCATTTCTACACTTGTTTCCCATACAGCCTACTGATAGGTTTCCCACTGAGCTAAATGGTTCTTCTGGTATTTCTTTCATGCACATTCAATAGCCTTTGAATTCCCAGCATTAGAGATGCTCCAATATCTGGATAAATTTGGAGATTTACTCTCATATTCTCCTGCAAACCATCCTCATGCACATCTAGCAGAAGTCTTAACCTGGTTTGCTCATTTATCCCAGTGGAAAATTTGGTTCGAAGAGCAGGTCTACAGATTTCAAAAATGGCCAGGAATTACTTCATACACCATATACCTCTTTCATAGGAATTGGCATTACGACAGTGAAGTCACCTCTTTGGCTGCTATAAATACGGTTGATCACTTTGCCTGTCTGCCCTATTCCATCGCCATACATTATGGATATTATGAAGTAGACGACCAGATTCCACATCCATGGGAAGTTCCACATGAAATCAAGCATTCAGAACATAGAGATATGCTTCACAGCAGGACATGCCTTACTAACAAGCTCTTCCAGCTCAATGCTATGATTCCTTTAACAGAAGAAGAACTGCTGATTCAACAAGTTGCTCGAGATGACCTTGCACAAACATGGAATTTATCTCAAGCCCTGGAAGATTTTGTACAAGAACAGATAGATTGGGATGTTATTGCCGAAGACATGATACGAAACCTCAATCTTTCAAGCCCAAGCGCCATACCAGAATCATCGTCAAGCCCAAGATCGCCACCAGGCCCAGGATCAACGTCGAACCCAAGACGAAGGACTTCACGACAAAAAAGACTGCCGGCAAAACTGTCGGACCCACATGGGAAGCGCCCCAAGACAGATGAAGACTAACAACAGTTACCCATGTGCTGAAAAGACAATGTGATAAGGTTGTGACTCAGCCAGCACTAATGGATCGTGAGTCAGCTAGCACTTATAGGCAATAGTAAATTGTAACGTGGCCCAACCACGACCTAGTTTTTTCTTTCAGTTTGATCTATAAATAGATCCATCCTGTAAGCTTAGAAGGCAGAGGAGAAAAACTGATCAATACACAATTCCTATTTTCTCCCATCCATGAGCAACTAAACACATCCAGGCAATAACAAAGGGCAGGAAGGTATCTAGTTCTCCAAATCTCTCGATGATCTCTCTACCTTCGATAAAACCAAAAACATTCAGAAAACCCTAAAATCCCAAAAACAAGTTTTGATGCTTCTTCTTCAGTTTCTTAAAGAAATTGTTCTCTTGTTTCTCATCATGTTTTTATGTTATTCCCAGTTTTCCAGTCTGTATGTCTTACTGTTCATCATCACTGTTTATCTTCTTCAGTAAGGCTATTACCCTGTGGTTTCTTTCTTCCATAATTGCTTGAAGTTTTGCGTTATTGCTAGGACTTTGATTACTCCAGGCTTTCTATCAAGAAAAGATTGTTTACTAAGTATTGTTAACTTGGTAGAGTTCTCTCATGGCTGTAAAGCTATCTACTTCGCCACCAGTGCCATATAGCCAGGAGGGCTGCTCGGCCATAGGCTTGATATTGATAGTAGGCAGGATGAGACCTCCAACAAGAAAACAATGTTTTACTAAACCTCCTTTTCCTGATTGTGAAATCTTGCGTAGTCATTTTCTTAGTATACGTCGTTACTATGGAGAGCCCCTATGGAAGAAAATGAAAACTCTTCAAAGAGTCAATCGTGTCTTGTATTTACTCGATCACTACATCGAGTATAAAGCTAAAAAGTGTGTCCTTTGTTCTTTTGATTCTCAACTTTCTTATTCTGAGTGTATGGAGCCAGGACAAGAATTGGTCTTCCTAGATTCATGGGAACTATGTGCCGGATGGATAAAGCTCCGTAAATATGTCCAGTACCGCAAGTATCTTGCTTGGTACCTTAAATGGCTTTTGTATTTATCCAATGTGTAATATCTTTCCACTTTCCCTTCTGTAACAACTTGTTGTACCCCTCTTCCTAGTTGTGATCCTGTTCTCTGTTTAGATTCAACTTGGTCCTTCAAACCTCTTGTTCCATAAATTCTACTCTGTAATCCGCTTCCGTATTAAGTTATTTCTATACAGCAGTACCCTGGTATCAGAGCCAGTCGTTGTGCCTTTTGTTTTCCCTTCTTCTCAGAGAGAGAGAGAGAATCTGTGAGACTAGTGCCCCTGCCTGCCGTTATTGCCTCCTGCCCAGCCATGGATACCCCTCCTGAGATATTGACTGCCCCCTTCTCCCTTGAACCATCCTCCTCCTTTCGTCGCTCTAATGCCAGTATAGAATCTCTGTATGAAATATCACATAAGGACTGTGATGCCAATCAAGTGGCTAATACTGAACTGCCATTGCTTAATCCGTATACGGCTTTCCATAAGCCTTCTGCTGGACCTATAAGACGAATCAGGACATTAATCAGACAGCCTGCCTCATCAGCCCTTGAATACATACAGACAAGTAAGTTCAGTCAACATCCCATACTTGGGACACAGAAAGAACAATTTGTATCTCTGCAATTGCCAGCAGAATTTCCTGGACAATGGACTGAAAAGGGATATTCCCATCTCCATTTTGGAGCTATACGACTTGCCCTGACATATCATGGACGTAAAGGACTGCCTGTGACAGCACGAATGGCCGTATTGGACACAAGATATATGGAATATCAACATGCAGTAATCGGGACAATTGAAACAACATTAAACGCAGGAACGGTCTTTGTGACCCTTTATCCTAACTTCTGCATGTCTCTCAGGGATCCAAAAGTGTTGACAGCCTTGCAGGTGCAGCTACAACTTTGTGGAGCCACAATGGAATCAGATTCCATTGAAGCCACCCTTCACTACCAAATGGCGTATCGGGTTCAAAATCATGCTTTGGACATAAGCATGCCAAATGATGCCCAGAATGCCTTGCTCATTGTGGCTTACTATCATAACCAGAAGGCTCCTACATGTATCCACATCCCCAGGCAAATCCCAAGAACAGAACTCTTGAAGCTGTTACCAGAAAAATGGGTGACAGACTACGAACAAATCAAGAAAAGGACTGTGCAAATTTCACCAATACAGTCTACCACTCCTACCTTCTCAAGAGATAGAGAAGGAGCGGTTACAATTAAGTTTGATCGCTCGACAGGAAAAGAACCAGCAACACCTCCCATTTTCCCAACAATGTTTATGATACAGCCGGTGCCAAAAAGGAAAAAGCCAGACATCCTAAACAGGATCATCCACTCCTTTGACGGACACGGCAATCCAACGTTCTTTTTCCGAGATCCACAATCACAGCATTGCTACTGGGACGTAGGAAGATGGCCAGATTATTGCGACTGCGAAAATTGCGAAGTACCAGATTACTCTAAGAAAAAGAGTAAAATAAGTTGCCAGACAAGGAGCAATCTCCTAGATCCAGATTCAGATTCTGACTCTGAGGAAGAAACCTCCTTCAGACAACCCGCAAAAAGAATGGTGATGAAAAACTTGCCTCTACATCAACGCTACCAAAAAGGTGATCCTACAGTTGGACCCCTTGGACAACCCTCTAGAAAGTTTGATTACATAGTGAACTATGGGATGCAATCTCCCGAACCAGAGCCTAGTCCAATTATCCCCTCAGGATGGGATAATAAAGTCGAACCACCAGCACCACCTTCAGTATCAGCTTCACCTTATCATCACCAAGCATGGCAAGACTTCGAAGACTTGTCCAAAGACACAAGACGTCCGTTAAAACAAAGACAGACGATCGTGCCTTGCTACAAGCCTATCCTCAAGTGGCGACGAAAGAATCCTTCAACAATTGGAAGTGAGCATTTTCCCGAAACAGGGAAAAAGGCAGAATTAACTCCAAAAGAGAGTCTGCCAAAGAAGGTCCAGACCTGTTCTCAAGAAGTTCAGCTCCAAGAATACTACAAGAGTAGTACCCAAGCTCCTGCACAAATCATGATGATGCAACCGGAACAGTCAGAATTAATGTTTCCAACCCTTGAAGAACATACGGTCAACAATGTACGATTTACGTCAAAAATTCTAATACCCACAGCTGTAGACGCACAGGGAAATACACAGCGCAACAGCCTTGCAGAAACAGTACTCAATTGGCAGAGCCAGAATGCCATCTCCCAGAATGAAGCCCTAAAAATCATCCACAAAAAAGTGGAAAAGGTGGAGAATCGCCTGGAGAAAACAGAGAATAATCTGTATCGCCAGATTTAGTCACAGAGTACTAAGATCTCACAAAAGCTCGACCAGCATCATGATCAAACACATGAGGTATTAAGAGTACTTCTGCACTCCTTGGATAACTTCGAACAAGGACGATATCCATCACATTTTCAATCAGATCCAGATGAAGAAATTGCCAGATTAAAGAGACTGATTAAGGCAGCTCAAGAAAAGCCTTCATCCAAAAGGTCAGATTTATGGATATAGGAAGACCTTCTTCCTACTCTCCTTTATAAGAATATGCCAAAGGTTATTATCTATTTGGTGACCCAAATAAAAAGGATGTTGCAGACATTAGAGAAATTGCCAGAAAACAACAGAAACAAGAAAGACAAAAGAGTAGGTCTCACCAAGAGAAACAGAAACAAGAACAACGAAGAGTTGAGATTCGAGAAGGAAAACAAAAAATGACAGGATCCTCTCAAAGGCAAAGATCTCCTAGCCCTACGAGATCACAAAGCAGTGATAACTCTTCAGAACAAATACCTACGCAGCAGCTACTGATAAAAGAAGATAAGCTGCAAAATCATCCCTCAGTATCTATTCCACAATGGATGAAATCCGACAGGCCAAAACATTTTCTCAAAGATACAAGGATACATTATTCCATGGATCCTTGGGATACTGAACCTGAACAGCCTTCTCAAGATGACTCAGACGAAGTAGAAATTTTTATGGCAAAACCACCATCCGAGAAGCCATCAGAAGAATCTTCCGACTCATCCTTCTCAGAAACATTGAACGAAAGTACAGAGGCTCAGCCAACATCAGAGTATTCCACTGAATCCGAATTCTGTGAAATACCTTTAGCTTTCATGGCTGATAATCAACCACAGGTCAATGAACCGGAAAGCTCTTCAGACAATTCCATGGAAGACAGACCAACCCACACAACAAAGGAAAAAGGTTCCTTTGAGTTTACGATTGATGATATTGACATAGATCAATGGCCACAACGGTTTAAGGATTTTTATGCATGGTGCCTCCAGAAGAGATTAACGGTAACTTCCTCAGTTGAAATACTTTCAGATTTAACAACAAAGTTTAGAGGAATGCTACAAACTTGGTGGAATCAGCTGACAGAACAAATTCAGATTCAACTGATATGCCTTCCATTCCAAGAGTTTCTTGCACAGTTATACATGAACTTTATAGGAAGTCCAGACAATCTAACTGAAGACCAGAGGAAAGAATTCTTCAAAAGACGCTACTGTTCATACAAAAGAAAGGACATCAATCGACACTTCAAAAGGATGATTACATTGTTCATAAATCTTGGGGCAAACAATGCCCTCAAACCAGTATTCATATCCTCACTCACAGAGCCAGTCTCCTCACTGGTGGAAAAAGAATTAGCTGCTAAAGGCTTAAGAGTTATGGTTCTAACAGTTGGACAGATCATCCAGACAGTTCACTTTGCAATTAGTGAACTTTCCCAAAGGCGAAGCGTAATCAAAGACTTCCTCAGAAATGACAAACGACTTGACATGGCCTGCAAACCAGCCAGGTACCTTACAAAGTGTACCAAAGCAGATTTATGCAAATGCCCAGATTTTCCTGACAAGGAAGTATTCAGAAGACGATTTAGAAGATCTTCACAGAAATACTCCAAACAAAAGAAAAGAAGACATCCGGTCACAAAAAGAACAGAAAAGAAAATCTTTCCCAGACCAAAGAAGCGTTATCTCCGATTCAAGCATAGACGCTTTCCAACAAGAAAAACAGACAAGTGCTATGTCTGTAATAAGTCAGGACATTTTGCAAAGGACTGCTCCAAACGAAAAAAGAAATTTATTGCCCAACTTGAGAGGGTTACTAGAGGACAATGATGTTGAATCGGTCTTCTCACTTGATGACGAACCCTCAGAACAAACGGTTTACTGTCTGGAACCTAGACATGCTCCTCCAGTTAAATATTCATCTTCAGATGACAGCGATTACTCCAGCATCTACACTATCTCCTCGGTTACAAGGTTCCCTCAACCCTTCTCACGACATGCTAGTTTTGCTACGAGAAGAATCCCCTCATGTGAATCCTTCACCAACATCCCGTCCACAGGACCAGAATTAGAAGAAACTGCAGAACCAAGTACTCCTCTCATAGCTACCTCTAATATCTTACCGCATGTCAAGGTACAAATTTATTTTTCAAAGTACCACAGACCAGTTCAAGCAATAGCTTTCATTGATACCTGAGCGGCTGAAAGTATGATCAATCCAGCCATAGTCCCAGCAGAACTATTAGTTCCAGAAGTAAATACATACAAGGCAGCATCAGGAAAGAACTTCCAGACATTCCTGAAGACCAAGCAAATAAAGGTCATGCTTTTCCCCACATGCTCCATATCTTCAAAGATAGTAGCAACTGATTTACCAGGAAAAGACCTTGTTATCGGGTGGGACTTACTTCATCAACTGCACAGCCTCCGACTGCTAGCAACTGGCATACGACACAAATCCAGCTTCAAGCCATACACCCATGAAAATAGGATGTATTCTGTACAACCAGTACAAAAAGCTTTAGAGCTATTCAGACCATCCTTTGCATCAGATCATCAGGATTTCTTGACAAAATGTTCACACCCATTGTGGACCAATCCAAAGTTCTTCGTCAGACATTGTTGCAGATGCCCAGCCATGGATACCCCTCCTGAGATATTGACTGCCCCCTTCTCCCTTGAACCATCCTCCTCCTTTCGTCGCTCTAATGTCAGTATCTCAGGAGGGGTATCCATGGCTGGGCAGGAGGCAATAACGGCAGGCAGGGGCACTAGTCTCACAGATTCTCTCTCTCTCTCTGAGAAGAAGGGAAAACAAAAGGCACAACGACTGGCTCTGATACCAGGGTACTGCTGTATAGAAACAACTTAATACGGAAGCGGATTACAGAGTAGAATTTATGGAACAAGAGGTTTGAAGGACCAAGTTGAATCTAAACAGAGAACAGGATCACAACTAGGAAGAGGGGTACAACAAGTTGTTACAGAAGGGAAAGTGGAAAGATACTACACATTGGATAAATACAAAAGCCATTTAAGGTACCAAGCAAGATACTTGCGGTACTGGACATATTTACGGAGCTTTATCCATCCGGTACATAGTTCCCTTGAATCTAGGAAGACCCATTCTTGTCCTGGCTCCATACACTCAAAATAAGAAAGTTGAGAATCAAAAGAACAAAGAACACACTTTTTAGCTTTATACTCGATGTAGTGATCGAGTAAATACAAGACACGATTGACTCTTTGAAGAGTTTTCTTTTTCTTCCAAAGGGGCTCTCCATAATAACGACGTATACTAAGAAAATGACTACGCAAGATTTCACAATCAGGAAAAGGAGGTTTAGTAAAACATTGTTTTCTTGGGGGAGGTCTCATCCTGCCTACTATCAATATCAAGCCTATGGCCGAGCAGCCCTCCTGGCTATATGGCACTAGTGGCGAAGTAGATAGCTTTCCCAATTTTTTTTTTTTTTTTTAAAAAAATTCAAAAGAAAAAAAAAATTGGCAGAGGCCGACTTTCTTGTGAACCAAAGTCGGCCTTACAAAGGCCGACTTTGGTGGGTTACTTGCCCAATTATTTCCAAAGATGCGTCATTTGGCGAAATAATTCGCCAAATAACGTCATCATGGAACAAAACTCGAGGATGTAACAGGTCAGAGTAGGTTAAACCTTTGAATCGACCTACGAACCTCTAAAAATGCATTCGCAATTCAGAGATCACACTAATAGAAATCAGAATTCGTAGTAAAACTTTATGCTCGTCCAAAAAATACGTCATGCTTCTATTGGAAGACAGATAAGAAAAGATAATGAAGTATCTAAACCCTAGTGTTTATAACGAGTGTGTTCTCGCGAGTTCCAAGATAAAGGTGGGGGGAGGCATGCCATGCGGAACATTCGCCGAAGGTTGATTTCGCTCTTGTTCTCATTTGAAGGCATGCCAGACAAGAAAGAGACCCGCTTGGCCAATCCCCAGCACACACCCGACATCCAATCATTGTCGTCCTCTTCAGGCTTTCCAACACTCACCCGTTATCACATCAACATCAGCCTTCTCCAAAAAAATGTAGATCAACCAAATTCTAGAAATGATGGGAGGTTGAAATTCCATCGGTAAAATAATTTCTCTTTTTTTTTTTTTTTTACATGAAATGGTACTTCTATGCCGCCCCTTCCAAGTATTACAGAGGGATTCATGACAGTCTCATGCAAATTCCAACATCGCATTGACCGTAGTGCTTGAGCTCAAGAATGCGCTCAGCTTCCCATCCTCGTCGTCCCCCTCGTCCTCCAGCAAAAGAAACGAGGCCGCCACACGATCTTGATATGAGCTCATGGTGGGTTCTACGTCTATTTCGTATAACTTCTCCTCTTGGCTCAATTGCGATGCGACGAACTTGTCGAGCGCCCTCCAGTCTGTCGCAGTATTTCTGCAGTGGCTATCGACATTGCTTCTGGCAGCCTTGCTCTTGATAAGCGGCATGGATGGGCCCTCGAGGTGGGGCATGTGTAGGAAATAATCGTCCGGGTCATTGAAGAAGCTTAAATCGTCAGCCGCCGATGCCCGGTCGGTTACGACCTCTTGTTTACACATGAGTTGCGAGGGCAAGTATTCCTGTTGGGTCGGCCTCGTCGAGATGCACTCTCTGGGGTTGATGGTCGAGCTCGTGCTGCTTGGTTCGTCATTGAAGTAGCTGCCCTTGTCGAGCCAGCTCCTCGCCGTCTTCGTCGGGGTGGTAGTCCTTTTCTTGAATGCTCGACAGACCACCCACCCTTCTTCCTGTGATAAGAACACATAACGTAAAATTACGGATCTCACAACAATCAAACAAAATCATTAACAAAATATTCAAATGATATTGATGATCGAAGGTAAAGCAAAATAAAAAGAATAGTGATAATAATTATTATTACACGCGAAACTCGGTGCAACCTTTTCACATGCGCGTCCTTCCCACAAAAACAGAAAGAGTCGGCACTTCACACGCGACGCTCTCTTTAGACAACATTCTGTTATATTCTAGTTTTCGAGCTTGTCCTTGGAACGATTGTTAATCACGATTACTGAATGAGTTGTGCGGCGGAGTTGTTTCTCGTACCTGAGGAGGAACATTCTCGTTTGACTCGAGCCTGTACTCATGCATAATCCAGTCGGTTTTCTGGCCGCACGGAGCCCTACCGTTGTAGAACACAAGGGTTTTCCTCATTCCAATGAGCCTGGTTTTATCGTAGACAGCCTTGTCCCTACCAGTTGCTTTCCAGAATCCGGCGATGGTCGCTCGGTTGGTTCTCGTCCCGGTCGGATATTTCCTGTCTTTATGACTAAAGAAGTACCACTCGTTTTGCTCTTGATATCCTACCCTACATGTTTCTGTTCGAGATCGGACACCGATACAACAGTGTTATGTTCATATCCGAGAATGTAATAGGAAACGGAAAGAGTCAACTAATGTACAAGCGGTTATGCAGGGTTAGTTCATTGAAGAGTTATTCAAATGAAGGAAATAAACAAATCACCTTTGAGATCCCATGGCTCGATCCTGTAGAGATCTACTTCTCTTATCACATCGAGATCGATCTTCTGCGAAGCAACCTTCTTCCTCAGGTAGTACCCGACGAGCTCCTCGTCCGTTGGATGGAACCGGAACCCCGGCGGCACACACGACTCCATCGATTCGATCACAGCCTATCCCTGATCCAAGCAGTTAATGAAAAAAAAATCAAGCAAATGCAATTCAGGTCGCAAGGCGACATGGAGTTATCGGAAACGATTTAACGATCAGCGGTCATTGAGATAAAGGACTCCCCCGACAACACAAATAATAAGATCTCCATCACGGTCGTATTGGTTTCACCCCATTTATATTTGTTTAAATAATTCTTGTTGTCGGGCTCAACTAACAATGATGGCGTCTCCCGTGGTGTGTGAAATGGATGAAATGATTCAAATACAAACAGGGTTTGCCTCGCTTTAATGACTTCTTTGATTCATGTTATACACATAAAACATACTTCGCCCATCCAAAACACGATCAAGCGAAGAAAGTTATATGACTAAGATAGAGAAAAACGTGACTTTAACGATGACCTTTGGTCACGTGCTCGTTCGACAATAATACAGAATGAAAGCGGCAAAAAACTCGAGTTCATCTTTCTGGGATTCTTGCAGGAAGAATGCTGGAATATCAGATAAACATGGCAGAATATAATGAAAAAAAAAAACATCGGAGCCGATCCATCCGACATCATCAGGACCTTTTGGTCCGGATCCACGGAACTTCCGGGGAGAAAAACAGAACCCCAGAAAGGACCCAAAATTGATCGACCAGCTTCCACGACAAAATTCTGCTTGGGAGAACAGATGGTTTTAACACGATGATCTTACCTTGTACAAGATTAAACGGCTGGATCGACAAGCCAATCGGAAGACTCGAGCTGTACAGTAGTAGCAAGGAGGAAGAGGAGGATGAAAAAGGGTTGGAGGGACAAGTGGAAGTAAACACTGATGGAGGAAGTGGAACAGTATAAATAATAGTCCAAAGGCATTTAGGACCGCCCCCTCCCCCGCCATGCGCATTTTTAACTTTCAAGTTTTTGTCCCCTCCTAAAAACAACAGAAAAATCAAAAAATGAAATTGCTTGCGTCCCTTCTTCCTTTTGCCTTTTACCAAATTTATCAAAGTTTCTTCCTTTCTTACATACGGAAGAAGACTTTGTGAATGGGATGTAGTAGCTTCAGAACCGAATTGAGCAAGGAGTAGTAGTAAGATGTTCGGACAAACGGTGGATGTAAGGAAGCAGTCCAATGTATCCACGTGTCGCGTCCTCAGTGGCTGGGTAGGCAGTTTCTCTGGTTCTTTCTTTTACTCGGAAAAGACGCACTCAATGCATACGCACACCATTCTTTCCTTGCCTATGATTTCAGTGAGGTGGGGGTTGGGTTTGGACAAGTATTCGCTAGAAGGAACCGTACCGTATGAAAAGAATATGAGAGAGTCTACTACCCACGTGGCATTCCGAGATTTCTTTTTTTAGGAATAAATATTACTACTTTACGTAGAAGACAAACAAAGCCTAGGCAAGTTCTAATATATTCGTTTTCTTTTTTTGTAATATACATTTTGATCCCACTAAAAAAATAATGATAATGATAACTCCCCCTCGGAATCATTCGATCATCGCGGACCCCCCCCCCCCCCCCCCTCCACCCCCCCCGACACACACACACACTCTCCAACTCCAACATTCCAGAAATGTTCTCTCTTTTCAACGTGCTTGTTTTAAGTGACTCGGTTTAGGTTGACATCGACTTATGGCGGAAGAACAAGAGTTTCGAAAATTCACTCCATTCGGTATTTGGATCTAGAAGACGATCACTCCGAGGGGGGGGTTGTGTTTGTTCTTTCTTTTTTTCGCATGTGTCCGTTTCGATTCGATGTGTTCTATGGACAGAGAGGCAAATGTAGCTAGAACAAAGATGAGCAAGTAAATGGAACATTCAATGATAACGGAGGGGGACATGATTCGAATCCTCTTTGTCTATGGAAACGTGTAGAAGTAGTGCGAAAGCTAACAAAAAGGAAAGGCTCCGGATAATTTGATTTTGCCATTCGTGTGGGATTATCTGGTTACAAGTGCTGCTTACGAAAAAATGTGCCCGAATTTCGGTTGGCCAAGTGATGTCGACAGCGGGTGACTCCATGGAGAGGACGGCCGTTGACGGCAAGTAGCCACCTGTTCGCCAAATCCGCAAGTGCATGAGTCACGTCAAGTAATATATAGATAAGTAGTGCATCGTTCCTACGAAGAATCGGTATAGGAAGCCATTCTATCGTCCAGTGCCAATTCTTTTAAAGCCAAGCCGAAAATAGTGAGAAAATTGTAACCACTAAAATAAATAACGAATAACGAGAAAAACAAGTAATAAAGCATAAGCGAAGTGAATTAATCGATAATAGAAAGCCTATGACTATGAATCCCTCAGTTGTTTCGTTACTATCCCGTGTCTCCCTTCTCTCTGTCTCAATTCCATGTTCGTTTACTAACTGAAATCCTTTCTCCTTTTGAAGTCCGTCGAACTACCTAAATAATTGATTCATATCTCTAGGCTCACGATTAATTAGACGCATTAAGTTCCGATCTCATTTGGTTGCCTTCGATGTATATCTCTATATCACCTTAAGTCTGCTCGCTCTCACGACACAAAGCGGGCTACTTTTACCACTACTTATTCTCTTAACATCCTCCCGACCTCACTCAAGCACAAGCGATCAATACGAACGTCAGCCACATGCACCCAAGCAATAAGAACAAGTGAAGTAAATAAACAAAACAAGAACGAGATAATTCAAAGGAATTAACTAAGAAAGTAATTACACAACGGAGTTCATCATATTCCTAGAAGAAAGATTTTGTTCATGCTGAAAATGATCAAACACAAAACTAAAGAAGAAAAGGAAAACATCCTAAACATCGCCCGAAGCTTTGTCGAATGTTTTCGTGTGTGGCCTGGTGTGATCTCTCGTTCCCGGCACACCGCTCTCCCTCAAGTTAGTCATCCTTTTATGCCCAAGGGGTTGTAACCCTAGAAAATCTTCAAAATCTGAAAGGTAGAGAGAATCTATGAAATAAAATATTTCTCATACGTGCGTGTAACTACATGAAAATCTGGTGCAGCTACACCAAACATTCTATCCAACTTCTGACAACTCTGTGCAGTTGCAACACTTTTTAGTGCAGCTGCACCAACTCTACGTGAAACTCCATTTGTCCTCTTTTTTTTTCCGAATTTATCTACAAAATTAATAAAACTACCAACAGTACCCAAATCTAAGTAATATACTTGGATATTACGATATACCTCAAGGATTTAGCTAAATATTGTGTAGTTAAAGCGATTAAATTCTATATTTATAACAAGTTTTCACCACCCAATCATGTGGAAGACTTCGTCATAACTCTCCATTAAGAGGGAGTTTCTGCAGGGTCCCACTCAACAGCTCAAGTTATTACTGCACATTGTCTAATCGTTGTATGATAAGTAAGAAGATGGTGGCGGTCTTCAGGCTTTTTGCTCGCAGCTTTCTTTGTATCTGTTAATTACACATAATAGATTGTTTTAATTGGTCCACTTAAAATGTTAATTAATGTTTAACCTTTTTAACTAAGAGAAAGGGCATCATCTTAATAATGGTCTGATTTACTCTTATTAAAGTGTATTGTTTTTGTACACCATTATTTAATTAGTATAACAATGTTTTTAAATTAACAGTCTAAGGGATCTTTATTAATTAATAATCTTAACGGATACTTTTTAGCACCATCTTATATATATTCACAATACCCATTCTTCTCTCTATACTAAATATTCTAAAATTTGGCTGTCTTTTACAAAGAAGATTTTGTTTTTTTTATTATGTTTTGTTTATTTCAAAATGATTATTTTTTATTTGAATTAAACTCCCCATAAGACAAGGATGGCGACGATTCTTTTTTATTTTATTTTATTTTAGCAACTATGATTTCTTAGGAAATTTTTTATAAACCATTTGTTTTGTAAGTGAAATGGAGGCATTTGTTTTTCTATAAAATTATGTCAATTAATTTTTCGTGAGAAAAGAAACATTTGTGAATAAGGATGAGACAAAAAGAGGCGTGAATTTTTTTTATAATTATTTAATTAAAAGAATATATTTTAATTATGTTTATTAATTTACTTTACTTGTATTTTACCATTATACCCTTTGTCTTGATTATTATTTGAAGTGGACCAATCAAAATAATCCATTAAGTGTAATTAATGGATAAACTAATTAACGAGGAGTGTACCAAAAAGCATCATTATGGTTTAGGGTTTAGTGGGGGGAGATAATATTTCCTTAATTTTCTAAATAATGTGTGGTTAGCAATGTCCGAACTCCACTCACAACCACATCGTACTCGATATCTTTCCTCTTATGTTTCTTGTTCCGGGGGGTTGAGTGATCAATCCCTAATCAATTCTCTCGTCTTCTTGTTTTCTTGTGTTCTTTTGACTTTATTTGGTTACATCGTCGGTAGCGATTTCTATCGCAACCCAAAGTTAATGAGGACATCTCCAAATTTAACTGAGAGAACATTATAACATTCCTTGTTTAATAACCATCATGCATCATTATAGGGGGTGATTGGTCCCTGTCAGCTCCCACCTAGTTAATGAACCCATGTTAACCAGAGATAATATTACTACTACTTGATTATTTATTCATTCGTTTGGGCCGATAAAATAGGAACGAACCGGGCCATGCTTATCAAGCCCAACAACCTTAAAAAAAGGACCATTGGACCGATAGACTTGTCAGATGCCACTTGTGTAAACGAAACCCAAAAAATATAAGTTGGTTTTTGGAATCATTAGGGATTTGGATGATGATGATGATGATGATGATGATACGGTTTCCAACAGAAGAAGAAGGAATCTGCACTGAGTTGTTTATTATAATGTTATTAAAAATGTTAAGCAATTGTGTGGCTCACTCACTGGTCACTAAAATCTAAACATATGATTAAGCGAGTTGGGGGGGTTTGAAGGGATCAAGTCCTCCACCCAAATTTAAGATGGCGTTTTCTCCTTGGATTATAACAAGGTTTGCCGACGAAGGCGTAAAACCCCGTAATTAATGTAAACATACTTTTAATAACAAGTGCACAATAATGACTAAAAGAAGAGGGTATTATTTATTACAGATCTTACGGGGAAAGTACGTGTGGGTGACCCAACGGTCACCACCCTTCCCCTCCTCCCCATTCTTTATTTATTTATTTTATACGGAGATAATATTTTCGTGTATTTTAATAGTCCCCG
This sequence comes from Melastoma candidum, assembly GCA_023653495.1. Classification (NCBI taxonomy): domain Eukaryota; kingdom Viridiplantae; phylum Streptophyta; class Magnoliopsida; order Myrtales; family Melastomataceae; genus Melastoma; species Melastoma candidum. Next base: position 11,930,345 of record CM042881.1, on the reverse strand, counting down.
ACACCCCCGGATACAAACACTGCACGCATTCCGAGGAAATTAATAAGAAACATTGGATTAGGTTTTGGGGGTCCACGTGGCGGAAATCCTGGAGAAAAAACGACGGCCGCTCCGAGGGTTAACGGCTACATTTCTATTTTTCTAGCCACGTGACAGAGGGGGGGGGGGGGGGGGGGGCCTTCCTTTCTGGGCGGGAACGACGATGTTCTCCTCCCCCTCCCCCGGCCCATGTGTCATTTTGGCCAGCTGGCTAAAGTTTGACCGACCAAAAATGAGCAAGATGCAATCCAACTAAATAAATTCAAACAAAAACTCACTAACAACTACTGGCATTTGGCAATGGCAATGGCAATGGCAATGGCAATGGATTTAATCAGAGGTGGCGTTGGTGATTTAGAAAGAAAATTTGAGAAAATTTGATTTGAACAATTCCAATAGGAGGAACCAACCAACCAGGTTGTAGCAGCAGGGGATTGGGATGCTGCTGCTTAGGCTGGGGAGTGTTGGGTGGTCGGGTCTGCTGACGACGGTATGTTTGGTCCCGCCCTACATCCCTCCAGCATAAACACCACGTCCTGCATCGTCGGCCTCGCCAGTGCATCCGGTGCCGTGCACAGCAGCCCCACCTTCACCCCCAGCAGGAACTCCTCCCACTCTGACGACTCCGGGTCCAGCTCCAGCAGCCCCGGCTCCAGCAGCTCGTTTATCTGCCCCCTCTGCAGTTGTTTCTTCACCCATTTCACGATGTCTTCGTCCTGCCTGAACACCACCGGTCTCTTCCCCGTTAGTAGCTCTAGCAACACAATCCCGAAGCTGTACACGTCCGACTCCCTCGTCGCCTCCCCCGACAGAACCGCCTCTGGCGACACGTACCCCAGCGTCCCCACCGCCGATGAGCTCGATCCCTCGGCCACGAGAGCACGCAGACCAAAGTCGAACAGGTGTGCCTCGAAATCCGCATCGAACAGAACGTTCTGAGGCTTCACGTCGCCATGGACGATCGAGGAACCGTGGAGGAATGCCAGCCCTCGTGCTATCCCGAGTGCGATGAGGTGGCGCATCGGCCAGTTGAGGACATGACCGTCCTGGTGGGATGCCTCCTGGAGCAATGTGGCGAGATTCCCGTTTGGCATGTAATCATAAACCAGGAGCCTCATGTCCGGTGGACCTGCATAAAACCCCCGCAGCACAGTCAAGTTACGGTGCCTGACCTTCCCGAGAGCCTCGGCTTCCTTCCGGAACGTACTCTCGTCCAGTGCAGCATCAGGGAGCCTGCGGATTGATAACACCATCCCGTCATTGTAACACGCCTTGAATACCAACCCAAACCTTGTCCTGCTCAGCACGTTCTCCTCGTCAAATTGCCTTGTCGCCTCTATCGTTTCTGCCAGGGTGATCTTGTTATTGAACATGACCAACTTCGGGACACCATTGTCGGTGCTCCCTTGACCACCGCTGCCCCTCGAGCTCGACCTGCCCGGGCTCGGCTTTTTCTCACCGGATGCCTTCTCCTTGAGCTTCCTTCTCCACAATAACAGCCGGTATATATAGAAACAACAAAACAGAGCCAACAAAATCCCCCCCGAAGCGATGATAGCGATCAAGAAAATAAGCCTCTTCCTCTTCCTGTTCTTTGCCTTCTTGCATTCGTTATCGAGAGGCTCGCCACACAGCCCCGGGTTGCCCGCGAAGGACGTGCTATTGAACCGGGAACCCAAAGCCAGGGGGATTTCGCCACTGAGATTGTTCCCGGATACATTGAAGCTCACCAAACCAACAATTTGCGAGAGATTTGCAGGGATGTCTCCGGACAAGTCGTTCGAAGAGAGATCCAATGAAACCAGGTTCGACAGCTCGGATAAAGAAACCAGAATGTCGCCCGTCAGGTTGTTCCGGCTCAAGTTGAGTATGATCAGCCGTGAAAGCCGGGAAAGATCGGCTGGGATTGGACCAGACAAATAATTTGACTGCAGCTCAAGAGCCTGGAGACTCGAGCAGTTCCCTATCTGGGCGGGGATTGGACCGGAGATGTGATTCTCCGATAAGGAGAGAACCGATAAAGACTGTAGAAACCCAAAGGTCGCCGGGATTTGGCCGTTGAGCATGTTTGCGCTCAGATTCAAGTAAGTCAAACCCCGCAGATTACTGAATCCTTCCGGTACATCACCTGATAACATATTCCCCTGCAATGCAACGGTCTCGATGCTTGGCAGGCCAGTAATCTCGATTGGCACCTCCCCAGATAAGTTCTGCCTACTCAGATCGAGTGAAGTTAGCCTTAGTAGATTACCTATGCTGGTCGGAATACTGCCGGAGAAACCGCAGCTGCTCAAATTCAAAACCATCAGCTGACTCAAATTTCCGATGCTCACAGGCATTTCACTGCCAATGAACCCGTTCCCGCTCAAGTCTAGGATAGTCAAGTTCTGCAACCCTGTCACTTCCGCCGGGAAGCTTCCGTCCAATGCATTTACCCCCAAATCCAGAACTTCGAGGGCCGTCAATGAACTGATATTCTGAGGAACAGGACCAGAAAACGCGTTCCTCCGTAATGAAAGGACCTTCAAACCCCTGAACTGTCCAACAAACCAGGGAATCTCACCGGTGAATCCGTTCCCCTCAAGATCGATGTGTGTCAACGACACGCAGCTCCTCAACGCGGATGGAATGTCCCCGCCAAGGGAGTTGTTTGCCAGCCTCAACTCCTTCAACAAAGTCAGTCTTCCGATCTCGTCAGGGAGAGTTCCGGACAAAAAGTTGTTGGAGAAATCCATCGACCTCAGACGACTCGCATTTGCCAACCAGGTAGGGAAGCCACCCTTCAAGCCGTTAGAATCCAAACCCAGCTCCTCTAACACGCCACCACACGCATCGCCTGGCCCGGGACCGATCAAGGCCGTCACCATGTTACCCCCCAGCCGAGCTATCCTAAGCGAGGAAGAACAGACCAACGATCTGGTAACTTCCCCGGAGAAGTTGTTTCTGGAAAGTGCCACAACCTGTAGTTTCGGCAACTGCCCGATAGCAGTAGGGACGATCCCGCTGAGCCAGTTATCCTCAACGCTCAGGTGCACCAGCGATGAGCAGTTTGTGATGGCGGAGGGCAGCGTGCCTTGGAGCAGGTTGCCATCCAGCCACAGGTACTGGAGCTTCTGAAGGGCCCCAAAAGTGGCAGGGATTTGTCCGTCGAGCAGGTTGCGCGAGAGGTTGATGAGGATCAACTGCGAAAGATTTGCGATGGCCCTCGGGATGCCCCCGGAGAACGAGTTCGACGACAAGTCGAGGTATGCGAGGTTGGTGGCAGGGGAAGGAAATGAGTTGATGTCGAGCTGCCCCGAGAGCCTGTTCCCGGAGAGGTTGAGTACCCGGAGGTACGTTAGGTTGGAGAAGAGCCCCGGAGGGACGGCACCCGAGAAGGCATTGGACTGTAGGAAGAGCGTCCGGAGGTCCGCAAGGAGAGAGAGCGAAGAAGGAAGCGGTCCCGACAGTGAGTTTGACCGAAGGCTGAGCCGCTGAAGGCCGGTGAGGTTCGAGAAGGCCTGGTCAGGGAGAGTGCCCGAGAGTCCGATGCTCGGCAGGCGGAGCTCGGCCACCCGCCCGGATCCGCCGCAGGAGACGCCACGCCAGTCGCAGGGAGCAGAAGGGGTGGAGGGGTCCCAGCCGGAGAGGGACAGGGTAGGGTCGTTGACGCCGGACTTGAACAGGAGCAGGGACGAGATCTCGGGGGCGGGGGAGGAAGAAGAGGAGGAGGCGGCGAACGTCAGCTGGAGGGTTAGGAACAGCGCCAAGGCGAGGACGAGGGGAAGGGGCGGCGTCGTCATGCACAGCAGAGAAATGAAAACGGCGTCGGATGTTAGAAGAAGGGAGGAATGGGAAGGATAAGAAGGACAATTTCCATTATTTGTTTTCTCTCTTCCTGGAGTTGTTCTGACAAATGTTTTTGAGTTGGAGAGGGAGAAGAGAAGAGGGGGTCTGTTTTTATTGAGTTGAGATGTTGTTGTGTTAGGGTTTTGAGGGGGGGGTTGGCTTTCTCTTCTTACATCATATGTCATCATGGTGATTTTTGGAGGGGAGAATCTAATGCCTATGCCGGACAACCAGCTAACGAGTGTACAGACAGACACATACATACACTGGGGTTTATACTACTGTAACACGACGACCCAGACTCAAATGTGAAGAAGCATTTTCTCATGGGAGCCTAAATTAGGCCTTTATGTTCCTGTTTAATGATGACATTTGTTTGTCTTCCCATGTATAGCCTGTCTTCCGTTCCTGCTACATCTGTGATGTTATTAAGCATTAGATTACTGCTTTCTCTCTTTTTGGGGGGTAGAAAATGGGGTCGGGGGGTACTTTGTCTTGTTCCCACAAAAAAAAAAAAAGAAGTCTTAAACCTAACCAAATGATAATGACATCACGAGTAAGGTGTTTTAAGAGAGGAGTTTAGTTTCCGTGTCTGTTCATTTTATTACTATTGCCTGCTTGCTGCCTCCTATCATTATTATTTGGGACCAACGCATCCAATAAATATAATGATAATATTCTTTTGTTGGGTGGGGTGAGAAAAGATGAGATTTGATTTTCTCTTGCCGCCCAACCCCGGGGAGATGCGTTGCTTTCTCCTTGACATTTCTTTTGCTTGTTGTCTCCCTTCTCTTTCCCTCTATTTTTGACTACATGAGTGAGCTTGTTGGTGTGTACTTCTTTTTCCTGTTCAAAAGACTCCGATACATCTTCTTGGGACCATCGAAATATCCTGCAATACACAATAATTAAATAAGTCTAGTTCATCAAAATCAGAACATGGGAAATACAACAGAACGCGACCGTTATTATTATTTGAACATGAAATCTTAAGGGTGATTTTTTCAGTGGCCTTGTTTCTGGGTTCTCCGTGAATTGTTGTTCATGTCATAGGTGTGACCCGGACGACGCGATTGAAATAAAAAGTGGGTCAAACAGTAAAAAAACAAGGCCTGATCAGGACAAACCAGCATCAATTGAGTTCATGTTTCATATCCCCTTCCTGTGAGAGAGAACAACTTGATTCGCGGCAAATTTGTTTCAATGATGGAAGCTTTTCCTTTTCTTTTCTTTTTTGAATAAGAAAGGACCACCTTGTCACATAAACATAAGTCCAATTGAGGAGGGGGGGAGGAACTTTGATAATCTCATTTCTAATCAAAATGTCCCCACCACCACCACCATTTGTGAATAAGTAAATATTGAATGCTAGCCCCCCCACCCCCCAAAAACTTTTTGGAATATGAGGGAGGGAGGGGGGGTTGGCTTTCAAACCATAAATAAAAAGGGTGGTTGGGGTCAAAATTGCATTAAACTTGCATCAAATGCTGGAATTTCCCTTTTTCTCATGGGACAGCTTAACACCCACATTCATTGTGTTTTCTCCCTTTTCCCAATAAAGGAAAGAAGAGAGAGCTCGTGAAGAATTATAACAACACACTTCCGAAGTGTGTGTGTGTGGGGCACTTTTCTAAGTCGCCGCTGATTAGCGACATAAATTTTGGGCCACATATCTCAGTCATATTTGTAGATCGTCGGTCCAGAATTTAAGCCCAATGATAGAAATCCAGTAAGGAGGTGACCACCGATATACACCAGGTGAAGGCTTGCTGGGCGAATGAATCACCAAGCGACAGGACTACCAGGCGACGGGCAACAGGTCAGCGAAGCGACAAGCGACAGTCAGACTGGACGAGCGATGAAATTCTACGGCAAAGCCAATGGTCGACACGATCGATCAGTCAGCTGTTAAGGAAGGCTCTAGAAGATATCAGGATTCGAAAGAAGATTGTTGTCAAGTTTACTCATATGGAAATAAGATATTCCACTAGCAATAAAGGAAGCTTAATATATGTGCAATATTACATTACCGTTTATACGTAGGTCTAGCTTAGTATAAATAGTTAACCTTAGGCATTGTACACACATCAACACCTCTCTACAAACGGACATATATTGTCAATTTATTATCATTTCAAGCTTCAAGCTCTCTTTGTGCTCATGCGTTCTTGCTCACTCTCGAAGGCATCGTCGATTACATCCGTAAGTGCTTCCGCTTAGGGGTGCTCGTCCGCTGTCTTCCCCTTTTCTTTACTTTCATTTCATACGGCGATCACACATTCAACGAATCATCCGGGTACTAGTTGTCCCGTAGTGTCAGAGATTTCCGACGTGTTCGAATCCGGCTTGCCCCCGGTCACTTCTGGAGCGAACATCTGCTCTGTCAATAAAAAGTAGCCATAGGCATGCACGTAAATTATAATCGTTGAAACCGTATCCATGTATACGTACATACACACACAAATATATAATAAGGAAAAAGAAGCTAACTCGAATCCCCCCCCCCCTTCTCTTTCCCATTTATAAATGGGATCCATGGATGGTGGATTTGGGCCGTGGATAATGGCCCATATAAGGACCAGGCTCAGTTATGGTAACCCACTGGGATGGATTCAGTAGGCCCATGGGCCATTACATTTTGTTGGTGGGAGGGCTTGAAGGGGGCTTTCGTTATTCGGACAACCACTATCCCGGAAGTCATGCCGACCCCAGAACAGGACCCACCTCTGTTTGATCACGTCTCAAAAATACCTCCTTCAAACCCATGTAACACCAACACCACATCTCTTTATTTCAAAAAGTGCAGTGGAAAAGGGTATGAATGAAGGTTTTAGTTATTATATTTTCCTGCTCGAGTTATATTTCCTTGTTGTCCTCTGTCTACCAAATACAATCTTCAGGGAAACGTCCGAGGAGATTATTTGTTGTGAGGCACTGCCGCTCCTTTCCCTGAATCGCATATCCTACCTCTGTCTGGGTCTGTTAGGGAATCGCCCACTTCTACGAGCATGTCCTTGGATTCTTCCGAATCAAGCACCCCTCGTCCTTCTATTTCAATTTTGTTGTTCACTTGTCCCCCCTTTGTTATGATATGGATGGATTTGTCCGAAGATGAGTTGAGAGGCACAAAATTCGACCATAACCCACATAAAACACCTATGATCGATTACGAGGAGACTAATCCCATGGAATATCTATCTAGTCGTAAGGAGCCGGGGGATATCAAACTGGTCGCTGAGACTTGAGAATGGAAAAAACCGACCCAACCTCCCAACTTCATTCCTCCTCGGGAGGGGGCTGCTCTCTCTCTCTCGGGTAGGTGCTGTCATAATCCCCTCCCGATTAACTTAAATCAATGTTTGGGGCTAACCCCAACAACTTAGTTTTAAGTAAACTATAATTAATCAGTGTCTTCTACTCCCTTCTCCCTGGGTGTGGTTGAATTTTTTTTTTTTTTAGTGCAAATTAACCGGTGAAAGGAGAATCCTGATTATGGAGATGGTCTCTATTATTTTTTAATCCGTCATAATCTTCACAGCATTAACAATTTTGTTACCCACATCCGTCCGTCTGTCAGGCTGTCTGCCTCTTTTCTCTCTTTTTCTTAATCAGCCTTCGTCAAGGTCGGGGTTTTCTTTCTTTCCTATTCTTTTAATCTGGGACGAGAAAGTGATTCAGGGTTTGTATTGTTTGGTAGATTCAAGAGTTGGGTCTGGATAAAGTTTCGGTCTTGTCTTTTGTTTCTGGAGATTCGGAAGTTTTTGTAATGGATTCGTTTTCTTGGAGATTATTGCGTTTTTCCCTGGGAAGGATTCGAGAGTTGCGGTGAAGAAGGATGAGGACGCTTTGTGACGCATGCGAGAGCGCCGCCGCTGTCGTTTTTTGTGCTGCCGACGAGGCCGCCCTTTGTCACTCCTGCGATGAGAAGGTCGTCAGCTCTTCCTCCTCCTTGCTTCTTGGGTGTTTGTTGTGTGGTTTGTCTGTTGGTGCGACTGCTGTTCGGATTAAGCTGGTTGGGTTGGTCAGTTTGATTAGGGTAGTCATCATATAGTGCTAGTTGCCAGTAAGTGTTCTCAATCTCAATCTGTGAGATTTGTTTAAGGACATTCAAGAGATACGTGCTGAACCGAGTAGTTAATCTCAGATCCTGGGTTTATATGCACTTTATCCAAGGCTAGTTGGCGAGTTGCGAATTCTGGATTCAGATGATAGTTTCCGAGAATCAGGTCATAACAATGATCTCATCGCTGTTTCTTATCTAATGATGGTAACTCAGTTTGTACCGACGTGATTGTGAACATTAGGTTCATATGTGCAATAAACTCGCCAGTCGGCATGTAAGAGTTGGCCTTGCGAGCCCCAGCGATTTTCCGCATTGTGATATATGTGAAAATGCGCCTGGTGAGTATCGTTTGGTGGTCTTATTGTTTTGGTCATTGTTCAATGATTTTGTCGCCCCTGGTTCAAATTTTGATGCTCCTCACTGAACTGTTGTGTTCAGCTTTCTTTTATTGTGAGATAGATGGAACCTCACTTTGTCTACAGTGTGACATGATTGTTCATGTCGGAGGGAAAAGAACGCATGGCAGATATCTTCTATTGAGGCAAAGAGTTGAGGTACACCGTGCACATTTTTCCTTGGATTTATCTGTCTTGATTTTGGCCCCAGCTCTCAAGATGGGAGGGCCCATCCTTCTTTTGATGTTGTAGTTTCCAGGGGATAAATCTGTTCCCGACGACCAAGCTTTGACATTGGTCGATAAGGTTGATGCAAAAAGAGGGCAAATTCAGGCACCAAAAATTTCAATGGGCGAAAATCATCAAAACCACAGAACGCCGGTCAGTGAGGCGCCTGATTCTGGTGCCGATGAAGAGATACAGACGGATGACTCCAAACTGATTGATTTAAATGTGAACCCTAACAGGACACCCGAACAAGCTTCTTAGAATGAGGTTAGTGATCAAAATCTCAAGTAAATGAGCGGAAGAATGGAATGAACCCTCAAATGCAAAATGTTTTCTGAAGCTTCCCCATGTTGCAAGTCGTTAGATTGCAAGTTCTGCCCAGACAAGTTACGCCTGCATTCATGAGCAAGAAATTCTGCATGTTGATATATGTTATCTCAAAGGTTTCGCTCTATGCGTTTACATCCACATTTCTTTGCAGCTATGATCTGGAGGATCCACTGGACTTGACATATCTCCACCAAAAGGACAAAATTTATAAGAAGTGACTCTTGACTGGCCTACGTTATCTTTTCCAGGAGTCATCTTGTCACCCCAATTCTCTCCATTTGAAGTAAAAGTCAACAGGGATTTTGATAAGTGGGAGTTGTGGATGCAAGAGGCTGCTTTTAGGCTGATTTTTATTTTTAATCGTTTACTTTTTTTTCTTTTGCTTCTATCAGCATCATCTGTTGGAAGCTTGAAGAGGCGTACTGGAGCATTGGAAATAATCGTGTCTTAATCCTTTGAAAGTTGCTGCAAAAGCTACTGGAAACATCTTGTGGGGCATACCATTTGAACTTTTTACTATTATCAAATATTGTTGAAGTTTCTCTACTCCCATCTGCAGATTCACTTTCTAAGCAGATAACAAGGTCTTCTAAGATCAAGTTCCTGCATTACCACGCAGAAACTCCAATGCTCCCATTTCAATAGAAAATTTTTAAATATTCACAGCTGTACAATATTCATTATGAATATTTTGCATACGCCAATTTTAAACAGTCGCTCTGGAGTTCAGTGGGAGGTTTGAGGTGCTCTTTCATGCAGCAGCCACTGAAAGGAAGCCATTTGCCTGTAAAAAGGCCCCAACACTTGCTCGAGCGATCCATATGAACCTGATGTATTCTGGACTGGCAGCTACCTTGCTGCATCAAGATTATACTTGAAAAGTGTGACTGTGGCGATATATCCATTCTTCATCACCTGTTTGAGGAAGACCACAGGTGTTACAAAACCTTACCAACTTCAGCTTACAAGGAACCCTGTTTCTTGGCCTCTAGACTGGGGAAACTCACCTCAAATGCATTGTTTTGGTAGCCATACACAAAAGTAGATCCGAAAGGATTGCTGCTAGAGCCTTGGGTTTGAATGGCTGCCCGTCCACTGTCCCCAAGGATCTCCTGTAGTAATAAGGCATTCATTTGCTTATTATAAGCACAACGAGAAACACGCCAAGTAGAAGTCTCTAAGAAGCATAAGCTGAGTACTCAAACAGGAAAATACCATTCAACTTATATCAACTACAACTTCCAGGAAAAATTAAGTTTCACTCTCTTGAGAGAACATCTTCGATACAAAATGAAAACCCACAAAAGTATACCTTCACCTGCTCCCACTTCATGCTGGGTGTAATTCTCTTTTTAGAATTGTTTAATTCCTGAAACGAACCTTCAACTGCAGCCAGGGAGAAATTTTCACCACTTACATGCAAAAGTTAGGTGAAGGCTTACTACAAATTTGAGAACGAAGACTTACGGTCAGAACAATAGATGACAAAGTTGCACTTTATGTATGAATTAAAATCAGCGTGACCAGGATAATGTGTGTAAAACGAACTTCTTGATCCGGTGAGTCTGACAATAGGAAAATAAGCAACTTGAGATAAACAGCAGAAACTGACAGCTAAAATGAGAGAAAATCATGAGGACAAACCTGGCCATCAAACAAAATGTCCAAACCTCGAGTGAAGTAGTTACAGAAGTAATCCCCACAAAGAGTTGTCTTAGGGCGAAGATTCAATGCAGAATGTATAACCATTTGATCTACCTACAAAGAAGAGAGAAATTGAGCCAAAAAGAGGAGATCAAGCTTCTTCAGAGGAAAAAAACTATTATGTCATGCCTGTATAAAAAAGTACTTTAAGCCGGTGATGCAGGGAATTGATGCAGCTTTCGTTGGTTCTGCAGCTGAGGTAGCAGCTGATAAAGCCAAGGGGGAATTGGATTTACTAAAGAAAAGGGCCTAAAAAATATGGGCAGCCTCGAATCAGAGGAGCGGGCTTGACGAATGCAGGAACCCAAACTCAAATATGTTAAACAGAGTTCGAGGGACGTAATTGAAGATGGAGCAATTATACGGGGACTAGAAGAGGGAAAAGAGGGAATCGGCAACGGAAAACAAACTACGCGGTGGTGGTAAAAGGGGAAACAGAAAAGGGAAGAGGAGAGTAGAAAGGAGTGTGTAGGTGGTTGCGGGGTGTGTACGGAGATGAGAAGATAGAGGATTGGGGTAGAAGATATTTTCTTTTCGGTAGGAGAACGATGGTGGATTGGAGAGTATTTTTTCTTTAAAGAGTGATCGGCGTCTGACCAGTGGAGTGTGTGTTCCTCTGTTTTCTTCCGTTAATACAGTGGCTCAGCTTCGTTTGATTTGTGTGACTAATTTCCGTCATCAAGTGGTATCAGAGCGGCGAGGCTTGGCCATCTTGTGAGGAATGCCCGTTGCTGACGGCATCAGATTGTAGACGGCGCAGATAGAATCCGATTCGATTAAGGAGATGTTTCAAGAGGTGGTCAGACAGATGGAAGGTATGAATGCAAGAATCTTGTCAATTGAGGACCAAGTAAAGGAACGCCGTCGTGACTATTCTGAGGAAGGTAACGAATCAGGAGCAAGGAGGGAGTCATGGGTTTCATGGCTGACTGACAGGGTCACACGGCAAACCAAGGTTGAGTTTCCGTATTTTGATGGAAATGGTGTTCAGGAGTGGATTTTCAGAGGTTAAAGGTTTTTCGAATTGGATGAGACACCGGATGAGCTTAAGGTGCGCATAGTTTCTGTTCATCTGTTCGGGTTAGCAATCGAATGGCATTATGTGTTCTTGAAGGGAAGGGGGTTGACTGGAGCGATAAGCTGGGAAGAGTATTCATCTGCGATGCTCATGCGCTTTGGTCCTAATGAGTTAACTAGACCGATTGTGTTGCTTAAAGAGTTAAAGGAAGGAGGAAGTTTCGCCGAGTATGTGAACGAATTTGTATCGCTGGTGACTAAAGTGGAGTTGTCAAATGAAGACCAAGTTGCTTTGTTTGTTGGGGGGCTTAAAAAGGAAAACAGGAAGCTATTAACGGTCTTGAAACCGATGACACTTCAGCAGGCTATATCCCACGGTAAAACTTTGTCTAATGATGACGATGAGAGCTCGGGTAGGAGCAGGGAGCTTAATAATCGTGGGGACGAATGGAACTGTGGTTTGGACAAAAAGGGGTGACAACGATGCCAGTAAATAGAGCTCCACCTAGGTGGCAGACTGCTGGAAGAGTTATAGAAGGCCTGAAGAATATGGGCAGCCTAGAATCAGAGGAGCGGGCTTGAAGAATGCAGGAACCCAAACTCAAATATGTTAAATAGAGTTCGAGGGACGTAATTGAAGATGGAGCAATTATACGGGGACTAGAAGAGGGAAAAGAGGGAATCGGCAACGGAAAACAAACTACACGGTGGTGGTAAAAGGGGAAACATAAAAGGGAAGAGGAGAGTAGAAAGGAGTGCGTAGGCGGTTGTGGGGGGTGTACGGAGATGAGAAGATAGAGGATTGGGGTAGAAGATATTTTCTTTTCGGTAGGAGAACGATGGTGGATTGGAGAGTGTTTTTTCTTTAAGGAGTGATCGGCGTCTGACCAATGGGGTATGTGTTCTTCTGTTTTCTTCCGTTAATACAGTGGCTCAGCTTCGTTTGATTTGTGTGACCAATTTCCGTTATCACCCGGATTCCCCAGGTATCATGAGCCCCACTTCTACTCCCTCAGATGCATGAGAGGAAGCACAGGCAAAACGAAACAGGAATATTTTCACCAGTTCATATAAGAAAATCTCAAGCCTCATTGCAAGAACATCAATAAAAATTGAAATTAACTCTTGATAGCTAATTCAATTCACCCACGAAAATCAAGGATCACAAAGACCCACAAGATCGTCAGTCTAACCTGCTTTTGATGAACTCCACATGGACATCCCAATTCAGTCCACACACATCATGCATGCAAACGGAGGAGTATGTCACAATCATAAAGCCAAGAGGCAAAACAGCTAACATTTGACTCAACTAACTTTTTCCAAATCACCTGAAATCTCAAATCTGCCAATTGTGGACGTGCCATACTGATCTATGGACTATCATAAATATCTGACCACCATTTCATTTATCTTATTGGAAATAATTGTTCAGCATGATATTGTACGACCCAAAACAGTCATTTCTACATGTATAGACAGTTTACCCTGAGCGGATGCACCAAAAGGAATGTGTTGTCCACCCACAGTGAAATGCAATTCCTCCCCAAGCTGAAACTTGTGACCATAAAATCAGAGAAATAATGTCTCCAAATGCAAAGAACTCCAAACATACCAAAAGTTGCAAGTAATGGTAAAGGTTTCCAAGCAATGCACAGGGGTTCTAATGAGAAAGCATGCCCTTAACTATTTAGCTGCCACCTAGAAAACAGAGTTATACCTTGACAAGAACCTCTTCCATGTAGATGCTGCCAGAGGATAGTGGAGGAACAGAAGCCCTATCCATCAGCAGTCCTACACCAACTTTCTTGTCCGTGGAGCTATCATATACTGAGACACGGCATGTCACTGGCATAGTGCCATCAGGAAACTCGAGGGGCAGTTCAGCTTCATGTTAAAGATCAATCAGAATAATTAAAAGGGGGCAGTTAAAACAGCAACCACAGCAGCCAGCAAAAAATACAAGACCTTCTCCTTCATGGCTACATTCCATGTACTGGCTTGGGATGGGGAAAGAAAACGATAGCCCCTGAGAACATCAAAGCCTCAAACACAAGTGAGGAAGATGATACTACAAAGGTACAAGTTAAGATAATAACAAGTATGAAGCTAAATTCAGGTAACACTTGTACATACAGGATATAATAGGGTGTAAGTGTAATGATCAAAAAAATTTTGTAATTGTAATTATGCCAATGTAAGATGTGGTTGAACATTAGACAGACTCGATCATTTGGCTATAATTATGGCGGTACCTTAATATATCCTCTATACAAAGGAGAGAAATAAGTCTAGATATTCTGCTGATTGAAAAAGATTTAACTATTAGAGAATTGATGAAAAAAAGAATATTAATTATTGAACCAGTGCGCTTGTCTTTAAAAAACGACAGTCAATTTTTGATGTATCAAACTCTAAATGTTTCATTGATTCATAAGAGTAAGCACCAACTTAATCAAAGTTACCGAGAAAAACACTATATTGATCGAAACAATTACAACAATTACATTGTAAGACAGCCAAATCAAAGATGAATTGATGATAATTAAAAACTGAAAGAAATGGTGGGACCCTAGTTATAATTAAGGGACACTAAGCGTGAGAGAGAAGAGGAGGTGGGAGGCGGTTATGTGAGATAATAATAAAAAAAAAAGAATGAAACAGAAGATTTTATAAAAAGGAAGGAAGAAAAACAGGAAGAAAGGAAGATAAGAAGGAAGCGGAGGATGGCAGATACGGCGACATCGAGGGTTGATTTCCGCGCGGAACCTCGAGAAAGGGACGTGTTTAAGTATCCGACCCGGAGCGAAATCGTACAGAGACGTCGAGAACTTGAAGTGTTGTGCGGAGGAAGTGGAACGAGGTACGATTTCTCTACCCTCTCTTTCCTTCACCCATCGACCATAGTATTGCTGCTTCGTTATTACTTTACAAGTACTTACTATGATATTGTGAGGTTTGTGAGTGTACGTGGGTAGGCAAGGGAAGGATGTTCTGAACCTTGGGAAGTGAGGGAAAGGACGTCCAACCCTTGGGAAGATGAGGGATGGCTGCTCCTTCAGGAGAGACGTGTGGCGTCCCGTATCTATAATCGTAGTATAGTCTTCTTCCGATTCCGAGTGGTTAAGACGAAGAACCACACAAGAAGGCACCAGCGTCTCGAAGGGCAGCGACGGAAGAGCTCTTGAAACCATCTCACTCGTGGGGAGATCGTCCGAAAGAGGTGGGAACTTGCACGGTGGTGGTTGGAGCAAGGCGAAAGTTACGCGTCCCGTCCCTTCTCTTCTTTCGGTCCGCAGCCACAACGTCCATTGCCTTTCCCTTACATGGCTGAGCGTGCTGTGATTTGGAATGGCTGAAAGAAATAAAAAGGGGGAGGGCGGAGAGTGACAGAACCGTGGGAAGTGGAATGAAGGTACCCCGGATTACGTTTGACGGATGTTGATGAGTGTGTGTTGGTTTGCGACGTAATTGTACGTGCGGCTACTCACGGAAGTCTTGAATGATGGAAGCGGTATGTGGACAGCGAAGAGGGCTGGGTCTATATATATAATTAATGGGGCATCGAATCCGGGAAAGAGGGGTTGCCCCGGGTGGATGCTCGTTGGGCGGAGTAGGCGAATATACGAGCGTGAGGTTCCGGTTGGGGCAGGAATTATGCCCGGACGTAAGTGGGTTATGAGCCACCGAATTGATGAACTGGAATAGGCATCCCCCAAGTCGAAAAGGAGCATGGAACTGTGATAAGAGGCTGGACGTGAGCCGGCTAATTCTCCGGACGGGGTGAATGTTGGGAGGTAGATCCCATGGGAGGGTCTGGATGGACACCATCCGCCCTTGGAATAGAGTAGAAAGACGAGCCAAGGTGGCTGGAAAACAAAGTCGGGAGGTATGTCCAAGTTGATGTAGGGAAAGGAAATTTCCGTGGTCATCGTTACTCGAATTGAATGATTCGAGATTGAAACGGGTAGGGGTTGGAAATGTAAAACGAAGTTCGTTTGTGCTCTATGTGAATGGGTAGAAGGGATACGATTCGATGAGGGTATTAGATTGTCCGTACTTAGTCTTTCAACTAATCCCCCTTGTGTTTCACAGATGTTTAGAAGCTTCCGTTTTTTTTTTGAATAATTCAATTAAGACCTGTAAGGCTAATTGGGTAAGAACGATGTAAACTTGCATGTAATTAATAAAAGTAGAATTTAATCTCTTAAATAGTGAACATCAGGGCCTTTCAGTAAGCACACCTAAAGCACACCTATCCTAGTCGTATATTCCAGGGAAGGTTGGCCCAAATAATGCACATACAGCTACAAAGGTGGCAAGAGATGATGGGCCACAACAGCATAAAAGTGCCCAATGAAACTGTTATTGGCACTTGCCGCTCCAGTATTGGAAAAGCAAGAAAATAAGACGTGTACCCAATCAACAAGTTGGAGCACCGTAATTGAAGCCTCTTGACGTCAAAAACTTCTATCAGGCGTAACCTCTGGAAATCAATAAGACAACATAATGATAAGGGAAGATGCACACAGAGGAGAAGAGTTTGTATCACTAATTCAAAATCACCTTTCTAACACCAAACTGAACTCTGCTCAGCTATTAGCATGCATCGTGCAACAACCATTTTTTTGTAGTCTATCCAGCCCTTACGTTGCCAATAACTCAAAAATGCACAAAACAGTTGCGATGAGTATGATGACAAGCCACATATAGCTTCAAAATCGCTTCCGAACAGCCGGAATCTAGCACCAGACCATTTGCATCAACAATTCAAACAACATTCCCCTAAAAGTGTATCATCGAAACAAATAATCAGCCACGAGGATTCTATTACCTGTGACCACGGATCAAATCGAATATGAAATCCATGATCTGGAAAACTAATGACAATATCCAACTTCAGAGGATCCTGCTCAAGAAGCCATGGACACACAGACACAACTCAATTCATCCACGAACTTTAGAAAAAGCCACACGGAATCATTAAAAAAGCAACAAAGTCCTCTGAAACCTCGTCCAGGTACTTGACGTGGACGACGTCGTAGATATTCGGTTGCTGCTCAATCTGAACAAACGCCTCGCATATCGGCATCCCTAATACGACAACCAAATTCAATCCCCAATAAAAGCCCAGCGGAATGCAAAACAAAGCAAAACAAACACACCAACAATCTGGAAGCAACCCAATATCCGATCTTGAAGCGAAACACACGTACCGAGGGAAAAGGGTCCGATGCCTTGACCCGGCCGGAGGTCTAGGGCGATGACACCCATGGCGGTGCCCTCGCAACGCCTTCTTCCCCCTTGCTGCAACATTTAAATCACCTCCACAGAAAACCCACAAAATTAATAATGGGAATTCCGGTTTTCCGGGTGCAATCCAAACACTCAAGATTACTGCTTCCAAGTCGATGGATTGAAAGGGATTGGATTGGATTGGATGAATTAAGAAAAAACAAACAAATTTGGGGTCAAGTTGCTTGGGCTAAGTGAATTTCGGGGATGGACGAAAAAGAGGGATTTCAACGGATTGAAGATGAAGGAACAAAGGAGCAGTGATGGGAGTTCGAACGAATGGATTGGGGATTTGCTCTTTCCTTTTCTATTCTTCCGAACTTGTTCATGGACGAAACGTCGATCGCTGGGAATTCCAACCGCCACATTGTCGGTTTCGGACCGGTTTGTCCAGGGAGCCGGTTGAGAGAAAATTCCGATTTGCCCCTGGAAATATTATAATATGACATATAATTATATCACGAAATTCTTACAAGACATACCTAAATGTCTTGGTGACTTGTCTATGAATTAATTTGTTCTCGGTGATGCTGACTCGAGTCACTTTACTTAATATCTGATCACACGCCCGACTCGAGGGGCCCAACAATAGAAGTTCGGAATCATTGACTTTCCGCCTTGTGCCACGTGAGCTACTTCTGGACGCGATTTTATGACGACTGATGATCCATGTCATGAAAATACGATTTAGGACATATCTTAATTAATTTAGAGCTTCCCTCTACTAAGGGCTAAGACACATTATTATTAGTTTCTTATCTACCTAAAAAAAACCCAAAAACACATTATTATTATAATAAGGTTCCTCCCCATAACCATGCTCATGTCCAATTCCCTGATCATTGGGTATACATAGGACACGTGCTTCACAATGGTCAAATTTGTGGACCGGGTTGGGGAGCAGCTAACGTCCCGTGCATTGTACTAATTTCGACCCTGATTTAGTACATTATACTAATAAAAATTAGTACACTTGTTATTACTAACGATGAACTAACTACAGTGTTAGTACAATGTACTAATGGGTACTATTTTTGTACTAGTACAGTTAGTACAATGTATTAATGGTCATTGTTTTTGTACTAGTACAGTTAGTACATTGGACTAATGGTCACTGTTTTTATACTAGTACAGTTAGTACAATGTACAAAACTTTTTTAGTACATTTTTAGTACATTACAGGTGTACTAATTGGTACAAAACAGTAACAGTGATTTTTAGTACAATGTACTAACCGTACTAGTACAAAAACAGTAACCATTAGTACAATGTACTAACATTGTAGCTAGTACATCGTCAGTAATTACAAGTGTACTAATAGTCACTGTTTTTGTACTAGTACAGTTAGTACATTGTACTAATGGTTACTGTTTTTGTACTAGTACAGTTAGTACATTGTACTAATCGTTACTGTTTTTGTACTAGTACAGTTAGTACATTGTACTAAAAATCACTGTTATTGTTTTGTACCAATTAATACACTTGTAATGTATGTACTAACTACTGTTTTCGTACTAGTACAATTAGTACAATGTATAAAACTTTTTTAGTACATTTTTAGTACATTACAGGTGTACTAATTGGTACAAAACAGTAACAGTGAATTGGTACAAAACATTAACAGTGATTTTTAGTACATTGTACAAACCATTACTAGTACAAAAACAGTAACAATTAGTACAATATACAAACCATTACTAGTACAAAAACAGTACCATTAGTACAATGTACTAACTGTACTAGTACAAAAACAGTGACCATTAGTACAATGTACTGTGTACTAATGGTCACTGTTTTTGTACTAGTACAGTTAGTACAATGTACTAAAAATCACTGTTACTGTTTTGTACTAATTAATACATCTGTAATGTACTAAAAAAGTTTTGTATATTGTACTAACTATTACTAGTACATAAACAATACCCATTAGTACATTGTACTAATACTGTAGATAGTACATCGTTAGTAAGAATAAATGTACTAATTTTTGTTAATATAATGTATTAAATGAGGATCGAAATTAATACAATTCTCGGGACGTCATCCGCTCCCACCGGGTTGGCGAGGAAAACCCATTACATGATTACGCTGATCCAACTCATGCTTTTGTGTTGTCAGGGAAAAGACAGAGCTCCCGACAATGTGACAGACTCATTCAGGGGAACACAATTTTTCGTCAGATTTTGTTGTCTATGTCGACCGACCTTTGCCATGCGCGCCTCTGTCACGATATTTACCAAACACCAACTGTATAAATCTCTTTACTCCTCCAACATTGCTGATGAAGTAATTATTTGGATTAAAAAGTTTTAGTCTGTTTTTAAGCCTTACTTATTAATTTGATAAAATAAAACAATTATTATATAAATTAGTCCTATTCTTACTAATTTTTTTTTCTTAGTCTCATTGCGATGTTGATAAAAAAAAAGTTAACGAGGGAAGTCCAAGTTAAATTTTTACTGTATCTCGTAGAAAACTCAGCTTTGGGTTGTCGCTGGTCGGTGATTATCTGTAATTAAGTCAAATTGATTGAGACTTATTAAGTTATTGCGATGAATTGCATTTAAATTTGCTACTGTTTCTCCAATAAAAGGAAGTCGTGCTAGTGATAATAAATAGTTGAGAGCGTACCATGATATGATAGATAGTATCTCGAGTAAGATTGATCGGATTCTGCGATTCATCCGACTCTTTAATGTCATTTGCTTCCTCGCTGTAATAGGCAAGCAAATCGTCCACCGTGTCCGTATCTTCACCATGTGGTCGTCGATTATATGATCGATGAACTCGTACAGCGATTGCCTGGCCTTCACGAGCCGCGTGTGGATCCCCTGCGGATCTGTCCAACCGAGGCAGGGGATGAAGTCGGTCTCTCCCTTCAGTAGAGCTCACCCCGAAGGTTGCCCGGTATGTTATGTCCATTGTGAGATTGAACACGAGCTCGCCGATGTTCACGGGCTTCCTGATGCTCAGGGCTACTGTCCAAACCATCTTGTATACCTCTTCCCTCACGGACCTCAAGGACTCCCGGCTTTTCCTACTGAATATGCGGATCGCACATATCTTCCTCATCTGGCGCCGGAACGAGCCATAGTTGGCGAAGGCCATGTTGGCACAATCATAGGTCAGGTAGGCTATCCCGATGGTGGCAGGACGGTTGGAGAAGACATTGTCCTTGACTAAGAGGACTTGGCGGGAGTGCTCGGTGGACTGCACTGCAAACAAGTGAACAACCCCACGTGTGGAGGTGGAGGAGCCCGCTATACTTCTTGGAGAGGCTGGCAAGGCCGCGGTGGATCATTTGGTCGATCATGAGAATGTTTCCGATAATAGGCAAACCCTGACCAATGGGTAGGTGTTTATACAGTAAAGCCATTTTGGGCTTCAGTGATGGCAAGGCTCATCATCGCGGTTGCGAATCCAGTCGAAAGAACATTAGGTCGAAGTTCGAGTCCGCCGAAGCAAAGGCGCTTCGAAGTACGGATAAAGTGAAGTTCAATCGAGACTTAATCGAAGGAAGTGAGTCGAACGAAGAGTTCAAGTTGAAATTTCAAGACTTAGTCATTTTACAACCGGAGTCTCACCAAGTCATGGTCGAAGTATATGGTGGGCATTTAGTCTCAATAAAACATGTGCAAAATATGTTTATCAGTTATATTAGCAGTTATGCTAGCGGTTTTATTAACAGTTGTTGTCTGAATAAGATCAAATATTAGTATAAATATGCGGTCATTTTTTTGTAATAACACACACGACAATCATTTAAAGTCCTCGAAGGGTGCTCTTTTCATTACTGTTCGTTTAAAAGTCTTGCCAATCATGTTTCTTGAACCTTTTTAGTCCCCATTATATCGCAACGTGTTCGTCCGCAAACGGCCAGGGGGTGTTGAAAGGCCGCTGTGAGCTATCACAGCGAGGACGAGTAGCATCAAAATCGTGGCTTCCATTGTTGCGCGGTAATGGAAAGCTAAGTGCTACCCGTGGTTTATGATACAACACATCTATTTGTAAAGAAAAGAAAATTGTGTTACACGTTATATTTTTTAATTCCTTTCGGACAGAACGAATCTCTCCTCTGTTTTTTCTTTTCTCTCTCTAATCCGACACTAAACTTTGCGGCCTTCTTTTGAGATACCGTCCCAAACATGACACGGCCCAGGAAACAACGTCATGGCCCATTTTATTTCGGGGTCGTTGCTAAGCCCATCTTTGTTTCGCCGAGTAATTGTTCTTCGTATCAGGTGACTTTTAATCGGAATTAAGTATCAAAAAGTGATAGATGCGTGAGAGATACATGCCGTGATAAGAAGTGTCGTGTCGTGTCTTGTCGCCTCGTGTCCTCTTTATCTACGCGGATGTCTCTTACAACAAAATTGCATTGTGTGTCGGAGGGTTCGCATTTTTTGGATAGTTGCGTGTTAGTTGAGTCGACCCGCTTAATATCACAGTCACGTGGTCTCCATTGGTTTTGTCCAAGGTTCTTTTTTTTTTTTGCACTAAGCGCACACCCACATCGCAAACTAATCGATCGGATGTCATGCTTTCACATCCATCTCACGCCATCCCCTCTCTTTCGGGGCAAAAGGACGATCGTCACCAACCCCCGAGAGATTCCCCAGGGTTTTCACTGATCATGTGACTGTGCGTGCATTCCTATCCTCTACCCCCCGCTCTAATCAATCACGTGTATCGCATGTGAGGCCTCAGAGAAATGCGAGGACATGGCTAACCGAGTTTACTACAGTAATATTAATTATCCCCCATCCATACAAATCCCAAAATTCCTAATTAGGACAACGCATGTTACCAACGAAGGAATTGACCCGCGCCATAACGCAAAACAACCAAATGTATGGCCAAATTCAGGCTAAGCACACCCATTGGAACTAACGCCCGCCCCACCAGTCCACAGAAGGTGTGTATTTTTTTTTTTATGGTGCGGGTATTTAAGGAACCTGTCCGAAGGGCGGTCCATTCCACGCATTACAGTACATACTTTTTAAATGAGTAATTTTATAATGTTTGTGGCGGGAGGGTGCTGCTGTCAGGGTTTGTTACAATTTAGATGATGATAAGATTGAGAAGATTTGATCCGAGTGTACAATAAAGTAAGAGTTTTGGGGAATGTTTTTGAAAACCGGGATGTTCCCCCACCCACCAAAAATCAAAGTGCCCCCCGGATTAATCAAAATTAAAAAGCTTTAACAAAGTCAAAAAAGAAAACGATAAAAATAGTAATATTAATAGTAATAGTAATAATAATGATGATGGGGGGAATAGCTTAAAATTTTGAAAAACGGGACCCTACCTAAATACTAAAAATTATCAGATATTGAAATTTATAAACTGACCCCAACTGACCTAAGGAAAAGACATTACTCTCCCTCTCTCTTTCGCTGGTAACTCAAATTGGACCGGTTCAATCAGACAACCTAAGCTCCCTTCCTACCCGGTTCGCCTAACTGATTGATCCTAATGTTCAAAAGCTGGGCACCGCGAAACTCGGCTCCGGCCGACCGAGCAGAGTCGCCGACGACTCCTTCTTGCGCCGCATCTCCAGCACCTTCCTATGGTGGTTCGAGTGCAGCTCGCTCGAGAATGTCGGGCTACATGCCGGCCTGTACTCGGGGAACAGCCTCCCCGATTTGAACCGGACGCCGCAGGCGTTGCACAGGGTTTTTGACCCAAGCGGTCCTGCCCTCCACTGAGGGGTCTTTTGGACCCCGCAGTGGCTGCATCTCCTAGCGGCTGCCTGGCCCGTCCCCGACCCGTGACTGCCCCAGTTCCTCTGCTTCTTCGCCGGCGGCTCGGCCGGGTCCACGTCGGCGTCGCTCGTGATACAGTTGGAGCTCGAGGACGAGAAGCTGCTGGAGGACGTCTCGCTCAGGCTAGGCGACCATCCCTTGCCGCCTGTCGTTCTTGACCGTTGGCTCCTCCTCGCCCTCGCATGAACTGGAGTCTTAAAAACTTGGTCCTCTGAGTTGGAGACCTCCAGTTTCGCACCTTCCTTCTCCTTGGTTGCCCGGCTCGCGTCTGGAAACGCCCCAGCTGGGAACGCTGACGGGAACCCCGAAAACGAGTCCTCCACGAAGTGTGAAAGCCATTCGAGGTCTGCCGAATCTTCAGCCTACAAGAAAGCCAGAAATCAAAACCGGCAAAATCCCGCCTTTCCATCACAAACTCGATGACAAGTTTCAGTCTTTCCACAAAATAGACCCACCGGGACGCTCAATTCAACCCCAGACGGAGCAACGGCGAGCTCGTCTTTCCCCGTCGAATCCTCTGCAGACGAAACACCGCACAGAACACCTGTCCCTCCGACCTCCAGTTCGCAAAATTTCTTCACCCCATCCTCCTCCTCGACAAGGCCATCACCGTTGGAGAAATCGAGGAGCTCGTCGACCAGGAAGTCATCGCAGGGTCCGACTCCAAGGCTGCCACAAAATTCCTCGGAGAGCGGGAGGAGGGATGCAGCTTCCCTCCTGAGGCTGCTCTTCAGGGCGGCTTCAATGCACTCCATCTCTGTTCCCGAATGAAGTAAAACAAAAAAAAAAACCCCAGAAGGAAAGAAGGAAGAGAGGAAGAAATCCCGACGGAGTCAAAACAACTTTCCAGACCAAAAAGTCTAAAAGGCATGCATGCAAAGGAGACCTCGGACAGCTTCTGGGGTACCTTGAGACAAGGAGGAGGAGGAGGAGGAGGAGCTTGAGCTTGAGCTTGAGTTTGAGGTTGGAGAGACAAGGAGGTAAGAACAAGGAGGAGGGTGAGTTGGATGTACATTGCCTAACTATGATACAAAAGTAAAAAAAAAAAGAAAGGACTATTGTTACTTGTTGCCGTAACTTTACGGAAAAAAAATAACGATTTTTTTATTTATAAAAAATATTAATATTTTGGACTAGTTTTTTTAACTAAATTCGTTGTTTTAAATATGAGTTTTAGAAAAAAAAAAAGGTAAAAAACATAATTTTTAAAAGTTAAAACTTGAAATGGAACAAATCACAAAGTAAATGCCCGCCCTTGTTCGATTTTTCCTTTTTTCTCTTTTTTAAACTTTCATTTCCATTTTAAACTAGGAAAACACGACAAAGAACTGAGTTTTTCGAATAATTTTGAGGTTTGGTGTAATTTTTATGTTTTTTCAAATTAATTTAAATTTATTATAAAGCAGAGGATAGATAACCGGAAGAAGAAAATCGGAGAAGAGATAGGGAAGAGAAAATGGGAGAATTCCATTCCTTTTAGCGTTATAATGTACAAAATCCCTCTATTTACAGGGAACTTACAAAAATGGAAGGAAATTAAATTAAAATGGCAACCGAAGAAAATATCAAACACTAAATAGAGGTAAATGGGAGTTATAATAGGTATTCAGAATAAATAAATTTACAACATTCCCCCTAGAATATCCATTATGAAAAACCTTTCCATGAAAAATCGTGTGAGAAAAAAAATCATGGTGAAGGAAAAAAGTTACAGTATGTTACTTCCCCTGTTTGTAATATTACTTTAAATCTTCAAGTTTGCGTATTCCAATTTTATGCACCAGTCTTTCAAAAATTGTTGTAAGCAAAACCTTTGTGAATAAATCTGCTAAAGTTTCTGATGAACGTATTTATTTGAACATCAATATCACCACTCTTCTTGAGATTATGGGTGAAAAAGAATTTTGAAGATATATATTTCGTTCTATCGCCTTTGATATATCTTCCTTTTAATTGAGCAATGCAAGTAGCATTATCCTCATATAAATTTGTTGGGAAAGTCTTATTTACGGATAAGCCGCATGACCCTTGAATGTGATGTATAACTAATCACAACCATACACATTATCTACTAGCTTCATGAATTGTAATAATCTCAGAATGCTTAGATGATGTGGCGGTAACTGTTTGTTTCATAGATCTCCAGGATATAGCAGTACCACCACACGTAAATAAATACCCCGTTTGAGATTTACCATTACGAGGATCGGATAAATATCTTGCATCTGCGTTTCCAATCAATTTTGCTTCAGGGATATATGGATAATACAATCCCATATCCATGGTTCCTCGAAGATACCGAAAAATATGCTTAATTTCATTACAAATTGTGACCAAGATCTCTTAATAAACACATGAACATATTGGATCATTTTGATATCCATTTTTCAACAAATATTCACTGAGACGTTTATACCATATACGTTTATATTGTATCAATCCATATAGAGATCTGCATAATTTGACTGAGTAAAGGTCTCAACGATCTGAATTATTTGCTTCTGACATTTTGAATCTTTCATAAAGCCATATAAGTATGTTGTATATGTAATTCTCAAGAGAGCTACATAAGTATGTTGTAACACATCCATCAATCGCATCACCAATTTCTCATGAATTGATAAACTTATTAGATACCTAAATATTGTTGCATCAACCACGGGAGAATATGTCTCCTCATAATCAATACCAGGTCCCCGCGAGAAACCCTGGGCAACAAGTTATGCCATATAACTGACAATTTCATTTTTCTCATTTCTTTTTCTTATAAATACTCATTTATAACCGATTAGTTTTATACCTTTAGGTGTACGGACTAGATGTCCAAAAACATTATGTTTTACGAGCGATTTTAACTATGTTTCAATCGCATCTTTCCATTTTGGCCAATCATTTCTTTATCTACATTCTTCAACAAACTTTGGTATAATATCCTTATCTTCATTTGCAATATCGCATGATATAGCATATGCAAAAGTTTCATCGACGTCGATTTTATCTCTTTCCAGTCAAAACATAATTGATAGACATCTCTTCATTTTCAGGAACCTAGGATTCTTCCGGAATCATTTTCTCAATGACTGGAGGCTCTTCTAGAGCGTCTCTCAGTTTGAGCCTATAGTTCTTTTATTTTTCGGGGATTTTTATCTTTGGATCCGACTGGTCTACCACGTTTCACTTGCACATTAGGCTCATTTGCAATCTTAGCCTGTCCTTCAGGGACATCAATTCTACTTGGAGCATTTACAACTTGAATACAAGACTTCGTCACTTTCTTAGGGTCAGTAAATTCATCTGGCAATTGATTTGTTAAATTTTACAAGTGAATAATTTTCTGAACTTCGAGTTCAGATTGCTTTGTATAAGAATCATAGTGAGCCAATGATAGATCACGCCAAATTATTTCTTTTTCCGGCTGCTTATTTCCCCTTTTAAAGTTGGAAATATCATTTCATCAAAATGACAATCGGCAAACCGTATTGTAAATAAATCACTCGCTAATTGCTCAAGATATTTAATTATAGACGGTGATTCATATCCAACATATATCCCCAATCTTCTTTGGGGTCCCATCTTTGTGTGTTGTAGTGGAACAATGCGCACGCATACTGTGCACCTGAAAATTCTTAGATGAGATATATTTGGTTCCTGACCATAAATAATTTACAAAGGGGAGACCTCATTATAATTTGTAGGTCTGATATGAATTAACGTTGTCACATGCAAAATAGCTTGTCCCCAAACATGAACTGAGAGTTTTATTCTCATAAGCAATAGTCTTGCAATTAATTGAAGAGATTTTATCAATGACTCTACAAGGCTATTTTGTATGTGAACATGTGCTACAGGATGTTCAACACTTATTCCAATTGACATAAAATAATCATTAAAGCTTGGGAAGTAAATTCTTCGACATTATCAAGACGAATATATTTTATTGGATAATCCTAGAAATGAGCTCGTAATTTAATAATTTCAGAAAGTAATCTTGTTAATGCTTGATTACGAGTTGACAATAAACACACATGTGACCATCTTGTTGATACGTCAATTAATACCATAAAGTATCTAAGTGGTCCACATGGTTGATGAATACGTCCACATATATCACTTTGTATTTTTTCAAGAAATTTTAAGGGTTCAGCCCCGATTTTCAATGACGATGGCCTTATTATCAACTTCCTTTGGTAACAAGCGGCACATGAAAATTCATTGGGTGGAAAAATTTTCTGATTTTTTTAATGTATGCCCACACGAATGATTAATTATTTTTTGCACATTATAGCTCCAGGATGCACTAATCATTCATGGCATGTAATAAAATTATTTTTATCAACAAACTTTTGATTTGTAACAATATGTACTTCACCAACACTTATATTTGTTAAATATAGTCCAGAAGAAACAACGGATAATTTTTCTAAGATACATTTTTACACGAGACAAAACTTGTAATACACAAATATCCTTTGTCATTTTCATTCGAAGTCTCAATGTGATATCCATTTATGTGAATATCTTTAAAACTCAATAAATTTATCTGAGACTTAGATGAATGCAACGCATTA
The DNA here is from genome assembly GCA_023653495.1 of Melastoma candidum. Classification (NCBI taxonomy): domain Eukaryota; kingdom Viridiplantae; phylum Streptophyta; class Magnoliopsida; order Myrtales; family Melastomataceae; genus Melastoma; species Melastoma candidum. The sequence goes on along the minus strand of CM042881.1, from coordinate 11,903,113 downwards.
TCGATACAAATATTTATTCCTCTAGATAATAAAATATTTGCTCTTCCGGAGCCCTCAATGATTTTTGTACTTTCAGATATCGTATTAATACTTGCTTTGTTCATTACCAAGGCAGTAAAGAATTTCTTGTTTTTCAAAATAGTATGCGTGGATGTGTTGTCTACAAGAGAAGTGCATTTTTCATTTGTCGAGAATTCGCTTCCGGAAACCTCCATTTTCTTCATGAAATGAAATAAAATATTAAGATTTAATAATAAACAAAAATACTAGAGCAAATAATAATAATAAGAATACAAAGATAACAATTAAACTTTGCTTCAGTCGAGTGGTTAAGGCGATAGTCTTAGGCTTAAAAATTTTAATTTTACAAAATTTTATTTATGACAACTTTCAAAATTTGCTTGGTGTTAAATGGTATAAAAACTTATTATGTTTACTTGTAAAAGGAATGATTTGTACTTCTCCTTTTCTTTTCTTTTATTTAATCACACATTCATTAACACAAATATTAAAGAAAAATATTACTAAGTAACCATAAATTTTTATTTAAACATCAACAAAAAAAAAGCTCAAATACATCAACAAAATTAAACAAAACGAGGTACGATGATTGTTTACAAATCTTCACAGAATCGCCGATTTAGCCACCTTCTCAGTCCAAGAAGAATCGAGTAAAAATTGTCCTTTATTTTCAATAGAACTTCGTATCAATAACGTATTATAAAATAAAAGAGATACAACAACGAGAAGAAGAAAATCATATAAGAAACTGAGAAAAAAAAATGGGGGAATTTTATTCCTTATAATGTCACAATATACAAGATATATCCCTCTAAATTAAATTATAATTGTAACTTAAAAAAATATGTAACACTAATTAAAATTAAATGGGAGACATAATGGACAAGGATTTTTGCAGTAAGGAAGACGGGATAGAATGAGGTGGGGGGTAAGTGGGATAACTGGTATGGGAGGGAAATCAATGGATCGTCTACCGGATTGGCCGCCGGTCGTTTGAGTGTTTGGGGAGGGGGTTTCCAATTTATCTTTGTTTCTAATTGTAAGTAATCCTAAATCCCCCGCTAATCAAATTCAGTTTGATTTACACGTGGCTGGACTCCGAGCTAAGGGATAGACAGGTAGACAGATAGATAGATCATCATCGGTCAGAGGGGGCAAGAAAGTGAAGACCAAAATTCGGAGGGGGAGGCCTCCTTGGACTTAGATCCTTTCAGCTTTGCTTTAACATTTGTTTTAATAACATATTACGCGCATTTCGAGGGCAGAAAAAGAGAAGCCCTCTCTGGGGTAACGCGCGATTAATGATGAGAAGACAAAGTAAAGGAAAGGGGGGGTTTTGCTGGGGAAGCAAGCAACATAAAAAGTTAGTTGCCGTGTCATGAAATGAGTACTTAAGATATTGGGATTTTTTTTTACGTGAACAGCAGCAGGGGGGTTGGTTGGTTTGGAGCCAGTCAAAATAAATACGTTCCCTGACGTGGTAAAATCTAGAAAGAAAACAACCAACCGGCCCTGACGTGGTAAAATCTAGAAAGAAAACAACCAACGGGCCTTACGTGGTAAAATCTGAAAAGAAGACAACCAACCGGCCCTGGTCTTTTGTAAACCTAGTCAAAAACACCATGCGATGAGTCTTAAGTTATTACACGTGGTGTAACGACCAATCAACCTGCACCACGAGGTGGAAAATCAAAATGAAAATGGACGCTTTGCACCAGCCGGGAATCGAACCCGGGTCTGTACCGTGGCAGGGTACTATTCTACCACTAGACCACTGGTGCTGCTTGCTCTTTTTCTTCAAACTTAATTTTATTTATTAGGAGACTGTATATAAGCACAATAGCATCACAAGGTGGCGGAACGAGGTGAGGAGAAGAAATTATGCTCATATAATAATATATGGTTAAGGAATGTTTGGCTGGACATTTTCCTGATCAACCATCGGACGGCCCCTGCTAGTTCGTTGCTTGAATGTGGATATGGATGAGGTGGGTGGGAGGATGCTGACCAGATTGGGAGCCGGTGATGGAAGGAGAGGTCCCACGTCTAAGCTCAGTCGATTTTGAAGTTTCGTTTGGATGGGGCTCGTCAGCCATTTCCTCCAGAGGTCCAGGAATTGGACGTTGCAAAGGGTTTCTAGACCGGAAAGTGAACTGATTTCCGGAAAGGACAGAGATCTAAGGGGTTGGCCTAGAGTTGTGAGGAGTTTGCTGGATAGATTGTTGTCCTCGTGAATTCTAGGACAAGTCGAGGTAATTGGACTCTGTAGGTTGGAATGCTGTGGTCTGACTGCAGGGGAGCTTGTTGAGCAAGATGAGAAGACCGATCAAAGGACGTGGATTTATGCAGTATAGATCATGATTATGAGGATAAGTAATGTCAGATCACATGTAATTGGATATTATCATAAATATTACCACCGAATTAAAATTCAATTATGTGATCATTTATTCCCTTGTAAAGAGGTTCAAGTTTTACGAGAGCGTAAATTCCAACATTTATAACAGCTCGAACGAAATGATTTATGAGGATTATTACATTACAATTGCATCACGTGATCTCTGTGCCTTGCGTGGAGGGAGCGGAGATCCACACAGTCCGGGGTTGCCCGCGAAGAAAGAAGCTGGGATGCTCGCGTTATGCGCCAGGATCGTCCCCGTCATCATGTTGTCTGACACGTCGAACACCTGAAGATTTGGCAGGTCCAGTTCCTCTGCCGGGATGCTCCTGCTAAGCCTGTTCTTGGACAGGACGATGGTCGTCAACTCTTGGGTGTTCCCGAGTTCCGCGGGGATTGATCCCGACAACCGGTTGTTGGAGAGTTTGAGCACCTGCAGCGAGCTTAGGTTCCCAATCGATGGTGGTATGACCCCACCCAGTGGATTGTCAGAGAGTATGAGCGATGAAAGGGGCGACATCACTGGGAGGTTCCCGATCGTGTCGTTGATTTGTCCAGTGAATGAGTTGCCAGATAGGTCAATGCTGTTGTAATGGCCAAGCGGTTCGTCCGTTGATTTCAGGAGGATGAGTCCACCAGAGAAGTTGTTAGAGTGAAGGTCGAGATCAGCTAGGAGGGCGAGGTTACGGAATTTGACGGGGATAGATGAGAAGTAATTGCTTGATAGGTTGAGGAGAGCAAGGCCGCTTATGTTCCCAATCCACCCTGGTAGGGGTCCTCGCAGTTCGTTGCTCGACAGATCGAGCGTGGATACAGAGTTGGCCGACGATAGCCAGATTGGGAGCCTTCCTCGGAGGCCCGTGCCGGCGAGAAGAAGCTGGAAGAGTCTGAGTTGCGAGAACCATGTAGGGATTGTCATCAGCTTCAGGGGTTTGAAGGAGAGGTCTAAGATCTGTAGATTCTGCAGCTTAGCGAGCTGTGAAGGGATGGGACTAGAGAGCTTGTTGCATGAGAGGTACAGCGCTTGGAGGTTAGCCAGGTTTCCTAGACGTGCAGGGATGGTGCCAGTGAACTCATTGCGGAGGTTAGCCAGGTTTCCTAGACGTGCAGGGATGGTGCCAGTGAACTCATTGCCGAAGATTCCCAGGTCGGTGAGGCTTGTGAGGTTTCCAAGAGCTGCGGGAAGTTCCCCGGAGAGCTCGTTGTCTTGTAGATATAGTCTTTGGAGATTGCTGAGGCTTCCGATGGAAGAGGGAAGGCTACCGGAGAACTTGTTCTCTTCCATCCAGCAGAAGACCAGCGAACTTAGTCCGAAAATAGTGGATGGGATGCTTCTGCTGAGGTCGTTCTCGTAGAGGTAAGCAAATTAGGAGATGTTAGATCGCTGATGGTTGATGGCAAGGATCTTGAAAGTGAATTCTGGGATAAATCGAGGTAATCAAGCTCGGTAAGTTTTCCGATCTCAGAAGGAATGCTGCCGGACAATGCGTTCTGACTGAGGTCTAGCTTGGTGAGCAATGTGAGCTGACCGATCGATGACGAGATCGAGCCGGACAGCCTGTTCCATGAGAGCCCCCGGTCGGAAATCAACGTCCACGAGCCCAACACATCCGAGGGGACCGCTCCCGGAAGACCATTGCCGCTGAGGCACAATTTCTGAAGCTGCTTGAGGTTCTTGAACGTTGTAGGCACAGTTCCAGTGAGCTCGTTGGTTTCAAGGAAAAGGAACACGAGCCTCAACAGCTTCCCGAGCTCGCTCGGGATCGGGCCCGTCAACTGCTTGTTGCTGCTGAGGTCGAGGAGCTGCATGTGCGACAGGTTCCCCAGGTACGGCGATAGAGTCCCCGGTCATGAATGTATCGAGGGGGAACCCAGACGTGTCCTCCCCTAGGCCAGATCGAGAGAGATTCACAACACGTCCCTCGGAGTCGCACGAAACTCCAGCCCACGAAGTGCAGCAGTCGGTGGAGGCATTCCACGAACCGAGGGGTTGTCGGTGACAAGGGACTTGACGTGGAGGAGGGCCTCCTGGTCGACGGAGCTACATGCCCTGGCCAAGAAGGGCGACGAGGACGCCCCTAGGACGAGCAGGAGGGTGAGGAAATGAGAAGAGTGCCCACCAAAATCGTGGATTAGGTTGGGGAAAGGATGTTTCTTTCCTTTGGTTCTTTTTAATGTCGGGAAAAAAGAAGCCCACAATTAAGGGCGTTAATGAGCCGGCCGGCCCGTCAACTAACCGACCCGGTTCGTCTTTTGGCCCGAGCTCGACTTGACAAAAGTTAAATTTTAATGGGGCTCGACTCGAGCTCAGACTCAGACTCAAGCTGAAATTTTTTTGACCGGACTTAGCTCGGACTCAAACTCAGACTAAATTATCCGAGTCCAATCAGGTTCGAGCTCAGACTCGCACCGGTACATTTTGACCCAAACCTAAGTTCAGGTAAGAGTTATTCGAGTTCAGTCCGACTTATTAACACCCTTGCCCTCGATTTTCACGAATTTGTTTCGTTTTTTCCCTCCTTGTTTTGAACGGATGGGGGTGGCGCGAATAAAAGAAAATGTGACCGCTTAAAAATGAACAAATCCCCACAAATTAAACTAAAATTTCTTTATAATAAAGTAGGCATTTTGGATCCAATGATAAAACAAAGATCGATAATGAAGGGGATGGCCCCCCCGGAGGCGGGGAATGGGATTGGATTGGATGTCTTCTTTATTTATTTATTAAAATAATAAAATTAAAAATATCTAGAATGGCCGGATTAATTCGTTAAATCCTGGCTTAGTTATGTATTTCTCATTATTACATAGCATTCGAATGTTTCCAAAAGGGTGACCTCCTATTGAATCCCCTCCTCTAATTCTATTTCTTCTTTTTTTTGGTGATTTATCTTCTCCTTTTCTAAGCCGATATTATCTTAGCGGCTGCTGTCGACGCCCACCCTTGGAAGGATCTTCCATTTTACATTTAAGAAAAAAAAAACAGATCGTATTTCATTTATAACGGAAGTGATTATAATGTCGTTAATAAAATGAGTTCTTAATGTGTCCATACTACAATGTTCGCATGTAAAGGAGTAATAATGAACATTCAAGACTTCCGAGGACCCTGCCAAGCGCATACAAACTCGTTAACTAAGAATTAAGTACGGCATGACACACCCACTCATCGCACTTCGTATGATCGCTACTTTGCACAACTCACACACCATGTCTTGTTCCTCACTTTAAGGCCGACTACTCAACCAATCTTTGGGCGGAAATCCTTCCTTCACGCCCTTCATCAAGTGCCTCGCATGGCAGCTCATACTTGGGCGTTTCCGATAATCGGCTTCGCTCGTTTCAACCGAACCTCGACGATTTCGGTCTCACCTCCCAACCTCCCCCGAGCATAACTCCCATGTCTCCATTTAGTATGTGAGGTAAGCCCTTTTTGGCCTTCCTTACGTTCCGCTTCAACGCAACTAATTCCTGCTCGCCGGCCTAGTCAATTCAAAGATGTTCTCACAGATTCCGACACTTCATGTATCGCGGTTTCGATACTCATATATCATGGTTCCGACACTTCATGTGTCGCGGTTCCAATGCTTTATATGTATTTTCATCTCTCTCTTATCAATGGAACTTGTCCCCAACTTTACCTATTCACACCATTCCAATTACAAGGTAATTGTCTCCATGTCCCCTACAATTACTTCTAATACTATTCCAAGTACGGAAAACCCTTAAAGGCATCACATTTTCTCTATTTTTCTTGTCATCCGCCACTTACACTCACATAACCGAACATACACATTCTTCTAAGATTAAGCTTTTACCCGCATAACCTCACCTACGTTGGATTCGGAAGGATCACCTCATTTATCCCATGAGTTCAACCCTCCTTTCTTTTCTTGCACAAACTTATACTTGTCCAACGCATGATCCACAAGTCTATCACATTAGATTATCCCAAGCGACAATGATATGACCATTATACGCGAAGATGAGTACGGGGAAGGGTTAAAGGCCACACCTTTTCTCCGATCCGCCACCAAGCTCCATGAGTCCTTTCTTTTTTCCCTCATGAGCTCGCTCCCGGACAAGTTCCCTTGCTTTCACGCCTTTCGGATTCTCGCTCACGTCGCATGTCTAGCAAGGTACGCTCCACTTTGAACTCCGAGCGCCCTTCTTCCCCCTTTTCCCTTCTCGACCTTCCTCTTTTCTTTCTTCTCCTCGTAAGTTCGCTTCCCGAACAGACCCTTCGCTCCATTCCCCCTTTGGATCTTCACTTGAAGTCGAGCGTCGTGTGTGGAATCCTCCTCTTCCGGTGTGAGCAGAAAGATCAAGATGCAGCAAGGAGGAAATAAACAGAAGGTGCAGAAGTTGCTGTCTGTGAGAGGAGACGGTGAAGGTAGAATAAAAGCTGCACAAGGGTGAAGAAATGGGTGCAGAAAACTTATCCATCTGTTTTTCCTTCCCCACGTGTTTTGTTAAAAAGGTTGAGGAGGGGTCGTACCTACACTCCTCTCTCTGCATAACAACCTATATGTACATTTACTATTGTATCCTTATAGAAGTAAGAAACGGACTGGGCTTTCTCTTCTACTTCTCTAGGCCTTACCCATTTCTTCACCCTTGTGCAGCTTTTATTCTACCTTCACCGTCTCCTCTCACAGACAGCAACTTCTGCACCTTCTGTTTATTTCCTCCTTGCTGCATCTTGATCTTTCTGCTCACACTCCCCCTCAAGATGAGAGCAATGAATATCTTGCATCCCAATCTGGTCAAGCAGAAAATTCAATCTCCCAGGGTGAAGGGCCTTCGTAAACATGTCTGCAACTTGGTGCTCGGTCCTCACATACACCATCCGGATTACTCTAAGCTGCACAAGGGTGAAGAAATGGGTAAGGCCTAGAGAAGTAGAAGAGAAAGCCCAGTCCGTTTCTTACTTCTATAAGGATACAATAGTAAATGTACATATAGGTTGTTATGCAGAGAGAGGAGTGTAGGTACGACCCCTCCTCAACCTTTTTAACAAAACACGTGGGGAAGGAAAAACAGATGGATAAGTTTTCTGGGTTTTTCCTTTCCTAATGGGATGAAGGTGGTAGGAAAGCTTTCCTATTTTTTTCTCTGGTGACACCTCCTCTTGCCTTCATGGTATCAGAGCGTGAATGGCGGAGGTACAGAGGGTAAGGAGCATGGAGTTGGAAGCTATGGACAGCACATCACCTTTCTACATCAATCCTGCAGATCTGCAGACAGGGGCGCTTGTGTCGCCGGAGCTTACGGATGGAAATTACACAACGTGGAGGAGGTCTTTCGAGTTGGCTCTCTCAATCAAGAACAAAACAGGTTTCGTGGATGGCTCTATCCCACAACCAGAAGGCAGAAGCAGTCAGTATGCAGTCTGGAAACGTTGCGAAAATCTAGTCCGGTCATGGCTACAGAGGTCAGTCTCCATCACCATAGCTTCTACGATTTTCTTCCTGGACCCGGCGAAAGAAATCTGGGACGAGCTACAGGAGAGATATGGTGTTCCAGATGATGTGAGAATCTGCCATCTGCAACAACAGTACTACGGTCTGGTTCAAGGCACAAAAACCGTCTCTGTTTTTTACAGTGAACTGTTATCCTTGCTGCGTGAGTTGAAAAACTATAGACCACCGCCGCAATGTAATTGCAAAAAATGTGACTGTGGTTGGGAGAAAGTTTATGTAGAGCAGCAACAGAAGGATGTAGTATTTCGTTTCTTAAACGGGCTGAACAAGGAATTTGGAGCGTTGCGGACGCAACTTTTACTCAGAAGGCCCTTTCCCACACTTGGATAAGCTTTTAATTTCATTCAACGAGAAGAATTGCAACAAAGCAGGACACTAGAAGGGAGTATCTACCCAGGGAGTCCGATGGCTGCTGCTGTTGAGTTAAGTGAAGGATTGCAAGTCACAGCAGAGGAGAACAAAAACAAGCAGGTGGCGTTTGTGGAGAAGAGGAGATTTAAAGGTGAATTGTTTTGTGAAAACTGTAAGAAGAAGGGGCACCTCAAGGATAATTGCTATTTCTTAATTGGATTTCCTCCTACACTAAGAGGGGGACGAGGCAGAGGAAGAAACAATCAAAGGGAAGGAATGACTGGAGGAAGAAGGGTGAGTCTTACTGTGGCAAGTAACAGTGAGTGCACACAACAGGGTCTGTGTCAACAAAATCTGTCTCAATTGGGCCTGACAGAGCCACAGGTGAGGAAGTTAATGCAGTTTCTCAGTGTGGATAACTTTGGTCAATTTAGTGATGCTACCGACCAGGGACAAACCACAAATACTACACCAGACACATCCTTGCCAAAATACTTCTCAGGTATCCTTTCCATGTCACATAAAACCATACAACCAGATGAACAGTTTTGGATCTTAGACACTGGTGCTACTGATCACGTGGTTTCCAGCCTTGATTCTTTTGTTTCTTTTTCTGAACTGACATTCCCTTTACAGATACAGCTTCCTAACAATGCTACTGTTCATGCCACGCATATAGGAGATGTTAAACTTTCAAATGACCTTATTCTTACAAAAGTCCTGTTTGTTCCAACTTTCTTGTTTAACCTCATCTCCGTTAGCAAGCTTACTGCCACTAAAAACGTTTGCCTGATTTTCTCACATGATTGCTGTCAAATTCAGGATCCACAAACTTGGAGGATGATTGGACTTGCTAGAAGGGAGGGGGGTTTATATGTGGTTCAGAAGGAACACGGGATAGAACAACCTTGTGCTTCACATTCAGTCAGGCCTGTTAAAGCTCTTAACAACACACAATCCTTTCCGCATAGTATAAGTACTGTAAAGCCATATACTACTTTAGATCACTTTGACTTGTGGCATTTGCGCTTAGGGCATGTGCCAATAGACAAACTAAATGCTTTAAAGACAATTGACTCGTCTGTCACTTTGTTGAATCATAATGCATGCTCAATTTGTCATGAGGCTAAGCAAAAGAGATTATTTTTTCCTCTCAGCAGTATTCAAACATTAAAACCGTTTGATTTGATCCATTGTGATATTTGGGGGCCGTGCTCTGAAATTGACTTAGGTGGGAACAGATACTTCCTCACTATTGTAGATGACTTTAGTCGTGTGACTTGGATTTTCTTAATGCAAGCAAAAACAGAAGTACAGTCTTTACTTCACCAATTTCATGCTTTTGTAAAAACGCAGTTCAATGCAAATATCAAAGTGCTTAGGAGTGACAATGGTCAAGAGTTTAATTTCCCATCTTTTTATCAAACCTTTGGCATTATACATCATACTTCTTGTGTTGCTACTCCCCAACAAAATGGGGTAGTAGAACGCAAACACCAGCACTTAATGCAGGTTACAAGAGCATTGTTGTTTCAGGCTAACTTACCTTTTTTGTTCTGGGGATATGCTCTAATGGCAGCAGTTCACATCATTAATAGGCTGCCAAGCAAAATTCTGCATTATAAGTCACCATATGAAATTTTGTTTCTTAAAAAACCTTCGTACCAGCATATGCGTGTATTTGGGTCACTTTGCTATACTTGCACTCTAGAACATGGAAGAAAAAAATTGGATAAGCGTTCCAGAAAATGCCTTTTCTTAGGGTACCCATTTGGAACAAAAGGATACTATCTTTTTTATTTGGAAAGTCAGAAGATTTTTATTTCTCGTGATGTCACATTTTATGAGCATATTTTCCCTTCTGTGTCACATAGTAATATTTCCAGTCCAGATACATCACTGGTTTTGCCTAATATACTGCATCCTTCAGAAAATAATGTGTTCTATGATATTTCTCATTCACCTTTACTGGATAATCCTGCATCCACTTCAAACACAAACATATCAGACACCAATGTAATATCTAATGATGGTAACGTGCCTGATATGAGGAGAAGCACAAGGACACGTAAACTTCCCAGTTACCTGCAGGAGTATCATATGAACTTATCCACTCAATTGGCAGGACCAGTCTCTTCCACCAGGTCAGTCTCTTCTTGTTCCTCTACTTCTATTCCACATATACACTCAATAGAACCCTTCATTTCTTATAATAGACTGTCCAAGCCTTATAAACAGTACCTATTGTCCCTGGAAAGTAACATCGAACCAAGAAATTATGCAGAAGCCAGAGTTGTTCCACACTGGAAAGCAGCAATGGCTTCTGAACTCAAGGCTTTGCAGGACAATGGGACTTGGGATATAGTTTTACTCCCAGCAGGAAAAAGGGCAGTTGGATGCAAATGGGTCTATAAAACAAAGCTCAAGGCAGATGGTACCATTGAAAGACACAAGGCCAGGCTGGTTGCAAAGGGGTATACTCAACGTGAAGGCTTCGATTATCAAGAGACTTTCTCTCCCGTGGCAAAGCACACTTCTGTGAGGACTTTCCTGGCACTGGCAGCATTGAAAGGCTGGCATTTACGTCAATTTGATATACATAATGCCTTCTTGAATGGAGATCTGGACGAAGAGGTGTACATGGAGATTCCTCAAGGCTTGGCCATTCAGGGGGAGATATCTAGAAGGGGTACCATGGTTTGCAGACTTAATAAGTCACTCTATGGACTGAAGCAAGCTTCACGTCAATGGAATACCAAGCTGACAAGTTGTTTAATAGAGAATGGTTTTAAGCAGTCACGTGCGGATTACACTCTATTCACTAAGGCTGAAGCAAATGACGAATTTGTAGCAGTTCTTGTCTATGTGGATGATATGGTAGTGGCTGGGACAAGTGAGAGGGTGATTGACGAGCTTAGAAACTGTCTACAAAAGGAGTTCAAAGTCAGAGATCTTGGAGTTTTGAGATTCTTCTTAGGACTTGAAATTGCAAGATCAAGCAAAGGAGTTTTTGTATCGCAGAGAGGGTACTCGTTAAGGCTCTTGGAGGAGACAGGAAAACTAGCTACAAAAATCAGCACAATACCAATTGTTCCTAATCACAAGCTGGTGCATGAAGGTGAAGAGGAAATAATAGATGCAAGTGCATATAGGAGACTTGTGGGAAGACTGATCTATCTAAGCATCACACGGCCAGATTTGACGTATGCGGTACACATACTTGCCCAATTTATGGACCGACCCGGGAGAAAGCATTGGGATGCAGCATGTTCTGTGCTAAGATATTTGAAAGGAACACCAGGAAAAGGGTTATTCTTTGCACGAGATGCAGAACCACAGCTGCAAGCATACTCTGACAGCGATTGGGGAGGTTGTATTGAGACGCGTAAGTCAACAACTGGATTCAGTGTATTTCTAGGTGCTTCGCTGATCAGCTGGAGATCGAAAAAACAAAGAACGGTGGCTAGGAGTTCTACAGAAGCGGAGTACCGGGCTGTAGCAACGACAGCAGCAGAGGTGATATGGCTGATTACTTTGCTGGGTGATTTTGGAGTGAAAATAGAGAATTCGGTTCCTCTGTTTTGTGATAATAAGTCGACGATACACATCAGCAAAAATCCAGTGTTTCATGAGCGTACGAAACATCTGGAGGTAGATTTACATTTTGTGAGGGAGAAAATTGAAGAAGGAGTAATCCGGATGGTGTATGTGAGGACCGAGCACCAAGTTGCAGACATGTTTACGAAGGCCCTTCACCCTGGGAGATTGAATTTTCTGCTTGACCATATTGGGATGCAAGATATTCATTGCTCTCATCTTGAGGGGGAGTGTGAGCAGAAAGATCAAGATGCAGCAAGGAGGAAATAAACAGAAGGTGCAGAAGTTGCTGTCAGTGAGAGGAGACGGTGAAGGTAGAATAAAAGCTGCACAAGGGTGAAGAAATGGGTAAGGCCTAGAGAAGTAGAAGAGAAAGCCCAGTCCGTTTCTTACTTCTATAAGGATACAATAGTAAATGTACATATAGGTTGTTATGCAGAGAGAGGAGTGTAGGTACGACCCGTCCTCGACCTTTTTAACAAAACACGTGGGGAAGGAAAAACAGATGGATAAGTTTTCTGAATTTTTTCTTTCCTAATAGGATGAAGGTGGTAGGAAAGCTTTCCTATTTTTTTCTCTGGTGACACCTCCTCTTGCCTTCATCCAGCAAACCCTCGCATCTTCTTCCTCCCTCCCCTCTCAGTTCTTCTCCCTTCTCTCCTTCTTCCTTTTCCTCCACATCTTAGAGGGAGGAACGTATGGTGGGAAATGAGTCCCCTCACAAATATCTCCTCTTATCGTAATACACAATGGCAATTCCGTAATTATGAGATCGGGCCACATTATTTCGCGGGCTCCTTTCTTTTGGCCCGATTGGCTTCTCCTATTTAATTGACTAAGTTTCCTGTTATTCCTTGGGTGTGTCACTAGTTTTCCCTCTTGGGTGTTTCGTTCGTCTGTGAAGTGTTTAGGAATTATCCTTGAGGCGGCTCTTTAAATTTCTCACCCGTCTTCTAACGAGTTCCGTTTCGTCCTTACTCATCTTTTTCTTTAAGATGCTTGCCTATATTGAACGTGCTCCTAACCCCACTCACCGTTCCTTGCTCAATCCTTGACATTATTTTGTGTATAGAAATTAATAAAAGTTAGGGTCGTTTCACCCGAACCAATAAATAGTCAAAGTCAAATGGGGAGGGGGGCAAAGTCCCATTTTGGGCTTTTATCCTATTATTGGGCCAAGTCCAGGCCCGGTTTACAAACGGATCGGATTGTGGGGGATGACGTGGTTGTTTTCATTCCATAAAACAATGGTGGGTCGGTCGGAGAGCGTCTGTCTTGGTCCGGTCCCCGCTGTGTCAGGGACGTCAGTATCATCAGTAGTCGCCGGTCCCTTGCTTGTAAATAATATCTAGCGTCTTGATCAGGGAGGAAAGGAAAAGAATTGATCGGAGAAATTCATAAAAAAAAAAATTCCAAATTTCACCGTAACCAAACAGAGCATAAAATAACTTTTGATCACCGACCCCTCGTTGTTTTTAAACTAAGATTTGGTTAACAGTCCTGGACATTGCCACACAGGTAACCCACTACAATTACAGTTACAGTCACAATTACAATTACAATTACCGTTATTACATTAATATTGAAGTAGTAGTAATCTTGCTTATGTATTTTTTTTTTAATTGAGGGGGTTAAGGAATGGAGGGACCGAACATCTTCTTACATTCCTCCGTCGTCTTTTGCCGTCCCCCGCCGCAGAAGAAGAAGCTCGCCGGGCACCTGTACAGGCAGTTATCCCCTAACCTCACGTCCCCCGCCGATCCTCCCCCTCCCCCTCCCACCTTCATCCCCATCAGTGGGCTCGGTATTGGCCCGAACAAATAGTTCCCCCCCAGGAACAGCCTCTCGAACCGTGACACCCCCGCACCTCCCCCGAGCACCGCCTTGATCGCGTACTGCACCGGGATCATCCCCGTCAGCATGTTGTCTTCCAGGTCCAGTGCTGACAGCATCGGCATTGTCGCCAGGAACATTGGCAGCACCCCTCTTATCGAGTTGTTGCTCAGGTCCACCGAGACGAGGGCGCTCGTCGGCATCGGGATTGGGTAGAAGGGGCCCGGGGATGGGATCGAGTCGAGGGCGTTGTTTGAGAGGGTAAGTTGCTGGAGGGACGGGTGGGTGAAGAGGGAGAATGGGACTGGCCCGACGAGGAGGTTGTGGCTGAGGTCCAGGACCTGGAGGGAGGTCAGGGATTGGAGGTTCTGCGGGACCGGGCCTTGAAGCTGGTTGTTCCGCATCGTGATCTGGATGATCGACGGAGGGAATCCGGTCGGGACTTTGCCTGAGATCACGTTGTTGCTGGCATCGAGGTAGAGCAGGCTGCTCATCGAGCTGAGGTCTGGGAGCTCACCCCATAACCTGTTCGACTGAACGTCGAGGCGGGTGAGTCTTGTGAGCCTAACGAGGCTTGGGGGAACCATGCCCTCGAGGGCATTGTTATCCAGGTAAAGCTCCTGGAGAGCAGAGAGTGAGGAGACCGACTCTGGTATCCCGCCAGAGAACGAGTTCCCCGACAAGCTGAGCCTGGTGAGTTGGTGGAGTGCAGAGAGCGAATCTGGGATCCGCCCGTTGAAGGAGTTCCCGGACAGGTCTATGGTCTGGAGGTACGTCGGCAGTCCCCATGGCAGGCTCGAGATTGTCCCAGAGTATCCTGCCTGGTCGAGGGCGATCTCGGTAACCCGTCTGGTCTCACTGGACCCGGCCAAAGACTCATCGCACCGGAAACCGCACGTGAACTTATCACCAAACAGGCTATCACACGGGTCGATGCTAAAGTCCCACGAGGCTAGGCAAGACCCAGGACGCACTGACCCCGGCTCGACCGATCCCTTCAGCTCCTTCAGGAATTGGACATCCCCCCAGTACGTCGTGGCATGGCCCCTCGGGAGGCAAACCCGGAACAAGACCACAACGATCACCAACGCTCTGTACAACCCGGCACTCACCCGAGCTTTCATCTCCGTAGTATGGAAGCTAAAGTTCCGAAAATTTCTGGGAAATTTCTGCCTGCAAAAGTAAGAGGGGGGCTTATGTTGGGAATTGTCACAGGGAGGAAAGGAAACATAAAAGCAGAGGAAAGCAGTGTCTGGAGTTCTGTTTTCTGCATATAATGAACTTCCGACAGGCTCCTTTATGAGGACGGTGAGCTGGGAGCGGGTTCACGGGAGAAACGTCGTCGTTTTTAGTGCTGCTGTAGGAAGTGGGAAGGGGGGGGGGGGGGGGGTTCCTGCCTTGCCTTTGCTTGACATGGGAGAGATTGGATTTTACTTTGAATGTCAGTAGAAGAAGAGTGATGGTAAAAAGTGTTGAAGTGATGGGGCGTTCATGGAGGAACACTAGGAAAGATTAAGATTTTCTTTTTCTTTCTGAGATGGGAATTCTGACTTCTAGCTGTCACCGGTAGTTAGACACCACCATTTAATCCCATGTCTTGGTTTCTTTATTCTCGCCAACATCATTTATCATACATGCATTGCAAGCTTTGGTCCATCATTTCTGGCAGTGACCCACCTCATCGTTATGGAGAAACAATCGGGTGATAATGATTGTGATTTGATCATCAAGTAAAGGGAGTTTCTTGTTAGAGACTTGATGCTGAATCAAACCACCATTTGTTGCGGACATGGACAGGACACAACGAAACAAATAACTTTATAGGGATATGTACCCTATTCTCCTCTAAACTAATAATTTCTTTCCTTGCATCTTCCAATGCTCTGCTGCTTTTAAGGATCTTTGACAATATTACTCAAGCTGATCTGTAAGATACCGCATTATTCTTCGGCTTTATTAATGCAAGGGGAATGTCTTTGGCAAATTATAAAATGTGGGTCGTGTCAAGCGACTATCTCGCTTGCGTCTTTTTAACTCTCTTAACGGGCTGGGCCTAGGCCCATTTACCTGGGTCTCGGGCCGATTATGTAACATTGAACGCCCCCCCCCTGCTAATCTTGACCTTCTTAACAAAGACGACCTTTATTTGAAAAATAAGTTTTGTCGTTGCCCCGAATATCGAGTTTAGTTTACAAATAAATTATTACTTCTAACAGTGAGTTCGTTAAAAGTGATGAACTCGGTGTTTTTAATACCGATTTAGATATATATTTTGAAAACTATTACGTTATTTTATAAAATATTTTTCAACGATAATTATTTTTGAACGTACCCAAACAACTTGTACCCAACCAACGTAAAGAAAAACATTTTTTTTTTTTTTTTTTTTACTACCCGTGTGATTCGGGGATGTTCATCCCTTCGTGGCTGCCCCTGTGATTGTCAACCGAGCATGGCAGACAAAGATAGCGAAAATTAGAGGAGAATATAACAAGTATCAATGGAGACGTGTTTACTAAGTAAACTAATTCTAGGATATGAATAGAAGGCCCGCGAAGTATGTCGGATTTAAAGGGAGTCTTAATAAGAAGACTTTGGAGTCGTGAATAGTATTCACATGTAGACGAGTTTAGTATAGGTAC
The DNA here is from genome assembly GCA_023653495.1 of Melastoma candidum. Taxonomy (NCBI): domain Eukaryota; kingdom Viridiplantae; phylum Streptophyta; class Magnoliopsida; order Myrtales; family Melastomataceae; genus Melastoma; species Melastoma candidum. The sequence goes on along the minus strand of CM042881.1, from coordinate 11,886,788 downwards.
TCATAATCGATGACGGCTCCAATGTATCGATCTAGTCAAATAATAACGATGATTAATCTTGGATAACGATGATCATATAAGGCGGTTAAAACTCAAATTTAGTACAGTGATTGGCGGCCCAATAGGTAGTTGCTTTCGTAATTTTTTAGTTTTAACATTATATAAATAGTTTAGTTATTGTCAATTCTTTGTAAAATTAAATGAGAATCTTTTGAATTTTTCTTTCATGTTAATTTTTCGTAACATGTCGTTGTGCGGTCCAACGTCCGAAGCTTCTGTTTAACGTGGATCGATCCGAACTTCTGCTTAACGTGGGTTTATTGCCCTTAGGACAAAAGGGGGGACACGTAAACAGAGGGTATACAGGATGGGCGGGACAACTAGTTAGCTGGTGGCTGGGGGAAGCATTTAATGAGCACCTGTCCCTGTCCTGGGAAGGGGGAAGAGGAAGGTAAAATATGAATTAAGCCTTAGATTTCCTGTTCAGTAATAAGTGTGACAACGGAGTCGTGAGGATTGTTGGGGGTGTAGGCAAAGGAGATTCATGGGGGAGGAAGTCGAAGAATCCATTGATGGTCTGAGGCAGAGCTTCAGGACAGGCAGGACGAGGAGCGTCGCTTGGAGGAAATCCCAACTGGGTTCCATCGTAAGGCTTGTGAGCGAGAACGAGGAGAAGATCTTCAGTGCTCTGTATCAAGATCTCGGGAAGCACCCCGTTGAGTGTTACAGGGATGAGGTTGGTATTGCAAAGGTCACGGCTTGTTTTGAAGGTTTTTCTAAGACTAGTGACCTCCGTTTGTGTGTTTTGCCCTGACAGCTTGGGGTTGTCCTGAAATCGGCTGCCTACGCCTTGAGAAACTTGGACAAATGGGTTGCCCCCAAAAAGGTAGTTGTTACTCTTTCCCCGCACTCTGTTTTGATTGTGCATTGTTTTTTTTTTAAGTGTAACTGTGTTGTTATGACAGGGTAATTTGCCACTGCTTTTCTTCCCAGCAAGGGGGCAAGTGATTCCGGAGCCTCTGGGCGTAGTTCTCGTGATCTCGTCGTGGAACTTCCCGATATGTGAGTCCTCGATGTCGCGGTCTGTCTGTTATAGATGGATTCCATGGTCATATCAATGGGTGGACTCGAATTTTGGTGGCAGCGCTGGCGTTGGATCCTGTGATTGGAGCGATATCAGCAGGGAATGCAGTGGTGCTTAAACCATCGGAGCTAGCACCGGCCTGCTCTGCGTTTCTGGCTGAACACGTCCCGTTGTACCTGGACACCAAGGCCGTTAAGGTTGTTGAAGGGGGAGTCGACATGGGGGAGCGGTTACTTCGGCAGAGATGGGATAAGATATTCTTCACGGGTGGCCCCAAGGGGGGCCAAATCGTCATGAGTGCGGCTGCGAGGTATCTGACGCCGGTCACACTTGAGCTCGGCGGCAAGTGTCCCACAATTCTCGATACTCTCTCTGATGCTTATGACGTCAAGGTTGTCTGAAATTCATATCCCGTGCCTTTTTGTTCTGGTGTCAGTTCGATGATTTTCGCCAATATGCTTCATGTCGTTGTTGGTTTTGGATGCAGATAATGGTAAAGAGGATAGCCGGAGGAAAGTGGGGACCATGCTGCGGACAAGCCTGCATTGGGGTCGATTACATTCTCGTCGAGAGAAAATTCTCCGCCACCCTGGTACTACTCTTTAGTTCTTTTACAACATCTTCTTTGGTCGGTTAGGTTCGGAACTCCGGGAATATAAAGAGCGACCAGCAGCATGAGCATTCTGATGCGAGTTAATTTCAGATCGAACTTCTACGACGGACCATAAAGAAGTTTTATGGTGAAAATCCTCAAAGCTCGAAAAGCATCTGCAGAATCGTCAACAGGGATCACTTCGAAAGGCTCAAAAGTATGTTAAAGGATCCCGCTGTTGCAGATTCAATCAAGTTTGGCGGGTCAATGGACGAAGAGATATTGTGAGACCTTTTCCGAAATACTGTCCGCTCCTAGCTACCTGGTTTGCTGGACAAGAGCTAACTGGATTAGTGCAGGTTCATCGAACCGACCATCCTGTTAGATCCACCTCTAGACTCCGAGCTAATGATGTCCGAAATCTTTGGTCCCCTTCTTCCCATAATTACGGTTCGGGACCCCCCCCCCCCTACACATACTCCCATTATTCTGCATTGGATTCACAATTCCTCAGAGTTATATCCTTACCGAGGTCGTTGTCGCAGGTGGACAACATCCAAGAAAGCATCGAGTTCATAAACTCCCGGCCGAAACCACTAGCCATATATGCCTTCACAAAGAACGAAGCTTTCAAGCAGCGAATCATAAAAGAGACATCCTCGGGCAGCATCACCTTCAACGACGTGATGGTGCAGTTTGTGTGCGACGAGCTGCCATTTGGGGGAGTCGGGCAGAGCGGTTTCGGGAGGTACCACGGGAAGTACTCGTTCGACACTTTCAGCCATGAGAAGGCAGTGATGAGGAGGGGGTTCTTCCCAGAGCTGGAGCCGAGGTACCCGCCTTGGAATGACTTCAAGCTCAGGTTCATCCGGCTCGCATACCGGTTCAACTACCTCGGGCTACTGCTCCTGATGCTTCTGAGTCGGAGATAACCAGATTATGGCCTTGTGGGCCGGCAGGAATGGTCGGATGCTGCTATTATGAATTATAAAGGTTGTCGTGTGGTGTCGTCAGTCGTGTCTCGAAAAGAGCTTTTATTTGGATGAAGTTGTGATTGTGATTAAATCCAAAGACTAAAATGCTTAAGGTCCTTACCATTCCGAGGAACTCGCGTTGCAAGAACGTCCCTCTCTATCTCTACTGTCTCTTCATCGTCGGTTGATCGAAGGATTGATCATCCGAAGAACGGGGGATGATTCCGGTTTATTTGATCTAACGATTTCTAGAGTTCCCATTTTTTGATCTGATGGCGACGGGACAGAATCGAACGGAACAACCTGGGAAGGCGGTAAAGGAGGCGCCAGGAAAATCGGCTCCTCCTCCGCCTCCGCCGGAGAAGCCGTCCCCCGACGACTGCTGCGGAAGTGGGTGCGTCAGGTGCGTGTGGGACGTTTACTACGAGGATCTGGAGGAATACGAAAAGCTATACGGGAACGGCGGCGGAAGTGACGGGGTTGATTCTTCTTCTTCCAAGGCGTCTTCTTGAGAATGGGCGATCTTCCTCGCTAGATTGGTGAGATTTTGTCCTTCTATTCGATTGATTGTTGTAGGGCTTGCTGGTAGGACTGGGGTTGTTTTACTTGGTTGGAATCAGGCTTCGGTCTTTTGGCTGCAAATAGGTGACGTTTAGCTATCAAGATTATCCGTGAGAAGTGGATGATTTGATGTAATTGTAAGATGTAAGATTAGGGAATGATTATGTTTTTGTCAATAATCAGCTGCTTAATCTTTCTGAGTTGATATGCTAACTTGGTGACTCTGTGGATAATTGTGATGAATCAATATTTTTAGCTGCTGGCTTCGGTTTTCAAGATCCAGATTATCACTGCATTCCAATGAATTATGAGATGGTTAATCTGGAATCTGATTTGTATCAAAATGTAAAGGTCAACAAGCTGTTTCCTTAGAGATGCCTAAACTAACAAACTCTTGAAAATGGCTCAAAATCTTACATGGCCCTGCCGTGTTCCTACTGGTCTGTTAACTATCGCAGTAATAGCCTTGAGGTTGTTAACTATTGTTGCTGGTTAAAAGCCATATACTATCGTTCAACAAATTAGGAAGAGGCTGAATAGGTTAGGGGCCGCCAATCACCTTTCTGTGCACTAAGGATCCCCTTTTGATCCTTGGAAAATGTTAGACGAATCTCCCAATGCAGAGACTTGAGTATATTCTCGACCTCTCCAGTGGTGCTGGATTCATCTCGTACGATGAGTTTTCCTCCGGGTCGTACTATTCGATCAACTTCTGCAATTACTGGAGGAAGCTTGCACCTATGAAGGAAAATTGGACAAGGTACTAAATCATTCTCAGGTGTATGGCTCTCATATTTTGAGTATGATGGCACAACCCTGTCACACATTGTGATATTTCAGTCACGATCTGTACCTTTTCTTTATCTTGGAGAAGAGTTGATCGGCGTGCAGAAGATCATATGTCCTCGGGTAAGTACTAAAGGATTCACACCAGTCATGATAAATTCCAAAAAGTCCTCTTTCATAAATTATGGGGAGTGTATCTGGCGAGTCGACATTCACGCCATTCATGACCCACAATTGAAGATCCTTTAGTGCAGCTGCAAATCTGCAAACATGGAATCGAGATATTAGTATGCGCTGGCTCAAGGGAATGGGAGCCGAAGAAAAGGATTTTACCCGCCATATGCTGCTCTCATATCCATTATGTTTCTCACGCCTGTCCAACTGATTCCTAGTCCAGACATGTATGAAGTGCTGACCACCTGCTTCCAGTGGTCATAGTCAGCTGTAAAATCCTGAGGAGCTGGTTTTCCATATATACCCATCTGAGAGTCATTCAGCCAGGAGGGAGGCAGCCTCATTCGGCGCGGCCAAACAACTGGCCACTGTGTTCCCCTCTCGAACTCACTCACTGCCAAGCGGTGCATGCATGCCTGCAGAGGTACATACCTGCAACCACAGAGAAAAGTTCATTCTTCTGATCATTGGTCTGCCACTGTGTTCTTATACTGCTTCGAGTGAATTAAATGTTGTGTAGTCTGACATGTAATAGTTTGAAGAGATTTCATGGGACTCTGAAATATTATACCATGCTGCATTCAGATCATCATCTTCTTTACACATTGGGGGATTCTGACGCTCGTAGCAGTCATTTTTTCTCGGCGGTAGATGGCAGCTCCAACCGAGTTCAACGTGTCCCTCTGTATAGTGACAACTTCCTAACACATATTTGAAGTCAAAGCGGGCATTTCTGTTCCCAGAAAGGAAGGATCAAATTTCATAATCAATTTGATTTCTGTGATGAATTATGTGCTATTCATCAACCAAACCTTTCCAAATTTCCACGTCCTCGTCCAACTTCTGATTCACAGGAGTAGCTGACCAGACGAAGAAACCTCCAGGCCTTAGGACACGGTTGAGTTCAAGAAGAAGTTTGCCACCTTCATAATTGATAGGAAATTGTATCAGTTGCACTGAGAAATCAATCTTATAGGCAAAAGCAGAGGATGGAGAGATAATTGGTCAACATTCTTTATGCCAGGGGACTCGACAACATGCACAATGAACAAGATCAAACACTCTGCCCGGAAAAGGAAGCCGCTGAGACCCAATGACAGTGGATATCGCAGGTATTCCTCTTTCGAGGGCGAACTGAACCTGAGCTTCATGTTCATCCTTGGGTGCAAATGACATTGTCAGGACATCTCTTTCAAAGAGATAGCCACCAAAACTGGCGCCACACCACAACCTATATCGAGGATCACTCTGGTGTGCTTTCCCCATTTGATGTTTGGTTCTGACTGCATCCAGTAAGTAATTGTGAGGCACAAAGGTAATTGTAGTTGCTATAAGATGTTATTTTTAAAATCCAATGTGATTCTTTTGCTTTCTCCATGTCTATATTTTTGTGAAAGAGCACCTGAGGGCTCAATTTCTCGTGCTGTGATGACATTTGTACTTCCAAAAGAAGCTAGGGCGGTGAATCCCTATCGATTGCATTTTTATATAATGTGCTCTTTTGCTGATATTGATCATCTTATCGTAATGGCTACTTACTTGCTGAAGAAAATCAATATAGTGTAGAGCTCCATGGATGAATTGCGTTCCTCCGCCAGGAAAGGTCAAAAACTCTCCTGTCACCTTTACCCAGTTTTGATGACCCTTCACCTCGGCTAGCTTGGTGTGTGGGACGTTGTGATACCATATCTGCACATTAGAATGTTAAGAAACAGTTGCATCCTGGTCTCAGTTGGATTATTTCTACAGTCTGCATTATGTGCCTTTGTTTGTACCTTGTCTCTGCTCTTTGGCCACTCAATTGACCTCTTATAACCCTCCAGGGTTGGAACCAAGCAGGTCGGGCCTTCCTCGGGACAATGTCTCTCGCGATGCTCAAAGTGCTTGGTAGAGCGCAACTGTCTCAGAGCTTTCTCATTCTCCAAGCACGGTATATAATCCGGACCTGCGGTCACGTTGCAGAGCACCCAAGCATACCCATACTGGCTATCGCTGGCTTCTGATCCGCCCTGCCTCCTCTCATTCTCATTCTCTGACTGAGACGCCTGTGTTTTCCACGACTTCTTTGACTCCTTCGACTCTTGTGGTATTCCTGAGTTTCCCCTGCTAGGAAATGAGGCCTCGTTACTTTTGCTGTTGGTATTATCGCCTGTTGTTTCTTCTTTGGCATTATCACTCTGTTGAGCATCGATGTTTGTTTCTTGGGGTACCAATTCGTCATGGGCCTCTTGGTCCAAGCTCGTTGCTTCTATTGTTGGCTGTTGCTGTTGTTCTTGTTGTTGCGTCTCTGGCTTCTGCTGGTCTTCTGCTCTCTGCTGCTTCTGTTCTTGTATTCTCTTCTGTTGCTCTTCGGCGGATATTGACTGCCGAGGGTCGTCTTGCAACTCGCTCTCCTCCCTGCTCTTCTTGTCCTCGCCTGTTGCCCGACTTTCCTGAGACCCGCTCGTACTTTCTTCGTTGTTGCCTCCAGAATCTTCCTGGAGTTGTTCCTGTTGAGTTTCCGGCTCTATCCGCTGCTCCTCGACCTGAGTCTGACTGTCCTGCTTATCGCTTTGACCATCGACTTGGTTCTCCTGTTTCTGCTCCTGCTGTTGCCCGTCAGTGCTCGCACTACCCTTGGCTTTGTTGTTCTGATCTTCTGTATCGCTGCTTTCATGATCTTGGCTTGTGTTTGTGGTTTCCTCTTGCTGCCTTGCTGCTGCCCAGTCCCTTGGTCTTCATTTGCACTTTGCTCAGCCGACTCATTCCCTTGCAATCCCTGCTCGCTCTCTTTCCCAGTCGAACCAACTTCATCTCCCTTGGTATTACCATCACTCCCCTTCCCATCGTCGACATTGTCTCCTTGCCTGCCTCCTTGTTTTTCATCGTTTCCGTTCTCGCCATTCTCCGTGGTCCGACTCTCCTGAGAAGTCTTATCATTGTCATTTCCACTCGAGTCATCCGTCTAACAGCGGTGACATCTGTATCGGTATCGGAGGTGGTTGTTCTCTTGGTGGTTGCAGGGGTCATGACGGAGTTCGAGTTCAGCATCCATACACCAAGGACGCATAGCGCGATGAAGAATATCGTGGTGATGGTCGATGCGTAGGAACCGCTGCTGGTCGCACGCTTGTTCCGAGACCTTCCTAGCGGCATCGTGAAAAATTACAAAGTTGTGGCGGACCAAAAAAAACGAAAGGTGAAGAAGTTCTTCAAGAAGAGAGGGGGGGGGGGGGGGGGGGAGTGATTATAAGAGTTTTCGTGGTAATTGAGGGAAAAATGGGAAATTCACGGTTGTAGAAAACCTCTAGATCCAAAAGACCAGGAAAAATCAGTAATAATATCTTTTTAAGCGTTATTAATTTCAATGGACAACATATTTTTAGGATTTTTCTTCATCAGTAATTTTTTTTCTCTAAGAAAAAAAAAAGTATATTACACTGCCCATGATATTTGTTCCAAAATAATTTTCGTTTGGAAGATATTTCGCAAATGCTCCTCGGTGTTAGAAGTTCTTGTAAATGGGCCGAGGGAATCGATGAAAGGCCCAGTGTAGGACGGGCCCAATAAGGACGATGTCTTTTACTAGGGGAAAGAAGAAGAGAAAACCCAATGAAGGAATGGGAAAAAATTGCAGAATTAAACAAACGATATATGATGCCCGATTATTATAAATCCCGACAAGTTATCCAGGTAGACTAGATTTTTTATTCCCCTATATCATTGTTTTTTTGAGTATAGGGGCGCTTGTTTTGTCCCCCCCTACAAAACAATCACATGTAATAAAGAACAAAAGATCTTTGATAGGACATGAGATGCACATGCAAAAGTTTCTTTCTTTTTATTTGATTCATCCCTTGTCTCTACAACAGGCAGACGCTAAACACAGAGCCTACTATTGCCAAGTCTCTTTTTATGTATCTTGATTAGACACGGACGAGTCAAACCAAAACTGTGGCTATTCCCCTTTTTTCTTAAGACCAAAAGTACAGAAGGGCTTCCTCGTTCATACGTTTCGTCTTTTGATTCCAATCATGCCCCCCCCCCCCCCCCCCTCCCAACATGGAGGAACAACATACTTATCTCATCATCTTTTTCTTTTTCCACCTCACATCGTGTTGGGGCTGAAAAAATGGCTTTTGTTTAGTGATTTTCCATCGTGTATGCGCGTAAAAATGGAGAGAGCGACGCCAACAAAATGTGGGGGGGGGGGGGGGGGGAGGTTCATCACAGTGACTTGAAAGAAGTTGTGAAAGGGACGTCCCGAGCGTTGGTGTAGGAAGGTAATGGAAGAGGAAGATAACAACAACGTGTGCATCCAATCCATAAATAATACACTCCGAGCACATCTCGATAGAACTGCCGCTGTTTTACGTTCCCAAACGTTGGCATAGAATGTTGGCAAACCATAGAGCCCAAACCAAGACCATCGGGGGTTACGGAGAATGCGACTGTGTTTCTCTTTGTGGGAAGGCAGTGTTCCTCGTTGTCACGTCGGAGTAACCTTTCCGACCAATGTCAAGTCCCATGGGCGAAAAGAATCAAAAGGGGAATGATTACTGTCCCCCCCCCCCCCCCCAAAGGAGTACACGTCCCCGTTTCTTTTTTTTTTGGTAAGCATAGACGTCCCAATTTCTATGTGTACATGCTGTTCCTTTTTATTTGATTTAACTCGAACGCGGGTTCGTGTCCTTTCTGTAATGTTCTTCCCTCGAAGAAACCCCCCCCGGCTAGTCAAACATGAACAGTTTTGGTCCTTTTTAAAAAATGATCTATCTTTGTTTATATTTTATTAAGAAGGGTCAACTAGGTAGTCAATCATGTTATCTCGGGGATCTTGTTTGCATGTGTTGTTGTTGATGCGTGGTATCAAATCATGCTCGCTCGACTATTTGGACCCCACGTCTTATAGTTGAATTATTATTGGAGGGTCCTCCTCCTCCCCTATCCAACCATCTGGAAAAAGAAGAAGAATAAGCCAGTTAGATGATGACGATTTCGTAGATTTCTTGGCCTAGGGTTTTAGAAATTTTAAGATTTAGTGATTAATGAAATTAGGGGGAAGGGGAAGGTTCAATGGGTTTCCAAATACGTAACGGAAGCAAATTTTAATGAAATTGTACGTAAAATCACTTATGAAATTGAGATACATATAATCTGCTAAAAAAATACATGTAGGGCGTATCTTATTTTTAGTCTAAATACGCGTATCAGGAATAAATCACTTCCAGATCACGACCGTCTTCAAGAGCCTCAACCGCGACTCCTCTGACGGTATATACGTACACGCACACGAACAGTTTGTCCCTTTAGTGTTAGCCCTCGAGACACACGTATGTTTTCTTAAAAGCTAATTTTTGAGACTTTAACCCCAGGGCCAAATAAAATAAAAAATATTTTTTTTCTTTATTTATTTTATTTTCGTGGAACAAATTTAGGCACTTGGGCCTTAGCCTAAATTGAAATAAAATAAACCTCGGCCCGTTTAATAATTCCACTCTAGAAACAATTAGTTTCCATTTATCCAGATTAAATTAATAATCTAATTAATTATGATTATGGATTAAATCCCAGTATCAACTAGAACTCAATATATTGTTCGTGATAACGTATTATTGCGTGCGACCTATAGGTTATATACACGGAGGTAGTGTAAGTCCATATACAAACTAAGGTAACCGTGTAACAACTGTTTTCAGCCATCTAACGTGATAGAATAATGATCATGAATCATAAACCACTATGAACCGATTATTTTGTAATTTAATCTCTTGAGCTAACCGACATCCCAATCAGTTCGGCGCAAAATACATCATCACCAAACTAATTGTTTTACTTGATTACCAAGATATAATAGACTCACTTGAATGTAAACATTCCTACCATGACCATGGATTTTATAGTCACTAATATCTCTATCAAGTGGCCTAGATGTGAACTCTCTAATCCAAAAGAGCGATGAATTCTATGTAGACTCAACACTATTATCTCTACGCTTTGTCACATACTCAACAATAGTATTACTCACAATCCAGTTAAAGATTGCTTTTAACGGCGTCAAAACGCGTAAACTCCACGCATAGAATAAATGAAGGTATCAAGTCAAAAGATCGGTTACACTCGAAACGGATTGACCAATGATGTTCAATATGTGGTATCCTCTTAAACGGGTCGTGTCCAATAACCTTAATCTCAGGGAACCCCTAAGTATAACTTGGATATACTTTCCCTCGGTCTATCTTGGCCTTAGTTATACTCAACGATAATTTAGATCTCCATGCCCTCTCTAAACATGTTTATGATCACGGTCTATTTCAGATTAATATACTCATTAATCTGTGAAAATTTGTCATTAATAATTTTATGTGCAGAAAAGTAAAATAATTAATAATAAATACTCACCTTTATTAATTATTTATCCATAAATATAATAAAATGTCTTGGTACATAAATGCACGCACTAACACTTTGGTGTCACCAAAGTCTACGGAGAATGTTCTCAGCTCTTTTAAAAATTATTAAGACGAGGATGTTAATAAAATCCCCATGTTACTTGGTCAACTGCTTCTCCTCCACATAAACAATCCCCGTAAGGAGACCGACCCTTCCACACGTAACGAATCAAGTTTTCGTTGTCCTTTCTTCATCGACTTCTGTTGACTTTTTTTTCCCCTAGTTTCCTTTTTCTTTTGAGAAAAAAATGACTTGTTCTTTGTGTGTGGAGGAAAGAATTGTTGATTACGGGGAGATGGACTATTATTCTCTATAATGAATGATATGAGATCTAGACTTGTCCGACGTGCGTGGACATTCAATTAGTTTTGATTTTTGGGGCTGAGAAAAAGAAATTAGGCACGAAATCGAGTACTACTTAATTAACTACATTAAGATCATCCCACTGACTTATTTACAACAAAGAAGTTATTTTATCGAAACATTAAAAGCACGTATACGTCAACTTCAGTACAATAACATCATTGTAAAAATATATAGTCGCACTATTATGATAATTTTGTTTGATGTTCTTTCAGAGGGAGTCCCTCCTAACTTATACATTCGAGATTGTGTGTGGGTGAGTGTTGGCGGGTCATTACCTCATCTGTTTTTTAAAGTTCCTATGGGCAAAAGCTATTAAGTATGTAATAGAAGCTCTCGCAATCAGACACAAAGGATTCTTACACATATATGGTATTCACGTCGCTTGATAATTGATACCCTAATCGATTCCAACCACTTCTTTGCACAGGTTTTTCAACGCTTGGAGATGGATGGACGGACGGATGTATATGTATGTATTGAGTTGGGATAGGACATAGGGTAAAGGATGATTGTAGACATCAAAAGGGGTAACGCTGCATGTGTGATGTGTGCCGAGTAAACAAAGTTTTCCTTGTTTACTCGGCAACCATTTCTTGTCCTACCACCAAAAACAAAAGCGACAACACGCTTTGTGTCCATTTCCGATCACTACTTCCCAACCGAGGCCTGCCTCATGTCCAGGCACACGGTTGAAGATTCGTCCGCCGACAGGAAGTCAGCGCATCCCCGTTCGTGGCTAAACTTCACGCGTCCACACATCACACCACCCGTGATGTCGTTGTTGTAGATCGTGGAAAATAACAAACTATAGGGTTTCTTGAACTTCTCCAAGAGAATAGGAGGGAGAGACGAACTGTAAAAAGCTTAAATATGAAAGAAATAATGTCATTTTTGTTTCTTTTTAAATTCCGATATTCTAGAAAAAGCGGACAGCACTTTATGATATTTCTCAAAAGGAGTTACCTTTTCTTCAATTTAAAAAATATATATAAATAAAAAAAGAGAATGTTGTTTTTTTTTTTAAATTGTTAGGATATAGGGAAAAATAAAATTCCGTAAAACCTCTCACCGATCCCAACACTTACATTTTATTATGACCACCCATTTGTAACGAAAGAATAGGGATTATACATTAGTTTTGCAATAATAAGAAACAATAATTACAACAACTATTTCGAATCATGTGCGTTGTAAGAAACCAAGGGCCACTTCCTTTTTCCGATCTTGGCACGGTCAAATTTGATACAGGGAATTTTTCACCAGAAAAGAGAAACAAAAGAGAGTTTAAAGGAAAAGAGAGGAGCAAATCGTTGGGCTCGAGATCGAGAATGTTTTCTTGACACCACCCAAAGGAAGAAAAGGGATGATACGAAGGAGGAGTTCTCGTTTTCTTTTAGGGTTTCCTCGTGATGACACCGTCGGTCTTTCTCTTTTATTTTTTTTTTTTTTGTATTTTTCGTATCGGAAGACCCCCGAATCACGCATTGCCACGAACAACTATCCGACGACGCAAGCTCGACAAGCTTTAGGGACCATGCCTGTGTGCGGTCGGGGATCGCATTCGATGTTAGAAAAGTAATGGCGACTAGCGAAAGACGCGTGAGGATGAACTGGGTCGTCTACGAAAATCTCGACACGCTCCTGAAGGAGTGAGAGTTGGACATAGGGGTGGTGGTGGTGGGGTGGTGCCTACTGCTTCTGATCAAAATGAATCGGGGTGGAACTTTTTCGTATAGTGTGGTCCGTCTCCCCTATGGTCAGGGGAACAAAAAGAAATGCTACGCTTCTCACTAATTGCACAAGAAAAGCTTTATTACAAGTCCTTCCTCTCGTGACCAACTTTAATTTCCTTTTTTTTTTGTCTATCTCGTGCTTAGCAAAAAAGAAAATAAAACCCAATCAAAGGAAATAAAAGAAAACATTGACTTTTTTATACACAGACTTAATAAAACCGTCGATAAGAAATTTCGGTGTGATTATTATAGCCGCAAACCACGTCTTGTGTTTATGGTTTTTTAGGACGTAATATTTCGTTTATAAATTGAGAGTTTGTTTGATTATATTATAATTTGGAACCGAATAATAATAATAATAATAATAAATTTAGAACCGTCCATTCATTTAAAAGAATTGAGGACAAAAACCAAAGGACGAGAGGAGGACCATTTTTCACTTGAAGGTTACATTTATATAGATTGAGCTCGCGTGCCGAGTCTCATTTGTCAACATTTCCCCTTTCCCCCAGAAACCTCCCCCTCCCCCATAACTTGATACGTTCCATTTCGACTCGTACGAACTTGTTTTCTGTCCCCGATCGATCCCGTCGTAAGCACTCGTTGACGCGCAGGCAATCTTTGGTGACCACGGACGCACGCCGAAACTCGTGCGACCTCCGTGTTTTTTTCGAATTTGAACTGCGTACCCTTGGTTCGCCCAGATGATGATACAGTAATATCGCGTATCGTATATTTGTGATTTTTTCTTTTGGGGGGTGGGGGTGGAAGGGGGGGTGGGGGCAAAAGCTATGGTCACTTTCGGTATATAATTCAATAAGGAGAACATAATCGGCACAAAAAAGCTGCATGTTGTCTGAATTATATGAGTGCAGGCTCTCTCTCTCCCTCTCTCTCTCTCTCTCGGTGTGTGTCTGTGTTTATTCTCTATCAAGTTGGGTGAATGCCACGAGTTATGAAATGAAAATGTGAAAATGTCATGCGACAAAATAAGTGAAAAGAAGGGTTGGATCCATTAGTTTTCGTTTCGACTAAAAGTTTTTTTCCCGAAACTCATGTCGGACTGAGGAGTTACATGACATTGACTTTTTTCTTTTCTTTACTTCGTCTAATAGATACGAACTTCCCCGAATAATAATTAATCATGGAGGTGTTTATGGATTACGTAGAGATCGGACATCACGAGGCTCGTGTGTATGCGATTTCGTTAATCAAGAATTAAGCCATGTATTTACGAGGACAACTTGTCCGGTGCGATTACATGCGGCTTAGCTTCTTAGCCGAATCCACCCTACGTGTCCCTAACTATCGTGAAGATAATAGGATCACGAAATGGTTGGACTAACTCATAACACCAAGCAGAATAGATAACAATGCGAGCCTCTACCACAACCTCCCTCATCTCCCCTTTTCGAGTAACCAAAGACTTCTTTCTCAACATAACTCACGGGGGGCAACTAATCCTTACGAAAGAAGTTGGAAAGGGTATTCCCTTTCCCCAATCTTAGCCTTAGACGACACCTACGGGCAGGGACTTACGACCCGCCATGTCGGCATCATCCAGGTTTAATTTGGATAGCACACAAACTCTAGATCCATACACCCAGGTGGGTATGGATGCGATGTAGGGTTTTAAAAATGATTTTTCCACGTACCAAGGGAAAGCCGAAAGAAAGAACGAAAAGGAGGAGGAGGTGGTGGTGGTGGTGGTAGGGGGGGGCAGAGTGCCTGGGAATCGACGCAACAAAGGGAACGTATAATATATATCGCCCAGATAAATTATTGGTCGTGGAGGATATGGATGGATGAAAAAATGCTGCCCCCTTTTCGAGGCCCCCACCCAAATCTCTCTGCAGGCAGTCAAAAATTTGTATGTATATTATGTCAAATATAAAAGACCCTTTCGGGTGTATTTTCTTTTTCTTTTTTCTTTTGGTAAAGGAGAAGTCTTTGTTGTTGGGTTGTGGTGGTCCTAATTTTATTAGAGCTGTCGGAAGAAAAAAAAAACGATAGGGAGTCTCCCATATGATTTAACCATGGAAGCACATCCCCGTAGTGATATGATATTCATATGATCCGCAAGTTTATATTATTCCAAAGTGTTGGCTGTCTCTAACATATATGATTGCCTTCAGACTCCCTCGGAGATTCCACTGACGGACTTCACCAAAATTCTTAATGACAGCATTCATTACATGAAACCGAGAACTCAAATGGTAGATGAGACTTCCATTCCGTTGCGTTCCAACCAAGGGGGCATTTTTTGTAGACCAACTAAAATATTAACGGGGATTTGTTTGGTACACAAAAATCTACTTGCAATCTGGCATAAGGTTTCAAAATAGCATCTTATGTTTTTTTTTATATGCTTATATATAAAAAATATTTAGAATCTCATCATAGATAGAAAATTTGATGCTAAATCACTTAAACTTGCAAAAGAAATATTAAATAAACTCAACAGGAAAGATTAAAGACTTTTATTTGTATCCTAACATTTTTTTTTAGGGAAACAGGAGGCAGCGCCACGTGTCAGTAAAGGTCGAAATTAGGACACGGCGATTCATGTCTCTCCTAACCAAAAGGATTTTTTAGTTTAGTTTTTTTTCTAAAATAATCATTTTTCGAAATGAAATCGACAAGAGGGAAAAAAGTAATCGGGGGGGATGTGAATTTAATTGAAAGAGGATGGAAAGAACTCCACCCAAAAATTCTATTATCACCCAAACGAAGAAACATCCCCGTCAGAAAGACAAAAAGTTAACAACACACAGACACACAGGAAGAGAGACTGAGGTGAGAAGGGGGAGAGGAAAGAAGGGGGGCAGAAACAAGTGGGTAATCCTGTCCTGCTGCCTTGAATTCGCGAGAGAGAAGCCCCCAAAAAAGGGAAGGAGAGAGAGAGAGAAACGAGGGTTGCAGCAGACAGCAGACAGCCCCGGCGGCGGGGTTGCCAGTCACTCGTTTTGATGAAGCTCGTCGAACAACGCGGAGTGGGGGAGGGGTGGGGGGGGGGATAAATATTTCTGTAATAAAAGAAAGAAAAGCTTTTTTTTTTAATAATTTTGATTTTCCCCTCTCTTCTTCTTATTAATGCCCTCTTGCCCCGGACCTGCTTCCTCTCTCCCTACTACTCTGTTGTACTCCTCGAATTCTTCTCCCACATTCCCCCCCCCCCCCCCCCTTTCCTTCTGCATCCGTTTTAGGTTAAAAAAAGAAAAGACAAAAGAAAAGGCGAGCCAAAAGTTTCATTTAAAAAAAAAATTAACTTTTTGTTGGAGTGGGTTTTTTTTGTTTGTTCCTGGGTTGGGATCCATTCAGCGGATGAAGAATTGGGTGTTGATCATATGGATGGCGGTGTTGAGTCGGTGGTAAGGAGGAGGAAGAGGAGGAGGTGGTGGTTTTTCAAATCATCTTTTGTTGTTGTTGCTGGAGTTGAGGGTTTTTGTGGTAGAAGAAGAAGAAGACCATGTCTGATTTCTTCTCACTAGGAGGAGGAGGAGGAGGAGTTGGTGGAAGTGGAGGTGGAGTCACGGATAGAACGACTGCAGGAGTAGGAACAGTTGGAGGCGGAGGAGCTGCAACTACCAGCAATCAGCAAATGTTTTTACCAGATCAGAAGAATTACCCGGTTGCTAACCCTCCCGACGCCTTCTACTGGCACTGGAACGACTCCTCTACTGCCCCCGCTGCCGCGGCGGTCGTTCCCTGGTTTTACCACCCTGGCCATGGCGACCACCCCCAGGATGGACAGCAGCTCTTTCGGCTCCACCACCACCAGCAGGATCTGTATGCTGCTGCTGCCGCTGCAGCTGCCGCGGCTGATTCAGGCGGCTCAAGAGGAGGGGGAGGGTTAGGGGTTGGGTTTGGGGTCGGCGGAGGCGGGATTGGCGGTAGGAGCTGTCAGGACTGTGGGAACCAGGCGAAGAAGGACTGCACTCACGTGAGGTGCCGGACGTGTTGCAAGAGCCGTGGTTTTGATTGCCCAACTCACGTCAAGAGCACGTGGGTGCCTGCAGCGAAACGGAGGGAAAGGCAGCAGCAGCTCGCCGCGACCAAGCGGCACCAACCTCCTGGCAGGGATGAGAGCGACAAGAAGTCTCGGTTTGATAAGTGCAGACTGAGGCTGACGGACACCGAGGACAACTCAGTTGTGGCCGCCGCACCATGCACTCGACTAACTAGTAACAACACTTCATCAGGTACCAGAATTCTTCCCCTCCTCTTCTTCTCCTTGTATAGTTTTGTTTTTGTGTGGAAGAACTCTGAAACATATCGTTTGATTTGTTGTGTGGTCGCAAGATAGTCTGTCAAAAGA
This sequence comes from Melastoma candidum, assembly GCA_023653495.1. NCBI lineage: Eukaryota > Viridiplantae > Streptophyta > Magnoliopsida > Myrtales > Melastomataceae > Melastoma > Melastoma candidum. Next base: position 11,869,768 of record CM042881.1, on the reverse strand, counting down.
TTGACTTTCCGACACACAAACACACGGACCAAAATTCTCCCTGGAACAGAATAAACTGAAAACACCAAAGATTGCGATCTTACAATGTTATCTTTCACACACATCGGGAATCATTTGCGTGCTTCCATCACCAAAAGAATTCCCTCCTCCTAACACCAAATTCCAAACAGCATACCCCAAAACCACCAAATATAGAAGGAAAGCTAACCACAGAGAGAGAGAGAGAGCCTGAAGATTGTGTAGCGGCAAAAAACCTCGTATATCCCTTCTCGTTTCTGTTATCCACTCCTCTTGCCTTTTTGCTAGGGTTGGAACTCGGGAGCTTCCCTGCGGAGCTCGGCGCTCCCGCGACGTTCAGGTGCGTGAGGGTAAGCTCATTGGACAACCCCGACGACCAGTACGCTTACCAGACGTCCGTGAGCATTGGAGGCCACGTCTTCAAGGGCATCCTCTACGACCACGGACCCGAGGGGTCTTATTACGACAGCGACGCCCCCTTGCTGGTGGGGAGGGGAGGGGGAGGCGATACGACCTCCTCGGGCGGGGTAGTCCAGCCGCTCGATCTAATAGCCGCGTCTTCTTCAGCTGCGGTGGGGATTTCGGGGAATGCCGGGGCGTACTACGACCCCTCAATGTACCACTCTGCGACGACTGCCGCGGGGCTGGACGCATACAACACGGCCGGTACGCAATTCTTCCCGCATCAAAGATGATATAGAATATGCTTGAGGAACCTGAACGAAACACTTGCTAATGATGGGTAGGCTTGATTGATTGCAAAAAAAGCTCTAAGCTCGGTGGCAGTCGACTTTGTAATTCTCTCTCTCTCTCTCTCTCTCTCTCTCTCTCGTATTATTTTGACTCTAATTGGTCTAGATGATGATGATGATGATAATTCTACTAAAAAAAGAGAGAAAGAAAAAAAGAAATGGAGGCAAATATTCGAGATCATCAAAATGTGAGTGAGGACTGATAGTCTGGTGATCTTTGGCGGGTTAGTCTGGTCGCGGAAGGAGAGGAGATGGATGGGATTTTATTTCATTTATATGGGAGAGAAGAAATGATTTATACAGGAATGAAATGAAATCGTATTTTTTTGTAAGCTCTAATTTCAATAGTCATGTCCCCTCTAATATACTTAAAAAAATATATGTATGATAATGAAGAGGAGGTGTCAGTCGCGGTTGTCATAGAGAATGGTGGTGTGTTGGTCGGATTTTTAATAATGTGTTGGAGGATTGCGATGAGACTGAGGGCTGATGAAAACCCCGTACTCTTTATCTACGTTGATTGATTGCAATATATATAAATATATATGTTTTGTTATATCCTCTCCTCTCCTCTCCTCTCCTCTCCTCTCTTCCTAGGGCCGGACAGTCAGTCACCTTCTTTGCCAGATACACTTATCTATATATGTGGAGGCGAGGCGGTGTTATATTTTCTTTATTCTACTTTTCAAGTAGTTTTATGTTGGGTGGGGGGCATGGTCGATCATCTGTTAATTCATTCTGTGTCTTTTGAGTTAAATCCCCCTCAAGCCTCGGACTAGTTCTGTTTTTTTTTTTGTTTTTTAGTCCCGAGCCATCTGGCATTGGTTTCGCCTCCCCTATCCTATCATATCCTATAATGTCTCATTTATTTTTATATTTGTTTACCTCGGACAACCAAAGAGTGAAGGAGTGAGTTGCGTTTTTCCTTAGGGTTGGATATAAAATTTATAATGCAAACCAGGGGTTTAGAAACATGTAGTGCAATCAATGGCTGAAACAGAAACCTCGTTAGATTAGAAGATGTAGATGCCTAACCCCAACTGCTGCTGCCGCTACTAAATGCATCATGTGAAGATGGTTTTGTATTAATAATTTCTTAGGGGATGTTTGGTTGGCAAATTTTTGGGTAGAGTAGAGATCTAGCTCGCTAAGCAGCTAAGGTTTAGTGTTGTGGTTAGAGTCGTAGGGAAAGCCGTGGTGATGGGTATGTGTGTTTGTGTGTGTGTGGCCTTCTTTTTCTTTCAAAGGTTTTTTTTTTTTGAAAATAAAGAAAAAATAGATATTATGTCATGACTTGGGGGGGTTTGGCAGAAAAGAAAGAGAGAAAGAAAAGAAAAGAAGAAGCATTTACTTACTTTTTCTTGGTTAAAATTGCGGGTGTAGGGTGCTGCTAAGGGGGGTGTGTAGATAGGTCCTCTCTTTTTATCGCTTTTCCTTCTTTCTTTTTTTCCCTTCCTCTATTATTACGAACCAGCAGTTGAACAAAAGCATGGGTTTATGTGTAGGTAGATGATATTAGGTCGTCCTCTTTCGTAGGAGGAGGGGGCAGTTTTTGAGAGTTTGGAGGTTTGTATTTTAGCACAAGCTTAAAATCTTATTTAGTATTTATGGCTTCATTTTTTGTGTTTTTTGAAGCGTGTCCTTTCATCCATTTAAAGAATCTTGCAGATGACGTTCTCTCGAGGGAATAAATGAATGGTTTCGAAAAAAATTCGTAGGGTTTTGATGAGGGTCTAAATTAGGTGGGGGCTCATCATCGTCATGTGCCCAAAAATAATGAAACTTCACAAGGCAGGTTGATTGGGAATTTAAGCCTGGGTTTCCGATCGTTCGGACAGTCTTTGGATCGTGAACCAGATCAATCAGCAGTTCCTGGGCATGAAGGGTCTGAAATAAGAGGTAAAAACGGTTCCTTGACCTCAGAAGGGTCGTAGTGTTTCGTCATCGGATGAGTGTGGTTACAATGTTCGGATAACCACTACGAGACTCGGTCGCTGGCAAGGTCGTCGGCAGCGGTTCATTTGTTGACTACTTTGTGCACGCCGGTACTCCATGTCCTTTAATCGCGATCGGTTCGTAGAGTAATCCCGGCGTTTACGACATGAGTACGTATATTCCATGAATAGGAGGAAATTTGCAGAGGTTTAGAAGAATGACGTCCAAAATTAAAACCTTACCCCATCTTTCTGTGAGTGGGTGAATACACAATTTTTCATGTGGATTTACGTGATCTTAAACCACAACAGAACAGCTCATTCGTGATGACCAAAAAAAAAAAATAGTAACGAAAACACAATTCATCCTTCTAGAAAATAATCCCTCCCATTTACATTGTTCATCGGACTGTGTCGGGCTTTTACTCTTCTTGGGAAGCGTGGTCGGGAGGAATGTGGCCTCGTTATTTCCCAAGTCTCTTTGTAATTAATGAAAGTAACGAGTCATGGATTCGATCGTGATTGATGACTTCCACCCTTCAATTTCTTTCCTCTCTCTCTCATCTTTTATGGCTCACCCCTCCCTCTGACAGATATAAAAAAAAGACAACGAAAGCCGACAACAAGGAAACGACGATCACTAAACTCCAAAACACACCGTAAATGTAATATTATACTGATCCCGTGTTTTCTTTCAAACATCTTTCCATCCAAATTTTCCCGGGGGGGGGGGGGGGGGGGGGGGGGTCGGTCACAGACCTTGGCGCTTTTCTCTCACCACGGCTGTCGGTTCCCGGCGTACCCGCCGCCTGGCATTCCCTCTCCAGCTTCATCGTCAGTTGCTCCACACAGCAACCCCGGTACACTCAGTCCATCTAGGGGGAACACCCTCCGCACGGTCTCGCGCCCACATGAGGCATTCCTCATCCTACTGCACGACACCGCGGGAGGCAGTATCGCAAATATCTGCCTCCAGCAGGCGTGGTCAGCCGGCACAGGGGAGGGGGGCCACGAGCAAGTGGGTAACCGACCCTAGACAACGGAGCTGCCATGACCAAAGGTGGTAATAAAATCTGTATCATACGACCAGAAGCAACTACAAACATTATATATACATACGCATAATCGTGTAATCCGGTAATCAATGAAGGCAGATTATTGGACAGTTAGTTAATGACAGTATGTAATTATTTTGCAATAATTGAATAAATATCAATTGTTTTTTGAAAAAAAAAAGCTTGATTGTTAATATTTTTAGAGAATTAAGGGTCAGAAAAAAAAGCGGTCGTCATTAACGCTATACTTGATTTAGCGGTAACTCGCGGCGTTCAGTAACAGTGAACTTTTAGTTATTATATTTAAAAAAAATTAAGTTTCTTTTTTACCAAAATTTTAGGGTCCTCTCAAATACCCTAAATTTCACGAAATTAAACAACTGGCAATGTAGTAGTAATAGTAGTAGGTGACAATGAGAGTGGTACGGACTCTAGGTGTCTTTTTTTTTTTTTGTTTTTCGCATGACTGCCTTTATTGGGTTGTATGTTATGACAGCCTCCGTTAGACTCATAGGGTCTCTTGCGCATGCATGATTGTGGTCCTAATAATTGTAATAATGATGATAAAAGTAGTTTATTGGTAAGAGCCCTGTGGACATCTAAATTCCAAATATTACTTGAGTTTTTGGTTGCTTTCACTCTCATGCTTTTGTCAAGGTTAATAATGCCCATGCATTATGACCGTTGAGCATGTCCGAAAAGGATTATATGCTGTTGTCCGAATGCTAAGTTTTAAAGGATGGGCTGATGCTAAGTTCCCAAACCCCCGTGACTGCGTGTACCGCGTCGCTGTTCGAAATCGCGATAAAATCTTAATTTCACAAACTTAAACAGTATTTCATAAAAATTTTTGAAAATTAATCAGTCATTCTACTTAAAAAAACACCACAAATAAATGAAAACGACCTTGAGCAATCACTGTTGCCAAAACAAAATGAAGAATCCAAATCATCAATCTAGGGGAAAGTAGGATACTTCCCTAGAGAGCCCAATTATGCGAGGTCGCATTGGACTGAAGAAATTTGGGGTATATCCTTCCTGACATAGTCGGAGCTCACTCCTGAACAGAGAGGATATGAAGAGGAGGAAGAAGAATGAAATAGAATCATTTTTCTCTATTAACCGTTCAATAGTTTTACAACATAACACTTTATATACAAGCCTTCACTATTATTTAACTACTTGCTACTTCACTCCTTCTTCTTTAATGACAAGCTTCACTTCACACTTCCCTCAAGACGAGCAAATAAATTTTTCATGCTCATCTTACTCTTCAACCATTGAAACCTCGATCTTGTCATATCCGTAGTGAAGAAATCCGCAAGTTGCTGCTTAGAAGGCATGAGCTTTAACTCAATCAATCCATCTTGCAACTTTTCTCTTACAAAATGACAATTCATCTCAAGATGTTTTGTCCTTACGTGAAAAACTGGATTTCTGGACATATGAAAGGTGTATTGATTATCACAGTAAAGAGCAACCGATTTTCTATTGTAAAACCATATTCTAACAGTAGAGAAATCAACCAAATCACCTCACATGTTGTCATTTCAAGAGCCCTATATTCTGATTCAGCCGAATTCCTTGCTATGGTTTGTTGCTTCTTTACTTTCCAGTTTATTAACGAATCTCCAAGAAACACACAATATCCAGTAAGCGACTTCCTTGAATCAGGACATCCACCCCAGTCGCTATCACTATATGCCTTTAACTTATTTTCCAACTTTGAGCTGTAAAAGATACCCTCCCCAGGTGATCCTTTGACATACCTTAAACTTGAAATGCTGCTGCTAAATGCACCCTGGTTGGCTTTGACATAAACTGTGTCAAGACTTGCACATAATACTTCAGATCAGGTCTTGTCAAGGTCAAATATAACAACTTCCCAACCAATTGCCTGTATACAGATGGATCCTCCAGAACCTCCTCGTCTTCTTAGATAATATATGATTTGGAGGTATTGGCACTGAAACAGGCTTTACATGTAACAACTTGTGTTCTTCCAATAACTCTAAAGTATATTTCCTCTGAGACAACACAATCCCAGAACTTGACCTTTCAATTTCTAGCCCAAGAAAAAACTTTAAATACCCTAAATCTGTGTTTAAACACTGAAGCAAAATATTGCTTTAATTATTCAATTTCTACCATATTTGGCCCTCCAATAGCAATATCATTCACATACGCTAATAACGCAACAAAATTAGATCATGTCCCCTTCACAAACAAGGAAAAATCTGACTTATATTGTGTAAATCCATACTTCAATAAGGCAGCCACAAACCTCGAATTCCATTACCTTGATGCTTGTATAAGACCATACAATGATTTTTCCTGTTTATAGACCATCCTAGACTCCCCCTTAAACTGCAAATCACTAAACTTTTCTCACAAATGCAATGCAATCCAGGAGGTAAAGCCATGAACACTTCCTCATATAAATCTCCATTAAGGAAAGCATTGTTAATATCTAACTGACATAAATGCCAATGATCCATGGCTTCCAAGGCAAGAAAAACACGCACTGTAGCATGCCTCGCAACATGACTAAAGGTTTCTGTGTAATCGATACCTTCCCGTTGTGTATATCCTTTGGCAACTAGACGCGCCTTATATTTATCAACCGAACCATCAGCTGCATATTTAGTCTTAAAACCCCATTTGCATCCAATAGGAATCTTAACAGCAGGCAATGAAACCAAAGACCAAGTGTTATTCTCAGCCAAAGCATCTAGTTTAGCAACGATAGCCCTGCTAATGCGGATGTTTTACAGCATCAAAATAAGTGGTAGGATCAGATTGAAGCATAATTTGAACATCAAAAGATTTATAAGAAGGAGAAAGTTGAGAATATAATAAGAAATTCTGAATATGATAGGTAGGAGAAACAGAAAGTGAAGAAGAAGAACCAGCTAAACGCAGATCAAGTGAATGATGATAATCATGCAAGTAACTTGGAACCTGTCTCACCCTAGAACTCCTCCTAACTCCTATTAATGGACTTTTCTAAGAAACGAGATCAGATGCTTCAGAATTATCAGAATGTTGTGTTTCAAAATTAACAGCATTATCATGTTGTAAAGATCGAGAAATAGAACCATCATAAGATACAACAGACTGCTCAGGCAATGGAATAGAAGAAACATGTTACTGAGACTGCTCATAATGTTTAAAAGGAAAAACATCTTCATAAAAAATGAGATCACTAGACACAAAAGTTTGATTGGTAACAAGATCATACAATTTATATCCTTTAGTACTGAATTGATAACCAATGAAGACACATTTCTTAGCCCTTACATCAAACTTCTTTCGACCATTTTGCAAAATGGATGCAAAACAGACTATCAAAAACTTTCAAATGTTGATAATCAGGTGATCGTCCAAATAATAGCTCAAAAGGGGACTTATTGTACAAAAACTCAACATGAAGTCGATTTATGAGATGAACTGCTGTTATAACTACACAACCCCAGAAGGTAAGTGGCAAATTTGCTTGAAAAATCAATGCCCAAGCTACATTCAAAATATGTTGATGTTTTCTTTCAGCAATGTCATTTTGTTGTGGAGTATCAACACAACTAGTTTGATGCAAAATGCCTTTGTTTTTGTAAAACTGGAAAAGAAAGAATTCTTTTCCATTATCTGAACGAATAACCTTTACATATGCAGAAAATTGATTCTAGCAATGTTGCAAAATTGAAGAATTATTGTGGAAACTTCTGATTTCAATTTCAAAAGATAAACCCATGTAGTTCGACTAAAATCATCAACAATAGTAAGAAATATCTATAACCTTTTATATAAATTTCAGAACAATGCCCCCAACTGTCACAATGAATCAATTCAAAAGGTTTCTAAGACCTTTGTAGATGAATAGGAAAAGAAAGACGTTTTTGTTTTGCATAATGGTAAATTGCGCATACATCAATCTTTGAGATAAGATTCAACCGGTTACAATTCAGTATGAATCTAAGTTTGACAATAGATAGATGACCTAATCTGTATTGCAAAATATCAAAATTAGAATACACATGTGTAACTCAAACTTTGGACAGGACTTTCCTGGGTAAAACACTCTACTCTATGAGATTGGCCCTTGTTCTCTTGCAGAATATAGAATCATGCTTTTGTTTAGCAAGTCCAATCAATGACAGGGCCTGAATGAAACACAAATCTTTGAGAAACTCTGGCACACCGGCGCCAACAGAGGTTCGATCACGGTTCTCTGATTCAGCTGGGGCAGCATACTTTTCCCCCCTACACGGGGCGGCGGCTTGACGGCAGGTGCAGAGTATCCGCCAACCTCACCGGCTTGGGTCCCGAGCTGCCGCACCTCGAGGACATTGTCATTGTCATCGTCGCTGCTGTCGATAGTCACCAGGTCGACAGGTGCCTTACCGCAAGTCATCTGGAACGTTAGGGCTCTGGGCGGGGTTTTTAGTTAACCCCGACCGACGGGGAGAAGTCCAGTTGGAGGGGGGAGGCAAGAAGAAGGAGCCAGCGAAGATTGAAAACTGGGCCACATGGGCTTGGCCCATTTAAAATTTAGACAAAGGCAGCTTGACAAGACTTCTTTTGTTCCATTCAATTCAAAAGCCAGAGTGAAGACAGGGTATAACCGTTCGTCGGCTTTGGGTAATGATCTCGAACCCTAATTGGGTCTGATTTAGTTAAGAGTAGCACATCTGGTGTATGATGCGAGGCTGGTTGGTTGAAGAGACGAGTTGCAGGATGGGGCAAGGCAATGGAACAGATTCTGCAGATTCTGCAGAAGAAAGGGGTGAAGAGTGGCCGTTACAGTCGTTATGGTTGGTCGGGGTGCCGGGTTAGTCCGGGTTTAACCGGTTCAATATTAGTAAACCGGTCTAATATTAGTAAACCGGTTGCGGACGGGTTGTCTGTTAAAGTGGTGTTTGTTAGAATAAATGGAGGTGAGGGGAGAAGGGAGTAGTTAGTTAGACAGTTGTAGAGTTGGAGGGTTGCGCCTGAGGCGGTGGCGGAGGTCGGAAAAGTCTAGCATTGCTGGTTTGGTAGCTTGGGCTATCGGAAACGGTGGCTGTTAGATGAGTGAGTGGACCTGTAAACCTTGTTTTGGATATTGTGCGAAGTAAAACCGTGGTTGTTGTTGTTCTGTTTTCATCGCTGTGTGCGATTTAGAAGTTTGGCACGGATCAAGGGTATCAGAGCAACATCCTGCTAGTTGGCGGAAGGTGGTTATCGCTGGTAGGGAACGGTGATAATTAGCTGAGTTGTAGTGCTTTTTGTTGTGCTGCGATGATATTCTAGTGTTGTTGGAATAATTAATCTGTTGAGATTGTTGCTGTGCAAAATACGGGATGGTGGAGACTCGTTTTGATGAGTTGCGTAGGGAGTAGGAAACCACGGGTGAATTGGTGGAGGGATTGGTGGAGAAGGTTGGAGTATTGACTTCACAAATCCGTGAAGTGCAATTGTAGGCATGGAATGTTCAGACTCAAATTGATGAGAAGTGGAACTTGATACTCAAGAAGTTGTCAGCGTTGGAGGTGAATAAGGAAGAAGAGTTTACAGTAGTAAGAGAGGGGAGGAGTGATGATACGAGAGGAGTTATGGCAAATGCCCTTTCTATGCCTAAAGTCAACTTTCTAGAATTTGATGGAATGATTTGGAAGACTGGCTATATAAATGCCAAAGGTATTTTGAGCTAGAGCATGTGCCTGAGGATAGGAAGGTGAAGTACGGATCTGCATTACAATGGCATTATTCCTATGTCAAGAATCGGAAGAGGGATAGAGTTTTAGAGTGGGAGGAGTATTCTATGGCATTGAATTGCCGGTTTGGCAAAGAGGTTTTTGAGGATCCAATGGGAAAAATGAAAAACTTAAAGCAGGAAGGGGAGTTCTCTAATCTGTTTTCATACATGGAGGAATTTGACATTTGTTTGTGGAGGGTGTTGGACAAAATTGATTTGCCTATGTCGTTCCAAGTCAGTCTTTTCATTAATGGGCTGAAGGAAGAGTTTAAAAGCACCTTATGGCTGCTCAAACCTACTGACATGTTATCTGTGCAGGCCAATGTGAGGATTCTTAGTAGTGATGTACCATTGGGACGTGCAGGTGGTAGTGGTAGTAAACCTCTACGGGTCTGGAATAGGCCGATGCTCCAATAGTAGAGTAGAGAGCTTCTGGAATAGGGAACAAGGTTGTAACCCGTGTTGGTAATAATTCTTCCGTGTTTGGGGTGAATAGAAGTGGTGATGATAGAGGTGTAAATGCGGCAAATATTTCTCTTGGTGTAAGCAGCAGTGTTGGATCTGTGGGAAGGAGGAGGTTAAGTCAAGAAGAGATCGAGGAGAAAAGATTGAAGGGCTTATGCTTTGGGTGCAATGAACCCTTTGATAGGAATCATAGATGTTCGAGGTGGCAAGTGTATTCCATGATTGTAGAACCTATTGAGGAGGGGGTGGGAATTATTGAAGGCCGTGCAATAGATGTTGGTGAGCAGGGAAAGGACAGGGTGCAAGTTACATTGCACGCATTAAAGGGGGAATTACAGAAGGAGGGAGTGCAAACAATGCAAGTTAAAGGATTGTTTAAGAAGAAAAGTTTGAACATTCTTATTGATTCAAGAAGCACACATAATTTTGTTGACATATGTATGGTCAAAGGGATGAATCTGTTAGTTGAGACAGTACCTCCAATTAAGGTAATTGTTGCATATGGTAGAAGCATGATTTGTAGAAATATGTTGGGACGATTTTGCTGGGAAATGCAAGGGCATACATTTACGACTAATTTTTATGTCATTCCATTGGGGGGCTGTGAAATGATAGTTTGGTTGGGGGATATTGTTCTGAAGGAGGGTGTGCAGGGCATTAGTTTGAGGCCTTACAAACATTCGGCTGCACAAAAAGATGAAATTGAGAAAATGGTGCAGGAGATAATGAATACTGGGGTTATTCAGGAGAGTAAGAGCTCCTTTTCATCTCCTGTGGTGATGGTTAAGAAGAAGGACGGCTCATGGCACATGTGTGTCGATTATAGAGAACTCAACAAACAAATGATGAAGGACAAGTATCCCATACCAGTTATAGAGGAGCTGCTTGATGAATTGTTTGGGGCTGTCATCTTCTCTAAGATCGATTTGCGAGCTGGTTATCACCAAATTCGGATGAATCCATTGGATGTGCATAAGATAGCTTTACGTACTCATGATGGGCATTATGAGTTTTTGGTCATGCCTTTTGGATTGACTAATGCTCCATCCACATTCCAAAGTTTGTTGAATTCGATCTTTAGACCTTACTTGAGGAAGTTTATCTTAGTTTTCTTTGATGACATACTCATTTATAGTAAGTATGTGGCTGAGCATGTTGATCACTTACAGACTGCCCTATCCGTTCTAAGGAGGTATGTTTTGTTTGCCAAGAAATCTAAATGTGTTTTTGGTAGTTCCCGAGTTGAGTATCTGGGGCATTTTATTGATAAAGAAGGGATGTCAACGGATCCATCTAAGATACAAGCTGTGCAGAATTGGCCAGTTCCATCCACCTTGAAGCAGTTGTGGGGGTTCTTGGGGCTGAGTGGCTATTATAGAAGATTCATTCGTGGGTATGGAGTGATTTGTAAAACCCTAACTGATCTTTTGAAGAAAGATGGTTTTTGTTGGAATTCTACATCTCAGGTTGCTTTTGATAAGCTAAAAGGGATGTTAACTTCTGCTCCAGTCCTAGTTCTCCCAGACTTTAATGATACTTTTGTGATTGAGATTGATGCCTCAGATGTGGGAATTGGAGCTGTTCTTATGCAGCGGGAGCATCCAATTGCCTTCATTAGTAAGCATCTTGCTCCTCGGCATTATAGTCTCTCTGTATATGAGAAAGAACTCTATTCGCTGGTGCATGCAGTAAGTAAATGGCATCACTATTTGGTGGGTAGACATTTTGTTGTTCAGACATATCACAAGAGCTTGAAATTTTTGCTGGAGCAACGGCTGCACACAGAGGGCCAATTTCGGTGGTTGAAAAAGCTTATGGGGTATGACTATGAGATTGTGTATAAACGTGGAAAAGAGAATGTTGTAGTAGATGCCTTATCTCTGGTTCAAGGGTCCGAATTGTTGTCTATGACTGTTCAGCATTATTCACCTACCTTGTTTGATGCACTTGGACAGCTGATCATAAGTCGGTTGCTTTAATTACAGAATTGAAGGGGGGAAAAGATTATGTGAGTCGGTTTCAGTGGAGACAGGGGTTGTTACAGAAAGGGTCCAAGTTGGTAGTTGGTGAAGTTCCTGAAGTGCGACAGAAGGTTCTGCAAATTTTTCATTGTGGCCCAGCCGGAGGGCATTCTGGGGTTCTTGCTACTACCAAAAGGATTAGCAGATTCTTCTTTTGGAAGGGACTGGAAAAAGATGTTCTTAATTTTGTGAGATCTTGTTCAGTCTGTTCCACTTGCAAGCATGAGAATGTCGCTTCTCCCGGGTTGCTGCAACCTTTACCGGTTCTTGCTGGATTTTGGCAAGATATTTCTATGGACTTCATTGATGGGTTGCCCAAATTCCAAGGTAAGGCTGCTATCTTTGTGGTGGTGGATCGGTTGAGCAAGTTTGGCCACTTCCTTGTTTTACCTCACCCATATACTGCCAAAACTGTTGCTCAGCTCTTCTTGGACAATATTTTTAAGTTACATGGATTGCCTCTCACCATTGTGAGTGATAGGGATGCCGTTTTTCTCAGTCGATTTTGGCAGGAGCTCTTTACCTTGCAGGGGGTGGAGTTGCATCTTTCAACCACTTACCATCCGCAAACAGATGGGCAGAGTGAAGTGGTTAATAGATGTCTTGAAACCTATTTGCGTTGTATGGTTGGTGACTGTCCAGAGGGTTGGGTTACTTGGCTACCTTTGGCTGAGTGGTGGTATAATAGTACTTACCATTCTTCCTTTAAAATGTCCCCATTCGAGGCCTTATATGGTTATCCACCTCCGATTCATATTCCTTATATCTCTAATGATCATGTTGTTCCTACTGTGGATTTGAAGCTGAGGAAGAGGGAAGCTCATCTTCAGTTGCTGCGGTTTCATTTGGATCATGCACGCCACATGATGCAGCAGTTGGCTAACCAACATCGGGTGGAGAGGGAGTTCCAGATGGGTGATTTAGTTTATGTGAAACTTCGGCCTTATCGGCAGCAGAGTGTTGTAGAGAGGAATAATCAGAAGCTGTCTCCTCTATTTTATGGTCCTTTTAAGGTGGTGGACAAGATTGGGAAAGTGGCGTATAAGCTGGAATTACCTGCGGGAGCCTTAATTCACCCTACCTTCCATGTTTCCAAGTTGCGAAGGAGCGTCCCCGATGATAACCGGGTTTCCATGAATTTGCCGTCTTTCTGTGATCTGCAGGTGCGTGAGCCTATGGCTATTTTAGCTCGGCGAATGGTCAAGCGTGGGAATCGCGCTGCTACTCAAGTTTTGGTGCAATGGCGAGGTGCTGTTCCGGAAGATGCTACTTGGGAGTTCTTATATGACTTGGAGAAGAAATTTCCTTTGTGTCCACTTGAGGACAAGCGTCTTTCAAGGGGGGAGACTTGATGTGAGGCTGGTTGGTTGAAGAGACGAGTTACAGGAAGGGGCAAGGCAATGGAACAGATTCTGCAGATTCTGCAGAAGAAAGGGGTGAAGAGTGGCCGTTACAGTCGTTACGTGAGAGGATTCTTGTCCGTTAGTGTCTGGACGTCACGAGTTGTAGCCTTACTTCTTTGGGTTGATTTTTTTATGTTGCGAATGTTTGAACAATTATGGGGAACGAATACTTGAAGCCGGCGAGCTCGGGCTTCTCGTCCGATGGAATCGGATTCAGAATCCGAACATTGGATGGTGATTGATGACACTGACCGTTCTAGCAATGCACTCATCGATCCCAGTCGGGTGAGATTTCCATACTGCATCGTCTGGTCGCCTCTCCCTGTTATTATCTCCTTCATCGGGCATGTTGGAATATGTCGAGAGGATGGAATCATCCAGGACTTTGCCGGTCCAAACTTTTTTTTTGTTGATAACTTTACACTTGGTGCTGCAACTAGGTATATACAGATAAGCCCAGAAAAGGTGGGTACTCCTCATGTCACAGTTCTGTCATTACTATCTCTTTGCGCTGATATAAGCTTGCCTGTTTGTGTTCTTTTACCGGTAGTGCTCCTCTTTACCCGCTATCTCTGATTTCGACGAAGATGATCGGCGCAACTAGGAGGAATATGGAAGCCTGATGACTTGGGATGATGCCCTGCGAAAAGCTGCACAGGAATTCCAGCACCTCATTACAACCTCTTCACCTACAACTGCCACTCGTTTGTAGCCAACAATCTCAACAGGCTGGGTTTCCGCCTCAGGCGGTGGAACGTGGTGAACCTGGTTATCCTGTTCCTCAGCGAGGGTTGGTGGGTGAACAAAGCTGCAATCATAAAAACACTTCTGCCGTTCTGCATCATGATCAGTCTGGGGCTTTTATTCAGTGGTCCGACCTTTCTAACCCTGTGGGGGCGGCATTGACATTCCTTCTCATCAGTTGGTTTATTCTTGGCACATACTGTTTTAGGGACACGATCCATTTGTAGTATACTGGGAAACTAACCAGACGAGTATCACTTACTGTACATCGAATGCTATAACATTTCCCAGTCGATAGATTCTTCAGTTTAATGGTTCATGTTGAATTTACTGCTATTTCCTCGTAAGAACACCATGAAAACTGTAAAAGGGACAAACTCACCAACAGGAAGTGCACAAATGACTTGCCCACTTGGCAAGCTAATGGAAAGATTAATGTCTAAAACATTTCTTTAGTTGACAAGCTTGTTGCATACCAGGATCCACTCCCAATATGAACCTAACACCCAGTTTCAAACGCTCAACGCCCAGAAATAACCCACATAAACCCAAGGAATGGACTCATTTCCCAGAAACCATCTCCAGTTAAAAGCCTGGGGACTGAGAAACGCAACCAAGGAAGTCCCAATTTGCAGGATTCCTTTAGGAAGGAAACGCACACAACTCCCCTTTTCTATCTGATGCTAAAATTTACACTAATAAAGTTTAAAGCCTAAGCCATTACTTAGACTACCAGCTTCGGCAAAGCTTCACTTGACCACTGCTCGAAGCCCCTTTTTAACTTTCCTTTTTTGAATAAAAAACAGACCTAAACTTGTGTTGTTTGGGGCGTCTGCTGTCCTTCATCAGACTAACCCCTCCAACTGGGCTGATTAGAAGTAGGGGCACAGACTGCTTCAACGGTTAGTCGCTTCAGGACATTCGGACACGGGTCTGCCCCAAAATTGGTGTTCGATATTGTAACCGAGCACCTCTCCCTACCTAAACACTCCTGTAACAAAACAAACAGAAAGAAAGATTAAATATGAGAGAACAAGAGGATGACGAGGTTAAAGCTGGGGGGTTGGGTTCACTACTATATGATAGCAGGTGTTGTACCTTCTCTAGGATGTCGTAAGAGCTAGGCGCGTGACAGGTTCCTTGCTGGTAGCTACCGCACGTTCCGAGAGGAGTTCCGAAGCTGGCAAACTTGATAGAGGAAATGGACTGACCCGGGCTACATTTCAGATGAACCTTGGGGTTGTGGAACTGTTCTGATTTGCCGTAGCTCTCGATGTGCCAGTTCTTAAGAGTCGGGTGGTACTCGGAGACATCTGCACATACACTCGTTACTGATCTCTTCACTATAGATATCCTGGAAGGATCTCCTCCAAGTTCCTCAAAAATGACCAGCAGATTATCTGTCGGTTTCAACCAGGAACGAGGCACGTGGTACCTGCAAACATGTACACTCTCATTGACACGATTCCTCCTGAATCCTCTAAATATACTAGTTAGGTCGAAGAGTTACCATCTTTGGGTTGGTTGTCCACAGCCAAGCTGACATTTCGGAGGCCTAAATGTGCCACTGTAGCTACAGCCATTGCAGTTTCCATAAGCATATGCAGTCCAATATCTGCCAATACTCTGTCCATTGATCCATATTTGGCCTTTTCCCATTCCGTCCATGTCTACTGCCAGCGGCTCATCGCCATCAGGCGCATTAAAATAAGCCTGTGAAGGATCATGAAATACGGTTATCAAACTTCTACATTAAAAAATCTCAGGTGGAAGGAGAGCTGCTTCATGTGATATCATACTTTATGCCAGGTCAACGGTTGCTGTTTTTGAAGAATCAATGACGCCTGCATCCAATCCACTGAGGAGATGCTATTTGGAGAGTTAAGACTCATCTCCTCTCCTTTGAGCCCAACCTGTGAATTCCAACAAACCAAGTAATTTCTTTGTTCACGATGAAAGCTTATGGGTACTTTTACGGATGAATCCCAACCTTATAGGTCCATTTCTGCCATGATAAGTCCCATTTTCCCACATCCAGACCGCGTAATGCAACAGGTCCAAGGATCCCGGTATTCCAGGTCTCAAAATGGCCCCCAACATTCTGCCATCAAAATGTCCATCAGCAGCAAACACAAGTGCAGAACTCAACAAAAAAGATAATGATGTCAATAATGTGCATTATAATGAAGTGCAAAACTTCTGTTCTCTGATGTTTCAAATTAGAATAGTCGAGAACTTACTGGCAGCCCAACTGCAACACTGAGTAGGGCTATTCTGTTCATGCCAGCCTGCAGGTTGATCTTCCCCCGGTATGTGAACCTCCTATTTTCCCTTGTACCAAATGCAGAACCTGCTCATAAACTCCTCTTTTAGCTTCATGTTCTAATAGGAGAATAAAGAATCTAATGAACCATAGAATGCACTTTTATACATACCAGAGAGCTGACCATTGACAAAGATATGAACAGCATGACCAGTTGATTGTACAATGAGAGTAGGCAGCTCTCCACCTCTCAAGAATGATTCGGAAGAGCCAATGTCAACACTGCCAGCAACAAAACAGCTCAAATATTCTGATTTCTCAACTTACCGCAAGTTCCCGTAGAAATGGAACTTTAGCTTACCTTGTGATGTACCATAAATAGTCACTGGCATCCTTAGTGACATTTATTTGCTCCAACAGTCCCATAGTGGTGAAGGTTGAAGAGCCATCATCTAGGGAAGTGAGGTCTTCATTGTAACTCTCCCACGAAACCATGTCGGTATTGACCGGCAACATCTGCATTTGTGATGTTTGAACACCGACCTACAAGAATTTTTACATCCATGTTAGATTTTACACTAATATATGTAAATTAGATCAAGCAAGCAATTCTAATTTAAAGAAGAAAAGTCCACAACATCACCTTTGCAGTGTTGAAGACGACATTTCTGCAATCAGGAAGAATACTAATCGACCATGGAGGCAGATTATAGTGCATGTTATTGAACATAACTTTTGCTGCAGATTTAGCATCATAGTTTGCTAGGAAAGCAGCACAATCCCCGGATTCCGTGGTGAACACATGAGCCTGCAATAGAGAGTGAGTAAACCAGAGCAATGAGATGATCCGTGAAATGGACAGGACATATCTCAAAAGGCTTCATTACTACCTATACCTGTTGATAATTCCCCAGTGAAGTAATAATGGGATCAGACAGGATCAGTGCACGTTCACACATCTTGATGGACCGATGTAGCTCTTTCAGGTGGCCGTATTTAGGTTGACGTATTAAACCTGCAGAAAATAGAGATACAGGGGCTTAGCAGGGGATATCACACTTTAAGCATTCCGCATAAGCATGAAAAGCTTTTCAGCTGACATGGGTCATGCTGTTACCCAAGATAATAGTGATATCAAACTCACCGTATTCATCCAGTGGAGCATCGTAGTCATAACTGGTAGTGATGAAAGGGCCACCAGCTGTTCTTCCAAAATTTGTTCCTCCATGGTACTGTTTCCAAGGAAAAGATCCGTAATATTAGATATTAAGTCACTGTGACTCGCAGACAGTCTATTACACTTGTTAGCTCGAGAAGGCCACTAGTTTATGGACAGACCATGTAATAATTAATGAAGGATCCACCCTTTTGGATGAATCGTGCCACTGCAAACGCCAAATCCTGAACTGGACGCCCGTGAATGGGACCTCCAAATTCCGTAAACCTTCAACAAAGAAGGAAAAACTTTCATTGATCTGAATCATTCTAAATAATTTGGATCAAATTGTTGCAATCAGGTATAAGATCAGTAACTCACCATCCACTCCAAGCCTCTGTCCAGATCGATGGCTTGTAGGGCTGATTGGGGGTAAAAGCATCACAGTAAAAGCCATTGCATGTGTTTATCTGCCTCGCATTATCAGCAAACAATCGTTAGAATGTCTCAGAAGAACAAGTGCATTTTCTTTTCTCTGCCTCCAGATGTAGTGAATTAGGACTGATAATCTGCTCAAGTTATTCATGCACCCCTTTTCAAACCTAGTCATTTCCTACAAACTACTAGTAACTGTGGAATGCTGAGAGTGGCATTCAGAGAGCTTGGTACAGTGAGCTATTCCACATCATTTGATCCAGAAAAAAGAAAGGTACATAATTCTCACCACAGGATCAGGGGCATCTTCTTCTTTGCACATAACCCAGGGTACACCGGTCCCCATCTCGACAGCCATTTTTGCAGCCCAAGTAACATAGTTGTGACCCACAGCTCCAAGTAGTTTGCTCTGTGCTCCATACTCATTTTCAATCTGCAGAATGGAATATTTTTAGCATAACGCTTAGTCGTCTAATTCAACATATCACACTGGCTCCATATCCAGAACAAGATCTTAAAATGGAAGCACCTGGGACAGTATAATGGGTCCACCCTGCGACTGGAAAAGATTTTCACTCTTCATCAAATTGACAATCTTTTCGGTAAATCCCTGCATGGCCCTCTGCACAGAATAACATTCAGAAGATTGCGTTATGCTAACTCAACACTGCTAGAATCACTCTCCCACAAAATCAAGAATAACAAAAGGACAGATTAACACACTTTAAAGGGCTCGTTATCTGTCCTAAAGCTGATCCCTGGAACATACTTGAGCCAAACAGGAAACCCCCTGTGCCAACCAAACGGAAAAGCTTCATCAGAAATCAATAAGCTAAATCCATGAAACAGAAGATGCAGGAATATTATGAACATTCTGGATCTGAGCAAAGAAAGGCAAGGTTAAATGCACTTGCATACCCAAAATTCCATTCTGCACATACATAAGGACCGATCCGGAGATGAGCGTAAAGACCCGCTTTGTGGATGGTCTTCATGAATCTCACCAAGTCATATCTCCCTTCAAAGTTATACTGCGACATCACAAAAAACACCCACGGAAACTTACAGTCAAGGCATCCAAGCTCCGGAATGGCATCAAATGAGAGGAATAGAAGGTGAAGCAAGCATACACTTCCTGGAGAAGGTTCGTGGACGTTCCAAAAGACGTAAGTCTCAATAACATCCAGCCCACCATCTTTTGCCTTCATTATGAGATCTTCCCACATCTACATACCCAAAAAAGAAACCCTCTTTTCCAGTTAACAAAGCTTTGCCAACAACAGAAACAACACACCCACAAGACAGACCCAGGAAATGCATTTACCTCGGGGGTGCTTCTCGGGTAATGTATGGAACCAGAGAAGAGTATCCTCCTCTGCCCATCTATCACAAGCGACTTCCTGTCGTAGGTGACGCTGCCCTGGACAACCAGACCCACAAAACCAAAAACCCACAAAACCTCGAGAACCACGGGGAACTTACAATTGCAGACGACCCAGTTAGACCCCATTACGCAAACAAACACCCTTTCCCTCCTCTCCCTGTCCTAATGCCGATGCAACCAGAGAAAAGGAAGACCCTTCACCCTTCTGGGTCAGAGCGCCTTCTCCGGTTCAGTTGGTGGGGAAGGGAGAAAGACTCCACATTGGAATTTCACTTCACTGAGGCCACATTCACACCCAACACACACACAGCTATTAAAAAGCAGAGGGGTAGTGGCGCAGTGAGGCGGGTGGTGGTAGTGTGTGAATAAAAACAATGCAACTGCTGCTTTTCCCCCATTATTTGTCCTGGCGTATAACGTGTCAAAGGTGATTCCTTTTTCGTGAGATGGGGAATCTCCGAAAGCGGTAAAATAGAACCGCCAAAGGAAAAAAGGAAGAAAACGAGCCCCCCCCCCCCCCCCCCCCCGGGGGGGCGAAGCGAAAAGAGCGGCAAAACACAGTAAACCCTTGTTGTGTCGAGGTTAAAAGAGGATCGGTTCAGTTTCATTACACAG
The DNA here is from genome assembly GCA_023653495.1 of Melastoma candidum. NCBI lineage: Eukaryota > Viridiplantae > Streptophyta > Magnoliopsida > Myrtales > Melastomataceae > Melastoma > Melastoma candidum. The sequence continues at coordinate 11,849,789 of CM042881.1, read as the reverse complement.
GCCGACGTTAGTTAGGAGACGGGCGATCGGTTTCTGAACTAGTTTTTTAATCTGAGTAAACACAGAATTGGGGGTTGGACAGACATCAAAGGGTGACAATTGTCTTTAGGTTAGGACAAGAGGAGATGGCACGTGAACGTGAAGTGTTGTATAGTATCGACAACTGGTCGGTCCATTCCCATTCCCCATCCATTTGTCCAAATTCCCCTTTGGCTTTTGTTTTCTAACACTCACCACTCGGCATCCAAAGTCTGTCCTTCGTGAGAGATGGAACCTAACTAACTAAAACTCAAAACATGCATGATTTTATGAACGCCGAGAGGCGTAAACTCTTCTTTCTTACAAGGTTATGCTTTGGATCCCTTTTGGATTTATATAATGTACACGCAAACATAAAGAAAGAGTGAGAGGGCAGAGATCTTGGAATGGGGATGGACCACTTTCTCCTTTTTTGGGTCATGTGAACTCCACTCCACACCTTCCCCTCCCACAAACAACACCCGACAACCAAAAGATAACCATGTGTCGTTCATTCCCTAATACGTACGTGTCACGACCTTCGCTTCCAAATCACACCAACCTAAAGAAAGAACAATATATGACCCAATTTTATTCCCTTTGCTTCCACTCAATCCCGCCGGGGGGTAAAAGATATCGAGCGGGGAGGGGTGGGGGGACCCCATTTTTTTGCACAAAAAGATAAGATGAGATAAGGTTTTTAGACCCACGAATTTTGAGGAGAATTATACGATTCATTCTACATTGTTCATCCATCCATCCGTTCGTTCCCATTCCATCCCATACCAATCCCATCTCTCATTTTATATTCTTTGTCAAAGAAACTAATCAATGGGATTTCATCTGAAAAGTTGGTTGCGCAGTGGGTTCGGTTCGGACCCCAAGTTTGACCAACAAGAACAGAGATAGAGAGAGAGGGGGAGTAAAGGAAAGGGAAGTACCAATCAATGTAATAAGATCCCATCCCAATCAACTCATATTATTCCCACTTTTTTCCTTATTATTATTATTAATCTAAAGGGCATCGTCTCAATCAGTTCCGTCCATCACGTAAACGAAAATATTTCCAAGTACGTACGATCCCGACATGTCAACGATGTGTTTTTCTTTTTTCCTTCGGCGAGAGACCGATTGTCAAAGACTGAGGTGAAGGTTAGGTTTTGTTTGGTCATTTGGATCTTTCCCAATGTTGTTTTTTAGGACAACTCTTTTTAGGCGGCGAGAAGGGCGGAGGTAAATTGGGAAACCAAACAAGCCTCTTTCGCTCTCTACTTCTACTCTAATTGCCCTTTTCCGCCGCAAATGTCGGATTTTTTCAGGTTCGGTTGTGGGATTTGATTGTTTGTTAATCATTTGGGCATGTGTGAGTTGACATGGGCATGGCAATGGGATGATGCCCTTGGGGGGGGGGGGGGGGGGCCTGGTTTCGGACATAAACACGTTTAATTTCATCATCCACCATCATTGACCTAAACCAACCACACTAATCATATATGCTCCCAGAAAGGGAAAAAGGGTCATGGAGAAGATGGAAGCACATGCACATGCTGATGGCAAAATTATGCCCACTCCATTTGCAGTCCTAGAAATACTCCACCCGTTTCCTTTTCTTCTCTTTATTATTTCACGCCGTAGTAGTGTCGGGGTGTCCCAACCCAAGTTAGGCTCATCACATCCTCCCCAAGACCTAACCGCCGAATTATTCGTCATATCTTACCTATCTCCGAAGCCATCGGACAATCAGTCCACCCAAAATATGCCTAAATGTTTTATAATAGCATGCGATATGTAGAGTATCAAAGAACATGGGGGCATTTCGGGGCTTACGGTCATTCGGTGAGAGGAGGGGGGGTATTAAATTACGATGGGGAGATCACGAATGAATTCCTTTTCAGGGAGGTCTCATTAAATTTACTAGGGTTGTGTTTTTTTTATAGGGGAAATTTTCATGGTGAGAAATGGGTGAGTGAGTAAGGTTTAACGTGTGGGTCCCTTCCCCTCCTGCCGTCGAGATCGAGAGAGAAAGGCATGTGAAATGGCAAGTCTTCGTCGGTGGTGGTTGGCATCATCACATCCTTCTTCTTTCGGAGGGTTGGGTTCTTGGTGCATGGAGTAGTGCATGTTTTGTAGTCCTAGTGTATGCACTCATGTGCCGAGATAATTTATTGTATTTAAGGATAAATAATTAATAAAGGTGAGTATTTATTATTAATTATTTTGCTTTTCTGTACGTAAAATTATTAATAATAAAGTCTCGTAGATTAATGAGTATATTAATATCAAATAGTCCATGATCGGATAGATGTGTAGATGGGACATGGACATCTAGATCATCACTAAGTATAACTGAGGTCAAGATAGACTGAGGTATAGTGTATCCAAGTTATACTTAGGGGTACGCTGAGATTAGGGTTACTGGACACGACCTATTTAACAGGATACTACATATTAAACATCATTGGTCAATCCTCTTTATGGACGAGTATAACTGATCTTTTGATTTGCGACATTCATTTATTCTATGCGTGGAGTTTGTGCACTTTGACCTTGTTAAAAGCAGTCTTTAACCGGATTGTGAGTAATACGATTGTTGGGTGTGTGACAAAGCGTAAAGAGAATAGTGCTGAGTCAATATATGATTCATCGCTCTCTTGAATTAGGGAGTTGACATCTAGGCCACTTGATAGAGATATCAGCGACTCTAAAATCCATGGCTATGGGAGGAATGTTTTACATTCAAGCGAGTCTATTATATCTTGGTAATCAAGTAAAACAATTAATTTGGTGATGATGTATTTTGCGCCGAATTAATTGGGATGTCGGTTAGGTGAAGAGATTGAATTGCTGTTGTAATCGGTTCATAGTGGTTTATGGTTCATGACCATTATTCTATCACGTTGGATGACTGAAAACTGTTGTTAGACGGTCACCTTAGTTTGTGTAAGGACTTACACTACTTCCGTGTATAGAACCTAGAGGAACGCACGCAATAACACGTTATCATGAACAATATATTAAGTTCTAGTGGATACTAGAATTTTTCAGAATCATAATTAATTGGATTATTAATTTATTCTGGATAAATGGAAGCTAATGGATTCGAGAGTGGACTTATTAGATGGGCTGACGCTTATTTTATTTCAATATGGGCTAAGGCCCAAGTGCCTAAGTTTGGTTCATATAAATAAAATAAATAAAGAAAATCAAATATTTTTATTTTAATTTTCCAAGATTGTAAAAGGAGATTTTAACCCTATGGTTAAAACGACGTTCAGTCTCTCAAAATTAACTTCCAAGAAAAAACGGATGTGTCTCGAGGGCTAGCACCAAAGGTACAAATTGTTCGTGCGCGTGTACGTGGATACCGCCAGAAGAGTTGCACTTGAGGTTCTTGAAAACGGTCGTGATCTGAAAGCCTTTATGCCGGTACGCGTATTCAGACTAAATGCAAGGTACGCCCTTTAGGCATTATCTTGAACAGATTTATACGTATCACAATTTTCTGGGTGATTTTTTACGCAATTTCATCAAAATTTGCTTCCGCTGTCTGCGTAGAAACGCATCACTTAACGTGTTCTATAATCATATAACTCAAAGCCGATGAGTTTCCCCAACCCCCACAACCCAAAAACGTATTCAGCCGGAGCCGTCGTTTTTTCGTCTACTCTATTTCAGAGACTAAAGTTCTGGAGATCTCTCCCTGTTCTTTCTGTTGTTGTCGTTCGGTCTCGATCAAGTTTCTTTCTAGAAGATTGTCTGATATGGGTTTATTTAATCAATACCTCTCGAAGGTCGAGGACAGAGGTTAGTTCCTCGGGGGTTAGTGCAGGAAGACCTGCGTTATGGGGTCCCGTTTAGGTGTGTTTATTTGGGCGTTAGCAGTTTGGTTTGTGGCGGAGAGGGTTTATTATAATTGCTTCATTTGTAATAATGGGACAGTCAGACATGACAAACTCCCAATTGGTGGCACGAAACAACGCCACCATTTGTAGGAGCAAAAAATGTACGAGGAGATATTAAATGCTAAAACAGTGACCCTTAATTTGTAATATATATAAAAAAAACTAAATGATAGATCAATAAAGGGAAACGCAAGATGAGATGGGGGGACAAACAATGGACAATGGAAAAAGGAGGGAGCGAGCATGATGAATGGGAGGATGAATGAGCAAAGCTTGTCCAAACGAGGAGCATGTGATCAGAAGTGTAGGAAGCCTGGATCTATCTCATCAATTACGAGCAATAATACATCACACATGATGATGTCCGAGATGCTTGAGTACGTAATCAATCAGCCCTGCTTCTTGCCAAGTACGCAAACCAGATGATCGCATTGTAATGAATTGGTCCCCCAATCCCTCCAATGGCCGAAATGATTCGACCAAGGCGAGAACGACCCAGCGGTTTTCCGTTTGTTTAAATTCCGGCCCCACCTCGGATCAGTTTATCTACATTTCGAACCGGATTAATACCCATCGGGTGTCTCTTCGTGCTGACAAAATCATACGAAGGCCTTCCGTTGATTGATGTATATAAGCGAAGGATTATGCGTACCTTTATGAAAGGGGCATGAAGTCAGGCCCGCTGTGTCATCACCACGGCCCGGCCCAATATTCATTGAAATTGGGCATTGCCTATCAACAATTCCTAATGCACTGTCAAAGAAATGAATCAGATGCTATCCTTTTTTTTTTCTTTGTTGATTTCGCTTGATGGGGCAGATTGGAGCACAAATCCCATGAAACCAGGTGTTCTTTTTTGGAGGAATATTCTAATCATTATATTTAAAACTTTAGGAATATATTAGTCAAATTGTTATGGGGGAGAGAAGCATTTACTTTGCCCCCTCATTGTTTAAGAACAGGCACAAAGATGCCGCTCATTGTGGGACGATGACTAATTTAGGACACCCGCATTTATTTATTTTTCAGGGAAAAGAAAACCCAAATAGCTTGGAAGTTTCCCACTTCGACAATGGTAGTAGTTTCTGAAAAATCTTTGTTAAAATAAATTATCCAAAGGTAGTGGAGAACCAGCCACTTTAGGGAGAGGTGGATGTGGGAGATCTTCCCAGGTTGATTAGGTGAGTAATGACTAGGACTGATGTCTCTGCATCCCATGCATTCATTCATTTCATTCATGTACCCAATCAGGCAATTATTAGAAGAACAAAATGAGTCTCCGCTTGTCATTGCCATTTTTAAGTAATCCAAGAGATTTTAGATCTTCAAACATTCAAGGCTCTGTTTAATATATTTATTATTAGAAAAGAAAAACAATTTTCTAAATTTTCTAAATTTTCTAAATTTTCTAAATCAGGAAACGAAAACATAAAATAGAAACTATTTCCGTCGTTGCCATTACCCGGACTCGGACAAGCCTAAGGCTAAACTCCTCATATTAAGGACTCGGAATAGAAACACAATTCAGACAATACGAACTAAATCCAAAACATTACTAGAAGACAAAACTAATAACGAGGTGGGCTTGGCTTGCCCACCGTGGTCGATCTTCAGGTTCTAGAATGAAAATCGTCTTAGTAAAATTCTTACAACTTATCAAAACAGGGACAATATAATTAGCATATGAGGGGGAAGGGGAGAACGACGTCGGCAAACGACAGGACAAAGCAAAGCATCCCTACTGAGGAGGATAAGTGATTGACAATACCTGTCCCTACCAAGAAAATAATATCAAATAAGATATTACCGACATTTCTTTTTACCCACGAAAATCCCCCTCTCCTTGCATCCTCGTCAACGCCATCGCCCTCGACGCCCTCTCTCTCTCTCTCTCTGTTTTTCTTTTCTCTCCCTCCGAGAACCGTCTGGAGGGTTCGCCATAAACCGACCCATCGGACAACCCACAACCCCGACGACCGACCATGACCAGCTCATCCGCTGGGTCCCGGAAGGTAATCCCCCATTTCCTTATATGCCATGGATCTGGATAGCCTTTTTTTTTTTGAAAAAGCAGTTTGTTTCATTACCCAGTTTGTGATTTTGATGAATTTCGCAATCGGGTCGCTTAAAGTTTCGATCTTTTCTTTATTGATTTTTGTTTTTTCTTCCTCCGGGATTGTCTTTCGTCGGTGTTATCGCGAAGGCCTTGAGTAAGATCGCCTCCAATCGCCTTCAAAAGGAGCTCGTGGAATGGCAGGTGAATCCTCCTTCCGGGTTCAAGCACAAAGTCACCGATAATCTCCAAAGGTGCTCCTCTTTCTGTCCCAAAATTTTTTATTCGTAGTGTTTGCTGGTGAGCTCACTCTTTTGATTCCTGGCTTATGTGGTTTCCGATTCTGTGTTTCCTTTTCTCTTTTACGGGGAATGAATTAAAGGTGGGTGATCGAAGTTAATGGAGCAGCGGGGACTTTGTATGCTAATGAGACTTACCAGCTACAGGTTGATTTCCCCGAACACTACCCCATGGAAGCCCCACAGGTTTTCGCCGCTTGGAAGTGTGACTATTCTGTGTTTTTTCTTATCTGTTTTGGACTTGCGATTCTTATGTCGAGGTATTCTTGTTTGGTCTGGGACAGGTTATTTTTCTCCATCCAGCTCCCCTTCATCCTCATATTTATAGCAATGGCCATATTTGTTTAGGTGAGTCGAGTGATCTGTGCCACTTCACTACCCTGACTCCATTTGGTTGTTGGGCTTTTGCTGCTTTGATATTATCTCCACGGATTGTGGCCATTTTATGAGGTTGTCTGAATTCGGATTTATTTATCTCCTTGGTCTTACCGCTGTGGCCTAGCTCTCCTGTTGTCTGGAACCTGGTCTATTTACTTGGTTTTATGGATTGGGAAGCACGCTATTTGTTTGAGATGAACACCAGAATTTAGTTCACCTTTAGTCTTACTGGCTGAATCCTTTACGCAATATCTGGGGCCTTACCACCATGCGCTGTTTACACTGGGATGAATGTTTAAGTTGGCTTTTATCTTGTCATCCTTCTGTTTATACGAGGGAGTGAGATTAAATTAGTTAGGAAATGATTTCTGCAGGAAAATATTATTGTACTGCTAGATCTTTCTATGGCTGGAGGAAACTAGATTTCATAACTTGTGAAATTTCATGGTCTGATTCAAATAAAGTTACCTGTCCCTGTCTGGCTTGGTATTATGTTTGAGTAATATTTTCTGATTTTCCAATAGAAGTGCTGCGCTTGCTGGATAACTTAAGTGAGTTTTCCTCTGATTGTTACCAGATATTCTCTACGATTCTTGGTCACCAGCGATGACTGTTAGTTCTATTTGCATCAGCATTCTATCCATGCTGTCAAGCGCCACCATTAAGGTTCGCCTCGTGTCTTCTTATTCGTATCTTCCTAATGTCTTGTATGGGTTGTCTTGATGATGTTCATCCTCAACAGTACGTAATAATCTGCTAAATGTTGTTGCGATCTGTAATGGTTGTGCTGGTGCTGGTTTGTGAATTGGAGATTGCCTTTATTCATTGATTTTCATCAAAAATACATCTGAGCGATCCCTTTCTACGTTTCAGCAACGCCCGGAGGATAATGACCGATATGTCAAGAACTGCCAGAACGGGAGATCTCCAAAGGAGACAAGGTGGTGGTTTCATGACGATAAAGTTTAGCAATGTTTGCACAATCCCCTCCCCATTGGTCATTAAAAAAGGAAATAGTGTTACTAGAAATCTTCCCTTTTCTGTGTTCTAATACCACGGAAAACTGGAGGAGCTCGGAGGCGTGGACAGAAACTGGTGGGAGTTAATGGACTTTAACACCTGTGTAAAGTTGAGATCTCTCAGGGATATGTAAAGGGAAGAGGTACCTATATTTATCTAGGTGTAAGACAAAACCATGTTAACTGCTTTATCTCCAGAAAGTACATTGCTCATCGTTCTCACTATCCGAGTTGTAAACTCGGTTCCTGGTTCTGGATTTGCTGTTTGCATCTATGCTGTTTGTGGTTGAGTGCCACATTTTAAATGCCCTCGTTAAGAAAATTGATTGAGGGAATCCGATTACTGGCCAATCAGGAACATGAAATAATTATCAGAAAAATAATACATGAAAGTAAAATGAACCTGATTAAAGCTACATGTGGTCGGCCAAGATTCTCTTCTGTTTTCATGAGCCTAGCTCACTCGGGCATGAAACCCCTGATTCGAGTAATGCCTTTGGGACATCGGGAGGGAAGGAAGAATCGTTTTCCCAGTTAAGAACCATTTAAGCAAAGAATAAGAGAATCATAGCATGAAATAAGAACATATAGGGAAACTTAAGCAAAGGGACATGACATATGAAGGCCCATTGGCCATAAAAACAACACCCACAGCCTCAAGAACATAAAACTGGCCTAGCATGACTAGCCAGGCAAGGTTCCAAAGTCCTCAAGTTGTCCCAACCCCACTTTCTATCGCATCCAAAGGTAAGAAGATTATGACTATACCTACCAGCTATCCAATCAACAAATCATTATCATATGGCAAACCTCACACACTCCAGAAACCAATGTCGGCCAGCGGTGACACCAACTATAACAGATAGACACCAAGATCCGGAAAAGAAGCACCGACGTAGGGGAAGTTTTACCAAGTTTCTTGCACTAAGTCCTGTACAACTGCTTCTAAACATCTTATCCTAAACAAGCAATGCAAATGTCCCCACTGCCATTACAGAAAACCCATTGAAACAGTTGTTCATACCTCAGTTATCTTTAACTCTGGAGTAAGTTATCACAAACAAAGAGAGGGCAATTCTCCCCATCCACCAAATTAAAGAGTAATGACAGTGCACATCCCCGCTTATCAATCCTCTCTAGAAGACTCAAATTTCAATCATCTTCTATGAAGCAAAACCTAGCACATCAACCATGTAACCATACCAGTAATAGCCCCACCTCCATAGTACAAAAGTGGTTGCCTAACAGAATCATCTCTGACCTTTGCTGCCATCCTTGCATCACACTCAAATTTCTCTAATATAACCTAATACTCAGCACGAATACCACTGTTGCATCACACTCCCATTTCTCACGACGATGCCAATATCAACTCAAGCAGAAGAAAGCTCTAGAAAAGGCGATTGCAGCCACACTTCCCCTAACATTAAACGTTATCAAGTGTAAAACCAGCCGGACCAATTTCTTCCCATAGCTTAACCAAACGGTTTAACATTTATCAAACGGATCAAGGAAGCAACCCATAATTACTTCAAGGAAATCGAAACCAAGCAGGCCAATCATTGGTACCAACTCGAGGAAGATCAAATCCCTCACCTCACTCCATAACAATTTTAGCCCCGACCTCCTTCAACTTGGCGACGATCTTCTCCGCCTCTTCCTTTGTCACGCCCTTCTTCAAAACCGCAGGCGCACCCTCCACCAGATCCTTGGCCTCCTTCAACCCTAAGTCCGTCACCGCCCTCACCTCCTTTATAACCTTAATCTTCCCAGCCGCGTCAAACGACTCCAACTTCAAGTCAAACGCCGTCTTCTCTTTAACCTCCTCCTCCTTCATCCCCGCCCCAGTAGCACCCCCTTTAGCAGCACCTCCAGGAACCGCGAATCCCATCCCGGGCATCATCATAGCCATCACAGGCATCTCCTCGACCTTGAGCTTCTCACGTAGGACATCAGTCAGGTACGAGACCTCCAGCAGTGTAAGCTTCGATAACTCGTCTACGATAGAAGACACGTGCGGCGGCGGAGGTGGGGGGGTCGGCGGTGCCGACGTGGCAATGGAGAGGCAGCGGAGGCCGAGCAGGCGTCTCACCGCGTTGGGTCTAATCATCTTGAAACGGGCATTGGTTTGTCGGGATTCTTAAACCCTTGTCATGTTGGAGCGACTTAATTAATTAAAGGTAAACCCTAATGAGTTTGATTAGTGGGAGAGGAGGAAGAAGTGGCCCGGGGTGAGAAATGAGAGTTATGCCCCCAAGAATCGTTTGGTTGGTTTGTTTGGGCTCGGGCAGAAAACATATCATAAGCCCTCCGAAATATTAATTCAATTATTAATCAAACCTAAGGCGTATCCTTTGACCTTGCCATTTTGAGATTTTACTGAGTTTTGAACGAATCGGTCAGCGGCGATATGTTCCTCATCCTTACCATCGACTTCCCGAACTTTTCGAAGAACGCCTCACTGCACTCCGCAAACTTCTTCACCAGCTCCGTCGACTGACGGTTGCTCGTCATGAGGACCTGGTCGGAGCTCAGCAGTCCCTTGTTGAACTGCAGGTTCTTGAAGTAGCCGTTGTCGAACACGAATGGGCTTATCAGGTCTTAGAAGAACAGGTTCTGGTCGCCCCCTACCTTGGGCACCTTGTCCTGAGCTGATTGGCATAGGACTGGTCGAGGGTCGCGTCCGGGAGGCCGTTCCCCATCTGGTTGTACAACCTCTGACGGAACACGGTGCCCCTGGTATTCCCTATTGTGTGGCTTCCTCGTTTTTCTTTTGGGTAGACAGCACGTAATGGTTTAGACGTGGTGTTGTTATGATTTGGTGAAATTACTTTTAACCGCGGCCAATGAATGTTCACCTGACAGGGCAACGAGATCTAAGATGTCGAGTCCTTTGAGTTTGAACTTAGTGAGGATTGTCCGAAAAGTGTTGGTCAGAGCCGGAATGTTGTTGTTGGATCAACTAATGCTCGACCCCGTCGAATCCTGCCTCCCTAGTGGAACCTCCCAGCTTGGTCCTCCTGCCTTGGGCATCGAACAAGGACAATGTAAGAGGATTTCCAATTGTTGCTGAAAATCTTGGGAGAAGTAAGTTGTAACGACCTGCATTTTTGGTCATAATTTAAAACTGATTTACCGCCAACGAAAGCCTACGAAAGTTTGAATTTGAATTTTTACCGCGCACCTCCTGGACTCATCCTCGAATCCCGCGGTTATACATGTCCTCTTTCCTAAGCAACCTGCACACTAAAATAGTATTCCCCTAACGGGGTCAGCGATAAATCGCCGAGTACGCCCCACCCATGCACATGCGAAAGGTCGTGTGACCCCTAACATCATCCTAGCGTGCATCCATTTGGAAAACAGTTTATTGCCACTATGCATCCAAGCCACAGGAATTAGAGCGATGCGGATAAATAATATCATTCAACAGGAACACATCAACTTAAATTCATCAAGCGTAAAAGCAGTACGCATAACAAAAATTACTAACAATCACAAAATAATAAATACGACTTCCCTGATTCCTTCCTCACCATAACAACACTTCCACCGGATGCCAGGACCATTACAGTGCGTCCCCATCCACTCCTCCGGGAGCGCCCGGGTAACGGCCAGCAGGCACGACCGCGAGTGGTCGTCGCCTCCCCGTTCTCCTCCGACCCACGGTCGGGTATCACATGCCTCTACAATCCAACTTCCATTTATAACTCAATTTCCTCAATCAACTTCAATGTACTGCAGATCAGTGAAGATAGGCTCTCGGCTTCATATACCCAACTACCACCATCGTTTGTTCCAGCTTTAGCGCCGGCAGCCACGGCAAGTTGGACGCGACCGATCCCGACCGGAACCCGCGGTTGGCACTCCACAGACTCGAAGGCTAAAGTAATTCTCCGAACCCCAACCACCGCCAACCGAAGTTGGACGTGGCTGGTCCCGCTCAGAGTATTGAAATGTCCTTTCCTCGAGTCAGCCAACGCGTTATTACACGGCCCCCGGCCGCCGTCCTCGCCGGCTACCTCAACGCAGCCGAGAGCTTCATTCACTGCCGACCAAGCCACTCATATAAGATCTGTAGTTTTATCATTTCTGCAGCACACTCACCTCATGGTTATAGATAATTCCGACGATCCCACAGAATGTTCAACTTCATCAATTGTAAGGCATGAATAGAATTGCAACAATCACAAGTGTGTATGGTGAATAAAACAATTCCAAATCCCAACTAATCCAGTCCCCCGCTCAACCCACACTTAAGGTTTAGACCTTTACACGATAACTAAGTTGGGAATTCAATTCACGCATTTCTCAATACGGACACTCGTCACCACCGTCTGTGGAATTCTTCCACAGAAATCATGCTAGCATTCAACACCGAGTCATGCCATTGGTTGGATTCATGCCTCAACCTCATCTCAATTTCACAATCATTTCTTAGAAACGTAGCCAGGCCAATCAGTCCATTAACCATCAACCGCAAAAGTCCCCCAACAACCATAGGAATTCCAAACCACGAGCCAATCGCACCATTCCAGAAACAAACGAGCCAATCGCACAACCACAGAACGCGAGGATTCGTCTACACAGCGCACCATGCGTACCAATCAAGCACCCATCAGGCCTCACAACACTAGACGACCGCGCCAATCACGCGATCAGAAGAACACGAGGATCCGGCTAACGACACACCAAACCAACAGTCAAACGTTCATCAGGCCTCGCAATACCAGAACGACCGCGCCATTCACGCAACCAGCAGGACCAGGGACTAGACCAAAGACACACCAAGCCAGCCCGACCTACCCAGCCTCCCCTGTCTTCCTACCCCAAACGTATCAACAAGACGGACAAACAACCAAGACGGGAAAAAGGGGAGGGGGTGAGAACGTACAGGACACACGACACAAGCGTCTGGACACTACTCGTTCCAAGCCTTCCCGTCGAGCGGTCCGCTTCCTCGGGCGTCCTCCGCACCGGCGCAACGTCTCCTCCTCCGGGTTGCTCGTCCATCTCAAGGAAACAGAAAAAATAGTCAAGCGCCCCGCGGATGGAGCACTTCAAACCCCGATCGCAGAGCAAGAGTGATCAGGGTTTTCTTTTGTGTGGAGGGAGAACCGAGGAATGACGAGCCTTCCCCTCCAAGTCACCGGATTAGAACGATCCCCCCCTTGGTGTATTATTTTGTTTTATAATTACTTATTTTTATTATTATTATTTGAAAAAAAACCATCCGATGTTGCACTTTCGTCATTTCATTATTTTACATCCTGAAATCCAAGTGAAATAAATGAACAAAATCGTTACCCGAGTCCGATTACGCTTGAGTTAGGGCGTCCCCTTTCCCGCGTGACGTAGTCACACGTAATCGAATCCAAGGTCTCGATAGTCTCCGTTAATAACATTAATTAACTACGAGAATATTAAATTCTCGAGTCCACGTCGGATTTGACTAAATCCAATTTTGACTCGCCTACAATTATTATTCTACTAAGTCATATACACGTATATAAATATAATGTTAAATTTCCGGGTCGTTACAATCCACCCCCCTTAAATAAATTTCGTCCTCGAAATTTACTTAGAAAGTCCTCACCTTACGCGAACAAGTAGGAATATAACATGAGGCCAATACACAGAACTGACTAAGTCATAATTACTAACGCACCTACTTAGTTATAAGGTATTCACAGAAATTGAGGAAGACACATCAACATTCTTAAGCACCTACTATTGACTAGGTGGACATTTGATGATATCAACCTCAGCAGCATCCACAACGTAACTGCAGAAAACATCCACTCTTATGTCCTCCATCCGTGTGATCGATCTACCAATTTACCTTTTACATTCAAGGCTGAACAAGCTACAGGATAATATCCTGTCCTTATTTCTGATACTCTCTATAAGATGTAATTTAGAACTTGTTTCTCCTGGTTGGTGCTAATTTGAGATCCTAGTTTCATAATTATACAATAATTTGATTCTGTTTGATGCAAAGAGTCACTGACACTAGCAATTTCCTCTTGATATAACATGGAAATCTACGCAACTGACAAAAATTCAAGCTTTAGAAGGCCTCCACCTCAAGTTCGCAAATGGGTTAAATGCTCCCTACCATATCATTCCTATTTTTTTTTTTACACAGATAACCCGAAGAAACCTCCACATTGAAATTCTACACCGAGGAACATAGAATGAGTGAAACAAATTCAACAAACTTATTCAAAGAAATTGTAATCCGATTACAGAGAAATCATGAAATAATGTGATCAATATGACGTATTCACCATTAAAACATAGAAGACAAAAAGCTTCAGACTCTATTTTATTTTATTAGTGTTAGTAAATCGTTTCTTAACAAGCATTGGGATTCCCTAACTTACACCAGAGAAATCATCCAACGGCAAGCTGCCCCCAAGGATGAAACATTCTAACAGATTAATGAATAATACACACTCTTACTTAAATCTGTCAGGTAAGGAAGACACCTAATCACACAACAAAATTAAGACGTGTCCATATAATCTAAGGACTCCACTTCCATTTCGGAATAAACCAGATCAAATTCCCCATAGAATAGTAACACCTTCAGATTGTAAAAGAAAACTAATAGCAATAAACCAACACTGATTTAAAATATATAAATCAAGATTTACTTGGAGAATGTCAAAAATTAAAATATTACCATTTTGTCAATTATGTCTCCAAGCCTAGAGGTCCATCCCATTCAAAGGATATGCATGAAACATCAACAACCCCTTTCTGCATATCACTACCAATGTTGCAACTATCAGAGTTTAGAAAGATCAAAAGCCACCTGGATCACTTCAAGTCCAACCATTGTATTTCTCTATACTATTTAAAACATTTAATGAAATAATATCTAGAGAACAACAAAGTTTCACGAAAATATTAAATTTTCTCAACAATGACACATAACATCCAACTAGTAAAAAGGACTCCATAACCGATACCAAAGCTTTTTGTCGCTACATACTGCTGTCAAATGTTTCAAGTTTTTATTCAACTAAAGAATAATTGAGTATTAAGACCAGAGATATTTATAAGAATGGAGCAAACCTTAAAAATTCCAGACATAAAGAAATGCCACCACACACAATCACACCCTCAATACTTACTGATTAACTATGATCACAGGATCGGCAAATCAGGGTACTGTAGCATGTAACGAAGTAGGTAACTTACTTTCATTTGATGGCACCACAAGAAGTCCATTCGGGTGAAAAACTTTCTGCATCGATTATTCCTTGAAATTTCTGTTCACACCATCGATCTCATTTACCCATGAAGTTAAAGTAATCCTCCCCTGTAAGGCAGGCATCCCATTCGACTCATCGAAAGAGCTGTTGATCATGGATGACTTCTAGCCTGACTGCCAACACTGCACGTTCCTTGAGTGGCCATGTTTTTGAAGACAGCAGTCCCATTCAAAAGAATCTCTAACCAATAACTCAACGGCAATTCTAGAAGAGGAGAATTTAATGACTAAAACGATTCAAAATTTCACTGAGAACAGAGTTTGACCCATCCCATAGGATTCGGACTGCTAGATGGATATGAATCGCCTTAATCTGCTAGGAGCATTCAGGAGAGGAGCTGTCCATGCACCTTGCGGGAGCTGATTTTGTTCGATGGACACAGAGTCGCTTACTTGTCGAGATAAAAAAAAAATATCCCACTGAAAGGATCCCATGACGAAGTATGCACTCAAAACCCATTTCCAGGTGGAGGACATCGCTCATTGTCCTCGGTAATACCATTGTCGTTCCATTTCCTAAACAGATTAACCAATGATGCGTCTCTGATATGTGCCCCCATCTTCTCTTTTCATACTTCCAGCAGTAGGTAATTCCAAATAATTACCTCTATTCTGAAGACACTCGTACTTACCACAGCCTTCTATTCCTGGGAGGCATTCAATAATATCCTGCACAAATTCAGAATCAAGCCCAATTCTATCATGGACTAATCAAGTCAACAAGACACCCACTGAACGATCAACACTTTCGCCCAACTTGATTCCAACCAAAAATGGAGAATTGCTAAATTTTAGCATTTGTGCTTAATCAGATTGATGATTTCACTTGGTCCTGACCCAGTCCTCCAAATATACCTCATCCTTCACATGTTTGCAAGGCAGCTTGCATGAACCTTCCTCTTTTTTTTTTTTTTTTTTTTTTTTATTTTTTTTTACAAATTTCCAAAAACACGTCTACAAGCTTTTGAGATATTTTCTTCTAAGCCACAGAGTTGGAACAGTCCCCAGCGAAAATCTCGCCAACCTCACCATCAACAGCGGTAGCTTCAGTTCCATGTGAAACACTGTTTAAATCAGTTTGCTTAAAGGAGTGACTCTTGTCACCTGATTCAGATAAACATGACTTCATTCTCCCTCTTTCTGCTGGTATAGGAGAGGCCTCGGCACACTGCTCCTCGATCTTGTGTTTGAGTTTGAGGACACACTACTTAAGTCCATATTTCCCAAGGCTGTCGCGAATTCCGTACCCGTTTTCTGCACTCCAACACCGCCCCAGAAAAGCCGAGCTCCCTCAACTTAAACTGCAATGCCTCATGATATTCGTTGCCCAACAAACTACCTGTACCGCTTAAAGTGGCGATAACATAGCTAATGTTTGACATGGAAAATCGCCCTCAAGTACATAAAATACGTCGTCCACCATCCCTTGAACGCCCTAAACTCACATAAGTATATTTCGGTATACTTATATCCCACCTAAACGATTATAACCCACAAAGATAGCAACTAAAAGCATGTACAATATCGTCATTCAACAATCCGAACTAGACACAACAAGGTACAACAAGAAGGTAAAATCACATCACATCGGATTAGTTCACCATGAAGGTACCATGGCCACCTCTCGCATACGTTCTAAATCCTAAATCCTCCTTATGACTCCCTTCTAACCTACGCTATGATACCAACTGTAACGACCTGCATTTTTGGTCATAATTTAAAACTGATTTACCGCCAACGAAAGCCTACGAAAGTTTGAATTTGAATTTTTACCGCGCACCTCCTGGACTCATCCTCGAATCCCGCGGTTATACATGTCCTCTTTCCTAAGCAACCTGCACACTAAAATAGTATTCCCCTAACGGGGTCAGCGATAAATCGCCGAGTACGCCCCACCCATGCACATGCGAAAGGTCGTGTGACCCCTAACATCATCCTAGCGTGCATCCATTTGGAAAACAGTTTATTGCCACTATGCATCCAAGCCACAGGAATTAGAGCGATGCGGATAAATAATATCATTCAACAGGAACACATCAACTTAAATTCATCAAGCGTAAAAGCAGTACGCATAACAAAAATTACTAACAATCACAAAATAATAAATACGACTTCCCTGATTCCTTCCTCACCATAACAACACTTCCACCGGATGCCAGGACCATTACAGTGCGTCCCCATCCACTCCTCCGGGAGCGCCCGGGTAACGGCCAGCAGGCACGACCGCGAGTGGTCGTCGCCTCCCCGTTCTCCTCCGACCCACGGTCGGGTATCACATGCCTCTACAATCCAACTTCCATTTATAACTCAATTTCCTCAATCAACTTCAATGTACTGCAGATCAGTGAAGATAGGCTCTCGGCTTCATATACCCAACTACCACCATCGTTTGTTCCAGCTTTAGCGCCGGCAGCCACGGCAAGTTGGACGCGACCGATCCCGACCGGAACCCGCGGTTGGCACTCCACAGACTCGAAGGCTAAAGTAATTCTCCGAACCCCAACCACCGCCAACCGAAGTTGGACGTGGCTGGTCCCGCTCAGAGTATTGAAATGTCCTTTCCTCGAGTCAGCCAACGCGTTATTACACGGCCCCCGGCCGCCGTCCTCGCCGGCTACCTCAACGCAGCCGAGAGCTTCATTCACTGCCGACCAAGCCACTCATATAAGATCTGTAGTTTTATCATTTCTGCAGCACACTCACCTCATGGTTATAGATAATTCCGACGATCCCACAGAATGTTCAACTTCATCAATTGTAAGGCATGAATAGAATTGCAACAATCACAAGTGTGTATGGTGAATAAAACAATTCCAAATCCCAACTAATCCAGTCCCCCGCTCAACCCACACTTAAGGTTTAGACCTTTACACGATAACTAAGTTGGGAATTCAATTCACGCATTTCTCAATACGGACACTCGTCACCACCGTCTGTGGAATTCTTCCACAGAAATCATGCTAGCATTCAACACCGAGTCATGCCATTGGTTGGATTCATGCCTCAACCTCATCTCAATTTCACAATCATTTCTTAGAAACGTAGCCAGGCCAATCAGTCCATTAACCATCAACCGCAAAAGTCCCCCAACAACCATAGGAATTCCAAACCACGAGCCAATCGCACCATTCCAGAAACAAACGAGCCAATCGCACAACCACAGAACGCGAGGATTCGTCTACACAGCGCACCATGCGTACCAATCAAGCACCCATCAGGCCTCACAACACTAGACGACCGCGCCAATCACGCGATCAGAAGAACACGAGGATCCGGCTAACGACACACCAAACCAACAGTCAAACGTTCATCAGGCCTCGCAATACCAGAACGACCGCGCCATTCACGCAACCAGCAGGACCAGGGACTAGACCAAAGACACACCAAGCCAGCCCGACCTACCCAGCCTCCCCTGTCTTCCTACCCCAAACGTATCAACAAGACGGACAAACAACCAAGACGGGAAAAAGGGGAGGGGGTGAGAACGTACAGGACACACGACACAAGCGTCTGGACACTACTCGTTCCAAGCCTTCCCGCCGAGCGGTCCGCTTCCTCGGGCGTCCTCCGCACCGGCGCAACGTCTCCTCCTCCGGGTTGCTCGTCCATCTCAAGGAAACAGAAAAAATAGTCAAGCGCCCCGCGGATGGAGCACTTCAAACCCCGATCGCAGAGCAAGAGTGATCAGGGTTTTCTTTTGTGTGGAGGGAGAACCGAGGAATGACGAGCCTTCCCCTCCAAGTCACCGGATTAGAACGATCCCCCCCTTGGTGTATTATTTTGTTTTATAATTACTTATTTTTATTATTATTATTTGAAAAAAAACCATCCGATGTTGCACTTTCGTCATTTCATTATTTTACATCCTGAAATCCAAGTGAAATAAATGAACAAAATCGTTACCCGAGTCCGATTACGCTTGAGTTAGGGCGTCCCCTTTCCCGCGTGACGTAGTCACACGTAATCGAATCCAAGGTCTCGATAGTCTCCGTTAATAACATTAATTAACTACGAGAATATTAAATTCTCGAGTCCACGTCGGATTTGACTAAATCCAATTTTGACTCGCCTACAATTATTATTCTACTAAGTCATATACACGTATATAAATATAATGTTAAATTTCCGGGTCGTTACAATCCACCCCCCTTAAATAAATTTCGTCCTCGAAATTTACTTAGAAAGTCCTCACCTTACGCGAACAAGTAGGAATATAACATGAGGCCAATACACAGAACTGACTAAGTCATAATTACTAACGCACCTACTTAGTTATAAGGTATTCACAGAAATTGAGGAAGACACATCAACATTCTTAAGCACCTACTATTGACTAGGTGGACATTTGATGATATCAACCTCAGCAGCATCCACAACGTAACTGCAGAAAACATCCACTCTTATGTCCTCCATCCGTGTGATCGATCTACCAATTTACCTTTTACATTCAAGGCTGAACAAGCTACAGGATAATATCCTGTCCTTATTTCTGATACTCTCTATAAGATGTAATTTAGAACTTGTTTCTCCTGGTTGGTGCTAATTTGAGATCCTAGTTTCATAATTATACAATAATTTGATTCTGTTTGATGCAAAGAGTCACTGACACTAGCAATTTCCTCTTGATATAACATGGAAATCTACGCAACTGACAAAAATTCAAGCTTTAGAAGGCCTCCACCTCAAGTTCGCAAATGGGTTAAATGCTCCCTACCATATCATTCCTATTTTTTTTTTTACACAGATAACCCGAAGAAACCTCCACATTGAAATTCTACACCGAGGAACATAGAATGAGTGAAACAAATTCAACAAACTTATTCAAAGAAATTGTAATCCGATTACAGAGAAATCATGAAATAATGTGATCAATATGACGTATTCACCATTAAAACATAGAAGACAAAAAGCTTCAGACTCTATTTTATTTTATTAGTGTTAGTAAATCGTTTCTTAACAAGCATTGGGATTCCCTAACTTACACCAGAGAAATCATCCAACGGCAAGCTGCCCCCAAGGATGAAACATTCTAACAGATTAATGAATAATACACACTCTTACTTAAATCTGTCAGGTAAGGAAGACACCTAATCACACAACAAAATTAAGACGTGTCCATATAATCTAAGGACTCCACTTCCATTTCGGAATAAACCAGATCAAATTCCCCATAGAATAGTAACACCTTCAGATTGTAAAAGAAAACTAATAGCAATAAACCAACACTGATTTAAAATATATAAATCAAGATTTACTTGGAGAATGTCAAAAATTAAAATATTACCATTTTGTCAATTATGTCTCCAAGCCTAGAGGTCCATCCCATTCAAAGGATATGCATGAAACATCAACAACCCCTTTCTGCATATCACTACCAATGTTGCAACTATCAGAGTTTAGAAAGATCAAAAGCCACCTGGATCACTTCAAGTCCAACCATTGTATTTCTCTATACTATTTAAAACATTTAATGAAATAATATCTAGAGAACAACAAAGTTTCACGAAAATATTAAATTTTCTCAACAATGACACATAACATCCAACTAGTAAAAAGGACTCCATAACCGATACCAAAGCTTTTTGTCGCTACATACTGCTGTCAAATGTTTCAAGTTTTTATTCAACTAAAGAATAATTGAGTATTAAGACCAGAGATATTTATAAGAATGGAGCAAACCTTAAAAATTCCAGACATAAAGAAATGCCACCACACACAATCACACCCTCAATACTTACTGATTAACTATGATCACAGGATCGGCAAATCAGGGTACTGTAGCATGTAACGAAGTAGGTAACTTACTTTCATTTGATGGCACCACAAGAAGTCCATTCGGGTGAAAAACTTTCTGCATCGATTATTCCTTGAAATTTCTGTTCACACCATCGATCTCATTTACCCATGAAGTTAAAGTAATCCTCCCCTGTAAGGCAGGCATCCCATTCGACTCATCGAAAGAGCTGTTGATCATGGATGACTTCTAGCCTGACTGCCAACACTGCACGTTCCTTGAGTGGCCATGTTTTTGAAGACAGCAGTCCCATTCAAAAGAATCTCTAACCAATAACTCAACGGCAATTCTAGAAGAGGAGAATTTAATGACTAAAACGATTCAAAATTTCACTGAGAACAGAGTTTGACCCATCCCATAGGATTCGGACTGCTAGATGGATATGAATCGCCTTAATCTGCTAGGAGCATTCAGGAGAGGAGCTGTCCATGCACCTTGCGGGAGCTGATTTTGTTCGATGGACACAGAGTCGCTTACTTGTCGAGATAAAAAAAAAATATCCCACTGAAAGGATCCCATGACGAAGTATGCACTCAAAACCCATTTCCAGGTGGAGGACATCGCTCATTGTCCTCGGTAATACCATTGTCGTTCCATTTCCTAAACAGATTAACCAATGATGCGTCTCTGATATGTGCCCCCATCTTCTCTTTTCATACTTCCAGCAGTAGGTAATTCCAAATAATTACCTCTATTCTGAAGACACTCGTACTTACCACAGCCTTCTATTCCTGGGAGGCATTCAATAATATCCTGCACAAATTCAGAATCAAGCCCAATTCTATCATGGACTAATCAAGTCAACAAGACACCCACTGAACGATCAACACTTTCGCCCAACTTGATTCCAACCAAAAATGGAGAATTGCTAAATTTTAGCATTTGTGCTTAATCAGATTGATGATTTCACTTGGTCCTGACCCAGTCCTCCAAATATACCTCATCCTTCACATGTTTGCAAGGCAGCTTGCATGAACCTTCCTCTTTTTTTTTTTTTTTTTTTTTTTTTATTTTTTTTTACAAATTTCCAAAAACACGTCTACAAGCTTTTGAGATATTTTCTTCTAAGCCACAGAGTTGGAACAGTCCCCAGCGAAAATCTCGCCAACCTCACCATCAACAGCGGTAGCTTCAGTTCCATGTGAAACACTGTTTAAATCAGTTTGCTTAAAGGAGTGACTCTTGTCACCTGATTCAGATAAACATGACTTCATTCTCCCTCTTTCTGCTGGTATAGGAGAGGCCTCGGCACACTGCTCCTCGATCTTGTGTTTGAGTTTGAGGACACACTACTTAAGTCCATATTTCCCAAGGCTGTCGCGAATTCCGTACCCGTTTTCTGCACTCCAACACCGCCCCAGAAAAGCCGAGCTCCCTCAACTTAAACTGCAATGCCTCATGATATTCGTTGCCCAACAAACTACCTGTACCGCTTAAAGTGGCGATAACATAGCTAATGTTTGACATGGAAAATCGCCCTCAAGTACATAAAATACGTCGTCCACCATCCCTTGAACGCCCTAAACTCACATAAGTATATTTCGGTATACTTATATCCCACCTAAACGATTATAACCCACAAAGATAGCAACTAAAAGCATGTACAATATCGTCATTCAACAATCCGAACTAGACACAACAAGGTACAACAAGAAGGTAAAATCACATCACATCGGATTAGTTCACCATGAAGGTACCATGGCCACCTCTCGCATACGTTCTAAATCCTAAATCCTCCTTATGACTCCCTTCTAACCTACGCTATGATACCAACTGTAACGACCTGCATTTTTGGTCATAATTTAAAACTGATTTACCGCCAACGAAAGCCTACGAAAGTTTGAATTTGAATTTTTACCGCGCACCTCCTGGACTCATCCTCGAATCCCGCGGTTATACATGTCCTCTTTCCTAAGCAACCTGCACACTAAAATAGTATTCCCCTAACGGGGTCAGCGATAAATCGCCGAGTACGCCCCACCCATGCACATGCGAAAGGTCGTGTGACCCCTAACATCATCCTAGCGTGCATCCATTTGGAAAACAGTTTATTGCCACTATGCATCCAAGCCACAGGAATTAGAGCGATGCGGATAAATAATATCATTCAACAGGAACACATCAACTTAAATTCATCAAGCGTAAAAGCAGTACGCATAACAAAAATTACTAACAATCACAAAATAATAAATACGACTTCCCTGATTCCTTCCTCACCATAACAACACTTCCACCGGATGCCAGGACCATTACAGTGCGTCCCCATCCACTCCTCCGGGAGCGCCCGGGTAACGGCCAGCAGGCACGACCGCGAGTGGTCGTCGCCTCCCCGTTCTCCTCCGACCCACGGTCGGGTATCACATGCCTCTACAATCCAACTTCCATTTATAACTCAATTTCCTCAATCAACTTCAATGTACTGCAGATCAGTGAAGATAGGCTCTCGGCTTCATATACCCAACTACCACCATCGTTTGTTCCAGCTTTAGCGCCGGCAGCCACGGCAAGTTGGACGCGACCGATCCCGACCGGAACCCGCGGTTGGCACTCCACAGACTCGAAGGCTAAAGTAATTCTCCGAACCCCAACCACCGCCAACCGAAGTTGGACGTGGCTGGTCCCGCTCAGAGTATTGAAATGTCCTTTCCTCGAGTCAGCCAACGCGTTATTACACGGCCCCCGGCCGCCGTCCTCGCCGGCTACCTCAACGCAGCCGAGAGCTTCATTCACTGCCGACCAAGCCACTCATATAAGATCTGTAGTTTTATCATTTCTGCAGCACACTCACCTCATGGTTATAGATAATTCCGACGATCCCACAGAATGTTCAACTTCATCAATTGTAAGGCATGAATAGAATTGCAACAATCACAAGTGTGTATGGTGAATAAAACAATTCCAAATCCCAACTAATCCAGTCCCCCGCTCAACCCACACTTAAGGTTTAGACCTTTACACGATAACTAAGTTGGGAATTCAATTCACGCATTTCTCAATACGGACACTCGTCACCACCGTCTGTGGAATTCTTCCACAGAAATCATGCTAGCATTCAACACCGAGTCATGCCATTGGTTGGATTCATGCCTCAACCTCATCTCAATTTCACAATCATTTCTTAGAAACGTAGCCAGGCCAATCAGTCCATTAACCATCAACCGCAAAAGTCCCCCAACAACCATAGGAATTCCAAACCACGAGCCAATCGCACCATTCCAGAAACAAACGAGCCAATCGCACAACCACAGAACGCGAGGATTCGTCTACACAGCGCACCATGCGTACCAATCAAGCACCCATCAGGCCTCACAACACTAGACGACCGCGCCAATCACGCGATCAGAAGAACACGAGGATCCGGCTAACGACACACCAAACCAACAGTCAAACGTTCATCAGGCCTCGCAATACCAGAACGACCGCGCCATTCACGCAACCAGCAGGACCAGGGACTAGACCAAAGACACACCAAGCCAGCCCGACCTACCCAGCCTCCCCTGTCTTCCTACCCCAAACGTATCAACAAGACGGACAAACAACCAAGACGGGAAAAAGGGGAGGGGGTGAGAACGTACAGGACACACGACACAAGCGTCTGGACACTACTCGTTCCAAGCCTTCCCGCCGAGCGGTCCGCTTCCTCGGGCGTCCTCCGCACCGGCGCAACGTCTCCTCCTCCGGGTTGCTCGTCCATCTCAAGGAAACAGAAAAAATAGTCAAGCGCCCCGCGGATGGAGCACTTCAAACCCCGATCGCAGAGCAAGAGTGATCAGGGTTTTCTTTTGTGTGGAGGGAGAACCGAGGAATGACGAGCCTTCCCCTCCAAGTCACCGGATTAGAACGATCCCCCCCTTGGTGTATTATTTTGTTTTATAATTACTTATTTTTATTATTATTATTTGAAAAAAAACCATCCGATGTTGCACTTTCGTCATTTCATTATTTTACATCCTGAAATCCAAGTGAAATAAATGAACAAAATCGTTACCCGAGTCCGATTACGCTTGAGTTAGGGCGTCCCCTTTCCCGCGTGACGTAGTCACACGTAATCGAATCCAAGGTCTCGATAGTCTCCGTTAATAACATTAATTAACTACGAGAATATTAAATTCTCGAGTCCACGTCGGATTTGACTAAATCCAATTTTGACTCGCCTACAATTATTATTCTACTAAGTCATATACACGTATATAAATATAATGTTAAATTTCCGGGTCGTTACATAAGTTTCTCGGCTCAATTCGTGTTTCCTTACCAGGACAGTAGAATCCCTTGCGTCTAAGGCAAGGATGTTGGCGAAGGACACGGTGCTTGGCACTCCTCTAGTGCACGTTTAATCTAGTTAATCAATTCGAATCATGTTTGAAACATGAATTTTGGGCTCCGTCTTTAATGAGCCGAAGAGGTGAGACTCTGTATAAACATCACTCGAGAAGCATGAGAATAACGTTACTCGATAATTGCGTTTCGAGTAGGCTATAACCATCACGTAGCTCGGGACCTAGACCACAACTCAAAAAACTACATAGTCTCTGAACTCAGTTCTGGCCACGATAATAGAACTTGACACGTGACAGGTTTAAAGAAGTTGTCTAAGATACAATGTGCATGACTCCTATAAAATAAGATCGTCCACACGATATAGGGAGACCACGTAACAGCTGAAGAATCGTAACTGCAAGATTTAAGGAACATAAAAAGCAGAAAGAACGACGAGATAACAACAACGAACACAACTCAAACACATAACTTAAATTTTTCTTTTTTCAGTGTCCTGAAAACGTCCTGAATCCCAACATTTCGAAACTACCTTCACTTTCGCTACGTCTTACCACCGATTCACCACGGTAAATTCCATATTAAAGGATGTAGCCGTCGTTCGCCCGGTTAACATCGTAAAGCACCTAGCAACCATTCTCAAGTCTTTTTATTTTTTTTTTCCGTTCACGTCATGTCTGTAAGTGTTGTAAAGTAAATTATGTAATTCAAAGTTATTAATTACTTCAAGCCTTGTGTTTACTTTTCAACTTGCGTTTATTTATATTACGACAACAACAAATCACTGTAAAATTAGATACGGGCTTCAGGTAAAGCATTTCGCGCCAACAAATCCCCTGATGGAATTCTGGTTAGGGATGGCCCTCTTCTCGCTCGCAATGCTCCCGCTGCTGTCCAACAGGATCGACGAGTCAGCAACCCTGAAAAAGTCCCCAGAATCCGAATGGCCTATTTCGAGAAGAACATCTCTCAAGATCGAATGTCTATGACAAACCTTGACGAAGCAGTCAAGGAAATGCAGCCAGAGCAAGGAAGCGGCCATTCTGGATTCCCTGGAGACCGCCTTGGCCACGACAGACACTGACGATGTTCAGGGAATTTCGGTCATAAAATTGTGGGAAGAAGTAACATCCTTCACTGCCGACCTTACCAGCTAAACAAAGGGAGGGAGCACAGGCAAGAGCCCACATCACAGCAATCAGGACAGTACTAATGGAGTTGGAGTTGGCCATTAGTTGTCTGAGTTCTTGCACGGTTCTGAGCTTCATGGAAATGAAGGGGCATATATATAGAGGAGTTGATTTTTAGATTTGGTAGGTAGTTTTTGGAGTCAGTAGAGATTTTCGGTGTAAACCAGAAAGAGTCAAAAGCTTTTTATTGGATTGGATTTGAAGTAAACACAACTGCTCTGGGAGGTAGTTTTATTACAGGGGCACTACAGGATTCATCATAACAAAGCCAGTAGACAACCTGGTATTACATATATAACAGGTTTTCAAGGTATATTATCAGGTCTAGTGGCCGTGATGCCCAGGGAGCTTCTCCTTGATCTTATCCATCATTCCCTTCTTCTCATGTGGTTGATCGTACTCACCACCGTAACCCCCAGTGGTAGTTGTTCCATATGCGGAAGCTTGGGTCTGGTCATCGTGTTTGTGTCCGACTCCCGGAATATTCTCCTTGATCTTTTCCTTGATCCCCTTCTTCCTCCTCCCTCCTTGCCCGTCATCTTCAGACTGAATCATCAAAAAAGAAAGTACACTAAATTAAAATCAACTAAGTCCTGGAAATTCATTTCATTTGTTGATCCATGACTTACGGAGCTGGAACTGGAACTCCCTGATCGGCGAAGGACTTGGCCAGCACCTTCCTGATGCCCACCAAGGTTCAAGGGCCCGCCTCCAGCAGTCACCCCAGCCCCTGCCATGCCATGCTGCCCGATGGGATTCCCAAAATCATCAGCCGACCTCATGACCGGGTTGCCATACTGGTCGTACTCGGTGCGAAGCCCCTGAGGGTTGTCGAACTGGTTCTGGAAACTAGCCATTAAATCGCAAGAAACAAACCGAACAGGATGAGATGCTAAGTATTGATAAGGTAAGAAACGACCACAAGCACAAAACAAATCGGATGCGATGGTGGAAAGGAGCGGTGAGGGCCGAACCTATATATAAGGTCTGGGGAGGGAGCAGTAACGTGCATGGATTTAGGACACGTAGCAATGCAGAGTCACGTAAAAGGTCGCAAGTGTCTGGGGACAGGTGTGCACTTTGGGAGTGATAGTAGTTTGTGTCGGGATCCGCAAGAGGATAAGGTCGGTCGGGATCGGATCTGATCATATCCCATCAGGGAGGGATGGGGATTGCACAGGTTTCAAACTTTCGCGGTCGGATGTATCGGTGGCTTGCTGGTTCCTCGGATGACTACGAATCCCGGAGGATTTGAGCATGAAATAACCTCGGCCCAGTGGGTTTCCCGACAAAACACTTGTATCCAGATCGAACTTGTTCTCGATATTATGTTGGAAGCCCACAACTGGAAACTGGGGCTTGATGCCTTCCCCAATAAGATCAATGAATCTACAGGCTAGCTGGAAGAAGATATATGAAGTGAAATATTGGGCATTTCATTTGACAGTCAAGGAAAAGGTAGGATTTCCAACTACTGTCATCATGGCCATGATTTACAATGATATGACTTTTAGAACATTTCTACGAATGGGCCAACATCTGCCATCATCGGTTCCCATAAGCCACCGTTACTACCATTGCCTTGCGTCCTCCCACACAACACGTTCATGGAATTAACATACGCGATGATCCCATTCAGTGAATCCAACCGGCTGCTCAGTTCAGCGACCTGCGCTCGTAACACCGAGTTCTCCGCCTCCACATTGACGTACAACCCCTTGGTCATCACCAGTCCCGCCACAATCCGTCTGTTCTCAACCGCGAGCTGACCAGCCTCCAAGGCGAGATCGTCCACGCGTTTCCTCTTCCTCATCCTGGACCGCCTCGCCGACTCCCGGTTCGAGATCATCCTCTTACGTTTCCTCTCGTCGGCATTGCCGCCGCGGCTTGCCGACGACCCGGAAGAGGCCCCGCTGGAAGAACGCATGTCGCAATAACCGGACAATGACTTTGTTATTAAAACTCACTTAACTAATAATCCTAGTAGGTAAATTACTGACACTGTCTTGGGCTAGATTCGGAGAAAACGTAGAACCAGTAGAGGAAAACAACAGAGAATGACTGAATTTCACTTAGTACCGGAGTCATCGGGAGAAGCACTCCCCCCTAAGTATGGTAATAACAATACAAGACTACCATGATATGATGCTCACAAATTACCACAAAGAGAGAGGAAAAGATGGAGGAGGGCAAGAGAAGAGGAAGAGATGAGATAGAAGACAAGAGAGAGGGGGGAAGAGAAGGAGAAGAGGTCTTCCTGTGGGAATGGGGAGTGGAATTTATGGTCACGAAAGGAGAACCACAGACGATGTTTCTTTTGGTTAGGGGGGCTGCTATCTGCCATTTGCTTAAAGTAATATCAAATGATTGTTGTGAAGTTGGGTTGTCCTAATCCGAGGAGGGGAGCTCTCGAGTCAAAAACTGGCTGCTTCCCAACAAGCTCAGTCGTGAATAATGACGCCATGCATACCTGAACTTGCGACTGTTTAGTATAATCGTGTTGTCGTAAAAGGAGTATGCCATGCAAGTGTTTGTATGTGTGTTGGCCGCCGTGACCAAATACAAACATAGACAAAGACATCACTGAGATTCAAATTTTTGTGTTGTTTCAAACAAAGTTAGGTTTTGGGTGTCTGGAATACTGTGCGAGTCGGGTCAATTCAGTACGCCTTGTGAGATTATATCTCTTTATGTTTTTAGCTTTTTCTTTTCACAGAAAAAACGTGCATGCATTACCGAAGAAGAAAAAGCAAGCCGCCCCCGTTAAGGCAAAAGACAAGAATAAAATTAAAAAAAAAATGAAAAGATGTAAACGTGACGTGTTCTATATTTATTTGTAATAATTTAGTATTTCATGGAAAAGAGAAGATGAAACGTGGAGAACACCAACCCGCCCATTTCTTTAATTTTGATATCCACACAAAGGGAACAAAAAAGGAAAAAAGAAACACGGAAGAGGTGGGTGGTTTTGTCTCCCTATCAAATCGATTGAGTTGTGGATATTTTAATAATCCAACTACTAATTCGTATTAATATTTTATTATATATCAATTAATCACGATCAACCACCCACATTTTTTTTTATGATCGTATTCATTATAAATAATCCTCGTGTTGTCCCGAATCGAAAAGCACGCCCGCCTAATAAGTTAAAATAGCAAGAGCCATCCACCGCATGGAAGAGTATAATCCCTTCATTGTTGTTACTTATTGACTTTGGTCTTATAGCTGGAAACAACGATTTTCAAAACACAATCACAAAATATTTTACGTAATAACGTTAAGATGGAAAATAGCCATGGAAGCAAAGCGTTCTAATCAAATCGAACCCCGCGGCTCGTCAGCCCGCCTGCCATCGCGGCAGCCGGCCGAGTGATATTACAAAAGACAAGGTGCCTCGCCGTTAATACAGTGATACCCTTTTTACTTCTATCTACTTACAAGGGAAAGGCTTAACAAATCTGACAACTATATGAACAATCCATTCCGGCTGTCTTAACTGAGGAACCGTCGTTTCTTTTTTTGGAGATGAGCTGCTTGTCCTTCACCACCCGAACTGAGTCGAAGTGGAAAACATGTCAGTCTAATGAGCGCATGAGTTATTTAAGCGCGAAGGAAATTGATGCCTGCAGGATAAGGGTTGTTTCTTCTTCTTCTCGATGTAGTCCAGGAGCTCTCCCTGGCCTACATGAGCAAGAAAAGAAACCGAAGCATTCACGAATGAGAACTGCTCGGATAGTTAGAGATTGGTGATGTTTCGAGGATGAAGTTTAAGTTTCACCTTCTTGGTAGCAGTAAGCTCTTGCTCCAGAGAACTGATCTTGTTCAGAGCGGGTTTCAATATTTCTCCATGGGGATGGCGGGGTTTTTGAGTTCAAGACCCTGGCATTCTCCTCCAGTTCGGCCATCCGCTTCATCATGCAGAGGTACTCCTCTGTAGAGATGGTTGCAGAGTGAACTGGGAGTCCGGGAGCCGTGTTGCTCTTCAGACCCTGTCCGTGTAGTGAGATGGGTTGGAGTAGATCGTTGCGTCGGTGAGCTTGCTAGGCATGTTTCATGTCATCTTGATGACGGTTATGACGCCAATGGCCAATGCCATCATCCCGGAGAAGCTGCGGGAGCTGATTCCTCCGTTGGCCTTGAGAGGTTCCTTGATGGAGTCGCAATGCCCAGCAAACTTATCATCCTGCGTAATGTTCTCCCAGGAGGTGACCATCGATTTGTCGAAGGGTTTCTTATATTTCTCAGTCACAATTTCCAACTATTATCCGTCAGAATCATTATATCTAGATCAGGATCCTTCCGCAAATCATATTTTGAACTTACTTCTTCCTGGATAGCACAAGGATGTGCATGATGTTCCTTAATGTCTCCCGAAAAGTGAGCTGGCACAACATCCACATCCTTGTCCTCAGAGATAGTCTTCTCATCACAGCTCATGGAAGACTTCTTCGAACAGACATGAGCCCCACTTTGAACCATCTGCATCACATGGATGCAGCTTCTCAGCAAACTAGCACAGCATATTGGGCAGCAGGAAAGGTTGGAATCCATAAAAATCTTTAGAACCTTTAGTATGCCCGTGTTTGCCACGACCCTTTGTTGGAACGCATGCAACCACCATGATCAACACAATTGCAGGTCCCACCAAGGAATTCTGGCAACTGATCAGCTTCAATCACTTCGAGCAGCTTGCTGTGGTGCTTGTTGCCGAGCACCTAGAAGAGTATCGAACATTCATTACATTTTTTTTATATCAGCGGGGTACGTGGCGGACTTGACAGAGTTCCACAGCATCCAGAATCCAGTACCAGCATCGATGATGAACGTGCGATTCAAGCTCTGCCAAGCGGACACTGTATAAAATGTTGGTAACGAGAACTAGCCAAGTTAAAAGATCGAGAAATAAAATCTTTTCAATCCATCACCTCTGGATGGCCAATGGTTTAGGACCACGGCATCCAATACATGAAAAGAATGACACCGAGAAATTAATTTTTATCACCTGAGAAGCATGTGATAATCATTGTCATTTGAAGGCAACAATTGCTCGAGAATCAGGGCCTGGTGAAAGGCATTGACCGCCTTCAACTCCTCGGCATCGTGCATGTCCTCGATATCCACGGATAAGACTTTGCTGCTTTTCCTCCCCTTTTTGGTCAGGGAGTGCCAGAACTTGTTTGAGGTATTCCCGCTTTCTTCTTCAGGGATGCAATTTGAGTCTTCCTCTTGTCCTCGGAATCCTCGCTGTTGCTCCTTTTGTGAGCTGCACATGGACCTGGCAGAATTTCAAATTTCATGCTTCCTCTAATCCTTCCCATGATTACATCTTCTCAACGTAGAGAATTCTACTGATTTCGCCTTGCCATGACAGACACATCCCGGGCCTAGAAACTGATAATCACCTGGCTTGGGAGACAAAGGTCCAGCCGGGTATGGTGCTGTCGAAAAGACCACTTGGGCTCGCCCAACGATGGATTTAGACTATGCCAGGACCCGCGGTGTCTTTACCACTTGTCTACACAACAAAACACAAACTCAAAAAGAACCACAACATCGTAAGCCACCCGATATCACGAAATCCGGGATTTTGACAAAAATCCAGCTCAAAAAATCCAATCTTTGGATTGGCATGATCACGAAAATGCAAAAAAGTTACAAAATCCAGGGAAAAGGCGGTTCTTTGACGCTTACTGCCCACAAGCGGGAACAAAGTCAGGGAAGAAAGCCGCGGAGCTATGAGAAAAAAAGGGTTAAAAGAAATTAATCTAGACATCTGTTATTAATTGAGGCTAATTCCTTGACATTTTATTAATTTTTTAGCATGTTTATCTTGTTTAGGTTTTGTCAACTAAAATTCTTCTCTCCTATTATTTTTTTAATATTTTAAATCAAATAAAGTATTAGAAGAAAGAATTTATCGAAATAAATTAGAGTTGTTCCCGGTCATGTTGGAGGGAAACTAAATGAAAATCCCGTAAATCTTTGTTCGCCATAAACCCCTAATAATAATAATAATTATAATACTTAGTAATAACAAAACAACACCTCTTAACCAAAATCCCATGATCCAGATTTATACTTGATGATACCATTACAAAGCATAGAAGACTGTCTTAAACAAGCAAATTCCTTTCTGTTCCTGATTAACTCTGTCGGATGGGTCAATCTGAATCAGAGTCTGGATTGCAGGAACTTCTCACAGTTTGGCGCCTGCTTTCTGGGTAGTCGTCATCGTCTTCGTCATCTTCGTTGCCCTTTTTCTTTCCACAGATTATAGCTGCGAGTAAAAGGCTCGAGGATATCAGACTGGAAAAGACTGCAGGTGAGGGAAAAATCTGTACCTTTCTTGATCAAGAGAGCCTCGAGCGATCTCGTGGTAAAATCATCTTTTCCCCCGAGATCCTGGAACCCAACCAATCTATCTTCGGCAATCCCTTTTCTGTCATGAAATGATGATCGTAAGCATAAGTTCAAATCATCAAAATGTTCTCTCTGACTACAGAGTCCCACAAAAGGATGAGTATGACTTTAAACTTCCAAACTAAAAGATGAACATGACTTTAAACTTCCAAACTAAAAACATCAGCACCAACCTGAAGAGTATGACACAAGGCAATGTTTTAATCGCCAGTTTTGCGACAAAGAAGGGTGCATTCTGCGTCGTGCAACCAGTATCAGTATCCATGAAGTTCCTATAGAGACATAAATTATATACAACTAGAAAATAGAGATCTTAGATCCAGGTAATGACCTCAGCATCCAGCTTGATGAATTTCGCATCCACATGTATCGGAGCGAGCGACTTTAGATGCTTATCCATTATCCTACATACGCACATTCGTTACAATAAGGATATGCAGGAAAAAGCAAGAATAGGAATAATCCAAAATGCATAACTAAGAGGGGATGGGATAGAGTTTTTGGCAGTACTTGCAACGGTAGAACTCTTTATGATAGAAGTGACAAATCACTTTCTCACTCCCTGTGACTTCACCAAGGAAATCACCCTCAGTTATCTCCCTATATTCTCCATGTCCATGGTTCTTTAACTCTTGACGCTTCTCAGCTTCTTTCTTTTCCGAGGTACAGAAGATTATAATAAAATTGAAATATCATAGTATCAACAGTACAGTTATTTTCTAGGAGTAACTCTTTTTTACCTTAAGTGCAGCAATCCGGTCCGCATGCAACTTTTCCAGTTCTGGATCCTAATATCACGGAATGGTTTCAGAGTTCAACACGGAACATGGTCATACATGTGGTTCTATACCGACACGCCATATAACTTACATCCATCAACTCATCGAGATCAACCTCCTGGTTTATCGAACTGGATCCCTGAGCTTTTTCTTGTGCCAATATCTCCTGTGCCAAACACACATAAAATACAAATAATAACAGAACAGCAGATGCCTCATGGCAGCAGCAAAATAGTACATTTGGAATGGCTCCAATGTCCCTTTGATAGAAGCAAGAATCACATATCCTTATCGTATTATGTTCAAATTAAAGTTAAAAAAACAAACCCTCTGCTTCCTCACGAGAAAGCATTACAATTTTATTTAATGATGACATAAGCGGAAGGAAATTCAGGTCATTAGTAAATGGAGTTTCCAAGTTAATGGGAATGTAACAAACTAGGAAGGACAGTTTCATGACTATTACAAGTTAGTCATCCCAAATGACAACCCATAAATCTATACGTGACAAGTTGATGAGCATGTGTATCACGGAACATGATGAATCACAAGTCCACTATCTGAACAGACATCTAAAAAGATTAAAAACCCCTCTTCTAACTAAAAAAAAGTAAATGTCCACAGCTGGTTTCATCGAAGTGAAGCCTAATATATGTGGATTAGTCTACATATGCAAAAAATTCAATACCCAGTTTTTTTCCATCCTCATGGGGTATTCAGTCACAATTTGTACGACCATTCATCAAAAGAATAAGAGGTTATAAGAACATGGCCACCTCACATAAAAAAGCCTCGACTCCAACCCAAGAAACACTGCAAGTCGCGTTCATTGTTGTCGATCTTTCCTTGAAAAAGAGGACTCGAGACAAAAATCTCAATGGGGCGGGATCGCTTATACTACATATAGATCCGCCATTTCAGCCTATCCCTAGTCATTTGTACGATAACTATCAAACAAAATCATATTTTCGTAATAAACCCGCATACAGGGATCGATTATTCTTCTGAATCGCCAAGAAATACCAAATCCGCAGAAAAAAAAACCAAAAGGGGAAAATGGAAAGACCTTTTGATAATCTCGGGCGGCGGCGGCCATCACATTCCCGAAAGCCAAGTTGGACAGCGTCGATTTGACAGAGTCCGGATCCATCCTTCTGACGCTGAGAAATCCAAAACACCAACAAGGAGGAAAAAAGTCGAACTCTTTGAAAAACAAAGGAAGGGCAAAATCCCGCTTCGGACAAAGATCCGAATTTGATGCAGCAAAAGGAGCACTTCTTGCACCGCTTGAGATGCAGTTAAGATTCGTGAGGGAAGGAAAGGCAGAAAAATACAGGGCAATCGGCCGCGAGTATCAGACATGGACGGAGAACTAAGAGAACTTGTCGGGCTTGGACTTGGGCTTTACGAAATCGTTTACTAATTTGGGCTTTTGGCCCAAAAGATTAACCGTCGGGATAATATGGCCCACTCAACAGATAGAAAACCTACCTTTTGTAAGAAAAAGTATCTGGAAAATGTTTTCTTATAAGTTATAATATATAATAAAAAATCACAATGCATATCCCAAAAAGTCGCAAAACTACTCAAATTTATGTATATTTTGTAAACGCATCTAAATAAACCGATGGCTACATTCTAAGCAGTGACGCAAAAATAATAGAAGCAAGTGTTCGAATGACAGTAAATGCTCACCCACTCGGGGGTTGTTCCGCTTCGTCCACAGGTAGTAGACCCAGTCTCCCAATATTAGAGTGAAAGAGAGTTGTCGTCGCAATAAAAATAGTGTCGGGGAGAACAACATCCCAAAAATATCACTCCAAGTTCATGGAAATCGCTATTAGAAGTAATTGTCGCAACGTATATGCCAACACCTCCGTCGAATATGAGCTTAGAAAAAATAAATGGTTCATGGTCTTCCGTCACGATCCATCACAATGCACATATAGGAAAGGGAACAACCCAAGACGAAATAATATATGCAACATAAGTAACCTGTTATGTACCACTAGCTATAAAAGGATCGAGAAATGAGGTAGCATACCTTTGGATCACACCCATCCAACCCAAGAAACAACGTGAGACTCCTTATGGAGATGTCTCCTTGCAGACGCCATAGTGAAACTTAATTCGTACATAGTGACCAGACAGTCCGGTTTGAAATACCTAGCAAAGAACGCTTGCCTTTGACGGTGAATATGCAAGTCCTCTCCCTCAATGTAACTCTACCAACTCTGATTCCAAAAAGATGTCCGCTGCAGACATCATAGTAGGAATCCAGTGACCAACATCAACCACATGCACTAGATCATAAGTAGGATCCCAATAGACCAAAATTCTCCATGTCCCATAAACACCTCATGCAACCACGTATATCCATGAAGATAGAAACATCAACTAACTCCTCAACTTGAGAGAAGCTCTCAGCCTAGTATCTAACAAAGTAAACAAAGATGGCCTACAAGTGGAAATAAGCATGCGGACCTTGCTACGTGCAATGGGTCATTGAAGTTGTGCATATTCTAAGCTCCGAATACAAGCATCACAAAACAGTATAATTGAATCATTTAAAAGCCCCAAAGTGCTTCCTAATAAGTACTAGTGATTACCAGGCGAGCGCCTAGGCGCGGGGGCGAGGCGAGGCGGCGAGGCGAGAAGGCCTCACCTATTTTGGCCTAGGGCGGGTGACGAGGGAAAAGCGTTGCCTAGACCCTCGCCTCGCCCAAGGCCTATACGTTGGCGCCTTAAAGCCTAGCGCCTAACGCCTCGTCTAGCGCCTTCGCCTCGGGTGATGAGAGGCCTTCTCTCCTTGGTGGCGCCTTAGCGCCTTAAAATCACTGATAAGTACACGTAGCTGAATGGCCTAAACTTTCTTGTCTTCTTCCCTTTGTCCTCCTTCTGCAATGTTGGCGAAGGGGAATGATCCTCATTAGCATAAGAACGCATGTCCTCGTAAAAAGTATTGTCCAACGAAACTACATTGAAGAGTGCACAACTCCACGAGCATTTAAATGAACTTATCGGCACCACATCTACCTGCTCATCCTTTTTCCGCACATCTATCTCCACATTCATCTTACACACTCTCACCCACAACCTGATCAACCTACTAGTCTGTCGCACTTACAAGACAAAGATATACAGGAGATTTATATAACAAGAAGAATTCTAATGATGATTTAGCTGCTTGTCTCGAAGTCATGGAAGATTTTAATTTCGATGACGACTCACCCTTTGTCAGCTATTCGTCCTCGAAAGTCCCAACGGCTTTTCCCGCAAAGTCCGGACGGTTTTTTTATCATTCTATAATAAATAGATTTTTTTTGTTTTTATTTATAAAAGACAGACCATTAACTCTCATAGTGACATTTTTCTGTCATCCGCATTCTTCCACTACACTTATAATATATTTGATTTCTGAAATGGAATTACGGAGGAAATAAAATGCGAAGGGCGAAGGGAATTGCTTAAAAAATGGTGTGTTTAATTCCAGGATTAAGTGAAGAATGGGAAGAGAATGAAATGAGCAAAAGAATGGGCATTCCCTCATTCCATTTCCTTCTTCTTTTCTTCATCCTTCAATTAAACACACTATTTTTTAAGCACTTCCCTTTTTAATCACTATATTTTTTTTACCCTTCCCGTTCCATTTCGGAAACCAAACGGACC
This sequence comes from Melastoma candidum, assembly GCA_023653495.1. Classification (NCBI taxonomy): domain Eukaryota; kingdom Viridiplantae; phylum Streptophyta; class Magnoliopsida; order Myrtales; family Melastomataceae; genus Melastoma; species Melastoma candidum. The sequence continues at coordinate 11,812,705 of CM042881.1, read as the reverse complement.
ATTAGTATTTTTGTGGCTGTGGTAGTGACTTTTGATTTTGATTATTGAAAGCAGTATCTTAAATTCAGGTTTGTTCTACTTCCTCGTCTCTAACTTTGCTTCTGTTTGTAAAAATGGATTAGAAGTTGCACCAACCCCTTAGATGGATTTAGAAGTACGAAAGAATGAGTTCGCCCGAGTTTTGTCCCAATAATCACGAACCAAGTCAAAGGCCTCTAAAGCGGAAGTATTTGATTAGTTGATTCAATCTATGAACATGATGAGTAATACATAGCCTGAACGAAACACATGGACCAAATTATTAAATCTTTAACATCGATACGATCAATGTCAACCTTTGATGCTTAGGAGCAAGAAGTGCGGTACTTCGACCTTCTTCTCAAGCTTTGTGGCCGTGTTGTTGCAGCCAACGTTGTCCTGTAGCGGCTTGCTGCTCATACGCTTGTCGAACGTTGCAACCTTCCCTACCCTCTGCATCTCCATCCTATCTCTCTGGATGAAGAAGTTCTCCCTCACAGGCTTAATCCCCTCGATCTCGACCCTTGGCAAGGTCATCACAGACCCCGTCCTAAACACGGCCTTGGTCGCTTCCTCAGAGGGATCCAGTTTCTCAAACCCATGAAAGGAATAGCTCTTGGCTAGCAAGGATGACGGGTGGGAAGATGTCTGCCGCGTCAGGACTATCACTGGCTCCGATGGGCCCTCTGGAGATTCGATCGTAGACCTCTTGGAGAATATACAACCCATTGGAAACTAGATAGAGAAGGGTAAAATTCACAGGACACGGCACCCCCCCTTTTCTTTGATTTGGTCTCTTGTCTTAAGCAGCAAGTTTCTAGGGTCCACGCAACAACAATGTGAAACAAAGAGTTGGTCTCCTCTTCTTCTTTTTCTGTACATATTTTTGCCATTTGCACGACTTGGAGCAAGTTTTCGTCTTTGCAGTTATCCATTAGTAACTTGGAAGAACGATGGCCAACGACTCCGCCCTTCGAAATCTCAGCTCCCTTGCGATGAAGTCCTCGACCCTACTCTTCAACTCATCATTGGTCATTGGAAACTTCTCGTGGCTCATCATCCCCTCATCTTCAATACCGTAGCAGTCTTTGTCAAAATCTGGAGCCGGTGATCCCCTGTTTGACTCTGGTTCCTCCTTGTCCTCACAGAAATTGACAAATTGGCCGTTAATCTTCTCATCTCGGGGAACAACCACCTTATCGCTGAGTTCCTCCATGTCGTAAGCATCAGAGAGAAGCAAGGACAGCGTCCAGTGATCTTGAAGATCGTCGTGGATCTCGATCATTCTGCTGTATGACTCTCCAACCTCGTCATTTCCGGCAGCTGATCTCGAGGCTTTAGCGAACACAGCAGCAATTATGGCATTGCAGAGGCAGAACACGAAGGCAGGGGAAGCGACGAAGTCAAGGAATCTAAGCAAGTAGTTGAGCAAGTGCTGGAATGCAACAGGGATTCGAGATGACACGTAGAAGAGGATGAAGAGAGCAAAGGAGATCTCCAGGGCACGGTGCACCACCGATACCATCCCAAGGACCAGTTTCAGGCAGGGGCTGCAGAATTTCATGATTTCCATGAGTTTCTGGGGAAGGAATCGGTATGAAACCCAGAATGATCTGAAGTTGAAGACGATGCGACCAGTTAGCTTAAAAGGGACGAGAAAAGGAAATGGCCGTTATGTAGGAATCAGTTAAAGCAAAATGGATGGAAAGAACATTCAGGACCAGGAGATTATGCTCCACTTTTTTCCGCCGCCACATAAAATAATCGCCACGGGGGGCACCATCAACTTTGACGCCGAGTAATTAACAACACTGAATCCAGCAATTGAAGGAGGGGGCAAATTTGCATCACAAAGTGAAGGTGAATGGAGGGAATTGGGGTCCAAAAGCTTCCCCGAATTCTGCGATTTTTTTGGGTCTCTTTCCACCACCCTCCTTTTTCTGAGTCATATCATGTGATTTTTCACTAATCGCACATAATTTAAGTTATCTCCAAAGGGGGAGGAGGAAAGCAAATATCAAAAAGTAAGGAGAAAGGGGAGGGAGATCAGTTCTACTAGTGGTGGTGGAGACACCGTCGTTGCCATGGAATCTGATTTTAGGGGGTAATGAAAGTTGGCCCCCAATTCAAGCATTGATGAATGGGAGGTGAGGAGAAACACCATCTCTCTTTGGATAAATAAAGAAAGAGTGCTGCTTTCCTGCCTGTAAAGACAAACATGACAATACATTTAGACATGGAAAGTGAAGAGGCCTGCACGGGCGCGGCCCCCAGCAGTACCTCTTTACTTTCTCATACTAACAACTAGGATCATCATAATCTAGGAAGTCTCAAATCGATGCATATGAGGAGAACACAGAGACAAAGTCAATCCTCTAGTTGCTGGAACTTTCCTGTCTTACCTGAGATTGATCCACTCGTGATTTTTGCAGACTCATTCTTGGAGAACGAAGGTTTGTTCTAAGTCAACTTCTCAATAATGGTTTTTTTTAATGATCATGGGAAATTAGGAAAAGTTCAAACTAAACCAAAAGATAAACAATACCATCTGTGATAGGGAAGTCCAGGAATCCAATGGATGCCTCTGTAGTTAGTTAAATAAAAAGGAAGAGATCAAGTCAGAAGCGCTTCATAAGCTGAAAAGAACATTGCATATCCTTGATTCATTTATATTTCGTGGGTGAATATGGGTGCTCAGATATCGAGTCCATTCTTTCCATCTTCATTCGTCTTAGATCAGGCATATTGTTTTAAGAGTCTTCTAGCAATTAGATCTTGCTTTGAGCAATTTGTTCGAGTCAGACTTGCATAGGTTAATGGCACACACTTTTTTGAAGAATGTCAATATTGGAAAGGTCGATTACTCCCATGTCAAGAAAGGTTAATGTGTCACATATATGTCATCAATTTGGGGGTGGTTTTGATCACCGGCGACAAACGTTGACAATAGGTGGTAGTGAGTGCGTTCGCCGCAAACATGTTCATCTCAAATCCTCCTCTCAGAATCTTTGCGTGTATCTCCCTACGACAATCTAAATAACCAAGACTAGCGCATGCTTTCAAAACAACCACGAAGGTGTGTAAATCACACCTCACCCCTTCCTCTTGCATTTCCAAGAAGTAGGAAAATCCTTCGTGCTACGGCTACCTCCATGCACGAATAAGCCCAGCAATGACAGCAGTCCAAAGGAAAACCTCCTTCTCCTCCATCTCGTCAGAAACTCTACAACCCAATCCGACTTGCCCATTCTTCATGAATTAGACCCGACAAATCCTGCTTTCATAGCATAACCATAAGACCACCCCAAAAGCCATGTCCCCACCCAGCGCACACGCTTTCAGGACGACAATAACAACAAAATGCTCAATCCGGATTTCAGCTCAACAAATCCAACGCTTCTGCAATCTCCTGGATTCTATGTATCCAGAGACCATAGTCGTCCAAGAGATCTCGTCTCTATGACGCATTTTATCGAACATCTCGCGTGCTTCGTCCATTACCAACCATTCTTCAGGGCATTGCATCGAATCAATTGCACGGGGTCCAGAATCGGTTCCTGGACAATAAATGGGCGAAATCCAGTCCCCCGACGACGAAAGAAAGAATTTTGAGACCACCCAGTTGCGGAGATTGGAATGAGCTTCGTCCAATGGTGGGGTTTGATCCACGTAACAATGTCGTGATAGTAGCATGTCGGGAGGATCAGGATTGTGTTAGGATGGAATCCCCAATGTCGGATTTATTATTTTTTGTGTCAGTTGCTTTAACATTCAATTAAATCAATCGAATTCGATTGTGATAGAAACGTTCCAAAGTCATGGTCTCAATTTTAGAGAGGCCCACAATTTAAAATCATTAAGTGAAGTGTCATATGGAAGAGTAGGACCATTACCCAATGTCGGATAACCTTGTAATAAGAAACATCATTAATGAAGTTTAATTTTGCAAAATGTGTTACTACTTTTCAATATTCCAAACATATTTATGAATTCGAAAATAGAAAAAATACAATGTTCGAAACTGCAATAATTAAGAAATTATACAAAATCGTAGTTCGAGATCGTGATTTTACGATAAATAATAATTATGACATAAAAACACTCTTTAATACTGTAACTGTAAAACTAGAAATAGTTTACGTTCAGAATCGCGACTATAGAATTAGATGTTGTTTTTGTTCAAGACTGCAACTTATGAGTACTTGTGAATTTCTCTAACTTTTTGAGACCTTGGTGTTCCACAATCCACAAAGCGACTTTAGTGGAGTACCACAGTCATGAACTTACGACACGAGAAGGCTCTCCCAACCTTCCAAAACTTGGTCCTCCAAAGTCACTGTCCAAAACTACTTAGAGATGATTTTATATGGCAGCTTCACTTTCTATTTTCTGGTATCGGAATAGTGTCATGGTTACGGAGCACGACATAAAACTCAAGGTTCCGAACTGCGACATTATCGAGTTATAACGACCCCTCTCCGATCCCCTTTCATTATCTCGGTTAGGGCATGGTCTTTAAAACCTCTCCACCGCCAATAACGATTCTGACTACAAGCGCGCCTTCTCCAAGCTTTACTTCCTGAATTTATTCATCTCGACCTCCCCAATCTCTCAGACATCCTTCTTATACTCTCCGAAGCCCAATTCCAGAGCCATTAACCTTCCTACGCTCACCTCCGATTCTGAATCTACCCGTCAAAGTCATCCCTGAGCTTTTGTCGATGTCGCCGCTACAGATATTCTAGTAAAATGGTCGATTGTCGGGTGCCGGTTTAGATTGTTGATTACTTTAGTTTAGGGTGATGTCGATTTTAAGATTGTTAATCATTTTATGTCAATGAATTATGAGTTTTTTGAAAGAATTGGGCAACTGTTGTTTTAGTGAAACTGTTCCATCTCGCTGCCTTGAAGGAGAAGTAAATTTTTTTTTTTATTAAATTGATATGTTGAGACTATTATTTATTTTAGGTTATTGGTTACTAGTTTTTTTGTTAGTTGAATCATAGAATTGACCATTCATGATGCTACTTTAGAGGAAATCAACTTTATATAGTAAGATTATCTGTCGTAATGACACTCTTTGAGTTGTTATTTGCAATTGGGTTAGTCATCAATGGTAATGACGAGATTAGTTATGATAAGGGATTAATAAAAAAGATTAACTTAGATGTACCGGTTGATAATGCAATATAATATGTGCTTTGAAGTTAAATGAAGTTTATACATTGGAGATGTGTCATCGATATCTTAGAGCTGCATATGAAGGTCAACTGAAATTTTTTCTTGTGCCTATTGGTGATGATGACAACGTTATCGTTAAGTTGCGACGTCAAATGATAAATACATTCAAGATATGTATGTATTTTTGTTTTAGATAATTCAAGTAACGAAAGAATGTGGTCATGGAATAATAAATATGTTGGTAACATGCCAAAAGTAAGAGGAAGTAAGGATGAATGTAGCACTGGAATGAAACTTTTGAGAGGATACACAATGTCTTTAAGGGATTAGTGTTGATGCTTATGATGATTTTTGGCAGGTAATATCTTAAAGTGATGAGGTTGAAGAGAATCGTATCATTGTTGCGTTGTGCAATCAAATGAAGAGATAGATACGAATGAGGAAATGTTTAATTATGTAGATGAGAGATATGATGAATTTGAAGGGGGGGTTGATGAGGCTAGACCGTCGGGGAAAAGAGTCCAAAAACCGTTACCTTTATACAATAATTATGGAAAGCTGAATTTTTATGAGAACAAGAACCAAACTTATCACCGACAATGTCAATTCTCTTACTGCATTTAGATGGGTATGCTATTATTGCTAATTCATCCGTAACGTTGGAGGGTATGTGTCAGGAATTTCTTGGATTGGTGCTTGGATGGAACTCTATCAAGCATGGACATGTGAAGTTGAGTTGATTGGCTGAAAATTTGGACGTCATTCCTGAATGGGCAACAAAGGTACAAATTCAACAACATACTCATGCATACATTTTGCATCTCATTGGAGGCATGTTATTTGCTAATAAGTTAGACGATCCAGTATATTTGATGTGATTGTCTTTGCTTGCTGACTTTGAGAGGGAGGGAATGCATAGTTGGGAAAGTTCATGTTTAGCCTAGCCATATAGGAGTCTATGCAAGGTTGCCCATGATAAGGCATCATAAGTATCTTGCGCCCTGATCCTATTATAGATATGAGCATGGAATGGATTCCCTCATATAGTGCCAATTAGACATCGAACTATATGGGATACACCCTTGACCATCGCTAAGGAGTGGAGTCTGATGTTCGAATGGTGTCTGCCCATGTTCTAGCTACTTTTAGGGAAGCTTTTGATAGATAAAGCATTTATCGGGTACAAATTGTAAAACTGGACTTTATATCCATGATGACTTAGAAATGTATTTGTGATATTTGTTTTATCCCTTGTTATTTGGCATCTCTGTAATGAATATATCATGGCTAGGCTTCCACAATATTGTTTGATTGTTCGTGACTGCTACCGTGCTAGAATGTTGCTCGTTTGTTTCTTCATTGTCGAATGGTATTTTCCTTATTAAGTCATCCATCGGTTTAGAGATATGTAGCTTGTTTAAGGTTCCCACGACACAAGCAAGAGCCTACATCGCATTGACTTACATTGCAAGTTCATGAACATTTGGCCAGAGATACATCGTGAGTATGTAGAGCTTTAGAATGACCGAATAAATCATATCATATCGCTGATGTGGGTAACTGAGATGGAATACTCGAGATGGTGTTCTAAGTATACCATGAAATGTCAGGGACTGTGATAAGTCTTAATATGGTTTACTCTTACACTTTGAAACATATATCTAAACTTATGTATTGCTTTCCATTTAATAGATGAAACAGCTCAAGAAAATTCGACTTAGAGCATCGCAATCAGAAGATGTTGACACTCTTGTTAAAGAAGTCACAGTACGCGCCACTTCGACTGTATGATCGTCACAAAGACTTGGACGATCAACCATCATATGAGGAACCAACAGATGGAGATGACAATGCTGAAGAAATTGTTGAGGAAGATGTAGGGCCCGAACAAATGGAGTATAACTTGGATGAGATGGATTTCGAGGTTGGAGACCATGGTAAAAAAATGAGCATTCAAGAAGATGGGATGATGATCTCTCAGTTGACGTAATTGTCGGCGATACAGGTAGGATATGACTACATCACACTTTACGATGATCGGTCATTGAGTTCAACTCCTCAAGCACCACTTAAGGCTCCACCGGTTCACCTTCAGTCAAATTCAGAAGAACCACTTTTTCAACTAACACAACTCATACTGAGAGTTTGTCATAATAGCAAGGCGAGGAAGAGCCACAATCGTCGTCACTTTGGCATTATCTATGAAGGAATAAAAGGTGTGCAAGGAGATGCGCACGAAACGAATGATGTCTTGTATTTAGTTCTCAATTATTCTCGATTCATGATCATATTGTTCCTTCATTAGACTTTTGGTTATAGACTATGTTAAGTTATTTGATGTAACCGCTGAGATTTAATTTATTTGAAGTTGGGATTTATCTTTATGAATGTTGTTTGAGGAGAATTTACATGAAGACAGGGAATATGGAACAAGTAAAATTTTGGTGTGTGCCAAGGCAAGTAACTACTGCAGAGCGGGGCTCACTATTGAGGACAATGTTTTACATTAAAAGATACGGTCTTTGACAGCGACACTACTCACTCCGACACTAGAAAATACGAAAAGAAGCTACCTGATAAATTTTTTGTCTAAGTGTCCCAAACACGGATTTGTGAACCGCAACTTTTGAGAACTTAGAAATTTTGGAAAGTCTCGTTGTGTCGTGGACCAGGAATGTGGAACTCCACTAAAGTCGAGGTTTTAGATTGTGCTCCTAAGTCGCGGTCTCTAATTGCGAACTAAATCTACTCCTAAAGTCATGGTCCTAAAGAACGTTTTCATATCGTGATCATCGTCTGACGGACCGCAACTTTGCATAATTCTTCAATTATCATTGTTTCATACTATTTCTTCAAAGTCACAGTCTGGAACAGCGAGATAGAGACGACATGTTTATAATATTAAATAGTAGAATAGTATTTCGTATTTTTCTTAAATTAACGGTATATCCATACCATTGTTGGGTTGGGATCCATACGACATCACTAGCACATCTTACATTACCTTTGCTTTCATCCATACACAATAATAATGCAAACCCAACAAAGTAGCAGTGGCTTTGTATTTCTATCAGCACACATTCATCTTTTCTTAGTAGTTCTTTTTCTTACCTTTGGCATACAAAAACTAACGTCAACCACCCTCCTGGATGAAACCTCCGTCATCGCTAAGAGAGAACGCCGACCTGAACAGACCACCCCATCAGTTCCCGATGCGCCTTCCTCCATCCCTGATGCCTCGTGCCCGCCTCCACCTCTCCAGGTTCCTCATCCTCGCAAAGATCTTCCTTATGAGGTACAGCTTGCGTGACTGGTATGCGATCAGGTTCGCTGTGGACGGGCTCTGGCTTAGTATTACCTCGTATCCATCCCCGTACGATCCCATCCCCTCAGGCAACAGTTGCCAGAACAGGCTCCCTGCGGCTGCACCCCCTCTTTTGGCCGAGAAGTACACTTTGTTGTAAACCAGGTTGAACAGCTGGTCCCTCTGGTAAGTGCTGAACCCTGGATCCTTCCAGGACTTGCCGAATTCCGTGAGGAGTAGTGGCTTCCCCAGAGCATTACGTGCGTCTTCCACGTGAGCATCGAGCCAATTGCCCATGAAAGAGAGCTGGCTGTCAGAGTTTGAACTTGATACCCTGTTGGGAGGAGGCCAGAAAAGCATGTACACGTAACGTCAGAAAGCTTTGTATGATGCAGTTAGAAAACTCGGATAACAGAGATGCGTGAGGAATTACCACTGATCAGGATAAGCATGGACTGTGGCAAAATCAATCCACGGAATCTTGTTATTATTGATGAAGTCAGTTCCCATGTCGGACCCCGGGTTAAGACCCTTTCGCTGAGGAGATGACAGTCCATAGAATCCTTCCGAACCAATTTCAAGCAAGTGGTTTCGGTCTATCGATTTCACATAGGAGGCCATTTCGGAAATCCACGCCTTACAGTCCCAGGTTACAAGAATAACATCAGTAGGTCCTCTTAGATGCTTAAAGATTAAGCATATACTCACAACAAAACAACTAAACAGTCAGCTCTAAACTATTTCCTTCAGTTCAACCAGGAAATAATCCTGAGTTTGTGTTTAAACTTCTGGTCCTGAAATTATACTAAAGTATAAACTTGCCTTAGACAAAATTTGGGGGTGGTGGGGTCTTAAAGGCAGGTAAAAGGCAAAGGGAACAAGTGAAATCCTCTTTTTTCAAGACATTGGTCAAAAGAAATTAAATTTCGTCCACTTTTCGAGCCAATCACGCCTTGGTTTGTGAAATCAAAACAAAAGATAATGCTGGGATTATTCCGAGGCAAAAAAAAACCTGAAGGGTGCTTCCAGAGGTATCCGAGGGGCATCTGGGCTCATTCATCAGCTCCCAGGCCATGATGGTTGGGTCATTCTTGTACAGAACTCCAGTGAATCTGTTATACCTGTTCAGAACAGTCTTCACCCAAGAACACCTCAACTCAATACTGGCGAATGACATCACAGATTTTGTCAGATGACGGGGTATGTGGTGGGGTTAAGATAAGATGACTCTTACATGGATATGGTTCTTGTAGAAACCTTTGACAACAGGGTTCCTGAAGAAATCGTCATCGGAGGACAAGTACTGGCCGCGGCTCCTCCCCCAGTCCACATACTGCTTCTTCCCTCCAAAGTTGTCGTAGTCGTTCACCAGGCTCAGTATCAGCCTTATACCGTATTTCCTGGCTTCGGCCACAACGAAATCCAATCCCTTCGAAGAAATGAAGGAACAAACAAATCAGCTCCAGAGGAAGTTAGCAAAGAGGATGCAGACGGTAAAGGGGGACAGACCTGGAACATCTGCTCATTGTAGGAGCCAGGGGAGTGCTGAAGGGGACTGTAACCACCGTCGCTGAACGCCCAGGTCCTGGCGACAGTGAGACCGCGGGAGGACGCGTCGTGGAATGCAGCCGAGACCTTGTACCTCTGGGATGGGTTGGAGGCGATGTACATGAGCCAGTAGGCGTTGAAGCCGTTGGCATAATACGGGCTCCCATTGAGGGTGAAGCGGACACCACTCCTCCTGATGAACCCGTCTCCTCTTCCTCCATATGCTCGAGCCTTGGGGAGGTAGAAGAGATGGTTGGTGAAGGAGACGACCAAGAAGAAGAGGGACAGGGGAAGACGCAGCTGCAGCAGATTCATTGTCTCTTTTCGTTTTGGCTGAATGGGAAGCCGAGGGAAAGGAAAGTGCGGAGTACTTAAAAGGGACGGGGTTGCTTGCGGGAGTAAAAAGCTTGAATTTACTCCAAAGACCATGGTGATAAAAATAAACAACATGCCAAAATGACGTTGAAATTTTGGACTCCTTGTAAAACCTGACGTACAGCACAGTTGCAATGAGTTTCGGGCCCCCCCGGAACAGAAAAAAATATATATAAATCATCGGTTGCTGTGGCCGTACGTACTACTTTATAATTATGACGACCGTTGGATTGCCGACTGTCCATAAAGCAAAACATTATTCGTGAGCCTTAACTAATTTGCAGGTCATGGGCATCAATTCATTACCTTCTTCATGATCACGTTTAGTCCTTTTCGGCGACGAATGTCTATCTATATTCAACCCCCCGTCTAGTTACTTTCTACCCAACCTTACCATCTCTTTTAACCCTGTCCCAAATAAGCCAAAACCCTCGGAGGCAATCATCGCAAGGGGGAGACAAAAGAAAAGGAAGACGAAGAAGAAGAAATATTATTACAGTCCCCCACCCACCACACTTCTTCAATTCCTCGGTACCATCATTAATTGCAGAAGAAATAAACAGGGACCTACCAAGGGCAATTATGATAATAACAGAAGCCCGTACCTTCTTCATATGTAAAATGAAAATGAGAGGTGGAATCCACTCTTTTGTTTGGTGGGTAAGAATAGTCCTTAGCATCCGATCCTTATCTTCGTCCCTGAGACGTGATAACAGCACAAGGGGACGAGGCTAAGGAAGATAGAGGCGAGGCAAGGCAAGACAAACCATGTTATGGTAGATAGGAGTGCCCTACACTTAAATGCCCTCTCCTCTGTGTAATAACTCCTCCATCCCCCACGCCCCACGGTCCCTCCTCCTCCACACAAAAGACACTGCACGTGTCACTGCTTCTATCTCCAACCAGCCCCGAACGTGAGGGTCGGTCACCCTGTGAAAGTGTGACATCTGCGCGGGGAGGAGTGTTGCGTTTTCTGCACATAAGCTAATTGTGGGTATCAACACAAATCTCAATTGGGTCCTATTGCATCTAGTGTTTTGTCCCTTTCCTGCATGTGCCACCGCTATATGCCCCTCCTCCCCCCTTCAAGGTTTGGTATCCATCCAATCCCCCCCCCCCCCCCCCCCAACTTTACCATCACAAAACTGGCTACCTCCCCCAGGAATGTCCATCACGTCACAGTGCCCATGAGGCAATTCATAAGAGATGCACTTAAAATGAGCTGAATTTACGTCAATGAATATAATAAGATGCTCTTACCTAGTGTGAAGGGCAAGGGACTGCTTCCTCAAGTTGTCATCTTCCTCTTCACAAGCGCCAAAAAGATGACAAAAAGAGAAAGGGACCCCCAGCACTTTTCACGGGCCTGCATTCCTCTAGATCAGAACCTGTCCTTTTCCCTGAGATACATAAAAAATCACGCAGGTACTGTCGGTATTTCACCCAATAAATTTTTTTACCTGCATAGTGCTCTCGGAAAGAGCACCGACAGAAACGTCGAGCCTGAGTTGAAGGGAGCAGTTTGCAATTGAAAGAAAACTAAAGCAAGCTACCCTGATAACCTTTCCCGCACAGAAAGAGAATCGCACCGATTTACAGATCAAAAGTTTTGACGACATGTCGAAATATCTCCAATCTACTAAGAAAACTGCAAGCTCATCATTGAACATTAGAACCAAAATTGTGTAAGGAATATGAATATCTCGATTCATTGCACTAGAAATTCCCAGAGGACTCTCCATCTCAGTATGCATCGAGCTATTGTATTGTACGTCCCTGATAGCAAGAGATATCATAATGGCTTTATCTGTCCCCCGTATCCATAATATTTTAGGAGCCCTTCATCTTGCCGCCAATTCTCTTTCACCTTCACTTGCATCTGTCATTGGTACTGTTACACTAAGAGGGGGGGTGAATTAGTGTTAATCTCCAAAATTGGATTTTAACCCTTTTTCGTTTTACCCCGCAGCGGAATGAAAAGCTTCTGTTAAACAGAGCCTGTAAGTTTCTGTAAGACAGAACGTTTGATTGTGTACGCAAATTTGTTTGATGGACACAAGGATTTTTATAGTGGTTCAGCAAATTGCTTACGTCCACTCTTCACCCAGATATTTGGATGGTTTCCACTCAAATGTATCTCAGTACAAGCTACACAAGTGATAGCAACTAAAAGCAGACCCGTAGGGTTCTGTATAATAGAGGCTTGAGTGGCAGAACACAGACCAGAAGGTTCTGTGCCGTAGAGGCTCGTTATGTAGTACAAACCCGAAGGTTCTGTACTATAGTAACTTAGGCTCAATACAGACCAGAAGGTTCTGTATCGTAGAGGGTAAGGCACAACACAGACCAGAGGGTTCTGTGTCGAAGAGAGTAGGCACAACACAGACCAGAGGGTTCTGTGTCGAAGAAGTTTAGGCACAACACAGACCAGAGGGTTCTGTGTCGAAGAAGCTTAGGCACAACACAGACCAGAGGGTTCTGTGTCGAAGAAGCTTAGGCACAACACAGAGGGTTCTGTGTCGAAGAAGGTAGGCACAACACAGAGGGTTCTGTGTCGAATATGTTAACCTTCTATAGCACAGATCAAGTGATTCTGTACTAGAGACGTCAACCTTCTATAGAACAGATCCAAGGATTCTGTATCACAGAAGGTATAGCACAGACCGTAAGGTTCTGTACCGAGTATGTCAATCCACAACAGAAGGTTCTGTATAGGAAAATGACTTAGTTGAGAAGCACAGATCTGAAAGATTCTGTACCAAGAGTAGTCGACCTTCTACTGAACAGACCGTGAGGTTCTGTAGCAAAAGTGACAAGGAAAATGTATGCACAGACCCGTAGGGTTCTGTACTACAGAGGGTTGTACAGACCGTAAGGTTCTGCACTAAAGTAGATTCAGACCTGAAGGTTCTGCTCTACAGAGGGTTATACAGATCCGAAGATTCTGCACAACAGAAGGTTGCACGCGTTAACGTGACTAACAAGGTAGCAAATGCGCAATCCCTCAAGGATAACGACTTCGTGGCGTACCCCACGCGAGTACGTAGCGAACCCTACGCAAGTAGACAACGTTCCCTTTGTCTTAGGGTGGACAACGTATCCTTTGTCCTAGGATGAACAGCGTGCCCTCTGTCCTAGGGTGACAGCCTTCCTCCTGTCCTGAGGTGACAGCCTTCCTCCTGTCCTGAGGTTGAACAGCGTTCCCTCTGTTCTGGGGTGACAGCCTTCCTCCTGTCCTGAGGTGACAACCTTCCTCTTGTCCTGAGGTGACAACGTTCCCCTTGTCCTGAGGTGACAACGTTCCCCTTGTCCTGAGGTGACAACGTTCCCCTTGTCCTGAGGTACCTGCACACAGAGCTCTACACAACAGAAGCTGGTTAGTCCCTCACCTTCTGTGCTCCCGAGGTTCAGCCCTTCTCTCCGGCCCGCTGCACGTTGCCCACGTACACAACGCTTCCAACAACGTATCCTGCAGCTTCCAACCGAGTCCCTCGAGCCCCCGAGTCACTCTCCCAAAAGGCTTCACCAACGATGCAACTTCCGCCGGTAGTGCTCCTCGTGTGACTAACTCGAACGAATGAAAGAACTAAAGCAAGCTCAAGCACACGTCTCTCTGGACAGAATGGGATGGGAGAAAAGAATTGTCTGTATGATGTTTTAATGGGAGAGAGAGCATGGCCTTTTATACACAAAGCCTAAGAAGAAAATATAAATGGGAAACGATAAAAACGAAATCTGCAAAACAAGAAATTAAAAGTTAGTTTACAAAATAGATAAAATGATATACACGTGCATACATTCAGCAAGGAAGATAATCATATCAAAATAAAATAAGAATATGATAGTTTCCCTAAATAATGCAGCACAGAAGGTATCGCAGAAGGTTCTGCTCGATAACCTTCTACAAATGAAAATAATCGAAGATTTATTTCCATTAGGGTAATAATTTGTTCCATCCTGTTAAAGATACATAGGAGGACGTATCTAGACAGGTGGTAGTGATAGGTTTGCAAATAACGGTCGTATAGTGGTCAATTAAGCTTACAGAAGCCTGTAGACCGTCCAGTAGAACCTTTCCATAAATAGATATCTTATTTCCTTCTATAAGAAATATTATCTCCAATATGATTATCTGGAAACCAAATCGTGGTAATTTGATCAGATAAATATCTTAATCAAATTAAGCATATTTCGTAATTAAATAATTAAAAACTAATCATTTAATTACAAAAATAATTCTTACAAGAAGTCCTTAATAATAGAAGCTTCTGTAGAATAGAATGTTCGTCCTTCTGTAGTACAGAGGGTCAGGCTCATCATCAAAGCCAAGAATGTTCGACCTTCTGTGGCACAGAGGTCTGGCTCATCATCAAAACCTTTTCCAACAATCTCCCCCTTTTTGATGATGACAAAACATTCATCGTTGAGGGAAATATGTTTGCAAGAACTCCCCCTAACTCCCCCTAAATAGATGAGAGTATGAGTCTTGCGTTTTTACAGTACCATAAGGTTCTGTGTAACAGAGCATAGAAGCTTCTGTTATGAAGAAGGTTGTACAGAGCACAAAGGCTTCTGTGATTAATACAGAGCGTGGAGCTTCTGTATATAGCCCGACAAAAATGATGGTATTTCATTTCTGCACTCCCAGCAATAGTGACTTTAAAAAGATCACGAATCGCATTCCCTGCAGAAGGTTGCGATTATGAGCTGTATCAGTCTCATAGGCTTCTATACCGTAGACGGTATAGCCTTCTACGACCCATTAAGTTATAGAGAAAATCAAGGATTTTTCTATAACCAATACAGAGCAAGGTACTCCCCCTCAACACAATTTTCTCCCCCTTTTTGTCACATCAAAAAGAAGATGAATGTAGGTTGATAAAGAAGAGTAAGTTTCTTGCAGAAGGTATGACATATCGTTCATAACCAACGTGCAGAAGGTAGTTTTAATTCTTGCAGAGGGTAGAACAGAAAGTTCAAAACCATTATGCAGAATATAGCGCAGAAGGTGTGACAGAAAGTTCAATACCATACTGCTCAAAGGAAATGTGTCCAACAAATTGGCACTTATTACAATCTAGAAGACCACAGAAATCAGTTTTTGGTCTAGCTAGAAATGCATAAAAGAAAAAGAAACAGCAACTAAGGAGATCACTCCTCAGACTCAGCAGAATCCTTTTCCAGAAGTTTGCGCAGAAGCTTGTCCTGGCGTTCCACTAAGCGAAACAGGTCAGTGACCATTCGCTGAAGGACGCGGATGTCTTCCCCAAGATTGAGGAGAGCAGTGTTATCCACAGGGACTTGAGCTTCAGTAGATGATGAAGGACGTCTCCGACCAGCAGGCTTAGCAGCAGAGGGTCGAGCAGAAGATGCTTCAGCATTCTTCTTGGCCTCTAGAAGCTTATCCTCATCATCACGCGCAGAATCCTGTGACTTCCCTTTCAGGGTCCAGGTAGAGCCCTTCCTCACATAATGCATGCTGGCTATAATTTGTTGTCCAAAAGTGCCAACTTTCCACTTTTCTTGAAAAGTAGAAGCATCAGTAGAGACACGAGCTAATTTCAGAAGGCCGGCGATTACCTGGCCATAAGGGAGAGCTTTCCCAGCCGTATTGCAGCATCTTTTCATGTGGGAGAACACCAGCAAACCAAGATTAAAGGGAATGCCCTTCAGGATATGAGCCATCAACGTCGCATCATTGGAGGTGATGGTGTCGATGCTCCCAGTTCTTGGCAGAAGGCAGAACAGAACCACGCGATGCAGAATGCGGGTTTTGAGATCCAACTTGGTGGACTCAAGGTACTTGGTCGCTTGGACCTTCTGTCCCAGAATGATGCTATAGGATTCTTCTTTTCCCATGTCCATCAGAGGATCATATTCCTCACAGCAGAACAATTGATTCACATCATGGGCAGAGAATACCAGTGTGACCCCTTCAATGACTGTCTTTACGAACTTGGCATGCGGGCCCTGTTCATGGAACGTGATGTTCGCATAGAACTCTCTCAAACGAGAGACAGGCAGCTCTGCATAGGTCTCACAGAAGGTTCTCAAACCAATTCTATCCAGCAGAGGGGCAATATCAAGTCCATTAGCCGCAAACCAGTTAAAATCGATCCGCTTAAAGGTGGCAATCTGCCTACCCGCAGCATCACATTTAGGCAGTTTATCATCGGCCAAAACAGTTTCAATCTCCTTCTTAGAGACAAGAGGATTTACCGGAAAGATATACGAATCCAGGTCCTCTGCGAAGGTGTCCTCAGGAACAAGTTTCTCTGGGGACTTGGTCTTTTTGGCAGCCATATCAATGATAGAGGTGCTGACCGTCTCGGGCTCTTTCCGTTTCAGCCTGGTCCTAGAGGAGACTCCTCCGGGTTTCATGGCATCATGGAGAAGCTTTTTGGTAGGAGTGGCCGCAGGCTTCTGCGAGACCTTCTGAATCTCAGAAGCTACTCCTTTCAGCTTGAGATCAGGAGAGACAGTGAAGACCGGAGTAGGAACTTCTGTGTCAGCCTCACCAGGCACATCTTCAGCAGGGGGGATCTCCACCTCCTCATCAGATGCGACAATCTCAGCAGTAGGGGCGACAGGGAGTGTATCACTTGTCGCAGTAGAACCTTTGACAGAGGCCTTAGGAACAGAGCACTCAGCCACAGAAGGCTCAGAGACAGAGGGTTCCACCGTCATGACGATCGGAGGTTCCTTCTGGGTTGTATCTTCCACGGGGACTTGGACTTTTGAGGGCCCTTCGTCTGTGGAGATGAGAGGCATGCCATCGAGAGTTTCAACGACAGCAATGGTCTGGTCCTTCGCAGGAGAGATGGATTTCTCCGGCGAGGAAGGGGGTGGAGTCCTGCTCGCAGATGATGCAGGCTTCTCCGATCCAGAGGCGCGAGCCTTCTTCCTTCCGGCCTTACCCTTTTTCCTCAGGGATTTCACTTTGGGTGCCATGGACACAGGGAAATCGAAGGTTTTGAGGTTAGGGCAAGAACAGGGAAGTTTCAGAGTTGAAGATGAAGTGTGAAGAAGGAGAGTCACGGTTAATGATTTTAACCTGCCTCCGAATGCCTTCTTTTTGGGAATAAAATATTCTCCCGCCCAAAATACTCATGATTTTGATTTTTCAGGATGAAAAACTGTCATTTCACGAATGACACGCATCAGAATATATGGGGAATATTTGTTTCCTTATTATAATAGGAAATCCAACGGTTGTGCAACGCAGAAGGTGGTTTCATAACCTTCTGTTGCAAGCTTCTTCAGTGTAGAAGAGCTCAATATTATGGATATTATATCCAAAATATATTATTAGGATTATTAATTTCCTAATAGAAACGATATTGATCAGAACAAATATTTTATTTGACTCTGATTATATCTAAATATTTATTGGATGATAATTGATATCTCCAGATGTAAACTTCCAATTAATTGGAAATTACCAAAGTTAGATTTAAGGTATACATATCGTTATACCTTCTATAAGATAGATGGTAAAATTCAAGCTTCTATTGTATAGAAGGCTAAAAATTCTACCTTCTATAGTGAAGAGTACAAGCATGTACCTTCTGTAGAGTAGAAACAGAAGATTATACCTTCTGTAATGAAGTGCACAAGTAAATGTACCTTCTATATGGCAGAGTGTAGATGATTCTACCTTCTATGATGAAGTGTACGAAAGTGTACCTTCTGTAGTAAGTTTTTGAAGTTCTTACTTAACTTATTGTCTTCTGAAAGACATTAAAGAGGATGGCAGATTCCTAATTCACTTCTGAAAAAGAAAAATTTTTCTTTGTCCAGAGGTTTAGTAAGGATATCAGCCAATTGGTGTTCAGTGTTAATGTATTCCACACTAACAGAACCCTGTTGAACATTATCTCTCAGAAAGTGATGTCTGAGTTCGATATGCTTCGATCGAGAGTGATACACTGGATTCTTAGCTAGGCTAATAGCACTAGTATTATCACATTTGATCGGAATTTTTGTAAATGAGAGACCGTAGTCCTCAAGTTGTTGTTTCATCCACAAGAGTTGCGCACAGCAGCTTGCTGCCACAATATATTCAGCTTCTGCAGTGGAGAGGGCAACAGAAGTCTGCTTCTTGGAAAACCATGAGATCAACATGTTTCCCATGAGCTGACAAGTACCACTTGTACTTTTTCTGTCTACCTTACTTCCTGCGAAGTCTGCATCAGAATATCCAATGAGATCAAAATTTGATTTCTTTGAATACCAGATGCCTAGGTTCACAGAACCCTGTAGATATCTAAAGATCCTCTTGACCGCAGTCATGTGAGATTCTTTAGGTGCTGATTGAAATCTAGCACAGAGGCACACACTAAATAGTATGTCAGGTCTAGAAGCTGTAAGGTACAGAAGAGAACCTATCATGCTTCTGTAGAGCTTACTATCCACTTCTTTACCGTTTTCGTCTTTGTCCAATTGAGTATTTGTACCCATTGGAGTAGACAAAGGTTTCGTGCCTTCTAGGCCGAATTTCTTCAGAAGCTGCTTAGTGTACTTTTCTTGATGTAAGAATGTACCTTCTGCAGATTGCTGAATTTGTAAGCCAAGGAAGAACGTAAGTTCTCCCATCATGCTCATCTCAAACTCACTTGTCATGAGCTTGGAGAATTCATCACAGAGCGTTTCATCAGTTGATCCAAAGATAATGTCATCGACATAGATCTGGACAACAATGAGATGATTGCTTCTGTGTTTGAGAAAGAGAGTAGTATCTACTCTTCCTCTATTGTAGCCCTTTTCGACAAGGAAGGAGCTAAGTTTCTCATACCATGCTCTAGGAGCCTGTTTAAGGCCATATAGAGCTTTGGAGAGTTTATAGACGTAGTCTCTGTGTTGCAGATCCTCGAAACCAGGAGGTTGACTTACGTAGACCTCTTCCTTGATTTCTCCATTGAGGAATGCACTTTTTACGTCCATTTGATACAACTTAAAGTTGTTAAAGCAAGCATAGGCTAATAACATTCGTATTGCCTCTAGACGAGCTACAGGAGCAAACGTCTCATCAAAGTCGATACCCTCTTGTTGAGAGTACCCTTTTGCAACAAGCCGAGCCTTGTTCCTCACAACAATGCCTGACTCATTTAGTTTGTTCCTGAAAACCCATTTAGTTCCAATGATGGAACGGTTACCAGGTTTAGGAACAAGTGACCACACTTTGCTCCGTTCAAATTGTTCAAGCTCCTCTTGCATAGCAAGTATCCAATCTGGATCGTTGAGAGCTTCATCAATATTCTCTGGCTCTTTCTGTGATAGAAAAGCCGAGTGTTCATAGAAGGCATTTACAGAACGTCTTGTCTGTATGCCTCTGTTAAGGTCTCCTATGACTTGGTCTATAGGATGCCGTCTTTGATAAAGAGCAGGTGCTCTAATATCGCTTTGTTGATTATTCTGAGAATGTTCTTCAGAATGATCATTTGTTTGTTCAAGATCATTTTTAGATTCATGAACAGAGGGTTCACCCTTCTCTTTCGTAGAGGGTGGAGATTCTACAGCATCTTCTGTAGGTTCTAGAGATATAATATCTCTTGTATTGATAGTAGGTAGGTCATTAATTTTTACATTAATAGACTCCTCTATAGAAGAAGTTCTTTTGTTTAGAACTCTGTAAGCTTTGCTAGACAGAGAGTATCCAAGAAAGATGCCCTCATCTGTCTTAGCTTCGAACTTTCCTAGATTGTCCTTAGAAGGTCTCAAGATGAAACATGGACTTCCAAAGGAGTGGAAATAGGAGATGTTCGGTTTTCTCCCCCTGTATAGTTGATAGGGAGTTTTCTCAAGTATGGGTCTAAGTAGAACCCTGTTTGATATGTAGCAGGCTGTATTAACAGCTTCTGCCCATAGGTTCTGTGGAGCAGAGCTCTCACATATCATGGTTCTAGCCATGTCTATTAGAGTTCTATTTTTCCGTTCTGCTACTCCATTCTGTTGAGGAGTATAAGGAGCAGAAAAATTGTGATCGATACCATGATCGTCACAGAAAGTAGCGAAGTCATGGTTTTCAAACTCAGTACCATGATCCGTTCTTATAGCTTTTACAGAAGAACCAGTTTCATTCTGTAATTTCTTAGCTAGCTTAATGAAAGTTTCAAAAGCATCGCTTTTGTGAGTTAGAAATTTAACCCACGTGTATCTAGAGTAGTCATCGACCACAACTAGACAGTACCTTCTACCGCCGACACTCTGAACTCTAGTAGGTCCGAATAGATCCATATGTAGAAGTTCAAGAGGTTGAGAAGTAGAGACTTCATTCTTAGATTTGAATGAAGACTTAGTTTGTTTTCCAAGAGAACATGCTTCACAGAAGCTGTCATGCTCGAAACGGATATTGGGTAATCCCTTAACCAAATCCTTTTTCACAAGCTTGGATAACAATTTGAAGTTGGAGTGTCCCAACCTTCTATGCCATAGTAGGCTTTCATCTTTGATTGTCAGAAGGCAGTTTTCTGTAGTACAGAAGCTATTCTGAGTCAAGGTATAGATGTTCCTCTTACGAGTCCCAATGAAGCGAACTTCATTGTTCAGGCTTCCGGAACACTTGTCTTGATCAAAAGTTATTTTATAACCTTTGTCACAAAGCTGGCTAATGCTCAGCAAATTATGTTTGAGTTCTGTAACCAACAGAACCTCATCGATGACCATGGAGTTAGAACTTCCAATGGTACCTTTGCCAATGACAGAGCCTTTGCTATTGTCACCGAATTTAACCGACCCTCCACATTGTAGAGTCAGTTGAGAGAATTTGGATGGGTCTCCGGTCATGTGCCTGGAGCATCCACTATCCAAATACCATTCACTTTCAACAGTTTCTGTTTGAAAGCAGGTATTAAGTTCATTTTGAGTTTCTGTGTGAGTTGTGAGGCACATTTGTGCTTCCTCATCATCAGAATCATCAAGTTCTGCCCAAGAAGCTATTGCTTTCTTGAACTTGTGTTTAGGAGAAGGTTTCTCCTTTTCTTTAAGTAAAGGACATTCTATACTGTAATGCCCTTTCTTTTTGCATTTATAACATGTGACCGATTTTGGGTCCATGTGATTTTGGCTTTTCTTATTAAAGCGCTTTTTGGAGGCGAACCGCAAAAGGCGTTTAGCTATCATTGCGAGTTCATCATCCGAATCAACTTCTGCTTCATCATCTGAACCTTCTGTAGGTTCTTCTGATGCTCTGAAAGCTACAGGTGCTCTCTTTATATCAGGTTGAGAGGATCTTTCCATCTCATACGAGATTAAGGAGCTCATCAACTGATCTAGTCGAAGAGTAGAGAGGTCTTTAGCTTCCTCTATAGCCGTTTTCTTGGCTTCCCAAGATTTGGGTAGAGTACGCAGAACCTTTCGAACTAGCTCAGAGTTTTGATAGGTTTTGCCCAAATGAGTTAGGGCATCAACTAGGAGGTTGAGTCTCTGGAACATTTGTTCTACAGATTCATCAGCCTTCATAGTAAAATTTTCATATTGGTGAATTAAGAAATTCACCTTAGTTTCTCTTATCTGGTCTGTCCCAATATACATGGTGACAAGTTTGTCCCAGATTTCCTTGCCCGAAGTGCAAGTTGAAACTTTGACGAATTCACTTTCTGACATAGCATTGAACATCAAATACTTTGCCGTTTTAGTGAGTCGTCTGATCTTAAGGTATTCCCGTGTAGGATGACCTTCTCGATCAAATTGTTGGTTCTCAGGTATAGAAGGTGGACCATCTTCTATATAAGACCATAAGTCTTCGTCAATAGCATCAACAAATGCGCTCATACGAATTTTCCAATAGGAAAAATTCTTACCATCGAAAATGGGAGGATTCCCAACATGTGGTTTAGGCACATTATAGTTTTCAGCCATGTGTTCGATTCGTATAGAGTATTATGCTTCTATAGAATAGAACGTTGACGAATAGAACCTCAACAAAGAAGCAAGCTTCTGTTGGGTAGAAGTCAGTCGTCAAGTTAACAAACAGGCCTCTGTTAAACAGAGCACGAGTGTCAATATGACAGAACTGAGAATTTACTTTCAGGTGGCAGTTGTTGAATTCTCGCAGAGCAGCAAGCTTCTGCAGAACAGAAACAAAATGCCAAATGTGATATTTACAGAAAGTATGCTTCTGTAGAATGTACCGTATGCTTCTACAAAGTAGAGCAACAAAACGTTTCTCACGGAACAAGGTGCTTCTGTGGAACAGAGGTTAAATTCTGATAGAGCGTAAGCTTCTACAGAATAGAACCAAGTAGATTTTCACAGAGCTTAAAGCTTCTGTGTAATAGTGGGTTGATTCTGATAGAGCGTAGGCTTCTACAGAATAGAAACAGTCACAGAGCTAAGAGCTTCTGTGGAGAAAAGTGTATAGCTGGTAAGAGCTTTTCAAGGATCTTACAACAAGCTGTTAAGCCTCTGTTGAACCCGCTCTGATACCAATTGTTACACTAAGAGGGGGGGTGAATTAGTGTTAATCTCCAAAATTGGATTTTAACCCTTTTTCGTTTTACCCCGCAGCGGAATGAAAAGCTTCTGTTAAACAGAGCCTGTAAGTTTCTGTAAGACAGAACGTTTGATTGTGTACGCAAATTTGTTTGATGGACACAAGGATTTTTATAGTGGTTCAGCAAATTGCTTACGTCCACTCTTCACCCAGATATTTGGATGGTTTCCACTCAAATGTATCTCAGTACAAGTTACACAAGTGATAGCAACTAAAAGCAGACCCGTAGGGTTCTGTATAATAGAGGCTTGAGTGGCAGAACACAGACCAGAAGGTTCTGTGCCGTAGAGGCTCGTTATGTAGTACAAACCCGAAGGTTCTGTACTATAGTAACTTAGGCTCAATACAGACCAGAAGGTTCTGTATCGTAGAGGGTAAGGCACAACACAGACCAGAGGGTTCTGTGTCGAAGAGAGTAGGCACAACACAGACCAGAGGGTTCTGTGTCGAAGAAGTTTAGGCACAACACAGACCAGAGGGTTCTGTGTCGAAGAAGCTTAGGCACAACACAGACCAGAGGGTTCTGTGTCGAAGAAGCTTAGGCACAACACAGAGGGTTCTGTGTCGAAGAAGGTAGGCACAACACAGAGGGTTCTGTGTCGAATATGTTAACCTTCTATAGCACAGATCAAGTGATTCTGTACTAGAGACGTCAACCTTCTATAGAACAGATCCAAGGATTCTGTATCACAGAAGGTATAGCACAGACCGTAAGGTTCTGTACCGAGTATGTCAATCCACAACAGAAGGTTCTGTATAGGAAAATGACTTAGTTGAGAAGCACAGATCTGAAAGATTCTGTACCAAGAGTAGTCGACCTTCTACTGAACAGACCGTGAGGTTCTGTAGCAAAAGTGACAAGGAAAATGTATGCACAGACCCGTAGGGTTCTGTACTACAGAGGGTTGTACAGACCGTAAGGTTCTGCACTAAAGTAGATTCAGACCTGAAGGTTCTGCTCTACAGAGGGTTATACAGATCCGAAGATTCTGCACAACAGAAGGTTGCACGCGTTAACGTGACTAACAAGGTAGCAAATGCGCAATCCCTCAAGGATAACGACTTCGTGGCGTACCCCACGCGAGTACGTAGCGAACCCTACGCAAGTAGACAACGTTCCCTTTGTCTTAGGGTGGACAACGTATCCTTTGTCCTAGGATGAACAGCGTGCCCTCTGTCCTAGGGTGACAGCCTTCCTCCTGTCCTGAGGTGACAGCCTTCCTCCTGTCCTGAGGTTGAACAGCGTTCCCTCTGTTCTGGGGTGACAGCCTTCCTCCTGTCCTGAGGTGACAACCTTCCTCTTGTCCTGAGGTGACAACGTTCCCCTTGTCCTGAGGTGACAACGTTCCCCTTGTCCTGAGGTACCTGCACACAGAGCTCTACACAACAGAAGCTGGTTAGTCCCTCACCTTCTGTGCTCCCGAGGTTCAGCCCTTCTCTCCGGCCCGCTGCACGTTGCCCACGTACACAACGCTTCCAACAACGTATCCTGCAGCTTCCAACCGAGTCCCTCGAGCCCCCGAGTCACTCTCCCAAAAGGCTTCACCAACGATGCAACTTCCGCCGGTAGTGCTCCTCGTGTGACTAACTCGAACGAATGAAAGAACTAAAGCAAGCTCAAGCACACGTCTCTCTGGACAGAATGGGATGGGAGAAAAGAATTGTCTGTATGATGTTTTAATGGGAGAGAGAGCATGGCCTTTTATACACAAAGCCTAAGAAGAAAATATAAATGGGAAACGATAAAAACGAAATCTGCAAAACAAGAAATTAAAAGTTAGTTTACAAAATAGATAAAATGATATACACGTGCATACATTCAGCAAGGAAGATAATCATATCAAAATAAAATAAGAATATGATAGTTTCCCTAAATAATGCAGCACAGAAGGTATCGCAGAAGGTTCTGCTCGATAACCTTCTACAAATGAAAATAATCGAAGATTTATTTCCATTAGGGTAATAATTTGTTCCATCCTGTTAAAGATACATAGGAGGACGTATCTAGACAGGTGGTAGTGATAGGTTTGCAAATAACGGTCGTATAGTGGTCAATTAAGCTTACAGAAGCCTGTAGACCGTCCAGTAGAACCTTTCCATAAATAGATATCTTATTTCCTTCTATAAGAAATATTATCTCCAATATGATTATCTGGAAACCAAATCGTGGTAATTTGATCAGATAAATATCTTAATCAAATTAAGCATATTTCGTAATTAAATAATTAAAAACTAATCATTTAATTACAAAAATAATTCTTACAAGAAGTCCTTAATAATAGAAGCTTCTGTAGAATAGAATGTTCGTCCTTCTGTAGTACAGAGGGTCAGGCTCATCATCAAAGCCAAGAATGTTTGACCTTCTGTGGCACAGAGGTCTGGCTCATCATCAAAACCTTTTCCAACAGGTACTCCACAATCAAAGATCATCTCCAACTGGGGAAAAAATAAAAAAAACAGCAGCATTTCTATTCTTTCATAATAAATGCAAAAGTGACGCTACCAGTTCTCGAGATAGAGAAACAGATGAAAAATAGAACGGAGAACAAAGCATGTTAATACCTCAAGATATACTTTCTTCTGTAGAAAGTCTTCGATACCTATCCGAGCAGCTGTGGCAAGTAGCTTAAGCGCTCTGCCTTCCTGCACATATACAAAGGAGGATGTTTTACAAAAAGACATTAACTCAACAATACATTTAAATTTGATCAGAACTCATCCGCCAAACTCAAACCAGCAATTCAGGAAAGGAGACGACTCATGTTCCAGTATTAGAAATCTACATAAAATCAAAAAGAGAACATTCTTAACTGTATTTCCTTTTCCCAAGCTAAATATAGATCAAACTGTCACCATGCTGGCCCAAAATTGTGTATTCATAGTTCCTGATTGGTAAGTAAAACAGAATAAACATTGGCAGCAGAAAACAAAATCTGAGTGTATAATCCACCAACTCTATTCATAGTTCCTTTGGAAGCTGTCTGGAAATTGTTCCAATGCAAAAGAAATTACGAGATTGTTGTCTGTCAAGTATTGGCCCTGTGATGCCCTTTTTAATGCATAGGCGGCTTCAAATATCCCTGACCAGTTCTTTGCCAGATGGTAGCCTCCACAATTCTCATAAAAAATTCAGCCAAAAGTAAAATATAAAACAAGAAAAGCAATCGAGGCATTCGAGAAAAAAAAATCAAGAAGTGTTTCTCCTAGTACTCGTGATATGGAATACACCGAGCTTACCTTCCCAATGAGGATAATTTTCTGTGAGTTCTTTTCCACAACAATCTCCACCTGTATAAAGTCCTTTGCAGAAGGCCTTGTTTTGTAGCTCACCACATTGACCTTGAATACAAGGATTAAACGCGTTTTAGTAAAATCTTAAACTCATACTGAAATAAAAAAATAGTAGACAGCACGTAATGTTTTGTTATTCTCCATGGTGCACCTGAGATGCGTACGGAACTTCATTGCGAAACTGCATAAATATCTTCTCTCTGACTCTCTCAGCTACAAAGAACCTTTCAGGGTGCTCACTGACAATACCCTGTGAAAGACAGGAGAAAACTAAATTACACAAAGGTTTCTTGTCAGAAGAATCTTGCTTCAGTGAAGCATTTGCAAATGCATAAGGAGTCCTATATATAAAACTGCAAGAAGTTTAACAATACCTCAATTATTATCTCCTCCGTCCATACACAACATCTCTCTTGTACTCGCATAGGAGCAACAGAGGATGGCTAAAACTATGATAGTGCATCAGTGGATAGTACTTGCCTTTGGGTAATAAGCTGGCCCTAAAGGAAGCTTGGATAATATCCAGTCTTTAACATCCTCGACTCCATGCCCAAATTTTGCACTCAACGGAATAACATCATCAACCTCCGTAAATTGCTCATACCACTGCCAGAATGAATCAAGGGAAAAAATACTATACCCAACCCCAAGAAAAAGGCACAGAAGAGAATAAGGAACACTACAGTTCTAGCATGCAGAGACAACGACAGCAATTAATAAAGTCCAATTGTATCCAAAATGCATGATTATATATAAATAAAGAAAACATCAGAAAAATAGAAAAAGCCATTTAAATTAACTTACTACTAAAGCTTTCATTAGAAAACCATCTGCTGTCAGGTAAAACGCACACAATTCTACAAACTCGAACACACTTTGTCAACAGAGAAAACATCCACTCAATAGGGGACCAGTGCATCACTCTGATGATGACTCCACCCAAAAGGAACTTACTAATGCAAGAATCCGATTTGTCGAGTTTATTCAGCACCACCCAATTCAGGAAAGTAAATGGAGTTTCATAGAAAGCAACCAACTTAACCTGGAGCTTCTTGGAAATTTCTCCAGGTTTGATCAAATCTTTCTTGTTCATTACTAGCAGCGTTGGCAACTTATTCTTGAGATCTCCAATTCCTTCCTCCAATACTTCATCGATCTTGACAGTTTGAGGAGAATAAAATCATTTTCTGTTAATCTCCGAATCAATAAATTATTCGGCATAAAGGTTCATACTTTCTGAAGAACTTTACATGCATCGACAAGTACAATGACGCAGTCAGCATTAATGGTAGCACTTCTGACATTCTTCATCATCATGGCATCCAATTTGTGCATTTTCTTCTCAATCACACCGGGCGTATCATATAGTATCATCTGCATCAACAGAGCCATGATATAAACTAAATTCATCGACAGAGCATAATGCAATGTGTCCAACAAATTAGCAACAATTCAGTGCATCAACTATTACCATGGTGATCAGGAATACAAGACCCCCTGCACATGATTAACTCAAGCATTGGTGCCTCCAGGAAGAAACAATAGTACCAAGCAAATGAAGAGATAAGTTCTTTGAGGAAAAATTCACAAGTTAAACAAGCAGCCTTTATAAAAAAGTTGTAGTGAAAATCATTAGTTCATCTGCAGCTTCAGCAAGCATAGTTTTTCCTGTCAATACTGGGACAAGCAACATAAAGCATCCAGTGTTCGAATTGGATCCCTCTTTCAAGGCAGCCAAGAGAGAAAAATATAGAAACGGTGTAAAAATGCACAGCAGTAAGTAATTTAAAATTTACCTGATACTCTGGCCCAGAACATATCCCAAGTATCCTATGCCTCGTGGTCTGCGGCTTATCTGTAACGATAGACAGCTTTTGGCCTACCATTTGATTTGCTAGTGTACTCTTTCCAACATTTGGCTTCCCAAGAACAGCAACATATCCTACCATTCAAAGGGGATTTAATGAAGGACTAATTTGATCCACATTTCTTCCAAATTTAAGTCTCTCAACTTAATCTAGAATAACTAATAAGATGCTTTAACAGGTTTGTCGGATCTCTAGATTGCTTGAGGACTTATTCCAATTATGATATAACAGGTAATCCCAGTGATTTCCAACAGAGGGAGCAGTAGTTACCACCAACGGATGAGCAGTAGACTCGCGTGAAATAAGATGAAATTGCCAATTCCAGTACCAATCAGAATTCAGTGATGGAACAACTTGTGAGAAAAATTCGGAAATAATTGGGAGCAATTATGGGCAATAAAATCGTTTTTTATTTATAGCCAGTTGATATGTTGCCGAGAAATGTAATGCCTATAATAGTAGACATTTGTCTGTAAACAAAGAATAACAAAAACTTTCTAGTCGATCCCTTCTTTTCTTTGATCTTTCTTTGATAACATGGTATCAGAGCGGTGACGATTCTGATCAAATCAAGAGTCGTCAATGGACGGTATGGAAGGAATGCCATCTACACCCACTGGGTCAGAAGTTCTCCAAGGCCAGAATGACCTTGTGGCTCAACTCCTCAATCTTCTGCGCAATGGCATACACAACACGACCGTGGGTCAAAGCCAGCAGAATTCAGAAACCGTAAACATCGGAATCAAGCTAAACGCCAGCAACTATCCTTTGTGGTCTCGGCTAATGCGAGTTGTAGTAGCTGGACGACAACGCCTCAGTCACCTTACGGGACAACCACCGGCACCTGCAAGGACGGAGGTAACATTTAACAACTGGGAAACCCAGGATCTCACTGTGTTTTCCTGGGTGATTCAAAATATTGAACCAAACCTGGTGAGTAATGTGGCTGCATATCCCACCACGAAAGCACTATGGGATGCCTTAGAGATGACGTATGGTAGCGGGGGAGACGCGTTTCAGACCTTCGAACTTCACACGAGGGCCAATCAGATCAAACAAGGAGAGATGACTCTCGAAAGGTATTTCGATGTCTTACTGGGTATTTGGCAGGAGATTGACAGACGCCATCCCAATCCAATGAGATGTCAAAATGATATCACCACATACAATCAAGAGAGACAGGAGACCAGATTGTTTCAATTTCTAGCCGGGTTAGACAACAAGCATGAGACTGTCAGGCGAGACATTCTCAAAGAAGAGCCCTTACATACCGTGGAGAAAGCGTATGCTCAGGTCAGGCGAGAAGCGGCCAGAAGTGGAATACTCAACCCCACAAATGTAGGTGATCCAAGTGGAATCGGCAGCGGACTGCTCAGCAAATCGAACCCTCAGATTAACATCACAGGGGAGGCATATGGAGCAAGGGGTCAAGGGGCACGATCCCGATCAGAATTCATTGGAAAAACGACGAAATCATCATCACGAGAGGACAAATCGAAGTTGTTCTGTACTCACTGTGGGATGAATCGACACACAAAGGAGCAATGTTTCAAACTCGTCGGTTATCCATAATGGTGGGAAGATGGGCATAAAAAGGGAGGTACCACTGGAAAAGGGAAGGTTTCCGTCGCTGCGGGCAATCTAATGGCCAGCGATGACAACGATGGCAACCCACAGGGAGGAGCAAAACAGATAACCGAACCCGATGGAAGGGACGAAACACGCACAGTAGCTGAAAAAAAGAACGACAGCCGAAATAAAGAAGGTATAGGGGTTGGGAATTTATCCTCAAACTCCTGTAATTCAAATTCAGAGTGGATTTTCGATTGTGGTGCAACTGACACAATGACTCATGACATTCGAGATTTTGTTATCCAGTCCACACCACAGAAGACTCGGGTCCAAAGTGCGAATGGGAGTTTCTCACCTGTGTTAAGTGCAGGAACTATCGAGATTACTCCGAGCCTTAGAGTGAAAAATTGTCTTTATGTTCCTTCTTTGTCATGCAAATTGCTGTCAATTAGTCATGTTACGAAGGAACTCAACTGTACCGTACTGATGTACTCGAATTGTTGTATTCTTCAGGATATTCAGACGAGCAAGATCATTGGGCGTGGCACTGAGCGAAATGGGCTCTACTATGTGGATGAAGTGGTTCATCAGGGAACTGCTCTACTGGCACATGGGACGGTGGATAGGCAGGTATGGTTGTGGCATCGTCGTCTGGGACATCCGTCGAATAGTTATCTAAACATTCTATTTCCCCACTTTAAATTCAGGGATTCTGATCCTTGTAAGACCTGCATTCTTGCAAAGAGTCATAGAATAAGTTTTTTCCCAAACAATGCCCGGGTAGGTTCAGCCTTTCAACTTATACATTCGGATGTGTGGGGTCCCGCACCAAATTCCCAAAATTGTCCATTTCGTTACTTTCTACTCTTTATTGATGACTTCTCCCGAATGACGTGGGTTTATTTTTTGAAGCATAAGTCTGAAGTTCCAGATAAATTCATACAGTTCTATCACCTTATCCAGACTCAGTACCAAACACAGATACGTATTCTCCGTTCAGATAATGGTGGAGAGTATGTCAATCATACCATGACCCAATTTCTTACCACAAATGGCCTCGTTCACCAGACCACATGTCCCAATTCGCCCCAACAAAATGGTGTGGCTGAACGGAAAAACAGATTTATTCTTGAGGTAACCCGAGCCATTATGCTTGAAGCTCATGTTCCTACCAATTATTGGCCTGAAGCAGTAGCCACAACCATTTACTTACTCAATCGTTTACCAACCAAAATCCTTAACCTTCAAACACCCATTGAGACCCTTTCATCGCAAGCCAACGTCCCACCACTCTTAACCCTCACTCCCCGTGTGTTCGGTTGCTCGGTATATGTCCATATTCCTAAGACTGATAGAACAAAATTGGATTCTTGTGCTGTCAAATGTGTTTTTATGGGTTATAGTCCTAATCAAAAGGGATACCGATGTTATGATCCACTCCATCACCGCATGTATACTACCCTGGATTGTACCTTTATTGAGACTGAATACTATTTTTTCACCCAGCTTAGTAGTCAGGGGGAGAGTAGTAACTCAGACATCCTAAGCTGGGTACATCCGCCTAGCCATATTATGTCTATTACTGTCCCAACAAGGCCAGATACCAGTTCTAACGAACCCGCTGATGTCACAGATCAAGAGCTCATTGAGCAAAGTGACCTGACTAATGGTCTTTCGTCTGAGCATCCTGAGGTAACTACTATCCCTAATATACTAGAGCATCATGGTTTATCTTCGGAGTCTACTAATGAGGCACACCAAGGAATGGAAGTTCAGGAGGACACAGGAAGACGCATCCTTCCTCCACGAAGCAACAGAGGAGTACCAGCGAAAAGATACTCGCCTGAACATCAAGGTCGTAAATCTCGGTACCCAGTAGATAATGGTGACAGGGGGAGTCTGTCTGACACGGCCAAAACATTCAAAGTAGCCATAGACACTGTGATGGTTCCAAAGAACGTGGAAGAAGCCAGGAGGAACAGAGAGTGGAACAAAGCAATGCAAGAAGAAATGAAGGCGCTAAAAAAAAATCAGACGTGGGATAAATGTGAGCTACCGTTTGGGAAGAAACCTGTCGGATGCAGATGGGTGTTCACAGTCAAACACCGGGCAGATGGCACGATAGAAAGATACAAGGCGAGGCTTGTGGCAAAGGGTTACACCCAAACTTACGGTATCGACTACTCAGAAACATTCTCCCCTGTGGCAAAAATTGATACAATCCGAGTTTTGTTCTCGATAGCAGCTAATCTAGACTGGCCGCTGCACCAATTTGATGTTAAAAACGCCTTTCTACACGGAGATCTCAAGGAAGAAGTATACATGATGGTGCCACCTGGCTTTGAAGAGGACTTTACAGGAAGAGAAGTTTGTCGATTAAAGAAGGCGTTATATGGGTTAAAGCAATCACCTCGAGCTTGGTTTGGACGGTTCACCATCACAATGAGAAGGTATGGGTACAAACAGAGTAATGCTGATCATACTCTATTTCTCAAGAGAAGGGGAGTGTTGATTACATGTTTAATTATCTATGTTGACGACATGATAATTACTGGAAATGATGAAGATGAAATTGAAGTGCTTCGGAGGAACTTGTTCAAAGAATTTGAAATGAAGGACTTAGGGAACCTGAAGTACTTTCTTGGAATTGAGGTAATGAGATCGAGAAAAGGTATATTCATTTCCCAACGGAAGTATATCCTAGATTTATTGGTTGAAACTGGTATGATTGATTGTAAGCCAGTTGAAACTCCGATGATGATAAATCATAGACTGCATATTGTGGAAAATGGGAAGCCAGCTGATCGAGAGAGGTATCAACGATTAGTGGGAAAACTAATTTATTTGTCCCACACGAGACCGGATATTGCATATGCAGTAGGAGTGGTAAGTCAATTTATGCATAGTCCGCAGGTAGATCATATGGAGGCAGTAATGAGAATTGTAAGATATCTCAAGGGGTCACCAGGACGAGGAATTGTGTTTCAGAAGAATGATCATTTGAAGATACAGGCATATACAGACGCTGACTGTGCAGGGAATCCACTGGACAGAAGATCTACCTCGGGGTATTTTGCCATGGTAGGAGGAAACCTTGTAACTTGGAGAAGTAAAAAACAAAAGATTGTTGCGTTGTCGAGTGCAGAAGCTGAATTTCGAGGGATGACCAAGGGATTAACTGAGATCCTATGGATTCGAAAACTCATGACAAATTTAGGTCTTCTAGTCAACGGGACATGCAGGCTAATGTGCGACAATAAGGCGGCAATCAGTATATCAAAAAATCCAGTACAACATGACAGGACAAAACATGTGGAAGTTGACAGGCACTTCATCAAGGAGAAACTAGAAGAAGGAATTGTAGAATTTCCATTTGTACGGTCAGAAGATCAATTGGCAGATATTCTCACAAAAGCAGTTAGGGAAAGAGTCTTTCAGGAAACTTTGATCAAGTTGGGTATTGGTGATCCCACTATCCAACTTGAGGGTGAGTGTGAGAAAAATTCGGAAATAATTGGGAGCAATTATGGGCAATAAAATCATTTTTTATTTATAGCCAGTTGATATGTTGCTAGATATAGAGAAATGTAATGCCTATAATAGTAGACAATTGTCTGTAAACAAAGGATAACAAAAACTTTCTAGTCGATCCCTTCTTTTCTTTGATCTTTCTTTGATAACACAACTAGCTTATCAACAACAACAACGTCACTACATAAAACCATATATGTCTACCCCGGAAAGTCATTGTCTAAATCACTATAACACCAGCTAATAACATGATGCTTTGGTTCATTGCCTACACCAAAGGCATGAAGTTCCCGAAACCATCAGAACAAACTGAAAATGTAGCCCCAAAAGCCGTTGTCGCGATAGTGGAGAGCTAAGAACTAACCGCTTCTGTGATTAGCATCAGATGAAGCATAATCAAGCTCCTCCAACTCGTAATCATCAAGCAACGCCATGTTCCTGTCCGGCTTCTCGCTCAACGACAGGAATGCGTCATCATCATCCGACGCGTACGACGTCGACTCCTCCTCCGCCTCACTCCCCTTCTCCATCTCAGATATCCAGAACCTGCGTGCCTCCTGCTTACGGAGGCCGACGTCGACCGCCGGCTCCTCTTGCTGCTGCAACCTCCTGCACAAGCATGGCCGAAGTCGGCCGGCTACCAACCGAGTGGCGAACCGCGTCGAGCGTAAGCGGGTGTTGAAGGATGCGGTTGGCCTAGTAAAGGAAGACGGCGTCGTAGGGATAGACAGCTCCATGCGGCAGCTAGTCGACCGTTGCGGCGACCTCCATTTCTGCTCTCGTCAGAGTCGTCGGAGGGAGAAGCGGGGAATAAACGGATAATGCGACTCAACCTCCGCTCAAGGAGTCTGTAGCGTTTAACTTCATCGAATGGGCGGGCTAAAACCAGACAAGTGGCTATCTTCTGGTCCGGCCCGGCCCAATAAATGAATTTGGAATGGCTTAGGCTCTGTTTGGTAACGGAAAACATGGACTAGTTTTCGTTATATTAATTTCTTTTTTAGTTTTGAGTGCTTTCTATTTTTTATTAGAGTTTAAAAATGCACTTAAAAAGGGTCTTTCTTACTTTCAGTTATGGGGGAAATCTCGTTTTGTGTTTCCAAAAACGGCCAAACTGACCTTAACATTTCACACAATGAATAAACAAATTTACCTCTGGACAGAGAGCTAATCAATTTATATGGACACTACCTTCTCATGAAGGTTCTCTAAATCCGGTATCACCAAAATTTAAAAGAAAGCCTATAACAGCGAATGCAAGTGCATCCGCTTAGCTGCCCCAACCAGGCAGCGTCGTGTGTTATTTTTTGTTGCCCACCTATGTATAGTGATGACTATCCCAGAATCAGCGGCTATCGAGCTGGATTACAATGAAAAGGAAAACCTCGGCCAATTGACATTTTCGAATCAATGAGTGCCTTTAGTTCGCTCGGATGCCTGGTCATGAGAGGCTGAAGACGATGATCCTCTCTCTGATTGCATGTATGACCATGCCAATGCGGAAGCACCGAGTGATGCTGCGACGGCGATTGAGCCCCAAATCCATTTCTGCCTCCCCTTTCTTTGTTGTCTCAGTCGCCTAGCTGCTTCTGTGGATACAAAAAATAATCAAGGTTCTAATTAGCTAAGTCCATGAAAGAACTATAACCACACATCTGCAACTACAACATGTGGCGTCAAAACAATTTGGATGGATGCAGGTTACCCAGCAGAGGTGTATCGACAATTGCAGTGAGCAGCTATCTCCAAAGCAAAAAAAAAAAGAGGACATGGTTAACAAATTTTTCCATTAACCTGCTAGAGTAAATTATTGGAATCCCTGCAGTGCAGGCACCATTCCTAACTTCAAAATGAATGAAATATGACGCTAAAACTGAAAGGCGCATTTGAAATGACAAAACGATGTTCTGCTGAAGTAACGAGAAAAAGGAAGTGTTCATATTTCCTAAGACATCCACTCCAAGTAAAAAAAAAAGCAGACAGAAATACAAAGCAAGCGGAAAATAACAGACTCACCAACAGCTTCTTGGTTCCTGTTAGACATCTCATGATTCACAGCCTCGTAGTAATGAAGCCTGTCTAATAAACGTGCCATCTCAAAGTTCTTAGCCTCAAGATGAGCTTCCATCACTAACTCTGCCTCAGCCTTAGCCAAGCCCCTCCCAATAGCTTCAGAAACAAACCGAACGAGATTAACTTGCTGACACAGCTCTTCAGCAGGACCTGCATCCAATTGCTCCGCCTCCATATCCAGATTGACCGGGAAAGTAATACCAGCTCGGGACAACTGCTCTCCGATCCTCTGCCAATTGCTTTGCACATGACTCAGGGTTTCTTCTGCATGCTTCCTCCTCTCCATCTCCATTAACAGACTCAGTCGAATTCCTCGCAGTTCCTCTTCGAAATCATTCAGAGAAGATTGAATCCCAGACTCGGAGGACAGTTCTACAGAAGGAAGAAATCGAGGAAATTATACAAAACATAGCAGAGACGGGTCAGGCAGTACAAAAATGTACTCTGCAAATGTCTAAAAAGATAGAAATTATCAAGATATCTCGCGTGCCAGAAGGTGCGTGCATAAATTTCAAAAAGAGAGCAATAAATTTGGCATTACACATGTCCCAAAGGAAAAATTACAAGTCGGACATGAAACGCGACTAAAAGAACAGCAATACCTTCTGGAGCATCAAAGAATTCCCCCCGGTTTCTATTGAACTTCGCGGAGCGTCCGGCAGAGCCATTGTCCTCCTCATCAGTGTTGCTGGTATAACTCGAGGACTCCTGGGGATCGAAAAAGCAATCTCCATCGCTTTCCTTTCCAGGGGTCACTGGAACATGGGCAGGAATGCCAACTTCCTGGCTAACACCATTACCCGAACTACTAGTTCCAACCTCATGAACGCCATCCCTCGAATCCCGAGCCCCGCTCCCCTCACCTCCGACGCTCGAGTCATCCACTTGCTCATCTTTGACCTCGTCAGAAACAGTAAACGTGACTGAAATATCATCCTTAGACGAAACTGCCTCCTTCCCTTCCCTCACATCCTCACTGCCATTTATTTCCTCGGCTCGCTTTCGAGCGGAGAGATCATCCGCGGACACAATCCTGGAGAGGCCGGGGCCGCGCCGCTTGTGATTAATGACGTAAGGGGAAGACGGGTAAGAGGAAGGGGAATTGGGAACAGGAGTCGCCTCGGGAGTGGCATAGAGCGACGGGGTCAGGTGAGGCCAGTGAATCTTCCTCTCGAAGACCGAAGCACTGCTCCTCCGCTCTAGCCTTGAGTTAGGGACGGGCTTACCAGGAGGCTTTGATATGGGAGGCACGGGCATCGTGGTATTACCAGAGGACGTATCGACGGAACGAGAAGCTCCAGGCTCCAACAGACTGTCCAGGGCAATGGCATTAAAGGTTGGCATGGCTCCCTATCAAAAATAAAAAATAAAAAGAAGCGCGTTTCAGCGCATACACACATCATCCCTACACCCAAAATATCTTAAAACAAGAAAACAACATGCTCATCACATCAGGCTATATATCTGAAGCTCTGTTTGTGCTCTCCTCTAATTTTCCCACCAAAAGAGAAAAAAGAAAAAAAGAGAAAGAATATCGTAATCTTTACGGACCAATCACGAACAACCTTCCAGCCTCCAAAACCTGAAATGGAAAAAGACAACCACAAATCGCTCGGAAACCGGAATCACCGCCTCGAAACAACAGTAAAAGACCCCGCGGGAAGGCGGGGGGAGGCGATCGAACCTGCGAGACGTGGCAGCGGCGGTGGGAGGCAGAACCCTAGATGGGGAGAGGGGGAAGGGGAAGGATCGTCGTCGTCGTCGAGGACATGTCGCGGGCGGGGGTGTCCTGTTTGGTTTGGCTTTTGAAATTGGGGAAGGGGAAGAGAATTGAACCTCAGACGCGGGCCATTTATATCTCTCCACGAGTAAATGTAATCATATTGTTATTGCTTTTTAACTAACTGAAGGCTCTGTTTAGTTCAATAAAGTAAATATTACCATCGGGTACGGGTATAATAACATTTACTAAGTTAATTATATATAGAGTAACAGTTATCCTGAGAAAAAAAAGCCATTGAATATTTCATGTACGTTGATTAGGAACCCAAAATGCTACGTTTAAAATTTTTGTTAACAATCAAGGAAAGCATTAATTAGGAGACCAAATTTTTTTGCTCAAACTTAACTATACAAGCTACGAACAATTTCATCTAGTCGATGTACATCCAGGAAGGCGACAACCAAATAGTAGAGGGCGCGAAACTCAAAAAGAACCACGTATTCGGCAACGCGAGCTGCATTGGCAAGTAACTCATTGAGATTTTTGTACGAATTTACAAAATACGAAAATTTTATAAAATACGGTTTTAGTTTCGATAATTCCTTAAATATTATCCGAAAGTCGTAGTTAGACACAAGGGAGGCCACCACTAGCAAATTTTTACCACTTAAGTAGCGTGAGTTTAGAGAAGCCTTACACTCGAGAATATTTTTTCAAGTCGCGATTTGAAATACATTGGCGTAGGCAAATTCTTTGTAAAATGAATGTCGCGATTTGAAATAGCAACTTAGAAGCGATATTTAAGGAATTTTTAAAATTAGAACCGTATTTCTCAAATCTTTTTACGAACTGGTCCATACAAACCTCACTTCCTCGAAGCTAATATTTTAAATGGGATCCTGCTCATGTCTAGGTCGTACTCACATCTCAAAGCCACAATCAATCTCAAGCATAGTGACGGCGTCTTATCCATTATGCTACCATTGTCTAGGTAAATCCAGACATTGATTTAATCTTGTTGGTGCTTTAATTATGATTAAGAAGGGTGAATTAGTCTTTTTTTTTTCCAAAAAAACATTTCGGTCAAATAACATAATTCTCATAATGAAAGAATTAACTTTTGTAGCACACGGATGCTTGCAACTGAGGCAGGATGCAAAATGGTATTGTCTAACTAAGTTAAGATCAACCAAAGGTATATAGAAAGTTATAGTTTGTAACCTTATGTGTGGTTCGAATTTATCTATTTTTTTATTTAATTCAAACACAAATATTTTAATAATAAAAGCAAATAAGGTGGTTTTTGCTACGTCCACTCTGAGGATAGTTTTCACTAATAACAGCAAATAGTAATTTATATCAACTAGATTTGAAAACCTTATGTGATTAAATAAAACAAAGTGATTTCAACCAAAGATAATATCTGGAATAGCAAGCAAAGGGATCCTACAACCTTCTGTACCTCGGCGGTGGTTTACCTTTCTTATGAATTTCTTAGTGGCAATGTCCACCATTTATCTAGATGTTATCAGATTAGTTATTCACTCTAAGATTACCTACAAATAAAAAAGATAAAAAAAAGAAAATATAGAAGGTTGTTATTTCGAACAACATTATATGTCGACTCATTAGCCAACAACATGCTTTTTAGGTTCTATTACACGCAGCTCTAAGTTATGAATAGCGTTCCGGCCAAGCCCCTTATATTCACAGCCACCGACCCCTACGGATGGCTTTACCAACACACACCTTTTGTAGTCAACACAAATATCACCTTCTTATAACAATGTTCATCAAGAAATATGCTGAACTTACTCGAACACTCGCCGTGATTGAACCAACTTCCTATGAGAAGGTTCACCTAAAAGCACTTCAGGGAAGAACGCTTGCCTAGAGAATTTTCACCACAGTCATTTCACTTGCAAAATCACTCGCTTGGATCCACGACCGATTTCCTATGAGGATGCTCGTCTAAAAGATTTTCATGTCCGGTACACTCAGAATACACGTTAAACAATCACAATAACGCTGATTAATTGCGCCAAGAATTACTCTTTTTTTTTCAATTTTGTCTTATTTTTGTTTTACAATATATAGGTACTCTGACTTTCTATCTTAAAGAAACGTAATTTCCTTAATTTAATTTTCGATCATGGTGCATGCATCTATTAGGAATGATTCTAAGATTTGATACCTCAGCTCAGATTACTTCGTGCTATGTAACTATTTTTGTCAGAATATATTTAAAATTTATTCTCTTATTTTACAAAATATTTTTGTAGTTATTTTGGAACAAAGATGGAATTCCCAGATAAGGTGGATTTGATTAATATAAGCATTCATTTTTAGGTTTGTAGTCCCATCATCCATATTCGTGACTGCGCTCTCGGTTGCCACTTGCCGTAAACAAAAACGGTTATTTCGCCCTCACAAAACTAATCAACAAAACCAGATTCCTGGCGGCCTACTTAAAAGGATAAGTGGCTTTAATTAAAAAAGTTGTTGGTCGATGAAGAGAACGACCGACTTTAATAGACTTTGGGTTAATAGAAAGGGCTATCTCCGGACAGTTAGCATTTCTTAATTGGCCAGATAGGCATTTCAACTTTACACGCAAGCCGGAAAGAAACTGGAACTTGACTAGTTCTTACTTGCTGCATGATCACCCGGAACCATAACACGTTACCGGATTGCTCGAGTTGGCGTCCCATACGCCCCCTTCATTAACGTACACGAGGTACCTCATCAGTTCCGGCCACACGGCGGTCTTCTTCTTTCTACACCCATCAAACAGCCAGAACAGCGGGTCGCTCTTGCTGGCCTTCTTTGCGAGCTTCGCCGGGAGGGCACTCCCAGACACCACGAGCTCCTCCACCTCCAGGGAGAATTTGACGAGGATAGGCCCAGAGCCTGCGTGTCTGGCAATGCCGTGGGCTTTGGGGGCTGTTGCTCGAGGAGGGCAATGGCGGGCTCCTCGCCATGCTTCTCTTGCCTCTGATGGCCCCTCTAAACATGGTTACGATCAGCAAAGGAGATACAAAATTGATGGGAAATGATTAAGTCTTGGCCTGCACACACAAAGTGTTATTATATCCTGCAGAGACCTGGGGATAACAATAATAATAGTAATAACGACAATAATCGAGTAAAGGGTCAGATTAGTAAGGCAACAAGAATGTGGCTAGTTTTGAAGGCCTCTTCTCCTTCACTTTCTCTATCAAGTCTTTACAAGGGATCAAAACAAGAAAAACCATTTCCTGTCTTTTGTGCTGAGCCCTGCCGTCGCCAGACCCGAACTAACTAATTGTGTCATGTCAGCACGGCTAGTCACGTCATGGAGGTATCGCTGATAGATATTCCCTCATAAAAGAATTAGAATGAATTCATAGGAGACGGCCAAACATACACCAAGAACACCTTCAAGGCAGAGAACACTCAACACGGGCGATGGCGCAGAAATTCTGACTGGCATAACTAGGGATAAAAGATGTCTTTCAAAAAGAGATCTCCATATAAATGAGCATGTAGCTCGCAGTACCGCAACAAAGCCAGTCACAAATTTTTCAAGTACTGAACACTTGCGCTGGAACACCATGCTGCAAGAAGGCAGCCTTTATGTAGTAGCAACTTCATCATATCTACATGCATATTCTTGTAGGCTGTTTGTTTCACTACTGCCTCAAGCTTTCAACTATGTAGGATGCATAGAGATCCCTGCAAATTAGGTTCTTATAAGAGTTCAGAAAGGGAAGCATTCCCTTGTAACGTAGCTAGAAGAGAGCAGAGTGCCACTCACATGGAGTACTTGATGGCATCAATGGCAGCCTCAGCAGGAAGGAAGTCTTCCACATTGACAATCTTGTTCTCGTTCTTCTTGTCTGGCCATTCAGTTTGAGTAAAGGAAGCAAAATTACTGAAATCAACAGAAAGGGATAATTTGTGATGCTAATGTATAGAAGAGGGAGTCCGTGCATAACGCCTCATGCAAGCAAAGTCTTCTAGAGAAACATCAACACAAGTTTGGAATCTCTTCTCAGCATTCCTACCTTCCCACTGGGGTTCTACAATGAAGAGATATTTTTTTAAGAAAATTTTCACGAACAGGAGAATAGACATCCAAAAAGTCTTCTTAACTGTACTAAAACCAGGTTGAATTGGTCTATAATGAGAAGACTTTTACCCTAGTAAACTTGTTGAACTCAAATTAGCAATGCCAAGGATACAGTCCTCAAAGAAGCGTCGGATTTCAGCAAGGCGATGAGGAGGAAGATCTTTGATATCTTGGTAATGGCGTAGCTCAGGGTCATCAGCACACACAGCAATAATTTTGTCATCTTTCTCACCCTGTGATTATGTAAGTGGGTTCATTATGCATGAGGATGTGTTAATATGCATTGGAATTGTGTTAGCTGAACCGTTACCTGATCAATCATGGGCATTAGACCGATTGCACGAGCACGGAGAAATGAACCCGGTAGGACAGGCTCCTGGAAGAAAAAAGCGAGGTGACAGCAAATATATAAGCACACAGCAGTCTGAAAATGGAAGCAACTCTATTTTCAATGAATGACCTTTGTTGTTCATGAGCATTAGCAATGGAAATACCTGCATCAGTACCAATACATCCATAGGGTCACTGTCCTCACAAATAGTGCGGGGAATAAATCCATAGTTGTGAGGATAAACAACAGATGAGTACAGCACACGATCCACCTATTAGTTGGAGCCAGAACTGAGTCATTTGGTTCCTTTCCTCTTTCAAAAATATGTAAAAATAAATGACTCGTATCACATAGGAAGATAGGAAAATGAAACGAGTGGGACAAGCTTAACAAATCCCCTCTTTTTTCTTTTTATAAGGACAAATCCCCTCAGTAACTCTTCCGAGGGAAAAGGTAAAAAGGATCTAACGGATGAAATCATATGCATGTGTGACCTAAAATCAATCTTCCAGAGAAGTTCGAATTATGAGGTCGTCCAAAATAAATAGAAACCCACCTTTATAAGACCACTTGTCTTGTCCAGCTCATACTTCACCTTGCTACCTTTGCTAATCTCGACAACCTGGGGAAAGGAGTTCCCTTACCTCAATGATATCAGAAGAAGCATTGCAAGGGTAAACCCATGGGACTAAAGAAAAACGTAGGATAGACAAGAGGATAAATAATCTATGAAACATAAGCAAAAGAATGAAGCTGTCCATTCCTCCGATTACCACTCAAACATCGTGAATCTATTGCTTGTTATTTGGAGAACACACTTACACAGTTGAAAACAGCAGGAGCACCTGGACCTGCAATGGGCAACCGAAATAGGAAAGAGAGATCTACTGCCTCAATAATCAAATACAGATTAAACAAATTAAGGAGCGCACGTTGTAGCAACACCAAGCAAGAGTGTTACCGATCTCCAAGTCATGCCAAGGATGAGCAGCCACCGACCGATGTGACATCGACGACAAAATCCTCTCATTGAGCGACACAGCATGAAATACCGAGTTTTTCCAGCTGCCTCCTCCCCCAGCATTATTAGCCATAGCTAATTCTATTGGCAATTAAGCCAGAATCAGTCGGCTAAAACAGACTAAAAGAGTAACATCAAACTCCTCGGACATGTCAAACATATTTCAGATGAAAAAAAGGAGAACGAACTTACACGGACAATAACCGCTAAAGCATTTCATGGCATCACTATGGATGAACCAACAACTGATTTTCCATAGTCGATAAAAAAACTAAAAGAAATGGGATCTGGCGCAGGCATAATCTGATCAAACACGCAATCGTCATCTAAACAATCACTAGAAGCTCAAAGAACATCTCAAATATGACACAGAGCCTATATCTCGTGAGCCAAGGCCGAAATCAACGGAAAAACTCAACAGGGACCGCGCATGCAAAATTAAAAGAGAAACAATTAATCGAGAACCGATAGTCACTGCAGCAGATCAACGTCAACTCACTTCGATATCATAAGATGAAACAGAAAAGGCTAGCGACGGAAAGCTTAAACACAGCTCGCACGCAGCTCGTAATACTCCCAGCCAAAGCAAGCAGACGGTTCCGGAAAAGAGAAAGAAGTAGATGAAGAAGAAACACTCACATGGAAATGGAATCGATGAGAGGGAATTTGCAATGTGTGCGAGACAGAGCGCTCTGCTTTTTGTGTATTCTGTTACGGAAAGGGGGGGAAGGAAGAAGCGTGGAGGAAAGAATGGAACGTTCACCTTTTTCCTGTTTGCGAGGGGGAAGTGTCGTCGACATTTTTTCTACGGCGCGTAAACGGGAGACGAGAACCCTTGGATAGGAAAATCCGTTTTGATCGGACGGTGAAGAGAGGTTGGGGGAAAAGACAAGCGTTCGGATGGTAAGAGGGTACTTTAAACGAGTAGCTGTGGACGAATAGCACGACGACACGTGGAATCCGTGTATTTTACGCGACTGGTTAAAGCCT
Organism: Melastoma candidum; assembly: GCA_023653495.1. Classification (NCBI taxonomy): domain Eukaryota; kingdom Viridiplantae; phylum Streptophyta; class Magnoliopsida; order Myrtales; family Melastomataceae; genus Melastoma; species Melastoma candidum. Next base: position 11,769,275 of record CM042881.1, on the reverse strand, counting down.
TCGGAATTTTCCACCGGTCGAATCGAACAAATTATCCCCGTAAAAATTGTGTTAAGCATCTGTTCTTTTCATTTAATTTTACAAAACCAAAAAAGAATTCCAAGTATATAGATCAGATCGGTCCCCCGGACATGGTAGTCGGCAACCATTCGAGCAAGGCCTTGTTGACGAGCTCCGGGACTTCGTCATGGGGACAGTGACCGGCCTGAAAGCTTACCAGCGACGTCCTCGGGTAGAATTCCTTGATCCTTACAGCCTTAGTCGGGCCAACCCATGGGTCCAGGTCGCCCCAGAGCAATAGCAGCGGACACGACAGCTTGCTTAACACACTGTCCAGGGTGTAACGGCTCTGGTTCATCATAAACCGCGTCATCAGTCTGCAAAAAGACAATGTGGTCGAGACTTTACTAATGGGAAACAGCTGCCAACCAAAGGCAAGATTCTGCATAGCGAGGGTACCTGTAGTAAACTTCTCCGGCATTTGGATCGGCTGCTGGCATCGTGATAGATTCGACCAGGTAATCATCCACGTTCAAGGGATTTATGTAGACCTGCGCAAGTAAAGACAATCTGCTGTTATCCTTGAGATGTGGTAATCTCCCATGCGAAACCTCCAGAATCGTGACTAATATAAACAAACAGGTGTGATGTGCAGTATTTCACATAGCCAAGACAAGACACGCACGCTCTTTAGGACGGATTCTACGCGAGCCGGTTGCTTTGCTTGCCAGAACAAGAACCCAAGGATGACTCGCTGGAAGATCTCCTTCAGTGGCTTCAGAATAACCTTCTGCAGACCAGTTTCTTCTGAATCACGGGGCTTAGCATTAGCATCTCCAAACTGGCCAGCAGAATTGAGCAACACCACTCCAGATACTTTCTCCGGCAAACCGGCTGCTGATACCAAAGCGGCAAACCCTCCGAGGCTACAAACACGGCCTTAAATTATTAAATAATTAGGTGAAACGAAATAAGGCCAGAGCTCTGGTATTCCTCAAACAAGGATGAAAGTCGAAGAAAATCATGAAAGTCTACCAAAGCTGCAATTTTGTTAACGTCCAGCTACATTCAAGCAAGCACAATTCCATTTGGTTACAGAATTCGTAAGAGGTCAAGCCGACATTGGATTAGAACACTGGGGTTTCCAATCGAACTATTCAGAGTGATTTAAGTTGTAAGTAGATACGAGGAAAAACTAGTATAGAGCTAAGTTCGCACCTGTTGCCCACCAGAACGGCGGGATCCCTGACAACCTCCTTCAAGAAGTCAATTATTTGATCCCTCCATATCATTGCATCATATTCAATGAGCGCTTTCTCGCTCCAGCCAAACCCCAGGAGATCAACGGCGTAAACCTTGTAACTTTTAGCCAGTTCAGGAATATTATACCTAAAGGCAACAAAAAAGCATTAGCATTAACGAATGCATGCCTAATTCTAGCACATTCAATACCAGAAAAAATGAGAAGCCAAGGCTATTAAAGGAACTACATCAACAGGATTGACTTCCATCCGTCGTTGCATCAAAATAGAGAAGCCTTCCTCCTTGTCCTTCCACCTATTCACTTAAAACAAAGGCGTCCTCCTAGCTTTGAATTTAGGAACCACCGGGCTCGAGTAATAACTTCTACGACTTGGCCAATAACTTTCAACTATTTCTCAGCTAGTGAACAACTACTACCGAGCATGCAACTTGGATACTCGGTTACTGGTGTAGGAAGCATCACATTGAGGTAATAAAAAGCAGAGACCTCCAATGAAATGCAGAGGCGCCAAATCCGTGAATCAGAACCACCGGAGGACCTTCGCCCTCCACCACATAATGAATCCGATGACCTCTCCAACTCCAATAGTTGTAACCCTCAGGCTTGAAAGGCAACCTCTCCGCTCCTGCATCAAAAGGAAAAGATTAAAAAAAATCCCGCCTTTTTCAATCAGAAGACCACACGAACCCAACCTAATCACTAGAAATGGCATTAAAAGAGTAGAAACCTTTGACGGGATCCGCCAAGACAGAAGAACCAGCCACTGCGAGTCCCCTTAGGGTCAATCCTCTCCTACCCACTTGGGACATCCCCTCGCCGCCTTCTCCAATCAACAAAAATGGGAACAACTAGTCAGGGCTAGCCTCGGATTTAGGACCTCTAATAGACGATGAAAAAGGGGAAAAAAAGCTTCACTTTGGTCGTGGGATCCAGGCTGCGCTTGCAAGAACAACCCGCGGGGACGCCTACGGGACAGGAAACTAACTCCGGTTGTGGTGGGCAGCGACGGCGCCACCGAAGCGGACATTGCTGCATGCAATCGCAGGTTGTCGTCGTTAAGGATATCTCAGGAGAATGGGATTCCCGGGGATTTGAGTGGTCTCCGTAGTCTTGCCCGAGTTGTGGCACAGTTCTAGCCACGGACAACATGGCTGTCCGACTAACACGAATTACGAAAATGGTCGGGTCCACGTGACCTTGATAAATTTGGCCTGAATTTTTAGTCGAAATTATAAAATATATTTTAAATTTTTTTTGATTTATTTTATTCTTTGAAAAAAAATCTCCGTATATTCTGACATTCGTTATTTTCATTTCTCCGTTAGACCATACCGTTAACAAAATTCGATGGGGAGCTTACGGGGAGTTTAACATTTTTAGAAACCAATTTCCCCCTAACATTTTTATATTATTACTTATTATATAATATATAATATTATTATGAAGACTCCGGCGCCTTAAGTTGTAAGGATCGAGCTCACTTAAAATCGAATTCAAACCACAAACCATAATACTCATAATATTTGACGACATTAACTCAAATTTACTTGCATATCAAATGATAACTTTTAATACATTTTACAACACTCCAACACCCTGTTTACATGTCTATAGAGAACATACAACAAAATCCAACAACAGAGATGGTAAATATATAAAAAAAAAGCACAACACACGATCGATCGTATGTCTATAAAGCAATTGGCTTTCACCGTCTCTATTCTAGTTTCTACCTTAATCAGTTATATTTCAGGCTTTGTTCTCTTCGCTTCTATTGCCAGCCAAGTCTTCCTTTCTCGATGATAAAGTCCACCGTCAAATTTCAACCACAAGAAAAATCTACAACCTCGTAAACTTTGTAGACATTGAAATTTTATCGATGTCGAAATAATGTCATTTGGCCCAAACCATATATTATATTGGCTGAATATGATTGATTGTCTTTATATTATAAGACATCACGATGTGAAATACTTTGCACTTATATCTTAGTGCAAATATAATACACGGGCCTGATATCATAAAAAAGTTCAAGCCCAACCCATTTATTCTTGGGTTTTAAAATTATGACTCAGCCCATATGCTAGCCCAATTATGCCTAACCCAATTATAAAATGATCTGGGCTTAGCCCATATATCGACCCATTCAAACTTCGGTCCAATCCAAATGTTGGCCCAATATGGCCTTTAAGCCCATGACTCTTTGTCCCACATCGGAAAGAGAGGGCACCCAAGGTTCTTTCAACTCCTATATAAAGGGAGTCTCACCCCCCTCATGAACACACCAAAAATTCTCTCTTCTCTCTTATTCTCTTAAGACCCATTGGGTTATAAAGAGATTCTAGTTATTTTTGAAGACCCATCAGTGGGTGCGGCGGCGAAGGCCCTTCTAGCGGGTATATCTTCGAAGGCCCCTCTTGCGGGTTTATCTCCGAAGGCCCCTCTAGCGGGTATATCTCCGAAGGCCCTCTTGCGGGTTTATTTCCGAAGGCCCCTCTTGCGGGTTTATCTCCGAAGGCTCCTCTGCAGGCCTCGACGACTTCAAGAGTGAGGAGCTCCTTCGATAGCGAAGTTCTCGAGCATCTTTCCCTCACCCGATCGACGCAGTGCTGCCAAGATCAAGGTTCAAGATCAAGTCTGAAGATCGAGATCAAGCCTGAAGATCAAGTTCAAGCATTCAAGATCAAGATCAAGCTTCAGCAGCCTGGTGTTCTTCGCCCATCCTCTGAAGACTCTCTAGATCAAGCTTCTACAACAGCCCTGGTGTTCTTCGCCCATCCTCAGAAGACTCCAGATCAAGCGTCACTCCTGAAGACTCCATATCAAGCTTCCACAACAGCCCTGGTGCTCTTCGCCCATCCTCAGAAGACTCGCCAGATCAAGCTTCTATAGCCCTGGTGATCTTCGCCGCTTCTGAAGACTCGTCGGATCAAGCTCTGCAGCTCCAGTGTCTTCATCAACATATCTCCCTAAAGCTCTGGCAGATATTTGCCAGAGCTTCAGCCCATCCATATTTCGGATATCTTACGAGTATAGAATCAGAGGACTCACGTGCTTTGTCCGTGACTAGAGATTGAACCCGCTATATTTTTCAATACGACAATTTGTACGTTGCTTTCGGTTTATATATAAACCGTGAGATTTTTTACGTCGACAAATTTCTGGCACGCCCAGTGGGAGCATCTCTACCTCTCATCTCTTTACATCTAAGTATCCAGATGGCTTCAAAGATGATCATGCTGAAGAACTCCGCCAATGCTGTGAATAATCAGCTAGTTGGTTTCCCGTCTCACTCGTCTGGAGGCTCTTCATCGCCTGGTTCCAGAAACTTTACCAAGACCAGACCGGTTGCTGATATATATAAGGAGACCGAAGAGATTCTAAGATCCATCTCTCCAAAGTCATCTCCATCATATAAGGTGGTTACTGAAAGAAGCCTTCTCAACAAGAGTTCCATATCACCTTCATTTGGGTAATTTCTGCAATAGCTCATCAAGTGTCTCTCCTCTTGAGGATTCTTCATCAGACTGCACTCCGAAATGGAGCTTTGCTGAATTAAGGGCCAAAACGCGCAAGCAAATGGAGGAGATAGAAGACATTCTTCGATCTATTCCATCCTGCAAGGAGATTGCCGAAAAGACGCCACCGAACAAGAGCAATATGTCGCCAATTCCTCTGCCAAGCTTTCATGATAGTTCATTGGAGGACTCCTCACCAAATCAGTCTCAAAGCGTCAGCGAGGTTGATCTAACTGAAAAGTTAGATGAAATTATGCCAGTTATGATGGCTGATACCCCATCATTGGAAGACCAAGTTGCATCTCTTGCCAAAGCAGTTGAAGCGATGACGAAATCCATGAGGGATAGGGATCAACAACTTGAGTATGTCATAAGCAGGCTCGAGAATAAAGAGTCTGGAAGAACATCTAATGAGGGAGGTTCTCATGTACACAAGGATAAAGGCAAAAATGTGCTGAACGTGGATATTCACCGAAGCCTGTATCTATTTCTGTTGATGCTCCAGTCTCAACTAGAGCAATGAAAGAGCTAATACAAGAGGCTCTGAAGGATGAACTTGAGGGAAAGTATGCGACACCTTTGGCATACAATAAGCCGTACAGCCAAAGAATCGAAAACTTGAGCATGCCAATGGGTTATCAGCCCCCATACTTCCAACAATTTGATGGGAAGGGGAATCCAAGGCAGCATGTGGCTCATTTTGTCGAGACTTGCAACAATGCTGGTATAGATGGAGACTTGATGGTCAAACAGTTCGTCCGCTCCTTGAGGACCTAAGTCTAAACTGTAGGGATCGCTTATCGGAGGCGACGTCAATAGATATGTGTATTCAAGGAATGCTTTGGAGGATTCGCTATATCCTACAAGGGATCAAACCTCGGTCTTTTGAGGAATTAGCTACAAGAGCACATGATATGGAGTTGAGCTTTGTAAGAGTTGGTGTGGGAGATCTTCCGGTACCCGAGCCATCCAAAGGAACAGGAAGACCAGTTAATAGAACTGGGGGCAAGCCTGCCTTCAAGGATAGCAAGAAACAAGTGATGGCCACCGATGTTGTTCCTGTCAAGGTCCCGAATGCGAAGGAAAAGGACAATCAAGCACTTCAACCCATGCTCCAGCAACTCCTCAGACAGAGAAGAGGCGACCGACTCTGGAGGTAAGGCAGAATAAGCAATATCCTTTCCCAGATTCAGATGTTGCGGATATATTTGACTTTTTTTTGTCTGTTAAAATGATTGAACTCCCTCTGTCGAAACGCCCACAACAAGCGAGTCGAGCGGGAGATCCAAACTTTTGCAAGTATCACCGTGTTCTGGGTCATCCTATTGAGAAGTGTTTTGTCTTCAAAGAGAAGGTTATGGAACTTGCCCGAGATAACAAGATTGCCTTAGGGTCGATGGTTTCCTCGAAGCTGGTGGACGTAGCAAGTTCGAACGCATCCAATATTATCTTCGGGTCGTTTAACTCTAATGAGATGGCTGCTTTCCTTTGTTCGAAAGTGGAACTGGATGATAGTCAGGACGTTAAGATGTCAAGCTGTGCAATTGGCCATGAGGCGATTCATGATGAGGAAGGTTGGACTTTGGTAACATGTAGAAGGAACCGAAGAAAGACTTTGAAGCCTCAAGAGAAGAAACCTCCTATTCGAGCAAGAGTTTTTAAAAAAGGAAATATGAAGGCAAACTTCAGGGAGGTTGTAGATAAGCGAAAGCCTGATGTTGAAGTAACCTTGAAGAAGCCATCTCCAATCATCGTGTGGGATTTCTTCCCTAAAAAATTTCAAAGGCTTGCAACTTTGTCCAAAAGTTATCACCATATTGACATGGAAAAGGAGCAGTCCAATCTAAAGGTTGGCTTCCCGGAAAGTTCTACAACAATGTCAGTGGAAAAGGTGAAGGAGAATTGTCCGATTATCACGTTTTCTGATGAAGATCTTCTCGTGGGCCACAAGTCACACAATCGACCATTATTTGTGTCTGGATATACATGTGGCACAAAGGTTAATCGCATCCTGATTGACCCAGGTTCGGCAGTCAATATCATTTCATCAAAAACTGTGAAGGATATTGGCTTGGGAGTGGATGTTCTCTTAAGTAGTCGGCTGATAATTCTGGGATTTAACCAAGGCGGAGAACGAGCCATAGGAAAAATTTGCCTTTCTCTCACAATAGGTGACATGGAATCTTGCACGACATTCTATATTATCAATTCAAGGACGACCTATAATATGTTACTAGGTCGACCATGGATGCACGAATATGGAGTTGTCGCGTCAACACTTCATCAATGCTTCAAGTTTATTAAGGACGGAGTATCGTGTACAGTATGGGCGGATGCTAAGCCCTTCACAGAGGAGGAGTCATACTTTGCTGACGCCAAGTTTTACTTGAACAAGAGTGTACATGTGGAGGCGTCAAACTTAAAGCCTATCGTAAAGAACGCTCTAAAAGAATCAAGCGCAGATATACCATCCATACGACAAGAGAAATCTTCAGCTGATATTATGCCTGAAAATATACAGGCAGAAGATGTGACGAAGCAGAGCAAACCAATTCTGCGCTATGTCCCAAGAGCCTTCCGAAAAGCCGGAGAACCACTTTTCGTGAATAGCCACGCTGAAGAAATAATGGTGCCAAAGGAACTCAACTGGCCAGTGACGAAAATGACGACAATTGCTCAAACGAGTACGCCTTTAAAAGGTTTTGTCCGGCCTAAACAGGGGGCAATTATATATCCAGATTCATTGCCTGACAAGCGCACCAACGGATTTGATCCAAATGCATTCAGGCTAATCTCTGCGGCCGGCTACACAGAGGACTTAAAGGTGCTTGGGGTTATTTCAAAAGAGGCCAATCCGGGATGTGATACTCAAAAGTCAAAACTTGGTCTTGGGTATGATACACCTAAGCCCGTTGATCAAGCGTTGAAGAAGGCTTCAACTCAATACATTGAGGCTGATGATAAAACTACAGCCAAATCGACGAGAACTTCGGTATTCGATCGACTTGGAGCCCCATCCGAACGAAAATCAGTATTTGATAGACTTGGTGCTCCGGAGGAAAAGACTGTTGTTCAGAAACCGGCACAACTAAGGTTAGGCGACACTCTAAGAAGTCGAATGGTGTGGAAGAGAGTGGACAAGAGGAAAGACGTTCCAATCATAATTGAAGACACAAATGACCTCCGCAGTAAAATTCCTTCCCGGATGAAGCGTCGAACTGTTGTGGAGATGACCACTGGAGAGGTGTTGAAAATGACCATGAAGACGTGGATAACTACAAATGACAACGATGAGCTATCTCAAGATAGCGTTGAAGATGCTTCTTATCATGTCACGATTTCAGAGGCTAACGAAAGCGCATCTCACAAAGAAGATGGTGCGGAAGATGCTCCTGAAGTATTCGAAGATGGGAAGAAGTCTACTATTGATGAACTAAAGGAAGTTGGCCTTGGAGAAGAAGGGGATCACCGTCCTACTTTCCTCAGTGCGAGTTTAACCCCTGAAGAAGAGGAATTATATATCCAACTGTTGAAGGAATACAAAGATGTCTTCGCATGGAGCTACAAAGAAATGCTCGGCCTTGACCCTAAGATTGCAGTTCACAAGTTAGCTGTGAAGCATGGGGTTCGGCCCATGAAGCAAGCTCAACGGCGTTTTCGTCCGGAGTTGATTCCCCTAATAGAAGCTGAAGTCAATAAACTTATCGAAGTTGGATTCATTCGAGAGGTGAAGTACCCAACATGGATCTCAAATATCGCACCCGTCAAGAAAAAGAACGGTCAACTTCGCGTTTGTGTTGACTTCCGCGACCTCAATAATTCATGTCCGAAGGATGATTTTCCTCTTCCGATCACCGAGATAATGGTATATGCTACCACTGGCTATGAAGCCCTCAGTTTTATGGATGGATCGTCGGGGTACAATCAAATCCGAATGGATCTGAAGGATGAGGAAATAACAGCTTTTCGTACACCAAAAGGAATATATTGTTATAAGGTGATGCCTTTTGGGTTGAAGAATGCGGGAGCAACTTATCAACGGGCCATGCAATGGATCTTTGATGATATTCTCCACAGGAATGTAGAGTGTTACGTGGATGATCTGGTTGTCAAATCCAGACAAAGGCGCGATCATATTGATGACCTTAGAAAAGTATTTGACAGATTGCGCAAATATCAACTGAAGATGAACCCATTGAAGTGCGCCTTCGGGGTCACTTCGGGAAAGTTCCTTGGATTTATCGTTCGACATAGAGGCATTCAAGTCGATCAATCAAAGATAGATGCGATTATGAAGATGCCAGGACCAAGGAATATACATGAGTTGAAGAGCCTTCAAGGGAAACTTGCATACATTCGAAGGTTTATATCAAACTTGGCCGGACGATGCCATCCCTTTCATAGATTGATACTCCTTTTGAGTGGGACGAAGCATGTGAAAATGCATTCAACAGCATAAAAGCTTATTTGTCAAAGCCACCAGTCCTTAATGCACCTATCCAAGGAATACCACTCATACTTTATATAGCGGCGCAAGAAGCTTCTTTAGGAGTTCTGCTAGTCCAAGAGAATGATGATGGAAAGGAGAACGCTCTATACTACTTGAGCAGAACGTTAACTGGTGCGGAGCTGAAGTATTCTCCAATTGAGAAGACATGCCTCGCACTAATGTTCGCTATACAAAAGTTGCGACATTATTTGCAAGCACATTCTGTTCGCCTCATATCACGGGCAGATCCTCTCAAATACATCATGTCAAAGCCAGTACTATCTGGCCGTCTAGCGAAATGGGCACTCATGCTCCAGGAGTTCGAGATTTTGTATGTGCCCTAAAAAGCTGTTAAAGGGCAAGCCTTGGCTGATTTCTTAGCAGATCATCCTATACCAGATAATTGGAAGATTTCGGAGGAACTACCAGACGAAGAGGTGATGTTGGTAGATACTCCACACCCATGGAAGATGTTCTTTGATGGATCGGCTACCCAAAGGGGTGCAGGAGCTGGAGTTGTCTTCGTCATATCCGATGGAGATATCATCCCATATGCATACACCCTTACACAATTATGCTCAAACAACATGGCTGAATATCAAGCCCTCATATTAGGGTTAGAAATGGCTATGGATAACAAAGTGCATAGTTTGAGGGTATATGGGGACTCCGAGCTTGTGATTAATCAACTTCTATCTAAATATGAAGTTCGCAAGCTAGAGCTTTTTCCATACCATGACTATGCAGTTAAGCTCGCGGGATGGTTCCAGGATTTTAAAATAAGTCATATACCAAGAAGGGAAAATGCGCAAGCAGATGCCTTGGCAAGACTCGCTTCTTCACTTACTTCAGTGGACAAACAGGTTAGTATTCGACTATGTCAAGCTTGGGTGGATCCTCCCACCTTTAATGAGGAGGAAGATGAAGTTAATATCATCTCTGTCTATAATGTGGAAGACAAAGACTGGAGACAACCACTAATTGACTATCTTGAGCATGGAAAGTTGCCTGATGATCCTCGACAAAGGGCAGATGTTAGGAGACGAGCACCTCGGTTCATATATTTCAAGAATACTCTTTATCGTCGATCATTTGAAGGAGTGTTCTTACGGTGTCTTGGAAAAGGAGAAGCCACGAAAGCAGTAAAAGAAGCGCATTCTGGAATATGTGGAGCTCATCAATCTGGTCCTAAACTTCACTTCCAATTGAAGAGAATGGGTTATTATTGGCCGACAATGGTAAATGATTGTATGGAATATGCAAAGAAGTGTCAAGCAAGTCAATTTCACGCTAACTTCATCCATCAATCACCCGAGCCACTTCATCCAACTATAGCATCTTGGCCGTTTGAAGCCTGGGGGCTAGATGTCGTAGGGCCCATCACACCCAAATCATCAGGGGGTCACTCATATATTCTTGCAGCAACTGACTATTTTTCAAAATGGGCAGAAGCTGCACCTTTTCGGGAAGTGAAGAAGGAAACAGTGATCACCTTCATCAAGAATAATATTATTTTTCGTTATGGTGTGCCTCGCCATATAATCACAGATAATGGCCGGAATTTCTCTAATAAGGCCATGGGTAAATTTTGCGAGCAATTTGGTTTCAAACAATATAACTCTTCTATGTATTATGCAGCCGCAAACGGGTTGGCAGAGGCGTTCAACAAAACGCTATGCAATCTTCTAAAGAAGGTGGTCAATAAAGCTAGAAAAGATTGACATGAACGAGTCGGGGAAGCTCTATGGGCGTATCGCACGACGTATAGAACTGCGACTCAAATGACGCCATACTCATTGGTCTATGGTGTTGAAGCGGTCTTTCCACTTGAACGGCAAATACCGTCACTGTGAATAGCTATACAAGAGGGACTTTGTCAAGAGGATAATGCGCGGTTACGCTTACAGGAACTGGAAGCTTTGGATGAGAAACGTCTTGAAGCCCAGCAACGGATTGAATGCTATCAGGCAAGGATGTCGAAGTCTTTTAACAAGAGAGTGCGATCTCGCTCCTTTCAAGTAGGTGACCTTGTTTTGGCCGTGCGAAGACCAATAATTGTCACGCATAAAACTGGAAGCAAATTCACATCAAAGTGGGATGGCCCATACGTCGTCCAAGAAGCTTACACCGGGGGCGCCTACAAGATAATTGATCAAGATGGAGTGCGTGTCGGACCAATCAATGGAAAGTTCCTGAAGCGATACTACGCCTGAAGAGCAATGCTCCATGTCGCACGAGCCTAAACTGCACGACATAAAAAAAAAATCATCATGTAATACTCCTGGCCCGCACGAGTGTAAACTATGAACGGCTCAATAAAACAAAAAATGTAATATTCCTGGCCCGCACGAGTATAAACTGTGAACGGCTTAAAAATATATATTAAAGTCGTGGTTCTATGAGTATAAGAGATGAACGACTTCAAAAAGAAAGGACTTTTATTTGAAAAAAATAATAGTCCTACAAAGAAGGAAAGTCTTATTCTAGAGCCTAAACAAGCTAGAAGAGTGAAATCAAGCTTCCTAGGTAAATTGGACAAACTCTTCACGAGTCATCTTCAGCTGCTCTCGAAGTTCATTGAAGGACAAACGATCTCCAGGCATTCTTCAAAGCATGCATGGCCCCTTCAAATTTGATATGTCCTCATCTGCCTCCTTAATGATAGGAACAGTCTACTCTAGCGAATCCTCTAAGGTCGCTTTAGCCCCAATGCAATCAGACAATTGTTGTCAAAGTTCTTCAATCTTGGCTTTAACGGCGGCTAGTTGTTCTTCTGTTGTTGTCCCTTCAGCGGTGGACAATAAATCTGAATATTTTGTCGATCCTTGCATATATTCTTCCACCAAGGCATGGATAAGAGGCCGCTCCAAATGCTCACTTTCATCAATGAGATCGAGAATATTCTTCAACTCAATAATTGTGTGACCCTGACTAAAGGGAGTTTTGAAAATCTTCTCCTTGATGTCTTCCCATATATAAGCTCAAGAAGCCACAGCTGGGTCACTCAAGTTATGGTCGACAGATGCGTCATCAACTTCTTTATTCCTTTCGAATTGAACAATCCTTTCTGGAATTCGAGCTGCCGTTGATGATTATCCAGCCACTCCCGAAAATACCCTTCCCAACAAGATTCGCCAAATGTAAGCGAAGGTTTTGGCTCGGCATAGGACATCGTAGATGGAGACACTAAAGACCAGGCCTTGAGGCGATAAGAATCATATGGAATCTCCTTCGATCAGTGTTGGATATCAAGCTTGATGTGCAGAGCACAATAACCCAATTTGGATGGAAGACATGGTAACTTCAGCGTATCTTCTTCTTGTGAGTTCTCTTCCTTCGCAAGACACAGATACCATTGTCTCCTTGAAATAAATCATGGTTTCGATTTGTGAAATACACATCATGTGTCATACGGATCCCACTCCAATATTTACGTACTTTAATTCTAATCTCTCTGCAATAGATATACGCATACGAGATACGAATTAAAGTGGGGGCATTTGTAGACATTGAAATTTTATCGATGTCGAAATAATGTCATTTGGCCCAAACCATATATTATATTGGCTTAATATGATTGATTGTCTTTATATTATAAAACATCACGATGTGAAATATTTTGCACTTATATCTTAGTGCAAATATAATACACGGGCCTGATATCATAAAAAAGTTCAAGCCCAACCCATTTATTCTTGGGTTTTAAAATTATGGCTCAGCCCTTATGCTAGCCCAATTATGCCTAACCCAATTATAAAATGATCTGGGCTTAGCCCATATATCGACCCATTCAAACTTCGATCCAATCCAAATGTTAGCCCAATATGGCCTTTAAGCCCATGACTCTTTGTCCCACATCGGAAAGAGAGGGCACCCAAGGTTCCTTCAACTCCTATATAAAGGGAGTCTCACCCCCTCATGAACACACAAAAAATTCTCTCTTCTCTCTTATTCTCTTAAGCCCCATTGGGTTATAAAGAGCTTCTAGTTATTTTTGAAGACCCATCAGTGGGTGCGGCGGCGAAGGCCCTTCTAGCGGGTATATCTCCGAAGGTCCCTCTTACGGGTTTATCTCCGAAGGCCATCTTGCGGGTTTATTTCCGAAGGCCCCTCTTGCGGGTTTATCTCCGAAGGCTCCTCTGCAGGCCTCGACGACTTCAAAAGTGAGGAGCTCCTTCGATAGCGAAGTTCTCGAGCATCTTTCCCTCACCCGATCGACGCAGTGCTGCCAAGATCAAGGTTCAAGATCAAGTCTGAAGATCGAGATCAAGCCTGAAGATCAAGTTCAAGCATTCAAGATCAAGATCAAGCTTCAGCAGCCTGGTGTTCTTCGCCCATCCTCTGAAGACTCTCTAGATCAAGCTTCTACAACAGCCCTGGTGTTCTTCGCCCATCCTCAGAAGACTCCAGATCAAGCGTCACTCCTGAAAACTCCAGATCAAGCTTCCACAACAGCCCTGGTGCTCTTCGCCCATCCTCAGAAGACTCGCCAGATCAAGCTTCTATAGCCCTGGTGATCTTCGCCGCTTCTGAAGACTCGTCGGATCAAGCTCTGCAGCTCCAGTGTCTTCATCAACATATCTCCCTGCTCCGGCAGATATTTGCCAGAGCTTCAGCCCATCCATATTTCGGATATCTTACGAGTATAGAATCAGAGGACTCACGTGCTTTGTCCGTGACTAGAGATTGAACCCGCTATATTTTTCAATACGACAATTTGTACGTTGCTTTCGGTTTATATATAGACCGTGAGATTTTTACGTCGACAAACTTCTTTGTAAAGACTTTGTAACGAGGATAACTCACATACATTCTATATTTGTTGTTCGTCGTTTGTGCTACTTTCGGATGACAAATGATCCCACACTCGCACTGAATCGAGAACACCATATTATCATTGTTGTTGAAAATACTTAATCATTCCTTGCTCACACTTTTTCGTTTGTTAGATATGGATCCACCTTCAAATAATAACCTGTAAAGCAATCAAACCAAAATCTCCATAAATATTAGTCACAAACTTAAAAATGTCCAATGAATGCCTCAAGTTGAGATTCACAATAATGCTACTTGATAATGCCAAAACGCATACACATCCAAATCATGCACATCAGTTACTCAGGGTTATTAACCCAACAGGAGAATATATATATAATATATTCATAAAAAAATATATTCTTCGTGTTTATTGATTTGACATTATGCATCCTCCATTACATTTCAGGTGACATTCGTCCAATATAAAATGAACAAGAATTAGAGGAAGCTAATAAGAATGAGTAATTCATTAAAACAAAAATATTAATCAGAAAAAAATAATCTCTGAAAATCTCAAATCTTCAAATATTCCACTCAACCAAACTAACTAAGTTTGCATGAAAAAACAAAGAAATAGAGACACAGGGTCGGGTTGCAGTTGGAATTGTGGTTGGGGTATGAGAGTCCATTAAGGTATGATTATGGCACTCGATTAGGGTACGAGATTCGTTTGCTTTTCAATTCAGGAAAAATTGATTTAACGTGACGGTAATGGCATCAAGTGCCATACGCTACATAGAACCCCATTCGATGGATGATTGAATGAAAATGAGTAGTGAGATTAAGATATATAAGAATATTTTTCAAAAAATGAGATAAATCAGAAAAATTATAAAGTTTAAAATAAATTTGATAATTTGACCCATTCTTAATTCTTTAAAATAATTAAAATTTATAAATCAATGAGGGGATAAGATATTAGTGCAACATATCCTACGTGGATCATTACCTAATTATTTTAAATTTTATTCGAATGTGAATTAATTCATATAATTCTATATTTAATTAATTAAAATGATAATGGAGAGAGTTTTTATGTTTACTGAACGACTATTGAAAGACCATTTCCGTTGGATTATTCTCCGGATGACCAAAAAGTTTGAAATTCTAAACACCGAACCGAAATTTTGATAATTCGGTATTTGGAATTTGGAATATGGTATTTGGTTCGGTGAAAAGTTTATAATATATTTTGATATTCGGTACAAATTCGGTATTTAAAAAATTAAATTCGGGAACTAAATAAATCAAAATTTAATTGGGTCGGATTTTGTTTGAGCTTTCGGCCTATCTTATTTGGCTCATAATTCTTGGTCACGCCTAGCATAAGTCCAGATCGCGTTTCTCCTTCCAAGGGCTTCTTCACTTGCTGCTGCAACACGTGAGACGGCACATATGCCCCGGAGTAGAGAGGGACGTCGTACTTCTCAGGGCGTCTCCTAAATATACTCGCACTCCTTACCTTTCGATCGGACGTCCAAGCATTGTAGCAGATGCCCTCAAGGATCAGCTCAAGGATCGAGGTGGTAGAACGGAGGAGCGAACAACAAAGATTTGACGCAGGGGAAGGAAGGAGGGAGGAAGTGGGGAAGACGATGGGCGTCACAACCAACGTCGTCGTGATTGGCTTTTGTAGACGATGCAATCAAAAACCAGTACGACATTTCTCTTTAAAGATAGTTCCTTTTCGTTTTTTAGGATTATGTAAGGAATCGTGATTCGGGTTTCTCGAATTGTTTCGATTGTGAAAGTGGGAATTTGGGTTTGGAAAAGGAGTGCAAAGTATGTTACTTTAGGACGAGCTTTCTCGGAGAAATAGAAGGAGATGAATTGTGGGGTTGTATAACAACATAAGGGTGTGGGGGCGGAGGAGTGGAAATGAATATTTTTTATTTTTAAGGGTTAGACACATGATTCAACTCAATTCAAAGTTTATAACTCCTAAATACTGAATCGAAATATCGAAATTATTTCGGTACTTAGAAGTTCAGAATTTAGTTCGATATTTGGATGACGAAATTTTGAAAGTTTGCTATTTAAAATTTCGGTATTCGGTTCGATTTGGATTCGGAATATCGAATGCTCGCCCTTTATCCCTCCCCCCGTCCGGACGGCCGTTCGCCATAAATATGTAACAAACCACCCCTACACACATTAATGCGTGCATTTTTCACACCTTTTTAATTGAATTTTGTTAAAAGGATGTGTTTTAAATTTCGCGTTCCGTAATTTATTTTTACGTTTGAAATTAACAAAACCTTTTTTAATTTTAGATGCAACGGTCCATCCGAAAAGGGAAAACAAAATTCCCAAAGTTTCATTACATGAAAACCTCGATGTTGTCGAGCAGTCTTCAGTTGTCCGAATCTGGTTTCGGAGTCCCAACAATGGAAGTCCCGGGGAGGCTCCTCCACCATCACCGTCGTCACCTCAAGCTCCCCATCAGGCCCCCCTACCCCTCCGCCTCTGCCTACGCCGTTCCCTTCCGCAACCTTCCCCCCCGCTCCGCCCTTCGTCCCCACAACAAGATCAACTGCTACCCCTACTACAGCAACAACAACAACAATCCGTTGTTTCGCCGGTTCCTCTCCCTTTCGTCCCTCCACGCTAATTCCCCCCTCCACCGTTTCTCCGTCAACTCCCATTCCCCCTTCCAGGACCAGTATCACGGCGGGTCCCTTCCTCCGCTCGATTGGTACGGCCCTGGAGGGTCGTTCGGGCATCGAGACGGGGACAGCGACAGGGACGTGGCCGTGGTGGTTTTAGGGTGGCTCGGGGCTCAGGAGAAGCACCTGAGGAGGTACCTGGAATGGTACAACTCCCGTGGGTACCGCTCCGTGGGTTTCATCGTGGGGGTCGACGAGGTCCTGTGGAGGTTAGACTTTGCCCGGAGCGTTGAGGAAAGGCTCGAGGAGTTTCTCGAGGATTTGGTTCAGTGGGTGATGCAAGGAAAGGCGATTGGGAAGGAGAGGAGTTTGGTCTTCCATTGTTTTAGCAATACTGGCTGGCTTGTGTAGGTTTGAGAGTTCTGGCACTCTCTGTCCTCTCGTTATTGCTTGATTTTGATTCTCGCTGCCCGTTGTTGTGTTCAATTTTAATGGAATTCTATGCATCGGAAAGTTCTGGGTACTGAGACCACACGGGAGAGCCCGATCGCAGGTTGGGCGGTAGTTGCACAGGGAATTGGATTGGGTTTGGGATGTTACCTTTCTTGCCTGATTATCACTGTTTTTCTCATGTTTTCTTTTCAGGTATAGTGCAGCTGTGGAGAGGCTGCAGGAAAAGGAAGGTGTGTATGATAGGATCAAGGGGTGTATTGTTGATTCTGGCGGAGGGGAGCTCACGAATCTAAAGGTGATTTGTAATGAGTTCTTTTATCAACCTACATTCAGGGTTTTTTCTGTGCGATCCAGTGACGAGTAGAATTTCTGTTTAGTGCTGTTTTACAGTGACGTTTCGGAATGCCATTATTTAGCTGTCTCGTTGTACATGCGCTTGACGTAGAAGAAGTGGAGTTTCCGAGTGTTGTTTCTTTAAGTTTCTCTCTGTTCTGCTGTTGCCCATCACGAAAGAGGATTGCTTTCAGCTAGCAGTTGCCAAATATAAAACCCTGCCTTACTGGACATTCCAATCTCCGGGATCCACTAAGTTTTTTAGATGACTATGGTAATGGATTGAGAAAGCAGCTTCTGTCATATGAATGAAATTAACACAGATGATCTTTCCCCCGTGAAAGAACTTGTTTATAGATTTCCCATCCCCATCGATGTTTGTTTTTAGCGTAATTTCTGCTTCAGGACAACGATTTTGAGATTTAATTGTTTAGATGCCTTGCATTACCTGCAGGTTTGGGCAGCTGGGTTCGCTACTGCTATGCTGCAGAGGCAAATCTCACCCGCGAGCAATTCTGTGGACGTGACAGGTACAAGCAGGTCAAAAAATGGAGATGCCTTATGCAACATCGCGGTTCAGTCTTGTGGGGACCGAATAGTTGAAACCGTCCTCCTGGCAACTTTAGAGAAGCTTTTCTTTGTTCTTCTGAACTTCCCTTACGCTCAAAGGTAATGGCATCTACTTCTCTGCTGACATGATCTCGCGGTGGTTTAGTTCGGGTAATGAATGACTAAATGACCTGCATTTTCACTCCCTTCTGCAGGAGGTTTAGGAAGCTTGAAACCATACTTTTCGACAGTCCGCCTCCTTGTCCACAACTGTACCTCTACAGTTCGGCCGATACGGTAATTCCTCATCAGATGATAGAGGCATTTATGGAACATCAGAGGAGGTTGGGGAGGAAAGTGTTTGCCCGGGATTTCAAAACAACGCCTCATGTGGACCACTACCGGACTTTCCCCCATATATACTTGTCCGAGCTCGATTCCTTTCTCAAGGAATGCCTCGACACGACAAAGACGTCCGGAGTGGAAGCTCCATCCCCAAAAACGACATTGTCTGTTTGATACCCCATTGTTTCCAGCAGCGAAAACGCCTTCTTCCCCAGGCTCTCACACCGGCTTTCTTGATCTCTTTGCCTTAATAACCATGTTAGTCTTCTGATTACCCTAACATGTCGCATTAGGCATCGTCTTGGCTTTGCAAAGACGAAACAGCACAGTGCACGGCCAATACTACTGGGATAAGTAACGGATGGGGAAAAGGGTGGTCCAAATGTATTCATTTCCCCCACAAGTGTTTCGGCCTAGCGATTCCAAGCGGTCAGTGGGGCCGGTCTAGGAGAACCGGGCCGTCTTATAGTTATTATGCTATAAGATTTCAACTGAACCGGAATTATGTGAAGCCTTCCACTCGGAAATAGGTAACCGCCGTCTCACGGTCGACGTAAAACGGCTACTCAATAAACGGAATTTCGAAATTCAGAAAATCCTCCCGTTTTCAGAACCGGATCTTCTTGGTCGTCCAAAACTTTTTCGGATTGGAAGGATCGCGCCTCCGATTGTAGTCGTGAGCAGTCGGTTTTCGCTTCGTGGATGGAATCCTTCGCTGATTTGTACCTTTGAACGACGTCAATTGGTTTCAGAATATCGGATTGCTTTTTCTTTCGCTCTTCGCCGTGGATTTGTTGTCGACTGGGCTTTATATTCTTGGCAAGAAGATCCAAGTAGTTGTTCAAAAAAGTCAGTCCGTACGGCTGTTTCGTTGGTGAGGTTTCTTGACTTCGTCCGATCGCTTGTTGCGTGGCGTTTGCAGGTTTGATTTGTTTGGTGTGAGGTTTGATTTCGATATCTGAAGATGAGCGACCTCATTGTGAAGTCTTTCCAAAGTCATGTTGAACTCAAGAAAGAAGCGGCGAAAGATGAGGAGTCGAACACTAGTGAGCTCGAGGCTGGACAAGGTCTTGACCTAGCAGATGAACAGAACCTGTCAAAGTTCTTCCGAGAAGTCGACACGATCAAGGCGGCAATGAAGGAGATTAGTGATATCCTAAGCGACCTCGATAACCTGACAAGAAGTCTAAGTCAACATACAGTGCTCGAGCCCTCCAGGCAAGGCTAACACGGTAAAAACCTCCTCGAGTCACTCGACAGCTCAAACCTCTCCAACCGAGTGACTGGCGATAGGTACAAGGAGGGGAACCCAATCAACTGCACCTGGATATCGGTCATGAACGGTCTGTTTGAGGTGTTGAAAACAAATATGAGCATGCTTTGCTCTAAAAGTTCGAGCTATCACAAAAATGACCAAAAGAATATCTAGCAAGAGGCGGTATTGAAAAGAAATACAAAATATCTCACGCTTTGAGTATAGTTGGCATCGGTTGCTATCTAACATGAGGGAGATGGTGAAGAATTTTCGGTCAGGAGGACATGAAGAGGAGGTACTTAAGTGCAACATGGGAGGAGGCCACGGAGATGATGGTCAGTATCTGGGAGAGGCACGGGGCAGTGATGGACTTACAGAGGAGCCTGAACAAAACTTCACCAGGTGTTACACGGCATGGCGATCATGGTAAAGTCGCAGGGGGAGAAAGTGGAGGACATCGAAGAGAACGTGGCCCGGGCTGGCGGGTACGTGATCGAGGGAACTAACAGCCAGTACTATGCTGTCCAGGAGAGAAAGAATGGGAAGAACCGGGGGAATACCTTGTCCTCGGCAATGATCCTGGTGATTGTCCTGCTGGTTTGTTTAGTCTCCTTGTTTCTCCTAAGACATTAGGCAAAAACTATTTACACACACTTTCTCTTGGAGTTTGCAGCATATGATTGGTGTTGTTTTGTGTTTCTGCAAGGAAGGCAAATCTGATTCTTTTCTTTTTTTTTGGGGGGGGCGGTGGGTGGGGGAGAATCAACTCAAATCAAATCCGGAAGCATGAATTGGGTTTGGATGGTTTTGGATTGGAAGTTTCATGTGTGGATTCTTGTATTGTGGACACCAGATAAAGCTGTGGATGGAGCGTAAAGTCCCCCCTCCCTCCCTCGCATCAAATCATGCCTCCTGCGCCATAATTATGAAGTACACCAACTCTCTTTATTGCCTCAAAAACTTAAACCGATTAGATCAATCCGTGTTTCTAAATTTAGATAAAGGGGAATCGGGTGTTTTTTCTGGAGAATCATTCTGCTGGAATCCCTTTTGGGTTGGCATAACTCACAATCTTTCTGTCTTTTTTCTGCCCATTCGATGTGTGTCGGAAAGAAGGGTAGGGTTGGGGTTCTGGTTAGGCTGCACCTTCAATCCCCTCTACCATCCCTAGTTCCCTTATGCCAAAGGACTTCCGACAGCATGCCAGCACAGGAAAAAGGCATCTCCCCTCGCATGGTTTCGGGATGTCTTTGCCGCGAAACTAACCCGGGGCCGGGTTCGAACTAACAACGCACCCGACGACAACACAGAAACCATGCACACATACACGGAGCGAAGAAGCCAAAGTGGGCTTTTACCTAATCCACCCGAATGATAATGCCATGAGCCCCTCCAAGAAGTCACTTTCATTCAGTCCCCAAGTCTTTTCTTACAGGGAAGGGAACAACAAGACACGCACACACATAGACGATCTTATCGGAAACTAGACACGCACAAACAGAGCCACAGCAACACAGCACGAATCAACCAACAAAAGAATTTACTTTTGTGTGTGGGGGCGTGGCTCCACCAGATAGAGAAATTAGAACGTGTCGTGTTCATCAATTATTACATGGTTTCTAATTAACTCATCGCATCAATAATCAGAAGCAGCTACATGGACGATGAATCAATTCGAATAGTTCTTTTTTAAAAAATATAAACGACTTTTAAAAAATTTGATATTTTTAACATTTAATTTTTACATATAAAAAATATAAAACTCAATATTTAAAACGTTTTTTTTTTTTTTACGAATGTAATTGATATTAGAAACACCTATTCGAAATATTATTTGAAGATATTCGGAAATTATTTTCTTACATAAGCGACGTTGGATGCAGCATGAGTCACGTGAATAAGATGGTAAAAAAAGGGGCCTGCAAAAGAAATAATCATCATAACATTTTGTATGTTTAGTGGTAAAATTTTTTTATTGTTGTGAAATGAATTTGTGTTGTAATAAACAATTCGGTTGGGTTTGACTTACAATGACGTAATGTTAAAAAGGAACACTTTACGTGACCACCCCTTGTGTGCAATAAATTATAATCACACCCGACGACGTTCCCCAGAGAAAAAAATATTCAATAGTATAGGACAAAATACTAATTAATCTTCTCAAATACTTGGATATAAATGAATTTTGTAATTAGGAAACTATAAATTTTTTATTCTGTTGCGTTTATCCGTCAAATAATACCATGCAAAAACATAATTAGTACACCGCTAATTTCCCATAAATATTTTGTTAGAGAAAATAATAAAAGAATGAGTATAATAAAAGAATTGAGTTAAAAACACGAAGTTGATGGTAAGTGACAAAGTATGTTCCCACTTACGGAGAACATTGTTACATCCGAACGGGCGGGGGAACAAACACAAAGACAACAAACAGCAAGCATTGCATCCGCCTCCATCCAAGTTTTGGTAAGCTCACGGAAGGGGAAAAAAAATTAAAGACACCCACCACAACAGGCAAAAAAACACTCTCCATCTCCCTCTTCCTACTCTTCTGGCGTGCGGTTCGATGACTCGGCAACGCAGATCCACCCCCTCGAGGAACCCTCCCGTCGTATCCCTCGGCTTCACAACGTACGAACAGGAAAGGGATTGCGTGGTTTCGATGAAAAAATAAATAATAAAGATCGGATTTTTCTTTTGTTCTGGGTGTTGGGTCATGTGGTGAGATTCGGTTTCTGGGGATCTTTTCAGTTTTCTTTACCGGTGGGGGATTGAGGGCGAAGATGTGATGATTTCTTTTCCGAGCTCAGTTTTTGGATGGGAGGGAATGAACTGGAGTTTTTCAGATCTATTTAGATGTGGAATTTCTTTAAAGTTACTGTACGTTGCGCTGCCTTAGATCCGTTTTAGCATTTTTGGGTTATTTCTTGTCTTTTTGGGATGCAGTTTAATTTCATTCTCCTAGAATGAGAAAGTGGGGTGGTTTGAATGATATGTATAGCTTAGTGTTTGTTCTGTGGCATGATCTGGGTTTTCACGTTGATTGTGAAAAGTTTGGGTCTTTTCTTCTGGGCTGATGATTAATCTCGTAAAAACTGGCCTTTGGGGAAGTTAGATTGCTTCAGTGATTCTGGTATTGAAATTTGGTCTGAATTATTAGAGGTGGATAATTTATGGGGCGTGATTGGGTGTTCTATGTAGAGGTCGTTAGTGTGTTTAATTTTGCGAATTTCTTTTTGTACAGTTGGGTCTAAAGGGGGAAGAAAACTATGATCATTTGAGATGTCGTTCAAGAGTATAGTACGCAATCTACGAGAGATAAAAGAAGGCATGGGGAACGTATCCAAGCAAGGATCGGAAAATAGGTCCCGAAGAAGCCGCACAAGTTCGTTCATAGCCCCCGAGAATGCAGGTCCATCTTTGCCACTGGTCGAACAGGGTCAGTGGGCAAACTTGCCGCCGGAGTTATTGTTGGACATAATTCGCAGGGTAGAAGAGAGCGAGACGGCCTGGCCTTCTCGGGCCATCGTCGTGTCTTGTGCTTCCGTTTGTACGTCATGGAGAACGATCACCAAAGAGATTGTGAAGACTCCAGAGCAGTGTGGAAGGCTGACATTCCCAATCTCTTTGAAGCAGGTAGTAGTAGTGCCTTGCCTTATTTTTCCTTGTTTAGCTGCTGTCTTGTCTTCTCCCCATTACAGCTCTCCCTTATTTGGTGATATGCATTATATTTGACCGATGAGCAGCCCGGGCCACGGGAAAATCCGATTCAATGTTTCATTAAAAGGGACAGGGCCACCTCTACATATCTCCTGTACTATGGTCTGGTTCCATGTAAGTACTGTTGTTCCTATACTTTTTATTTTTATATCTTTGATTCTTGCCTTAGCTGTGATTAAATTCGAAATAGGTGCAGCAAGGTGAAATGTTTTTCGGCTAGTTTAACTAATATTCAATATACCCAACTGGTATAAGAGTGTAATAATATGCTTTAGCCTTTCTTCAACATATTGGATCTTAGAGGCAGGGCAATTCGGATGAACATCCATTCTTGCCAGCATCCTTTCTTTTGGACTGTCATGTTGTACATCGGCATGGAGCAACTGGTTTGCAAATAGTGCTAGGACACCTTCATATAAGCCCATGTTAATACTACCCTACACTTCTCGGTTTAGGCTATTGGGAGGCTGGCCAACAAATTGCTTTAACAATGAACCATTCTGTCGATGGCATGGTTTCATGAACAAATCCTTTGGCTGTGGAACTTGAATGTGAATATGCTGTTAGAGATTTTGTCAACAGCCTGGCCTTATACGTGTGTCTCTTCTCATCTGATCTGCTTGTCCTGAACAGAAGAAACCTGTGTTGGTGTCTGCTTCTGCTATGATAATGTCGTTTATGCTAAAGGTTGATGTAACAATCTCATTTATCTTGTCACTGTACAGCTGAGAATGAACGAGATAAATTGCTATTAGCTGCAAAGAAGATCAGAAGAGCTACATGCACGGATTTTGTCATTTCTTTGGTGGCTGATGATTTCTCAAAGGCCAGCAATACCTACGTGGGAAAATTGAGGCAAGTTTGTCCTTGAATTTAGTCGATCCTTGAAATTTCTGTTAAGATGTTTTGTTTTCCTGATTGCCAAATTCTACACGTTAAAGCAGGTCCAACTTTCTGGGTACAAAGTTTACAATATATGATGGACAACCGCCTTGTGAAGCACCAGGTCCACCTAACAGATGGTCCAGTAGGAGGTTCAACTCGAAACAGGTTTCTCCGAGAGTATCGGCCTGTAATTACGGTGTAGGTACTGTTTCATACGAATTGAACGTGCTGCGCACCAGAGGTCCTCGGCGGATGAACTGTGTCATGGAAACTATCCCAGTCTCTTCTCTTCAAGAAGGTGGAACTATCCCATCACCTTCATCTCTGCCCCGGCCTATTGACAACATAAGCTCTCCTGCATCCACATCGAAAGGAATTGAAGTAGCGGCAGATTCAAGTTGCTCCAGTCTCCTGAAGACTTCTCCGCCTTCTACTGCTGGAGCAGGGGATCCATTGGTTTTGAAGAACAAGTCTCCTAGGTGGCACGAGCAGCTGCAGTGCTGGTGCTTGAATTTCCGAGGACGAGTTACAGTTGCCTCCGTCAAGAACTTTCAACTGGTTGCTGCAGTGGAGCCTTCTCATGATCTGCCACCATCAGAACAGGAAAAGGTGATATTGCAATTTGGGAAGATTGGAAAAGACAGTTTCACCATGGACTATCGGTATCCGCTTTCTGCGTTTCTGGCTTTTGCCATCTGTTTAAGTAGCTTCGACACGAAGCCAGCATGCGAGTGACCGAAACGTCAGTCTCACGCTGTGGGGCTGTTGGAGTGGAATTGATGGCCATGTAGTCTCCAAGACAGCACCTGAGATCTGCACTTTTCTTTATCTTTTTTCTTTTGTGTTATAAGATATGGAAAGTATACTACTGTAATCCTTATAAGCGGGAACCCTTTTTAAATTATCCGGAACTTCTTTCAGCCTTTGTTGTTTCCTATGCCATGGACTGGCCTTTCTCAAACAAATGTAAAATTTTCACAGCATTTCTAACATGTCCAGACGCAGAAACATGGGCGTTTGCAATCTTTTCATCTAATGTGGAATAGAGAGCAGAGCTGGTGGTGTTTTCATTTGGAACTAAACCCACATAAAGGAACTACAGTAGAAAATGATACAACTGAACCATGAAGATGAGATGCTACAATGGCCAACTCTTTGCTGGCGCTGATTCACAGGACCCCGTATAAGAGTTGGTATAGAGGGATCAGTGACCCAATCTACACCCACATGCTTCCAGCAATCGGCAGCTGAGGGATGACGTTCTGCATTCTAGTGACAGAGTGAATAAATCTCACGTATTTCTGCTGGAAACATAAAATGCATCTCATCTCACAATAGAGTAAGAAATGAATTCCCTTGATGTAAACTGAAAGGGCTGACGAGGAATGGGGTTCCTGCATTGAAGAGAGATTCACAAAAGAAATTAGGATATTAATGAAGCTGGAAGCCCAAGAAGGATATTCCTGAGTCTCCAGCTCACTTTTATAATGCATTTACGTAACGTACATAAGGTGGGATTATACTCACGGTCGTGGCCCATAAACTTTGATCTGCCGTATATGGGTATCTCTTCCGTTTAGGTGGTTTGATAGCACGGCAAGTTGCAGCATGAAAGCATTGACAAAAGTTTCCCTACACAATACACGATTAGTTAGTACCTCATCACAATAATTCGCCTCAGTAGAAAAATTGGTGTCCCAGATCCTCAGATCATGGATAGTCCAGGCTATAATCCACTACACATGTACCATTCCTGACAGTTATTGTCCAAGTCCTATGTAGACTTGGGCAAATACAGGGGCGATGCTAAGAAAATTCTGACAATCACCCATTAAATCTATGACATTCGAAAGCAGCACTGAGATCGGGAACATATTAATCAAGGGAATCATTCACCCAGGTGCTAAGAGGGACAACAATCACAGGGTACATACTTCTAGAGTTGATAGCAGATCAACAAGAGAAGCCATGATACCTAGGATCATTCCCAGAGAGGGGAATGTAAATCCACCCATTAGGCTTGGGAAGCTCCATGCTCTTTATCTCCTGATAAAGAAGACACAACCCAAGCTCAATCTCACAACAACACCACCCACCCAGAAACCCAAAGCAACTCCATAACCCGACCCAACAAACCTTCAAGTTGTGAAACCCATCTCCAGCCCTGACAGAAACCTTACTCGGCGTGTAGCTCTCGTCAAGTTTGTAATCCAGATACAAAGCGACCAACTTCGCATCCCCCAAAACAGAAAACCAACAAACAAACAAGATGAAACCCCAAAATCAGCTCGACAATGAATACCCCAAAGAACCAAACTTTCCTACACAGATGAACGAAAACCCAAAGTGGGCATGCCTGCAATTTAACTTTCTTCTGGAACTGCACGTTGACCAAGTGCGGCTGCCCGCCATCCGACCTTACAGACAGCAAAAGAATCAGTCGGGGCCTTAACAGGAATCAGCAATATAAATTTCGAAATGGAGATGGCAGGGGGCAATTTTAATCAAATATGTACTGCCAGTAAGTGTCGAGGTTGTCGTCGCGGAGGGAGGAGACGCCATTTCCGGCCTTGCAAGAACTAACGCTCCAGACGGCCTTCTTGCCCAATTCGATAAGGTCGTCGTCGTCGACGGACAAGACGGATCTCCCTTCTTCCTCTCCTTTCGAGGATTCTATCGCCATTTTTTAGGGTATGGGGACGGGGCTTGAGAGCGAAGGTGAAGAATCCAAATTTCAAGGCAAAAAGGGGGCCGATGAATCGAGATGGACAGGAGCCTTCTTCAACGCTGGTTGGACATTTGTACGGAAAAGCGCTTAGTTTTAAAAAATTATACGAAATACGATATTAGTTTCGTAAAATATGATTTTATCATTGACGGGACGCATTTTAAAAACGCGCCTTTTAATAGGGCGCAGTTTTAAAATGCGTCCTTCGTGTATCAAAGGAAAAGACGGGTTTTCAAAACTCGCCTCTATGTGGAATTCGGGCACAGGATGAGGGCGTGGTCTCCAAGTGTTGGGGGCCCCTTCGGGGATGTACCAGGGGCGTGTTTTCAAAACCCGCCCTCCTTTTAGACATTAGTAAGCACTTACGAATTATATTAAAAATATTGTTTCAACAACACAATAACCAAACTATCGAACTTCGAAATAATCCATATTATAAAAGTAGAACAATAATATCATACATAAAACCTTAGAATATCATACGCAAAGTCCATAAACGTTTACAAACATCAGTAAAGTCCCCAACGCCTCGTCGATTTCCTCATAACATAAGGCCTGATGACGGGATCTTCTGGAACGTGAGACTGCTCCGATGAATCATCCGGGTACAGTTACGTGATTTGAGAAGGTCATTCTCCTTGTTGTGAATGGTCGTACCTGAAAAACTTATATTAGTTAAGTTACGAGAGTTTAAATCAATCGAACATCAAAGAACTTACCTGAATTCTCTCGCCCCTTTAATCGAAGCTCCCGGGGTCGAACTGGACCCAACCTCGAAGTAAGGTGTGGTGTAATCGGCATCAATATGGGCAACTTGAGAGATGAGCATGCCTTTTCGCACTTCATGGCCCTCCTCATCAAATACGGGGTCCTCGTATGTCCGTGGCACCTCCTTATCTTCACGCTCCTCTTCCGCAAGGTCCATATGAGGATGATCTTCCTCCATATGCTGTCCACCTGGCGGCATGAACTCGTATGTAGGTCGATCTTCCAACCCGCCGGTACGACCATACAATCGTACCGGTGCATACTCCCGCATCATCTGCATACCATTTGGAGCCGATGTGTGATATGTATTACCTGGTGTGCTTCGCATGCCATTTGGAGTATTTAATGCGAGACTCCTAAAACAGCGGCGCGACCTTGTTCATCCGATCTTCCCACAGCTCCACAAACACCCGATGGACCTCTCTCCAGTTGTTCATCGTCTTGCCGCGCAAATTCATCCGATAGAGTGCCTTGCTAGTGTCGCATTCTGCTGGCACGAGTTGATGATCGCCAAACTGACGAATCACTCTATCCGGGTAATGCCACTCCACGATGTAAAAGCAAATGAGAGGGAGTCTGGCACGCCAAAAGCCTCTCCCAATCGGCAATAATCCGGAAGCATAGCTATCTACTCTTCCGGGTAAGGATGCCAAACAATCTGCATATATCAATGTGAATGTGTGAGGAAGGTTCGATATAATCAAATAAAATTGTTAGCTATAAAAGTTTATCTGATCCATGCTTTGCCTATCGAATGCCTCTCTGTACGAGGAAAGTACATGAGTAGTGACCGTGCGTACATCCTTTGCAACGGCCCAGCGATAGCTCAAAGGCATATCCTCTACAAATGGGGTTCGATGTCTAAGAGACGCTATATGTGGGAATCTATCCCATGTCCAAATCTGTAACAATATCAGGGGACTCTCTATCTGAGATGCCTTGTGGTGAGCCGCCTTACACAAAATCCTATAAAGCCACGCAAGGAAGGCACTATCCCAACTGTATTGTTCAGCCCTCTCAAAGTCCGCTAGTAGAGGCAACCAGAATATGTGTAACTGTCTGACTTCGTAGTGAATATCATCCCGCCAATCAGCTGCAAAATATAAGCCTTGGTATGTATCTACACTACCTCCTCAGGGGTATCTATAGGGATCCCACCAAAATTAGCAGCCAGCCAGCTCAGTCTAATACGACCAGACCTAATGTTGTCACCCCTTAGTACCCGACCTAATAACTCTAGACACACTGCCTCATTAGATACGGAGGTGTCTGCTATCACCACATCACCATCTACGGGCAAACCTAGCTGAATTGCCACATCTTGTAGGGTGACGGTCATCTCACCGTGCAACATATGGAAGGTGTGCGTCTCCGG
Source organism: Melastoma candidum (assembly GCA_023653495.1). Lineage (NCBI taxonomy): Eukaryota > Viridiplantae > Streptophyta > Magnoliopsida > Myrtales > Melastomataceae > Melastoma > Melastoma candidum. Next base: position 11,740,166 of record CM042881.1, on the reverse strand, counting down.
CCTCCAGCGTTCTGTCAATGCTGTGATAAGGGCTCAGTCCAAGGAAATGAATGGCAGCTTAGCCACTTCGTAGAATCTTGCTTGACGGCGGTAAACATCCATCCTGGGATCGGTGGCAGGTTGATACGACGGGAAATCTATGTCGAGGAAGACATCTTAAAGGAGGAGTGACAAGACAGTAGATGGTAGAGTTGCCGAGAGGGAAGCTGTGGACAGGAAGTTTCGTGCAGCCACACGAGGATTTCGTGCAGCCACAAGACGAGAAGATCTTTTTATAATATTTCCAAATCTTTTGGGTATTTTGGGGAAGATTTACCCTACATATAAAAGGGTTTCAAAACGTCAAACGAGAGGGGAGGCGACCTAGACGACGGTTAAGGAAGAGATTGGAAAAGACGATGGAGATTATCCTTTCTTTTATTTTCTTATTTCGCTTGTCTGCTAGGATGCTGAACTAAATCTTTTATCTAGGACGGTAATGAACCGACTCGTGTAGTGATTGTCTAAACTCTTTTCGGAATCGATTCGTGGAGTTTTACGTTTGCTTATGTTCTCTTGTGCTTAATGCTTGCATATTGGGTTGATCGTCGATTTGTTCGATTTCTTATCCTTTAGTAGACTCGAGAGAGGGACTTAGGATTAGAAGAGGGAGAATATAACCTAGGTTAAGTCTGAGAGATCAGGTAACTCATAGGGGTATAGAGATTAGAGGTGGCAAACGAGCGAGCCGAGCCGAGCCGAGCCTATCAAGGCCTGGCTCATCGAGCCTGTCGAGCTTAGCGAGCCGAGCTGAACGAGCCTAACGAGTCTAACGAGTCGAGCCTAACGAGCCAATCCAAAATTTTTTTAACCCGAGAAGGCTCGCGAGCCACGAGTCGAGTCGAGCCGAGCCTAACGAGCCGAGCCTAACGAGCCGAGCCTAACGAGCTCAACTGACACAAATAAAATTATTTTTTATAAAAATAATAATTATGAAATTAATTTTATAAATTGTATATTACATACAAATTTTTAGCCGAAAAAAAATTTAAGTATACAACTAATAATTTGACATTTGCATCACTACAAATTACATACATCTCAACTAGGTTGGCACCCATGTAATTGTCAATCATGTACAAAATGTCAAAAAAGTTACAATGTTAATCTTCAACATCCAAATTTTTAAATACTTCAAGTATTTCGTCCTCTTGTTGTTGGTTTCTCGTAATGGCGTTGTTCCAATCTTTCATGGAAATGAGAGCTTCCACGAGATCGGGTGCTAGTCGTCCTCGGCGTTCATCGTACACACGTCCACCTGCACTAAAAGCAGGCTCCGATGCTACGGTAGAGACCGGAGGTGTTAGTAGATCACGTGCCATTATAGAAAGAATAGGATACGTGGTGGAAAATGTTTTCCACCAATCTAAAATATCAAAGTTTTGTTCGCGTGAAAAGTGATATCGAGTGTCAAAATAAATGTCTAGTTCATTTCTCATAGAACTAGAGTGAACATCTGTTTCTAGTTGACTCCAAATATCTTCAATACCAAATTGTGAATGCACAATATTTCCACCTCTACTGCTTGAACTAGCATGTGATGAAACACCAACATGTAAACGAGAAACATCAGAATATTTAGATTCATAAGGAGAAAATAAACTGGCAATACCATTAGTTATTTGATCATCAGAAACTTTAGGAGAAGTTTGTAAATTGTGAGAAATTTTATTAACCATAAGACATACTCCTCTTAATTTATATCTAGGATCCATAATGCATGCATAACAAAATAGTAATACCAGTGTGAGGATATTCACAATTACCAGTGTGAATATATTTATAAATAGTAATATCAGTGTGAGGATATTCACAATTACGAAATCCTAAAATTCTTTTATTTAATTGCCAAGAGTCATTAATAAAATGAGAAGTTACTACGACATAACCTATAGAATTGCATGCACTCCACAAATCAGAGGTGATACAAATACACATTGCATGAGCACTTTCAAAAAATGAAATTAATTCATTCTTCATATTATTAAACATTTTAATAATATCGTTTCTAATTGTACTTCTAGAAACACGCTTAAAATTAGGAGTGGCATATTCTTTCATAAAATTTTCAAATTCAACACTATCCATAAAGGCTAAAGGCAACTCGCATTGTGCTACAAGTTTAGCTATTCCTTCTCTCATTTTATCTTGTGAATAAGAAAATATGCCACTACCACTAGCATCTAATACTTTTTGTCTAGGATCTTTACTTTGTTCGTTTAAGTGACATTTTTCATAATGCCTACCAAGTGTGCTCGTTGAACTACCTGAAGTATAAGAATAATTTTTAATACAATAATTGCATTGAGCCCTAGATTCTATCTTTCCACCAATTTTAATTTCTATCGTTTTAAAATGTTTCCATACTTCTGATGTTTTATTTCTTTTTCTTTGAGGCGATGAGGTGGATGCGGATGCTTGTGTACAAGATTGTCCTATTGAAAATGAAGCATTTATTTCCCTAAGTTCGTCAACATCATCATTAATATTATAATTATGTGGATCCATAACAAACAATAACAAAATCTTATAAATAAATTCCAAATAAATAAATGATACCGTCACCGAAACTCCAATTAATGAACAATAGCTTGTTGTCGCTTGCCGATATCGAGAGGAGAGCACTAGATCACGATTAATTGATAGAGAATAAGAGAAGAAGAGAATAAGAGAGGAAGAGTTTGTTTGTAAAAAATTTTATGAGTTTGGTGGTATTTATAGAGGAATTTTTTTTTAAATTAAAAAGAAAAAAAATGTTACAAACGGTAACATTACCGTTGAAAAATAACAAAAAAAAAATCCAACGGTCAAATGACCGTTGGAAAAAAAAATTTTAAAAAAAATAATTTTTTAATCCGGCTCTTGAGCCGGCCCGATAACAGGCTCGCTAGCCCGGTACACATGGCTCACCAACCCGGGGCTCGCGAGCTCATCTAGCTGGCTCGGCTCGGCTCGTCGACGATTGCCCGAGCCAGCCAGCCCGTTACTGTAGCGGGCCGAGCCAAAGCTCGGATCGCTACAGTACGAGCCGAGCGGGCGAGCTGCCGAGCCAGCCCGCCCGTTTGCCACCTCTAATAGAGATATACGCTCGTAGGTAACCGAGATAACAATTGGCACTTAAAAGGATTATAGTTGTTCGTGTATCGCTATAGAGATGTAGGTTTACGGATAATCTATAATTCATCGTTACAAACTCGAGAGAGGTCTAACGAACAATAAGAATTGTGGTTAGTAAACGGGAAACTGAGAGAATTGAGGAAGAGAGAGTGCCGATGATTCACGAACGATAGGGGATTCATAGTCCTAGGTTTTTTCTCATCCATTGATTTATTCTACACTTGCTTTTATTTAGTTATTACTTTCATTCTTGAATCAAATCTTTTCAACAATTAAATCTTCACTGGCTAAATTAAGACTTGTTAGATTGATAATAGGCAAACTATTCTGAACAATCTCCGTGGGAACGACTTTTACTCACTACTTTATTACTTGTGCGACCCGTATACTTGCGTGTGCGTTTCTGCGAACAATCATCACAAGCACGTTGAATCGCGCGTAATCTCCACTTGCAACCAAATCCAAACTCAGAACAAAACACAGACCACGTCGTCTTATCTGACTCCACAATTTCGTAGTTATAATGGTTCTTGATATGGAACATATTCACCGTATAAATGAATGGTTCTTATACTTGAACCGCATCCCTTTACGAAATTCAACCATAGCGTCCGGATCGTCCGTCATTCTAACATCCTCATCCTTCTCGAAAATCACCTTCCTAGTATCGCCACTGTCAAGATAGAATGGTAGATGTTTCTCCAACCGTTTCTTCCCAGAAGGACCAGCCTCATTAACCCCGACATTCCTAATATTTTCTTCGTTCCCTAAATCAACACCGTTGAACATTTCATCATCAGTATTGGCGTCATTATCGGAATTCACTATTTAATCAACGATATGAATCTCATATCGCCGATATATATTTCCGTTTAGAACTACTTCATCGCTCATATCACGTTCTAAATCTTTAAACGGGTCACCCTCTTCATAATCATCTTCATAATTATTACTACCATGCTCCTCATTCCCCACATTGCCACCATATCCGCTACACCCTTCATTCACCGGTACAAATCGACGAATATTTCTACTAACTTCGAAATTTTCCATTCTCTCTTGCACGATTTAACCCCTCATCCACATTCACTCCAACATCCTGCATGTTACTACCATACTTACTTCTTGAATTTGGGGGCCTCTCTTCATTTCTACAATTCCTAGAAACTGATATCACATACACTTCTTGAATGCGGTCAACATTTGACATCGAAAACTCACACAACAATCTAACATCCTCATCATCACCAATAGGTACTAGCACAAAATTTATGCCAGAAGGACCACACGAAGGAACGAGATATCTATGATATATTTCCAGCCTACTGCTTTTGTTTAATCTCATTGCATTAGCAATTACCATTTCAAATTGCACATAGTTGACATCAGCAGGTACATTTATACATTTCACTAGACCCCAATTATAACCTACTCATTGACTACCATGAATAACCTTCTAATTTCCATACAACGACAAATTAACTTGCGACATTGAAACGTAAGATAAAACTTACGTGAAATAGCTAGTTCTTCGAACTTAATAATACCTACAAAAATTCAAACAACATACCATTAATCATTAAAATAATGGTAACTACAAAAATCTTTAGTGCATGCTTCGTAAAGGAATAATCACAGCCTCTACTCACAACAGTCCAATATTTATTTGCAACGATCAAATCAGGACATACCACTTTTAAGGGGTGACGGAAGGAGGGGGTGACGCACGGAGGACAAAGGGCGGAGGACGAAGGGCGTCGGTGGACGGAGGACGAAGGGCAGATGGGGTGACGGGCGTCGGAAGTCAAGGGCATCGGAGGTCGGGGCGTCAGAGGTCGGGCGTTGGCCGTTTGGGGGTTGGGGGTCGGGGGGTGGCTTAGGGTTACGGAAAACTGATTTCGGGGGAGGGGGATCCGAGTTATGCCTGACGAGGGACGGGTTTTGAAAACTTGCCCCATGTGTGTTCCAAAACCCGCCCCGTCCGGATTCCGCATTGGAAAACCCGCCCCTTCCTTTGATACACGGAGGGCGCGTTTTGTAACCGCGCCCTCTTTGTAAATCAAAAAACGCGTTTTCAAAACGCGTCCATTCGACGATAAAACCGTATTTTACGAAACTAAGACCGTATTTTGCAAAAAAATTTTAAAACTAACCGTATTTCCGTACAAAACTCCGCAAATTCGTAAAATAATTTGCGAATTAGGTTTTAACTTTCAAAACTTATTGACTAAATTAAAAAAATCGATCATCAGATTTTGATTTATAAAGAAAATTTAAAAAATAAAAATTGGTGTTCGTCTTTTAAAGTGATTGAAAATCGGCATTTTAAACACTGATTTTTATTTTCTAAATTTGAAAATCGACTTTATAAAAGTTTTCTTAACGACACAAAATCGGCCTAATGAAGATCAATTTTTTAGTATTAGTTCAAGAATTTCGAAACTTAAAACCGTATTTAACGAGATAATTTACGGACTAACGTTAATTAGTAACAAAACTCGAAAGGAAAGAACCTTCGACAACCAACGGAGCTACTATTGTCGATGATGATTTCCGAATATCCTTATAACACAGAGTTTACTATATTTCAATTTTCCATATTATCCCAACAGTAATGGCATTGAATTTTTTTTTCAACAATAATTTTATGAATCGGAAGATAAACTGACTTATATTTTCTTATCATCCCTTCCGTGTGAGGTGATTTTGGTGGCTTCTTCTTTAGTATGGTAAATGAGCTAAGAATAATTTTTAAAAGAAAGCGGGTTTCGGAATTTGATTCGAAACGTGATCTCCATATAAATATAAGTGAAGAACATAATCCTCAATCAAAAGTAATACTTACAAAAGCTACTTGAATGCTTATGGAGTTGATATAAAGAAAATATTGAAGCAAAAACAACGAAGTGTCTAAAAGTAAAGGACAAAATGGTCAACGTAATTATTATGATTGTGATTGTGCATCCTACAATATATGTAAGAATCTTGTTATGCCCCACCTTTTATGGTCACGGTAAAACTAGACCAAAACAATGAAATGGAATTTAATAAATATTAACTGGTCTCACATTTATATACTATGTCCACTGGTCTTATGTAGCATGCATATAAATTTCAGCCTTCAAAAACATGGTGTGCGTTTTTCTATGCCCTCTACTCATCTACTCCTGTGTGCACTTTACTTTCAAACTTAGCTTATTCTTCAAGTCTAGTGAACATAGAATCCGACATGTCATGCAACAAGATCAACATGTCACAAGACATGATTCGACATATCATATAACATGATCTGACATGTCAATACCGGACTTATATGTCATAAGGCATGCTCGCACCCGACAGAAACCCTACCCCTCTCGCTTCCGGCACTTTAAATTACACTTAACCAGTCATCCCATGCATCCAATCACAGTCGCATTCCATTCCAAGTCCAAATAACATCCCTTTAACTCATCATTACCAGTTTAATATCCCGTGAACAAATACAATGCAACAACCACAAAGCAAATGCCTTGCATCAAATATAAACATATGCAATGCAATGTATCGCCCAACGTATGCAATGTAGCTCTACTATTCACCTTTCTCTTTACTTTCGTTATAAATTTCATATCTGTGATGGACAACTAGTCCCAAATCGGACGCCCCACCGAACTCCTTTGTTGCAGGACTGACTTCCAACACCATGAAAAGCCTCCAACGGGACTCTCCAAATCTTGACCGGGCATCCTTACGCACACACGCAAGCAACAGAGCTCCTTGGTTCACACGTCGTACACAACCATCTCACAAAAGCTCACACATATTCAGCTCGTGTTAGGTTCACACAATCCGCATGACCATTCATCACGTGCATGCGATGAATCGGCACATCCATCTCATGACAGCCACGTTACAAATGCTAACACACAATGGTCGTCCCCTTTCCCTGGCCTTAATACTCGATAGCGTTTCGCATTAATCATCCAATGATGCATCCGTACAACATATTACCATAACATTGAACGCTCAACAAGTAACACTTACGTTGAACACTCATAATTAGGACTCATGAGGTTCATACATTTCATCAACGCGAGGGCACAACTTTTTGGTGGTTACATATACTATGAATATCAACCGCTTAGACTGCTGATGAGGTTAAAAGGCACTACAATGTACTCGTCGAAGATCTAAATCACATCAACTCTGGTCGAATTCTTCTCCCCAATTATTAGCTACCTCCTGGAAATTTCCGAACGACCATCACTGGTCGTATATAATCTGCAACCGTGCAACAACAAGGGAAGAATTTCACCGCCTATTATTATCAATGCGCATTATTTCCCAATACCAATCTAATTACAGTCGGGAGACCAGGCCCAGTAATCGGCCCAATAAACCGAAGGAACCGGGCCAGAGTGCCGGCCCACTTCTCTCTCTCGCTGGACGCGTGGCAAAGAAAACCCGCCACGTTTGTGGAATCTCTCCTCAACGGCTTTCTATTTCCCCCACTTTCGCCGTTGTGATCTGACGATACCTCCCCAAAACTCCCATCGCACGAACAAAATCCCACGACAGCGGCGTACGATCACAACGGAGGAAGAGGAGGAAGGTCCGCTGTCTGCCGGCTGCCGTATTGCTGGCAGTTGTGGAGGCCATTGGGGAATGATCGGGCGGCCCTCTGGGAGTTGTGGCCCGATCGGCCGCGGTATAAGTTGAACGGGAATACGTTTCTTTGACTTTCTTTGCTCTACTCGTTTCGTTAGAGTGCGGCGCTGCTTGGATTCCGGTGACGCTGCCAAGGAGGGGAGGGGGAGTGGCCGTGCGACACAATCTGTTTTTCCGTGCCTCGGGCGTGAGGCTCTCTTCTAGACGTGGCAATGTTTTGATGTTATCCTTTATGCACCAAAGATTTCGTTGCTATTGGAGTATCTTGACGCTGTAAGTCATTCTTCGATTATGTCGGCTGACATGGCGCTTTAGTATGACTTGATTTCCCACTGTGAACTGACGGCAAAATTCCACCGTGTACTGTGTAGCGCAAGGTGCAAAGTATTCCCAGGAATTTAGTTCATAAAACTCAAGGAGATGCCTGTCGAAAAAGCTACGGACAAATTGAATTCAGCTGATGCATCAGGTTTGATTTATGTTTCTCTTAGAAGGATTTACAACTTGTACATGTAGCATTTGGTGGGTCTATGGTTACATATACCTAACACTAGTGGTTTGAATTGTTGTGTGCTCCTTGAGTTGCTATTAAAGAGACCTCTAAAATGGGATAACCTTCATCCTGGACAGTTGGCATATCTCGATGCCGCATTTCGGCACCTGATTTACTTCTTGCATGGCAGAGTTTCGGACCATTATGTAAGAAGATCTTTTTCATGTGTTCGTTCCTCTGCAGAAATTGCTTATGGTATAATTTGATGGCATCTTATCCAGGGCACAACTATTGGTTTTATCACTGCAAGGGAAATTTCATCTTACCTCCCAGCAGTAAATGGTACTTCGCTCTTTACTTCATGATGTTTATTGTCTGATACATAGAAGTATGAACTAGAAAAGCTCGTGCGAGAGTTAATCGAGCTGAAAGAATGGCTTGAGATGGATCTGGTGAAGAGAACGACTCGCATTAGGAGGCCATGAGATATGGAAAAGATAGGTCAGGAAAGCTTATGGTGTAAATGAGAAAAACTTTTCATGGACAGATGTGTCTGCTTATAAAGCGGGCGATTGAGGAAGCTGGGCACTAATTGAGCCGATCAAGCTGATGAAAAACTTCTCATGGACATATATGCTTCTCATGCAACTTAAAGAAAAACTTCACCTGACCACAAATAGGGCTGATGAAAACCATGTAGTGAGATATTCGGGAATGCTAAGAAGAACTGAGACTCACGCTGCAGAGAATGCTTCTGCGAAGGGCTAGTAGAGCTAAGGATACGAGAGTGAGCGCAGTGGTGTGTGGATTCAGCAAAGGAGCCTATGATATACCACAGGGATCTTGAATATGGCTTCAGAAAAGTTTAGTAAAGCTGAGGGAAAAATTAAAGGGGCTGTTAAATGTGGAAGGGAGAAAGCGGTTGTGATGCATACGACGAGCAGAAGGTTAAACTAATGTGGCGTCGAATATTGCTTTTGTCCAGTCATGCCAGAGAGGATGGGGGCCATGAAGTATGCCAACGGCCAAGCAAACAAATGCATATAGTGACGCTTTTAAGAGAGTCATACCAGGTTGCCAAAGAGAGAGCTTCTGTAGCAACAATTAATATAGGATCAAAGATGAGGATGACTATCTCAGCTCTGTAGCCAGCCATTTTAAGACTGCTGCAAATGGACAGGCACCTTTTACATTTAGAAATTACTTATTCTGCAAGTTGTTTTTTCCCATGCATCCTATTTCGATTTATATTTCAATTAGAGTTCTGATCGGAGAGTTGCAGTTTAGTTGTCTTGTATAGATTAGACAGAGTTCTAGTCTTTCTTAAACAAGTTTTGAGAAAGGCCACCGGTCCACACCCAGGCTCTCTTACTAAGGTCCCATATAATGTCTTTTGCATGGTAACATCTTTCTGAACTCCAAATGGAAGCCGATGAGTTAGAGATGAACCTTTTCGATGTTACTTGTCTATCATTCTCACAGTAACCATCATGCTCATAGAGCTATCGCTTGAAGCGTAATGAATTTGTTATTTAGGTCATCATAGCAAACATGCATGAAGAAGCGTGCTTAGAATTTCTGTGAAAGGAGGAATATCGTCTCTATTCCAGGAGCGTAATTATTCGATCCATTACTTTTCTCATGTCCAGCATTAACGAAATTGTGTGGAAATATCACTCGCGATAGATTACAACAGTAGTATAGCTAGTGGAGGGCATGCCCAGTGAAATTATTTTTCACCTGCATAGCAAATTCCCTAGTTAAGGCTAACTATTCTAACTAGTAACAGATGCAACACTGAAGCCAAACTGGTGAGTTTCTACTTTCTAGTGATGGTTACACCCTTAAAAATGTTATAGAAACCTAATACGCAAGGTGATACTTTTAAGAAATAAAAGTAGCAGCAACTTAACAGTCATTCTTGTTTAAAGAGACGATATTTTATTCACTGCTTTGAATCCCAGGCTTATCTTTTAAAGTTTCGCACCCACCATGTATATGTCTTCCTTCCATTGCTGTTAAAAGACGGTATACCTTGTATCAGTATATAAAGGAAATTTTCTTGCTGTATGATTGGAATGGATGGTGAAGTGGTTGGCTAATTTGTATGCATGTCCTCATCCATTTATTTTTCCTGTCTGGTATCCGTACAGCAGTCCTTGTAGCCTGCGTCCTAATTGACGAGACAACAATAAGAAAACGAGCTTCGGAATGACCACCCCCCAGTGACGAAGCACATGAAAGGGGAAACACTGCTTCGAAGCCCTCCCTTGTCTCCGGTTACTCCCTCCAGACGAAAAACGGTAACGAAATAAATCTTTTTTATTTGGATTCTTGAAGATTTTGTGCCTGCTAGATTTGTGAAGATCTTTTCTTCTTTTCCCCGGGAATATGGGCTTGCCAGGATTCCATTATATCCGAAGATTGTCAGAAACCATTTTGAATGAGCATGTGCTGAAACAGTAATGATTAGAGAGGGTACTAGGCTCGAATTTATTTAGTAGGCTTCTTCCCAATCTAAGAATTCGGCATTGTCCCCCCTAGCCAGTCACCGGGATACGGTTCTGGTTTACAACCTCGCAGTCTGTAGTGGGAAAAGACAAAGTTTATGTCAGGGAAAGGGGAACTTCAACAAAACGAGAACCTGAAAGAACTGGGGCTAGCGATGAAGATGAAGGGATTCTCTCCCATCAATAGTCCCGTGCTGTCTGTTTCAAGGAAGGAAGTTGAACTTCTAAAGAAGACATTAGTTTGGATGAATAAACCATGGTGGGTTTTCTCGTAACCCATGACGTTGATGAAAAATGAAATACGAGACAGTGAAGACATGGTCCTAGAATGTAAGGAATATTAAGTAACATTAGACTAGGCTTTGCTAGAGATTTGTCATGCATTACCGATCACCGTCAGGTTTCTGCAGCCTACGGGACTGCAAAGGTCGTAATAACCTACCTTTTTCTTCGGTTGCAGCAAATGGTCAAATGACGGCCTAGGGTTCACGGGGGTTAAACTTTTTACATCTGTTGCTTCTTGAGGGATTGCTTCTTGTTGTGCATCCATACTTTGAAAACCTGTCTCTTCACCCCAACTTCATTGCAGAATTGCACGACTTCCTGTCCATCTTGTTTCTGCATTCTCCATCCCAACTTCTCCGCGAATTCAACCATCTTTTCCTTCTGCTGTTGAGTGAACTTTGTCCGGAACCTCTTCTTTGAGGTGGTCACTTGACCCGTCTGCAGACCAAGATCGTGGGCATTGAAGACGGCGAGGTCCTCACTGGAGGACTCTTCTGCCCCACCACCACCAAACGCCATCATAACCGGCTGACCGGAGGCCGGGGCAGGGCTGTTGGATATCCCGAAGGAAAAACTTCGGTGCTGGTGTGCGTTGATAGGAGTAGGCTGGAAAATTGTCTGGTGAGGATGTTGCGTTGGGGGACTCACGATTGCCCTGTGAGATCCATTGCTTCTAGTTGCAATGCTGTAGAAGTGAGAACTTGAGCTGTACGGCTGCCACACCCCATCCGTCTCCTTCCTGTGGAAATTCCGATGGCACTCACAAGCCGCGCATTTGAAGAACTCGGGGCTGCCCTCCTCTCCACCCGGCATGAACTCTCCGCACCCATCAACGATGTGACTTCCCATGCTGGCGGCATGATTCCTCATACACTCCTTATACCGTACTACCCCGGTCAAGGGCACCATCGCAGATGATACCGGTTGAGGAAGTGGTTGTATTGGGTTCTCCTGATTTTCCACACCCAGTGACCTGAAGCTCGCGAAACTTGCGGACACGGGAGGCGCGGATGAAACCGGAAGAGGATCCAGGTGAGAATCTGGGTTCTCCATTCCGTTTTTGCCTGATTGACTGAGTAAATCGACCCCATCCCGTTGCTGATGATGCAGGTGATCAAAGCTCTGATGACCTCTCAAGTCTCTCAAGGGGGCTACTGTTGACTGCTGCTTGGGAGGTGATTCTTTATTTGAAGGGCTATAAACCAAGGAACTGGGCATCTCCTTACCCTGTTCTTGAACTCTCCCTTCCATTTAACCCCCCAGGTTGTTTCCCTCTAATATAAACCCTCCTCCCCCTTGATTGTTCTCTCACCCACCCACTCCTTTGGATTTATCTAGGGCGGGGGCAAAAGAACTATTAGTTTAAGCAAGCAACCCTGGTGCTCCCTTGCTTCCCTTTTTATGATTTGCCCATCAAATGCTGAAAGTGTCTCTCCTGTTCAGGTTTCAGCCCTAAATCACCCCTATCAAATCAAGCAAGACAAACCAATTTTCTCCTAATCACTCCTGCTAAATTATGTGCCCCTCCTCCCTCTCCTACCCCTATCCTGACATTGACATCCCTAGGTTGTTTTTCTTTAGTGGGTAACCCCACCACCACCACCACTCCATTCTTCCATCCAAGAGTTGACTAGAGATGATAAACTCCCATAATTAAGGAACACTAATCACTGTATTGTCCTATCAGTGAAGTGACAGTAGCTGGGAAATTTATTCGAAGGGGTCCTAGTCGAGCTAAACTATACGGAAACTTGCTAACCTGTCTGAATGTATCTGTTTGTTGTTGAAAGGTTTTGGAAAGAGGGGGCTGTAAATTCAACAGCATCCGAGGGAAGAGAAGGGAAGGTGACAATTGGTGAGGAGTTAACTCTTGTAGGTCTGTGTGGGTGGATGAGGAGAATGCGTTTCTTTTTTTAGCTGCACTCAATGAAGAGGTTAAGACTAAGTAGTGAGCGGTGGTATCAGAACAACCGACAGGGTCATGTTCTTCCCCTGCCAAGGCCTGCACCTGCACCCAAGGGTCCATCCCCCTAATCATGTTTTTCATTTCTTCCACACACGATCCCGGGTTTTATGGTAAGTGAGGGGGTAGCGGGAGTTCTACTCTTGTGTGCATTTTAGGGAATTTCTTTATTGATTGGAAAGGTCGTGATAATAGTTTAGTTTCTTATGTGGTTCTGGGGTGGGCTTCGTGATCTATCATGCATTTTATAATATTTTTTTAAGAACCCCGAGGAAATTATTTCTTTTATGTGCTTTTCCAGATCCCGTGTGAATTTTGTCTCAATGGTTTTAGCTCAAGAAAGACAAATCAGCTTTTAGCGAGGAGATTTAAGTCCTGCAGGAGAGATCAACTGAAGTGATAACATAGGTAAATTTTTGTTACTGGTTATCCTTGACAGGTCATTGTTTTGTCGGTGTTTGTTTTAGCCTCTGTATTAGTTACGAAGGATCGTGGATTTTTATCAGATTTCACATTATATGTGCAAGAAAGGAGTAGTCAAGCCGAAGGAGGAGAGAAAAAAAAAAGGATTAAAGTGAAAGGTGTGAGGAGGGGTCAGGAGTGCTTGTTTTTGGTGGTCCACAAAAGCAGAGGAGGAGGGCATCACTTGCTCCGGTATTTCATCGTTTCTTTTGTAAGATTCTCTTCTTCCTTGGTCGTCCTTGTTCTTTTCTTCTTTTTTTTTTTTCTCTCCTGCACATTTGCAACACTCTCAACTGCAATTTGGTAAATTTTGATTGATCATGCCATGTTCTGTTTTGTGTTTTTTTCCCTCAGTTAATTGAAATTAGGAGAAATAGCAAAAGGGCCTGAAGGGTGTTGTTGTTCAAGTTCCTTTTTACCTACTCGAGAATAATTTGGACTATTGGGGGATTATCTTTGGATTGGTATTAAAAGAAAGTCATGAATCTCTTGAATAATTTCTTTGATCGAGGAGTTTTTTTCATGTTTCAAAACTGTTATTCAGACTCCTTGGACTCGGACCTTAATCATTCGTAGGTGTGGGGAAACAGCTATTGCCGACACCCATGTATGCTGCTTTTTGGGAAAACATTCATATTGACATTTACTTCATTTGGGTACACTCCTGTTTGGGACCTCTACTCTCCGCCGATTGATTGCATAATTGGGTTTTAGCCCCAGTTTGGATCTTAGGCTGCCAGGGGTTGGTCGGTCTGATTTCTTGGTGATTCTTTTTCTTTAAGGCTGTATTATCATAGTGGGGTAAGTATTTGACCTATTGGGATGCGTGTGGTGTCAAATTAAGCGATGGGAATAAATAGAGGGAGAGGGCGGGGGGGTTCTGATTAACATTATTATATGGTGGTGAGGGAGAGGGAGGGACTGGGAGAGCCTGTGCTGTCTCAATCAGGGGGAGTAGAAGGGAGATACGTGGCCCAAACCTTTACCAAGTTTTTTTTAACCCGGAGGAAAATGTTGTCTTTTGATTAATTTTGGCACACGATTATTTTAGATAAATTGTTTTGAATGCCTAGCAATACGTAGTCGTTGTCACGTTATTCTGGATTCCCTCTCCTTCTCCCTTTTATATAAATATGTTATAGTTTTGTATGTGGTGGCGGTTGGATTTTAAAAATATTACCTTCAGGATTCTCGCTTGAAAAGTGTAGATGAAACGGAGTTGAGTCGTCCATCTTTTCGATGATTACGATGATTTGGGTTGGGTTGGAGGGAGGAGAGTCGTGAGGAGGAATGATTGAAAGGGAAGAGGAACCTCGCTTTTTGTGGTTTGGTTGCTTCTGTACCTTTTCGATTATGGAAATCTAACATCAACATTACCTCGTGCCTCGTGAGCTAGTCAGATTGATAATCTCTTCTCTAGTCTTGCTTTTCTTATGATCGTGCTCGTCACCATCATTAGTCCCTCTTAAATTATCACCTCCCCCCACCCTCCACTCCACCCACAATACACATGAGATTGCTCTGTTTAATTGAAATGACGGGATGTCTTATTATCATTCATTACTCGTGTGATATGTTTAAGTTGTAGTTTATCAAACACGAGAATTGATTTGATTTTGAAAGTAACTTAATGTTAAGTCTTTCCGTTTTCAAACTTATTGCTAAAAAATGGTCAAATTATTAATTATATTTTTCTTATAATGTAACGCTAGTCCATT
This sequence comes from Melastoma candidum, assembly GCA_023653495.1. Classification (NCBI taxonomy): domain Eukaryota; kingdom Viridiplantae; phylum Streptophyta; class Magnoliopsida; order Myrtales; family Melastomataceae; genus Melastoma; species Melastoma candidum. The sequence goes on along the minus strand of CM042881.1, from coordinate 11,724,929 downwards.
AAATCTGATATCCCTTTTGTCGGTCGGTGTTACAAAAATCACTTTACTATCTCTTTTGTTCTAATATCTCATTTTTGGGAGATTTCTTCCTAAAATCACACTATCGAAGAACCCAAAATCAGTTTTGGGCATGACTCACTTAATGTTATTTTATGATTATGGTCTTGATGCGAGCCTTCGGAAGTTTATGACTATTTCATTTCAGCAAAATCGCTTCAATATCATTCCATCTTCTCTAACTTCGTTACAACATAACAATAAATAGAGAATTTAAATTCATAACAATTAACAACATCGTTTGGTCTCGAAACATCTCTACTTTAGTTTTAACCTTGATACCGTCTCGACCATCTTTAGTCGTGACCTCAAATAAGAATCAACTTCAACAATATCATACTTCTTTATTACCATTTCAACCATCTTTAGTCGTAAACCACAAGAAAAAACCACGACCCCATCAATTTTTTTTTGTAACGAGGATATCTAACAAACATTGTATCTTTGTTCTTCACAATTAGTGCTATCTTGGTACGACATTCAATCCCACAGTGACACGATACAATCACCTCCCTATTTGCTTTACTCTAGGTATCCCTATTGCTACAACTCACAAGTATCCGACTAGAAATTGATACTCGCTCAGCACCCATTTCTATTATGTTCCAGAGATGATGAAACTAACCAAATATCGCTTCGTCACAGAAAGGTGTCCTAATACAATCAAGTAGGCTGAAGTCTTACCTGTTCGAATTGGTAAAGTGAGCCCAAATGATTTTGCCCTTTCACTTTGTTCGCGTAGAAGACGGACCACGTCGGAAATATTTGGCAATTGGACTCACAGGGAAATGTATGTGGTCGCCAGAAAGATGAATTTCAATGATAAAAGACACGACTATACAAATTCAAAGTTTCGAATGAGAACTTAAAAGCTTACAGCCATAAAAATGAACGAAAAAGGGGTGATGCGGCTGATGTAGGCGTCGTAGACTCGTTGCTGACGTCGTAGACTCGCTGCTGGCGTCGTAGACCCGCTGCTGGCGTCGTAGACCCGCTGCTGGCGTCGTAGACCCGCTGCTGGCGTCGTAGACCCGCTGCTGGCGTCGTAGACCCGCTGCTGGCGTCGTAGACCCGCTGCTGACGTCGTAGACTTGCTACAGTGCGCTGTAGACTTGCGTGACGGTGGCAGTGCTGGCGGGGGTTTGTTGCCCCGGTTACGGTTGCTCGCCGGGACGGTGAAAGTGCTGGCGGAGGGTCGTTGCCCCGGTTACGGTTGCTCGCCGGGACGGTGGAAGGTTGTGACCAAATAATCCAGGCCGAGTTATCTACTAAAGTCTAAGGGTGACGAGCAAAATCTGTGTTTGGCTAATTGATCGTATTTTTCTCTGAGGGGGATCCCCTCCCTTTTATACTCGGTCTGTTACGACTTCATGAGGTTCTTTCAGACCCAACTCACCCCAGAATCTCGGGGCTAACTGATTCCCACTCATTTAAATGTGGATTCAGCTCCTCCGATTTCGGGTTTAACTGATTATCTTTAAGATGTGCGTTAGTGTTATGCGTGGGTAACAAGTTCCAATTATCTCGGGGCCATGGAACCGTTTTCTTTTGACACGTGTCTCTTGCAGGCGCAGGCCCGTAGATTTCGTGTTTCAGGCGCAAGCCTGTAGACTTTGTGTCCACCAGAGGCGCAGTCTTGTAAACTTCCCTTGATTACAAGGTTACTATATTACCTCTATAGACTTCTCCCTACAGGCACCAGCCTAGTATATGGCTATGGGCTTTTGTGGGCTTTGTTGAAGTTAGGCCCAAGATTTTCATAGTGTCAACACACTTATAAGCTAGAAGAGTTTTCTAGTGTCTCACAGGCAGCTTTGGTTTGTGGGAAGAAAAATGTAAGGATTTTGATTTAGCTTTTTTTTTTAATGTTTGGTTTAGGTTTTTTGATTATTTGAAGTATGATTTGAGCAAGATATCTCCGTGAAAATAATTTAACTGCATCAAACGTCACTCATAATAGTCTAGTAGCCTTGACTAACATAAGAAATAGGCTAACAGAGGTTATTTTCTGAACGTAAGAATAAATCGAAAAAAGCGACAACGATATAATCATGTATTGGAATCATACTAATAGTTTTCAACTATTATCAGGATGTTGTTCCTTTTATTATTTATGAATTCATTACGATCACTTTCAAGAGTTCCATAAATGTGGTGTTATTTTAACTTAGAAACGAAGGATAATCAAAAGTAGACCGGCAGACTATGTTGCGGGCACAACAGGCTATGCCCGAAAGGGCACCACGATTGGTCAATGGAATACTCATTTTCTTGAAGGATTGTGAGCATCTTCCCATCGAAACCTCATAAACGAAAAGGAAGAAGAAAGAAAGAAGAAAAGAGAAAAGAGATTGGATTTGGATATGTATGAAATCACATATTTATATCATGCCTTGTCCCCCCCTTCCCCCCCCAATAGCTCCAAAATGTGGTGCTGCCTGATGTCAAATTTTTTATCTCTCGCCAATGGAAGAGATATGGCCACCCACCCCTTCTGTTCTCAACGTTCCTCTTTTAACTTGTTGAACTACTCAACTATTACCAGCCATGACAAATAACAAATTGGGTCATCTGGTCTCCTCGTGATATTAATTATCCACCTTGATTCCTTCACCCTTATAACAACATGGTCGGCTCGTGAAATGATTTGAACCCAGATCGAATCAAAATGGAACGATTCGGGCCTCACGAACTAACTGGGCTTGTCGGTCCCCCCTGAAACAATGACAATCTAAAGCCTAGAGGTGGTCGTAGGCCGCGTCTAATCTGGTCGGACCGGCCTTTGTACGACTGTGTCGACCCGTGACGGGAGGGCCGTTGGGCTCAACTTGAAATCGGCATACAGATTATTGGGTCGGTTATGGGTTACACAATGTTTTGACTCGTGATCCGGCGGATCCGCTTGTCTTCTCAAACCGACTGGTCGGCCTGTCTTTTTTAATATTTTCAAGGGCACGAGTTTTTAATGGCCCAAATTGACAAATATATCTCAAACTTGGCCTATTTTTCGATTTATTCTTAATTTTAGAAAATATCACCTTATATTCTAATCATAATTCTAACGGAATCTTATGGCGTTGTTAATGTCACCGTTTTTCTTCATTAATTAATCTTATTATGCCTAATTTTAAACTTTTCCCAAATTAATATCAAAATTTGAACTAATTTTAAATTTTTCCCGTCCAAACCCAAACTCATCGTCTCACGCCAACCAAACCCAAACTCATCGTTCCGGTCACCCTTTTCCCACCTCCGTCGACGGCCTTCCTCCGATCGCTCCTCGCCAGTCCGTCCCGTCCGACTTCCCTGCCCGACTACCTCCATCCCGTTCGTCTCCCCCCTCCCCTCAGGCATTCGCCTCTCTGCCGACGACCTCCCCCCACCAGCCCCCGGCCACGACCTCTCCCCTCCGTCCGCCCTCCTCACGTTCGCCTCTCCAATCAACCTTACCCCCGAGTCATCCTCAGTAAGCCCCTCAGTCCGCCTCCACACGTACGGCTCATCCCGGACGCCCCCTTCTCCCCGACTGCCCGTCTTTCCTCCTCAACGGCGTCATCCTCGACGGCTGATTTAGGAAAAAACCAGAGAGAAGTAGAGGTTGACTCCGATTGTTTTCCGTTATCACACTAAATTTAGCGTTGTGTGTAAATTTTTGTTGTTATCTTAGTAACTTTTGTTGTTACTGGTTTCGTCGTACTGCTTATTTTACAGAATCGAAAGTGGCAAACCTAATTGACTTCGTTGCACAAGTAAGTTACTTGGCTGTTAGTAAATTAGGTTGGTTGGGGTGTTTTGTTAGTCTCCTAGAGTTGAGTTGTATTTGTTGTTTAATTTTAGGAACGAAAGACGTACATGGGAATCTGGTTTTATTTGTTGGCGGTAAGCTTAATCTTACCAGTAAGGTTTGCTACATCGGTGGGAACACAATTAGATTTGACAATGTAGATGTGGATAAGATATGGTTTTTTACTATAAGGAGTTTAGCAAGACAAGCTGGATACGAGCCTATTAGGATGTGGTTTACAAAACCAATTATGAGTCTTGCTAAAGGATTGGTTGAGATATTAACCGATGCACAAGTGGGTGAATTGGTTAGTTTGTTGTTGGATGCTAAGCAAATTGACATATATACATTGATGACATGAACGTAATAAAAGTGATCCCAAGGGAGATGAAGAGGATATGGAAGAGGAGGATGGGTCTGTTCAACGTGATGGTAATGAGGAAGTGTCTGATTTGAATATGTTGAATGTTGAAGTTGTTGAGTCCGATTATGATGATTCTGAAGCTGAACTTGTTGTAGAAGGAGATATTGATGATGATGATGATGTGGTTTCTCATAAAGGGAATTTTGAGTCAATTTATAATCCCGAATGTGATCATAGAAGTCTGAAATTCGACATTGGGTTAAGATTTGACAGAATAGTTTAAAGAGGCTATTCAGGATTATGATATCTTAAATGGAGTGAATTTGCAATGAGTTGGAGTTGATAATAGAAGAATGGAAGTTGTTTGTGTGCCTGGATGTCCTTGGCATGTGTATGCTGGATTTTTACAACAGGATCTTACGGTTTCTGTTAAGTCGTGTCATCTGGAGCATAAATGTACTCGTTCTTTAAAAAATAGGCAGGCAACCGTGAAATGGCTCGCCCACGAGTTCATTAGAATGAACATGTCGCTTGATTCAATGAAGACGAGGGACGTAGTTGTTGATTTAATGGAGAAGTATTCAATTAAGGTAAGCAAATTGCAAGTGTATCTTGCGAAATGACATGCTCAAAGCATTATCAAGGGTACCATTGAAGAGCATTACAAAAAAAAAAAGATCTTATGCTGCCAATTTTGGAAAGAGATGTCCTGATGATACTTTCAAGCTACATTTGGAGTTCAATCCAGATGTAGGACTATTCAACACTTTCAAGAAGTTTTATGTAGGAATTAGTGAACCAAGGAGAGAATTTAAACTTGGGTGTAGAAAAGTTGTTGGTTTTGATGGAACTTTTTTGAAGACCAATGCTGGTGGGATATTACTATCTGCTGTTTGTAGATATGGGAACAATTATATGTTCCCTGTGGCTTGGGCAGTTGTGGAGGGGGAGAATACTCAGTCTTGGATGTGGTTTCTTTCTCTATTGTTTCAAGATTTAGTTGTGAATGATTGACGTGGGTGGACTTTCATTAGCGACAAGCAAAAGGTTTGACATGTAAACTTGACCAGCTTTTGAGTTTATTGCTTATTGTTGATTAAATTTATTTATGATACATACATGGATTAATACATGATGTCGCTAATCTAGCACCATTAACCGAGCATCGAAATTGCGCTAGGCATGTTTATGCCAATTGGAAACAAACTCATCGGGACAGCTTTTAAAAGGTGTTTTTGGAGTGTTGTCAAAAGCACACATGAGGCTGCCTGTCACAAAGCCTTGAACAATATGGGTTTGTTGTCTACAAAAGCAGCTGACGACTTTCTCAAACAAGGACCTGAACATTCCTGTAAGGTATGTTCTTATGTTTTTTGCATGCATCTTGCCTGGTAAGACTTACTTTACGCTGTCCTGGTTAAGTGTTATTTTCATTAGCATTGGTTATTTGTTTGTTTGATATTTCAGGTGTTTTTTGATAGGACATTACATTAGCTAGGACAAAACATTAGCTAGGACAAAACCTATTGTAGACGTGTTGGATGAGGTTAGATCATCATTGATGGAGAGAATGTATCATAAGCACCAACTGTTTGAGGGTAGAGAAGATGATGTTTGTCCAGAAATTAGGAGAAAGATTGAGAAGTTAAAAGTGAGTTCCGGCTTGTGGGTTGCTAGACCTTCCATAGGTGATAAATTTGAGGTCGTTCGTAGGCAAGAAAAGTTTGTAGTGGATTTACAGGTATGTACATGTAGTTGTAGGGAGTGGGACTTGACCGGCATCCAGTGTTGTCATGGTATAGCCTCTATTAACTTTATGAAGCATGATGTCGAGGCTTATATGCATGGATTTTTCAAAAAACCTTATTACATGCTGGCATATAAGCATCCATTGAAACCTATGGAGGGAGAGAACACATGGCCGAAAGACACGGGGGAGCCGATTCAGCCTCCACCGTTTAAGATCCGGCCGGGACAACCAAAGAAGAACAAGTAAAAAGGCATAAACGAGGAGCCAAAGAATGCAACCAGACTTTCCAAAAGGGGATCAGAGATGCAATGTTGTCGTTGCAAGCTTTATGGCCACAAAAAAAGAGGTTGCAAGACTCCTACACTATCTGAAATAGTTGAAACACCTAACCCGGATGTGCAGGTAAGCATCCAATAAATAGTTAGTGATTGATTAATTGCATTACTTCTCATCTTATCCTGAATTGACAGACAAGGGGAAGAGGAGGAAGGGGGGAAGAGGAAGGATACGAGGAGGACGGGGACAAGGACTTTGTACTATTTGAATTTGTGCTATTGTTGGTTGGTTCTTCATTCTGCTCGTCCATTAAGGCTGTCACAAGATTGGATTGGATTCATTGTTGGTTCTTTTCTGGTTTGTTTTTTGTAAGTTCATCATTGGTTCTTTGTTATTTGTTGGTTTCAATTACAAATAATATGTATTACATATTTGGATTTGGATTTAATGCAATTACAAATCATATATATTACATATTTTTCGTGCGTCTTAATCACAAAGGCGTGCCTTGGGCACTACGCCTTGTGCCTCGAGCGATATGGATGGTTTGCGCCTCGGGTGTGCCTTGGCGCCTTAACAATACTGCTTGAATGCATGAGGATACACAAGCAAAAAGCTGAAGTTCATAGTAATGCAATCAATACCTCTGTACTGTCCCAAGATACTCTCCTTGTTCCTGTATATAGATTCATCACAAGCACTGATCCTACAGCTGCAGCGTGACTACCGGAATAACCTGCAGATTTTTATCCTACTTAATGGACTTTATTTTCTCATCAAGTTGAAAATGTGATAAAGAATTGAAGCAGAAACCTTTCATAAACTCCCGTGCTTCTTCCTTACCGGATGGCTTCTCCCTTGCTACTACCTAATACAAAACTCCTCAGAGAAGCATATGCAGATGCACACAATCGACCAGTGGGGACGCCGGCACCTTACCAAAAAAGTTGTCTAATAGCTATCTGTTCTCCCTTCAGTCAACAAACAAGGACTGTAGCTAACCGGTGGATGTCCTGGAGAATTTATGAGGACTTTCATTAAGTCCTTCCATGTTTAAAAGATGGTAACTGATTCCATGAATACCTTCACACCAAAAACTAATCTGTAAATATGGCTAACACATCTCCAATCCAGTAACTCCAAAAAGTTCGGACCTCAGTTCCTCATCATGTTAGGAATGACAACTTTTCTCCGTGCTGAGCAACACGTAATTGAAACTGAAGGAGCTCACAAATTTAGGGAGGAATGAAGATTAAAGAAAGTATAAAATCCAGCAAGGTGGGAGAAAGACAGCCTGAACGACATACCGTGTCTGCAGTTATTAGCAAGGTCGGCTGAGCATCACCCTTAGTAAAATGAGTGCTATCCAATCTCTATACAATAGCGTCTGCCTAGTTGACAATGTTTACAACACAAAAATGCTCAGTGATCATTTCAGCAGAAATTACATTATCACACATCTGTTTGTATCATTATTTTAACCAACTCCATTTACATTTAACAACTAAAAAACTAAACTTTCAAACACAGCTGCAACATATATTCCTTGTGCAATTCTGGTGTGATTTACTAAATCAAAGTATTTCTTTTATGCATATAATTCAACAGATTAGGCCACGATGGACTGTCCTATTGAAAAATCATGACATTATTACGAGCAAAAATCAATATCCTTTTTTTCCCAGATGTAATCTACATCCGCGTGTATCCCCAGGGAAGATAAGAATTCGAGCGAATTTATCACCTTAGCCTCGGCGAGAGCGATCACCAGCTCCTCGGGCTTATCCTTCCTGGTGGCCTTCTCATCAATATCCGCAGTCTATGATTTCGCAAAAAGGACAATAAGCATTAGCAACGCAAACCGACATACCACAAGACCAACACTCAACAACAAAACAAACAAAAGCAGCCTAAGTCAAATAAACGACTTTTAGCAGTCACGCGGTTCTCGCCTCCTCCATTGTAAAGAAAACAAGGGGGAGCAAATCAATACCACAATACTGAAGTTGTAACCCATGTCCTTCAAAATCCGGCGACGTGCCATGGACGAGGAGCCAAGGATCAAATGCAGGGAGCAAAAAGAAATCACCACCAACCGCTGAAAGAACGCCACAAAATCAAACAACATGGGAAAGAGCAGACCTTGAAACGAGGGAGGAGACTCTTGGATGCCATATTCCTGGAGCGGAGAAAAAGCAGCCTGATGTCGACGTTTTCCCTTTTTGTTTTGTCCGGGACGGGAGGAGGGGGGGGAATAGGAATACTATCCTAAAATTTGTCCATAATTGGCCTTCTCAATGGCCACGTGGATGCGGGTCCCGCAACCCCCCCGGACTGTACGGTCATCGTCGGACAACATGGACCCACTCTACTATTCTTCTCTCCGTGGTTTCTTGGTATCACTTTCAGGTATTGTTCGTTCCGTTTTACTCAAGGAAAAGGGAAGAAGGATGACGATGGGGCTGATCAGTGCGAACCCGGTGTTTCACACCAAAGAGGGATAGCCCTCCCGTTCCGACAAACCCCCTTCGACATCTATGACATCCTTCTTCTTGCCGTGTTTTCTGTTGTTTCTTTTGTGCTGTTGAAAAATAATCACACATCGTCTCGAAAAAGTTTAGGTCAAGAATTTATATACGTTGGGATCATTATCTATTATCTAATTGCTTTTAAATGAAAACAATCTTAACACATAATTTTTAGTCAGATTCGTCCGTGAACAAAGATTCTGAACTCAAAACATCCTTACTCCCTCGAGCAACTCAGCGTCCTGTCTGAAGAGTCCCAGGCGACAAGTTCGGCCGCATCCTGTCAGTCCTGTCCCCCTTTCTTCCTCCTGGCTTGTTTCTTTTAGGGATTTCTTTTTTTAATGTGGTATCCTCTCTGCTTTGATTGGGGATAAGTCAGGATCGCGTTTACACCCACCATTCAGCACTGCAGCTCAAGGATTTCTTCCCCCCTCATTGCAAAGTGAGTTACGCTATTTCAACTCCCCCTTCTTTCTGGTGCTAGATTCATGGTGCAATTTTGCTTCGTCTGTAAGATTTCTTATCACTAAATTCATAGAAAAACTTCCTTCTGTTTTAATCTTTAACAAACAATTCATCAACACTCTATCAATAATTAATAAAATAATATAAGTTTATTACTCAAGACAAAATAACTTTCTACACATATCTGAGTTGATTATACCTAATGCGGAAGACATCTTGATCTAGAGAGTACACGTCTATAAATTGGTTTCTCCCTCTTTGCCCTTTCCTTGATTTACAGTCGATAGATAACTCTTACTTTAGAAGCTATATGAAACTTAGGTAGAGGGAGGACCAATTTATATATCTGAACTTTTAATCCGGTACGTCTATCAAGCCACTAGATAATATGGTTAAGATTTGCACAAATATTAATTAATATTATTACAGCTACAATATCTAGAATATAACAAAAATATCTAATTATATTCTCATATATTGCAGACAATTGGCAGGTAATATTTTCAATAGAATATAACATCGGGTCATATTCTAACATTCTCCCACTTGGCCCGATAACAATATCATTTAATAACATAAACCTCAAGTGCACATAGACAAATCTTATCTTCATCATAACTTACCTCAACAAAATAAATTGCATAATGTGGGTTATGGCGGTTATACACTTTAGCGTCGCATATTCCCTTCCATATACCACTACATCAACAACTTATTCGGTCAGGTATCAGAATTGATATATAAATATAATAAAGGTCTAAATTTCTTATTCAAATAACAATAAATATATCAAATCATAATAAATAAGAATATGTCAATATGCCATAATACTTTCTTTGAGCTCTAAAAGTGTTCATCATAAAGTCAAACATCAATACAACCATGACCATTTTATGAACATGTTCCCTAAATGTCTTAGGTTGCAAACCTTTTGTTAAAGGATCTGCAATCATGAGATCTGTTGTAACATGTTCAATACACACTCTTTGTTTTTTAACTTCATCCTTTACGGCAAAAAATTTCAACTCCATATGTTTAGCACCTTCAATGTATCTATCATTCTTGGAGAAGAAAACTGCAGCAGAATTATCACAATAAATCTTCAGCGGCTTAATCATGGCGTCGACAACCCTAAGCCCCGAAATAAAGTTTCACAGCCATAAAACTTGAATTGTAGCCTCAAAGCAAGCTACGAATTCTGCTTCCATAGTGGATGCAGCAATCACAGACTGTTTGGCGCTTTTTCATGATATTTCGCCTTCGGCAAGTAAAAACAAGTAGCCAAACGTCGATTTTCTGGTGTCAATGCATCCAGCGAAATCCGAATCCGAATACCCAATCACTTCTAGAGGATCGGATCTCTTATACATGAGCATATAATCCTTTGTTACTTGAAGATACCTCAAGACTTTCCTTGCAACTTTCCAATGTTCAATACCGGGATTACTTTGGTATCTCCCCAACATGCCAACCACAAAACTGATGTCGGGTCGAGTGCATGTTTGCAAATACATTAAACTGCGAACAACAGAAACATATGGAATAGGTTTCATTTCTTTACGTTCCAAATCATTTTTTGGACATTGCATAAGACTAAATTTGTCCCATTTTTGAATTGGGACAATACCTCTTGAACATTTGTTCATATTAAATCTCTCAAGAATTCTCTTAATATAATCTGTTTGAGACAATCCAACCAATCATTGTGATCTATTTCAGAATATTGAAATTCCGATCACATAGGATGCCTCTCCCATATCTTTCATCTCGAAATTCTTAGAGAGAATCTTTATTCTCATATAATATGCCCAAATCATTAGCAGCAAGCAAAATATCATCAACATACAGAACCCAAAAAATAAACTTGCTCTTACTGAACTTAAGGTAAATACATCGATCAACAGTGTTTTCTTGTAAACCGAAAGATGTTATGGTATCATAAAACTTAATGTACCATTGATGGGAAGCTTGTTTTAGTCCGTATATCGATTTCTTAAGCCAACACATCTTATCTTCATGTCCTTCTATGGAAAAACCTTCCGATTGGTCCATGTAGACTTCTTCCTCAAGATCTCCATTTAGAAAGGTTGTTTTCACATCCATTTGATGTAGCTCTTAATCAAACTGAGCTACAAGTGCCATGATTATTCTCAAGGAATCTTTCTTTGAGACGGGTGAAAAAGTCTCTTTATAATCGATACAATCCTTTTGGGTACATCCCTTGGCAACAAGTCTGGCATTATATCGTTCAATCTTGCCATTAGAGTCACGTTTGGTCTTAAAAACCCATTTACATCCAACTCATTTAGAACGTAATGGCAAATCAACGAGTTCCCAAATTATTTTGAGCCATTGAGTTTAACTCGTCTTTCATGGCTTCAATCCATTGATCAGACTTATACTTGCCATTGCTTGTGAAAACGAAAAAGGATCTTCAGAGATGCCAATATCAAATTCCGATTCTTGCAAATAAACCACGTAATCATCTGGGATAGCCGACCTTCTTGCCCTTATAGGTAAGCAATCCCACGTGGCTCATTTATTTCATTCAAATGTGAGTTAGTTTCTTGATGGGTTGCCGATTCATTCAAGTGTTCCCCGGGATCATTTTGTCTTTCCAATACTGGGATAACACTTGATGTGTGCGTGGGTATTGGAGTATTTATAGGCAAGGTTACATCAACGCTTACCTCCTTGATATTCATGTCACACGCTTTAGCACTCCCACTAACTTCTCCATTCTCAATAAACTTGGTATTACCCGTTTCTACAATTCTTGAACTGTGGTTAGGACAATAAAACCTGTACCCCTTAGAATTCTCTGGGTAGCCAATAAAATAGCCACTTATTGTTCGAAAATCTAATTTCTTTTCATGTGGATTATAAACGCATGCTTCAGTTGGGCAACCTCAAACATGTAGGTGCCTCAAACTAGGTTTCCTTCCAGTCCATAACTCAAAAGGAGTTTTCGGAACTGACTTACTTGGAATCCTATTCAAAAAATATACAGCAGTTTTAAGTGCATGCATCCACAGGAACTTGGGCAACGAAGAGTGGGGATCCTTTTGGGAATCTAACACTCGACTTGGGGACTCTACATACTATGCCATTAGCTAGCATGACCTTTTTACTCTCTCTCGAGAAACAGGCAGGTAGCTCGACCGCATTACAGGAGGTCACCATGGGATCCTTGTCTTTCTGATCCTCCCGATGTCCTTCGGGGGTCTTATATTCTAGAGGCGTGTAGTCTATATAATCATCAAAGACAACATCCTCTTCTTCTTCACCTTCTTCTTACGATATCCCTTCTTAAGGTTCATCTACTTCTTTTGGTGAAGCACTTTTGCTTTTCTTAGCACTCATCATACTCCTCACCATATTCATTAATGTTCTATTACGCCTTTCTGCCACACCATTCTGTTGAGGTGTGCCTGACATTGTATACTGTGCACAAATGCCGTGGTTCTGGAGAGACTTTGCAAATGGACCTGGACATTGTCCCGATTCATCACATTTTCCATAATATTCGCCACCTCTATCAGACCTTACGATTTTTACTTTTCTATCTAATTGCCTTTCAACCTCTTTAACGAATACCTCGAGGGCATTCACAGCTTGAGATTTTTCATTCAGCAAATAGATATACCCATAACGTGAAAAGTCATCAATAAAGGTGATAAAATATTTTTCTCCACTAATTGATGGAGAATCAAAAGGTCCACATATATCGGTGTGTATAATTTCAAGGAGCTGATTGCTTATTGTGGCTTCTTTCTTGCTATAATTGGTTTGCTTTCCCTTAATGCAATCCACACATAGGCCAAGATCGGTGAAATTCAAATTCGAAAGAATTTCATTCTTTACCAATCTTTCCAATCGTTCTCTGGATATGTGACCCAAACGCTTATGCCACAAGTAAGCGGAATTTTCATTTATATTACTACTTGTATTTTAGAAATATGATAAACTAAAATTAGGGATTCAGAAAATTTAACATCAAGTCTCAATTTATATAAACCATCAAAAAGAATTCCAAAACCAATAAAGGAATTTTTCTTAAATAAATTGAAACATCCTTGTCCCAACTCAAACATAAACCCGTCGTGATCAAGTTTTGAAACTGATATCAAATTTCTGGATATCTTGGATACATAGAGAGTTTGCATTAAATCCAGGTGATAGTCCGTATCTAATACAATACGATAAGTCCCTACGCCTTGAATTGGGACCTTCTCAAGGCTTCCCACGAATAGAAAGTTCTCAGTTGGGTTTATGATTTGGATTGTAAGGAATCCCTGCATAAAGTTTGAGACATGAGCAGTAGCACCAGAATCAAGCCACCAAGAATTAGAAGGAACTTCAGTTAAGCCTAGTTCGGAACAAACAAAAAATTTAGAAGTACCTTTGTTTTCGAACCAAGCCTTTCGTTTTCATACAATGTTTCTGATAATGTCCCTCCTTCTTACAAAAGTGACACTTATCTGTCCGTTATTCCTTCCCATTACCATTAGCAGCAACCTATATCACTTTAGCAGGGGCTTTTTTCTTAAATTTCTTGGAATTGGTTTGAATATCTTACTTGCTCCTTTACCCACGAGGTTGACAGAATGAATTCCTTGACTCTTTAATCTAGTTTCCTCCTGAATAATCATACTGGACAATTCATTCACATTCCACTTATCTTTTATTGTGTTGTAGTTGATTTGGAATGTTCCATATTCATGAGGAAGCGAGTTTATGAAGAACTGCACCAAGAAGGAATCATCAACTGTCATACCCAAGGGTCTTTAACTTTGCTACAATATTTGTCATCTCGATGACATGCTGCTGCATGCTTCGTGACCCATCATACTTCATGGTCGTGAGTTCAGCCATTAGTGTGCCAGCGAGAGACTTGTCGGCGGAACAAAATCTTTCTTCCACGAACTCAAGATATTCTCTTGCACTTTCAGTATGTGGAATACTGGTCTTTATGTTGTTCGCAATAGTCATTCGCATAAAATTAAGGCACAATCTGTTAGATCTTTCCCATGCTTCATAAATTGATTTCTCAGGTTCACTGCTCGAATCCGTAATTGCAGTGGGTTTTTCTTTAATGAGTGCCAAGTCAAGATCCAAGATACCTAAATGGAAATAGACTTGCTCACTCCATTATGAGAAATTCAATCCATTAAACATGATAACAGAGGATGCCTGCGAATGAAGAGAAACAGCTGCAAAAAAATTTAATAAATTGAACTCAGTCAATTAATCATTCTTAATATATTGTAGTTACCTTACCGTAAGACAATGTATTACCTTTAATGCCACAAATATTTAATAGAAAACAATATTTAAAAAACATTAGAATACCCTTGGATACACAAGCAAGCAGTAAACAGATTTACCTTTGGACAAAATCAAAATTAGTCAAAAATCATGTAAGGGATAAATTATTTGTTCAAACCTGATACCACATGTAAGATTTTTTATCACTAGATTCATAAAAAAAAAAAAGCTTCTTTCTGTTTTGATCTTGAACAAACAATTCATCAACACTCTATCAACGATTAATAAAATAATATAGGCTTATTAATCAAGACAAAATAACTTTCTACATATACCTGAGTTGTATATACCTGATGCGGAAGACATCTTGATCTAGAGAGAACACGTCTATAAATTGATTTATCCCTCTTTGCCCTTTCCTTGATTTACAGAGAAAACGTCTATAAATTAATTTCTCCCTCTTTGCCCTTTCCTTGATTTACAGAGAAAACGTCTTACTTTAGAAGCTATTTTAACCCTAATCGATAAAAGGAGGGCCAATTTATATATCTAAACTTTTAATCTGATATGTTCATCAAGTCATCAGATAATATGGTTAAGATTTGCCCAAATATTAATTAATATTATTACAGCTACAATATATAGAATATAACAAAAATATCTAATTATATTCTCATATATTGCCGACAATCAGTAAATAATATCTTCAATAAAATATAACATCGGGTCATATTCTAACATCATCTGCAGTCGATTTTAGTTGTCCGACATCTATTCATGGTTGGATTTAGTAGATACAGTCCGGCAGGGTTTAATGTTTGAGGATCGTCCATCCGGTCATGTAAGCAAGCATGGGAACTTGAATAAAACCTTGCTATTCTACTTGGCTGGCAGAGATTGGGACTGGATTCTCATCGCGAAATGTGGATACTCTGCTGTTATGTTTGGTCAGAAGAATGGGCAAGGGAATTGAATCGATTTTGTTGAAGGAAACTTTCGTGAAGGAATTGAGTGGATTCTTAACAAAAATAGAGTCCATTCCCAACTCCTTTTTGCGAACCAAACAGGCTATAAACGGCGAGGCTGGCATATAATTCAATATGTCTGATCCAACATTCTGGGCATTGATGTGCTCAGACTGGATCATGCAGATGAAGAATCAGGTAACCTTCTTGTCTTCCCGACTAATTGTTCTGTACTGCTACAATCGAACAGAATTTTTTGCAATTTAAAACCTATGATTTTTCATGAAAGGGCTGACGTTTTAAGGGCGAAAATGTCCGTTCCAGCTAACAGTATGCTTTTAAAATATCTGAATCTACAGTTAACAAGTAGTTGAATGATAAGGAATGGGTTGCAGCTACCCTCACGAATCCAACCTTCGTCAGTTGGTCGATGAGTGCCTCTACTCCAGTGAACTTTAATGTAGAAGCTTCTCATTCCTGAGGAGGCCTATTGTACAGGTAGAATCCCATCGTCCTACTTTTCTTTAGCTGGTTACTACAAATTTCTCTGTGCTTTTACTTCGACTCCTGGTCCTGAACAGTAGAATTCAGCGTGAGCGAGCTGAATTCTCTCGCATAATATGCTGTGTCTGTGTTATGCTCCCGGATCAAATGGATGGAATAGTTAGAAATCACAATTGTGAGACTTAAAATAGAGATATGGATGCGTTTCAGTGTAACAATGTTTCAAACTGACGTAGCTTATTTTCATGGAAATCAAAGTTAGGGTTTCTTCCAATATTTTCGCATGTATACAGTCTCTGGCAGGGCGTAGTTAAGTGGCTGGTGATGCACAGGGCATGGACTGCCAAGGCATTTTTCAGATGTTGGTATTAGGTACAAGGCAGGGTTTATCATCTGAACTCCAGAACTCGGCAGTTTTGACATCATCCCCCTCCATCATCTTCGAGAACTCTTTGTGGTTGTACGTCAGGGTGGCTTTGCCCCCGAATTCGGCAGGAAGGTTCTCAACGTCGAAGAATGTGCTCATCAGCTCCACACTGTCCTTGTTCTTTGGGTACACAAACTTCACCTTCTCGAAGGTCTTCGGGTCTAAGAAGTACCTGACAGCCTGTGAATTACAGAGGATGTATAGTCAACGAAGACGGACACGTCACGTCGTATCCGGAAATGATAGAACAGGATGATGATTTGCTCTCTCGATATTAACTCAGCAGCAAACCCAAAAAGAACTTAATCTATGCGACAGACATCGGGCGAACCTTCCAGAAGGCCTCAAAAATTCGAGGTGGATTATATAAAAATGCCCCTGCCAGCCTCTCCGGGTAATGGTTCTGCAAAATGTGAACGATATCGCGAGCTGTTTTAACAGGGACCTGGGTCTTAAGCGTCCAACCAGTGAAGTCTATCAACCATGACATTTGCTCCTGACCCTCGGGAAGGTTAAGGATGCTGTTCTCTATCAGATACACCAGATGTCGAATGTTGCCTTCCGCAGAAGTTGTGTTCTGCAGTAAAAAGCCTGGCATGTTAGCATTTTGGATGGTTTTGATGTCAATTATCTAGTAGATTCGCAAAAGACACCTGCTTCCCGGGCCTCATTATAAGCACAGTCCTTCCTTGGCGATCAAAGAAATCTGCCCTCGAGACTTTCCCGGTCTCACCCTCGTGGGCAACTTCATGCTGCAGAAGCATGAAGGTCAGATAAGGCCTCTTGCAATTGTTGAGCTCGAATGCAAATCAAAATCAAGGAAACAAAGAATGCTATCAGAATAATTCAGTGTTTGACTCATACTAAAATGAACATGACAGAGATCACGTCAGTTTTTACCCAACGGATTTCTTCGGGCTTAAAGGTCGATCTCCATTCAAGTGTATCTTCCAGCATTTTCAATGCTTTCTCCACGTTCCAATTCCGAGCAATCAAGTACCTTCTGAGGCATGGATCAGTGCAGTACTTCAACCTACGCCCAGACAAGGGTCCAAGCTCATCCCTGAGCTCCTTAACCTGATGGAAATGCAGCTTTTATCATTTCATAATCAAAGGTCAGCATCAGAAGCGCGGAATCATAAACCGCTAGAAAAGACAAAAAGAGCTTCCGGAAACTGACCTTAATCTCCCTTTGGAAAACATCATCCTCGGGATGATGTTGTGTCTGCTTCCTCCTTAGGAACATCATCTTCAAGCAAAAGGGATTAGGTTATCGTCTGCATCAACGGGCAGGCAAGAATTCATAAAGACTTCGCAACGGTTGGCAAAGAATCTTGTCATCTGGTATTCTCTTGTTTCAGATCCAACTATTCCGTTCTATTCACGAGCCCAGTAAACAAAACAAGCACAAAATCACCTGGAAACACAGAAGATCGACAGATTGTGTAGATACACAGACAATAAATTTGGGTTGACCTCTGACCCCAATTAGATGTTTCCTGTTAAGCATATTCATTCCAAAATTCATCGTGCAGCTTCTGAACTGAAAGAAAATGAAGCACACCGAAACTACAGCCGAACTCTCCAAATGCGGTCATCAGCAACACATGGATCACAGAAAGAACCTGAAGCCTCTCTACCTAACGAGCAGCCTACACCAGATGATAAATTGACCTGGCAGATTTTGAACATAACCATCCAACAGAAAGTGCTCATATCTACAAAAGCAAAAGTACCTTAAAGAAACAGAATCACGGTAGTTGGGATTCAAAAACGGGAAGCTGGACAGATCTCCCCAGTCTTGATCACCAAGTATTTTACACAAGTAGGAGACAACAGAGTGCAGCAGATTTGATCACCGTAAATCTTAGGAAGATGAAGATCAACAAAAAAAAAAAAAAACTAAACTAGAGTAAACAAGAATGATGGGATGAAAGGTGAGCTTTATTAAGAAGGGTGGGGGGGAGTTGTGAAGTTTTGTCAGAAAGCTAGCGTTGGAGATGAAAATCATGTCATGCAAATGAATTTATAAACTGAAGTCAACGGTAGGATACAGCCCCAGCTAACATTTAATTATTCAGCGGTCAAATATGGCTCCCTATGATGCCTATGATTTTCGGTAATTAAATAAAAAGCAAAGAGGCCTGGCCTGACCATTGAACCAAGTTTACTTAGTTTGAACGCGTTAACAGTTAACCCGAGAGCCCATCAAAGAGGACTGGACCGACCAATGACCTTCTAGATCGGGTAAACTACAAGAGCTAACCAATCAACAATATATAATGTCTTTAGATCTACTTGCTTCTCTTCTCTATATGTTCCTTTATATCTGCACTACTTCTACTCAACCACACACAATCTAGAAATTTTAGCAGCTCTTACTATAAACTGAATCTCTCTACTAACCACCCACTTTGAACATTTCCTAAACCTCAACATTTCTGCACCCAACGGAAAAAGATATAGTCATCTGCTAACTTTTGCTACTCCCGATCCAATCATCATCAACCCTAGAGACTGGCAGGGTTTTGTTCACGCACACCCCCGTGATTCTGATTGCAATCCACGCCATCACGAGCAAGCTCAACCATCCTACCGCGATCTCCACCCGGCCCGTTGTGACAAAGCAGACGGTCGCGGCCAACCACAAGAACGCAACTGTCCCCCAACAGAAGCTCTCTTCGGAGCTTAAGCCTCCTCACCCGGGACCAAAAACCTCCTCGAGTCGGCTTCCTGCACGGCAATCTCCCAAGCCAGCCCCATGATAGCGGCCCTCGTCCGCCTGTGCGGAAACTCCACGTCCCCAACGTCACGGCACATCTCAGCGATTCAAACACCAAAGGAACCCTGAAGCCAGGGTTTGAGCACGGCGACCGTGCCGGCCTGTTCGACGTCGATTGAGAGAAAGTAAAATGGCGGGGAAACGTCGGATTCCTCATTTATCGCTTCTGGCTGAACACTCTTTCGAGTCCTAAAGAATGTTGGGCCAAGGACCAAACCCAAAAAAAGCCCATGACAAGATCCAGGCCCAGGACCAGGCCCAGTACGGACATTCACACCCAATCCACCCAATCCGGTCTTAGTAATCTTCTATCTTAGCAGTTTTAATTTAAGCCGAACAAACACCCTTTAATACTAATTAAAAAAAAAAGAAAGAGAAACGAGTGTTTGTGGGGAGAGGAATCTAAACTGTAGCATTTTTTTTTGGCAAATCTACAAAAGGGAAAAAGGGTCCCCAGGATCTCGATTCCCATCCATTGAAGACACGTAGGGCAGAGACCACTGATGCACACTGGCGTTACTAGTTCGTACAAGAAGATATCAGTGTAGTCCACTCACTGCCCTAGCCCGGGGACAAATAGCAAACCCCACCCACTTTCTGTCACCCCCCCCAAACCATTGACTCTCACTCACCAACCTCCTTTTCCAAAAAGTCTTCCACGCTCTTGACCTCCCTCCCACTTCACATTATTTACTCCGAGTTCTCGCGTGTCATGATGATTCATCAATCAAGATAGAATGATAACGACTACATGAAGCCATTGTCCGGGCCCAAAAGCCCAATAATACAACGTAAGGGGGGCCCATCACAGACAACGTGATTGTCCTTTGGAGATACTGTGAGTGTCTTGTCTGTGTCCGTCCGTGGAGGCGAAAGGGGCAGCAGCTTCTTTTTTTGCTTTTTGAAAGTTTTTGTAGGAAGCATTTGAAAATGACCAGCAGCAGCAATTACAGAGGTCCTCAATGTTCTGATAAGGACCCTTCTTCTGTTACCCACTTCACTACATACAAAAAAGAAAATCCCCCACCCAAAAAGAAGAAGAGAACCAAAAATTGAATTTGGCAAAAGGAGGCAGGCAGGAGATGACCGCTTAGCTTGAACCAAGTGTCCAGTAGTGCGCGTGTTAAGGTTTCTAACGGTTGCCCCATAATCCTTAACCCATAATCAAGCTCATATTCATTATTTTCTGGAAGAGGTCAAGCAGGGGGGAGGGGATCTGTAAGAGTCTTGTGTTGAATAAAAGAGAGTTGGTAAGTTCAGGACTACCTTCTCATCTCTATTAATCTAATCAGTCAGATGTCTGGCCATTCTTGTGAGTAAGAACAACAATGGAAGGAGAAGAAAGCTACAGATGCTCAACCAAAATACCACGATATGATAATTTACACCCCAGATTGTGTTTATGTCCACCCCCACTCCCTATATAACCTCACTTCCGAACACACGACATTTAATCTTAATCTAAGACCCCACTCTTTTCTTCTTTTGACTTGTTTTTCATTTTTTTTTTTTAGTGCCAAGACGAGACAGTGAGCAATGGCACCTTGTTGAACGACAGGGATATGAACCCGGGTTTAGACTCCACCAGCGAGTACAGCGAGCTGTAGTTGTAATTCCACAGCAGCATGTTCGCCTGGCTTATCGAGTAATGGCTCGGGCCCACCGGCTCGAATCCTGCCCCTTCCATCAAGGACTTCCACCTATGCTTGTCCTCCATGCGCTCCCTTCGGTGTCCCGGCTTCTCCGTAGTCCCTACCACGCCTGCGATCCTCTGCCCGAATAATAAACTCTCCACCTGCAGCCTCTCTTCCGAGCCCCTGCCCATGTTCGGGTCCAATGACTCGAAAACTGCCGCGTAATAGGATAATGCATTCCTGAATCGTTCTACAAACCCGACCTGGTTTAAGTTGACCTCATACTCGCCCAGGGTCACAATTTTGGGCCCGAGCGATTTCACTAGCCCGAGCGCCCGGTCTATTGCATCGGAACTCTCGTCGAGCAAGTTGTACAGCTGGAGCATGAAATTGACGGCCAATTCCTCGCCAGGATCCGTGCGAAAGCACGAAGCATCGAGCTCTTCTATCTGGGCCAGGATAGGGTGGAACTCAAAGTTCAAACCCAGCAGCTTGGCGAATTCGGCGAGCCTATTGCCTGTGGCTGTCACTGTGGCAGAAGAGGATGTCCCTAGCGCTGGCGCCGGGATCCCTGATATTCGAATCTGTTCAGGTTTCCCCTTTGAGCGGGTCGCCAGGGCCTGCAATAGGGCAGCCCACTGGACGCCCTGGACAATCCCAAAATCGACAATGTGAATCTTGCTCGCCTTCTCGGTGGCTTCGAGAATCGCCTGGTTGGCTGTCAGGTGAGCAAACTTCGAGCACGGACAGGCGTCATTGAGCGCCTTGTAAGAGTGCGTGAACTCCTCCGGCGAAGTCGAGCGCAGAGTTCGGACCTTTTCACCCTGCAACGAAAGCAAACGAGTGTGCAGCGCCTTGCAGAAGTAAAAACTGACCCTCTCTATCGGATCCCCATGGTCCGACACGCTCTCGCGAATCCTCTGCAGGGTCTTCGCAGCCAGGCCAGGGTCCAATTCGCTGACCCGAGCGCACTCGAGCAAAGCCTTCAGCAAGGGCTGTGACAATTGCTGCTCGATTTCAGCTGCTTCAGATGCCGAAGTCGAGACCTTTTCCGCCTTGGGCCCCTCTTTGGGCGAAACAGCAACCGCCGCAGTCGGTTTAGAGTCCAACGGCAAGGAGAGAGGGGCGGGAGGGGGAGGCGGAGGGGTTGGGGGAGTCCACGTGGCAGGAGGCGGCGTCCATGCAGGGGGCACCCGACCCACGAACGGATCCGACGGGAACAACCCGAAATCCTGCCCGGATTGCCAGGGGCCGGGGTCGGTAGCAGCCATGAGGGACTCCACCCACTCGCAGGAGTCGAAGTCGGAAAACCGGAACGAGGAACCAGCCGACCCCGAGTCGTGGTCGAAGGGGAAGGGGACAGCGGCGACCGGGTCGGAGGAGGACGGGGCGGATCCGACAAATAACGGGTCGGGGCAGAAACCGGGGGACGCAGAGGCAGGGGGAGGGGGCCATGCAAAGGGGACAGCGACGCTGGGTGGATGCACCGGCGGGGGAGGATTAGACGGGGGAAGGGACTGGTGGAGGTGTTCTAGCTGCTGCTGTTGTTGCTGCTGCTGTTGCTGTTTCTGCTGGATGACTTGTTGGGCAATGGCCATGAGGTTGCCGCTGTCGGCGCACATGTAAGCCATTAACCCGGGCAGTGTTCGTAGTTAGGGGGGAGGGGCGTAGACAGGAGGCGTCACCGTCCTCCTCGTTTCTTACATGAGAACTGAGGATTTGTAATAGACAAGTGAACAAGTGGAGGAGGAAGGAGAAGTGAAATAGGGGTTGGGAGCTGGAGATGTGGGGAATTCAAATAATTAAATAAACTAAATTAAAAAGGGGGAGGTCAGGTTCATCCCTCAAACGGACAGTACGACTTGGGCTCGGATCGGACAGACCCCACCACACTAAAATAATCAGATTTAAGAAAAGTAAAAGACCACCTTATTTTTAAAAAAAAAAAAAAAAAAAGTTGTTACTTTTGATTCGGTGGGCTTTTCGATAAAGCCCGTTTTATTACCGGTGTCTGTAAGAACTTTGTGGGGCCCCATGGTGGGCCATGTGGGCCCACTTCTACTGGGGAACCCCACAGAGAGAGGAAAAGGAAATATATTTGTAACTCGTGTAGGATCATGAACTGAACATATGTCAATGTCTGTTACGAAACCAAATAATAATAATCTCAAATTGCAAAAGCCGAAAGGATAAATATCATGGCACAACGCGTCAAACATGTTTTCTTAAGGAAAAAGGGGGAGATCATGTCAATCATCGTTAAAGCAAAGGAAGCCAAAGTAGAAAGAAAGGGAAAGAGCAGTGCTTTAAACGAATGTGAGGATAACACGTTGGCATGACTCAGCCCGGCGTCCCCACCACACCAATCCATCCCCCTCCTCCTTTGATTCGTATAAACGTGTAGTTATGATTGCGTTTTTCTTTTTCCTCTTCTTTTGTTTTTTTTTTTTTTACGAGAGAGAGGAAGAGAGAGACGTAGGGATGAATTTGCTTTGAGTTGATTTGATACTACTTGCTGTGGGGTGGTGTAGGGGGAGAGCAACTTGCTACGTGTTTAGACAGATATGTCTCGGACAGTCAAAGCAACGAAAGGGATACAAATTAAGTTGGTCCAAAAGTTTAGGGGGGAAGGGAGAAGGCAAATTAAGATGGCCGACCTCCCACTTTACACGTCATCCATCGTCCATTTGATATAAAACAAACGCTGATATTGTCTTGAAGGGTTTCTCTTTTGTTGGTCCCGATATACAAATAGCTCACCCCCTCCTCTCCTCCTATTTTCCCTTTTTGTTTTTTTACCAAGAGTGAACCACGCTAACATAATAAGCAAGCAGAGGGTCCAGATTTGGTCCAATTAAAACATGGGCTACTAAGTTATAGGCAGCATACATATTCGGCTCTTAGTCTAGTAGTAGCAGCAGCAGCAGTGGTAATATAATAATATTTGGGGTGGGTGGGCTCGTGGTGGTAGTCAGATCAAGGTGTCGCCATCCCCCCCGCCTGGGAGGAAGGAAAACTTAGCCCATAACCCAGTTTGACCTTGAATTCCGTGTTTTTTTTTTTGTTACTTTTTTTTTTTATTTTTTTACCCGACAAAGATCAAATTTTTGGAAAAGCTCCGAATCACCCACCCACCACCTGTATCTTTTTTTATTTTTCATTTTGCTTTTTTACCCTTCATCGACGACATTCGACACGCCGATTCGGTTTCCACAAGCGACTTTTGAAGTGGACAAGATTATAACACAGTTGAAAGGGGAGTAATGGGACAAAAGTGGTGGGCTTCGCGTGCGGTGTGGGGGAGGTCTCATTTAGTCTGGAGTTTTTACTCTTTTTCTTTGGTTTGTGCTGGAGGAAGAAGAAAGGGACGCGAGTGACTGCCTGTTTGGGCCAAAAAATTAAGCGAGTGGACAACACTGTGTACTTTGTCATCGGATTTGGTCGGCTTGTCAATATTTGTCTCGATGGATTCCTTCCATCCCTCGATTTAATGCAGAGTGCACCGATCGGTCAGACAAGACAATCATCAGCCCGCTTTTGAATCCAGTAAGACGATTGTCCCAGCTTGAGAACGAATCACATAAAATGTTGCTTTCTTCCTTTCTTTGTCATCATCATTCTCATTATTAAGGCCAAGGATCGAGGCGCTACTGCAACGACGAATTCAGTCCATGGAGGGCAGGCTCGAGAAATTGTCTTTCACCAAAAATTCTGAATCATAAATAGCAAGGCATCGAGCCCTCCTTTTTTTTTATTCGACGGCGCCTTCTCTTCTTCCAGGACTTGGGATGCTTTCTAGTACACTCGGGCCTTAGGCGGGAAGGATTCGACCTCGTTGTCCAGTGTGTTCATGTGAACAGGTCTGTAGTCTAGCCTGACCTTCTCATTCTCCCAGTACCTGCATACACTCGACAGCAACAGGCACCGAGTAATCAACACGAGCATCCTGACACGTTTTTGTGTAACGTGGTTTACTAAATATCTTCATGCAAACGGGAAAGAACTTACCCTAACGTGTGCTTCATCCATTTCTCATCGTCCCTTTTCTGCACAGAAACAAAGTCTTCTGTTCACAACTAATCTCGCAAAATGAAAGGGAACTTTAGCACCTGACTCGAGATCATCCAAACTAACCGTGAAGTCTTCACGTGCATGTGCTCCTCTGCTTTCTTTTCTTGCTTCGGCAGAATGCATGGTTATACATGCATTGATGAGCAAGTTCTCCAACTCCAAGGTCTCAATCAAGTCAGAGTTCCTTTTTATCCAAGAACAACAAGATCATGCATAAACAGGTTTATCAGAAGCTCGCAGCAAAATCACACCCTTTAATACAACTCAAAATATCAAATGTTACCAAATTAGACTGCGGTCCTTCAATTTCACGTCATGAAAGCTCTCCCAAGTTTTATCAATCAATTGGCAGCCTGCAAATGCGGAGCATGATGAATTCAATAAGAGGGAACTTGGTTCTATACCTTGCAATCAAGATTAAAACAGAGCAATACTACAACTTCCTTCCTGGGTTTTAGAGAAAGGCATGGGCATCACAGAAGATGAAGCTACCTTCTTCTAATGTCTCCTGCGTCCGGAAGACAGCAGCATTGTTTTGCATTGTCCTCTGCATGTTCAATCTAATTTGGGAAGTGGGAAGCGAGCCATTGGAATTTCTTATTTTGTCCAGCCAAGCAATCGTTTTCTCCCCAGCATCCTTGTCCAACGGCTTCTGTTTCTCCCCTGTCAATACAAAGCCGGATCAATATTAACACTACTCAGATGGAATGAGAACCTAGCCAACCACGGAAACTTGCCTGGCCTTTGAATCTCTGCAACCCTGTTAGCACAAGCGCGCCCAAAGACCACAATATCAAGAAGAGAATTGGCACCCAGCCGGTTAGCACCATGGACGGATGCACAGGCAGCTTCTCCAGCAGCCATCAATCCAGGAACTACAGCATCTGGATCATCTCCTTTGATAGTCACAACCTGAAACGGTAAAGAAGTGGGGCAAACAACATGAGTCCATTGTTGTTAAATCGTCAATACAACCAGAATTTTGAAATATAGGGGTGATGATAGAAACTGGCTACTTTTTGAGGACTGGCAACAGTGAAACAAGAGACGATCCTAGCCATACATGGATGCACTGAGCATTCTTAAATGCAAACTATTTCCATCCAAATACACAGGGGTAATATGTGCCCCTACAATGGAACTTCATCCATTTAGAGTACTCGTTCATCATACCAATTTGTGAAACTCAATTGCACAGAAAAACCATCTCCCCGATTGTTTAGAGCAACTACCGTGTAAAAGTAAAGGGAACGTCAACCACTACTTATACTTACCCATTGCATAGCAACCCGGATAAGCCAGAAATCCTCTCCCCTCTATCAATCAGAAAACTAACACTAGCACAAGAATCTTCACTGCTGTAATCAAACTAGAACCAAGATCTAATAAGCATCTTATTTCCAGCTAAGATATGCTGTACCTCTCCATGGTAATTAGTGGGTATTCCTCCCATATTATAATGAACTGTAGGCAAGACAGGAATCGGTTCCTTTGTGACATCCACACCAGCAAAAATTGCAGCAGTTTCAGAGATTCCAGGAAGCCTCTCCTTAAGCACTTCTGGAGGCAAGTGATTAAGATGGAGATATATATGATCCTTCAAAGGCCCTGAGAAATCATGGAGATAAAAATTGGTGAGACAACCGATCTGGAGAAACAGTATGAAGTGACATCAAGATGAAAGACAAAGATTGAAATTACAGTCATTGACAGAGCACATGTTAACTTATTTTCTGAGAACTAATGATTGGATAGATGTCCAAAAGTTTCTCTTGTAATAGTTCAGGAAAAAGTTAAAAACACCATAGTGGCTCTCTCGACCAAGCAACATCAAACCAATAAATCTACACTAGAACACCGTACCTACACCACGGCCCTCACGTATTTCCATTGTCATTGACCTTGAGACGACATCCCTAGAGGCAAGATCCTTGGCAGTAGGAGCATAGCGTTCCATAAACCTTTCACCTTCACTGTTGCGAAGAATGCCACCTTCGCCACGAGATCCTAGGAAGTTTATTAAAAAAAACCACATTATGAGCAACTCCAGGAGGAAGAAAAGGAAATTGCAAGTAAGAAAAGGGCCTCCAATAATGACACAAAAGCATGCATGGCTATTAACTTACCTTCAGTAATGAGGCATCCAGCACCATATATACCAGTAGGGTGAAATTGCACGAACTCCAAATCCTGCATTAAGAAGGAATGGCATCAGATGCAAATGGTAAACACAATCATGCCAATAAAATTCAGAATCTTCAAAACAGACCTGGAGAGGTAGCCCTGCACGTGCAACCATGGCATTGCCATCTCCAGTGCAAGTATGAGCAGATGTAGCAGAAAAATAAGTTCTTCCATAACCCTGAGAAATCAACGAGTCAAGAGAAGATGATTCATACATCTTCTGTTCATAAAAATTAATAGATTAGCTAGAATGTACCCCAGTTGCTAGTATTGTTGAAGCAGCATGGAATCGATGCAATGTTCCATCCTCCATGTTCAGGGCAATAACTCCTTGACAGCTGCCTGAATATTATAAGTCTAATGAATTTGCAATGCTTCAATATTTCAAAGATGACTTCTTTAACGACTAAAACATACGGATTTCACACTGGTGCATATATTTATGGACAGAACAAGAAGAAATCAAGGGAAATTGGAAGCTAACAAATTATCCCAGAAGGAAAAGATAGGGATAAAATCCAGGAAAGGAGTGAATTAAGGCAGCATTGGAAATTAATCTTACCATCACTATTCATCAATAAATCCAGTGCAAAATATTCAACAAAGAATTGTGTATTGTGCTTCATGGCTTGTCCATATAAAGTGTGTAACAATGCATGTCCAGTTCTGTCGGCAGCGCATGCACAACGATAAGCCTGTCCGCCTGCAAAGTGCAACAACAACCATGCATAAAGACGACTGATGTGACATTACCCCAATTCACTTCCATCTTGAACTTATCAACCCTTACCTTTACCAAAGTCCAGGCTTTGACCCCCAAACGCACGCTGATAAATCTTTCCATCCTCAGTACGAGAGAAAGGCAGCCCATAATTCTCCAGCTCAATCACAGCTTTAGGTGCCTCTCGACACATGTATTGAATTGCATCTTGATCACCTGAAAAAGCAAAAGATCAAAGTTGTTCGGATGATGGAATAAAGTCGGCTTTGAAGGGTGAAAATGCATAAATCTTCATCTGCCAGAATACGTCAAAATCAATAGCGCATACAGACCAGTAGCAACGGCACAAATGACAAAAAGCAAAAGCTCTTACCTAGCCAATCACTACCCTTCACCGTATCGTACATGTGCCACCTCCAATCATCCTCTGTCATGTTACCCAATGCAGCATTAATACCTCCCTGGAAAATTTTCCGTTCATTATCAGAAAGCTTAGATGTATGGACACCACAAACAAGGCTAAAATAACATAATAAGAGAAATTTATAGAACAAGCAAAAACTGCAGCAATCTGTCCCACAGGGCAGAGGAACTAATCCTAACAAATGACGTGGAAGAATATGTGGACAACACATTCATGAATTTAGAGACTCGTCTTGAGGGAATTGGCTTGGGACTTGGAAGAGGATCTAAATATCTCGTCCGGAAAATTGAATAGCCTATCCATCGAAAAATGATCAACACCAGAGAATTGCGAAATATCTCGTCCTGAATGAATAGCCTATCCGTCCACAAATCAAAAAAACATCACGATGTCAACAGGTTCTTAATCAATTGGCTCGGAGAGGATAGAGGATCTAAATTATTAGGCATCCATTTGTAATAACTACGATTCTGTGGTTAGTAATTAAGTTGCCTGGAGCTAAATTTCAAGCATGTCCAAGGGAGCACTCACAATAGTCACACTCAAAGCCAACTAAACAGATTTCACAAAAGACCAACCTGAGGACATCGACGTCTCAACATGATAAATAGAGAAAGAAAATGATACTTCCCAGGTTGCATGGATATAAAAAACACGAATGAACAGGCAGATGCTCTAGCCTCTTACCTGAGCAGCAACTGTATGAGAACGGGTTGGGAATAGCTTGGTAATGCAAGCGGTATTGAACCCATGTTCAGATAGACCAATCGCTGCTCTTAAACCGGCACCTCCAGCTCCTACGACCACAGCATCGTAAGTATGGTCGACTATGGTGTACGGGGACTGCAAGAGGAGAAAAAGAAAACCACTCAGCCAGCGAGCAAATACAGCAGAAGGAGATAGATATAGGTAAAACGAACCTGACACAAAGTACAAACACGCCGATTTCCATAACTTCGATATTGCAATCGGAAAATTCGCATCGAACTTCCGTCCAACGAATATATTTGATTCCATCAAAAGAGACAACCACCCGATCTCATCACCACCAAATCGATAAACACAAGGAACTCAACTCGTCACTCAACGTAAAGACACAAAACTCTCCTTAAAAAAGCACGTGCTTCCACGCAATAACAATAAACCGACAACAAACTGCATTCCTCCTTTGCTCGCAACCTAAAACCCTAATGCGAGAAACGACTGCGACAGGAAGCCAACAAAACTCACGGAATTGGTGGAGAAGGACTTGTGAGGGGCAGGAGTCCGGAAGGACTGGCCGTATGCGGACCGGGCGGGAACGGAGCGGAATCCACGGGAGATGGACCGCCACATCCTCGATCTGATCACCGGAAGCTCCCAGCCGAGCACAGGGTGGATTGTAGGATTCGGATCAGCTGATTCAGTTGGAGCTGCAGCGGGTCTACGCAGAGACGGGAGAGGGAGGGCAGGAGGAATGTGGGGGTACGGGGGAGGCGTATGCGAATGGAGCACCCAAAGTTGGGAGATAGAGGTGCGCTTCTTCGCTTTCTTTTGCAGAGCAGCTGCGCCTGGGTCTACTAGGTCTATTAGGTCAATTCGGTAATCGGACCGACGAGATTATCATCAAAGGCATAATAATAGGTAGGCATTTGATGATGACGTGATGCCGCTGGTCAAGACATCATCGGGAGACGCGGATGATTCCGTGGCCGTATGACCAAAAAGAGACACACTCCCCTGACCCACGTGGCCTTTGTCCTATCCTAACGATCACTTTTTTTTTTGCACTTTAACGGGAAGAACATGAACGGAGTTGTCGTAACCTGGCTTTCCCTGTCTTTTCTTTCTTTCTTTTTTACTTCGATTGTTTTGCTTCCCCCAGATTGTTGGGCTTCTCAACTAGAAAAATAATCTTCAGGGCTTTGTTGATAAACGAGGCCCATCCAATTCTGGGCCGATCTCAAAAGCATTTGCCTGATATCACCTGTCGGAAAAGGAGGGGACGCCGAAGACATTATCTTCTTCTTCTTCGTGACACATTCATTATTGGCTCCTTGGGGAACGTTCTAGGTCAAAGATACACACACACAAATACTTCATGCTATACAACAGGGGGGATGAAACTCGACCCACCACATTTCAGTCCATTGAGATTCTGACAACACGTAATGAAATGCATCCCTGTCCTCTCCGCGGCAGGTTGTGGCCCCCTTTGACCGCATTCTGCTCGAGCTATGGAAATATATGAGCTTGCAGAGGGCGGTCGAGTATGACAGGCGGAATTCATTCAATGAATTTGCTGTTGGGTTTCGTTCGAATATTTATATGGTTGGGGTGGGGGGACGTGTGGTTGCGGTTTGTCGTAATGAAAGTGCTGGGAATGAGGACTGGGACCAGGGGGAGGATATGGATGGATCGGTGCCCCCCCCCCCCCCAAAAAGAAAATCGGGCTACAAAGTGAAAACATGTCCTACATAATTTAAACCGGAGGACCAGACCCGTCGTTTTTGTCACCGTCGGTGACATTTCGCATCACGTACGCGAGAGACAGGCAGGTGGTCGCCACTCATTGCGAGTCGGGGGCGCGAGATATCGAAGATGGTGAACGGATTTACTGAGAGAAGTTAATGGAAGGTGACAGTGATGTAAGAAAAGATATGAACCCTAATATCTCGAGCGGCACTTTCTTCATCCATTCTCAATTGCAATTCGCGACCTTTCCTTTTTCTTTCTTTCGGTTCCATTCCATGTGAGAGTCCTTTCACTTCGAGATCCCCAAGATCTAAGACTACAGGGAGAAACCTTTCTAGCTTTTTCGCTGTGTTGCTAAATATCCCAACATGCTTCGCCCTCGTGAGGCTCAGACACGATCACCTGTCGCCGTCGCTCGTGCTTTCTCACGTGATGCTTGTCCGAATGACCCGACTCATCGTCCTCCTCACCGGTCACCATCCCCCCTCCCCTTGGATTCCAATTCTGGATCTGGGGTGTCTTGTTTGTTTCCCTGTCATAGTAAAGTATGGCGATGAACTCTTATGGGCAATCCTTTGGGGAAGTCGACGAAAGGGTAAGCGAAGGCCTCGTCACTCTCCGCGAGCTCCCAGCTGAAGTTTAGCACCAGGTGGTGTATGAACACCGCCATCTCTAGCTTCGCCAGCTCCGAGCCCGCACAAAGCCTAGGACCCCCGCCGAACGGCATGAAGTGGTTGGACGATGGCGGGGCCAGCGACGAACTACAACTGCTCCCATTGTTCATATTCTGTTCACAGATAGAAAACATATACAAACAAAAAATAAATAAATAAAGGTAGAAATTAGTTTGAGCTGACCCATCATGGGATGTTAATATAAATTGAGGTGTCACATGTCAGGACGTGCCTAAACAGTAGCATATCTAATCACTGCTTGTTGATCTCATTATCAATAAATAAATAAATTTATTTATTTAATTATGGTGAAAGGCCGACAACAAGCAAAAGGCAAGCAACTCATCTCGTGCACGTGCTGAAACCCCTTTATGGAGAGAGGCCCACATCCCACATGGGCTTTTCTCCCTTCCTATTAGACCGCACACATGAAATCATCATTCATTCATTCATTCCTCCCTCCCCCCCGAAATAAAAATGAAAGAAATCCCAACGTAGGGACGACCGATCGACTCAGCGCACA
Organism: Melastoma candidum; assembly: GCA_023653495.1. Taxonomy (NCBI): domain Eukaryota; kingdom Viridiplantae; phylum Streptophyta; class Magnoliopsida; order Myrtales; family Melastomataceae; genus Melastoma; species Melastoma candidum. The sequence goes on along the minus strand of CM042881.1, from coordinate 11,693,074 downwards.
CCGTGATCGCACGAGGCCGACGGGACCGCTAGCACGGTTCTAAGGAGTTACTTATTTGTAAGATGGAGAACGAGATTCCTAGACGACGACGATGCGACAAAGAAGAAGGGTGTATAAGTATTGAAAGGGATAATTATTTTTTTGGGGGGTGATATGGACAGCCGTGAGATGATGATGGAGTAGACGTGGGAACGTGCAATAAAGAATGAGATGATGATGATGATGATGGAATAGAACTAATTGGAAAACAACTAGCGGCCGCAAACGTGATTTGAACGAGCAAGAAACAAAATAAATGATCGGAATCTTTGTCATTAGGGAGGGAGTAAGTAGATGCAGATGTGGACTTGAAAGGCTGCCCCCCCCCCCCCCCCTCGTTAGCGAAAATGACAAATCAAAAAAATTGGATGTCGTGGCTCAATCTACAGTGCCTTACCACTAATTGGGAACTCTACAAAGCAACAAAACCACATTTGATTTAGAATTTCTTTCTATTCCCCCCTCCCACTGAGGCTTTATTTTATTTATTTATAATAAGATGAATGACAAACAAACTTATATCATCAAACCACACGAGTTGTTGTTGTATCTTTTTGGAGTGAGTGTAGTAGAGGAGGAAAAAGGATGATACTTGGAGAGGGTACGGGTTCAAGAGGAGGGAGGAAGGAAGGGAAACAAGAGAAAGACCGCACGTGAGAAGAAGCCCCATGGTCTTGGTTTCTAAACTAAAGACGGAAAAGAAGCCCCATGGTCTCAGTTGGTCCTCTCTCTGTTTTTTTTTTTTTTTAGTACAACATTAAATTTTGTCTGCAAGCCCCGAAAACCCGTTTTCCCAAAAACACACAACCAAAACATGAAACGAAAAACTAAGTTACAGACACACTACTGACAGGGAGGGAGGGAGGAAGGGAAGGGGTGGTTGGCAAGAAACCCAAATAATAAACAGGGAGAACGTGCGTGCGCACAATTTTGTCCCTTTCTGCGGTTTACCTCCCTCCCTCCCTCCCTCCCTCCTTCCCCTGTCGTTACTATTAATTGTTTTTTTTTTAAAAAAAAGGAAAGGAAGCAAACCCAGAAAGGAGAAAATAATAATGTAAAGTAAAAGTAAGTAGACAAACCTTGCCGAGGGGAGGCTGAGTTTGAGGAAGCCATCTCCAGGGGTTGAAGGAATGGGGGTGGTCGAAAAGCAGGGGATCCAAATGAACAGCAGCCAACACCGGCAACACTTTCCATCCACATGGTATGTCATACCCTGCTCCTCGTAATTCCATACCACATATCATATCATTCCATTCCGTTCCTAAATTAATAATATATAAGACTAAGTAGTAACCTTTGTAGGTGACATCCTTGAGGGCCTTCCTGTGGAGGAACCTCACCACGTTCCCCAGCCTCAGCGTCTCGCTAATCACCTTCAACCCAACCCAACCATTTCCTTTTATTATTATTATTTTAAAAAAAATGAACAAAGTGGTGAGTAGGAGGAGTTCTTTACGGATTGAGTGAAGTCCATCTTCTTGTAATCGTCCCAGGTGAGGGGTTCCCCCTGCTTCTCCCTGGCTATCCCCAGATGCTCCTCCTGTTAAGTCCCCCCCCCCCCCCCAACACCAGTCAATTTTCCATCCATTATTTTCATTGCTTAACGTAGTATGGAGCGGGTCTTGCCTTCAACTGCGCGATGGCCGCCGGGCAGCCCTGGAGAAAGTAGATTGCCAGGGACAGGGCGACCGACGAGGTTTCGTGCCCAGCGAACAGAAGGCTCAGTATCAAGTCCAGGATTTGCTCCGTCGATAGGCTCGAGTGCTTCAGCGTCCACCCCAGCAGATCCCGATCCTCCTCCTCCTCCTCCTCTTCCGACGCCCTTCCCTCCTCCGTCTTCGTCTTCATCTTCATCCTCTTCTTCCTCTCCTCCATCTTCCTCTCCAGGAACCTCAGAATAGTCGCCCTCGACTGCCAGCCGCCCCGAACTCATCAGTAAACAGAGAACAGGCGATGATGGGCGTATGTATTGTTTTTGGTTTCCGGTTGTACCTTGAGCGCCTTCCAGTAGGCGGTCCCCGGGAGGTTGAGGGGAGCAGACACGACGCCCTTCATGAAAGTGACGTACTCCTTCTTCAGCTGCTCTGTTTCCACCTCCCCTGGATCCAAGCTCATTATGTGCTTCGCCATCAGATCGAACGTGAACTGCGTTTGGAGGCCGATTGGTCGATACCTTGAACTTGATCAAGGGAAGAGAAGGAAAGAAAATAAAAACAGATATAAGGAGAACCCATGTTAGGAAATCCGTTTACCTTCTTCGCTTCGTCCTGGGCGGAGAAGGTCAAATTCTCCTTCCAAGACTCGAGGACGAGGAGGGTGTTCCTCTCGACTTCCCTGAGAAGGTGCGACCGGAGACGACCGTGGCTCAGGAAGTTGAGCGAGATGGTCCTCATATCCCTGTGCATGTCTCCGACAAGGACCAGCATCGACCATTTGCCGAGTATCCCCCCTATGCTTCTTGGGTAGCTACACTCGAACAGCCGTCCCTCGTTCTGGAGGATAAACTTGTTAAGCCCCGCGTCCACTGACACAATCGCTGGCCCGCCAAACAGGTTCGACTTGTATATCTTCCCGTACCTGAGAGGACGCGCAACAGAAAAAACCAATCAAACCGTCGGCGACAAATTCAAACTGGGCGGCGCGAGGCGTGTTCTCGCTACTACCTCGAGACGTGCTGACTCATGAAGTCGCCGACGGTGGTGGCAGAATACGGCCTGAGGTAGCCGATGGTCTCGCCGAGGAACGGCCAGCCCATGTCGCCGGGTGGTAGGTTGAGCTTCCTGGAGCGGGTGGCGCGGAGGAAGCAACGCCTCACGAGGACGGACGTGAGAAGGAAGGCGATGAGACAGAGGAGGATGAATACAAGGTCGTCGGATTCGGACATGGATGGAATGTCGTCGTCGTCGTAGTTATTATTGTATCTGGCGACTAAAATCGTCTTCCCCTTTCACTCCTTACTCTTTGCTTTTGCTCTGCTTCGCTGTTGTTGGTAAAGGAGAGGGAAACGGAGAGAGAGAGAGAGAGAGAGAGAGGAAGGAATGGAATGTAACAAAAAAATTAATCCATGCTGGTCCATTGACCTTTTTATAACACGGATCAGTATCCTCTCAAAATCGGGAGCGTCCATTAGTTAGAAAAAATAATAATCAATTTTGAAAATATCACTCTTATTTCGTGGTCCGCAACCAAAACGTGGTGGTTTTTCGTGGTCCTAAATCGCGATACCATTTTAGTTAAATTTCTTTTAAAATGTCCTGAGAATCATGATAAGTAACCTCGATAATAATAGAGTTTGCGGTTGCCAACCTCGACGCTCCGATGCTTAGAAAAATTGTATTCTAAGCTATTCATTTCCGTGGTTTTGAGTGGTGACACTCCCGTGTGTGACAACATCGTGGTTCTCAATGTTGATGTACCTTTCTTGAGGTAGTATACCATGAGCGTTATTAAGAAAATTTTGCAAATTCTTTTTTTTTTAAATTAAAAGTATTTCCATGCAAAACTCTTAATTAAGCTTACCCACTAATTCGCTGCAGGGCTTTAATTAATTTTATAATTATGTAAATATAGTAATAAATAGGGGGTAAGATCGTTTTTTTAATAGCAGTTTAAAACGTTTCCATATTTTTGAGTTGTAATCTAACGTTGGAGGGGATTCCTTCTTCCACATGTTGCGGAGACAAGTTCTCTAATCAAAACCCGTTGATCTTTTCTAGTCAAATATTTAAGAGAATCATGGGAACTGAGAAATGAAATCGACGCTATTAATTTACTCCTGAATTGATAGAAGATGTCGATGATGCTTTATACACAAACACACAACCTCTTCCCTTCTTCTCCGTCTTCTTCTGTTCCTTAATTACATGTATATCCAGCCAAAAAAAAAGAAAGAAAAAAGAAGAAGGGAAAGTTAATGAAAGCCGGGGGAGACGTCAAAAACTTTGCTTTTTGATCCTCTCGCTGATCGTTAATGTTTGGAATTATGGGAACCCGTCGCCCTCACGTGTGAATATTATGTCCTCACCCTCAAATACTAATTGCACGAAAAGACAAATTTATGCTGCTAACGAGCAGTTTTTATTGACCGGGAAGTTGACGTCGGACACTCACACGTACGCACTCAACAAAAAAGATAAAAAAGAATATATAAACAAAGCACATCATTGTCACGTAATTTTTGTTCCCATGTAAAATTATTCCATTTGGGAGTGGACCCCATCCCCAACCCACCACCACGAGGTAGATGGACTCGGTCGGTATCTGTCCATGCAGTCAGCTTTAACATGCATACCCAAAAAAATTTTCGCTAACTAGGAAGAACCAAGCTAGATAATACGTATGATTAATTGGATTCTTTAATTTTGGAATAATATCATTGGAAATTCAAGAAACTAATGACTATATTATATTATCGTTATTGTATGTCAATGATGAGCCAACCACTCGTGCGGGTGGCCCAACTATCCAATGATTGCGTGTGGACTATATTATATTACTCTTTTTTTTGGGGGGTCTCTCTCCCTCCCTACTAATCTTTATCTATCTATCTATCTATCCATCTCTCTCTCTCGATCGATGGATCGAGTATGAAACTACACGTGTGGGATTCGTTATCTTCCCTTTTTTTTATTCTTGGGGTTTCGGACATTGACAAGACGAGACACGCGATTCAGCGAGATTGGGGGTCTGATGAAAAAAATAGTAATAATAATAAATGAAGTTAGGAGGAGCAAATGGATTATTTATTGCCCACCAACCAACTAAACCCCAGAACCCAATGCTCTGCTCCCTTTCTTTTGGTTTTTTTTTAGACCCGGATTTTATCTGTCCAAACCCAGTAAGAAAATTTAAAAAGTAATAAAAAATATTCTTCAAATAGATTTTTATAAAAAAAAATAAGCAAAATAAAAGGAGTTGAACAGACGAGGGAAGAAGTCAAAGGGAGGATCTTTCTACAGGACAGACTTTTGGGGATTTTTTTTTTAAAATTTAAATGTCATGCACCCTCGAGAGTCGAGACTACTTGCCAAGTTAAAAAAATGTGGCGATGCTGAATGATGAATTGAGAGATCAATGAATTGTGAGATGCGGCATTTCTTCGGCAATGAGTACAACATGCAAACGCATGCCCAATGACTGCCTGACTGACACCCCCACCCCCTCGTTATGATTCCAGTATACAGCGAACGTCGTCCTTCGTTCGTAGGGACATGATTTTAATACCTTACTTTGCTACTTTCTTTGTTACTTTTAGAATGAATGAATACATATGTTTCGAGAATCGCATGCGGTACATAAACCACTAAACTCTAAAGCTTGAATTCTAAGCGTCCACATCGTCCCATCTCTCCTCACTTCTCCAAGGTTTTGAGGGGGGACAATTCGTCCTATCCTTCTATAGGAGGATGAAACAGTGGCTTTGACTCAACCCCAAAATGCAACGAGAACCGACTAAATTTATTACGCATGATCAATAAATGCCGAGTATTGAATTATTATTTTGTCGGGAGGGGGGAAGTGAAGGTGTGTGGTCTCGGCCTGAAAATGGGAATTTAAAGGGTGTCGCTGTTTTTCCTACGGGGTGGGTAAAAAAAGAAACCAGACAGAGTTTGAAGAGGGGGAAAAAAAGAGAAGTGAACGAATGTCATACATTCAGTGATTGAAGACAAAACATTATGTTGTCTTCTCTTTGCCCGTGACACGCGCACACACGTTCGGACATTTCTTTCTTTTCTTAACCTTTTGTCAGCCATTTAGATATTGTGTCGGGTTTCGGCGACGAGTGTGGAGGAAGGAGAGGGAGGGAGGGAGGGAGGGGACTTTTTATCAATCTCCTCTTTTTCTCCTACAAGTTTGGCTTTGGGATCGTGTGTAATAATTAACTTTAAGAACTAGAGTTTATGTTCATGAATCATCTGCTTTTGAATAAGTTTGACATTACATCTTTGCCAATTCCAACATATAAATTACTTTAATATTCACATCGGGTGCCTGTCATTTTTACAAAAAGTCAGAACAAATTTCGAGGACTACTCCTACGACCTACAAAAGGAAAAAAAAAAAGAACGTTGGCTTCGTTCAAACAAACAATTGAAAACCTTTTCTTTTGCCTGCATGCGTGTTCCATGCTTTCTGATTGATTTTTTTTGTCCCACTAAAGTTTAGAAGAAAATGTGGGCAGATCACCCTCTAAAACATTATACAAATACTTAGGATCATACAAGAGGAGTTGTGTGTGTGTGTTTTTCTTTCTGGGGGGGTGGTCCAAGAGACCACCAATATATACAATAAAAGAAATGGAGAAGAACAATGATGAGAAACCTCCCAAATCATTGCTCACGCTCGGCTGGGATCGACCCCCCCAACACCTACTCTTTTTGGTTTTCCTCTTCCGATGGTTAAAAATAAAAGGGAGGATTTCTTGCAGACACCCAATGATGGCATCCTTCGGCCCCATACATTTATTTCCATACCCCGTCCCCCCCCATCTTTGACCACTCCCTCTAAACTTTTATAAGCTAAATTTAGTTTTAGGAGATGGGAGATATTCTAATTTTGGATCCCTTTTGGAATCATGCTACAATGTTCAACGTACCTCCTAAAGTTTTGATGTATTTTTATAACTAAAATACAACTCGCGGATTCAAAAGCTTTTCCCAACTTAAAATCTAGTGTATCTTCTTAAAATCGTCACGAGACTCATAATGCTCTAGTGTATCTTTATGTATTCTATGTATCTTTATGTGTACGTTAAGGGCAAGTTTTGATGTTTGGCTACTCCATGATGGGAATTTAGGACAAAGATTTGCTGTCACTACTACTATCTCTATCTCTATCTCTATCCATGCATGATTAGCCTCTCCGACAAAATGTGTTCCGTGCACTGTCGTTACCATTACCCTACAAAAAGAAACGAAGAAAGAAAAAGAAACTGACAAAATATTTAGGGGGCGGTCGGGGGTCAAAGACTTGATGAGCTGAATTGGGGCGTTGTTGGGTGTTCATTATTTTTTGATGGACGACGCTTCCCCACGTTCCGGAAGTTCAATCAGACGATTATGACGATGAGGATGCCGCTAACTAACTCTTCATACTCCTACCACTTACCCCACCTAATGTTGCCAAGATAACGACCCCGTACTTACTGTCCCAGCTTCAATTATGAATCTAAAACTTTAAAAGATCTCGACACACCAGAAGAGGGGCTTCGGCCGCCGTTCCATGAAAAACGGATAAGGTTCTTTCGTTTGGCAAATTCTTCTCCGTCCTCGTCGTCGTCCTCTTCCTCCCTAGGAACTGTGCATGGATTCTGCCCCCACGTACCTCATGTCGTCCCGTAAGGAAGGAAATCGTCCACATCAGGGAACAGGTCGTCCTCATTAAAGAGAGCACAATGGGGATGGCTGGAAGAACTTACATGAGAAGCATCCCATCAGTAATCAGACATGATAATTACAGTTCCATAAAGCCATTATAAATCAGGGCAATCCATGGATGGTTCTCTTTAACTGCAATTCGTGGGCATAACATAGGCATGATGTCAACTATTAAGAAATAGAAAAGAAAGATGCCAGTCCTAATTAATGATGCGAGAAAGGGTCTCTCACCATGACTACGTCCTCCTCTTCATTTTTTCATGGTGGCCGATTACAGCCCGCAGAAACCTGAAAAAGAAGAAAAGGCAAAATGTTCTATTATAGAGAGGGGAAGTTCAATTTCATTGGCTGATAGTGGCAGAAGCATCATTAGCCGAGAATTTCGGGGCTTTTTGAAAGTCCTAATTGTCCCCCCCCCCCCCCCCCCCCCACCTCCCTCTTGTCTTAATCGCTCCCAAAAATCATAATTTAATTCAATCTAATCCCAGAGCAGACAACGTTAATTATTGAGAAAGAAACAGAAAGATCCCAACAACCATCCACATGATGCCCTGGTAGGGTGGATGATTTTAACTTCATTTCCTAGAAAAACTACAGAAGGAAAAGCAAAGAACTTCCAGTTAAAACTGAAAAAATGCTCTTTTTAGATTCATCTGGAAGGCCATTTCGGCCCTCCAATGATTATCACTAGGTTTGAAGATGCGAGTCGTACACGACAACTAGGCTATTTCCCCCTTCCTATATCCTGGATGTAGATGTAAAAACACTAGAGCCGATCTAGAAACAAAAGGATAAGGACGCAGCCGCTTTTAAAACTTTGCTTTAGATTAAATCCCGTTTGTCTAACCATGCAGAAAGATTACAAGGAAAAACAAATAGGAATGCTGCTCTTTCCAGGACATCCTAATAAAGTATGTTCCCTGAAAATACTACAGTGCATCATACTATGCCTTTTGCCTTTTCCATAAATCAATTGGAAGATTAAGGCAATATATTATGTTACAACCAACGAAATCCCGGGAGGGTGCACTGCATTTCATTCCCCATTACTACTAGCCTTTCAAGACATTAATTTAATAAAGTCTCGTGTACATGAGAAGATCAGGCCAGATTAAAGTGGTCTTTATCGAAATGGAAGTATCATATAAAAATGAAATAGCTTCTCCGATAACAAGAAATTTAAAAATGAAAATTACAGCAATTGAACGTTGCCTAACAGCATTTCAGCCTACTTGCAGGAATTGCCAAAATGGAGCCAGGCCATTGGTTGGAAGTAGGTAACCAATTTTTGTCAGATCTAAACCGAAAATACCATTGCCTTTCAACGAATGATGCAGGCTGTACTATAGATAACTTTCCGCATTTATCAACTAATAAAATTCTATGGTCCCCTTAATACAAGAACATGAAAATAATAATCATACCAGGAAAGCTGGAACACAATTCCATGTGGCAATCATGTTCAGGGGGATCCAAACCAAGACATTATAATCCAGCTAAAACCAGGCTGTCTTCACCAGTGTCACATTCCCATGCATATCAGACAGAAAATGTTAAACAAAAAGATGATTCCAGCTCTGGTGAGGAAGCGACACATTGGCTTCTTGTAGTCTAAAATCCAATGGATAGTTAACCGAAAAAAAAATATTCCGCGATGCAAGAATCCCAATTTCTATCCAGTACCATACTACTGAACTAACGTATTGAAAAGTCAGATGGCCTTCTCATTTGAACTAACTTGTGAATGACCAAGGACTCTTAGTATTACTTCACTGGCAAAATAAGTTAAGAGAGGTTCCTTGCCAGGACTTGGACAGAAGGCTGGGGAGAAGTGCTATTAGGTTTCACAAGAAGCCCACACATCAAAATTCAGAATACCATTTTCATTCAGAATTGCCCCATGTAGTAATTCAGTCTATCCCGTTCCCGCAAAGTAACTGCGGTTTCCATTAACTATAGTTTATCCAGTCTACCCCTTCAATAAAACCATTCAAATTGCATCCATCAATGGGACCACCAACATAACAAAAGTGCATAACTAGCTGCATGATGCTCAGTGAGATTACATGCCTTAAAAAGGTCATAGTCCTTGATCATGTTCACCGTTAACAGTTCATGTGTAGGCAAAACAGAGAACCAAGTAAAAATGCACCAAATCAACTGAACAGCTATTATCTACTTCGCCAGCCCGATACAGAATATGGATCGAGTGATACAGCATTTAAGGCAGCCTCTAATCTGCATCATTATGGAAGCACAATCAGTTGAAAATTCAGTTGCAATCAATATAAAATCTAGTCCCAAGTTGTCACACTGTAAGAAAAGCAAACACAGGAGTAAAATACTTTGACATTTCTTCCACGTGTCTCATGATTTCAGCAGAATTAGTTTCAAACCTGCCCGTCAAATATCATCTCATCTATTATTGTTTGCATCTGTGTGGGCACTAAATATGCATCAGATACATATAACAGTAGATAACTAAAAAGAGGCCATTCATTTTATTGAGAAGAGTTTCGGTTTAAGATAAATTGTGATTTCAGTGGTGTCCTGACGATTGATGTAGCAAGATATCACTGGGTAATGATAAAAGGAGACTTAGTTTTTATTCCCAAATACTAAAACCATTTTACATTATTAGGTTATATTAACAGGTAGAAAGAAATCAGTGACAAATGGAAAACTATGAAACGACCAAATGCTGCGTGAGCAAAAGATTATGTCAGGTCTGAATTTACAAAAGGGGCCACAAAACATTTTAGGTGCTGGTAAAGCTTATTCCACCACATAAGGAAATAAGTACAAAATAATAGTTGAAAGCATTAACTTTTCATAGTTGAAGACGATATATCAAAAGTTTGAAGACGTTCTTGAAGCATTTGTCCAGTGTTTCCACAAAAAACTGTAGAAAAGAAAGTCAAAAGAAAGGAATAATGCCAATAAACATACCTTTCAAAGTGCTAGGTAGACAAAAGTGGGAATGAGCCAAAAATTACTTTAGTCGTAAGAAGTAGGGATAGCACGTAATACAGCAATGTTATATCGGTAATCTCTGGCAAATGAAAACCAGAATTACTATCATCACGTTCAGAAAGGAAGAGCTGAAGCATACCAGTTGGCAAGTGACGGATATCCCATCAGAGATATGACATAATCAGACGAAAACTTCAACCGGATCATGAAACCATGAAATACTTGGTAGAGCTTCGAATAGATGACAGAGAATACAAATGCATACCTTGTATCAAGTCGAGCATCGCAAGCACATTTTCCGAACTAAACACAAAGACAAAGTAGACAGTGGCAAAATGCTTCTAGACAAGACAACTATCCTGCATAATGACATCACCTATTCAGGGAACAGTTCCATGTTTATAAAGATTGAAACATCCCGACCAAATACTCAGAATCTTTCACACGCTCAAAGCAGACATTATACCAAAGTCCAAATCAAATCCAAGAAATCAGGTTTAAGGTTAAGCAATCCAGAAAATTCTCTTACCGGTCCGAAAATCGAATCCGCCTCCATGAAGTTGCTCACATTCTACGTTCTGCAACTTAACACCGTTCAAACAAATTCAATCGCACAACAGGCAAAAAGAACGAGAAACAAAGAACCAGAAATTACCGGAGAACACTTCCCCCGACCAGGTCCCGCTGCTTGTGAATGGACTAGTTACAAAAATCCAGATACAAAACGTATAATGACCCGATACCAAAAACTGTCACAGCAACTGAACATCGAAAAGAAGGAAAGAACGAGCGGGAGGGATAAGAAACAGGCCTGATGCTCGTAACATTTGGCGAGACGAGGCTTGTCAGCATTGATCACCATCATGGCCTTGATCATCTCCTCCACCTTCGCAGCGACCGCAACCGCCGACCTCCGATCGTCCTGTTCGGCGGCGTGGATCGCCCAACGATGAAACGCCGGACCAAACGGAGGTTTCCTTCCCCTTCCTGGAGAGAGTCCGACTGCGACCCAATGTTGGGCTTTCTAATCAACGGGCCGAGATGTAGGCCCATAATACTGATGGACTAGTCAGTGTCCGAAACCCAAAACGATATACAATCGAGCAACCAGAAGCTTTCTAGCATTACACCATTCTTACCTGGTTCAGGATTAAAAAAAAAAAAAGAAGTCGCCGGCAACCCCCTTCACAGTAAAATGTACAAAATTAATCTCCCTCCCACAGTTCCATACTCGTTGGCTTCTTCCACATAAACCTGAATTCACCTCCACTTATGTTGTTTAATAATAGCATCACCGATGCGAGTGGAAGTCACCGTGAAACAAATAAGCGAAAACTGCATCAGGGTAACTGTCCATGGAAGTTGTCTAACTGTTGAGAGTAGACAACACGCCTCCGCTTATGTTGTACACGACTTCCCACCCAGGCCCCTTGGAAGGAACTTGACTAATTGGCCTGTCACCAGACTTTTCAGCATCATCAGGCTGGGGACCAACCACGAGATCCCTGAGGTCAAGGATCCGATCGATATCTTCGTCGCTGATATCCATTTGAATCGTCCTGTCCTTGGCGGTCTCATCATCCCGACGCAGCTCCAGAACATCCTCTTCCTGTTCCGTTGATTGATTTGCATAACGTCAAGCCAAAACAAAAAATGACACTGCAAAGGACGACCGTGCAGACTTTTTGTTGGAAAACCTCCAAAGTCATATCCATTCTTGATGAAACTCGCCTTTGCCGATGACAACATGCTCCAGCTTCAACTTACTGAAAGCTCTCTTAAGCATACGCCCCTGTTCAATATCACTGCCAATACTGTGACATATGTCCATGGCCTGCAGATCCATTTGGGGATTCTGGCAAGCAAATAAAGAATAAAAATCCAAAAATCAGAACATAGAATATCTTTACCTGGTTAAAAGGATGGCTTAGAAACTAAGCAATAAACATGATATTACCTAGTCACTATCATACGAAATGCATGTGTCAGCAGCCGTAAGGTTAATGCCCAATCCTCCAGCTCTGATACTGACAAGGAATATGCGGTAGTTACTATTCAGATCATTGAATTCCTGAATCTGCACATACAGCAAATTCATCATTCGTAAGATTGCCAGCCTGTTACTTGAGCACTAAAAACCATCAGTCTGCCAATTGAAATAACCTGTCTTCTCCTTTCATCCAGCTTAACATGGCCGTCAATACGACATACTTCATATCCTTTCTCACTAAAGTAGTAAGTCCATTATATCTAAAATCTTTGTCCACTGGCTGAAGGCAAGAACCTCAGAACAGAAAGTATATTGTTTGGGGGTTCATTTGGTACGCACCCACCAGAGTAGTAATCCATAGCTCAAATATAAACTACATAAATGAACAAGCATACAGCATACTTTATGCCCCAGCGCAAAGAGCTTAGACAACAATCTGTCAAGCAAACCGATTTGTTCAATGGACGGATAGAAGTCTGCCTCAAAGAAAAGAAACCGGTGAAATCTCGTAAGAGGGCTCGTAAAAAGTAAGTCCGCCGCGAACCCCGCTGATATAAAAAAACCGGTGAAATGGTGCAGAGAGGATAAATTTGCAGAAATTCCTGAAAGAGAAGTCGTATACACTATACATGAACCATCGTAGGCGGATTCCGAGAGGTCAGGATGGTTGAAATTCTTCCGGAGTTTTTCACTTCATATGTCCAAGTCCAGCAAAAACTCGTTGAATTAGACTTTGGCTAGCCGAAAGAAAATTCTGCAATCATGCAATGGATTTTAGTAAAATAAACAAGGTATATCGCCAGCAAAACCTATAAAAGACATGATTGACCGAAACCAATGGCATAATCACAAGCACAAAAAAAAAAACAGGCATAGAAAAGGATATATTGGACCTAAAATTGATCACATCTAAAAGATACTTATGGTACTGCTGTTTGACAACCGGGACGAAAATGACAGAAATGAAAACCAACCATGGTGGCAGAACTGCTGCAGGTCACCGTAAAAGCACTTGAAAAGCAGAATAATAAAATACCATAACTAAGTCAACAGAAGTTCCTTTCCTTTCCAAACCTCCCAGAAACACTGACAGATTGATAGTGCAGACATAACCAGATCAGTTTGTTAACAAAACGCTCCACCTTTACTTCTTCCTTTGGTAGAGACCAATCATCTTATCATCAATTCTTCGAGTGTTACTAAAACTGAAATCGGTTATGTCTGCACTCAAAAGCCATGCAGGTGATGCCTATTGAAGTAGGTGATTCTCCAAGGTCCATCACATAACAAAGTGAATAACCTCTTTAGGATTCTCGACAGGTTTTCCATCACATAAAAACACATCATCCACCTGCATAAACATTTGCAGTTCTATTCCATATCTATTAAAACACGATAAATATCAACAGAACCTTCAATAGGCATCGCCTGCATGGCTTTCCAGTAGGTGATTCTCCAAGGTCCACCAATATCAAAGACCAAACAGAAACTTCCCCAAAATTTACAACAGTAGAAGACAAACATCAAGCCTGAATATGCAAAAGATGCCACGCCACATAACCCAATGAGTAACAACTCCATGCCCAAGCCATGCACACTTCCAGCATTATGAGAGAGGAACACTACTCTTCCTTTATCATGACAATGATTTCTTCAAAGGACACTATATAAAAAAATTATTTAATTAGAAAGCCATTAGACAACAACAAATTTAGAAGCAACTACCATGGTGGTGCAAATTTATAATTCTAAAGTTACCAGGACTCAAATTCTGCATGGGACTAGAAAATGTCCAGCAGAATGAAATTCAACAATGACCACAGTTCCAGCCAGATTATTTTTTACCTCATCAACAACAATGTATTTCCAATTCTCAACTTTCTGATAGCATCATTTAAGGCAACCTCATAGGAAGTTATTATAATAGGAAATCTTGGTCCTGATGATCCGGGCATATGCTTCCGTATTAAATGATCCCTTTCCTCCTTATCACCATGGTATATGATTGCATTGACCGAGGGAACAAAAAGGATAATATCAGCAGTATATGTTCAGTAGTTAATGATTATTCCCAGTTGAGAAGCAAAATCATTACAGTTGAATCTCATTTACCCAATTGGATAATGTGGAGAGAGGAGCAATTACAAGATAGGTCCCATCCAAGCCCTTTTAAATGGGCAAGAAAGCCAATGGTCTGAATGGCCTTTCCGAGCCCCCATTTTGATCAGCAAGGATCCCATCCAAGCCATTTTGCCACAATGAGATCAACCACTTTACAACGGTCGGCAACCAAGGGGTTTCGTTTGACTCGTTGACCAATTTTGTCCGGACAAAAGTCTTTGAGTTGAGTTAGGAGTGTTTGAACAGACAATCAAACAATCGAGATACATTATGTAAAACGTACACCCGATGCAAAAATCGAAAAGCAAATATCCCCAGAAATCAAATTCACAAAAAAGTAAACAGCAATAAGTAAGGCCAAGGATCTACATGACCTGCAGCTACATGCTGCCAAAACAAAAATACTGTGTATATACGTACAACCAAACTCCAAACTCCTAATCGTCTTGTCTCCAATTCTGCCCCCCGGGCCGAGAGTCCAAAGTGCATCGTGTCTCAAGACTCAAGTCTTGGGGGTATGAAAATGGGAGAGAAGGAATCGGGCTGGAATATGGAACTGCTGCTGCTACGCTCCCTGAATACAATAAGCCAAGTGGGGAACACGGCTAATAATCCTCCACAAACGCCAGCGGGCACGGGTTACCAACATCGACCAGGCTGTTGACGTATGGCAGATACCTCACAAGATCACCATTCCCTGAGCAGAGGTCTAGAACACGACCCGTCTTTCCTTTCAAGTCATACACCATCTGCCACCTCCCAAGAAGCAACAGCAGGTCGTTGTCGTGGGCCAAACCCAAGACACGAAAGGGCTCCTCCTCCTCCTCCTCCTCCTCAAGTTCTACACGGTTTATGTGGATTTGAATGGTGTCCTTCAACCTCATGTCGAGATCCCCATAAATTCGAACATAACGGTTGCCCGATCCGTCCGTCCATGGCTCGAGAAAACACAATTCTCCCCCAAGCACAGCTATGGCGCAGGAAGGTCCAAAACTCACTGGCAGCTCTATTATCCCAAACTCCTCATTCTTCACGTCAAATACGAGTATGAATCCCTTGTCAACCATCCAATAGACATACCCTTTCCTATAGAAGCTGTTGCCGATCAAGTTCCCGTCTTGAAGCTCCAGGCACACGGCCGTGATGTTCCTCCAAGAATCTGTCCGCGAGGAGTAAATCTCAAAAACAACGAACTCTGAATCTGGTTGAGGAATCACACAGACAATCTCAAAGTTTGCTCTGAAATTGAAAACCCCGACGTCCAGAACGAGTCCCACAGCTGTTTTGGACCCGTGATGGAAGTTTGGCGTCGGGAGCCTCCTTTGTTTCTTGGTCACAGGGTTGCATACATAGTAGTAGCTTGTTTCTACTCCGCAGCAGCAAAGCAAGCCGTTATGACTGGCTAGAACAATTACTTGTTCAGGTAGGAACCCGAGTGTGGAGTCCGGAACCCCATGCGCACGTCTGTTGAGCGCAGTGAACGAAGTGCCACCATAGGGTAAGTGTGTGAAGACTCCCGAGATACCTTGAAATTCCAGAGCCTGCCGGTGAGCAAAGAAGGGACTGGTAATCCACTTATCCCAATCTTTGCACACTGCTCTGAAGCGGCACAGAGATTTTGCCGGGAGGAAAGGAAGGACGTGCTCTTTCACTATGTCTTGTAACCTTTCCGTACGTGGCGGAACCTCGCGGTTAAAGGCGGCGAGAGATAAAATTCCAGAAATAAAGCCTTCCTGCTGAGAGTCCTAAAGAAACAAAGAGAAGCTGAATAAAGTAAACAATCTGAATAACACAAATGAATCTTCCCCAACTAAAGAAAGAGATAAATCGGACCATTTCTGAATTCTCTGAATCCAAAGATGAATAACCCGGTAGTGAAGCAGTCAAATCGTGAGTAAGAAGAACATCCCCTTCAGGCTTAAGCAAATCATCAACAATGTCCCACGAGTCATCAGAATCGATCAAAAAATAACCATCTTCGATAGCTGTACTGTCATCCATTGTCCTGCAATCACAGTGAGAGGGCCTTGATGAGACAATATTCCTATCACCAAATTCATGGGACAGCACATCCGACAAGGCTAAAAAAAGGCAAAATCTAAATCTAGAATGATTTCCCCGTAATGCTTCGAGGTTCTGCACCTAAAATATTACAACCAATTCGACAACAGAAGTAGGCATCATGGGATGGACTAAAGGACATCCACTGCACATTATATCGCCCTGATGATCCCAGCATCAGCAGTAAAATATCAATCATTATAAAAAGCACAGAATTCACAAATTCTTCTTCGGGTAATTGCATGAAAGAAGACACCTTTTTCATCATTATCATTATCTAGCATGATTGCATTCAGAGTATCAATACTAATCCCATGTAACATCGATAAACTAAGAAAAGAATGACAAAGGCGGTGACGTTAGTCACTGTCAACAAGCTCGTCGTCGTCCCAAATCACGAGCAAAGGAGAAAAGGGAACCACAGGCTACACAGCAGAGAAATAACTCCCACAAACACTGGACAAAACACAGGCTACAGATGGCAGGGACAATTTCCTACCCCCATAAGAATCAGAGAACTCCCGAATACTCGAAATTAGTCGAGGAAACGATCCGGTCACCGCCGTACACGAATCAAGCAGCAACTCAGGCAACGCAATCGCAACACACCAATCACTCCCTCCCCGGATTCAGCGCGATCGTTAAAGTCGAAAGCCCTCCATTGATCAGCGATCAAGACTTTATTTTTATCAGGAAAAAGAAAACAACGTCGTCACAAAAGGGAGGAAAACACGGACGCCGAAAACGCAAACGATCCACTTAAAAGAAACGATCTTGGACTGTTTCCACTTCCACACGCACCGAGACGACACAATCCCAAACCTCACAAAACACAGAACGAACAAACAAACCAAACAGATAAAAGAAAACCATTTCCACGACGATCAAGTCTCAAGCTTTAAAACGCAAAAGGGCAGAGAGAAGGAAAAACAAGAAAAGATTGTACCCAAGAGACGATCGCGGAAGCAAGGAAAACGGACTAAGAAGCAGGAACCGGGGGGTTGAGAAGATAGAGATCCTTGGCAAAAGAAGTTGGGAGTTTCCCGTGTCTTACGGGTTCGTCTGTCGGGGGGGGGGGGGGATTATATAGGATTCCAGTCGACCAGAGAAAAAGCAACGACTTCGCCAAGAAGGAGCCCTCTGTTGGGTGATGAGAAACGATTCCAGTCGACTAGAGAAAAGCAACGACTTCGCCGCCAAGGAGTTCTTTATAGCGACGACAAGGACGGAGGATTCGCTCCCCTAAATAAAGCCAAATGCCCGGGGGAGGGCTTTCCTTTACAACTTGGGTCGCAAGAATCGAATTATTAACTTCCTAAATTTCTACCTGGCGGAAAAGTGTTTCTTTGCTTTATTATTCGAAATCTCTGTTGGATTGGATGTACATTTAACTTCCTACTTGGGTTGGGATTGGGCTTTACTCTCCCTAACCTGATAGTGAATAAATAAATAATGTTGCGAATAAGTTTAGTTATCTTCTTGGGGAAGAAGGCATGAGATTGCCTGACTTCCAAAAGTCATTTTGGGGGTTTCCGCTTTCTAGGTACTTTCCTAGGAACGTAATTTATCGTCAAGTCTTTTCCTTGGCACATCCAACTATCAACGAAATTTAGTGACTTTTTCAAGTGTTCGTGTTTGGTCAAAGCATTGATCCGCCGGCAACGGAACCGGGATGTAACCCTTGTCGAGTGACTGCAGCCCGAACACGACTGCGATACCCAGCAGCGACAGGTAAGACAACCCCTCCACCGTGGCGGCGAGCAGTCCGAACGGCCCATTTGGTAGGCCGGACCCTGTCATCGCCTTCGTATAGGCCAGCCACCCGACGATCCCCATCTTGGGCTTAACTTAATAATACCCCGTACAAAAACCCGCTATGGTAGCCCACGAGATAAATAAAAGATTGAAGGGCTTAAGCTCGTACTAAGTCTACGAGAGGTAAGATTGCTAAATATACGAGAGGTAAAACTACTAAGTCTACGAGAGGTAAGATTGATTGAGTCCACATAGTCGACTTCAAAGTCTACCCGGGTCAAAAAATATCTTGACTCCGAGATTCTAGGAAATTAGTTAAGGAGACCACGTACTCTAGTGGAGAAAATGTGGTGTATATCTTGAGCATGTCAAATTTAGTATAAAAGGAAGGAAGATTTTCTTAAAAAGCACAAAACGTTCGTCTAAGGCCAAAAGTGCAGCTCTCAGTTTTCGGCTCCCTAGTACTTCCTAGTCCTTTGTTCCCAAACTGTGTCCAGATCCTTTTTTCATCGAAACCACATCCACATCCACACCTGCATTCACATACACGCCATTACGCCGCCGGAGATCAGATTCCACAACTCCAGCTCACGAGTCCACGGCATCAACAGCAAGTCTACGGCGTCACCACCAACACACGTTTTCAATCCTTTTGCTTTTTCATTTTTTTGCTTTTTCGACGTGATCCGTTTCCGACGCGAACGCAACCCTAGGTAACTCACTCCCCCGAGCACGCCGATCGCTCCCCCAGGCCCCGCGGGAAGCCCACACCCGGTAGTCTTGAGCATGTAGAGCGACCACGCGATCACGGGCGTTGAAACAAGCCCTCCCCCTATGGCTAACTTGTCAACAAGTCCAACAGTCTTGGGGAAATGAGGCGGCGGGGCGGTGGCCGAGGGAGGAGATGCGGAGGGGATAGGAGGGACATTGTTCCGGCCTCTGGAGAGAGGAAAGGGCTTGGGTGAAGCAATGGTGGATGATGGTAACAGAAGGCCCTTATCTTGTCCTAGTGAACCTGCGCATCAAATTGGTCCCCTGCTCACTTCCTCTACATTGTCTGTGCAGCCTAATTAAATTCCATCTCGTTTGGTCGGTCACATTGATCAGTTGAGATTTGCGACTAATTTCACTGCGCCCCAAACAAAATTTAAAATGTCTCGGTATATTTCCGTTACAAGAGTAACGGAGATTCACGAAAGAGATTTCGAGTTCGAATTCGACCGGTGGCACGTTGATTGGTTTTACTTACTCGATCTTCAAGCTACGCATGATACTCGAACCGGTGACCTCTTAATTATACAAAAAAGAAAAGTTTTAATAAATATCGGGGTGAATTTGATCGGGCCTGGGCACTCCCCCGGAATGATGAAATCCGAGCTACTCTTGACTTATCAATGGGCCGACAGAAAATACAGCCTAACTCATTACCGGGCCTCCCAATATGGGCTTAAAAACATAGGCCCATAATCCGTTTCGGGCTAATAACGATCCGGACACAGAATGACAACCCCCCGATCAGACAGGCAGTCAAATTCACACAAATCTGATATTGTAGGACAACATAAAAGCACGACAATTTTCCCTCGGATCCCCCCCCCCCCCAACCTCTTTCTGCCTTTTTCCTGGCTGTAACTTTTTAAAGAAATAATCATAAAGAGACAAGAGTCCCGAAGTCGTCCCTCCTCGAATCCCTCCAACCTTTTGAATTCTGGCGAGTTCTCTCTCTCATCCCCATTACGATTCTTCCTTGCAGGGAAACAGGAAGAGCATGGAAATCCCTCACTGCACCAGCACCAGCACCAGCATCATCATCATCATCGTCAATATTATTATTGTACCTAAACTATCTTAGTTATCTTAGAAGAGGGATGGATGATTATGGAATTCAAGTAGCGAAAAGGACAGAAGTAAACAGGGACTCACTTTGGTTTTTGTGAATACCTTAAGAAACAACCGGAGTGGTGGTGGGGGGGAGGATTTAGCAGGCTTTTCGTTTGTGGGAATCAATCCATCGCTGCACGTAAGCATGTACCCATGAAAGGAGTAGATCACAGCTTTAATCGGATTCTCACTGAAAGTGTTTCAGAGTCTCTCTCCCTCTGTATAAATAAATCTATCAGAGACTCAGATCGATCGAGATCACGTCGTCTTTTGCACTTCAACTGGCACGCAAACTCGTTACCATTAAAAGAAAGAGAATTTCCTTGTGCGTGATGTGGCACGCAAACCCGTCGGACTCACTTTTAGCTTTCATTACAAGTAAAAAAAAACAATACGATGTTTATTCCTTGGGTCCATATCACATCTCTCTCTCAATATATATACACATAACATACATTCGAAGGGATGTTCTTAAACATTACACGGTACTGACACTCGTGCAGTTGTTCCATACACACTGTAAGAAAGAGCAAAAAAGAAAGAAGGGAAGGAGGAGAGGAATGGCCAAGCGCCTGAAGCTCCGACTGTCGAGGATCCTAAGCAACTGCCGATCCAAGGACGTACTCCCTTCCGACCCCCTCCCTCCTGTTCCCAACCCCGCCCCACTTCCTTCCTCCCTCCCGCCCAACCCCGCGTCTGTTTCTCCGACTCCCTCCTCTCGTCGTAAGCAGACCTTCCGCTGGAAGCAGGAGAAAGACTTCCACGTCATCTCCATATCTACCCTCCGCGAAAATCCCCCGCGCGACGCTTCGAGGGTGTTCCCTCGCCCCTCGGCCTCCCGACGACCGAGACGGCGTCGTGCTATGGTCCACTGGGGGAGAAAGCACGGGAGGGTCTGCCTCTCGCCATTGCCGATTTTCCGCGGGGATGATGCTGCTGCCTGGGATGACAAAGGATTGGAGGCGGACGATCGGGAAGAGACGGAGTATTTAATTTCTTCCACGCCATCGGCCGGCGAGGAAGGCTTCTGCGACGAAGCTTGCGAGGTGGAGAAGGCAGAAGAGGGGGGGTTGTTGCTTACGAAGCGAAGAGTGTCCGAGGTAGAGTTCGAAGCTAGGTTATCGTCAGTGGGGAGGAGATGGTGCCTTGGGGATGATACGACGACCAAGGTGAGGGAGAGCTACGCGGTGGTGAAGAGGACGGAGGACCCATATGGGGAATTCCGGAGGTCAATGATGGAGATGGTGACGGAGAAGGAGATTTACGAGGAGGAAGGGCTTCAAGAGCTGGTCCGGTGCCTTCTCATGCTCAACGGAAGGGAGCATCACGGGATCATCCTCCAAGCCTTCGCAGAGGTCTGCGATGCCCTCTTCAGGAAGCAGAACTTGTTCGACTACAAAGAGGATCTCAACTAGGCTACTACTCATCAGGAGCAAGCCATAAATGTTCGAGGACGAAGTCAAGTTTGATTGATAACGCGCACATATGCTAAGAGATCCAATCACCGAATGTGTACATGTACAAAATCCGTATATGGTTCGAGGCGTTGTTGTTGACGGGTTCTTTGGTTCCCTTGGCTAGGAGAAAATGGACGTGTGGACCCATGATGGATTGATGAGCATGCATGCACACGTCATTACCGCAAAAACTGGTGGTTGGCATAATCATAGTCCATGATTGTTGCTCCACATGGGTTCGAGACAAAGGCTAGTGTTCCTACTTATTGCTGCCTCCCTCCCCCCCTAGTTTCTTTCCCCTCTAGATTACAATGTGATTTGGGTGCTGCGTGGGGGCAGACAGTGGAGTGCACGGCAGTGGGACATTAAGACAATTCACCATAGTCAGAGAGTCTCCTAACATCGTGTAAGAAGGGGACGGCCCCCATACACGCCATCAGAGATTCTTTCCTCTGACCAGTCATTCTAGGCCAACCCCCCTAAAAGAAAACAAAACCACAACCATGAACTTCTTTCTTAAAGACCCATGCACTCAAACTACTCATTGTTTCAACTCCCATAGAAGATATCACAGCATCTCCCAACTAACTTATAACCATGCCAGGTTACATTATGAAAGCTAAAAACCAATCTTCCACCAATTGCACTAGCCTTCATAGTCACCCTGTGCTAGCTTGTTCTGGGGGTAGAAGACCGCTATGACGACGTTCCCGCCAAATCTTCTCCCATTCAATACATTCTGGGCTCTGGCGGCACCCTCCATGTCCACATACTTCAGTAACACCTGTAGTTACGAGCCTAGTCAACACATGGTTTAGGAGAAGTACTCGCATATGCCGAACCGAATGTAAGTTTCGGCAAAAGGATGATGTTGAGTTACCTTGTCGACACCGGGAGACAGGTTGGGTAACTAGGGAGGATTTTTTTTTTCCTTTCTCTCAACTACTCTGGTTTTAGCCTGATAATGGAACGGCCCCCTAGACATGACCGTCGGGCGAGGAATCACGACATGCACCAAGTTACCAGTGGCACGGCAATGGCATCAGTAGTGTAAACCACAATAGTTAAATGGAAGACCAAGAACCATTCTATAAGATGAGGATGTAAGGTCATGGAAGCTTCTTCTCAATGTTTAGGCCCAAATCTCTAAGCAGATGGGGGAACAACAAAAGGCTGTAAAAAAGACATGGCAGCAAAAAACAAGACAAGAAAAAAAGAAAGAATCAATAGGAGATTCCAGTAGCTTGATGACTATGTACCGTATTTTCCGCCTTCTTCCCGCATATCAACCAATATGTCATCATAGTCATCATCATTCCGGAGCTCATCCGGAGTTACTAGGGTAAGACACACCACCGTAGAGCCAGGGATCCGGGTTGATACATGAGTTTCTGAAATATCATGATCAGTATCAACTTACAAGAATAGGAAAGAAATTTCTGCACGTTCGAGTCGGCAGCATTTTTAGCCAAAACGATGTCATACCTGTAAAGCTATCTGCTGCTGTGCATGCAACAGTACACTCTTGTTCGGGTTTTGTTTGGTTAGTGCCCTGATTAGCACCCCTGACCGTAAGCGTCTTATCACCCATCTTGATCCCATTAAGCGCCGCACAAGCTATATCTGTAACAGCCAAGTCCTGATAGACATAAAAGGAATATCCCTTCGAATTTCCGGTTTCCCTGTCCTTCACGAGATCAAAACCCCCAAGAGGCCCAAATGACTCCAACAGCTCCCTCACTTGTGCCTCTGTGAAGTAATAAGGAAGTCCACCGACGAAGATCCGGTCAGGTCCTTCTAGTCCACCAGATGAACCAGGGGTCAGACCGACAGCGGCGAGGTTCAAATTGGGATTTGGTTGGCTGGGACCAAGAGAGGCGGCAAGTGAAGGGTTGTAGTCACTTGGCCTCCTGACCTTAACAGGTGCGCCCTGGAATATTTCAAACAGGGAAATCATGGAAAAAATATTAAAAAGTAACAAGATGATATTTCAATTTGAATGTGAAACCGGAATAAACAAGAAGGTATGTTAACTGGATTACCTCGAATATGATGCCATCCAGAGCCATTGCATTACTTGCCTCCTCCACAGATCTCATTTCAACAAAAGCAAATTTCTTTTCGTGAATGATGTAAACATTGACAACGGCGTCCCCTTTAAGAAAAAAGAAAAAGAAACAACAAATCCGGCTTCAAGCCTTCCCAAAAGTGCATCTAGAAATCAATCACAAAAGAAAGTGGATAAAGACAATACCTGGACCAGCTGTATTCCCTCCAATTGCAGCCATTACCTGGCTGAAAAACGTTGCAACTGACTCTATGAAAAACAAAAACTAATTAGCTACGAACTTTTTAAAAACAGAAAACACTAATCCAAGTAACTTGGATTAGCCAA
This sequence comes from Melastoma candidum, assembly GCA_023653495.1. NCBI lineage: Eukaryota > Viridiplantae > Streptophyta > Magnoliopsida > Myrtales > Melastomataceae > Melastoma > Melastoma candidum. Next base: position 11,669,026 of record CM042881.1, on the reverse strand, counting down.
CCAAGCAGTTTTCCAGTCAATGAAAAGGAAAAAGAGAATGGATATACAAGCCTGTTTGCCTGCGGGCGGAAGTCCTCCAACATACACTCGCCTAGCATGCCTAGTAGCCTGTGCAAAAATGATCAAAGGTACAACAATTTGGCCCAGTCAAAGTAGGATAGTGGAAAATTACTTGAACTTCTCTAAAGCATACCTGTTGAGTCATGGCTTGAACTGGCATGATAGGAAGAGTGCCAGACTGCAGCATAGAAATGAACAAAACAATAATTAGGACATAACACCTCACCGAGTATCAAAATATGCAAGAGATAATGATAGATACCTGGCCAGCCAATGGAAACATGTTTGGAAACATTCCAGGAATAGCTGGGGTGCCCCTGGAACTTGACCTGCAAATTAAAATGTAATCGAGCCTCCTTAGACAGGATACAAAACCACTGACATAACTCTACCAGCCTTAACTTATGATTGCTGCTTTCCTTAAACTTCCTTGTGAGCCATGAAATTGTCATTAAATTATTAAAACTATAATTGGTCCGGATACATTCCATAGGAAGTGGTCCTATTTAAGTATAAATTATTATTATTATTGAGTCAAAGCTTAGCAACAGTGAATAGAAAAACAACCTAAAGAGGTAATACTGTAGCAAGAATGCGATCAAAATCCATCATACCGGTGATTGATTCCTTCAGGTAATAAAAGCTAGAGTAGTTGGCTCACGCAAATTGTCAGCAGAGTGGGGCAAGTACCCCGACAATGCCTTCTTATACATAAGATAAGACATTGAAACAAACAAACACCACAAAACAACAGCAAATAAAAGTCCTCTCAGTTCCAGAATTATTTTACAAAGGAAGTAACAGTAAACAGTATACGCTGAGGGCCTGGAGTATTATACAGCGACATTAAAATCTGAGAAAAAAAAACAGCTTACCAAATGATACCATCCTATTTGATCGAAACTTGCCACACTATATCAAAGGAAAAGGAAAGCCACGGTTGTTATCGATTAGCAGGTAGAGCAGATGGTGAATATACCTGCAGCAGCAGCAGCGACAGGGGCTACAGTAGCCAGAAGTGTTGGAGTAAGGGGAGCCATATCGAAACCACTCACTCTTTCGCTGTAATGATGTATATCAGCACAACATGAATAAATAAAAAACAACAAAGAACTCACTACTTGAAATCAAATGAGACTACAAAAACACAAAAAACTAAAATTACCCGGCAGATATCCCCAAATAATACTGAAGAAAAGAGAATCAAACAGAAACAAAAAAGCAGCAGTAGCAATCAGGGTTTACAAGCTGCAAAAGCAAATAAATCAATCACATGCAATAGCTGGTTGCATTGGTTGAATTAGTAATTCGTCATATGCAAATTGTCCTATATTTTGATAGTGTGATCTACGGTACATTGAAAACTTAGAAATACACACAGCGCCCGCTCTTACTCCAAGGCTCATACATGCATTGGCTATCACCATGATGAGATTGTTTTCTGAACAAGTTTTGAAATGTCATGATTGTACATTCCGAGAGAGAGTTTTACAAAAAAACAAAAGATGATAGTTCATATGGGAATATGCAGAGCAGATGGAACTGCTAAAGACATGGTTTTGAAAAGTTTAGACCATTTACAATATCTCAGGTAAGGTATGAAAGGAAGTCATAGCCATCCAATGATTAATCATCTGAAGGCAACAGCAGCAGGAGGCATACCTCTTGGAGGGAGAACGAGAACGAGATGACTGATGCTCTGATCTACCTCTTGATCCAGAGAGATGCCGACGCTTGTCCTCTCTGCGTCTTCCATAATCCCTATGCCTGTGCAGTAAAACATAAAAAACTATGCATCAATTACCAGACTGGAAACAATCAAAATAGCAAACACAGACGTAACTATAATTCCTGGAAAGAAAAAAGGGAAATGTATGCAGTAACAAGATCAAAATGAAGGGAATTCAGTTCCTGGCATACCTGGCATAGTCCCGGCTTCGGTGATAGTCATCGTCATCGTCTCTGTCTCTTCCCCGTTCTATTCTCTCGCTCCGATCTCTATCCCTGTGTCGTTCCCGGTGATGCCCATCACGATCAATGTCACGGTCTGTCCCTATCCCTGTCCTTGTCACGGTCTCTATCTCGGTCCCCCACGGCCGCGTTCCCGGTCCCTTTCTCTGTCCTTGCCACGTCCCTGATCTCTTTCCTTGTCATTGCCCTTGGGAATCTCCCTTCCATAGTCCTGCAAAGACTGGGACTTGAAATCGCCACTGAGATCGTCCGCACCGCCGTTGTACCCGTCGGAGTCTTCTCCGTTGCCGTCGTAACGGCTGGCTTCGTCGTCCTCCATCGATCGCGGGTACCCGGGGGAAGAACTAGAGTTTGGAAGACTAGGTTGAGGGTTTGGTCTGATTCGTACGAAGAAAGAAGACCGGAAAAGCAAGAGAAAGGGCTGGTTCCATCAGTAATGCAGAAGACAAGTTGACTGCATAGAATTTTGTTTTCTCCGTTCTTTTCTATCGTGGTATTAGAGCGCCAGTCATTTGCAACAGTAGTCGTCGGAAGTCCGTCAGGGTAAGAAGCCGAACAGACGAAGACATGACGTAGAGTGGTGCAAGCAGGGATGAATTCAGACAGATTTCTGCTGGTCATGGAGGATCCAGCCGCACTATTCTTTCTGCAGCAAGGGGACACGCTGAGCTCAGTTATGGTTATACCGTCTCTCACTGGTATGAATTACTTCACCTGGGTGAGGTCCTTTGAGATGGCGCTATTGTTCATAAATAAAATCGGCTTCATCGATGGTAGCATTCTAGTACTTGATGTTCAGGATGCGATATACCCAGCCTGGAAGAGATGCAATACACTAGTTGTTTCTTGGCTTTTGCGGTCTGTGATAGAAGCCATAGCGAGAGCAATGTGTTTTTTTATGAATGTTGCGTCTGAAGTGTGGGAAGTTTTGAAGAAACGATATGCTATGCCGGATAGAACCAAGATTAGTAAGCTGGAGTATCTGGTAATGACCATGGTGCAGGGTAACAAAACTGTGGATGAATATTATTCTGAGCTAAATGGAATTTGGGAGGAATTGAAGCACGTGAGGCCACTGCCACGTTGCTCTTGTGGGAAGTATAGTGATGTTTGTTTTAAGAAATTTGTGGATAATCAAATGGAGGATTATGTTTATTGTTTCCTTCATGGGCTAAATGAAGATTTTGATGTGTTAAAAAGTAGAGTTATGGGGTTGAGACCATTTCCAAATCTTGATGAGGTTTATAATATGGTTGTGCAAGAGGAATCCTATAGAAACGGAAGAGAGGTAAAGCTTGGAAGACTGGGGTTTAAAACAGATTCCATGGCTTTTATTGCACCTACTGCACCAGTTCATGCACAAGACCTCAGAAAGAAGCAACAACGAAGGATTGATACCATGTGCAGCCACTGTGGAAAGAGAGGACACACTAAGGAGAAATGTTTTCAGCTGATAGGCTATCCTAACAACATGCCTGGGGGAAGAAGAGGCAGAGGATATGACACAGAGTATAAAACAGTGGCTGCTGTAGTAGATGGGGAAGGAACATGCAATTCACAAGGTACAGAAATCAATGAAGTAAAGGAGCAGTTACAAAGACTCATGAACTTGCTTACTGCTCAAGGAGAACAACTCAAAATTATTTCTGATGTTTCATCTTTGCCATCACCTGCTACTTCTGTCAAACCACCTTCTTTATCTTCCAATATTGCTTTTGAGTCCTTTAAATCTTGTTCTACAGTAGCAGGTACTTATTGTGCAAGTCTTTATCTAAATTTATCAAATCAGTGGATAATAGACTCTGGTGCAACAGACCATATTGCAAACAGTTTGTCCTTATTTCATAAATACCATTATGTAAGTCATACTTCAGTTTCTCTTCCAAATGACCAAACAATTCAGGTCACCCACATTGGTGAGGTGGTCCTTCATGAAGGTTTCTTGCTCACAAATGTCTTATACATTCCTTCATCTAGTTTGAATCTGATTTCAGTTAGCCAACTTATTAAATCTGGTCTATATTCCCTTTTGTTTCACAAAACCTTCTGTTTCATTCAGGACCTGTCCACTTGGAAGATGATTAGTCTTACTGAGGAAAGAGGGGAAGGATTATATGTCCTACAGAAAGATCAAGAAGGTGTTGGTGCCAAGTATAGTTACACAACAGTTACTAGTATTAGCAGCATGTCTGATTATAGAGTTTGACATTATAGGTTGGGTCATCCATCTAAAGATGCACTTAGACATATATCAGCATGCAAAGATTTCAGTTCAGGCCAGACAGATGTTTGTTCTGTATGTCATCTTGCAAAACATAAACGACTTGTTTTTCCAATACATTCCCAGAATACCAAATGTTGTTTTGAGTTAATTCATTGTGACATATGGGGACCATCATCACAAACACTTGCAGGATATAAGTGTTTCCTCACAATTATAGATGATTACAGTCGATTTACATGGATATATCTTTTCAAAATGAAATCTGAAGCCCCTCGTGTTATAAAGAGTTTTTGCACTATGGTAGAAACTCAATTTAGCACACAAGTCAAGATAATTCAAACAGATAATGGTTATGAGTTTTTCATCACTGAATTTTATAATAAAAAAGGAATATTGCATCATACAAGTTGTGTTGAAACACCCCAACAAAATGGGATAGTAGAGAGAAAGCATCAGCATATACTCAATGTGGCCAGAGCCTTGCTTTTCCAATATGGAGTTCTTTTACAATTTTGGGGAGAAGCAGTTTTAACTACTGTCCACCTTATAAACAGGCTGCCTACACATACACTAGATTACAAAACACTTTTTGAGGTTTTATATCTTAAACTCCCAGACTACAATCATTTAGACGTTTTTGGTTGCCTTTGCTTTGCATCAACATTAAAACAAGGTCGTACAAAATTTGATCCAAGAGCAGTTCAGTGTGTTTTTCTGGGTTACCATGTTGGTACCAAGGGATATAAAGTTTATGATATGCATTCAGGTTCCATCTTTATTTTCAGAGATGTGATATTCTATGAAAGTAATTTTCCTTTTATAGAACAAGCTAACTTAAATATATCTACTGACAATAATTCTGTTTTACCTCTGCTTACTCAAACTCTGGAAACATCTTTGATTGATTTGGGTCATTCAAGATCTTCTCATTCGCATAATACAACAAGCATACACACAAACAATTCATTAGATGCTCAAATAGTTACAGATGGTCTTAGGAAAAGTACTCGGCAAAGACACCTTCCTACCTATCTGCAGGACTATCATCATGGCCTTACTCTCTCTTTAGCAAAGTCAATTTGTCAACCTCACACAGGTAGTTCTTTACAGTTTCCTATACAAAACTACTTGCACTATTCCAATCTCTCCTCTTCACATAGAGTTTTTGCCGTTAACATCATGTCACAACCTGATCCCACTAGTTTTTCTGAGGCTGTTCAATATGAGCACCGGTGCAAGGCTATTGAGGCAGAGTTGACTGCTCTAACTGAGAATTGCACCTGGACCTTGACTGGATTGCCTAGAGGGAAGGTTCCTATTGGTTATAAGTGGATATTCAAAACCAAATTCAATGCAGATGGTAGCATCAACAAATATAAAGCTCGGTTAGTAGCAAAAGGATATACACAACGTGAAGGTATAGATTACACTGATACCTTTAGCCCGGTTGCGAAGCATTCTACTGTGTGGGTGGTTTTGGCCTTAGCTGCAACGCATCAGTGGCATTTATGTCAGCATGATATCAATAATGCTTTTCTTAATGGAGATTTAGATGAGGAAGTGTACATGGTGTTTCCGGATGGTTTAAAGACTGATCATTTGTAGGTTAAGGGGGAGACAAGAGTAGTATGTAAACTGCAAAAGTCTCTTATGGTTTAAAACAAGCATCAAGATAATGGAACTCGAAGTTTGTGGCAGCCTTGACTGAATATGGGCTCATATAGTCAAAATCTGATTACTCTTTGTTCATAAAGGGTACAGGTGAAGATTTCATAGAACTTTTAATCTATGTCGATGATATAGCACTTGCAGGACCTAATATGGAAGTCATAGAGAGTTTTAAAGCCTACTTATCCACAGTATTTAAGCTTAAGGACTTAGGTAATCTTAACTACTTTCTTGGTTTGGAATTGGCAAGGTCAAAATCTGGGATAGTTTTATCTCAGCGAAAATATGCATTGGAGTTGCTTTAGGAACATAATGTGTTGGCAGCAAAACCAACAATTGTACCAATCATGCCCAATCACAGGATGTCAAAGGAAGAGGGGACACCTGTGACAGATCCTGCAGCATACAGACGTCTAGTTGGAAAGTTGATGTATCTGACATTAACTAGACCAGACATTATGTACTCTGTGCAAGTGCTTACTCAATTCATGGCAAGTCCCACTGATGTGCATCTCAAGGCAGCTTTTAAGGTTCTCAAGTACATCAAAGGATCACCAGGTGATGGAATATTTTTTGATGCGAAACAGTCAACCCAGCTTACAGTGTATGTAGATAGTGACTGAGGAAGCTGTCCTGATACTAGGAAATCCATTTCTGGTTATTGTATCTACTTGGGAGGCTCTATTGTTAGCTGAAAAACAAAGAAACAGCCCACTATGGCGAGAAGTTTAGCTGAAGCAGAATACAAGGCGTTGGGAGCAGCCACGTGTGAAGTGATTTGGTTAACTGCAGTTTTGAAGGAGTTTGGTGTGCATGTTCAAAGGCCTGTTCATGTGAATTGTGACAATCAATCTGCGATTTATATAGCTAAAAATCCTGTATGCCATAAAAGAACAAAGCATATCGAGTTGGACTGCCATTTTGTGCGAGAAAAGCTGTAGAGTGAGTTGATACAGTTGCATCATGTGTCCTTTGCAATGCAAGTGGCATATTTATTCACCAAAGGTTTTTCAGGTCCCAGATTCTATTGGCTGAAGTCCAAGATGAGCATGAAAGACATTTATACTCATCTTGAGGGGGAGTGTGAAGAAAGAAGGCTGGAAAAGTAAGAAAAAGGTGGTTCCATCAGTAATACAGAAGACAAGTTGAAGAAGGTGGCTGCATAAGCTGCTGGATAGGGCTTGTTTTTATAAATAAAGTGTAAAGCCTATAGTAGGTCCAAGTTACATGAACAGTGTATAAAGACACCACTAAAAGATAATAAAATAACAAAATTTTATTTTTTTCCCTTTCTCTGCGTCATGGTTCGTTCTCCGATGCCCGGCTGATGACAATTTGCCCGCCGGCGGGCATTTTATATATTATGCATCTAAAATTTTGTGGGCAAAATTCCTCCGTTAAAAAATTGTTTTTTTTTTTTCTTACATTTCTACTTGGGCGTAGAATATCCAACACAAACCAATGCGATGAAAAAGTTATCTTACAGCTAGCTGAGTGTTCGGGTGTTATGTCGGCGTCCACTAGGTTATGTTTCGGACCGAAGAGAGGGACAGGACTCTCTTTTGGCCGTCTCTCTAGTTTGGACAGAGACCGAGGCTCCCCTGACTTTCTATGAACTACTGCTCCTCGCTTTTCTCCCATTTCCCCAACCCGAACAGCCTCGAAGACCGGCAAAACCCCCTTTTCACCTCTCTTGAAAATTCTCAGCTCAATCCCTTCTCCTCTCGTCCTTCCTAACCCTTTTAATTCCTGGGTCAACAAGAGGTAAGAAGATTATTACCCTCTTGCTGAGGTTGCATGCGTCGTGACCCAGAATCCTCTCCATATCTTCGATTTGTTGGGTGGTGATGATCGAGTTGGGGATTCATCAGGGAGGGCTGGTAGGTCAGGTAAGAGCTAAAAACAGGAGGACAAACCCCCCCCCCCCCCCCCCCCCCCCCCCCCCAAAAGCCACCACCCTAAACAATAGAATTGATTAGTTTAGAAAACGATAGGGGGAATTTGACTGGTAGCTGAGTTTTGGGAACGATCCAAAACCCAAAAAGACTGGTGCTTTTAAATGTTCTTTTGCGTCGTTCATCTTATAATAGTGATTTTTTTCCCTTGCGGGTTGTGACTGTGTCTGTCTGTGTTTGTGTTTTCTTTTTGTGGGGTTGTTGTCCGAAAGGATTTGGGGGGTTAATACAAAAGATGTTGCCGTGCCTGGTTTGTCCATTAGGTTGAATCCAAGACCCAAAAAAGAGACAACTAAGATTTGAGAAGTGGGGGATAAGTTATGCCTGAGGAGAATGACAATTCATCCACTGCTTCTGGGGAAGCAAGCGTTGTTTCCTCCTCCGGCAATCGGCCAGGGTCTCAGCCGCCCCCCACCGCCTCCAAGAAGAAGAGGAACCTCCCTGGAATGCCCGGTAGATATCCCCCTCTGGCTCTCCCTCTTCCGAGAACTCTTTGTGGTTCTGATTCGTTTGATGATGTGATGATCCTTTTCCTGATGTTATGTTTGTGATTGCAGATCCAGATGCGGAGGTGATCGCCCTGTCTCCCAATAGCCTGTTGGCGACCAATCGGTTTGTGTGCGAAATCTGCAACAAGGGGTTCCAAAGAGACCAGAACCTCCAGCTTCACCGTAGGGGTCATAACCTGCCTTGGAAGTTGAGGCAGAAGTCGAGCAAAGAAGTGAAGAAGAAGGTCTATGTTTGCCCGGAGCCATCCTGTGTCCATCATGATCCTTCGAGGGCGCTCGGCGACCTTACAGGTATAAAGAAGCATTTCTGCCGGAAGCACGGAGAGAAGAAATGGAAGTGCGAAAAGTGTTCAAAGAAGTATGCTGTGCAGTCCGATTGGAAGGCACACTCTAAGGTTTGCGGCACTAAGGAATATAAGTGTGACTGTGGGGCCTTGTTCTCAAGGTGTGTAACTGATCCCTTATCGATTTCATTCCATGGAGCCATTAGATTTGGTGAAATGAGGATTTTGACTGCTGGTTTGGTGAAATGATTTGCCTTCGGTGATCACCCTTTGTAGGAGGGATAGCTTCATCACACACAGAGCTTTCTGCGATGCTTTAGCCCAGGAGAGTGCAAAAGGTCAGGCTCATGTACAAGGTCAGGGTCAGGTTCCGGCTAATCCCTGTCCAGAACCCGACCTTAAAGCACCGAAGCCTGCTTCACCCACCGGTTCTGCCGCGGCTGCTACTATGCCATCCCCAGTTGCTGTTCCGTCGACTATGTTGACTGATCAAGCATCTGGTAATGTGTCTTACTGTCCCTGGACAGATTCTATTATACTGATGTTCTTGTAATGCTTAGTTGTTGGACGCTGAACCAATACAATCCTTTTGGAAAGCAGGATTACAAGAAGTTCCTGTTCCTGTTCCTCCTCAGCCACCACCACCAGTTACTGAAGAGGAACCAGTAGCGACGACCAATCTGGTTGGAAGCTGTAGCAGCAGCACTAGTTCAACCAGCAATGGGAAAGCAAGTGGCAGTATTCCGGCGGGGTTATTTGCTTCCTCAATTGCACCTGCAAACTTGCATTCTCCACTGTCAGCGCCGATTCCACCATTCACGGATCTACTCAGAGCAGTTTCTCGTCCCGAGCATCCCTCGGATCTGGGGCCTTCCTCAACATTTCAACCAATATCGCTTGCCCTTTCGACCAACCACACGTCATCGTCAATCTTTGGACCCTCGGGTCAGGATCAGGGGCACCTCCCTCCACCATCACAACCGTCTCTCTCCGCGACAGCCCTCCTACAGAAGGCCGCACAAATGGGAGCAACCACGACCAATGCTTCGCTTCTCCGTGGTCTAGGGATCATCTCTAGTCCGTCATCGTCTGTCCGGCACCAGGATGGTCTACACTGGAATCCTGGGAACATCGACTCAGAGAACAGCACGGTACCTCTGGCTGGACTGGGACTAGTCGCACCGGGTGACGGGGAATTAATGATGGGGACCCCATCCGTGTTCGGTCCAAAGCACACGACTCTCGACTTTCTAGGACTAGGGATGGCTGCTGACGGGAAGCCAAACAGCAGCCTAGGCGTATCTGCTCTGATAACCTCCATCGGGGGTGGTGATATTGATATGACCTCCGCCGCATCAGGGTCAACGCCTTTTATCGGAGGCGCAGAGTTTAGCGGGAAGGACATGAGCAGGAACTCCTAAACTGTCAACACCTGTAAGAATGTACAGGGGAGGGACAAGATGTAAGCAAGTTTTGTCTTTTGGGTAGTGTGGTGCTAACGAATTCTTCCCGTGGACGATGGATCAGCATCTTTATTATCCATGGCTCGACATCGGAGTCCTCCTCGCAGTTATTCAGGCCGATACAAATCCAGCTGGAGTTGTGAGTTGTAGGTGCAGCAGTTTCATTCACCAAGACAAAGACAGTTCAATGCGCTTCGACAGAGAATCAATTGAAATTCAGTCACATGTCCTAAACAGGCGAGACTGTCTTGATTCGGTGAATGAATCCCAACATTTTTGGTCAAAACAAAAAAAAATATATATAAAAAATTGTCATTAGGATTTAGTCAAAATGTGTGATCCCAACATTTTGGTCAAAGATGCCATGCTTTCTGTCCGTTGCTGTTCATTTTGTCCGAAGAGAACGCGACATGAACAAACAAATAAATAAAATAAAGCGAACCAAATTACATAGTCCAATAAACCTCTCATTTAGTACTTTATATGAATAAAAAAATGATAAACACTTGTATTTTATATTGATTTTTTTTAATTTGGTGGTCAAATCAAACTTGAGAAATTTTATTGAAGGAGGGGGGGGGGGGGATGTCGTTGTCTTCGTCGCCAAACCCCACCGGCTTTTCGCCGGCCGGCTTAAACCAAACATTGAATGACGACACATTTAATGTTGAAGGTCGCAATTTAATTGGAAAATTTCGGAGTTGATCTACTGGGCCTGCTTTTGATGTTTCGGATACACGGGTCAATACAACGAGCCCAATGGGCTTTCCTCATCCCAAAAGATCGGCCCATTTGGAAGGGGTCAAGTTACAATTTATCTGTTGATATTTATATTCCCAAAGGGTTGATCCTCCGATTAACGTCAGGATGTACGTGCAAAAATATCCAACGTCACATATTCATCAATCCACTTGCCCATCCCTGCTGCGCGGTTCCAGTCCGGCACGAAAGGGATGTCGTCGAACGTGTAGTCTCCGGGGAACTGCATTCGGTCGGGGAAGTCCATGGAAATGAATGAGATCATCAGGATGTCGCCAGACGCACCGGCACTAGTACCAAGACTCGCAGCCAATCGTTGGATTTCCTCCTCTGATTCGGAGAGCCTGTCTTTTAGCCTCATCAGCTGCGCAACATCGGCCGATCAATCTTCAAGGAACCAGACATATAAATCTAACTCGTGTGATGCTATAATTACCTCGGCCTCAAGCCGGCATTTCTCGACGACGGCTTCCTCGTGTGTAGCCCTAAGCCTCGAGCTTCTCGCACTTGTACCGTGCCCTGCGGATTTGAAACCAAACTGCAACCTGCCTAGGGTCGAGACCCAGTTCGGCGGCAAGCCTGTGCTTCCTCTGCGACTCAAGCTTGTGCTCGTCGCCAAAGTACTGTTCCAAGAGGGTCACCTGGTCCTGGCTCAGCTTCCTCTTCTTCATCCCGGTGATCCCGCTATGTTCTCCCTGATCCTCCTCCGCGGTTGTCTCGGCTTCGCCTCTAGGGAAAAGAAGAACAAAACAAAGGAAACAAAAAATGTGGTCACTACTCTGCCAACCCCTTAACGCGAATGATGGAGACAGGAACATATATCTTGTTGGTGCGGAAAATGTTCCCCGCAACATGTATCGAATTTTACAGTGAACAATGAGGTCGCCGAAAAGTGAAAGTAAACGCAATACCAGAATTTAATACGACGGTATTGAATTTACTGTGTTTGGTATTATACACTGCAAAGTAAACGAATACAAGCGAAACAAGTAAACACGACACCGGAATTTAATACGACGGAATCAGGCTTACATTGTGACACTTACAGACATCATTCGAACGAGGAACAACAAGAAAGGCCTGATGACGCTTCACGACGAAAGGCGGCGGACGAGAAGCGGTCGAGGTGAACTCCTTTGCTGGATTTCACCCTTCTGGAACGAAGGAGGCGTCAACGGCACCGGAATTTAATACGACGGCACCGAGGGTGGAGTTCGACGTCGGAATTTAATGCACGACGTCGAAGGGCGGAGTCGAAGTGGATGCAGACCAACGACGACGGAATTTAATACACGTTACCGAGGATGGACGGAGGTGTGTCAACAACGCCGAAATTTAATGCACAGCGCTGATGATGGAGGATAAAGGACCGAAAGGAAAAGCTAAAAGACTGTTTGATTTGTTGAATTGTGTGTCTTTTGTTGTGTTTATTGCGATCATTTTATATTTCATGATCTTTTGATTGCGGTTAATCAGCAGACTTAGAATTTTATTATATTTTTGCACGATCTGCCTCCTATTTTACAGGAAGCATACATGTCACATCTTAGCCGACCTCTTCTGGTCTTGCCACGTATCCCTTTCCTTGATCGTGGTCTAATAGAACGTGTTCTTAAGAGCCCTTCCTGGTCGTGACTTGTCTGCATTCTCGAGTAATAGAGATCTGCGCTGCTTCTCGAGCTCTGATGGCTGTACCTGGTTTTGGGTGTTCGAGGTCCACTTCTCGAGCGAGACTGGTCTTTAGTGTTCTCGAGTACTCTCTCGAGTAGCACTGGTATTAACTCATGTTCTTCTCGAGCACTTTCCTTGGACTCAACTTATTTGGCCCACTAGGGACGAAGCCCAAAAATTCATATGTCAACAATCTAAAACCTTGTCCCGGGGATCGGATGGAGCACACGGATCACGACAGAACCGCAATATGAGCACGATTTGGTCATCGTCGAGCGGGCGATGCCCGTTCATGGTTTGGTTCCTCGGGTGGGGTTATTTTCTGGCAAGAACGAATGGCGAGTGTTAGTTGAATAAATAGTGAAGTGTAACTATGGGAATCGGCTGTCTTCTTTAACTAATAGATTGAGGATCTTGTCCTTATTATGACGAAAGTTGCTGAAAGTCGCAAAGGGGGCATCCTCGAACACTAGACTTTTAACTCAACATGGTCTGAAAGCCAGCCCGATGGAACTAACGAGCAGCACAGCACGCTCGACTCGTCATTTTCTTACTTACACGATGGAGAACCAGGAGTTAAACACAAAGGTGGGGGTGTGCCTAAATTGGACGACGAACAAAGTCAATGTTACGTGCGGACAGTAAACTCCTCGAAAACATCCGCACAAAAATATTGATCAGATGTGATATAAGTTTACTTAATACGAATAAAAATTCGATATTAATTGGAAAAATAGATAAAAACCCGATAACTATATATCATTTCCATGTTAATATCTGATTAGAAGACACATGCCCGAAGTCGTTGCGCGGAATGAGTGCTAGTCCTTTTGTCGTCCCGACGACCTCGTATTTACTTCGCCTAACTCCCCTTTAGGGCAATATATTCATGTTCCATAAGCTGATTCAAGTTCAATCACTCTTGCAAAAGAAACTTCCGAAACACGAACACAAAAGCCATCAGCGGGAAGGTATGTAAATACTTACGCAACAATTACAAAACCCTAAAAGAAATTGAAAAGCTCACCTGCCCACTTTTCCCTTTTTTATAAAAAGGCAAGCTATAATGTTGTGTGCGGCTCGAGACGGATAAGAATAAGCATAAAAAATGAGAGTAAAGGTCTTGATGGGGGAGTGAGTGTCTTGGTCTATTTGTTAGATGTATTAGAGATTACGTCATGGGTTGGGTCTCGTGTGACTTCGCATTAGATTATCACGAGCTTTTGTATTAAACACGATTAGTTATTAAAAAAATTTGTAAAAGACAATTTCAGCTTCCAAAATTCTCGCAATACAAAATGCGTTCCTCAATTTACAGCGGGTTTTATGATGCGCTACCAGCCGCGGAAACAGAAAATACCACGACGACGGCGAAAGAGAACAAACGGGAACGACAAAACAAACCGAAACGAACGAAAAGGATAGGAGACAGATCGCCACGGATACAGCCTAAGCACCACCGGGACTGCCACGAGGGTTAAACGCCGCACAACCGGATACAGAAACACTACCGATTATGGGGATGCTTGGATAAAATCTCGCCACGCTTGGAATCCACCAAACGATAAGAGAAGTTGCGCAAAGTTCAAGAAGAACTTGGCCACTGCCATAGAAACAAAAGTCCTATTTATAGATGACACAAAATTGGCTAAACCTAACTCCCAATATGGCCCAAAATGGAAAAACACAAAAGCTAATTAAAACAAGTCCGTAAATAATTAAAGAGACTGGGCTTGATGTCGACTAGGCCCGTCTTGAAGTTTTCTCGAGTTTCCGGTCTCGAGTTTTCCTTTAAGCGAGCTAACACTCGATCTCGAGACGAACTTTGCCTTCTTGAGTTGATAAATCAACTCGACCACTTCAGCACTGTGAAGGTACTTCCCATCTCGAGTGCTCCTCCCGACATAATCCCGACTTGGCCTTTCTCAATCCGACTCGCATCATTTTAGAAAACACATTGGGGTATATTTTCAAAACGCGTCCCCGGTACTTATAAAAATTGGGGATCTTGCCACATAGTTTTTTTCAAGCGTTGAAGGATGCGTTTTGAAAATGAGCATCCACTGTTTTACATATGGAATATTTTCAAAGCCCACTCTCTTTGTAAATTGAGGGGCATGTTTTTGAAATGCATCTCATTGACCGTATTCCTGTAATTTTAAAAACTAAAACCGTTTTTACCAACTTTTTTACCACTTAACCGTAATTTCATATAAAACTCATATTATCATCACAAGAAGACTCTCAAGTATCCTTTTTCCTCGTTAGGGCCGTAAGCACTGTGCCGTTTTCTTTACAAGACAGATAAATGATGTTATTGAGAAGAGGGAAAAACAAATGCAAATGAATGGCTTTCTTTTTTCTTCTTTCCCTTTTATTTTATCTTTTAGATGGAAAGACTACTTGTGCGGTGTAGTGAGACTGGGCGACTGATATTTGTTTTTGGCCAAACCCTTGTTCCAGAAAAAGATTGATGGAAAATCAAAGTGGGACAAGAAATCGGAAATACGAGGATGTTTTAGGAATGTTTAGATGTCATACAGGCTAACGCAACGTCGACAATAATCAACGAGAAAAACAAACTGCTATTTATAATTCATGCATGCACTTTGGTCTTGCAGATCAGGTGACATGGGGAGGGGTATAAACAATGCATCTAAGACTTTTGCATACGTCACTTGTCACTCGACCTTCCTTCTCGACACAACATTTCCTCATACGTGAAAAGAAAAACCAAATGCCTCGATTCCCTAAGAAAAAGAAAAGAAAAAGTGCCAAATTTGTCAAGACAAAACTTGGCAATTTGCTAACCTCTCAGCTCTTTCGTCCTTTATATATATATATACTTTTTTTTCATACTGGAATTTGGAGGAAAAGGGATGAGATTTTGCCATAAACAAGATAAAAATGGGGGAACGTAGCAACATTGCTTCACGTCTCTTCAACCTCAAGCTACCCCTCCAATCATATTGCATGAATCCCTCGTTCTTATCTTGATGCCAAGAACAGAAAACTGTCGTTCAGAACCAAAACAAAACGGACATGGGCGTGATGGGGTGGGTAGCAAGGAATGTGTAAGGGGACACACCGATTTTAGTTGACAATAGACTCGACTTATTGCTCTAGAAAACGATGACACGTCATGTGATAAGGTTGCATCCATCCGTCAATCAAACAAAAAGAAGAAGCCTCCGGGATTCATTCCGTCTTGAAATTTATATAAAATTTCCCTAACTTCGTTCCATTAATCTCATTCGAACTATTCCTTTTTTTGTTAGGTTTAAAAACGAGACGCAGAGCACCCGGAGACTAGACTGTGCATTTACCATTTGGTCAAATGGATGTGATATTTCAATTCATGCCCCTAATATGTCAGGAGCCCAGTGCATGCACATGGATAGCCAGAGTGTGTGTGTAGCAGCCACTACCACAAAATTATTGCTCCACCCATAAGTAAATGGCGAATGCCGTTTATTTTTTTCTAACGGGTGTCATGTTGTCGTCTTCTCGTGTGACAATGAACGTTAATTAGATCATAAATATTATATGTATTTATCTTTTGAAAAATCATAAATATAAAGTACATTTTTTAAAATAGTTGACAACGATTACTGTCCAACGGTAGCCGGAGTTCATGCTTCGTATGCTCACACCTGAAACTAGAGGTTCGTAAGCTTTTAACTGAAAGCTTATCTAACATCTACTCATATAAATATATTCTTATAATTTTTTAAGTAACTGCATTGTTTTGCTTGCTATCATACTTTTTCTTTGCAAATTCAGCAAAAAAGCAAACGCATTCATGAGAGGGGGGCCTGGGCAGCACTAAGCAAGGATTGTAGGCCATGAGTCGACACACTCGAATGTGGTAAAAGGGAATCGATGCCATCGCCATCTTAATCTCGCGAACATGTAAATTCCCATTGCGACGCGTGTTACCCATGGGACATGACAACCCCTTCCCCCCCCCCCCCCCCCCCCACCTCGAATTCATCCCTATCTAACCTGAAAAGAACATAAGATAAATGGATTCATGTCAGAAAATGTCGAATTGGAATAGAATAGATGTCAGGAAATGTCAAATAGGATTAGATGTGTTGGTGTGGGTTCCTCCGAATTGGATTGTCGGGGGGCTTCCTTGGGTTCCTGCACCCTAATTGGTTAAAGTTTCTGGGAAAGTAGGAATATTTCCACTTCAGGTGGGGGCTGATTGCTTGGTTTTTGTGGGATAAGGTCGACGGAGATTGTTGTAATAAGTATTGCGCAACTTTATTTTGAAGCATTAACTTAGGTTGTAAGAGGGGATAAGATTGTTGTAAAACTAGACCAAAACAGTACAAACTATGTCAACCGCTCTCATAGATAGACACTATGGCTACTGGGCCATAGGTAGCATCAACATATAAAAGTGGCTTTTAAAAACATGATGCACTACTTCTTATGCTCACTGCTCAATTCCGCATGGAATTTACTTTCAAACCAAAAGAAAATAATTTCTTAATGGGATTAGCGAAAACGTTAAGTATATTTGTATACCACTCACTTTAACAAATACATCAACACAACACCCGACATACCATACTTACTAGTGGCACTCATCAAGCTCGTACGTCACATCGATATCACATACACGAGTACACAATTTTCGGGTAGCTACGTAAAGAATTGTGCCCCTTACCATCTTTTGTTTCCTTTGGGTATGGATTAAAAATTAAGACGGTGGTAGTTGGCTTTTGGACCAAAAGGCATGTGCGCATGGCGTGGCCTAAACGATTCCTTTTGTATGCTTTTGAGTTGTGTCCTTCTTTTTAAGATAATGGCACTATCGTTGATATTAAAATAATGGATGTCATGTTTATTCCGACATAGGCAAACCTTGTTTCCACATCTTCCAACTTTGAAGTCCACCATGGACAGATATTGGCTCACAGATTCTAGGACTGAACCTTGACCATCCCTAAATCCCTCTTCTTAATTAATCGCCATTTGCGAATCCCTAAATGAGCAATTATGCCTGTCGACCGAGAACCCTCCGGTGTGGTCCTTCAGCTATGACAGCAAGGAAAGTCTCAATTGATCTTTGTTTAGAGCCTAGTTGTTAAAGCGCAATAGCGCACCCGAAGCACAATCATCTTAAATCGCTTTAAGCGCAAAGCGCGCTTTTGACATTTGGCATTAATATTAAAAGAAAATAAAATTTATCTAAATAATTTCAAGATAAGATCAATTCAACTTTGAATGTTAGAGAACAAAAAATTTGAAAGATTATGAGGAATCTAAATCAACCATCAATATATTTCTGATGTCACCAATAATCAGTCCAATAATCCTCATAATATAATAAAAAAAATAAAAAACTGATTAAAAACGAAAAGGAAGGAGGAGAGCTCATAATATAATAAAAAAATCAAAAACTGATTAAAAACAGAAGGGAATAAGGAGACTGGCAACGATAGCGGATGTAGGAGGAGGATGGCCGGCAACGGCAGAGGAAGGAGAAGGCAGTGGGACAGCGTCAGAGAAGGGGGCGGCGGCGGGGAGGGCTGTTCGTCGTTGGAGGTGAGGGCTTCCCGAATCGGTTTAGGGTCAAGGCGCGCGCTTTAAGCGCTTTGCACTTTGGGCTTTGGGTCAAGGCGCGTGCTTTAAGCGTGCTTCTTACACTGCGTTCGAACGCTTGAAATTTGAGCCCTCTATCTGCGCTCCGCTGCGCTTCAGGGCTAAAAGCGAGCTTAAACGCGCTTTTGACAACTATGGTTTAGAGGGAGTAAAATAAGTGGTTTCTCTTATTTCCCCATTTTGATTAAGATAATCTGGGATCAAAGTGTGTTCTAAAAGTGGGGGCTAAAGAATGTGTTTTCCCTTTTGCTTTTTTTTTTTTACTTGAGAGATTGGACTCCGGAGAAAAATGGAAGTTCACAAAAGCAAGTGTATTGTGTTTTACCTGCCTCAAAAAACTCCCAAAACCAGACAAAACTAAATACAATGTAATAACATTCGGGAAGAATCTGGGAATATGCTCGAACACGTAGGTCTATTAATAATAATTCCTCATATCCCAATATAGGTTTCTATACTAGGGCGCCAACCAAGGCAAACCTCCTTAAAAGTCATGTCCCGTTCTATCAAAAATATCGAACTATTTCGGTTCTTTTCCAAGTTATTTCTTTTCTTTTTGTTGTAATGACGTAAAGAAATGCACTTTAGAAAAGGAAGAAGCCACCTCGACAACACCCACGAGTATTTTCCCAAGTAGGGGATGGATACAATCCAAGTAAAGTGAGTGTGGTGATGCCACTGTGGGCAAGATAAAACACCTCTTTCTATGTTTGTATGAGTGTTTCCTCCTCGGGATGCTTTTGCTTTATTTACCCTTGCTTTTGTTTTTGTTCTTTTCCACTTATCCCTTGTTCTCTTAGAGCTTTCATCAATCAGTGATCGAGTTTTCGTTTACTTCTCTAGAAACCACATGCTTTTGACGCACGACACACTAAACTTCCGTGTTTCCCTCCCCTCCATCCAAATCTAACCAATTCATCCCCAAAGCTAATCCATTTTACTTTCCCTTGTATATAATTTTATAGTAAGTTTTCTTTTGGGTGTGGATTTGTCCATGTTGTGCATCCCGATTAAACTTAACCTCAACGAAACCCTTCAATTACGCCTTAATTTAGGGCATTATCTAGCCCTTGACTTCTTTTAGTAACCCTAAATTGTAATATGCCTACGATTATTTTCATTCACTCCCCACCATTTCCCAAGGTGTGTTTTTTAGTCCAAGACTCATACATGTAGAGGATGAGATCGGACAGTAGAGATGTGTGTGTAAGAAGTGTTTGATTTTTTATTCGAATTCCATTAAAGAAAGCTAATTAAGACCCACTTAATCATCAACTTTCATTAACACCATAAATAAAAAGTGATTCTCGTGGACTATTCTTTCTTTCTTAATCGACACATAAAGACACGCTTCCCACTCTTCAGTGGTACGAATTCATGGATATAATAGAATGTGGATAAAGACGAGAAGTCATTGTGGCAACACGATGACCATTCGATTTATTTTACCCCTTAAAAAATAGTCTCGCGATACGATTACCTGTCTTTAACTTATATTATATTTGGGTTTCTAAGACCTTCTGCCCTCGACAACTTTAAGCACATGGGAGGGGGGGGAGGGAGCACAACAAGTTTCCGACTAGGTTATGTTGGTAGATTAGGGTCGCCCAATTCTTACGTGGGACACGTTTCGAACGAAAATTAAATTGGAATTCATTTTATTTCGAGCAAATGGTAGAAAAATGAAGATTGGTGTTTTCAGGTGGGTGGGGGGTGGTCCCTTAGATCCGAAAATGGTGTTGATTAAATAATAAAAAATCACTGCTTACTAGGTGGGTCTGTGTTCATGAGTCCATACGGGAGGATACGAAGGGGTGTGGTCCAAATGTTGTCATGTTCTTTTTCTGTTTGCTGTTGGGATATGTTCTTTTCTTAATGACCATAATTTTAAAACAATTGTATATGCTTCGGTGTTAACTATATGCATGTGCGCCCCCCCGGGGATGGATACATGGAAAAAAAAAATACATGTGAAATGGACCGGATATAATTTCCATCAGTTCAATATATCATAAGACCGTGCTGCCTTTTTTGACGTGACATCTTTTTTATATAATGCTAATAGCAGGATTAAATACAGATTATGAGTAATACGGAGATAACGTCACGGAAGTTTTAGACTAAACTAGTTATTGTTGTTGTTGTTGTTATTATTAGGCGAATCCCCAACACCACCTAACCACCCAAAGAATTTTTACATGAAAGGAGCAACCCACTGCATCTCGTCGACGATGCAGCTTGACTCCGGGAAGAACACGCCGTCGTACACGAGCTCCCCAGGCCACGGCGTCTGATGGTCCATCATCGTGACCGACGAGACTGGGCTGTTGCTCGCGCCTCCTCCCCCGTGGTCTAGCCGCTCCGACAATCTCCGGTTCTCGTTCTCGGTTCCCGCCAGCCTCTCTTTGAGCTTCCGCACCTGTACTACATATATATATATAAAACATCATCGTACGGACCTACTGTACATATTATTCTATTATTATCCAAATAAGATGCACGTATTTTAAAAAGAGTATTTCCTTTTGTTTTTCCTTTATATAGTTTATTACCTCGGCCTCGAGGCGGCATGCCTCGATGACGGCGTTCTCATATGCGGACTTCAGCTGCGAGTACTCCTCCTCGAGCTTCTTGCTCTTGTACCGCGTCCTCCGGTTCTGGAACCAAACGGCGACCTGCCGCGGGTCGAGCTCAAGCTCCGCGGCCAGCTTGTCCTTCCTGTCGGACTCGAGCTTGTGCTCCTCGCCAAACCTCTTCTCCAGAATGTCAACTTGTACCTGGCTGAGCTTCCGCTTCTTCATCCCGGTGATCCCGCTCGGTTCTCCCCTGTTCCTCCTCCTCCTCCTCCTCCTCGGCTTCGCCTCTAGAAAAATTCCAAAAACCCCACGTAAGCAAAAATAATAACACGAGCTGATCGACCGAGCAACAAAAAAAATCCATCACAAACACCATGAACCTTGCGAGGGAGGCGCCAGTTGGGCATAGGTGCCGGGGAAAAGCTCCGAGATGAGGGCTAATTCGTCATCGACGAACGGGTTGCCGTTCATGGTCATCGTGCTTCCCCTGTATGGGATGGTTTAACAATGCCAAATGGAGAGGAGATAATTTTTGGGGAGTGGAAAGGGAAGAAGAGGAAGAGGAAGAAGGGAAGTGATGGGGAAGAGTGGAACGATTTCGATTATAAATAGAGAAAGAAAAAAGAAAACATCGGATGGGGGGGTGATGTGTGGAATCACGGGACATGCTAGCTTTGTCGTGAATTTACAAAATTACCCTTGGGGTGGTGCCTAAATGTAAAGTGAAATTAAGGCGATCAATATGAATATACATATATTTTACTGGATAATATCCAAATTCTCTCTATGGGGATTGGAGGTGGTGTTGTTTTGGGTCTTCCCACCTCGTAGAACATAAACAAAAAGGGTGAGGGAAAAGAGGAAAGGAGAGCGAGTCATGCGGTCTCCAACTTTAGTGGAATTTAAATACAATCCCACCGTGTAACTATTTCATTCAACACTTTTCATGCGTAGTGAATGAATAAATGGGAAGTGGGTTGTGTTTTTGACTTGGTTAAATATGAAAAGGGCAGGGCATATTAGGTGAGCTACGTGTCCCCCCCCTCCCCAAAGCAATTAAAACAACTGTGTTTATGCGTGGCTCGAGATGGGTTTAGGGAGGAGGAGGAGATGCCTTCAAGACCACTCCAAATTATATTGCCTAACACGGTCGATATGATCCATTAACACACTCGAGAGTCCTCTTGATTTGGTTAACATTTCGCATTAAACTTTAGGGCTATCACAAGATATTTTTAATTTGGTTTGGTGGTGGGGGGGGGGGATTGGGATTACGTCATGGGTTGCGCAGCTTCTTCTGCTTGGTAAGTCGGGGCCCCTACTTTCGTTGGCCAGGTCTCACACTTAAAGTAAGTACTCCACCCTCCGCTGATTGATTAGACAGACGAGTACAATTTTTTAAATATCCCCAAGTTAGTCACACTGGGGTTTCATCTTTTTTGATTGATTTGTCCGAAACCCACCAGAATCAAACGTGCCGAGTTTAATTATTTCCTTTTGCGTCAAATCGACTTGGTTGGTGGTGACTGGCGATGGTGGTGGTGGTGTTATCCTTTCCCTGGGTGGTTCTGCCCGTGGATAAAAAGGAGAGGAACCATTTCCCCCTCCCCTCTCATGGTGACCACGGGAAGAAACCAAAGTGGACAGAAATGGAACCCGTAATTTGAATCGGGACAGAGGGACTGAGCAAAACACTCCGACGTGGCTGACCATCGAGTTGTGGACAGGGGAAACACGTGAAAAGATATCTTAGTCAAGTCTTCCCACGAACGTTGTCCTTCTCTTGCCTGTCCCTCCACCCGGCTGATCAAGATTAAGTAAGTATTGGAGCACGATTTCGATTGCCTCGGTGAAATACCACCACTCGTTTATTTAGTTGGGATCTTTTCTCTTCTTTTTTTTTTCTTTGTGAACCTTTAATTACTTAGGAAGCTAGAATTTTTCTAGGATTGTTAAATTCCGTCTTCTAACCACACACACACACACACGGGACGCCCGAACTTAGTCTAACTTGTCAAATAGAAAACAGGCAATTCTTATCAAACCCTTTCTGGGAGTCGAGAGGATAAGCCTTGCCTTAAATTAGAAAACGCCTTACCTGACACGCTTGGACAGATTAGGGGTGCTCAGCCTTTTGCTTCCTGTACAAAAAAAATCTCTGTCCCAACAAACCTACACTAGCTTCTACGATATATTCTTATCATCTAATCGAATGTTGTAACTTATTCAAATTGAATTGAATGTCAGAAGAGATGAATGCGGTCGGATTCTTGTTAAACGTGATAGAGTCTCGTTGGCACCTTCTAGGGCCGCAACACACGTTGTCGTTAGTCAGTTTCATTGTCCGGGGTTGATTGGTTTGGCCATATAACAATTTTTACTACAGCTTCATATTCCCACCCCCAAACCCCCGCCGGTTGGCAAGAAATTCCCGCCTCCTTCATGTTTATGTGATTGTCGACGAAACCATTTGCAGGAGGGTGGAGGGTTGGGGAGGGGGGGGGGGGGGGTGGACATATTTCTACCGGACCAAAAGGCAAATAAGGGTGAGTGACATGATGGAAAGAGACATGGCCACGGGTTAGGGGGTGGGGGTTGCCTTGAACACGTGTCATCTCCCCACGAGTTCCCTTGTGGGGGACCACCTCCATCTATCCAACCACGCATGGCCCTCCTATTTGACACAAACACACAAACTTCCTTTGGACCATAAGAAAGTCGGGTGAAATACTCCCAGGTCCATTTTAGAGCGTCTTTATCCTCAACGTGCCTAGCAACAAAAATTATTGAATCAAACCTTCAGAGATGGAATCCAGTTGTTCTCATGACTATCTTCTGTTAGGGCTAGCGAGTAGCCCCAGGTTGTCTTATCATGCGAGTGCGCAGAGGTATTTAATTTCTCTCATCGGAATAATGTCAACCAACGTTACGTCACTGGACAAGTGAAAATGGCAGAGCTGAAGCCGGGGAAGGGGTGGGGGCGCTGTTGTTCGCGTCCCCTCCATTAGATTAATAGTCTATTTATATATGTCGTGGGTGCTACGTGAAAATGGATGTGATGTGTCGGGACTAGGAGCGCCCGCGAATGATCGATGGAAAGCAGAGAGAGAGAGAGGGAAGTCGAGGCTGTCGTGGGCGTCTGACTCCTATAACATTAACTTTTGGTAGTAGACATGTATGGCAGACAGTCCAGGGGGCATACTTTTCGTAGGCATCATGCGCAAAGGGACTTGAGTGTGATATTAGGAAAATGTCGGAAAACAGTCGCATTAGTTGAATTGAGAACAAGAACATGATCACCACGGCCATCTAAAGTATTGGCGATACCCAGGGTAACACGTGTAACATCTGGGCAGGGGTCGAAATTGGACCGCCTTTTTTTCCCCCCTCGAGAAAAAGTAGATTGAAAAAGAAGGAATAAAGTCATCGCGAATGTGCGTGTTAGAGAGAAAATGGAGAGGGGGGAGGGGGGGGGGGACTGCTTTTTGTGGATAGAGAGGATTTGATGTTTTGTGGGAGCTTTTTAATTGCCACCATTGGGTTTCATTTCTTTTCTTTTTTCAAATATTTCATAAAGTTCTATAAATACGATGTTAAAAATTCACTGTCGTTAATTATTTAGTCATTTAGTAAATAAAAAATTAATACATTCCTACACTTTCATTTTAGGATGTCTGATTTTTATGTGTAATAAAACTATAATAATTACATGAATTCTGCGGGAACAAAAAATTAAAAGAAAAAAGATCCCATGTCTTGTTCTTGTGGGGTTGTTTGCTTTTAATGTAAACCTTTACTTTTTAGCCCTTTGAAGAAACACATTCTTCACATCATTACTATCATTTTGATGTGATTTCTAACTTCACTTAGGATAAGGATGAACAGTTTAGTAATAGGCGGGAAACATAAATATGGACCCCTCCCCCACTCTTCTTCATCCTCAGATGACCATGGAATCGATCCATGTCATGTCTACACAATGGACTTCCATTTTATTTATCACAAATGACCCCATAGTCAAAAGAGTATGCATTACTCTTAATCTTTTGTCTTTCCAAAAGTCTTAATTATGTCATCGTTAGCATTGAGTTGTGTATTGGGGACGAGGGGTCACAAGATTCCTTTTTACATGCTTTTGAGTTGTGTATTGGGGATGCTTAAGACGCAATTTTTTTTTCAATTTATTTCCTTTAACACCCTGTCGATGATGATGAGGGCTGATATCAAAACCTCTCTTTTGGGCTATAAAAATAATATTTGCCATCTTTAATCCCGACAGTGGCAAGCCATGTTCCCTCATCTCCCAACTTGGGGAATGAGATTACTAACTTCTACATGGGACAGCTAAGTAAATGAGTAGGAATTCCAGCATTAAACAACTCAATGACCACGATTAGCGGAAACCCTTGAAGGGTGGTGATCACGCCACGTCCCTCTTCTCTGTGTATTATGACAAAGTAGATTATCCTTTTTTAAGTGTGTCCGAACTTGACACGAACACTTTCTGAGTCTTTCCGAGTGTTCCCTCTTTACCATCCGACGTCGCATGAAAATAGCAGAGCAGCATTGGTATCTTCTGATTATTTTGACGAGTGCCTCAAGCATTGTCTAGAATTGTCCCATACTTAGTCCAACTACATTTTAGGAATTTCTCAAGCAAAAACATCTGAAGCTGTAGATATGTTTCTGTCAATGTAATGTGGTTGAGGTTTATCCGGTAATCTGAAGCTATTCTGTTACCTAATCGCTTGATTGTTTTGATCGGTTGGTTCCTTTGCCAATCAAAGGTACAAATTCTTCGCCCTGCCATGTCGGCACATTGTTGCCTGGTATGCTTTGCTGTTGTTATAACTTCGAGTTCTGTCATTCTGTCTCTGCAGCTTTGAATGTTAAAAGATGGGATTCTTGTGACACATAAATTTCATATTGTTGATCATACTTGATATTTTGTACATGGTCATGTTGTCTATTGACTGTTGAATTGTTTTTGAAAGCTTTCCTTTTTATATAGAGTGATGATTCTCTCATTGGGATGGTGCATCTCTGGAGATACTGCAGCTTGTCTTCTTGCCCGGAGTGCTTCTTTGTCATGCCTCATATATATCTGGTGGTGAAGGCATGTCTCCTGTGCTACTTCTGGACATTATTAAACGAATCGAAAGGGGATTCACAAGTAAGACACTGCGATGTCCATCATCTTAATTGTTTGGTCGCTCCACTTACTCTTTACTTGCAGCTGGACTGCGATCACTCAGTTGGCCCACCATGGGATGCTGTTTGTTCCATTGCTTACACCTTTAGTGCTGGGATGTTCAAGATGGATTCCGTTAAAGCAGGCACGCCATACGGCGCCGGGGTCTATGCAGGTGATGGATCGAGACATGCAAGCGACACAGAGTTGGCGCTCGCTGAACATTAAGGCAAGTACATGGCGTCGGTCGTAAAGAGGCTTGCCCTGGCCTGAGTCGTTGCACAGTTCTTTCATTTAAAAAGATTATTTGAATTCACAAGATTGACTAGATTTTAGTACAATTGTTGATTGATTTCATTCCATTTATGTCTCACGGTGCTGTACACGGACCTCATAGGATCAAATTACATTGTTCCCAGACATAAATCCAATGTCATTGTTCTTTAAAGCGAAAACAAGTCAATGCACTGACCGTAATAACTAACTTTGGTGCTGACAGAGCTCATACATAACACCCATCACAATTTGCTGATACGACTCAACTTACAAGTCTATGCACCAGCCTAATACATACAAGATATCATAACAAGACCCACTTAGTTAATTGCCAGAACATAATCGACTTACACAGACTATGCAACAATTTGACGGCGGAGGGACCTCGACCGCTAAACTTTGATGCCAACATCATTTGGCAAGCGCAGCCAAAAGCTTCTCCTTCAGTTGTTCTCCCATCCCAGCTTGAGCGCGGATGGAAAATGTATGGGTAACTTCATTGTCATCGTTGAGAGATACGTTACACTCCGAAGAGACCTGATGCTCTCTCAAAGTTTCTACAACTTTGGAAGCTGGATGAACTGCCAAAGGGCAGCTTACTCTGACAACTGCATCTTCAGGCCTCATCTGAAAATCAAAGTCCTGCATTGATTGAGGCTTCCCATCCATATTCTTCTCAGTTTCGAGAACCTTAATCTTCATTTGAAGATCGTTGATGTAGGTAATGGCATCACCAAGCAGGGAGGCCTTGTCCATCTTTGAAATGTTGGGGACAACAGCCCTCAATGCATAAAACCGTTGGTTCAGCTTCTCCCGACGCTGTCTCTCTGCTTCCACATGGTTTAAAGGCTCTTCTCTACCATTAGCGGGCTTTCTTCCCCTCTTTCGTGGTCTACGATCGTCGTTTATGTGGGATGCATCATCCATGCCCTGATCGAAACTGGAAATTCTTGTTTGCGGACTAAAACCACCAATAACGGTTTGATTGGACTGAGGTAACAACTTTGCATCACCATCACTCAGATATCCATTAGAAGTACTCCCATGTGCTTGGTTGCAGTCAGAAGCCAAACTTAAATCATCTTCGACCTTGGGAGAGAAGCTGATGCTGACGGGCTGAGATTTAATGGGTCCCAGACTCAGTTCTTGCCCAAATATTTTGGGCACAGCCTTTGCCTTTGTGGGAGACGAATTTCCGAGCATGGTCTTCACCTGCTCCACAACACTCTGATCTTCTGCAATCAACTTGACTGAGCCAAGCTCCACGACGCCACTTCTGACGGGAACAAACACCACCGTATGAAATCCTGCTAATTGTGCCAGATATGATCTCAAATGGTACTGTTCCAGACAAGCTGCTGCATCTGAAGCCCAGATCGATGTACTTGCTTTGTAGCATCCCATGGGACCACACGATAAATTGACGTCAAAAGAGAAGAACATGGATGCAAGGTACAACATCTCAAGGTCCGACACACCATCCGACTTTGAGGCGAATACATCCCTTTTAGATGGGCTTAAACTTCTATGAAGCTTCATCAAAACCAGCTTATTAAGTTCTTCTTTCTTCTGAAGTGTCTCTGATTTTACACTTCCAGCAGAGGTTCCTTCTTCAGTTGTGCCAGCTGCAGAGTCCCGAGAATGTCCATCTCCCCAAATCAAGGCAATTCCTCCAGATCTTAAGCAAGTAACATGCCAAAAAATAGCATAGTTCCAGTTTGATCCCTCTACAAGACGAGATAAGCTTTGCCGGACGCCTAGATCACTTGGAAAAGTGATCACATTTGCAGCCAAATTTCCAGAAGATGATATCAAGAAATTTGATGCTTCAGCACTCAATACAGATTCAACCACGACCTTGTCATCTTCATTTTCCCAAAACTTTTCCACCATGTTGTTTCCACCTCCTTCAGTTTACAACATATATCTAGCATTTCATACAAAAAGAAACCCGTGAGAAAACAAAACCAGATCAAAGAGGAATGCTGATATCTCTCATAATGAAAATATCCATGCAAACCTATTAATTATGTGCTTACTTTATTTAGCTTATGAGGTTTGATCAAGTTGATCGAGGTTCGTCTCTCGGTAAAGTACCAAAAGGCATCATCACATGTTACTACATTTACCTTTATTCTGCTGTGTTGCTTTTATGTATCTACTCCAACTGATAGAGGATAATCAAGTGGATTTTACACATGATCCACAGCAGAAGGCTATTAATGTTAATCATGCTGAGAAAATTATGCATCAATAAACGAATATATGTTGTAAAAATTAGAAAATTCCTACATGTGCCGATCCATCAATTTCCTACAAATGGAATGAGCTACGGTGTACCACCGAGGCGTAAAAGGAAGTTGCAACCCAAATAGATGTTTCAATGCATACACGCATTATTGTCGCTCATCGAAGACCCTTGAAAATTAATTTAAGCAAGGACTGACCTTCTAAACTCTATTTGCAACTCCTAAATAGCAATGACCTGGCCAGGGCTAGTAAGATCCCAGCAAAGCAAAATAGTCCAATCAATGAAAGGGATCCCAGAAAAGCGCCGGGGGGGGGGGGATTTTCACTGGAACGTGATTGTTTAACAATTCAAGTGAAACAAAAGGATCACACCAGCAGCCAGCAGTACACAATCGCTCACGAAAGCAAGCTCAAGGCAGCAAATCCAAACTCATTCATCCCAGCCCTATACCTAATCCAAACTCAAAATTCAGGAGTCTCAACACCAGTAACGTCCCAACCAAATCCATCCAAACCAACAGATCCGGCAGAAGAAACAACTCACCGAGATCGGAGACGATCGACTGGAAACGAGAGCGAAGCTCGGGAGGATTGATTTTGAGGGAAACGAGCCATTCGATCTAACCCCGGCCGGTCCAGACTGGGAAGACACGTGTTCTGCGCTGTTTAATTAGTTTTTCATTAATAAATTTTTTTTTTCATCTTATTGGAGGGGGGTGTTGTGTTTGACGAAGAATGTATGGAAATATTTCGAGAAAATCGCGATTCATTTAAAAAAAAAATCTAAAGAATATAGTCTAGTGAATCACAACACTCCAAATATAAAAAATTACACTTATGAAATGCGACATGATAGAGGGTGAGCATTAGTTCCGGGTAAAACTGGGAACTGGTTAGAACCGATATCATAGGGTCGATGTCAGTATAGGTTCTCGAATAAACTGGGTAAGTTATAGGTTCTAAATTTTTGAAAACCGGCAGTACTAAGTACGGTTCCAGGTTCTCGCCTCGGAACCAACCTACCCTTCGCTCAATGAGAAAATGGGTAAGATTCTACATGATCAAACTCATGCTATGGGGCTTAAGGAATGATGGAAGGGAATAAAAAAAACCAGTTCATAGAAGTTCATTGATATCTTCTTTTTCTAAAGCAAATCGACTTCGATGCGTGCGTGTTGTTATTACTAAACTAGTAAATTGGAAAAGAATAACTGAAAGAAAGGAAATCCATTAGTTATTCATTAAGGTTTCATTTATTCAATGACCAGAATTACACGAGGATATATAGCTCGTAGACGTCGAAGAGAATAGAATATGCGATTTTTGAGTTTGAATGGATTAGTTCGATATGATATCTATTAGGGCTATACGGACTTCACCCGAATCTGTCGATATTGCCGATTCCCTAGTCTTGTTCCGAGGATATCTCAGAGGACTAATGCTATTCTGCTCATTCGCGGAGAAAGGTTTATTTCCATAATACAAACATGGAACATGACATAATATATTTTAATATATAATTTATATAATATAAAATATATTTTTATATATCTTTATATAATCTTTATTCTCTATTTATATAAATAATTTTTATTTTAAAATTGTAATTATATCTTATTTATATTTAACAATTTTATTCATAGTTATATGGTTGCTGACAAGTCTCTCCTAACGAATACTCAAACTCGCCATCCCCTTGCTCTTGCCCTCTTCGTGAGGCCTTGATCAGTTCGCTTAAGGTTCTTTTAGATTGATTAGAGTAATACTTAATGTTTTTTAAATTAATTGGAGTAATGTGGTGGATTTAATATAGAAGTGTCTCATAAGGACATGGAATCGAAACCGGTACCAGAACCGGTAATCGAACAGGCGGGTTGATTTTTTGGTGGTTCTTTGAGTCACATGGTAGGTTCTAGGTTCTAAAATATGGAACCGGCCATTACATGATCGGTTCCTGGTTTCACGTCCGAAACCTACCCACCCTGGAACCTCCTCACCCGATAAATCTAGCATTGTCGAGTCCTAAATTGTGAAATTATACTATCCCAACTGCATTTTTGAAAACAAATGTTCAATCATTTAAACACTATTTAATGGTTTTTATATCCGAGTAAACTCAAGACTTCACACTTATCCAAGTTGAAATTGTTACTTAAGACCCATTGAACTATCTTTATCTTATGTGTATGAAACTTTTTATTTTACATATAACTAGTGTCACGGTTTAAAAATGTGTTTTTTCTTTCGTATTTCCAGCGTCACGGTGATATAAAAACAATATTTTAATTATTTTTGAAACTATAATCGTGAATTTTTTAAAACCATCCTTGCTAATACAATTCTCCGCTGACAATTCAAATTAATGTAACGGTGCGTGCTAAATACGGCAATTTTATGAGGATTATTTTGGAAAGAAATTTTTAATTGAAGATATTTTAAATTTATCGTTTTTAATTAAATTTTCAAAACACGAGTTTTAATTTAGTAGAAATATGTTGTTTCAAAACGGTGGTTTAAACACAATTTTGAAAAGGATTTTGATAACGGATGCTTTTAGAGCAGTCCTTAAGGATTAATTAATCTGTTTTAATTTTAATAATTTCATATTTATTATGTTATTGTTATTTTTAATTTGTATTTTTTCTTATTTTAGAATATTTTAAAATTATAAAATTATATTTATATCTCTTAAAAGGTGAACTAAGACGTATAAATAAAATCATTTTGAAAAATTCAAAAATCACGATTTAAAATCGTTAACAAACCCATTTTAAAAAATTAAAAAATCACTATTTAAAATTGTAAGTAACCGGTTCCTTGGAAGTTACAGTCTGAAAGTTTCGGTTTTACAATCGAGTCGGACGATAAATTAAAAATTTTCTATATTACAAATGTATTTGAATAATTTTGTAAAATCAACTATAAATTCTTATAAAACTATGCGAAACATTGCGTAGGATTAACGTTGCATCTTTTTGGGGTGGGTGCCGTTATTCCAAGGACGGGAATATTTTTCAACCTATATCTATGCTTTGTTATTTCTTGTCGGGTTCCTCTGCGGGTTCATCTGAACAACTTCGAACTGCCTCTCGCTGACGTCATCAATGGCCGACGTCCTCGCTTCCCTTCGGTCTCTGATGTCCTCTCACTCCCCTCCCCTCCACGCCCTGCTTGTTCCCTCCGAAGATTACCATCAGGTATTCTGGATCGCTCCGGATTGTTTTTGGTTTCGATCGGTGGTGTTGTGTTGTGACCGTGATTCTCGGGCTTTGATTCTTGCAGAGCGAGTATGTATCGGCGAGGGACAAGAGGCGCCAATTCGTCTCGGGGTTCACCGGAAGCGCTGGTTGGTTCTCTGCATCATGACTGATTGCTCTTAGTAGCCTAATAGTGCTCGAACAGATTAGTGGAACAGATAGGAGATGATTGGCTGGAAGCCTGGAGCATATAAACATTGGATTTTCTTTCTGTGCTTGCAAGAATTCCTTGATGAATTGGCTATTCCGATTGTCTTTTTCTTTTATGGAAACATGCAGGTTTGGCGCTCATCACAATGAAAGAAGCGCTGTTGTGGACAGATGGGAGGTACTTCCTTCAGGCTACTCAACAGCTCAGTGATCAGTGGAAACTTATGCGAATTGGTGAAGACCCTGCCGTAGAGATTTGGATGGCAGATGTGAGCCTACCGTCTATTGTGAAACTTGCTTCTGTTTCTTTTAGTATAAATAATATCAGGTTTGACATCTAAACACTGCAGCAGAAGGAATTTTTTTCCTATTTAGTTATTTTAGCGAATTGGCTCAAAAAACAATATTATGTATTGGGACATTGCACCAGCAATGCAATTGCCGTTCCTTGAGCCATGATGGTGATTTCCTCCTTTTATTCTGGAAGTCAGATTAGGACTCTTTCTAGTTACCTGCATTTCATAGTATGCCTAGAAATTGATGGTTATGAGAGATGTGATCTCAATTTTGTGTGCGGAGAGGTAAAAATTTTACTTTCTTTTTTATTTGGTGAAATTCATCCTTTTATCCCCACAACATGTTTTGGCCCTCTTCTGTTCCCAATTACTTTTTTATCATTTGATCAGAATTTTCCAGAGGATGCCGCAGTCGGGATTGATCCTTGGTGCATTTCAATCGACACTGCTCAGAGATGGGAACATGCCTTTGCTAAGAAAGGGCAGAAGCTTGTCCAAACTAAGACCAATTTGGTTGATGAGGCTTGGAAAAACAGGCCACCTCTTGAAGCAAATCCCGTGGTTATACACCCTCTGGAATTTTCTGGCCGTTCCGTGGCAGATAAATTAAGTGATCTGAGAGGGAAACTAACACAGGAGAAAGCTTGTGGTATTATAGTCACTGCACTTGATGAGGCAAGTTTCCTTGCAGTCTTTTTCACCTAATTCTTTAATCGACCATGATATTCCTTTTAAAATGCCACTACATATTTTGCAGGTTGCTTGGCTTTATAATGTTCGAGGAACTGATGTTTCCTATAATCCAGTAGTTCATTCTTTTGCTATAGTTACAACCTCTTCAGCTTTCTATTATGTGGACAAAAGGAAGCTCTCTATAGAGGTTAGTTTTGATATTCTTCGGAAGATCAACTTTTTCGTGGTTATGATTGTTTTAAAATTCCTTCACATCCATTCCTCAATATTCTTTTTTGCTTATTACATCGGGCTGAAGCAAAGGAATATATGTAGGTGAGGACTTATTTCCAAGATAATGGAATCGAAATAAAAGAGTATGGCGATGTCATCACTGATGTCAGTTTGCTTGCTTCCTATCAACTTGGAACGCCGTCTTTATCGGGTGAAGAACAAAATGGAGAAGTCAAGGGGGCAGAATCGACTAATGGTGGTTGCAACGTAATTTGGGCAGATCCTGGTGCCTGCAGCTATGCGCTGTATACTAAGTTGAAATCAGATAAAGTCATCCTAAAGCAGTCACCAATAGCACTCGCAAAAGCTCTGAAGGTGGTTCCTGCTTTCCTTCAATTTCGTCAGACTATTCTAACTTGGTTTTATTCTAGGGAGAATTTAACTCACCTGTTAGTGATTCTATGGGTGCCAATGATAAATGGTTAAAGCTTTTTTAATGTTTTTTGGCTATTAGTCTATTTTCTTCATCCCAGATGTAACATAATCTGCCTTGTAAGGGTATAATAGTTTTAAGTCTTCAAATGAAAACAATTTTCAAGTGTTGCTTATTGAAAAAAAAAATTAGTGTGAAGATGAATCCTATTTACTCTTTTTCTAATGACTACACCTCTTGATGAAGTTATGGAGCTGCTTTTTAGCATAATTTTTTCTTAAAATGTGTATAACCTGTACATCCCCTGCAGAATCCAGTGGAGTTGGATGGGTTGAGAAATGCACACATAAGGGATGGCGCTGCTGTTGTGCAATATCTTGTTTGGCTGGATAACCAGGTACTTAAACAGTCTTGGTGTTTGGCTGAAGATGTTATCCAGGATTTGCATCATTGGGGATACTTTCATGTGGTATTGCAACTTCATGAAATCTTAATTCCAAAATTAACTGAACATGTATATCATGTATACAGATGCAGCAAATTTATGGTGCTTCAGGTTACTTCTCAGAGAGAGAGACAAAGTCGCAGGGAGTACCTAAGTAACTATTAACCTCCATGCTTGGATCTGCATTTCCTTATCTAAGTTTAATTTAACATAAAGTTTATGTGTTTGGAAATATCATCTTGCTTTATTACTGTTATAGAACCCAAGATGGGATTGGTCCACATCAGAGAATGGGCTTAAGACAATGTTATGTTTCGGTTGTTTTGATGCGGTGGATGCTCTTTCCCTGGAGCATGGGTGGGGAACATAAAGAGGATCAGTGGCTAAGATACTTGAAGTTTTGTTGTTAATTGAGATATATATGAAGGGATAAATACACATTTTTCTGGACATGTTGGCTGTGCAGATTTGTTGTTGTTATCTGATGCATTGCCTCCTGTTTGTTGACACAGTGAAGGGGAAAAACTTACTGAAGTGACTGTTAGTGATAAATTGGAGAGCTTTCGGGCTTCAAAGGAGGTAAGGAAAAGGTCAACTTGTTGTTACCAGGGATTGAAACGTAGTAACTTGAATTAATTTGACTACAAGATACTTGAGTTCATAGGAAAGGGGATGAAGAAGAGATGAGATAGTGCTCAAGAGAGATCAATGAAAGAGTAGTACGCCAAGTTGAAACAGCTGTCCAAAAAGTCCCAATATTGTTTTTGAAAAATTCCAATACTTCAATCCAGGAATAAAGGTTATGGGATTGCACATAATCCATATCTGAAATGTAGAAGATCAGTTACACAATCTTTTTGCTTTATTTTCTTCAGTGTTGTTATCCACAAAAATCATTGGATTAGTCTCCTTGCGGCTGTTATTGCAATAAATAAACAAGCTTTTGCATTTTAAATGTCCAGCATTTCAGAGGTTTAAGTTTTCCAACAATTTCTTCGGTTGGTCCAAATGCTGCAATCATTCATTATGGTCCCCAACCAGA
Organism: Melastoma candidum; assembly: GCA_023653495.1. NCBI lineage: Eukaryota > Viridiplantae > Streptophyta > Magnoliopsida > Myrtales > Melastomataceae > Melastoma > Melastoma candidum. The sequence goes on along the minus strand of CM042881.1, from coordinate 11,634,024 downwards.
AAGTTGTGCTGAACTAAATCCGGACAATATTTATCTTTTCGATTCTGGAGCACAGGTAAATCTAAATAAGGACAATATTTATCTACATGTTGTAGTTTTTATATATTCAATCTCAGTGGTAGTAATGCCGTTTTATTCCTATGTTCAAAGTATCTAGATGGAACAACAGATATAACGCGAACAGTTCATTTTGGGACACCCTCTGCCCATGAGAAAGCATGCTACACTGCGGTATGTGGTTTTGCGACTTTCTCGAATATTTAATTCTGACCATGTATCTGCAATTCAAAAGAGTCAAAAGTTTGATAAACTAATCAAACAAATTCCCTTAAAAAAAGGCCACCTTTTTCCTGGACTTTAACTGAAGGTTATGATACAAATATTTTTCATGTCCCTACTTTTGATGGCTGAATAATGTTGCATCAAGTCCTAATGGCCCTTTCTTAGTTATGGAAGTACGGGCTTAGGACATCATGCCAAGTCCTAGCATGCGCAAGTAGTCTTGGTTGTTTGCAATGATGGAAGCTGCAGGACAGGAAAAAATCTTACTACCTAATCAATGTCTCCAAATGTAATTTTCATTTTTCATTCTTTCGTCTAAAATTTGTCCTCGAACAACTGCCATGGATAATTTTATGTAAATCTGATATCTGGACATTAAGGATCATTGTATTACGGTAGCACTTGTCTTCCATTTCAAGCTTGTTTTACAATAGAACCTCCCAACAACAGAAAGACAAGTTAAATGGTTGTCTCTGTCTGTCCTGCAATCCAAATATTGACTGTACCTTTTGGTTTTTTGGGATCAGGTTTTGAAGGGTCATATTAATCTAGGCAATGCCAGATTTCCTAACGGGACTAACGGTATGCCTAATCCTAATGATATTCATCTCCTTATATACGGCAAGATAAGTCTCTCCTGTGGAGTAAACCAAAATATCTTCATCGTAAAAGGTCATGCCTTGGACATACTTGCCCGAATACCTCTGTGGAAGGATGGTCTTGACTACAGACATGGCACTGGCCATGGAATTGGATCTTATCTAAATGTTCATGAAGGTTTGTGATGTCTTTCAATAGTTACATCGAACACCTTCCTGGAAATTCGGTGAAACTCTTCCAATCTTCATTCCACAGGTCCCCATTTAATCAGCTTTAGACCACAAGCCCGGAATGTGCCTCTTCAAGCTTCCATGACAGTCACTGATGGTTCGTATAATCAAGCTTTTGTTATTTCAGATAGGCTTCTTTTGAAGATGGGTTCAAGCATACTCTGCAGTCTAGGTGTCCTGATATGAAAAGTTCATGAGAATAATTTCGAAATTTATGTCGAATATGACATAACTCTAAACTAGTGACCTCCAACAATTTTTATTTCCCATAGGGTTTAGGAAATTTTTGTTTGCAATTAATTTCACACATATAGGCTTCCAAGCATACATTTGGGAGACTTCACTATAGAGAGTTAAATCTTTTTAGTTCCATTACAAACATTGCATTTTTTGAGTCCGAGTGCTTTGGTTTCCTCTGAAATACTTGGCAGAAGAGACCAGCTGGTGGTGGAACTATCTGTTGATTTACAGTTTTTAATGTCTTTCTCATTGTGGCTGATTTGTCGAGTTGTCATTCACAGCCTGATTCACATATCCAACTCAATATTTGCAGAACCCGGTTACTATGAGGATGGGAATTTCGGGATAAGACTAGAGAACGTTCTTGTCGTCAAGAATGCCGATACCAAATTCAATTTCGGAGATAAGGGGTACTTGTCCTTCGAGCACATAACATGGGTAAGTTGCCTTCCTTTTCTAATCAAATTAATACTCATTATTTGGCAGGTGTCAGTCTATCATTTTGCTTCTGTCAAAGACTGATAACCTGTCTAAAGATTGCTGCCAAATTCTGTCTTTCCCCAGGCGCCTTACCAGAAGAAGCTAATCAACCCAACGCTGTTGACTCCCGGGGAGGTGGATTGGCTAAACAACTACCATGCCAAGTGCAGGGACATTCTCATGCCCTACTTGGAGAACCCCGAGATGGAATGGCTCAAGCTTGCCACTGAACCCATCAACGCATGATATCTCCCGCCCAACCTGGAGTTTCACATGAACTCTGCTCAACCTCCTCGCCAAAATCCTATGCAATTTCTTATGTCATTTAGTTGAATAGACAAGCCGAGGGCACGTCTGTAAGTGCATTCGTACAATTCTCATGTCCCTCATCGTTGTACTTGATCCTTACTGCGATAAGACCGCTCTGGTCATTGTAAGCCAGGGGAATCAGGACCCCCAACTTGGTCTCTTCATAAATCATTTCGTATGGAACTATGCATAATATAACTCGTAGAGTGAACATAAAAGCAGCAAATAATTATTTTTCACTAAGGCTAGCCGCTCTGCAGGGGTGGAATCATTCGAAGTTTCGCCAAATGGACTAAGCGCCATGAGCCCTTTCCTCCGCTTCCTTTACTCTGATCTTGCACTGCTTCACGACCTTTGACAGCGCGTCGTAAGAAGACCCTCCCTCGTCCAGAGCTGCGTTGGACATTCGCTGGATCTCCCTGACAGTCGACCTCAGCCTCTTTCCTTCTGCCCTGTCCCTTCCCATCACCTCCCTTACCATTGCCTCAATCACATTCCTTGGAAGCACGCTCTCAGGTCCAGCCTCCTTTGACCGGACAGCCATCCCGAGGTGCTCGGATAACATGGTGGCATTCATCTTCTGTTCAGCATACAATGGCCAGCATATCATGGGAACCCCGTTGACTATGCTTTCCAGGGTCGGGTTCCAGCCACAGTGCGAGAGGAACCCGCCAGTCGCCCTGTGGGCCAGTATCTGGGTCTGTGGAGCCCACATTGGGACCACCAGCCCATGTTCCTTTGTCCTAGTCGCGAACCCCTCGGGGAGGTACTCGGGTGTTCCATCGTCGAAGTGAGTTCGACCGTTCTTCTCGAGCTTGAAGAGCGATCCCCACTTCTCATGGACAGTAGGCGGCCTGACTACCCATACGAACCTCTGATGGCTCATTTCCAATCCCCATGCCAGCTTGGTCATCTGTTCGATGCAGAGGGTCCTGCCACTCCCAAACGAAACATAAAGCACTGACTCATGAGGCTGCTGGTCCAGCCAGCTCAATATGTTCTCACCGCGGTCCAAACTTGATCCTCCTATCGGTTTTACGGAACGAACTATCGGTCCGATCGGATAAATGGACGGCGAGCTGAACCGGCCTAAAAGTTTTGGGTCCCGCAAGGCCTTCAGAGTTTCGGGCTCCAGCTCCTCCCACGAGTTGATCAAAATCCTGTCAGCCTTGGCCAAATCACGCCCTGTTTCGGCATAGTCCTCGTGCAGGACGCGGTTCTCTGGCCTCATGTACACTTCCATTGTGTCATCGTACACCACTGAAGGGCACCCGGGTATATCAAGCGGCTCATGGTCGACGACATGCCTATTCTCCACGGACACGGGCCGGTGCTGGTGGTAAACCATCAGGGCGAGGAACCACACGTTGCTTGTGTCGAACACATACTTGAGCATCCCGAACTCCTCCGCAACGTTGAATGCTCCAGTACCAAAGAGATCAACGATGAGTGCAGAGGGACGGGGGGACCTCATCTCATTGATGAAGGACCGAACTAGGGGCATCGAGTGTAGCATCATGAGGATGACTGCAGAGAAGACAGCAGTGGAAGGGCCGGCGTGGGGTGATATATCAACGGGAGGGAGAAAGATCACCTCGAGGAGGTTCCGAACATTAGCGGGCTGGTCGTGGAGGTGGGATTGGACGGTGGAGGGGTCGGAGGCCACGACGAGGACGGTGACGCGGAGCGAGTGAAGGGTGATGAGGCGGTGGCCGAGCTCGAGGATGGGGATGAGGTGACCCATCCCGGGGCTCGAGAGGAGGAGTACGTGGGAACCCATGTCCGTCAAAGTTACAAGGATTGATAGCTTGCTTGAGTTAGAAATTGAAGTCCATGCATGCATCGACCAATCCATGTCTTCTTATATTATCATTTGGGTTTGAGAAAACAAAATACGTTTTTCTCGTTTAACGAAACGACAACCAAGTTGCACCCACTCATTTTTATAATTGTTTGCTCTCTGTATTTACATTGAAAAAAATTTAACACCAACTCCTTTTTCGAATTAAAATTGGTATTTCGATGTTAAATTTCTCCGATTTTCTTTAAAATCGACGTCGATTTAAAAATATTAATTAAAAAGTTTTAAAAATTTTAAATTCATAAAATATTTACGCTGTAAACGATAACAAAACTAAATTACATTTGGGACAAAAAGGGGGAATACTTGATGAAAGGTCGTGCCAAACGTCGAGGTGGGGTCGCATCTAGACTTAAATACAAGAATGAGGGACCGTTAGCTTTAATGAAGTTAGGTTTATTGTAGAGGTCGATTGGTCAATATTTCTTCCTTTTTCCAATGAATATGTAGTGCCCACTTTGATATAATGTTACACATTTTCTTATATAAATCAACGAGATTTTTGCAAGATTAACGATGAGTCGGCGAGGGCAGAGTGATTGATTGGCATTCGTTCATTCCCGGGTAAAAGAGTAAGACATGTCTCGGCTCGTGACGTGACCAGTCCGAAAGTAAATATGTTAAATGAATATTTACCCCAAATTTAAATTGGACGGTCGATGTTAAATGAATATTTACGCCAAATTTAAATTGAACGGCCGAAAACTCTCTTCTCCTTTTCCTTCTGGTTCAAGTAAAAAAGATGTTAAATGAATTTTATGCCAAATTTAAATTGAACGGCCGAAAACTCTCCTCTCCTTCTCCTTCAGGTTCACTTTAAAAAGATGTGGTGGTAGTGGAGAAAGTCAACTTGTTATTACGGTTAACTTTTCTGCTTAAAAATTAGCTGGGTTTTTCTTTGCTTTACCCTTTCATTTACATATTTGTCAATTCGGAGACATGGGCCGACAGACAAGCCCGAGAAGCCCAATTCCAATTTTGCCCCAACCAACAGACGACCTTCTTCTTGCTCCACCCCAATCAGGTTTTCTTTTTATGTAGAAGAATAAGAAGAAGATGGCATGATGCCTTAAAGTCCTTTTTGACAACAAAAAGCTTTGCACCATTCCTTTCCTTTCTTTCCGGCAACTTGGGTGAGTCTCGCCGGCATGGGGGAGTGAGTAAGAATACATTCGATTGAAAATGGGGGCATTTATGGAAAAGACGTTCAATGTATAAGCCATCTTCCTATTATTACATAATGAACTTAGTACACACCAACGAAAGAAGACTTCCCCCAGTGGCAATACACACGAAACAAAATGCACCCCTAATTCCTCCTCTTCCTGCTGACTCTCCTCCTCCGCTCCGCCACACCTCAACCCTTGCCGACGGCTCTCCCTGCCCCTGCTCCGGACTTCCTTGACGCCCACAACCGGGCGAGATCTTACGTCCACATCCCCCTGCTTCAATGGAGCTCCTACGTTGCTAACCTCACGAGCCTTCTGGTACGCCGCTAGTGTTAAAAATCAACACCTCAAAGCTTTCAGGTTCTTCTCTTCGAGATCCTTCTCTGATAGCTAGGGAGATATTTTTCTCAAATTATGGTAAATTCACCATCCTAATATTAGGTAAATCGTGTGATATAATTTAAACTATAGTGGCTAGATTTACTACACATCTTAGGGGCAAGACTTGCCTGTAAATAGGGTCCGTATCCCCCATTTGTATCTCACCTCCAAGAAGTAATAAATTCTTAGTTTCTCTCATTCCCCTCTTTCGTTCAGATTTAGGATCTTAGTGGGTTTATAAATTCCCCCCCAGTCCAACATTATTCTAGGCATCCGAGTGCCACATTTGGCATTAGAGCCGGGTAGTCGGGGTCGATCTGTCAAAGTCTAGTGGAGGTTCTGCCGAAGTCCAAAGGAGAATTTGCTGAAGTCCAGCGAATGTTCTACCGAAGTTCAGCGGAGGTTCTGCAGAAGTAAAAGCGAAGGTTCTACCGAAATACTGCCAAAGTTCTGTCAAGGAAGCTGTAATCCAGGATTGCGTTGGGCATAGGACAGGGACCAAGCTACGCTTCCATAAGTTGAGATCGGTATGGTGGAATTCAACACTGTCGGCATGCTGAAGAAATTAAACGACCAGAATTATAGCACGTGAAAGACGTGCATGGAGTCATATCTCCAAGGCTAAGATCTCTGGGAGATCATTGGTGGAAGTGAGACAACTCCATTGGAGAAGGATGCTGCCGCTTTGAGGAAATGGCGGATTAAGGCAGGGAAGACCATGTTCGCCATTAAGATTACCATAGAAGAGGAAATGCTTGAGCATATACGGTACGCTATTACTCCAAAGGATGCCTGGGATATACTGGCGACTAGGTTCTCCAAGAAGAATGATATGGGGCGACAGTTGTTAGAGAATGACTTGCTGGCAGTTAGAAAAGGCGATTTAGGAATTAATCAGTTCTTTATAAAAGTAAAGTCTATCTACGGGGAGATATCAGAGTTAGACTCAGGATCAAGGATTAGCGATGACAGGATGAGGATAATTATTATCCATGGCTTAAGGCCAGAATATATGGGATTTATTGCGGCAGTGCAAGGATGACCCACGCCGCCGTCGCTAGAAGACTTATAAAAAATTTGCTTGTTAATTAGGAGAAGCTAGAAAAACAATTGGCAGGCGTAACCTTAAAAAATGAAAATGAGGCGTTATATAGTAATAAAGGAAGAAGCTATACTAAGAATAAGAGGGGTGATGAGAGAAGATTCCCACAAGGCAATAGAAGTGGGCGACGTGAGCAACAACTGAATAGACCACAACAGGAGAAGAGAGTAGGCAAACCAGCTCAGTGGAAGGATGCAGAATGCTTCAACTGTGGTAAGAAGGGGTATTATGCGAGAGATTACTGGTCTAGAAAAAGAATGTGGAAGGAAATGCTGCCACGTCAACCTATCACGACGGAGATAAATATGAAAATGAGTGGAACTTTGAAGCATCTCTCGCTGTGATCGAAGAAGGGCAGCTGTTGGAAAACCAAGCTCTTGAAGTAGTTCACAATAACTCTGTGAACTATGCAGAGATTTGGATATTTGACTCAGGTTGCTCTAACCATATGACAGGTGACGAGGAGAAGCTATAGGAGTTGTCTGAATATAAAGGCCAACGAGTCGTCGTCACTGCCGACAACTCCAGACTGCCCATCGCTCTTGTCGGGAAGACTGTTATAGCCACTGATGACAGTTCCAACAAGGTGCAACTAAAAGGAGTCTACCGCGTTCCTAAAATAAAGAAGAATCTTCTGTCATTAGCCCAACTGATAGCCCCCGGCAATTTCGTGGTGTTTGGGGCCTGATGATGTCAAGGTCTACCACGAGCTAAAGTTTTCAAGGACGCCATTCATGGAAGGATGGAAGGTAACCTCCATCTATGTTATGTCTGCAGAATCGGCATACATAGACAAAGTAAAGAAAAATGAAACTGCAGACCTCTAGCATGAGTGACTTGGGCACGTTGGCTACCACAAGTTGAAGGTAATGATGAACAAGGAGATGCTGAAGGGCCTTCCGCAATTGGAAGTAAATGTCGACAACGTTTGTTCAGGCTGTCAGTATGGTAAAGCACACCAGCTACCATATGAAGAGTCCAAGTATAGGGTAGATGAACCACTCCAGCTAATCCACTCCGATGTGTTCGGTCCAGTGAAGCATCCATCAGTAGGTGGCTGCAGATACATTGTGACCTTCATTGATGATTACTCCAGGTATGTCTGGGTAGACTTTATGAAGGACAAGTCTGAGGTCCTACAGAAATTCAAAGAATTCAAGATTAAGGCGGAGAGCGATCTGCAGACGAAGATGAAGTGCTTACGTACTGACAACGGGGGATAATATACCTCTAGGGAGTTTGCAGAAGACCTAAAGGAGAACAAGATAAGACGACGGTTGACTTGTCCCCACACACCCCAACAGAATGGTGTTGCAGAAAGAAAGAATATGCATCTTGCAGAAGTATGCAAAACTATGTTGCACGCTAGAAATGTCCTAGGAAGATATTAGGCAGAGTGCATGAAGACAGCTGCAGATGTTGCAAATAGGCTACCGCAAGCTCGCTTTGACTTCAAGACACCATTCGAGCTATTATGGAAGATGAAGCCTACAGTGAGCCACTTTCGAGTCTTTGGGTGTGTCTGCTATGTGTTCATCCCTAACCACCTACGAAGTAAGTTCGACAAGAAGGCGACCAAGTGTATTTTCGTAGGATACAACATAGAGAGAAAATGATGGAGATGTTGCGATCCTATGACCAACAAGTGCACTGTATCAAGGAACGTTGTTTTCGATTAAGCAACTTCTTGGTGGCCGCCTTCAACAATAGAAGAAGACAAGGAGCACATGAAGCAGGGGGTGCAAGTAACCTTAAAACCAACAGTTGATGAGACTGAAGAAGGGCCTTCTATAACAAGAAATGATGATATAGAAGAAGAGAGACCTTGACAAACAGGAGTGTACCTGAGGTCCTCCGAAGATAATGCAGCGGAAGAAGATACTGGTGACGGGACAATACCGTTGAGAAGATCCACAAGACAACGGAGGCCTCCAACACGGTACATGGACGTAGCACTTGCTGAAGATGTTGATCCACAAGAGCCGTCAAGATATGAAGAAGCATCAAAACACAATGTATGGCGAGAAGCAATGCGAGAAGAGATTCGAGCATTAGAAGAGAATCAAACTTGGGATTTGGTGCCCAACCCTGGCGAGATTAAACCTATATCCTGCAAGTGGGTGTACAAAGTGAAGACTCGCCCAGATGGTTCAATAGAGAGGTACAAAGCACGTCTTGTTGCTCGGGGATTCTCACAACAGTATGGCTTGGACTACGATGAAACATTCAGTCCAGTAGCGAAGATAACAACTATCAGAGTTCTACTCGCCCTAGCTGCAATTAAGTCCTGGAAGGAAGCTCTGACAGATGGACGTGAAGAATGCTTTTATACACGGAGAGTTGGATCGAGCAATCTACATGGATCAACCCCGGGCTTTACAGACAAGGACCATTCAAGATATGTAGGAAAGCTTTATACAGATTAAAAGCAGGCACCACGGGCATGGTACGCTAAGATTGCAGAGTTCTTAATCTAGGGTGGATATACTCTTGAAGTGGCCGATTCAAGTCTCTTCATCAAAGTTCGAGAAGAGAAAATTTCAGTAGTACTCGTATATATGGATGATCTCATTATCATAGGAGATGACAACATGGAGATTAAACAAATCAAGGAAAATCTTTCTATGCGCTTTCACATGAAGGAGCTTGGAGAATTAAAGCACTTCCTTGGTCTAGAAGTTGATCGAGCTCTAGAAGGCTTGTTCATCTGTCGAAAGAAATATACAAGGGAGCTGCTAAAGAAATAGGGAATGCTTGAATGCAAGCCAATATCAACACCCATCGAGTTCAACGTCAAGCTCAGTGCGAATGAAGGCAAGGATCTTGAAGAGCCGATGACGTACCGCCAGATGGTGGGAAGTCTAATCTATCCTACTCTTACAAGACCAGACATATCATACGCCGTTGGACTGGTGAGCAGGTTTATGCAAGCTCCAAAGAAGCCTCATCTCGAAGCAGTCTGACGAATATTGAAATATATAAAGGGTACACTTGATTACGGGGTTCTCTATGAGACCAAAGGAGATTTCAAACTAGTTGGATATTGCGATGCTGACTCTGCCGGCGACCGTGATACTCGAAGGTCAACGATAGGTTGTGTATTCACCGTCGCAGGGGGAGCAGTCTCATGGTGTAGTAAGCGACAACCAACAATTTCATTCTCAACGATAGAAGCGGAGTATAGAGCTGCTGCAACCGCAACTCAAGAAGCCACATGGCTAATGCAACTCATGAGAGATCTTCATCAGCAAGCTGGCTATGCAGTTCCCTTATCATGTGACAACAAGTTAGCTATCCAGTTGGCTGAAAATCCAGTATTCCATGCGAGAATCAAGCATGTAGAGGTTCATTATCATTTCTTACGAGAGAAGGTGCTACAAGGAGAGATCAAGGTACAATACATCGAAACAGAAGATCAACGAGCCGATATCTTCACGAAAGGGTTGATTGCGAGTAAACTCGAGGAGTTCCGAGTGCAACTAGGTATGACAAGAAGAGTAAATCAGTGTTGAGGGGGAGTGTTAAAAATCAACACCTCAAAGCTTTCAGGTTCTTCTCTTCGAGATCCTGGAAGCTAAGGAGATATTTTCCTCATATTATGGTAAATTCACCATCCTAATGTTAGGTAAATCGTGTGGTAGAATTTAAACTGTCGTGGCTAGATTTATTACACATTCTAGGGGCAAGACTTGCCTGTAAATAGGGTCCGGATCCCCCATTTGTACCTCACCTCCAAGAAGTAATAAATTCATAGTTTCTCCCATCTCCCTCTTTCGTTTAGATTTAGGATCTTAGTGGGTTTACAAATTCCCCCCGAGTCCAACATTATTCCAGGCGTCCGAGTGCCACAGCCAGCGCGATGTCGTAGGCTGCCAGTCCGCGAACCTCGACCCCTACGATTACGGCGGGAACCAGCCGATGTCATGGGGATCCTTCAAGGACCTCCCGAGGCCACGCGCCACTGTCAAGGAGTGGGCGAAGGAGAAGGCCTACTACGGCTACGGGAACAATGCGTGCATCCTGGGACACAAAACTTGCATGGTGTACACGCAGGTCGTGTGGGGGAAGTCAAGGGAGCTGGGTTGCCGCAGGCGATGTGTGGGAAGTTGGAGCCGCAGGAGCTAACCCTCTGCTTCTACGACCCACCGGGGAATGTGGTCAGGGAAAGGCCGTACTAAGAACCGATGGGGAGGAGGATATCGTCGTCGTGAATGGATATCAAATGGCGTTATGGTTTTCGATTAGCGGCTAATAACGAATGTGTCTTGAGGATGAACGCGATATTAGTATCAACTAAGGACAAGAGGGACGAGGATGACTTTGTGGAAGGTCGTGTACTAGAAGGAATTATCTTCCCCTCTGTCTTCTACATATATAGGTGTAAATGAGTCGAGCTGAGCCCGAACGCTAACAATCAAAGCCAAAATCATTCTATAAGAGAAACCGACAAATCTTCGAAGGTGCTGGATTCATTGTTGATCTGGATGTAGGGTTCGATCCTGAGGCCTCCAGATTATAACACTCGGGCTTTATCGTTTGACCTACAAGTGAAAGTTTGTTTAGGATCTCGAATGGTTTGAGTAAATAACCTTAGGCTCGAGCTCGGGCTCGTTTTATAAAGAAATAGCTTGAGCTCGAGCTCGACTCGTATATAATCAGTCTATCTCAAGTTTTTTTCGAACCGTTTGGATCATTTACACCCTTAAAGTTGCCACGGGTATTTTCTCCTTGACACTCAAGTTAGATGATGTGAAATACTCTTTGTGGAAAGATCAAAATGCCAGAAGCAATAATAGCCTAGTGGGGGCGCTACAATACAAACACAAAGACATGACATGAGCCTTACCGTCAAGAAAGGTTGTTACTGCCAACATCAGCCCACAGAAACTCATTTGCAAGCAGTAAAGAGAATTCTCATTTATCTTAAGGGGACCGATAATCATGAATTAACCCTAAAGGCTGGGGATTCATTTTTTATATCTTGTTTTACATATGCATATTGGGCTAGTTGCCCAGATGACTCCAAAAACATTGGAGTCTACTGTACTTTTTTAAGTCCTAATTTAGTTACTTGGTCATCCTAGAAGCAAAGAGTTGTATCTCGATCTAATATAGGAGCTGAATACAAAGCGCTAGCTGATAGGGCAGCTGAGATTACTTGGGTTTAGAAATTCTTAACGAACTAAAAGTCCAAGGAATCATATCTCCGACTGTGTATTGCGATAACCTAAGAACTAATCCCATCCTGTATGCTCGGAACAAAACATGTAGAGATCGGTTATCGGTTTGTTCTAGAGAAAGTACTGGACGAGGAACTACACGTTCAACATGTTACCTCAGATGAGCATGTTGCAGATCGACTAACAAAAGTCCTACCTTGCCCAGGTTTGTCACACGCAGAACCGAGCTGACTGTACTTCCTAGACTTCCTAGACCGGGGTACCTAAGAGACAGAGGATGGAGAAGTTTGCAGTAATGGAGGGAAAATGACGGCCAGACCGAACCTGCAAGAAGAAGGATCTTGATGATCTGAGGGGAGATGTGGATGGAAGAAGAATGTGACTTGGGATTGGATCGTAATTTGAGGGGGGAGATATGGACCCATTAACAATGGACCCGAGTTAAAACCCAAGCCAAGACCATGAATCAGAAAGTACAAATTCAGAGTCGAAGGGGAGGTAGGTTGTTGTTATCAACCAAGGACAAGAGGGAAGCCGACGATTTGGCGGAAGGTGGTTGTGCCGAGTATTTATCACTAATCTCATACTAAATGAAATCTCGATGATTGGGTCACCTCTCGTCGGTGCAAAAACACGTGGGTTCACAAGGATGCTTCAGATTCCTCCGAAAGAATTCCAAGGAATTACCCAATCCCTTGTCTCCCCCTCATCATCCACTTCTTTTGGGCCGTTCCGACCAGTCCCTCCCCCAACCTCCTCTCCACCAAACCCCGATTGCACTGAAACCTCTGCACTTCCTTCGTCATCCGAACACCACCCATTTCCTGTTTCCGTCCCCAAAACGAGTTCCCACCTCAAAACTTCCATCTTTAATCCGTTTCCGGGCCAAAACTTCGACCTTGGTCCCCGGCGAGATGAGTCTCGTTACTCTGAACTGTTGGGTACGGACGAATTCGATATCGTTCCCCGGATCTCGCCCCAATTACTTCCTCGTCCCTCTGAGGAAACCGTCCTTCGGGGTCACCCCCGCGAGATGGAGGAGCCCCAGGTTTTCGTCCAGTTCTTTCTGCGTGTCAGCAGTCCTGACGAAGGAGGAGACGGTGAAGGAAGGGGAGGAGGAGAACCCGGCCTTCGATTTTAAGGGTTATATGGTCCAGAGGGCGAATTCTGTCAACGCAGCGCTGGATGCGTCCGTGTCGCTGAGGTCGCCCCTGAAGATTCACGAGGCGATGAGGTACTCGTTGCTTGCCGGCGGGAAGAGGGTGAGGCCGGTGCTTTGCATTGCTGCTTGTGAGTTGGTTGGAGGGGTGGAGTCGTGCGCCATGCCTGCCGCTTGTGCTGTGGAGATGATTCATACCATGTCGTTGATCCACGACGATCTCCCTTGTATGGATAATGATGATCTCCGTCGCGGGAAGCCGACCAATCATAAGGTATATGCTCATTTTAGGGATTACAGATTTCTTACAGGCCTTTTGTGTTCGACGGAGTGTGTCCTAGGTAACTGGAACTTGTGGCATGTTGGGGAATACCGTCCAATTACTTGATTCTTATGTAGTTCAGTTTTGTATCATCGTCAATCCCGAATTCTGGATTATTCCGACATTCGGTTTAAATGTTTAGAATCTGAATCAATCTAGAGATGCTGGATGTGCTCGTGTTTGCCACGGAGCAATATATGACAGCACCTGATCTGTTTGGCCACAGGTATTTGGGGAAGATGTTGCAGTTCTAGCAGGTGATGCCCTCCTGGCATATGCATTCGAGCACATTGCGGTAGAAACCAAAGGTGTATCTCCGGCAAGGATAGTCAGGGCGATCGGCGAGTTGGCCCGTGCAATCGGGGCAGAAGGCCTGGTGGCAGGGCAGGTAGTCGACATAAGCTCTGAAGGATTGACGGATGTCGGATTGGAGCAGCTCGAATTCATCCACCTGCACAAGACTGCCGCATTGCTCGAGGGGTCTGTAGTTCTCGGTGCAATCTTGGGAGGGGGAACCGACGATGAGGTCGAGAAGTTGAGGAAGTTTGCGAGGTGCATCGGGCTTTTGTTTCAGGTGGTGGATGATATATTGGACGTCACAAAGTCCTCCCAGGAACTAGGGAAGACTGCAGGGAAGGATTTAGTGGCCGACAAGGTCACGTACCCGAAATTGATGGGGATCGAGAAGTCAAGAGAGTTTGCTGCGAAACTGAACCAGGACGCCCAGGATCAACTGTCCGGGTTTGACCCGAAGAAGGCGGCACCACTGGTCGCATTGGCGAATTACATCGCATATAGGCAGAACTAGATTGATTGTCATCGTCGTTGTTGTTAATCACGACTAAGGTATAGTTATGCACGCTAAACTCAAATGTTCTGTAGAGATATGAACCGAAGAAAGCGGTAGATCGTTCTTCCGGTGGGGAAGAAACAGAACTTTTATGGAGAATGCTCGAATCGTCTCATGGGTTTGGCCGAGGATTCGATTGTTTTGTACTTATCACTTGGGTATCCAAAAGAGCCTTTTGGGGCAATTTGGGAAAACGAGATGCCTTACTACAAGTTACTACCAGAGTACATCTATCAAAAACCTTAAACCCATGTCAGAACTCCGGTTGCGGCTTGACCCCGACCAGTTTTTGTGTATCCTAAAGCTCACATCACTATGCAATTGGATCTTACCTTATTAGTTTTGGATGCCATTTTTTATTTATTTTATTTTAGGGATTAACTCTATCTAGTCAGATCAGTTTCATCTCCTTAACTTGCCAGACAAGGTAAAACTCGTCAGTGACAACCGCGGATACCGCTGGCAGTTAAAAGAAAACCTCGGACAATACTCCACTCCCCCTTTTTGACAACGCTCCCTTCTTCGGCTTCACCAAAGACTTCCGTTGACTGTTTCTTACCCACTAAACCAATCCACATTCGATTTATTGAACCTGCATCTTTCGTTGGGCCCCAGTTCTTCTTCGGTTCTCTTGCTTCGATTCCCGGTTTGGGGACGAACGATCGAGTTAGCCGCGATATTTGGGTTCTCCCTCCCTTGCGAATTCTTCAGCTCAAGGTCGTAAAGGTCAGATCTTTTTAGCTGCAGGGAACTTCTTTCCCTTCTGGGTTTCTGTCGTAGCATGTTATTCTGTTCTAGGAGTCAAACGTTGTACTCGATCCGTCTGAACAAGCTTTTCGGCGGTGGGTGGAGGAGGATTATTCAGATTCCATTCCTCCCGAATCTGTGTCGTTAGACAGTTTTCATAATCTTGCAGAACAAGTCTTGCCTGTTAGGGAAATGTAGCCAATTTTTTTTTGGGTTGTTTAGATCTTGCTTCGACCAATATGATCTGTCCATGGAGAACGTGTTCCTGGTGCTCGATTATTGACAGTTGCATCTTACTTTACTCTATGAAGGTAAGGAAACGTGCAAGCAAAGATTTCTCCTGGTCACCCCATTTTTGGTGACGAGTTCCTAAAGGAGAGTCCCTTGTTGGCTTCCCAGGGTTTGTTATTGTTTCAGTTCTTCTTGGCCGACGTTTCGATTCCCGTCCTGAGATGGCCGGCGGCCAATCCAGCCAGAAGGTTGAGGACAACACAACTCCGCTTCCCTTGAATGCCCATGCCGAGTACTTCCCTGATCTCACCTCCTATGAGGAGGCGTGTAAGACTGACCCCGAGTTGCAAGCCTTCGACAACACCCTCCATGAGCGCACGAGCCGGGTCATCAACAGCCTGGCGGTCGGTGTCGAGGTCCGGTCCTTATCCTTGGATTCCCTCCGGGAGGTCACCACCAGTTTGCTCGAGATGAACCAGGAAGTCGTGAAGGTCATCCTCGAATGCAAGAAGGATATATGGAACAATCAGGATCTGTTTGCGCTTGTGGAGGATTACTTTGAGAACAGTCTCCAGACTCTGGATTTCTGTACTGCTCTAGAGAAATGCCTGAAGCGCGCCATCGACAGTCAATTGATCATACAGTTTGCAGTACGACAGTTTGAGGAGGAAGGTGAGGGTGGTACAGAGGGTAGGAAGTATGCAAGGACGTTGGAGGAATTACGGAAGTTTAAGGCTGCAGGGGACCCTTTCACCGAGGAGTTCTTCACTATATTCCAATCTGTGTATAAGCATCAGATGGTGATGCTCGAGAGGCTGCAAGTTCAACGTAGGAAGCTCGACAAGAAACTCAAATCCGCCAAAACTTGGATGAGGGTGACCAACGTGATATTTGTTGCTGCAGTCGTTTCTGCTCTTATCATCTCGGTTGTCGCAGCTGCTATCACATTGCCACCAGTTGTAACAGCATTGGCAGGTGCACTGACTGCCCCAGTCGGGTCGGTCGGGAAATGGTGCGACTCCCTCTGGAAGAACTATCAAAACGCACTGAAAGGACAGAGGGAACTGATCACCTCGATGCAGGTCGGGACGTATGTGACCATAAAGGACATGGACAGCATTCGGATACTTGTCAGCAGGTTGGAGATTGAGATCGAGTCAGCCATGAGGAAGGTCGATATCGCCATGCACGACGATGATGCCCTGAAGTTTGCAATGGAAGAGATCAAGAAGAAGCTCAAAGTGTTTGTCGAGGACGTTGACGGTCTCGGGGAATATGCCGATAAGTGCAGCCGGGAGATTCGGAAGGCAAGGACGGTTGTGTTGCAGAGGATCATCAGGAGTCCCACTCCCACTCCCTAAAGACATGATTGCCGCGGCTGCGAAGTTGTCAAGTATTCATTGTCAGCTAACTTCATTTATTTGATGTCGTTGTACATACATCACATTCCTTTTGCTTCTGATACTGTCAAATAATGAAATGCAAACGTAATCTATTGGATTCAACTGATGTTGTTCTGTCATAGCTACACTAGCCTCATGACATGATGGTAATCTCTATAGCGACAGCAAAATGATCAAGCGGCAGCTACTCAAGCCCTACTCGAGTACTGCCCGGTTCTTGTGTCCACAAGTATCTCCTCGCCGATGTCAATAAATGTCGGGACATTCACCACAGCGCCCGTGTCGAGAGTCGCGGGTTTCGATCCTCCTATTTTATCAACAGGGACGATTAGCCACCCAGTAGGTCTATAACTAAACAAACTGATTCTGATTATATACCAATATTGATCCCTTGGATTCAATTCTAATCTCCAAGAGAAGTTAAGACATTATTACCTTGAACGGTATCGCCTTTAAGGCCAGGATCCGCATCTACCACTTTCAATTTCACCGTGATAGGTAGCTCAAAGTCGATAACCTGCTCAAAACAAGGGCATTAGGCGATAAACTAGACTGATTGGAGGTTAGAAACCAGTCTAGGGCCGAGGATATATTGTGTGTCAAAATAATCGTATTCGCATTATGATCTAATTTGCCAATCGTAATTTTTTTTTGTTGCCCGCCAAGTTTCCGGGCTTCGCCCCAACTATAATTTGCCAATTGTTCAGTGCATTGTCTGCCTTCCCTAAAGAACCCGTAAGAATTAACTGACAGGGTTTCTAAGAACATTCCACCTCAAAAGTAAAATCTGAACTGACTTCTATAAGCTCGAGTTCAAAGTACCTTTTCATTCCAAAAGATCAGATTACAATCCATACCCTCCTTCAGCCATTTTTTCTTGTCCCTAACCTCTTTTTCTCCAAGACGGACTTCCTCATATGTAACCTGTTGTATTGGATAAACAAGAGGGGAGACCACGTCTGTTCGTCAATTTTGAAACAAAGTAAGATAAAAGGTTAGACGAAGAAGAAATATAGCACTGGCTGCTTACAACTCCTCCCCCCATCCTTAAATCATACAAATCATTGTAATGGAGCCGGCAGAGTAGCCATGCATACAGAAGCGAGTCAAATAATTGATCCTAATCCATCCATCAGGAAGTGGACGATGCTTACCAAATCCATAAAAACATACTGGGCACCGTCCTTGTATGTGAATTGCTTGGTTTCCCTGGAAACATTTGCCTCGTCAATCTGAAGAAAGAATCAGATGATCAAAATGGTCTTTCCAATATGTAGGCCTTAAATTTAGACAAGCAGACATTGGTTGCCAACTGCCGTTAGCTAGTGTTTGTGATGGAAACCACCCATCTCGACAGAGCTAATGAAACCGAAGTATTTGGGCTGAAGACATCCTCGATCCAGGTCAATGCATTGGGATTTCATTTTCTTTTTGGGCTAGACCATTAGAAATGACAAATCACTCGACTCCACACTTCAAGAACCTCCCTAAGCAATAAACCTTAATGAAGAATCATCTGATTTTTTGTGAGAGAATAAAAAGTGATGTTGTGATGGCTATGCAAAACCGTCATTGTTATTCATTTCTACTCAATGCTTTCTCAGCAATCAACTGAGTCCTAACTCAACTTAAGGGCTCTCTGTCAAACGAAGACCCTACAGCCTAGAACCACTGGATACTCCATCAATCATTTAGGGGACACAGGCAAAACATTACCGAACTTCCAGCTCTGAAGGTTTTCTCCACAGTGTTTCCGGTGATATAGTTGCGCATCTTAGTCCTCACAAATGCAGCCCCTTTTCCGGGTTTGACATGCAAAAATTCTGCAAAAGAATAAAAAATTCGGCACAAGGATGGAAACAACTCCCGTGATGATAATATCAACCAACGAACAACAACAAGCACCTCACAATCCACATAACAAAAAGTAACAGGGGATGTCGAAAACAGCTGCGGCTTAAGACACAATGTCATGAATCCAAGTCACCCAGGACAAGACCACTGCCAACACATTCTCATAAATTAATCAGCAGAATTGAACTGAAGCGTAAGAAACAATGAAACGGGAATTAATAATTACCTAGTACTTTCCAGGGAGCTCCGTCAACGACGAGGCTGGTGCCCACCTTTATGTCATTACTGGACAGAGCATAAATCCCTGAGAAGAATTCAACAACTGCCATAAAAAGCGAAACCCCAAGAAGCAAACCCGGCAACCTAACCGCAAATTACTTACTCGGGAAACAAGAGGGGCGACGGCGCAACCCAGGAAAGACCCGCGATGGGGCAAACGACCCGGCGGTTCGAGGCGCGCGGGCCATTCTCAAGCTGGAAGAGAAGTGCGATGAGACATTGGATGCCGCCATTCGCTATCTGGGCAGGGACAGATAGCAAAGCGAGACCTAATTCAGAGCTTTGGGCAAAAGGATTCGAGCTTCAGTCCTGGTTGGCCACGATTGAGATGGCTCCTGCCAAGGGAGGGGATAAGGGGGTTTTATGGTCTTGGGACAAAACTGTGTTCCCCCGAGCTCTTTCTTTTTCTTACATGATGCTGTCTTTTACTAGACTACTTGGGCTCAGACTCTTCTGTCCTGCCGAGGTTACGTATGGTCCAAATACTGCATCTTCATCCCGATGGGCCGAACTCTTCCCAATGTCTTCTCATTTTCCCCACTTTGGGATGTTAATGTTTTCTTCCAAGTGTTTAATGCTTAGTCCAATGGCCCATTACTTTGAGAGGGAAGTTTGGTGGTTAGGTTTGGCTACTTTGTTGACAACACACAAAATAAACCAATCTCGGGCAAGGCAACAGACGACAGGGGATGATAAAGTTAGGTTGCAACACGCTGAGAAGCATGGCACTCCAGCTCGATTCTCCCCTTTTTTAAATTTCAAAAATTCAAACCCGACGCGATTAATGGCGGAATTTATTGCATGAACTGTGGGATGTTTCCTTCAGCCTCGGAAGACACAGACAACAAGGGACAGGAATAGGATAAGAACGCCTGCATTGCTAATTGCATGTCTACTCACCATGAAATGCAGTTTTAGTCACTGAGGACTCGCCAATAAGGAACTTAGCCAAATTGGGTTTACAAAAATTTGTAGTATACACGCAGATGCACATGTTTTATGCAGAGATGGGTCCACCGTCTCCCGGGACCATTAAAAGGAAGTTTTACCCACCTCACCTAAGATCATCATCATTTACATATAGAATCGAGCTCGACATCCGAACCGAATGGCAGACGAGGGAGAGGCACGGCTGATGATGAACGAGGCCCGAACACCCTCCTCAGCTCCTCGTACCTTCTAAGGTCGAACCCCCGGGAGTCCATCAGGCGCTTCCTCTTTGTAGCGAACCGGCTCTGGAAGAACCCCTCAAACGAGGGCTCCCTAGCTGTCCTGAGGAAGAATGCGTAGCCGGCCATGAAGTACACGGACGTTAAGTAGAAGCATATGGGTTCCATGACATCCCATGTGAGCTCCCAGAACGTCAGCCGCATGAAGGCTGCCGTCTGGGCTACGAGGAAGCCTAGCCCGCACCAAAGCTCCCTCTTCACCCCCGCCTCCGCTATAGCATGTATCGTCATCCTTTCCACCTCCATCGCCTCAAACTCCTCTCTCCTGGGGTCGTCCGGGCGGATCTCGTCGTTGGTCGGCATTAGGCCCTCGATCGCCTTCCTTACCTGTATAAGAGTTTATATTATTCCTGGTAAAACGATCCGCCTAATCGGACCAAGACACACCAGACACTCATCCAAAACCTAAGGACAAAAGAAAAACATTTTCCATCATCTCCAGAGAATTCGAATGAACCAGAGACGCAAAAAGACGCTGTCGGATTTGTCGGCCCAAAGAAGACGAATGAAGGTGCTTTCCGACACGTCACGCGACAACTAACGAACCCTTAAACCATTCCCCCGTTCTACATGCATCCAATTAGAGGACGGAATCAATTTCTCTTGTAGGATAAGGACGACAAAACATATGTGCATGCAATTAAAGTGTGTATTCCGAAAGGAACATCTGACCGACATCATTTTAGGACAAGAACCCGCTAGAGAAAAGGGACAGATTTTAAAAGGAAGTTAAAAAAAATATTTTCTCCTTGAGGAGGGGGGGGGGGGGGGGGGGAGCAGGTTGAAGAAGGCCCTTCGTTGTCCTAAGAAATATTCTTTACCATCTCAAACCGGGTACGCGTTTAAGATCTTGTCCTGTTCAGCCATAGATATGGAAAGAAGAAAAAAAAAAAAGAAAATCATAGAAAGAAAAGATCAGTGTCTGGTCATGCACATGAAGAAAATAAAATCAGGAACAAAAATCCAATTCGAACACAACTGGACTGAACTGAACCCAACCCATGTTGCCGGCCAACACCACCAATACAACAAGAAGGGGGGAGATTAAGATAGAGATTAGATGTTATTACCAGCTCCGGCCGGAGGAGAACGTGATCACCAAGGACCACCACGTGACCGGACTCGTCCAGCATCCGGGCCACCAGGGCTCCCTGGCCGGGATCCGAAGACCCAGACCCACAAACCCGGACGAATTCCTCATACCCAATCCAGGCTTCCGGCATCTCCCTAAGCCTGCTCTTTGCCATCTCCATCTGGGCAACCCTGAGGAGCTTCCTCGCGTTGTCCGCCGCCATGTCGGCTACGGGAGCGGTCGACCAGAAGGGGAAGTTCCTCCCGTGGTCCCGGTCTAGCCCCGGGAGCCCGAGCCGCTTCAGGAGGCCGTCCTGCATCGGCCTCGGCTCGGGCTGAAACGCGGCGGCCCTCCTCTGGATGAACCGGCGGGCGAGGGACTCGTCTCCCGGGTCGTGGTCCACGGTGGAACGACTCGGGCCTCGGTTGGCGCGGCTCATGGTGTAGTGCCGCCGCAAGGAGGTCGGTCTCGACAGGGACAGGAGGCGCTGGGCGAGCGTCCTTTTCAGCGACATTGTTGATCGAGAGGGTTGACAAGGGTCCGATCGGAAGAGGACTCCGATTGCCACGCAAAGGTGGAATTGGTGGAGGAGGAGAGGAAAGCTTTCGGACAGTCGGAGTTTAAATATGGATTGTCCGAAAGTGGCGGAGGAGGATGATTAATGGAACAGTTGAGAAAATGATAACAAATTACAAGGGGAAAAAAAGTAATATATAAACAAATCTTACAGTAATAAATAATCGAAAATTCAATTTTAAAGTTGACCATATCATCTAATTGTCCTGTATAATTAATAATTTAGGACAGCTAGCTAATCGTGATAAATTTGGAAGTCTCGAGATATATTCGCCGCGTAAGACAATGGGATTTAAAAAGAAGTTCCTTTGTCTTTTATACGTCCACGATTATTTTATTAACGATGGCCGGATTACTTCACTATCAATTCACGCTTTGTTTTCGGTAAATGTTTTATTCTCCGCAAAATCCTAACGATATGTTCAGGCAAGGGACGCTTGCATGTAAATTTTTTGAAATAATATTTCGAATTTTATAAATTTAACTTTCTTTTTAGATATTAATTTCGACATATTATTTTAAAATTTCGAAACCATCAGCGTTTGTTTCGTACTTATTTTTTTACTTTACGTTAAAATACAAGAAAAAGCCCCGTGTGAAACTGCCTAATTGGAATATGATTTGTTATGTACTGTATATTCCAAGATGTGGTTAGCACCGACGATGTTATGACTCCCATCCACGTCATCGTCACTGGGAAAAGGAAGAAAACGTGTTACGATGACTGTTTAAATTAGTTGTAGTCCCCGTGTCGTGGAGGAAGGAGGAGGGGACGTTAATCACACGTTCAACACGTGTAGTGACAAGGCAAAGGCTCGTCATCCCGGAGGGGGATGGCTCAAAGTTCCTGCTACGGGGGGGGGGGGGGGGTTTGTTCTAAAGGATGATGACGATGATGTATGGAGGGGAGGGGGGTGATAAGAACCGGGGTAGGTTTGTTCTTGTGTTGGGTGCTTCTTTAGCAGTTAGTAAATGTTAGATGGGTTGGTGAGCTTTTCCAAGTTGTTGACACGTGGACGTGTCGCCACGTATTCCTTCTTCCTTTTTTTTTACCTTTCTAGGCTATCGGGTCATTCTTTTCTAGGGATAGAGTAGAGGTGTTGACACACATGAATTTTTAGACTTTGTTTATGTAGGTCAAATAACGAAGTCCAGAAAATGTGATACTCGAGAAGTCACTCGAGCACTGAGAGACATCCTGCTCGAGAAGCAGCTCTTGAGCACTCGAAGACAGTTTGCTCGAGAAGCAGCTGACGAGCTCGAGAGGTGAGATCAATCATATTCGAGAACCTCACCGAGCCACGATCCAGGAGTGCTCCCAAGCGTATAACTAAGCCACGATCAAGAAAATAAACACGTGACAAACTCGAAAACGATAACTAAGATACGATGTGCATGTCCCCTACAAAATAAGAGGTAGATCGTGCACACGATCTGAAAAGATTCTGAACTTTCTGATTAACCGCAACCAAAAGATCCTGAGCTATAAAAGGGTCGCAACAAATATCAATACAAAAACACACAACAACTCAAGCACAGACTCAAGTCTTTTAGCTTTTACTTTTATCGGTTACCCTACCTTTCAACCTCAGCGTCGTGCATTAAATTTCGGCGTTGTTGACACACCTCCGTCCATCCTTGGCTTCGTGCATTTGCCACCACTTTGACTCCGCCCTTCGACGTCGTTGCATTAAATTCCGACGTCGAGCTCCACCCTCGGTGCCGTTGCATTAAATTATGGTGCTGTTGACGACCTTCTCCGTTCTACAAGGTGAACTCTACGGACGGAGTTTGCTTTGACCGCCTCTCGTTCGCCTCCTCTTATCGTGAAGCGTCATCAAGTTTTTTCGGTTATTTCCCGTTCAAGTTATGTCTGTAAGTGTAACGCTGTAAGCTTGGTATCGTCGCATTAAATTCCGATATTATGTTTATTTCGTTATATTTGTATTCATTCACTTTGCGGTGTACAACATCAAACACTGTAAATTCAGTAACGTTGTATTAAATTCCGGTATTGCATTTGCTTTCACTTTACGGCGACCACATCCACTGTAAAATTCGACACGTGTCGCGAGGAACAACTTTTCTGTGACAACAAGAGGGAACTCAATTTCTTCCCTCATTGAACAATATATTTAAATATGTATTGCGTTGTATGACTAGGACGACCATAAACTATGCGGTGGCTTGTTTGTGGTGATTATACGGGCCAAGAAAAATTTAATTGCACCACCCGATGGGATTTGATGCATGGAAAATAAAACTATTGGGGACGTCCAATGTCGTATGCAAAAAGGAAGGAGGCATCACGCTAGTTTTTGGTAGTGATTTTGGAAGCTTTGTATTAAGTGGTATATGAGGCGATACCCACTTTTTCAAATGCAATCGAATAGCGCCGACGAAAGGTCGGGCCAGTTGGAGAGGCCGGTAATAACGGACGAAAGTAATGTCGAAGCTAAGTTAAGCTAGTGCCGAACCTGCTCCATGTAGATTCTGAGTTCGGAAGCGTCATAGATTAATACATGAAAGTAGTCCAGGTATTCCGGAATCCATGTATCGGGAATTTGGTTCGATCTTATGCCCCCATATTCACGACGGAGATTTTGATATTTCTCCGGAGGAGTCGTTCACTCGGGGTAGGTCGTGTATGAATGTCCCGCCACGAGTTACAAAGAACGAAACGCGGTCGGGAAATTAGGGTTTCATTCCAGTGTTTCACTAATCTTGACCTCTCATTTCCATATGGATGTATCTTCCCCAAGAAACTTTTCATCGGGACCAAGGCGTCCATCCCCATAATGTTTTATTTTAACACCACCCTCGCCAGCCAGGAGATGAACCCACAAGCACGAATATAATATTGGTATTATTGTTTCGTGGAGAATAAATGTAACGTGGCTGTAGCCCAACAGCAACCACAGGCAACAAATGATGCATTCATGAAGAATGGACATCGTCTGGTCTGCCAGGGACTCTTGTCTCCGTCATCAAGAGTTCTTCCAATTAATAATGTCTCCACCATGCTTGTCTTTATCTCTCGAGTATCTCCCCCCCACATTGGATTTGGATCGAATAAATCTCTCATACTTTGGAAAACGAAGCACCGTATTCACAAAGTCAAATTTCCACACCCTTCCCTAACACTTGTCAAGAGATTTTGATATCGCCACGGAACCAACGATGCTCAAATGCAAATATGTTTTTAGCCGCCATATCAGATTAAGAGATTTTCCATTTCTTAGTAGAGAGTTCTCAACAGGATTAACTCCGACAGAACATAAAAATAATTGGGATTAGACCACGTTTTACATCACAAATTGATACTGGGAATGAGCCCATTGCTAAATATTTACACATCCATGATAAAGACTGATTGGCTAGGTCAACATATGAGACATATCAATGACATAGGAAATGCTTTATTTTTTGGGCGATAGGAAACTTGTAGGTAGGAATTCCACATACATCATGACACTGCCATTCCTATCTCGGATAAGACATGGCTTTATATTGTTTTGTCTTTGTTTCAATGATTAGAGAGTTGGTATTTGATGATCCTCCCGGTTTGGCGACAATGAGTTCCTTGATTTTTGTTGGAAACGAAGTTATCCTTACTGGACCACATCAACAGTTCCCTCACGTCGTGCTGCTCTCGCTCCAACTCATTGAGCAGCCCTCCGACAATTTTCTTCTTTCACATCCGCATCACATGGCCCGTCATACAAGTATCGATATATCCCGATATACATAAAACCCAACAGTGAATGCTGATGTCGTATCTATCGTATACGCCTTACCACTTAAAAAAATGCAAATGGGACATAACACTGCATCTACCTCAAATGATTGACATATCCGCCGCTCGATTCGGAGGAGGACCAGCTCTGCGAATTATTTTTGTGAACGAAATAGTCAAATTTCTGTGTACTAAACCTTGCCGACGAAAGAAACTGAAAGTCGAACAGGTTCCTTCATCATGATATTAGGGATTATCTTCAACTCGCGAGTAAGTAGGTGGCGGAACTCATTTATCACCCGGACCATGGGGCCCACAAAAGGCCCATCAAGGAATATCTTATTGGGCTTGGGCCCATGTTCCGGGAAAATAAAAAACCTCGTGGGGACGAGGAAATCCGGTCCGTCCGATGCGTTGACCTCGGACAAAAAGAATCCAAGAAAGTCCAACCACCGCGGGAACCTCCTGGAGCCTTTCGCTCCGTTTCCTTTCGGCCTCGTCCAATCTCGTTGGGAGATTCTTCGCGTCTTCCGCCTCGAATCCCAACAACGACGACTGACGCGATTTCCGTTTCCAGCCCTCGCGGGCATTTCGATTTCGATCTCTTTTGCTTCCGGTCGAAGGATTAACCCCCGAGAGGTTGGTTTCCCTTGTTTCCGCTGCGTCCATTGTGCTTACTTTGAACGGGATCCGATTTCCCAGATATCGATTTCCTTGTTAGCTTGAGGTTTTGGTTGATCCGATTATCTATTTTTGTACGTCTCTTTTCTTGTTGTAAGGATTATTCTTCTTTGTCGGATGAATAATTTGTTTTACCAGTCCTGTAGAAGATGTAGGAGAATGATCCGCTGACATGATTTGATGCTAAATGATTTATCGCGATCACGGCGGCTAGATCGATTTCAGAATGAATCAGTGTCCTCATTGGTGTTGTAGGAATCGATCATGGACAGCGGTCTTAAGGAAACTACTGGTAAAGCAGCCACGAGCTCATCTTCTTTGGGGGACGGCGTTAATGAAGCGGCAGATTTTCAAGTGTAACATCTGTTTTGAGCTATCACACGACCTGGCCGTGACTCTCTGCGGCAACCTATACTGTTGGCCGTGTCTATAACATTGGCTACGCCACCACTCCAACAGCCATGAGTGCCCCATTTGCAAGGCTCTTATTCATGAGGAGAAACTGATGCCACTTTACGGGAGGGGAAAGAAGCAGACAACCCTCGATCCAATTCTAATCCCTGGATTGATATCCTTCACTTGCCCTGCCGGGCAGAGACCTGAGATAGCCAGCATCCCACCCCCGGGTTCGAACCAGTTTCCAAATTTTGGGTTCAGATTGCTGGGAGGGTTCATGCCAATGGCATATGTGGGGACAAAGAACTTTGTTATCTCTACAGCATTAGGCCGCCTCATCCCTGCTTTGTTCAGCTTTCAACTCCACGGGTTCCAGAATGCGACCATCCATGGGACAACACCCACTTACCCCTTGGGTTTGATGGGTTACAGAATCACGGAAACAACACCCACTTACCCCTTGGGTTTGATGGGTTACAGAATCACGGAATCAATTGGGGCTTCCAGCAGTCGGGCACTGGAGGTCAGGTAGCTGATACTGTTTTGAAGAATCTATTTATAATGATCAGCGTCTTTGTTAAGCTGGCATTGATCTGTTGGTAAACTTACTCTCTCTTGTGTTTATTCTCATCTCTTATGCAATGAATGATGGTGAATATGTGATTCTGGCAAAGTTGCTTATATCATTTGCATTGAAATTCACCGAGCGGAGTACAGAGGCATAGTAGTGCTGAAAGACTGGTACATGGTGCTTAGTATGCATATTCCTTACTAGGTTGCTTGTAGTATCCGTAGCCCGAGTCATCTCCATCATCACTGTTCTTCCTTCTGAAGTATCGGTAATATATGTACTGTAGTATGATCTGTTTTCGTGCTTGGTTAAGGAATTGTTCATGAGAGTCAACAGGAGCAGATTGAAAGATAAATGGATGCAGAAGAAGGATACAAATAGGTCGAGTGCGACGCAAACAATCGCATCCAGCAACCATGGCATGTTAGCTTTGATGCTGTCCCATTCAGTCGTCCTCACCAAAATGCTGCAGAAAACCATTGAATCCTATCAACGAGATACCCAAAATGTTTCGTGCTGTCCCCCAGAATCAGGTCATTACCTTCCTACATAAGTCACGTTTGCAACGAGTGCGAAGACAAACATCAGAGGATTCAATCCCTGTTCAAGAAAACCATTAAGCAAAGGTAAGCAAATGACTATGTTATAAAGAGGAGATAATGAAGGGTTCACAATACCTCCACGCTCCCTCGTTTGATCTGTCCATAGAAGAACTCAGAGATTAGACACGATAACCGGGAGTTTTGTAGAGTTATTATTAAGAATGAGGAGAGGTTTCATTACATTTAACCAGATTTGCGGTAGCCGGCCACCCATATATATTGCGGCCATCAGCCATCCTAGCCATTGTCCAAATTTGCTGTGTTCCATTCTGCTACCACCTCCCTGCAACAACAGTTAACACGGGATTTGATCACCAGAATGGTTCTTACATGGCAGCACTCCTCTTGCAAGTTGAAATATTGTTGTAGCCTTACGCTCAACAGTTTCCTTCCAGTGAATGCATCGGTTCGTAGGGGCAGCGTGAGAGATGATGCCAAGAACGTGCTATACCCAGCCTGAACAAATACCATAACACGTTATTACACCTGCCTACTGCACTGTGATGAGACCCACACTCGCAACAAAACTCACCGATCTGGGAATAGGTTTCGGTTGAGTAACCGTCTTGTCCACAGTTGTTGAGGGAATCGCCTCGTCCTCGGAGGATGAGTCACTGTCAAGCACCATGGCAGAGGGTCCGCTCTTGGCCACCCTCATGTACGTCCGAAACGGTGGGGTGCCGCTTCCCACTAATGATCTAGCGGAACTGGAGAAAAACACAAACACGTTAACTCACAACTTCCTTCAATGGATAAAAATAATCTCAACACAAACTCATTATTCGCAAAGAACTAAGGCAACCCCCCTACGTGTAATAAAACTCCCGGCGAGGGGTGGATACAACGGAAGATATGATGGTCGAGTCTGTGGAAGCTGTGGTCGGGATGGGAATCCCCGAACGGGACAGTCTGGGCTTCAACGGCTCCTTCTGCTCTTCCACCTACGGGATTCGAACATCGCAGGACCGATCCACCATCAAATATATGACATAACACAACACCAAGAGCGAATCAAATGTGTATATATGATATGACCTTGTGATCCGGTTTGGTGAGCCTGGTCTTGCACCAATTGTGAATGTAATCGTAGTACACGCTCTGTATCACCAAGACCACCGTGCTGGTTGTATACAACTGTTTTAAGACAATTCATTAGTCCTTAAATCCAGTGTAAAAGGACTGTGTGGGGGCAGTCCGAATCTTACCAAGGCAGTGTAGAACTGTGTGGGCAGCTGCAAAGATAAAGACAAGAACAGCAATTAATGATTCTTACATAAGAACCAAAGGAGTGCAGGTGTGGTAGTGGGTGATGATAAAACCAGGATCACCAATGAGAGCCACCACCTGTCCGTATGGTGGATAAGCACCAACACCAACACTGAACTTCCCTTTTGAAGAATTCGAGAAGGTTGATATTGATATGAATCCCACCAGAGAAAATAAAAAAGAGAGAAAGAAAAAGAAAATTGGTGGGCATGATGAGACGAGACGAGACGAGATGACAACATCCCTCCAGAACCAGAAGGCAAATCCTTATGCAAAAATGGGACCATCATCAAATCATTTCGGACCACCACCACACATCGATCGCACAAATTCCCAAAAAATAACGAAATTATTAAATTTTGGAATGTGTAATCTTTTCTATTTTTCCTTTTTTTTTGAGAGGTGTGGAAGTTTGAACGTATTGGGTGGGGGAGGAGAGAGCTCACCGTCGCTGGCTCCAGCAGACATCCCACTAGGTTGAACACATCCCTGGCGTCCCCATAAGCCAGACATGTGATTAGTCCCCAGTTAATAACAGATTTATTTCACATGAACACATCTAGCTATTCAATAATTAGGAAGTCATTCGGCGTGGCAGGACTCCGGGAAATGAAGGATGTAAAGGTGGTGAGACGAGAGCCATGGTCGGGAGTACGATACCCGGCAACCCAAGTGAGGAGGAAGGCGAGGGAGACGCCGTGGCTGGACTTGGTCCTGAAGTTGGTGACGATCTGCGGGATCTCGGCGACTCCCCAGCAGACGAGACTAATCAGGCCGAAGCCGAAGGAGACCTCGTCGTTGATGTTGCAGAGGCAGTCCTTGAAGTACTTCTCCACCCAATACACGCAGGGCTTCCTCTCGTTCGGACAGTACCCTCGCAGAGACATCTCTCTCCTATAATCTCTCTCGTCTTATCCTCTCCTTTATGTCTGTAAAGTTTTATGCAAAAGGTGCGTTTGGAGAATTAGGAGGGTGTGAGCGTCAATATATATAAGTGCAAGAGGCGGCAAATGCTCAAAGGAGAGGACGATGGAGATTCTGACTATTGATTATTTTTTTTACATGTTGGTTTTAGGCAAGAATTAATTACTGCAAACGAGATCCTTACATCTCGAGATCTGGGTCTGAAAGAAAAAAGTACATAAGAATTTTACCTGAAGATTTGGCGAGGACCAGGGCTTTGCGATATAGTAAAATACTTCTACGTGTCGTGTCATAGTAAACAATTTGGAGTAGTAGGTGGCGATTGATAGGTGACCGATAAACAATTAATGGGGGATATGTACGTACCGTGGTTCGCTTTCTGTTGCCCGACATATTCTATCTCGCGTTGCTCCCAGAGAGTAGTTCTATTAGAAACAAGAGTTACCGGGAGAGTGAACGTGTGGGGGTTCTTTTCGTGATGGGAAAATGACTTCGCCACAGGAGACGAATCGACGCCAGACGAGGGAGCCTCGGACGGAATTGCGAGCCATGGCGCAAACTCCCTGGCGTCATTTTAGCGCGACACTGTCGACAATGCATCGGCTGCTGAAATGGAACTCCGTCTCGTCGACCGTTCATCAGGTTCGGTCCATGAGAGATCAAGTTTCTTTCGGAATCAATTATTTCTGCTTCCCACATAGTTATTTGCTTCCAACTTAGCGTCAATAACAGCTTTAACATCACAATCTGTTAATAGTTCTTTCCATTCTCCAGCACGATGATTTTCGATCCCGAACTTTGGTCTAGAGTTCCATTATTTGTAATTAGAAACAACATCGACATTCGAATGTTTGGTGCTCCGTCAAATCCTTAGAATAGCATGGTGACGACTCTAACTCCCATGTCAAGTCATTTCTGATAAAATAATGAAAGAATGTTTGTGTCGATATGCTTTTTTATACGATTCTTTAGGTTCTATGTATGGAGACGGTGTGCATTTAAACATCGACTAAAGTAACCGTTAAGTAAGTTTTTAGCCACACAACATGATAGAATAATGATCATGAACCAAAGCTTTTTCTAAATCAATTATTGTATAATTCAATCTCTTCATCTCATCGATAAACCTATTAATTCAGTGCATCATGCGTCATCATTGAATTAATTTTTTTAGTTAATTTTTGAGAT
This sequence comes from Melastoma candidum, assembly GCA_023653495.1. Lineage (NCBI taxonomy): Eukaryota > Viridiplantae > Streptophyta > Magnoliopsida > Myrtales > Melastomataceae > Melastoma > Melastoma candidum. The sequence continues at coordinate 11,603,104 of CM042881.1, read as the reverse complement.
ATAATAAACCTTAACTTGAATGATAAGCATTCATCAACAGCCGTGTACTTAAAATCACTCAATAAGTGTCATGATATCAACTCTCTAATATAAAAACGATAAATCCTATATTGACTATACTATATCATCTCTACGCTTCGCTAGATACCCAATAATCAAATTACTCACAATTCGATTAAAGACTGCATTTAACGACATGAAAGTACATAATTACATGCATAAAATAAATGAAGGTTTCAAGCTAAGAAATCGATTACACTTGTCCAATAAGAGAAGTGACCAACAACACTTAACATGTCGTATTCTCTACAAACGGGTTCGTATCCGGTGTACCCCTAACTCAAACACCACAAATATAACTTCAATGCCCATCCATCAGATTAATTTGACTTAAGTTATAGTCAATATTGATCTAGATATTCACGTGTCTCTCTAAATATTTATCCGACCAATGACAATTTTGGATTGACGAATAATTTTAATTAATTTATGAAAATTTATCGTAAATTAATTACTACAAAAGAAGTAATTAATAAGAAAAATAATTATCTTTATTAACAATTATTTCCATATAATCATACCGCTATTTCAAATAGGTCCCATCTTTTCTCTTCAATCAGCATCACGAGAATGAAACCAATGTCTTTGTCCTTGGTGATGAATACTTCCCATGATCTCTTGTACGATGTCAGAGTGCCCATTTCCTTATTGAGAACGTAATAATGGCTGTTTCAAGCTGTGAGTTTTCTTTTCCCGGGAGCATATTCTATGTGAAGATGCTTTCGGTTGTTTTCTTCTTATTACACTTTTTTGGGGGGCCTTCATCTTTATTATTGTTACTGAAAGGGAATAAGAAGCACATCTAGATGATCCCAACTTTTACAAAATATTTTACGATGGCATAACAAGAACACAGTGATCATATCCAGCAATGACATCCGATGCTTTCGAATATTCTACGGGGGATGTCGGGAAAGCTTATGTAAATCAAGGTGCATAGAAGGGTCGCCCTCGACAACAATCATGCCTAGGGCAGCTTATATCATCGCCTGCTTCCAGTATGTTCATGGTTGTGGGCAGTGCTTTCCTCAAACGAGGTCGCAAAAGAAGGCAGGCAGAGGCCGAGCGGCACATTTTTCACATGGTCATTTGTTGACATTTTTGTTGTATTGTCGGATAAGCCTCTTCTTTCTCAATTAATGGGAAATAATCGTGCTTAATTTATTTGTCCCCACTAAAATAATTATTTAATTGAAACCTAGAAACTTTGTCGCATGCGATGGTCATTATTAACCTCTCCCATAATTACTGACATTTCTTCCAGACGAGCATTTGCATCTCCTAATGCAAACCGAGAATATCCATTCACGAGGGGACGAGCATATCCCACCTCGAAAAAGTTTACTAAAATGAATTGAAATATTAAAACTCAATCGGGAGACAAAGTAAATGACGGACCAAATTAAGCAAACATGTGTGTGTCTTCCTCATCGTCTGGACAAGGTCGGAACTGATCCCATGAACGTGACCATGTTCATTCCGAGGAAATGATGACTCGAAGCGCCTCCGGGTTCATTCCAATGGCCTTTGATTCCGGCAAGGATATCGTTTGCTTTCTAGTCCTATGTATGAACCGTCCGCAAGAAAGAGTTAGGTTCATTCTCACAGGGCAGTCCTTTGTCACGAATTTGATGATAACGTGAAGGTACGATGATTTCCCTTCCCAATCTATTGAAGGCCGCCGTGAGATCACCCAGAACAACACTAATTACAACATTAGTAAATACGACATTTCACAATGTTAAATCGGTTATGGGAAGTTCGCTTTGTAAGGAAAAATGGAATAAAATGATTACGTTCGGCTTCATTTAAGGCTAATCAAACATGTCAACAAACGAAATGGAATAAACCCAACAGAAAGGGACTGATCATTGCTTCTCTCGTTCTATTCCTTTGATCGTTCCATTTCATGTCTTTCCTTATTCTCAAAACCAAACACGTCATTAGTGTTGTTAGAACGCAACAGTACATCATACCACGAAAGTTTAGAAGATTTTGTTACACGTAGTAAGATTTAACGTCATCGGTGTTGACACATGAATTCATGCCCCTTTTTCGTATTTTAATTTCGAGGCAGAGAATGCCTAGAGAGGCACAAATATCATCTCGAAATAAGACTCAAAAGGTTCTCAAGAAAGACTATATCAAGATAGTATTCGAGAAAAACTTGTAAAGTTACGGCCAAAAAGCCAAAGCAATATCTGATCTCGAGATCGGAACACTTGCATTTTGTTTCCGACATTGGACATGTCATAATGCATCCAAGACGACTTCAAATCAAAATGCAAAATATAAACGTTGTAGCTCGAGAAGATAAGAAACTAACCTAAAATGTCTCGAGTTAATCCGACCTGTCTAGTAAAAGTTATGGTCAAAAGACCGAGAGAGTGTTCTGATCTCGAGATCAAAATAGTGACGACTTCGACCGGTCATAACACGTCCAAGATGACCTTAAATGAAAAAGTGTAAAACATAAAAGTTGTAGATCGAGAAGAAAGGAGACTAACCCAACTTGTCTATATTGAGATCAGAATAGTGGCGACTTCGACCGGTCATAACACGTCCAAGACGACCTTGAATGAAAAAGTGTAAAACATTAAAGTTGTATATCGAGAAAAAAGGAGACTAACTCAACTTTTCTCGAGTTAATCCAATATTTGTAGCAAATAATATGGTCAAAATACCGAAGTAGTGTTGCGATTTTGAGATTAGAACACTTTCGACATTAAATCGATCAAAACTTGACCTAGATGAGCCCAAATGAGTAAACTTAAAACATAAAAGTTGTAGAGGAGCCAGAAAATAAACTATCCCAAGTGATCTCATGTTAATCTGAGTCTGTTGCCAAAGTTACGATGAAAATACGGAAGGAGTGTGTTTCTCTCGAGATCAGAAGAGTCACAACTTCGACCTGTCAAAACTCGACTCGGATTGTCTCGAATAAAGAAACTCAAAACATGAAAGTTATAGAAGAGTTAAAGAGGGAACAATTTCAACTAATCTCGAGAGAATTGAGGCTTTGTGGCCAAAGCTATGCCCAATCGATTGAAACAACGTTTCAACTTGAGTACAAAAGCGTTGTGTTCTATATTTTAACTATATCTCGGGCTACCCACACTCGATTCAGATGCAAAACCTATCCAAACGATCGGAAGAGAATAAGGAAGAGGATGGATCTAACATCTCTCGAGTCCGTCTGGGATGGAAGAGTAATGCCCCCGGGAGTGGACTGCCGACACCCCTTATAGGATGGAATTCACTATTGAACACTTATAGCGAATATAAGATTGACAGAAGAAATAAAACACACATGCAAAAGGTATTGTAGATATTCTTTCGACTTTTTCACAAAGGTTGTACTAGTAGAAGGTACTGGAACACTTCCATAGTATAGAAGATGATGTAGATAGCCCTTCGTCTTTTCTACTCACAGAAATCGGATGAGTTGTGATCAGTAATCATTTGGGTCATGCACAAAGATCTATGACTAACTCCAGAAATACTCTGGTTGAGGTTCTACACTGAAGATAGTGACTAACTACTCAATCTCTGCCGCAGGGATTCTGTAAAATGTGGCGGCTCCACGCAAGCACGTACCGACCCTACGTAGGCAGACAACCCTTCTGTCCAAGAGTGGATTTTTTCTCCAGCGGTTCCACAACCTGCTTGGCACCTCACCAAGACTTTCCCGATGCTTGGCTCCTCACCAACACTTCCAGAAGTAGACATCACCAGTGAGGATTCTCCAAAGCCTGCAGCTGGTACTTCCCTTCTGCGGAAACACAAGTGTTAGGGTCACACCATGTATCTCCCCGACGCGGCCATTCTTCTGCTCACTGCCCTGACACGTATATACCCCGACTTCTCCTTAAGCCTAATGCACGTCCGCCATGGGGCAGCCAGATCCTTTGTGACCTCACTCACGCCCGACACAGCGTACACCCTGGACACTCACTTTTTGCACTCACGAGAAAACTAGTTACAAAACAACCGATAACAATACCTCATCAAATTTCTCCAGACGCGACCCTTCTTCTGTTCACTGCCCTGGTACGTATACACCCCGACTTATCTCTAAGTTTGATGCACGTCCGCCACACCACAGTGCAGCCAGATCCTTCACTGCCACACCCACGTCCGGTCTAGCTTGTACCTTGGGCACCAACCTTCAGCAACCATGTGATCAACCCCAAAGAGAACAAAAGCTCACAAGTCTCTCAAGCTATAATGTGGTTACACTCACTCTACACGTAAGTTCACCATTAACTAACAAATTATCCTGTTTTATACAAAATAGAAATAACATATTTACATAAGGTACAATAGCTGACGGAAGTCTCTGCAAAACAAGGAAACAAAATTTCAGCCAAATATAAAACATTCCCCTATTGGGAGAGATGCTCTGTATCACTTAAAGATCAATCATGCCATCTCGTCATGATTGTGTTCACGATCGTAAGAGATAGAGCTTGTAGAAGATTCGGATAGATAAGATCCGTCAGGCTTTTGTAAATGGAAATAAGATAATCTTGGTTTCCATAATTGGTTGGCAGACCTTCTAGATACAGACACGTGTGGGGTGCATCCATATTCAGATGTGTTATCATTTGCCATGATTCATAAAGAATATGGACGTATTTAGATGCAAGATTAATGATTAATTGACTGTTGGATAGTTCCAGATCAATCAACATAACCTTGCATCGATGTTTTCCATAAATAGAGTTATTTGTTCCCTTAAAGAGAATAGATCAACTCATACGGAAGTGAATCGTAATCAAAATGATTTAAAACCATTTTAATTAACATAAAATACCATATAGATATATTTAAATAATTAGATGATTAATTAAATAATTCGTGTTACATATTTGGGAACAGAAGGTACGAAAAATATTATCCATATAGGTTAACCTTCTATAGAGTAGTAGAAGCTTACCTTCTATACAGAAGAAGCTTACCTTCTGTATGACATCCTCAAAATCATACTAACAAAAAGAAAATAACTCTAAGTAAAAGGAATTTCTTATCCGTATATTTACTTGTTCATTTCCAATATAACGAGACAAGCATATCAAGAACGTGACATCATCCGTAAGAAAATCGGTTGACATCACTACAAAAGGGGATGAACTTAATGTTAACACATAAATTCAGACCCCTTTTTTGTGTTTAAAATTAGAGACAGAGAATGCCAGAAGATGCACAAATATCTTCTTGAAATAAGACTCAAAAGGTTTTCAAGAAAAAGTATCCAAAGATAGTATTCGAGAAAAACTTGTAAAGTTATGGTGAAAAAACCAAAACAATGTCTGATCTCGAGATCGGAACCCTTGCATTTTGTTTCTCGACTTTAGACAAGCCATAACGCATCCAAGACGACCTTAAATCGAAAAGTACAAAACATAAAAGTTCTACTCGAGAAGATAAAAACTAACCCAACTTGTCTCGAGTTAAATCGACCCGTCTAGTAAAAGTTGTGATCAAAAGACCAAGAGAGTGCGAGATTGATCTCGAGATCAGAACAGTGACGACTTCGACCGGTCATGAAACGTCCAAGATGACCTAGAATCGAAACATGTAAAACATAGAAGTTATAGTCAAGAAGAAAGAGACTAACTAAATTTGTCTCGAGATAATCCAATCTTTGTAGCAAAAGATACAGTCAAAATACTTAGGTAGTGTTGTGATTTCGAAATCAGAACACTTTCGACTTTCGATCGGTCAAAACTCGACTTAGATGACCTTGATGAGAAAACCCAAAACATAAACGTCGTAGAGGAGCCATAAAGGAAACTATTCCATATAATATAGAGTTAATCCGATGTGTGTAGACAAAGTTATTTCGAAAACATCGAAAGAGTATTTTTTATCTCGAGATCCAAAGAGTTACGACTTCGACTTGTCAAAAATCGACTTGGATTGTCTCGAATATAGAAACTCAAAACATGAATGTCGTAGAAGAGTCAAAGAGAGAACAATCCCAACTAATCTTGAGAGAATTGAGGCTTTGTGGCCAAAACTATGCCTAGTCGATTGAAACAATGTTTCAACTCGAGTAGAAAAGCGTTGTGTTCCATATTTTAACTATATATCGGGCTACACGCGCTCGATTCAGACGCACAACCTATTCACATGACCGGAAGAGAATAACTAAGAGGATGGATCTAACGACGCTCGAGTCCGTCCGGAGATGGAAGAGTAATGCCCCCGTGAGTGGACTGCCGACACCCCCGCTTCATCCTCCCGGCATTCGGTCATCTCAACCTCATGGATAAGCGTATATTCATGAATATTAACACTAAAGAAAATAGTGAAATCTTGAGGCACCCACGATATATGGCAATTAACATCTTTTGTCCACATATTTTGGTAGTTTTTTTGTGCTCGTCACTATCCTAGGTAATTACCCACAATGTCTTGATTAATTTATTATAAATAGATTCCACTATTCGAGGTAAATTCCTCACTATTCGAGGTAAATTCTACTAAAGGGAACTGTTGGAGCCGCCGTTCCTCTGCCGTCTTTCGTTTGGAGCACCCCGTCGTCGTTTTCAAGTCCTTTTATTGTATTTTCGTTCACGTCATGTCTGTAAGTGTTTAGATTTTTGAACTTTGTAATTCTGTACTATTTTATCAATTTAAATATTCTTTTTTTTTCTATATTTATTCACTTACCTTATTGTGGCCACAAATCACTATAAAATTGAAACGTAGTTGCGCTACAAAAGTCGGGTAAGCTTACTCTTCTCTCCACATGAAATGCATATCGGGTTAATTGAGATTACATTTCTTTTTTCCTGAGCGAATTGAATTTGGCGAGGATGTGGATAACGCTGGGCACCTGTAGCCATAAATTTGTTACGTTCCGCCACGACGCACGCACGAATAAATCGACCGGCCCGAAAGGGATTTCAGACCATTTTGGGATCGACACATGTTTTGGTCATGAGAAACTCAACTGGTAATATACTAAACACATGTTAACATCTTCATTGCCTGCAACTTAGCATATGAATTGAGTTCTTGATAGGCCGAACAATAGGATTGAAAACCCCCCGATTATATAATATATATTATGAAAATAAAAGCACAACTGGAATAATGAAGAATTGAAGGACAGTGGAGGGACTTCGACAGAGCCACGGAGGGTCAAATAACATGTGGGAAGGTGTTAGATAGCAGAGAGAACAGCAAAAATGCAACAGGAGTCTGATGTTACCCCCCACCCCACCCATTTGAATGTCTTACGTAAAGAGGAAAAGGACAAGAACAGAGAGGGAGAGAACTCGGCGACGTTGCGCTGCAAAAGGATCAGAATCACACGTGTCGGGACGCATGGGCTCTGCTTGTCCTGCCATACGAATCAATCTTACAATTATTATTTTTTCATACCACTTGATCCTTTCGGGACTTCGACCTTATCTGTGTAATTATTACTCCTCTTCTCCTGCTCGCCACCCCCCTTCTGATATGATGGGTCGTCTTTTTCTTCCTTTCTCTTTCTGCACGTTTGTTTATTGGACGATGGTTATTATTCGTTCGAGGGCATAAAATAACAAAACCCTAAACAAGCCAAAATTCCAGAACAAAGATCAACGAGAGTCCAATGTATTAGCAGCACCCATGAGTCATAAAACCCTTCCATTCCAATTCCCTCCCATCCCTTCTCCCATCAGAAGTCATCGAGTGGGGCGTTCAAAGCTGCCAATAGGAGGAGGGGGTTGTGGTTAGAGTGGGGGGGGGGGGGGGGGGGGGGACCTTTTGCCTCAGAAAGTTATTCCCCCACCACCCCCACATGACTGCTTTGTAATCGTATTGTCCTGAGCGGACATGATTTACCATGTGGGTGCATGCGTGGCTGTTATATCCAAGTCGAGCTTATACAATTTGGCTTCTTCCTTTTGAGGGATACTTAGTATGCATCGGGGGTAATATCACCCCCCCCCCCCTCTCTAAATAGTTACTCACTTTTTATTTGGTCGACACGATTGCTTAGCATAGAAATCTTCACGTCGTTGGCGTGGAATTTTCTGTCTATTGGGCCCTTCCGGGGTTCTACACTGGATGGGCTTTTCTGGCCCAAATTCAGCCCAACAAAATAGGGGCCCGTCAACACGGGCGTGTTTCCGACAACCTGTGACGGACGGTACTACTCTCTTCCGTTGCCGGTGAGATTGATACGTCATCGGGTTCCCCCCCCCCCCCCCCCCCCCCCCCCCACCCCCCGCTTTCCCACGGATTGATACGTCGTCGAAAGTTCCAGCTTTAGATTTCCCCCGACCATGCCACCTCTTGTTCCGCTTCGGGGATCTGGATTTAGTGTTCAGTCCAGTTCGTGCATGGAAGGGTCAACGAGGTTTCCAGTGGAGCGCGTCGATTTCCGCCATGTGAGTCCCTCAACACCCCTTTTATGATTTCGGCTGGTCTTCGGTCTAGCTTTTTGATGTTTTAACTCAGTGATTCGACATTTTTGTTTGGATGGGTTTAGAACTGTGGATGTTGTCTGCTGTCAGGTGAGCCTGAGTAAGAGGGAGTTTTGGATTCAACTGCTGTTGGTGTTCTGGATTAGTTGATAGTGAGAATATATGTTTTGATCATCGGGGGTGATTGAGATTTGCACGAATCTCACTCCAGGGTGGGTGGAGAATGGACTGGAGAAGATGAAAGGCGTGGTCTTTTTCAGCATCTGCATTTCCACCTTCTTACGATCTCAAAATAAGTGCGAATGTTGTGCACCGCTTGCGCTCGAAGAACTCTTATGCAGACCGTAGCATTGATTACAAGGATCGCCCGTGCCATGCTTTGACGGCATATCCGGACTTATTCTACCGTGTTTGTTTCCCCTGAGCTAAGTGAACGGTTGATGTACTTCCTCGCAGCGGTGTGGTGGACGTTCAACGCCAAGCCACTCGTATAGTGAACGAGTCAGGGCTGCAAAGGAGTTAAGAGTTCCATAAGCAAACTTTTCCCCGGGGTAAATAAGATCTAAGTAGGGAGTTAGAGGCTCGGGGACACGCGCAACCTCGGCTTTGAAAAGCATCTTCGGTCAGACTTTTTTACTACATTGGGCTAGTCCGGCTGAAATATGACCCTCCTTTTGGCTGATCCTCTAAATTATGCGGTGTTCTTTATTATTTTCCTCAAGATAAAAGTGTGCTGGAATGTAACACGAACTAACACTCCTCGAAATTCGTCGAATGACTTTCTTAAAGCTAATACAATTAATCACAGAAGAAAGTAAATTGCATCAAGGAACAATGCCGAGATTTCACGTTGTAATACCTCAAATGGGCTACGAGATGCAACTCTTAAAAAGACTGTTGCTTCAACCTCCTCAACAATTGCAACCTTAACGGTCTCGATTACTGCGGCAATAGCATGTTAATGCAGCCCCAAATCAGAGGAGATTGAAAAGCTTAAAGCCATACTGGAACACATTATAACATCTATGCAAAAGTGCTCAACGGAGCGTATTGAATTCATTACAAGAAAAACAATTCTACGGAATCAAGACAAGAGGATACATTGAGCTTATTTACACGTATGGCTCAACAGCAACCTCTAAAACCACGGTAGGATCGACAAATAATGCAATTACAAAAGATGAAACAGCAAATGGTCTCGAAAAGCATAGGAAGCTGACGCTGCTGCAACAAACAATTCCTCCCGTAGCTCCGGCAATAATTTGGCATGACCCTGCATCTTCCTTAGGTCAACAACAAGCAGTGACTGCAACAGCTGTTGTTTCTGCTCATCCTGGTCCCTGTAAATCTACCACTGACATTGGCGAAGCACCGGTGTTTAGCGTTGCCGCAGGTTCTGCATCGACAGGCGGTTTGACGATGTCTGCCGTTACTGCTGCTGCTGCAATGAGTCTCAGCCATCCAGATATGCTGCATCAGCCACATCAACAATAACATACGACAGCAATAGCATATACAACAGCAATGACAACTATTTCAACTACTGCAACAGTTTCAGCAGCAGTAGCTCCAGATTCAGCAACATCAGCCTAATCACAGTTCACACCAGCAACAATAACAGAACCAAGCGAAGGAATCTGTTTTGCAACCTCAGTTTAATCTAACATCCTCACCTGCCGGTTCTCCACAGCCTCTGCCCATCCTGTTCAGCCTAATACCCAACCTCATCTTGTGCAGAATCAAGCACAATTTCCTCGGCCCCTCCTCCAGCAGCAGTAGCAACAGTTCTTGGGCCAGCTAATACCACATAAACATAAGTATCAGCAGTCATTGGACACAACAATCACAACATGCTCATATTCAACTTACTTGGCCATCGCCTTCACAGCTTCCATCTCAGCCAGCCGTTTACACAAACAGGGGCACAGGTTCGAAATTTGTAAAGGACATCATCGTTATCATTCATGAACTCTAGCGAAATCAGCCGGGAGCCCAAGGAGCTCCCAACCTCAACAACATCCTCGCCATTTGGAACCTCAGTCACATCAACATCAGCATCAACGAAATTGTCCAGAAAAGAAAAGGGAGCAAAGCATTTCACCGAATAGCCCAAGAAAACAGCAGACGAGTTCACCGTGATGCAGCAACACATGAAGAAGAGCAGACACACACAAAGGGAGAAACTTGCACTTCAGGTTGCATTGACCAAGGATACCAGATGTGTAGCTAAAAAAAAAAGAGGAAGAAACCAAAGAAGAAGGCCTGAGCAAACCCAAGCCCTCAAATTTCAACCCACAGAGCCCAAGGCAGCTCTCAGCCCAATAATACAAACCCAATTCAACTCACAAAACCAAGAAGCCAATCAATGAGCTGATCAAGCTCAGCCCACACCCAAACAAAAAGAAACGCCCACGCCCAAGCCCAAGCCCAAACCAAAGGAGGGAATCAAAGCCGAACCTGCAGTTACCCGACAAAAATCCCAGAGGACGATCTCCCGCCATTATCTGTGCCTCAAATCTCCTGAAGCATCACGGCAAATCTCCTCATTAATGCCTGCAGAAAAGGGAAAGTAAACTAATTATAACAACCTTCCTTGAATCTCAACGAAACTCAAGGAATTCTAACTAAACCATTTGAAACCTAACTGTATAAAACAAAGAGAAGCATTCATCAAAAAGGTGGAGAAGCATTCGTCTTTGCCTTCTAAAAAAATTTCTCTCCAGGGGCCAACGTCCGACATTCAGAAAAAAGGCTCACCGGTCCTTTCTCTTCTTCTCTAAAAAAACTTCTCCAATCTCCATATCCCGTCGGCTACTTCCATTGCTGTCATCCTTCAACATTCTGCAACAAGGTAAGAAGAGGCCAACTCCTCTCTCCTTGGGGGTTCTTAGCCAAAGTTTCTCGAGATCCTTCCCCTCTGCTTTATCAAAAGCCTCCCTACCAGCCACGACGACGGAAATAACGACCTCCGTGTCTCCAGCCAACCTATCCTGTGCAAGGATAAACAATCATCCCCCTACCACCATCCTCCGGCTATCTCTTCCCTTCGATCACTCAAGAATTGGACCACAACAAAGGTCCCACAGCAGCAAACGATTCAACTCCTGCACCGACGACCGATAGCAAACGGTATCCCTACACCTCCGGCCTTCGACAAAATCATCTCAATGTTTCACCCCCCTTCAGCAACGGAGAACAAGTTCTCCCGATAGCTCCTCTGGTTCTAGTTCAGTCCACACCAGAATTTGGGCGCTTCACATCAGCGGTCGGTCATCAACAATCAGAGTAAACAAGACTCCAGGACGGCTCACTCAGCCAACGACGGTTGCTCCTTTCGACCTTGACATGAACCAGCCCCCATCTCGGCGGCAACCACAACTACTTCCACAATTGTCGTCACCGACTCGTTTCGGCGACAACCAGAGGCCAAGGCCGCCCTGGCATCATTCCAGGCCAATCGAGGGATCCCCAAGGCGGACTGACTCCCTCAGCAGCGTCCATCCACCTGACCAGCGACCTCTTCTCGCCCCGGTCGTCCCTTGCCGATCTTCCAAATCCAACAGCGGCAAGCGCACGTCACTCCCCGACATCCCCAGATCCGGTACATGCAGGTTCATGTTCTTCCCAGCGCTCCACCAACGGCCGCAGCGAGCTCTCCTCCCAGGTGCCTCCCCCCAGATCCGGCGCCGGACCCGTTCGCCCAGCCGTCCCGGAGAATCACAGAGCAGCCACCATCTCTACCTCCCCTCTTCCCCCCGATCTAGGTTTCTGGGACGAGACTCCTTCTCCAGCGACGCCCCGCGACAAAGCGTTTTCTCCCTCGAGGTCTGGCAGCCAAGGTCCTCCCCGGCGTTCTCCAAGTGACGGATTCTTCGGACCGGCAACAACCCATCCGGATCGACCTCATTTGGACTACGTCTGGGAAGAAAGAAGTTTGACATCTCAGGGGAGGATTCGGGAGAAGTCTCCGGGGACTAAGACAAGCCTTACCTTTTTCAATTCCATTGAATTTTATTTGAATTTAATCGATATCCATGACATTTGTCTCTTTCTATACTTTGCATATAAACACCGAGGAATTCACTATTAAGGAAAGTCATCCTTCGACGGTATGGACGATCGACATCAACGGGCTCACAACGCCCCGTAAGTATCGCTCTTACCTCATTAAGTCATAATCATTACTTTCGATTAAATTAGGACTTTCTGACCACTTCTTTATTTTTCTTTGCATGTACCTCGAGCATTTAATCTCGAAGATCAACTCCAAAATTTCGAAGATTGACTCGAAGGCGCGTGTATCAAACCGCGTGGATCCATCCCGGCCTAAAAACCGTAGGCTCGAAGATTTAAAGAGGCCCCAACCATCAATCAAATGTACAAATGGGTGGTGCGAGCCTCCCTGAATTTTATTCAAATCCACTTGTAACAGATTGAGGGCCTAAGTGTATAAGCCTACAATCACCGCCCTTCCCCGCACTTTTGATCTAAATAATTATTTGTGATTGCGCGTATACTTAGGGTTTAGGTTTTGCGTCGGATGCTTGGTTTTAATCAAACAAACCTAAATTCGGGTCCAATGCCCGTTAAAACGTCGATAAGAGTCCGGCCTACTCCCAGATTGGGCCCAACACTCGTTAATTAAAAGTCAATTTTTTTTGACAAATCGCCACCATTTTCGCATGTGTTAGAATACAAAGGTTAGTAAATAGGAATCCCCGAACCCAAACTCTGATTTTTCCGACTTCAAATCATCCTTTTTTTTTAAATTAAGTCGGTGGTGACTCCGAACAAGTTTTTCAAAGTTAAATTAAACTCTACCCTTTTTTCGGAGCCATTTAGGATGAGGTGACGGCAGACCGAGCCGCTCCTTGAACCGTCCTAAAAATTTACGAACGAGGTCTTTCGCAGCCTTTCGCTCGCCATCTTCAGGGAACTGGAGATGGTTGGGGCAACGTCCCGCAGACCCGTTTGCGAATCAAGGGAAGACACAACCCTGGGTCCCTTTTCGCAGCGTCCGGTGTTCGAGCCGTAACGTCGACCGGACTGGGCCTCGGGGGAGCGGGCCCGGATCCTCGGGCTGCCTGAACCGCCTAGCGCGCGTGCTAGGCCGGAGGGCGCGCGTATACATGTGAAAACCTCCTTAATGTGAGGAGTAAAATCACGGCCCGATGCACCACCAAAACGTCTACTAAATCACCAATAAAGTGGGTACACAAATGTCCTTCTCAAATTACCAATGACGAACACATAAACATCTTTCCCACTCAGCGTAACATCGAAAACTCATTTTGATAATCATACGCTCAACAACATAAAGAAGGAGCTGAAATAAAAAACACCGAATCTGGCAGTCTCGGAAATGGGATGACATAACAAGCTAAAAAGGATGGTGGGCTTCGGGCTTCGGGCTTCGGGCTTCGGGCTTCATCCATATAAAGAAACACCGACTTGGGCCGCTTTCACGTAAGAGAGAACAACCCAATCTGCAAATATTTGCTGATCCTCGACAGAGTTGGGCGAAGATCAGCAACCCAGACCATGCTTCTCCTGTTTTATCTTTTCATCACATTTCCTAGTGTTCTTTTCAATATCTTAAGGTTATTGCACTGTTGCACCTGTCATCTCTTAACTCTTCGAGGCATTGGCTTATATCCCCTCCAATTACGACGCGTGGATGGTCCATGGGTCAGTTCGTGGTTTTCTGGCCATCTTGGCTTAATCTATTCCTCCCCCAAATTTTTCCACGTCTGTCTCTTTTAATTGCCCAAACACTTCCTCTCGGATTACTTTCACTCGTTGCCTGAATCAAATCTCCCTTACTGCTTAAGAACACCCTTTTCTTCAGTTTCTCTTTACACCCTGGTCGTAATCGCCCTGACACAACAACTAATAGTCTCCGCGACAACATCGTGGGTGGCATCTTCTGTCTCAACATCGGCATCATACTCTTTGTGACCAAAATCTGGGAAACAGGAGGAATTGCTTACTGCCGCTGCAAGGGGCATTGCTTCGGGTATTACTTCGGCATAGCACTTCTGCTGTTGTTCCCCATACCATATGTTTGCGTAGGAAACTGGTAAATACAAAGAACGTATACATCTTTCATTTTGTTTGCCCCCTTTCTCTTTCACTTGACATTTACCGTTACATGCATGAATCAGGCTCATCTCCCTCTTACACGAACTGGGAAATGTCAACGCATAAAATCTAATTTGAGTTTGTTAGCTTGACTCGGTCTTTTTTGGCCCAACCTTTCTTAGGTTGTACTTTCGTTTTTTAAATTTGCCACTAGACCGATTAAAACACATGGGAAGTATGCCCAATGGGTTCTCAGTCTTCACCCATCTTTCTTCAGAAACTATCGTAGTTCCTCTGCGCCCGTCATTATCTGGTGAAGACTTTTGGCCCAAGCCCTCAAAAAGCGTGTTGATTCTGACTCTCCCAGATCAGATCTGCGACTTCCTTATCTCATTCAACCACCATTTTTTTTTTTTGGGTTTCAGGCATTAACGGAAGAACTTTCATCCTCAGTTCTTCACTCGGGTCGCTGTCCGAAGTTCCCCCGCCCCCAAAGGAAGAAGAAAAAGAAGACGGGTCAATGAAGCAAACAGCAGCTCAACGACCATTCCCACGTCTTTTAATGGCGGCTGAAAATCAACTCCTCCCCTTTTTGACCATCCTTCCATACCCATAAAACCCTAGAATTCACCCTTCTTCCCCGCAGACACAGGAGACAAGATGGGGCGGCGCCACGTCTTGTCTTTCTTCCCGGCGATCATCCTTTCGGTTGCCCTGGCGTTTTCATTGTCTTCATGGGTGGCCCTTGCCCAGCAGCCTTATGTTGGTCTGGCGACTAGCGCTTGTACCAATATGGCCAACAACAACTCCGTCCTGGGTTACGACTGCAATGGCGCGACGACGTCCTGCCAATCCTACCTCATGTTCAGGTCACAGGCTCCTTACAACACCTCTGCCACCATCGCGGCCCTCCTTGGTGGAGACTCCTCGAAGGTAGCCTCAATAAACTCCGTGTCGGGGTCGTCCGTAGTATTCGATGAGGGGAGGCTCGTCATCGTCCCTGTTAATTGCTCGTGCTCCGGACAGTACTACCAGGTGAACTCTAGCTACGTTGTCCAATCCGGGGACGGTTTCTTCTTCATTGCCAACAACACCTACCAGGCACTGTCTACCTGCCAGGCCCTCCAGCGTGTTAATAACGTCAGCGCGACGACCTTGTATGTAGGGGAAAAGCTCGTGGTTCCCGTCAGGTGCTCCTGCCCAACAAAGAACCAGACCGATTCCGGCGTGAACTATCTTCTGAATTATCCTGTCACTTCCGGCGATGGTATTTCCACTATCGCTGCCAGATTCGACGTCGATGCTAATGCCATCCTTGCAGCGAACGAGATGTCTTCAACTTCCACCATTTATGCATTCACAAATTTACTCATCCCTATGGTAAATCCCCCCAACAGCTCTGAGACTGTGTCATCACCTCCCCCGCCGCCTTCGACACCTCCCACCTTCGTCTCACCTCCATCGAGTAAAGGCTCGAACAAGACATGGATTTATGTCACGATAGGGGTGATTGGTGGGGGTGTGCTCATAGTTGGAGTATGTGTCCTTTTCTTCTTGAGACGTGTTCGGCGGAGAAAAGAAAGCACCAATCAAGGCGTGTTCTCGAAGAGCTTTGAGGCAGGTGAGAAACCAGACAACCGCAAATTGGATGAAGAATCTCAGGATTTCTTGGAGAACATATCGAGCATGGCACAGTCTATTAAGGTGTACAGTTTTATCGAATTGCAGCAAGCGACTGATAATTTCAGTTCCGATTGCTTGATCAAGGGATCTGTCTATTGTGGAAAGATAAAGGGAGACTTAGCTGCGATTAAGAAGGTGAACGGTGATGTGTCGCGGGAAGTCGAGATACTAAACAAGGTGAATCATTTCAACGTCCTGAAACTGTCCGGGATTTGCTTCAACGATGGGAATTGGTACTTTGTCTATGAGTATGCTGTTAATGGGTCTCTGGACGAGTGGATATTCAAAGGAAATGGCGAAGGAGGGTCCTTGACTTGGAATCAGAGGGTTCAGATCTTGTTGGATGTCGCCACGGGGCTAAACTATCTCCATTACTTCACCACCCCTCCTCTTGTCCACAAGGATATCCGAAGCAGCAACGTCCTTCTAGATGGTGAGATGAGGGCGAAGATAGCAAGCCTTGGTCTAGCGAGATCAACAGAGGCAGAGGAAGGAGAGTTCGCCTTGACAAGGCACATTGTTGGAACGAAAGGCTATATGGCTCCCGAGTACCTGGAAAACGGATTGATATCGGTGAAGCTAGATGTGTACGCTTTTGGGGTACTGTTACTGGAGACGATTAGTGGAAAAGAGGCCGTCAATATTTGTGGAGGCGAGAATAGGCAGCTCGCAGATGTGGTTAACAGTTTGACCAGCGATGATGGACAGGACAACCTTTTGCACTTCATTGATCCGTCGATAAGAGAGGATTGTCCCTTGGACCTTGTCTTGTTCATCACAAAAATGAGTGGAAGTTGCTTGGACAAGAATCCCACTGCTCGACCTAGCATGGAGGAGATTATCCAGTCTCTGTCGAAGGTGATGGCCACCTCCCAGGCGTAAAAAGCTCCGGATCATTATAATTGAGGTATCCAAACTGTCCGAATGAATCTCAGTGTCATAAAGCTGGCTCATTATCATCTGCGGTTTATAGGAATCATTTATAGCTTATCTCTTCTTACGCTTGTTTGTTGTATATGGATTGGCATCAAATAAACTCATGGAATTTACGTTGGAGCTGAAAACACCATATTCTTCATATACTTTTAATACCGGAAATCCTAGAAATTTTTGCAGAATGCAAACAGAACAACTTAATTCAGAATCACCCCCAAAACGTACTGACATAAACATTGTAACGTGCTCGAGCTTGGCTGGGCTTAAGGTCCACTCATGACCCCTGATGTCCAAGGGGATGGGAACCTTTTATTTCCTCGCAGCTTTCTTGCATGACCAGGTTCCCTTCTCTTCCCTTCCAGTGAGACTTCACCAGAAGCTCTCCGGTCTGGTCACAGCATCCAGCATGATGTTCGAGCTATTTATGTTGTCAAAGATTCTCAATGCGAGAGCCGCCTAACTTGCTGTAACCCTGCATATCCTCTTCCTTCTCATCAATCGCATAATCATTGCCGTCATAAGCATCTTCGTCATTATCATCTGCAATAGATTCAAGATGCTTCATCCTGTCATCCGGTAACATTTCATGCAACGTTCTCAATATATCCCGCATCTTTCATCTTTTGCAGGGATTGCAGCATATCACGACCACACCACATTCCTTCGCTCTGCATCTCCCTTAGCAAACTCCTCCCCTTACCAAACCTCATTTTTTCGAATCCATTAACCAACTCAACAAACTGTTTAGACGTGCACTTCATCCACATTGAGGGCAAAATGCCAAAAATTTCCAAGGCAGTATGGTTGACCGGCGATTACTAGCGAGGGGTGAAATGCCACTCGATCCCAGAACTAGCTGGTTCTCCCCGAGCAGGTAAGGGGTATAACTCAGCGGTAGAATGGATTGGTGGATTTCTCGTAGTTGGTGCTGTCGCCCATTGCGGAAAATTCCCCACTGCTGCCTCTCGTAGGAGTCTGGGCCGTGTCTCTCTCTCCGAGACAGTGCCCGGATCGTTATGCCTTTCGTGCGTAAAGCTATTTACTCGATCACGTACATTTTTGGAACACCTCCAACATGATCTTATCAACGTCCGTACATTCCGGTGCACACCAAATGCTCGATCATAATCGCAAAAAAGTCCTGGCATTTGGAAGCACTCCTTCATCCATCATTTTGCGGAGCACTTCCATGGCCTTCACATCCTCACCCAGCTGTGCATAAATACGCGTCACGATATTACGACACTTGGCGCTCAAGCATTCCCCAATTCCTTAGACTTATCCCATACCTCAATCGTTACATCGATGTCGCTGCTCTCCGCGCTCCACCACAAAATGCCCATGTAACTGACTCTCGCCTTGTTATAACTCCTCTCATTAACCTCGTTGATCAAGGATCTAAGCTCATCCCTCCTGAAAAACTTTGCCAGCACAGTCGCAAGGGCACAAAGTTTGGGTTTCTCTTGAGCATCTCGAAGATGGAAATGACCGCGTCCGCCGACGGACAGGATCGGAAGGCGTGAGTGACAATGAAAAGGGTCCAGCAGGCAATTACCGAGCAAGCTCTCCAAGGACGTCTGGTCATTCGACCTGGTCGCGACCCGGATCAAATCAATGATCTTTGCCCAGTGGAGGTAGTGGGACACCTTGCTCGGAAAAGGGTTGCGAGCGTGAGACCGGAATTGCCGGCACAGCGGGGTAAAGAAAAGGAACACGGCAGGAGCAATGGCAAGGGATCGGTTGACGAGCATTTTTTTCACAGGGGAAATGGGTCGAACAGTTGGCGTGCATTCTAACGGAAAGACCTGATCACAAAATACAGGAAATAAGTCGAATCCAGAGTAACTAATGATGAATATATATTTATCGAATATAATTACTATTATTATTCAAATGCTCTTATTACATATTATCATAGAGACGTAAGGTAGAGGCGTCAGAATTGGAATAGTCCCGAATACAAAAATATTAATCTGAGTCTGAGACTCTTCGCCTAATGGAAGTCCGACCCAATTTCTAACAACGACCAGACCATCCACCTCGTGGAGGTTTGACTAGTCCCTTCCAAAAATCTGAATTCCAAACGTCATGGTCCGGGTTGACAAAGTGTGCCCTGTTCCATTCGTCGTAGTAATGCATCCAAGGCAGACTGTCATAGTTGTTCACTGGCAATTTGGATGTGGCCTCTTTCTCGGCCTTCAGAAAAGGACCATGTTAGAACACCTTCAGATGGGCAAATATCCACTACATTGAATGAATAGCGTAGTGTAGCAAGAGCGATTACATGCTCCTCATGCTCCGTCTGATCATCGTCGGATGGATTGGCTTGTCCGTTTCTTTTGGCCGGTGGATCCGACCTTTTCTTGCCCTTTGATCTTCGGAAAACCTTCTTGAACCAGCAACCCATCGGGAGAGGGAGATGCCAAACCAATACGAAGCAGATCTAGACGAACTTTAGCAACACCCTCCACATATATAGATAGTAAGATGGGGTGAAACTTAAGATTAAGGGAGAATAATCTTAAACATAATGTAATAACAAAAGTAACAAAATCGATAAAATGTGGCATCTATTTAGGAAAGAAAGAAAATTATATTTCATTACTGAAGATATTATGGCACGTAATATTTTGTATGAAAATACACCTTTTACTAGTTAAAAAAAGTATAAATTATCCTTAATTAAAACATGGAAATAAAAAAAATCTATTAATTATTTTTTAATATTAACATTTCTATTACAGGATAAAAGAAACCGTCCAAAAATTAAGATTTATCATGGTAAAAAATGAAAAAATAATATTACCTTCTATTTTTAAGTAATAAATATTGGTAAGTTCAAGTTTGTGAATTTTGAATTTATAAGATTTTGTTACTTTATTTATCGAAGGAGATATTTATTAGGAAGGTGTAGTTCCATCAAAATACGGACTCTAAATAAATATTGCGTGCAATAGTTGTCCTTATATAAATGTTAATCGCGAGCTAGTAATGGGAGGAATAGCCACTTGAGATCCATGAGTCCCAAGCCCCTATTATTATTACAAAAATTTTCTTCGTAAGGAAGCAGACCATAGTTGTCTGAATCACAATTGTCAACGAGTCGAACAGCAGTGATGCCCTTTGCCACGGGAAAGCATCCCGTGATCCGGATGTGGTCCAATGTCCCTTTAAGGCCGTACCTCCGGCATACGGAGTATATCCCCATCCGGGGAAACTGCTTCCGTAGGTCTCTAACTGGTACTTGAGGAACTCGAGCCCGTAAGTTCTTACCCGATTGACCTTCCGTGCCTCGATATTCAAAATACCTCAAGAGTTTGGGGCGCACAATGAGTTTGATCTCTTGGTTGAGTTCGATTGGGTGACAGAGAAATTCATATCTACCAAATATGGAGAATCTATATCTGAACATAATATGACATGTTTGAGTAAAGGGGAATAAAATACATCGTCTTTAGTAGGTTCGGCGATGCTATATTGCTATACATAACTCGGCGAATACATTATTACGATGACAGGAAATCCAGGCTAATTTTTTTTTTTATTGGGACTCGACTGGCCAAAGTATTTCCATCAATAGTTCTTTATTGAAAAGATGTACACAAACAGGTTCAAAATCTATGTGAAATACTTTCATGGCGGGAAGTTTCCGCTCATCCGAATGTAGTCCAACGTCCATTTCAGGCCACAGTTCATCACGGACTTGTACCCTTTCTGGAATCCGCTCCCGTAGTTTGGCAGCTGACTAGTCTCGATATTGTACTTGAAGAACTCTCCGAGTCTCATCTCCCTGTGATGTCGGGAAGGCAGTGACTTGATCTCTGAGCTAAGCCACATGTGAGCCATGACTTCACATATGCCTTCCTCCACTTCCAGGTCTACCTCCGGTTGCCCTACAAATATATCCAATGAAATGTCTCACGGACTACATTTGTTGACACCATGGTTATGACAAGTAACGCCTGTTTTCAGTCATGGCTATGACGAGGGGAGAACCTCCGAACGTCCACCATGCGTGCATCATCTCGTGGACCATGGTGGATTTTGTGAATATCCTGATTGCCCAAAACGAGGATTTATTGTAGGATGATTGCATAGTATTTTAGGATACATGAAAAACAATGTGATGGATTTTACCTTGGATAACCATACAAGATGGAAAATTTTGGGTCTTTCACATGTCTCGCCAGCTGATATTTCTTCCTCTCTATCATCTGCTTTTGGACATGGAAACGAAGCTTTAAATAGGGTCACTTGCAAAGCTACAGTAGTTTAAGACACAATTATAAGGAACAAACTCACAGTGTATATAGCAGGCTCACGCCAACCAAATAATCCTACTGTCAATGAGCACCGATGTACCTATACAAAATTATGATAACCTGAGTCACACACTTCGAAAATGAATTTCTCCTTCTGTATTGCGATTTACGGATATCAGAAAAAATTGGAATTCATACCAGGTCTTCCTTCTTATGAGAATTCTCCATCTCGAATCTATCTACAAGGCGAACTGGGATTGTCTCCTGAACTTCCATGTCGATGCTCTTGTAGTATTCTTTGACCTCGAGGTAAATTTGATAGCAATCCTCCGCATTCATGACTGCGGTGTCTAGGCACTCTGAACATATCCTCCTGTCGTCGTTGAGCACCATGCACCTTGCGTCTCTCACCTGATTACAATTGGAGCAGAGGAAGAGGGTCAACTAGAGTACATATCCAATCCTAATTTACCATCATCATCTTTGACATTGTTTTTTGGGGTGTACTCATCTTACCATTAATCTCTCACAACTGCACATTGGTGTTCCATCGCAAAGATGGGAGGAACAGTATTTCTGTTTCCAGAAAGGATGTTCTTGATAATCGTGTTGCCCATGCTCATTGTAAGGAATCTAGAGATGAGAATTTAGTAGAGTTCAGTCATGCGAACAATTCCTATGATAAAAGTGCAAATCACGTCAAATAGAACAACTAACCAATTCGCCACAAACATAGCATCTCAGATGACACCTTAGTGTTTCGTCAAAGATATCGTGATCAGATGTTAAAAACTGTTCTGTCACAAACAAAATAAATGTGCTAACATATGGCTGAGTTGAAAAAAAGAAATGCATTGAGGGCAAAGTCAGACCTCATGTCCAATCTTTGGTTTATTGAAGAAATAATGGCCTAGGTCAATCTTCGGTTGATCGAAGAAATAGTGGCCCCAATGTTCGGAATCCAAAATATCATGATCTCGGAATACCTGACATTGTTCGTTATTCCAGACCTCGCCCTGGTAACAACACCTGCAATTAATCAATCACAGTGACTTCCCGGAACACTAGCTGAAGCCAAATGACCAAGTCATTCAAACTGAATTAACTGAATTACCTGACATTCATTTCGCAAGATGGCGAGGGTCGAAGCTCATATCCGTGTCCAAAACTAACCTGGTGTGAGGACTGCTGAACCCTCAGTGATCTGCGTTTCACAATCTGGTTGTGCTCTTCTTTATCATTCAGTTCTTCCGAAACCTCATACTCGGGTGATTCCCATTCCTCCTTCAAATGGACAGCACATATTAGTTAGTGGCATTTCAGATTCCAAGTCAAACTAAAAATATTTTTGGTTTATACCTCCGAGGCATTCGACTCATCGGAGGACAACATCGTATGCCTGTGGTCTGCCATGGAATGGAACAAGCATTCACAGCCGGGAATGCCGAAAATCCTCCTCAGCCAACCCATGAAGAGGCCTAGGTCAAACGGGAGATGTCGCACTTCAAGCAAGTATTGAATCTGAGAGCTGCAAACGACTCCAAACACAATATATCTTATCATAGCGATACCTAAATCCCCAGATTAGATCAAGAAAAGGGCAACTTAAGTGTCAAATTTTATTAGTTTAAGACGTAGTTAGTAGTGCAACAACCTTCCTAAAACCAATTAGAAAATCCATTAAAGTTATGCAGGCAGGCGGAATCGTTAGCCGATGGCAACTGGTGTGTGGTTTTTTGGTTCGTTGTGAATGATACAGTTTATGTAATAACATACGGAGCAGTTGATTTCTTGGTCACCAACCAAAAGAATCACCCGTTAAATAAGTGCTCCTAAACATAATGAGAAATTATTTAAAATGAAAGCACACGGTGGTTGCTGTGCATGTTTATCGAATATCATCGCAATGAAGTTGACCGTGTTAGTTTCCTATCACTAATTCCGTGTCGAATACTACTTCCCTGTGGAATCGATGCGATCAATGGAAGAAATACATGATTTGTGAACACTTACATTTGAGCAGGATGTCACACTTCATGTGAATGGGCTTTCCTAAAACAGAGCCGCTTTTTAATATAGTATGGTTATTTTAGAAAATCCAAACGTTTTGATAGAGAACTCTGCCAACATCAAATTGTAACTAAAATGTCACCAGTTGAATCGGACACATTTTCATTTCATTACGCTCATGGAGGAAAGTTTCCGGTCATTCGTATATAGTTCAATGTCCATTTGAGGCCGCAGTTCACCACGGCCTTGTTTCCTTTCCGAAATCCGCTACCGTAATGCTCCAGTTTACTGTTCTCGATATTGTACTTGAAGAACTCTCCAAGTCTGATCTCCGCCCCACGTCGCGAAGGCAGTGACTTGATCTCTGAGCTAAGCCACATGTGAGCCATGACTTGACATATGCCTTCCCTAACTTCTGGGTGTAGATCAATATATCCTGCAAATATATTCCAAGAAACATCTGGTTTGGAGCAAATGCACCATGGTTTAAGGTGAGCGAGATCTCAGCTTAGTTTACCTAGGGAAGACGAGGATGAACCGCCGAATGCGAGCCACACGTGCATCATCTCATGGACGAGGATCGACTTTGTCAACATCCTGATAGTCAAATGGAAGAAATTCAGAGCCAAAAGGAATTATTTATAGGAGATTGCCGAGTACTTTTCCCTGGACATAAAAAAGCGAAACGATTTACCTCGGAAAACCATACAAGAGAAAAATTCCCTTGATCTTCACATTTCTCACAAGCGTATACAGCTCTTTCCTAATCTCAATGATTTTATTGTCGTCTCCTATTTTTATTGGCCTCTCAATCATCTGGTTTCAAGACATACGGAAACTGAACTTTTAATTTGGCTGCTACAACAAACAACAGTAAGTAAAAGGATGGAACAAGCTCACGGTGCATATAGAAGGTTGCAATAAGGGCTCGCATAAACCTACAGTCTCCCCTCTCTGCAATGATATAAGGATAAGCTCCAAATCATGTTACCCCAATATTGCTCACCGTAGATTTTAAGGTTAACCAGTGCCGGGAAAAGTTGGGATTCGCACCTGCTTTCTCTTCGACATTTTCTTCTCCATCTCAAATTTATTGACCAGATGGATTGGGATTCGCTCCTCGATCTCCATGTCGAGGCTCTTGTAGAATTCTTTGACCTCAAGGTAAATCCGTTGACAATCTTTCGGGTTCATAACCGCGGTCTCTAGGCACTCTGAACATATCACCCGACCGTCGTCAAGCGTCGCGTACCTTGTGTCTCTCGCCTAATATGTTTGGACAACAAAAGGTCTAATGAGATTGCTAACTAATCCCGTTGTTATAATATTACTTTTGGGTTGTGATTATCTAACCTCAAATCTTTCACAACTTGAGCACAATGGGGTTCCGTCACTCAGATGGGAGTGACAACATTTTAGGGTCCAGAAAGGATGCTTCAAACAAGAGAGTCGTCCGAACTCATCATATGGAATCTAGCATGAAAATCGGGGAGTCTTCAGTCATTCAACTAGTTTTTACTGTAACTGAAAGTAACTAGTCACCAGTTTGCCGCAAACGTAGCATGTTGGTTGAGATTGCTCCTGTTCTCCGTTGAAGATACCTTGTCCGGATGTTGAAAACTATTTTGTCAGAAACAGAGGAATGAGTTCATATCCTGTCTGAGTTTGGAAAAATATAAACACATTTTATGGCAATGTAAGACCTCATGGTCGATCTTTGGCTGATGGAAGAAATATCGGCTCCAGTTTTCTGAATCCCAAATACGGTGTTCTGGAAAAATCGAAATCTGTTCCGTGTCCCAAAACTTAAATTGATGACAATTCGAGGACCTGATCATGATAAGTCACTGTAACTTTAAGGAACACTAAGAATATATATATGACCCGGTAGTTCAAATTGAGGTAATCCACATACCCGGCACCCTCTGTTTCATAAAACGACGAGGGCCAAAGCTCTTGTCCGTGTCCAAAGTGCGAGAATAACTCACTCATCGGCGATCTGCATTTTGTAATCAGACGATACCCTTCTTCACCATCTTGTTCTTCAGGAGATTCACTCTCCTCCTTCAAATGGGTCGCGCATATCATTAGCTCATCTCAAATGCCCTGCTTAGAAGCAAGAACGGGAGTTTTTTATACATACCTCGGAGGCCCTCAGATCATCGGAGGAAAATGCCGTATGCCCTTGGTCTGTTGCATAACAGAAGGAGCATTCGCTGTGGTTCGGAATGCCGAAAATCCTCCTCAGCCAACCCATGAGGGAAGGCCAAAAACAAACGAGAGATCCCTGAGTTTGGAGCAGACAATGGATCGATCTGTCTCATTTACTGTCAATCGGGCAGATGCCATCCAATCCGTTTGAAAGGACAACTTAAGCGTCAAAATGTTTAATTTAAGTGGACCTCGTAAGTCAATCCCACCAATCGATTTAAAATAATCACTACTACACACCAAAATAATTGAAGCCACGCCAACTCTTCAGAGACTCCGACTTAAGCTTATAAAATATTGGCTTTGTTACCATCAAACATTGAGTGATGGTCGGTCGTTGATTTCTTGGTCACCAACTACCACCATTAAACAACTCCCCAATATATATATAGGCCTATACAAAAGGAACATACTTTACATTAGGCACAGAGCCAGTCGTGTACATGCTCTGTTTCGATACGTGTAGAGAAAATGAATGGCAGCGATTTTCGAGATAATCAGATCCTGTTCTTACCACATCGTTCGGCCTAGATTTTTCCTGATAAAAGATCACTGGGGGAAGGCTAGAAGTTGAAGATGAAGGTGACACAAGACCATCAGTCTAAGATCAATAAGACCATTCTTGATCGAAGACCAGCAACAGTTTAGGGACATTTAGGGGCAATTACTCTCAGATTAAGCAAGTGTTAGCAGTTACTTGTAGTAGTATTCTATGAAAAGTGTATGTGTACAGTGAGAAAAGAACAACAATCACTTGTTTCCCAGAGATGACATTTCGATTGTCCGTCCATTCCGGGTATTTTGGTTTGTGTATGCAACTCAACTTTGCTGGTAATAGAAATAAGTTACCCTTCTTCATTGTTCTTTCTCATTCTCTGTTACATTTCACAATGGCATATTTCTCTTTACATTTCTTTTTCACCTTAGATCGCGACATGTTTTCCTCGGTAAACACAATTGCTCCCCAGGAGGTCCATACCAGATTTATCCCGGATCCCAAGCTTCAGGTAACCCGTACGAACACACTCAACGAAACTCGGGATAGTAACAACTTACCCAGATTGAGAAAAAGACCCACCTCCCACCAATTAACACAGCAACACACACCACTTTGATGGAGATGGATCATCCCTTTTCTTACATTATTTATTTTATTTCTTTGAGTGTTTTTTTCTCCCTCTTTCTCCGCTTTTTGAAAAATTCTTCAAGAGAAGAGAGAACAGTAGATAGCTTGTGTCGCCTAAAGAGTCCAAATAAGAGTAATTAAATAGAGGCAGGTTTGATTAGGAATTGAGGTTTATGTTATTTATGGTCCGAAAGTAGTGTTGGACAAAGTGCATTTTACGTTACCTTGAAGAACACGAGAAAAAAGATGAAAGGGAACGAGTTGGGCCTCTTCTGGACCAAATTCAAGGGCGACATCAATTCGGGGTCGTGGACCAAAGTTTGGAATTTAATTGTTCTTCTATAAACGTTTCTTCAGCAGATTCGCTCTCTTCCTTCAAATGGAACACACGAATGCATCTAAAATTCCTGCTTAGAAGCAAAAACGAGATCTTTTGATTCTTACCTCCGAGGCCGTAAGAAGAAGAAGAACCTATTACGATGTATCACTTTTATAGACATCGGAAAAACAACAATTCCTGTCATCATTAGGCTATTAGGCTCAGGGTCCATGCATTTTGTTCCATTACAGTTTGGGCCATGCTCTATCTTGCCCATCTGTCCATCAGAGAAGGTCTAAAACGAACAAGTATTTGCCCAAACTTTGTGGAGAGATCGATACCGAGTGTGATGATGGATCGATTGATATAGTTTATGATCAATCACTTTCAAGCATCTCGTCTATAGAAAAGGACGATCAAAATGACAAGATTAGTTCACAACATGACAACACAAAGGTCGAGCATGTGGATTCTTTAGAGACGGAAACTTCCAAGAAATACTCGGGGTGGTGTTTGATTTCTTGCTCGCCAACTACAATAATCGTTGGAAGTTCCCCCAGAAAACATTTTCAATTTAGGACAGGATTTTTAAATGAATGCGGCTGTCGGCTTTGTTTGGATTATGCCAAAACTTGACTTATGCCCTCAGGGGATCATTGACATGACCCATATTCCCAATTTCGTCAGGTATAACTACTGCATTAAATCATGGTAAAGTTTTGACTATTTAGTATTTGAATATAAGAACAGGAAAAAAAAACATCATCGTCATTATTGAGAGGCATCAAACAAAACAATGTGACATTTGCATCCGGTTACTCACAAGATGAGATGAGATTCATCCATTTTTTTAATCTCACAGCACGTAATATAATGATTAGGAAGGAAATTACTTAAAAAAATAGTGTACTTAATTCAAGGATAAAGAGAAGAAGATGAAGGAAATAGATTAAAAAGGGAACATGAGCCATGCTCATTTCTTCCATTCCACTTCAAAATTAAGGAAATGAAATGGAATGAAAAAAAGAAAGGAATAGAATTAAGAAGATGGAAAAAGAGAAATGAATAACATTATTGGCCCGTTCCATTCCTTTCTCAAATCTTTAAAACAAACACACCATTCCAGTTTGAAATAATAAAAGTGTCGGATGTGATTGAAATTTAACATGTTCCCCAATAATGGAATAAAATTAATATTCTTACGCTCGAGTTACTCAATATTGTAAGAATTCTTTTCTTAACTCGAACTGTTAGGTGAAAGCGTGTCGTGCTATATATTTCATTTTTAACCGTAACGAGGGTAGGACGTCCGAAGAAACCTACTAAATCTCCTTTATTTAGATTCAATTGGCCAAAGTCTTTCCATCGATAGTTTCTTTATTGAGAGGATGTACACACCCACACAGATGAAAAGCTCACGGGATACTTTCATGGTGGGAAGGTTTTGGTCATCCGAATGTAGTCCAACGTCCATTTGAGGCCGCAGTTCATCACTGCCGCGTTCCCTTTCTGGAATCCCCTGCCATAATCATCCGATTTTTTCTTCTCCATCCTGTATTTGAGATACTCTCCTAGTCTAATCTCAGACTGCCGTCGGGAAGGCAGTGACTTGATCTCAGAGCTAAGCCACATGTGAGCCATGACTTCACATATGCCTTCCTCAACTTCTCCTTGTAAGTCTAGATATCCTGCCAATATATCCCCACGAAACATCCGGTTGGTGGCCAATACACCATGGTTCATGATAAGAAAAATCTCAGCTTAGTTAACCTAGAGAAGACGAGGAAGAACCGCCAAACTTAAGCCAGACGTGCATCATCTCATGGACGAGGATCCTTTGCGTCAATATCCTGATTGTAAAATGGAAGAAATCCACAGCCGAATGGAATTACGTGTATGAGATTGTCAAGTATATTTCATCAGACATTAGAAAGAAAAAAAAAACAATGCGATTTACCTTGGATAACCATACAAGACGAGAACTCCCCTTATTTTTACATTTCTCACCAAATAATACGGCTCTTTCCTCATCTCAACAATTTTATCATCATCTCCGATTGTTGCTGGCCTCTCAATCATCTGCTTTTAAGATATATGAAAACTGTACTTATGATGGGGTTACTACACTAATCAAACAATAAATGGAAGTGTGAGACATAAATAGGACGAACAAAACTCACAATGCGTATAAAAGGATGCCGTGTGTGCACACATAAACCTCTAGTCTCCCCTCCCTACAATGAAATTGTGATAGCTAATATTAATTGCCACTGGAAATTTAGAGCAACCAGTGTAAGGCACAGATGGAATTCACACCGGTTTTTCTGCCTTCTTAGTTTCCTTCTCCATCTCGAATTTATCGACCAGCTTGATCGAGATTTGCTCCTCAATATCCATGTCAAGGCTCTTGTAGAATTCTTTGACCTCGAGATAAATTCGGGAGAAATCTTCCGGGTCCAGAACCGCGGTCCCTAGGCACTCTGAACATATCACCCGGCCGTCGTTTAGCGTTGCATATCTCGCGTCTCTTGCCTTTTATGTTTGGACCAGTGAAGATTTAACCAGATTGTTAATTAATCCTGCCTCATGTGATGTCGTCAAAATATTGCTTTTGGGTGGTAATTATCTAACCTTAAACCTTCTACAACTTGAGCACCGTGGAGTTCCGTCTCTGCGATGGGAGCGGCAACATTTTAGTTTCCAGAAAGGCTGCTCCCAATAATAGAGTTGTCCGTACTCATCATATGGAATCTAGCATGAAAAACGAGGAGTCTTCAGTCATGCAAATAGTTTTTACCGTAATGGACGTTAGGCAGTTACCTGTTTGCCACAAACGTAACATGTTGGTCGAGAATGCTTCTGTTCTTCATCGACGATATTGTGGTCGGAAGTAAAAAACTATTTGTTCGGAAACAGAATATCACCCTCGTGTAGAAAAAGAAAATATTAAAACATTCGAGGTAAATGTCAGACCTCATGGTCGATCTTTGGCTGATGGAAGAAATATCGGCTCCAGTTTTCTGAATCCCAAAAACGGTGTTCTGGAAAAATCGAAATCTGTTCCGTGTCCCAAAACTTAAATTGATGACAATTCGAGGACCTGATCATGATAAGTCACTGTAACTTTAAGGAACACTAAGAATATATATATGACCCGGTAGTTCAAATTGAGGTAATCCACATACCCGGCACCCTCTGTTTCGTAAAACGACGAGGGCCAAAGCTCTTGTCCGTGTCCAAAGTGCGAGAATGACTCACTCATCGGCGATCTGCATTTTGTAATCAGATGATACCCTTCTTCACCATCTTGTTCTTCGGGAGATTCACTCTCCTCCTTAAAATGGATCGCACATATCACTAGTGGCATCTCAAATGCCCCGCTTAGAAGCAAGAACGAGAGCTCTTGATGCGTACCTCGGAGGCACTCGGATCATCAGAGGAAAATGTCTTATGCCCTTGGTCTGTTGCAGAACAGGAGGAGCATTCGTGGTGGTCCGGAATGCCGAAAATCCTCCTCAGCCAGCCCATGGGAGAAGGCCACAAACAATCGAGAGACCCCTGACTTTTGGAGCAGACAACGGATTGATCTGTCTTGTTTGCTGTGGATCTGTACATGCCATCCCATCCATTAAAAAGGACAATTCGAATGCCAAGAACAGTTCCAAGTAGGACAACTTATGCGTCAACATGTTTTAATTTAAGTGGACTTCATAAGTCAATCCCACCGAGCGATATAAAAATAATCACTCTCCGCCAAAATAATTGAAGGCTCAATGATTCTTCAGAGCCTCCAACTTTGATTATGTTTAAAAATATTGGTTATAAAAAAAGCAAGCTATACACGAGGCATAAGCAAAACTAACATATTTCACATTAGGCGAGGCGCAGAGGCAGTCGTGTACATGCTCTGTTTTAATACGTGATGATTGTTGGGTGAATTTGAGGTGATGCCGAGAGGTTTTAGGGAGTCCTGATTTAAGAAAATTGAACGGCGGTGATCTTCAAGGCAATCATATCAAAATAAATAGCACAGAGCTGTTCTTACCGCGTCGTTCGTCCTAGATTTGCCTTGACATCGGTGATCGTAACCGTTTCTCTGTCCGAGGGCTTCTCCAGTTTCTGTTCTTTGCGTGATTTCTTGAGGGACGTCGTTACTCTATCATCTTCGGGTTACTGAGAGAATTCTTTTCAATAGGTTTTGCCTGACTAGTTTGTATGAATACAAAAGTTTGTGGGGGTGGTGGAGTTAGAGCAAGCCATAGTTGACCCCGGCGGCTAATGAATTGGCACACCATGTTTTGTCTTGGGAATTTAATATCCTGATTGATGAATTGGAATCATGGTTTTGGTTAGTCATGTTTAGTCTTGGGAATTCAATATCCTGATTGATGAATTGGAATCATGGTTTTGGTTAGTCTATGACCCGAGCATGGCATTTTAATTGAGTTCGTTTCAACGTCAATGATGCTCGATGACAATTTTGACCTTGGGTTTTAGTTCAGAAATGGACCCGCTAGTTCTCCGATAATGTTTTTTGGAGTTCAAGATGTCCATGTCGAGTATTCTTTGTAATCGGGATATTTCTGTTTCCAGAAAGGATGTTCCTGATAATCGGGTTGCCCATGCTCATTGTAAGGAATCTAGAGATGAGAATTTAGTAGAGTTCAGTCATGCGAACAATTCCTGTGATAAAAGTGCAAATCACGTCAAATAGAACAACTAACCAATTCGCCACAAACATAGCATCTCAGATGACGCCCTAGTTTTTCGTCAAAGATATCGTGATCAGATGTTAAAAACTGTTCTGTCACAAACAAAATAAATGTGCTAACATATGGCTGAGTTGAAAAAAGAAATGCATTGAGGGCGAAGTCAGACCTCATGTCCAATCTTTGGTTTATCGAAGAAATAGTGGCCTAGGTCAATCTTCGGTTGATCGAAGAAATAGTGGCCCCAATGTTCGGAATCCAAAATATCATGATCTCGGAATACCTGACATTGTTCGTTATTCCAGATCTCGCCCTGGTAACAACACCTGCAATTAATCAATCACAGTAACTTACTGGAACACTAGCTGAAACCAAATGACCAGGTCATTCAAACTGAACTAACTGAATTACCTGACATTCATTCCGCAAGATGACGAGGGTCGAAGCTCATATCCGTGTCCAAAACTACCCTGGTGTGAGGACTGCTGAACCCTCAGCGATCTGCATTTCACAATCTGGTAGTGCTCTTCTTTATCATTCAGTTCTTCCGAAACCTCATACTCAGGAGATTCCCGCTCCTCCTTCAAATGGACAGCACATATTAGTTAGTGGCATTTCAGATTCCATTTAGAAGTCAAGCTAAAAATATTTTTGGTTTATACCTCCGAGGCATTCGACTCATCGGAGGACAATGTTGTATGCCTGTGGTCTGCCGTGGAATGGAACAAGCATTCACAGCCGGGAATGCCGAAAATCCTCCTCAGCCAACCCAAGAAGAGGCCTAGGTCAAACAGGAGATGTCGAACTTCAAGCAAGGTATTGAATCTGAGAGCTGCAAATGATTCCAAACACAATATATCTTATCATAGCGATACCTAAATCCCCAGATTAGATCAAGAAAAGGGCAACTTAAGTGTCAAATGTTATTAGTTTAAGACGTAGTTAGTAGTGCAACAGCCATCCTAAAACCAATTAGAAAATCCATTAAACTTATGCAGGCAGGCGGAATCGTTAGCCGATGGCAACTGGTGTGTGGTTTTTTGGTTCGTTGTGAATGATGCAGTTTATGTAATAACATACGGAGCAGTTGATTTCTTGGTCACCAACCAAAAGAATCACCCGTTAAATAAGTGCCCCTAAACAACATAATGAGAAATTATTTAAAATGAAAGCACACAGTGGTTGCTGTGCATGTTTATCGAATATCATCGCAATGAAGTTAACCGTGTTAGTTTCCTATCACTAATTCCGTGTCGAATAGTACTTCCCTGTGGAATCGATGCGATCAATGGAAGAAATACATGATTTGTGAACACTTAAATTTGAGCAGGATGTCACACTTCATGTGAATGGGCTTTCCTAAAACAGAGCCGCTTTTTAATATAGTATCGTTATTTTAGAAAATCCAAACGTTTTGATAGAGAACTCTGCCAACATCAAATTGTAACTAATATGTCACCAGTTGAATCGGACACATTTTCATTTCATTACGCTCATGGAGGAAAGTTTCCGGTCATTCGTATATAGTTCAATGTCCATTTGAGGCCGCAGTTCACCACGGCCTTGTTTCCTTTCCGAAATCCGCTACCGTAATGCTCCATTTTACTGTTCTCGATATTGTACTTGAAGAACTCTCCAAGTCTGATCTCCGCCCCACGTCGCGAAGGCAGTGACTTGATCTCTGAGCTAAGCCACATGTGAGCCATGACTTGACATATGCCTTCCCTAACTTCTGGGTGTAGATCAATATATCCTGCAAATATATTCCAAGAAACATCTGGTTTGGAGCAAATGCACCATGGTTTAAGGTGAGCGAGATCTCAGCTCAGTTTACCTAGGGAAGACGAGGACAAACCGCCGAATGCGAGCCACACGTGCATCATCTCATGAACGAGGATCGACTTTGTCAACATCCTGATAGTCAAATGGAAGAAATTCAGAGCCAAAAGGAATTATTTATAGGAGATTGCCGAGTACTTTTCCCTGGACATAAAAAAGCGAAACGATTTACCTCGGAAAACCATACAAGAGAAAAATTCCCTTGATCTTCACATTTCTCACAAGCGTATACAGCTCTTTCCTAATCTCAATGCTTTTATCGTCGTCTCCTATTTTTATTGGCCTCTCAATCATCTGGTTTCAAGACATACGGAAACGGAACTTTTAATTTGGCTGCTACAACAAACAACAGTAAGTAAAAGGATGAAACAAGCTCACGGTGCATATAGAAGGTTGCAATAAGGGCTCGCATAAACCCCTAGTCTCCCCTCTCTGCAATGATACAAGGATAAGCTCCAAATCATGTTACCCCAATATTGCTCACCGTAGATTTTAAGGTTAACCAGTGCCGGGAAAAGTTGGGATTCGCACCTGCTTCTCTTCGACAGTTTCTTCTCCATCTCAAATTTATTGACCAGATTGATTGGGATTCGCTCCTCGATCTCCATGTCGAGGCTCTTGTAGAATTCTTTGACCTCGAGGTAAATCCGTTGACAATCTTTTGGGTTCATAACCGCGGTCTCTAGGCACTCTGAACATATCACCCGACCGTCGTCATGCATCACGTACCTTGTGTCTCTCGCCTAATATGTTTGGACAACAAAAGGTCTAATGAGATTGCTAACTAATCCCGTTGTTATAATATTACTTATGGGTTGTGATTATCTAAATCAAATCTTTCACAACTTGAGCACAATGGGGTTCCGTCACTCAGATGGGAGTGACAACATTTTAGGTTCCAGAAAGGATGCTTCAAACAAGAGAGTCGTCCGAACTCATCATATGGAATCTAGCATGAAAATCGGGGAGTCTTCAGTCATTCAACTAGTTTTTACTGTAACTGAAAGTAACTAGTCACCAGTTTGCCGCAAACATAGCATGTTGGTTGAGATTGCTCCTGTTCTCCGTTGAAGATACCTTGTCCGGATGTTGAAAACTATTTTGTCAGAAACAGAGGAATGAGTTCATATCCTGTCTGAGTTTGGAAAAATATAAACACATTTCATGGCAATGTAAGACCTCATGGTCGATCTTTGGCTGATGGAAGAAATATCGGCTCCGGTTTTCTGAATCCCAAATACGGTGTTCTGGAAAAATCAAAATCTGTTCCGTGTCCCAAAACTTAAATTGATGACAATTCGAGGACCTGATCATGATAAGTCACTGTAACTTTAAGGAACACTGAGAATATATATATGACCCGGTAGTTCAAATTGAGGTAATCCACATACCCGGCACCCTCTGTTTCATAAAACGACGAGGACCAAAGCTCTTGTCCGTGTCCAAAATGCGAGAATAACTCACTCATGGGCGATCTGCATTTTGTAATCAGACGATACCCTTCTTCACCATCTTGTTCTTCAGGAGATTCACTCTCCTCCTTCAAATGGGTCGCGCATATCGTTAGCTCATCTCAAATGCCCCGCTTAGAAGCAAGAACGGGAGTTTTTTATACATACCTCGGAGGCCCTCAGATCATCGGAGGAAAATGTCATATGCCCTTGGTCTGTTGCAGAATAGAAGGAGCATTCGCTGCGGTTCGGAATGCCGAAAATCCTCCTCAGCCAACCCATGAGGGAAGGCCTAAAACAAACGAGAGATCCCTGAGTTTGGAGCAGACAATGGATCGATCTGTCTCGTTTACTGTCAATCGGGCAGATGCCATCCAATCCATTTGAAAGGACAACTTAAGCGTCAAAATGTTTAATTTAAGTGGACCTCGTAAGTCAATCCACCAATCGATTTAAAATAATCACTACTACACACCAAAATAATTGAAGCCACGCCAACTCTTCAGAGACTCCGACTTAAGCTTAAAAATTATTGGCTTTGTTACCATCAAACATTGAGTGATGGTCGGTCGACGATTTCTTGGTCACAACTATGACAACCAGCATTAAACAACTCCCCAATATATATATAGGCCTATACAAAAGTAACATACTTTACATTAGGCACAGAGCCAGTCGTGTACATGCTCTGTTTCGATACGTGTTAAATAAAATGAACGGCAGCGATTTTCGAGATAATCAGATCCAAATGAAAATAGCACAGAGCTGTTCTTACCACATCGTTCGTCCTAGATTTGCCCTGAGAAAAGATCACTGGGGGAAGGCTAGAAGTTGAAGATGAAGGTGACACAAGACCATCAGTCTAAGATCAATAAGACCATTCTTGATCGAAGACCAGCAACAGTTTAGGGACATTTAGGGGCAATTACTCTCAGATTAAGCAAGTGTTAGCAGTTACTTCTTGTAGTATTCTATGAATAGGGTATGTGTACAGTGAGAAAAGAACAACAATCACTTGTTTCCCAGAGATGACATTTCGATTGTCCGTCCATTCCGGGTATTTTGGTTTGTGTATGCAACTCAACTTTGCTGGTAATAGAAATAAGTTACCCTTCTTCATTGTTCTTTCTCATTCTCTGTTACTTTTCATAACAGCATATTTCTCTTTACATTTCTTTTTCACGTTAAGATCTGTTTTCCTCGGTAAAACACAATTGCT
This sequence comes from Melastoma candidum, assembly GCA_023653495.1. Classification (NCBI taxonomy): domain Eukaryota; kingdom Viridiplantae; phylum Streptophyta; class Magnoliopsida; order Myrtales; family Melastomataceae; genus Melastoma; species Melastoma candidum. The sequence continues at coordinate 11,566,772 of CM042881.1, read as the reverse complement.
CCCCAGGAGGTCCATACCGGATTTATCCCAGATCCCAAGCTTCAGGTAACCCGTACGAACACACTCAACGAAACTCGGGATAGTAACAACTTACCCAGATTGAGAAAAAGACCCACCTCCCACCAATTAACACAGCAACACACACCACATGGATGGAGATGGATCATCCCTTTTCTTACATTATTTATTTTATTTCTTTGAGTGTTTTTTTCTCCCTCTTTATCCGCTTTTTGAAAAATTCTTCAAGAGAAGAGAGAACAGTAGATAGCTTGTGTCGCCTAAAGAGTCCAAATAAGAGTAATTAAATAGAGGCAGGTTTGATTAGGAATTGAGGTTTATGTTATTTATGGTCCGAAAGTAGTGTTGGACAATGTGCATTTTACGTTACCTTGAAGAACACGAGAAAAAAATGAAAGGGAACGAGTTGGGCCTCTTCTGGACCACATTCAAGGGCGACATCAATTCGGGATCGTGGACCAAAGTTTGGAATTTAACTCTTCTTCTATAAACGTTTCTTCAGCAGATTCGCTCTCTTCCTTCAAATGGAACACACGAATGCATCTAAAATTCCTGCTTAGAAGCAAAAACGAGATCTTTTGATTCTTACCTCCGAGGCCGTAAAAAGAAGAAGAAGAAGAAGAAGAAGAACCTATTACAATGTATCACTTTTATAGACAACAGAAAAACAACAATTCCTGTCATCATTAGGCTATTAGGCTCAGGGTCCATGCATTTTGTTCCATTACAGTTTGGGCCATGCTCCATCTTGCCCATCTGTCCATCAGAGAAGGTTTAAAACGAACAAGTATTTGCCTAGGAGATATCGATACCGAGTGTGCTGATGGATCGATTGATATAGTTTATGATCAATCACTTCAAGCATCTCGTCTATAGAAAGGGACGATCAAAATGACAAGATTAGTTCACAACATGACAACACAACGGTCGAGCATGCGGATTCCTTAGAGACGGAAACTTCCAAGAAATACTCGGGGTGGTGTTTGATTTCTTGCTCGCCAACTACAATAATCCTCGGAAGTTCCCCCAGAAAACATTTTTAATTTAGGACAGGATTTTTAAATGAATGCGGCTGTCGGCTTTGTTTGGATTATGCCAAAACTTGACTTATGCCATCGGGGGATCATTGACATGATCCATATTCCCAATTTCGTTAGGTATAACTACTGCATTAAATCATGGTAAAGTTTTGAATATTTAGTATTTGAATATAAGAACAGGAAAAAAAAAACATCATCGTCATTATTGAGAGGCGTCAAACAAAACAATGTGACATTTGCATCCGGATACTCACAAGATGAGATGAGATTCATCCATTTTTTTAATCTCACGGCACGTAATATAATGATTAGGAAGGAAATTACTTAAAGACATAGCGTACTTAATTCAAGAATAAAGAGAAGAAGACGAAGGAAATAGATTAAAAAGGGAACATGAGCCATGCTCATTTCTTCCATTCCACTTCAAAATTAGGGAAATGAAATGGAATGAAAAAAAGAAAGGAATAGAATTAGGAAGATGGAAAAAGAGAAATGAATAACATTATTGGTCCATTCCATTCATTTCTCAAATCTTTAAAACGGACACACCTTTCCAACTTGAAATAATAAAAGTGTGGGATGTGATTGAAATTTAACATGTTCCCCAATAATTGAATAAAATTAATATTCTTACACTCGAGTTACTCGATATGTAAGAATTCTTTTCCTAACTCGAACGGTTAGGTGAAAGCGTGTCATGCTATATATTTCATTTTCAACCGTAACGATGGTAGGAAGTCCGAAGAAACCTACTAAATCTCCTTTACTTAGATTCAATTGGCCAAAGTCTTTCCATCGATAGTTTCTTTATTGAGTGGATGTACACACCCATCAGATGAAATGCTCACGGGATACTTTCATGGTGGGAAGCTTTTGGTCATCCGAATGTAGTCCAACGTCCATTTGAGGCCGTACTTCATCACTGCCGCGTTCCCTTTCTGGAATCCCCTCCCATAATCACCCGTTTTTTTGCTCTCGATCCTGTATTTGAGATACTCTCCTAGTCTAATCTCATACTGCCGTCGGGAAGGCAGTGACTTGATCTCAGAGCTAAGCCACATGTGAGCCATGACTTCACATATGCCTTCCTCAACTTCTCCTTGTAAGTCTAGATATCCTGCCAATATAACCCCACAAAACATCCGGTTGGTGGCCAATACACCATGGTTCATGATAAGCAAAATCTCAGCTTAGTTAACCTAGAGAAGACGAGGAAGAACCGCCAAACTTAAGCCAGACGTGCATCATCTCATGGACGAGGGTCTTTTGCGTCAACATCCTGATTGTAAAATGGAAGAAATCCGCAGCCGAATGGAATTAAGTGTATGAGATTGTCAAGTATATTTCATCAGACATTAGAAAGAAAAAAAAAACAATGCGATTTACCTTGGATAACCATACAAGACGAAAACTCCCGTTATTTTCACATTTCTCACCAAATAATACTCTTTCCTCGTCTCAACAATTTTATCATCATCTCCGATTGTTGCTGGCCTCTCAATCATCTGCTTTTAAGATATATGAAAACTGTACTTATGATGGGGTTACTACACTAATCAAACAATAAATGGAAGTGTGAGACGTAAATAGGACGAACAAAACTCACAATGCGTATATAAGGATAGCTTGTGGACACACATAAACCTCGAGTCTCCCCTCCCTACAATGAAATTGTGATAGCTAATATTAATTGCCACTGGAAATTTAGATCAACCAGTGTAAGGCAAAGATGGAATTCACACCGGTTCGTCTGGTGTCTTAGTTTCCTTCTCCATCTCGAATTTATCGACCAGCTTGATCGAGATTTGCTCCTCAATATCCATGTCAAGGCTCTTGTAGAATTCTTTGACCTCGAGATAAATTCGGGAGAAATCTTCCGGGTCCATAACCGCGGTCTCTAGGCACTCCGAACATATCACCCGGTCGTCGTTTAGCGTTGCATACCTCGCGTCTTTTGCCTTTTATGTTTGGACCAGTGAAGATTTAACCAGATTGTTAAATAATCCTGCGTCATGTGATGTGGTCAAAATAATGTTTTCAGGTGGTAATTATCTAACCGTAAACCTTCTACAACTTGAGCACTCTGGTGTTCCGTCTTCCAGATGGGAGCGGCAACATTTTAGTTTCCAGAAAGGTTGCTCCCAATAATAGAGTTGTCCGTACTCATCATATGGAATCTATCATGAAAATCGAGGAGTCTTCAGTCATGCAACTAGTTTTTACTGTAATGGACGTTAGGCAGTTACCTGTTCGCCACAAACGTAACATGTTGGTCGAGAATGCTTCTGTTCTTCATCGACGATATTGTGGTCGGAAGTCAAAAACTATTTGTTCGGAAACAGAATATCACCCTCGTGTAGAAAAAGAAAATATTAAAACATTCGAGGTAAATGTCAGACCTCATGGTCGATCTTTGGCTGATGGAAGAAATATGGGCTCCAGTTTTCTGAATCCCAAAAACGGTGTTCTGGAAAAATCGAAATCTGTTCCATGTCCCAAAACTTAAATTGATGACAATTCGAGGACCTGATCATGATAAGTCACTGTAACTTTAAGGAACACTAAGAATACATATATGACCCGGTAGTTCAAATTGAGGTAATCCACATACCCGGCACCCTCTGTTTCGTAAAACGACGAGGGCCAAAGCTCTTGTCCGTGTCCAAAGTGCGAGAATGACTCACTCATCGGCGATCTGCATTTTGTAATCAGATGATACCCTTCTTCACCATCTTGTTCTTCGGGAGATTCACTCTCCTCCTTCAAATGGAGCGCACATATCACTAGTGGCATCTCAAATGCCCCGCTTAGAAGCAAGAACGAGAGCTCTTGAAGCGTACCTCGGAGGCGCTCGGATCATCAGAGGAAAATGTCTTATGCCCTTGGTCTGTTGCAGAACAGAAGGAGCATTCGCGGTGGTCCGGAATGCCGAAAATCCTCCTCAGCCAGCCCATGGGAGAAGGCCACAAACAACCTAGAGACCCCTGACTTTTGGAGCAGACAACGGATTGATCTGTCGTGTTTGCAGTCGATCAGTACATGCCATCCCATCCATTAAAAAGGACAATCTGAATGCCAAGAACAGTTCCAAGTAGGACTACTTATGCGTCAACATGTTCTAATTTAAGTGGACTTCACACGTCAATCCCACCGAGCGATTTAAAATAATCACTCTCCGCCAAAATAATTGAAGGCTCAATGATTCTTCAGAGCCTCCAACTTTGACTATGTTTAAAAATATTGGTTATAAAAAAAGCAAACTATACACGAGGCATAAGCAAAACTAACATATTCACATTAGGCGAGGCGCAGAGCCAGTCGTGTACATGCTCTGTTTTGATACGTGATGTTTTTGGGTGAATTTGAGGTGATGCCGAGAGATTTTAGGGAGTCGTGATTTAAGAAAATTGAATGGCGGTGATTTTCAAGGCAATCATATCAAAATAAATAGCACAGAGCTGTTCTTACCACGTCGTTCGTCCTAGATTTGCCTTGACATCGGTGCTCGTAACCGTTTCTCTGTCCGAGGGCTTCTCCAGTTTCTGTTCTTTGCGTGATTTCTTGAGGGATGTCGTTACTCTATCATCTTCGGGTTACTGAGAGAATTCTTTTCAATCGGTTTTGCCTGACTAGTTTGTATGAATACAAAAGTTTGTGGGGTTGGTGGAGTTAGAGCAAGCCATAGGGCGGCTAATGAATGTTAGAAGTTAAGGTTATTTTAAGGTTGCAGTTTATTTTCTTTAATTTTAGTGGGTTGAAGTTTAAGTGTGACGGTTTGTGTTTCCTAAAAAATAGGGACAACTTATCCTTTTGTTGTAATCTGCAGTTGGTGCTTGTGTGTATGGATCAAGAACAATTTCTTTTGTTTTATTTTCTCTGTGAAAAAGTTCTCCTTAACATGGTATCAGAGCGTGTTTCTTAAGGGACTGTGAGGCGAAGTTCGTTTTTTCAAGTTTCTGCGCAGTATTCGAATCGGAAAAGTCATGTCTTCCGGCAATTATACCGTTCCTCCGCCGCAACTCTTTAACGGTGAGAATTATCAACTTTGGGCCGTTAAAATGAAAGTTTTTTTACAGTCTCAGGATCTTTGGACGATCGTTGATCAAGAAGTCGAACCCCGAGTGTTGCCGAATAATCCCACGGTCAATCAGTTAAAAATGCACAGTGAAGAATCTGTCAAGCCATTCCGGGCTTTGGCCGCTATTCATGCTTCAGTTTCAGAAAGCGTCCTCGTGAGAATTCTTACGTGCACAACTGGAAAGGAAGCATGGGATAAGTTGAAGGTGATGTTTGAAGGTGGCGTTAAAAATCAACGGATGAGGCTATTAAATTTGTGGAGGGAGTTTGAACTTCTTAGAATGAAGGATTCTGAGAATGTTAAAGTGTATGTTGACCGTGTTTTGAAGATTGTGAATCAGATTCGACTGCTCGAAGAAGAATTGCCTGATAAAAGAATTATTGAGAAAATTATTGTTACTCTTCCGGAGAGGTTTGAGTCTAAGATTTGTTCCTTGGAAGAATCGAGGGATTTGTCTACGCTTACTTTGGAGGAGTTGGTAAGTTCTTTACAGGCACATGAACAGAGGCGTGCGATGCGACAAGAGGAGCCTGAAAACGCTTTCGTTGTGAATCGGAAAGGAAAGGAAAAACAAGCTTATCACGGGGAACATCGGAAGTATCCGTCGGAAAAGAAATTCAAGGCCAAAAAGAATTTTCGGAAAGAAAGAGCTTTTGGCCCATGTTCTCATTGTCAGAAAACTTCTCACACAGAAGATTTTTGCTGGTTTCGGCCGGGATATAAATGCAAGCATTGTGATTTACCAGGCCATGGGGAGAGATTTTGCCGTAAAAAGAAGACTGTTTCCGTCGAGCAGGCACAACTGACGGAAAACGAGCCAAAAGAAGAGGATTTTCTGTTCACGGCAACCACGGTTTCCTTTTCTGTGATCGACTACAATGTAGATTCCTGGCTGATTGACAGTGGGTGTACTCAACATATGTCTCCGAATAAAAATTTATTTGCAGAATTAGATTCATCTCATGCCACAAGTGTGAAAATTGGCAACGGGCAATTGTTGTTGGCCATGGGCAAAGGAACCGTTGTCATCCAGACTCCATCGGGTATTAAGAAAATTGTCGACGTCTTATTTGTACCTGATTTGTGTCAAAACTTATTAAGTTTGGGACAACTATTAGAGCAAAATTATGTGGTGCATTTTGAGGATAGAGTATGTTTGGTGTCCGACAAAGAAGGCCATGAGATTGTAATGGTAAAAATGCGAGATCGATGCTTTCCCGTTGAATTTAAGCCTCAGTTGTCTCTATCTGCGAAGGTGGATGTGAATCGCTTATGGCATCGAAGGTTGGGTCACATCAGTTCGTCTACTCAGAATTTTATAAATAAAAACAGTTTAATTCAGAATCTGCCGATTCTTGAAGTTTGCTCCGAGATATGTTCTGTTTGTGAGTATGGGAAGCAGTCAAGAAGGCCGTTCGGTGAAAGTAGTGGGAAGTCGACTGAAAAGCTACAATTGATTCACTCGGATGTTTGTGGTCCAATGAGCGTAGCCTCTATAAATGGAAGCAAATACTTTCTCATATTTATTGATGACTTCACAAAGTTTTGTTGGATTTTCTTTTTAAAACAGAAGTCTGAAGTTTTTGGAGTTTTTGTGAAGTTCAAGCAGACTGTTGAAAAGCAATCTGAGAAGAAAATAAAAATTCTCAGATCGGACAATGGCGGCGAGTACATCTCACGTGATTTCAAGATATTTTGTGAGCAAGCTGGAATTTTACAGCAGTTTACCGTGCCGTATACCCCGCAACAGAATGGGGTAAGCGAAAGAAAAAATAGATCCATCATGAATATGGCAAGATGTTTATTATTTGAGAAAAACTTGCCGAAGTCTTTCTGGGCAGAGGCGGCAAATACTTCTGTCTATCTTTTGAATTTGCTTCCAACTAAAGCACTGAAAGATACTACTCCGTTCGAAGCATGGACTGGAAAAAAAGGAACGGCTGAACATCTAAAGGTTTTTGGATGTATTTGTTATGTTTTTATTCCAAACGAAAAGCGGGACAAGCTTGATCAAAAAGCAGAAAAGTGTATATTTCTCGGATATGGTTCATCTTGCAAGGGTTATCGGGTGTATAATCCTATAACAAAGCGGTTCTTTGTATCCAGGAGTTTGAGTTTCGACGAAGAAGCGAAATGGATTTGGAAAGATGAATACCCGGATCATTTTTATTATAAGAATTGTTCCCCTGAATCTGCGGCTGTTTTTTATCCTAATTCCTTCGAAGATGTGGCTGGATTCGATCATGAGCCGGTAAGAGGAACAAGAAGTCTTCAAAGTGTTTATGAGAGGAGCAACTTGGCTGTGAAAGATCCTGGCACTTTTGAGAATGCTTCTAAGGATGTTTCATGGATGGAAGCTATGAAGGAGGAATTAAATCTGATTTATAAAAATGAAACGTGGGATCTCGTTGATAGACCTATTGGGCAAAAGGTGATTGGTGTTAAATGGGTTTATCGCACCAAATTGAATGTGGATGGGTCTGTGAACAAGCTCAAAGCAAGGCTGGTCGTTAAAGGCTATTCTCAGCAACCGGGAGTTGATTTTAACGAGACTTTTGCTCCAGTTGCGAGACACGATACTATCAGATTGTTGGTTGCTCTTGCTGCGAAGCTCGGCTGGAAAATTTTTCATCTGGATGTAAAATCAGCTTTCTTAAATGGGTATTTGGAAGAAGAGATCTTTGTCGAACAACCTGAAGGATTTATTATTTCGGGTTCAGAAGACAAAGCTTTTAAATTAAAAAAGGCTCTTTATGGATTAAAACAAGCACCGCGTGCTTGGTACAGCCGTATCGACACTTATTTGCTGAAGCAAGGATTCTCGAGAAGTGAAAATGAAGCTACCCTTTATGTGAAGAAATCTGGTGGTAAGGTACAACTTATAATTTCGGTGTATGTTGACGATTTGCTTATTGCCGGAGGAGATGAATCAATGATGAATTTTTTCAAAAGTGACATCATGAAAGAATTCGAGATGTCTGATTTGGGTTTAATGCATTTTTTCCTCGGTTTTGAGATTCATCAAGAAGCTTACGGTATATTTTTATCTCAAAAGAAGTATGCTATGGATCTGGTAAAGAGATTCAGAATGGGTGAAGCTAAGGCAGTTTCGACCCCACTTGTGATCGATTTGAAGTTGAGCGATGATGATGGTAGTGATGAAGTTGACGTTTCTCTTTTTCGAAGCATCATTGGGAGTTTGCTTTACTTGTCTGCGACTCGGCCAGATATCATGTTCGCCGCAAGTTATCTTTCTCGATTTATGCACACTCCTCGGAAATTTCATTTTTGTGCTGCAAAAAGAGTTTTAAGATATATCAGAGGCACTGCACACTTTGGTATTGAATTCAGAAAGGAAAATAGCTCAGACTTAGTAGGATTTTGTGACAGCGACTGGGCAGGGAGTACTACCGACTCGAAAAGCACTTCAGGTTTTATCTTTTCTTTTGGAAGTGGTGTTTTTTCTTGGAATTCAAAAAAACAGGAGGTTGTGGCGCAATCCTCGGCAGAAGCAGAGTATGTGTCTGCCGCTGCTGCGAGCAATCAAGCCATTTGGCTTCGGAAGCTCCTTGGAGAATTGGGTTTTCAGCAAGATTTACCCACACAGATTCTCATCGACAATAAGTCAGCCATTGTCATTGCTCAGAATCCTGTTCAACATCGAAGAACCAAGCATATATCCGTGAAGTTTCATGCGATTAGGGAAGCCGTGAGAAGTGGAGAAATCGAGCTGGTGTATTGTCCTTCTGAAGATCAGGCTGCCGATATTCTGACGAAACCTTTAGGAAAGGAAAAGTTCGAAGGTTTTCGACAGAAGCTGGGAGTTTGTCCTAAAAAACCTTAAGGGGGTGTGTTAGAAGTTAAGGTTATTTTAAGGTTGCAGTTTATTTTATTTAATTTTAGTGGGTTGAAGTTTAAGTGTGACGGTTTGTGTTTCCTAAAAAATAGGGACAACTTATCCTTTTGTTGTAATCTGCAGTTGGTGCTTGTGTGTATGGATCAAGAACAATTTCTTTTGTTTTATTTTCTCTGTGAAAAAGTTCTCCTTAACAATGAATTGGCTCACCATGTTTAGTCTTGGGAATTTAATATCCTGATTGATGAATTGGAATCATGGTTTTGGTTAGTCTATGACCCGAGCATGGCGTTTTAATTGAGTTCGTTTCAACGTCGATGATGCTCGACAACAATTTTGACCTTGGGTTTTAGTTCAGAAAAGGGCCCGCTAGTTCGCCGACCATGTTTTTTGGAGTTCAAGATGTCCATGTCGAGTGTAATTCGGGTAGTTAAGCACTTTGGCTCGGATCGAATTCGGTTGGGTACTCTGTTTTCTTCTGTCGGCCATCAAAGCGACACGGTAACTAGGGGAGTGAACGTGAACTTATGATGGGCAGAAAATGTCTAGTCAACTCCCGAACGAAACCACTGCTCCTTCAGTCGGCTTTCTTCAGTCTCAAGAAGCAGCAAATTGTTTACGAAATAAACCGATTCTAGACCCATGGATAGTTGTCACAACACAAAGGAAGACGTTTATAAGAATAATGGAAACTTGTATGAATCACCAGTCGAATGATCTCTATTCAATTGATGATTGTTTGGGATCAGCAGTCAAAGATCCCCAGGAGAAGGCTAGAGGCTAGAATTTGAAGATGAAGGTGACAAAAGACCATGGTAAAAGATCAATAAGACCATTCTCGATGGAAGAGCTGCAACAGTTTAGGGACATTTACCAGAGATGATATTTCGATTGTCTATTTCTAGTATTTTGCTTTGAGTATGTAACTCAACTTTGCTAGTAATGGAAGTGAGTGTTCTCCTTCTTCATTCTTCTTTGTCATTCTCCATTAGTTTTTACTGCAACCGCATTTCCTTTTACATTTCCTTTTTATGTCAAGATTGCGACGTGTTTTGCTCAGTAAACACAATCGCGCCCCAGGAGGTCCATATGCCGGATTCATCCCAAATCCCAAGCCTCAGGTAGCCCGTACGAACACACTCAACAGAGAATCCTTCTCGAATGCCCAAGCTGAAGGACTACATCAGCGCTTCAAGGAGGTCCTGCTGCGTCCAAGGATGGGCATTTCGACCTGTCCACCACCACCACCACCTTCGAGTCAGAGGCTGGAAAACTTGATCGACAGGGCACTTCGATGGTTTTGATTATGAGCCCACTTTCAGGGACAAGCTGCCCGGGGACTGTTTTCAGCTTAAATGAATGAAAAGGGAACATCAAGATTTGGGACAGGCCCAATAAGAATGTAATTATTTGGAGTGACCAATCTGCAGCTACATGGGAGGGAATGGGAATGGAGAATAACTCGAATTTCTCTTCCTGAGACCTCAGGCTGTCGCGTATTAATCCCATCCCTAAGATGGAAACGTGTTCAAATCATCCTTGGGGGGGGGGGGGGGGGGGGGGACCGTCATATCCCACGTGGCCCTGACCATCCTTGTCGGAGATGCCACGTGGACCACCTAAACTCCCAAGGGGACCACTTTATGGATAAATACGAGAGACAAAAACCAAAAAACACCCAATACCCTTTTTGCCTTCTTCCCCCTCCTCCTTATCCCTCTCTATGTTCCTTTCTTCCATTTGCTTTTGTTTTCGAAAGTTAACATTAAATAAAAAACAAAAGCTTTTTTTTTTGGGTCGTCGAATAAATTCATTGGTTTCGGGCACATGGTACGAAACTCGGGACAGCAACAACTTACCCAGATTGAGAATACGACCCACCTCCCACCAATTAACACAGCAACACACACCACTTGGATGGGGATGGATCATCCCTTTCTTACATTTTTTTGAGTGTTTTTTCTCCCTCTTTTTCTACGCTTTTGGAAAATTCTTCCAGAGAAGAGAAAACGATAGATAAAGTTTGTGGATGATGTAAATCGGGGCAGCTTGCGTCGTCTAAAGAGTCCAATTAAGAGTAATTAAATAGAGGCAGGTTTGATTAGGAATTAAGGTTAAGGTTATTTATGGTCCGAAACTAGTGTTGGACAAAAGGGCAATTTACGTTACCTTGGTAGAACACGAGAAAAAGATGCAAGGGAACGAGTTGGGCCTCTTCTGGACCACATTTAAGGGCTATATCTATCCGGGATCGTGGACCAAAGTTTGGAATTTAACTCCCGATGAGGTAAACCGAAGACCAAAAAAAAAAAAACAAAAAGATACCAAGCGGTAATCAATGTAAATAAATAAAACATGTTAATATGTCGGGCTACGGACCAAGAGACATGTCGGGCTGTAATGTCATAAGGGGACTCGTACATATATTCCCAAGGGTAGATGAGAAGTGTGCGTTGTGTGTGATTCCTAATTCGTAATTATTTAGCGCCACCTCCGAATTAGGGTCAATGAATGATAACAAGATAACAAAGAGTTGGTTGGTCGGCACTCCAATGCCAACGCTCACACACATGATCATCAAGATAGATAGGCCAACCAGAGCATATGACATGTAACGTACATACACACAGACGCCATCAATCTAGCGGTATTTGGAAATTGAAACCTTCAAACGATCAGTCGAAAATGACGGGTAAAAAAATTCCCACGAGATTGGCGCTGTTGTGGTTAGGATGAGTAGACTCGCTAAAAGTATCCTCGATCATTGGTTTTAGCCACTGTTGTCGGGATCGGTATGATCGGGATCTGATTTTTTAGCTTGAATAGGTAGGATAGAGTGTAACTAGGTAGATCGTAAATGATAATAGTAATAAGATAGAATTTTTTGGATTGGTTGGATCTGGATTTCGAAAACCCAGTTTTAGCTCCTCCTTCGCCTTTTTTTTCTTCTTCAACCAATGGAGCAAGAGAATTGAGAGATCCTTTGGTCGGTTTGTTTGTCTTACATCATGAGGAGGTCGGTTACTTAATCTACCATACGCGCTTTCAAGAGAAACGCGACCCGAGGAAAGAAAGGGCGGGAAGATATTTTGAGAAAATTTCGTGTGGTTTTTATTACCAATGGGATTGTGTCTTTGACACTTCCTCGTACGTCAATCATCAACTCCCTACCTCGGACTTCACTATAACCCCGCCGCCCCCCCCCCCCCCCCCCCCCAAAAAAAAAAAACCCCTATTTTAGACCCATTTGAGTCAATCAGCTTCCTTTTTATTATAATCAGAGAGGAAGTAAATAGAACAGAAATCGAAGAAGGCGAAAGTAAATTGGAAATGCATGGGAGACACTTTGGGGAGGGGGGACATGTCTTTTGTTTAACTGCAAGAATCGTACCTTCCCATCAATTTGTGATTGGGAAGAAAACAAGAAAAACGTGGGGCATTGATCCTTGAATGCAACCCCACCAAAAGAAGAACAAAAAATCATTGAATAGCCGATCATGTCCAATTATTTGCCGCCAATCGCTGAATTAAATGTTAAGTATTGTTTTGGGGAGGGGGGGAACTCGGGTTGAAGATTGTTTATCTAGAAGTTTAGTCATAAATGAAATCGATGCAACGAATGCCCGCGTAGCAGTACTCGGTGGATAGGTGTCCTACTGTGTCGTCGAGTTGTATCTCGATATTGATTATATCGACACGACGATTGTATCATGTACACACGATGTTAATCAGCCGTCGGCGGGAAAAGGCACACGTGCACGGCCGACTTCGGCACGGGAGAGTAATTGTAGGAAAAGTTGGGGGAGATCTTTATTTACGTGTGCGTGTTATTATTAGATCGATGGATGGATGGATGGATGGATAGGTTTAATGAAATGGTCCTGCTTAGGTTGTTTTGTTGGAGCCGTGTAAGGGAGTCGATGGTAGGATTCACGTGAGGATTGATCCACCTGAACAACGACGATCGTGTTGTTTTCGATGTAAGAAAAGAAAAGGGGGTTTGGGAGTTGGCCCGTCGATTTTCTCACTACCAGTAATAAACAGATTGCGGTTGGACAAAAGGGGTTGCCAACTCTCCCTTTTCTAGGCCGTATGCAAAAAAGGGTGGCCAAATGGCTATGGTTCTTATGTATGAAACTCAGGTCCTTCGGGTAAAGAGAGAGAGAGAGAGACGGCCGTTCATTGATTTGAGACGAAGAAAGTGTTCGGAACATCCCCCGGCTTTACGTAGAAATTAAACATCATGGCAGTTGTGCGGTGTGAGCGTGTTCCCTCATCCATTTAACAAACAATTTAGGGTAAGAAAAGGGCATAATATCACCGTGATGTTGCAGCGACGAGCGGAGACGGCAAAAATGCGTCGCCTTTGCGAAAAACACACAACTCAAGGCTCACAACAAGAATCGGCATTTTGTTTGGCGCTTTATGTCCATTGGCTTTCCCTTCTTCATGATACAACGCACCAATTCCATAACCCTTGTCTTGGAAATTGCTTTTGGTTTAATGGAAAAAAGAATGTCGTTTTCATCGTCCGACCACATAAATCCTCCAACACCTTTTGGATCTTAACTACTTAATCCCTTCTTCGCTCATGTTGATCAAGACCCACCCTTGTCTGAAAGTAGTACTGATTTCATATAAACGCAAATTCCTTTTACACAGACACATCTTCGTCGTCCCGACGTTTTTATATTTATTTGGACTGCCGTCCACTATCCCAATAATAATCCGATCGATCACATGGCTCGATTTCGTAAAGGGTATCATACCTAATGTCGATATAGAAAAAGATCCGAGGATCGAACTCATCTCCTTCTACTACGAGGAGTTAGCGGTTGCTAAGAGATATGATACAAAGGAAGGAGTGGCCACTTTTACGAATAGTAAACATAGGGAGGCAAAGGCAAGTGAGAAAGAGAAGATCGCAGCATACCCAATCTTGACGTCTGCCCGATCCTCTATTAAATCGGTTAAGTGTTCCTTTCAACTGGGAACCCCCTCCTCCTTCTTCTTCCTCTCAATAATCTTTCTCCTCCTCCTCCTCTCTAATCGTTGCATCCATGTACCCAACAACTGTTGGAACCAAACTTGGCAACAATCGATCAGGAACAATTAGATCACAATGCGAAGAATGAAGAAGAGGAATTTGGACAGCTTAAAAAATTCCTCAGTACTATCATAAATTTATACAAAAGAAATGTAACTCTCGGCATTCAACCCACCGAGCATTAACTCCGATTATAATAACTCTCAGCAATAACTCTCATCAGTTACAACGGATTAACTCTAACAACAACCTCTCCATCGCATGAGCCTCCTGATCCCCTCGCGTGCGGGGCTTCCCCATGAACAACAACACATCGTCACGTTCCTACATGTTGTTACAGAGAAAATTTAGTATCACTACGATAGTAACAAAACCCCCCCAGAGGATACTCCCCTCCCTCTTTCGTGTAGCAAAGTTTAGCGTGTCATTACAATGATTACTTTGGGGGGTGTGGGACTAATGATTAAATTAGGGAATATGTTTTTCAGTAGGGAGGGAGAGGAATGACAATGGCTACACCACCAACCGAATATTTTTCATATTTTTTTTGCTACCACGACAAATTAATATTTGGTCTCTGGGACAAAATGGGGATTTGGAAAATCAAGATGTAGGGCGGTGGTTGATTTTTTTTTTTTTTCGATTATTAATTGTTGTTTTTTTGAGGTGGTCCGTAGGCATATCAAATTTATGTTTTCCTTAGCTTTGCGTAGGTTGAGGAGCCCCGACAAGGCATCTGACTTAATGATCGGATAATAATAATACAGGGAAGATTTAATTGTAGGTATAGTGTCGATCTTAGGACGATGGGGGTGGGGGAGGGGGTGGGGGGGCAGCATGAGGTCGAGGATAAATGATTGTGGGTGGAGAAATCGGGTGTAATAAATTGCTTGCACTTGCCTCTTCCTTTGCTGCTCTCTACTCCTGAAAAGACCGGACCCCCCTCCCCCCCCCCCCCCCCCCCCCAATTCTTCCATAGCTTTTGGTTTTGGTTCCTCATCACGATCTTGTATTGTGAAGAACAAGGGAAATTTAGCAGTTTCATGCAGGGATAGAATTTTCAGAAATCGACTTATGTCCGATATCCCCGATTCTTTCCCACCCCTTAAACTTACTCCGTCTCTCTATCTCTACACCTACGTCTGTAATATAACTGAAATCCTCCTCTTCTTCTTCTTCTTCTTCTCCGCATTTAATATTCCTTTCAACCTCCCCTCTCCTTCTCCTTGTCCTTCTCCCTGGAAAACACCCACCCAGCCCCCATAAAATTTAAAAGAAAAGAAAGACAGTTCCTCCATAGAAGAAGAAGGGGGGAAGAGAGAAGAAGCTTTAAAAAGAGAAAGGAGAGAAAGACAAAAAGAGCGACCCCTTGGCGGAACCAACAATTCACAGACAAGAGGTTATCATTCATCAAAAAGCAAAGTTATATCACCAGAAGAAGAAGAGGAAGAGGAAGACAAAATAAAGAGTGTGGTTTCAGAGCTGGGAAGAAGAAGCCTTTTCTCTGTCTCCCTTTGTCTCTCTCTCTCTCTCTCTCTCTCTCTCTCTCTCTCTCTCTCTCAATCATATACCACTATCGAGGTTAAAACTTTGTCCTGGAAGGAACTTGGATTTATTTCATTTGCTGTTCTTGTTGCTTAAACAGAATTCTCTCTTTTGGGTTCTTGTCAGAATTTGTTCTCTGTTTTTTTTAACATATAGGATTGAAAAGAACAAGAGGAGAAGAAAGAGGAAGAGGGAGAGAGTGGTGTGTCTGGGAATAAGAGAGGAAGAAAAATTAGAGAGATGATATTAGTATGGGAATAGCAGCGCCACCGACCGCCGTCTCTCAATCCAAGACTCCGCACTACCTCACCATCCAGGCCTCAAAGTCTATGTCCCAGGATTACCACGACCCCGCCATATTCACCGGCTTCTCGTCTAACGGATTCGAGAGGTCATCCTCCTCCGCCGCCACGTCCGCTGCTCACGACACCGATCAGCACCATGTACCCCACCAGATCCGACGGGATAAGCTACGCGTTCCTGGTTTCGAGTTTGATCCGACCATGGTTGGGATGGAGGAGGAGGAACCTGTAGGGATCCCGAGTTATCATACGTCCGGGATGTTGTCCGAGAGGTTTAGTTTCGGCGCAAGTTCGGCGGCGGCTCATGGTTCAGCCACTGAGTTGTTGGAGCAGCAGTATGTTGCAGCGGGGTTCCGAGCACCCCAGAGCCAGACAGCTGGGCCCACGTCTGGTGACTGGTATGGCTTGAAGGATCATCCGAGTGGCGGTGCTGGCGTCAACGTAAATGCTGTGGACTCAGCCGCCGCCATGCAGCTTTTCCTCATGAACCCACAGCCGAGATCGCCGTCTACATCGCCTCGGCCACCGCCTCATCTCCAAACTGCAAATTCCACCTCGTCACTCCACATGCTTCTTCCGAATTCATCCAATTCCCTCCAAGGGTTCAATGCATCCACCGCATCACTCGGAACCGGTGCCATCTTGCCACCTCCACCGCCCCCCCAATTCCCGTGGGTACCTGATGGTAAAGGACACGGAGAAAACCCCAACCCTAGCATAATACCCGGGGTAGCCTTCGAAGGCCAAGGCCTCTCGTTATCTCTTTCCACATCATTGCAGCACCTGGAGGCCGCAAAAGCAGAAGAATTCCGTCTCGGTGGCGGCGATGGAGGTAACCTGCTTTTCTACAACAACCAGGTACTAAGCGGTGGAATAGTCGGGGGAGTCTCCACCGAGGCTACACGCCACAAATACCCCTACAAGAACTTCCCTGCTCCAATGATGCATTTACAGTCAGGGATGGCCAGCTACGGCGCCTCCTCCCTCGGGGTAGTCAGCATTCTACGAAACTCAAAGTACCTAAGGGCAGCACAGGAGCTGCTGGAGGAGTTCTGCAGTGTAGGGAGGGGGCAGTTCCGGAAGGGCAAGCAGCTAAACCGGAGCAACTCCAACCCCAGCAGCGGCGGAAACCCCGGGAATGCAGCCGGCGGGGGAAGCGGCGGCGGAGGAGGCACAGCATCTTCATCTAAAGAAGCCGCCGCGCCCTTGTCTGCTTCGGATAGGATGGAGCATCAAAGGAGGAAAGTCAAACTACTGTCCATGCTAGACGAGGCATGTAATTCTATCACTCCCCCCTTTCCTCTTTATCTCCCATGCCTTTTCTTCCTCCATCTCAATTTTCTTTCCCGAAACGTAATCGTCATTAGCCAATCATTGCATTAGTAATACTCAATTAATCAAACCAATCACTGATAAAAGAAGCGCCGGCTGAGGTGTAGTGTGTGGTCCCCCAGTTGAATAATGCTACAACTTGGCTTTTAAAATTTTGGTGTCTGTCTAATCATGGATTTTTAAATCAATCAAATTTTAAGGTAGTTTGTGTCCTTTCGTGTTTGGTGTCGTAGTTCCTATTTTACAGTTTGAGTTTGATTTGATCTTATGATTTGTTTGAGAGTTGCTTTTATTATTAGGTGGGCTTGTTATGACTGCTACATCTGGGATGGATGATCTATGCCCATCAATAGAGTTATACACCCCAACTAAAAATAATAATAGGGAGAAATGAAAGTATAATTTTTATTATTTCATATCTTCTTCTTTCTCTTCCTAGTTTCCATTTCGAAAGTCGTCATAACTCACATTCATGGTCAAGAGTAGTTAGTAGTGGTAATGGTAATATTAATGATCAGAGATGATTTATACCCATCACAAGTATCGAAGTCATGAGTTGTTCATCGTCGGAATGTCATTGAATGAGACCTTTTTCCTCACGGCAATGCGTGATCATTTCTTTTGTGTTGTCCTTGGTGTAGCATTACTATTGTGAGAGGTTTTCCTCTTCTGGCGCTTACCTAGGTTTTTTTTCATTTATTACCGACTGATTAGCCAATGTATGTGATGTTCAACTATTTTTCCCCCGCAGGTGGATAGGAGATACAATCACTATTGCGAGCAAATGCAGATGGTGGTGAACTCGTTCGATTTGGTGATGGGGTTTGGGTCGGCAGTCCCGTACACAGCACTGGCCCAGAAGGCCATGTCGAGGCATTTCCGCTGCCTGAAGGACGCAATAGCCGAACAACTCAAGCACAGCTGCGAGATCCTGGGGGAGAAGGACGGGGCCGGGAACTGCGGGCTGACCAAGGGGGAGACGCCGAGGCTCAAGCTGCTCGACCAGAGCCTCCGTCAGCAGAGAGCGTACCATCAGATGGGGATGATGGAACAAGAGGCATGGAGGCCCCAGCGTGGCCTGCCGGAGCGGTCCGTGAACATCCTACGCGCGTGGCTCTTCGAGCACTTCCTACACCCGTAAGATCTCCGATCTATCTAACTCTCCTGCATCACATTACGAACCCGTTACGACACCACAAAGTAAATGACGACAACATCTCACGTCCCATAACTCCTTTTTTTTTCGCGCCTTAAAGTTAAAGACTTTGCAAAAACATTCTCTTAAAAAGATGCAGACAGACCCCAAAACCGAGTGCTTTTTAATTGAATTGATTCGTCCTTTCTTCTTTTTCTTTTTTCATTTCTTTATTTTTCTTCGTGTCTGGGAGAGAACACGGTTCTGTAATAATGCAGAGCGTTCTCCTTGGGACATTGTCCCGTCAGTCCGCAGAGGGAAAAGGCTGCCGAAAGAACGACCCATTTGGGTGGTCCTCTTTCTCGTCTCGAACGGCCCCCAAACTTTTTCTATAATTTCATGATAATAATAACGAGAAAATTGCAGCTTTGTGTGAGTGTGTTTGTGTTTTTCTTTTCTTTTTTAAAAAAGGTTTTATGGGTTATCTTGGAAAATATTACTTAGGCGAGACAAATAATTGATTGAGGCGGTAGGGGAAGGGTTTGAGTGAGTGGGGTTTCTTTTCTCTTTTGGGGTAAGGAAGTGTCGGAAGAAGGCCACGAGCAAGTGACCATCGTGCAAAGCGATGGTGTTATGGTTTTGTTTTTTTAATGACAAGGAGGTGGTGATGATGTGATGAGGGAGGGAAATGGGGGTGGATGAGTCGAGTGGGAGAGAACGCTTTTTCATTTGGGGGGGCAGATGGGGGATGCTGATGATGATGCCCTTCGAGAAACATGACACTGTCATTTGCAGATGCAAGCATACAGATGATCTTTCTCCCTTAGATTTGACCGAGAGAGACAGATCGATTTGGAGGAAAAAAATTCTCTTTTTTCTATAAAAAGAAAAAAAGAAAAGGGTTTGATCCCATCATCCCAAGGGAAACAAAAGTAACCGTAGGATCATAATTTTTGTTTCAAATTTTTGGACTGATCCATGATCACTGATCTCTTTCGTTAGTGGCTTCTCCCCCAAGTTAACATGTTTGGCTCGTGTAAGTACGTACTGAGAGGATGGATCTAGGAGTACGAATGACGTCATATTTTAATTCTGTAAGAGAAATATAGGGCTTATTGGGTCTCTTTCATTCAGGTATCCTAGCGATGCTGATAAGCATCTCTTAGCTCGACAGACTGGTCTCTCCAGGAATCAGGTTCGTGTCCTTTCGCACTTCTCTCCCCCCCTCCCCCTTCCAAAACAAAATCAAATTTATTCTTCATCCTCATTTTACGTGGAGAGAGATGCTCGGGGGTTTGGCTAGTGTTCAAGTGCTGAATCCAGCACCCAGCCACATAAATTCTTCTGTAGCCAAAAGAAAATATAGGGCAAGTAAACTCCATCACGAAAGGGGAGGGAGGGGGGGAGAACAGTACGAGCATGACTCGATGACTGACTTCTTTTCTTTTATGTTTGTTCTTTAGCTTCGTTAGTAATTTACTTGTCCAAGGTAATATTAGGGAGGGTGAAGAGGGTGTTTGTTTACTACGTTGCATTTCAGTAAGAAAAAAAAATAGCGGTGTTCTGTCGCAACTTTTACGTAAGACAAAAGAAGAAAAGGTTCTGTTTGTAGTACGATTTCAAACAAGTTAAATGAGTTTTTCAGATGTCCCCTGTACTCCCCTTCGTTTCGCATATGTAATGATGACGTGCTGTCAATTATTTGTTTGATTCCTTTTTCTTTTTACACGATGGATTTTTTACTTACATCATGTGTAAATGTCACGACCATGCATGTGAACTTACTTCGGTATTAAAATGACGTTTAGATTCGCGGTACATGGTTTAGTGACTTTCTTTCTTTGTTTTTTTTTTTCTTTCTTCTGTGAATTGCAGGTCTCCAACTGGTTCATTAATGCCAGGGTCCGGTTGTGGAAACCCATGGTTGAAGAAATGTACCAGCAGGAAGCCAAAGACGACGGCGACCGCGACCTGCATGAGGACGACGACCACGAGATGAATACCCCCACGGCCGCAAGAGCCTCTGCCTCGAGCCAAGCCCTCGCTGCTCCGCCTCCTCCTTCCTCCGCTAGTACCGCCAATGCTAAGGTCCCCATGGCAGCTGTCGTGTCAGACGACGACCTGTCGTCGATTAACAGGCAATACTACCCGAACCACTCGGCGGCGATCAAGTTGCACCCCATCCCTTCCTTCGACTCGTCATCGCACGTCAATTACGGCGACGAGGCTTGTCATCACGGCGCCGCCGTGATGCTGGACTACAGCACCGTGGGGAGTAAGACCGTCACCGCTGCCCAGATCCCGTCTTTCGGTAGTAGCAGCGTCGGCAATGGGAACAGCAACCCCGGTGATGTCGGATCGACATTAATAAGGTTCGGGACCACAGCCGGCGATGTGTCCCTCACCCTGGGGTTACGTCACGCGGGGAACATGCCGGAGAAGAACTCATTCTCGGTGACTGATTTCGGGAGCTGCTGAAAGACCATTTCTAAGCCTACTTAGCTTGGGTAGTAAAATGTTATTAGACTCTTTTATCATTATTATTTATTACTCGAAGAGATTTTGTTAATCTTTCCATGTACTCTTTCTTCCCTCCATCTAAATTCATACCCAAGAAGTGGGAAATAGACACAGATGGAATGGCCGGAGTATTCCCGGGACGTGTGTTTCTTTTTGTCGCGTCAAATACATGTAAATGATGACATTATCTTATTTACTCTTGTTGTCTTTAGAGGAAAGGAGGTGGTTGGAATTAGATAGGGACATCTTATCTCGATTGGGGAGTAAAGAAGGGTTTGATATGTTTTACATTAAACCAATGGTCAAACATATTAAAATAATGATGATAATTTTGGTATGATGTGATTTCGATAGATGTATTGAAGGCGATACATCTCCTCTTCTTCTTCTTCTTATTTTCTTTCTGTATGAGGTTTGCCAGCTATCATTTTCTAGGCAGCGAAATCTAAGTCATGTCCAAATCGAGAGATGCCGTGGAAGAAAGATATGTATATTCAAACATCAATTGGGTTTGGCTGTCAGTGTTACTAGGTGCGTAAAAGAACGACATGGCCATCGTCCCTCCCTCGGGCATTAACCACCCTTCTCGGGTGCTCTTACATGTTGAACAAGGCAGCACCAAAACAATGACATAATTTGTTTTTTTGTTCTACGACCCCGAGTAGCGACACGACGCAAGCAAGCAAAACACACGAAGATGAAGGAAATAATGGTGTGATGGTGTGTGTAATAAGCGAGCAAGTAGGGAATGCTTTTTGGGAAAGAGAACAAAGAAGACCTGCGAGAAAAGTCCTTCATAGTCTATCTTTATCAAAAGGTGCAGTCGCTGGGGGGCATCCTAAGCTGAGGTCACTTTCTTCTCTTCTGTAATATTATTATCACACATTCTCCTTCACTGTAGATCATCTCCTTTCGCTATTCCCATGTAAATAGTAGTAAATCACCACAAAGAGGATGATGCATGTCTTAATCAACTGGGGTTTCCCTTGATTGTGCTACTACATAATCCACTCCCCTGCCACCCACCCATCGCCCGTATTTTTCGAATTTGAAACACTGGTTTCTATGATTTTGGTGTTTCAAATACCAGTTTAAAGACAGAAATTTTAAAATTAAAAATCACATATCACAGAATAATTTACGGACTTGACGTTATTAAGTAACCTACCTCGTTATTTTCCCTCGGCAGAGTAAAAACTTAACTTACATTCCATCAAAATTGCTTCGAGAAACTTTGTTTTCTTAGGTTTTTTAATTGTTTTAAAGGACTTTTCCTGGAGAAAACCCAATTATTGATGATACCCTGTGAGTTCTGCTCCACAACGATCCAGATGCAATTAATGTTCACAGACATTTTCATCCCTAGATTTTAGAGCAGTCTTGTCTCTCTCGTTTGCTCCGAAAAAATTTAAAACTAAAATAGAGATTGAATTGCATGGTGTTTGATGAGATCCCCATTCTCGAGAAGAAAACTGCAGCACAAAGAAAAATAATAAGGACAAAAAAAAAACACAGAAGCCGAAATATGGAATCGAGAAGACGAGCGACTCAGATGAGATGGACCACAATCACAAGCAAACAAACAAAGATAATAAATATAATTTAGGAAAAAGAAAAGGAGAAGAGAGGGAAAAGGACAGATGGGGGGGGGGGGGAGGAGATGATGATGATGATTTTTTCTGGACCCCAAAATTCAATTGTGTTGATGGAGTGAGAAATAAATGCGCCTCCTCCTCTTTCGTGGTGGTGGGGTTTGCGTTTCATGTGTGTCTTACTGTGTCTCGTGTCTGTTTCTCTTCACCACTGTTCCACAGCGACACCATTTCTTCTTTTCTTCTTCTTTTTTTTATCATTACATCATATGTATTCTCTGGCCCCCCCAAGATCACTATCTCTGCAACTCTATCGATATCATTCAATTTCTCAATATGAACAACACATTTGGTCCGATCTGGACACGTCCCATCTCAATGTGACTGTTGTCCCCCCCACCCAACCAGAATTATTTCTTTGTCTTACCTATGGCACATAAATACCAGCCATCGACTGGATGTGTACTGCACACGGGTCAGTCAGATCAGGCCACCATCATGTGACGTGAAAATTTTCCTTCACTTCTCTTTTTCTTTTTCCACGATATTCAGCTGCAATGGCAGGAATAATTTGATCGTTAGGAAAGAAGAAGGTAAGTTGTTGATTAAGGATTGATTTGATCTCATGGATTATTTCCATTTGGTGTTTTCTTTTCTTGCGGACAAGGGAATGTTGGGCAGGCATGCTATCGGGAAGTAGTGTTGTTGTTGTTGTTGCTTGGGAAGGGAATCGAGTTTGTGAGGGTTTGGACCACAATTTTTGTTGATGTCTTTTTCTTTTTCGGGGGATCCAATCTCCAACCCCAGAGGACTCTGTCCCAACATAGAGATGCTCTCAGATTGGGGCCCTCTTTTTATTACATAACAGAATGAAGTGATTGTTGAATTCATGGGACATGCAATGATTGGGCTGAGGCCCATTTCTCTGTTTCAGTTCAGGCTTTGACTTCATGCCCTTGGACTTGCAACCAGAGGACAAAATGTAGTTGTTAAGGAACAAACTCATCTAGCGAAGTTTGTCACTCGCTACGGCTAGGTGGAAAAAAATTCGTGAAATTTAGTTTGATTTTTCAAAATTACTGAATATCGTACTTAAGTTATTGCTTCAAGCAACGTCTTGAAATTTACAAATAACTCCGTGTTCGAGATAATAAAAATAGACAAAGTCGTTATCTCCAACTTTGAAAGGCTAGAAAAATATTTTATTTTGGTACAAATTTGTATTATGAAACAGCGAATTTCTGAAAGTCACCAAGTATCTTTCAATAAAAGATGTTTCAATCAAGCCCCAAATACTAAGAAAAGTCTAAGTAGCGTCTAAATAGCGATTTATTTGTAAATTAAAAGTAATTTGGGAAAACGCCTTGAACCGTATTTTGCGAATTTTTTCCGCAACCATAGTTAATCACAACACTGCTCATCCAGCATGTTCTAAACCCATTTAACTGAAAATGCCACGAGGTTAATGGTTCAGAGGATTTCGACTCACAATACTTCAGTCAATAAATGATTAGTTTCTCAAACCTATGGTAGATTACACATACAGAAAACAAACCCAACCCGCCTATGGCGAAACCACGCTGCCAGGGCCGCCTGGATTTTTGGCTCATGGCCCTTGATGGGGATGATGATGTCCAGGAAACCTGATGCCGCCATCCACATATTCATCTTCCTGAATTTCCTAGCTTACACACGTTCAAGCTTTCGGAATGGAGAGACTGACCTCGTGGCTGGGTTTCAACAAAAGGTCTCACGAAAGTCCTGCGCCACCAGACTTCGAAGGCTCTCTGGAGGTTCGGGCAACTGTCTCCACTCTTCAGGAAGCTGCCCAGCCATGACAGTAGTATGCTCTGCTGGTCCTCCAAGGGTAAAGTCAGTATTGTTCTCCCTATCCCTTCTTCAACTATCTTACGGTCAAACGACCGACACCCATGCTGTAACCACCAGTAATCATTGATCAGTGGCTGTAACCATGTCTTCATCAACAACAACCGTGTCTCCTTGGATGGCAGGAGCTGCCCTTTCCCTATCCCTACGAATAACCTAGCTGTTATGCAGCTGACGTGGTAACGTGAGACTGTCGGAAGTCGCACATGTAAACTCGCTAGTTCATCTTGGCTGGCCCACATCATGGCGAAGTCATCTGCTGCATGGCGTTCTGCCAGTATCTCGAGCAGCCATGAGAGGTTGTCGGCTTCTAAAGCAATCTGGCGCACGACCGGTTCTTTGCTGTCGCTATTTCTGTCCCTAAATTCCGTGTCGCTAGCTTGCTTGAAAGAGGAAGACAACGAATTCAAGCAGCTTCTACAACAATCATAGATTGTTTGATTGCAGATATCGGAAGATCCGGCATAACTGGGGAGACTACAGTTTTCCATGAGAAGTTTCAGCACATCTAACTTCGTCTCTTTTCGGCCTCTATCCTCACTGCTTTTAAGAACCAAATCCAACACGCGAGACAGCGTATCCACAGCTGCTGATGAGGTCTCAGAAGATACTCTTTTCAGGACTGGTGTGGCACCCAGGCCTTCACTCTGGAGATGCAAAATCGAAGATATCACCTGCTCTTCCTCTTCCCCGACCCAAGGAACAGCTTCTAAGTACTGTAAACATGTCCGAATGCATTGCCTGAAACCAAGGGTCTCCGCAACCTGCGATGAACAATATTCAATTACTAAATTGCTTACTGCATTATGCTTTTACACAGTTTATACTATACTTAACATTCTAAGCCATCAGAATTGACTAAAAATATTACTTGACGGTCATACTTTATTATTAAAAAGGTTCTTCGGTGGTAACTTAATTACAACATATACCAAGAAATCTATCCGCCTCTCAAAACAGCCTAAGAGTCAAAGTAGAGGCTTTTGGCAGATAGAGCCCAATGTCTTAAGCTACCACTACATTTAAGCAAACAATCACAGTGACAAAACAATGAGAAAAGGTATATTCGGCTAACAGACAAATTGTCTTCCACCAAATAGAAATGCAAGACGAAATGACATACGTTGAAAGTTTGAGGAGAATTAGCAACCCGAGCACCTAGAAGAATGTCCTGGAGGACGTTCTCAATCACACACACACACACAAGAGAATATCGAAAAGTCAATCAAATGAGACAAAAAAGCAAAGAGGTTGTTCTGTCTTCGGGGCTATCGTCATCAAAGCCAAATTAATTTTCGAGCAAAATGTGAAGCGTAGAGCTTTTTGTAACAAAAGCCACCTCGATGAGTATCTATTCGAAGTCCAAATCTCATCAACATGAATCTACATCCTTAAACCACTGTGAATTGCATGCAACAGCGTGCAATGTATATCCAGGGGACAGAACTAGCAGAGTGAAACTGCATCCAGCATTGATTTACCAAAGACGGCTGATCCAAATCGTATCAACTCAAACAGCCAATTTACCCTTCTACATATAAATGAGATGTGTCATTCAGATTATGAGTGATTGTTGACAACGACTATGCATGAAAAAAGATATAATGATTTGCATTTTACAATTACCCTGAGTATGAGTAGCACACGAGAAACGCCTTTCTTGATCATTCTCTGCTTCATATCATTGCAATACATTAGCCCCACTACTTCCACATAAAGCTCAGCATCCTCACAATCATCAATCTGAAGACATGGTAGCTCACTGTTTACTTCCACTATCTTACCAGCAAAGAAGCTGCTCTTCTCAGCCAGAACAGTCTTGTGAACGCTTAGTTTTACACAAAACCCCTGCTTTCCGACCAAAATCACCTTCATGTCACTCGTCCGCCGTTCGCCAAACTCCACCGAGACTTTCCTCAACAAGTGATCGCTTCTTGGTCTTGGGGATCTCTCCTGAACCACAGGCGTGCCAGCAACAGGAGCATCGGCTTCAGGATCCCCAGAATCGTCGGGCAGGACACCCGACCTCGGCGGAGTAGTCACCGGCCTTTTCTCATGGAAAGATGTTTGCTTCTTTTGCATAGCCACCTTGTCCGGAGACAAGGATGGCTTCGCCTTGTTCAGAGGATTTGCAGCTTTGGTGCCCTTTTGAAACCCTAATGGCGAAGGACAACACCAGCGGAGTCACTGCAATGGGGACGTTCTTAATCTTCACGTGTCCCTGTTCCACTCCTGATACCTTACTTTCCGCCATTATCATGGACATTCCCAGCACAAGCAGAGAACTCGGCAAACTCTCCCACTCACCCCGAAATCAGAAGTTCTCCAGGCTCAAATTTTTTCAAATAATCTTTCCACAGATCACTGGCACCCCCTATATGGAGCCGAAGTCACCCCGAAGCAAGAAAGACCTGCATTCCAACGACACATCGTACAGAAAGTTAAATGACAATTCATCCAAAGCCACCTTCTGACAAAGACAAGTAACCTACAGCCGTCTCACCCCAAGAAGGAAATGAAATTCCTTTTGAAGAATTAACCTTTGGCAAGCAAGCAAATCAAACCCACATTCCAACTCCAACTAAAAACCTATTTACGGAAACAACCCGACAACACTCCCAGGATCACAAACAAGAGAGGCAAATCCAGCAAACACGATGAGCTCACCCCTAGAACATTGGCTTCTCACAAAGTTTGCAACTTGATGCTTTCCCGAAATGATTGATATCGGAAACTCGGGGAGTCAGAGGAGGAAGAGGGGCCGCCGTGTCAGGGCATCCAGCGAACACGCAGAGAGAGAAACAAAAGTGATCCCATCCCAATGTGGGAATGATTTCCTGCTCGGGGGTGGGATGAAGCACATGTGATGTGCTGCCGCCTGATTTCCTTATCACAAATCAATTATGAACTGGTGGAGTTCCAAGGAGGAGGAGGAAGAAGAAGAGGAGGGGGAAAAGAGAGAAAAAGGCAGGGGGTGTAGGAATTTCAATGACGTGTCGGGGTTCGTTGCAAGCTTTCCTTCTTACTTTGTTGTCATGTCTGTAATTACAGCAACCCGTGAGTTTGATTTGGTGTCTGCTTTAATCTTTTTCTCTCCTTGGACGCCTAATCATCTCTCGTGTTGCCCTCGCTGACTACAATTTCCCCGTCGTATTTTCTTTAAAATGTCAGAGCAGGTGTGATGCAAACTCATGACCACCTAGTTCTCCATCTCCCCAGATTAAAAGTAAAAGTAAAGATCTTAACCTTTTTCATTTCATATATAAGAGGAGCAATCGTCCATGTCAATAATCTGCCGGCATGTAGGAGCGTGACTCCCTCTTTCTGTTTTGCTCCTTTTGGATGGACATCGCTTTCGTTTGTGTGCCCTGTCCCTATCTTATTATATCAGAAACATTAAAAGTTCCCTCCTCTCGATTATAAGTTTTGTGAGAGGGGTATTATGTTGATGTAATATGATTTTGATATCGACGAATGTTAAGTATAGTTAATGTGTTATTTAAGTATACAGAAGAACAAGTCTTTGAGTATAGAAGCTGGTTTCTGTTATGTTAGCCATACGTAAAAGAGTTATGTGAATGACTTCAACAGAGGAAACGATTTAGCCGTAAAAAATAGTGTTATGAGGACAAGATCTATTATCGAGTCCATTATGTCTATTATAAAGATGAGCTTATGTGTTACAGATGTTATAACTCTCCTTGTTGGAGTTCTTACAACTGATTACAAAATGACATTTCTGTTAATGATAATTTTCTTGTTGGAGATTGTTATTTAAGCGAGCACATGAGATAATAATCTCATACGACCTAAAGTTAATTCTTATTGAATTAACTCAGAAATTAAATCTAGATTCGCTTTTTTATTTGACTTATTTGTGAAGATCACTTTTTAAGTTAATTTGGAAAGATATCGGGAGATATATTTCCTAAACTTAAGTGAATATATGATTATGGAATTTGGTCACGATTTAATCAGGTTGAAATCTCCCTTGTATGGTGAGAATATTTTACAATAAGAATGTTTTCATATAAAGGAAACGAACCAATCTCAATGCCAATTCTATATACGGAATTTGTTCTGTTGTTGCAGAAAACAACCTCTGTGTGAAATACATTATCCTTGATTTTAAGTCTTATTTATTTATCTAATGTTTTATGTATAATGTTTATATTATTTGGAAGTTATCCTACAAAATCGAATCTTAGAGCAAATGGCAAGATATCAACTAGCTATTATGATTGATTAGGAAGCTACTTATGTGGACAAGCTTATAAGCAAGAGTGAAGACATAATTCTAATTCATCGTTCTACCTGAGATCTTACCAGAAATCTTTGTTCCTTCACTGTTGTAAAAGCTTAGAGCGTCCATTGTTCTTTCACCTAGTTGATCTCCTCTTAAGAGAGTGTTTCTTCTATGGCTGCAGATTATTCGTTCTGTAGCTGTCCTTCTTGTTCTGGGTTTTAGTCACACGGGGTGTGTGTGTAAGGGTAAGTGGTAGCCTTGAAGCCACAAGCTTAGTGAGAAGCCGAAGTTAGTCACGTTGTTTACGTGCAAGTTAAGTTAGTCACGTGTGTACGTGAAAGTGGCTAGTCACATTTCTGGTAGAAGTGTGCATATGTAACTTCCCTTGATCATCATATAGTGAATACGCCCTAATTGGGGTGAGCGCCGGGTGAGTGGACGTAGGTATTGTTTATCGAACCACTATAAGTCTTTGTGTCATTAACATATAAGATAATATACATCAGAACTGAGAATCTGTACAGCAGATCCACTTTTTGTAATCTAACAAAGCACTATTTATGTGATCAGATACAATCGAAAAAGTGCCAAAAATCTTAAGGCACTAATTCAACCCCCACTTCATAGTGAATCCTATACCAACATATTATTTCAAGAGGAGGACACTGACCACCAATTGGGAACATATTTAAAGTTACTTGTATTATGGATTGATGGGTGTTTTGAAAGTGAGGGATTTTCCTTCGTTGGGGCTGAGAGAGAGGGGGCTAATGAATTATTGTTAATTTCGGGGAAGAAACGATGGGAATTATGGGTTATTGGAATTGGGGTTCGAGGTATGATGAATGAGTAGTCCTCGGACATGTAATGTAGACAAAGGTGGTTGAAGGGCACGCAAGATTCACAACCTTATTCTAAATTCTTTTTTCAAGCGGTCCCAAGAGAAGACCAGCAGCTATGCATTCCAGTTGACGATGGCCATTCAACTATTTTGTTTGACACAACATAAGAAACTCCAACTCATCCCAATGGTAAAGATCTCCCACTTCATTCGAGTGTAATAAGTGCTTTATAATCCTTGTTTAATGCAACAAGATAGAATGATTTGGTGTTATATCATTACTCCCTCCTTTCGTTACTTTTGATGCGCAAACCCCATAAAAAAGTTTGGAAAATGCTACTATTCGAGATCAGCTGCGGAGAACCTTGAATTACAGGAAGAGAACGAACACCAGCACCGGGAAGAGAAACAAAATAAACAGACTATAAAAGAGTAAAATGAAATCTCTCTTCTGTTCATTGCTGTTTATAGAGGGAAATATATATATATATACAAGTGACCTTCCATAATTAGCTCCCAACCACCAGATAACTAACTCAACATACTAACTACTTCTCCACTTTTCTTTGTTCACCCAGATTATCTTTACACCCCCACAAGAGGAATGTGTATGTTTTTCACATTCATCTTGGATAACAAATATGTGAACTGACTGGGGTGAAGCCCTTTTGTGAAAAGATCAGTAACTTGATCCTTTGTATGAACATAACCAACCACGACTAAACCACTTTCACCTTGTCCCTTACAAAATGATAATCAACATTCATGTGTTTTGTCCGCTCATACAAAACTGAATTTTTAGCAACGCTTAAAGCAGATTGATTATCACAGTAGAGCAAGGCAGGACGAGAATGATCCACCAGAAAATCTTTTAATAACATTCGAAACCAGACAAGTTCACAACTAGTAGCCGCCAAAGCTCAATATTCAACCTCAGTTGAACTACATGATACCGTAGTCTGCCTCTTAGACTTCCAACTAACCAAAGAAGACCCAAGAAATACACAATATCTAGTAAGTGAACGTCGCGTATCCGAATAACTAGCCTAATCACGATCACTAAATGCTCATGGCTGCAAATCAGTAGTCGTAGGGAAAAATAAACCATGTCCTGGAGTTCCTTTAATGTAACGAAGTAACTTATACGCAAACTCCATGTGAACCTTTGCTGGCTTACTCATAAACTGAGTAAGAATATGAACAGCATATGTGATATCTAGTCTAGTTTTAGTGAGAAATAACGGTCAGCCAACTAGTTGACGATATGAACCAAGGTATTCTAAATAAGACTCAGCATCAACAGAAAGTTTATGATTAGGCATAATATGAATTGAACTCGGTTTTGCTGCTAAATGACCCGTATCTTGCAAGAGATCAAGTGCATACTTCCGCTGAGACGTAAGGATTCCTTTACTTCTTCTCACAAATTCATAACCCAGAAAATATTTCAAAGTACCCAGGTCTTTAAGTTTGAAATGTCCAGACATGAGCAAAATCAAATCTGAAATGGCTGAAGAATCATCACTTGTTATAGTCATATCAGCAACATAAACCAAAAAAGCCACAAAAGCCTTTTCAGTTTGTCTTGTAGAGAATAACCACATTTAGGCTGTGTAAAGCCAGCTTGAAAAGGACATTATGTCAATTTGCAGTTCCACTGTCGGGAAACCTGTTTCATACCATATATAGACTTTGTTAATCAGCAAACCAATCCCTGAGCAGGCTTACTATCAGAAATCAACTCAAGACCCTGAGGAAGCATTCAAGAAAGCATTATTAACATTAATCTGATGCAAATGCCTTCCTTTAACTGTAGCCAATGCAAGAAATAATCTCACAGTAGTATGCTTCACAACATGGCTGAAAGTATCACTATAATCAAAATCTTCCCTTTGATTGTATTCTTTTGCAACTAAACGAGCTTTGTAACGTTCAACTGTACTGTTTGCTTTCATTTTAATTTTATATACCCATTTACAGCCAATGGGTTTCTTTCTAGGTGGTAACTCGGTAAGAAACCAAGTATGGTTATCTTTCAAGGCTCGAAATTCATCAGTCATAGCCTTCTGTCAATGTTCTGATTTCACAGCTTGATGAAACGAGTGAGGCTCAGACTCATTTGACAATGAAAGGGCAAAAATACGGTGAGACAAAGAAAGATTATTATAATAGAGCAGCACAAGAAAAATTATTCAAATGAAGTGTATTAGAAGAAGAAATGTTAGACCATGATGATAATCATCCAAGTATCTAGGCAATCATCTCAAGTTTTGAGAGATAAAATCATCATTAATAGGACTATTATCAAGTTGGCTCTAATACCATGTTAGCAATACCGGACCGGCCCATATGCCGAGCCCAATGGGTCCATACTAAAACCAATTGGCTATAGAGGGAGTAGCCCGCTAGGCTATATATACTAGGTCGGACTCGATTTTCTTTTCAATATGGGATTGGATTTGCCCCATTATGGTTGCAACCCATTTTCAACACGCCCCCTCAAATCCAAGCCCATATATTGGCCCACTAAGCCGACATCTTTTTTGGGTTGAACCGGACTACATACGGGCATATTTTCTTTTCTTGGGTTGCACCGCAAACGGGCGGTTTATTGGGCTAAACCGGGCTATGATACCATGCTATCCGAGATTAGCCGCGAAAACCTTAAATTATAGGAAGAGAACGAACACCAGCACCAGAAAGAGAAACAGAATAAACAGACTAGAGAGGAGCAAAATGAAATCTCTCTTCTGTTCATTACTGTTTACAAACAAATATATATATATATACATATATAAGCGACCATCTACGACTAACTCCCAACCACTTGATAACTAACTCAACATACTAACTACTTCTCCGCTCTTCTTTGTTCATCCAAATTATCTTTACAGGAAAAGGAGAAAAGAAAAAGGAAACAGAAGGGCATGTGCATTGTAATTTACATCATCCAAGGGAAAGTCTTCATTGAGACATCATCAATCATATATCCCAAAGGGAGAGGGGATCGATTTGTATCGCTTTTCCCCGAGTCCCCAGAAAGAATTTAATTATTCCAACTCTCCTTCCCTATCCTTTTCAATTCCATTAGCTCTCTCTCTTTCTCATCGGGAAGTAATAACCCCAGGCCGAGTAACCTTTTTTACGGGCCTCGTGGTGGGCTTCCGACAAACCGATAATTGGGCCGACCGCGACGCCACCCGACGGGTATTCGGGGGTGGTCATTTACTTCAAATGAATAGTTGAGTTTGAAAGCTGACTTGACGAATGATTTCGTTTGGTATAACCTGTGTCATATTTCTGGTAGAAGGGAAAAAGCTCCAAAAAATATAATAAGATAAAGCAGAGTTGACTCAGTAGCCTCACTCTCAGTAAAATCTGGTTTGACAGGGTAGGAGGGAGGGGCATGACTTTGTTTCCTGCCTTGATATGATTTTTGACAATGTGAGTCCACCGACTTACTTCTAATCCTTTTGAAAAAAGATCGGATTGAGACACGGGATTTCGCTGGCTGTTGAGGTTCGAGGACGAGGGGGGGAAATGTGGAATCTAATTGGGTTGTCTTGTAAGAAAAACGAGGGCGAACTTCAATTCCACGATTTAGTAAATCAACGGAACTCGTGAGTGGCGGTGATGCCCGAACCTCGTGAATCAAGACCACCCACCAGGGGGAAGAAGCATCGGTTTGTGGGTTCCCCCCCTTTCAAACTCAAAAATATTAATAATAATATATTCAATCATCATCAGCAATTGGACCTTTCTCATCAAACGTTTCGTATTCATACACCCATCTTCTATAAATCTCATTTCGAATTCTAAAGTTGATTTTAATTCGTCCATATAGACCAGACCGACCACAGTCGTGGCAAGATTAAGGAGTGTAGCTTTGGACATGGTTTACTTGAGATTCGTGTGACATTTTGTTTTTCTTCTAATTTCCTCCCGTTTGAATACATTTTTTAGCATATTGAGGAAACATGGGAATTTTCAACCCTCCCCCTGCTTTAATATATTAGTGTATATAATTTGAAGTAGCTAAGATTTCAGAGTAATCAAGAAAACGTGTTGCATCTTGCTGGGGAATATATGTTTATTATTCAAATCCATGCTCTAATGAATTTAATTGGACGACATTCAGCCTCTGTGTGTTTTTATTTATTTAATTTCGGGGAGGAAATTCATGGACCACTCACTGTCTGATTCTTCCATTTTATGTTTTGTGGTTATAAAAGAAGAGTTTCTTCAGTTCCAACAAGGTTCTGACGAAGATATGAAAGTCGAGGTTAAGCAAATAATGGTTGAATATTATAACAGACGATGATAACAGAAGCTTCTGACAAATGGTGGAAGTCGATACAAGATGTGGTCATTGTTTTTCTTTAATGAGAATGGGATTAGAAAAAAAACAATGTTTGGACATTGACCAAAACGGGGGGGGGGGGGGGGGGGGAGGTGATTGATTGCAAATTATTTCGTTGTATGTTCCAAATTTCCAAAACACTCTAGTTCAGTCATTTGGCTTTTCCATGATCCCCCCCGAACACACAAACATTTTTCAAACAACCGAGTCCTTCCTTGGTAAGAATGTTAATTTGGACTTATCGTTTGTCGTAAAAAAATTACCAACTACGATTTCAGTTTTCCTAATCCCCAGAATACATTAGGGAGGATGGGAGTTGCGTTCCATCAAGGCGGGTTTTCAACTCGGGCCTCACAATATTTTAAAAAATAAGGTTGGAATTGAAGGGAGACGAATGTTGAAAAGCCGCCCCGTTTACAAAGCACATCCCTCATCACTCAAAACAGGTTTTTAAAACCCGTATTTGATAAAAAAAAATATTGTAAAATCATCGGTGATTTTTGAAATTATGTCGTAGGGAGGTAAATGCGTCATTTGTAAGTGGAGAATTTTTTTAAAAAATCAATTTTGTTCCCTACAAATCTCAAAAATTATATGCAAGTGTATTTATGTTATTGACCTTATCATCGTAATTAACTAACAAAAATCATATTTTAAGTGATGCCGGAACAATGTATATATTAAAGCACCGATTCCGGCAAAAGTTTAAGGGAGGAATTGTATGGATGGGTCCAATCTTCTTCTTTTTTTTATGCTTTTTTATATTAGAAGTGTTTACTTACGCTAAATTCTAAGCTATTTCGATTAGAAGATTGTGACCTTCGATTGAGTAATTAGCAAAATGGAGACTGCATGTAATTTGTGAAGATCAAATCTACGTGACAAATATGGAGAAAAATAGGGAACCATTAACACTAATGTACCTTAACTAATTAACGTGGAGTGTTTGGAAGGATTCCTTGTCGAGGCTAAGATAATTTTAGCTCTAAAATGTTTATACAACTTTTTTCAAATTGAAGAGATGTCAATAAATTATGATAACGAGAGGAATTCCAATCCAAAAAGGATGGAAGATGCTTCAATCCGAGTTTGAAGTTTCTAGCTGTTTATAATAAGTTGAGTTAGAGGACTTCTCCAATGAGTCGCATTCAATCGTCCACAACAACTCGAGTTTGAGAAGCACCTACAACAAGCAACCTGAGCTCGAGAAACACTTTAAGCAAGTCTCTCGAGTTCAAGAAGCACTTCCTGCAAATTAAGCTCGACCACAATGACACGAGATTGAGAAATGCTTCAAGTAAACCGAGTTCATGAAGCCTTCATCGAGTCGAGTTTAAGTAAGAACAATTTATTATTCAGTAAATTACTAAGTTTTGCTAAATTGTTACAGTGTATCATATAGTACAGAATTGTAAATTACTAATATTTTTTAGTATTGTATTGTAATTTACTAAAAAAATTTAGTACAGTATAATACAGTATTGTAATTCACTAAAATTTTTAGTAAATCATATAGTAAAAATTACTAAGCCCATTACTGTGCAGTTCTATCTACTTTTACGAAGCCCATTGAACTTTTTACTAAATTTTTTACTAGGCCCGACACTATTTAGTAAGTTATTATGTTTTTATTAAATCGTTACAGTACATCATATAGTACACAATTATAATTTACTAAAATTTTTAGTATAGTATTTTAATTTACAAAATTTTTTAGTAAATCGTATAGTAAAATTCACTAAGTTCATAATTGTGCATCACTCTCACGTTTTACTAATCCCGTTGGGTTTTGTACTAAAATTTTACTAAGTACCTGTTTAGTAAATTACTAATATTATTACTAAATATTATTAGTAAAAATATACTCAAAAATACTGTTTAATAAAATTTTACTAGAAAAAAAAAAGAAAAATTTAGTAAAACGGAACTCAACTTAAAAGTAAGTTTAGCGGGGCCCAAATATATATATATATATATATAATTTTTATTTTATTAGATGGGAGACCAAAGAGGGAAAGAGAGAAAATCCCATCCCAGCTATTTAAATGAGGAAAAGGAAAAAAGTGTTATGACATGTCAAGAGGGATTCCATGACAAAACGTAAGTATATGATACGCTGGAAGACAACGTAAGAGAAGACCAACCCTTTTTCAATCTTCTTTTTCATCTTTTTTTATTCTGGGTAGCAGCATCCAATGGGTTGATTTTAGGAGATTTGGATATCCCAATCACCTTTTCTTCCTCCTCTCTCTCTCTCTCTCTCAAATCACAATAATCAAACCTGTCTCACTTTACTTTCTCTTCTTCTAAACTTTCATCCCTTTCGAGGTGATAGTATGACAGACAGAAAGGGAGAGAGTCTCGCCATAAAAAGATTTCTTAGTCCAGCCTTATAAACAAAAAGTCACTTTGGGATGCCGACCTTACACTTTCTAACAAGTTGTTTCTCTCCACGACGTCAATGAATGGCTCTGGTGGGTGGTGGGGATCCAAATTAGGTTGGTTAGTGGTGGGGAATCTGGTGAACTGGGGACCAAGAAAAACACTTGTTTAATGAGCCCCCTAACCCTGTCCGTATGATTCCCACATCAATGGCTCGTAGCCCCGGGGGGGATGGATTGTGGCTACTGGCTGCGGTCCAAGTGTCTAATGGTAATGGAGCACCCAAATCCCTCCCACCCACATGCTACAAATACAGACAAGGACACAAGGGAGAGGGAGAGGAGAGGGGGGAGATCACCAACTCCCCCCACTTACTCCCCAACAAATCGAGAGAATGTTGTCCATAAAATCCGATCCCTCCCCCAACACTTTGTCTTCACCAGCTTCAATCTCTTCTTTCCTTTTTTTAAGTCATACTTAGTATTTTCCCCTGTCCACCTAAAATTCAACCAAATTATAAACAAAACGAAAAGTTTTCCCTGATTCCCCCGCCACCCCGGTCAAAAGGGTCGCACCCCCAAAAGATTATCTTATATTTTTAATCCAACACGAATTAAAACTAATCTCTTTATTAATTTTTGAAGTATCTACTTTTTTTTTAACTTTGTTTCTTCCTTTAAAACTCTCTGTCTTTGCTCTTTTTGTCCTGTTGCAGTCCCACACTTTGTTGGGCAGAGCCTCATGTCAACGTTCGGACCCGCTTGACGTTTCTTCCTGTCCGAAAACGCACCTTTCCTTTCCCTCTTCACCCCCGCCCCTCCTAAAAAGAATGGAGGAAAAGGCAGCTTAAGCTTCTATCTCACACACGAGCAAAACCTCCCCCCCCCCGTCCCCTTTTGATGCAGGGTGGGTGTGATCTTTAGTCAAAAGGGGCAAAAAAAAAGCAGGGATTTTTAAGGGGTTGGGGGTTAGTCTACCCCCCCGCTGAATTAGCGGGCAAACATGGAGTGAACAGTCCGGTCCTCCCTTTGGGGTGCTCTGTTTGGGGGGTGGACTGTGACACTACAGTGAGTTTTAGGAGGAACACGTGAGTGTTTCCCTGTGTAAGGTGGCGACGAACAAATCCTGGGAAAGAGGAAAAAGGGCGCGGTGAATTTAATGCTGGTTGGATCTTTGTTCGGCTGGTTCTCCTGCTAAATCTTTGATTTCAGAATTCACTCCCCCCGCACCTCCCCTCTCTCTCTGCACACGCCCTGTGTCGTTGTTGTTGGGTCGGTCTCTTCTTCTTACAACGACCAAAGGTCAGTCGGGTTGGGGGGGGACTTGTAATGATGCTCCCCCCGTTTCTCTTGTTTTTACTCGTTTTTTTTCCTTAAAATGCATTAAATTGGGTTAGTTACTTTACAGAGAGTGGGAGGGAGGGAGATAGGGGTGTGGGGATTGAAGCTATTATGGGGAGCAAGTTGTTGAGTTTTGGGATGGTTTCCAGGCACAGGCGTTCCAAGAGGTGAAGCACCCAAGAGTTTCGTTCAATTTAATGATGTTTTTTTGCTGCCCTTGTCATGATTTTGTTGTTGGTCTGCTTGAATTTGAAGCCTCCGCCTTTTTGTCATAAACTTTAGTGGAAACTGCAGAATTCTTCTTCTTCCTCCTCTGAAGGGGGGCGATGGAGATTCCGGCTGCTTACTTCGTGTTTTCTCCTACTCCTTTGCTTCGCATTGATTGTCTTTGTTTCCCCTCTTGCTCCGGCAGCTTCCCCGACAAGAACAAGGTTGCCGAGGACGGTTCGGATGCCTCCCTTGATGATTCCCGCCTGACGAAGCAGGTATTAGGCTCTTTACTTGTTAACTGAAGGGTTGACTGATCGGAAGAAAGCATTGAGTTTACAGCGCCAGCGGGTAGAAATCGATCGTCATCCTCTTTGCAGGTTGTGAGCCCTGCGAAAGATTGCGGGAAAAAGCTTAAGAAGAAACCTTCTCTATGTTCCGAGACCCATAATTCCTTGAAGCAAGAGGTTGGCATCTGGAGATGCCGCGTAACATTTCCTCGAGACATCTATGCTTTCCTGACATTTGGATGCTGTTATATGCTGCGTGCAGATCATGCTGCTCGAGAAAAGGTTGCAGGACCAATTCAAGGTTCGGCATGCACTAGAGAAAGCCTTAGGCTACAGAACTTGCCAAGGAAATGGGAATGATGACGTTTTGATGCCTAAGGCGAGTTCTCTTGTTTCGTCTGCATTGGTTAAGTGGGTGACTTTCTGAGATGAAATGTAATGACTGCGAAACTTTTATCTGAATACAGCCAGCCACCGAGCTCATCAAGGAAATTGCGACTCTTGAATTAGAGGTGGCGTACTTAGAGCAATATCTGCTCACCTTATACCGAAAGGCCTTCGATCAACAACCCTCATCAGTGTCGCCACAGTCCGCGAAGCATTCGTCTATAACCGAAGAGAATCCTATGACCCCAGTCGATACACCAAGAAGGAGGCTTTTGGAAGTTACGATACCCGACACTGCGACA
This sequence comes from Melastoma candidum, assembly GCA_023653495.1. Classification (NCBI taxonomy): domain Eukaryota; kingdom Viridiplantae; phylum Streptophyta; class Magnoliopsida; order Myrtales; family Melastomataceae; genus Melastoma; species Melastoma candidum. The sequence goes on along the minus strand of CM042881.1, from coordinate 11,528,065 downwards.
GCTAAGAAAATGGAAGACGCGGCTATCCATTCACGGCATGAGTTAGCGAGTGGTCTCAGCGAGGAAGAGAAATCGGTTGATCCTGGCGTGCAGCGTTGTCACTCCTCTTTGTCTCAGTGTTCAGCAGCATTCGCGGCAAGGAATTCTCCGCCAGAGGATTCGTCACTCAAGGCCGTGAGGGCCTGTCTTTCGCAACCAATGTCTATGCTAGAGGCAAGTGATGTTTGACGTGTGTTTTACTGTTGTGTTTGAATTCGACTCATTATCGAACTTCTCATGACTGCAGTACACTCAAAAGTCTGCCACAAGCATTGTGAGCTTGGCAGAGTACCTCGGGACAAACATATCTGATCACGTCCTTGAGACTCCAAACAAGCTTTCCGAGGATATGGTCAGATGCATGTCGGTCATATACTGCAAACTGGCAGATTCATCTCCTGGGCATCAGGGATCGTCTTCTCCAGTTTCCTCTTCCTCATCAAAGAGCGGGTTCTCTCCTCAGGATCGCCGGGATCCCGAGAGCCCTGGTTTCAGGAACGGTTCATCGTTTGAGACGCGGTTGGAAAATCCTTTCCATGTGGAGGGACTTAAGGAGTTCAGCGGACCGTACAGCTCAATGATCGAAGTCCCATGGATATATGGAGATAGCCAGAAACTGGTGGATATAGAGCCTTTGCTTCAGAAATACCGGTTAGATCCTGTAACATACAGCGTCGGCGCAATCAAAACGTGGTGCATTATGTGTTTGACCCGAGTTATGTTGTTTTGGTGTTCGATGCAGGTCATTTATCACCCGATTAGAGGAAGTTGATCTAGGAAGGTTAAAGCATGAGGAGAAGTTAGCCTTTTGGATCAACATCCACAATGCATTAGTGATGCATGTAATGTAAACTTCGCATTTGATCATATATACACGTTCTTGTCAACGGAACTGAACTCATCACGCTCTCGTCTTGCTTGTCATAACAGGCGTTCCTGGCTTATGGTATCCCCCAAAACAGCGTGAGAAGAACGATTCAACTGCTGAAGGTTGTAGAACTTTCTGCACCCTTTAGAACTCTCTGAATTGCGAAAACTTCCAACAGCCACATAGTCATTTTCGTTTTCTCTTGTATTTTCGCAATTTAGGCTGCGTACAATGTTGGAGGTCATACAATCAGTTCCGACACGATTCAAGGGACCATACTCGGGTGCCGGATGTCCCGCCCAGGCCAGGTAATAGCAAAACCTTACTCCCGTGAGTGATCTGCTTGACCATTTTCATCATTCTGAGTAGATTCCGTTTCCCCACAGTGGATTCGTATGATACTTTCTCCGAGAAAGAAGTACAAAAATGGCGATAAACGACAAGCATATGTGGTCGAACGGCCAGAGCCCCGCCTACATTTCGCCCTCTGCTACGGAAGCCACTCGGATCCGGCGGTACTTCACCATTCTCCCAGTAATGACTAATTATACCACCATGATATCCTTTCCTATATTCATCGAATCCATACTCAGGTTCGAGTATATACCCCAAGAAACATTTCCCAGGAGCTCGGAACTGCAAAGGAAGAGTACATTCGGGCGACATTTGGCCAGCACAAGGACAAGAAGATCCTGCTTCCCAAGGTTGTGGAGTCTTTCGCCAAGGACTCGGGGATGTGCCCAGCTGACATTATCGACATGGTAAGGAAGTGCCTGCCGGACACGGTTCGTAAGAGCCTGAACAAGTGGCCGGCTGGGAAGTGGGCCTCCCACAAGTCTATTGAATGGATGCCTTATAACTTCAGCTTCAGGTACTTGATTACCAAGGACTTGTCCAAATGATCACAATCAAGTTCTTAATCATGTTTATTTTGTACATAAATTTTTTGAGAGATCTAAGCAACAATGTTTGTGCATGTAATTATTTTTCTTATTAAATCGAGAATGCCAAATTTTTGCTTGTGATATGATCACGTTTACAAAAAAATAGTCTACTAATGAAAGAACAAGCTAAGTTCTTGCCCGAAGCACCCGAAAGGATCAACAAGATGGTAAGCCTCGGATCCATCCGACCACGAGCTCCTCTCAAACTGGCCCCTCAAGTACTTGTGCTGGCTGTGCCCACTTTTGTCTGGGATCAGCCCGACTCCGGTGGTCACCGACCCTATTGTCTCCAGTAACTTCGCGTCCTCTTCAGTCACTTTCTCCTTTCTCAACATGAGACCGACCCCCTTCCCATTGTAGGACATCTCCCATGTTGAATCCTCCTCGCGACGCGAGAAAAGGATACGATTGGTCTCGCTACGTAACATCACGGCAAAGTAAGAGGTGCTAATGGGGAGCTCGAGAACCATCCACGAGCAACCTTCCGGGCCATCATTCTGCATGAATATCTTTACTTTGCCGTTATTGGGTGGGCAGATTATGGTGCCGGTGACTGTCTTGTAGACGGGAGGGTGGTCGAAGAGGTACAACAGGGGGCGGCCGACACAACACGGGATCGAGACATCGAGTATCAGACCGAAGATCACTTCCCACCAGGAACTACCTCGGATTTCTTCATTGGGGCCATTGACGACTGGCATGATTTTTGGATTACTAATCCTTTGAAAAGCGAATTTGATTAGTTGAGTGAAAATCTCGATTTTTTTTTTTTTTGCTTGGTGGAAAATCTCGATTTAAATCAAACAAATATGAAGAAAGGATTCAGATATGATTTAATAATCTAGGATAATCAGCAAAGTCGAACTAATTAATTAATTTATTCCAAAAAATTATTCGACAACACTTAGTTCGCAATTAACTAAGTTTTTTACCACAAAATTGAGTTAGGAGATTTTTTAAAATATAGTATAGCTACTTATAAATTCGAGTTTTTAAGGTGTTATGAGAACACTTTTACCACCTAAAATTTCGTATCTTTCTTTATATATCTTTTAAAATTATTATTATTTAAAATAAATCAATAAATGCCATTTTTTAAATGTTCTCTAATAAATTTATTTAAAAAGTTCAAATTTATGAAAAGCATAACAGAATATATCAACACTGCTGCATAAATATATTTATCAATGCCAAACTACTATTGTACTTATTTTTCCTAATATAATTCTCCCTTATATAATCTTATAAAAAAATATTTAATATATTTAATCTTATAAAAAAATAGACAGAAGAGCGAAAAATCTGGCGTTTGTCATATTTTATCTAAATGAAATATAAATATTTAAAATGAATCTTTTCTAAAATTTATGAAAAATAACAGTATAAATCTGATATTGAAGGAATGGTGATGTATACATTAATCTCTTCCCCTATAAACACAACAAACAAGGAAAAATTTCCTTGAAAGATCTTTGCCCAGAGCTTTTCTTTTCTTTCTTGAATCCAAGCTTTTGCGACAGAGAAAATGACGTTGAAGACGGCGGCCATCCTTGCGTCGAACGAGTTACCTCCGTGGCTCCTTAGCCTTGTGGAACTTGGCCGTTTCTACAGGACCTGCGAGTCACACAGCTCCAACCGCTGTAACTTCTACTGCATCAACTGTATGGGCGTCGCATTCTGCCCTCAATGCAAGAACGATCACGTCAAATGTGGCAGCCGGGATATTCTAACGGTATCGAGATATCTCTCTCACTTCCGTTCGTTTTCTCATCAAGGATTCTCACGATTATTTCTTTCGGTTGGTACAGGTTTACAAGGCTTCTGGAGCGGTGTCAAACTTTGATTCGAGGATAAAAATTGTAGAAAATTATTGGTTGGCAAAAAAAACAACTTATTAAACTCATGTTTACAAGAGATTCTTATATAGGAAAACAATCAAAAACTAAAAGAGAATCTAAATAGATCTCCTAAATCTCTCAATGAGATTTGCTAAATCAAATCTTATTCCTAGAATATTTTAAAAAATAAATCAAATCCTAAAAACCTTAACCGCTGACACTCCTCCTTAAGGTTGTTTAGGAAACACTCCAAGTTTTTGTCTGAGATGCTGGAACTGATCTTTCGGTAAAGACTTAGTCAGAATATCCGCGACTTGATCTCGAGATGGACAATATTCGAGCTTGACTTCACCGTTCTTCACCGCTTCTCGAATCGCATGATACTTGACCGAAATATGTTTTGTCCTACCATGTTGAACCGAATTTTGAGCTATTGCAATAGCAGACTTATTGTCAACATATATCACCGTAGGAACCACTTGTTTCCAGCCCATGTCCTCCAGAACTTTTCTCAACCAAATCGCTTGATTGCTGGCCGCTGCAGCTGAAACATACTCTGCCTCGGCGGAGGATTGCGCTACAACTTCTTGCTTTTTTGAATTCCAAGCAAATACTCCACTTCCAAACGAGAACGTAAAACCTGACGTGCTTTTCGAGTCCTCAATACTTCCAGCCCAATCACTATCGCAGAAACCTTGGAGGTTTGAACTTTTATTCTTCACAAACCGAATACCAAAATCAACTGTGCCTTTAACATACCTCAACACTCTTTTCGCTGCACAAAGATGGATTTGGCTCGGAAATTGCATAAATCTGGACAAATAACTGGCTGCAAACATTATATCCGGGCGCGATGTTGATAAATACAACAAACTTCCAATAATACTTCTAAACAATATCGCATCGGCCTCATCACTTCCATCATCTTTTACCAACTTTAAATTAGCAACGAGAGGAGTCGGTACGGACTTAGCTTCATTCATTCTGAATTTTTTCAGCAAGTCCGTGGCATATTTTTTTTGATTAAAAAAGACGCCGTCATCTTCTTGATGTATCTCAAATCCCAAAAAATAATGCATCAGCCCTAAATCTGACATTTCGAACTCTTCGGCTATGTTGAGTTTGAACTGATTTACTTTTATTTCATCTCCCCCTGTGATAAGCAAATCATCCACATATAACGACACGATAAGTAACACCTTACCCCGTGACTTTTTTATGTAAAGTGTTGCTTCCGTCTCACTTCTAGAAAAATCCTTCTCTAAGAGATAGGAATCAATCCTGCTGTACCACGAACGAGGGGCTTGTTTCAAACTGTAAAGTGCCTTGCGAAGCAAACAAACTTTCTCTTCGCATCCATCTACGGAAAATCCATCGGGCTGCTCTACAAAGATTTCCTCATCAAGATAACCATTCAAGAACGCCGACTTAACATCGAGATGAAAGATTTTCCAGCCCATCTTTGCTGCAAGTGCGAATAACATCCTTATTGTGTCATGCCGAGCCACCGGGGCGAAGGTTTCACAGAAATCAACTCCGGCTTCCTGAGAATATCCCTTCACAACAAGCCGTGCTTTGAGTTTGTTTACGGAACCATCGGCATTTAACTTCGTTCTATAAACCCACTTTACTCCGAATACCTTTCTATCAGATGGTCTATCGACAAGATCCCAAGTATGATTTTTATTAATCAAATCAATTTCTTCTTGCATGGCTGCCATCCAGTTGACATCCATAGAAGCAACTTCATAAGAATCAGGATCTTGCATGGTCAGATTACATCTCTGATAGACATCTTGCAAAGATCTTAATCCCCTCACTGGTTCGTCGTCAAATTCGGCGACATCAGGAGAAGATTGTCCAAGTTCACCAAGACTCGCGGCTGGTTTTTCAACACACCAATCCCACTTCGCGTCCTCATCAAACGATAAACTTCTACTCACCGAAAATTTTTTATTCGTGGGATTATAGATCCTGTAACCCTTGGTATTCGATCCATATCCGATAAAAATAGATTTTTCAGCTCGATAATCAAGTTTGTCTCTTTTTTGTTCCGGAATATGAGCATAGCAAATACATCCGAAAACTCGTAAATGATCCACCGAGCATTTTTTTCCAAACCAAGCTTCATACGGAGTAGAATTTTTCAAAGCTTTGGTTGGTAGCAAATTTAGCAAATAAACCGAAGTATTCGCCGCTTCGGCCCAAAACTCCTTCGGCAATCCTTTTTCAAATATCAAACACCTTGACATATCCATTATAGATATATTCTTCCGTTCACTAACCCCGTTTTGCTGCGGACAATACGGCACCGTGAACTGTTGAATGATTCCGGCTTGCGCACAAAATTTTTTGAACTCCCCAGAAGTATATTCACTTCCGTTGTCCGATCTCAAGGCTTTAATTTTACAACCACATTGATTTTCGGCCAGCTGTTTAAACTTGACAAACTCGCCGAAAACTTCACTTTTTGTCTTGAGAAAAACAATCCAACAAAAACGAGTAAAATCATCGATGAAGATCAAAAAGTACCTACTTCCATTTAAAGAAGGCACACTCATTGGACCACAAACATCTGAATGAACCAATTGAAGTTTCTCCGTCGATTTCCACTTTGCTTCTTCAAAAGGAAGTCTGGATTGTTTGCCGTATTCACAAACGGCACAAACATCTGAGCACGCATAAATAACCGGAAGATCAATAATCAACTCATCTGAATGCATCTTCTTCAAAGTAGTGAGGCTTATATGCCCCATTCTTCTATGCCATAACTGAGAATCATCTACATTGGCCGACAAGGCCAAAGAATCTGATTTAAATTTAACCGGAAAACACCGATCCTGCATCTTCACTTTCATAAACTCCTTTCTGTCATGGCCAGCCACCGAACAATGCAAATCCTCGAAGTGCAAAATATATTTTTGCTCCAACAACTGTCCCAAACTCAGAAGATTTTGGCACAATTCTGGTACAAAAAGAACTTCTGAAATTCGGTTAGTACCCGAAGAATTTTTAATAATAGTCGACCCCTTACCAAGCGCCTTCAGAAGCTGTCCGTTCCCGATTTTAATGCTGGTCGAGAAAGACTTATCCAAGTCTACAAATAATTTCTCATCAGGAGACATATGATGCGTGCATCCGCTATCGATGAGCCATGCATCAGCTCCATAACTTGCTGCTGAAAAGGTTGCCGCAAAGAGTTGATCTTCCTGCATCAACTTATTCTCTGCAACATGTGCTTGCTCTTCAGAAACAGCCTTCTTCTTCCTACAAAATTTTTCACCATGACCAGGAACATTACAATGCTTGCACTTGTAACCGGGTCTAAACCAACAGAAATCTTCCGTATGAGAAGTTTTACTACAATAAGAGCATGGAGGAAACTCTTTTTGATGTTTCTCGCTAAACTTTTTGTTCTTGAATTTTTTTTCGATGGCACTTTTTCTCGTTTCGTTTCTACGGGCATATTTCTCCTTCCCCTTTGCCTTCATTAAAAGTGCGCCTTCAGGTTGCTCCTCCTGTCTTATTGCTCTCCTTTGTTCTTGTGCTTGAAGAGAACCGACCAATTCCTCGACTGTCAACTTAGTGAGATCGCGAGATTCTTCCAATGCAGAAATTTTCGACTCAAATCTCTCTGGAATAGTCACAAGAATCTTTTCAACAATTCTGCTGTCTGGCAACTCTACCTGCAACAATCTGATCTGATTGACAACCCTCATCAGCTTGTCGACATATTCTTTTATACTCTCCGAGTCCTTCATTCTAAGCAAATCAAACTCTCTCCATAAATTTGAAACTCTTATTCTCTGATTTCGACCACTACCTTCGAACATCTCCTTTAGTCGGTCCCATGCTTCCTTTCCCGTCTCACAAGTAAGAATTCTTGCAAGTACTCCTTCAGAAACAGAGGCATGAATAGCAGCAAGGGCCTTGAACGGCTTGGTGGACTCCTCACTGTGTAGCCTCAACTGGTTTAATGTGGGATTTTCAGGAAGGGCTCGAGCTTCAACGTTCCGCTCAATAGTGCTCCAGAGATCCTGAGATTTCAAAAAAACCGTCATCTTGACCGCCCAAATTTGATAGTTTTCACCATCAAACGGCCGTGGAGGTTGAACAGAAAAACCACCGGAGGAAGACATGATGACAAAATCAAACGGATGATTTGGGTATGAAAGGAAAGGAAATTTTTCAAGCGTGTATACTCTCACAGTCCCTCAAGATTGCGAGCTCTGATACCATGTCAAACTTTGATTCGAGGATAAAAATTGTAGAAAATTATTGGTTGGCAAAAAAAACAACTTATTAAACTCATGTTTACAAGAGATTCTTATATAGGAAAACAATCAAAAACTAAAAGAGAATCTAAATAGATCTCCTAAATCTCTCAATGAGATTTGCTAAATCAAATCTTATTCCTAGAATATTTTAAAAAATAAATCAAATCCTAAAAACCTTAACCGCTGACAAGCGGCCACCCTAAGGACAGGGGATTTGAAGTTGGTATGGGATATCTCCAATATATGTGTCTACATCATCAATAGCAAGCAGATCGTCTTCATCCAGAAGAAGGGTGGAGCTGGTCACCCCGGTCCAAGTAACAGCTACGAGAGGTGCCAGAATTGCTCGTATCGCATCAAGCCTCAGTGCAGCTATTGCTCGATTGAATGCAAGGTCCACTTAAAACCCTATTCTTTATCCAAAACGCGCATTGGCATTGATACGCAAAGACTTGGTTAAGAACTTACGTCCGAACGTACTTGGCAGGTGGAAGATATCATCAGGAAGAAGAACAGTGAAGAAATTGTCAATCAGGGTGGCAAGAGGAAGTCCTGTGAAGAGGCTGATGCAGATTCGATAGTAGAGACCGACTGCAAAGGCGTATCCCCTGCACCAAAGTCATACAGGAAGAGGCCGAGGAAGGGGATACCGCACAGGTCTCCTCTCTTCTAAGTCCGATGCGGGCTACCAAGATTCTCTGGTGGGGCATTGGTTACTAACAGTTCTCCCTAGGATTAGGACTCGAGGGAATAAGAGTTTGACAAACAAAGATTGATGGATCTGAAGGCCGGATTTTGGTACCATGAGAAAAATTTCTTGATGTGGATTCAGATTTTTTTTACCCCATTTATTGGTTTCCGATGAACATATTCTTCCCCAAGCAAAGCCTTCCCTGGTCCATAACAGCCAAGAAAGAACAAAGCTCTGTCCTATGAAAGAAGAACACATCACCATGTGCATGCCTTAGCCTCCAAAATCAAATATACATTTATTTAAAGGAGTTATATGTCATTTGGTTTGACTTCAATTCTCTATCGAGATGATGGGGTTGTTCATCAAAGCCCAAAACTTTAGAATACTGCTAACAACGATGGATGTCAAAGTGGGTATTGAAAGAAAAAAGAGTGAAGGAAGAGCAGAAGAAGAAGAAGAAGAAGAAGAAGAAGAAGAAGAATCTATTTGATTCTCAAGACAGCATATAGTGATCAGAAAGCAGAGCCCTCCTTTTCTGGTCGTCACCAAGGGCTACATGGGCCTTGATAGCAAGATCGCACAGGTCAGCGAGCGAGAGCGGTGTATGTGCTTGGGAGACGGGCAACAGGAAGTAAATGTGTCCCGGCTGGAGCATCTCGTCGTCCCGGACCGGCGTCGGGCAAGAGTTGATGGCCAAGTGGTCGGACGAGCAGAGGAAGTGTTCCTGGTTCCCAGCACGGGAGATGAAACTCCCAGCCCGGAAACGCTGCTCATGCTCTTCGAACTTACCGTCCACCCAGACTATGCTGATAGTGGTCGACTGACAGGGGTCGTGGAACCGGGTGTCAGGTTTGATCTCCCTAGTAGTAGGAGAAGGAGAAGATGCGCATAAGCCCATGGCTTTGTTCTGTCCTTAAAACTGGGGTGGGGGAATCCTTTTTTTCAAAGCTTCGGATAAGTTGAATGCAGAGTCAAGTCAAGCCAATCAAAGCCAAGCCGTGTGCAACCACCATTTCTAAGGATGAAATCTTTGAATATAATTTTTACATTTTTGGGTTTGGGCCCTTGTTTAGCACTTTCTGATGATGAAGATGGACGTAATTAAACATCAAGTTGGTCCAACACCAAAGATGTGTCATTTATTTATGGTTAGGCCTTTAAATCAATGTCTTTAATGGAAAGGATTATGGTTGCAAGTAGTAATGCCACAAGGCAATTTGTCACCTTTAGTCGAGATAATATTGAAATTAGAATTATAAAATTCGATTTAATCGAGTTTATAATTTTAGGTCATCGAGAACGAAACTGCCTGTCACTTTTACAAGCAGGAAAAATCAGCATCGGTCTCTACGGTAGGTTGTTCTTTCTCACTAATCCATACCACGGGACAATGACAAGAACGAGCGATTAGATCTGTGTCTTTGCGCGTTAAATATTGACACCTACCGCTCGGACATTTCGTTAACAGGGGAGGGGGGTGATTCAAATGTGGCAAAATAAAAGCTAAAAGTAACTGTCCAAAGAAACCACGTCCATGTTAGCTAATTATTAAATTATTTTATGGATGGCCTTCGACTGAACCAACTCCAGAGAATTGGATCATCAAAACATGGGGAAATTTAATAAAACCAACCCCCACCCACGTTTACCACGTTGATTAGGTTAAGATGAGACATGTGCACAGTTAAGTAAAATGGCATGACAATATCAAATCACGTCACATGATTTCGGGAGATGAAACAATCTGTATCTGTTGAATCATTAATCTTCATTACTTGCTCCCTAGAAACCTACACTTACATCATAAGACGGAGAAATAGAGGAAGGAATCGAATACCGGAACTACACCCATTTCCCCTAATACTACTCCGGTATGGAACCCAGCCTGACCTCGAACTTCCTCCTCCGCCCCCTCCCCCCCACGCCTCCAACGCCGGCCACCCCGACCGTCCTCTTCCGCCCCACCTCCGCAGCCTTGTCCCCGTCCTTCTCCCTGACGATCACCGGGAAGTCCACCACCTTCTTCCTGCACCTACGCCGCTTCGCCAGGGCAGAGCTCGCCTTCACCGCAAGCGCGGCCATCTCCTCCGCCTGGAGCCTCCTCCTCATCTTGCTGACGGGGAGGGTGAAGTAGAGGCCCCCGAGCTGGAGCTCCTCGACGGCCGAGACCACGTCGTCGAACTCCATCTCATCGGAGTTGCAGATGAAGGAGGTGTGGTCGCCCGCGAGGACGTAGGAGGCCTTGACGGGGTACGGGAACTCCTGGAGCCTGCCGTCTAGGAGGATGAGCTTGGCCGTCGCAACGTTGGACGTGTCGCAGGAGGAACAAATGCCCATATATGAATTGGGGACCCGGGGATTAACAACAACGGGAGGCGTCTCTAAATTTCTTTCAGGTTGTTAGGAATTGTTGGGAGATAAATGTAGGCGAAGTTTGTGTCTCTGTGTGTATATAAATGGGAGGCCGCAAAAAAGAAGGGAGAAAAAAGCAAAAGCAAAAGTACTTTTAGATGTTCAGATAATGGTGCCAGTATTGTCATTTCCACCTAGGATTAGGGCGCCGCCGTGTTTACTTGGAATCTCCGTGTAAGAACATCGGGGGGATTATCATTATCAACTAACTAGCTAATAATAAGTCATTGAACAGTGGGGATTATGGACGAGGACAGGCTGTTGGAGTCGCAGGTGATAAAGGTTGGAAATTGATTATTTTTTTTATTTTCTTTTTAAAAAAAGGGGGAAAAATTGGGTAATGAGTTGGCAATGGCATCATAATGCATCCGTTCAAGGACGAGAATGACTAAAAGAAAGGCAAGGGGTAATTTTGGGAGTTCATATATATACGAGTATTAATAAAAGAGAACCCGCAAAAGAGAAAAGTGCGTATTTTGAAAAGTGTAGTGTCTCGGTAAAAAAAGTAGTATAACTTTAAGTGGTTTGGGTGGATCCAAATCCTCTCTCCATTTCATTAGAAATAGAGATTCTTACTCTTACGGTGGATATTTTTCTTATTTTAATTATAGTAAGAGTAAAATTGAAATTATTTTTTAATACTTTTATATTTTTAATACACTATATTTAAGGTCAAATACTCAAATATATCACAAACTTTAACGCTTTTTCTGATTTAGTCTAACATTTAGAAAATATTTTCTTATATCCCAACGTTGGACTGTTATCTCAATTATATCTTCCGTTAGCCGTCACCGCTCACAGAGTCCTACGTGGCGCTGTCATAGTAGTTAACGCCGTCAACTCCATGTTTAATCTATTTTTCTTCATAATAAATTATCAAATATATCCTAAGCTTTGATATTTTTTTCAATTTAGTCTAACATTTGAAAAATATCATCTTACATCCTGACGTTGAGCCGTTATCTTTATTATATTCTATGTTAACAGTCAACACTAACGGAGTCCTACGTGACGTTCATACGATAATTAACGCTGGTAGCACCACGTTTAATCTATTTTTTCTCAAATTGAATCATAAACATTGAATAAAGCACCAAATATATTTTATTCTCACTCTTAACGAATATTTTAATCATACTTCTGACCAACCATACACCGGCACCCGACGACAATCTCACCCGACCTTAATCCACAACCACTATCACACGCTAACCTTCAACTCCCAACCTCAAAAAGTTGACGTCTCAATAATGTTGGTTTGGAGTTGTGTGTTTGTATAATAATGCTGACATACTTACACAGTATTATTTGCTTGGATAATTACCGTGTGTTTGCCTAGATAATGTATGACAATGTGTTTGCGTGGATATATCCTGAATTTTAGCAATTCTGGATATATTTAAAACATTTAACTGACTCTAATTAGAACAATTACAATTTGTTCATAATAGTTAAAAAATCTACTACAATAATTGTTCGTATTAAGATGGCTACGAATTATATGATGGAGATAACAGTCCAACGTTAGGATGCAAGAGGATATTTTTCAAATGTTATGCTAGATTAGAAAAAAGTGACGAAGTTTATGATATATTTGATAATTTAGCCTGAAGAAAAAATAGATAAAACGTAACATTAACGACGTTAGTTGCCACGTTAGCGCCACGTAGGACTCCGTTAGCAGGGACGGCTAACGGAAGATATAATAGAGACAACGGCCCAACGTTGGGATGTAAGAGGATATTTTTCAACGTTAGGCTAAATTAAAAAAAAATGTCAAAGTTTAGGGTATATTTGTTAATTTGGCCTATATTTAATTAATAACAAAAAAAATCATAAACACTAAATTATAAATCCAAAACATTAAACCCGAAATGTTAAACCCTAAATCCTAAAAGTTAAACTTTAATTACTAAACTATTGTAAACATAGTGTGATGCCCATTTATTGTAATCATTTATTATTCATTCGGTTACAATTCTTTAGATTCTTTCTATTGTAAAATCTCTATAAATAGAGGGATATTTATTGTATACGAATGATCTCAGAAATCAATAAGAAAATCTTCCCCCCTTACTCTCCACATTGTGTTCATGTTCTTCAAAAGAAAACAACGATCGTGTGCAAGATATTTCACGGATTGATAGGCCCTAAATCGACGATTCTGTGGAGTTTGTAAATGGTAATCCTACACGTTATCTCAATTTTTTTATTACATTTATCGAAAGTTTATTCGTACCAAATCTTGACCCCTCGAAGCAAATCCACGATCCCCCGAAGCGCGGATTTATCGTCCCCAGAAGCGGATCATCGATTATCAATTTCTAGAAGCGAATCATCATTTCTGAAAAGCGGATACTCGATTCCCAGAAGAGAATCCTCGATTTTTTCGATCCCCAGAAGGGCAAGGCACTACGCAATTAGTAAGCATAATGAAAGATCCCTTGGTTCTGTGGAATAATTTGAAAGAAATATATGATCATTTGAAATTAATCATTCTTCCAAAGGCTCAGTTTGATTGACTACATTTGCGCCTTATAGATTTAAAATCGGTGAGCGAATACAATTCGGCATTATTTCGAATTACTTCTCAATTGAAATTAGGCAAATTATCGATTTTTGGCCCCACCTATAAGCCCACTTTCTTCTGTGGCATATCGTTTAAAAAGTTTTAGTTGTAGCCTAATTTCGATTTCACTTTTTAATTTGGCCTTAAACCCGACGTCCGTTAAGCGGTGCAGACGTGTCGTTGACGGCCCTTTATGATGTCCTACGTGGCTCAAATTTTGTTCAGGGAAACGTTATGTGACAAAACTGAAAACTCAGACGAAATAAATCAACAAAAGGGGGTTTAGGGTTCTTTTTCTATTCCACTTTCCGGCAAACGTATAATAAACTTTTATGCCAAGTCCACCCTCGATTTCTCTCTTCTTTTAAACCGATTACAAATAAGTACCCAAAGTATAATAAACAAATATAATGATAATATAATACTATTTAATTAAAGTCGATCCCCCAAAAAAAAAAAAACGAAAAGCCACTTAAATTTATACATTAAGACCCCGTCGTCGTCGACGGACCGACTTTCTTGGTTTTCCTCATTGGGTCCGCATACTCCCACGATGCCTAGAAGAAGAAAGGCCAAAGAGTTCATCGGACGTGTCAAACCGAACCTCGGAGTAGTCGAAGAGTCCCCCATCGTAAGCCACGTACTCGTACCCCTCGTCCCCATCGTAGCTGTCGTAGGAGGCGTCGCTCCCGAACCCCAAGCCCTCACGAAGCTGTCCACGTGTCCCTCAAAACCCCAGAACTCGCCGCCGACAGCGTAATCGTACGGGACATCCGCCAGCTCGGCCTCCCTGTCCCACGCGTCGTCGATGACGTCGTACCGGATACTAGGCGGCAGCCCGAGGTCGTCGTCGGATGCCCCGAGCAGGTAAACCAGCTGGAAAACCCCTCCTCAAATCGCACAACAAAGAAAAAAACAAACACAATCAACTTACCTGGATGACGCACAAGGAGTTAATCAAGCAATGCGGACAAACCCCTCCTCAAATCGCACTTCCTTCGATTTCTCCCAAATCGAAATGACAAAGAACCCTAACCTTAAACCCCCTTTTGTTAATTTATTTCGTCTGGATTTTCAGTTTTGCCACGTAACGTTCCCTGAACAAAATTTGAGCCACGTAGGACATCATAAAGGGCCGTCAACAACACCTCTGCACCGCTTAACGGACGTCGGGTTTAAGGCCAAATCAAAAAGTGAAATCGAAATTAGGCCACAACTAAAACTTTTTAAACGATATGCCACAGAAGAAAGTGGGCCTACAGGTGGGGCCAAAAATCGATAATTTGCCTTGAAATAATGTGGAGAAACTATTACTAACGGAGACATGTTGGAGAAATTCTCCACTTTTCATACATCGAATGTGCTCCTGCAGCAACAATATCGTGTAAAAGGTTTTGAAAAATATTCTGAATTGATTTCATGTTTCCTTTTGGCCGAACAAAACAAAATGAAGAATCATGAGGCCCGTCCGACCGGATCTGCTCCATTCCCCGAAGTGATGTGACATCATATGGATGACAACAACGTGGTCGTGGTCGTGGTCCCAGTCGTGGCCGTGGACGTGGTTATGGTCAAGGACGTGGTGGTGGTTGATATTATTTTCATAACAATCGTCCCCAATATGTGGAAAAGGGGAAGAGCGACAAAGATATGCATGACGATAAAAATGGTCAATTCAACAAGACTGTGGAGAATAAATGTTATCGTTGCGGCGTGAAGGGCTACTAATCACGTACCTATCGTACGCCAAAACATTTGACCGATCTCTATCAAGAGTCACTAAAAGGAAAAAAGGCAATCTAAACGAACTTCGTTTCCGATGAAGGAAAAGTGGCTTCCGGTGATGATAAAATAGATTTTGACTTTGTTGATTTCTCCCAATTTGATATAACTGACTTTCTTGTCGAGCATGAAAGTAATAATAATGTTATTTAATTTTATTTCTCTTGATGTATTTGTTTATTTTTAAATGAAATTTTATGATTGCGTAATTATACGTTTTGTTGTACAAATTAAACTTTTAATTAAAAAAATTAAACTTGTATAATCTGGGAGTAATACTTTGGATTCTTTTTATTATTGTTGTTGTTTTTATTTTCTTATGTGCTTTTGTATATCATTAAAAATTAATATTTTATTTATGAAGAAAATGGAAGTTCCCGGAAGCGAATTCTCGACCAATGAAAATTGCGATTGTCTCGTAGATAGCGCATCGACACATACTATTTCGAAAAGCAAGAAATTCTTTTTCACCCATGATCTCCAGAAGAGTGATGATATTGATGTTCAATAAATACGTTCATCAGAAAATCTGGCAGATTTATTCACAAAAGGCTTTGCCTACAACAATTTTGGAAAGACTGGTACATAAAATTAGAATGCGCAAACTTGGAGATTTAAAGCAATCTTACTAAGATGGGGAGTAAACATACCGAAGGGTTTTTCTGGAAAGGTTTTTAACGAGGCAATATCGCATTCAAGGGGAGTATTGTAAACATAGTGTGAATGCTCATTTATTGTAATTATTTATTATTCATTCGATTACAATTCTTTAGATTCTTTCTATCGTAAAATCTCTATAAATAGATGGATATATATTATATATGAATGATCTCGAAAATCAATACTTTCTCTCCACATTGTGTTCTCTCGTTTTCATTTTTTCTCTTTTCATTTCTTTGTTTTACAACATAAACCATAAACAAAACCTTAAACCCTAAAATTAAACTTTAAATCGAAATGTTAAACCTAAACCCAAAAAGTTAAACTTTAAATCGAAATATTAAACCCTAAATCATAAAAGTTAAACCTTAAATGTTAAACCATAAACCCTAAAAGTTAAATATTGCACCTAAACGTTAAATCCTAAAAATAAAATATAAAATATTAATTCATAAATTATAAACCTTAAATGTTAAACCATAAAATTCGGAAGTCGCTATATTAAATAATAAATATATGTATTATTTACTAATATGTTTTAAAGGAAATAATTTATTCACTTCTTAATACAACAAGGGTAGTAAAGTAATTTTATAATACTAAAATTAAAAACGAGGACTAATCCTATCCCTAAAATGGAGACTTTGTGATTGGCGGAAGACATTGCCGATAGTAATCAAAGCATGTAAGGAAAATGCGGAAAAAGGTGAAGTTGGTAGGTTATATTTATGTAAACTGACTTCTTCTTCTGATGGTAAATAGCTGGCCTAACAATCGTGATTGCACTTCCTTTTACATGAATGATTTAACGCAATTCAGAAATGCATTCTTTAGGGGACGTTTGATTTCCAAAATGGAAAATGAAAAGGAATAAAATGACTCAAATGAAAAAAATAATGAAATGGAATTTTGATTTCATTGACTTATTATATCGAATAATATATTTTTATATGGAATGGGATGAATATGATGTTAAATTACCAAATTTTCCATTAATCAATGTAGATATTTTTAATGGGTTTTGTTATCGGACACATTTTAAAAGATATAAATAATAAAAATATAATTATTATAATTTTAATATATTCTAATATATAAAAAAGACAAAAGCATACTAAATGCAAAAAAAAAAACACGACTTACGATGTCAAATCACTAAATATAAAACATTATTAACGTGCACTCGTTAACAAAATCCATTTTAATTTGTCCACGTACTTTTGTCGTAGGCCCTTTGTCGACTGTTGAATTTAAGACGATAGACCCACGAACGTCTCCGAGGTCCAGCAAGTCGCTGCAGTCGTCGAGCAATTCATTCAGGATTACCGAGTTCCCTCCCCTAGAAGCAGTGTGAACTGATCTATCTCTTGTATGTGGCCAGGGATGCTCCCATACGCTCCTTGACCTGAGTTGCAGATTGTTTCTCAACCTTATGCAGTCATTTACTACGATAATATGAGCTCTAATACAGCTATCATCTAATCCAATTCTACATGGTTGGACGAAACATGTTTAAATTGATTATCACTTTATTAGAGACAAAGTGTTGGATGGTTCATTGCAAATTTAAAATGTCTATTCAGAGGATCAAGTGGCATATCCTTTGACAAAAGTAATTCCTGTTCAGCGGTTCTTGGTTTTAAGGAGCAAGCTCACTGTTTCCAACAGACCTCATCAAAGAGCCAGTGTAATATCAGAGAAGGGTGATGATTTGCTGGGAGGTGATGAAGAACTACTGATATATAATCAAAAGACAGAAGTGGTGTGAAGAGGAGACAGCTAATTTGTGTGCAGGGGGATGATGGACCTGGGTTTGCTGAGGGATGATGAACCTGAGTTTGCTGGGGGATGTTGGAGAAAGCCCACTCCCCCCTACCTAGTTGCAACAAAGCAGGGAACATTTCAAAGTCAGAAAACCAACTAGAGTTATACAAAAAATTCCCCTTGAACATATCTTTGCCCCTTCAGCGATGGCCACCTTCATCGACTCCATGGTGATCCTATGCTCCTCCCTCCAATCTCCTCCCCCGCGGACCCCGTCATGCTTCCCCCAGGCAAGAGGCCTTTGGCTCAAGCCCTCCGCTTCCGTTGCTCTCTCTCTCTGTCAGGGCCTTCACTCAGGAGTTACGGCTCTCGGCAAGGCTCCAACGTCTTCTACAGGCTCATGATACGGCTCTCAAAGGTGCTCTGCTTCTCTCGTGTTGTGACCTCGTATTTGGATTTGATGTGTCTAATCTGGTGATGGTTGGCGCGGTGGCGTTCAGCAGGAAGAGGATGATAGTGAAGGCACATTCATAAAATTGGAAATCAATCAGGTGGAATGGAGGTTATTCAGTGCCCGGACGACGCCGAATGAAATAGGCGGAATGAGTCCAGGAACGGAATGAGCTTTCGGAATGGAATCCATTCCATTCCACGGCCACCACTCACTCACATGGTTTGGTTTTGTCCATAAGAGGATTCCTACTATGCTCTTAATATAAAGTTTGTTTGTTGCCCGAATCCAGGAAATGATGATATGATCGGGCCATGATCGCACCGTCGTCAATGGATCGAGACCCAAATCTTTGATTTTGGACAATGAAGCATCGTGTAAGGAATAATTTACACATGAAGATAAAGCTCGGCCTTACTCCTCCCAAAAATCTCATTACAATACCCTTTCGAGGATTAAGTCACATACATTCCCGCATACGTCCTCTTTATGATTCCAGCTGAGCATACCAGATCCCCTGGATCTTAACTTCCTTGGGTGTCTTGGCACCCAGATCGGTGTCCGACGGCTGAAGGCTTTCGAACACACCGATCACCTCCCCTGTCTCGGGCTTGGTCTTGGTCACGCTGAGGGTGATCTTCCCTTTCGACGAGGCAACGTTCTTGATGTTCTCCTTCGTCAGGTCCTCCTCGTCTCCCCTGCCTCCCGCTGGCAATGCCACCGCGTTGTCGTACCCGGTCGACCCTCCGCGTCCCTTCGGGTCCAAGAAAGAGGAGCCACGGTAGGACGGGACGAGGAACTCCCCGCTGAAGCTATCGGGCTTCCCGGAAGCCACCAGCTGCTTGATCGTGAACAGGAAGGGCACGCGCTCGCCTCCCGGAAGCTGGACGGTGACGGCAGCATAGTCGATCCCATCCTTCTCCTCAAACTTGACGGTCCCATCCGAGGAGACCTCAAAGGGTCCTTCGATTTCATCCAGGGTGTAGGTCAGCCGGGTCATGAGCTTGGTGTTCTGGAACTCAGGAGGTGCGTTCTTGTTGACCCCCTCGGCCTTCACAGTGAATGAGGTCGGCTCAAGGCAGAACTTCTTCGTGCTGTACTTCCCGGGCTTGAATGCAAAGGACTCAACCCCGCCATCGATGGTCGGGCACTGGTTTGCGGTCCCGGTACCCTTCACTTCCATGTAGGTCTTGCTCTGGATCTCGTCGTAAGTCAGCCTCTTCGGTACTCCTTCAGCGCTGGCCCCCTGCCCCGAGACGAATCACATTACACCCCGCCAACTTCCTCAAGCAAGGAGTAGTCACAACATAATTCAGAGATGAATTACCGAGACGACGAGGGCGGAGGTAGCGAGGGCGAAACCCGCGATCTTGGAAGCGTCGACGCATTTCTGGGCGAAGTCCTTGAAATCGGCATGGAGAGAGCAGGTGAGCCTGGAGGAGGAGGGCTCGAGGCCGAAGGCCCTGGAGACATTCTGGGAGGACCTCAAAGGGAGGTTGGCCTTCAACTGGGCTGGTTGCATGAGAGTAGCAGCTGCCTGTAGTGAAGCCGCCATTGCTAATCTTTTGGCGATTCCCTCTCGAAGGGTAAATGGTTTTTGCAAGTGAAAATAAGGCAAATGTCGATGGCAAAGGGAATATCTCAAATCTGGTGGATGTGGTGGAGAGTGAGATAAGGTGATTTGGATAAGGTGTCGTGTGATTGGTCGATCGAAGGTTGTCTCTCTCCCTGTTCCTCTGTTGCCACGTGGATGGCTCCAATCCTGGCAGGTAGATTTCCCTACTTGATCATAATATCATAAGCAAGCATACCCTTCTTATTATGTTATATATAAGCTGTCGGTGTTACAAATGGGCCGATCTGTTCGGCCCACTAAGGCCCAAATTGCAGTAAACTTTACCCTTGTTGTGATTATCGTATGTTAAGTATAAGAAAAAGAAAATAAAGAAGTTAAGGAGAGATCATTGAACAACGTTATTCAGCAAGCTGCTCAGTGACGGCGAGCTGTTTCCGCTGTCCCAGGCTACGTGTACCGACACGGCCGACTCTTCCTTCTTCGCCTCCCCTCCGAAGCTCAAACAGTCCCCGAGCCTTTGAGCGACGAACGATTTATGGGTCGTGACCCCTGGCTTCTTCGTAGGCAGGCTCCCGTCCAGGGACGATTTCTCGCTCTCACTGTATGCAGAGAAGAACGAGGTCGTGGACAATGCTGTGCGCATGTTCTCGTCAACTGGACAGCAGTCACTCTGTCGGATCTGTTCCAGCTCTTCGGCCACTTCCGTCATGGACGGCCTCATGTCCCGGTGGAACGCGAGGCATCTGAATGCCAGTTCTGCCACCTTGTGGATGGAGCTTAGCGTCCACGCATCCATATGCGGGTCCAAGAAAGGATCGATTATCTCCTCCACGCAGCCTCGGCCAATCCTGTCTATGGCTAAGGCCGCCAGGTTTGTCTCACTGTGGGGACGCGAAAAGTCAACCACTTTCAGTGCTGTTATGATCTCCACGAGAACCACGCCGAAGCTGTACACGTCGCTCTTGTCCGAGAGATGGAAGTTCTGATGATATTGAGGGTCGACATACCCCGGCGTCCCTTGCGGGGCCGTCGAGATGTGAGACATCTCCGTCTCGGCCGTCCCAAATCTCGAGAGGCCAAAATCTGCGACCTTCGAGTTGAACTCGTGGTCCAAAAGTATGTTGCTCGACTTTATATCCCTGTGATATATGGGCGGGTTGACGGCCGTGTGGAGATACGTGATGGCGTGGGCAGTTTCTGTCGCGATCGTGAGCCTGATCGCCCAAGGGAGCCCTTCTCCTCTTTCCTTCTGGAGGTGCTGAGACAAAGTTCCATTTGGCATGTACTCGTACACAAGTATCTGCTCTCCCTTCTCAATGCAACAACCGAGGAGACGGACGAGATTAGGGTGGCTTACAGAAGATAATAGCTTGACTTCGTTCATGACTTGCTCGACGCTGTCCGTGTCCCTGCACCATATCTTCTTTATGGCGACCCATTCGTCGTTGTTCAGTTTGCCTGCATAGACGGCACCATACGCCCCAGTCCCCAACCTTTGCTTCTCTGAAAATCCATTCGTAGCCTTCTCGATGTGCTTGTAGGAGTAAAAAGGAACACTGTTTTCACCCGTGGCTAGACAAAGCAGTCTCTTCCCGCTAATTTGGGTTTTCCTTAGCGCTGTCCGCCGTCGAAGAAAATAACAAGTTGCCACCAAGCCGGCCATTAATGAAGCGCCCGCAATCATACCTAAGAACAGAATACTACAGTTAAATCCTCTTTTCCTCCTTTTAGATGGAAGACAAACTCATCGGGTCAGGATGCAAACTGCCCTCGCAGATGAGAAAGCTCATAAGTACCTGCGATTAGCGAACCTACTTTTCGACGCCCACATTTCCCGGAAAAGTACTCGGAAACGTTGCAGCCAGAAGGAACTAACCGCATAAGAAAAGAACAGAACAGACAAAAGTATTAGCAATACATCAAGATGCAGCCCGGTCTAGACTGCTAACAAAGGTAAAAACCGCGCAATCGTTCTATCCTCGTCTTTTGTACTCGAAGATCTCCACGCCCGTCAAGGTATACGCATAAAAAATCACTAACCAACTAGACAATGTGTTCCAATACCATCGGAGGCTAATATGCAACTTAAGACATCACTTCTATCTACTTTGCGTCGCTCCTGAGTGCATTAGCCAAAGCGATGCCTATGCAATCTTACTGCGCTACTGTTTCCCTCCAGCACTACTAGTTCTTATTACGCTGAAAGCTTCCGAACAAGTCCCCCAGTTTCTTATAATGTTGCTCTCCAAGGACCAGACTACATTGACCCAGCAGAAGAAGAAAGAACCAGGGTCCAGAGCCAGAACTACGGCGGGATTGACATCCATGGCAAAAACATTTCAGGAACAAGAAGTAAAAGGCAATCGCGAAACCAATCGCCCGGCTCACCTGTACTACAGCCACTGCCATTGATGTATCCATCTCCGACGAGCCCCTCCCCACACTTGCACCTGATTCCTGAGCTCCCGCCCTCCAACTTCGCCGGCTCGCAACTCGCATTAGCATGGCACACAGACATACTGCACGAACCATTGACCCACCAACCCAACTCGAGCAACTGGAACTCGAGCGTGTTCCCGTCCGTATCGACGGGCGCGATTGAAGAAAACAGCCACTGGCACCACGTCCTCTCCACGACATCAAGATCCATCACCTCGACCTCACCATTTTCCCCGGAAAAGCAACTTATATTCCCATGCCCGCCTTCCACGATACAATTCCCAACATCGAACCGGTTCTCGATAAAGCTCTTGGGAATCACGCATCCGTTCAACACGTCGGGGCAGCCCTGCAGCAGTAGGTCGTTCCTCCAGGTCGGGCGGTAATTGGACCCAAAGAGCGGCGCGATCGCCTCGATCGAACGGTTACACTCCGCGGGCAACCTCAACAGAACACTGTCCCACGTGAGGTTGACGAC
The DNA here is from genome assembly GCA_023653495.1 of Melastoma candidum. Classification (NCBI taxonomy): domain Eukaryota; kingdom Viridiplantae; phylum Streptophyta; class Magnoliopsida; order Myrtales; family Melastomataceae; genus Melastoma; species Melastoma candidum. The sequence continues at coordinate 11,505,271 of CM042881.1, read as the reverse complement.
GGAGAAGGACGCGATCCTCAAGTCGACCTCTTCACCGCCGACGCAGTCGAGCTCGATCCCGCAACTGGCCGAGAACCCGAAAGGGTAAGGGACCCTTTTAGCTGACTTGCCAGCGCCACAGGTCTGGTTGCAGACGGGAGAGGAAGCGAGGACAGTTGCGGCGACGAGGAAGGAGAGGAAGAGGTGGGAGGCGAAGCGAAGGGGACAGAGGGGAATCATGGGGTTAATAACAAGCAAAGCAAAAAGGAAAAGGGTCGTGGGATGAACATAAAGGCTTTGCTTGTGGGCATTTGCTGGACGAACGAATCTGTTTGGGTTGAAGCAGTTTCCCTGAGCTTTTTGACTTTTCTGGAGGTGCGATTCTTCTCCTTCTCCTTCCTTCCTTCTTATTTTTCCTTTATTTACAGGTTTATTTTTTTGACATTTGCCGCCCGAGTTAGGTTAAGGTAAATATCCACCCATCCCATCTGATGTTTATGTAATGAAAAACCTCTTGACTTTTGACTTGGTAACAAAAATTAAATAAATATCGAAAAGCATCGTCTCTTCGCTTGAGTCGTGTCCTTTTCAATTTTTTTTCTTGTAATGAAAGCCGCCATGAATTTGGTATGATGATGGTAAAAGTTTTTCGCCCGTGTCTGTCCCAGAGAATCTCATGGCCTACAGAGAAGACGAAGACGAAGAGGGAGGTACACAAACACACACACCGAATTAACGAGAGCGACCCCCCAACATAGATTTTTTACCACTCTTCTTTATTATAAAAAAAAAAGGAAAAATCTATTACATCGATCATCTCAATCAACCCATTTATGACAGCTAGTAATCCCAAAAGAAAACACAAAGTGGACCCAGAACTTACAAACACATAATGCAAAGTGAAAGTCGTCCCGAACTTTCTCAACGTGCCATCCTCGTCATTACGCATTCGTCCCCATTAAATTAAAGGTTACACATACAATATGATTAGAGTGTTGGATTATGTTCCAACTAATTGTGATTTTAGTAGTTTTAGTTGGGTTGGGTTGGGTCATTATTTTCGGCTGATTCTTTTGACTTTTGACTCCCCCCACATAACCCAAAAAGAAAGGATCATTTTTTTATTCTAATTCAATTTGTAGTTTTGGTAATTTCAAAATCAATAACTAAGAATGACGCGTTTGTCCCATGTGCCCTCCGCCTGCCCCAACCCACCCACTACGGAGAAGGCCTCTAAATCCCACTACAAACTAACCATGGGCCTTGGGCTGGACCATTTTGTAGACATGGGCCTTGAATAATGGGTTGGCCCTGTTTCTTATCAGTTTCACCATTTCTTTGATTTTAGCCAAAGCCATGTGAAAAACGAAATGAGAATTCAGGTTAGATTGTTCAGAATGCGTCGTCCCGAGCTGCGGACTCGTAGTACGACCACTTCCCTCTCTAGTGAACAATGTGACTCCTCTTCCTCTTCTTTTTCCTCCTTCTTGAACGTTGTTCTGCTATCAGGAGTGCGGAATTATATAGAAGACGAGTGAATGAACCGAGTTTGCTGGTTTTGAGAATTGGGTCTGAAAATACAACTAAAAAAGAAAAATTGTTGGTCATTTTCCTTGGGGGAGACAGAAAAAACAATCTGTGGGTGCTTGCTTAGATTAGTAGCTACCCAACTCTTATTACACCCTTGTCTTTGTATTGATCTGATTGATGGGTCAAGAGTAGTAGTAGTAGGTGATTATTCTTGTTCACATAATGTCCACCTGTCCCAATATCAATGTCATGCCCCGCCTTTCTCTGTTTGTCTTTCTCTTTCGTGATTCTGATGATGTCGTAAGCTCGTGAAAGTGGGAGGCCGGCCGAATCGTTTCCCGAGACTGTTTACTGAGAAAGAAAAGGGAGAAAAACAATGGGCTTTTCCCTTTCTTACATTAGTTGTTTTTTCCTTAACCTCCAAACTGAGGGGCGTTTTTGCATGGATTGTAGGCAGAGTTCGCGACGGGCCGGGTTAAGTCACGGGTAGGAACCGTTGGGATGGATCAAACTTAATCTGCATACCAACAAAATTAGGTTATCGCATATCTCTTGCATGTTTAGTTTTCAGAATCCTTCGAGATAATCTCCTCCTTGAAATAAGTCCTGAGTCATGGTCGACTTCGTAAGTTGTAGTTTAGCCAATTGGTTACTCTTACATTACACTCGTAAGTCAAGCATGGGTCTTTGAATTTGTGGAATTTTAGTTGGCTACCACACGAACATTATAATTTTCATTTAACTTTTTGGTTTTCTAACATTTTTTTTTTTACCTTTTATATCTACATTTTCGTCATGGATAAAAGTTTGTTGTTATCCCCATGAGTGATATCCTAAACGTGTATAATAATAAGCCTTTAAAAATTCATATAACACAAAAGCTACATGTATTTAGATTATCAAAATAATAGTTAGACTATTTTTAGTTTTTTATTTTCTAAGGTGCGGAATCCTAAAGACATGTAAATGAGAATCAAATCTAAAGTCAATTATTTAACAATACGTAAACCTATTGCTCCAAATAAATGTCTAGTTTGTTCAACAATATTTTCTAAAGTATCACGTTAAATCTAAATTTCGGGCGATATCCATTGCCTCGGGACGAGCTTCGAGGAGGCTGTTTACTTACCACGCCGTACTCGATTTCTTATCTTTATCTTTACTTCATTCGTATGTTTTTGTCCTGTTTACGCCGCTCTATGCATAATACAATATCATGTAGCCCGCCGGGCCTAGATTCATTTGTTGAATGCTTACAGGGTCTGGGTTTTTCTCTACTCATGCGCATCGTGTGATACGAAGGACGAACCTCTGGGGGTGTATTGTCCAAATGTAATTTCAAACCAAATACCAAAACATCGCCCATTGCCTTTGTTGGACGTGTTGGGATGAAAATAAGGCCCATTCACGAATGACTAGGATGACCCACGAGTGATTCCGATAGAAGATAAATGATTCCATTTACATTTTGTTTTGGCAATGGTTCCCATCATTATGGATCAAACTTTTGGGTGACCCCAGTTTGTGACCGGAGGGCATCGATCTTATCCTCTTCCTCTGCTTCCACGAGGTAAAAAAAAAACCACCCCCGGTCAAAGATTGTATCCGAAACTGCTGCACCTTTGAAAGTTGTTGTACTGCCATTCCCTCCTCACAAAGGGGATGAACTTTTGAATGGGATCGAAACTGGGATCGGGAAGGGTTTCCGAGTTTAAAGAGAAGCATATGATGATAGGGTAGGGTAGGGTAGGGTAGGGTAGAGATACCCTTTTTTGCTCTCTCATGAAGTATGGGATTGGGGACATCGACTGCTGTTTCTTTTGGTTCCACATGTTCAATGCAAACACCATGCCAATCCCCGAATTCTCATGGAACTAACTTCACACGCATTGCTCGTGACAAAAGTTAAAAAGAAGTGGTCCAATCGCACCGCACGAAACCCAATGCCTGCTGCGCTTTGTGCCTTGGGGGCAGGGACCGCTTTTCTTGCTTTTACCTCGACCTGATTTTCTTACCTCTCTCTTTACGACATTCCCATTCCTCATCCGCCACATTACACACACACACAGAAACAAGTTGCCCGGGGGAGTCAGTCACTCTCCCTTGTCATTCGTCCGTCACCCTTCTTCGCTGTCCACTTCGTAACTCTTCCCTTCCCTCCCCTCCTGTCTCCTCTTGCCCCCATTTCGCCTCATTCTTCCTCCTCCCCTTCCCTACATAACATTCCGCGTTTCCCCTTCCTTCTTTCTTTCGGATGTGACCCGGGATCTCATCAAGTTCCAGTCTTTGCTCGGTTTCACCATCTTGGTCACTGTTGGTTTTCGGCACTAGGTTCTTAGAGGAGGGGGGGTCGACGAAGGGTGGTGTTTCTTCGCGAATGTCGCCGCTGCTTGGTAATTCTTCCCTCCAGGAGGATGGCCACGGCCACGGTTACTCCTTCGCCGTCGAGTATACGGGGCCTCCCGTCGTCTGCGATCTGCCCCGGGCCGTCCCTATCAATCTTGAGCGGATCCCGGTTGCGCCGGTGCTCGCTGCCCAGGTTTCTGTTAACAGTAAGCTGTCCCTTCCCGTCGTTCAGCCCCTTCTACCGGGTGGTAACAAGCTGTCGAAGGATGAGGTAACTGGACCGCAGTCCATGGTCTCCCCGACTTCGGTGATTGACAATGGCCGCGAGTGCGCGGTTAAGGATGGCGACTTAGGTTCAGACAGCACGGTCTCCCTAAATTCCGTGGTCGCCTTGGAGGTGGGAGATGGGAATGTTAAGCTTTCGGGTAAGCTGAGCTGCTCCCGTCAATTAGGGTTCGCCAAGGGTGACAACAATGGCCGTTCTGGTGAATTGTCTGATGCTATAAATAAATTTTCGGGACTTTCGGAATCCTTGCGTTTCAGCGAGGAAAATTCCCGCGAGTTGTTTCGCGTGGAGGGGAACTGTAGTAGTAACAACCTGATGGCATTCTCTGATAGCTTTGATAGATCGTGGGGGAGTTCGCGCATATACGGTGCATCAAATGGTCAGGTTGATAGTGTGGATTTTAATGTTTCAAGCAGACGGGATTGGACGTCAAAGGAATCTGCTTTGAGTTTGGAATGCCTGTCTTCTAGAAGGACTGACATTGATAGTAATGAGATCAATCATGGTGGCGATACGCAAAATCTTGCCGTGGAGTTCCATGATATTGAGTCGCATGATGGCGTGCTGGAAGACGAGCATGAGCAGGAACTTTTTAAGTTCACCCAGCATCCTTGGAGTAAAGGAAAGAAGGGGTCTTGCTATAAATGTTTTAAGGGACACCGGTTCACAGAGAAGGAAGTCTGCATTGTCTGCGATGCAAAATATTGCAGCAGCTGCGTGCTAAAAGCAATGGGATCGATGCCGGAAGGGAGAAAGTGTGTGGCTTGCATCGGATCACCTATCGATGAATCTAAAAGAGCTAAATTGGGAAAATGTTCCCGAATGCTTAAACGTCTGCTCAATGATCTCGAGGTCAAACAAATTATGAAGGCCGAGAAGTTGTGCCTAGTAAACCAGTTGTCTCCTGACTATGTATGCGTGAACGGGAAACCTCTTTGCTATGATGAGTTGATTATCCTGCAGAACTGTCTTGTCCCACCGAAGAAACTAAAGCCGGGGTATTACTGGTATGATAAAGTTTCCGGTCTTTGGGGGAAGGTGAATATCTCATCCATTACTCTCCTGGTTGCGTAATCTCTCTGTCATTGAATTGCTATTCTCAAGTGAACCGGGTTTGCTCTTCTTTTTTATAGGAAGGACAGAAACCTTGCCAAATTATTAGTGCTCATCTCAATGTTGGGGGTCCCATAAGGCCAAATGCGAGCAATGGCAATACGCAAGTGTTCATAAATGGTCGGGAAATCACCAAAGTAGAAGTTAGAATGTTGCAGGTGTTGATTATTCTTTTTCCTCTGAATTTGTTTGGTGGATGAGCCAGACTCAGTAGTAACTCACAGTTGAATTATGCAGTTGGCAGGAGTTCAATGTGCTGGTAACCCTCACTTTTGGGTGAATGATGACGGATCCTACCAGGAAGAGGGGCAAAAGAACACGAAAGGTTATATCTGGGGCAAGGTGAGCTTTTCTAGTTGTGCACTTGTACCTTGGCCATGAATAAGTTTTCCATATAAAGCCTTTCTGTCCAGTAACTTATTTGGACTTGCTTATCATTTTTCAGGCGGGCACGAAGTTGTTGTGTGCTTTACTGTCGTTACCAGTTCCTTCAAAATCTTCAACTCCTGCCGGGGAATCATCCTGTAATGTTTATAACAGGATTGTCCCTGACTACGTGGAACACGAACTGCTGCAGAAGATTCTCTTGGTTGGATATGGTGGATCTGGAAGTAGCACAATATTCAAGCAGGTAACCTTTTGGGGGGTAATGAAAAACCCCCTGGCCTGCACATCATAGTTACTGAACGTAACTCGGTAAAGAATGTAGCCAATGTTATATGAATATTGCAGGCCAAACTTCTATATCGAGACGTCCCCTTTTCCATGGATGAGCGAGAATGTGCCAAGCTAACTATCCAAGCCAACTTGTACCGTTATCTTGGCATACTTCTGGAGGGTCGCGAGCGATTCGAGGATGAATGTTTGCCTAGAATACATGACAATGCTGATGGTAAGTTCATATATACTGTGCACCTGGCTGTCAAACTTGACAACGCAGTTGTCATATCTTAATATCTAAACGGCTTTTTTTGCAAACATAGGGACAAATGACGAAAAAACAGTATACTCAATTGGGCCCAGGCTAAAAGCCTTTTCCGACTGGTTTCTGAAGACCATGGCCTTGGGGAATTTGGAGGACGTTTTCCCTACCTCTACACGGGAATATGCCCCACTCGCAGAGGAGTTGTGGAGTGATCCTGCTATTCAGGCCACATACAAGCGCAGGAACGAGATAGATACTCTGCCCAGCATCGCTTCCTATTTCTTAGAGCGGGTAGGATGTGCCTTTATCAGGAAAATTACATTTGATGCATTGATTTGTCAAAATGGACCGTTGGTTAGTGATATTACAGGAACATGTCTTTCATCTCATTGATGACAACTGATATTTTTTCCTTTGTTTTCAGGCTGTTGATGTGTTGCAAGTACAGTATGTTCCCTCAGACTTGGACATAATGAACGCCGAAGACATTATTTCATCGAATGGCCTTGCTTGCATGGAGTTCTCGTTCCCCCAGTTTGAAACTGACAATAACTCCGATTCAACCGATCAGCACGAGTCTTTTCTCAGGTTTATGCTTTATTACAATGATTGTCTCTCCTGGTTTTGAGTATGATTGAAAACTGCCTGTATTCTGTTTTGATTTTCAGGTACCAGCTGATTAGAGTACATGCCAAAGGTCTGGGAGAGAATTGTCGGTGGCTTGAAATGTTTGAGGACATTGGCCTCGTTGCGTTCTGTGTGTCGCTGAGTGACTATGATCAGTACTCGGACGATGGAAATGGGTCCTCCATTAACAAAATGTTGTTGAGCCGGAGATTGTTTGAAAGCATAGTGAAACATCCCGCCTTCGAGAAGACGGAGTTCCTCCTTTTACTCAACAAGTTCGATCTCTTCGAGGACAAGATAGAACGAGTCCCTCTCAATAGGTGTGAATGGTTTGACGACTTCCGCCCTATCCTCAGCCACAGCAGCCGAACAAGCGGACGAAGCAACAGCATTAATTACAACCCGACGCTCGGTCACCTGGGCTTCCATTATATCGCGGTAAAATTCAAGAGGTTCTACACTTCGCTCACCGGCAGGACCCTGTATGTTTCATTGGTGAAGGGATTCGATCAAGGTAGTGTAGATTCGGCCCTCAAGTACGGAAGGGAGATACTCAAGTGGCAGGATGAAAGGATGAAGTATGGATGGAGCGAATACTCAATGTACAGCACTGAGCCGAGCTTGTAGCGCCATTGTCGAAGGTAGTGTACAAAGATCTGACCACATCCATTGTTCGTAGAAAAATGTACATAACGGGTCTTGTCAGAGTTACATTAGATGAGATTTGCCGTTTGCTCTATTTGCTTTAAGACAAGAGGTGTGTCCCATTAAGAAAGGCAGAGGCTTTGTATCTCCATCATCGTCCTCATCATCATCATCATCACAGCAACCCCAACTCAACTTCCTTAGCATGAACGGAACTCTTGTCCAAAGTGCTCCACTGATTGAGAAACATAGTTTAGTGGGCATGGCCCAGTAATAATGAAAGGAATCCTGCAAAAGAAAAGGACAGCTGAGAATTGCCAGAAATGTTGATTGAATCAAAACAACATCATTTTTTATCATAGGAATTACGACAAGGGTTCATAACTACAAGCTGTGGCTAAGCATAATCCTAAAATAATTAAGGTAATGACGGTAAGATAAGCCATTACATTACACCAGTCACTCACTAACCACTGTACTTAGAGAGCAGAACAAAGGCATTTCATCAAGGGTGGAGGCTTTTGCCTGCAGATGCGTTTGCCAAACTCTACAAGTCCCCCAGAACAAAGGGGAGAAGGATGAAAGGAAACAAATGGACTAACAAACAAACTTATGAATTAACAAATGCATCACTTCCTTTAGGTCTTGAACACCAGGCAAAAGGATCCACCCCTCACAGCTATGGGATCGGGGCCTGATTTTCTGCAGAGATTTCCAATCCCTACTCCAGTTTTCATGTCTCCGAGTCTTCTACCACTGTCGGAAGGTCACCTTGTCGTGCGAATGCCGGGTTTAGGAACTTTGCTAAGAAAGCCCAAAGCTTGTAGACATCATTGAAGTTGGTCAGGAAGCCAAGAGAAGCCGTGAGGACCTCGACCCTAACAAAACCATTCTTAATGGAGCTTCGACCATTCTCCATCGGCTGGCAGTGGGCTGTATCTTCCATGTATGTCCCGTAATGTTGTCTCGAGCCATCAACAATCTTTATGTGACTCAAGAAGCCGATTCCGAGAGATATCCCTTCTTTTTCCGCGAGTTTTTGGACAATCTCCGGATTAATGAGGGCCTTGCTACTGTCTCTGACGTTGAACGCAACTGCAGAACCCCTTTCGTACTTCACTTTGGGGCCATAAATATGGACAAGAAGTACTCCACCATTTCCATCCGAACTGGGTAACCTCAGCTGCAACAATGATGTCACAAGCCAGTTTACCAAGAAACGCAAGCGGGTGGAGGTTTTATTGAGTCCCAACTCATTGATATGATCAAGATGACGACAGACAATCTCGGGCTCAGCCCTGTAATCTCGTGCATCCTCATATTCACCGTCACTGCCCAATTCTTCCTCATCATCCACGGCTATTGACATTTCCCCAGGTTCCAGGTGCTCCTTATGGTTGTCTTCCATCGAAAAGGAAACTCTTCCTCCGCCAGTCAAATCGTTATCTTCCTCGGGGAATAACCTGCCACCAGTATAACCTTTACCATGCCGACTTCTCAATAGTCTAAATTCACCCTCAGTTTCTCTTCTTATTGCACTTTCTTTCAATTGCGGGCCAAGGTCAGATGATTTTCCATTCTCCATGCTACAATTGCTGGCCAAAACTGCAGATTTCAATTGTGAACTGTTAAGAGAATCTTCACCGAAGTTGGACTCTTCCTGGATCTCCCCAATATATCTGTGATTCGACAATCCTCTCTGCCCCTCTTTCAGATGTTTGAGGTCCTGGGAAGCCGACTGAACAGCAGCATCAAATGATATTACACCATAGTCATCATGATCCGAACATATCTCTTTCTCATTGTAGACAGGACTGCCATATATTTTCGACGATTGCTTAGGATATTGCTGCTCGTGGCTCTTTTTTCCAGTGAACCAGGATGGTGGCAAGGGAGATGCCATTTTGTCTCTATTTAACCGGCCATTGCTATCACAAGGCAAAGGACTTTGACCCAAATCAATCCAATATGAGTAATCTGATGACCCGTTTTCACTGAAAACAGGACTCTTCATCACATCGCCCACTGATAAACTGCCACTCTCTTCAATATAAGTACTGGTGCCATCTTTCTCAGAGCTAATCTCACAATTCATCTCATTCTCAAAGACATCCTTAACCTGCGCAGATGTGTAAAGGCCAGAAAAGGCAGGTAACTGTTGCCCGACACAAGCCTCGGAGGGAATTTCAACATTCCCAGCAACTTCATTTCCAACCGCTGCAAGTCCGTCCAATCCATCCACCGAATCACCAACATACAAAGGGAATTCCGGGGTTAATTTCACCATTCCGGACCCAGTAGAGCCGGACTGGTTCTGAAGACATCCCATGGCAGATTTCTTTATTAACAGACAACCAAAACCACTTGGGTCATACCCAAACACTCTGTAAAATGATGTTATGATAAAATCTGGTCTGAATAAGGAAAGTCCGAGAGAATCCATGTCCTTGGGACCAAGAGATCCAGAGTCAAGCAAGACATGCCAATTGTTCTGATGCGCCTGAGCCATCCACTGGTAGGAGTATTTGGCACCCGAAACACGAGACTGGACTGGAAACACGAACAGACCTACCGCCGAGCCCTTCTTCCTCCTCCTCCTGCTCGATATTTGCTTTCTCAAGTCCGTGGAACAGGGTTGCAGGGTCGGCCATTTAAAGCAAGCATTGTACACCTTTGCTCCCTTCTCTCTTGCACTCTGAGCCATCCAACTAACCGACTGGCTCTCGTGGTCAAACATGGTCAACAACCTTTTATTCGTCTGAAATGGGTAGGACTCTGCCAACAACTTAAAGGCAGACCCTCGACTCACAGTGAAGACCAGACCATACTCATTCTCAGGGATGTTTAAATATTCGATGATACGGGCCTTTATATCGTGCTCAACTGTACCTTTCTCTGCACCCCCGTACAAAGCATGATTGCTCAGATTCGCAGTAATCTCAGACAAGCTAAATGTCGAGGAATCCCAGTAATGAACACTTTGAAGGTAGGAAAAGAGCCCGAACCCGACAAAATCGAGGCATACCTTGAGATGCAGATGGGAATACTCACTCATCCTTAACTGATCAATCTTGTGAGATGAATGATACGTTGGATACATTTCAAGGAACTTGGAGATAGCCTCCTCACTATCCGGGATCACATCTTCAGACTCATATACACAATCGGCTGCCTGAGCGGTTGCTCGAAGAAATAGGCCCTGACACTCGAGGCGTGCGAGGGTCCGCGACCTCTCAACAACATTTTCGTCCACAGAACCCGACTTGTACTCGATCTCAAGAGACTTGGATAGCAACCCATCTTCAGACGCCTCCTGTATAGCCTCCCTTAGCCTTTTCTCCCTCAGATTAGAGAAAAACTTCTTGCTCTCGAACGGCGACAATGTGCTAGGCCCATCTCCACTCTTGTTCTTCTTCTCGGGAAACAGTGCCGTGCAGTGAGCTAAAGGCTTCCATGTTGACCAATGCATGAACCCTCCTTAAAAAGGAAAGCAACCGTCTGATAATTCCTACAGCCAAATCCCACTTCCTGTTTCGCCTCGGCTACAGGCTATCATCACCCGGCAATTCAAGCTCCAAGGACAACCCTAGGTCAAGCCAATGTAAAACAAAACACATGAGCTTTTTATTATCGAGACAAAACCGCAGCTTCGGGCAGGAGCATCCCACTGGCATTTCCCGACCACTAGTACAAGATTCAATTACTGGGAGAACTTACTTCTTCCTTTTAACAAAACCCAAGAAAATAAGCCAACGAATCCAAACCCAGATCCACCGAATCAGCAAAGACGGAAAACTCAAACTACCCCACCAACCAACAAACCCCCAAGAAAACCCGGGCAACGACCTCCAAAGCCAAAAAAAAAAACAGAACTCTGGGCTTACCCACAAAGAGAAATCACTCCAGGATCAAGAAAAAGCCATCGAAGCGCGAATCCCTGCGTTTCCCCTCTCCATCCCAGAAACGAGGATGCCAACCTCCCAGAACCGATTCAAGCAGGGGGATTTGGACGAGGAATAAGGGGGAGAAAAGAAACAAAAGAACCGATCTTTCCCAGAACAGCACGCAGATTCGAACTCGGGAGTAAACGTCCCATTCGGTGCTTTATTTGACCCGCCTCCACCACCAGCACTGCTCCTTCAATCCCCCGCCCCCACCTCTCCCACTCACACTACACAACGCACCACAACACAACAGAACACCACGCCTCTCCCTCTCTCTTCCGGTGCCCGTCTCTCTTTCTCTATCTTCACTGGCTCGCAAGAACTCCTTTGACCTTTTCTTTTGTTAAAGGAAAAAACCCGACTTGGGAAAAATGGGATCATGTTCGATTTCGATTTTTGACATGCATCGTGTTGTTTCGATAATGCAAGAGTTAATCATCCTTATATTCATAATCCAAGTAGTTTTGAGTTTGAACTAGCAAAAGCTGAATGTAATTAGATAAAATCGAAATTTTTAGTTACGTACTATATATATAAGTACGACTTCTTGTTAGATTATTTTAAAGTGGGGAGGGTCGTTTTCCCTTTTTAATGGTCTCCTCCTCCTCCTCCTCCTGCCTGTCTTGCATTTTCAAAGTCAAAATCATTTGGTTTTTATTTTGATACCTGTAATATAACATCACTACCCTTCACGAGTACGGTTTTGCTTTCATTATGCATTTCATCTCGATAAAACATGTTTTGGGTTACAATGAGAAAGTTTCTAGGAGGGGACTGGAGTCTGGAAAGTGAAAGGTACGGAGGAAAGAACAGAAGGAAACAAATCAAACAAGAGTTTGAATTTGTTTAAAGATTTTCAAAATCTACACTAAGACCCACTTATTATAACTTTCAAAATAATAATAAGGAATAAGAGACAAACAGTTAAAAGACACAGACGTCGTGATCGTAGGAAGAGTAAGCGTTTGGCCAACGTCATATATTAAGATGTGCCTGCTCTGATTAACAATTTGTAGTTTGGTCTAGAGTTTATTATTACATGGCAGGAATAAGTCATCTTCTCTTACAAATCCCATCGTCATCGTCGTTATCCAAGTTTTTAGATTATGTTTTAGATAAAATCTTGAAGAAAAATAGGTTTATTGTCTTAATTTTGAGATAATTTTTTCTGTTTTTCGTTATTTTAGTTTGTTATATTATTTTATCGCCAATTTTTGCTTTCATATTGATTTTTGAGCAATCTTAATTTTTTTTAACGAAAGACAACCAAGATTTTAATATAGTCATACTCGTGTCTTATAATAACGAATTTTCAATATTTCGCCTCATAATCCACTTTACCTGTAGCAGTGACCTCTCGATATAGTCATCATCCGACCTTCATCAATTTTGCGTATTTTTTACGGTATCAGCAACTATCGTTCAACTTTGACTTCCAACTCACTTGATTTGGCCATCGAAATTTTAAAATAAAATAGCATATGAGAGGTTTTAATATTATTTTTTTTTTCTATTTTTTTCCTTTTTTTAGTCAATAAATAAATATGGTCTATTAAGGCATATTTGACTTTTGCGCGACAAAATTCTAGATTGGCCAAAATCAAAATAAAAAAAAATAATGATAAAATTATAAAACAAACTAAATTAATTATAAATTAAAAAGGTTACTCAAAATGTAAAGGAAGTTGCCATGATATTCACTACCCATTTTCTTGCCACAAGTGTAAAAGCCAATAACAAATCTCTTGGAAAAAGAGAGCAGATTGACTCTAGCATTTTATTTATCTCTCACGATATTAGGGATTTATTTTTATTCATTTTATATTTTATCATAAATTTATGCGTAAATTTTGTATTTACAAAAAAAATAAATAAATAAAACATCATAAACTGTGTATAATTTTTTTACTAAAGTTTTTTAATACTGTTTGATAATGCATTTTTAATAACGTAAGACACTAATAACTTTAGCTATTGTAAGGTAAACTAAATATTTTATATTATATAAAATTTATGTATTTAAAAATTTTGAAAAGTCAATCAAGATTTTTGTATTTCATGAAAAATTAAATCAAATGTTTTTTCAGAATTAAAATAATAAAATATTTACTATTTTTTTACCAAAGTATATATTCATCCGATTATACAAAGCTACATACAATAATAAAAATATCCGATAAAAAATTCCCCCAAGCAAATAAAACAGACTACTTCCTTTCATTTTCAATTATTATAGGATATGTGGATTTTAGTAGTTCTGTTCGGTGCCAACTATGGCCATACTATGGAACAAAAGCTCAATAATTGGATACGAGTGCAACCGCCATCCTGTTATCCGTGCTCACGAACAACAGGAATTTATTTTGCTCTATCGAACTTATAAGGAGTTTTGTATAAAAATACGATTAGTTAAAAAAAATTACGATAAAATATGGTCTTACAGTAAAAAGAACACATTTTTAAAAGGCGCCCCTCAAAATACACGTAAAGCGGGTTTTGAAAACTCGCAATCGAGGAAAATAGGGAGGGACGTGTTTTCAAAACACGCATCTATGGGGTTGTATGCATCCGTATGAAGGCATGTTTTGAAAAGCCGTCATTATATAAAGACGGGTTTTCAAATTGCGTCATTAAGGGGCGTTTTGAAAGCATGCCCCTCCAACATTTGGCAAAAAATCCCGCCCTTTATTCATTTAATAAAAGAGGCGAGTTTTACACCAAGTCCTTCTAAGTACTGCCATTGAAAAATTACAAGCGTTAGAGGTGCGAATTTTAAAAACTCAGGCATATTTTTAAGACTAACCGTATTTCCATACAAGACTCAATTTACAGGGTATTAGGCCACCTGGATTAACTACCCAGGATCTCATCAGGAATACGGCAAGGAATTCCTTTCATTATTTCAGTCGGATTTTGGTAAATCACAAAGACTGCTTTGGCCATGCTGCTGTGTCTATTGGCTGCTCGCAGCTAACATCAAGCTGATCAGTAGATGTCCGTCCATTCACCATAGGTGCCCCCATATCCCTTCAAGATTGTTACATGAGGTACGAGGATTATCCCTTCCTCGAAAACAATGATTAGTCCGATCTGGGGGCATGACAGGATCTGATGTTCGACGTTTATTATGCCTGCAAGTTATCACAAGTCAGTCCTTCATCTGCCGTGAAAGAAAGTATTTTCCTGCCGAATTAGAACTATAAATAAATGTACTCAGTAACAAAGCTGATATGCATTTTTGCATAAAGGTTTTGCAGCCTTGCTGGTTATATGCTGAAAACTATAGCAAGAAAATTGTTCCTGACATTGAAATATCGAGAGCCTTACTTTGCACGTGTGCCACTACCAGCCCCAACCATCACCCCTCGGTCTCTGTCCATGCACACTGACCTGTGTTGTCCTGCTTAAATCATTCCAAACCTTCAGAGGCAGCCATTAATCACTCCGAGTTTAAATTACCTCCTCCATCCTAATAGCCATAAATCAGGAAAAAATGAATTCAGCAGATGTTTTACTAAATTTCATATCTCTCTTGTCTAGTCATGTCAGTTAACTTATAACGGTAGAAGATAAACGTTATAGATGATAACTAAGAATAGTTTACTGAAAAAGAAAAATTTGCATCATAACACTTTCTACTGATAACAAGTGAATTAGAGGCACACTGATCCGTCTAAAGAACGAGTATAGTTGTTTCCAAATTTCGAAGGTCCAGTAAAGTTAGTCTTACCCATTAATCAACAGCAAGCATTGTGATGATAAAAGTTCCAGGCTCCATGCTTATGACTATGGTGCTTAACCTTGCTGAATTTAGTTAGCGACAATTTTCTCACTGTAGTTAACTTGCTTTAGTGTGATGAAGCCAGCACACTCTTGAGTAAGGCAGAAGAAATCCGACTTCACTCTTTGCTCAAAGTACTTTCATATCTGAAATGATGCTGAAACCGTGAAACCAGAGAATCAAATCCTCACAGATTGCACTCTACAGCACACTGATTTGTGGGTAGAGACTATCTGGTTCTCTTTCCACAAGATTTGATTTCAGCATATCATGGTCAATTGAGTTTCATCAATTTTTGGCTGCAAGAGATTGCCAGAAGAGAAACCTGTACAATTATTGGGAGCATCAATCCAACTCAATCCTGGAGCTTTATCTATCTTCATCTCTCTCATGCTTCGTATTTGGGCAGCGGCATCCTCCCATTTCCCCACAGCAGCATAAAGATTGGACAACAAGATATGTGCCGCACCATCCAATGGATTCAAACTCAGGACTTGCTTAGCAGCCTGAACTCCAACAACCAAATTCTGATGATTGACACATGCCCCCAACAGGGTCCTCCATAACTCTAATTTACTGGAATGAGCGGGTGATTTCCTGATGACTTCTTCAGCCTCATTTAGAAGGCCCGCCCTACTTAATAAATCGATGATGCATGAGTAGTGCTTGATTCCTGGCCTGATACCAAACTCCTCCATGCAATTCCACAATAACTTCCCTTTCTCAACCAAGAAACCGTGGTTGCAAGCAGAGAGAGCAGACAAAAAGGTCACTTGATCTGGAATCAGACCATGCAAAAGGATTTGTTCAAATATTCTTAAGGCCATTTCTGCTAATCCATGGTTGCCATATCCTCCAAGCATTGAGTTCCAACACATCAAATCAGGGTCTGAAACTTCACGAAAGATGGACTCAGCAGATTGAAGGTCCCCATTCTTTGCGTACATATTGACCAAACTACCACATACAGCCATGTCAACTCCCAGACCTGCCTTGACAGACAGAGAGTGAATTGTCTCTCCCTGACTGTGAGTTGCCATATCAGCACAGGCACTCAACACCCCACTGAGAGCAAAACTGTCAATCTTATGGCCTTCCTTGAACATGCCAGCAAAATAACTAAATGCACTCTCCGAGTCCCCCATCCTTGAGTGAGCTGTGATCATCTCTGTCCATATTACAATATCCCTCTCCTGCAAAGGTTGGAAAATACTCATAGCAGAGTCATTTGCTCCACTGGCAAAGTACATAGATAGCAGGACACTTCCTATGTAAGAGCTGCTTTCAAGTCCTAACTTGGTTATTAAGCCATGAAGAGATTGACCGCAATCATGATATAGGCCTAGGACGCATGCGGAGATGGCAGCCACAAGGGTATACTCATCTAGCTTAGGGTTTGAAGATTTGTGCAAATAGATAAAATGCAGAATAGCTTTTTCTGCATAGCCACCTTCTGCATAACCCAGAATCACAGAATTCCATGAAACTATATCACGTACATCAATCAAATGGAACACACCAGCCATGGCCTTAGTATCTCGGCAACTAGCGTACATATCCAGCAATGCATTCATCAGTGGTAAATCAGCAATGACATCTGAAACAATGATCTTGCCATGCATCACCCTACCACTGTTATACCATTCCAACCTTCCACAGGCATTCAAGATCATTGAATATGTAAACTCATTCGCCTGAATATCAGCCATCATCATCTTGGCAAACACCACCATCCCTTCTCTCAGCATATCATTCTTCAGACAACCACATATCATCGCATTCCATGCAACTGTATCCTTCTCCACCAGATGCCCAAAAGCCTTCCTCGCGGACTCCATATCCCCACAGTTCCCATACATACCAACAACAGATGTCACCACCCGTGAATTCCTCTCAAACCCATAACGCACGACTTGTCCATGCAATGCCGACCCAATAACACGGTCCTCGAGCACCGAAATAGCCTGAAGCAAGCTAGTGAAAGTAAGTCCCGTAGGCCTCAATGCCTGAGCTCCCATTTCAGCGAAAAGCCGAACCGCAACGGTCTCTGACCCTTGCATCTTTGAATATGCTGAGATAAGAGCATTGTATGAAACCGTGTTCCGGTGAGGCATTCCGTCAAATATCTGGACGGCATCCTCAATGGCACGGCACCGTGCGTACATCGAGAGGAGGTTGTTGTTGAGGTACACACGATTGGTACGGGCGATGCAGGTAATGATGATGTGAGCGTGGACTTTTCGCGCTTCTGCGAGGGAAGTGATCGAAGCGCATCTTGTTATCAGCGACGTTGGCGAGCAGTTGAAAGTTGGCGGCATTTAAAAGTGTCGGGACTTCTGAGCTTAAGGGGCGACTGATCGCCCGTTTTCGCCGCTGTATCCTCTTAACCAATCAACCATAACGGTGGTCGGAGAGAAAGATAACGTCTTTCTTTATAATATTATCAACCTAAAGAAACGAAATTTATGAAGAAAAAACAGAGAGAATAAAATGACCGGAGATTCCGACCTTCCGCGCCTCCGCCGCCTGATCGATCACCACCTACGGCGTTTAACGGTGATTCCTATTCCCTTCCGTAGCAGCGACTTCGACCAGTTCAAGGTCTCCCCCGCCGCCACTGATGTGAATGTGTTCGGCCTTGTCCAATAGGTGAACGAAGGGGATTGCTGCTCTGACCAAGTAAGGAAAGAAGAACATCCTCGTTTTCCTCTCGAAGGTCCTGCTGCTGCATCAAATTCGAACTCCTGCTCTTTGCTGTGGCTTTTGACGGCCTTGATGTCTTCGATCGATCGTTCTTTTAGGGTTTTGAGAGAAGTCCAGGAATGGAAGAATGAGCTTGACTCGTGCTCGGACGACGGAGTCAGTCCAAATTTCATTTTTTTCTCTTTTATTGCCTTTTGCCGTGACCATGCCAATGCCAAAGTTATGTTTGTGTTTATGTTCTTTCTTATTTGGCGAGCATGGGCAAGTTTTCAGAGGTGAAGTTGCTGCTTTGTGGGATCGTAGGTGAATTGGTAAGCTATGCTCCTTGATTGTCATGCTCAACTTTTGCATAAATTGTAGCTTGTAGCATTTCATATGCTGCTCTGAAACACGGGCAGTTCTGTTGCAAGCCTTCAGCTCTTGATATGTGATTTGTCTTAGAATTGCCAGTTATGTTGTTGACATGGGGTTGTATGATTGTGGTACTGAGTGTCTGTTATGATGTCTATGTGCAAGGCCTTGTGATTTTTTACAGTTGATTCTGCACATGCACTCTGACTGGTGGAATGAAATTTACCTTGATTGTCCTTCTGCAGATAAAGTTTTGACGATTGACAGTCGGCATATTCATCATTTGCTAGGCCATGTACTACTGGCAATTTCAGAGTTGTAATTTCCTCTGTATGTCTTTCTTGCAGTCTTTGTTGTCTTATGAATATTCTTTTGCAGTGAAAGATTGGACCTCATAATATCCATGTGATATTTGTCTGTGCTGAGTTATCAATAAAGAGCTTTCTTGCGGGTTCAGCAGCAATCTCAAAACCATCGGAAAAAAATCGTAACTGTATTGCAGAAGAGTGCTATCCGTTACTGAAGCCAAAGCTACCAAAAGCTCATTGGTCAACTGTGGCTGAACTCTTCCAAGTGGTGCGATGCATGTGGAAGTATTTGAAGAAGAATGATAATGAAACACATGTTGTAGCATTCTTAAATTATTTAAGCTCCTGTCTGTCTGATATAGTTTGGAACCCACTCGATGATATAATTTCTCTTGAAAGTATTACTGATAAAAGAGTCGTGTGGGTCCAGCATTTTGGTAGCAATATTGACGTGCAAAGGCCAGAGCTCACATTTTTAGGATATTTGTACAACTGCTGTGTTCAGTGGTCGACTAGTTCCCCACTGAGCTTTACTGTTCGTCCTTCTATGCCAAATTGCTTCATTCCCAAGTCACTAGTATAATTCCTCAGCATTTCTGTTGGTGTCTCGGAAAGCAAGGAGGAGGTGACAATGGATGCATCTCTACATACTTCAGACATAAGTTGCTGGTACAAAACCATCAGTTGCCTTTTTACTGTTGTGCTTTATGCAGTGGGATTGTCATTTTATTGAAATTTATATTGCCAAAAGGCATAGTTAGCTATAAAGGTTGCTCGATCCTGTTTATGGTTAGATGAGTTCAGCCAAGTGAGTCGCATTTGCTTTGGTGTTTTTATGGCATTAAGTAGAAGCGGCTTTTGTGTCTGGGGATATTCACGTCAAGGGTTAGATTACAATAAATTAGAGAAGGAAAAACGATTCTGTTATCAAGCAGCTTTCTGCGGATTTGTGAGAAGTATAACAAATAGATTAATTAGATTATATGGCTTTTTAGATAGAACGTCCACATTTGTCAGCATTCTGCTTGTGCATTATTTAGTCCGTCTGACAGGAAACAGTTATGATTGCAGATGCTTATGATTATGCTCAGTTCTCACAAGATGGAAGCCTCCATTCGGTTTTTATGGTTGAAGATTCTTCGTGAGTACTTTGAGGGATTTTTTATGGAACTAATATATATATAGCCACATTTTCTCAAGACGAAAGCCTAGAAGGCTCTCCCTTTGTAGTACAAATATGTGATGAAGAAAGCCATTTTCCATTTGCCCATCGTCCAAAAAGACAGGCCAGTTTCCTTTTCCTTTTCCAGAGGTGTAATTCCAACTCTGCCGTCTGCAGGTGCATTATGACCATGATGTGCTTCTTGATTACCTTATTTCCAGAGATATAGGTATTAATTGTGCTGAATATCTATTAAGGCAGGCAGATGTTTTATTGCCTGTTTTATTTCCTGATTTATGCAACTTATTTTGCCATTTTGTATTATGAAGGAGTCTTCGCTTCACCTGTGATTCTTTGCAAGCATTTATAGAATTTCCACAGAGAACAGAGATTAAAAATTCGCCCACGGTTAAGAGAAGAAAGTTTGCTGTAAAATGTTCAGAATCTCACCGAGAAGAACCTTTATCATCTGTGGGTAATGACGTCTTGCTTATGAGAGGTGGCAAAATGCGCCAACTTCAGAGGCACAAGTTCCATAGAACGAGAGGGGAACATTTCAATAAAGGGTAAAGAGTGTCTGCTCTCATTACGATATGCTGGGCAAAGTCTCCAGCAAAAGAATTGTTTTTCTGATAAGTCCAGCCAAAGAATTTGTTTCAATATAATCCGAGAGTACTTCTGAGACAGTTCATATCTATTCGTAATCATCCCTTTCAATACCAAAGTGCATAGATATTGATGCCAAGCTATAAATATATTCCTTCATTTAGTTTTAGAGGACCTACTTATCTTTCTTTTGTTTTCGTCCTATTGCTTATTACATGACTTCTTGATACTACATGCTTGTGGATCTCCTACAACATAAAAGCAAATTCCAACTCAATTGCTGTGTGGCTATTGCAGTTTAGTTGAATTTCAGGAGCTATGCTCCAAGCAAGACTCTTAGTACCATGATGGCTAGCTAAGATAGAAGAATCCATGTCAGCTCAGAATCGTACATTTATGTGATGAGTGACAGGTGAGTGGAAGTCAGATTATCTTTCTGGTATGGCAGTCTGGTAATCAGTGTGGACCATTAAGTTGATTGTTGGATCTTACATTCGTGGTAAACCTCTTCTTTTAACACTTAACTCACAGGGTGTAATTTTCCAGGAAACTTTGATGAATGCAATTTTTGCTTGTCTTATATTACTATTTGGTGTCATGTCATTTGTCAGCAGAAATCTGATCACAACAGATAGGTGTCAAAGTTTTCTGTGCTATTGACATCTGTCAGAAACTGCATTCAGGCATGTGGTTTCGTTCTCACCAATGAAATCTAGGGGTGCCAACAGACATATATTTCACAGTGGATACACCTCTTTCCGAGTACAAGCTTCAAATATCTCGGTAAGTTTGTATATTTTAGTCTTTTGGTTGCTTCTATAATTAGATCCTTACCAATGGTCCAAATCACTGATAATTTTGACTGATTGATTCTAACCATGAACTGAACCATTTGGGAATTTGCTACTACAACACTGTCTTTTTATCATCGATATGGTTCATGGAAAATTAAAACCAGCCAGTTGAAGGATGATGGATTGTTCCTGGATGTGAATAGGAGAATTTTCCCACCTACTCTTTATTTGATAAATCAGCCAGTAACTATATTACTAAATCAGTGTAACACCAACTTCAATTTTTCAGTTCTGTCTCGGATAAGTATTCGTGTTGCATGAGAATGTCGTTATAATCTGAAACAACAGAAAATATTATTTTATTCTTTTTGAGTGCCAGAAATACCAGGACTATACTATACTATCATAATTTGAAATTATGCAATCTAGGGAGGGGAAAATTTGTGGGTTTTGAAAAACTATATTTGTGGTGTCGTCCTCCTCGATACTGCTGGTATACCCTTATTTTAACTTGTCATGCTGCTGCTGGGGTTCTTCTGTTTACTGGTAGCTTTATTACCTAGCCATATCCTCCATTAGCAGAAGATTTTACTGGGCATATGTGGCAGCGATCTGTAAAAGACACTCGCTGAGTTGCTGCACCTTGGAAAGCATTGCCATATGGTCTGCACCTGGAATCTCCACCACGTACTCCACCCCAGTGTTCTCTATCATCCAGCGCTGGTAAGCTTCCCCTATTGCCTGATCCTCTTTGCACACTATGTAGGCTTTCTTGCATGCACCAAAACCATGGACAGAATACTTCTCTGTTTCACACAAGTCCTCCCTGAACAGTGAGCTCGGTCTTGCTAGGATCTTCGCTAGTTCAAGATCCTTCACAAGTTTACGGTTCAAAATTAGCAGGCATATGAAGGGACGTGTAAAGGAAAAAGGTGTTCTTGATTATGATGAACGGGAAGGTGATTAGGCAACTAGTGGAAGTACCTCCCGGGAAGACAATTGATAGAGTTTCAAGGACAGGAACTTCGGCCCAAAGAACATGGATGTTAGAATCTTTTCTTGTTTGCCGGTGACCTCCCCATATGGTGTGAATTCAGTATCCAACCATGCTTCTTTGGGTGCCAGAGCAAAGTACTTCCAGAAGGACAGATAGCCAAATAAGGAAGCTATCACTTTTAATCAAATCTATTCTCAGAACAACACAAAGTTTACCTGGTCCAGCACGTATGATGGCAGGTGAACAGTGTCTGGCAAGAAAGCCGCCAAGAACACAGCCACATACACCTTCTCAGGGAACCTATCCACCGCAAGAGCCAAGCTCAGGCCGCCGAGGCTGTGACCAACGAGTATTACCTTTTCGTCTGCCTCAAGCACAGCCATTCTCTGCATCAACGGCTCATTGTACTCTGTGAACGACCGCACGTCATATATGGTCTTGGTGCTCGTCCCAGAACCTGCGAGGTCAAGGACGGTGACCCGATGACCTTCCGACTCGAGCAGAGGCTTGAGCTTGTACCAGGACCATGCGCCATGGCATGCCCCATGTACCAGCACAAAATGATGGCTGCGGTACTTGGTTGCTTCCATGGGATATCTCAGGGACTAGGCTGTAATCGAGTTGTTTCTTTATAAGGAAGGAGAGGTAGTCACGCATGAGGAATGACTTCTGGGCAAGACTCGTATCCGAACTTGCTTAAGCTAGGTCTGCATGTAGATTGACTTGCAGGAGGTAGTTTTCCATCATAAAACGGAAGGCCCGACAAGGCGCGAACTAGTCTGCCCCCTCTGATGGCCGTCAACGTTTGCTCGTAATGGGGGGGCGGGGGGTGGTTGGGGAAAGACTATTTGAGAAATCATTTCTACGGTGTTTGTTCCACTGAGAGGCAGAGACTTGAACGAAGTGAATGAAGGGATTCCTAGCCGCCTTCATTTTTCCCAAGGTTTGCACGGTATTATTATTAGTTTAGAAATAAATTGTCGGATCATAATTTGGAAAATTCTAGATTTACTGCCTTTATGTCGGGGTTTAAAGCAGCGACTTTGATGTTGAGGACAATACACGTTCTTGTGGACACTTCATTAATCAAGAAAAAAATATTTCTAAATGATTCAAAGTTTTCATTGATGGAATGTCGTACGGAACCGCGTCTTTATCTGAAAATGCGATTCTGAACCACTAGGGGCAATAGCAAAACCGTACCATCCTCCATTCTCCATAAATACAAACTTCTTTCGGGGTAGCAAGTGTTGGAGGGTGACCCTTCGAAGGGGAACGCTAGACGTCGCCGTCGACCTCGATTTGCCCTCGTCACCCCAACATCGTTTTAGATTTCAATGCATAAACAAGCATGAACAGATAATTATATTCTTACGATAAAGTAAATGAATAATCTCTAATAACGTGATAGTGATGGTGGACGATGCCATTAACAAAACCCTAGCTTTTTTGACAAGTCGTAATTTTGAAAATTCTCAATTATACTTTTCAGGATCATGACTTTCTGTTCATAAAAAATGTGTTTTGAAAAATGATACCCGTGATAAAGAATTTTTTAAAAATAGCAATAATTATCACGATTTTGAAAAAATAGATTTTTTTCTAATAAATTAAAAGCCGTGAATTCCGATTAGTAAGGGATGATAATTTCCAAACATACCTAAGTATGATAAAATCATCGTCCTCGCGCACAAAGACTCCAAAATGGTCATCCACTTGCAATTCTGGAGGTCCACCAAAAAAGTTTGCCCGGGACCGCACCCTAACACGTGAACTTATTCTATTCAGTATAATAACAAAAACTTTTGCGATATAATCCGACGGGGTTCCTTGTGGCAGACAACATCCTTATCGAATTGAATGGCCCAGGAATTCTTCTTTTTTCCCTCCTCAAATCGAGGGAGGCTAAAAGCGTGGGTGGACAGACTCGTTGGGTTTTGTACAAAAGCAATAATTTATTGTTAATACTTTACGAAAATTTTTTTATAACGAGAGAAAATATTTTTCATGCCAATTAACGGTCTTTTACGAAATTTTTTTAATAATAAACTTCGTACAATTATACGAAATCAAATAATTATTGTTCTGTAAAATACGAAACAGTGTCGTCATTTTATAAATTATGTCTCTTTTACGAAAATTCGTGGAACGTCCGGGCTATTGACGAAGTCATTTGACCTTTTACAAGGTTGTGAAGGTAATGTTCATTTTTGCCATTTTGGCAATTATTAGTTTTTTTTTTTTATTTTTTGGGGGGTTAGACTAAGTCCCGATCTGGGTTCGGAATTAAACTAGAAAATATTATATACGATATTATTTCATAAATTACGAAATAGTAATTATTTTGTTTCGTACAAATATACGAATCTCACTGAGAAAATTTCGTAAAAGCCCGTACATTTATTTATTATGAAAAAATTTGATCCACTGCGGAAAAATTTTATACAATTTACTGTTTTTTACTTTACGAATTTTTTATTGTTTTTTTTACAATTATACGAACCTCATTAAGAAAATTTCACAAAAACATGTATATTTATACGAAATAATTTAGTTCATTACGAATTTTTATTTTGTAAAGTGTAAATAGTAAAATATTATTTGATACAATTATTCGAAACAATAAGTCGTCCTTCATAAACCGACGAGAGCATCGGACAGTCAGTTGAAGAGAGACGAATTGAAACAGGGAAACAGATGAAACGTGGGAAATTCGAACACGAGAAAACCAGAGGGTGTTCTAGAAAATGTCTACCCAAAGAATAAACGCTCTTCCTCTGTTCACGACACTAAGGCTAAGACAAGTTTGGGGACGGAACCAATTGCTTGTCGGATTTGTTTTGTTTGTTGACTCGATAGGTGGTAAGTAGGTGGATGCCCCTTTTCTTTAAGGTTTGAAGGATATTTTTCTTCTTGTCCATTGGGATAACAACGGGGATGAACGTGTATAGAAATTACTTTGATGCTCAAGAGATGCACCTCCTCAACTGCAGGCCTATAGCTTTCTTTTCTTGTTTCAACGGTAATCCTGGGCGATTTCCAGTAGGCAGCTGCAGACCTCGTCCGGCTCTGAAAGCATGGCCATATGGTCTGCGCCTTCGATGGCCTTCACTTCCTTTGGCGGGTTCCCCTCGACCATCCACCCCTGGAACTTCACGTTGAAGGTCTTGTCAACTCTGCATCTCACAAAAACCATGTTCACCAAGAAGTACCCGTTACATAAATAGAATGCCGTGGTCTTACGATAAAAGGGACTCGGTAGCGAATGCAGGTAGATTCGGATCGAAGCAACCCGTTTGGGGCTCAGATTGAAATGACTTTCAAGGAGAATCGGTGAATGTTGTTACTTCGGCAGGACAGTTCTGATGCAACTTGTGGGTCATGAAATCATCCTTCTTGGTTGCCACATCGTTGTCCTTTGAAGACAAATAAGGAAAAGGGCAGAAACTAAGGAGAAGGAAGAAGAAGAAGAAGAAAGACGAAGAAGAAGAAGAGGGTGAAGAAAGACGAAGAAGAAAAAGAAGAAGAAGAAGGACAACGAAGATTTTTTCTATTCCCCCAATTTGTTATCTTTCACCCTCGTACACCTGCAGTAATATATACACAGCAGACAGTCGTGTGTGACTGTTGGGATAACAAACTCTGTAATTACATTTATCTCCTTCTATACTATCACCAATAACGTCTTGTTCCACTTCTTCTTTGTTTTGATCTTCCTTGTTGGGCTTTGGGCTTTTGGCTATTACATCTTCATGAGCTTGGACCATTCCATCTTTATGGGCTTTGCCTCTCGGTCTAATCCCAACATACAATCCAACACTGCCCCTCAAATCGAGCGTGCTTGCCCTACCTGCACTTCCCATCTCAGATCTCATCCACTCGCCAACACTTATTCTCCAACGCTTCCTTTTCAACAATCCTCCCCACGGTCCTTATCAAGCAGTGGCTCAAGATCTCCTCCAACGAGCTGATTCTCCCGGTCCTCATCCTTTTCCGTCGGTTGCCCAGGTTTCTTTGACACTGTAAGTTTACTCCTTGCTACCAGAAACCGTTGGACAGAGATCACTTTGGTTAGTAGATCTGCGAGCTGATCTTCAGAGTTGACATGCAACACTTTTAGTTGTCCTGCCCCCACCTTTTCTCTTACAAAGTGGAAGTCAATCTCAACATGTTTAGTGCGCGCATGTAAAACTGGGTTTTCAGCTAGCTGAATAGTACTCAAATTATCACAAAGTAGAATAGGAACCGAAGTAGTGATTTGAACCTGTAATTCTCTTAGTAAGCTTTGTACCCACAATATCTCAGCCACTCCATCAGCAAGAGCTCTATATTCCGCTTCAGTACTAGATCTCGACACCACTCTCTGTTTACGAGATGCCCAGGAAACTAGACTTGAACCAAGAAACATGCAATAGCCACTAGTACTTTTCCTATCATCAGGACATCCAGCCCAGTCAGCATCTGCAAAGCATAGAATATCCAGTGTGCTTCGTGCTGTTATACTGATGCCATGATGTAACGTCCCTTTTAAGTACCGCAAGATCCGTTTAACAGCTTGTAAGTGCGTAGATGTAGGACTCTGTAGAAACTGGCATACTTTATTCACAGCATAGCATATATCTGGTCTTGTATTGGTGCAATATTGCAAAGCCCCAACCAAGCTCCGATAAGTAGTTGGATCTTCTAGTGTGTCTCCCTCATACTTAGATAGAACGGCTGTAGTTGACATTGGAGTTGGTACTGGTTTGCAATCACGCATACCGGCTTTCTCCAGCAAGTCTAGTATATACTTTCTCTGATTGAGATGGATCCCATCTGAATGCCTTGTTACCTGAAAACCAAGGAAGTAGGACAAATCCCCAAGATCTTTTAAAGCAAATGTTGTATGTAACTTCCGTAACAGATCTGATATGCCTACAAAATCGGAGCCAGTAACAATTATATCATCTACATACACCAGAAGGATTATGACACCTCCACTAGTATGCTGATAGAAAAGAGAGGCATCAGCCTTGGAATTAGTGAAACCCCATCTTTCTAAGCAGCCACTCAACTTCATGTACCACGCACGTGGGCTTTGTTTAAGACCATATAATGCCTTTTTCAACAGGCAAATATGAGTTGGAAAAACTTTATCCTCAAAACCTGGTGGCTGGTGCATATAGACAGTCTCAACCAGATCGCCATTCAGAAATGCATTGTGCACATCTAGTTGTTTTAATGGCCAGTTGTAGGTTACTGCCAAAGTTAGGACCACCCTAATAGTCGGGTGTTTAACCACCGGACTAAAAGTCTCTGTATAGTCCAATCCAGGGGTTTGATGAAAGCCCTTTGCAACCAATCTGGCTTTGCAGCGTTCAAATGAGCCATCTGAGTGCATTTTTACTTTAAATACCCATTTGCATCCAATAACCTTATGTGCCTGACTTGCAGGAACTAACATCCAAGTATTGTTCCGCAACAACGCCTCAAATTCATCTCTCATTGCGGATTTCCAGATAGGTGTTGTAAGAGCCTCAGCAATGGATTGTGGTTCTGTGGGAATGTCAAAGGAAGTGAGGGAACAGGTCGCAGAAAAGATTTTGGGCTTGAAGATACCAGATTTGGATCGAGTTATCATGGGATGAAGGTTGTCTGGTGCCCTTTGAACTAAAGGTTGGTACCCCTCTGTCTGTAACTGCTGTGTAGGCACATGTTGTATACTGGAGACAGAATCAGTGACAAGTTCAGGAGAACCCAGCTTGGAAGGCTGATTTAGAGGTGAAGGTAAGACCGGTGACCTCTGTGACTGAACTGAATAGGGTATTGGCTGTAGTATAACTGGTAGACACGATGAAGTGGTCGGAGGTTTACTGGGAATTGATTTCTTGAATGGAAAATTATCCTCATCAAATAGAACATCTCTAGAAACATAAATTCGTCCTGTAGATGGATCTAGACAGACATAACCTTTATGAGAGATACTATGTCCCAAGAACACGCACGCAACAGATCTAGGCTCTAGTTTATGAGTATTATAGGGACGTAATAATGGGAAACACAAGCAGCCAAATACCCGAAGAGATTTATAGTCTGGAGTGGACTTAGTGAGAAGGAACATAGGGCATTGGAACTGTAACACACGGGTGGGTAGAAGATTAATCAGATAAACAGCCGTATTAAAGGCATACGTCCAATAGGTTAGTGGTATTCCTGCATGATTTAACAATGCTAAACCCACTTCAACAATGTGTCTGTTCTTTCGTTCTACCCTACCATTTTGCTGAGGTGTATAAGGACATGACAGCTGGTGGGAAATACCATGCTTGAGGAGATAGGAATGTAGAGATCGAAACTCACCTCCCCAATCTGATCTGACAGTAGCTATAGCCTTATTGAAATGATTTTTAACCAAGGTATGAAACTCAACAAACGCATGTAGAGCCTGTGACTTTTCTCGAAGAAAGTATATCCATGAAAATCTAGTGGCATCATCAATAAGCAACATGAAATATCGACTCCCAGTGACAGATTCGACAGGTGATGGTCCCCATAAATCTGTATGAACAAGCTGAAAGGGAGCTAATGCATGTGAAATAGATTGAGGGAAAGACAAGCGATGATGTTTACTTAAAGCGCACGACTGACAGAACTTTAAGTCTCCAGTAGGAACATAGTCTATACATGTTCCAAACATTCTAGACATAGTAACAGGATTGGGATGTCCAAGTCTTAGATGCCATTTGTTTCTATCTACAGTAGTGATTGTACTGTAGGCTGCTGTTGCACCGCTAGATAGCTGGATAGGGATAATGTTGGACTTTGGATGAGAGACAGCATGGGGGGGAATGGGATAGTCAGGTTGAGCTTGGGTTTGGAGTCTGTAAAGTCCCTGGTACATCTGTCCCTTGTGGAGAATACGGTGTGTGGTCTTGTCCTTGACAAAAAAGGAAGTAGGGTGAAATTCAACGAAAACATTATTGTCTAAACACAACTTAGAGACACTGATCAGATTTTTAGAGAGATGTGGTGTATGAAGAACTTGAGACAACTGTAATACACCTGAACTTGTGGGTAAGGATTTGTCTCCAGTATGATGAATATCCAATTGAGTGCCATTTCCAATAGTGACAGAGGAGGTACCTTGGTAGGATGATAGATTAGACAATCCAGAGGAAGAGGGTGTAATGTGATGAGTTGCCCCTGAGTCAATTAGCCACTCATCATAAGAAGGCAGACTGGTAGGCTGTGGAGGAACAGGATTGGATAGGTTTGAGTAATACTGCTGAGTGTTTTGTAGTGGAGGTGGAGGCAGAGAAGTATTAGCACCAGTAAGATGTGCCTGAGGTGGATAGTTAGGTTGGTGAAAGATGGGTGGTACTGTATAGGAAGAGTGAGAGGTAAACTGAGGTTGATATGTAGAGTTCATGCGATGGTAACATGCCGCAGCTGTGTGACCAATTTTGAAGCATATCTGGCACCTTGGTTTTGGTCGAAAGGAGGGTCTGGATTGAGAAAAGGAACCTGGTGGTCGACCAAGGAGGCTTGTCTGATGAGCTATTGTAGGAGATGAGGTTGGCCATGGGGGTCTGGTTGGAGGGCGAAAAGGTGGTCTAGGTGCTGGAGGCTTCACAACACCAGAATCCAGAGGAGTAAGGGAGGAGAGATGAACCTGAGGCATTATGCAGTCCGCTACCTGTCGCCGTTCCATGCGCAAGTCAAAGTTCAGCAGTAAGTTTTGCACTTCCTCGACAGTTGGATATTCGGAGCGACTGTATATAGCCATAACTGTAGCATCATACTCCACTGGTAGGCCTTCTAGCATATACCAGATATAATCTCTGTTGCTTACAGGTTCGCCCACTGCAGCTAGTTGATTGGACAGAGTCTTCAGAGAATTAAGGTACTGCTGCATCGTCTTCCCTTCCTTTTTCAGTTGCTGCATTTGCATCTTTAGATTAATTACCCTGGAAGGTGAGGTGGACTCATACCTACTCCTTAAAGTTTCCCATACTTCACTCGCTGTCTTACAGCCAACCACCATGCTTAAAGGCTCAGAGGTCAGTGACGAAAATAACACACTCATTACAGCCTTGTCTGTTCGCTGCCATATACCATAGTCAGGATTTCTAATAAGTTGTGCTTCATCCAGAAACTGCACAGGAGGAGATGTCAAGCCATAGATAAAGTCATCAAACCCGGCAGCAGTAATCGCAGCGAGTACTTGTCCCTTCCACAGTAAGTAATTTCCATCATCTAGTTTTACTAACGATGCAAAAATTCCTGAGGGAAACTGTAGTTGAGACTGATTCATAAGTAAGCTTTGCTCTGAAATAGTAGAACCAGAAATAGGAAACCGAGGAGGAGAAATAGGAGTGACAGGTGGGTTAGGAAGATTATCACCCATTGTTGTTCCCCGTTTTTGTTTTGGATCTCTTACTCGGCGTTACACCTCTTGATGCTCTGATACCATGAAGACAAATAAGGAAAAGGGCAGAAACTAAGGAGAAGGAAGAAGAAGAAGAAGAAAGACGAAGAAGAAGAAGAGGGTGAAGAAAGACGAAGAAGAAAAAGAAGAAGAAGAAGGACAACGAAGATTTTTTCTATTCCCCCAATTTGTTATCTTTCACCCTCGTACACCTGCAGTAATATATACACAGCAGACAGTCGTGTGTGACTGTTGGGATAACAAACTCTGTAATTACATTTATCTCCTTCTATACTATCACCAATAACGTCTTGTTCCACTTCTTCTTTGTTTTGATCTTCCTTGTTGGGCTTTGGGCTTTTGGCTATTACATCTTCATGAGCTTGGACCATTCCATCTTTATGGGCTTTGCCTCTCGGTCTAATCCCAACATACAATCCAACATCCTTGGATTTTGTCCATCTTCCCTTCAAAATCATTGCCCTTGTAGCACTGACCCCGATTCATGAACAGAAAGGAACGAGCTAATCAAAAGAATGCCCCTGTTCGAATCGAATCGGACTGATTTGTGTAAAATGATGTAGCTCTTACTTCCTTGAGAACTTTCGATGGGGCTCTATAATACCCAAATTTTTTAAATAATAAAAATCACATAAAATTCAGAAAAATTAAAAAAAAAAATCACTTAAAATTAAACATTATTGGCTATCTATAAATACCTTCAGCCCATACACTCGTCGAACACTTACACACATCGATCAACACTCCCACAGATTTTTGCTTCATCCTTCCGGAGATCGAATAGATTAAAATGGAGTAATTAGAGGGATTATTATCATTATACCATAAAAAGTCGAAGGTCAAACGTAAATCAGATCACATGTGGAAGGAAAGCAGGCAGCACGACATCAATGAAGAAATCCTTATTCTAGTCTATTGTATAATGAGTTTAGCGGCGCTTGGCCTTTCCGCAGAGGAGGGCGTTCTGGGGGATGTCGTACTCCAGGAAGAGGCTCTCCTGGGAGTCCCACACCCTCACGTACAGCTGCTGTCCTAAGTACTCCCTGTCCCAGATCCCCGACCTCAGGTTCCACATCCCCTTGTTGTCCATCGACACCAGGATCGCGCTCCACCCAGCTGGATACACCTGTTTGGAACGTCACGAGTCGTAGGGTCCTTTAGCTGCCCTTCGGGAAAGGGATCACGACGGGCTGTAGGTTCCTCCCACTAGAAAGTATGTTTACCTGGACGGTGTGCCTGTAGATGGCATCGTTCATGTTGTATTTCTCCCTGTCGGCAGGTGACCACGTACCGTGCCCGTACCTGCGAGGATATATTGGGGAAACAAGTGTAATCAAACGAAGTGAAAGAATTGTAACCATAAATGTGGGAAGAATTGAGGATTGAGGGGACAGAGTTACGCGACGACGTAGAAGCTGTATCCGTCGAGGTGCCAGGATTGGACTTTCTTCTTGTCCTCATTCTGGAATACAATCTCGACGAAGTCGTGGAGGTTCCGGCCTATCACGGGGACTCCGAGCTTCGCAGGGGTCCCTGCAGGTGGTGGTGAGTACCCGATGGAGTTTAATGTGAACACGCCGGGAATTTTGAAATAGTCCGCGAGCTTTAAGGGAGTCCCCGGGTCGCTGTAAGATATCCCGTTGACCGCATACCGTAACGTGCCATTAATTGTTGTCTCGGTGTTGGAAAGCTCAATCGTGGTAGTGATATTTATGGTCTTGTAGTGGTACGACCCCTGCGGATTTGGCCTTGCAGCATTCGCTGTCAGGTTCAAAAGGATGGTCCTTGCCTGCTTCATGGACCAGTGTATCTGGTAAGTTGGTCCGCTCGGCCACGGTAGGGATGCCGGGGTGTTGGACTTGTCGTATTGGAGGATCGCAGTAGTGTTGAGGATCGTGTGCTCCGTAAACCTGGAGGATGCAACTATGTAGTAGTCCTTTGGGTTTGCATTCAAAGTGACCAGGACTGCGACGGACTGGCCGACATGGATGTCCAATGACTCATACTCCACTTGCAGATTGTGCGATCCTTCAACCTCCACCAGAAGCATGGTATGTCCCTGGATCCGGAAGTTGATTGATGTTGATATCCCGACGTTAGTCACCCTGAACATGTATTGTTTCCCTGATTGGGAAGATATAGTCAGCACTCGGCCAACAATGGACATTATCCAGTCGAAAGCCTTGAGGACCAGTAAGTTACCTGTCTCGCCTTTGAAAGTAAGACCACTAGGATGTCCGTTGATTAGAAGACCATCTGGCAGCGGCAAAACCTCACCGGCATCTAGCCTCTGCCGTAAGTCCTGTTCAATGAAAATTCATGGTGATGATTAGTCTTCTCTTTCCCTTTGCAAAACTGGAAATCCAAGTTCAGCCCAACATTTTTACCTTATGGTTTGTGTTATACCAATCGCCCACAATAAATGTGAACTCTCCATATGGGGTAGGATAAGGAACTGGAATGACACTCCTCTGAGCGACGTTCAACGCTCCAAAACCGCCAGCCGCCCTTTGCATTGCGATTGTAGGGAAGTAGAAATAGGTGCCAATCTGGTCCTTCGCCTGCCACTTGTACGTCCAGTTGGTGCCAGGGGGTATCGGGCAGTTCGTGCCGAGGACCCCGTCTTGCCACGAGTTCTTCCTCTGCTGGATCCCGTTCCTGACAAAAAAAGAATTATGATAACGCCAAGTTACTTCAGATAGACAAGCATGCTACAGCAAAAAATGAGGAACCGACCATGTGATGAGGAAGGGCTCGTCGAGTTTGTTGATGACGTTGACGATGACATTGTCGTTGGTGATTAATTCCATGGGTGGCCCTGGGAATTGGCCATTGATAAGGATGCCCTGCTGAGGTTTACCGAGTGGAGAAATCGTTCCGTAGGTGATTTCCCAGGTGAAGTATTTGGATTCGTCTTCCCCGTTTGCCCATAAAGCACAGCAGACAACCAATGCAGCCAATATGAGCGTTTGGAAGATTGCGGATAGCCGCATTCTCGCTTCCGAAATGAAAATGGCAACTCTGGAGAGCGAAGATGGTTGATTTTCAGGCTTGCTCTTGTGGGTGAATATAAAGATGGGCCAAAGCTCATGATTTCGTGAGCAAAATCAAGATTTTAGATCTGTCAATTGCTCACGGCGTACTCCATGGAAACTAACGTTAAAGATTAATTTATGGTGGCGATGAACTCGAGCAATCTTCCTCCTTTGACTTAGAAAATCATTTGGAGTCGGTCATCACATCATAGACAATACCCGGACTCCGATTCTCCGGTCGAATTCGAGACATCACTTCACTGATCAAATTCTCACCAGAATCTCACCGTAAGCTGTGATTTCGGAATTCGAACTCGACATATCAGAGGGCGGAGTCAAATCGTGTTAATGGAGATGGATCCCTAGGACAGATCTCCCCTTGGGATGATACACGGGTAATAACTTCACATTCTTGTCTGTAAAGAACAGAGGCAGGACAAACAATGGTTCTAGTACAAATGGAGGGTTTTAATTCTGGGTCATGTGCCAATGTTCATGATCAACTTGTCCGAAGCCCTTTCTGAGTAACATGTTGTTGACCTTTATGGTTTGGAGTTGATCCAAAGTAAACATGCTGTCATCCATGAATCACATCTCAATCTTAGTATACAGTCACACCTTCATGACCGACTGATTAGGACCGACGCTGGTCGATTTTTGTCCGTGCCTATTGATGATGACCGACAGCCTTGCCACAGAGTAAGACATTTGAAGGGATGTTGTATTCGTTGGACAGGGACTCAACTGGGTTCCACACCCTAAGGTAAAACTGCTGCCCGAGGTGCTGCCTATCCCATGCCGCCGATCGCAGGTTCCACATTCCTTGGTTGTCCAGTGAAACAAGGATGCTTGTCCATGACCTCGGATATGCCTGCAACCATTGATCATGATTCATTACCAATTGGGATCGAGTTGGAGTCCTGTCGCGGAGATTCAAAGAGTTGAAGGTGTTCAAGGAATACCTGAACAGTGTGGCGCGTTGGCGCATCGACGAGGTTGTACCTCCTCCTGCTTGCCTCCGTCCATTGCCCGAACCCGTAACTGTAAGGCAGAGAGAGTAATTTATGAAGCGAGTGACATGTGCATATTCAGATATGAATTTTTTATGAAGGATTGATTACATACCCAACGACCCAGAAGTCGTAGCCATCTAGGTGCCAGGATTGGAGGGCATTCTCGTTGTTCTGAAAGATGATCTCCACAAACTCGTGCAGCGAGGTCATCACGACCGAGGTGGCAATATATGCAGGGCCATCAGAAGGGAGGCCCTGGATGGAGTTGGTGCTGAAGACGCCAGGGATATCGAAGTAATCTGCGAGCTTCAATGGGGTGTCCGCATTGACATACGAGATGCGATTGATCGCATACCGGAGCTTCCCGTTGATGAGGGGAGCAGAGTTCGACAAGACAAGTGTCCGTGAGGTCGGAATCTTTCCATAATGGAACGAGCCCTGTGGGTTTGGTCTAGCTGCACTAGCGGTCAGATTCCACCTAAAAGTCCGTGCTTGTTTCATGGACCAGTGGATTTGGTACGTCGGGCCAACAGGAATTGGCCCAGAGACTGGCGAATTGGAGTTCTCATAATGCAGAACCGCAGTTGCAGTGAGAACTTTCCTGGTGAACCTTGTGGACGCGACGATGTAGTAGTCCTTGGGGAGTTGGTTCAATGTCACTAACACTGCAATGGACTGACCAACATGGACGTCGATTGAGTCATAGACATTCTGGATCGTGTGTGAGCCTTCGACCTCAACTAGCTTCAGCGTATGGCCTTGAATCCTGAAGTTGAAGGATTTCGACAGGCCCGTGTTCGAGACTCGGAATAAGTATGTCTTACCTGTATGAAAGCCCAAAATAAACGGAGATTATATCTACCATAAACCACGGCATTTCTTGTACAACATTTCGATCTTGCTATCGGTACCTTGTTGACCGGAGAAGGTCGTGGTTTTCTGGCCGTTGATGAGGAGGCCGTCTGGGAACGGAAGAGATTTCCCAGAGTCCAGCACCTGTTGCAGAGTCTGCATTATAAACATTCATTAGTTACTGAGGCCAAACAAAAGATTCAGCTAGATTCAATCAATCGTATGTGCGCTAACCTTGTGGCCAGTCTTGAACCAGTCTCCGATAAGCAATGAGAAATCCCCATCCGGGTTTGCAAAAGGGATAGGGATATAAGGCCTCTCGTAGACATTGAACGCGCCATAACCCCCAGCAGCCTTCTGCATTCCCAGGGAGGGGAAGTAAGTGAAGGTGCCGATCTGGTCCTTAGGCTGGAATGTGTAGGTGTAGTTGGAGTTCGGAGGGATCGGACAGTTTGTGCCCAGAACTCCGTCCTGCCACGAGTTCTTCCTCTGCTTGATCCCGTTCCTGTTTCCAAACCGCACCGCAACAAAAATACAATCAAACAATTTGGTCCAACCCTAAAGACATAGACAATGCTGGGGTCAAGCTAACCATGTGAGGAGGAAAGGCTGGTCGAGCTTGTTGATGAGGTTGAGCACAATGTTACCGTTGGTGACCACCTCGAGCTTCAGCCCCGGGAACTGCCCGTTGATCAGGATCACCTTCCTCACAAACCCCATACCTCAGAACATTTCCCATCCCATGACATCATACGATACACAAAAGGAGAGGAAACCAGTCGGGTTTACCTGCTGGGGGACGCCGAGTGGGGACAACGTGCCGTAAGTCACTGTCCAAGTGTAATACCTGTAAGGATCATCCGCATTCACCATTGAAACACAGAAGATGAGCATGAAGAGACATGACTTGGCGGTCCTCGTGCCCATTGTCGTCTGCAAAAACACCCAGACCTCCCTTATTACAACCTCAGTCGGGGTTCTGCTTTTGTCTGAACTTGTGTGGTCGGAACCGAGTGGATGTCCTTAAACAGCAACACAAGAAAAGAGTAACTTCCACAGCATCGTCTTTTTACTTTATTATTAACTTTTGCCCTGGGACCTCTACATACACAAAAAGTTAAAGGCAATGCTTTTGTTGTGGGCTGTGTGTGATAGGGATGATGATGATGATCATATTTGTAGGCGGGATGTAGGTGTTCCCGGTGTAGGAACCAAACCTCTTCACAGTAGAAACTCTCTCTACTTTTATTAAACAAACTCAAAGTGAAAAGTTACATCTGACGACAAGCCCTATTTATAGGGTCAAAAATAATCTAAAGAAATCAAATAAAATCTCAACAAAATCTTAAATAAAAGATACTGTATCTCCTATAAAATCTTTAAAATATTTTCTAAGATTTTTCTAAGATATTTCCTAAGATTTTCATATCAGGTTTGATCCAATCACCAACAAACTCCTCCTTGGATCAAGAGCTGATAGAAACGCCAATCTTCTCTCAAATCAATCATTCTCAAAAATCTCCATCAGTTTCTGCTTCAGCTTCTGCATGAGCTTCTGATCATTTATTGTAACCAAAAGATAATCTTCGTACAAAGAAATCATAATCACATTCAGATCAGCCTTCCTGACATACCGAGTATGTTCACTTCGACTTCTTTCAAAACCCAACTCAAACAAATAATCAATTTTCTTGTACCAAGCTCTAGGATGTTGCTTTAACCCATACAAATCCTTCTTCAACCTGTACACCTTCTGTTCAGGTTCTACAACACAGGAACCTCTTAGCTGCTTTACAGAAATCTCCTCCTGCATTGCAACTGAAAACTTTCTGTCCTCCTTTGCATTCTCAAAAATAGCAGGTTCTAACACTGCCACATTGCATCTTCTATAAGCCTTAGTCAATGATCTCGTACCTCTTCTCGGTAGATCAATCTGCTCTTCAAAATTGTGTTGTTCCTCAATGTTCTGTTTCTTCACATTCAACTGCTGTGACGCGTGCAAAGTTTGCACAACTTCTTTATCCTGAGCCTTCACAGCTTGCTGACTCTGTAATGTAGGATCAAATGAAAAACATTTTTCCTTCATCTGTATCTTAAGTATCTCCTTTCTAAAAGAATCTGCTATCATACAGAACCCGTCTTCAAACATCACCTTGTACCCCTTCTGCACGAGTTGACCTACACTCAATAAGTTCTGGTCAATCTTAGGTACATACAAAACATCACTGATCAGCCTCGCACCTTCTGGACCATCAATGACTACATCTCCTTTCCCTTCAACATCAATGTAATCACCATTTCCGATCTTCACTTTAGCACAGAAGCTTCGATCTAATCTTGCAAATGCCTTCTTATCATATGTCATGTGGTGGGTACATCCGCTATCCACCAGCCAGCTTCTACGAGTCAATCCGGTAGCAAAACAAGATGCTGTAAACATCAATTCTACCTCATGATTTGCAGCAGCTTCTGTAGCACTTTGCTGAGAATCTTTTTCCTGACAAAACCTTGCAATATGCCCTAATTTCTGACAATTATTACACTTCACGTCTGGCCTCCTCCAACACTTGTAATGTGGGTGACTTCTGCCTCCACAGTGTTTGCACGGATCTAGTTTCTTCTTCTGATCAGCAGTAGGCCGCCTCTGTTCACCAGAACCTCTACTTCTGCCTGAACCTTCTGCAGTCCCCTTTTGCTGACTCCACGGCTTCTTCCCTTTTCCAGAATTTGTTGTCTTCGACCTTGCTGGTAAGGCTTCCTCAGTAGGAACTTGACCTTCCCTTCTCATCAGCCTTCTCTGTTCCTGAGCCTGCAACGCACTCAGCAACTCCGCCAGCTTTATGTCTGATAGATCTCTTGTATTCTCCAATGAAGCAATCGTAGCTTCAAACCGTTCTGGCAGCGACACCAAAACCTTCTGTACGATACGGTCGTCTTTCAAATCAGTGCCCAAAACTCTGATTCTGTCAGCCAGATTGATCAATCTGTCAGAGAAATCCTTCACAGCCTCATCTTCCTTCATCTGTTGCCTCTCAAATTCTCTCATCAAGTTCAAAACCTTCATGCCTCTTATCTTCTCGTCACCTTCATACTCCTCCTTCAAGAAATTCCAAATATCCTTCACAGTCTGGAACTTCATGATCCTCGTGAATATTGTAGGCGACATTGCAGCATAGAGACATGACTTCGCCCTTGCCTTCTTCGTGACTCTTTCCTTGTGATACCGAATTTGGTTGATAGTAGGGTTGTCGGGGAGTGCATCCACGGTGTAGTCACCTTCCACTGCTTCCCACAAATCGCTACCCTCCATGAAAGCGTTCATCTTCACCGCCCAAGCTTGATAGTTCTCCCCATCAAACATAGGTGGCGTCGTAGAAGAGAAACTGCTTGCACTTGCCTCCATCTCCTTCTTTTGGATGAAAAAGAAAACTCCCAAATTCTTCACAAGACTTCCACAGCTCCCGAAAGATCACAAATGCTCTGATACCAATTGTAGGTGTTCCCGGTGTAGGAACCAAACCTCTTCACAGTAGAAACTCTCTCTACTTTTATTAAACAAACTCAAAGTGAAAAGTTACATCTGACGACAAGCCCTATTTATAGGGTCAAAAATAATCTAAAGAAATCAAATAAAATCTCAACAAAATCTTAAATAAAAGATACTGTATCTCCTATAAAATCTTTAAAATATTTTCTAAGATTTTTCTAAGATATTTCCTAAGATTTTCATATCAGGTTTGATCCAATCACCAACACGGGACAAGAGCCAGGAGTAGTGGGGACACGCGTTTTGGGCACATCGGGGAGTGGATGGATAAATTTTCTATTGTAATAATATTAGCGTGGTCGGGGAAGGAACAACATAATGGTTTTTAGTCATCGGCCATCAATCTCGGCACTCATCACTGACCACCACCACCCACAACAAGCAGCTCTTGTCTGTCTCCCATCATAAGCTTCCCTCTTTTCTTACAACACCGCAATTTTATTCTTCCAGAACGTTCGTCAAAACACTTTCGATGGGGGCCTCCCTTGGTTCCAGCTTAAGGGCAAGGGCTTTATCAGAACCACTCCGGCTGGAAAGGGAGGGAGGAGGGAGGAGGGAGGGGGGTTCTCCTTTGCATCCTCAAGTTGAGCACCAATTCAAGATGCTCACATGTTATGGATCCGAGCTGCTTCCAGTTGCACCTGCATTCATTGATAGCCGGGGGCGTCCTTCCTTGTCGGAATGCATGATAGTCAGCGTCCAATTTTTGGCTTCGCGGCACTACTAAGCAACTAATTGATGTCGCTTAGTTCCCAAGCCTGAGGAAGAATCCATAATTATATCAAACCCAGAAAATGGAGGAGGAGGGGGGGGGGACCAATCCACATGGCCAAGTTGATAAACAAATGCCGTGATCTTTTTTAAAACCTTGTGATTCAACCTTCGCCTCCCCACAGTTCAAATACAATCCGGCGCAAATAACAAGTGAACAAAGATAAAAAAAATGAAGAAGTTTTTAGGTAAAATATTAATTTATGGCCTCAACTTTGAGCCAACTTTCTATTTTGTCCTTAACTTGTTATATAATTTTGTCACCAACTTTTGTTTTTATTTTAATTTTGGCCAATCATGAATTTCTTATAGCGAAAGCCAAACAAGGCCTTAATAGACAATTTTCATTTATCGCCTAAAAAGAAAAAAGATTTTAAAAAATATGAAACAATATTGAAACCTTTCATTTGTTTTTTTATTATAAAATTTTGATGAATAAATCAAGTGAATTGGAAGCCGAAGTTAACGATAGTTGCTGATGTTGTCAAAAAATATGAAAAATTGATGAATGTCG
The DNA here is from genome assembly GCA_023653495.1 of Melastoma candidum. Classification (NCBI taxonomy): domain Eukaryota; kingdom Viridiplantae; phylum Streptophyta; class Magnoliopsida; order Myrtales; family Melastomataceae; genus Melastoma; species Melastoma candidum. Next base: position 11,465,014 of record CM042881.1, on the reverse strand, counting down.
GATGATGTTCTATTAGGGGGCGACAATTACGGAAAAAGTGGATTATGAGACGAATGAATGAGATGTTGAAACTCCACTATTATAGGATACATGTTAGACTATATTAAGGCCTTGTTTGGCTTTCGCAAGAAGAAATTCATGATTGGCCAAAATCGAAATAAAAACAAAAGTTGGTGACAAAATTATATAAAAACTAAGTTAATGATAAAACAGAAAGTTGGCTCAAAGTTGAGGCCATAATCGTATATTTTGCCATGTTTTTAAGACAAATCCCAAGAAAGGTCCCAATTCAGAAGAGGCCCATTTTCCCAAAATACATGGACTGGACCCTTCGATCCATGCAATCTCAGTTTAGATAGCCCACTCTTTTGCAGCATCCTCCGACGCGTTTGATTGATCTACACGACAACATCCTCTTTTGCAGCATCCTCCGGCAGCTGCTTGACGTTGCTTGCTTAACACCGTCCCCCCCCCCCCCCCCCCACTAAGATGGGTGGGACAAAGCATAGGGTGGAACCTTTCTGGGTTGGGGTCGATGTCGAGGATCGGCCTCCACCGACATGAAAACGTTTGACGAGAAATCGAACGACTAGTTTGTGAAGGATTTCTAGGTGCAGTTCCATTGATGAAAAGCAACGCTAGATACAGGCACAGAGACAGAAAAGAAAGAAGAAGAAAGAAGAAGAAGAAGAAAAACAGAGGACGAAGAGGGTTTTTCTATTTCTTAATATAATTCACTGTACAGATGCTTCACTTTTATAGCCAAGAAATTACAGACTTCCTTCTATTGGTTGCTAGGCCATGTGCATAACGTGCCACCTTGTTACTGTTTGTTAAAAAACAACACCCGTTATAACCAACTCATCCTCATCCATTCTCATCCATTCTCATCCTCTTTTCATTCATCTAGAAGCTGATATCCGGGCTCCTCCGCTCCTCCTGGGCTTGAGTAAGATTCAGATTTCCACACCCAGATTTTCGCAGCCCTGAGTTCGAGCTTACAGAACCAGCAGCAGGTCCAGGTCCAACACCTGTTTTTAATCCAACACTTCCCGTCAAGTTCAACTCCTCCTTCGAACACTTCCTCCTTCTAGCTACAGGCATTTCACTCCTTCTAGCTGCAGGCATTTCACTTCCCGTTAAGTCAACCTCCTTCTCCCTGCTTGTGCCGGGATCGTCCTCCAACTCAGTCCCATCATTCCAATCTTCCTGAAGTATCCAACATGGGACATTTAACTTTTCCTCACTACTAGTAGCTGCACCCTCTACGTTGGTAACTTCTGGGAGCTGCAGACCTCTTTGAAAAGTTGAACTAACAAACATCTCACTGCTGCAGACAGTTAACTTCTCACGCACAGAAATAAATCTATGAACTGGAAGTACCTTTGTGAGTGGATCAGCTAACTGAAAATCTGAGGGGACATGCTGGACTGTTAAAGTCCCACTGAGAATCTTTTCACGCACAAAATGGTGATCTATTTCCACATGTTTCGTTCTCGCGTGAAATATAGGATTAGCAGCAAGGTGTATTGTACTCAGATTATCACAGTAGAGTACCGAAGGCTTTTGGAAATTCACCTGCAGCTCACGTAGCAATTTCTGAAGCCACAATACTTCTGCTGCACCATTTGCCAATGCACGGTACTCAGCCTCTGTGCTCGAACGAGACACGACTCGTTGCTTCTGTGAAGACCACGAAACCAAGCACGAACCAACAAACGCACAGTACGCTCCTGTGCTCCGTCTGTCATCTGGGCAGCTGGCCCAGTCGGCATCTGTGAAGCAGGTGATGTTAAAATCGTTACTTGCTGTCATCGTCAGTCCATATGTGCTTGTGCCCTTAAGGTAACGCAAAATGCGCTTAACAGCTTGGAGATGAGCTGAGGTGGGCTGTTGAAGATACTGGCACGCTTTATTGACTGCAAAGCTGAAATCGGGTCTCGAGTTTGTGCAATATTGCAATGCACCAACTAAACTTTTGTATTCAGCTGGATCCTCCAGAGGGTCACCATCGTATCTGGACAGAACTCCAGTGGAAGATATAGGCGATGGGACAGGTTTGCAATCATCCATTCCCGCTTTGTGGATGAGATCTCTGATGTATTTCTCCTGTGTCAGATGTAAGCCTGAGTCGCTTCTGAACACTTGAAAGCCGAGAAAATAACTCAGCTCACCCAGATCTTTAAGTGCAAATTGAGTGTTCAGTTGAGGAAGCAGCTTATCTATCTCAGCCTGGTTTGAACCCGTGACAATAATGTCATCTACGTAGACAAGAATGATGACTATACCCGAAGAGGAGTATTTGTAAAACAGCGAGGCATCTGACTCAGCATTAGTAAAACCCCATTTGAGAAGGCAGCCACTCAACTTCATGTACCAAGCACGAGGGCTCTGCTTAAGACCATATAACGCCTTCTGTAGCTTGCAAATATGCCCTGGATAGTGAGAATCCAAGCAGCCTGGTGGCTGTTGCATGTACACAGTTTCTTGGAGATCCCCGTTCAAGAACGCATTATGCACATCCAGCTGTGTGAGACGCCAGCCACGTGAGACAGCCAGACTAAGAACAACTTTAATGGTTTGATGCTTTACCACCGGGCTAAAAGTTTATGTGTAATCCAAGCCTGCAGTCTGGTGAAACCCCTTTGCCACCAACCTTGCTTTGCATCGCTCTAACTCACCATTAGACTGCAATTTTACTTTGAAGACCCACTTACAGCCTATTACCTTCTCTGTACCTGTGAAAGGGACAAGCTCCCAGGTTCCATTTCGATGGAGGGCCGCAAGTTCAACCTCCATTGCTTCCTTCCAGGCAGGTATGGCAAGTGCTTCAGCCAGATTCCTTGGTTCAGTGGGTATAGGTTTGGGTGTAGGATCTGAGTTAATGGGTTGTGGCGGAGAGATTGAGGTAAGAAGAAGTTTTGGTTTGAATACTCCTGCCTTTGCTCTGGTAATCATGGGATGAGTATTGATAATTGTCTGATCCTGTGCAGCAACTGTTGGTGAGTGTTCTCTTACGATGGAAATGGACTGTGGAGACAAATTGACTGGGGATGTGGATATGTCAGGAGAGGAAGAAGGGGTTGGTGGGGAAGGTACTGTGGACTGTGGAGACAAATTGACTGGGGATGTGGATATGTCAGGAGAGGAAGAAGGGGTTGGTGGGGAAGGTACTGTTGGAGTCAAAATAAATGGAAGAGTGGATGGTTGACTGGTAGGATTGACTACTGGGTGTTTGAAAGGAAATATTTTTTCAACAAAATGAACATCTCGGGAGATATATACCCTGTTGGATTCCCTATTAAAACATATGTAACCTTTATGAAATGTGCTCTTTCCCAGAAACACACAAGGCTTGGATCGAGGCTGCAATTTATGAGAATTGTAAGGACGCAAGAGAGGATAACATAGACATCCAAAGACACGAAGTAATGAGTAGTCAGGAGGTGTATGATATAGTAATTCAGTGGGAGACTTGAAATCGAGAATTCTGGAAGGAAGAAGATTGATGAGATAGGTTGCAGCTGTAAAAGCATAAGGCCAGAAGGACATGGGTACAGCTGAATGATGTAAAAGAGACAGACCGACCTCCACGATGTGTCTGTTCTTCCTCTCGACTCTCCCGTTTTGCTGGGGTGTATAAGGACAGGAGACTTGATGGAGAATTCCATGCTGAGTGAGAAATTTGTGGACTGATCTATATTCGCCACCCCAGTCTGATCTCACCGTACGGATGGGGAGTTGGAATTGAGTTTGAATCAGACTGTGAAATTGCTGAAAAGCAGCTAGAACCTGTGACTTAGTATTGAGGAGATAGATCCAGGTGTAACGAGTCGCGTCATCAATGAACAGCACAAAGTATCGTGCACCAGTAACTGAAGAGATGGGTGAAGGACCCCACACATCAGAGTGAATCAGATCAAAGGGACGTGCTGAATGAGCTTCGGAGACAGGAAAAGGATAGCGATGGATTTTACTCATAATGCAGGTTTGACAACTGTTTAGAGCTGTAAGAGAAGACTGAGTACAAGTTGGTACTACTTTATGGAGTATTTCTTTGCCTGGATGGCCGAGACGATGATGCCATAGGAGTTGATCCTCTTCAGTGACTTTTGTGAGTGAGATATTTGAGAAACTTGGCAGAAAATGGACACTGTTAGGCAGGGGAGTTGGAAATTGGTAGAGCCCGTTCAGAGCTGGTCCCTGGAGTAGACTCTTGGCTGTTCGCTTGTCCTTAACAGAAAACATGTCAGAGTGGAATTCGACAAACACATTGTTGTCACGACATAGCTGTGAGATACTAATTAAACGTTGAGACAAAGAAGGTGAATGAAGAACATGTTTTAGGTGAAGAGACAGAGGAGTGGATGTTGAAAACAGAGAGGTATTGCCAATGTTAGCGATTCGCATCTGAGTGCCATTTCCAATCATAATTGAAGACTCACCCTGATAAGGCTCAGCAGCAGGAAGGTCAGACAGATGTGGCGTAACATGATGGGTGGCCCCTGAGTCCATGAGCCAGGCAGAAGCATTGGTTGGTAAAGAGTGGTGTAGGTTTGGAGGTTCATAAGTGAATGGCTCAGAATGAAAAGGCATTTGGAGGGTTGAGAAGTGTGTCTGTGGTGGAGTTGCCATTCGATAAAAACATGTCTGAGCAGTATGCCCAAACTTGTAGCATATTTGGCATTTTGGTTTTGGTTTACTATATGCTCTGTCTCCCCAGCGTGGAGTGGTATAGTGTGGGTAAGGTTTGGTGGGTGGTTGGCCAAGAACGCTGGGTTGATATGGGACTGAATGCTGAGGAGACTGATCTGATCTGGGTAAGTTTTGTGAGGTGGGTTTCCTTGGGAAGGTGGGAGGTGGCAAGGCAGAGTAGAGAGCTGGTCTAGTAAAACGAGGGTGTTGGTATGTCTGCCTGTGTTGCTGAGGAGAACCTGCACCAGCAGAAGCAATGGAAAATTGTACCTGCGGCAGAATGGGATCTGGAACCTGTCGCTTCTCCAAACGCAGGTCAAAGTTGAGTAACAGCTGATGAACTTCCTCGATTGATGGCAGATCTGCTCGGCTATACACCGCGGTCACTACGGGATCGTATTCAGCCGGGAGTCCTTCAAGAACATACCACAAATAGTCTCGGTAACGAACCGGTTCACCGATTGCACTCAATTGATCCGCAAACAACTTAATAGCATTAAGGTAACTCTGCATTGATCGGCCATCTTTTCTCACTTGCTGCATCTGAGTGCGGAGATTGATAATCCGCGTGGTTGAGTTGGACTCGAACCGCTGTCTCAAGTTTTCCCAGACTTCATGAGATGACGCACAGCACACAACCTGCCCCAGTGGTTCTTGTGTGAGTGTTGAGAAGAGAAAACTCATTATAGACTTATCTGTCCTTTGCCACATCTTGTAGGCTGGGTTAACTTCAGATGCTTGGTCATCGAGAAATTTTCCCGGGGGTTGAGCTGAGCCAAACACGAACTCCTCGTAGCCACCTGCGATTAGTGCCGCAAGTACCTGCCCTTTCCAGATAATATAGTTCCCGTCGTCCAATTTAATAGTGGATGAGAAAATGCTAGCTGGGATCTGTATAGGATTTGGAAAGGTCATGGAACTGGAGTCCAGTGTAGACAGCCCAGTTCGTCCATCTTCACCCACAGCAGATCCCGGTGTTGCTGGAAAGTTTCCGGCCATTTCAGAAGCTCTACCTAGGGTCGTCGCTAGACTTTCGCTCTGATACCATGAAGGATTTCTAGGTGCAGTTCCATTGATGAAAAGCAACGCTAGATACAGGCACAGAGACAGAAGAAGAAAGAAGAAGAAGAAGAAAAACAGAGGACGAAGAGGGTTTTTCTATTTCTTAATATAATTCACTGTACAGATGCTTCACTTTTATAGCCAAGAAATTACAGACTTCCTTCTATTGGTTGCTAGGCCATGTGCATAACGTGCCACCTTGTTACTGTTTGTTAAAAAACAACACCCGTTATAACCAACTCATCCTCATCCATTCTCATCCATTCTCATCCTCTTTTCATTCATCTAGAAGCTGATATCCGGGCTCCTCCGCTCCTCCTGGGCTTGAGTAAGATTCAGATTTCCACACCCAGATTTTCGCAGCCCTGAGTTCGAGCTTACAGAACCAGCAGCAGGTCCAGGTCCAGCACCTGTTTTTAATCCAACAGTTTGTGTCGAGTAATTGCGGCGAATAGACGGAAAACCAGAAAGACAGCGCAGCTAAGCGGAATTTCGCAACAAAGGAGCACTGAGGACTCCGTCCCTGCGTGGATATTGTCGGAGGAATGGCTTATTTGTTGATATTATAAAGTAATTTGTTTCAGGGACCGCCTTCCGCCTTACAACCAATTCAAGTTGATCGCTTCTTCGGGTATGTCTACTTTCAGTTTTGGCAGATGGCGCTCGTATCTCCCCCATAGCCGCCCCCTGTCATCGTCACAGATCGCTTCCTTCAGAGCCTGGAGCTTCACAACCGACTCTGGCAGCTCGTGAACCCTCAGGCATTTCCTCATGTCCAGCCTTCTCAGCGCCAGCAGTTCCCCAATCTCGCTTGGGAACTCTTCCAGTCTTAAGCAATTGGAGACGTCCAATAGTACCAGACTCTTGAGCTTCCCAATCGTCTTGGGCAGCCTCGATAGTCCAGTGCAGGAGCTCAGCCTCATCTGCTGGAGGTTCGTAAGCTTCCCAATCTCCTCGGGAAGGCCAGTCAGGTTGTGGCAGTTCATGATGTGGAGCTTCTGAAGTTGGGGGATCTCGCAGAAGCCAGATGGTAAGGCCAGCAGGTCCTCACAGTAATCAAAGCAGAGCTCGGCCAAATTAGGGAGAGCCACTGGAATAAGGTAGTCACAGTTCTGGAATGCATCGCCGATCTTGCACATTTTGAAGGAGAGCTTCCGAAGGTTCTTCAACTGGAAGTGCGGAACAAAAAGTCGAGGCACCTGCAAATGTTCCATCCGTATTCTCTGGAGATTGGACAACGACGGAACCACCTGGAAATTGGTCAGCTCGGCTGGATGCGAGCCATAATTGGTGAATATAAAGACCTTCAATTTCTTCATGCTGTTGATGAATGCAGGCAAGGTGTACTTCCCCCAGAAGCTGATAACCATGATCTCTACTTCTGGGGCTTGTAAGTCCGGCCAGGCCGATGAAAACGATTCGTCTGCACACGCAAAAACAGGCGGACAATCATGTGGATTTGCAGAAGCCAATAGCCAACAATGTGGGAATATAACCTGTTGATATAGCAAGGAGGCGAGCATGGTAATGCTTCCCATCCTGATATTTCCACCAGCTTGGGAATCTGTTATTGCTTATGTTGACGAATAGTCTTTTCCGGTACTCGACTGGCTCAGTGCTGCTTTCGATGATGGCAAGTTCCCTCAGAATGTCATGTTGCGTCACAAAGTGCTGGCTGTAGTTGTTCTCGGACTCATAAAACTTCTCCCTGAAATAAAATGCTTTAGTCCAACGAGTCCAATGCATGAGGACAGGTGAACTATTCAGCATACCTTATAATAATAAGACTGGCAAGGTTGCGAAAGCAGAGCTCGTGAATATTGGCAACCGATTTTACCCCTTCCTCATCAAAACCATATAACTCCGCCCACATGTCTATGAGGGTGGTTGCTGGGATCCTTTGGTCTTCGGGGAATGACCCGAGGTCAAGGAAACAGTGCTTGACATCTGCCTTGCTATCCGGAAATTCCAAGCATGTTCGAAGCCGGGCAAGGATTTCACCATCATCTGATTCTAAAACCGACATGCCGGTTCTCCATTCTTGCAGTCTTGCTCGCCATACTGCCTGTGGCTGTCCGCACAATGATCTGCCGATGACCTTTAGCACAAGAGGTATCCCCTTGCATCCCTTGATTGCCTGCAGAATAGTAACCAACAACCTCCAAGATCAACCTTTTTGGCTATTTATGTGGAAATTTGTCATCTTATTACCTCGTCAATGTCTTCCTTGAGGATTTCAGAGACCTCATTGGTAAGGCCAGCAGCGGCGCGGAAAAGAATCGTCGAGTTGTCCTGGTCTAGTCCCTTCAGGGGGTAACAGTTGAATCTACGAAGTGCGGCCCTCGAAGTCAACAGGATCTTGTAATCCAGGATTTGGAATTGGAACTTCTCGACGTCATGTTGTGATTGGGGCCAGACATCATCCAGAATGAGGAGTATGGGACTATTGATCGTTCTGAGGAGGTTCTCCAGTTGATTGATCGCATCATCATCACTCTGAAACTCGGGTACTCGTCGGCGTTTGTGCTTAAACATTCTGCCAATGATGGTCTTGAGGTTCATTGACTTTGATACGGCAATGAAGAAGATGTTCTCCTTATACTTCTCTGCCCAAGGTTTGCATCGCAAATGAGATTTTGAGACTGGACTAAAATCAAATTGGATCATGGATCGTCAAGTATTCTTACCTTTAACTTCTTTGTCGTGGCAAAACTTTAGCACCAAAGTAGTCTTCCCACAACCCGGCGGAGCGGACACCACGATCAGATCCGTTGCGCTTTGGAGCACCTGGCTCTTCAACTCCTTCACACGAAGATCTAAACCAACGACCAACCTCGGCACCTCAGGGACTGCGCAAGTCCCCGCATCATCACTAAACATGACCCCATTGCCCTTCCCATCCCCCGTCATCCAGGCATTCATGTCCTTTAATATAACCATAATCCTTTTCTCGTTCTTCACCTGCTGAACCTGCAAGACTATGCTAACAAATCGCTTGATGTCCTCATCGAGTCTATTCAGCTTATCAAAATAGGAAGGCTTCTTCCAGCAGCAGTTCCACCACCGGACCTCCTCCGTGCACTCCTTGACTAGCGTCTCCCCTTCCTTTATGCGTTGCAGCAACGTCTTCATCTCGTTGTCCGTGTCGTCCAGCATCTGGTTCAACTCCTCTATGTCCTCTGCAATCGGTTGTAGTTGAATGATCGTGTCCCGCATACGATCCAACGCTGGCTTGTACTGGACAGCCTTGTCCTTGGCTATTCCAATCTGCTTCAGGAGCTCGCCAAAGATGATGTCCAGGGCTTTGGCCCCGAGGCTCTCCGGCAACGGCATGGCTCGTACAGCGTCTCCTCGAACGACGAGTCGATCGCACTTAAACAGAAACCTTCTTGAGAAGAAGGGACGAGGAGGAATGACTGGTCCAGGAAATGAATGGAAGGAAGCAAAAAAAAGTGAAGGATTAGATGCTGTTGGTTGATGTCTATTGTCCAGCAAGAATCAAAATGAAATGTTTGCGTTTACGTGAAGTTTTATTTTCTTAATAATTTTTTTTATCCTTTTTCTAGAAATTGGGGAATTGGGTCAAAGTCTACGAGGAATATCATTCGAACTGTGATGACGACGAAGTCCTTTAAATAAAGGCAGGTAGGCAGGCTGGCACTGGATTTGCTTGTCAGCGAAAAATATCAAGAACAGTGTCGGAGAATTCATAGTGGATTATTTTCATTTCAACTTATTCTCGGACAGGTCCGATCAACGGGCCCAGTCCCGACCCCACCATTTACCAGATGGAACCAACCAAATGGCTTTAAATTAAGGAAGCCTCTTCTGTCCTCTTAAAGAACTTGCCGGTAGGGCCGCCATTCGGCACAAGGGCGAGCATGACCGCCACCTCCGCCCCTTCGTCTGTGGTGAAGGAACCGGTGTTGTGATTCATGTCTGAACTCACATAACCCGGGCACATGCAGTTCACGCGGAAATCCAGGTGCTTCCTTGCTAGGACCATCGTGTATGCGTTTAAGGCCGCCTTCGCGATACAGTACGCGGAAAGGTGAGTTGGCCATCCGTTCCTTTCGTGGCATGCCCCGTCTCTGTAGTCTTTCTGGAATTTCTCCACTACTTCATCCACCTTCTCTTCAGACAGGCTCTTCGCGTCGCTCAGCACTCCCTTCGCCCATCCGGCGGGCACGTTCTGTTGGAAACCAAGATCGTCATCGTTTTGGCGAATCAAATAATCGACCGTATTTTATTTTTCGTTTTAAATCTCCCGTGTCAATTTACCTGCAGGAGTCCACTTCGGGAAGACACATTAACGATCCTAGGCGAGTCGGATCGACGAAGAAGGTGAACAAAGGCATCAACCATCCTTTTCACTCCGTAGTAGTTCACGGCAATGCATTCCTCCATTAATTCGGATGTCTCCGTCGTGATTTTGGGCCAATCAATGTCTTGCTGCAAACAACAGCCACAAAAAAAAAAATCATCCCCTTTTCCTGCCTCATAACGACAACCATACCGCAGTTCGATCCCTGTCAAATGGTGTCGAAAAGTTGTACCTTGCCATCCCTGGATTCACGCAAGGCCTGCTCATCGATGACGCCTCCGAGGACCCCCGCATTGTTGACCTGAAACCGAAATTTTCTTTTTCTTCAGATTTGAATCTCAACTGGTATTCAAGCTCGCCACACACACAACATAAAAAGCTCGATGGCCAAAACTTTTTCCAAAACCAACTCGTACCAAGATGTCAAGCCGTCCAAAACGGCTTTCGACGAACCCGACAAGCGCGGTGACGCTAGAGGGATCAGTGACGTCGAGCTGGTGGAACGAGATGTTGCCAGGGGTCACCCCAGGCTCTTCATTCAGCACACGAACAGCTTCGAGTCCCCTCGCCTGGTCTCTGGCGGTCAACAGCACGTGGATCCCTTTGGAAGCGAGCTGCCTGCATATCGCAATCCCGATACCCTTGTTCGCTCCCGTAACGATGGCATACCTTCCATCATAAACACGAATCCACATTACCACTCGGTAACAAAAATTGAAAATCGGACAAGTTGAGGAAAACAACCTTTTGGTGGGGTCCGTCTCTGCCATTTGGGTTTCAACAGATGTTTGAGCTTTGATCGAAAGTTAAAACAGCAATGGAATTGGGAACCAAATGAATGAGATTGGACGTTGGTTTAATACTCTTCTTATATGTGGAGAGATTGGGTTCGACTGCTCTTGGGATGGTTGACTTTTGCTGATGTAATTGATGTCGATAACTAGCAGCCAGTCTAAGAATCTTCTTTCCCACGTTTAAATTTTAGCGGGGTTGATATTTAGAAAAAGCAAATCTCTTCCTTCTTGCATTCACATCATTCTAGTGTTCATTTTGGCCACGAACATCTATTTTTTCAAATTTAAAATCAAACACTTCAAAAAGCTTAATCATTTTTTCTAGAAGGCAAATTACTAACTCATGTCCCGAACTTTTGTCCAATTAAAAATCCTTTAAAATTTTCTTTTGTAACTTTAAATTTAACGTCTTAATTCATTCCACTGACGTGGCCTATTTAAATTTCATTTTTATGAATTATCAAATAACCTTTCATTAGTTAGAATTTTTTTGGATAATTTTCCTTTCTCGCCTCACCTTTAAAACTTTTATCCCACGTGGGTTTTTAAAATTCGTGAGCCTGTCGGATAATAGTAATGTTACTCGAATGACTTATTGATTCGGGCTAGATAACGACACCATGTCAAAAAGTTTAAATAAGTTTGTTTAAATTAGTCCGTACAAAATTTAAAATATTAAAGTTACGATAAGGAAATTTTTAAAGATTATATCAAAACGAAATAATTTTGATCCCTTTTAAAAATATTAAACTTGAATAATTAATTTTTGTTTCAAAATAATTTATAATAAGCATTATTTTTAACAAGTTAGAGCACTCACAAACGCACTCTTCGCTCGCAAAATGATATACTTAAACCATCTTTTTCTCAAATTACTCAAATTACTCTGAATCATAGTCACAAATTCACTTTGGATTTTTCAAATGATCCACTACAGTATTCAAAAGTCCAGTAGTAGAGTCCTTACCAATCCCGTGATCCAAGTGGAGCAATTCTGGGTTTGAACAATCAGTCATAGAAATGAATCATGTAATTGCACCATATTAATTAAGTTCCCTTAATTAAAATCAACATAAACAACTTGAATCAAAAGTAGAAGATGTTTATCATACCTTATTCAAGTGGATAGCTCTAAGGGTTCACCAAGTTTCCGTAACTTCAAGAGTTACTCACTTCTCAGAATTGAGAAAACTATGAGATGGAGAGGTTCTTCTGTGTCACCCTAGACACTCATCCTCCTTAACAAGGTTAAAGCCCAAAGGCCTATCCTTCAAGGTTTCGATTCACCGATCTAACCTTCGGTTAAGGCAATGGGCAAAAGGCTGCGAGTAGGCCTCACAAAGGACCGTTCGGAAGTACTCGAGAGCTGCTCGTGTCGTCAGTTCCTCATCCAAAATGGCTCCATAAATATGTTGTTGTTGTTTAACCTAAGTAAACTATTACAGAATCGCCACCGACTTAGTATTGAAAATTAGTTGAAGTCGGAAAACCAGAATATGATTCAAATATTTCTAATTACTAACTCTTACATCTAAACATGCGAAAAGTCCAAAAGTTTGCTTTTGGTTAACGGGTGTTGAACCCGATCCGGGCATGTCTCCGGACTCATGTCAATGTTCGTTGGACCGATTCGGGCTTTGGACCCGATTCGGGCTTTTTGAGCCCGAACTCATGTGTGTTGGTTTAACAGACAACATGCAACGATAAAATCTTAAAAGCCTAACAGCATGCACCTCAACCACATATCAAGAATTTATATCAATGGGAGCGGGGAAGGGTTGTGATCGTGGGCGTATGCACTTAGGCCCACGACCCGTTACATTTGGAAAATAAAAAGAAACTTCGGAAAGCCCGCACTTTCCTTTGTACCTTAGGCCCGGCCGAGAAGGCTTTACATCCGTCGAGCTCGTCAGTTGGGGCCGCTTTCGAGACTTGCTTCCACCACGGGTTTCCTCGTGCGCCTCCAATCTTCGAAATTTGTTTTGTCGAACTCCCGTGAAGCTCGGTTGATTTTCATGCAAATCAAGCAAGAATGCGGTGGGAAAAACAGTGGTTAGAAAATTTTAATTATGACATGTCAAATAACTGGAATTGACTGAGTAAGTAAGAATGATAGATACTGACGGGGCGTTGTGTAGCGATCCTCCGTGATGTCGAAAGATGATATTCCTTGATAATAATTTCCTTGTTGTTTTACATGCAAACTAAAGGAAAGGAGAAATGTGCAAAGTCTGTAATATCGATTAAATTTGAATGAAATTCAATCGAATTAAATTAGTAAGGCATATTTTATCGTGTTGATTTGAGGTTACTCAATTAAACACACGTCGTCGAAAATATTCGCCGAAATCTTACTGTGTTTTTTATGCAAAATAAAAGGGAAGATAAAATATTAATTTGTATAAATGATCAAGAACATAAATAAAACCACATGGACATCATAGGAATTAACAGTGATAAAAAAACTAATAAAGCAGACACATTCGGATTGCATCTATTTAAAAAAGGTTGAATTGACCGACGATTATTAAAATCCAATAACCAAACGTAGACAATATTTTTAATAGAAACTAATTCCTAAAATCGAGAGCTAAGCCATACAACTATTAAAATTGAATTTATTGAGAGGGAAAAGGGTTCATTACCTTTCTGGTGTTCGTTCAGGTCCGAGCTGAGATTCGTTGGTCTCGGGTGACCCACAGCATGACCCAAGCGAGACCGGAAGGGGACTGTGTTGCCGCTCTCATATGACGACAACTGGGGTGGGCGTTGGAGAAGAAAGTTCGATCACCCAAGGAATGACGGAGGCGACCGATTGCGGCCATGAGGGGTTCGAGTGCGAACCGTCTTTGCAGGGGGAAGAGCTTAGGTCTTGAGGATTGTCTTGAGACTGGAATAACAAATGCGTTCAGGCTTGTAGAGAATGCTGCCGTTGGAGACGAAGGAAAGGTGGTCGGCCATGGCGAAGACAAGGCTGGAGCGTTCGACGGTGGAGGTAAAAACGTCGTAGCTGAAGGCGGAGCAGGTCGGCTGGCTGCTGCGTGACACTTAGGATTTGCTCTCTGGAGAGCGAGGCTAGTGAAGACTCGATGTTGGGTGAACCAGATCTGGGTGAGCCTGGGGAAGACGGGTTTGCCGTTGCCAGACCTAGTGACGCTGGGGAAGACGTGGGTTGAGGTTTGAGGGCAGCTCTGCGGGATCTAGGGACGCCGAGGAGTGGCGTACACTCATTGCCGCTGGCTCTAGGGATGTCGGGAGGACAGGAATCAGCCGCCGCGGGATCTGGAGATGATTCGCCGTCGGGTCACCGCCGTTGGACCTGGGGACGACCGCTGCTGAAGGGAGCATCCGGAAGGAAGTGGGTCGCTGCCGCTGGATCTAGAAGTGTCGGAGGATGATGGGCTTGGTCGCTGTCGATGGAGGAGTTGGAATCGCCGCCGGCATGTCGGAGCTGAGAAGAGTCTGGAGTTGTTGGAGAGAGTTGGTGTGCTGAACGGCGGTGGCGAGAGTTCCGAGAGGCCTTGGCTCTTTAGCCGCCGTGAATGTTGATTTGGGAATGCCGAAACCCCGGAGTCAGGGTGTCGAGGACGGTTTGGTGTTGTTGACGAAACCATGCTCCGATTTGTAATGATGCAGGAAGGATCGTGTGTGTGTGTGTGTAGCGTCTGCTTGGGGTTGCTAGGCGGTGGGGTGGGACGGAGCGATCGGAATGGAGGTGACGTCTGCAAGGAGCCAGGACTTTGAACTGAGGAAGAAGTTTAATCGTGCATAGGAACGGCTGAAACAGAGGTTTTGTCGCCAATGTAAGGTGAGCGTCGGCTGAAGCAGTCAGGAGAGCGAAATTTGGAAGGCGAATTGTGGCTGTCGGTCCCAACGAAAACGACTCTCGTGCACACATAAAGGTAAAAAGATCAAATAGACAAGGAGTCTCTCGACTCTCATGTTTCGGTCAAGAGGTTAAATTAATCATATTTGTTCGTGGTGGACAGGAAGACATGACAAAAGAATGCTGGTCGATGACTTGTAGCATCCAAAAAGTGTCTGATCTCTCCTTTCACTGGTAGTGTGACTCGGTCACGATCGTTGACGCAGATGCATTCTCTTGCCGCTGTGTTGATGAAGGCCAGGGGGATCCCTCTGCCATAATCACGTCTCACCTTGGGAAGGAGATTTGTATGATCGTCCAGTGTTTCTGTGTGTAGGTGTCTCCTGGAGGTGGTGAAACTTTGGCTCATGGAAAAAAAAGAAACTTTAGGAAGGAGGCCTCTCTCCGATACGAGAATAGGAGGAAGATGAACTCTTGCCCAAAAAGAAGAATCATTCCCCTGATTTTTCGGCTGTCTATAGTGAGGTCCTTTTTTGTGTTCCCCTCTCATCAGAAGGTTGATGATAAGGATAAGTCCGCGGGGTGGGAATGATTCGATTGTTTGCGATAAAAGGAAAAAAAAAATACATAAAAAAACATAATCCTGGGGAGTTGGTTCAATGTCACTAACACTGCAATGGACTGACCAACATGGACGTCGATTGAGTCATAGACATTCTGGATAGTGTGTGAGCCTTCGACCTCAACTAGCTTCAGCGTATGGCCTTGAATCCTGAAGTTGAAGGATTTCGACAGGCCCGTGTTCGAGACTCGGAATAAGTATGTCTTACCTGAATGAATGCCCAAAATAAACGGAGTTTATATCTACCATAAACCACGGCATTTCTTGTAAAACATTTCGATCTTCCTATCGGTACCTTGTTGACCGGCGAAGGTCTCGGTTTTCTGGCCGTTGATGAGGAGGCCGTCTGGGAACAGAAGAGATTTCCCAGAGTCCAGCACCTGTTGCAGAGTCTGCATTATAAACATTCATTAGTTACTTGGCCAAACAAAAGATTCAGCTAGATTCAATCAATCGTATGTGCGCTAACCTTGTGGCCAGTCTTGAACCAGTCTCCGATAAGCAATGAGAAATCCCCATCCGGGTTTGCAAAAGGGATAGGGATATAAGGCCTCTCGTAGACATTGAACGCGCCATAACCCCCAGCAGCCTTCTGCATTCCCAGGGAGGGGAAGTAAGTGAAGGTGCCGATCTGGTCCTTAGGCTGGAATGTGTAGGTGTAGTTGGAGTTCGGAGGGATCGGACAGTTTGTGCCCAGAACTCCGTCCTGCCACGAGTTCTTCCTCTGCTTGATCCCGTTCCTGTTTCCACACCGCACCGCAACAAAAATACAATCAAACAATTTGGTCCAACCCTAAAGACAGAGACAATGCTGGGGTCAAGCTAACCATGTGAGGAGGAAAGGCTGGTCGAGCTTGTTGATGAGGTTGAGCACAATGTTACCGTTGGTGACCACCTCGAGCTTCTGCCCCGGGAACTGCCCGTTGATCAGGATCACCTTCCTCACAAACCCCATACCTCAGAACATTTCCCATCCCATGACATCATACGATACACAAAAGGAGAGGAAACCAGTCGGGTTTACCTGCTGGGGGACGCCGAGTGGGGACAACGTGCCGTAAGTCACTGTCCAAGTGTAATACCTGTAAGGATCATCCGCATTCACCATTGAAACACAGAAGATGAGCATGAAGAGACATGACTTGGCGGTCCTCGTGCCCATTGTCGTCTGCAAAAACACCCAGACCTCCCTTATTACAACCTCAGTCGGGGTTCTGCTTTTGTCTGAACTTGTGTGGTCGGAACCGAGTGGATGTCCTTAAACAGCAACACAAGAAAAGAGTAACTTCCACAGCATCGTCTTTTTACTTTATTATTAACTTTTGCCCTGGGACCTCTACATACACAAAAAGTTAAAGGCAATGCTTTTGTTGTGGGCTGTGTGTGATAGGGATGATGATGATGATCATATTTGTAGGCAGGACAAGAGCCAGGAGTAGTGGGGACACGCGTTTTGGGCACATCGGGGAGTGGATGGATAAATTTTCTATTGTAATAATATTAGCGTGGTCGGGGAAGGAACAACATAATGGTTTTTAGTCATCGGCCATCAATCTCGGCACTCATCACTGACCACCACCACCCACAACAAGCAGCTCTTGTCTGTCTCCCATCTCAAGCTTCCCTCTTTTCTTACAACACCCGCAATTTTATTCTTCCAGAACGTTCGTCGAAACACTTTCGATGGGAGCCTCCCTTGGTTCCAGCTTAAGGGCAAGGGCTTTATCAGAACCACTCCGGCTGGAAAGGGAGGGAGGAGGGAGGGGGTGTTCTACTTTGCATCCTCAAGTTGAGCACCAATTCAAGATGCTCACATGTTATGGATCCGAGCTGCTTCCAGTTGCACCTGCATTCATTAATAGCCGGGGGCGTCCTTCCTTTGTCGGAATGCATGATACGGCTTCGCGGCATCAAAGGCGAAAGCAAGGACTACTAATCAACTAATCGATGTCGCTTAGTTCCCAAGCCTGAGGAAGAATCCATAATTATATCAAACCCAGAAAATGGAAGGGGGGGGGGGGGAGTGGGACCAATCCACATGGCCAAGTTGATAAACAAATGCGCGTGATCTTTTTTAAAACCTTGTGATTCAACCTTCGCCTCCCCACAGTTCAAATACAATCCGGCGCAAATAACAAGTGAACAAAGATAATGAAGAAGTTTTTAAGACAAATCCCAAGAAAGGTCCCAATTCGGAAGAGGCCCATTTTCCCAAAATACATGGACTGGACCCTTCGATCCATGCAATCTCAGTTTAGTGAGCCCACTCTTTTGCAGCATCCTCCGACACGCGTTTGATTGATCTACACGACAACATCCTCGTACCTGTCCGAAACTGAAAAGTCTCGGAGCGGGCAGCTGGTTGACGTTGCTTGCTTAACACCGTCCCCCCCCTCCCCCCCCCCCCCCCCCCCAACTAAGATGGGTGGGACAAAGCATAGGGTGTTGGGGTCGATGTCGAGGATCGGCCTCCACCGACATGAAAACGTTTGACGAGAAATCGAACGACGAGTTTGTGTCGAGTAATTGCGGCGAATTGAAGGAAAACCAGAAAGACAGTGCAGCTAAGCGGAATTCCGCAACAAAGGAGCACTGAGGACTCTATCCCTGCGTAGATATTGTCGGAGGAATGGCTTATTTGTTGATATTATAAAGTAATTTGTTTCAGGGACCGCCTTCCGCCTTACAACCAATTCAAGTTGATCGCTTCTTCGGGTATGTCTACTTTCAGTTTTGGCAGATGGCGCTCGTATCTCCCCCATAGCCGCCCCCTGTCATCGTCACAGATTGCTTCCTTCAGAGCCTGGAGCTTCACAACCGACTCTGGCAGCTCGTGAACCCTCAGGCATTTCCTCATGTCCAGCCTTCTCAGCGCCAGCAGTTCCCCAATCTCGCTCGGGAACTCTTCCAGTCTTAAGCAATCGGAGACGTCCAATAGTACCAGACTCTTGAGCTTCCCAATTGTCTTGGGCAGCCTCGATAGTCCAGTGCAGGAGCTCAGCCTCATCTGCTGGAGGTTTGTAAGCTTCCCAATCTCCTCCGGAAGGCCAGTCAGGTTGTGGCAGTTCATGATGTGGAGATTCTGAAGTTGGGGGATCTCCCAGAAGCCAGATGGTAAGGCCAGCAGGTCCTCACAGTAATCAAAGCAGAGCTCGGCCAAATTAGGGAGAGCCACTGGAATAAGGTAGTCACAGTTCTTGAATGCATCGCCGATCTTGCACATTATGAAGGAGAGCTTCCGAAGGTTCTTCAACTGGAAGTGCGGAACAAAAAGTCGAGGCACCTGCAAATGTTCCATCCGTATTCTCTGGAGATTGGACAACGACGGAACCACCTGGAAATTGGTCAGCTCGGCTGGATGCGAGCCATAATTGGTGAATATAAAGACCTTCAATTTCTTCATGCTGTTGATGAATGCAGGCAAGGTGTACTTCCCCCAGAAGCTGATAACCATGATCTCTACTTCTGGGGCTTGTAAGTCCGGCCAGGCCGATGAAAACGATTCGTCTGCACACGCAAAAACAGGCGGACAATCATGTGGATTTGCAGAAGCCAATAGCCAACAATGTGGGAATATAACCTGTTGATATAGCAAGGAGGCGAGCATGGTAATGCTTCCCATCCTGATATTTCCACCAGCTTGGGAATCTGTTATTGCTTATGTTGACGAATAGTCTTTTCCGGTACTCGACTGGCTCAGTGCTGCTTTCGATGATGGCAAGTTCCCTCAGAATGTCATGTTGCGTCACAAAGTGCTGGCTGTAGTTGTTCTCGGACTCATAAAATTTCTCCCTGAAATAAAATGCTTTAGTCCAACGAGTCCAATGCATGAGGACAGGTGAACTAATCAGCATACCTTATAATAATAAGACTGGCAAGGTTGCGAAAGCAGAGCTCGTGAATATTGGCAACCGATTTTACCCCTTCCTCATCAAAACCATATAACTCCGCCCACATGTCTATGAGGGTGGTTGCTGGGATCCTTTGGTCTTCGGGGAATGACCCGAGGTCAAGGAAACAGTGCTTGACATCTGCCTTGCTATCCGGAAATTCCAAGCATGTTCGAAGCCGGGCAAGGATTTCACCATCATCTGATTGTAAATCCGACATGCCGGTTCTCCATTCTTGCAGTCTTGCTCGCCATACTGCCTGTGGCTGTCCGCACAATGATCTGCCGACGACCTTTAGCACAAGAGGTATCCCCTTGCATCCCTCGATTGCCTGCAGAATAGTAACCAACCTCCAAGATCAACCTTTTTGGCTATTTATGTGGAAATTTGTCATCTTATTACCTCGTCAATGTCTTCCTTGAGGATTTCAGAGACCTCATTGGTAAGGCCAGCAGCGGCGCGGAAAAGAATCGTCGAGTTGTCCTGGTCTAGTCCCTTCAGGAGGTAACAGTTGAATCTACGAAGTGCGGCCCTCGAAGTCAACAGGATCTTGTAATCCTGGATTTGGAATTGGAACTTCTCGACGTCATGTTGTGATTGGGGCCAGACATCATCCAGAATGAGGAGTATGGGACTATTGATCGTTCTGAGGAGGTTCTCCAGTTGATTGATCGCATCATCATCACTCTGAAACTCGGGTACTCGTCGGCGTTTGTGCTTAAACATTCTGCTAATGATGGTCTTGAGGTTCAATGACTTTGATACGGCAATGAAGAAGATGTTCTCCTTATACTTCTCTGCCCAAGGTTTGCATCGCAAATGAGATTTTCTGAGACTGGACTAAAATCAAATCGGATCATGGATCGTCAAGTATTCTTACCTTTAACTTCTTCGTCGTGGCAAAACTTTAGCACCAAAGTAGTCTTCCCACAACCCGGCGGAGCGGACACAACGATCAGATCCGTTGCGCTTTGGAGCATCTGGCTCTTCAACTCCTTCACATGAAGATCTAAACCAACGACCAACCTCGGCACCTCAGGGACTGCGCAAGTCCCCGCATCATCACTAAACATGACCCCATTGCCCTTCCCATCCCCCGTCATCCTGGCATTCATGTCATTTAATTGAAGCATAATCTTTTTCTCGTTCTTCACCTGGTGAACCTGCAAGACTATGCTAACAAATCGCTGGATGTCCTCATCGAGTCTATTCAGCTTATCGAAATAGGAAGGCTTCTTCCAGCAGCAGTTCCACCACCGGACCTCCTCCGTGCACTCCTTGACTAGTGTCTCCCCTTCCTTTATGCGTTGCCGCAACATCTTCGTCTCGTTGTCCGTGTCGTCCAGCCTCCGGTTCAACTCCTCTATTTCCTTTGCAATCGGTTGTAGTTGATTGATCGTGTCCTGCATACGATCCAACGCTGGCTTGTATTGGACAGCCTTGTCCTTGGCTATTCCAATCTGCTTCAGGAGCTCGCCAAAGATGATGTCCAGGGCTTTGGCCCCGAGGCTCTCCGGCGTCGGAATACCCAACGGCATGGCTCGTACAGCGTCTCCTCGAACGACGAGTCGATCGCACTTAAACAGAAACCTTCTTGAGAAGAAGGGACGAGGAGGAATGACTTGTCCAGGAAATGAATGGAAGGAAGCAAAAAAAAGTAAAGGATTAGATGCTGTTGGTTGATGTCTATTGTCCAGCAAGAATCAAAATGAAATGTTTGCGTTTACGTGAACTTTTATTTTCTTAATATTTTTTTTTATCCTTTTTCTAGAAATTGGGGAATTGGGTCAAAGTCTACGAGGAATATCATTCGAACTGTGATGACGACCCTTTAAATAAAGGCAGGCAGGCTGGCAATGGATTTACTTGCCAGCGAAGAATCTCAAGAACAGTGTCGGAGAACTTGTCAAGGCATTCTACAAGCCTTGACAACTTAGTTATCTCGGCCGACATATTTTCCAAATGAAGCACTACATTATTCAAAAGTCCAGCAATATAGGTCCTTGCCAAACCTGTGATCCAAGTTGAGCAATTCCAATTGCACCACATTAATTAAGTTCCCTTAACTAAAATCAACATAAACAACTTGAATAAAAAGTAGAAGATGTTTATCATATCTTACTCAGGTGGGTAGCTCTAAGGGTTCACCAAGCTTCCGCAACTTCAAGAGTTACTTCCTTCTCAGAATTGAGAAAACTATGAGGTTCTTTCGTATCATCCCGAATGCCTATACCTTCGTTCAGGGGCCAAACATTAAATTTAGATGGACCTGGAATTATACAAGACCATGTGCAAGGTTAGCCTATATACCATATATCAATTGATCTTTGAATTCTCGCCATCTTTTATCAATCATAGCTTCTACCACAAGACTATCCACTAGAAGATGGAATAGGGGAACTAATCCTACCTGGATCAACCCAGTGTGTATATAGTTATATACATCTCGTACGCTGCATTGTTTCCCTAATGCAATCTACGTTCAATAATGGGATATCCAGAGTCTTAAGTTTCGTGCTTATAACTTGAGTCGTTGCCTCCGACTATGAGATGTCTACTATTGAACTAAACCTCGAAACATTATAGACTTCTCTCACGTTAATATTTGGCAGTCTCCATTCCAGAATAGGCTGGGATGGATCTTCATACTGGTGAGTTTCTTCCAGTACCTGATTCGTTGTTTCCAGCACAACCAACTCATCACCATCTCCATTTTGTTCTGCTCTCATCATGAATAGATGTGCAGTCCAGATATCAGAACCATCATCTAAGTATGTATCGTAATTTAGCACAACCTCATAGATAGATTCTACTTCCGAATCTAAGTCAGACATGTCATGCTCATCTATTTATTCATAAGCTAGGACTTCCTCCTCATAACCTGTCGTTTAGAAAAATCATTCGGAGTCTTTCTCTCCTCTGATTCTTCTTAGGACAAGTATCCACCTTGTGGGCTTTTGACCCACAAAACCAGCATCAATTGCAACTGCTCAACGTTTTCCCTTTAGGACACTTAGGATCTCTGCCATGCTTTCGTTTAAAGGCATCAATCATATCTTTATCCTTAAGGTTATCTCATCTCCTTACAAACCTTTTGGGTTTATAAGCAGGATCCCTTTTTTGCTTAAACTGAATGTCCTTTATTAGCCAAAATTTCCTCTTATTATATCCAACAAATTTTCTCTACTTAAGAAAGTTTATTGTTCTCTCTAACTCTCCTGGGGTGTCACATCCATACCTTCCAGGTACATATACTCAATCTGGGAACAACAGCTCTTGTTTAGGTATAGAAGCTTTTTGGCTGCCTCTTTAACCTGGAGTTCAATACACGTCTCTCTCATCGCGTACTTGACCACCTGAATCTTTCCTCCGAGTTCATGAACAATCTTTTCCTCGCTCAGAAGTAATTCATATGCATTTTGCGTAACTTCCGACCAGGGCTCTGGAAGTTTTGCAAAAAACGTTCCCAATATGAACTGTTGTGAAGCTACATCCAGATTGTAATAATACTTCTGGAATTCACAGACATAGTTGTCGGACAGACACATATTACAGATCTGTAGTTTAACTAAAACAGTCAAAGATTGCTCCTTTTCCACAGTCTCAGTGGATAATGAGAAACCACATAACTCCCATTTTAATGGATCAACAATGATTACCAATACATCATCAACGATCAACGCTTGATCTATCTTTCTTTGATGTTTGTGTGAGCCACAAAAAATTTCCAGTATTTTTGCGTCATGCCCATGAAGACTGCTACACGTAATTGATAAACTGATTCAGGAGAAAATATCCCAGCGGACGCAGTCATTCGAATAAGTGATAGCCACTCATCTATCCTTTCGGATATGTGCTTCTCACA
Source organism: Melastoma candidum (assembly GCA_023653495.1). Lineage (NCBI taxonomy): Eukaryota > Viridiplantae > Streptophyta > Magnoliopsida > Myrtales > Melastomataceae > Melastoma > Melastoma candidum. The sequence goes on along the minus strand of CM042881.1, from coordinate 11,441,936 downwards.
GTCAATATCCAGAAAAGTACCAGGAGTGATTATTGGTTTCAGGACATTATCCCTCGTAATAAATTCTGGTTTGGTTATGTGGGGATAGTCCGACCTATAATATCCCTTTTCGCACTAACTAGTTCATTAAACGTTCTATTATCTAAATGAACTGGGGTTTCTTCTGCTAGACCTAAGGCTTTCCTCAAGTCTTTTGCTAATTCCCCACTCCGTGGGTTTAAATTTGCATTTTGCTTTCGTGGGTCTAAGATGTATGGAGCAACTGATTCTTTATACATCTCATCCACACTCTTGCCTTGATCCTGTTTGGAATTTCTTCCTCTCAATTTCAAATTTTCAACTGGTATTCCCGAAGTACTTTTCAGTCCAGAAGTCACCTCTGTATCAGGCCTTTTTAAGCTTCTTTCATGCTAAATAGAGTTTAACATCTTGTTTACTATAGAGGCTACTTCGTGAGCAAGATAGTTTCGATTCTCAAGATTTTCGATACTCTCTTGAATAGATAACTGTGTTAAAATATCATTTATACTTTTACTAATTTCATAGAAAGTCATTCTAAACTCCATGATGAACTCCAATCTTGAAGGATTTCCAAAAGGATTTATCGAAAATTTTCCTTCTTCGGTCATTTCAGGTACCTAATTAAAATCCTTTTAAAATTTTGGACTTTAATAAAAATGCAAGAAAAGACAAAAAAAAGGTAACAACCGTACTGGGAGAAATTCTAAACTTCTTACCTTACCTATTCTGACAATGGTATTTTAACTCTATGCCCATCAAATCTCAACGGCATCTAATTACAAAATGGAAAAACGATGTTCTTTCTTACATTAATAAATAACCAGTCCACCCACGTTGAATGAGGCAAAAGGACAATGTCGGTCTTCGCGTATGGATTGGCTTTTGAAAGAAGGCTCCCTCGCCAGATTCCTGCATAACACAACCAACCCCCACCCTCAAAGAATTTGTCCAGGGAAATAAGGCTAGATGGCTGTCGCTTTCGTCGGCGGGGCGGCCCTGGGCGCGGCCTTCGGGGAGCTGTTCAGGGCGGTTATGGAGGCCAAGGACGTCGTCTCTGAGTTCCGCCCCCAGTTAGAGAAGCTCAGCTCCACCCTCACAAGGATCCGTCCCGTCATCGATGACACAGAGAGCCTCAACAGGGTGCTCGACCGCGTCGAGGAGATGCGCCCGATTCGAGAGATTATGAGGAGGGGCGCGAAGCTCGTGAGGAAATCCGCTAAGGTTTGGAAGGTCAACGTCTTCAAAAAGCATCGTTACTCGAAGAAGCTGGGGCAGCTGAACGATTCGGTGGAGGAGTTCTTCAAGGTGGACGTGCAGGCAATTATCCTGAGGGACGGAAAGGAGACATTGGTCGAGGTGAAGGGTTTGAGTCAGGAAATGAGGAGGTTGGCTAATGCCGTGGAAGCCGGGAACATGGTCGGGATGGTGATGCAGGATGGGGTCGGGTACTTCGTCGATTATGTGGTCCCTCAGGCTCCCGACGTGGTGATCGGGAGGGAGGCGGGGCGATGCTTCCAGGAGATCAAGGGGAAGCTGCTTGAGGGTGGTTTCTATATCACCGCTGTGTCTGCTCCAGGAGGCTGCGGAAAGACCACTCTCGTCACGGCAATGTGTCACGATGAGGAAATTAAAGGTGGGTTTAGATTGGGATATCACAGTAACCTTCAAGATTATACTTGATGGAGCTGGTATCGGGTTGGGGTAGATCGATCACTTATGTAGTTTCATTTGTGTAGGCAAGTTCGGCGGGAATATCCTCTTCATCCCAATCTCGAAGACGCCGAATCTGGTTGACATCGTACAGAGAATGGCCCTGCGTGCGGGATTTGGCGAGACTCGCATTGAAAGCGAAGCGCAGGCGGTCCGTCACTTGCGACAACTGCTGCAGACAATGGGTCAGAGGCCTCTGCTGATTGTGTTGGATGATGTTTGGTCAAATTCGGAATCCTTACCCGAAAAGTTCGTTGTAAGCATGCTTTCTGACTTCAAGATCCTAGTGACGTCGAGGTTCGAGTTTCTGGCCTTGGGCAACTCACATCGGCTGAAGCCACTCGATGATGATGAATCCATAGATCTTTTTCACCGCATGGCTACTGCCGAGGGCAACAGATTCGGGGACCCAAACAAAAAAGTTATAGCGCAGGTAGTCATCGGGAACAGACTTTCCTTATAGTTACCGTGCTAATTATTCATCCCATCCCTTGTTTTTTGGTAGTTGGTGGACGCTTGTAAGGGATTGCCATTGGCGCTAACTGTTGTGGGCAAGTCGCTGCGTGGACAGCCCCCTGTGAAATGGGAGAGGAAACGAGATGAACTGTCCAAGGGAAGCTCTCTGGTTGGATCAAACAGTGAAATCCTCGACTGTCTTAAGAAAAGCCTGGACGATTTTGACGATGATCCTGTGGCCAGGGAATGTTTCCTGGACTTAAGTTCATTCTCGGAGGATCATAAGATTCCCGCCGATGCCCTCATTGACATGTGGATGGAATTGTACGATTTGGATTCAGATGCACATGCAATTTCGATCCTCCATGAACTTTCAGTGAGGAGCTTGGTTAATCTCGTCATCTCCAGGTACGGGGATTGCATAAGTAAATCCTTATCATCGTCATCTTCGTCATCGCAGAAAGTTTTGATGTGGCTGCAGTTTATATGGATGTGCAGGAAAGATGCGGGCGAAAGTGATGGTTTTTATGACGGTCATCGGGTAACTGTGCATGACCTACTCAGAGATCTTGCTATTATGGAATGCAACCAAGAGCCGATCAAAGAAAGGAAGAGACTTATCATTGAAGTAAGTGGAAGCGAATTCCCAGACCAGTGGACCGAGCAAAATTGCATGCCCTTTAATGCCCGTCTTGCTGCTATAACCACAGGTTTTTTTCTCACGCTCTTTTTGGTCGTCCGAAAGGATTAATTTCCATCATCTAACAATGTCGATGAATCACGTGTAGGTGCAATGTTTTCTTCTTCCTGGCCTGGTCTCAGTTTGCCGCGAACTGAAGTTCTCCTCCTGAAATTCTGTGCAAGGGCTTGCAGTTTGCCTGACTTTGTTCAAGAGATGGGCAATCTCAAGTCGCTGCTCATCAGTAACCAATACTTCCGTTCGGCCAGGTTAACCAACTTCGATCACATCTTTGCCTTGTCGAATCTCAAGAGAATCCGGCTAGAGCGCGTGGTGCTGCCTCCAATTAATCCATCAAGTGTGCCGTTGTGCCGTCTGAGAAAGTTGTCGCTCTTCATGTGCAACCTTAATGAAGCTCTGTTTTCCTGTGAGACCATGGCCACTTGCTTGATGCCAAGTTTAATCGAGCTCAACATCGACTATTGCATCGATCTGGTCAAGTTACCGGCCGGACTCTGCGAGCTTGTGCATTTGAGGAAGCTAAACATCACCAACTGTCATGAGCTTTCCGAACTTCCCAAGATAATGGGAAACCTCACTCAAATCGAGGTCTTGAGACTCAGTTCTTGCACAAAATTGGCGGAGTTACCAGATTCGATTGTGAACCTCAAAGGCTTGACGTTTCTCGACATATCCAATTGCCTGAAACTCAAGAAGCTCCCTGATCAGATGGGCGAGCTGGTTAATCTGAGTAAACTGTACATGAGGGGCTGCTCGAATTTATCTTCTATACCATCATCGATGAAGAGACTCGAGAACTTAGAGCATGTGATCTGCGACCAGGATAAAGAAGAGTTCTTCAAATCGATGAAGAAGAAAGCTTTGAGCGGGCACAACAATATGGTGATAGATGCTGGGAAAGAAAAGATCAGTTTGGATTGGTTGTATGATTGAAAAGGTTTTCCTGTAATCTATCCGAACACTGTCCTATTCTTTTTTTTTGAGGCATAGACCCCGGGGCGCGCTGACTTTACTTCCTAATAAAATTTTTTTCCTAATTATCAAATGTGTACTAAAGTTTATGATTTTTCTATTTATTTCATTAAATCAAATTTGACATTTGCATGGCTTTCAACTCCATTAGGGTCGGGTCTATTGCTGAAGGAGTAGTGGTGGGCGAAGGTGGAAGGTTTCTACCCTTTGATTTGGAACATTTGATGTTTTGATATGATGGGCCATTTGTCAAATTGCAGACTTAAAAAAAGATGGAATTGGTCCGGTCTACCCCGACGGCGCCCCTCTTTTTCGGGGAGGAAGGTTCTAAAGTACCGTGAGAAAAGAAACAAATTCAGTGTTCACCGTAGAAAGTTTTAAAATTACCTAAAGCCTGTCCTAACTCATTTTTGTCTTTTTCTGATTTTAAGAAAAGCTCAAAATTTTGAAATATTTTTAAATAAGTCCTTGAGATAGCTGAAGAAAGAAAATCTTCGGGAAATCCTTCTGGAACTCCATCACGATTGGAGTTCGTTCCAGAGTCTAGATTGTCTCCTTATGGAATTAGCATGAGTATAAATGATATTTTAACTCAGCTAACAATTCAGGGGAATACAGAAAATCTTGAGAGCCGAAACCACCTTACTCAGGAAATAGGTTTGATAGTAAACAAGATATTAGACTCAATTGAGTATGAAAGAAGTTTAAAAAGGCCTGAAGCCGATGCGACCTCTGGACTGGAAAGTACTACGGGAAAACCAGTCGAAAGATTGAATCTGGGAGGAAGAAATTCCAAACAGAATCAAGGCAAGAGTGTGGACGAAATGTATAAAGAGTCAGTGGCTCCTTACATTTTAGACACACAAAAGCGAAATGCAAATTTGAACTCTCAAAGTGGAGAGTTGGCAAAGGACCTAAGGAAAGCCTTAGGCCTGGCAGAACACATTCCAGTTCATTTAGACAATCGAACGTTTAATGAATTGATAACTGCGAAGAGGGAAATTTACAGGCCCGATTATCCGCATAGAACTAAACAAGAGTTTGTTCCAAGGGATAATGTCTTGAAGCCTATAATTACCCCTGGTGCTTTTCTGGATATAGATTGTGAAAAGCATGTATCTGAAAAGATAGATGAGTGGTTATTACTTATTCGAATGACTGCGTCTGCTGGGATACTATCCCCTAGATCAATCTACAAATTATGTGTGGCAACCCTTATGGGAACGGCGCAGAAATACTGGAAGTCTTTGATGGCTCATACTGACATCAAAGAAAAGATAGATCAGGCGCTGACCGTTGATGGTGTATTAGCAATCATAGCTGATGCATTAAAACGGGAGTTTTGTGGTATTTCGTTATCCACTGAGACTGTGGAAAAAGAGCAATCGCTGACTGCTCTGGTAAAACTACAGATCTGTGATATGTGCTGGTTTGATAGCTATGTATGTGAATTCCAGAAGTATTATTACAATCTGGACGTAGTTTCTCAACAGTTCATATTGGGAACCTTTTTTGCAAAACTTCCAAAACCTTGGCCGGAAGTTGCGCAAAAGGCCTATGAATTACTTCCGAGTGAGGAAAAGATTGTCTCTGGACTCGGAGGAAAAATTCAAGCTGTTAAGTACGCGATGAGGAAAGCATGTACTGAGCTCCAAGTTAAGGAGGCAGCTAAGAAGCTGCCTTACTTGAACAAGAGCTGTTGTTCGCAGATTGAGTATGTACCGGGAAGGTATGGATGTGATACTCAAACAGAATCTGTGAGAACAAGAAACTTTCCGAAGAAAAGAAAATTTGTTAGATACAACAAAATGAAAGTTTGGCCCAAGAAAGACCTCCAGAGAAAACCAAAAGGAGGTCCTGCTTACAAGCCAAGAAGGTTTGTAAGGCGATGGACTAACCTAAAGGATAAAGATAGGATCAAAACAGTTAAGCGTAAGCATGGCAAAGAACCTAAGTGTCCAAAAGGAAAACCGTTGAGCAACTGCAATTGTTGCTGGTTTTGTGGATCAAACGCCCACAAAGTGGATACTTGTCCTCAGAAGAACCAAATGAGAGAAAGACTCTGTATGGTGTTTCTGGATGACAGGAGTCATGAGGAAGAAGTCCTGGCTTATGAACCGATAGATGAGCAGGATATTTCTGACTTAGACTCGGAAGTAGAATCCATATATGAAGTTGTATCAAATTACGATACAGACTCGGAAGAGGATTCTGATCTTTGAAAAATGCATCTGTTCATGATGAGAGCGGAGCAAAACGGAGATGGTGATGAGATGGTTCCACTGGAAGCATCGAATCAGGTATTGGAGGAATCCCACCAGTACGAAGATCAATCTCGGTCAGTTCTGGAATGGAGGTTGCCTAATGTTAATGTGAGAGAGGTCTATAATGTTACAAGATTTAATTTTAGATCTATAATAGACATCTCACAAACAGAAGCAACGGCTCAAGTTACAAGTACGGAACTTGAGACTTTGGATATCCCATTACTCAACGTACAACGCATTAGGGAAACCATGTAACGTGCGAGAGGTGTATATAACTATATACACATTGGATTGATCCAAGTAGGATTGATTCCGCTATTCCATCTTCCAGCGGATAGTCCTGTGGTAGCAGCTGTGATCGATAAACGATGGCGAGAGTTTAGAGATCAGCTGATATCAGGTATACAGGCCAACCTTGCACATGGCCCTGTATGGTTCCAAGTCCATCCAAACTTCATAGTGGCCCTGAATGATCGTTGTTTCGGAAATTCATTGACTTTAAGGATTAAATCAATGAATATGGATAGAACGAATTCCCAGGCCAAGTTTTTGGCATATCACACTAGAGTGATTTACCGATTGGTAAATACCACTAGTCCTTGTGTGAGGAACATCTCAAGACTCACTGAGTTGTTCGAGGAAGGTCATAATAACTATCAACAATTTCATAGGAGAGAGGTGAACCCACTGGAATTAACCTGGCCAAGAAATTGGGTTATGACTGAGCCTGGTAGTAGCTCTAGACCGATTAGTGCGGCTAATATCCGACAGAGAGGTAACGAGATTACTTTAATGTTGGGTGAACCGTCTAGAGATAGTTTTAGAGCTGACAGGCATTTGCCTGTGAGGATACCATTCCTGATAGAGCCAAGAAATCATACGCTCTCTGAAGTTTCTTCTAAAGCAAGTGATGTGGGAGAGGACATAATTGTGTCTCGACCAACAGAAGCATCTGCTCCACCACTAATAGAAGAAATGTCTCGTAGGTCTATAGATTCGAGAACCCCGTCTCAACATACGGGAAGAATAGTTAGATATAGACAGGTGTCACTACCAGTCTATGAAGATCCGGTAGATCAACCGAGAGAGGAATCAATACGGATGATGAGAGTTACCTATCCGAATAACTCTTTATCCAGTATTCCTGAAGTCTGTAAAGTTATTGAGCAAATAGCCGAGCAGAGATATATACCAATAGACGAAATCTGGAGGATGATAGAACCATCCCAGGAAGTACCTAAGAATATTGGGTTTAGTGTCAGGAAGGAAGATTTGAGCACGTATGTAGCTCTAACTTTCAAATTTCCTGGATACTATGAGTATTCTCTGGATACTTTGATAGACACTGGGTGTAGCATAAGTTGTGCTAGATTCAATGCTCTACCAGATGAGTGGTGAAAACCACTGCAGAAACCTATCCATATGGTGAACGTAGATGGAATGGCGACAATAGTCAGCCATCAGGCCAACAATGTGCCTGTCTTTATCGGTGGACAACAGTTCATCATAAAAGAGATCCTGGCCCATCCTTTATTAGAGACATACATCATAATTGGTAATGCCTTTCTAAAAGGGCAAAAGGAAAACCTACCTTTTGTGCAGGATGTCCATCACGTGTCCATAGGTGGTGTGAAAATCAGTATTCTCCAAGAACCCAAGTTGAGGTTAAAATTTGGGTTCTATCCGGTAAAAAGGATTGAGTACTATGGTAATTCACCATGTGAAAAAGCTTTCCGAGTGCGAGCTCAGCGTGGTGATATATGGTTGGATGAGAACGATTTATGGGTGCAAACCTTGTTTTCTCCAACAAATACCAGTACAGTTAACTGGGACAAAATGGGATAAGTTCCTGGTAAAACTTGTCGACAATTTTAGTGAAGATCCATTGAAATTGTGGAGTCGGAATAGCCTAAAGGCTAGACTCGAGCTAAAGGATCCCGAAACCATTATAAGAGCCAGAAACATTACATATACGGCTGAGATGGTTGAGGAGTTTGATAAACAAATTCCTGAGTTGCTTGGAAAAGGCTTGATTAGGGATAGTTACAGTCCGCATTCTAGTCCTGCCTTTATGGTAATTAATCATGTCGAGCAGGTGTGAGGAAAAGCACGAATGGTTATAGACTATCGTCAGCTTAACAAAGCTACAAAAGACGATGGCTATAAGATTCCCACTGCGGGAGATTTAATTGATAGAGTTAGTTTGAGTCAACCAAAATTCTTCTCAAAATTTGACTTAAAAAGTGGATACTGGCAAGTCAAGATGGAAGAAGAGTCGGTTCCTCTAACTGCCTTCAATGCTTCGCAAGGAATGTTTGAATGGCTGGTGATGTCGTTTGGCTTGAAAAATGCTCTAGGCGTATTTCAGCGCAAAATGGATAATGCGTTCAAGTAAGTCCGAAAATTTTGTGCAGTTTATATTGACGATGTGTTAGTCTACAGTCAGACCGAAGACGACCACATGAGGCACCTTGATAAGGTGACTGATGTCTTCCGACAGGAAGGTATGATTCTATCGGAAAGGAAGATAGAATGGTTTAAGGAGTCAGTTAATTTTCTAGGCATGGAGATTGCGCAAGGAAAGATAAAATTCCAAAGCCACATCACCGAGAAAATTATTGATTTTCCTGACAGATTTGAGGATAGAAAACAAGTCCAAAGATTTTGTAGATTTGTAAACTATGCAAGAAAGTTTGTGAAAGATCTTTCCCAAGATCTAGGAAGGATTTCGAAGAAAACCTCTTCGGTGAATCCTTGGTTATGGGAAGATGAGGACACTTACGCTATTCAGAGAATTAAGAGAAAGGTTAAAAATTTACCGCAACTCTCTTTACCATCAGACAAAGATGAGTTAGTTATGGAAATAGATGCTTCAAACGATTTTTGGGGTGCTGTCCTTAAAATTAAAGGAAGAAAACCAAAACCCATTTGTAAGTATTGGTCGGGTAGTTTTAAGGGGTATGAACTCCGATACCCGATACATGAAAAAGAGGTATTGGCTTTAAAAAATGGAATAAAAGCCTTTTACATCTTTTTGACACCTAAGAAATTCTTAGTGCGCTCTGACTCGACCTATGTAAAAAGGTTTATGAGTCTGAACCTCAAGGAGGCTAGGCAAACTAGACTTTTGATATTGCAAGAATGGTTTAGCTATTATAAATTCGATGTCAAGTACATCTCGTCGGACAAAAACATGATAGCCGACTCTCTCTCTAGAGAACTTGCAGATGGATCCCGCAGCAAAGAAGAAGATCTGCTGGAGATGCAAGTAGGAGGGACCTTCCAAGAAGGTATGTCCTAATCCTATCAAGAGGGATAGTGAGCATAGTGATGCTGGTTCCAACACTGGAACGAAATCAGCTTTGTGCTGGCAGTGTAAGTGACCTGGACATAGATCATTCGAATGTCCCAGTAAGCTAAAAGCTACAGATGCCCAGAAGGGTGTGGCTAATATCAAGGAGAAGGTAATAACCAACTCCAAGAGAAAGGCGGAAACAGAGCTCCAAAAGGAGATGGTGGATCCTAAGAAGAAAGCTTCGGCTAACTTCTAAGGAAAAACGAAAGAAGATTTTCAGAAGAGAATGGATGAACCTAAGGAAAAGGTAATAACCAATTCCAAAGGAAAAGCGGAAAAAGATTCCCGGAAGGGAGTGACGGGTCCTAAGGGAGAAGACGATGTCAAACCCAAAGGAAACGTGAAGAAAGATCTTCAAGAGAAGATGGCTGATCCTGAAGAGGTGAGCTCTAAAAGAAAAGCGAAGATGACTGATCTAAAGGAAAAAGCTCAGGCTAATTCTCAGGAGAAAGCCAGAAAGAAAAAAAAAGCGAAGCAGCTTAAGTCTTCTGGTCCTAAGAAGGACGATAAGGTTGAAGAACCTTGGTGGTTCCCGTTAACCACGGAGCAGTTCAATTACTGCCGTAATTACCTGGCTAAGGAGCAGAAAATTTCCATTAATCAAGTTGTGAAATCCTACAAGGCTTTGGTACGAAGCAAGGAGGAACAGAAAGAGAGGATGTAAACAGAGTATGCCGAAAAGGGGGCAAAGTTCCAAGCCTTCATTGGTGAGCCAGTGGGTCGGAAGGAAGAACATCCTGACGACACGGCGGAAATGGAGTACGACGAGTATTTCAATTATGAAATACCAACAGCACTCGAAGGTAATCCTCAAACTCAGGAGAACCTTGAGGAAGTAATTCCTGAAGGAGGTTCAGTTGAACCTGGTGAGCAAGCTCACGATGACGAAGGTCATGAAGATCTAGATAGTTCTTGGTTTTTTTATTTGGACTCTTTCGAAGATGGATCCCTATCTTGGGATGCCATAGTTGTTTGTGGAGGACTTATGGGAGGTATTAAAAATAATTACCAAGCCCAAATTAAGTTTTTCGCAGCAAAGGCAATTGAGTACATCAAAGATCTGGAAGCCAAGTTAACTTACAAGGCTGCAGATGGAGAAGAGTTATCTAAATCTGTAAGTGACAGACAACAAATTGACATTGTCGTGTGAAGTCAAGGACTATGAAACTTCGAAAGTGGTGGTGGATAAGAGAGAATCCTCTCTCGAGGAGAACTCTGTACTTCAACCGTATCTACACTGGATATCGGAGAAGTGGCCATCTCTGAGGATTAGTTCAGGTATGGTGGGAGTTACTTTACCTTATTTGTATGCGGGGTTTGTTGATATTCTGGAGATCGATAGATCAGAACCAGAGCAGATAAACCAACTGCCTCACTTGGTAAAGTTCATACTCGGGTGCTTAGGCTATGGTTCAAAATATGCCACGACACTGATTACTAGCACTACGATGGAGGAGGAAGAACATGAGCAATATGAGAAGGCAATTCTTCCTAATATGCAAGTGTGGGATATCCATCCTAGTGAAAGTAGGCATCTGATAGAACCTCAAAAACAGGACCACGATCAGAGGGGTTTATGGCGCAAGTATTACAAGGATAAGACTATAAGAAAGGCCATAAAGGTTGAGTTTCTGAAAGATGTGCTGGAGCACGTATTTGCCCTCAAGGAGTTATATTATGTGCTCAGTGACGGTGTGACAACTGTCACGATTCTCCGTTCTTATCTTAGCTATGCAGATGAGTAGGCAGGAGAGAGAGGATGGGAGAGATTCTTGATCTTCTAGATAGCTTCTGGAAGAGGGAGAACTCTGAATTGTGTCTCCGGACGGACACCTTCGAAGTCTAGAGTAAAATCACCGACTACACCGATAAATCCTTAGCATAGCGATTCAAGCAAGATGAGGAGAGAGCCCAACAAAATGTTGATCCGGGACTCCTGAAAGGAACTGGCGAGTCTTCACACGCCAGAGAAGAAGGAATCTCCCTAGATGAAGCAGTGACGCAGAAGGGAGAAAATTGTATAGAGATAAATTAGGCAATTTTGCAGTCTAGATAGCTTTTTGAAAGCATTTGTAAAAGTAGATTCTTTTACTTTTTGAGTTGGCAAACAGTGCATAGGCACCAGCTTGTTTGTGTATATATTTCACAACCCTCTACCATTTTCGGGGAGGCAAACTGAATAGAGAAATTTTCTCTCACATCTCTCTGAGTAAAATTTCTTTGATTGTTCTCCAAACAACAACAATACCTTAAGGAATCAAGAGGAGTTAGAATTAATCAGAATTGATTAAAACTAACTTAAGGTTAGATTTACGAATCGAAACCTTGAAGGAAAAGTTTTTATGACTAAACCTTGTGATTAGATAAGGAGTGTTTATATAAGACCCTCGTAGTAAGGGCATTTGAAAGACATAGAATAGCCTCTCCCTCTCACAGAACTCTCAACATTGAGAAGTGAGCGTATCTTGAATTCCAAGAAGTTGCGGAAGCTTGGTGTACCCTCTGAGCTGCCCAGAAGAAGGTATGATAAGCATCTTGATTTAAGTTGTTTATGTTTTGAGAGGGAGACTTTAATCAATATACTTAAACGAGTATTTGAGGTTGGTGGAACGCCGACGACAAAGACAATTGGGAAAATCTTCTTAAGTTCGATTCTTGTCAATTTTGAAGAATATCTAGCATGTTGATATCTAACTCTTCAAGGAGTTAATTTGCATCGCACGTCTTCAGTCTATTAATTAGTATCAGAGCCCGCTTAAGATTAATTTTCTTTTAATTGTCTTGAAGGACTAAATTGAAAGAAAATGAGTTTTTGGGGAAAAAATTAAAAGAAGAAAAATAGACACGGGAAGGGTAAAGGTAAAATAGGAATTTTTTAACAAACGACGGCAAAATTGGAAATAGTTTTTGGGACCACGGTAATTGGTACAATCCTCCTTTTTCGGGCACACAGTGTTTGTTATGCACTTTCTAGAAGACCAAAACTAAATAATAATTAGAATTTTATTTCTAAATAATATTGGTTTCGAAACTATTTCGTTAAATAAAATCCTAATTTTCAAAATTCATTGTCTAAGGTAGCGAAATCGGCCTTATAAAGACCGACTTCAATCATGAAGAAAGTCGGCCTTTTTAAGGCCACTTTTATCATACCCAAAGCGAAATCGGTCTTACAAATACCGACTTCATGCGAATCATACCCCGTACATGAAATCGATTTTTATAACATCGACTTCTTAAAATTTTTTTTAAAATTATACATTAAAAGAGTCGGCTTTACACAATCTGCCATTTCATGCAAGGAGGAAACAATTTAAGGAACACAACCTTTATTGACCAAAGGTTGAGGGGGGACCTGCGAAACGTGACGCGGGGCTGGCGAACAAATCTTTTCATTATTGTACGGAATATGTTATTTATAAAATACAATTTTATCGTCGAACGCATTTTTTAAAATGTAAAGATGAAGAATTTTCGTATAAATAGGCACGGACGGGTCTTGAAACCCCTCCCATGCCTTTAATCTTTTTTTAGGAAAGGGAAAAAACGGATGGAAAGAGAGACGGGGAGAAGGAAAAAGGAAAGAAGGGAAGGAGAGAGGGAGGACGGGAGAGAGAAGAAGGGAAAAGGAAAGGGGGAGAGGGGGGGGCGGATTTTAAACCTGCTTCCCTTACATGCCCGTTCATTTATTTAAGTGTTGAGTGATGGGTTTTTAAAATTTACTCTTGTTTATTTATGAATTCGCCCTTTTTATATTTTAAGGGACGTGTTTTAAAATTATATTTTATGAAATTCAGACCATATTTAATAATCTTTTTTTAAAATCAACGATATTTTCGTACAAAACTCCTTGAAAAACATGACGAAGGGAAATGTTAGGGCGTCCTGAGTAAACTTAAATGTGAGGGAAACGTGACGAAGGGAAAGGGGAGTCGGCCCCACTCCCTTAATGTATAATTTAAAAAAAAAAAATTTACGCAAGTAGGTCTTACAAAGACTCACTTTATACATGGGGTATAATTCGCAAAGGCTGACTTCGCTTCGGGTACGATGAAATCAGCCTGTATAGGGCCGATTTTGTCACCTTAATAAATAAGTTTCGAAAGTTACGATCTTATTAAACGAAATAATTTCAAGATGAATGTTATTTAGGAACAAAACACATAATAATTAAGCCTTTTAAACAAAATAAAGAACGAATTATCCACAAATTTAAAAGAAAGTAACAGACGAAATTCTTTTAATAATAACAATGAAGGAAAAACGATGGCAGTCTGAACCAAAGGAATAAGGAAATATAACTATTTAAGAAAAGGAACTTGGTAGGGTAAGAGGCCCGAGCCGTTAAACAATCGTATTAATTTTTAACCAGCTAAATTCCGTTAGTTAAGTACGTAAGATTTAACTAATTGAATCTAATTATCCTCCTCCCACTTAACCCAAAACTTCCCCTCTCCCATGTTTTCTCACATCACACCGAGGGTGTCGAAATCGAGGACAATCCGTTCCCAACGGCCGGCCCCGCGTTTCTTCTTGCCCCCCGCCTCCCTCCGAACATCATCCGCATCGCCGCCGCCCCCAACCCTCCGATGATGCCAAGGGAGCCTCCGCACTCTTCGCATTGCGTCGTCCATCGGTTGGGGATCACGAATCCGGGAAATTCGAGGCGATCGTCGTTGCTGTTTGTTATGAGGCGCGGTGTCTCCGGGAGGATTGTTTGCATTCGTCTCTGAGGATTTTTGCCGTAAGATGATAATCGCGAGATGCGCTGGCTCCAAAACGTCACCAACACCACGGCCTCAGTCTCAGCCTCGGCCTCGGCGTCGACGTCGTCATGCGTCTCGGCTTCATCTCCTTGTTCTTCTTCTAAGACCGCAGCGATGGACTTTGGTGTCAATGGTTTGAGTCCTTCCTCCGGATGTCCAAAGCTCACGCGCCAGATGAACCTCAGGTACCTCTCAGAGCACGAGATATCTGGTGCGCTTCAGCTGCTGCCTCCTGTTGCGGAGGAGGGAGAGACCATGGCCACGGCAATCGCTGGGATGCCTATGTCGCTTCCTCTGCCTCTGCCGCCCCCTTCCCTGGAAGATGCAGTTTTCACAAGGTGAGAATAATTTCCTTTTTTCTTTTCCTCTTTTTTTCTCTGGCTTTCGAATGACTTTTTTATGTCAAGAACATGAATAGTTAATATTTGGCATTGTTTGGAAAATTTGTTTAGACAGGTTTGATTTTGATGAAACCTTGATCCTTTAGGAGGAGTAAAATGCTGCCTATCATGTTAGTACTTGTGGAGTCCTTAAGCCATGAGATTTTGCATTTGGTGAACTCGTCGACAATGACAAGCCTATTGTGTCATGACATGATGCATATGCTTGTTAATGAAGCTGATTTTATGTTAGGGGATAATGACTAGTAACTTACCTTTGCTTTTGGAATTAGTTATTCGCATATTTGGATATAAGCTAGCTTCTGAAGGGCTGTAATGACATCTAGCATCTCATAGCTGGGATTTGGGCTATAATAGTCATACTCTAAATCAAGCAAATGAAATGTTTTGTTGTTTTGTCCAGAAAACGAAAGAAATAGGAAAGCCTCATACATAATTGTTTCTTTGATTCATATTCTTGGAGGTGGATGATTTGGGATATCTGCTCTTCAATGTCCATATCCTTTGGGACCTTGGGTAGAGAATGTGGGACACTGCTTGTTGTCTGATTTTGCATTGGAAATGATATGCATAGGCGTTCAATTCGAGCAACATCTCATCGCCAAATTACTGCACTGTGAATCATTTATGTATAACATTATCACAATGTAACTTGTCGCCCATTGGCGTTGTTAACTTTTGCAATCCAATCATGTCATTATTCTTCACAGTGCTATTGAAGATGGACAAGAGTCTCCGGAGCAAATGGATGGGAGACCTTCCAGGACAAGTTCAAATAATGTGAAGGGGAGTAGAAGCTCACGACAAAATTCTAGGAATAGTGCTGCTGCTAGGAGTGCACCAACCAGTCCTTTGTCAATTAGTGCAAGAAGAAACTTCAGTAGGGAATTCCTCCAATACTATCACATTACTCCAAAACCAACAAATATTTGGTCTGCACCTGAGATGCCCACTGGCCAATCTTTTCCAAGTGCTCATGAACTTTCTGCATATAGTTTTGAAGCCCCACTTCCTAGTCCTCCAGTAAAGAGTCCAGCGAAATCTGCAAAAAACATGATGGGATCAGTATCATCACTACATCCCAAGTCCTTGTCCACAGCTTGGCAGGACAGCAATGCCAATGCTAGCGTTCATCCTCTACCCCTTCCCCCTTCTGCAGCTTTGCATTCCCCATCTTCTAGACCTCAAGCCTCCATTATGACAGAAACTATGCCACTAAAAGGGCAATGGAAGAAAGGAAAGCTTATTGGACGCGGAACATTCGGCAGTGTTCATGTTGCTAGCAATCGGTATATAAGTTTAGTTTCTTGGTACTTATAGTTTAGTTTAGTTTAGTGTTCCCTCTGATATAACTTAACTGAAATGACAGAGAAACTGGAGCTCTTTGTGCTATGAAGGAAGTTGAATTGTGCGCGGATGACCCAAAATCTCAAGAGAGCATGAAGCAGCTGGAACAGGTGAAATATTTAATATCATGTTGCATTTTTATCAACTTGAAGTACATCAAATTTTAGATGAAGAGGATGTCATGAAGCATTTCCATATTTAGGCTTTCTGGGAAGGGGTCAGCTGCTCTGCATGGCTTTGATTAAATCAAGTACTTGAGGCAGACATTACTAGTTTAGTGCATGGTGATTCATATTGATTTTTTATGTCTTCTTGTGCTTGGTGTTTGATATTGTTAGCACATCGCAGGAAATCAACATGCTAAGCCGGCTGAAACATCCTAATATTGTACAGTACTATGGCAGTGAAATAGTGAGTATCCTTCTTCCTCACTCTCAGTGACATTATTTCAGCCTCCTTTATTGCAGAATCTTTTTGAGGATTTCATTAATCAAAGTTCAAATTACTTATACGCAGGTTGATGATCGGTTTTATATATACCTGGAGTATGTCCATCCAGGATCCATTAACAAGTATGTGCGCGACCATTGTGGGGCCATAACAGAATCTGTTGTCCGCAATTTTACTCGGCATATTCTATCCGGGCTGGCTTACTTGCATCGTAAGAAGACCGTCCATAGGTATGGCTAAGTGACTTTATCAAAATGTTTTTGGTATTGGAGTATATACCTCACTAATACAACAAGAATGAATTTTATTTGGAGAAGGTGTAATTTCACTGTTTTCTGTATATTTGTGCACTTATTCTGCTAAGTGAATACAGGGATATCAAGGGGGCAAACTTGCTTGTTGATGCAGCTGGAGTTGTCAAACTTGCTGACTTTGGGATGGCTAAACACGTAAGTTTTCTTTTTTTGGTAATTACTAGACATGTAAGTTTTCTGTCTTTTGACTTGAGAAGATAGTCATACCTCAACGTTCTATCTAATCTATCAGCATTAAGTTTCTGCCTTTGACTTGAGAAGATAGTCATAACTCCACATTCTATATAATGTATCAGCATTTTTTAACTGGTCATGCATTTCTTTGGCATGCTCTATTGCAATAGCTAAAAATCAGTGTTGTTTCTGCTTTTAGCTAGCCGGACCAGCAGCTGATCTCTCTTTAAAAGGAAGTCCCTACTGGATGGCTCCAGAGGTAATTGTTGTAACCCTTTCAGTGTTAATATTCACAATCAATAGCCTGTGGCTTCTTACACCCTGCCTTATGCAGCTCATATACCCCATGATGAAGAAAGACAACTCAGATACTGCTTTTGCTGTCGATATTTGGTGTTTGGGTTGCACTATCATTGAAATGCTTACCGGGAAGCCTCCTTGGAGCAGCTTTGAGGGAGTAAGAACCTTCTCTCGGCTTTAGGTCATTTTCTCATTGCCTTTTGTTTGATTTGATTTTTTATGTTCCTCATATACTGACAAATGAATAGGCGTGCCCCGAATATGAATTCCCATTTAGCACAAATGTGGATTTGGTCATTGACTTTTAGCTTGAATAGAAGTTTACATGTGGGTGTTTCTGATTCCTATTATTGATTTTTGCCTACCTAAGCCTTCGTTTTCCCACAGGCTGCAGCAATGTTCCGGGTGCTGAGTGATCCACCGCCTATGCCCGATATGTTGTCAGCAGAGGGAAAAGATTTCTTGAGATGTTGTTTTCGGAAAAACCCAGCCGAGAGGCCATCGGCTGCGAAGTTACTTGATCACCGGTTTCTCAAGTCTTCTCCTCAGATGGATTTTTCACTACATAGTCAGCCATCATTCGCTAGGAGATCCGTGGTCGGTAATAAGAAGCGATCATGCTGTTATCATCAAAATGCAAAAGAAAATGGAAGATTGATGTCAATCTTGTTATTCCTGAATTAAGGATACGCCACTGTGCATGCAAGAGCGTGCTAGGCCGATCTTGCCATCTGGGACACAGGATTCAAAACCAAATACTGACTACAACAGGTAACATTACTCATCTTCTGCATAAGGTATTGATTGCCTATTCTTCGAAGAAGTAGAGAGATAAGACAACTTTTGGTTTGGCTGGTGCTTGATGGTTGCTCTTTTTCTCCAGTGACACTAGATGGCCACCTCTCGCAGAGAACATCGACTTAACATCAGTGATCCGTTTCTCTCCTAGGTCCATCCTTGATGTGCCCCCGGTTCTGTCCCCTAGTTCGGAACAAACAACAAGCAGTTTCTACCTCAGCCCTTCAGTTAGTGCTCCTTCCAGTGCCGAACTGATCATTAGGAGAAATCCCACGTTCGGATAAAGGTTCCTTCAAGGGCTAACAAAACTAGCGTTGTTAGTGGCTGCCGAGTAGGGGCAAAGGATAGTGAGTTGCTATGGTAGGTCTGTTGTCACCCTCCAAAATCAAAGAACCAGCTTTAGATGCTTCTATACGTGCCTTCACGGTTAATAGCAGATTTGGTTGATTTTCTTTTGTACTAAAATTATATGCCGTTAGAGATCGTAGCCATTAGGATCAATTCCCCCATTGTATTATAATTTCTACGGCTCCAGATGGATGTGTTTATATCATACTGTATAAAGTGAAGTTTTCAAGTTTTTCAGCTATTTATTTGTAGTTTTCAAAAAAGAACTATGATTTGTTTTGGGTTTACTTTTGTTTTGGCACATTGGACCCATCCATGGTCTAACCCAAGCATGGGGAGAACACAAAACCGTGATCCTTCCTCCATGAGCGCACTGCGCACGCCGTTCACCGTAGTTCCAACCGCACCGGTCCCATTCCCTCCAACTTCTTCTATTCGAATCAGTTCCCAGCCTATCACTCGTGCCGCCCGGGCATTGCGGCATCCCCTAGCAGACTCCGCGGATTCGGATCACCTGTCCGTCATCCATTCCTGTCCTCGCCCGTCTGTTCATTCGTCCGTTGATGCTACTGCGATTAAGATCTATATATTCGCTTTTATGATTATCGGTTTTCTATAGCGCGGATGCAATGGCGATAGAAGTCGTGCAGCATGGTGATTGAAATGCCGTAGAGAGGATTCAGGTCGTCAGACGGTTACTGTGAGATCACTGACCCTTCGGGAGTAGTAATTCCAGCTTTCTTCTCTTGTTAGCTTTAGTTTGCTTGTGCTGTGTATTTGAGAAGGGCATCTTGATGCAGTTGCCTTGCCCTTTTACTTGCTTCATTAGAGGATGATATAATCAGTGATGATCCATCCTTAAATGGAGGATGCGTAGCATGAATGTTGGAAATGCTTATACGATGTGACATCTCAAGTGGTGATCGTGTGACCTACAAAACATATTTCGGAAAGTGTTGCATGTGCACCAGATGGCTCGGTTAAGTGAGGTTGGGAGCTGTCCTTTAATGCTCTCTTCTTTTGCTGAAATTTAATTTTGCCTCGGCAAATTTTTTTTTTTTTTTTTTATTGTTCTAGTTGGTAGATGCTGTTATGTGAGAAACAAAGGTCGGAGACCTTCAAGGCAAATTCGATTATTGACATGTCAGTGCTGTATGGCTTCATTGCTGAGTAGTAGTATTATTGCTAGGAAGCAGACAGAATGGGTAACATTTTTCTTCGGATGAACATGACTCTTTTGATTTTCGCCTCATCCTCACCTACACCCGGGTGTCATAGCAAATGCTGGTTGTTATCCCCACCCACCCGCTATCCATGAAAGCGAGCGGGGGTTAGTTGTCGTGTTCAGGTTCGTTTTACCCGCGCATGCTTGGACTTCTCGAAACAGTTCCTCTGGCTGCTGATGAGCTGGTGTCAGCAGGGGGGGTCCTGGTGAGAGAGTTTTCCATATCAAGAAGTTTGCCATCTTTTCTTAAATAGCATCATCAGCTACTTACCATGAACATACTGACACCAGACTAGAATCTAATCGTTGTTGATGTGGGCCCCGTGAAGGGGTCCTCCTTTTTAATATTATCACATGGACCTAAAAGTGCTGGGGCTTGGCATTCTTTCGTGGAGGGATCACGTGCGTATTTATTGAGAAGTAGCTACTTACCCAAGATGGGGGACGTCCAGTTATTCCCCGAAGCGGCTTTTCATTTAAGCATTTGCCCCGGTGGTAGTAGATTCGTAGGTTGAGTTATTTCTTATTTTATTTCTCGAATCTTCCAAAGTGCATGCATGTTGGTCTGAAAATCCCAAGCTTTTATGTTTACCTTTATGCCACAGATGTTATTACCACCCTTTCCTTTCCTCTTTTCTTTTTATGTGATCCTAGAGATCGCGATTTCTCTCGGGTTTCACTATAACATCCACTTGTCTTTTTTTTTTTTAAGTTTATTTAGTACCCACATATATAAGTATTATGTGTTAAAAAAAAAAGATATTGTTTCAGTTGGTGAATTATATTTGAGTTTTGGGGAAGAGCAGCAGTTCGAAACCAAACAAACATTTGCATATAGAAATCCTTTCTCTGTTGCTCATCTCATATCACTCGTATTTATTGTGTATTTGAGAAGTAACTCGATTTCAAACTTTATAGGAATGTTGTCTTGTTCATGTTGTCCCATGATTAATTAATTCTCGGTCAATCTTGCCTTGCCACCAAAGTAAAAAAATAAATAAATAAATAAATTAGGCATGACGTCATTGTGAAACCCCGGCTCTATTAAAAAATTTTAAATATCAGATGGTCAAATTATTTTTTTATTTTATTTTGAGAACTGTCGAGGGGGAGAAGAAAGGAAAAAGGAACCAATCATTCCAAGGTTTATTTTTTATTTGGATGGCTAAAAGAAAAAAAAATATATTCCACATCCATCATTTTTTGGAACGTGACTTAACTTTTCAAGTGTGTGTTTTTTTTTTAAAATTCACGGGTATTGAATTATTTGAAATTTAAAATAAAAGTTCAAGAATGGTCTTTTGTCTAAAACTTGATTGTTTTTGTTCACTTGTTCTTTCTTGTTAGATATACAATAAGTCGACGACCTCTTACTGCAATCGTAATTTAAGTTGACGCCATTGAACGTGAAAACAGGTTCGAATTCAAAATAAAGTAATCCAAGTAATTAAAGTAAAAGAATAAAATTTTTAAAAAAGGGAACAATTATAACCTCATATAAAACATTTGCACGTTTTCTTTGTCCTCCTCATATATGATGCACATAGAACGCAATCCCATTTACATGTCGAGTCCAGTGGATTGCTTCTTCTTCTTGCTCTTATAACTTAGCAATTTGGATTTTTGGTTTAGGACAAGAGTTTATCCCGCGGATGTTTCTTTCTTTTTATGGGAAGAAACGTTCAAGACCATCGCTAGATCTAATAGATGATGTGCCTGCAGATAGAGAGAGAGAGAGGTGTTCATGATTTTGTGGTGATGATTTGACCGTGTTCTTGTGTCTCGACTCTTCAACACCCTTTCTTTAAGAGAAAAGAAAGAAAAAAAGAAAAGGAAGAATTTATTCAACTCGAAAACAAAAACGTTGTTATCGATCCCTTTCCCTCCTCCCACACGCCACACTACTTAGTGGTAATAAATTTCTTGCAACTCCCACTTGCCCAGATCCCAGATGTTTCACCTTTTTTCTTCAGGGGTACATTGAATTTAACTTCGTTTGGGGATCATCATCATCTACCGCCCCTTTCCATCTCGGTGTGTGTGTCTAATTTCACATTGTCTGAATTAATGTGGTGTCGCGTCAAAGTCAAGAAGATAATAATCATCTTATGGTGACAAAACTCAAAATAAGGAGGATTATGATTCAGACGGTGGGGAAAGGATTATGTTACAATTGTTGAAACAAAAGTAAAAAAAAAAAAATGGAGATTTGATTACAATTGAGACGTTGTGACTTGTGGGTGTTGGTTTTATTTATTTATTCAACCACGGTGTTAACTTGACCTTTTTGGAAGGAGTATTTCCAATTTCGGATTAAGTTTGTTTATCAGAACTTACAAAAATTAATAATAATAAAATAGAAATTTAATTAATCATCTCTCTCTCTGAACAAACACACAAGAACAAGAGACAACCAACGAAAAAACAACCAAATCACACCCCATTCTCTCCTGTCCTGTCCCTCATCGTCATCGTCATTTCCCTCTTCTTCTTTCAAATCATCAGCTCAAATACTGCACCCGACTAGGATTGGACGAGATTCACTCCTCCCCTCCCCTCCCCTCCCTAAACTCTCCACCTTTTCTCGTCGCTATTTTTATTTTACATTCCCAATGCCGTCGTCGCCCTTCCCCATTCTTTCCTGGTTCGGACAGGAACCTTAAAAAGGCGCCACGTTAAATAGCATCATCCTAATAGACCCAATCCGTCAGGGAAGAAGACCCGGGAGCGAAAATGGGTGCTTGTACCTCCAAGCCCTCGAATCTCCTCTCCCAGAACCCATCCCTCCCGGAGCCTGACGTGCAAAACCCTAACCTGACGCCCCGGAATGGCGAGGGGAAGGATTCCCGGGACGGGAAAGAAGACGTTAGGATCCAGAACGGGAAGAAGTCGCCGTTTTTCGCGCTGTACACGCCCAGCCCTGCGAATTATCCTTTCTCGAAGAAGTCGCCAGCGAACTCGGTGACGCCGAAGAGGTTCTTCCGTCCCCCGCCGTCCCCAGCGAAGCACATAAGGGCGGCGCTGGCCAGGCGGAGGGGTAGGATTGGTGGGTCCGCGGTCTCCGGAGAGGGTGGTGGGGAGGAGGGCGGGGCCGGGCTGGATAAGAGCTTCGGTTTCTCCAAGAACTTTGCGGGCAAGTATGAGATCGGGGAGGAAGTTGGGAGGGGGCATTTTGGGTATACGTGCTGTGCCGTGTCTAAGAAGGGCGAGATGAAGGGGCTGCAAGTTGCTGTTAAGGTTATTCCCAAGGCAAAGGTTTGTTTTCTTTTTTAACAATTCCTATTGTTTGTGGTTTTAATTAGTGGATAGGATACGGTTTATGATGTGAAGTGGGGGCTGGATTTGTAAAGTTGTTCGCTTATTGGTGAAATACTGAGCCGGGGATATTTGAGTTGGTCCAAGTCATTGTTGTGGACTGCTCTGTTTAGTGCTTACTCAAAAGTTTGGTGCTGGGAAGGGTTTGTTCATCTGAAACTGTGATTCCTGGCGTTTGAGGGTTTTAATTTTTAATTTTCCTTTTCCTGTCCATATATGTCTTTCTTGTTGTAGCCTTCTGGGTGTGAGTGGAATTGGTGGTGATAGAGTTCAATTGTTTTTATGGCCGACAATGAATTGGGCATATGATGTCGATGACCCATGACAATCATGATATTTTTTAGCTTTGTATGAAAGAGTCTTACACTAGCTAAATGACACAAAATTGTTGTCCCATAATTGTTTTAATGACCGCACGTATCGAAGTTTAGCTACTGGGAGGTCGCTTTCTTTTCTTAGAAGTTTAGCGCCTCTTAGATTTTTAATCCCTTAACTTTTAGGTTATTGAGGCTGCCGATGAAGATACTGTCAAAATGATTAAGATTTTAATAATCTTGATAGAAACAAGATTGCATAGTGGTTGGGACTAATCGGCTTCCTTCTTACTTTGTCGTGTATAATTTATCGTCTTTTTCGATTTTCATGTGTTCAAGTACACCCTCTGATTGAGCACACAGGACTCGGATGAAATGAATAGCAGATAAGTTGTCCCAAAATTCAATCGTAGTATCAAATGAACTCTTTTCCTTTTTGTCCCTTTCATGTGAACTACTGACTGGTAAATCTGGGTTAATGCTGACAGGGTCTCATTAAGTAAGGAATTGTCATATTCTGGTCTTTTATGTTTAATATAACCAGGGAACTTTTCCTGGTCTTTGCTCCAGGATTCCTCTTATGGGACTGTGCTTTGGCTTAGTCTTCTTCGCTTTTTATTCTGCTTTCGCGGATGGTATTTAAATGGGTTTTAAAGTTTCCTTCATGGTGATGCATTTTTTGGGACTGACAAGTGGTCTGTTAAGAATTATTGAAATACAGTCTCAATTTCCTTAATTCCTCATGTAGATGATGACGGCCATTGCTATTGAGGATGTCAGAAGGGAGGTGAAGATACTCAGAGCTTTGACAGGACATAACAATCTAGTACAGTTCTACGATGCATATGAGGACAATGACAATGTCTACATTGTGATGGAGTAAGTAGTTAATCTTCACATTTACTTATTCTACAAACTAGGGACAGAAACTTGCAATTTTTTGTTCCAAGATAGAGAATATAAATGGCTAGTATATGGTCTCAGTGTTGCTAGGTTTATTTACGATGTTTGTCTTTTTGCGTCTAATATCGACAAGATAAAGTTTATTATCATTTTGGACCCTGCTTTACTTATTGATCAATGGAACTCGTGGCCATAGGTTGTTATTACCATTGAACCAACGATTTCCTGGCAGAGAGATGTCAGACTAGTCAGTCAACAATCTTATTTAGACTTCGAGCATTTGTGAGACTTTTGTCCGGTGTGAGAAATCAGTCAACGGCTCAATTTTAACTTTACTTACATTGACCGATTCCGCTTGCAGGTTATGCGAAGGAGGAGAACTGTTGGATAGAATACTCTCGAGGTAATCATTTCAATCTATTAATTATCTTCTGATCAAGTATATGACGATGATTGCATTGCAACTAAGATTTTTTTGTGGTCATATGTAGGGGAGGGAAGTACACTGAGGATGATGCCAAAGCTGTCTTGATTCAGATATTAAACGTTGTTGCATTTTGCCACCTTCAGGGTGTGGTACATCGGGATTTAAAACCCGAGGTTTGCCCATTCCCTTCTCGTTGTGTTCAGTGAGGTTTAGTTTATGACGTTTTTAACTAAAATTTGGGTAATTGGATATTCGTATTAGGTAATCAATTCTTATTGGAAGAGATGTCTTTTCAATTGCTTTAACATTCCAATGCTTCGTCCTAGATATTAATATATCTGACTGTATGGTATTGTTCTTGGCTCAGAATTTTCTCTTCTCATCAAAAGATGAGAACTCATCGTTAAAGGCAATCGATTTCGGCTTGTCCGACTATGTAAAACCAGGTCTGATTGTGCTCGCCATGTCATAGCTTCTTCTAACCGGGTGATCAATCATTTCGAGGATTGGCTAATGTTTTCTTCTATTTTGTTATCAAATTATGCAGATGAAAGGCTCAATGACATTGTTGGCAGTGCGTACTATGTGGCCCCTGAAGTCCTTCATAGAGCTTACACCACTGAGGCAGATGTCTGGAGTGTTGGCGTAATATCATACATCTTACTATGTGGTAGCCGTCCCTTTTGGGCACGAACTGAGTCTGGAATCTTTCGAGCTGTTCTAAAAGCCGATCCAAGTTTCGACGAGCAGCCTTGGCCTTCTTTGTCTGCCGAGGCTAAAGACTTTGTAAAGCGGTTGCTGATTAAGGATCCTAGGAAACGGATGACTGCTGTACAAGCACTCAGTAAGGTTTCAATTCCGTTGAGAATTTAGTGCGCCGTCTTTTTATCGGGTGCAATCTTGCTATCATTCCTCGCAGGCCATCCTTGGATTAGGAATTACAAAGAGGTCAAGGTGCCGCTTGACATTCTAGTTTTCAAACTCATGAAGGCATACATGCGCTCTTCAATGTTACGAAGAGCTGCCCTCAGGGTATGACTGTAACTGTAATTTCTTTTTCCATGTCGATTTGAGCTTTTCGTGATGGTTTCCTAATAATTCTGGCTGATTTTTGGAATTGTGGTTACCCGAACTTTTCATCTCTTGCCATTATTACTCACATGGGGATGCTGTCTCATTGCTGGATTAAATGTTACATTGCAGGCTCTTTCGAAGACGTTAACCGTGGACGAGTTATTTTACATGAAAGAGCAATTTGCACTGTTCGAACCAAACAATAATGGCACTATTAGCTTGGAGAACATTAGAGTGGTTAGTTTCTGGTCACATCGAGCTAGCCTCAATAGTTTTTGTTTATATTGAAAGTGTAACCCTTCGTTTCTCCAGGCTTTGATGAAGTGTTCAACGGAGGCAATGAAGGATTCGAGAGTTCCAGATTTTTTGACATCTGTATGAATTTTCTGCATCAGATTTTTTGAAATGCTGCAATCTGTTGATACTGGGTTTAGAACCGCAACTTACTTTGCTTGCCCTATGAACAGCTTAGCGCACTTCAATATCGGAGAATGGATTTCGAAGAGTATTGTGCGGCTACTCTCAGTGTCCACCAACTCGAAGCTCTAGATAGATGGGAACAACATGCACGTTGTGCCTATGAAATTTTCGAGAAAGAAGGAAACAGGGCTATTGTGATTGACGAGTTGGCTTCGGTAGGTCATTTCAACGCCGGATTTGTGGCCGGGGGTGTCCGTCTGATTGTTTTCCCGTGTCCATTCTTGTGTTTGCTCCTGATAAATTATGGTCCTAAAAATTGCTGCAGGAACTTGGTGTCAGCAGTTCGATGCCCGTCTACGCCGTCCTCCACGACTGGATCAGGCATACCGATGGAAACCTGAGCTTCCATGGTTTCCTAAAACTCTTACACGGTGTGTCGAGCCGAACAATAGCTAAGACATGATGATGACACCGGAAGACTCCGT
The DNA here is from genome assembly GCA_023653495.1 of Melastoma candidum. Lineage (NCBI taxonomy): Eukaryota > Viridiplantae > Streptophyta > Magnoliopsida > Myrtales > Melastomataceae > Melastoma > Melastoma candidum. The sequence goes on along the minus strand of CM042881.1, from coordinate 11,415,394 downwards.
AATTAGGACGACCAGACGACGATACGATGAGAACCCGAGTTTGGAGGATCCGGGAAAAGCACGGGCAGCTTCCGCCGAAGTATTCGGGATATATACTTATTTGGAGGAAACGCTTCGACCAAGTGAGTCATTCTTGTTTAGTCAAATCATCTCCTAGAATCAAACCAAGTATAACGAAATGAACACGGTCGGCCGGCCGGGAAGAGGGGATCCCGTGCCTGTTTTGTGTAATGTTCCTCTTTTGTAAAAAGCTTTCTTTCCTTAGCTTTTTTAGTTATTGCTGCCGCATAACTTTCCTGAGCTGGTCGGAACTCAGAAACTGGAATTCAGTCGTCGGCATTTTTCCGATTTGTAAGTTTCATCGGAATCGGAAGGTTATCTTATTTTTTTTTTTAAATTATAACAATTCGAGACTTTTGCTAACTATAAAATTAAATTAAAGTAAGCAACTTGATTAACCAGCGCCCGAAACTAAATCAACATCTTCCTCTCCTTTATTTCTTCTCCAAAAGTCTCTTACCGCAAGGATTTCGTTGATCGGTCGCCGATTCCCATTCCGAACGGTCCAGATACGGATCCATCCTCGGACCACCCCCTCATTCCCTTCCCACGGTGTTGCGAGATCTCTGGACGCGGGATCAGTTCGGGCATTCGAGATCGCGTCCCGTCGTGCGAGAGGAGCCCCTTTTTGGACGATGAACTGCTGCGGCTGACCGGTTTTTCGTTTCCTGGGGAGTTTGGGATTGTCGAGTTTTGTTTTAGTTGGGCTGTTTAATGGTTTAGGGATTGAATTTGGTTCCTCGTAATTATCGGGACGGAGATGATGGAGTGGTCCACGGTTCAGCATCTGGATCTGCGATACATTGGGAGAGGGCTCAAGCCCTTGCAGCCTCATGCCGCCGCTTTTCATCCTCACCAGGCGGTCGTCGCCGTCGCTATCGGGAGTTACATAGTCGGTATGGGTTTTTGCTTTATCGGCGGACTCGTCATGGGAGCTGTCGTTTTATTGTGGATTTGGTTGGGGCTGTTGTTTGGTGACGGAGCTATGTTGTTTGCAGAATACGATGTGCTCACGGGAAGCAAGATCGCGGCTATCGAAGTTGATTCCCCGGTGGTCCGCATGGCGTACAGCCCCACTAGCAGTCGTACCGTGATTGCTATACTCGAGGTGCTCATCCTTCATCCTTAAGGAGGTTATTATGTGCTTGTTATTGTCTTTAACTCAGGCCGACAATGGGTCCTAATCTTACTTTCATAATGGCGTCTATGTCTTTGGGTGCATTAAGACTAGTGGCTAGTTCAACTATAACGCATTTCTACTTGTAAAGCCACAAAATTATGGGACATTGTGGACAGTTATTAGATCCTTCTTATTAATTGCTTAATCATTGGTGTCACCAAAATGGTTTTGGTTATGTTTCGATGGTTTGTGAAGATCCATTGTTCATTTTTCTTCTCCAAAGCTGACACGATTAGTTCTTTAATTTAAAACCTCCTCTGGAAGTTAAAATTTAGCATTTTATACATGTGATAAGACAGAGTTGGTTTTAGTGAGGTGCCGACAATTGCACATACCCTGTTAGAGCAGATCTGTTTTGTTCTGAACAAATTGGGTTTTGCTCTAGTGTTTTTGCTAATTTTTATTTGGTTTTGGTTTCCCTAAAACGATGGTAAAAATAAGTGCAATTTTTTTAGTCCCATTGACATGAGGTGATCAATTGCAGGCATCCACTGCTTAGTACTTTTGTTCCATTTATATTTTTCCTTCTTAACTTTAGTTCAAATACTGACTCTGCGGTGCATCTAACATCAGTTAAAAATCTCAGGATTGTACAATCTGCTCGTGTGATTTTGACTCTGAGCAAACATGTGTTCTGCACTCACCTGAAAAAAAGACAGAGCATATTTCTTCTGACACCGAAGTGCATCTTGCCCTGACACCTCTGCAGTCAGTTGTCTTTTTTGGCTTTCACAAAAGAATGAGCGTGACAGGTTGGTGCTGTTTTGGTTTCCTCTTTGTATACACAATAAACCCTTTCCACTTTTCTGGCTTTGTAATCTATCTCTCTTAGAAACTGTTTTAAGAAGCTTCATTTATTAACAATTGCGGTCCTTACATCTTCTTTGTGCTTCATGATACATGTTTCTAGTTGTTGGCACCGTTGAAGGAGGCAGGGCACCTACAAAAATAAAGACAGACCTCAAGAAGCCCATTGTTAACCTTGCTTGCCATCCTCGCCTTCCAGTTCTGGTGATAATTCATTTTCATTACTTTTCTTTTTCCCAATGTCTTTCCATTTCTAATATGCGCTATATAATTTGATTTATATGGGACTTGACGTTCTTGGTTTTCGTTTCAGTATGTAGCCTATGCTGAAGGATTGATTCGAGCCTATAATATCCATACTTATGCTGTCCTCTATACATTACAGCGTGAGATTGCTTGATATAAGAGATTCAGTTCTTAATTTTAGGTATTATCACATGTTGAACAAAATGTTACTTATTGTTATTCCTGCAGTCGATAATACTATTAAGCTGATTGGAGCTGGTGCCTTCGCCTTTCATCCAACATTAGAATGGATATTCATTGGAGATAGACGTGGTACTCTTTTGGCATGGGACGTGTCCACTGAGAGACCGATTATGATTGGAATGTAAGTTGGTTTATTTATCTGTGTGTATGGTGTTTGTTGGGGACAGCTGTCTCCATGACTTGGCGTGGCATAGTCTTGCAGTATTTTGTTAAGTTTTTGTAGCACTTTCTAGATGTGAATGAAATTGAATGGACTGGCTTGTATGCTTAGTTTTCAGATTTGCTAAATGGTATGTGCTGTTATCATTGGTAGAGGGACAGATGTCAAGAGAACACAACACTAGCATGATGATTATGTAGTAAGCAAGGGACACTTTAATTAAGAATAATCACCCTTATCTTCGTATTTCTTTTAAATTAAAGATCAATAATAATTATAGAATGATGAATTTTTTTTCTCTTCCTGTCAAAGTTTTGGATGACTATGATTTCAATTGCTTGTTTTGTCACCTGATTGGGCAGAATCACTTTTGCTCTATATATGGAATTTGTCCCATTATTTTAGAACTGATGGGCTAATTGCGAGCAATACATAAGTCCTATTTGTGGTCATGTTGTAGTACACAAGTGGGTTCTCAACCAATCACCTCAGTCGCATGGCTCCCAGTGTTGCGTTTGCTAGTGACAGTTTCAAAGGATGGAAACCTTCAAGTGTGGAAGACACGTGTAACAGTTAATCCCAACAGGCCTCCTATGCAAGCGAACTTTTTTGAACCGGCAGGTATGCCGAACTGGCAAATGTATCAGCTCGATACATGCTTAACATGGAAACATTGCTTGTCCTCATGTGCTGTGCGTCTAATACTCAGACTCCTATTGCGAATAAAGAAACCATGTCATTGACCTTTCCTTTTGCTTGCAGCAATTGAGTCCATTGACATCCCCCGCATTTTATCTCAACAAGGTGGAGAAACGGTCTACCCGTTGCCACGTATTAGAGCTCTGGAAGTACATCCAAAATTGAATTTAGCAGCTGTGCTTTTTGCAGTTAAGTATGCGGACAGTTATTCTCTTTCAGTTGTTGGAAGGCAAACTTGTCACATGACATCTTGTTGTTTCTTGTAAAGAGTATGGCAGGGTCTGAAAACCCCAAAAATAGGGCAGCGTTCACAAGAGAGGGGAGAAAGCAACTCTTTGCTGTTCTTCAGAGTGCAAGGGGTTCTTCAGGTTATTAGTTTTCAGCCTGCAATTGCAAGGACCTTCAGTTATTTTCTGATACATGGCTCCGATACTCGTTGATCCTATTGTTATTGACCTTTTTTCTTCTTTTCATTTTATTTGGGAGTTAATATGGAAGTTTCAAATGCTGAAAGGAGCCCTATACTCCCATGTATTGCAATTGCGCCTTATCTGATTTTGGTTTCTTTGGTTGATGCATACCTAAATATTAGAGTGAAAACACATTTTTTTTTCTAATATTTTGTGATAGAATAACCAAACTTTAGGACTTTTTAATTGTGCGGGAGTACTTCACAAGATTCCAAATGCTGTATAAATTATGGTTATGCATTTCATGTTGTTCCTCACTAGTCGGAGAGAGGTTTCAATGTGGAATGTCAATGAATCTGCTTCATGCATTCTGCAAAATATTTGTCAGAATTTTCTTTTGTTTCTCTGCTGGTAATGTTGGCTTTGAAAATGGAAGAGGATGCAAAATTTATTTCATGATAACAGGTCAAGGATATATGCGAGCACCAATTTATGTGTGTGTGTGTGAAGTACGCCCTTTTTAGTATAATATCATATAGCACTTTTTCTTAAGCAGACAATCATCGGCATGCCCTGTTTGCTAGATGGTAATTCTTCCATAGGATGGAATTAAGTCCGACTAACTAACTCTTGTTACAACCCCAACCCCCCTCCCCCGGGTCACTTTCTTGCTGCCGAAGTTCAATGGTCTCTCTTTTTCCTAAGATATGACTTCTTTGCAGCTTCTGTGTTGAAAGAGAAGCTAGCATCTTTGGGAGCATCAGGTATTTTGGCCGACCATCAATTACAAGCACAATTGCAGGAGCAGCATCTGAAAGGGTTAGTTTCATAATTTTGAGCTGTGTTGTGAAGCACGTTTTTTTGTTCTGATTATGAGTAATGCGGCATTGCTGATATTTTCCCTTAGCATGTTCTATACTACCCTAACAAAGTTTGTCTTTCCAGCCAAAGTCACCTAACAATATCAGACATTGCAAGGAAGGCATTTCTGTACAGTGTAAGTTGCTCCATCACTTTTTTTTTTGGTAGAAGCTCCATCACTTTGAAAAGTCTATTATTCTCGAATGCTGTTGTCAAATTGTATCTTGCTCAGTTCATTTGTAAGTACTTCACCGTGTTGGAAGAAGGGGAAACTGGTCCTTTTATATGGTGTAGTAATCAGGCTACTCTTTGCTCTTAAGGTTTAGATGGTGTAGTAATCAGGCTACTCTTTGCTCTTAAGGTTCTACAAGTTAGAATGAAAAACTCTATGGCTAGGAAAGTTACTCTTTTCTTGAAGCCCTTTGTGGACTCTTGACCTTCCAGTGTATAGATTCAAAGAGTATCATTGCCTTAGAAGTTCTCTGTGATGTTGTCTTAGGAGTATCATTTTTGGTTTATAATTGCAGCTTCACTTTCTGGTAATTTAATTTTAGACATTGATATGCCATTTGGTAATTGAAGTTATTTTACTGTCAATAGCTCTAATTGCTTAATTGTTGCAGCATTTTATGGAAGGTCATGCAAAAAGTGCTCCCATATCTCGCTTACCTCTTCTAACCGTCCTTCATGCAAATCATCATCTGAAGGATGTTCCTGTCTGCCAGGTAACTAATAGATTATGCACTTCACCTCTTTTATACACAGCCTTCCTCATGTGAAATTACCTTTTATCCAGCCTTTCCATCTGGAGCTAAATGTTTTCAACAAGGAAAGTCGAATCGTCCACTACCCTGTTCGGGCTTTTTACATAGATGACCTCAACCTCATGGCATATAATCTTTCTGCTGGCACAGATACTGTGTACAGGAGGCTATACAAACAGGTACACATGAGTCAGTGGGGTACTAATTGAGGTTAATGTAGTGGGAAGTTTCATCTATTTTGTTATTTTTGTCAGATCCCTGCACATGTAGAATACAATGCTAAGCATATGGTATATAGCGCAAAACAACATCTATTCCTCATAACTTATGAATTTAGTGGTGCTGCGCACGAAGTCGTGATGTACTGGGAGAATACGGATCTTCATGTTGCTAACAGTAAGGGAAGCACACTAAAAGGTAATTTTAGAAGCTTCTGTTCAACTTTCTCCATGAAGTTTGAGTCTCTGTCAAACACGTGTTCTAAAATTACTAGGTCGAGATGCTGCATTCATTGGGCCCAAGGAGAATCAATTTGCCGTCTTGGAGGAAGACAAAACTGGTCTGGCTCTATATATTTTGCCAGGTGGAGCCTTGCAAGGAGTAGAAAATCAAAAGAATGGAGATCTTGGTGAAGTCCCTTCAGCTGATAGTAATAATGCTAGCGCAACTCAGGGTCCTCTGCCATTCATGTTTGAAACAGAAGTCGACAGAATATTTTCCACTCCAATAGGTAGATGATGAAATCTGTTCTCATTTTCCTGTCAGTAGTTTTCTTTTTTGACTGTCGCAATTGTTTATTTGTTAATCATTTTGTAAGAAGTGTATCCCTAATTGGTATCTCTATGCAGAGTCAACTTTATTGTTTGCTTCACATGGTGACCAAATCGGATTGGCAAAGCTTATTCAAGGGCACCGTCTTTCGACTTCGAATGGCCACTATATATCAACAAAGGAAGAAGGGAGAAAATGGATCAAATTGAAAGTTCATGAGACAGTGCTGCAGGTAAAGCGACGTAACTTGACCAAATTAGTTATAGTGTAGATTGTAACTTGATTTAGATGTGGTAGATTTCTTTAATTTAAAAATTCTCTGAATGGCTCTCTCATAGCCTTACTGATTTTGGGGACCGGTTCAAACTCGTGATTCTACTTTTGCAGGTGCATTGGCAAGAAACTCTGAGAGGCTATGTTTCTGGAATAATAACTACTCACCGGGTGTTGATAGCATCAGCGGACCTTGAAGTGTTGGCATCTACTTATTCGAAATATGACAAGGGAATGCCCTCCATATCCTCACTGGGAACATTTTTAGATTGGTTCTTACTTTTGTTAACCAGGAGAAGGCTTGACTGCTATTATTTTTATCTTATAATAACTTTTTGTAGCATTGCTTCTCTTTAACTTCACAATACTTCAGATCTCTCTTGTGGGTTGGGCCTGCACTTCTGTTCTCTACTGCTACTGCAGTGGGTGTACTCGGCTGGGATGGTAAAGCAAGGAATATTCTCTCCATAAGTATGCCTCATGCAGGTACATAACTTTTGTCGGTGGCACATGGAGCTGTTATTGTATGCTATTCTATCTGTCATGACCTTTGCTGTTTAGCTTCTTGGCCTTGATTGTTCTGCTGCTTTACTTATTTTCCATTGGTTTTGGTTTATGATGGGTAATTTGTTACAGTTCTGGTTGGTGCATTGAACGATCGTTTGTTGCTCGCTACTCCAACTGAAATAAATCCCAGACAGAAGAAGGGTGTGGATATTAAGAGTTGTCTTGTTGGACTTCTTGAACCACTGCTCATAGGTTTCGGTACGATGCAACAGTATTTTGAGCAGAAGCTTGACCTGTCTGAGATACTGTACCAGATAACATCAAGGTACTATGCTGAGGGCTCCAAACTAAACATCAAAGTAGTCAATGCCCTGTTTCTAGTGCAAGCTTGAATGCATGCCCCATGCTAACATGGCACTTTAATGTTTTTCTCCATTTGAAGGTTCGACAGCCTACGTATAACTCCAAGATCTCTTGATATATTGGCTGGCGGTCCCCCTGTATGTGTAGATCTTGCTGTGTCACTTTCTCAAGCTGGTCCACAATTTACACAGGTGTTGGAAAAATCATTCTTAAAAGGACCTTTGCTCTTATTTTGCACATTATTTTGACTCAAACCTTTTTTTGGCAATGTTTAAAAAATTAAATAGGTTTTAAGGGGTTTCTATGCTGTAAAAGCTCTTCGCTTCAATGCTGCTCTGTCTGCGCTGAAGGATGAGTTTTTGCGATCCAGAGACTATCCAAAATGCCCTCCAACTTCTCCTTTATTTCATCGTTTTAGACAATTGGGATATGCCTGTATCAAGTAAGTAAATGCGGTATTTTCTTCACCTGAAATGTGAGATAATCATGATAGCAGTGTGTCCTCACCATGTCAATGACTAAGTGGTTTGGTTGTGCAAGTTGATGACAAATCATTATTCACTTCTCCTAAGTCCTCTCATATTTTCTTCATCTACTTGTCCATGGCTGCTGACAAAAAAAATCTAATGTTCAGGTATGGCCAGTTTGACACTGCAAAAGAAACCTTTGAAGTCATTTCAGACTACGAAAGCATGCTTGATCTTTTCATTTGCCACCTGAATCCCAGTGCCATGAGAAGGCTTGCCCAGAAATTGGAAGAAGATTCTGCAGACCCGGAGATTAGGCGTTACTGTGAAAGAATTTTAAGAGTACGATCTACAGGATGGACTCAGGGGATTTTTGCAAATTTTGCTGCTGAAAGTGTTGTTCCAAAGGGACCAGAGTGGGGTGGTGGAAATTGGGAAATCAAGACTCCTTCCACACTCAAGGCTATACCTCAGTGGGAGTTGGCGACAGAAGTGTTGCCATACATGAAAACAGACGATGGGACTATTCCATCCATTATAACTGATCATATAGGTGTTTACCTGGGTTGCATCAAAGGAAGAGGAAATATTGTTGCGGTGAGAGAAGATAGTTTGGTCAAAGCTTTAACTCCTGCAGTTGGAGACAGCAAGGCCAATGAGCTTCCGCCTTCCCTTGCCAAATCCATTCCTGACAAGCTTGTCGGGATTGCTGGTAGCGATTCTAAACTAGAGTCATTGATGGGTCTGGAAACATTGACCAAACCATACCCGGTGTCTAGCGCTACAGATGCACAAGCCAAAGCCGCGGAAGAGTTCAAGAAGACGATGTATGGTGCTGCTGATGATGATAGTAGTAGTGATGAAGAGGGTGCATCTAAATCCAAAAAGCTACATATCAGAATAAGAGATAAGCCTGTTTCGTCAGCGACTGTGGATGTGAACAAAATAAAAGAGGCAACAAGGCAGTTTAAGCTTGCAGAAGGGCTACTCCCATCTATGACTAGGACAAAGTCATTAGATCTTGGTCAGAATTTGTCCCAACCTACTGCTGACGCTTCAGGTTTTCCTTCTGCAACAACAACCCCCTCGTCTGTTTCAATTGCTGGTGCTGTTTCTGCTCCTGGCAATATTTTTGGTACAGACACTTGGACGCAACCGACACCGGTCCAACAGCCTGGTTCAATGGTTACAGGAATGGGAGTCACAGCTGGACCCATTCCTGAGGATTTCTTTCAGAATACAATACCATCCCTCCAAATGGCCGCTGCTCTGCCGCCGCCTGGCAGATTTATTGAGAGAATGAGTCAACCACCACGAGGCAGTATCTCTGAAAGACCATCAAATACTCCTGTTGGTGCCACACCCCCCTCTGATATCGGCCTTCCTGATGGTGGTGTTCCTCCTCAAGTTGGTCAGACCAGTGCCGTCCCATTCAACCCAGTTAGCCTTCCGGATGGCGGTGTTCCACCACAAGCTGCTGCCCAAACTGTTCCAGTGCCCCAGCCCCAGGGTCAACTCCCATTATCAAGCCAACCTCTTGATCTAAGTGTTCTTGGAGGATCAGCAGCTGGCGATGCCGGCAAACCTGCCCGTCCAGCTTCTCCACCTACATCAGTTCGTCCTGGACAGGTTCTTTTACACTTCATACGATATCAGAATTGCAGCTCATTGTCAGAATTTTTCTTTTTCACCAGTTTGCCATTTTGTGTGAAGTTTGAAGGCAGCATTGTTGTTAGTTCTTCTAAGTGCACATTCCTAATCATGCCACTTCATGCAGCAGATTTTTCACCGAGGTTTTTTTTGGATTGGTTTTGCAGGTTCCACGTGGTGCACCTGCTCCAGTTTGCTTCAAAACTGGTCTTGCACACCTTGAACAGAATCAGCTTGCAGATGCTTTGTCCTGTTTTGACGAAGCTTTCCTCGCACTGGCCAAGGATAACTCTCGTGGGGCTGATATCAAAGCCCAAGCAACAATTTGTGCTCAGTACAAAATTGCTGTCACCCTTTTGAAGGTACTGTTTCCCTTGTCTAATTCTAGTGGCTTTCACCTTGTTATATTTTGAAGCGCCAGCAGCTCCTTTCCATCACTTGTATACTTCTAGTGAGGTTTTGTGGACGTCTCAGAAAATGCATTGGCACTTTGTTGAACAGAAGCTTCTGAAAACTAATCTGGATGATGATGATGCAGGAAATCAGCCGTCTACAAAAAGTCCAAGGTTCTAGTGCACTGAGCGCGAAAGATGAGATGGCCCGACTGTCCCGTCACCTGGGCTCTTTGCCATTGCTAGCAAAACACCGGATAAATTGCATCCGAACTGCCATCAAACGAAATATGGATGTTCAGAACTTTGCCTATGCCAAGCAGATGCTGGAGCTTCTCTTATCGAAGGCACCTCCTGGCAAGCAAGATGAGCTTAGGAGCCTGATCGATATGTGTGTCCAGCGGGGCTTGTCGAACAAGTCCATCGATCCCATGGAGGATCCGTCCCAATTCTGTGCAGCCACCCTGAGTCGCCTGTCCACTATAGGATATGATGTCTGTGATCTATGCGGTGCCAAATTTTCGGCGCTCTCTTCTCCTGGTTGCATCATCTGTGGCATGGGAAGTATCAAGAGATCGGACGCTCGAGCTGTGCCTGTGCCTACTCCTTTCGGATAATCCTGGTCAGTAGTAACTCTGGATTCCATCCTACTTGCAACTACTTATCTGAATCTGATGTGTGGATCAATCCATTTTTTTCTGCCTCTGGTCGCTTAGCCGTGTCCCATGTACATACATGGCATATGATTCTTTGGCGTTGTATCTGTAGCTTTAGCTCAATTTTGTGTTCCTTCTCCTCCTGTCATCATCCCTAGATTGCTTGGTTTCCTCGGAGACAATCTCGTCTGTCCGAAACTGTTTTTGCGGACTGTTTGTGAGCCTTCTCCCTTTCGGAAAGATAGATCATATATCCCTCCTTACAAGGGGAAGTGGCATCCCTGTATGTGGCTTCTCTTCTGGGTTCACTGGTAGCAATGTATTATTACGACCGCTTGCTATTATGTCTTTATCTTGTCTAACAATAAATGGTGAGAGCCCGACAAATTCAGTGGCCTAAGTTCCTAGGCCCCCCCAACCAAAGCAATGCCTGCATGCGCCAGTTGAGAGCCCTGCACTGTGGTTGTCCTGTCCATTGCCATATGCTCTTCCAGGGCCATTCACGGTCAAGTGTTTGCTCAGTCGACGTCCCTGGTTGCCTAGCATGATTTCCTAACCAGCATAATTTCCTAGTTGGGGCATACTTGGCTTTCAAATTCTTTTGACGAATATTATCTACTAAGAGCTGGTTCGTATTTTAGGACAGTCAGGCGATCACTTTGGCAAGAGATATGCTAGGGAAAGCAAAGAGACAAGAGGCAAATGATATAAAGCAAGGAAGAGCACCGGTCGAGTAGTTTAGTGCGGTCTGTCAAAGGTTGTCCTAACAAAAATGGTCGTGTTGGGTGCCAACCATATATGGGCAACACGCCGTAGTAATAGTGGTAGTAGTAGTCAGTCGATGCAGTACAATATAATTGGAGTCTTACATGGAACAGAATGATGATGTCGAGTCATGGTCGTCGGTCACCCCCGAACTCACTTGAAGGCAAAAGCAAGTTCAATCGAGATCGTGAAGCCTTGTATCGGGTCTCTTATGTTCTTTCATTTTCTTCTTGTTTTGTACGATGTTTCCCGGAAAAGATTTCGACTTCTCATCATAAAAACTTTTCCCTAATGGAGGTCATGAAAGTGATCCTACCGACTTTAAACATCACAAAGCAAAACTTAATTCCAAGAAATGGTAAGAAACCCGATTCGAAATCTATCACAGTTGAGCTCAAATTGGTCTGAAAGGAACCGGACTAGAAATGCTCATCAAATAAATCTCGAGGTACTGATTTCCTCCTGTACTTTATCATAAATAAAGGGCACCAATGTTTAATTACCTATTCATTTCGACATTTTGTCTTTCTGTGTGGGGGTCCGAAAAATAAAATCCTCTCAAATGGTCTTTATACAAATCCCATGATAATGATCCTTAGACTTTAGAAAGGGATTGATTAGTTGTTTTAGTTAACTGCGACCATGCCCCCAACCCCAAAGTTACCTTTTGGGCCACACCTCTGCTCTCCCATGCTAAATATCTTGAATAATCCGACTGATAGTGACAATGGGTTGTCTAAATTGTGCTTTTGAGGTTGAGGGAATGACCCATTACTCTTAATGTAGTTATTTTACATGGCAATGAAAGGAAAGGGTGTATATATACACAAAAAGGAAGAACTTTTAGAAGCTGAAATACACGGCTTTTTTAATAATATACTTCCCCTTTTTACATGTTCTTCATGGTGCCGGATGCACTATCCACTCATTAATGTTTATCATGGATCCACCCACTAGTTATTTTCGGAATGCCCTACTCCCGGGCTGTGACCCGGGTCGGTTTGCCGATAATCATTCGTGTGCTCCACCTTGTTGCTCGAGCTCTTGTCACGGCCGCCTAGGGGAGAACTCTTCCTGATATTCGCCGCTCCTTCTCGAACGCCGTGGTTACTGGAACATTCCCCGCACATCCGCTCCCCGAGGCGTCTCCCATCAACTTGGAGAGCTTCGGAGCACAATATCACGACCAGAAACAAGGACCACGTGCGCCTCGCCATCGAGAAACGAACAGGGGATATAAGATATACGCCGGGGCGGAAACTACACCGGGAAGAAAATGAGAGAAGAGAGAACTTCTTTGTTGTTTCTTGAAACACGGGGACTTCGTGTTCTTGCTCGAATAGTGGTATTTATACAATAGTAGGGACTGAGGAGTGTTGTCCTCCTCGTCTTCCTCCTCCCTCAATAGTGGGGGGGTTGGGGTGTGATTCAAATAAAGGACTAAAAAACATCAGCCATCATGGAAATAATAAAGCAAAAGGGGGGAGTGAAATATACTTTCGGTTTCATTTCCCTTGTTTGGTCCGTTCATCTGTCCCTCCACCTCCATGGAATTGAATAAACATTTGAAGACCAGACAGGGTTAATTACTCCAAATGCTAGCTGTGTGCCCACTATTTCTTGTAGACACCCAAACTCCCACCAATTGCCGGCACTCTCAATGGAAAAAAAAACCTTAGTGAAAGGTGAATACAGACATTCATATCTTTGGTCAAGTGTTATGTCCTAGTCTCCTCCATCGTGGACGAACCTCATGGGGGCCTCCAGTCCCACATCATCAATGACTATCTCATTCTATCAAAGAGGTAAAAAGCCCAAGCCTGAGAGAGGTTCTGGTGTTTTACTTGTTAGGGGGCAGGAAAGCGGCTTCCCTCCCCAACTCGAGTGATGATTAAAGGTTCAATAGAAAAATTGCACGTCGAGTTGGGTTTTTTAGTACGTGGCCTGACAGACAATACACGAAGGGATGTGATTAGTTTATCAATGAGAACGCCTCTTAACTTTGGTTTTGATGATGAGCTTGATAAGTTATGTTATAAATTCATAGTAATATGTTGCTGTAACATTTCGCTTATCTTCAGTGATGAGCTTGAGCAAAATGTTGTGGAGCTTAAACTATACGTTGCTACACTATAGTAAGTCGTTACTAATTTACTACACTTGCTCAATGGAAATTTGGAAATAATATTTTCTTTTACAATATATTTCGAATTATCTCGGAATGTATTTAAAACAAATATTGAGATGTCTAAATACAGTGGAGAAATTTTGGATTTGCCAAATCCTTTTATTAGGCAACTCAAAATCAAAATGTTGTCTTTCCAATTAAAGATTTGGAAACAATATAAGGGAAGATGCGTTGTTGTACCGCTTGAGAAGTGTGTCGCTACGCTTGAGAAGTGTGTTGCTACACTACAGCAAAGTTGTACTGCATCACTGTGCTACAATTGCCTAAAAGAAGATATAATTATTATTTCGATTTGATTATTGTGATTTTATCATATTTAATGATAAATTATGTTATTGTAATCAAATTATTACGTTTAGGGATCAGATAGCTATGTTTGGAGATATTTCAAAATGGAATCTCTATTTATATCAACATTTCCTATCCTATCTTATCATTACGACAATTAAGGAATATTGATATTTCTATTTTGTCGTTGATAATGATTATGATAACATTCAGACATAATTCTAGAATGATCGGACCAGATTGTGCGCATAAGGAAAGTCGACAATGATTTCCTTCATTCTTGGTCATTGTGACCGTTGAGCATCTGTTCGCTGAACCTGGTCACAGCTTGCTGGAATCGAATATTTGGGAAACAAAATATCTATTTTGTTCCCTGTTAAAACCAGACGACCTCTATACACAGAACAACTATTCTGTGTGGTCTGAGTGATTGTCCAAAGCCTGTATGATATGAGTGAAGCTTTGAGGATCGGCGGAGAGCGGAAGGTGCTAAATGATCGCCTAGTTCTTATCTGTTGCAATCTGCGTGTGAGAGTGTCAAGGGCTAAGTGCGACCTTAATCATCATGAGAGGGACTGAGTGTTCTCCGTGCGTTCAACGAGCGGCTGGCGAGTCGTCTGAGGGAAGCTATGTAAATACCTGTGCTGAATTCAGTAACCAGTTGCTGACCCATCGGCAGGAAGTCGTTCCTGTTGTGTCTTTTCGCAGGGAAGTCTCGAACCGACGGAATTTGAGTAGTGAGACATGCACTTATGGGTGCGTGCCAGAAGTATCATGCCTACAGGGTAGAGCAGGAGTTGGAAACGTCGCCGGAGTGGAAAGAGGTCCTCCCGAGCACAGGAATGCTGTGCAGAAGCCTCGACCTCCTGATACAGAGGTACAGTAGAGCAGGTTGCGTGGAAGCCGCCAGAGCTGAAAATTCCACCCTAAGCACTGGGTGTGCAGTGCAGTGAGTCACGGCTATGGTAACCGTGTACGTCCGAACTGAGTGTAGGACGGATACCTCGACTTCGCTGTGTGAGAAGTCAAGTTCTGCTATGTGAGGAACCAATTCATGTTTCATTTTCTTTTCTGATCTAAGTGATCATCTTTGTAGTTGTCCCTTTAGTACTTACAGGCTCATCTTGAGAAGAGACAAAAACTGTGTAGAAATCCTCTGCTGAGCTGTTAAGTGCTGAAGCATTCCTTTGCTGTGAATCAGAAACGGACTACTCTCAGAGAAGTCGTTCTTCACTGTAAGGAATCATTTGTGAGGATTTATCTTTAACACGACGTTGTCTTTGTGCTTTGATAGACAGGCTTGCGCCTAAGCGACAACATGCTGTGTGGAAATCCTTTAAGCAATCAACTGCTGAGTGTGGGCATCATTCTGCTGGAAACGAGAAGACGTCCACTGTGTGAGGAGCTGATCGTTGCCCAGGAGTGATCTCCTTTTTGTAAAGGATTTTAAATCTCACTTGTTGAGATACCGAATGCCTAGTGCAAGGGTTTTTTGCACCCATTATTTTAATAGTGGAACCACCTCGTTGGTGGAAAGTGGACGTGGGTCAATTAAGGCCGAGCCACTATAAACTACTGTGTCCCTTACGATCGCGCAAACACTCGTACGAGAACCTGCTCGATCAAATCGTTACGGTTACAGCGAAGCAGATCTCACTTCTGAGAAACACTCTACTGTGATACGGTACGCTTCCGCTTACACTGAGAAAGGGCGAAAAAGTGATAAACACTAAAACACTAATTCACCCCCTCTTAGTGTACATAAACGATCCAATACCGCCCAAAGGCATTGCCCCGAGTCCTGGCACAATGATTTTGCTACGATTCGACACCCTTTTTAGAAAAGAACGAGACTAATTCGCCACTGAAAGAAATAGAGATAATATTGAGGGGAGACCCACTTTCACATCCTTTCAGAACCGCCAAGGGTTGCCTTGAAGAAAATAAGTACTAATATCGACTCTTAGAATGAAAATAGAACATGGAAAGAACTCAAAGTACATAGCAAGCCTCCAAATTCCCAAAAGGGAGGTTCAAGTCATAATTAAAAGATTTAATCATGTTACCCTTTCGCATGGTCAAAAAAGATTTCCAGGAAAAAAGGTTTCAGATTCTCACGACTTAAAATAATAATAATAATAATAATAATAATAATAATAATAATAATAATAATAATAATAATAATAATAATAATGCTTGAGGAGGTTTGCTTCATCAGATCTAATGCTAAAGAACAAAGTATATAGTGGCCCGATCAATGATAATGTTTCTCTCCTCCTAGAAAAATTACATTTGATTAATTTAGTTTTGTAAAATTCAGATAGCGGAAAAGATATCTTAGAACTGATTTTCTTTGTTTATATGATTCACGACGTCTAACTTTCAGAATCATAACTAAGCGATTGGTTTAGTATGATTTCGAAGATATTGGGTAGATTCCATGGCTATGATTTCCCTGTACTGTGTAGTTTAACTTTGCGGGTGCACCACTCTCCATTTTTTGTACTACTCGATGAAGATATGAAGAGATTCTCACACTCACTTTGGGGGTCCATCGAGAGAGTTGAATATCTTATTAAGGGCGAAGAGTCACTAATGGAGAAGTTGCATTGGTTTTCCTAATCAACAACTTGCACTCTTAACAAATTATTCAAACACCGCACCTTTTGAATGCACAGGTATTCTAACGTTCAGTTCTCGAGTCTTCTGCTTTCGCGATGAAATGGTTTTTCATGTCCAACCAACAAAGGAAAAGGGCAATGCTCAATAAGATTCTATTAGTTATATTATCTCTTGGCGGCTGGAAATTATTCTTCGTTTTAGTGAAGTGATGATGGACCACATTTTGTTTCCGATTTTTATCGTAATGAGTGAGGCACCCCCCGATGATCAAATAAAATAGTTGATCAATACTTAGGCCATTTGTTCTCAGGACTTATACATATTTCGAACCCGAAAACCTAAGCACTATAAAACTTTGGAAAGCCATTAACGTGGTCCATCACTACATTACAGAAAAATGAAAAGTAAACCAGCCTCCATTATAACTAATCAGCTGTACTTTAGCACAATAACGAAACCCAGATTCCCCTGAAGGCCACATGCCCTGAACAATTCTTTTTCTCCTCTTCCAAAGTTGTGGAAGACAGACAGCGTGGAATGCAAAATGACAATGGCCTGGCATATGATTTCTTCTTACACTTTGCATGTGCAGACCCAAGATCTTCCTTTGTCCTAAAGGCTAAATTTATTTCTTCAATTGTCAAAACAAACTAGTAGGTCTTTCAGAGAATCCTTCCGTAGCCCACAATTTACTTGGTACGTTGTTGAGCGGAAATGAAAGGACAAAAAAGCTGTAAAGTTTATAGCTGTAGATATTCATATTTATCCAGATAATTTGGTCTGATGAACACATCCCGAGATTAAGTCCACGGCATTGTAGGGGGATCCATTTATTTTCCCAAATAAAGCGTACCCAAGCTGAATGAACGATGAGAACTTACAGCATGGAAGCTGAAGGCATCTTCCAGACAGTAGTCAAGCACTTTAAAGCTTAGGGTTTCAATTGATATATGAGCTTATGAATCGACATTCTTTGGCGAGCTATATCCTCTATTGATATTATGAATAAGATGTTATGTCGATGGTGAAAAATCAAAGGAAGATAACCAATACTGGGAGTAAACCTTAATTTACAGGAGACATTTCACACTTTCTTTTATGAGTGATTTTGATAGAGATCAAAGGACAATTCTTAATTACATAATTACAATACATCACTATTAATAAGGATATGGAGAGTATTTAGCTCCTAGATCAAGAGTATTTGATGACAAATATCTCGAAACTAATCCAATATTATCGAAACCTACTAATTACAATCTTTACGTTATGAGATTTCACACATTTACACACAATCAAATAGAAATTGCTTGAACAAACCAAGTGTGAACCATAGAACGTAATATTAGCCACCCGAAGTTCATGCAGCCTTAGGTGACCTCATCCGCTGGGCTCGGCAATAGTGCCGTGAAAAGAATGGCCGACACCTGGACTATGGCCGGGATCGGTGCTTTGAACGCCATTGATCTGGTCC
Organism: Melastoma candidum; assembly: GCA_023653495.1. Classification (NCBI taxonomy): domain Eukaryota; kingdom Viridiplantae; phylum Streptophyta; class Magnoliopsida; order Myrtales; family Melastomataceae; genus Melastoma; species Melastoma candidum. The sequence goes on along the minus strand of CM042881.1, from coordinate 11,397,548 downwards.
GTCTTGAAGCTCATGTCGTGAATTTCTGCAGTTGATTTTCTGGAGCCAACTCCCGCTTGATCGTCCAGATTAACCCGGTGACCCACACCCGGGCTGTGCCCTGGTGCTGTCGAACTCAAAGTAACACTCAAGGAACGTGCAAGTACGTTCCCTTCCCTCATTCCTGGCACTTTGTCGGGGTAAGTTGGCATGTGGTTTATAGACATGGATATTTCGGGCCCTGATGTGGATACATGTGGCACAATGTCGATTTCTCGTTTGTACTCAATGTGGATGGGCTTAATTAACCTAGCCATGGCTGGTAATTCCTGGAGGAATATCAAGAGCGTAACGAGGATAACCTTTGAAACCCAAATCTTCGGTGATGGGATCACTTCCATAGCTTCGCTAAGGACAGAAGAAAGATAACCAATGAAAGAAACAAAGGCGACGGAGGAGGGGAAGGCGGTGAATGATGAGAATGGAAGAGGGGGAAGAATGCCGAGGAAGGTTTTGGTGGTATTGGGCGTGTGGTCAGAATCCCAGTTCCATTGGATGTATTTATAGCAGCGGAAGAGGCGTGTGAGGTTCCTCCTGTCAAAGAAGGCTCAACATTTTTGTCTAAGCTTTTTGATTAGCATCATCCCGTCACGCCTAGTATTCCCTCCAATTAAGGTAAAAAAAAAAGAAAGAAATGGACCGTCATTCCCTTCAAACTCGTGTTTTGCTATTCGGATCTTTACGAATGTGAACAAACAGGGCAGCACAGCACAAAATCACGCTAATGTAACTCTCTAATCAATTTAAATTGTTATTAAGAAAAAAACCACTGGAAAATTTAATGGAGTCCCCTCCGAGACGAATGGATCATTTTTCCCAGATAAATTGAATCAAGTTTCTTTTTCCTTTTTAACTTTAATGGGTTATTTTATTTTCGAAATAGAATACAAGAACGAAGATCAATGCACATTTCTTGACTCATTTTCATAAAATGAAAAGGCATAATTGAATTCCAATAGAATCTATTTCATTGGTACCGTACTATTGGTAGGTTTTACTCAATTGAAATACATTAGAATTGTGTTAAGCATTAAGTAGAAAGGGGTACTTTTTAATATCTCGAAAGAGGTTTAATATTATTAGAACTGGTTTTATACCGTGGGCATATTCCAGAGTGACAGGAATCCTTTTGGAGAAACTCAAAGTCAGGGCCTGAAGTTAAATAGATCCCTTATTCCTTCTATTAATCCTAACCAATAGATAGTTACAGTCTCCGCTAAATTTAGCTTAAGCGTTCGTTCTCCTTATGATTCTCATTGGGCAGACAACAAAACCAGTCAAATGCACTCTCATTTATTTAAACTTTTCGTTAGGCTGGTAAAATATTAATTATTACCGAGACTTGATTAGATGATTAGTTTTAGGTTTAACTAAAATTTTTTAAAATAAATGATACAATAAAGATAAGTAGGAGACAATGATGCCCTTATATTCTTATTCAAGGGAGGAGCCTACTTTCACTTTTAAAATAATAATAAAATAAAATCGATTTGGGGGGGGGGGGGGAGGGAAATCCTACACGTGCAACCCATCGAAAAATCCGCTTCCCTGATTGTGTGTGCGCGCGCGTGTTTGTTTATTGGTTGAAACAAAAACAAATGTTTGACATAGTCATAAGGAATTTGTGGCAGGCAAAAGTTAGTGTGAGGTTTGGTCGAAGTGGTCGCACCATGAACCCCTCAAAATCAGAGGCCAAGCAACTTTGTTTTCGTCTCAATGCGAAGTGGGTGAAAGGGACGTCTGTCTGCTGTATCGTAGCTTTAGAGTGTTAACCTGATTTTGATGATGAACTTAAGTAATGCGTTACTGATGGTCAGCAGTAATGTTTCTTGAGTTGCGTGCTTATTCCTAGTAATGAGCTTGAAAATGTGTCGCTGAATCACAGCTAGTAACTACTATATGTTACAGTGAGTTGTTGCTAATTCATTTAAATGTGGTTTAATAATCTCATTATAAAGGTTTGGGCAACTAAATATTGTGAGATTATCTTTCCAAGTTTATTTTCAGAAACAAAATATGTTTCTGATATCCTGCAGCAAGGTTACGCTGGAACAGGATGAAATATTTAATCAAATATTGTTAATTGATCATAATCGACCAGATAAGATTATGATGCGACCGGTCGAGCAGACCGTTGCTGAGTCCTGGCTGCCAATTTTGGCAACAAATCTCGAAGATTGCCTGGATGTTTTCTGTGCTTTCTTCTCCATTATAATCAGACCAAGGACGACAGATCCAAGTGTCTTTGTGCGTCTGAGTGGTCTGAATGGTCTAAGTGAGCTTTGTGTATCGACGGAGAGCGGAAGGTGCTAAGTGTCTCCTAGTTCTTTCTCTTGCAAGCTGCGTGTGAGAGTGTCAAGGGGCTGAGGTTAGATCCTTTGATCATCGTGAGAGGGACTAGGTGTCCTCGGTGTGTTTAACGAGCGGCTGACGAATCGTCTGAGGGAAGCTAAGTGAATACATGTGCTGAATTCAGTAACCAGTTGCTAACCCATCGGCAAGAAGCCGTTCTTGTCGTGTCTCTTCGCAGGGAAGTCTCGAACCTACGGAGTTTGAGCAGTTAGACATGCACTTGCGGGTGCGCGCCAGAAGTCTCGTGCCTGCAGGGCAGAGCAGGAGGTGGGAACGCCGCCGGAGTGGAAAGAGGTCCTCCCGAGCACAGGGGTGCTGTGCAAAAGTCTCGAACTCCTGGGGACGGATAGTAGAGTAGCTTGCGTGGAAGCCGCCGAAGTAGAAAATTCCACCCTAGGCACTGGGTATGCAGTGCAGTGAGTCACGGCTGTGGTAACCGTGCACGTCCGAACTGAGTGTAGAACGTATACCCTTTTTTAGTGGTCTTTGTGGTTCTTCTCGTTGTGATCGAAGTGGTCGCACCATGAACCCCTCAAAATCAGAGGCCAAGCAACTTTGTTTTCGTCTCAATGCGAAGTGGGTGAAAGGGACGTCTGTCTGCTTTATCGTAGCTGTAGAGCCCTCGAACCGAAAGTCCCCGAGGTCGGCTTTGGTAAATCGGTATTGACCGTGAAGAGGAGGAGCAAGAAGAATGTCAAGTGGCGCACTGAGGAAAATAAAAAATGACGATGATGATCATACAGACAATCATGTCACCCAGATCAAGGTCAACTATACTCTACGTGGGCGGGTGGGGTTCCTACTTCCGTCGGGTGCCATTTGATGCGTCGGAAATGCCTAGCTCCAACTGCACTGTATCGTGTGTTCAAGTTCAAGTTAAAATATTTGTACATGAGATGTTATACATTCATGCCTTTCGAAATCAGACGAGGTTTTCCGTCGTCTCGGAAAAACCAGGTTCATCGCCACCAACAGCCGCCCATTTGGTTATCTTTTTCGCCTTCCGTATTAGTTTAAAAGAATGGCGGAGAGCGATTCCAGGGGGGGAACCCACCTTCCATTTGCCGGTGGAAGAATATTAAGTTTTAGTCTAACACCAGTTTTATGCATGTCAAAAAAGTCATGCCATTGGTAATAAAACTTTTGTTGCCGAATGGAAGAAAGCGGGGCGGGGGCTCTTTCTGAACCTCCCGATCTGTGAATAGAGAGATGGGTGCTCTAGTCTTTGTTTCAATATTTATATTGTCAGGGAAGAAAGGGAGGACACAACTAACAGAGAAGTCGAGAAATAACGATGAGGTTTCTTTCTATTTTTCCTTACTAGAAGTGAAGCGTCGGCGGGGACGACATTTAATAATTTGGCAATGAGTTTATGTAGTATATATGCAACAAGCTCTACTTTTATTTGTTACCTTGCGTTACATTTTTTAAAGTGATAGGCGTGAATTGTTTTAAAGTTGAGTTTGTTGGCGTTGTGTTGGCTCCACTCCACGGTCAAGGGAGGAAAGTTCCTTCCTCCCCCCCAACACCTAACTTTTGACAATAAACTTATTATATGAAAGTAGTAAAAGGTTGGCTCCAAAATGAAAGATGCAGACGAGGTGATAATGAAATATATAGACAAATTGGACACACGAAAGGTAACGAAATGTCAAATTTATCAGGTCTATCAGGACCTAGTCTACCAAGGTATAATATGAAAGAAGATAGGCCGCTTGAAGATCTAGCCTACCAAGAGACCACATGAAGGTCGAGTCTACGAGAGCTCAAGGCCGCTAGTCTACGAGGATGAGTCTACCAGAGCTCAAGGTCGCAGTCTGCGAGGATGAGTATACAAGACTAGGTCTACAAGGTTAAGTATTAAGAAGGAAATAAGATTCAGAGGATCTTAATTATTTTAGGAGATTCCCATAATATTTCTTTTGGTTATTTGTTAGAATTTTCATTAGAAATAATCTTAGGATTTGATTATAAATAAGCTTTGTTAGGTAAGAGATAAACTATTTTTAGATTATTCAGGCACTTGGAGAGAATTTCCTGAAGTAAAAAAGAAGAAATAACTAAACATTTCACATCTTTTTACTCATAAATAAATGAGTCGATGAAAGAGATATTCGAGTTGATTGCATCCTCGTTTCACCGTATAAAACACGCCCTTGGTCATGATCGAAAATATGACATCCCTACCGACGTAATATGAAATCTTGTGATAGTTTATACGGCGAAATTTTATGTTTTTGTTTTTTCTCCTCGGTGCATTGAATTCGTGTCGTTTCTAAGGGAAATGGGCGCACAACTTTTAATTCAATTTGATATGCGTGTATTTACTTAATAGTAGTGCTAGCTGTATGGCACGAGAGAGTTGTTTTTTAGAATTTTTAATAAAAATAATTACTATGACTGACCCAAAGTAAACACAATAATAAGGGTATTGAGAATTAATTTGAATATTTCAGTTAAGAATGGCAAAAAAAAAACTATTAATTATAAAAAAAAATAGTTACTAAAACAATAATATCATGTGCCCAGCAACAAGACCTTTTGACCGCAAAAAGGACATGAGGAATCTAAAAGATACCGCCTTTTTTTTAAAGAATATTTAAACTGAAGATTCCGAGGGTGGGTGGGTTGGTTGGTTGGAGCAAATAGACAAATATATAATTAATTTGATATTTTGTTTAGAGAAAGACCCAAAAGTTGTACTCTAAAAATATTCCCATAAAGCATGGAAAGTCGTACGTTTGTCATTCGTTCGTCCTGTGCTAAGGACACACGTGGGCGTCGGCGTGTTAGGTTAAGCCGCCATCGCACTGGAAAAGATGTCCCACGTGTCCTAACGCAGCCAGGGAGGACTTTCCCGTGGCAAACTTCTGAACGACCTACTTTTTTTCTATTCCCGTATCGTTTAGTTTTTCGGCCACAACTCTTGTTGCACATGTGATACGTTTCCTGGGGTAACGTTAACTCATCACATGAAACTTTGGTCGGGTTAAAGTTGACTGTCCGTCGCCAGTTTGATGTTATACAACTGATATGTAGATACCACTTTAAGACGTGGCAGGCAAAGTGTGTAACCTGTTAAATGTCTAGAATAAATAACATTAATTTGTAATCTCATTAAGTGTGAGTTAGTGGGTGAAGTTAATGTGAGTTAGTGTGCGGTGTTAATGTTAAGGTAGTGGGGTGAAGTTATTGACCTAGAATTTATGGTAGAGTAAATGCCTTCTCTAGGACACTATATAAGGAGAAGCATTGTCTAAATGTTAAAGAAGAGGAAAAAGAGAAAATAGAGTGAAAAGAAAGAGAGAAGAGAGAGAAGAAGGTGTAAGAAGAGTAGAAGGGTCGGTAGTTACCCAAAAATTTCGTATCAAAATTCCCAGTTCCTTATTTCCAGAAACACCTCGCTGTGTCGCAGCAGCTCCGCAAAACCCTTCCTGTGATACAACAAAGCACCGCTTTCCAAACAACCCCAACAAATTTTGGTATCAGAGCGCAGCAGATCATGGCTACGTCATCCAGCAGCATGTTCTTTTCCTATTCACCCAACCAAATCCCGATCTTTGATGGAGAGCACTATGATTATTGGAGTTCGCAAATGGAGACTATCTTTCTCTCACAAGATCTGTGGAAAATTGTTGATGAAGGCTTTGAAGAAAATGAAGACTCGTTAAATGAGGAAGAAGGTGCTGGAGAACAAGAAAAGAAGGTTAAAGAAAATGTGATGAAGAATGCGATGGCATTGCGGATCTTGCAACAATCCGTAAGTAAGTCGATTTATCCGAGACTTTATGGTCTCAAGAAGGCGAAAGAAGCATGGAGCGTATTAAAGAAAGAATTTCAAGGCTCGGAAAAAGTGATTTCCATCAAGCTTCAAGGCTTGTGGAGGGATTTTGACAACTTGGCCATGAAGGAGTCCGAAACGGTAAAAGATTTCTTCTCGAGAGTTGTTGAAATCATGAATCAAATCAAATGTTGCGGTAATGAAGTTCCCGACAAGAAGGTTGTGGAGAAAGTGTTGAGAAGCCTGCCGCAGAAATTTGAGCACGTTGTTGCTGTGATTGAGGAAACGAAGAATCTGGGATAAATTTCCGTGTATGAGCTAATGGGTTCGCTTGAAGCTCACGAAAGAAGAGTAAGTAAGTACTCAACTCCTGTTGAACAAGCTTTTCAAATGAAGTTAAATGTTTCATAAAAGAAGTCAGAACAGAAGGAACGTACTGTGAATAATAGCAGAGAGTTTTATGGTCGTGGACGTGGAGGCCGTTCTCGAGGAAGAGGCAGAGGACGTACAGCAAGCCAGTTCCGCAGTAGAGAAGACCATTTCTGGGGTAGATCTGGAAATTCAGAAGGTAGTTGCTATATTTGTAAAAAAGCTGGACATGAGTCAAAGGATTGCTATTTCAGGTGCAAGAGATGCCGATTTCCAAATCATGCAGAACGAGATTGTTATTTTAAAGACAAGCAGCAGCAGCAGCAGCCGCAGCAACATGTTTCTCAAAATTCGGTAAATTTTTCAAAAGAAGAAGAATCGAAGCAAGCATTTTATTCTTGTTTCAATGCAATGCAAGATATGAATGAAGTGTGGTTTTTGGATAGTGGCTGTAGCAATCATGTGACAGGAAATAAGGAAAACGTTGTGGAGATCGACAACAGCTACAACTCGCTGTTAGAGCTTGAAGACAGCAAAAAGATAAAGATTGAAGGAAAGGGAATCGTTGCTGTAAGAGCAGCAAATGGTGAAGAAAAGCGGATTAATGATGTGTTTTATTCTCCAAGCATTGCTCAAAATCTTTTGAGCGTGGGACAAATGATAAAGAGAGGTTATAAGGTTACCTTTGCTGATGGTCAATGTGAGATCATTGACAAAAATAAGAAGATGATCGCTGTAGTGAAGATGACGGCGAATAACTTGTTTCCACTGAAGATGAATTCGTCCTTGAATGTAGCATTGAAGAGTGAAGTTACTGATGAAGCTCAGTTATGGCATCTGCGATATGGACATTTGAATCACAAAGGGCTAACGTTGTTGAGAGAGAGGAATATGGTCATAGGTCTTCCAAAAATTCAGCCAACAGCAACATGCGTCTGTGAAGGATGTGTGTATGGAAAGCAACATCGTCTTCCTTTTCCCAATACCTCTTGGAGAGCTAAAAACCCTCTTGAGTTGGTGCATGCTGACATCTGTGGTCCAACCCAAACTCCAACGATCGGTAACAGGAGATACTTTCTCTTATTTGTCGATGATTATACTCGTATGATATGGGTATATTTTCTTGAAAAGAAATCAGAGGCTTTCACTACTTTCTTGAGTTTTAAAGCTAATGCAGAGAAGCAAAGTGGATATCAAATAAAGACTTTGAGGACAGATCGTGGAGGAGAATTCATTTACAAGCCGTTTCTAGATTATTGCAAGCAGCAAGGCATACAGCGACAGCTTACTGTGAAGCACTCACCTCAGCAGAATGGCGTTGCTGAGAGGAAGAACAGGACTATTGTTGAGATGGCACGGAGTATGCTTAAAGGCAAGGGTCTTCCGAATTCATTGTGGGCCGAAGCTGTGAATACAACAGCTTACATCCTCAATCGATCACCGACGAAAGCTGTACAAAACAAGACGCCTTATGAAGCATGGCATAAGAGGAAACCCGTGGTTGATCACTTGAAAGTATTTGGAAGTGTAGCATATGCTCTCTTGACGAAGAAGAAGGAGAAGTTTGATGAGAAGAGTGAGAAATTAATCTTTATTGGTTATAGTGAAGAATCTAAAGGTTATCGTTTGTTTGATCCAAATACTAACAATCTTGTGATTTCAAGAGATGTTATTTTCGATGAGAATGCAGCATGGAAGTGGGAGAACGAATCTTCTCAGACTCAGCCAATGTTTTCTTATCCAGAAGCACCAGCAGTAGTGCCTTCCTCAAATCTCACTGATACAGCAGCAGCTAGTTCCTCAAGAGTAAATTCAGAGAATGAAGATTATGCTGATGATATGACACCAAGAAGGTATCGTTTATTAACAGAAGTTTACGAGCAAGCTAACTTTGTACTTGCTACGTTTGAGCCGCAGAATTTCGAAGAGGCCGCAAAAGAAGAAAAATGGAGAAATGCAATGAAAGAAGAGATGTTTAGTATTGAGAAGAATGATACTTGGTCCCTAGTAGACCTTCCCAAAGGAAAAGAAGCAATTGGCTTGAAATGGGTGTTCAAAACAAAGTTCAATGAAGATGGAAGCGTACAGAAGCACAAAGCTCGTCTCGTAGCAAAGGGTTACTCACAACAGCCCGGAATTGATTTCACTGAGACTTTCGCCCCTGTAGCTAGAATGGAGACTATTAGAAGTTTGTGCGTCCCTCCCGCTCGTTCCCGAATGAGAACAAGAAGGAGGACCGTAATCCTTCGTGGCTCCGTAAAAATTCGTTTGTCGCTTAACCTAGGTAAGCTAGAAAAAACGGAGTCGCCACCGACTTTATTAAAAAATGGTACAAAGTCGGAAAAACCAAAGAGGGTTCGGGGATTCCTAACTACTCACTCTCTCACTCAAACATGCGAAGAAGGGGTGGCGATGCTTTTAAAAATTTCCGGTTACGGGTGTTGGACCCGATCTGGACCTTTGAGCCCAGACTCATGTCATTGGGTTACGAGCTTAGGCTCGGTTCAGGCGTTGGACCCGAATTCATATGTGATGATCACATGCGCAATCACATACAATTATTTAGATCAAAGTAGGCGGGGGAAGGCGGTGACCGTTGGCCTATGCACTTGGACCCACGGCCCGTTACAGGTGGAAAAATAGAAAACTCGGGAAGGCCCGCACCTTCCCTCATGTACCTTAAACTTGACGGTCGAGGCCGCTTTAAAGTCTTCAATCATCGCGGTTTTTACACACGCGGAGAAATTCACGCGGTTTGTTACACGCGTCTTCGGAAATCCTCCCAAATGTGATGGGTCTCTAACGATCGTCTCCGTTGAGCTGTCCTGTTTTGCATCCGAGAGTGAACATGCCCCATGTCCATCCAAGGTTGCTCGATCGTGTCCCAACATGTCCAGAATAGAAAAGGGACAAGACAAAGAGGGGGAAGACGACGACGTTACTTTCATGCAAGTAAAGCGAAATTAGTACAAAAAGAAGGGGTGAGATTGCTCACCGATTGTGAGAACCATGTTTCCCGAGTCTTCAAGGGTTCAACCAAGACTCTTTGATGACATATAAGCTTGATATTTGATCCAAGATACTTATAAAATGAAACTAAATTGGCCGGATAGATGGTCTCACGAGCAAATTAGTGATTGATCCGAGATGGGCTAAAAAACAAATGGCAGGCCAATAGGTCGAGGTCATTCTTGAAATTATAACTGAACTAGACAACTAGGCATGACGATCATACACTAATTGAATCTAGACAAAGTACAGACTAATTTGAAATAGAAATGAACAAATCGGTAGTTCAGGCATGAAATCAACCCACCCTAACCCGTAGAGAATCAAAGGTAGACTAGCAGTAAAGACAAAACGTTAAAAAAAAAAGAAATCGAATTGCAAATGCAGCGACCATCAACAAAAGAACGCAAGTCCACACGCATCAGTCTAGAAAAGGAGCGATTAGTGACAAAACGATGGAGAAACCAACAACGAATTCAGAGTTGATATGAACAGCCTAAGAAGCTATCCCGAAGAGACTTATTCCGGCACGAGTAATCGAATCAACCGAATAGATGAATGAGTGATCTATCAGTCAAATGAAGCAGCCAACTAAAAATCTATTTGCAAACCAGAGGCTAATCATTTCCAAATTTGGAAAGAAAAGAATCGTAATTATAAACTCGTGTCGAAGTTGTAGTTAACACAACAAAGTCGAAAATCGAAATAGTAGACAAATAAACCAGCAATCATATCATAAACATATGAAGACGGGAAGCTGACACATCATGACTGAATCGCAGAAAAAAGAAGAGAAAACGAAGAAGAAAACAAACATTTAGCAATAAAACTCGTAGCATTAGATCAGAAGCTCGAAATCGTATCAACATCTTGAAACCGTCAATGTATGGACTAATGGTTGAATTAAAATTGCATAATAAGGAGTCAACTAGCATTGAAATCAGACGGCGGGAAGGGTGAGCCATCAACGATCAATGAAATGCATGTCTATTTGCAGCCGATAATATATACGTCTAGTCGCAACCAACAACTATTACATATTTGATTGCAGCAACCAAATCATGCAAGCATATTCAGCTGCAATGTCAAACAGAGGTGCATATCCGTCCTAGACATCGAATATAAGTGGAGCAAATTAGCGGGCATAAATCCATGTTGATTCACAAACATCAACAGAAAATCATGAATTCATCACCAATCATGAATTCACCACCGACAGGGAAAATACAAATCAACAACCAAAATAAGAGGGATATAAGAATGAAATCAAAAGCGTTTAAAGAATCAACCGTGATTGTAGGAAACTTTGGCTCCGTCTCGTCTATTAACATCAGTTTAAAACCTTCATCTGCAGATCTTAGATGATTTCCTCGTTCCTGCGTGCTTGAGGTAAATTGTTAAAACAACAAGAAGGCCATTTGGCCAAATCTCAACCAATCAAACTTTGTTCTAGAATCGGCTGAGGATAGTGCTGATAAACGAAGGGGAAGAATCATCGTCTTTGTTCTGAAGAAAACGAGCTCGGATGCATTTCGCAAAATTTCAACTACATTAGATGACATCAGACAGGGCTGGACAGAGGAGGAAGGGGGTGATGTTGCCGCGGCTGGCATGAGAGAGGGAGGTCAGGGGATTCCGCCATAACCAGAGACTTTACCTTGACGAGGGAGACGGACAAATGGAGGAACGCCGGAAACGGGAGGGAGGAGGGAGCTGCTGGACGCGGAGACTGCTCTGCCGCTCGGCGGATGATGGGCCTTGACTAACCTCCGTTCTCCGACGGCCAATCTTGACGGCAACGTAGGGGGGTTGGTTCCAGAGGGTTTCCGCGGGGCTGTTTCTTACCTTGAATCCGAGAACGCAGACGATTGGAGCTGGCTGGATTTCCAACGAAAGGCGCGAGAGAAAGAGGCTCGAGCTGCTGCCAGCAGATGACTGAGTGGAGGAGCTTCAGGAGAGGAAGGCGATCGGGGGGGAGACTTCTCTCGTAACTGATTCTGTTTTTGTTCCGTTTCTGTTTTTTGTTCTTTTTTTTTTTGTTTCAACCGCCTCTCTCCCCCCTAACAGAAACGTTCTTTATACCCACGTGGGGAAAGTGTGTGTGGAAGGGAGAAGAGTGCTCTGTGCGAGAGTGGCCTTCTCTTTATTTTTTATTATTATTTTTTTAATTTTGCAAAATCTTTGATTGAGTCCATTGATTTGTTTTATCTTCTCGTATTAGTCCGCTCAATTTTGTCTAAAAGAAAACGTGAGATCGTTGTTAAAATGTTTCTAATTTCACACGATCCTTCTAAGAATCACGGATGGATCCTGAGGTTTTATTTTTCTTTTCAATTAATCACGTATTGATCTTGAATTAATTTTATCTTACAAAAGAGTTCAAACCGAATAGTAAAAAAAGAAAAAAAAAATTATTAAATCTTCAAATTTCTACGACAACAAAACAAAGCAAAATGACAAAAGTTTGAAAAATGAATAAAAAGGGGTTCTGTTCGGAAAAAGTAAGATGTAATGAGAAATTAGTCTCATGTAACTAATTTCTTTAAAATTAGCAACCTAACCATGTCTAGGGATGATTTTTTTTATTAACAATGTGAAATATAATAAAATTTTGAACTACTAAAACTTTGCTTTTAGTTATGTCGAAAAATAAACATATTTGTAACGTAGTGCGATAGAATACAATTGGTTGCATGTAACTAATTCGAAATTAATCACCCAATCATGTTCATGATGATTTTTCTTAGAGAGAAAAAGAAATTCTAAAACTTCGACCTACTGAAATTTCGATTTATTTACTTGATTTTAAATTTTGATTTCTATTCGTAAAACAAATTAAGGAACATTGAATCGGGATTTGCTTCGTTCAATCTTCAAAATTCCAAAAATTCGATTTGGGGTAACTACAGTTTGCCCCTCTTTGTGGGAGAATCTGGAAAGATTTTCACACAAAGACGATCTAGGGACCCCAAATTGAATTTTGGGGTATGCCTTGGAGTACCTGTACTTTGGGATCTCATTAATTAAATGTGTTAGTAATGAAGGAAACTTGAATTATATGCGAACAAATGCAACCACAATATTGATGTATATCATGCTTCACTTATGTAATTCCGATTAGGGGAAATGCTTCTGAACACGGTTACTGAAGGTCTTCCTCACACTCTCGAGGTTCACTCGTGTTTGTGTGAGCTTGTCTTGATTAGACCTGGAATTCCTTTGATTAGGATGCTCATGTACCAGATCGAAGGAGTCTTGGCCAGGGTTATAATGTCGGCTTTGGCGTATGGCCTTTCATAGAAAGTTTAAACTTTTCTACTTTGGAAGGAAATAAGTCCAAGAGACTTTGTCGGAAACAAACCTGTTCTACAAAGGTTTCACCGTTCAAGCAAATTTTCTATCATTTGGACAACTTACTATTCGGCACACTCCATTTGGGGATAATGTGACCATTCACTAGGAGTAATGAGTTTTTTGTTTTAGGCAGATTCGCTGGGGATGAAAGTTCTATTGGGAATTTTTGAATTTGCTACGAAGAATTTTTGAACACCTTTGCTTTTGCAACCAACTTGTTGGCTCTGGTGTTTTTTTTTTATTTTTGCTCTTTTGAATTTTGCACTTTGCTTTTGCAGGGCTTTGGCCCTTTGTGCTTTTCTTTTGCTTTTTCTTTTCTTTTTTTTTTTTTTTGAAAAAAGTTTGCCGAGAACGTTTGTTGGTTCTTTTTCTGTCTTATCATTCTTTGGGAATAAGACTTCTTTGATACTCATCTTTGGGGAGTGGCCTAATTAGTTTTTCATGTCCACTGACATTGTCTTTCCGCTTGAACCTTGAGGAAGTGTTGCCTTTGTAGCCGGTTGTCTCCCACTTCCTACTACAGGACTCCTTTTGACCTCGGTGTGAGGTTGTCTTTGGACTAAAGGGTAGCGGTATTTATAAAAGCTCCGTTTTGGCTATAAGGGTTAGCAATGGTCGATGTACTGTGTTTGGGATAGAGAAGAGAATGCTCCTTTTCATCCTGGCTTTGAGCATATTTTGTCAACAGATTCTGAGTCCAATCTCGATGCTCGTTTTTTTTTATAAGAACTCACAGTGTTTGCACTCAACTCTCTAGGGTAGGTGTTTAGGATAGGGTTTGCCTTCTTTTCCATGTTCAGAAGTATTTGTGAACTCCTTGGGGTGATGTTATGACATCTACAGTATAAATGATATGCAAATGATGCAAACTCACTGGGTGGATGACATTGTGCATTCCTTGATTTATGTTGTGCCTTGGCTGTGGATTTATGAACTTCATTTCGTGGATTTGGTGTCTGCTTTGGAGATCATCCATGATATAAGGTGCTCGAGTTCCTACATCAAGAAATAGAGGCTGGGTGAGTTCATGTAACCTGACTCTTGTTGAGGAAATAAAGAATAAAGTTGGACATCCGCTGGGGGAATAAGTTGTGAATGTCCGTCCATCTTGACTGTTGTTGGAAGAAATATGCTTGTATATTCAACTTCTACTGGGGATTGTGGTACACTCATGAAACCAATTCCGACTTTGGAGAAATGAGGAGCATGACTCCAACTGGGGAATGATAAGAAATTTCAATAGTGGATAAACATTCCCTTTTACGTGATCATCCTTGGTGATAACAAAGGCAATCTCGAAGCTTTGGTTCGAAATTTCCGCCCAACCGCCCGCGCCTTTGTTCGTAATGCGAGGTTACTCATGTACCTGCACCCGCCAAAGGGCGAAAGTAAGCTCATGTAACTTGTTTTGATAAATGAGAAAAGTATTGATTTTGAAACAACACTTCCTTTCATGTAATCGTTGTTTGTTGACAACGAAGGCTTCTCCAAGATTGCTTGAAGTTTTTCCAACCTACCACCCTCGCCTTTCGTTGTCTGTCTAGGATGCTCATGTACCTATGAGACGAACGCAGGGCAAAGACAAGGATGTTCATGTAACTTGTTTTGTAAATGAGAAAAGTATTGATTTTGAAACAACACTTCCTTTCATGTAATCGTTGTTTGTTGACAACGAAGGCTTCTTCAAGATTGCTTGAAGTTTTTCCACCCTACCACCCTCGCCTTTCGTTGTCTGTCTAGGATGCTCATGTACCTATGAGACGAACGCAGGGCAAAGACAAGTATGTTCATGTAACTTGTTTTGTAAAGAAAGTATTAATATTGAAATAATACTCCCTTTCATGTTGTTTCGTCATTGCATCTTCGTCCGAAGGAGTCGAAGGGTTGACGAAATTACGATAAGACTTTATCTTGAGGTTTTGTCATCCTATCCTTCATGTGAGGAGCTCTTGTACCTTTCATGTGATTTGTTGTTTTTGACAACGAAGGTTTCTCCAAGATTGCTTGGAGTTTTACCATCCTGCCACCCACGCCTTCGTCCACATGATAGGGAGTTTTTGTACCTATATGCGACAAGGGCAAAAACAAGTGAGCTCATGTAACTTGTTTTGTTAGGAAAGTATCGATGTTGATCGAATACTCCCTTTCATGTGTAGTAGCGCCGAAGAGCATCCGCGTTGATTGGTTGCGGTAGTTCTTGTCCATCCATCTTGGTTAGGATGGTTGCGCCTCCCGAGAAGGCATGTTTTACCACAAAAGGTCCTTCATAATTCGGAGCGAATTTTCCTCTTGGATCCTTGTAGTTGGGAATGATCCGTTTGAGAACGAGGTCTCCAGGTCGATATCGGATCGGTTTGACCTTCTTGTTGAACGCCCGAGCCATGCGTTGTTGATATAACTGCATGTGATGGGCTGCCGCAAGCCTTTTTTCGTCTATGAAATCGAGATGAACAAGATGATGATTGATCTTGTCTTCGTCTGTCATATTGTTTTGGGACAATATCCTAAGGGTCGGTAGTTTGACCTCAGCCGGAATGACTGCTTGTGTTCCGTGGACGAGCTCAAATGGAGTTGCCCCAGTCGATGTTCGCATCGTCGTTCGGTATGCGAGTAGCGCAAATGGGAGCTTTTCATGCCAGTCGCGATACGTGATTACTGTTTTCTGAAGAATCTTCTTCATATTCTTGTTTGCTGCTTCGACTGCGCCATTCATTTGTGGACGGTACGGTGAAGAGTTGATGTGTTTAATTCTGAATTCTTCGCAGAGAGAATGCATAAGTTTGCTATTGAAGTTGGAACCATTGTCGGTGACGAGTAATTCCGGTATGCCATATCTAGCAATGATATTAATCCGCATGAATCGCGCAACGTTCTTTGCGGTAACTTCTCTAAATGATTGAGCTTCGATCCACTTGGTGAAATAGTCAATTGCGACTAAGATGAATCGATGTCCATTTGATGCTATGGGATTGATGGGTCCAATGGCGTCCATGCCCCACATTGAAAATGGCCATGGCTCGAATAAAGGGTAGAGCCTGGTAGGAGGTACATGCACCTTGTCACTGTAAATTTGACACTTGTGACATGCTTTGACATATTTGATACAATCGGCTTCCATTGTCGACCAATAATATCCCAGACGCATGATTTTTTGGGCAAGTGCGTATCCATTCATGTGAGGACCACAAGCACCTTCGTGTACTTCCATCATAATGTCTTTGGCTTCTTTTTCTGTGATGCACCGCATGAGGGTCGTCGTGAAAGACTTCTTGTATAGGATGTTCCCGTCGAGAAAGTAACCTCTGGATAACCTCCTGATGAACTTGCGTTCTTTTCTTGTGCTTATATGAGGAAAGTCTCCTGAATGTAGATACGCCCTAATATCGGCATACCATGGAGATGGATCAACTTGTTGATCGGGTTCAGTGTTCATGCAACCGGGCTCTTCGATGATGTTGATGCGGAGAGGTTCAATGTCCATTTCTCCGACCAATGGTATCATTGATGCGAGGGTTGCAAGTGCATCTGCAAATCGATTGTCGGATCGTGGTAGGTAGCTGAAACTAATGTCTGTAAATTTTCGAATCAGCTCTTGCAGATAATCTTGATATATGATAAGTTTTGGATCTCTTGTGCGCCAATCTCCGTTGGTTTGAGAGATTATGAGTGCAGAATCTCCGTAAACGTCTAAGAATTGTGCTTTTATGTCAAGTGCATGTAGTAAACCGAGAATACATGCTTCATATTCAGAAATGTTATTTGTGCATGGGAATGTGACTTTAGCAGCAACCGGATAATATTGCCCGTTTGGGGATATCACAACTGCTCCAATGCCAGAACCTGACGAGTTGACTGCGCCATCAAAATACATCGTCCATCGTTGTTCTGGGTCTACTAGTAAGATGTCATCATTTGGCAGCTTGATTTCCAATGGTGAATCATCTGTCCCTGGATACTCTGCTATGTGATCGGCAATAGTTCTGCCTTTGATTGATTTCGTTGAGTGGAATTTGATGTCGAATTCGGCAAGTTGCAGCTGCCATTTTGAGATTCTTCCGATAAGAGTTGGTCTATCGAAGAGATATTTGAGCGGATCATTCTCTGAAATTAACAATATCTCGTAATGGAGAGTATATTGCCGAAGACGATGAAGAACCCAAACGAGTGCGCAGCATGTGCGTTCCGGGACTGTGTATCGGGCTTCGCAGTCTGTGAATTTTTTGCTGAGGTAATAAATGGCGTGTTCCTTGGCGCCTGGTAACTGCTGTGCTAGCATTGCCCCAAATGACTCTTCTAGTACTGTTAGATAGAGCGTGAGCGGATGTCCCGGCTTTGGCGGGATAAGGATTGGCGGTTCTGTTAGGTACATCTTGATCTGTTCGAATGCGTTCATGCAATCTTCATCCCATTCAAATTTGACGTCTTTTCTCAATTTCCTGAATAGAGGTTTGCATGTGTCGGCCAGGTTGGAAATAAACCTTCCGATATAATTGATGCGGCCCATGAAGCCACGGATCTCTTTAACTGACTTTGGTGCTGGAAGTTCCTTAATTGCTTTGATTTTATCTGGGTCTATTTCAATACCTTTATTGCTTACAACAAACCCAAGAAGTTTCCCCGATGTTGTTCCAAACACGCATTTGGCGGGATTGAGACGTAATTTGTATTTACGAAGTCGTTCAAACAGCTTGCGTAAAACGACCATGTGATCTTCTTCTGTTCTGGATTTGGCGATCATGTCATCAACATAAACTTCGATCTCACGGTGCATCATGTCATGGAATAGAACTACCATTGCTCGTTGATATGTTGCCCCGGCGTTCTTTAGCCCAAATGGCATAACTCGGTAACAGAATGTGCCCCAGGGTGTGATGAATGTCGTCTTTTCCTTATCTGCCTCAGCCATCTTGATCTGATTATAGCCAGAGAATCCATCCATAAAGGAGAATTTGTTGAAACCGGCCGTGTTGTCCACTAATAGATCGATGTGCGGCAGAGGGAAGTCATCTTTGGGACTTGCTTTATTGAGGTCTCGGTAATCCACGCATACTCTGACTTTTCCATTCTTCTTCATGGCCGGGACGATGTTTGCGACCCATTGAGGATATTCCGATACTTCGATAAAATTGACTTTAAGTAGCTTGTCTACTTCTTCCTTGATTGCAAGGGCTAGTTCTGGTTTGTATCGACGTTGTTTCTGTTTGATTGGATGAATCAAAGGATTAGTGGGGATTTTGTGCTCTACTATTTCTGAGTCTAATCCTGGCATATCTGCGTACGACCAAGCGAAGACGTCTGAAAATTCTCTGAGAAGATTTATAATTTTCTCGGCTTCATCTGTTAGTAAATCTGCACCAATGAAGAGCTCTTTGGGCTCGTCTTCTGTTCCAATATTGATAGAAATTGGTTCTTGCAGGGTGACTTCCTTGGGATTTTCATGTCTCAGTAATCCTTGTTCTAGGCCATGGTAGCCGTCGAGGGATTCAGGATTTTGAATGACTTCTTCATCTGGATCTTCTGATGTTTCGGGGTCTTTTGACGATTGGCCGTCTGTCTCATCGAATTCATCTGAAATATGACCACACTCTATTTGAAAAGGTTCTGGGAGTTTGTCTTGGAATTCTTGAGTAGTTTCTGAAGTGTTATTCCTGCGTAGGAAGTATGTCAAGAAACAATTCAGAAAGCATATGAAGAAATTGAAATAACCATCGCATGCGAGGAATTGAAATGACTATCACACGTGAAGAAGTTGAAATGACCAACACATGCGAAGAAACTAAAATGACCATCACATGCGTGGAAGTTGGAATGACTATCACATGCAAAGAAATTAAAATGACCATCACATGCGTGGGCAAATGAGATGTCGTGGGCATCAGGCCTCAGTGGGCTGGGCGTTATTCATGTGCCCGTATTTTCCTTATATCCCTCACATGCCCTGGAATACATCACCGTCCTGATGTGGATCCCACGACATCTCGACATTAAGTAATCGTTACATTCGCTCCACCAGTCCACGACTAAAGATATGGTGGGTTTATTGACGCATCCGTTGATCGACATGCCAATCATGCAGATTCCATATGCATAAAAGTAAAAGGATGTATTGGAGTGTTTCACCCTTTGAGTGGCAGCTCGTCCAAGTTCAATGCTCCTTCGAGGTGGAGATATGCCATAGCATCGGCTAATTGCTCCTGCTGTAACGTGCCCCGTGATGCCGGAACGAATACCTCGTATAAGTCTGGATAGCCGAGAATTCCGCATGTCTCGATCCTTAATTTCCAATCTTGAATAGTCTCTTCTTCATACCGATACCCGCTTTGTCGGCTGGCGTGGGGATCTGAATTGGGAAAAGCATGCCTTGTCCTCTTGCTCCCAAACCTCCTCCAATCTGGTATCCCATTTGAAGTAAAACTCGTGCCATGTTTGCGACCACTGGTTCGATTGGCGGGTCATTATTGACTTTTCGGATCATGTTTACCATCTCGAATGCTTGCATCGTAGACGGTTCAACAGAGGGTTCTCCAACATATGGAATGTCGACTTCATTGCATAATTCAATATCTCGTTCTCCGTTGACAGTTACGAGTTTGCCTCCGAATGGGAACTTGACTTTTTGATGATACGTGGAAGGGATTGCCCCAGCTTGATGAATCCATGGTCTCCCAAGTAACATGTTGAAAGAGCTGTTAGTTTCAAGCACCTGGAATGCAGTCATAAATTTGGCCGGGCCCATAATGATTTCCAGGGCTATTTCTCCGAGGGGTTTGCGTTTTGCTCCGTCGAATGCTCTGATGTTTAAGCTAGGCGGAGACATGCTTTTCACGTCGAGTCCCAATTGGCGAGCAACTCCCAGAGGTAGTATGTTAACTCCAGAGCCTCCATCGATCAACACTTTGGAGATTTGATTGCCCATGCAACTTAATGTTATGAACAAAGCTTTATTACTTTCCTCTGCTCCTTTTGGGACGTCTTGATCGGAAAAAGTGATGGCATTTTGAGCCAACATCCCATTCATGAATATGTCAAAAGCATTAACTTCGATTTCTGGCGGTACATGCACCTCTGCCAAGAACCTCTCCAATGAATTTCGATGTTTGTCTGACGAGTTGATCAGATCAAATAACGAGATTTGTGCTGGTTGTCTCTTCAACTGCTCTATAATGTCATAGTCGCTAACCTTTATCGTCTTGACGACCTGCCTGATTTCATCGGCAGTGGGCACTTTGGGCTCCGGATTCTTAGGTAACTCAGGTCCCGCTACAACCTTTCCCGATCGGGTAATTAACTCCACATTGTCCTCTGTCAGCTGGACATTTCGTGTCACCGTTGGTCCCATCACGATAGGGGTGACCGAAGGAATTTGCACTTGCGGTACTTCAAAATTTGAGCTCATCCCTGAAGGATAGTACACATAGGGCTTTGGGATAGTTGGTTGCCCCGGAAGGGTGTAGAGATGTTTTGCGGGTTGGGGTTTGCCTCTCCCTTTTCCTCCTTGTTTGTACAAGGGTTCATACATATGAGTTTCTTCTCGTGACTCCGAACTATTTTCATTATCTGCCAGAGTTGTCGGCGTCCCATCCATTGCTCTGACTATTGGGTACGACAAAGGTGTCGACATTCCATATGTTGGAGTCCTCATTTCCATAGGCTGATATTGATATTCCCATCTCGGCGCTAATGACCATTGGCTTCCTGATATAAGTGTAGTATCTGCTGTATTTGCTTGAACTTGGCTGCTCGAGCCTTCGTCTCTCGGATAAGATAAACCTGAAGGCGGGGTGGACATGTAAAGAAAGTCCTGGGGATACACAGGAGTCCTATTGAGCGGTGGAAGGGGATGTTCTTCCCATGGGTAGACGACGTCCCTGTCAGGAGATGGGTGTCGGCAGAGTCTCCTGAGTCTCACTTGACCTTGTGTGGGGAGTGACGGAGATGCATGATCCGGCATATTATGTAATCTTTGGACATATTCTTGCTGGGCAGTTTGAACCTTGTCCAAGAAATCATTTGCCTCTCGAGCTGCAATAACGTCACCTGATTTCTGATTTTCCAGTGTTGGGAAGCGATAATTATGCATCATGGTCGATCTTGCCATTCCCCTCGGAGGGTTATCAACAATTCCTTCTGAAGGTTCCCGTTCATCTCCAGAGCTATCATCTTCTCCTGATGATTCATCAGTTATTCCTTCTGAGGGATCTTCTTCTTGTTCGGAGGAGCCCTCTTCATGTGATGATTCTTCCATATTCTCTTCTTCTGAAATATCTCCGTCTGAAAATTCTGCTTCAATCAAGTTTACATGTTCTGGGAGAGGATTCTTTTGCACATTTGGTGCAGGGGCCGGAGCAGAGGCAAACGTAATAACTCCGTCATCTAAGAGGTTCTGAATTTTGAATCGCAGGGCGATGCAATCTTTCGTGTCATGTCCCAGTGCCCCAGAATGATAGTGGCATACCGCCTTGGGGTTATAGCCAATGGATGTAGGATGGGTTGGTTTGGCGTCGACTGGTTTGAGGAAGCCCAGATCCCTTAAACGAAAGAACATAACATCTAACGGTTCAGGAGTCGGAGTTAAGTCTTCGAGTCTACGTCGTGGTCGCTCTTGTCCTACCGGCTTTGGCGGTGGAGGCCTCGCCGCAGGGGCCAATGGTCTGAATCTGTTCACAGTAGGTATAAAAGGTCTAGGCGCCGTTGCCATATATGTCTTTGGCGCATAAGAGGCTGGGGGCGGCACTGTTTTCATCAAAGGTTTGTTGTATTCTGCTGTTGCGACCAGCTCTTTGGGCTTAGCCTTCACTGCCGGCTTTACTGCTGGGGTCGGAATAAGACCGTCTCGACTAATCTGATCCAAACGGTCAGCGTTAATCACTGCTTGGGCGAGGGTTGAAGGAGTCTGCCCGATCATGTAAGGGAGATATTCTCTGGGTAACAGCTGATTGAACTCGTCTATCAGTTCTCGCTCTTTGAGAGCGGGTTTAATCTGAGATGCCACCTGACGAAAACGGTAAGCGAACTGCTTCATGTCTTCAGTTCGATACCTTTTCATTTTCCTCAGATCTGATATAGTAGGGGCCATTTCCACATTGAAACTGTAATAATTCAGAAAATCAAGCGCCAGCTCTTTGAAAGTGGAATATTGACTCAGATCCTTTGTATAATACCAATGGAGTGCCGACTCTGCCAGACTCTCTTGGAACATCGCAATGCGAAATTTATCATCAGCCGGATATACTGCCATTTTGTGACAGAAATGTTTCAAGTGCAGCTCTGGGCAACCCTTCCCTCTGAACTTCTCGAATTCAGGTATCTTAAATTTTGGAGGGATTTGAAATTGAGGGACATGGAAATCCTTGTATTCCCATGAATGTGCTCCGTAGCCCTGTATAGCATTTAGGCGCTCTTCTAGTTTCGCCAAGCGCTTTGACTCTGATTCCTGCATGGAGGATATCATTGCTTCGAGTCTTGTCTGGATAGCACTGGTTTGGCTGTGGTCTCCGAGTAGTTCATCGACAAGTGCGGCATTACGGATGGCAGGGTTTGGTTGGTGAATCTCCGCCTGTGGAGTTTGGTTGCTGATAGGGGGGCTGGGAGTTTCAAAGCTGTTGATTGGCGGAGAAGGAATAGTGGTAGAGACATAAGGAGTTGGCCTTGTCATGGGGAAATTTGGTCTTGCAGTATGTGGTTGGTGAGGATTTGGTTCATAGGTAGTTGGTGGGTAGGGAGTCGGCCCGAATCTAGGCTGGGAATAATATGGGGGAATATGTGGTTGGTAGGCGTTTGGTAAGAAGGTTCCAAGCATGTTTGGTGGATTATAAGGGTGGGCCGGGGTGGCCGTTGATCCCATCCCGAGAGTGGGATGGAAATAAGGGTTATATATTGGAGGCGGGTTTGTCGAGACGGAAGACCCCATCATGTAGGGGGGAAGGTGTGGGTTATGTGGTGGAGCTGAGGTTGGGGTTACCACAGGCGGAGTAGTGAAAGGGATAGAAGTTGAGGTAGGGATTGGAATCTCCATGGCAGTCAGCTGCCTTTGCAACAGTTGTGCCATCATCTGCTTCAAGGAATCGAGCTCGGTGGTGAGAACATCGACCTTCTGCGACAGGGTATTATCCACAGCGCTTTGGGCTGGATTGGCATTATCAAGTACTTCCACAGCTGGCGGAGTAGTTGATGACTGTAAAGCTGATGCCGTAAAAGCGGTGATTGGAGGAATGTGAGTTGGGAGTGTACTCCCTGATCCCGATTGCCCCATGTTGAAAGTAGGGGTTGCAGCATTGAATGGCGGGAACATCATGTTGATCTCTGCAGTAGTAGAAGTCGGGAACGAGAGCCCCAGAGCGGGTGCCGAAGTGGCGGCGGTGGCAGTAAAGCTCGACCCGATCATGTTGGCAGGAAGCTCTTGAGCAATCTGGTCTTGAGTATGATTAGCCATGAGATTTTTCAAAGAGCGATATCGACGTCTCGTAATTGGAGCAATCTTGACAGATTAGTACCTTGGCGAGAAAAGAAAACTCAATCAGTATCTAGTGGTGGTAATATTTTGAATGCATGAGGTGTAGTGATGCATGACATGTCTAATGCAAGGATTGGATTGTGATTATAACGAATTCAGTCCAAGTGAAAAGCAGCGCGTTAGATAAAATTCAGAAAGGTTTGGAATGTCCGACTGCAGTGCGATTGAATCCATTTTGATAAACCTGCATACTTGGACGTTATTCAATTGTAATAACAATCCAATCCAACTCCTAATGTGAGATGAATTCACATGCAAGTTTTCTCCTAGTTGAACAATAATAATACTGAATAATTATAAGAGTGTTGATACATTGATTATTGATTAACAAGCATTCGTGCGAAATGGATGTAAATGAGTATGACGATATAAAAAGAGAAGGTAGGGAAGGGAGAAAAGAAATTGCGGAAACCCCCCATGACCAACCCAAACCGCTGCAAAAACGAACAGGGTTAATGTTACAATTATCACATACAAAACGTACCTGATACATGTCCCTGCACAAGTAATAGTCACTTAGTAACACGCAAATGCACGTGCGGAGTTCGGTACCTGTAGTGAGCAAACAATTCTAGACTCGGAAGAGGTTTCTAGACCTCCCTTGGACTAAGGAAGGCGGGGCCCCGACCCAAAACCACACCGCAAAGAGCAGCACAGCTGGGCCTAACGGTGACCCCCCTAAAATCCTAGCCCCGGGTTCGGGCATACCTAGACATGCCTAGGAAGCGGTAAACAAACACAAACAAAAGATCATACAAAAGGCATGAGCCAAACAATTACATGCGCAAACAATCACTCCTCCCCGCATGTGGATAGAAAGAAAGAGTTTTCAGTAGGAATCCACATGCGGTCCCCAGCGGAGTCGCCATCCGGGATGTGCGTCCCTCCCGCTCGTTCCCGAATGAGAACAAGAAGGAGGACCGTAATCCTTCGTGGCTCCGTAAAAATTCGTTTGTCGCTTAACCTAGGTAAGCTAGAAAAAACGGAGTCGCCACCGACTTTATTAAAAAATGGTACAAAGTCGGAAAAACCAAAGAGGGTTCGGGGATTCCTAACTACTCACTCTCTCACTCAAACATGCGAAGAAGGGGTGGCGATGCTTTTAAAAATTTCCGGTTACGGGTGTTGGACCCGATCTGGACCTTTGAGCCCAGACTCATGTCATTGGGTTACGAGCTTAGGCTCGGTTCAGGCGTTGGACCCGAATTCATATGTGATGATCACATGCGCAATCACATACAATTATTTAGATCAAAGTAGGCGGGGGAAGGCGGTGACCGTTGGCCTATGCACTTGGACCCACGGCCCGTTACAGGTGGAAAAATAGAAAACTCGGGAAGGCCCGCACCTTCCCTCATGTACCTTAAACTTGACGGTCGAGGCCGCTTTAAAGTCTTCAATCATCGCGGTTTTTACACACGCTGAGAAATTCACGCGGTTTGTTACACGCGTCTTCGGAAATCCTCCCAAATGTGATGGGTCTCTAACGATCGTCTCCGTTGAGCTGTCCTGTTTTGCATCCGAGAGTGAACATGCCCCATGTCCATCCAAGGTTGCTCGATCGTGTCCCAACATGTCCAGAATAGAAAAGGGACAAGACAAAGAGGGGGAAGACGACGACGTTACTTTCATGCAAGTAAAGCGAAATTAGTACAAAAAGAAGGGGTGAGATTGCTCACCGATTGTGAGAACCATGTTTCCCGAGTCTTCAAGGGTTCAACCAAGACTCTTTGATGACATATAAGCTTGATATTTGATCCAAGATACTTATAAAATGAAACTAAATTGGCCGGATAGATGGTCTCACGAGCAAATTAGTGATTGATCCGAGATGGGCTAAAAAACAAATGGCAGGCCAATAGGTCGAGGTCATTCTTGAAATTATAACTGAACTAGACAACTAGGCATGACGATCATACACTAATTGAATCTAGACAAAGTACAGACTAATTTGAAATAGAAATGAACAAATCGGTAGTTCAGGCATGAAATCAACCCACCCTAACCCGTAGAGAATCAAAGGTAGACTAGCAGTAAAGACAAAACGTTAAAAAAAAAAGAAATCGAATTGCAAATGCAGCGACCATCAACAAAAGAACGCAAGTCCACACGCATCAGTCTAGAAAAGGAGCGATTAGTGACAAAACGATGGAGAAACCAACAACGAATTCAGAGTTGATATGAACAGCCTAAGAAGCTATCCCGAAGAGACTTATTCCGGCACGAGTAATCGAATCAACCGAATAGATGAATGAGTGATCTATCAGTCAAATGAAGCAGCCAACTAAAAATCTATTTGCAAACCAGAGGCTAATCATTTCCAAATTTGGAAAGAAAAGAATCGTAATTATAAACTCGTGTCGAAGTTGTAGTTAACACAACAAAGTCGAAAATCGAAATAGTAGACAAATAAACCAGCAATCATATCATAAACATATGAAGACGGGAAGCTGACACATCATGACTGAATCGCAGAAAAAAGAAGAGAAAACGAAGAAGAAAACAAACATTTAGCAATAAAACTCGTAGCATTAGATCAGAAGCTCGAAATCGTATCAACATCTTGAAACCGTCAATGTATGGACTAATGGTTGAATTAAAATTGCATAATAAGGAGTCAACTAGCATTGAAATCAGACGGCGGGAAGGGTGAGCCATCAACGATCAATGAAATGCATGTCTATTTGCAGCCGATAATATATACGTCTAGTCGCAACCAACAACTATTACATATTTGATTGCAGCAACCAAATCATGCAAGCATATTCAGCTGCAATGTCAAACAGAGGTGCATATCCGTCCTAGACATCGAATATAAGTGGAGCAAATTAGCGGGCATAAATCCATGTTGATTCACAAACATCAACAGAAAATCATGAATTCATCACCAATCATGAATTCACCACCGACAGGGAAAATACAAATCAACAACCAAAATAAGAGGGATATAAGAATGAAATCAAAAGCGTTTAAAGAATCAACCGTGATTGTAGGAAACTTTGGCTCCGTCTCGTCTATTAACATCAGTTTAAAACCTTCATCTGCAGATCTTAGATGATTTCCTCGTTCCTGCGTGCTTGAGGTAAATTGTTAAAACAACAAGAAGGCCATTTGGCCAAATCTCAACCAATCAAACTTTGTTCTAGAATCGGCTGAGGATAGTGCTGATAAACGAAGGGGAAGAATCATCGTCTTTGTTCTGAAGAAAACGAGCTCGGATGCATTTCGCAAAATTTCAACTACATTAGATGACATCAGACAGGGCTGGACAGAGGAGGAAGGGGGTGATGTTGCCGCGGCTGGCATGAGAGAGGGAGGTCAGGGGATTCCGCCATAACCAGAGACTTTACCTTGACGAGGGAGACGGACAAATGGAGGAACGCCGGAAACGGGAGGGAGGAGGGAGCTGCTGGACGCGGAGACTGCTCTGCCGCTCGGCGGATGATGGGCCTTGACTAACCTCCGTTCTCCGACGGCCAATCTTGACGGCAACGTAGGGGGGTTGGTTCCAGAGGGTTTCCGCGGGGCTGTTTCTTACCTTGAATCCGAGAACGCAGACGATTGGAGCTGGCTGGATTTCCAACGAAAGGCGCGAGAGAAAGAGGCTCGAGCTGCTGCCAGCAGATGACTGAGTGGAGGAGCTTCAGGAGAGGAAGGCGATCGGGGGGGAGACTTCTCTCGTAACTGATTCTGTTTTTGTTCCGTTTCTGTTTTTTGTTCTTTTTTCTTTTGTTTCAACCGCCTCTCTCCCCCCTAACAGAAACGTTCTTTATACCCACGTGGGGAAAGTGTGTGTGGAAGGGAGAAGAGTGCTCTGTGCGAGAGTGGCCTTCTCTTTATTTTTTATTATTATTTTTTTAATTTTGCAAAATCTTTGATTGAGTCCATTGATTTGTTTTATCTTCTCGTATTAGTCCGCTCAATTTTGTCTAAAAGAAAACGTGAGATCGTTGTTAAAATGTTTCTAATTTCACACGATCCTTCTAAGAATCACGGATGGATCCTGAGGTTTTATTTTTCTTTTCAATTAATCACGTATTGATCTTGAATTAATTTTATCTTACAAAAGAGTTCAAACCGAATAGTAAAAAAAGAAAAAAAAAATTATTAAATCTTCAAATTTCTACGACAACAAAACAAAGCAAAATGACAAAAGTTTGAAAAATGAATAAAAAGGGGTTCTGTTCGGAAAAAGTAAGATGTAATGAGAAATTAGTCTCATGTAACTAATTTCTTTAAAATTAGCAACCTAACCATGTCTAGGGATGATTTTTTTTATTAACAATGTGAAATATAATAAAATTTTGAACTACTAAAACTTTGCTTTTAGTTATGTCGAAAAATAAACATATTTGTAACGTAGTGCGATAGAATACAATTGGTTGCATGTAACTAATTCGAAATTAATCACCCAATCATGTTCATGATGATTTTTCTTAGAGAGAAAAAGAAATTCTAAAACTTCGACCTACTGAAATTTCGATTTATTTACTTGATTTTAAATTTTGATTTCTATTCGTAAAACAAATTAAGGAACATTGAATCGGGATTTGCTTCGTTCAATCTTCAAAATTCCAAAAATTCGATTTGGGGTAACTACAAAGTTTGCTAGCACTTGCCGCACAAATGGAGCTTGAAGTGTTCCAACTTGATGTGAAGTCAGCCTTTCTCAATGGAGTACTAGAAGAGGAAGTGTATGCTCAACAACCGCAAGGGTTCACTATTAAAGGACAAGAAGACAAAGTGTATCGACTTCACAAAGCTCTCTATGGACTGAAACAAGCACCGAGAGCATGGAATTTCAGGATAGATTCCTACTTGCAGAAGAATGGATTTGAAAGAAGTTTGGTAGAACCGTCTCTCTATGTGAAGAAGCGCGATGCTGATTTTCTAGTAGCCTGTCTCTATGTGGATGATCTCATCTACACGAGCACCAGCAAGTTGTTACTGGAGAAGTTCAAAAAGGCAATGATGGATGAATTCGAGATGACGGATCTTGGATTAATGAAGTATTTTCTAGGTTTGCAGGTAAAGCAGAGCAAATGAGAGATCATTATTTCTCAAGAGAAGTACGTTGCTGACATATTGAAGAAATTTCGCATGGAGAACGCCAAAGCTGTAGCAACTCCAATGGCATTTAATGAGAAGCTGCAACAGGATGATGGTGCTGAAAAGTTTGACTCGAAGATTTATAGAAGTCTAGTTGGTTCGTTGATCTACCTAACCCACACAAGGGTAGATATCGTTCAAAGTGTAAGTATGCTATCAAGATTCATGAACAATCCCACCAAGACTCATTTTGCAGCAGCGAAGCGTGTCTTACGTTATCTTCAAGGAACAAAGAATGTTGGTTTGAAGTACACAAAAGAAGAAGACAACAACCTTGTTGGATATGTTGATAGTGACTGGGCAGGAAGTGTTGATGATCGAAGAAGTACGTCAGGATATCTTTTCTGTCTTGGAACAAAAACCATCTCCTGGAGTTCGAAGAAGCAAGCTACTGTAGCGTTATCATCAGCTGAAGCAGAATACATTCCAGCAAATGAAGCAATTCGTGAAGCAGTATGGTTAAGAAGGTTATTGCTGGAGTTACAGCAGAAGGTTGCTTATCCAACAACAGTATTTTGTGATAATCAGTCAGCCATTGCTATGACAAAGAACCCCGTGTTTCATGCAAGGTCAAAGCATATTGAGTTACGCCACCACTTTATCAGAGAAATGGTGATGAAGAAAGAGATAATTATGGAGTTTATTCACACACAGGACCAGCCCGCTGATGTTCTAACAAAGGCCGTGAATTTCGAGAAGCTCGAGTTGTTCAAGAAGTTTCTGAAGATTACAAATTAAGAGGGGGTGTTAAATGTCTAGAATAAATGACATTAATTTGTAATCTCATTAAGTGTGAGTTAGTGGGTGAAGTTAATGTGAGTTAGTGTGTGGTGTTAATGTTAAGGTAGTGGGGTGAAGTTAATGACCTAGAATTTATGGTAGAGTAAATGCCTTCTCTAGGACACTATATAAGGAGAAGCATTGTCTAAATGTTAAAGAAGAGGAAAAAGAGAAAATAGAGTGAAAAGAAAGAGAGAATAGAGAGAAGAAGGTGTAAGAAGAGTAGAAGGGTCGGTAGTTACCCAAAAATTTCGTATCAAAATTCCCAGTTCCTTATTTCCAGAAATACCTCGCTGTGTCGCAGCAGTTCCGCAAAACCCTTCCTGTGATACAGCAAAGTACCGCTTTCCAAACAACCCCAACATAACCACTCCATCCCGTTTCTCATTTTGGTCGTGTTAACAAGCGTTCCGTAAAATATGAAACCAGACCTTCGCAATATTTATTGAAATCTTAGTGGACATAATAGTATTATTCACTCGTGCATACATGGTAGAGTCCGAGGGAGTAAAGATAACACTAATGCCAGTGAAATTGATCGACCAACTTGTTTGCTATGTATATATAGTATTATTGCTGCCGTTGATGTAGCTGATTTTATCAAGAAAAAGATAAGCCCATTGATTGGAAACATGCTGGATAGAATGAACGTATGTACAACGGTCATACTTGCAATGCAAAACAATCTAAAATAAGCGCCCACCGTCACTTCTAACAAGAACGAACAAGACTAAAAGCCACACTAGTAAGTTAGTTGTGAATATACTGACCGACGCCGGGGCTGTGACTTGGAGCATTCGGCCGATTGGTGTGCGTGCATCAGTCCTCGACACATATGCGGGTCGGCAACACGAGGATCCGGGGTAGCCCCTCAATGCCATCTGGTCGACCCCTCAATTTGAACATCGAGGATCTGCGGAAAAATCAATGTTGATCCTCCCTCGGCTCCTAAACAGGCTTATTTCGAACCCTCGTTCGATCGTCTTTGATTCCCATGAAGGAGTTAAGGCGACATGCGAAAGATCAAATATATCAGGGTTTTACCTAATTCAGAGTTTTGAGGGTTCAAACCCCACCAAAATGACCAAAGCAAAAGTTTTGATCTCATATAATCCGCCCCCTTGTGCAGTTTATTTTTCGTCCTTTTGCCTTTTTGCAAGCTTATCTATTTTTTTATGGGAAGAAATAACGAATATAATAATATCTAGCAAGAGTATAATTAGCATGTAATCCAGCTTTCTCGACTATATACCATCTCAACTTGTACTTCCCGGGTCACACTGTATTTGGCCCATGCCATATACAGTCACCGGATGCCTTGAGGCCGTAAGAATATTCCTTCACATATATTATATGATCTGAACTGTGGCTTTGCGTGCGACACATGCACCCGAAACAACGGCAAGGACAAAACTAAAAGACAACACAAAGATGGTAAGAAAAGGATCATTAGCTGGAGATGAGGAATTATTATTAGTAGTAGTAAATGAAGATAGAGTTTGTTACCGTGGATGACGATTTGTTCTGTGCCAGCTTATATCGAATTTATCTGACAAGTAAAAAATAGGATTATTCCAACAAGTACAACGAGGAATAAAATGCTTACCATATGTTGTTAAAAAAAAACAGAAAGAAAGGCTTGCAGAGAGCACAGAATGACCGTCAATGACTGTTGTTCAGTAAAATTGGGGGGTTCCGAGATTATGTATGGAAGCCCGCCAATCACTCGCTTGGGAGGACTGGGCCTAATGGGCTTAAGGGTGAAGGCCCATTTTGGGCCCATAAAGGGTCCAATCCTCAGGTTAAAATGATTGTCATGTTCAGCCCGTATTCAAGCTTACTTTTACCGAGTATCTAGTGTCTGAACTATATTTCCAAAATTCGTAATCACCCCCCCGTTAAACAATGGAACTCGTGTCGTGGCACTTATTTTAACAAACAGTTACACGCTCTCTCCGTCTTTCTCTCCCATCATTTTTTATTTTTAAATTCGAATTTCAAAAAAGGAAAAAGAAAACGGAGCCGCCGTTTCGACTCAACCCTACATTTCCCTTATCATGATAATTATTAGTAATTATTACAACCCCACGTTACGAATCCCAAGGAACCCCCGTTTTTTTCCTTATTCCGTAGAGCGAGGTAACGGGATCTCAGTCCTCCTCAACTGGCTGGTGCTTCCTAATGGGGGGCCGCTTTAAGGAAGGGATAATGATCTCGGCCACGGCAGTTGCACGTACCTCCACCTCCAGCGAGCATCGCAAGGGAGTCAGGGCCGAGGGGAGGACGCCGAACGCAGCCGAGATCGAGGAGTTCTTTGCCAAGGTGGAACGCGGCAGCACGCAGCTTCTCAAGGACAAGTTGGGTTTCGACGTGGTTTTCCCTTTCTTTGCCTCTTGCTGGTGGCGGATTGAATCAGGGCGATGACATAGGATGTGAAATTTTCGGGGTGACAGGTATAACTACGACTTCGAGTGGGACATGCCGCTGGAAGGGAGGTACGAATGGGTGGAGATCGGGGAAGGCGGTGGAGGTGGAGGTGGAGGAGGAGGCAATTGAAGGTAAAGAAGAAGGCGCTTCGGGGCGGCAGTCATTCTTTCCTTTGTTCTTGATCTTTTCGTTGTAATAATTTGGGGCGAATGATTGAGGGGCTGTGAATAGTTTCCTTGTTCCGCCGTCATTCTGTTTGGTAAAAAGGTTCTGATGCTTCGGGCCGTTATTACATCATCCTCTTGGGTTGTGCAGTACGAGGTTCGATGGGGATATACGATGATGAGGCATGTTTTTTCCAATAATTAAATTTTTTAATAAAAAAATATTTACATAATTTTAGATAATAACTTGCTCTATCTTTTATGTTGAAATCTTTCCCCACCGAATGATAAAATCAGTGCATCATAACCCTGTCCTTTCTATAGAAACCATTTCTGGGTCAGACAGAAATCAAGTAGAACGCCTCGTCACCGCCAAGCCCAGACAAATCATTTTCAATCGGACAAACATCAAAGATAACCACATGACGTGTCCAAATAAAGCCAATGCCAACCAGTACTCACGCTAATTTAACCGGGCTTGTCCTAAAATTTTTATTCCCAATCACCAAATATCTCTGAATATTCCTAAAGTTCCCAGAAACAAAATAAGCTTCTACGCTATGTCAAAGGAGGCTCCTGATTGTCCGGAATTTGACTGACTTGACTCCTTGTCCACGGAATAACGTACCAGTGCCTTCACCAGATGCCGGTACCTCCTCCTGTATGTCGGCAGCTTCGACACGCCCCTTATCATTCCGATCATCCTGCGATCGTTGATCCAGGTCTCACCTCAGTGACAGAGAAAAGGAGAGTAGGGGCAGTCGGTGGCAGGTTTCGTACCTTCGGCTGATTCCCCGAATCTGGGCAGCTCTGAGAGCATCCAGGGGTTCAAACCCGCCATTGTCCCATGCGAGGATGCGTTCGGCGTTGCTCCCGAAGAGGACCACCATCTGCAGGAACTTCGCCTCGCCTTCTCCCAGTTTTATCCCCCTGATCTGCTCTTTCAAGACCATGACGGGTCCAAAGAACAAGTCCAGAAGTTTGTCCTTGGGCATGTTCAGGTAGTTTAATTCGATGTTGTCAAGCATTAGCAGACCGTCGGAACCGTACTTGATGGAGTGGAGGATGGTGTGCAGGAGCGAGTAACAGGGCAGACCAATGCCTACCACTGTTGCATCGCCCTCGTTCTTCGAGTTCAGCCATTCGTAGAGATCCGCTGCTGTGATTACATTAGCGTCTAGAAGCTCTCTGCCTCTCATTTCACAGTTCCTGATCAAGTTTGCCCCGACCTGTCGACCCCGAAGAAGATCATCGAGCAGCCACACACAACCCCAGATTGGTGGACAACACTCATTAACTCATGGATTCATCACAAAGGGGAATATGAACAGTACCTGAACCATTTTGACCTCTTGGAGAGTTTCCCTAACTGATCTAGACCGAGCTAAGCTGGGAACAAGCATGGCCGGTGCTTCTCCAGAAACGTTACTCATCTTGGTTGCTGGAGATTGGTTTCCACCTGTATATTCAGACGAAGGAGAAGACTTTCTCTTTCTGTACTTGGGCCTGGCTGTGGAGAAACGATATTTCTTGTCACTTGTATGAAAAATGAAGTTCGCACAAACAAATGCATCCGAGAATAAACGGTGGCTATCGCGATAATTACTTTGGAAGTATGGTTCCCTCGCGAAGGTAGAGCCAATCGTTCGTGTACTCGTCAAATTCGGCAACCATGGCAACAACATATGCTATGCCTCTCCAGAAAGATCTCTCCTGCCAAAAGGTTTTAAACTCAATGAGCTGATCCAAACCAAAAGGTCATCACGAATAGCGGCAATCCGGTATGAGTGACAGAAGAGAAACCTGATATACTATGACTGATCCATACAATGCAATGAAGAAGCTCGAAAAGATGGCCATCAATATGCTTCCAATAACAATCAGAGGCCACATTAGGATCATCAATCCAGCAATGGGAATGCAGGCAGTCTCGAGAAACGGTCCCTCTCGGCTAATTAGATCGTGTATTAGGCGGAACCAACCCTTAACTAACATGTATGGACTCTTTGCAATGGCAATCGCAGTGAAAAGTGGTATGTCGACCACTAGCCCCATTATACCAACCAGTATACAGGCTGGAATGTGCACCAATCTACAAATACGAAACAGGGCAATCGACTATGTAATTGAAGGTTGATTAGACTGAAGGATTAACAAATAAGACAACATAATAAACATTACAAATACCCAATACCTAAGAGGCTGAACATCAGAAGAAGCAGGGGATTCTCTTGACTCCTTTAAATAAAGCGGGTAAGAGTGGTAACACAAATCACCAAAATCCCTCACCACAGTGCAGCTCCCTTTAATCGTTCCCCAAGTCCCATCCTGCGCAGCCAAAGTAACATTCGCTCGAAACGAAAAAACCGCCAAAAATCTCAAGGAAAAATAGAGCAGCCATTCATATTTACCACGAGACAGTGATAGAACTTGTTCGACTTGTTATCGTGTCTGAAGGCCTCAAAAGTGGAGACCCATGGTGTGAAAAATCCATAGCCAACTCCGACAAGAACACTCCCAGCCAAGCTCAAACCCAGCCATATCGCGAACAATGCCGGCAAACCCAACAAGATAGCCACTTTGATAGGAATATCGATTCTATCTATCCTACAACAGCATCAAATCACCCAAAAAAAAGCATCACAAACCAGAATCGCGACCAAAAATATCGGCCAGTTTTGCAGAACAACCAAAGGCCTACTTGATGATGGTGTAGATTGTCCACCCGACATGTGCAGGGAACATGCCCAGAATCACCCCAACATTCCCCAATATCAGAATCAGGCTGGCAATCGGACCCACAAGAACGCCTGCATAAAGTGATCGATTCAAGGAAAGCAGGAGCAAAAGAAAAAAAAGGCAGGTTGACGCTTTCGGCCGGTTAAACAGTGAAAAACGCAGGCCAAGAATCAACCAATTGGAAACACCTAGACCCCAATAATAGCAAAGGTGCCCGTCAACAGAGGAAGAGGGCAAACCTTTCAGGGCGCCCAGGAATAGAGCAGAGCAGAATGCAAACGCCAGATACAAAATCTCCACGAGGTGATCAACGTACGACATATCCACACAACCCTTGCATAAGCCTTCTCCCTCTCTCTCCCTCCCCAACTGAAACGAACACAAACAACAAAGGGAAGTATCAGGAAATGGACAAATCCGAAACAATCCAACCATCTTGGAGCTGGGGAAAAGGGATATGTAAACATCGAGAAACGAGAAGAGATCGACGGCTTCCACGAGAAAGGACCAACAGAGGGGGGTACTCTTCCTCTCTGCTGCTCCCCCACCACCATGGACAGAGTAAAGGCGACAAAAGAAAAAACGCGGGACTATTTCAGAGAGAGCAAACAAAAGAAAAGACGCAATTGAATCACCCCGGTCGGGTTACTTCCCACCCACACAGACCCACATCAACCCCAAACAATACAAGAGGGGTCGGATTACTTGCCACCGGGTGGGTATCACATCATCCCGGCGAAAGAAATGAAAGAATACTGGATGGGATGTGATGCAACTGCTCTACTTTCCTTCTCCTTTCGGGCAGAAGGAAGTTTTATTTTAGGGAGGTTACTCGTCGGAAGGCATCAACTGGTGACGTCACTTGGATTCTCCTAATTGTTTATCATTCATTATTCATTAAAGCCTTTATCTTTCCCTTTTCTACTGCCTTTTATGGGTGGGTTTTCTGCATGTTGCAAGAAAAAATGCAAACAAAAGGAGCATTTTTCTATTTCGTATGATATATAAACTATAGACACAAGTATAAACAATATGCGGATAGAGTCGAATATATATATTGCAATGATCCATGCGAATCCGCTTTGTCTACTTGAGAAAACCGATTCTTGGCCATCCCCCACCCCCTTTTGTTCCATTGATCTCACTTGGCTTGACAAATGGTGGAACATAAAATAACACACAAATATACTCTATCAACTGATTGATTAATAAAAGTTTGGAGTGGAGCATAAGTAATGAAGGCGGACTCGCGCCTCCCACCAGCTCCCAAGACCTTATTGGTCAAACAATCAATTTATGCCGAGCACACCACCCCCCATTAAAAAAAAACTATACGATTAAGGTATTCTTTTAAATCCGATTTAATTTAAAGGTTAAAATATTTAAATATATTCTAAATGTGGACGTTTTTTTCTGATTTAGCTTAACATTTCAAAAATATCTTTTTACATCCCAACGTTGAAATGTTATCTCAATTACATTATCCGTTAAACGTCCCCGCTAACAGAGTCCTAACTCCACGTTTAATCTATTTTTCTCCATAATAAATTATCAGATATATCCTAAACTTTGACAATTTTTTCTAATTTAGTCTAACATTTAAAAAATATCATCTTACATTCCAACGTTGAGTCGTTAAGGACATGTTTTGGGTCGGTCGATTTCGGGATTTAAAGCTCCAAATATATTTTAATCTCATCATTAACGAATATTTTAATCATATTCCTTACCCATCCTACACCGGCACCCGACCACAATCTCACCCCGACCCTTAATCCCCAACCACTATCCCACCCTAAGCCTCGACTCTCAACCCTAAAAAGGTTGACATCTCAATAATGTTGGTTTGGAGTTGTGCGTTTATATAACAATATTGACATACTTATACAGTGTTATTTTCCTGGATAATGACCGTGTGTTTGCCTAGATAATGTATGACAATGTGTTTGTGTAGACATATTCTGAAATTTAGTAAGCTTGAATATGTTTAAAACATTTAACTTTGACTCTAATTAAAATAACTATAATTTGTTCATAATAGTAAAAAAATCTATTACAATATTTTTTCGTATTGGGACGACTAACGGATTATATGATGGAGATAACAGTCCAACGTGGGATGCAAGATGATACTTTTCAAATGTTAAACTAAATTGAAAAAAAGTGTCAATGTTTAGGATATATTTGATAATTTAGTATGAGGAAAAATAAATAAAACGTGGCATTAACGATGTTAATTGCCACGTCAGCGCCACGTAGGATTCTGTTAACGGGAATGGCTAACGGAGGATATAATAGAGATAACGACCCAACGTGGGATGTAAAAGGATATTTTTCAAATGTTAGGCTAAATCGAAAAAAATTAACAAAGTTTAGGATATATTTGTGGCATAATTTAAAAAGGGAATTGCGTTTTGGATCATATATATATATATATATATATAAATAGCCTCCTGATTTACTTCTTAATTTTTTTTTCCCGGCGTTTTCACAAGATATTTATAAAAGAGTTATATATTTAGAGATGAAAATCGCGAAATCTTTCAAAAGAGTATTTTTGGAAGCTGTAACTTTTATTAGTGAATTCGAGTATTATAATATTTTAAATTGCCTTTTCTATGGTTGTTTAGTGGTTTGGTTTCAGTTCAAGATAATCTTTGAACTATTCTAACTAAAAAAAGAAAGCTCATTTAAAAGTAATAAGAAACACGACGAACATCCACGTATCCGTTGGTTTTGAATCCTACTTTTTTTTTTTTTTTAATAGACTCGCCTTAACTTACGCCTGTCGGAAATCCAAAGTCGTACGTTGTGTATGTGGCGTGCGAGTGTGGTGGAGCAAAAGCAAACGTTGTTTTATTTTTCATTCCATTTTTTAATGGAATTCAACGCGATGTTTCCGTTTTTGAAAGAAGAAACAGGAATTCACTATCTTTGGCATGGATTATCATCATCACAGCTGAAATGAAATGGTAGGGAATTAGGAGAGGTTTGGGAGGGCACCGTGTTTCGTGCTGGACAGGAAAAACGTGCACCGCTTATTTTGAAAATGACGTGGAACAATTGCTTTGTCTGCATATTAGTAGTGCCCACCTTCCTACTCCACGCCACGATTATTTATAATCATCATCGTGTTTTCAATCGCTTCGTCTTTGAATAAATATTTCTCAGGAAAACGACTCCCATCATAATGACGACTAGAGAAATTTGTGGTCCTCGTGATTTTTGCTTGTTTTCCCTGTCATATGGGCCTGGCCCATTTAACTGGGTCTACATTGGGCCTATCCGGTGAACCCCCCCCCCCCCCCCAATTGCAATTAATTAGAGGGACCAAAAGCAACAAGACAAGAAAATGCGAGGCCTTCGTACCAATTGTCTTTATTTTAAGCTCTCACAAAAATTTTGGCTGACTTCTCGTCCTAAACTCCAATTCCTTCCGATTTCGCCTCCCTCCTCTGCTTCTTCTTCTTCTTCCCCCTTCCTCTTTTACGCCACGGAGGGCTTGTTCCTGCCCGCCCGGCCCTCCTCCCGTGCGGCGCACGTTAGCCACCTTGCCACTCCCCTCTCCCCGGGTCCTCCATAGGGGCAGCATTCGCTCTCCTTGCTTATCCTGCGCGCCTCGCTCCCCGTCCTTTCTTCTTGGTTGTATTTCCACTGAATCAGAAACCTAATCAGTCGATCGGGCTGAAATGTCTGGCATTTCCCTTTCGGTTCCCGTTTACGTTCGCGCTGTGCAGCGGAGAGTAGTCTTGGGTCGATCTTCTAGGGAGTCCAGGCTTGTTTCTCTTTGGGCATTTTGATCAGGTTTTGGAAAGTCCCCTAGGGAGCTGAATATTGTAGGGGATTGGAGTTGGCTAACGTATGCTATCTCCTCTATGATTGATCGTTGTGTGCTTGTTATTGACGCTTTTCTGGTGCTAATTGGTGGAATTCTTTTCCTTCCATAAAACAGGAGTGGTTCGAGTTTGATGCCCGTAGACGGGGGCAGATCCGATTCATGGACAATCGCGGTGTTGGGACCAAATTTGTGTCTGTTAATCTGAACAAGTCGTATGGTCAGCAGCGTGGGCAGGGTAATCACCATCACCATCATAATGGAGGTAGTCACTCTTACGGCATTACTGCTGGAAGCAGGACCCGTGGCGGGGGTGGAGGGATGGTCGTGTTGTCACGGCCACGGAGCTCTCAGAAAGCTGGGCCCAAGCTTTCTGTACCACCCCCCTTGAACTTGCCATCCTTGAGGAAAGAGCATGAGAAATTCGATGTGTTGGGGTCTGTCGGTGGGGTCGGGGCTAATGGAGTATCAGGTAGTGGGATGAGGCCCGGGTCATCAGGTATGGGATGGACAAAGCCTGCTTCTGCTGGTGGGCCACAGGATAAGGATAAGGAGGTTCAAGGTTTTAGTGATAAGGGTTTAGTTGATGGTGGTTTGTCACACGCTGGTGTCGGCCAGATGGATTTCAGAGTCAATGCCAGCACCGGATATGTGCCGCCTTCGGCTAGGTCAAGTGGACGAATGGTTTTTCCAGACTATTCCCCGGTGGTGGAGAAGGCTACTGTGTTGAGGGGCGAGGATTTTCCATCACTGCGAGCTGCAATTCCTGTTCCTGCTAATACTCCACAGAAGCCAAAGGATAGTTTGAGTAGGAAACAGGAACAGGCTGTGGGTGAAGAAATTGGTAACAATGAGCAGAGAACAAGTATTCCTTCTAGTGCACTTGTGGATATGCGACCTCAGGTGCATTCATCTTGCAATGGTTTTGCCAATGGTGGTGACTTCCGAGTTTCTGACCAGAATAAGAAGCGGGACGAGTACTTCTCAGGGACCCTCCCTATTGTACGGTTGAACCCCAGGTCCGATTGGGCTGATGATGAGCGGGACACTGGACATGGATGGATGGATAGAGTAAGAGATCATGGTTATTCAAAAAATGAAACCTATTGGGATGGCGATTTTGACATGCCCAGGGCAAGTTATTTGCTTCACAAGCCAGCTTCTAATTCTCTTGACAGGTGGGGTCAACGGAGCTATGATACTGTGAAATTAAGTACCAGTGAAATCCATAGGTCGGACGCTTATCACCATCACGAGAGAGATGGAAGAGCAGGCAGTAGAGAAGGAAGGGAAGGGAACTCCTGGCGATCCTCCCCTCTTTTGCTGAAAGGTGTTGATTCACAAGAACTTATGGGTGACAGAAATAGTCTTGTGGGAAGGTCATCCCTATCTAGTCCGGAAGTGAAAAGGGATAATAAATCTGCCTCGTCAGTGTTTCAAAATGGGGCAGTGCGTGATACCTGGAGGAAGGAATTTCCTAATGATCATGGCCAGCAACGGAACCACAACTCTGATACACTTGGCGGCCAAGCAGTAGACCGCGGCTACCGAGATCGTAATATGGGCGAAAATTCCAGGTATAATGGTAATATTTTGACAAATAATTCGGTTCGTACCAGTTCGTTTGGAAGTAGGGGTCCTCCTTTGAATGATCCCGTGCTCAGCATTATGCGAAATAATGATAAACATAACCTTATCAAAAGTGATAAATCCTATATGGACGACACTTTTCTGAACGACTTTGGCCATGGAACTGATCCTCTCACTGGAAATCTGGTTGGAGTGGTTAAAAGGAGAAAGGATGTGGTGAAATCAGTAGAGGTCTATGACCCTGTCAGGGAGTCTTTTGAGGCTGAGCTCGAGAGAGTCCAGAAAATGCAAGAGCTAGAGCGGCAGCGATTGATTGAGGGACAGGAGAGAGCTGTGGAGCTTGCTCGTAGAGAAGAGGCAGAGAGAGCTCGGCAAGCTAGAGAGCTGGAGGAGCAACAAAGAAGGATGGAAGAAGAAGCCAGAGAAGCTGAGCTAAGAGAAGAGCAGGAAAGACAAGAAGTCTTGCGCCAAGCAGAAGAACAAAGGATAGCTAGAGAAGAGGAGAAACAGAGGATTCTCATGGAAGAAGAAAGGAGGAGGCAGGCTGCTAAGCAAAAGCTTTTAGAACTAGAAGAAAAGATTTCCAGAAGGCAGGCTGGTGCCACTGCTGCCAGTAATACTCCATCTGGTGCCACTAATGGTAGAACGGCGGGGTTGCTCAATGAAAAAGATAATATGGAAATCACGGAGGTGGGTGATTGGGAAGATGGTGAAAAAATGGTTGAGAGGATTACAAATTCGGCATCATCTGATTCTTCTAATCGGAATAGACCATTTGACATTGACCCTCAGCCAAACTTTAGTGAGAGCAAGAGGGACAGAGGATCGTCTGATGCATGGACAAGGGATCCATTTTCTGCAGTAAGCAGCTCAAATTTTTGTCTATCTCAACAAGAGAGTGGCTACTATGGTAGTAATAGGCGCGATGCATCATTTGGGAATAGATCCTTGCCAAGGACAGAGTTTTATGGCAAATCTGGGTATGCCTCGTCAAGAAATTACTCCAAAGGAGTCTTACCTGAGCACCATATGGGGCAGCCAAAAGCACCAAGATGGAATATTAGCAGTGGAGATCATCTTAATCAGGGTGCAGAAGTTGACTCAGAATATCATGAGAACTTTGTTGAGAGACAAGGCAGTGACATGGATTGGGGGCAAGGGCGATCTGGTTCAAACTTGTATTCTCCTTACCAACGAAATTTTCCCCAGTCTTCAGAACCAGATGGTTCTTATTCTTCTGGAAGGTCAAGATATTCCTTGCGGCAACCTCGTGTTCTGCCCCCTCCTACATTTGCTTCTATGCACAAGAGCTCTTACAGAGGTGAGATTGAGCGTCCCGGGCCTTCAAACTCACAAGGTGATGAGATAGAATCAACAATGAACCCAGGCTATAATAATCATCGTCGAGAATATTCAGAACAAGATTCCATTGAAATCGAGCAAGATAATACCATGGAGCCCAATTTAAATCAGAAAGCAGCTCCAATGTGTGATTCTCCGTCCTCTCTTTCTGTTTCAAGCCCCCCTGACTCTCCCATTCATCTCTCACATGATGATTTGGATGACTCTGGGGATTATACTGGGAAATCATCTGTTGGAGATAGAGAGTTGCTTGTGTCAAAAATGAGGGCGCGTCCCATGCCAACCTCTGCTACTCCGGAGAATGTGGATGCTTCTTGTTCTGCTTACAGTGGTGAGGAAGGGGAATGGAGTTTGGAAAACAACGAACTGGTGCGGGAGCCAGAAGAGTATGATGAAGTGGAAGAGTGTTACCAAGAAGAAGATGTGCCACGGGATGTAGATGAAAATAATATGAATCAGAGTCAGGAGTTTGATGATATTTGCATGGAAAACAGAGGTTCACCTGACAATTTAGTGTTGGGTTTTGATGAGGGTATTGAAGTTGTGATGCCAAATGATGAAACTGAAAGAAGTTCAGGGGCTGAACTTGTGGATTATCCTGTTTTATTAAGTTCCATGACTAGTGCTGAATTACATCATGCAGTAGGTGGAATTGGTAGTCTTGCAAGGACTGAAAATCGGAACAATGACTCTGGTAAATCAAGTCATGTGGTTGCACCAAGGATGCTGAAGGAAACTGAAAAGGCCATGGGAAATTTGGTTATTGAGGCGGATAGCAGGGATATTGAAACTTCCGTCTCTGGGTCTTTGGGTGATTCTGAAGCTGCTGACAGCTCTTTCTCTGCTGGGCTTTCTTCCAGTAATAGTTTAGCAGCGGATTCTTCTGGCAATGCCATTTTGCCTACTGCG
The DNA here is from genome assembly GCA_023653495.1 of Melastoma candidum. Taxonomy (NCBI): domain Eukaryota; kingdom Viridiplantae; phylum Streptophyta; class Magnoliopsida; order Myrtales; family Melastomataceae; genus Melastoma; species Melastoma candidum. The sequence continues at coordinate 11,355,216 of CM042881.1, read as the reverse complement.
CCTCCTGTCTCTGCTCAGGCTGAAATGCCGGTAAAACTGCAGTTTGGGTTGTTTTCTGGTCCTTCTTTGATTCCATCTCCTGTACCAGCTATACAGATTGGTTCCATAAAGATGCCCCTTCATCTGCATCCACAAGTAGTTCCTTCTCCCGGTACCATGCAACAGTCGCAGGGTCCAATCTTCCAATTCGGACAGCTGAGATATCCATCTCCAGTTTCTCCTGGAATTATTCCATTTCCATCTCATTCATTGTCTTCTCTTCATTCTCATGGTCCTGTAAATTTTATTTATAATCAGAACCAAGATGGTCTTTCTGCAGTTCGGGAAGGTCATGAATCTGCACAGAATTCAGTAAGAACAAATGCTGGATCACAAGATGTTGAAACCCATCCTCCTGCCCATGTACGGAGAGATTTGAGCATGCATGAAGATAGTGCTGTCAAAAAGCCAAGTGCAGCACCTCCAAGGGAGAATTCAGAGGACATCATAAAGGTGCCAGAGGGTGGGGTGGAGTGTTCTCAGACAATTGGTACCCATACTCCGTCCTCTTGCCCTGGGCTGGAGCAGGGACAGCAAAGTGAGGTCTCTAGAAATGACATACTTACTTCAACTTCAAGAAAACGTGAGGGACGAGCTTTCTGGGGATCGACATCCACCGACATGATAAGAAAAGAAAAGGAAACACAAGGGTCAAGAGCTAATGGATCCAATAGTGGTGGCAGAGTTAGACATTATGTTTTTAAGGTTAAAAATGCTTCCTCAAGGCCATCTCATCTGGAGACTGACCCATCTGATCTTGATTCTTCTGGGCATCAGAGAAGACTTAGACGATATGCTAAACGGACACAGTTTAGGGTGAGGGAGAATGGGGAAAAAGGACCCCTGGGTGTCCGTGGCTCCGTCCCTAATATTGAAGCTGACAACCAACCTGGTGTTACAGCTAGAAGTACATCTACTTTGGCAAGAAGTGGGTCTGGGATGGCTTTAATATCAAACAAATTGTCCAAGGAAGTGTCTGAACACGATACCATAAGATTGAGTGTAGATCCTTCTCTTCCTAGTGATTTAACAGGAGGGAATTTGATGAGATCTTCTAAGGAGCTGTCTGGAAAGGGTCAGAATCAGATGCATTTTCAAGTACATTCATTTGAGCAGCAATCTAGAAGGAATAGTTATGAAAAAGATACTGATGCTACTATGCAAAGTGGTGTGGTGCGTGTATTTGAGCAACCAGGTATAGAAGTTCCCAGTGATGAAGATGACTTCATTGAGGTGAGATCGAAGAGGCAAATGCTCAATGATAAGCGGGAGCAGAGAGAAAAAGAAATAAGGGCCAAGTCCCAGATCATAAAGGTAATTACGACCTCTAGTCAAGTCATTGCTTTTTGAACATCCTTATATTCTTATATTTATTGGACTGATTTTTGTTTTCCCTTATTTTAGGTTCCTAGGAAGCCTCGTTCTTTGCAGAATGTTGCATTGTCATCAGGTTCGGAAAGAAACTCTTCCTCCGGGAGTAGAGAAACATTGAAAAACATTAACACTGATGATAGTGCTAAAGATGGACGAGGGTCGACCTCTGCTGAAGTGTTTGCAGTCTTGCAAAAGCCCTTGGCAGCTCAATCAATGCCTCCAATTGGGACTCGTACTGTCAAAAATGATGCTCAGGCAGATTCATCTTCCCAGAAAATCAAGTTCGTTCTTGAGCTGATTAATTTTGTGTTAACTTTGTGGATCGTGACATGAATTTTGATGATGTTAACTCTGTTCTATTTTATAATATCTGTTAGAATGGGCTTGCATCTTATGACATCTAAGGATATTCAATCAGAATTTATGTTCGATCATAGTAACAAGGTCGTCAATTGTGCCAAATCACCGGACTCTTGGAGAAATTCAGGGATCAATCAACAGGTGGGTTGGTATTGAAACAGCTCTTTGGAATATATGGGGCACGTTGTTGTGCTCATTGTTCTTTATTTACATACCCTATTTGAAACTCATTGCAATACTATCCATATGCATGCTGGTCTGTTTTATTGACCTTGTGGTGTTAAATCTACGTCTTGGAGATTTTATCCTTTTTGGATCAGAATATTTTGGGGAAGATTAATTTGAAATTTTTTCTTTGGTTTAAGCTTGGTATGATTCAATCTGTAGATTACTATCTCTGTTTAAGAGCTGGAGAACCACATGGCAGTTCCCAATAGTTCATGTGTGGGTTTAAAGCTCGTCTTCCTGGTTCAGGTTATCCAACTCACACAATCGCAGCTTGACGAGGCCATGAAGCCAGGAGAATTTGATCCACTTGCTTCAGTTGGAGATCGTAGCATTGTTGTAACTCAGCCAGGTGTGTCTTCATCATCGGTCTTGCCCGAGGATAAATCCTTCTCTTCTGCAGCAAGCCCAATTAACTCCCTTCTGGCTGGGGAGAAAATTCAGTTTGGTGAGCATAAGCCTTGAACAGACCTGTTTTTTCGCCTAGAAGATATTACTTCCAATTGGCTAGATTCTTTCTCATCAACTGGTAATGCTCAGGTGCAGTTACATCTCCAACAGTACTTCCGTTGAGCAGGCATTCTGCCTCCCAGGGCATTGGCCGTCCTGGTCCATTATCTGATGTGCAGATGACTCGGAAGCCGGCTGATGATGATTGTTCCATTTTTTTTGACAAAGAGAAGAGCTCGAGTGATCCCTATCCTGAGCTCGAAGATTGTGAGGCGGAAGCTGAGGCAGCTGCTTCCGCTGTTGCTGTTGCTGCTATTGGAAGTGACGAGATCATCGGGATCGGGAATGGTCTGAGTGCTGGCACAATTTCTGTTTCTGATACCAAGGTGTTTCGAGCTACTGAAATGGACGGAACCTCAACTGGTAAAGACGCTTTTGTAGTCATCTGTTTAACAAGGGATTACATTTAAAAATTGGCGGTATCCTTTGGCAGGTGTGGTTCATGATCAGCGATCGGCTGCTCAGTTGAAGGCAGAAGAGCCATTAAGTGTTTCTCTTCCTGCAGATCTCTCCATTGACACACCTATCTCTTTGTGGCAACCTTTGGCCAGTCAAACTACATCCAGCCTGGTGCCATCGCATTTCCCAGGGGGACCACCTTCTAATTATCCCTTCTATGAGATGAACCCAATATTAGGGAGTCCAATCCTCGCCTTTGGGCCGAGTGAGGATTCTGTCTCTTCCCAACCACAGAATAGTGCTCCCATTTCAGGGCTGCGTGGTAGCTGGCAGCCAGCCCATTCTGGTCTAGATTCATTTTATGGTCCCCCAGCTGGATTTACTGGCCCATTCATTAGTCCCAGTGGAATTCATCAAGGCCCTCCACATATGGTTGTCTACAACCATTTCGCCCCAGTTGGACAGTTTGGACAAGTTGGCTTAAGTTTCATGGGCACTACATTTATACCTTCTGGTCAACAACCGGATTGGAAGCATAATCCTGCCCCTGCCTCTTCTCCCATGGTGATTGATGGAGATATGAAACATATGAATGTGGCCTCTGTTCCACGCAATGCAGCCGATATGCCTCCTTCAGCCCGACCTTTAGCACCTGGATCCTCTTTACTGCCTATGGATCCTGCTGCTATGTTTGATGTTCCTCCATTCCAGGTAATCATCTAAGCCTATAACGTGTTGCATTTTTTAGCAATGTACCTAACGTATGAGACTGTTGACTGCATTCTTATGGAAGCTGTGATAGATGCTTTATTAGTAACTTATTGTTGGTTGAAATATGTTCCAGTCTTCTGCGGAGATTTCTGTTTGTACTCGTTGGCCTCATATTCCACCTACCCAACTACAGGGTGCTTCATTGGGTATACCTATCCCACCACAAGCTGGAGTTCCTCAATTCAGCAATGGACATTCAATTGACCAATCTATGAACAGTGGCCGATTTCCTAAGACTCGAACATCCACCCTGAATGCCAGTCGGAACTTTCCGTCTTCAGCGGACGCAACTGCCAGCAGGTTGCCTGATGACTTGGTGTTGCTAGAACCCTCAAGCACCAGTTCATCTGTTTCCGTTCAGAACATGGTTGCCCAGAGTTCATCTGCGTTCAGTACTTCCAGTGCTAGCAACATTGATAATAATGTCTCCAGCTCCGGCACTGATGCATCTGGTTTTAAGATCCATCCCTCCCAGCATAATAAAGGTGTTTTTTCACTGAATAGTGTTAGTTCCTCTGGATATAACAATCAGAGAGGAGGTATTTCTCAGAAAGGGGGCGAGTGGACCCATAGGAGTGGCGGATTCCATGTGAGGAATCAACCTTTTGGTCCTGATAAGGGTTTCTCCTCTTCAAAGGTGAAACAGATTTATGTGGCTAAGCAGACGCTGGTCGCAAAATCAGCATCATGAAGATCGTTCACTTAAGCCTTTGATTCACAAGTGACGAAATGATATCTCAGTCTTCTGAGACTATCTTTACGAAGGTAGATAATACACGTGTGTGAATTAGGATCAACGTTTTCTGTTGTGAATGTAGTCTTAGGTATTATATGGAATTCCTTTATGTCTGGAGTGGATTTGTAGATCCCGCAGGCGTAATTCCAGATTATTGTCGATTCTTGTTCTTACAAGAGTGCTTGGAGTTTGCACAGCACGAAGATTCAGTAAGGAAACGACATAGTTGTTCCTAGTTGGTTTGGCAGCCATTGGCAACTTGTTTTGCTGACTGTACCTTTATCTGGGTATTGAAAAAAATTTTGAACTGTCGGGAATATGATCCCATAATTCTTTACTACTGTTGTAAGATACTCTCTAAATAATGCGTGTGGTGTTTGTGCTATATTTCCAAGTTTGTGCTTTGCGCCACCTCTGTCATGATATTGATGTATTGTATGTTCTGTTCTTGGTAATCATAAATTCTCACATAGTAAGCTGCAACCTGGAATTTTTCTCAAGTTCGTCCTGTCCAATTCAGACCTCACTCTGCTTGCATCAATCCATCTTCCAGAAGCTGCATAAGTATTATGAAGCATCACGGTAAGTAATTCTGACTTGTCCATGTAGGTTTCATGCAACATTTTACCAACTTCTTCGGCAAGTTGGACATTGCTCTGAGCAAAACAGGCGCCCAACAGTGATTTCAGGGAAGAAGGAGAAACTGCACGAGGCGAGTCCTTGATCACAGATAATGCATCGGAAAGACGCCCAGCTCTTCCGAGAAGGTCCACCAAGCAATCCAAGTGTTTCTCCATAGGAGCCATTCCTTTCCTAATCATGAAACGACAAACATTACTCGCATCATCTATGGAACCCGAATGTCTGCAAGAAGACAGAACGCTCAAATAAGTTATGCTGTTTGGCTCAAAGCCAGAATCTTCCATCCAAGAAAGGAGGGCGAGTGCTTCCCTGGTGTTGCCGTGTAAGCCCTGTGCATTGATCATCACATTCCAAGAGACTGTGTCCTTTCGGACTAAGCAGTTGAATAGCTTTCCCGCTGCCAAGAGGTTTCCGGATCTAGCATACATGTCGATCAGAGCATTTGCAGTTGTTAAGTCTCCATCCAAGCCTCGTCTCACAACAGATGCATGCAGAGAGTGAGAAAGTCTCGCGTCAGTGAGAAGGGAAGCAGCAGAAATCAAGCTCAGAAATGTGATGTGGTCGGCTTCGACTCCTACATGAAGTAATTCACGGAAAGCAAGGACTGCATTATTGAAGTTTCCCATTCGGATGTACATGAAAATCATAGCATTCCATAAGGAGACGTTCCATTTATCTCCCATCTCAAAGAGGACGAGGCTTGATCTAACATCATTAAATTTGGCATACATGGTAATAAGAGAAGTCGCTACAGAAGTCTCTTGCACAAGTCTCCATTTTAATGTCCAAGCATGTATTGACCTGCCCTGCAGTGCTGTAGAACATGACGGCAACAAATTAATCAAAGTGATGCTGTCTGGTGTCTGTCCCTCATCTATCATTTCATGAAATGCAGCAAGAATAACACCATCTGCCTTCAGTTTGCGGCAACCCGTCAGCAGCGCATTCCATGACACAATATCCCTACTAGACATCGTCTCAAAGACCATTCTGCTTGAGTCAAAATCTCCGCAATTCGCATACATGCTGATAAATGCATTTGCGGAAGATAAATCAGCAGCAAAACCCTTTTTAATGGCAAAACAGTGTAAACTCATTCCTCTATCTATGAACTCCGCCAAGTCACAACTGGAAAGAATACTTATTAAAGTAACAAAATCAAACTCTTCATCCTCTTTTTGCATCTGATGAACAAGCATCTTAAATTTCTCGGGCTCCCTATTCCGTATGCACCCTGAAATCAAAGTGTTCCAGGATACAGTATCTTTTGTAGTCATATGATCAAATATCATGAGGGCATACCCAAGGCCACCACAGACCGAGTAAGATTCCATCAAAGCGTTAGCCACATTAATGTTTGAAGCGAAATCCATTTTCAAGCTAAATGCATGTGCAGACTTGGCCAGTAGTGAGGAAGCTACTTTTGAGCAGGCGGACAGGATGTTAACAATGGAAACAGCATCAGGCTTAACTCCACTAGAATTCATTTCTCGAAACATAGATAGACTTTCAATCAGAAGACCGTTATATACATATCCAGAAATTATCGAGTTCCATAACTCCGGGTTGGTTTTGGGCATCTCATCAAAAAGAAACCTGGCCTCAATCATATTCTTCTGTTTTGCATATGTGGATACAAGAGCTGTTCCCACAGAAACCTGCATCTCAAGGCCGCACTTAATTGAAAAAGCATGAACACATTCACAGTATCCAAAACCAGTCAGGCGTGCACATGCAGGGATTACCGACACAAGCGTGACAGGATCAGGCCTGTTTCCGGAGCGAAGCATTTGACAAAACATATCAAAGGCTCCAAATTCCCTCATGTTATCTGCATAAGCATGTATCAGAGCATTCCAAGCGCCAATGCCGATGCCCTTCCCCTCGATGGTTACAAACAGTTTCACAGCACTACATAGGTCTTCTTCCTTGGCATACATCGACATGAAAGCAGAAACCAAATGACCTTCCGATGAGCATCCCGACTTGATTGCATATCCGTGCAGAGAGCGACCGATCTCCACACATCCTACTCGTGTGCACACCGGAACAATGCTTGCCAGAGTGCTCGAGTTCAGCCTTAATCCCGTCCCCCAAATATTCTTCCCAAATACCTCCAATGCCTTCCGATCGGATCCATTCAAGGAAAGCCCTGCGATCAGAGCATTCCAGCAAACCAAATCCGGCTCGGGAATTAAACCAAACACTTTTTCCGCGATATCCACGTGGCCCATCTTCGCATAAAAATCCAAAAACGCTGTCTGAACCCCGACATTCGCTCCAAACCCATTCCTCAAAGCTGCGCAGTGCACCTCCCTTCCAATCCCAAACTCCCCCAAAACACGAGCAGCCTTGATCACCAGAGGAAAACCATAACCATCCGTCTCCCGACCCCTTATTCGACAACATCGGTAAACCCACAACAAATCTTCGTATAACCCGTGATCGGGAAGACACTTGAGCATTAAATTAAGGGTCGGCAAGGTCACATCTTCAATCCCCTTGAGCCACGACAGGGCTAAACTCGGTTTGCCCACGTGAAAGCATGTCCTGACGAACTCCCTTCCCCACAGACCATCTCGATTCAACAAGCCGTTAACTGTCAAGACGCTCTGAAACTGTCTTAAACGTTCTGGGTCTTCGCACAGCTTCTTCAGCTCCCCGGCAAAGTGACCGACGGGTGGAAAGCGACGGGAGTGCAGCGCTGGACGAGGTACGAGGTTCAGAACCATGCTGTTATAGAACAAAGGTCGAGTCTTTTCCGATTGATTCCATGGTTTGGGGAGGAATGTACGGATGGTTAGTAAAAAAAGCCGTGAAGTACTATTTTAATTATTTAAAAAAATGTCTTATAAAAAATATAATGATTTTAAATTGTAATATTTAATAAATTTAGTGGTATCGTAATCCTCAATTCTGACTCTGAAAAGTAATCACACGTCATAATTTCACAATTAAAAGTTATCACAATTGAATATTTCGGTTCAAAATCACTAGGTATAATGCCCCCATCCGTAAGTTGTAGGTCTTGAGTCCTTAACTGCGGCGTCACGGAAAGTGAATCAAATGTTACGTGACAACAATAAGATTCTAACACGACCCTCCAAGGCCCGATTCCAGCACCTTAGACCAACTTGATGATATTTGATTTATGGAACGGTTTTCTTAGTAAATGTTTCAGTTTTCGATTGGGACTTTATTACACGTGTCGTGATTTTTTATCGAGTGTCGTGATCCGAAACCGTTTTTTATATTTTGAGTGCTGCTGTTCGAAACCACGATGTAAGAGTGAAATTTTAGATATTTTTTAAACTAAATTCATATTTTACGAATTTTTTTAAAAAACAATGGTTTGGTAAACTTTGAGCAATGGAGAGGCAAAGACTTTGTCCGAGAAAGTTTATGGGCTTTTCTCAGTGGGGTTAATCTCGCCAGAGTCCGATTATATTGTTCGACTCAAAGCAGATCGCGGCGACCAATACCGGCAAGTTATGCCCAAAAGAAGAGAATTGGGGACACTCCGACATGGCTTCCTTCTTGTAGGCAACGCAAGCGTGTGTCTTAATGAACTCATAATAACAAGGAAACAACTCCTGAACTACTACACTTCTCGAACTCACAACCAAAGACCTCTTGTAGTAAGCCAACCACTCTTTCTGCAATATCACGGCCGAACAACCTCGGGAAGTTTGACGCCAATTGATATCTATCGTATTCCTTTTGTTTATGATATTCTTCTTCTCCAGATAAACTGATATGTGGTTGAGGAGTCTTACATTGGGTGAGTAGAATCTGTCTGAATAGTACATAAGGAGTGAGGTCACTCTCATCTCTTAAGCTAGATTTTGGACTGACACTTCTCAGACTAGCTTTTGGGTGATGACGTGGACTTCCATGCATCAGACAATGTATGGCGCGGGCACGGTTGTTCGAGACAATGTCCACCGCATAGTGAGGTGACACGAATCTCCTTGTACCATAGTATCGTAGGTGGGTGTGCTCGTTGTATCATAGTCTGGTAGACTCTGCTCACCCAACGTGGGACTCGTCACACCACCGACATGCACGGTTCTAACAATATCCTTAGCACTCGTTTCGCGACAGGAGACACGTGATCCCGTACTAATTCCTCCATTTGTTCGATCAGTTCTGGCTATCCTAACCATGATAGCAGTTGGAGAGACTACACATCGTATGTATAATGATGACAAGAAATATAGCCTGGCCTCGGGGAGCCTCGAGGACCTTCTCGAGTGCCTGCCTCCACAAGTCCAATTTGGTATCCTCATAGAATGTGGATAGGTACTTGGGGTGAGTGACGAGTTCCACCGAGGAGGCAAGATGAGGACTAGGGAAGCTGGAGAACTCTGGATTAAGCTCAAGCAGGAAGTTCAGAGCATCGGTCGAACTATTGAGGTAACCCGAGAGGCTGGTTACGTTGAGGGCGGCTCCATTCGGCAATTGACAATGCAGCCAGCTAGCCAATATGAAATCGACCTGGGAACATCACCCGCAACAGATCTAGTGGCACATGACATGGGATCCGATCTGCCGCTAATTGGGCGAACAACAACAATCATCACAGTTTACCATATATACCTTGGAGGAGGAGTCGCGGCGCCTTATGTGCAACCAACCACTGGCTGCACCAGCATCGTGCCTGTAAGACCGGATATCTGGAGGGAGGGTGCAGGCTTGAAGTTGCTCCCCAGGCGTTACTCCACCGCCGAGACGAGGTTGGACATCAGGGACCTGATGGGGGCCAACACGTGTGGGAAGCTCGTGAACTCAGATCGAACTTCCATGGGAGTGTGAGCTGATCTGGGTTCCAGGGAAGGCTGCCTTGGCGATGACGGAGGAGAAGAGGGATCAGAGAGCCTGGGCTGAAACTTGGGGAGGAGTGAAGAGCTCGGTGAAAACAGGACGACCGCCATGTTTGAAAGTTTGTGGATATTTTCTTTGTCATTGTCAATTTTTTGTTTTGGGTTGTGAAACTTAGTCCAGTTTCTTTTGCTGGCAGCTTTGTTGTAATAATGCGGGATAAATTGCCTGATCTTCTTGTTGTCCCTAACCTGATCTGACTTCAAGGTATTTGGCGTTCTCCTGCCTCTGGAGTGAATAGTAAAAATCAGTGCTCGGAGCTGGGAACATCGTGAGCATATGATTAGCATGAAATGTCTGTTCATCAGAAGACTCGCTATTCTGGACAAATGATATAACCATAAATGATCAGTGGGACTTGATGATGATTAGTAGCAGGCTGTGTTTATCTAGGATTCCTTCCTCATCACTGCGAACGCAATGATTCCGTTGGCCTGCTGTGGTAGTAAATGATGCCGGGGTCCTCCTCCATCTCATTATCTTCTGCAGGACAAGAAGCCATACGCATCTCAGTAAATGCACCCCCCCCCCCCCCCCCTCCCCCACCCCCATGTGACAACATCACCTCCTAGGCATCAGAATCAGGCAAATGAGTTCAAGGATGGGAGTTAATCGGGAATCATTCATCATCATCACCATCCATCCAAAGTTGCCAACTTCTCAAACCCCTGTGAGAATCCAAAAGAAATGAATCACAAGGTCAATTACAGATTCACATTGAAGTCCAGATACCAACCAGACCAACTTGTTATGACAGATTGAACCAATTCCCAAGCAGCTGTCTCCGACCATGGACAGAATACCCATGACAGTGTAAAAGGACTGCAGAAGTCATTCACTTCCATTTCGACCTTCACATTCAATTTCACTTTGAATTCAATCCATCCCTCCTTCCCCACTACTTGTACAACAACAGTTTCCTTGCCAAACCCAATTCAAGGATCGTTGGATCAGTAGTTATTGATCCCATCCATCTGATCCGATGCACATTTTTCTTCTTCTTCTTTTTTTTTTTCTTTTTGCTTTTCAATGAGATTTTGATCAAACAAACACCCTAAATGATTAATAAACAATGATCAGCGGATGAGACTCTTCCTTTCTGTTTTTTTACTTTTTTCTGGTCACTAACATGGCGATTGTCGCACCGAACAAGCCACCACCTGTGCCCACTGCCGCAACCTCGTCTTCATCACCTGTGGACTATCACCTGCGATGCAACACAGTCGACAGAGAAATAGATCAATCTCGCGCCAAAAAGGGGCATGATTCGGGTTCAAGGAAAGGGAAGGAAAGCTAATTACTTGGGCCGAACAGGGTGTTGGGGCTGCCGACAGGGGAGGATGACGCATCGCAGTCGTTCGATCCCGTCGACGGCGAGCGCGCTAGCTTCAAGACGCTGTCTTGGTACTGCTTGGTGACCGCATAGTAGAACCCTAAGGCAGGGAGAGTATCCGACAACCGGCCCTCGGCCGCCTCGGGGGAATCAAACCCGAACCCCAGCTCGATGCAGGCCTTGAGCTCGTCGACGTCCTCGTCGGTGACGCTCTTGCTCCTCCTGTTACGGCAATTCCCCTTGCGCCGAAGCCAGGCCTCCTCGCGGAACATGTCGGGGGACCATGACCTCTGCTTGTAGAGAGACGAGTTCCCTTGAAGCTGGATCGCCCCGGGGTTGGGCGGCCTCGGCGGGGGTAGGTAAGGGAATTCCAAATCATCGGCATCCTTGTTCCCCTCGTCCTGACGCAACGCGCTCAGATTCTGGCGCGGCAGGGACGGTTTCTTCCTGTTCTTCCGGAGGCGTGTCGGCGGGGGAGGTGGCGGTTGGGGAATGGAACGAGGCATGACGGCGAAGGAGGAGGAGGAGGAAGAGATGGCGAGGGAAGGGATGGATTTTCAGACCGATAGGGGCGGGGTGGGGTTTGGAATTTTAAGGCGGGGGAGGGAAGATGATTGTTGTCGGAAAGACAGAGAGATATTTGCAAGAAATAAGGTCGCGTTTAAAAAAAAAAAATCAATTCTTTATCTCGGGTCGGAGTGTGTTTTGTGCTGAGTTGGAATTTATAAAAATTACAAAACCTATTAAATAAAAGGCCTAATTAACAATTATACCACGTATTATACCTCATTTTTCCGATTTATCCAGTCGTTTGAAACATATCGTATAGTAACCTCAACTTAAGACATTACTTCGACTTTATCCTCCGTTAGGTCCCATCATGACGGAGTCCGACGTGTCGCCCACATGGATGTGACGGCGTAAAAAATCACCGTTAGCCGAACGATAGGATAGATCGAAAAAAAAGGAAAAAGTACATGATAGAATTACTAATTAAGTCAAAAATATAAAAGATCCACATAGTTCAAAATTAGCTCGAGCCCCTAAATCTTTTGAGGAAAAAATAAAATAAACCCCCGGCTGTCAATTTCGTATTCTTTCCTACTCTTAGAGGTTCGTCAGGATCACATCTGGGGGATGTCATCGGGAATGTATATGCGGCGATAGTTTACATGGGCAGTACAATTGAAATTGATCTTCTTAGCAAGGGAGCTTAGGAAATCCCTCGTAAGGACACATCCGAAAGTAGGGCTGTTAGCCACGACCACCCTGTCTCGATGGACAATAATCACCTTTTCCTTCTTGAGGAGAAAGAAGTGCTCACTGCTCCCAGTAGGTCCCAATGAATTGAGGGTATTGTTCACAGACGAGTCCTTTGGCAGAAGACATTATTGCCACAGGGTAACCACTGGCGTCATCCAATTCCATGAATGCCTCACATGCCTTGCAACACGGAGCGTGAGTGTGGGGTAGGGTGAGAAAGGGAAAGGTGGAGAAATTAGGTTTTTGGATCAGATTGTGGAGAAATTAGTTTTTTCGGTGATCGGATTGGGCCAGCAGTTATCTTTTAACAGCGTCAGAGTCACGTGTGTGACACGTCAGGACTCCGTCAAGATGGGACTTAACGGAGGATAACGTCGAAGTAAGTCTTAAGTTGGGGTTACTGTACGATACGTTTCAAACGACGGGATAGATCGGAGAAATAGGGTATAGTACATGATATATTTGCTAATTTGGCCGTTATATTTTAACGACGTCATAGCCACATGTGCGACACGTCAGACTCCGTTAAGATGAGACCTTACGAAGGATAACGTAGAAGTAATGTCTTAAGTTGGGGTTACTGTACGATACGTTTCAAATGACGGGATAGATCGGAAAAATGAGATATAGTTCACGATATATTTGTTAATTTGGCCTAAATAAAAAGAAAAGATGCAGAGGAAAAAAAAAAGGAAGGGAAACTCTTTTGATTTATTAATAATAGGCAGTGAGACAGAGAGACAATAATAGCTGAGGGAAAGAAGGTAGAGCTGCTCAAAGGCAGATAGAGGGTATATCGGAAGGAATATGCTTCTTTTTTTTTTTTTCATCCCAACCCAAATCTGAATCTCAATCACAAATCCTTGTAGTTGTAACGCACGCAGGCGATTCACGTTTTTAGCTAAAAAAAAAGGGAACGAGTAGGTTTCAGATGTTTTTGTTGTTAGTGTTTTTTTGTTTACCAACCCCCAGCGACACAATAAGCTTGTTCCCCTAATCTACTTTGCAATTATTAATTTAACCATGATTATTGCTTTGGAGTATCGTGTGGATTTTACGAAGAAGCAAAGCAACAACTACTGTGAGTCTCTTTCATATATCTATTAATTATTGGCTTATCCTCCAAATCCCGTACCACCAAACAGAGTAAACCTCCTCTTTTCTGGGAGGCATGATTATTATTAGAGTGGAACAAACAAACAAGGGGTCTTGTTTATGTTTTTTGCTTTAGACCCACTTCAAGCTTCAATTATTAGCGGTAAGGTTGTTAAAATCGAGATTCTACGTAGAATCGGGAGGGGATGCAAGCTCGTAAACTCGTAAGATCATAAGTAAAATGAGACCGTAAAACTGTAAAAATTTTCGAGATCGTAATTAATATGATTAAACTCGCCATGAACCATAAAACCATAAACTCGTCAAATCCTACGCTCGGGATCGCGATTTTGACAACCTCCATTAGCAGAGATCATCATGCTTATTAACTACACTTTACCAAAACCCGGATCCGGTTCAATCGTATTAGTGGGCCTGGACCGGCTCTATGGCCCATTAAAACCGTCAGGTCTCCCCCCCACCCCCTAACCCTTTTCGAATTTCCTATCCGCGCGCGCCCTTCGCTTCGCTCCCTCTGCGCCTCTCCGATTCGGTCGCTCGCCGGCCATCGTCGCCGACGAGTATTTTATCCACGGCACGCAATCCCATCATCTCTCTTTTCTGCTGCGTAGAGTTTCCCTTTCCTTTTTTCCCCCTTCTTTTCTTTTCCTTCATTGGCCATTATCGTACTGAATCGACTTTCTTAGGTGAAGGATTGGGCGGTTTTCACGTTGCTTATCTGGTGTACCGATTTTTGTTGCGGCAGGGAGCGAGGCTGCTTGTAGCGATCAAGCCTTTGCCGTCAGATTTCTTTTGAAGAGTTGTCAGGGAGCAGGTCAGCTTTTTTGTTTTCTTGTTCTTGAATGTGAAGACAGGGATCGTCGCACCCGCTGCTTGGGAAGGCGCCTTCTTTTGTAGGTTAGAGTCATCAATATTTATATAGGTAATAGGTTGAGTTCTGATTCGGGGTTATGGGTTTGGGTAAAGTTAATCCATAGGAAGTAGTGGTTGTCAGAATTTTTTTTAGAGTATGCACATTTTATTCATATAGTAAGTGTAGTCGGATGAAAGCTATTTATTGAGTATGTTGTTATTTTATATGTCAGTGTCGTTCTCGTTATCTCAACTTCTCTCTGAGTTTGATTCTGTCACTTTCTTTGCACTGGTAGATTGCTGTGGAGATAAATCTTTTGTCTCTTGCTCTTAAAAAACGTAGGCTGTCTCCGGAGGCACCTGCTTTTAGCAATGGCCACGAACATCGCTATGATGGACTCGGCATATTTTGTAGGAAGATCAGAGATCCTTTCCTGGATCAACTCCGCTCTCCTCCTCAACCTCTCCAAAGTTGAAGACGTATTTTTGTTCTGAAATAAGATTGTATAATCTGCTTTATTGATTTCTCAAGCGACGAAACTTTGGACCTGATATCTTGAATGTATTTTATCAGGCATGCTCAGGCGCGGTTCATTGCCAGCTCATGGTTGCAGTTCATCCCGGGCTAGTACCGATGCACAAGGTCAATTTCGACTCGAAGAGCGAGTTCGAGATGATTCAGAACTATAAGGTCCTTCAGGATGCCTTCAATAAGCTGAAGCTCAAAAAGGTTAGTTCTAGTTTGGTCCTAACTGGCTTTTGTGTTTTGCATGAGGAGTGTCCTGTGATTACTTTTATCCCAGGGGAATGTAGCAAGGTCTTTTGATTTTCATTGTAGTCCAATGAGTGGCATCAGTGGACAGTTGGGCTGGTTTGATGATATAATGTAATGATAAGCACAACCGTTTTCATGTAATATGGATTTCTTTTAAATAAGTGCAATATGGAATTTTTGGCTGTGGTAAAGGGGAAATTCATGTAAAATGTGGATCTAGAATGTAAGATTTCTGACTTGTTACAATTCAGAAACTTTTTACTGTTTCCTAGGAGATTACTTACCGGGCTTGGTGTTTGTTGGCTAATTTAGCATATAGAAGTGAGCAAGCTTGTTAAAGGAAGGCCATTGGATAACTTGGAATTCATGCAGTGGATGAAGCGTTAACGGAAGAAATTAATGATGACAGGAGCGTGCTCATCAGTGTCTTCAGATTAAATATCTCATTTTTCTGATACTTCCACAGCTATAATCCTTTGGAAAGAAGAGAATCTTGCAAAGGGGGAAAAGATGCAAGCAAAAAATCCTTACAGTTACAGACTTCTGGGAAGTGTGCTCCGAGAGTCCGGTCAAATCAGAGTGCTCGAAGGCAGACTGAGCCTTCTGGAAAAGTGCCTACGCATTCAGCTGGGGCTTCAAGACCTTCTTCTAATGCCAATAAAAACCCAGCTTTTGATGAGGAGGTCTATTACTCTTGCTATAGCCAAGAGAGTTTGGACATGTATTAGGGGTTGCTAATTGATTTCATGCCACAGATCTTGAGAAAGAGAGGGACTTCTACTTCGTAAAGCTGAGGGATATTGAGATATTTTGCCAGTCTCCTGGAGTTGAAGATCTTACAGTACTTTTCTCCCTAGGCATTTTGGCTGTGCATCTTTTTTCTCATTTTGGCATCATTGAATCTGATTCATTATTGTTATTCGCTTAATGGCAGGTCATTAAGGCGATCCAGAAGATTCTCTATGCAGCAAATGATGATGATACATCAGTAGTTGTCTTGGCTCAAGAGATGGTTTTTCTACGCCAGAAGGTTGCAGATCTGCTAAGTTCAATCGTTGAGGTGTCGGAAGAGAGACCAATCCCCGAGTCTCATAAGAGGAAGAGTGTGACAAATCTGGAACTTGATGCTCTAGCCAATACAACATCGTCTCCTAGGCAAAGGGTGTGTGATGCCTCCCTCCTACGTCCGCTGCAGCGTGTCATCCCTGGTATCTTCTTGATTTGATTGTAGGCTATTGGAAGCTCAAGAAACTTCCACCTTGTCGCAACTATGCAATAACGCCTATATCTAGAAAAGCATGTGATCCCTGAGCTATCACGTTGCTATATCTCCTAACCCCGAGCACTCGGCCAAAATCAACGGTTTTTTTATTTTGTTGGCGTCATAATTACGTCACCAGCATAATTACCAACTTGGTGAACATAGGTTCCAGATAAAATCGGGAACCGATCGGAACCAGTATCATATAATTGGTATCAGTATAGGTTTTCGAGTAGGTTTTAGGTTTTAAATTTTTGAAAACCGACGGTACTAGGTACAGTTTCAGGTTCCGACCAACCTGGAACCTACGCAATATATTTCAATATATAATTTATATAATCTTTATTCTCTATTTATATAAATATTTTTTACTTTAAAGTTGTAAATATCTCTTATTATTTGTGCACAATCTTGCCCTCTTTGCCTTTTTTAGATTGCTTGGAGTAATACTTGAGGTTTTTTAAATTAATTTGAGTAATAAAATGGATTTAATGTATAAGTGTCCTATACGAACATAGAAACTAAACCGGTACCTGAATCTGACTTATTTCAGGTTTTAAAAATAAAGAATCGACCATTACAAAGTGGAGAAGGTTCTAGATTCTACACAAAAAAATTAGGCCAGGTAAGTTACAGCTGATGCTGATGTACACGGGCTTACTTTCCCTCAGGACGGTCGAAACGGCTTTGTCGATTTGTTCATGGGCATCTTCCAAGTTTTTCACGACTGCCTAAAATACTCGTAAATTGACAGAAACCGCATTATAGAATAGACAGACCCGAGAAGGACTGAGCTAACCTGGTAGCAGGTCAAAGTTTGGAAGCAGCGGAGCTCCTGGGTGAAATCAGGCAACTAATGGTGTGGTGCAGGTTCCGATTACTCCCATCGTGTTGGGACACGTCGGACTCCGTCAAGATGAGACTTAACGGAGGATAACGTCGAAGTAACGTCTTAAGTTGGGTTACTGTACGATATGTTTCAAACGACGGGATAGATCGGAAAAATAGGGTACAATACATGATATATTTTCTAATTTGGCCGTTATATTTTAACGGTGTCAGAGCCACGTATGCGACACGTCGGACTCCGTCAAGATGAGACCTAACGGAGGATAACGTCGAAGTAGCATCTTAAGTTGGGGTTACTGTACGATACGTTTCAAACGACGTGATAGATCGGAATGGGATATAGTACATGATATATTTGCTAATTTGGCCAAAAAGTTAATAAGTTTTTATTATCCCCCCACAAATCAGGCAAAGATAGCAAAGGAACACAAACAAAATCTTTGCTTCTCACAATTCTAGGTTATTCTGACATGATCCCTGTTATTTCATGTTATTGGATAAGTCTTACCATGGAATTTTGCTTGATTGAAGATTGACTACATGAAAAAGAAGGTGTTCAACCTGAGGAAAAAGTTACACAAAAGCGAAGGTTATATGTATTTTATTCTTAATGCTTTTTAAAATTATGTTTCATGTATTCATTTTATCTATATTTTGAAATTAAATTTAAATATATAAATTCATTTCAGAATTTCATAAATTATCTATCATATTAATGCTTGATTTCTTTTAAGATACAATTTTACTGCGGGTGTTGGACCATTGGAGAGTGATGGCGGTCCAAGTTATAGCGGAGAAAGCCCAGCCTAGCCATGAAAGGTCCAGGTCCAAGTTCTTTGAAGATCTCCCGCGCGTTAGTTACAGTAAGGACAAAAGTTGTTATGGAGGTGTGACAACACAAACAATCATCACAGCCATCAAGGAATCTTACGCGAACGCAGTTATTTTAGATATTTCTTACAATAGTTTTGCCATATACATGCGTGAAGGAACAGTGTATTATGGTCTTGCCATATATTTCAAAACTCGTGGATGTTTACACGTGGGGTTGGGTTTTAAAAATTCGCCATCTTTACATTTTAAGGGGCGCGTTTTCAAAACGCGTTTCTTCGACGGTAAAATCGTATTTTACGAAATTCAAATAGTATTTCGTAAATATTTTTAAAAATTAACCGTATTTTCGTATAAAACTCGTTACTTGTGTCTATTTGTATATTATGCGTGGACGACCACCATCATCAAAAGAAACGAAATAATAGACTGCTAGAAAGGGTTGGGTGGGTGGGTCCACGTTTTTTGCAGACAGAGATCCGATCTCCACCACCACCCACCAGGTTTACATTTATAGTTTTTCGTTTCTTTTGCAGATCGAGATTGTCTCTTTTTTCTTCTCTAGTTGTGGGCGAAGGAATGAATGCATAATGCATGAGATCGATCTCTCCCCCCTCCCCTTGTCTTAGAAATTTTAAAACTTTATGGTGGAAAAACCCATTTTGTAAATATGGGGTCGGTCATTCATTCACCTCATGGGTGATGGGGGGATTTTATCCATTCAGTGGTCGTTTTCTGTCTCAGAGAAATAACATGCAAACTTTTTTATTTCATCTTCAGGATTCTGCCAATCGCATCCCCATAGCCACCATTGGCACAAGGGGAGGGGGGGTCACCCCGATTTGGCCCCTCATCTCCTCGATCTGAAATACAATCCCAGGAAAAGAGAAAAAAAAAAGGGAATGAACAGATGGATGTAGGACAGGACAGTGATAAGAATTGGATTGGCCATCTGGGTTTGGATCAGTGGGCTTTTCCCATTGATTTAACGTTGTCGTGGATTGGGTATTAGCATCAGAATGTGGGTACAAAACTTGGGCGTGCTGCTTTTGATGACTTTGCAAGTATGTATACATAAGAATACGCACCAAAAGACTATTTATATTTTCCCCTTTGGCGCTGGTCCCAAAATTGTCACTCTGTACAAAATCCTTTCGGGGTCTTCCTCATGCTGCCTGCAGGACTCCCCTCCCGGAACCTTCTGTGGCTCCGGCACCCTCGGCTGATCGGATCACTTTAACGCGGTACCGAGCCTGACCCATTGAGATGATACCCGTTAGATGGAAGCACCCGCTTCAGCAGGATTGATGACTGCATTTTTATATTACTAGTGTTTTCAACTCTTACCCTGGTGTCCGAACCGAACTCGATGATGTCCGATGGGCGGAACCGGGCTGGGGAGTTAGGGGCTGTACGATACCTCCTTCCCTTGTGGCTGCCAGGAATATGCATAGTTGAGGAGTGAGGATTCCCCTTCTGTGATGTTACAAAAGGATGACGACAAGTCAATGTAGGCGGGGCTTACTCGGTGATCCAGGTTCCATGGTCGCTCCGCAGATCCGTCACGAAGAAAGCGCCGTCCTTCTGGGTGATAAGAGCGTGCACCTTTGAGACCTGTGAGTCGTTGAGGATATAGTTATCAATCTATCCATGCCAGGGGTGGATGAGGAGAAGGAAAGGGGAAAGTGCGCCAGTTGAAAGGAACTACCTCTGGCAGAGGGATCACCACTGGGACTCCGGGAACCTCACTTTGAGGCGCACTCCTGTAAACACGAAAAGTATCTAGATAAGGAGATAGCTTTATAAACTAGTCAATATCTGTCACCAAAAGGGAACTCTTATGAACCCGATGACGAAGCTCGTGCTTCCCCCGCGGCTCAAGTTAATCGGCTGCTGCAGATCAGTCCCCTCTCCACATGGTAAAAGAATCCACCTGTAATAACATATCAGCAGACGAGCACCGAGGATGTCGAGTCGAGACAACAATCGGGGCATAGTACGTACTCCCCATTCATAGCGCGTTCTAGAGCGTCGTTGTCTTCAAACCACGTCCTCAATTGATCGCTCGCCTTTTGTCACAAAAAATCGCAACGCAGCATTCACTCACTTAATATGCATCGAAAATTGTGTTCAGAGAATCAAGGAGGAAAATCCGGTCAATACCTTGTCTGATAGCCTGCAACACAAGGGCCTTCCTTCAAGTTTCGAGCTGCCAAAATCAGGACAAGAAGTTGGATTTTCCTTCATAGTTTGAAAAGGTTACGATGATCTGGAGTTTCATGAATGAGAGATGCAGGATCCTAACCTGTTACCTCCTAACACCCAGTTTAACATCAGAGGCATCGCTATGTCGATGAAGAATCTCCCACCAACCCGTCCGGGATGCGGAATGCGGAACTTCGTCAAGAACTGCACCGTTTTGCCAATGTCATCAGGGTGCCAACTCCTGGAATGTCAGTTCACACCAAATAAATGAAACAGTGAACGACCACTTACGGACAAAGGTCCAAGGCCGACGCCCAAGTATGCCTTGTACGTTGAAGCCATGATCGCTGCCATCCTGGCCATCCCATGAATAACTGCTACTCTAATCCTTCTCGAGTTCTCATAACTGTGCAGGTCAATGGTCGGAAGTCACATCGCTGCAGCTGAAATACCAAAAACACATGGGAATAATTTACCTCCTGAGACATGAGATCATGTCCAGGGATTTTCCAGATTCGTTATGCTGTCTCCAAGCTTTATCGAGCTCCAGCGAGAGCTGGTAACTATCCTGCAGGACAAAATAGTGTCAATGTCTTTCAGTTCCAAGGCTACTTAAGTAAGCCGGCATGGGAAAGATGCCCAAATGAAAAGATGCATACTTCGATGGCCATACATCCACCCTGACCCATGTTCGGCTGCATAGCATGTATGGAATCCCCTAGCAGGGTTACACGACCCTTTCCCCAAGTAAAAGCCGGGGTTCGATCATAAATGTCACGTCTAAGTATTGCTTCTTCATCCGTGGCGAGTATCAGATCGATCACGTTGTCGCACCACCCTCCGAATATCTCCAGCAGTCTATCTTTCTTACCTGACAAATGATTCAGAGAAACGGGTGAATTGTTCTAATGGAAGAAGACAGACGTACTAGGCTTCGACAACAAACGATGCATTACCATTAGGAGGATCGACGCCGCCCGCAGGTTCCTCGTGGAATGCATACCACTGCATCTTCCCGGCACCGACGTCAGAAGATACGAAATACTGCTTGTGTCCCAGAAACACACGGTACCTGCAGAGAGATGAAAGACTTCCGATCATCATCAGATCAAATTGAAGCCCAAATACTAGCGGAGAATAATGAAGTAACATGCCCGACTGTCTCGATGTCAGCCGGTACAAAGTCTGCGATGCCGGTGTAGCAAGTGTATCCGGAGTACGTCGCATCCTTCAGTCCAAATAATCTTGTCCTCACCTATTTTCCAAAGGATTCGAAATTAGACTAACCTCCGAGCATCAACGACAAGCAACCCTACAATTAATCCGAGCAATAGTGGTCAGGTTGTACCTTCGACCATATACCGTCTGCTCCGACAAGGATATCGCCTTCAAAGCGCTGGCCGTTCTCAAGAACCACGGCGACCTTTGACAGGAAGTAAACATAACGATCAGAAATCTAGAGGCTATGCCATCAGAAACGACAGAAACTAAATGGATTACCTTATCACCATCATCCTCGAAATCGACTACATTGCTATCATTCAAGATGATCTCATCCCCGACTGCCCGAGCGAGAATCTGCTGCAGAGTCATCCGACTGATGACCCTCGTCACGGGAAGCCCCCGTTCTGCTGCAGGAGTGAATGTGTCGAACTTGACGTACCTGTGGCGCAACTGCAAATCGGCTCAGACTCTCCTTGACATCACAGAATCAAGCTCCACACAGAATAAAGGAAACGAACAATCTCACCAAGTACCGGACACCCCGTCGACTAGGCCGTTGATCCGGTCGCCAGTAATACACCCGGCTCTCATCACCTCCTCGGCGACCTCCATGTCGATGGCTTCCAGCGCAGCCAGAGCATTACTCTGTATCTGAATCGGCCCCCTGTACTGGCCCTCCCCTCGGATGGCGCTCATGTCCTTCTCGAACACCATAACCTCAAAACCCTTCCTCTTCGCCGCCAAAGCAAACACGAGCCCTCCAATCCCGCCTCCGGCGACCAGTATCCTCAAATTCTTTGACACTCGCACATCCGCGCCCTTTGGTTCTGTCTCGGCAGCAGGCGCCTCGACAACCGCAGCTCTAACTAGTCGTTGGATCCTCCTAAAGGAGCGTAACCTCGTCCCGCTTCGCGAATTCCGGCACGTAGAGAGCTCGAAGGGGGAACGGCCGGACACCGGAGCCGAGACCCGGGTACTGGAGGGAGCCCGAGAAGAGGGGTTGCTGCTGCTGAAGCTGCAAAACAAGGTAGAGGCAGCCATGGCCGCAAAAGCAGGTCGAGAAACCGTAGCAAAGTTACTAAGGTTATCTGGTAAAGATTCGGACAAGAGCAGAGGTGTGGGTGGGAGGGGGGGAGAGGATTCAGTGGGGTTTGGTTAACAGGCCGGAGAAGGAAAGCGTCGCCCTAAAAAAGGAGTAGCCAATCGAAGAACGCAACACGATTAAGCTTTACCAATCATGGTGATATTGGCGAATCCCATGTGGAAAATTTACAGACCAAAAAAAAAGAAAATACAAAAAAGATCTACGACAACATGGGGGTGGTTCGTGTGATCTTGATTCGATTCTGTGGTTTGCATTAAGAGGAGTGGGGGGGAAAAATCTAAATTGTTTTTTCTAGAAATTTCCCAATTTTGGGGACCACCTCCTCCTAAGTAGATTTAACAGAGAAAAATGACGACGTCGGGTTTGATTTACCCAAGGAAAATAGTTATTACGGTCGTTGTGGAAAATGAGTTTAGCAATCAAGCCGTACTCAGATTCCCGCTGCAGTTGGGTTAAGTTTTAGTTGAGTTTCAGTTAAAGGAGTTAATGTGCGTGGAGATCGGCAAGTCAGTTAAGATACGAGGTTGTTGTCCGAGCGGGGGTAAAAAAAAAATCCCGAGGAAAAAGTTATTTTATTTTATTTTTAATTTTGGGGCGGTGCCTCGGTGGACGTAATTAATATTTTAATTAGAGTAGTCAATGGTTTTTGTTTTGTGTAGAAACTTTTTTTTATTAATTAAAAAAAATATGCGTACGTGGTTGAATTTGAGGGGGAGGGCGAGTAGTGAGTGAGTAAATACGTGGCGGGAGTTAGGCCATTGTGTGTGGGGGGGTGGGGAAAGGCGAGGTTTCTGCTGTCGTGACGTGACCCCTAACCCACTGCTTTGGTTTATCATTTTCATTTATACTTTCATTTTAACCACGACAGTTTCTTCCTTTCTTTTAATAAATAA
The DNA here is from genome assembly GCA_023653495.1 of Melastoma candidum. Taxonomy (NCBI): domain Eukaryota; kingdom Viridiplantae; phylum Streptophyta; class Magnoliopsida; order Myrtales; family Melastomataceae; genus Melastoma; species Melastoma candidum. The sequence goes on along the minus strand of CM042881.1, from coordinate 11,331,572 downwards.
ATAAATAAAAGATTTCATGTGGTTTCCCGTGAGAAGTGCTTGTTCCTGTTGTATAAAAAGAGGATATTATTAGTTAGGGATGGGCGGTGGTGGTGGGGTGTTCCGTCATCATGTTGTTGTCGTCGTCGTTGTGCTTTGGATTTTGGGTTGAATGGAAGTCAAAATTTGTGTTTTGCTTTGTTTACCACTGTACTTTCGAGATGGCCTTTCCTTTGAATAAATAATTAAAATACCCCAATTGACATTTATTTTTGGGAAGAAGGATTTGCATGGGCTCTTTCTTGGCCTATAAAATTGGGCCCCATATGGAGAGAGGACGCGGCTTAAGTTCTCATCAAGCGGGGTTCGAGGTACGTAGGGGTCCGGATCGAGCTTTTGGTGGCTAATTTGGAGTCTTACCGTTGAAATTGGGGCATTTGGTAGAAATAGGTTGTGTTATTGGTGTTAAGATATAAAATATAAATTAAGTTTCATCTAACAATTTAAAAACGGTCCTGAATTTAAATTAACACGAATTAGGGTCCCAAAGACAAAATTGGCCGCGCAGTTTGACAAACCAAGTTTCTAACATAACATCACCTTTCATTTCATCGATCTCATAAAAAAATTATGATGTCATTTCGTACTTTACAAAAGAGCTCGCACAAAAATACGAAGGTCACTGTAAACAAAAAATAGGATGGCCACAATGTTGAGCGGAAAACATCACGAGGAAGACCCAGAAAAAAAAAGAAGAAGAAGAATCTCGGATGGGAGGGAGGCCTCCGGTGGTTTCAAGATACGACATGGAGTAGGGTAGCTCTTGTAGCTGCGGGCTGACAGATTCATATTTGGAAACCCCCCCATGTGAAATTATCGTGCTCGAGCAGACAAAAGCATAAAAATATGGCCATTCCTACTAGCTAAGTCAAGTCGCCAACCCCAAACCCTATTCTTTGGAAATTTGATACTAAATGATGACTGTTTGTAAAATAATTTATTATTTAGATTTTAAAATTCACGAATGAAGTTAAAAAGGTTATAAAAAAAATTTGGAAATGACGATCATAGAAATAGTTGTAAAATATATTTTAGCGTGAATGCCCATTATGACTCTCGTTTACCTTTAATTAGCGTCAGATATTTTCTTCAATTATTATTGTGATTTAATTTCTTTCTGTTGTAAGTTCTTTATAAATAAAGGAATATATCTTGTATATTAAAAAGCTAAAAGGAATAGAATTTCTCCCATTTTTCTCTCCCTTTCTCTTATCCTATTTTCTTCTTCTTGCTCTCTCGTCTTTGTTTTATAATAGTTTTATCCTTTTTCGACTCGTTTTTAGAAACACATGTTAATGGCAATCCTCGTGATTTCATCACTCTTTAATTTACAAACAGTGAGTTTTTCTTTTTGTAAATTGAACTACCCTAATTCGCAAATTTTGAAACATCATGCCTTAAACAATAAATTATTTTAACCCTTCCCTTAAGTCAATGTCCAACCGCAACTCACGTGTAAAATTTTATAAAGGTAGTATTTAGTCTATTTTACATAGGGCAGGTTACAGACATGGAATCTACCCTACATAATTCGGTTCTTTAAGTTTATAACTTATAACTTACTCTATGAATTAAAAAAACCACCCGAAACATAAGTTGTTGGTTCCAATGTCAGTTTCAGGTCGAAGAATTTACTGCGAACGGGTGAATAAATGATTTGAACGGGAAGTTTTAAGTTATAACCCGACAAACGGGCTTCCTAACAACACCGACTCCTTTAAAATGCCAAGTTTAATAAGACCGAACTCGGGATTACAATATATATAATTTCAGGTTTTTCAAATTGGTTGTGATAAACCCAGAATCAAACAATTTATTAAAAAACAGATTTCAGGTTGTAAAACCCGATATTTGCCCCAGTACGGGAACAAAATAGTCGGTGGAATTGATGAAAAACAAGAGGCCGAAAACACACCCCGACGAAACCCTCGAGTCAAACAAAACACAAACACATACACGACAATGTCCGACACCAAAAAGTCTTCCATCCATAAATAAAATAAATTCACTCCCCCTTATTCATTCTAATCTTCTACTCCTTTCCTTACTCGACTCTTTAACCTTTTTTAAGTATACGACTGATGGTGACAAATTCTTTGTACCGAATGATTACTTTGCAGGATCTGGATACATTTTTTATTTTTATTTTATTTTTTGGGTTGGACCAACCAACCAGGAGACGAAAGTGTCATCGATTAATCAGATCGGAAGCAATCATTCCTTTGTCTCCCTTTTCAAACCAAAACCTCCGAAGCCATTTTCCTCGTCGGATATTTCTCCCTCCCCCACCACACACAATGCACAGGAAAGACGAGGGTTGGAGTTCCGACAGGACGGTTCCGTTGCCCCGCGTCCTCGGCGGTAAGGATACCAACTGCACCACCAGCATTGTCCGAAACCACCCAGTAAACACCTCCCCTTTGTCCCCCTTGGCCAGCGGCAGAACCCTCCCTTCCAAATGGGACGACGCCGAGCGCTGGATTTGCAGCCCCACCCCCGTTTCCTCCCTCCACCACCACCACCACGACAAGGACGGCGGCAGCACCCCTTCTCTCGCCAGCCTTGCTCCTCCCCATAGACCCAAGTCCAACAGCGGACCCCTCGGTCAGCCCTCCGCTTCTTTGGATGCCTCCGCCGTCGCCGGGCACGTCGACTCCTCCTCGGTTAATCACTGCTTCTCTCCTTTCAACACTGGAGTGATGGCGGCCGACGACGTCTTGCTGGGTCGAGTCAGGAGGAAAGCTGGAGTTCTGGGTAATTAACTCTGTTTCTTCCGTTGTTTGTTTGTTGTAGAATGTCGGATTCGTTTGTTTCCCGATTCAATCGTTTATCTCGTGTCGATCCCAGGAGAATGGTCCACTTTGAAACCGCTGATTTGTGCCGTGTTTTGAACTGTTTGCGAGAAATTGATTCGGGTATTTGTTTCCCCGTGAGAGGATTTAGGAAGTTTCATCTGATTAGAATATGGGGTGGGTTTTTGTCTGAAGTTCTGTTGTTGGTTTCGTAGATGAGAGATTTGATGGCATCGGCCTTGAAGATGATGGCGGAATAGACGACCCTCGTACCATATCGAGGAGGGATATGGCGACCCAGATGAGCCCCAGGAGCAGCATCTGCTCCTCGCCTAAAGCCAGGGCCTCCTTCTCTAATTGCCATTCGCCACCTTCCAGGGGTGAGTTCCCTGCAAGGACAGAGGTGAGGGATGTTGCCATAGACAAAAGAGCCACCATAATCAGCTGGTCGAAGCGGCACGCGTCCCGCATTTCAGGGAAGCCGTGGTGGACGTACTCTCGTGACCGTTCGGATGGTTTTAGCCAAGAAGTGGTAGAAGCTTCGGCATGGCAGTTTGGAGACAGGGGAAAGAACCCTCCATGGTATGACTTCGAAACAATGCAGCCTAACCAAGCTCTGCAGTTGATTCCTGTAATCTTAGCTCGGGCCCTGAATCGTACTTCTGGTCATTGCTTTGTGTTTGTATGTATATAATGCAGGGTTCAAAAGGAAGAGGCGAGGATTACAGCTTGGGAGAACCTACAGAAGGCGAAAGCCGAGGCGGCCATCCGAAAACTAGAGGTATTTGCTTCACTGCACCCTTTAGCTTTCTCCGAATTGCTGTTTGTGTTTTAGAAAGAATCAGACAAAGCATCCCTTATGTGGAGTCCAGATGAAGCTGGAGAAGAAGAGGTCGTCCTCGATGGGAAGAATACTGGGAAAGCTGAAAGCGGCGGAGGCGAAGGCTCGGGAGATGAGGGGGTCTCTGTCGCAGGACCACGACAATCTGAGGAGGAAGAAGCCTATACGGAGATGGTTCCGCTGCGACGCCTTCTGATGTTTTGAGTACACTGGTTTTTTTCTTTTGGAGATTCTCCGAGGGGGTACAGAAAGTGTGGGACGATGGATCGGTCTCTTTCTCGTGGCTTTGTCCGTCGGTCGAGAGGTTTGGTGATGAACCCGTGGGTTATGTCCGAATTCCGACATCTGCATGCCGAGGGGATTGTATTTGAAACCCAGCCTGACGAGAAGTCAGCATGCATAAAATATTAGAATATCGAAAAGGGCCCGCCCGTGGCCTAATGGATAAGGCGTCTGACTTCTGAATCTAATCAGACGATTGTGGGTTGGAGTCTCACCAGGCGTGATAAATGGCCCAACGCAAGTTGAAAACAAAATAAAAAATATATACTCCCCTCCCCTTCACCACCCCACCTCCCCCCAATCCAACTATTTGTTACGACCGTTCGTGCTTTCTTGAAAGATAGTTTGAGGCTGTCCGGACGTGAAGGTTGGGATTGGGATGGATTTGGTGGGGTGTCGAAAAGCTACTTACTTAAATAAAATAAGATGCGATCCCAGACATGAACATGGATACGGCCCAGGTTTTCCCGGGGGTGGTGGGAGTCAGAAGGAGGCCTTTTGTGTTTTTGGAATTCGGTATTTGTTATTTGGTTTTTAATTCGGATTGGTGTTTACGAAAAATTTCGATTTTTGATCCGGTTTCGATATTTTAGAAAAGTTAACTAGATGTTTCAAATAAATCGAAATATTATTGGACTCGTGTCATTTTAGGCTTTGGCCCCATTACGCTTTAAATTTTTTCTTAGCTCATTATCATCTTTTCTGCACAATAAATCAAACGTTGCCCTAGGGTTACCTCTCCTTGTTCTCCTCGTCGGCTCTCCGTGCTTCATCTCCTCTGACGGCACTGACGGTATGCGCTATTCCTGTGTTCCTATGATCATGGGTTTTGTTCTATTTTCATTTTTTACTATTTTCTAGGAAGGGGAGGTGTAGGGGACGAGTATTTAGAGCTCTCTTTCTTTGTGCACGACCTTTTCTGTAATCGGGGACAAACATCTCAACGCATTTGTGCCATTAGGAAGGAGGGCCAGTAGGCTCTTAGATTATGAAATTCCCGACAAGATTAGGGATGCTTTGTGGGAGTCCTCCTGGGACCGGGAACGTAGACATTGCTCGGACTAGTTTGTGTGGTATGGTTGCTATGATGGGTAAGCTTGGCAATGATGATTATGGATATGTCATGTCGTACTACTTGAATCTGAACAATGTTCAGACTTGGAGTATTCACATGGACAACAAGAGGTTGTCGACTTCGTTGCTGATGAGGATTAGTAAAAGGAGTTATCTTAATAAGATGAGTTGTCAAAGTGCGAAGATTAAAATATGTGTACACGGGCCGATCTTTTTCTGTAACTGGGCTTGGATTTACTTTTTTATTGGACTTTGGGAAATTTGGCCTAATTAAAAATTTGGAGTATTTAAATTTCAGAATTTCGGTATTTGAAACTTTGAAATTCGATTCGGTATTTATTTTGATTCGGATTTAAAACGCCACCGGGCTTATAAAAATCTGAACATGGGTAGAAGAACCTTTTCAGAAGCCGAATATTCGACGAATAGGGTTGCCACTAAAGATACATCCCACTGGGACATATTTAACTTCCTCGGGAATTCATCAAATTTGGCTGCCGTAACCCCTGCCGACCGACTCTTACCATCGGCGTGTCCTGTTCCACGTTCAACTAAGTGACACAATAAGAAAATCGGTTAGAAAATGTTCGTTGTTGTGGGTGGACCCGGGCGGGACCCATAGGCCCGGGGTGGCTGCTCGACGGGGCAGCACGACCATATTGACCGCGCTAAATTTAAGAACATTAGTTCACGTGGAGGAGGAGCAGAGACAAACCTCCGCTGTTTCCTGGGTTATTTCCTATGACCCCGACTCAAAAACCGACCACACTGTTTCGGACAGCCGCCCCCCCCAAATACCAGGAGGAATGCCTCCTTCCATGTTCCTTCCCAAATTTCGTAGCATTTTCATCGATTTTGAGACTTTATCATCACCCTCAGAGCACGTCTCTTTCAGCGAATTCTTTTATACGCGCGCGGCCATGTGATGAGGCAATGATGGGCGTTTTTCAAACGAGGCCGAAAACGGAGAAATATCGCATGAAAAATATTTTCAAATTGCCCTACACACAATGTATTACGTGACCTGGAAAAGGGCAAAGCAAACCCTTGGCTTCTTTGTAATACAACGACGGGCACCCCCCCCCCCCCCCCCCCGAAAGGAAACCTCGACCTCTAAATATATACTAGAAAATGACAGAGAAAAATTCGGACGATATTTAGATGTTATTGAATCTCCACCGATCGTCCGAAAGCGAAGTAGTTTTACGTTTAACTGGATAATTTTTTTTGGCCATCTATTTATATAAAATGCACCCTTTAAGGATATATAGTAAATAGATTTTCCTGTTTTTAAAACGGAAAAGAAAAAGTAAAATGCCAACGACAGAAACCTTAAAAAACCCATCTTAGCAAATCGAATTCTGGACTTATGGGAGTGACAAAGTTGGGAGGGGTGTTTTGGAGTAAAGTTACGAAATAAAGTTTGGTTGTTCACAATAGTAATAACACGGAGCATTATTCGAGGAATTACGACAGCTCATTTTCTAATTTACGAAAATATTTTTCATTAAGGTTATTTTGAAATCGGGTGTGTTGTGTCCGGTAGCGTGCGCTTCACTTGACGTGCCCCATTAAATACATACAACCACATGACAACTCATCAGAATCGGCCTGCCCTGCCATGCCACACTCCACTCCCAGATAAAACACCGAAAAATAAAAACATCAAGTATATAACTATGCCGACCATACGATCACCATGCGTTAATCTTATGTTAAGATCATGACGAAAAGGCCAGACGAATATAATGTGAACACCCAACATTTTTTATTTTTATTTTTTTTTTAAATTTTGTGTGTGCGAGAGAGTGTGTGTCGCCATCGAATCGTGTATTATAAGAGGACAATAATGTGTTCAATTTATTTGCCTGGAAAATAAATTGGGTCGGCATTCGACCCCACCTACCTGCCTATTTACATAAACATTAATATACACCCAATGAAAAAGGGACATTTTTTAGTATTAGTAAATGAAATAAGATAGAAAGAACAACGTAGGAAATGAGAAAATGATTGGGAATGAATGGTGTGTATGTATTTTTTTTTTCTTTTTCTTTTTTGAGAAAGTGGGGGAGTTAGGAAACGTGACATTTAACTTAAAAAAGATGTACATCATTTAGCGTTGTCTAAAACATGACAAGATAAAAAGTAAAAAAAAAAAACATAATAATATGATTAAGGTTGCGTGGAGCAAGGTAACAATGAGCCGAGCCGAGACGAGACCGAATACTTTCAGGTTCGAGCTCGGTTCGATTATGAACAGTTCGAGCTCGAGCTCGGTTCGGTCCAATTATGAAGAGCTCGAGTTCGACTCAAAAGGTTCGAATGTAGGCTTGATTTTATTAATTTTATTAATAAATTATTAATATTTATTATATAATATTACGCTCGCGAGCGGCTCACGAACCATCGATCTGTAAGTGTTTCGGCTCGAATTCGGTCAAAGTCGAACTCGAATAGAGTTTTTACCGAGCTAGCTTGCGAGCGGCTCTATTCGTTTTCACCCCTAATGTGAATGCATCCGTCCCGTGGCTCCTTGCAATAAACGCACGTGCTACAAAAAAAGGGCTTTCGATGAGGATGAAGTAAGTAATCAATCGCATACGTGGGGAACGTGTCTCGTGTGTTGGTCACTAGATGGGACCAACAACACACGCGCACATTAACATGCATCCTCCGTTCATTGGATTTTAATGAACGTTCCTTGTATGTATCTGAGAGTTTGGGGGTTTGGGACTTCGACTACTACTTTCAAAAAAGGGATTTGGGGGGGGGGAATTAGGAATATTCTTCTTCACATTGAACAAATGTCGAGATAAGGATTGACCCTCCCAAATAAGCACGTGGGGGCATCCCTCCCTCCCTCCTCCTCCGGTGGCTAAACACGAAACGAGTTCGAAGTCGTTTTTAAGACTAGTCTCACCAAAAGTACATAATGTTTTGCTTCTGAACTGGATGTAGGGGTTTACGAATGTGAACGTGAGCGAACAAATACATCACATTTAGGGAGGGAAACACTTGAGTTCAGAAACTAATCAATCCAATATTATTTTCATCGAAATATGATTTAGTCTCAAAAGATTATAAGAGGGATTAGCAAAACCAAATACATATGGTGGATTCCCCGAATTATTAGGGTTTTACGCTCATCACGCTTTAATTAACAGATGATCAATCAATCTCTCGGCTTTCACGTGCTCTTTTACCAAAATTCCCCAAAATCCAAACCATTAAAAAAAAAAAAAAAGATCTATCAAAGTCCAACTCCAACCAAACCACCAAAAGTTTGTCCAAATATATTTTTTTAGATTTATATATAAATAGAGGGAGCAACAGACTGTCCCTCATTTTTTTCCCTCCATCAAAAGCAAGAATATCAACAAGGAGAGATATATTCGGACATCCTTGTTGTATCTTTTCAGACAAGGGCGGCTGCGGCGGCTGTCACGGCCATGGAGTGGGTCAGAGGCAGGGAAATCGGCTCAGGCGCCTTCTCCACCGTCTACCTCGCCACCCGCTCCTCCAAATACGACCACGTCCATCCCCGCTTCCTTCCACCTACTTTGGCTGTCAAATCCTGCGATGATGCCCGCTCTGATGATGCCTCAATGAAGCTACTCAAGGACGAGCACGACGTCCTCGCCCGGCTCGGGCGACACCCAAATATCGTCAGTTGTTACGGGCGTTCGGTGGGTAATCTCCTCATCGAGTACACCCCGCTCGGGAGCCTCGACAGGGCTGGGCCGATGATTCCCGAGGGACTCCTCCGGAGGTATGCGCGTCACCTCCTCCGCGCACTTGTTTATGTTCATTCAAGGGGCTTCGTGCACTGCGACGTCAAGCCCCAGAATATACTGCTGTTCCCCGGGAGGGGCGGGGGAGCGGTGGCGAAGCTCGCGGATTTTGGGCTCGCGAGTAGGGTTGGTTCGAGGAAGGGCGGGTTCAGGGGTACGCCTTTCTATGTCTCGCCGGAGGCAGTGAACGACGGGAAGTGTGGGCCGTCGTGGGATGTCTGGGCAGTGGGTTGCGTGGTTGCCGAGATGGCGAGTGGGAGGAGGGCTTTGAGTATGAGGGACGGCGAGAACAGCTGGAGGTTCATGGTGAGGATCGGGGCCGGCGAGGTCGTCCCGGAGGCTCCAGAGCAGTTATCAGAGGAAGGGAAGGATTTCTTGACTAGGTGTTGGGAAAGGGATCCCATGGTCAGAAGCACAGCCGAGATGCTCTTGAGGCATCCCTTTGTTGCCGACTGCGACGACGACGACTGCCAGGCCATAGACGATGATCACAGACCCGGTGCATCCCCGAGGTGCCACTTCGAGTTCGCAGGACTCGACTCATTCATTTGCTGGGGAAGCGAATCGGGCGCAAGCTCACTAGAGTCAGGCTCAAGTTCGGAATCAGAGACAACCTCAATTTCGTCGGATTCAGCTCTTTCATTCGGCTATAGGGAACGGATCCAGAGGTTTGCCGGCGATCGGATGCCTGATTGGGGCGAAGAATCGTGTTCATGGATCGAAGTCAGGTGATCCAAAGCAGAGCGAAACCGGGAGAATCAGAAATTTTTTAATTGTTTCATTACATCCAGATAGTTTGTTTAGGAAGTTACAGTAGTTGTAAGAATGGAGGGAAGAGATGGACAATGGACATATGAGAGTAAATGAATGAATGACTCGACCCAAATTTTTGTTTTGGGTGGGTTTTGATTTTGATGATTTCTGATTTAGTGCGCAAGTTGGGGTGTTGGGTTCATGGGACAGGCTCCTCCCGATCTGGGTGCGTCTCGTGTTCAGAACAGTTCCGTTACTGCAGATGGACTGCTTTCCCTTGTAAGATTTTGACAGTCTTTTTTGGACTTATCAGGCGGCTGCAGGGGGGGGGGGGGGGGACGTTTAAAGGAGGTTTAAGCTAAAGCTCAGCTGCCTCGGTAAATGCAAAAGCCCCGATTTAAAGATGGTTGTCTGGGATTCATAAGATTCTTGCCTTATCTGAACGGGTTTTCAGGCAACTTGGGTTTGGGACATTGGGATGGGGTGTTGTCTTCCCAAGTCTTAAAACATAGCATTGATGTTTAGTAGTTGAAGGCAGTTCTGTGTGCTGCCTGTCTGTTCTGCATAATTCCGGTCATTTATGAGGTTCCCGCCTCAACTTCCGGGCACCTTCCTAAGCTCCTGCCGAGGTATTAGGAGAGGGAATGCAGGTCGTTGTCAATCCAAAGCCAGCAAGAACAACAAACTGTTGGTCTGGCTAAAGCCGGAGAGCTCCATGTGAGTGGGAGTAAATCAGGAAGGATGTCACGCAAGCAGGAATGGATGGCATGGATTATACGGGGGTACCCACAGGAGGAAGAGACTAGGGACAATGCAAAGTTTGGATCACCCCCTTGGTCGGACCTCCATTCAGCAATGTGAATCCAAACCGATCAAGATCAGGGAGACGTGCGCGTCTAACAGCCAATGCGACACGGGTCTTTGGTGCGAGACCTGCTTGGCTAATGGTAATACCCAGCCCAAGATGCAACAACCGGATACGACCTACTCCTTCCACTTCCAAGTTTAACTCTTTGTTTACGTCCTAAGCAATTGAATTGTGCGATAAAAATTAGTGTTTTAAAGTATGGTCACAGTAAGAATTTAAAAGACAAAGAAGGAAATAACACATCGTACTGATATGTAACCGTTTACACAACCTAAAAATAGAAAGAAACACTTCAACCATTATAAAGGTGGAAAAGGAAAGAACACCTTCAAATCACTAGGATTGGGCATACTTGGAAGTTTCTAGACACTTGGCAAGCTGAAATCTTCTTCTCAAATCCTTTTTGTGAATATTCATCTCGAGAGTTTATTACCCAGATCTCAAAATAACTCGATGCCTATGGCGTGAGTTCTCTTGATCTCGAGTTATCTTAATGTATCTCTAAAACCTATGAGTATTTGTCTCAAACTGAACTTTCGAGCTTAGCTTTTCTTAAATGAATGAGCTGCTCTCGAACAAGCTCGGTCTTTCAGAAATTCTATGTATACACACTCTCCTGTCATCTTCGCCGTCTTATGTTATCCTTGTATAACTAATTTTTTTATGTTTCCAATGAATGAATAGAGGAAGGGGTTGCCGCTCAACAGGTACTCTTGGCTGACGACGCACAACTCATATGCCCTCTCCGGTGCGACATCGGCCACTGGGTCTGGCTCCGACCAACCAGGAGGTCTCCGTCACCTCTCAACTCAATGTATGGAAAGAGTCGTTAGTTTTGACTTCCTTGTTGTGAGTAGATCTTACGTAGCTTTCGACCTCCTCCCTCTTCCTTTTCAAGAATGGTGTCCGTGGGCTCATGCTGGACATCTACGATTATGAAAACGATATTTGGTTGTGCAACTCCTTGCGCGGCATCTGCTTCGACCTCTTTGCCTTTGTAAGTAGCCTTCCGATCGCAATAGACCCAGTTCCGACCTCTTTCTTTCTTACGCGTCAGAGTTACTATGACAGCAACCAGCGATCAGTGTGCTCAAGGAGATCAAGTCATTCCTGGAGGCGAATCCAACCAAGATTGTCACCATCTTCATCGAGGATTATGTGACATCCCTGCAAGGCCTCACCAAGGTGTTCAACGCGTCCGGACCAAGTATTTGTTCCCCGTCTCTAGTATGCCCAAGAGCGGCAGTGATTGGCCGACAGTGGACGACATGGTGATGCAGAACAAACGGCTGCTTGTCTTCACCTCGAAGTCATCAAAGGAGGCCTCTGAAGGGATCGTGTATCAGTGGAGATATGTTGTCGAGAACCAATGTAAGCATTTGGATCTGTAGCATCGGCCCTTTGACATGACAATGGATCACGCTTCTTATGTTGATGCACAGATGGAGACGCGGGAATGGTCTCGGGGACGTGCCCAAACAGAGCAGAATCTCCGGCATTAGATACGATGACCATATCTCTCTTCATGGAGAATTACTTCCCCGATAATCCCTATGTAGTGGAAGCTTGTGTCAACAACTCAGATCCTCTAACCACCATGATGCAGACTTGCCACCAAAAAGCTGGTAAACGGTGGCCGAACTTCATCGCAGTCGACTTCTACCAGGTTCCCATCACATCTCTAGCCAAGATTAACAAATCCGTGATCGCTGATCTTTGACTTTCTCTTCAGATAAGTGATGGAGGCGGAGCGCCAGAAGCAGCGGATGAAGTGAATGGTCATCTAACCCGCGGCTGCAATAACATCGCCTATTGCAAGGTGCCGGCCAATCTCGACCAGTTCCAAAAATCAATAGTCTTGGCAGATGATAACATGCATGAGCACTCATTTGAGAAACCTTCTATCAGGACAATGCTACATTCGAAACATGCGATGGTCCACAGCTCGCGCCTCCGCCGCCAGCAGCACTCCCCCATAGTACCGACCGTGGCTTGAGTTTTGCCCCCCTGGATGCAAGACCGTTGAAGCTGTATTGGCTCCTCGGAATAATTCCTGCTCTGAGTCTTTGAATATTCATCTCTCAAACTACATACTAATCACGGGATTATGCAATAAATATCATTCACGAGGGAAGTTTGCTTCCCGGATACTGATACTGAGATAATCTATAAAGTTATTTTCCAGCACAATTCCAATACAAGAGATCCATACGTCTAGCAGATAAAAGTTAACTTGAGAGGCCAACTAATCAGCTAAGTTTTGTAATTAGGCATTGCACCCGGATGCTAAAACTAAAATGAGTTTATTGGAAACTAAACAAAAGTCCAACAATGATGACGCCATAAGCAGGTTCCTGCATTTTCAGGCTTATTTGTGTATGATACATTTGAGGTGTAATGACCATCAGTATTCACAATTTTGGAAATCTATGATCACTGCAACTCTCCGACTGGAGCTTCATTGAGCCACAGAAAATGAATGAAATCATAGAGCTTGCCACTCACGCTCACCTGTTTTGAAAATGATTCGAGTTAAATTATGGTAGTGGGGGACTTTTAAGGGGAAGAAGACGGGAGAATCAGCCAAACCTTGTATGGGGTGGGGTTTAATCTCCTCATGTGATCGGACCGCATGTGATCGAGCTGGCTGATGCACCGAGCCCTGACTTCCTTGAGCATAGGTAGTTCTTCCCGTCCTTTACCTTCATTGACGAAGAACATTTATCAATAAGTAAATGGGCATCGATAGATATCCAGTGACATGCAGCTGGGAGTGGGAGTTTTCACCTGATCGTCCAGGCCAGTAGCACTTGAGCAATTCTTCAACACGCTGAGGCACCACATATGCTCTCTTTGATTCGATGAAAGGATGACGGCAAAGAATCCTTTCTCCAACCTAAATGTAAATTAGAGTCGGCAAGAAGGGACGAGAGGATAATGTTAAAGTTTAGCCCCATCACCAGTTATGAAAGCATTTCATGGAGGTTATATACACTTTAGTCACTTCAACAATTACCTTAGGAGGCAGTTCATTTTCTCCTGTCATTATGTCCAACAAAGGAAATCCTTCCCTGCCATATAATCTGTAAGACCTCTTCTTACACGGAATGGATACCTGCACTTTTTAAATGTGTTGATCAAGAAGCACCATAAAATACAGCAGGAAGGCAGTGGAAGACACTTGGTGAGAGAACAAGTAACCAACCTTCGAAACATCCTCCGAGAGTTTAATGCGGGGCTGGTTATTGATCTCGACAAGCTTGAAGACACAGCCAAGGGCAGCTTGGGCGTAACATGTAACTAGATAGGTCCCGATCCCATATGCATCTACTTCATGACCCTGTCAAAGCAAGCCTCCATTCAGAATTGGAGCGTATCGTGTATTCTTCCCCCAAGTGACTCGAAATGAAGATCACACATCTTAATCTAATGATTTCTATCTCTCCAACATTTAGAAGTACTTTTAATCAAGGAAAGAATCAAGCAAAGAGAAAAATTCACGAAAGGCTCATAATAACAACAAGGTTTCTCAAGCAAAGCTCACACTGACATTAACTTCCAATCAAAGACGCATCTCTAAAACACAAACTGATAAGAAAAGAGAAGATGTGACCAGTTATCCCCAACCTCCCACTGATTGGTGAGAACTACACCTACAACAAATTTCGGCACAGACTGACTTTTTTTTATTCAAATAGATGATCCCTCTGGCACTGGATTGGAATCACAAGACCCACATGAATTCTGGAAATAGTTTACCTGCTTGTTCAGAGCATCTAACGTTTCCTCATTTAGATCATTGCTGGCGGTAATGTTCATCTTTCCAAACCCAGGTATTCTAAATTCTTCTTCAATGCTTTGAAAGAACTTCCGAGACTCGCATGAAAGATATGCCAGGTCACCAGAGTCCAACCTAATCCCCAGTGCCTTGTAACTGCATAAAAATCAGCATCCACAGAGCCTTCAGTGGAATAAATATAAAATCCCGTTTCTGCTTCGAGTCAAATTGAAAGAAGCATAGGGAATATCAACAGTCAACACAGAAGGAAAACCCAGCAAAATAATTATGAATGTTGATCAAGTCCTTAAATATCCCTAGATAATCCTTACAAATGGAACATGCTTGGATGAATATAATCTACCCTGCTGTGACAATGGAAATAAATCCCATTAAAATGCAGGCATCGTTCTTAATTTTCTTATTTTGTGGGTGCCAAAATTCTCGGTGGACAAAGGTAACCAGTTTGATCTTCTAGTTCTCATGCCATCCAACAGAAAGAAGAATATGAATGAAAAAATTCCTGTGTGATTGCAATAACCAGGTGCTAACGCAAGGAAACGTACGATTGCAATGGTTGGTTCATGCTACAAAACTATAAAATGCAACCTAGAAAACCAACACAATCAATCTGATAATAGTGGATGAAAAATGGTTGGTTACAGATTGCAATGTATGCTTCACATACCCTAAGTCATTGAGGGCTAATGCCACTGCACAAAAGTTTGGAACTCCACTTCTCATGACCTGGCAATACAGCAAGTAAACAGTCCATTTTGCTAATAGTAGTCCAACGGAAAAACAAAGGCCAACACTGACTTGTTAAATTAGGTGATCTGTTCATCATGCAAACATGAAGATTTTTCAGTCCTGAATATGTCCTTAAGATTTCTTTGAAGTTTAAGCAGCACCAAGACATCAGACAGATTTTCACTTTCTAAATTTATATTCAGTAGTAGAGTAATTGAGAATCCTCAACTGGGGCAGGTACAACAAAGAGGATGATTTTTGTATGTGATATAAATCATCTAAATTTTTTTTTTTTACAAAAGCTTATGGGTTTTACTTATAGAAGCATCACTAAAAGCTCTGACTACCTCTATTTTTTAATCTATTAATGATGTCTATCATTGAATAGTTCCAAGTTCACCTTTTGTGGCACATAATATCCTACATCCGGAACTCAAAAGTCTTCAATTTGGGACAAATGAGAGGTTCGAATTATTCACTTCTCTTCTCAAGGCTGTCACCAGGTTCTTAAATGCCCAATGGTGGTGAACTATTAATAATTATTTTTCTAGCCACTTATGTACCGTGTCACATTAATTTAAGTCAGCTATAACATATGGAAAAACATAATAACCAGATTATGTCTTGATATCGCAACAAAGAGACGGGTATTTTGGAAAAAAGAAACTTTATTATAGAAGAAATTGTAATCTAAAGCTTCAGCTGGATTGAAATAAATAATTTATAGAACACTTACATCATAGGTGTCAACAAGAGCCAGAAAGTTCGCCGGAAATGCCAACGCATATGATATGAAAGCTGCAAGTTCACTTTGATTTGTCTCTCCAAAAGTTGAGTGCAGTGACTTTGACCACTACAATCAGTTCCAAACATGAGATCAGCAAGAAAACAAGCATATGGAATATCTTCTGAAGACTGTAATTTGAAACTCAAATTAGTAACATGACCAATATGATGTTTAAGAACCACATGAACTGTAAATCCAGTCTTACCAGACATGAGACTTCAAGCATAAATTATTCTATCATCGTTCAGGTAGTTCTTTTATTAATCTTTATTACATAATACCTCACAAACAGGTAAAACAGGTTGTTCACATCCTCTATCAAACAAGAAAATATGGTAAGACCCCCAAAAGGAATTGATAGGAAGATGAGTTCCTGTTCAATTACCTGGATTTTACTTGACCACGTCTGAACCAGAGCAACGAAATCATCACATGTACGTGAACCATCAGAACTACGAAGAGACTTCTCTGCAATTTCATCGACACTCTGAACAACAAAAGGAAAATGATTTAAATCTAATTCATGAGAAATGCTACGAGAAATTCTTCTTATCAACAAATAAGCTTTTAGATAGTACAGAGAAGACAATATATTACCCTAACCATATCAATAAATGCTGATGACAGAGGAGATAGAGAATGCAGTTCATACGAGAAATTTGCAGGAGTTGGCCTCAATCTACACCCATTGTGCTAATTACCCAAAAAAATTGACTACTTCCAGATCCTTTGAAAGTAGTCATGTCACCAACAGAGCTGGTACAACGGTTGATAACCTAGCCTTCTGTTGGTAACGGAAGTCACCGCCATATGTTGAGTCAGACCTAATGCCTTATAAAATTACAAATACACAAAATATGCCTTCATCTTTTAGCATTAGTGTTCCCATTGTGAAAGCATTCCCAAACTAGCAGGATATATGTATTGAAATACGCCAGGCTCATTGAATTATAAACACCTACACCTTCATCAACAAATTTTTGTATACTACACATGCATGGTTTGCATATTAAAAAAAGGCATGGCTTCTAGAGATCACACACCATGTATGAGCTAACAAATGCATGGGAATGCGTCCCACGAAGAGGTATACCAAACAATTTTCCAGCTGCAACATTGCTGCGATACATCAAAGAGAAAAACATGAGTAGTATTAACAAACAGTTGAAGGTAGATTAATGAATCCAGGATGTACTACGCAGGTGCACCTATTTCAGAACCATATCACAAATTGCTAAGATTCAACCAACTAGACATCAACATGGTTGAAAGTCACAAGTTGCACTTGATTACTTCAAACAACAAATTACCTAGTGGCATCAAAGCCACCCATATAGCAGTACTTGGAGGCTCCAATTCCACCATCAGGTCCCTGAGTTTAGTCCAAATTAAGCTCAGGTTTGAATGAACTGTCAAAATGATTGGCAAATGATGCATACCTGAGCCCGACGAAGTCCAAATTCCAGTAAAACTTTAGATTTTCCAGCCACGAATCTATGTCTAGCAGCATTTGTAGTTACCAAAGATGCATAGTTCACTAGGTTGACGAACGGCGTTTCAAGTAATTGCACAATCTGACAACAAGGCATAAAACTGGTTAATGAGCCAAACTTTTTGTAGCATGCACAAAAAATAAAGCAGTGGATTTTTGAGAACATGACTCACAGCAATTGGTCCTTCAATCCTCAGCAATGGAACTTTTGGAAAAACCACTGTCCCTTCTGGAATAGCATAGAGTTCAACATCAGAGCAATCAACTTCTCTGAGATAATCATAAAACTCATCCTGTAACAAGTGAATTGTGATTAGCCTTGCAGATGGACTGGTTATCCCCCTATTCAAAATACCTAAATCCAGAAAGACTCAAAATCTTCAAATTCCCCAAAAAGGGCAATCATTTGATGGCTAAATTTTTTTTTTTTTTTTTTGGAAATTCAAGACAGCACTTAACCAAAGTCGAGTTATCATGTCAACCCATTCGTAGCACAATGGTCCAAACTTCTGCTAAAGAGGAGATGAAGAATAATGCCAGACGAATCATAATGCCACGAAAGACTGTTCTTTCAATTTTAATTTAACGCATACTCCGCAGATTTAGAAAGAAAAAAAGTTGCTTTACTTGCATTCATAATAAATGTTAACACTGTTATTTAACACAAATTACTATCCCCTGATTCAAAGTTGATGCAGCCATCAAGTTGTAGGGTAGCTAACAATCCAAGATATTAGCAATAAATAATTGTACCATTCATCAAATAAATGTACCTCACAGGAAGGTGGTAGCATCTGCCTAACAAAAGAAATCTCATCTTCCTGAAACTTGAAATTGGCGACAAGCCTAATGCATTCTTCTAAACCGGCAAAAACGGTATATTCACCACCAAATGGGTTTTTCCGAAAGTAAAGATCAAACCTGAAAATAAATTGAATTTCAGCAACCCAGGGCTTACAGTGTAAAAACAGCACTAGATAATTCTACCCCGAAAATAAACCAGCATACGACAATTTAACAGATATTGTACCCTCATTCCTTCTTCTTTTGAAAAGATCAATTCATTTATTGATGAAACGAAGTGCATAGAAGACCTGAATGCTCACTGATAAGTAACTTTTTAAGGCATGAGATTATCTTTCTCAAACAAGCAAAAAAACAAACAGCTTGAAACCGAACATGCCAAGCTTATCTATTAATAAAACCTCCATAGCAACTATGCAACTCGGATCCAGGACCTGATGCTCAAAGCTACCTGATTGCTTCTTCTTTGGCCAAATAACGACAAAGATGATCATTCCTCTGGGAGGGAATTTATTGCGCAACTTGATCAAACGAAACAAACACAAGAAACACCAAAAGATTATTATGGAGAGGAAACAAGGGGAGAAATGGGCCACGTCACGCAGGTTTAAGATGAACTGATTAAATGTTATATCTACTAAATCTACCGTCCCATTCGACAAACACAAAGCAATTCACGAATACAGCACAAAAAACATGAATTCCCGGGTAAAATCAATCATAAAAAAAAAGGCAACGGACGCTCCCGAGACACTGTCTTCCCGCTTAAAACTCTTAGAGCCACAAGAGCAGTATCTGAAGCCTAATTCAGAACATTCCAATGAACACGCTCCACGCCCCCTTCAAAGACATCAAATCCATCACCAGCAAAGCCGAAAAGGCAATCCCACGAATTGACACGCACGCACGCAACAGCACCGCATCATCGACTATAAAAAATAAAAAAAAAACAGAAAAACACTCTACCAACATCCCACAATGGCGAACAATCAAAAGCAAAAGGAAAGGTCCAGGAGGGGGGGAGAGCTCACACGGCGCGTTCCTGGTGCTTGCCGGCCTTCCAGTAGGCGTAGGCCATGGTGAACTGATAAAGATCGGTGAGAAGAGGCGTAACCATGGGGTTGGTAGGGCCGGGGACTCCAAAGCGGGCGGCGGACTCCACACCCACGCCTTTGTTACCGTTATTCTTCTCCATGTCCCCCACCCACCTCTTCCTACACAAACCAAAACGAAACCGAATCCGACTGAGGATACGATCCCGATAATCGTAAGCAACGCAGAGGGGGGTGGCGCTGCGGTCGAACAAAGCTCTCTCTCTCTCTCTCTCTCTCTCTTTTTGGTTTGGTATGGTGTGTGATGTGATTTTGGGCCTTCGTTTTTGTTCTTTATGGCTGGGTGTGAGGGTGACAAAGCGACATCAGATTCTTCCTCTATTCTCATTAATTAATTATTCTTGCCTTTTGCGTGGTATGCCCCAAGGATTAAAGGTGGCGTTTTGTTTTTATGCACGCACTAATTTTACTACAAAACAATTTGTTGTATAGCGTAAGCTTTTCATACCCTTGAAAATTTCGAGCTTAATTGCTTAACGCGAGTTTAGCTACCAATTAAGTCGCGACCGCAAACCTCAATTTTATCATTTGGAAACGTACAGTAGAATTGAGTTTATCAAACACGATTTTCATTCATCGCTTCTCTTGGTGACATTTGCATTTACATATACATTAGGAATCTTATATATACTCGTACGATAAAATTAGATGGCACGATATACTTCAAAATGATGGCTTTTTTATTGTTATTATTTTATTAATACTAATGATATGTTGGTACGACGAGAATTTCAGATTCTTTGTTACCAAACCTCATTTGTCTTTTTGCCCTCTCTTTATCTCCTTTTTTGCTATTATGATTTTCTTCCAAGAGACTTCTCAATATTGTCTTTCTCCTCCCTCTCAAATTTAAAGCGTGGAACATACCTTCAGTGCATATCTGCGGTGCGGCCCCGCGACGTTACCGTTCCGTCATCGAGCATATATTGTACATGTATGGTATTTGCGTTCCAAGGACCGTATGTACGCGTAAATAATTCGACCATCTGATACTTTTAGCGATTGGCATTTAAATAGTTTCCTTCTTGGCATGAGCAACTGATGTCACTGCTCAACAATTCAAGGGAAGGTAATAATTATCATGGCGGTCGTGGTCCTCGCCCATGCCCATTTCTTCGTGTATTTTCCCTTTCCAAATGACATAGGCCGGTCAATCACAATTTTAATGTATTAAAGCTTTGCTTGATTTTTTGTAACAAATAATTAACCCAAAGTCAGGACAACAAAAATATATTTACCTTTAATTTAAAAAAAAAACTATGATGTATGATTACTATGATAGATACTGTTAGTATCAACAGAGAGTTTCGATTGAACTTTGTTACAATATCGGACCGGTCCACACGTCGAGTCTAGGAGCCTAGCAAAATTTCTCTCTAAAATCAATTAGCTATAAAGGAAATAGGCCGCTTAAACTTATATACGAAGTCGAACTCGTATTCGTTTAACTCTCTTAAAACACATTTGAGACGTCAGGCGAAAACCAGCAAAGCAATTTAACACTCCCTTTTCCAGTTTCGGATTATTTCTATCGACATTCAAAAGGTAAGAAGAGATAGGATTCAGCTTTAGCTTCAAATGCCTGTTAAAATTGTAATAAAAAGGTAAAAAAAGGATCAATCAGCTCCTGTTCTCGTTCCTCTGTTATCAGCCTCTCTTCCTCTTCACATTCCCTCTCCGATTCACGCCTTGCTGCCATCTCTTTTAGGCTGGTTTGTGTACAGGAAGGCACGTTCACAGAAATTAGGGAGTAATCTGTGGGGACGTGTCGCGGTAATGATGTTTAAGAGAATCAGCGAGATTACCTTTGGAAGGACCGCTTCCCTCTGGCAATGATTCCAGCGAGCCCCCAGCAGCTGACCCGATACTGAATCCTCCTATTCAAAGACCGTGTTGGGGTCAGCAGCAGACCAGATAACCTCTCCCTAACAGAGGCTAGGAAAAAAAGAAGTGGATTGCTTACCGGATTTCCGCAGAGGATATGAAGCCCCCCTGGGAATTGGAGGATCCCCAATGGATCGGTTGACGACTTCCTGAAAAAGCAAACATTGTAATAGGTTGAACAAAATCACTATTCAATGGCACTTTTTCCATCAGGGACAAGGCAAAGGATGAGTACCTGGGAGCTCAATGGCTGCTTAAGTTGGAATGATCTCGGGTGAGCTTGAATCGAGGTAGAGGAGTAGTCTAGTCCAAAGGGGAGCTCAGAATTGATAATGCCTGGGATGGCTCTGTCCTGGAGAATGTCTGACGGAGCTGTCCGTGTTGCATTGGGTCTATAAACATTATGATGAGCCCCAGAGTTGATGTCCAGAGAAGTGCTTTCTTCGCCGAAGCCCATCTTAAGATCGCCTTGCTGAATGGGAGCGGCAACGCCAGGTAGAGACAGTGGATGCAAACTGAGCCCGTTTCTCATTGACAACATCTGAAGAGCCAAAAGTGTTAAATCAAGGTAATCACATCAAATCTAGACAAAATGTCAATGCGATGAGCGCAATCACATTGCCACTTGAAAGTTCTATGCAAATGTTATCTCATAATCAACCACTGAATCATCGGTCCATGGACAGACAGATTAAACTCAATCGGCCTTTTATTTCCAGACTATGGTTACTTGAGATATCTGATAGGTAAGCTTCACGGAAAGAGCAAAAAGGATTGCGTAATTTTGTTTGAGCAACTGTAACTGTAGCACAGATTCCACTAGCAACAGGATAAGCAATCGGTTCTCCAACCCGTCAAGCAATACCCACAGGAAAGACAGTTATCTCCAGGTGTTGAACATCTAGAGTAAAAATATCCAAGATAACTGGCTTGTCTTGAACAGCGATGGTTGTTGTGCTGGTTCTAGCTAATGAAAAACTGCATTGGACCCTCAATCAGATGAAAACGACATGATGCCCAAGTCTGATCAGGACTCACAACACCACCTCAACACGTCTGGGTAATATTGAGACAATGAGCACATCAATTGCTAAACAGAACACAAAAATCAAAAGGGAGCTGCACCACATTCTTGTTGAAATTCAGAATCAAGTCGATCATGGAGGAAAAGCCAGGATTTAGTCGGGAAAGAATTGGTTCATCCCCAGAGAAGGGGAAAAAAAAAAGCAAAGAACCTGAACTTGGAGCTGGAGCTGTTTGAGATACTCGATGGCTTCATCCAGCATCGATGCCTTGTCCGCCTTTCGAAAAAGGAAAAACAACCTTGTAAATCCATTCTCGAGGGCGCCACAGAATCACGAGATCCATGCAAACCCACGGTTAAATTCATAAACACGACGGCCGGTACCTTGTTAGAATTGGGAATTAAGCTCTGCAGAGCTTTCATCTTCTCATTAATCCTGCTCCTCCTCCTCTGCAGCACCCATGTCATAAAACACATCAAACCTTCCACACGTATCCCCTACGGCGAGCCAATCTTTTCGAAAGAATCCACGGTCTTAAGGACTAGCAGGAGGAAAGGCTGGACCTTTTCAGACAAATTATGCACCTCGGGGGTCCTGCTCCTCTTGGAAGAACTGCGCGAGGGGTTCGGCTTCGCAGGAACTTCTTCGAGAAATGCTTCCAGTCCCTTTCAGCACACAGACAAACCAAAACCCACGAGCACCATCTTTCAACCAAACACGACACAAATCGCAGAAAAACATACCCAAAACTAGAAATTAAAAAAAAAAAATCTTCAAGCTCCCAACTTTATTTTCACATCTCCAGAATGGATCGAACCTCAGGCATGATCCGACAAAAGGATAATCTCTTTTTTTTTTTTTTTAGAAAAGTAACCCAAAAGGCAGCAAGAGGACTACCTCGCTCTCACAGTCATACTCGTCCGCGTCATTCTCACTAACGCCACCGCCGCCCACGACGGAGGACGGGCAGGCATTAGCTCCCACACTTCCCAGGAAGTAGCCGGCGACGGCAGCGGGGGAGGAGGAGAAGGCGGGGCGGTGGGCTTCGGGGCGTCGGGGATGGTTGGAAGAGGAGCGGAGGAGGACCTGGTGGAGGAAGAGGGAGATTTCATCCTGGGGGTGGTGACGCTGCTGAGGAGGAAGAGGCGTGGCTGCCTGGGAGGAGGAGCAGGTCGGTGTTTCCTCCATGAGCAGCAGAAGCAGGGTCACTCTTCTGATCTGCCTTCTTTGGTGAGCTTCTTCCGGGGGGAGATGGTCGGGAGGTTTGGTTGTCCGCCGGCGAGGTATACCAGTAAAACTAGGAAAATTTCGTTCGATTTCCTCCGGTGGTTCTAACAAAAAACAAGTCCCACCACCTTCACCCTCGTTGTACTTATGTCGTCGTGTCTGATAAGGTTGTCATTCCTAAAGAAGCACGACTCCTTTTTTTCCTCTCTGACTGACATAAGGAAAAAGAAACTGCATGTTTTAAACAACTACTACTAGCTCCTTCCTTTGTCTGCGGACTTAGGACACTAATTTTGTAGTGTCCAAGCCCCCAGGGAAGTAGTAGTGTAGACCAACAAATGGAATGGAAAAGACTGAAAAAAAGAAGAAGAGAAGATCAAAGTGGGTCAGTCACATGGGACTTTGGGGGTTGGGGAGGGTTTAGTCCCAAAACTGATGTAGTTTAATAACTTCAGCTCCGTACAAACCATAAAAAGCCGAAGAGAAAGGGAGAATGTCTTGTTCTTTTGTTTTGTTTAGACTTTACTCTTGACCTTTTTCTGATTGATGATGAGTTGATCATTTATTAGCTTTCTCTAATTATTATTACAAATGTATCGTTCGTATTTGTAATTTTTAAAAATTAAAAAAATATATATTAGATTTCGAGAAATGAGGAGGAGGAGGTGGAGGTGGAGGTGGAGGTGGAGGGAGGGATAAAGATGAGCAATCTCGAGGCGATTGATCGGACGGCGGGGCGTCAATGGGATGCACGTGTCGTGTCCCCGTGTCGCCCAGGAAAATGTTACCAAGTACGAACGACTCTTGCTTTTGGGGACCTGACTAAAAACCACAAAGGCCAACAATCTTTATTAACTAAAACCTTGCTTTCCTTCTTTATTATTTCTTTCAAGATTGTTGACATCGTACCCAATACCAAGCCTTTGGGTCGAAATTTATTTCTAAAAAGGAAGACGACAGTGTTTTTCAATAAAATAATTGGACTCACCTCATGAACTTGAACTCACCAATAATAAAAATTAATAATTTTATATTTAACTTCTCTATTATTTCTCATCAATCAAATATTTTTATAATATATTATGATAAAAAATATCTGGAAATGGTCGTACTCTTCTCGATGGAGCCCAAAATTGTAAGGGGCACCACATTTTTCGAGTGCGCATCATAAAAACTATATGTCAGGATGAGGAAGAGGTAAAGGTTCAATGCGCGTGACCAAGATAACATATTTTATTACAATGTCCAGAGTTTTTTTATTTCCTCTCTGACAATAATTTAACAGAGACCGGCCACAACCACAGGATTATTATGACCCTTCATGTTTTAGCCCAACGAAATGGACGTGTCTCTTAAAATCTTCAAGCCTCCACACCCCAACACAAGGGAAAACTAAAACACCCAAAGGCCCAGGTCCTCCCCAGGGCAAGTAGGCCCAATTAACACATTGGGTCGGGCCCATTTTTTCAACCACGACACCGTCGTCGTCTAATCACGTTATCGAGCTGCCAAATCGAAGTCGACCGATCGGAAACGTTTCGCGCCCGCGTCAGTTTCACCGGCGAACGACTGATACAACAGGCTGGGTGAAAAACCTACTGTTGGCGTGGAAAAGATGTTCCCCGCAACACGTGTCGAATTTTACAGTGAATGTGGTCGCCGTAAAGTGAAAGTAAATCCAATACTGGAATTTAATACAACGGCACTGAATTTACAGCGTTTGGTGTTGTACACCGTAAAGTGAATGAATACAAATATAACGAAATAAACACAATATCGGAATTTAATGCGACGATATCGAGCTTATAACGTTACACTTACAGACATGACTTGAACGGGAAACAATAGAAAAAGCCTGGTGACGCTTCACGACCAGAGGAGGCGGGCAAGAGGCGGTCGAGGCAAACTCCTTTAGTATAATTCACCTTGTGGAATGGAGAAGGTCGTCAACAGCACCGGAATTTAATGCGACGGCACCGAGGGTGGAGCTCGACGTCGGAATTTAATGCGACGACGTCGAAGGGCGGAGTCGAAGTGGTGGCAGGTCAATGGCGACGGAATTTAAAGCACAACGCTGAAGTTGAAAGGTAGGGTAACCCATAAAAGTAAAAGCTAAAAGACTCGAGTCTGTGTTTGAGTTGTTGTGTGTTTTGCCGATATCTGTTGCGATCCTTTTATAGCTCAGGATCTTTTGGTTACGGTTAATCATCAGGTTTAGAATCTTCTCAGATCGTGTGCACAATCTACCTCCTATTTTGTAGGGGACATGCACAGCGTATCTTAGTTATCTTTTCCGAGTTTGTCACGTATCATTTTCCTTGACCGTGGCTTAATTGTACGCTTGGGTACACTCCTGGATCATGACTTAATTGTACGCTTGGGAGCACTCCTGGATCGTGGCTCTGTGAGGCTTTCGAATATGACCGATCTCACCTCTCGAGCTCATCAGCTGCTTCTCGAGCAGACTGTTCTCGAGCGCTCGAGAGCTGCTACTCGAGCAGGATGTCTCTCAGTACTCGAGCAGCTTCTCGAGTATCACCTTTCATGAACTTCGTTGTTTGGCCCACTAGGGACAAAGCCCAAAAATTCATATGTATCGACACCTACCGAATCAATTTCGTGTCAAGAGATCCCACGTTGATGTAGCGGTGAATTATTTCTCTTTTTTTTTTTTGGTTAACTAAAGACTGGTCGCGGTGAATTATTTAGTAAACATCAGAAGAGTTTTGGGGGAGAGGGGGAGGTTGAATTAAATACCTTTGAGCGCGACGCATCATGATGTCTCTCTCTCGCATGTGCCAAAAATAAAGAAAAAGCTTAAAAATGAAAACAATAATAAATCCCCCCTTCTCCTCTTTCCTATTCATGATACGTGACTTGACTAGGAAGCACGAGTTAGGTATTGTTTTATTACTAGAGGTGGTCCGTTTCCTTCATTAAATTCATCATCGTTACTTTTCTTTTCCCCTTGATAAAATACGGGCACCTAAATTGAGAAAGCTTGCCCGAAACAAATAATGATGGCGTGCCATTGGAGGAATCCATCCGATCGGGGCCAAAATTAGAAGGAATTGCCCGAAATGGGATTTTAACCCCTCGTGGATCGAATTCAGAATTCCCCGATTTGGGAAAAGTTTTTGTCGATCGGGTCAGATGCCGAAATCAAACCCCTTGGCTACTCTTCGATCGTTGGTGCTAAGACCCACGTAGTCCTCCTCCCTTTTTCTTACTAATCAATCAAACCATGAAGTTACAAAGGAGGAGGGCCGAGCTTTCATTTCCTTGCCACATTTGGAAACCCGTGGACGTGTCTCCAATGTATCCAAATATATACATGGGGGGAACATTTTCTTTCTCGCTTTTGACCGTATGGTTTAGAGCCCTTGTTCCATCCGACACGAAATGTCTGTTGTCCGAAACCGAGAATTGATTTTTCCTTTTTTTTATTTTTATTTCTATTTCTGTTCGAGTTCTGGGGATCGAGTCACTTGTAGGAGTACTTTAGCCCCTATTTCTCCCGTAGTTACTCCATCGCCGGTGGTCCCTCACAGTTATGTGTCCAACAATTACACGGCATGTTCATATCCCCAATTCATTGTTCCCCGTGAGTAATTTTACTAAACAGAATTAGAGTATAGAATGGACCATCCCGCCAAAACTGTCCCACGAAAATTTTCTTTGTTTCATGCGATAATGATGCACGGAGCACATGTTTGTCCTAGCCAAATAAAACTGCCCCCTTCGACCTTCCACGTATTTTGACGCGTCGCCGGAACTGCACATCGAGCTCCTACTAAGACGTGACAGACGAAAATCGTCTTAAAATATGCATTTGGAATCAGGGTTAGTTTCACCATTTTTTTTTTAATTTTGGTAAAAGAACGAGTTCCGAAACATGGAACGTTAAATTATTGTTTGGGCATCGGCAGCCTAAGCCAAAGCAGGCCTGAGCTTTGGCTATTTGCTGCTTTCAGTGCTTGCTTAAAACATAGACTTGCCCTGGTTTTGTTTTTCGTTTTCCCATTCCCTGCCGACGGAAATAACACAATGTATCGAATGTGGGGTCTAACAACGTACGACGCATTGTTTGATTGGTCATCATTTACTCAAAGGAGGCCTAACTTACATCTTTCCAATTGTGTGCTGTCTGGTCCCCCCCCACCTCCCCCATATGACCCTAGCTAATTCCATCATCATTCCAGTAACCAAGAAATGAATGGACCTCTCATAGTTGTAGACCTCGTCGACAAGGCCATGATATGGAAAAAGCAGTCATTTCTTTTCGTTGTGGAGGGAATTCTGACCGGACTAAACGAACGTAATGTGTGATGCGGACCGTGTTACACTGAATGAGGACAGCAGAAGTAGCAAGTCACCCTGTTGCTCGCCTCATGTATTAAATTGTCTAATTGCTGATTCTCGGACAGAAGTAGTCCATGAACTCTCGCTGTCACACTCCCCAAAAAGGGAGGCGCAATAGTTAAGCCACCATCATCACCACCCCTTCTTGCCCCCCTTTCCGCTACATAACTAGAAAGTCAATTTCGAACGATCATCGGTCAGTCAAAATGGGACCAGGTTTGGTTGGTTCAGAAGCTTTGGCTGGATTTCGATTAGAAAGTTATCGTTCGATTTATCTTTTTACTAACAACGATTAATGAACGAGAACCGAAGAAACGAAAAAAATAAGAAGTAAAATTTGCCTTACTTCTTGCGGAATTTCGAAAACGAAGACGGAAAGGCTGCTTGTTGAGATTAATGAAGGCGGGTTTTCATTCAGCAAGAAAAACGACGGAAAGGACAAAAGAGAAACTATTCATTCATTGTATGTCGACTGTCACGAAGGTGTCCACTTGAATTTTTCTCTTTCGGTCAACGTCGATCGTACGAAATCGGCATTCAATATCGGGAAGCCTACGAGTCGTAGGATGCATGCGAGCCGAATTATTGTTGGTGTCCAAGACCTGGCCATTCGATGGAGGAAAAGGTTAAAGTCGAGGTGGGGGCGTGAGCCGCATTCGCTGGTTAGTAATAGTTTCCCAGGCGTCATCAGGATTTTCATTGGGGGGGGGGGGGGGGGGGGGGGCGGTTAATACTCTATGCAAAACCCCGGCAATTTAATCCCTTTGAGGTGAGGTGTGTCGTCGGGATGGAAAATAGGTTATTCCCCAGGAGAAGAGAAGAAATTGGTTACCCTCTTTTAGTTTTTTTAGTAAACGATGAAAGCGACGTGACGACGAAAAGGAAGGGAAACAACGCAGGGAGGGGTCGTGTCACGTTCATGTGTCCCCATGGCAAGTAATTCCAGACATCAATCCAGTTCGGAGACGCTGTAAGAGATACAACAACACCCGCAAACCATTATATAATAATAGAAACGATCACTTTTTCACTTTCTTTGTTTCTGCTACCTTTCGCCACGGATAAATATACCTCATCAGACCCGTATTACAAACCACCTCTTCTGGAAAAGAGCTGTCTCAAAAATGACAACTCTTTGAGGTTCTCGGGCAGCGTTATCCGACGACCCTACCAGCCTAGAAAGAAGACGTGGGGATGGTTTAACTCTTATTTTTTTTAACAGCTGAGACGGATCGAAGACTTAGCCAGCCAGCTAACATGTTGTGAACAGCTAAAAAGAAAGAAGAAGAGCTGTTCGACTTGACGCAGATGAAGGTTGAAAGAGAAGAGGAGGTTCAAAAATCATCCTACAGTGACAAAACTTGATCCCTCGAGATATTCTTAATGACCCTCCTCCGATGATATATATATATTCCCAAAGCAAATTGAATGGAATCCGGAGGGACACGAGAGAGGAACACATCCCCCCCAAAAAAAAGGACTCGACCACGATAAGACGTGACCGGGGTAAATATAAATTGGATATGCAAAGGGGGAAAAAAAAAAAGAAAAGAAGAAGATGCGGCATCATCGCCGAGATGGGTCCCAAAAGCAAGGTGTGACGCCGGTGGAGTTTTCTTTTCGATCTTACGAGAAAAAGCGATCCCACATAGGACATTTTCCCTTTTTAATTTTGTATATAGTATAAAGATGAGATCGAATAAACAAACAAATCGAACGAAAAAACCCTCACCCCCGACAGGATGGTGGCAGGCAGTGGATTACATGCACCTTCGCACACTTGTCGAGCAAGAATTCGATGGGATGAACGTGGAACAACAATTGGAAGAAGGGGGGCGGGGAATCATTTCATATATTTTTAATCTCCCCCACCACCATCACCACCACCACCCCCTGTCGACCATTTTTATAATTACATGTGACGTCCCAAGTGACGTAATCACCTCCCTCCTAGAACACTCCCCGAGAAATATCTTCTCCAACTTTGCTTAGGTCCCCCCCCCCCCCCCCCAATTTGTTTAATCGTCCTAATGGCGGGATAAGTGATTGACTAATCACCCCCTCCCAATTCATTAATTAATTCCAAAGGGTTCGTGGTAGTGGCCAGAACTTTAAATCGAAATCAAATTTGGTGTGGCTTCGCTCCGTCAAAGGTTTCATGGCGTCTCGTCGAAGAAGCCTCTCTTAGGTTTAAGTTTGGTCTTGACATAAGAAGACCGTCTGGCTGTTTGTCCTGTTAGGACACAACCCATCAAGTTGGCCTACGTTCACTACCTTTTGTTACGTCCTCGGAGCTATTTTCATCTTTTGCAGACTACTTTAGAAAGACATAACATGGAAGGGTTAAGAGATGGTTAAAAAGTTAACCCCCCCCCCCCCCCCCCCCCAATTGTAATAATTCCCATGCCCCGGAACAGCAACCCTCCTTTTTTTTGGGTTCTATGATTAGATAGATGAGGGAGAGTTAGACCCATAGATACGTTTATAAACAGATGGGGGAAGAGACGGGGGAGGAACTGATTCCAAGGAAACCCTTCACCCCCCAATGACTGTGACCATTCATGGCCAACCTCTCCACAGGTCGCCCTCGAACTCTCCTAACTTGTTATTTCCAACACACACCCAACCATCAGAAACCCCAATGTGCTTTTACTTTCCCCATTTCCACTCCTTCCTTTATCATGGAACTCCAATTTTCTCAATTTAGGCTTTGGACCCCAACCTACACTCACCCGGCGGAGGAAAAGAAAACCTTTCATCCAAAATAGAATCCAACCTTAGATTTTCTTTCCTCCTCCCCCAGGCAATCAATCAGACGTGTCGTCGGTACTTGTGGAAAGTTGATGTTTTTGAAATGGGGCGACGAGCAGGAGAGTTTCCCCAGTTGGGTTATCAAAAGAAACTCTTTTTTATTTTGATCGGTTTTCATGTTACGGACAGGAATAATTGAGCTGGTTATTGTGGTAAAAACACGAAGAAAAGACCGAATTGTAATAATACTGCTCGGCAAAATGATAATGATGATCATATTTCAAAATTTGAATAAAAAAATATTTACATAATTAATTTAAAATAAAAAATATATCTAATTCAAAAATACAATCGATTTGCATCCATCCTACCTCTTGCTTCCCTTGACCGGAGGAAACAAGAACATAAATTAGAAAGTTAACATCTGGCCAATGTTTGATTTCGAAGGAGAGGGAGATCGGAATTTGGGTTTGGCTGACGAAGAAAATTTGATTTTTTATGTGGTCAAGAGGGTATGTTTCATTTCCTTTCTTCTATAATGTCCCGGAAATGGGAGGGTTTAAGGTCTCATGACGGGGTGGAATCCATTTTTCTCCAGCCAAGATTTCGAATTCGGTCCCCTAATTATCTGCTGTGGGAATCCTGATGATGCTGCAGCAGCCGCAAACATTTGATGAGGACCTCCTCGCCACGCCTGTTGTTGTTGTTGTGGATGATGGCGGTGGTGATTTTGATCGTGGAACGGGATCTGCCCCATCGGCGGAGCGGCGGCAGATGAAAGTGTGAGGTCCCCTCCCGGCACTTGCCCTCTGTAGCTGCTGCCCGGAAACTGTACCTGAGCACCCCCCCGGGAAAAACAGTAAAAGAAATTAGAACATCATTAAACCAAAGGGGAAAATTAGGGACAGACTTGTTAATTTATTCACAACTTACGTGGTGGTGACGCTGAGGGAGGAGGTTGAACATATTAAGGGGCACAAGAGGTCTGTTCACGTTGTCGACGTTGACGTGCGCATGTCTAGTAGCCTCGTACATTCGATCGTTGCGGATGCTGCGATTGTTATCACTGGATGTCGAGGGGCAGCCGGAGATAGGGGAGTTGAGGTGGGTTTGGCTCAAAAGCAGCATCGTCTCTGCCTCCTCGCCATATCCATTCCTTCTTCCCCCTTGTTGATCCTGTGAGGACAGTAATTTCAAGATTATATCTAAGAAAATGTAAAACATAAGGTCCCCCATCCCCCTATGGCGAACACGACTCGGACCTTGGTCATGTATCCACCATCCCTCCACCCCAATTCGAGGGGCAACGAAGACGGCGGAGGGGGTCCACGGGCCGCGTCCTCCTGTCTCAAGAGCTGGGGGTCGTTGCCGATCTCGAGGACGGGTTGTTGCTTGGAGGCAGAAGTGGTTCCCAAGCTCAGGTCAAGGTTGTGATCGGTAGGGCTGCCATGGGACGACGATTCTAGAGGGAAAAATACAATAAAAAGTTTTTGAGTAAAACTCTTCTAATACAATATTATAAAAAAAAAAACAATAGTACAGATCAATAGGGTTGGGGCCTAACCACAGGGGGGGAGGTTGGATTCATTGTCGTAGATGGTGGGATCGAAATTGGTGACTGCATCCTTGCCATTGCACTTGATTGCAGCTTTATCATAAGCTCTTTTGGTAATAAAACCAGACCAAACAAAATAAGGAAACAACCCAACGGGAAGGAGGGGGGGATTCAGAGGAAAGGGGTAAAAAAGAAATTGGGTACACTTTTGGGGGTTCATGTAAGAAAGGAATCTTTTAAAGCCCCATACCTTGCGGCTTCGATCTCGGTATCAAACAGTCCGAGGTAAACATACCTGCACGCCAGAAGAATTCAATCCCCGATTCAGTTCAAAAACCCCCCAACACCTTCACTTTGAATTCAATTCCACCCCACCACCATCCACCATCAAAGGAAAACTCACTTCTTCCCCAGGAATTGGCCCATCCTGGCCTCCCACCGGCCGCACTTGTGCAGCGTTACCCCGCGGTACTTGGAGCTCCCGCGTGGGAACCCGGTGCTTTGCCGGCGGAGCACGTGGACAAATTCCTCCTTGGTAAGATTCGTCATCTGCGACCATGAAGCGGAACCCGATTCAGCACTACCGAAAAAGGAGGATACTCTTGGGAGGGAGATTAAGAGAACGACCTGCTTGATGTCACCCTCGTAGTCCTCGATTCGGAAATTGATGTCCGCCTCGACTCCCCGGAACTTGATCGCTGCCCTATCATAAGCCCTGGGGAGACAAGAAAAACGCCTCCTCCTAACATTGAATGCCAGCTAAAAGGAAGTGGACAACAAAAGGGGAAGGAGGGGATGACGAAGGGAGGCGTTATTAAGGCGTTATTACCGGGCTGCCGCATGTGCAGTGTCAAATCCACCTACACACACAAACAAAAGAAGTGGGGGAGGGAGGGGGGGACCAAAACATTATTGCAAAGGGTTAGTCCCATTCGTTGGTCTTCTGAAGATGAGGAAACAAAATTTGGCAATAAGTTTTGTTGTTTTACCCAGATAGACTTGCTTCCCACAATCCCTGCACAATTCCAGACACCCCAGCCCCCCCCAAAAAAAAGAATTAATTATATAATTAATTCATTATAAATGATAATTATCAGGTTTATATAACAAATTTTCATGTTTTTATTACCAAATGTGGGACTCCCATCTCCCTGTCCGACGGTAGAAGGTGACACCCCGGTACTGCGAGCTCCTTGACCTCGGCCCCCGCCTGCTCTTCTTCATCAGCATCGGCGGGAGCTGCTTCGGGGATGAGGACCCTCCAGCCCCAGTCCCAGCCCCCGAGCATAGTTCCTGCCCAACCCCCACTCCCGGATCCGACTGGAAGAACTTCACCCCGAGCCATTGCGCTCGTGGAAACCCCACTCCCCCACCAGACCCCGACCCCATGCCCTCCCCCTCCTCCATCGGGAAAAACTGCCGTGTCACCGCGGGAGGCCGGCGATCCCAGTCCCCAGAAAGCCCCAGGCTCCCTCGCCGCTTGGCAGTTGGCGTACCGTTCCCGTCCCCGTCCCCAGCCTCTTCCTCCTCGTCGTCCTCCTCGTCGTCCTCCTCGACGACCAACGCGGAGGAGCTAGAGTTCGACCCAGAAGGCCCGAGAACCCACCCCTTCCCCTTTTCATCCTCCCTGAGACCCCCCTCCGAATCATCCCCCGCCCTCCGATCGGGATCATCCCCTGCCCTCCGATCGGGCTCGTCGTTGAGATCCCACATACCTCTTCCTCCTCCTCCTTCCCCTCACCCTTCTATCAAACCCTCCAAACTCCCCACAACTCCCACGAAGACGCAGCCGGAAAAGCTTCCCACGAAAACCCAACAACCAAGAAAGAAAGAAAGGAGAAGAAGAAGAAGAAGAAATGTCAGAGACGGGGGGGGGGGGATTTATCAAATGGCTTTTCTGGTGGGGCTAACTATTTGGTGTTGCCCAGGGGGGGTGCTGCTTCTTAACACCATTAAGGAAATTCCCAGAGCGTGTTATTACAAGAGACGGACGACGAGGGGAATCAAGGAAGGAAAAGAGCCAAGTTTTTTCTCTTCAAGAAAATAGCATAAGGATGCGAGGAGGTGGGAAGGAAACGGCTGACGAGTGGGGATGTGGGTGGAAGTAGAACTAGCAGTAGCACTAGCACTAGTACTAGTACTAGACAAGAGTTTAGGCAGTTTAGTGGCTGAGGAAGAGATTAGATCGCCTAGTAAAAATAGGCAAAATAGAGGGTTGGGGACGAGAAGTAGAGGAAAGACGAGAAGGAGAACAGACGTGGATTTCCTTCTAATAACATTATTATTATTATTATTTTGTGTGTGTTGGGTTTTGATTGAGGATTCGTTTTGTCATCCTTTTTTTTTTTTACCTTCGTAGGTTTTGGTCGGTATTTGTTTTTCTTTTTTTTGTTGGGGTTGTAAGAAGAAACCCCCCCCCCCCCCCCATTGTTTTAATCCTAAGTCCCAGCCTCACCCTCACCATGCAAACAAATCGTCGCACACCAAAATACCATACAACTCATTTATATACATCGTCGTCGACGGGCAACGACGGGGAGATCGAACTGAATTTACCGGGAGCAGACTGTTTGTTTTGCTATCGCATCACGTTTTTTATATTCCTCATAGATTTAGGAGATCGCAGCAGCAAGCAGTAAAACCCCGATTTTAATATTAAACAAATCACTTTAATTATCTCGAGTATGTTCACGTGTCCACTTTTACAACCACTCGTTTAATATAAACTAATTCCTACTGTCCTCCTAAATAAACAAAAACAAAAAACACGAGAAACTCAAAAGACCGGAACTTTTTTTAAGTGTCCTTAGGAACTACAGATGTCAAAATCATGACCCTCTCACTCCACGCGATTATAAAGTGAGGAACAGGAAGCCCCCCGGGGGGGGGGGGGGGGGTGTTAGAACTGTGGGAATTGGGATACATGGATTGGGCATCGGGAAGAACTGAGGAGGAAACTTCCTTTCACCCTTGTTTGCTTTTGGTACGTAGGATGCTTTTAGTTGACAAAGAGTTTATGGTTTTTTTTTTATCCGTTCGGTTTTCGGAACTTCGCTTCGACTAATTCGAACTCGATCCGAGTAGGACACCTGACTATGATGGGTGAGTTTTCTAATAGGGGTGGCTGTGTACGGTAAATTTCGAACCCAAAACCTCCATAAACGAATTCAAGATCCATACCACTCGGACCAACCCAAGTTCACGACAAAGAGTATATGTTAACCACAAGGTTCTATAGTTTCCATGGGCCGAGAAGTTTTTGGTTCAGTGTCTCTCTATTTTTTATTTTTATTTTTTACTTTTGGGATCCCTCTCCCCTTTACTATACATAAACCATGACAAATATACCAAATTGTCTAATCTGAGATTCGATCCGAGTAGGATATTTAGTTATGGTGAGTGCGTCTTTCAACATGGATAATTACGTACGGTAAGTTTCGAATCCGAAACATAATTCAAACTTTTTACCATTCAGAATGAGCCATATAAATAAATTGGAAAGTTTTTCATTTCACGTCTACGATTGAATTCGTAAATAACTGTTTGTAAATGGGGTGGGGGATTGGATTCTCGGATGAAGAGGAGTGGGGTTTGAGTTTGCCGAGTTTCTTGGAAGATATAAATCGGCTTTGTTCCAAAACAATTTTTCTTTGGCCATCTTTCCCATCCTCACAGACCGAGTAGCACTCGCACACTTTCCTAGATTTGTGAATCCAAAGCCCCGACTCCCCCTCTTCTTCTTTTGCATCATTTCGATGGTTTTGGATCTTAACGACATTTCGAGTAATTTGTACTTTCTTCTTAATCTTTTATTAAAATGAACTCCTCGGTCCTGTTACATCGATAGAATCACCGAATTCATTTTAATAAAATCGAACGACATTATATATCTACGGGTAGGATAAGGTTGTAATTCTTAAAAAATAAAATAAAATAAATCAGTCATTATTCCCCAATTAGATTATCGTGAGGTGCGGATCAATACTAGCAAAAACATCTCTCAACATGATCAACTTTAAATATATTGATATTTTTTTCGAAATAACAGAGTTTAAAGTACGAAGTAATGAATAAAATGGGCCGACTATTGGGGAGACATTATTTCTTGGGTTCGTACAAACGTTTACAAATCTCAAGAAATTTGCGTACTTAGTCACGAAGGGCCAACATCTCTGGTACCCTCTCGACTTTATTTTACCTTTAAACCATTAACCATCATTTCTTCTTGTCACGGTTGTCTGATATAATAAAAGCATTGCTCCTCGAAGGATCGATCCTCCTATCCCAAAACTCGTCTTCCTATGTTACCACATAATAAATCTGTATAAAATTTACGAAGACGCGTCGCGAGTACCCGCCGATTTAATCAATCACCGGGACATGTGTTTACTTGCTGCATGTTTGTTTTCGTTTCAGGCATGCTGTGAAGGCCTTCGTTAGAGATGAATTACTAATACCACTACTACTACATGATCTGACAATAGGATGCACAAAAATGTGAAAATCTTGGAGATTGGGAGGAGCCGAATTTGGTTTCCCTGTCTTGAAAGGGGGGAAGGTGGGCCTAACTTTTCGGCCAGTGGAAATGACTCAAATGGAATTAATTGCTGGTAATTTCATTGAATTCGAACTAACTCCTAAATCATATACTAATTACGTACTTATCGATAATGACGTTCGTGAATTCATCCATTGACATTCTAAACTTAGAAGCAAGACAGTCCATTTAAACAAATTACAACTTCAGGAAAGTGTTGATAGTTCTTCATTTTTCTTTCTTCATGACAAATGCATGCTTTCTCTTTCGAGACATATCGACAATCATATCATCAGAAAAGCAACATTAAATAAAATAGAGACAAACGTCAGTTAATGGAATTCGAGGGAGACGTGTGTTGCGGGGGAGTTCGGCAGAAACTGGAACGATCTAAGGGAGGAAATTGTGGAGACTGATAAAGTTACTCCATATTTTAATTGAAGTAATGCAGTTAACTTGAAGTTTACTTAAGGCCCGAATTAAAAACATGGGATATGATAGGAGGGGGACCCAGGCCAAGTTTTTGCCACGGACAAAATACAAAACAAGGGCCTATGTTGCTTTATTTTAGCATTCTTTTCCAATCTTGTCAAAAACCCACTTCTAAATCACTATTTGTTTCTCAGTAGTCTGACGGGACGGGACGGGACGGGACGGCAAAGCACAAGACAACACAAGAAAAAGAATTCCCAATAATGGAAGTGAGACGAGGGTTGTAGTTGGAGCCATCGTCCCGTTCTCTTCCCCGGTGGAAAACCACCACCACCACCACCACCACCCTAAACCCGCCGGTTGGTTTAGACTCATTCCGGTCGGTTTAAACTCGTCGATACGAATGCTTCGGACGGTGTACGTAATCACTCACGCTAGGACGAACCAATGGTTCGCAGAACGTGACGGGTGACCTGCCACTTTCACTAGTTCTCACATATAAGATTGCCCCCATTATTTTTCAGCACCCGCATTAAGGTATGGATGCCGATGGGGGGTAGTGCAGGTACATTGTAATCGCATATCATCTTTCGGCCAACTATGAGGCTGTTTACACAGTTAAGTCATTTTGAGCTACAATAATGACAAGGCCCATCATGGTGATGGTAGATGCGGTCGCAGTAGCACTCGGTCGAGGTTCAAAGGCGTCGAAGCAGCAGATGTCGAAGTACGGACGAAACGAAATTCGATCGAGACCTCGTCGAAGGAAGTAGCACTCGAAGGAAGAGTCTCAGTTGAGGTTTCAAGACTTAGTCAATTTTCGATGGGGACTTCATCAGAACTTGGTCGAAGTAGATAGTGTGCAGTTAGTCTAAATAAAATATGTACAAAATGTGTATAGCAGTTCTGTTGGCGGTTACGTTGGCAATTTTATTAACGGTTATTGTGCAGATATGATCAAATGTTAGTATAAATATGCGGTCAGTCATTTGAAATAAACACGTGACAATCATTCAAAGACTCCGAAAGACTGCTTGGTTGTCTTCTTGTAACTTGTTCTCCAAAAATGGAAGTAGGTTTTCTTGTGCATGCGATCTTATTCACGTGCTTTGTATTACTATTTGTCTAAAAGTCTAGGCGACCATATTTCTTTAACTTTGTGTTACTCCCCGTTATATCGCAACGTGTTTTGTCTGCAAACATGTTTTTTGCGACCACAGTGGGAGTCGAAAACAAGTTTCGTGTGAATATACAAACTATCAACACGTTTTTGGTGGGGTGAGCGCGGATCAAATTGGGACAACGATTCCTTCTATGACGATGAGTTTGTTTGATCGCTCGACGCATATGAGGCTTGGAAAATAGCTCTCTGAGAGTCGGATGTGCGAATAACTATGAAAATTGACATCAGTAGTATAATGGAGAAAGTATTTGTCGGGAATTTAAAACTTTTCGTTTGATAACTTTGCGTTTGGTGGTTCATACTCCGATGCATGTTCATATGGAAAACCGACAACGAACCGTTGATGTTGATCCGAATATATTTCCTCGGTGTGAAGGGGCAGCCTTTTCAGGAATTGCTGCGACTAGGGCTACCTTGACTGGCGCAGCCGTCATTGGGGCAAAAGGTGATTTCTTATCCCTTTCAATGGGCAATTCTGAAAAGTTAAGCGTTTCTTCATGATCGACGTCGGTCTAAAAAATATCACTTCATTTAAATGAAGCTTACGTCGTATTGATTTGTCGAATAAGAATGAACCACCATACAGACCTATCGATGCTCAGGGTATTCCTAATACTGTGGACTTGGGGGATGGATAACCGACGTTTTGTCGATAATGTTAAACTTTGATAAAATGTCATTGAAAGATATTGGTTTTAGACCGCCTAAGTTATACATTTAATAATTTTGTTTATTTTAAATATTGTTGTAATAAAAGACAATCGATTGATTTGTAGTCGATTAATTTTCATAATAAGAAAAGTGTGTGACATTGCTAAAATTTTAAGGTCTTCTTCTACTGAAAAATCTTTTCATTGACTCTCGTGAGGGGGGCAAAATGTTTACACAGTAAAGCCACATTGAGCTTCAATGATGTCAAGGCCCATCATTGTGATGGTAGATGCGGTCGAAAGAGCACTTGGTCGAAGTTCAAAGGCGTCGAAGCCAAGACATGTTGAAGTACGGACGAAGCAAAGTTCAATCGAATCCTCGTCGAAGGAAGTAGCACTCGAAGGAAGAGTCCCAGTTGAAGTTTCAAGACTTAATCAATTTTCGAAGGGGACTTCATCAAGACTTGGTCGAAGTAGATAGTGTGCAGTTAATCTAAATAAAACATGTATAAAATGTGTAAAGCAGTTGTGTTGAGAGTTACGTTGGCAGTTTTATTAGCAGTTCTTGTCTAGGTAGGATAAAAAATGTTAGCACAAATATGCGGTCAGTCATTTATAATAAACACACGATAATTATTCAAGGACTCCGAATGGCTGCTTGATTGTCTTCTTATAACTTGTTCTCCAGAAATGAAAGTAAGTGTTATTGTTCATGCGATCTTGTTCACGTGGTTTATATTATTGTTTGTATAAAAGTCTTGACGACCACATTTCTTTAACTCTGTATTAGTTTTTGTTGATAAGATTTTGATGATGAGTCAAACAGCAGGTTTGATCTGCTATGACTTTACATAAGCTGTAACTCCTGTAACGAAGATATGCTTCATAATAAAGGAAGAATATCACGATAATATTTTCTACTTCGCCAATGATCATTTTAGAAACAAATGGCATGATTAGAAAATATTTTCCATAAATAGATATTTCAATAATTAATTAATTGTTAATTAATTATTGATTATCATAATTATTTTATTAATTCAAAAAGGGGATATTCTTAGGAATATTATTTGAATTAATATTAAATAGTTATCTGATAAAACAAATGTTTGAAAGTCAAAACAAAATATTTCCTAATCAAGGAAATTATTTTGTTATTTTTGGCAAGTTCTATCTAACCTTCTGTAAAAGATTAGGATATTTAGAAACCACTCTCAAACAATGTTTCCAGATCAATTTTATCCAGATACAATCAAAATCTTATCTGGAACGAATTATTTCAATTTGGAAATAATTGATTGATTATTTCCTTGTATAGAAGGTTGATTCGTTGTGCTGGCCGAACCTTCTATAGCGTTATATCTCGCGGTTAAAACATCCATTTAATATAAAATTATTTTTGAATAATCCCCAACGGATAAATACACAAGTCCATGATCAGATTTCTCAGGTAGAAAATAAAATATTTTTTTCTTTCCAATTATAGAAGGTTGCTGATCGAATCTAGCTCCAACCTTCTCTAAGGCGATATCTTGTGATTGGATAATCCGATTGATGTGAAATTAATCAGAGATTGCTCCCAAATGTTTATACACTATGGGAATGAATCTGGTTGTAATTTATTTTTAGAAGAATAAATTTCTTTAATAATAGAATGTCTGAACTGCTATATAAGAGATAAAACACAAAAATAAAAAAAGAAGATTTTGAGCGTGCTAAGTCTTGACATTTGGCAACGTTAGTGGTTGTTTAACGTGTGTGTGAGTGTGCAGGACGGATTCTCCAAGCGAGCGTTCTCGCAGGAGGTGACTACAGCGGGTTGAGCGTGGGTGAAGCCACTCCGGTGATGTCGTTGCGTACGGATCTGAGGGACTCGACCGGAACTTTGTCCGTGACGTCGGACTGCGTG
This sequence comes from Melastoma candidum, assembly GCA_023653495.1. Classification (NCBI taxonomy): domain Eukaryota; kingdom Viridiplantae; phylum Streptophyta; class Magnoliopsida; order Myrtales; family Melastomataceae; genus Melastoma; species Melastoma candidum. The sequence goes on along the minus strand of CM042881.1, from coordinate 11,290,891 downwards.
CATCAGGGCCTGGGGAAGGGTTCGTTGGTGGCGAGTAGGCGTACAAAGTTGGTCGGAGAGAAGGAGTCCGTAGCAGGGGTTCAGTGGTGAGGGACCTCCAACCTTCTGTAGTTGGTTATTTTGTTATCTGTGCGTTTGCAGCAGGTGTGCTTTGGTGAAGCCACTCCGTTAGCGTCGTTGGCTGCAAAACCGAAGGACTTGGCCAGGAGTGCTGTCAGTGAAGCCGGGTGGGCGTACAGCAGGTCGAAGAGAAGGTTGTTGCAGCAGGCGTAAGTGGTGAGGGACTGAAACCTACTGTAGTCGTGTTATCTTTATTTGTTTTGCAGATTAAACCAAAAATACAAAAAGAGAAGCATATCAGAGGCGTCCAAACACTTGGAGAAAGCGTCATCGGATCTGTTCGCTGATCCACAGAAGGAATAGCCCGCTACAGAGTCACAGAAGGCTGAAGCTTCCAGCCAACGTTCTGTGCTCACACAAGTGTGGTTGATTTCCTTGTGATTCGATCTAGACTCTTCCTAAACTCAGCAAGAGAGTTTCTTGCACTGGTTAAGCTATTCTAACCGCTCCGTAGTTAAAGAAACTATTTTCTTATTCCACAGAAGGTTCAACCTTCTACACTGTAATCACTATTTCAAAGTATTAGTGAAAACGACCGAAAGTGGACGTAGGTGCATGCACCGAACCACTATAAAATCCTTTGTGTTCTTCGAATTTATTTTAAAGCCCATTTCATAAGTTCTGTGTTACAGCAACTTGCTTCCGCTGTGAAGGTTGTGAAAAAGCGTTTAAGAATTCCTTAATTGGACTTAACACTAATTCAACCCCCCTCTTAGTGTAATCTTTGAGCCAACAGTTTTCATTATATCGCGATGTGTTTCGTCCGTAAACAGACACTCACTCAACATCCCTCGCCCCTTCGCAAGTCCCTTCGCACTCCCCATTTACGTGGAATAATTACGAAGTCGTCCCGTCAACGGACCATATATCTTTTTATATCTCCGACCCTGGAATCTCGCATGTCCTTTGTCTTCACAACCGTTTGTAATAAACATGAATGGTTCGCAGGGTTGATATACAATTAGGCCTAACTTCTCTCGTTGCGTGCGTGGGAGGAGTATTACTCAAGCAAAGTTAAATTCAGAATCACCCCCCGATTTGTTTAATTTTCTTTTTCCTTTTCTTAGCCTTCGAGTTATGTGTATACATTCGCCCATTTATAGAAAAAGACAGTGAGGCAAAACGAATTAACATGCCTTTTGCTTTTCATTTCGCTCCCCAACTTTACTTCGATCGTCGGAAACATTCGTCCCCATCATGAATGTGTATTGTAAAGCTACCGCATGGATTTTACTTTTTATCGTAAGGAAGGCGAAGTGATTCGACGAGGGAGGAAAAATAATTCAAATTGAAAAGAAACAAAGGTCGACAGCATGATTCATGTCCTAAATAATTTAAATAAACAAAAAAAAGAAGAACAAGTTTGTTTTTTCTGGAGGGTGCTTTGATTTGATAGATGAATCATCTGTCGATTTGTCCTATGTCCCCACCTATTTTTTTTCTTTTTATATTGGAGAGCTCGGGTTGCCAACTGGGACGTACGAAGGACGAAAAGAGGTCGGAAATTAGGAGTCGGGAGAGAAAGAATGGCTTCTCCAAACTAAGTGGATGAAACCTCCCGCCGGCTAAGGTTCTTACAAATCGACGAGACGAGCTCCCTCTTCGGAAAACGACATGCCGAAAGCATTTCGCCATCCTTCCCCTAATCTACTTTAAAACACAAACCTCGGAAAGCAACGTAAAGTGAGAGAGAGGGAGAGGGAGGCCGCCTCGGCACGTCTCCTTGTGTTTTGATGTCCGAATTCGGGCAACGAAGTCGTGTTTCATGTTTTTGCCCTTTCCCTTTTCTTGCCAACCGGAGCACCTCACCTACAAAAAGAGAAAGAAAACGAAAGAAGGGAGAACAATGAAATGAGTAAGGTGAGGGACATTCAAAATCTAAAGCCCATCTTCACATGCCGAAGCCCCACAATCACCCTTGTCCGTTCCTTGTTTTCGCCCAACTTCGTACTACCTTTATATCGACCCATGGTCTTGACCGGTCCATCATTGAAATAAATAAAAAACTGGTCACATGTCACACTTCAATAATCATCTGCATACGAACCATGTATAAGACGAGAGATAGGGCTTGTAATATGGAAATTATTATTACTTCTCTTTTTCTTGGTGAATTGAATTATTCGTATAGCAACGGAAAACAAGTTAAAATGGGGGGGGGAATGGATGCAGGGCTCTTAGGGTTAGCGTTTTTTTGATAATGTAAAAATTGTATTAAACTAAATTACAAAGATTCAAGACATAAGACAGCATCAACTTGAGCAGGCAGGCACTTAACTACCACCCTTAGCTGTGCCTCTCGTCCTATTGGCCGAGGCCTAAAAATAAGCTTACAAAAACGTCCAAGCCCATTACCCCAACAAATAAATATATAACTACGTCAACTTCCTATCTTCACAGCTCGTACAACCACAGGGTTAGGGTTGGGCTCTCCTATGAATGGGAAAAAATAAGGGAACACCGAAAGCAAAGCATACCAATAGATACATCTCCCACTCCTTCTCATAAAAGAAGCTAGGAATTGAAGGACAGGGTCCCTTTTGATGTATCCGTAAATCGTTTAATGGTGTAAAAAGCTAACCCCGCAAGCCACCTCCAATTAAAATCTTCGTCAATTTTCCCATGTCCTAGGTTTCTTTTAGGTCATCCATCCATCTTATTTTATTAACACACATTTCAGTGCCTCCCAATTCGTTGTCCTCACCCGATTACAGCGACTCTTTTGGAGCACTCGTCAAATTTTTCCCCATGTCATTTTCATTTCCTTTTCTATGTCGGGAGTATGGAAAAATGATTTAGTGTGTTCCCTTTAACGTGAAACGTTTTCGTCATATTACGGCTTTTCTGTAGGCAGTGGGGGACCTCAGCCTAGCTATGCTTCCGCCTCATCGACGCGTTGTCGCGATTGAAAAGCGGTACATTCTTTGTTACGAGGTAACTTCGAAACACGAACTTCATGTTTCACGAGTCATTTGTTTTTTTTTTTTTGTGTACATAACGAGTTTGTATTTTCTGAAAATTTTAAAGAGCGTTATAATTCATCCGAGCGATAGCCCCTCTTACATCGTTAAAGCCGCTTATTTTAAATTTTAGCACTATATATAAGATGATTAAATAATTGGGTATTTGAAATTTGATTTGGGTTGGATTCACTGAAATGATTAATTTCATATAACTAAGATAATTTAAAAGCTGAGGTAAGGAATAAAGAATTATCAAATGAATTGGTAAAGAAATAACAAAAGGAGTATTTTCGGAAAACGTACCTTTGATTTAGGGTTCAGAGAGTGTTCGGTTAGTTCGGGTGGTTGGTGCAATAATGGGCTTTTTGTAATCTGTTCATTTCGTTTTTACTGAGGAAAAAAGAAAACTAAATTGGGCTGATCCGCTGGACCGATGAAGTTATAAGAGATATTGGCTATTTGAGGCAGAAGTGAAATATGTCCGAAAATGGATAGTTCCATCCACCAGAAGGCATGAAGTGGGTTGAGGTCACAGGGAGACCGTGGTATGTTGCCTACTTGGCTCGTCCGAACCAGGAAGAAACCTGGTTGTTAAACACCGTTGAGCTACAAAGCAGTAGAACGGGTTTGATCAGTGGTCACTGTTGGTTGAACTAACTTCTGCAGTTTTTTTCTTTTTATCTTCGGACAGTCAACGACGCCTTTCACACGTCACACAACTTACCTTGTGTCTGTGTGTGTGTGTCTGCCTGCATGCAGAAAGGTTTAATATTACACAGAGAGGGCAGAGGGATCCAGAAAAGTGTACCGCTGCTGCTGGTGATGCTGTGAAGCAAGGAAGTTGTTGGAATGACACAGAATAACCCGCCTCAAAAACTACCAAGGACAAAATACCCCCCCCCCCCCTTCCCATTGGCTGTTCTTGTTCCCACTTGAGGAGGACTATGGAGGGGACCCATTTTTAATTTTTAATGAAGGTAAGAATAAAATATTGGGATTTTTTTGGAAGGCATTTCTGAAGCAAAAGACAAGGAGATGGACAAAATGATAAGAACACAACAAACACTACTGTTCAGACTGCAGCTGAGTCCGAGTGAGTTGAGTGTAAGAAGAAGAACGAGTTCCCACTTTAAAACTATTCATGGTATCCCCCCACAAACAGAACAGAACAAAGCAAAACAAGGCAAACCAGAAAAGGTCCACCCTCGTACATACCACCCACTTCAAGTTATTTGGGGCACTAATCTTTGTCCCCCCTCCCCCCTCCAACCCTTTGAATGGGCATTGAGATTGTGAAACTTGGAATTGACAACTGTGCAACCCAAATAAAAATGAAAGTGTTTCTTGGGGAGGAGCTCATAGGATCTCATGCTGGATAAAGAAATTAATCCTGTCTTTCTTGTCTTACAATTTCTTTTCTTACTTCTTTTGGTTTTTCTTGGGTGGTGGTGGTGGTGGATTGCTTAGCTAGCAGCTATCACAGTGATTTGACAGCAAAAGTGTGGTATCTCAGGGAACAAAGAACTGAACAACTTGCAGACACCACCCCTAACCCCCTCCCCCCCCCCCCCCCCCCCCTCTGGCCCCAACCCCATATCATAATCCTCCATGATTCATTCATTCATTCACACAGACACACAGACATTCACACCTCCCCTCTTGGGATCTATCTGATCTGGTCCTCTTGTGGGAATGGCCTACCTGGGTGGGGGGGTGCCCACAAATCATGATCATGAGCAGCAACAGTAGACAACTCAAACGGAATGGGTGAAAAAAAAAGGAAATACCTAATCACGTCTTTTCACACACACCTTTAGTAGTTAGAACCAGAACAATGGCTGTTTCCTTTTGGGTAGGCCATTCTTTTGTTCCTCCTCCCCCGCCACACAAACAAATCTCTCACTCTCACCATCTTCTCACCACCACCTCCATCTTCACCAAATTTCCACACCAGGTATCCTCCATCAGATTGTTCCATTCCAATCACCCAGTAGCATGAACTAAAAGAGAAGAAGACGACGACGAAGAAGAAGAAGAACAACACCAACACCACCACCAACTACTACTACAGCAACGACAAGAACAACAACATCATCCAAATACAGCTGCTTTCTTATTTGAATTATTACTTGTTATCAAAGATGGTAAGAAGAAAAGGCTTTCAAGATTTAACTACAGACCTCACCCCCCCTCCTCCCAAACTTTTTGTATATCATCAAAATTTTTTGATCCATTTTTCTTGACCCAGGATGAAACTAACAACACGAAAGAAAGAAGGAAAGAACTACTAACCCCTGATAAAATTAATCCCTTTTCCCTCCTCATCTTCATCTTCACCCTGAAATTCCCCAGCACTCTAGACATCAATTCCTAAGTTGTTCTTTTTGGTTTTTTTGGGGATGGGGAATTTTCATGGTCCTGTCATGTCCTAAGCTTTCTCACTACTATAACCATCCGATTCCTCCGGGAGAGGCATCTCGTTCAGATCGACTCTCAGCAACAGCGTCCCTTCGCAGCATGAACCCTTGTTATCGTTATCGCTCTCGATCCCCATCCCGATCCCGCTGGCTTCCAACACCGAGACGCCGTGCCCGAACGCTGCGTCCACGCTTGCGCCCACCTCGGTTGCCTTCTTCCGAATGAAAGCCGCCGACAGATCTCTCCCGGAGACGGGAACCCCGTCCTCCGCCGCGACGAACTCAGGGAAGTTGAGCCTTGCGGAAGGTCCCCGTAGATAGAACACGGCGGTGTCGTAGGCCCGGGCAGCTGCGATGGGGGTCGAATAGGACCCTAACCAAATCCTCGACCGCTTGTTGGGCTCCCTAACCTCAGCCACCCACTTCCCCCACTTCCTCATCCTTATGCCCTTGTAAGGCCTGTCCCTCCCGACCAACCCGCGCTTCCTCGCCGCTTCACCTCCTCCTACGACGCCGCCCACGCCAGCCACATCGTCGCCCATGATCACGCGTAAAAGGGAAGAATCCACTGGGAGGAATCAACAGCTGGGAAGTGGGAAGGGGAGTTTTGGGTTCTTCATGTGGGGAGTGAAGGAAGAAAAAGGCGACTCCTTTTGGGAAGGAGGGCTTTGTTTTGACGTTAAAGATTGGAAATTTATATTTGGGTTGGGAGAAGGGGGGGAAGGGTGGGGGTTAGAGAGGAAGAATGGAAGGGGCAGTGGTGTGTGTTTTCTTTTTTCAGTCTTGGGAAATAAATTTATTGGGGGCTCGCCGACAAATCTGTCGTGATCTATTTTTCTCCGCTGAGAGGGGGAGGGCGGTGATGAGAAAGAGAGAGGGGAGTTCGAACAGGAAGGAAGAAAGCCAGTGGGAACTGTCGGAGAATTTTGATTGGGTTGTGGTGGGTTGGAACTGAAAGTGTCCTGGGAGGGAGTTTGGTTCGTGCGCTTCCAAGTCTGTCTGGCGTCCTTGGGTTTTTCTTCTTTAATTTTTTAAAAATAATAATTATTGTATTCCCTAATAAAATTATGGATTTTACCCTGTTCTTTTTAACAATAACTTTATGTATCAAAATATTAAATTATTTACTAACACTATGGGCATGAAAAAGAAAAAGAAACCACTCATCGACATGAAAGGTGAACAATAAGGAGTACAGTTCATGTCATTCGTGTCTTAGACATTGTTTGCATAAGAAAACGCGGGCCGTCGGACACTCGTCGGATAGCGGGACAAGTCAGTATTAATGTGGTTGTCACTAGGATTAAAGGAGAATAATGAAAAAAATTGTTAGATAGCAATCAACGCTATTTTTGTGATTGTTTTGATCAGGTGTGAGGCGGGCTTCCGTTACTCTAAATTTAGACCGCAGTCGACGTCAATTATTTTAAAAATTTAAATTTATAAATAAAAATATAACATACTATATATTTTTATTTTTAATAAAAATAATAATAATATTAAATGCGACAAGAAAAAACATGTAAGAAAAAATTGACTCTATCTTGTATGTAACTTTTACGAAAGAAAAGGAACGTATTTATACTAAAAGAAATCATTAAAATCGTCGAGACTTTGTAAGGGAACAGCAAGAATAGTGGGGAGGGTGCGTAGAGGTCGTGGGTTATGGAAAACCACTCTTGAATTGGTACTCAACGCTTCTCGCTTCCACATCTTCTCGACTTTTCTGGATCCTCGATTTTCTCCAACCTAAAATTCTTATTTGTAAATATTTTAGCCCCTCCGAATAATCTCTAGTAAATGTTGGAAAATTTGCCTTGACCTTTTTGCTATCATATCCTTTAACATTTTTACGTCCATAACCCTTAACATGACCATTAACACACAAAAATTGTCAGTCACTAACAAAAATTGTCCCCCATCTGTTTTAGCACACATGCTCAAATTCTTTTCTGGAATCCATTGTTTATGATGTCGTTGTGGTCGTTAAAAACGTGTTTACTGACGAAAACACAAACTGTCATACGCTCGTCGAGTACGGAACAAGTCATAATAATAATGTGATCGCCAATAAGATTAAACAACAATAACGGAAGACCAACGATTGCATTAAATAGAAAACAAACTTACAACTATTAGTCTTGCAAACAAAAGGAGAGAAGTGGTAAAAAGAAAAAATGATGCGGGTAAAAAAAAAAAAAAAAGACTCTGTGAGGGAGGGTTAATTGTCTTTATCGTTACAAAACAAAATGAACTTATTTATATTAAAAGAAATTACTAAAATCGACGAGACAACATGAAAAACTGTCAAGGACAGTGAAGAGAGCGGAGAAAGCTCGTAATCGTCAGATATCGTCGGTAGACGTTGTGGATTATTGAAAACTGCTCTTGAATTAGTGCTGACTGCTGAGGACTTCTTGATAATCTGAATACAGTGTGGAGAGAGCTTGATATTTTTCCCTCTCCAATTAGAATTAATTGATTTTAAAATAAATTGATTGCTTAGCTTAGACTTTAATCTTCTCTATCAATCTACCCAAATCAAATATCAAATCAAAGATTTACTTCCGATTACTTATCGATTAATTGTCTAATATTACTTGATTAATTGTCCCAGAGCTCAAAATATTTAACACATCACGAGTGATTCTAGTAAGATTTAGATATCAAAAGTGATTGTTTTTCATATCAGAAATTGCTTTAAACTTCTGTCTCAAATTTTCGGACCGAAAAATTAAAAAAAAAAGGCACTTTTTTTTATGCAACTTCGAGGAAGCAACAAACAATCGTGTGATATAAAGAAATAATGAATCGGTGAATGCGATCCACAAAAATCTCCCTCCAAACATTTGGCGTGAGGAATAAATCAAATAAACAATTATTACGTTCGGGAAGAGGGAGTTCTGCTTTTGTGTTACTTTACTGTAAATGGGACAGATATGCATGAAAGATGGAGGTGTTGCTTAATCACAGGGAGCCATGCTTGGTCAATTCTTCCTTAGTTTTCCTTTTTTCGAAGTAAAAATTTATTATTCGGAGAGGAGATGCGGTGGCAATAATTAAATGGACTAAGCAAAGTGTTGATGAGGACGATGTGGGGTCGAACGTCGACGATAGTCGGTGGATAAATACAACACGCACGCTCACGCCCACCCATTAGGAGTTATTGACTTTCCTTTTTATTTAATCCCCTCCCTATCATTAATCCCTCCCCTATTTTATAACAACGTGCGAGCCTTTTCTTTCTAACACGCTAAAAACTTTGTTACTATCTGCCCATTTGTTACTATCTATTTATACTTTCTAACAATGATGTTTTTAGTGGGAACAAATGCCGTTAATGTTATACATCACTAGTTATCTAAAATACAAACATCCAGTTTTAAAGAAATGCATGACAAAGAGGGTGTGTGATTACGACAGGCAGGCTTGTTTATGGGTAGATGGACAAAGTCCCTGATTTTTTCTCCTTGTCTTCCTTTGGTTTTGAAAATTCCAAGGGGGAGGGGGTTTCAGATATCTCTTAGGATGATATTTCTGGACTAAGAGTGTTAAAAAAGTCTTTAGAGCTTTTACGATAATTGTCATCCACAGCTTCTCGTGTATTATATCAGGCGGTCTCAATATGATTACATCCGTCGATCTTGCTTTCCACAAGAAACGGAGAAAAAGGGAAACGGGCGAGTCGTCGCCACATGTCACGACGTCTCCCGGTGGAAACTGTTTATCAAGACTCCCATCCAATCGATATAATCCGAAGTTCTTCCGGGAATCATTCGTATAGAGAAGAAATCGTCAGAACCTGCGGATTCAATCCGGAGAAGGCTTGACTTGTTAATTAGTTATTTCTAAGCGCATAATTAGTATTCTCGTTATATTAAAATCACATGCCTCATTGAATTTTTAAAGCTTAATGGTTGGCTGCCACCCGATAACAAAACCCTAGTTATATATTTAACTAGAGTGGCTCTGCATTTAGTGTGTCGTGGATTCTCGAACGACTATTCAATTTATTAATAACTTTTGCGGGACGTGCAATGATTCACGTTGTAATATAGAAAGAAAACAAAAGAAAAACTAACTACAAAAGATAATGTTGGCGATTTTCCCGAAGATTTCTTGTCGTTGGGGGTGTTGGAGCTCCGAGGTTAGATGATGATATAAAGTTATCCCTCTCCCTAATTAAATGAACGAGAAAATGGAGATCGAGTGCTTGCCCAAGTTGGGCAACATGATGCATGCCCCAAGATGTCATTATCCGATTATTAACGCTTATTTAAACCTCTTGGATGTACGGTCCTAATCATGTCCGCTATTCAAACCGGAGGTTCTTATGAGGTTTTTTAGGATTGTCGGACGACGGTAGCTAGCTGCGGCTTGGCATCACGAGAAATAATATCGGACGTCACCGTGTAGTGGAAATTATTTAGTGTGGCATTGTCTTTCTGGGTCGGCTTGATTGACGGGAGGGAAACGATTGGAGTTCTTTTGTCAATGGGGGTTTGGTTGGCGCAAGCGATGTGGGGGATGGCTTTGGATATTGAAGAATTGTGATTGCATGTGGCGATATTCTACGTTCGATGATTTAGATACTAAGGTGGAATGGAGGAGATGAAGAATAAGGACGTGCAAATGTCGATGTCACGAGATGACGAGGTGGTCGGTTCGCTTCCCTCCCCCCAAAACACCTCTCCTCCTGTATGTTTCCATGCTTTCCCCGAGTGAATAATATCTCAAACCCTTGTCCATTGTTAAGATGGCAATGGATTTGACTTTTATCCCACTTCACCCTACGCCTCCCCTAGTCAGAAAATTGGCATAGAAAAAACCAAGTTCTTGTGAGTGATTGACATGCACATGGCTCCAGATCAACAGGAGAAAGCGGGAGACACAAGTCCCGCCCAAATTAATCGGGAGCTCTTCTACTTCTTGGACACGACGTCTCCTTGACCTCATGAAGCCTGGACAATGAATCTGTTTGCAGCAAGTAGATGTGATGGTGTGGACTTTTCCGATGTCCTCGTCTCTGTGGAGGACGTCGAAGTCCACCATTCCCTATCTTCCTCTCGTCACCTGACGTCGTCCCGTACACGTGGAAGAAGGGCAAAGGTTATACAAGACGTAGGAGAGACCCATTTTTCAAAATTATCATGATATGTTTAATCATGTTAAGATTAAATTTTCACACGTTTTTTATTTTGAACTTCGGCCGCGTTCGAGTTCAATTGGGTCGTGTTGGTCCAGTTATTGACGAAATGGGTGGGGGATAAAAAGGAAAACGAGGAGCCCGATTGGTTAGAGGTTTGACTTGAAAGAAGGACACATAAAGAAACAACAATCTACCCATAATCCCTGTCGTTTTCTATCTATCACATGAACCGTCCCCCTCCCTCGTTCGCGGGCTTCCTATGGAGTAGTCACGTGGACCCTCTGAATGGGCCGACGAAGGTCGCGCAGTCTGTCCGTGGCCCGAGCCCTTCGAATATCCCATAGCTTCAGGGGAGTAAGTATCCATGTCGTTGGCCTGACTTCGACTCAGTTCCCTTTATCAGTGTGAGCTGCCCAGCTAGTTTCGGAATCCCTATTTGCGTTACCGTTAGATGGGACTTGGTCTTGCAGCTGCTCTAATCTGTTGTTGGATTTGCAGGGGTGTCACTCAAGTGATTAGAGAAGGCGAAACCTGCGCTGCAAAATGAGGCCAGAATGATGCTCATGTATGTTATAAGCAGACTCCTGGAATCCGGGGCCAGTCCTTTCTTCGGGCTTCCTGTTATTCTCTTTAAGCCCGATGGTTCTGACCTTGAAGCCGTTCCGCGTGATTGGGATCTCAGCACGGGATGTAAAACGGGTAGTAGAAACTATGGTAGATCCCCTAAAGTGCAGTGAAGGTATGATGTACGCAGTTACTAACAGAAAGTTTGTAAGACACATCCATTTCTTGCTTCTGGTCATTACCCGCAAGAATGGAGATATTAGCAGACCCAATGTCTGTAATGCGTTCACATGCTTTGTCTAAATAATCTCCGACCGCTTACCAGCTTGAACAGAAGTAACATCTCTTACCATGGCCTGAAAATAGCAAACGGCATTGTTAAGGGTAGGCAAATATCTGAGAGAACCGTCAGCTGTCACTTCCCTGAAGATGCATATTTCCCGGACGGTGATCTAGACTCGCTTCATGGTACTTGAGCAGCAGTTTTTACTGATATTGTGGGGCCAGGAAAAACCATTCCACGGAGTCTCGAGTTCATGGACTCTCTTGGTCACTCAGTTTTCAATCCTGTTAAGACGAGGCGAGAACAGAGAAGGGGGGCAACAGCCGGCCATATGGGCGGTGGAGGTGCATAAATGGGAAAGTTAAGGCGTCGCCGCCTTCATGTGTCCTCTGAGTTAACATCAAACTAATTGCATGTGCAGAGAGAGGGTGTTGAAATTAAATTTGATTGACATTGTTGGGTGAGTGGGGGGGGGGGGGGATTCGAAAGGGATGGATCTTCTACCTCTTCATTTAAAAAAGAGAGAAAAGAAAATGAAGGAGGAATTGACACTGTGGCAGGTAACTTGTCATTCTCGTAAAGGGTAGGACTCTACCAAAAGAAGGTGCAGAGAGATTAAAGAGGAAGATGGGTTTCGTGTTAAGTAAACAAAGTGGGAGCGAGTAAGGTAAAGCGACCTCATGCCTGTTATTAGTCATTTGGGTCGCTTCCCTTAATTAATTTTCAATTTACTAATAGAGATCAGATGCGCCTATTCTTCTCTGTCGGCCTCCTCTGTTTTCCCACCCATGTCTTAACAATTATACGAAATACGTATTCGAACCCCAATTTATGGTTGGGGAATAGAGAAAGATGTGGCATATATTTTTTTTTTTACTCGAATAAACATATCTTCCACATGTTTTGGCTCACCCCGCCTTTAATAAACCAGTTGGGTCAATCAAAGAGTGGGGGGCGGAGGAGGGAGCTTCAGAAATTGAAGAGGATGAAGAACAACAACACCACCAACACGAAGCTTATCCTCCTCCACCCTTACATCCAGAAGCAAGGCGGACCCAACCGCCTCTGGCTCCTCGCCTTCGTCTCCTTCTTCACCCTCACCTTCCTCGCCACCCTCATCTACTCCCGCGACTCCATCCTCTCCCCCTCCCGCCCCCATGCCGACCTCCACCGTGATGCAGTCAGCAACAGCGACAACCTCCCCCTCCCTGCCACCGTGGTCAATGCCCTCATCCACTACGTGATCCGCTCCAACTACACCTACCACATGCAACAGCCCGACATCAAGATCGTCGCCGACGTCCTTAGGAAGTGCTCCGTCCCTTGCAACTTCCTCGTCTTCGGCCTCACCCACGAGACCCTCCTCTGGAAGGCCTTGAATCACAATGGGAGGACAGTCTTCGTCGATGAGAACCGCTACTATGCTGCCTACTTTGAGGAGCAGCACCCGGAGGTCGACGCCTACGACGTCCAGTACACGACCAAGGCGAGCGAGATGAAGGAGCTTGTCGCCTCGGTGAAGGAGCAGTCCCGGAACGAGTGCCGCCCTGTCCAGAACCTGCTCTTCTCTGAATGCAAGCTTGGGATCAATGACCTCCCGAATCATGTCTACGATGTCGACTGGGACGTGATCCTGGTGGATGGGCCGAGCGGGGAGTGGCCCGATGCCCCCGGGAGGATGTCGTCCATATTCACGGCGGGGGTGCTCGCCAGGAGCAAGAAGGGGGGAAGCCCAAGGACGCACGTGATCGTCCACGACTACTACCGAGACGTGGAGAGGGTCTGTGGGGATGAGTTCTTATGCAGGGAGAACCGGGTGGCCTCGACCAACATGATGGCGCACTTCGTGATAGAGCGAGCGGATCCCAACACCTTTGAATTCTGCAGCAAATGCAACCAGACAGCTTCCGCGGACGCATCCCCGGCAAGGACCACGTCCCCGTCATCGTAAATCCCTCTCTCTTTTTCCTGGATACATAAAAAAGTACAGAAAAAAACATAGAATCTATTTATCATTAACAAAAAAAAGACATGGAAATACCATTTTAGATAAAAACTCAAACCCATCTTTTCCTCCATGTCATTTTGTTATTCTGAGTTATGAAATTTGGAAATAACAAAATTCTCTGCCGAATCACTCAGAAATTTAAACTCTATTTTATCCCTGCCTTGAGTGGGTCGGGAGTGGCGTGTAATAAAATTGAAAAGGTCAACCGCGTTTTTTAATGTCCAAAATACCGCGTGAGCTTCGTAGGCAGTTACGAAGAAGATTAGTAAACTACGTTCTTAATTTTTAATTTACTCGAAATACCGTCCATTCATTTACAAACAGAAGTCGGGGTTTCAACCGCACCTTTAAGTGGAACCGAAGGTTCAAAATCGCGTATATCACTCAAGTACGTGAAAGGCATGGTTGGGAACCCGGCCTTTTTACTAGTAACGGGTTTTTCAATTTATTCTAATCCCACATTTCACAACTTAGATCTAGTAACTGGGGTTGAATGACACGGTTACCAACTCTATCTTTTCTTAGTTGCACATAATGCGCGTTGTCTTTATAAATTGAGTGACGTGTTTCTCAACCGTGCTTTAGGAATTGTATTTTGGGAGTTTTCACATTTTGTAATTTTTTTTCAAAAACAAACCGTGTATTTTGATAGATAGCTCGATAGCATGTAGTAATGAAATAACAGTTCAGGTCGGGTCACTCATATTGGCTTCAATCCCCTGTCTTCCCGACAACATGAATCAACCGAAAATACATGCGAACCGAAGATGATCCTATTAGATCCAGGGCCGGCGCTTGTTAGGCGACAGGGAGGAGGGCAATTTCGACGAAACTCGGCGACAGCGGAAGGTCCCCGTAGGCGGGAGAGGGTATGAACAAGCATAAGCGGATGTAGGTCAAAAGAATGAGTCAAAGACATTGAGCTGCTGGAGGGAGATCACGCTTCAATAAATATGATTTTTATGGGAAGCTGGCATTCTCGAGGACACGGTTGTTTATTGACATCGTATACATTGATTGGAATCACAAAAAGCTGGACAAATAAATACGCTTATGATTTAATACCAGCTCTCGTGCTTAAATTAGGAAGAGCTACATGAAAAACCTCTGACGGACTATTTTTTAAAACCCCATCTAACATGTCCGGCAAAAGAAATCCCAAGAGTGTTGGGGAGACCTTCAAATGGCGCCCAATCTAAATCTACCCTTTGCTCAATTTTTCAATGTTTGAATCGATGCTGGAGACCAATCTAAGGACCAGTCGATTAGGAAGCAGTTAGTCCATCATCAGTTAGCCCAACAACTACGGAACAAACTGGAACAGCAACCCACCTTACTTTTCGTTAAATATGTTTGTTCTGGGTCGAGGAAGTCTCCCAACTCCCCCCACCCCACCACCCAACCCGAGCTCTTGTCGCAAACCCAATTATTTTATTAAAAGGACGGAAGTGGGGAGTTAGTGACGAGGGTTGTTGCCAAGTAATGTAGTTGTAATAAAATTAGTGAAGTCGTTGGAGGGTCGGACTAGATAGAGAGGTCCTAGAATCTTGATGGCATTTCGCTTCAGTGTTCATTTTGGCGCAATTGGGTCTTGTTTGTTAATATCGAATCTGATCCCCACCGCCCCCATTATGGGCTTCGAGCCCAGAACGAGGTGTAATTGAATCCCCCAGCAAATGACGAGTAAGAATTACAACCTGCGACGGGAGAGAGAGAGAGAGTGTGGCAGGGGCTGTTCTTTTTCCCTTTTTGTGGCAGACCCAGATGGCGACCGACTTCAAATCCATCCCCATCATCGGTAAGATTCCTACCCGACTTCTCAAGATCTTAATATCGGATTTCAATCGAGTAAAGGGACCATCTTTGTAACGTTTTGTTCATGTTATATGTTGTTGCTGGGTGATTGGAATGAGTTCGGATTTCTGGGTGTTTTTCTGAGAGATTGGGAGTTGCCTGATTTTGAATGTAGACGTCAGCACATTGCTGGCCAAGTGCGATGACCCGAAGATGGGGGACGACCCTGGGGTGGCTCAGGTGGTCAGGTCGTTGGATCAGGCTTGCAGGGAGGCTGGATTCTTTTACGTGGTTCGTTATCTGATGGGATTTTGCATGCCCGACTTTTATTTCTATGGTTATTTTTTGCTTATGTTCCTGGAAGGGGAAGCATTTCTTTTGATTCAATCTGGAAAGTTAACGATTACATCTTTTGTTTGGGGCGAATTCATTAGCTCAATATGGGCTTTGTGAGTGGTGAAATGCACGGTTGCTTTGTCTTATAATGAGACTAGAGATTAACAACCAATATATGTAATTTTATTCAAATGATGCTGATTTAGAAACCTTATTTTATGTATTCTTTTTATCAGTTGAAGTCTTTAGTTTTTATGTTCTATGTAGTCACAGATGGAGACTTCCTTGTAAGCTGGCCGTTTTTTTTCCCTTTGACCAGAAGGGCCATGGTATTCCCGAGTCCCTTATAAAGGACGTCCGGGCATTGTCCCACCAGTTCTTTGAACTGTCATATGAAGAGAAGTTGAAAATCAAGATGACTCCAGCCGCAGGTTACAGGTTGCTCTCCCAAGTGTTGTGCAGTAATGAAGTTTTTGTGTTACAGTTGATTTGTCATTTCATTTCTGTCATTTTCATGCCCTATCTCAGTTGAGAGGGAGGCAGAGGCGATAGACATTGTTGAATGTTCTCGAGTTCATATTAAAATAAAGTCCCTGAAATCGCCATGTGGGGAAAGTTGTCCCTAACAGACATATTGAATGGGAACGCAAATGCTTGCGTAAGCCTGGACTATTTTTGGATGGAGCAGACACTATTGCTGAAAGTGAGGACACTCGGAAAGGAGCTGTTTTATTAGGAAGATCGTAATTATGATGGTGTGGCTTAGGCAGTTGTGTAATGAGGACTCTATTCTATACAAACGATTAATGGTGACATATGTTGCATGGAGGAGTGTTCTGATGTTGTCAATTGTTTGATGGCTTTCAATACTTCTGCCATTCAAAAGATCACAATAATAACTCTAAATTCAGTTGTATGTTTCTTTTGTTTGGATTTCAGGGGTTACCAGAGACTTGGTGAAAACGTAACCAAAGGTGTACCTGATATGCATGAAGCCATTGATGTAAGCTCCTGTACTTTTATCTCATGTTTCTTCTGTTATCAAGACAAATAACTATTCATGTGAAGTGTTGGTGTAAACTTGAGTTACACATGAACCCCTTTTGAATCAAGGACTTGTACTTTGATTTTGGGCAATATAATCTTCAATTATCGAAAGCCTCTTTTGTTGTGAACCTGATATAACACTGGATTGGTGATCCACTTTGATCTCTTTTGACTGTCCCGTGCTTGTTGTGGTGGCAACGGCTTGAACCATCTTCAGGTCTTTCCATCCGATGGAAATTTTAGCTTCATTAGCACGAGTCAATCTTTTCGTTGGTTCAATTTAATTTGTTGTGCTGTTATTTAAGTAGGAGGATATTGTTATTCTGCTGACGGCATAGGCAGCTTTAATTGTCCTGGGTCAGTTCTAGTTTAGTAGTTGTAGCAGGTTAATCCTGTCGTGTGAAAAAAGTAAGTTATCCTGTCGTATAAAAAAGTAGGTTAATCCTGTCGTGTGAAAAAAGTAAGTTATCCTGTCGTATAAAAAAGTAGGTTAATCCTGTTTCTCATTGCATTATTATGACATTGACCTTGTGAGTTTGTGGTATTACTGGAGCAGTGCTATAGAGAAGTAAAGCAAGGGATGTATGGAGATCTTGGAAAACCAATGGAAGGATGTAATCAATGGTACAGTAAGATTGACTATCTGTTCGTGTTTTTTGAGTAATAATTGCCTTAGTTTGTATGTTTGGCCGTTTGTGCATTATCTGGGGAACAAATTCATTAATGCATTGTGTATCCAGGCCAGATACACCAGCAGATTTGAAACCTGTGTTTGAGGAATATGTCAGCCTTTGTACAGGTATGAGCATCGGTTTTATGTTCTTTTTTGTTCAATAAATGCAGGATGCCCAGATCTCAATAATGCTTATTTGAACTTGTTATGTGATTCATATAGATCTTTCAAAAAAGATTATGAGGGGAATTGCATTAGCACTTGGAGGATCACCATATGAGTTTGAAGGCGAAAGAGCTGGAGACCCATTTTGGGTACTACGGATCATTGGTTATCCAGGGGCATCCAAAGAGAATGGCCATGACA
This sequence comes from Melastoma candidum, assembly GCA_023653495.1. NCBI lineage: Eukaryota > Viridiplantae > Streptophyta > Magnoliopsida > Myrtales > Melastomataceae > Melastoma > Melastoma candidum. Next base: position 11,273,171 of record CM042881.1, on the reverse strand, counting down.
GTAAAGAGAATGATGTTGGATGGTGATGATTCTTTACTTTTCGAATAGAAGTTGCTTGTGTAACAATGTTCTTGAGAACAATTCACAACATAATACTAATTGCATTTGTCACTTTGCTGGATATCAGTGGAGCTCACACGGACTATGGTACTTACTCTTAACTGGAGACGATTCTAATGGCTGCTTGATCATTTACGCTTTAATTAAAAGCTCTTCTTATGTTTGCTCTCATGTAAACAGGTTTACTGACTCTGGTTAATCAGGACGATTCGATCACTGCACTTCAGGTACGAACACGAAGCAGGTTTCCTGACATTTGAGTGAGGCTACATGCGGTCTAAGGAAGGATGGACACTGTCAATTCAGTCGCTGGAAACGGTTTCATCTTGGCCAGTCGAGACAATTTTAACAGGTTTATCAAGTGATGAAATGTTTTCTATGGTGTTAGGTGAGGAACCTCTCTGGAGAGTGGATCTCTGCCGTTCCTGTCCCAGGGACATTTGTTTGCAACATCGGGGACATGCTGAAGGTATGCGCGCGCTTAACTGTAGGGTCTACCTTACCTGAGTTGATCGTTTCCGAGATTCTAAATTCAGATACTGGTATCCGGCGTGATGCAGATCTGGTCCAATGGGTTGTACGACTCCACCTTGCACCGCGTCATCAACAAATCGCCCGTATACCGGGTTTGTGTAGCATACTTTTACGAGGTTGGCTGGCTGGCATATCCTCCTGGTTACTTTTGTTGCGTTCCTCTCTGTCCTCCTGGTAGATGAGTCACAAGGGGTGTTTTATGTTTGGAGCAGCCGAACTTTGACGTTGGCGTGGAGCCACTGGAGTTGTGTGTGAAGAGGACGGGCGGGAGCAAGAAGTTCGGGAGGGCAGTCTACGGGGAGCATCTAGTGGGTAAGGTGCAGACTAACTTTGTGACATAGGAGGCCGGGGGTGGATGGTGTTTGTGGTGTGGTGTGGTGGTGCTAATGGATGCAATGTTGTTGGGTACACTACTCGTTTAGGCTTTAGGTCTTGGAGTCAGATTAAAGTCTTTGAAAACGTTTAATAATAAATAAAAATCTGTGGTGCTAATAAAATAGTAAGAGGAGGAAGCTCCTCCTCCATCTCCATCTCCACAAATAATAATTAAGAAGCAGTTGGAAGAGAGCCCCATTTTCCCATACGCCAATGTTGACTCGTTGGATACCACACCCCACAACAACAACGACTACATCCATCTAACCCTACACGACAACATCGTTTTTCCTTGTCCCTTTCTCTCCTTTTCTTTCCACCACATTTATCATCGTTTGATCCGGTCCTCCCCATCCCTCCTCCCTTCTTTTTACTGAAGATGATAATCAAAAGTAAACATCATCATCAAGTGCCAATTGTACATTTACATAGAAACCCCCTAATGAAGTTAGAAACAGGAGATCAATCCTCCTCCTTCTTCTTTCACATTCTACCCGGATGAATTTATTAATAAACCTTTTCTTCAAAGAGAAAAAAAAATTTGGCTTTCCGAATGTCTGTCTATATACTTTGGACTTTGTTTGGATTGGGGTTGGATTCGATTTCTCCGTAGATTCCACCCCTACCATATGGTTTTTCTTGGGGTTAGAGAAGTAGGGAGGTCGATGATCAGGACGACTCGAGGATGATGCTGCTGGTGGAATCGGCCACCGAGAGGGAGTGGTTGTGGTCTCCCTCGTACGTCACCACGAGCATCGTCGGCTCGTCCAGCGCCCTCTCCACGTGCTTCCTCGCCGGGCATCCCCGCACACTGCTACACTTGTAGTACCCTCTGTCGATCATAAATGCCATCAGTAGGTTTTAGGTATACCATCTCCGGATCCGACCCAACGAGTAGCAGCAGGCATTTTGCTTACCTTGGGAAAGGCGATCCTTTGATGGGTTTCTGGCCGTATTTCCTCCACGAGAACTCGTCCGGCGGGATGTCCGCCATCTTCAGGCTGATCGCGGGGACTCTCACCACCCTCTTCGACTTCATCTTCCTGCATACAATTTTGTGACCTCCCCAGAATTAGAAACATGTTTTATAGGCAAAGAAAAGGGGGACGGTAGATTCGAAAATACATAACAATCAGATTCGGCACAAATTGGGTTGAGCACTACATTAATTATGGACATAGTCAAGTGTTTCGGTACTATGTTTTAATCATGAGATGGTGTCGGAGGAAATTACAGTCAAAATTGTTTGTTCCATTTAAAACAAAAATTCCTAACCTCTTCTTCGTGCAGTGGCATTTGCTGGCGGAGCTGCCGCACTTGCCGGCCGAGCCAACCGTATCGGAGCTGCACTTCCTCTTGAACGAGGAAGACGACGAGAGAGGCGGCTTCCCTGCCGACACCGACACGTTTGTGATCTGGAACCCTGACCCCGAGGACATCGACATCGCCTGCTTCGGCTTCTCCTCGTTGTCCCCCGTCAGGGAAGTGACGAACGACCCCGTGTTGGTGTTGTTTACGTTGTTGCCAAAGCCCGACCCGTACGAGAAACTAATCGTCGTGGCCGGGGATGGCCCCATGGCCATGTGGATGCCCAGGGGAATCTGCGACTGAACCGGCACGGCGGCCGGCAGCGGCAGCGGCTGAGGCAGGGGAGGAAGAATTTGGTGGATAGGTGTCGCGTGGTAGACCTTTGCGGGGGGCTCTTGGATCTGAACAGGGGTAAGGGCAGGGGTGGGATTGGCGATGGGACCACGGCGAAACCGGGCATGGCCGGTTCTTCCCTTGCCGAGAAGGGAAATAACCTTATTGAATTTGGTGACGGCGGCATCGGCGGCGACTCGGCAGGCGAGGCCGACATCGGCGGTGGAGGGGGAGGAGGGTTGAGGAAGGGAGAGGAGGCGGATGAGGTTCTCGACGTTATCGAGTCCGGAAGCAGCTTCCTTGACGGCAGTTTCCTCCATGAGGGAGGTGAAAGGGGGGGAGGAGGAGGAGGAGGAGGAGGAGGAGTGGGGGTTGGTGCGGTGGCCGAACATCAGATCGACAGCCATGTGGGGGTGGAGGGAGGGAAGGGATGGACGACGGCGCTCAAAAAGGAAGTAGTGGGGGGGGATTGGTTAAGTTGTGAGGGGTGGGTCTTGTGTGTGTGAGCCCGTAAGATAGATAAACATGCTTCCTTCCTTCCCATCCCTCCCAGCGGTCAAAGTCAAACTCCTTTGTCCCATTCACCCCCTTTTTCCTTTTCTTTGTCCTATTAAAAAAAATAATAATAATCGGATCAATTAATCAGCTTATAAATCATCTTAAACCTTAAGAGAGTAATTAACCAATTAGTTTATTTATTTATTAAAATAGGAAAGAAGACAAATTACGTGGAGGTGGTGTGGGGGACAAGGAGGATGACAGAGTTGACTTTTTTTTGTCATTGAAATTTCCCCCCCAAAGTTATTTCTTTTCAATTTACTATTTTGTTACAAAAGAAGTGGCAGTAGGTCCACTCCACGACAATTTCTTTTCTTTTAAAGGAGCGGTTTGACCGAGGGGTGACTCATCACCAGTTCTTCATTTGTCTCTTTTCTTTTTTTCTTTTTGTTTCGTTTTGCAGTAAAAAATTGATTTATTCTTCTTTCTCTTCCTCTATCTAGAATTTTATTCTTCTTTCTCTTCCTCTTCTTGGTTCGTTCATCCGAAATTGAATGGGTTTTGGATAAAAAATCGACCAAGAGGTAACAAGTAAGCTTTACTTATACAGCATTTTAGTCACTTCGAGTGGTTCGGTCGACCCCTAATTTTAAAACTCTCCCTTTTAAGTAAATGTCAGTCGTATAGGACGTTCATCTAGAAGAATAACAAGACTTCTTGTCCTAACCTTGAAATTAAAAAAAAAAAATAAAAGTAAAAATTTGTGGGCGTGCGTTTCTCGATGGTTTCACAAGATTCCTTTTTTATTCTAACCATTATTACTAAGAAAAATTGGGCTGGCGCGGACATTAAAAATAAAAAATAAAAATAAAAATTTGAGAATTAATTAAGTTTTGTCCTTGGCTGGCTGGCTATACCTGCTATGTTGACTTGACCTAAGAGTGCCCCAGTGATTCCTGTTCATAACCCCCACGTTTCAAACCGACAAGATTTCTGAGATCAGACGAAATCGTTGAAAGTCACATCCCCCCGACCTTTTGATCATTTACCAGCAACAGTCTTGGGTTCGTTTTCCTACAGGGATAATCTCTTGGTCCTTGTCCAGAGTAGCCACTTGCTTAATTGGGCCCAAGGGATGGATATACACTCATCCAGGGCCCTCGTCAATCACATCAACCCTAGGAAATGGATCTAACTAGCTCTGAATCCCCCTCAATCATAACAGCTCTCTATCCATCTCCAGATAATGTCAAAAGCAAGCAAATGCCTGGTCTAATCCACAATTGACAGACTCACCAATCGAAATGCAACTCATAACCTGCGGTTACTTGAGTTGAATTCCCATCACTACTAACCGGATTCGAAGCATCTATAAGCAAAGACGACCAATAAAAACATCCACTTCAAAGCCTTAGTGCGCACATACAAAACCAGAATCTGAGATTTCCATTAAGCCACGGAAACAGAGACACAAAGATCGATCCAAATAGTAGCAAAGGGGTTTTATTAGGCCACCAGATTGTTGTACAAGTAACACTGACTAACATTACTAACACCAACACTGCCGCATCCTATGCTACAAGCACTAGTTGAAGGCTTTTCCGAGATGTATGTAATGTAATCAGCAGACGAGCAAAGAAACTTCTGATTGGACATAGCAGAATGCTTATATATATGCAACCCATATCATAACTCATCTAGATTCCAGCCAAAGAGTTCATGCTCCGGTCTCACATTCTCTATCCAATGAACTCTTCTGTAAGCACATAGAGGCGAATCTGATCATACCTGATTAGTGTTGTGCCCATTGTATGCTCTTGATATCGATACCTTCCTTCACCATCTCGTAGAGCGGGCTCATCTCCCGCAGCTTCTCAACCTGCTGCACTGTCAATTCGATTGCTCGATCAATCTCCTCCTCCGTGGTGAACCTCCCGATTCCATATCTGATAGATGTATGTGCCATGTCCTCTTCTACACCCAATGCTCTCAGCACGTACGAGGGCTCAAGGCTCGCGCTTGTACAGGCGCTTCCACTAGAAACCGCAACTTCCTTCAGCCCCATCAAGAGGCTCTCCCCTTCGACATAAGCGAATGACAGGTTCAAGTTCCCGGGATACCTCTTCTCCAAGCTACCGTTCACGACGACTCCCTCGAGCTGCTCCTTTATCCCATTAAAGAGTCTCTTCTGCAATGCCCGAATCCTCTTATCATCGTACTCCATCTCCTTCTTCGCAATATCACATGCCACCCCAAATCCTACAACAAGAGGGGTAGGGACTGTACCGCTCCTGATCCCTCTCTCCTGCCCGCCACCATTCATCTGGGCCTCAAGGCGCACCCTCGGACGCCGCCTTGTGTACAGAGCACCTATACCCTTTGGCCCATAAATCTTGTGCGCACTAAGCGACATCAAGCTAACATTCCACTTCTCAACGTCAATGGGTATCTTTCCCAATGCCTGTGCGGCGTCGGTGTGGAAGGCGACTTTCCTTTCCTTACAAATCATCCCAATTTCTTCCATGGGTTGAATCACGCCGATCTCATTGTTCACAGTCATGACCGATACCAAACCCGTGTCAGGCCTGATGGCGTCCTGGAGCTGGTCCAGGTCCACAAGGCCGTCCGAATTCACTGGGAGGTACGTAACATCGAAGCCCTCCTGCTGGAGGTGGCGGCACGAGTCGAGCACGCACTTGTGTTCAGTCTGAGTAGTGATAACGTGGCGCTTCTTTTCCTTGTAGAACTTCATGAGTCCCTTGATGGATATATTGTTCGACTCGGTGGCGCCAGAGGTGAATACGATCTCCCTCGGGGCGGCGGAGATGAGGTCCGCGACGAGGGCGCGAGCGGACTCGACGGCGTGGTCGGATTCCCAGCCGAAGAGGTGAGTGCGGGAGTGGGGGTTACCGAAGCGAGAGGTGTAGAAGGGGAGCATAGCGTCGAGAACCCTGGGGTCGACCGGGGTCGTCGCCTGCATGTCGAGGTACAGGGGGCGGCCAGAGATGCGGACTCCCTTCATGGTGATGCCGGAGGAGGGGTCCTCGTGGGGCGGAGGATCCGTGAGGGGGAACACCGCTGCAGCGGAGGTGGAGAGGGAGCGGCGGCCGCAGCCCCGGCGGAGGGCGGCGGAAGCGAGCAGTCTGGAGGCCATCGGTGGAATTAGGGTTTCTTCCTGTGATTTGGGAATTAATCCCCCCCCGGGTAGAGGCGGTGTAAATGCTTCTGAATATTACGTATCGATCCTCAGTTTTCCTAATAATTGAGATTTGGGTTTAAACTTCGGAAGGCATTTCAATTTAATCCAGGATCGGATGACTAAATGTAAACGACGGTTAAATGTTTTTGGCTTTTGCCTTTTTCCCGATATATATAATATATTCAAGACTAGTTTCAGTTAAAAATAGCTTATTCTTGTTAATAATTCAATGAAGAGAATTATTTATAAAAATATTTTGGACCTTAAAAGGGAAATGATATAATAAGAAAAGAGCTTTGTTCCAAAATAACCATCGTCCGTATAATTTTACGGGTCAAACTTAAAATTCCTTAATTAGGATCAGTAAGTCGCCGTTCATAAACTCGATTTTGTTTTACAAAAAAATCGAAGTAACAGTCTTCTATTTTGGAGTCTCTAAACTAAAACTGGAGTCACAAACTCCGCCTTTATGGTAGAATTTCATCGGGCATTAACTCGGAGTCAAGGAGTCCGATTGACTCCAAAATAAATCGAGGTCTAGTTTAATGCCAGAACAAAATTGGAGCGAATGACTTCGAGTTTTTCAAGAAGAAAATATTATAATCCCCTTTCTTTTTTTCATTTTAATTGATTAGTCGTCCATATTTATCTCATGCAAACATTATATTGGCAACGATGGGAGTATTTAATTCAACTATCATTGAAAAATTCATTACTTTTGCGTTAACCTAACTTTTAGTCGTATTGAATGCAGGTAGAACGTGTACAGATATAATAATTCGCGCTAAGAGAGAAGACCCAATCCGACTACCGGACATAGCGGGTCTCTCTTGAGGAACCCATAACTACTTGAGGGAGTTCATCTTATGCGTATGTATGGACGTGAATGAGGTCAGCAGGTGGAAGAAGAAGAAGATGAGGTTCAACAATAAGTGCTTATTAAGGACAAGGTGGAAGAATCAGAATAAGAGGTAAAGGATCAACAAACGGAAAAAGATGAACTTTAGGGCGGTGATGATGAGGACATGTTCGACATCAATGATGTTGGTGAATAAGAGGACTACACGCCCCAACTGATTAAAGAGCCAACTCCGGAAAACGTGTCACTCGCTCCGGTATTCGCCACACATCTTCGTTGATAACTCCTCCGGCTCCTCTCAAGTCAAGCAAGGACTTATTCGGTGGATGATCCAAATAACATGATGATATCCCAACTCATACAGCTCGCCCCACCGGAACCTCCAATTAAATTGGAGCAAAATAGATGTCCTCACAATCCGAGATATGTGAGGCATTCTAAGAAGAATTAGTAGTGGACGTTGAAATGTTTTGATATAGATGGTTTGGATGTTATTGCTTGGATGACGTTATTTGAAATTAGATGTATGAACAATCTTAGGTATATCATGTATCTATTTATTCGACTTGTTTCTAGGTGTATGAACATTTTGAAAGTATGGACATGTTTGAAATTAGACCGTAAAAATTTTGAGTGTGAGGTACCTCAGATGAAAATCGAAATGAATAAAACTGACTTTTTTTTATATCTAAAATAAAAGTTAAGGACTCCAACTTTCTAAGTCACCAAGTTTAACTTTTCTTAAAATCGGAGTCATTAACTCCGATTTTGTTCAGTCATCAAACTAGACCTCGATAAAAATCAAAGTCGCTGTCTTCGAGTTAATGTCGATGACATCGTGCCATAGAGGCGGAGTCTATAAAGTCGATTTTAGTTCGGAGACTCCAATATCGGAGTCTGTTAGTTCGATTTATTAGACACTAGTTAACAAATTTTAAGAACTCCAACTTATCGACACTTATTGAGAAATTTTAAGTTTGATTAATTTATTTTGCAAGAAATTTTTGTAGTGAGCTTATTTCATGCGGAGGGTGTAATACAAATGGTGGACCCCAAACCAATATTTCGGACAAAAGAGCTCCCCGCTGAGATGAACGTTGGCGGTTGGCCCGTCGCTCTTAAAACTCCCAAACATTAACGTAAAAAACATTCAGTCTTCGGGGATGTTTTCTTTACCATCTCCCTTTATTTGAAAAATTTAATAAAATGGTATTTCCATATAAATATCAGACATTAAACCCCACGCGCAGGGTGAATTGTTTTGCCACAGGCAACAACTAATAGCGCGCGTGTTCTCTGCTTCAAAATTTTTTTTTTTTTTTATGAGGACACGCGTCGGTTGGGAGTAGTCCAATGGGAGTCTTCCACGTGTGCCCCTTGCGGACGCCAACAACCCGTTGACTTAAAAGACAATCTGTCCGAACACCTCAGCCGAGTTCATTTGTTGGAGGGGGGAATTCTTCAACAAACCAATGATTTACAATTTTATTTTATTTACAAAATAATAAGAATGATATAAAAGCTGGGAGTGTGGGTGGGAAAATGTCTCCAACTTATTACATTAACATGTCTTTTGTCCGAAAACCAAACCAACAATCTGAAGACTGGGAGGGAGGACTAGGACTTAGGTGGCTAGACCTCTTTCCCAACAACAGCAGCAGAAGAAAAATAAAGGAGGAGGACCCAAAAACCACTTCTTGAATCCGAAGCAAAACCAACCCCTCCCGATCCCGATCACTCACCAAACTCCCCCCCCCCCCCCTCCCTCCCAACTCCCTTCCTTCCTTCCTTCTTCCCATCCCCATCAATCACCCAACTCTCGGATTCAAACGACCCATTTCAAAAAGCGACGTCCTTTCTTCCCCAATGAAGAACCTCTTCTTCCTCAGTCACCACCACCACCATCACAATCGCCGCGCCTCCACCGGCGGAGGTAGCAGCCCCCTCCCCTTCCGCCTACAGTCCTCTCCCGCCTCCTCGGATCCTTCCTCCGACATGTCGAAGCCTCCCTCCTCCCTCTTCTGGCTCACCCTCCACGTCCTCTCCTGCCTCATCTCCCTCCTCCTCGGCTTCCGCTTCTCCCGCCTCCTCTTCTTCCTACTCTTCTCCTCCTCCTCCCCCTCCCCTACCACCTCCTCCTCCCCTCGCTTCCACCCCCTCGCTGAATCAGTCTCCCTCTCTCTCTCCCCCTCCCTCCCTGCTCCCTCCGCGGTCAACCACACCGTCCCCAGGGTCGTCGTAGGCCGCCACGGCATCCGGATCCGGCCTTGGCCTCACCCCGACCCCACCGAGGTAATGCGAGCCCATGCCATCATCGAGCGGGTTCAGAGGGAGCAGAGGGAGCAGTTCGGCCCCCGGGAGCCTAGGACCATTATTGCCGTCACACCGACCTACGTGAGGACTTTCCAGGCAATGCACCTCACCGGGGTGATGCACGCACTGATGGGAGCTCCGTATGAGGTGGTGTGGGTCGTGGTCGAGGCTGGTGGGAAAACCAATGAGACGGCTGGGTTGTTGGAGAGGTCGGGACTCAAGAGAGTGCTGCACGTCGGCTTCGATGAGAGGATGCCAGACACGTGGGAGGACAGGGGAAGGGTCGAGGCTCGGATGCGATTCCGAGCTCTTCGGTGAGTGCGATTATATTTGATGACCATCTGCTCTTACTCTAGCTGCACTTGACCGCTGCAATAAAAAAGTCCTTGGCTTTTCAATACAAGCTGACTCTCAAATCCTTAGATTTTCTGCCTTGTCTATGGGCCTGATGTGGCTTGATGAACTGATATTTTATAAAGCTTATTCGATGTTTGGATTTCGAAGATAATACTTTCCAATTATGCTAAAGTAATAGTTTCTCGTGAGGCCTGGGTCGGAATATCCCCGTGAACCAAATCAGGTAACATCGATTAGAAACTGGGGCTTCATATTTGTTGTTTGGGAGGATAGAGTGCTGCGGTTTTTAATTCCCTGGTTGTGGAGTGTGACATTGTTAGGCTTTTGATCTGGCAGCGTCATAAGAGATCAGAAGCTTGACGGGGTCGTGATGTTTCTAGACGATAGCAATATCAATAGCATGGAGCTATTTGACGAAGTCCAGAATGTGAAATGGATCGGGGCCATCTCTGTGGGTATTTTAACGCTGTCTAACAAGGCGGAGGAATCAAGGTTGTCGGTGGTCCAGAAAGAGGAGGATGAGGAGAAAAACCAACCAATTCCCGTCCAGGGTCCGGCATGTAATTCGTCCAATAAGTTGGTTGGCTGGCACACCTTTAATATGTTGCCTTATGAAGAAAAAAGAGCAGTTTACATTGACGATAAGGGCATAGTTTTGCCAAGAAAATTGGAATGGGCCGGATTTGTTCTAAACTCTCGACTTTTATGGAAGGATGTGGAAAATAGGCCTGTCTGGATGAAGGACCTGGATTCCCTTGTCGAAGGGGATGTGGAGAGTCCTCTTTCTCTGCTGGAAGATCAATTTATGGTGGAGCCTCTCGGTGGATGTGGGCGCAAAGTGATGCTGTGGTGGCTTCGTATCGAGGCTCATTCCGACAGCAAATTTCCTCCCGGGTGAGGCCATTATCCTGAACTACGCCTGCATAATTTTTCTTTGACCTGCTATTTAAATATAGAATGCCAGGAAGTTAGATATTCCTCGTATTGAGAACGCCGATATTGTTTTTCAACTGCCAAGCATAGACTTTAGAGTTACTATCTATGACTGGAATTTTTAACTATGGCTTCAGGGTTGGGAAAATGATTAATTGTCTTATACACGCAAAAGGGACCTCTTAGAAGTGATGGTGATGATTTAATACCACAGAAACTGTAGTCGTCCATTACATTCTATCAGCAGGAGATATTGAGATTGATTTTTTTATCATTAAGTTTTTGGTTTTCTTTGATCACTTAGCTAGAAATTTTTCCTGATATGGCAAAGCATGGTCAATTTGTAGGCCTGCAATACTGATATAGAATTTGTCAAAGCTTGAAATATGAGATTTTAGAAACTTTATGCTTGTTTTCTTTTTCACAATTGCTATCCTTAGTGCGTCATAGAATTTGTTTGGGCAAATGATGATGTGGCTATTCATTTTGGGTTGGTAGATTTGATATCTGGGATATCCTTTTTCCACCCGGTTCTTGTCACCTATGTCTACCAATAATCTGTTTCCATTCCTAATGAGGTTAGCATTTGAATTTAACCATGAAAAGGGTTTCTAAAGTTATGGGAAGGTTCTGAGGCATTTCTTCGAACTGTTGAACACTCAACGTGACAGCAAATTGGCCTGTTATGTCGCTAATAATGTAAAAAGCAATTGGATTTCTTGTCACCGGCCTCTGCAGGTGGGTAATAGATCCTCCTCTGGATATCACTGTCCCAGCAAAAAGGACTCCATGGCCAGACGCTCCACCAGAGCTTCCCTCAGTCAAGAAAGTTGAGGTTGCTGAAGAGAACCCGATCAAGCCCCGGACAAAGAGGTCGAGGAGAGGTTCCCGGAAGAGGAGGCAGAGAGCTGCGGACACGGATAACTCCGTTAAGCAGGCCGAACAAAACTGACCCATGCCTGGGGAGAGTGGAAACATTCTTCAGGTCGAAAATCACGAGTCAAGCATTGAATTGGCGGCAGTGGAGCGAAGAAACAAATGTGATATTGATTGGTGCTTTTGTAGTCTGGTTTGCTGCCGGGGGATGATCCGACAGACAGGATGTAAGAAATGTGATATACAGAGGGAGGGGGGAAATTAGATATTAGGAAATCATGCAGTTCCTTGATTTTTGTTTCAAATTTTATACAGGGAGGCAACATTGTTGTAATCTACTGCAAACACTTTTGCGTATGTATCATTTTCATTTCATTGTGTCTCAGAATTTTTAGCTGAAAAATTGCAGCCGTCACGCTGTCAAATACTCGATGCTTATGTCATAATTTAGCTCTAAATAATATTTGCAGTGCTTTCCATGGCATTTACACTTAAATAAGCTAAGATACAAACATTAAGAAAATCTTGATTCGGGTCACTGATCCTCGGTGCTTAATAACATACGTTATCAACTACAAACCTTTTACTTTCCGGATTATACTAGATCAATACAAACGGTAGCATCCTCGGCTTCGAAGTGCTACATAGGTTTTATGGCATTTACTAAGTGGGCGATCACCCCCTCGGGGTCGGAATTGTGTGGATGGTACCTCTATGGAGCCTGTCTCGAGACAGAGCTTGCCGGTCGAACCCCTTCCTCTCCCAATCTCTGGACTTCGAGCGGAGAAAGGATCTTTATGCAGGACACATTATTCACGAATTCCCTGCAGAACAAAACACAGTTTATATGAGTAGCAACAAAATGATGATAATATTAGCAGGCGCATGTTTTTGTGCCTATTCTTAATACCGTAAATCCACCATCTCAGTATGATTACGACTCCACCCTGGCTAGTTTTAACAGCCGACAGTCAACTTAAGGGTCAACGTCAAAGGAGTTTCTGCTTCAGCAGACAGCAACTACTTCAGGCACCAAAATTCGACACAACAGAAGTTTTCAGTAAATGCAAACAATTACTCATGATGGGAATAACATTAAAACTGATCCAACTATTCCATAGATGCATCTAATGTTTGATAAAACCTAATATGACAGCAGGAATGTTCGATAAAACCTAATATGCCAGCAGTATAAAGGATAGCACTTACTGCCAAGGGTCATCACCCAAAAGAAGGATGTCATTCTCCCGGTCTACAAATACAAGCTGCCAGCCTGATCTCTTGGGGTCCTCCAGTTGGCCTTCAAGGCCAAACATGTGTGCGAGCTCACCACGTAGCTCATCATAGCTGCTGAACTTCGAAATGTCAAGTGACCTCCCAAAGGACGGCGATTTTTGAACCTGTCAACGTTGTTCCATTTCAGGCAAGAAGTCAATACTTGCTCACGTAAACCTTTTAAGTGCTACTATGAGCATGAGACCATCATTAACAGAAATACTACAAAAATAGCCGGAAAGTCCAGTATGTACTCAATGGTTCAGAGCATGTAATTCACAATTTGATGGAGTAAAAGAGCATACCTTTACAAAGGTTCGCGTTGGTGGATTTACTGGGTTCACATTAGCAGAAGACGACAAGAAACCCGAATCATCCATGCAACTTGACGCTGTGACATCAGAACTATGAGGAAAATCTGTGCTGGACACATTGGGAAAGTTGGAAGCACTGCATGGCATAGTAAGAGGATCCTGTTCACGAGATAAGAACCCAAAAATACCATGCAGAGTAGATGCATTGGTTGCCCCAACGAGAGGTTCAACATCTTCAGGAAATGAATGATTTGTGGACTGTGGTATAACTTGAAGAGATGAGGACTGGCCCAGGGTGATGGGACTATACTGCGGAAGGGTTGAGACATTGCCTGAGATCGGCACAGAATAGTGGTTGAGTTGTGGAGATTGCTGAAGCTGCAGAGTCTGCTGATGCTGTAGGAGCTGCTGCTGGCGCTGTTGCTGTTGTTGCTGCCGCTGTTGTTGCCGCTGTTGCTGTTGCTGCTGCTGCTGCTTCTGCTGGTGCTCTCTCTTGTCATCATGAGGATCCCGATTACCACCCTGACTTTGAGGTGATGCCAGATTCTCTTGGAAGCTAGAAGGAAGGGTGTTTTGTGCTTGTGAATGATGTAGCATCTGCCTCTGGGGGACAGAGGCAGACCCTGCCTGAACATTCTGTGATTGGTGCAGGGGCGAAAGAGATTGAGGAACACATTTGGAAGGGTCCACTCCCCTCATTTCATGTAATGCTGCAGTTGCCATAGCTTGGTATACATCAGAGTGCAAGCCATTCATCGCAGCTTCATATCTTTGCTGCATCCAAGGATTCAACCCATATCCTTGGAAGTTCAAAGGTTGAACACCCTGATCACCAGCCCCACCTTGAAGCCACATCAATGGAGATGTGATGCTCATATTATTGTCAACGAGACCTGCCAAAGAAAACAAAAGATAGAGAGACTTAGAATCCTAGGTATCATGGGATCCAAAATGATGGAAAAATTGAAGTCATCCCTAATTCCAAGAATTTTTACAAAAACTTAATATCCTTAGATTGGTGCACATCTTGCACATTATATCAAATGTACCAGGAAAAGATGGAAGTCCAGATGGCCATGGTCGTTTGAGTGGAAAGGGGGATGGATACATCGGGAAAGTCGTTAATGGCTCAATTTCCCACAAGGACACTCTTGGTTGTTTCTCTCCTGCAGTTGACTCATCCCAGCCCACCTGTTTACATTAATATAATTTCATCTGTTTTTTTTTTTTGGTTTAACATTATTCCTACTTGGAGACAAAATTAGGCATGTGAGATTCAAATGCGAAGCCACAGAAAATGCAGGCAGCACATAAAACACACCTTCACCGAGCGCCAGTGTGAATTTGGCCAACGGGTTGGATCCAAATCGCTGATGCCTGTTATCGTCCCCATGTACCTACACGTGTAAAACAGTAAAAAGAGTTAGCAGGGAATATAATTCTAAACAGACAGCATTTTAGTTTTGTGTTTGTACTGGACAAACTTGAATCTACTTCGGTTCATGGAAGATTTGCCAAATTTAAGCTACCAAGCACACCAGCTCAGTCAAGTGCAAATTGGAGCTCAATAAGCAATTTAATTTGAATTGTGCATGTATCAATGGAGTAACATCAAACAGCATCTCTTATCTCGCATGAATATCCATCATTTACAGCCTTACCTACGAACACTTGACTCCTCTGTTTCAAATAGCATTCTAAACCTCATTCCAACGGAAACCCGTGTGTGGTAGACAGCTTTAACATATTCTGCCAGTGGTATAACAAATTCAGAAGGACTAGCCCTGTAACAAAGTAATACAGTCATGAACTATCAGGAAGTGTTCCTTTGACAAAAAAGTGACCAAAAAATATACCTTGGATTATAAAAGATAGTAAAACGGCTATTCGTAGCTGCAGCATGAGCAGCTGCTGCAAGCAGACCAATATGCATGCTGTCACTAGTTAAAACTGAAGAAGGCATAACTGTCTGTGGACGATTTGCTCGTCTAATACCCAAGAGCAGTTGATTTTTATCATTCCTGATGAAAGAAGCACCATGTAAATAATCAGTCAGATAGAGAATAGGACAAAGTCGCTATAAGGAACAGTCTCACATATTCTGGTCACTGTTGCATAAAGTAAGGTGCTAACAATCTAGGTCAAGAGGCACCTATGCAAGTTTCGACACGAAAAGCGCCTTCACACAATTTACTGCATGTTCTAGGACCACGTTTTATCAGAAAAAAATTATAAGATAGAAATTGTAGAAAAATCCCTACCAAATGAAAAGAACAGAATCCCCTGCGACAAGTCTCTTTGCACTCACGAACACACTCCAGCCTGTTGTAAGAAGATGTCTCTTAGGCTGACCTGTATTTCCATAGGCAGCAATAATGAATTAGACTTTGAAAGGTTGCCGATGAGGAAACCTCGGCTTCTGGCAAGTTAATCTATCTTGTAGACCATTCATTCAAACTAAAAGTCTAGAAGAAGATATACCATGCAACCTGTCAGCCAAAAGGTTTGCATTGCTTTATAACTCGAAAAAATGACAAGCCAGTGGGAAGTCTTAAAAAGTTTTTGGTGTCTTTTCATCCCATTGAAACAATCACACAGAAATGCAGATTTGAAGAAAAATGATGCAGCTTGACAGAAATGAACAGAAACAGTAATCAACCAACAGAGATATAAGACATTAAAATATTCAAATGCATAATCCAATTAAATATATTTCGTTTACCTCGGAATATATGCCGGAACTTCCATTCATTCTCATGAAGATCCCTTGCAATTAATTCTTGAGCTGGAGGCTGCAGCGAGTAATCCTATAAACCAACAACAACTGAAATGGTAAGAGACGGAAATACTTTTAGTATGTCACATGAGATCAGAATCTCAGAACTAACTTGAGATTCTTAGGGCAATGGGTTGAGATTAACATACAAGTGGAGGGAAGACTTTTTCTGCCGCTCGGCGAGGCACCGAGAATCCACCATGAGTGCTAGTATCACTAGCAGTCAATGTCTTACAAAAATAATTGGTTGGCTGTTTACTTGGTGTCCCCAGCTCACCCGGCAGTAAATAAATGTTCTTTTGCTCTTGCTGAAGGAAAATCCTCATCAGATATTATTATAGGCAATAGTTTAGAGTAGTACTTTTCATCACATTGCAAGAGCCATGTTACCGGACTCAACGGCTGTAGGATCATTTGAGCATAAACTTCATCTGTCTCTACATCTGCCTGTTTATTCAGCAACTCAGCCACCACAAGATAGAAGGTAACCAAAAGAAATTCCAAACAGAAAACTCACATGCATAGCGACATTGTGAAGATGACAGATAAGCTGCGGAGATAAGCTGGGATAGTTTGGCATATGAGTGTCGACTTCCTTATTGGTAGAAGCAGCTACCTGTGAAAAGAAGCGTGATATTTTTCTCTTGATTTTAGCCAGTAGAAATTAAGAAACCGCTGTCATACACAACTTTGGAATGACAGAACCAGAAAGCAAATCCCATAAAAGAAAATGGACAAATGTTATACTATGGAAGAGGTTTTTAAAAGTCCATTGCTGTATGGGACTTCGCCATAGTTTACGAAATGAGGAAACTAAAACAATGAACCCATGCATCAGGCATCAACTAGTCAGGTTACCCCTGTGATGACAACAAACAATAAGACGAGACAGAAACGACTAGTCACATTATATTATTCGGACCAACAAGTCTCCATTATAAATGCAAATCTTTTCTCTTTCCTTTCGAGATATTTGGAGTTCGAGCCTTTCCTAAGGTATAAGCTTACCTGTTCACTATGTCCTTGAGGAAAGTATACAACGCGACGTCCAATAAGGGGCAACGACACCAGAGGGCCAGCACATGCATGCCAAAGCTCAGAGTTCAGACATTTCTTCTCCCCTGTCATATTAGCATACATTCAAGACAATAAGCAATACAGTAGCACCAAATGAATTGCAAAATAAATTAATTTAATCAAGGCGAATGCAGAGAAGTGAACAAGAGAGGCTCTAGGCAAAGGCAGATAAAAAGAAGAGAACATCATCATGCTGCAACGAACGACAGGGGCTCTTCATTAAACGAGAGCAACTTAAAATTTTCAACACACTGTGTAGTTACAGACAGGGAAGAGGCTCAATATTATAATCCATTAAAGGCCGGGAAGGTCGGACTTTTCACTCAGAATTGTTATTCATTAGTCTCGTGATATAACATACAATCCCAGTAGGATTCCATAATCTTTTTCTCCAATCTCATAACAATGTAATGGCAGTTCAGTAATCCAAACAAACCGACACATAAGATAATCCGACAACAGTAAAGCATGGTGCTTTCACAGAAACACCTCTCAAGGCAGAGAAAGGAGCGTGGGATATCTTCCAAAATGCATAAAAGTACCTTCCGGGGACTGCTGGTTGTATGCAGAAGAGGACGACGAAGAAAAAGACGGCCTCATTCCTAAACCCCCAGGACGAATCACTGCTCTTTTCTCACAGGAACCCACCCTTCACTTTCCCCCGAAGAAATCCAGGAAACTAATCCAATATACCTAATCTTTCTCTAATTTCTCTTGCCAAAACAAAAATCTCAATACCATTCCAGCTTTTCCCAAACCCATCATCGAAAACCCCCAAACAAAATCCCTCATCCAAAACCAACACACTCCACATAACCCAAAATCCCCAACCCTCAAACGCATCAGATCTTATTCTCAATAAAACCACCACCTAACCCCACATCAAAACCAGCACATTCTTCCAAACAAAACCCAGTAACCCAAAAAAAACGCCCTTCAAACCCAGGAATCCCAGACATACAACCTTAACCCTAGACAATACCCAGATCTCAAAGAAAAGAGAAACGAAACAAGTCAGTAACTCCAAGGAATATGTAAGGGCAACATATAGAAAGATTTGAAGCCGACATTCCGAGGGAGAAACGCAGTTGCAGTTCAGTTCATTTTTTTCTTTATGGGGATTGGGAGGAAAAGCTGGAGCTGAGGAAGCATCATGGGAGTTCTTTTTACATGATCTCACACACACACTCTCTCTCTCTATCTCATCGCTGGGAACAGCATCGATCAATAAAAATCGCATTGTTTATGGACGAAAGGTGGGGCCTTTGGTCCAAAGCTGTGGACTGGGAGTTGAAAATCGGTAAATCTGGGATTTTTGGGAAATGGGGTTTTGCCCAAATCGCGTATTTCATCCAAAAGGCGACGGCAGAGGCACATTCTTGCTCTATAATAATTATACTATATCCTCCGTAGGGGAAAGAAAAAAGACACAAATCTTGGGAGTTTAGACACAAATACTCGCGGTAGAGAGGCCTGCCGTATCCTCCTGATTAGTTGGTAGTTGGAAGAAGTCGAACGGATTGGAGGAATTTATGTGAAATCAAACAGAGCATAACAGCAAGGCAACAATCCTGAGTTTTGGATCTTCAATTAGCAGATAATATGTTTTGATCGAACCTAACCCAAAGACCAGACATTAATAATATGTCTGAACCACGTTAAACCTTTTTCTGATCGCACCATCCTAATTAAGGGAACAATCATCTGTCGTTGGATAATTGTCATTCACCATCCCCTCTTTTGCATCCAACAGCTGAAACTACCCTTACCCACCCAACCCACCGATTAGAGAAGTCGTGACGTGATCTCCATCCTCTAATCACGAATTAATGCAGTCTCAATCTTGTTCTTCTCCCTACCCGAACATATCTTCAGATAACCTCGTACTGATTGGCTTACTGTCCCCTCCCCCAACACGCCAGAAAAAGCGGCTGATAAGTGCCCGTGATCGAGGCTTTGTGGGATATCATAGAAGTGGGGAAAGGAGCGATCTTTCCATCGTGATCTTGTCCCCCCTTTTTGGGCATCGATCCAATCCCATTATTTTTTTCGATTTTTTTCCTTGATACGATGGGAGCGATAAAGTTGGCCGTCGCCGACGCGGCGCTGACGTTCACGTGGGTCTTCTTCTCGTCGACCCTCGGCGCCGCCACAGCGGTCGTCGCCTCCCGACTTGGCCTCGGCGACGATGTCTTCCCCTTCGCCTCGCTCCTCGTCGCCACGGTCTTGCTGTTCGCTCTCCTCTTCGTCTTTGATTTGCTCGGCGCAGCTCTCGATGGCGCCAGCTTCAACCCGACCAGCAATGCCTCGCTCTACGCCGCCGGGGTCGGGGGCGACGACCTTTTCTCGATGGCTCTCCGGTTCCCCGCTCAGGTGATTTGGGCTTTGCTTTCTTTCTTCTTCTGGCTCGATGATTGTCGTGGTAGGAAGCTCTTATTTTGACTGCAGAGGTGGTTTCTTCTTATGGTTGTCGCTAGGTCCGCTGTGACGGCACAGGTTCATGTTAATCACTGGGTTCTCCTCACGGTTCATGAATCACCTACGACTGAGTATGGATATGCATTCACAATGTTCATAGTTGCAGCATTTTTTTTTTATTCTGTCTACACGAGTGTTAAATATGGCATAGGGGGAGCTTCATTATTGGAGGAATCTTGTTATTGCAGGCAGCGGGAGCAGTGGGTGGCGCACTGGCAATCGTAGAAGTCGTGCCGAAACAATCCAAGCATATGCTGGCTGGACCTTTAGTGAAGGTGGACTTGCAAACTGGAGCTATTGCTGAGGGTGTTCTGACATTCACCATCACGGTCGTAGTACTCTATATCATACTGAAGGGGCCAAAGAATACAATCGCTAGGAATTTCTTGCTATCGTTAGTAACAGTGCCATTGGTCATTGCTGGCTCCTCATACACCGGACCTTCCATGAATCCAGCCAATGTGAGTTCTCTTTTCCTTGCTGACTCCAAAATTTATTCTATTGTTTTATTTGCGACTTGTTGCTGCAAGATAGGTATGATACTGGAGCTTGTTTGTTGATCTGACCTGGCTACTGCCTCGAAATTGTTTTTTTGTCTGTTCTATCCAAGTAGCTGCGTTCATGTCTCTGCTCCATCAACTGTTTCATACAGGAATTTAGCACCTCGGTAAATACTGGTAAAATGTGGGTCCTGATAATTTCTTCAAAAAAATCTCTGTTTTGAGCATATTCCTCTCCTTGCCTATCTGGTTCTGTTAACTCTTATAAAATCGAATGAGATGAAAAGATGAACAGGCCTTGTTCAACAATTAGATTTATGTGAGTTTTACTGTTGGCCTTACACTCTGCTCGAATGTAGTTTAGTTGCTCGTTATTACATCTGGTCGATTTTACTGATCTTATTGCATGCATCGCCTCATGCTTTTAAGTGCTTTCTTTGGCTTTGTGAAAGTTGGTGCCTTTCATTTAGTAAGGGCAATGTCTGGATGTTGTAATTTAGCAGACGCCAAAATCCTTTTCTATTGCTTGAGATTTCTCTGATGTGGTCTTACCCAACCATTATTAGGAAACTATGTACTTCCTTTGTATAGAAATTATTGGCCGGTCTTTAGCTTGGCCTAGCTTCTTGGCCTATATCTGGCATCACCCGTTGCAAAGAAGAGGCTGTACTCTGATTATTTCCTGCAATTTCATCACCTTAGCTATCTCGACTGTGGTCGTGCAATCCCGCATTACTCAATTCTCTTAATCTCTTCTCTTGTTCGGCACAAGAGGCGAACTCATCCGCATTAACTGCTCTTGCAGGCGTTTGGGTGGGCTTACGTAAAGAAACAACACGACACGTGGGAGCAGCTGTACGTGTACTGGATCGCACCCTTTGTCGGTGCAATCCTGGCCGCTTGGGTCTTCCGGGTCATCTTCCCTCCTCCAGTAGGAAGCCAGGAAAGAAGAGGCATCAGAAAAAGAAGAAGAGGGCTTAAAGACTTGCTGTCCCTCTTCCCCTTGTGGATTAGGTTAGGAAAAAACTGGTTTAGTTTGTCATGGAAGAAGAAAAAGCAGAGCAAGGGGGGAGGGAGAGTTCTTTTTTGTCAGTTTGCTTGAGTTTTTGGCTGACAATAACTTCAATAGAACAACATTGAAAAATAAAAAAGGGTGTGAACTCCTTCACTAGAGGAGATCATGTGATTTTGTCATTTGCATTTGATGCTAAGATTAAGATTTTGCCTTTATTTGGAGGTGATTGAAAGCATACACCAAATTGTGCTCTCATATTGACATCCATTTCTTCCTTTTATCTCTCACCTTTTGCTTGTCTCGTCCAATCGCATTATATACTTTCCGCGGCGGGAAGGGAACACGAGAGTCCAGACCCCAAACCCACCATCTCACTCCCTCCAACTAATTCCCGTAACTAACCTCCCCTCCGCCGCCGATCGGATCCATCGGCCGGAGAGCTGGAGGCTGCTTCCGCCACCACCGCTGCCGGTAACGGCCAGATCCGATACCGATCCCCTTCCTCCGCCGAACTCCTTGACGCCTCCCTTCCCGTCCCTTCCTCGTCTTCTTCCTCCTCGCTGGATCATCAGATGACGAAGCGGCCTGGGTACAGGTTACATGACGACAAGATCCAGAGGTACCGCGGGGTTATCCTCGTCATATCCATTCCCTTGCTGCTCATCGGCTTCGTTCTTTTTGTCATGCCGTCCGGGGAAGAGTCCGTGGAGCGCTACGCGATCACGCATAGGAAGGTGCCGCCTAATCTGAGCTCTGGGAAGAGTTACGCGGTCATTTTCGACGCCGGCAGTTCTGGGAGTAGAGTTCACGTTTATTGCTTCGATCGGAATCTGGATCTGGTTCACATCGGGAAGGAGCTCGAGCTTTTCGAGCAGGTTTGGTTGTTAAGATTTTCTTTTTTTGGCTAATTGATTGATTTGCGAAATGTGGGCAATACTTGATCCCTTCATCTGCCTGGAGTGGAGTGCTTCGTGATGTAGTGAGATTATGTTTATTGAGTTAGTTCGTTAGAATGACTGTCTTGATTATCCTCCATTAACCTATCTCCAATGAGGTTAGACAATGAGGCTGAGAATAATTTGACATAATTATAGGTTGAGTTGAGGAGACCGAGTAAATGAGAATGGTCAGCTCCATCTTGAGGACAGTGTGAACCTGTCATGTCTTTATTCTACTTTTTTGTTAAATGTGCCTGCACTGGTGCTGCAGATCAAGCCAGGATTGAGTGCATATGCAGCTAATCCAAGGGAAGCAGCGGAATCACTGCTTACTCTCCTTGACAAGGCGGAGAGCGTTGTCCCAAAGGAGTTGAGGAGCAGTACACCCGTTAGAGTTGGTGTAGGTGTTTTGGTCAAGGACCTGTTTGCATGAATTTCACGAACATTGGATTGGCAGGTCTGGTTCTGATTATTGTTTTATTGTCTGTCCAAGGCCACTGCAGGGTTAAGGGCTTTGGAAGGTGATACTCCTGACAGGATTCTCAACGCGGTGAGTGTAGCATCCTGTTTGTTTTCAAAATCCAAGGGTAATTACTATCTGATGGATTGGGAAAGAGTGTTCTGTTACAATTCTCTAATTATATAGGCAAATATGGCTGTTACAGGTGAAGGAGCTTTTGAAATACAGAAGCAGCCTTAAATCTGATCCTCAAGGGGTTACTGTCTTGGATGGGATGCAAGAAGGTGCTTATCAGTGGGTATGTACAATGAGCACTGTTGTTTTCTAAATGGTCGGAACATATCTTTGAACAGTCAAGCATACATCATTGCTTCTTTACCTGTCATCAATGAAGATCTGGGGTATCGGTGCTTCTTTGCAGTAATCCAAAGAAATTTGTTCTTGAAGTGTAATCCGAAATCTTTGTGATGCCTGAAACAGATAATTTAGCTCATCGAGATTGCAGGTGACAATTAACTATTTGTTGGGAAACCTGGGACAAGATTATTCAGAGACAGTTGGAGTTGTTGATCTTGGAGGTGGTTCAGTCCAGATGGCTTATGCTATATCAGATGAAGCTGCTGCCAAGGCACCTGGTGCCTCCCCTGGAGAGGATGCTTATGTTAGTAAGATGTATCTTAGAGGAAGAACGTACAACCTCTATGTTCACAGGTGTTATTCTATTTGCGGATCTCTTATAACAATTTTGTTTGTTTCTCATGTCACACATTTGCATTTCTCTTTTGTCCTTTTTTCCACTTCTCCAGTTACGTTCCTGATGTACTTCAATAAGATAGGAATCATCCGTTCAATTGATATTTAGAGATTTTTCTTGTTGAATGTTTTTTACAGTTATTTGCATTATGGACTATTAGCAGCTCGAGCAGAAATTCTGAAGGTTTCTGGCAAGTCCGGTAGCCCTTGCATCTTGTCTGGTTATGAAGGTGTGTTGGTTAGCTAACCTCTGAGATTAGCACTATTTTCTGGTTAGGATGATTGCTTCTTGTTATTTAATTCAGGGTCCTACAATTATGGAGGTGTTGCATTTGATGCTTCGTCATCTTCTGCGGGTTCAAATATGAATGATTGCAGAAGGCAAGCTCAGCAAGCTCTAAAAGTTAATGAATCAACATGTACACATATGAAATGCACGTTTGGAGGAGTGTGGAATGGTGGAGGCGGTGATGGGCAGAAGAACCTATTTGTGGCATCATTCTTCTTTGACAGAGCTGCTGAGGTTTAAATTGCATTATTCGTCTCTTTTAGCTGTTTGTGCTTTTTGCATACCTTTGCCCCGTCTTTCTGAATTATCTTGTAATTTAGGCTGGTTTCATTGATCCCAACCAACCCGTTGCTCAAGTCAGTGCATCAGATTTTGAAGATGCGGCTAAACGTGCTTGCCAGACAAGTTTGAAAGATGCAAAATCTACTTACTCTCATGTTGATGAGGCCAATCTTCCATACTTGTGCATGGATCTGGTGTATCAGTTCACATTGCTCGTTGATGGATTTGGTAAGTTTAGAGTGATTGCTCTTTCTAGTTATTTCTAAAACTTGAATATGTAGTTAACTATTGCTGGGTGAACTGGAGCAGCCGTTGACCCGTGGCAGAAGATTACGCTGGTGAAAAAAGTCAAGTACCAGAATGCCTATGTGGAGGCAGCATGGCCTTTGGGCAGTGCGATTGAGGCGGTATCGTCATGAAGGTAAACACCGGAAGGAAGGCTGAAATTTTTGCTCGTGGGAATTTATTCGACTTTTAGAGGCGCAGGGAGCCGTCCGAGGTACCTATTGGTAAAAGTCGTTACTGTTAAATGTTGGGAGTTTGATATGGTATGAGGGTTTTTGGGAATGGAAATAACAAGGAGAGAATTTTGATTTATCTTTTACATGTTTTTGTTGTAACTGTCAGTTATTCTTTGGCAATAACTACAATTGGTGGCGCGAAATTACTTTTTACAATTAGTTCATTCCCTTTGCAATTGCATCGTGATTGGAAATCCTCGAAATAGTAACCTGAGGGCATCTGGGGCTTTTCATTCATTGGCCATCTCATGCCGTCGCACTGCTTTCCAGTTCGTTATGGAAATGTACTCTCCGCGTTTTCCTTCTTGTTCTTTAGTCCCTCCTCCACAAGAATATGAGAAAAGAGGATCAGGATTTGGCAAGAATTTGGATTGTTCATTGAATTTAGGAGACAGGAAAAGCAATGGACCCGGTTCATACAGGAACTGGTGGGTTAGCCCGAGTTTGGCAAGAAGCTGAGAATACACTGTGACTAAGGCCCACTTTGACTGGAAATTGGATGGTACGTCTGCTCCTAAATCCTTTCTTTGACTAATGAAGATTAATTACAGTGTCTCATGTTTTTCCACTTCCATCCAATACTGTGCAGAGATAACGGGAATGGGAGTGTTTAGACTACCGGGCTTCCTAAGCAGATGAGAATTCCACCATCTGCTGGAGCGCCTTTGAGCTTTGACACATGGAGGAGGGTTAGTCCAGATGAACTGTTTAAATTCCTGGAATAGAATCTGTTTTGCTTTTCAACATTTGGATAACTAACCGGATTGAATTTAGTGAACCACACGTGGAGAAGCTTCTCCGGCAAGTCGTATTCTGGGGCCTTTTCCTTCGGATGTCGAAGTGTTTGGAAAAGAAATGCACGCGTCCCATGCAAAACAAAACCATGTTTGACTGGTCTCAGGTTTATTCTTCTTCTGTGGTTGCGTGTGATGATATCTGTCGTTGGCCCCATGATTGCCTCAATTCTACAAATCAAAGGCTCTCCCCCTTCTGTAACTATCAGTTGCCAATGGGTTGGTGACTACTTTCTTTCTCTCTTTATTTTTTTTCTCATACCTTTTAGAAGAGTTTGATCGCACCCTCTAGCTTGCATTGGACATACATGTATTGTAACATAAAGCAAAAAAAAAAGAAAAAAAGACTGCTGATGTTACTGACTCCTTGCTAAGTTATTCATTTCCATTGAATGCGGCATCTGTTTATCCGAAGAAATGTTTGTTTGGTCAAGACCAAGATGATAGAAACGGCCTTGTATTATTTGTGAGACTCCTTTTGTTGTTTCTCCTCTCCTTTTTCATTTATGCCTGTTAGGTGTCCCAAGAGTATCCCACTTCTTTTGATCCCCGCATTCTTGTCACTGTCTAGCTTTGGCTTTGTCCAAGGGTAATCCCACTTCCTTTTGGCTGGAAAGGAGTGGAAGGAAACGACAAGATGGAGAAAAACAAAACCAAGGAATGAGAAGGTTTGAATAGTTTTTGGTTTTTTCAGTCTAACGCAATCTTATTTTCACCAGAGCCGGTGTGTGGGGTTGGATGGTTCTTGTTTTGGAGCGACCCCTTCTCATATTCCCTTGCACAGACAGGTAGCCAAACATAATTTGAGCCTTTGAAGACTTTTGTGGGCAGGAGGATTGGGGGGGGATGTGGTCCTAATCTCACTCCTCGCTTTGATATCGTGGCTACATAGGTGGACACACACCTCCCTCACCCCCCAACACAAACACTTGAAAAAATGCCTCTTCCCTTCTTCACCCTCATTACAACACGTATCTAGTCCTCTTATTGCAGAAGCCAAAATTCGGGGGATAACGGAGAAAGGGATTACAACAACCAAAGTAACAACACCTCTGGACTTTTGGACCTTCATTTACATACGCATTACCAACAACCACCTCCGGAAGGATAATATCCAGCATTCAATTGGTTGAGTTAATTTCGCAAGTCGAAAACAAAAATCATAAAATAATTTCAAAATTTTAAAGATATTGCGCCGAAATCAAATTTATATTCAAAATTTTTAAACTATTCATCATATTTCATATATTTTTTCCCGCTTAAAATGTAACAAAACACTCAATTGGTCTGGACGCTCGTTTTATATGATAATATGTTGTGTTACTGCACGATTCGAAACGTGGTATGTTTTTTTTTCCAAATTTATTCCTTTGAACAGATAACCCACGACAAAATAGCCCCCCCCCCCCCCCCCCCCCGCCCAAAGCCCAAAGGCAAAAGATTTTTCTGGATAATCATCCAGACATTTATGAACCATTGCCTTCTTTTCAAAGTAAAAGCTGTCACAACACACAGAGTCACATGCTCGGCTTTGTTTTGATCTGGGTTGTAAGCTTTTTCAAAGTGTAAAACCCTTTCACTTTCTTCCTCCACCAGCCTTCTCGTTTTATTTTGTCTTCTTCCTTCCTTCAATTTTTTGATATCATCATCTTATGAAATGCAAAAACCAACTCCCCCGTACATGTTTGGCAACCATGTCGAATTTCGTCTTCTTCTTTGGCTTGAGTTTTATCGCGGATGGAGACTTTTCGAGGGGATATTCCCTCGAGCTACTGCTTGCAGATCCCAGTTCGTTGTTTTCTTAAGGGGTCCAAAATGACGGCAGCTGTTTAGAGAAGAAAAAGGGGTCGGACCTTCCATCACTTGGAAAGATTCTCGGATATCATTCCCTCTGGTGTTATTGTGGGGGAATGGATAGCATATAATTCCAAATTTAGGACAAATTTCTGCTTGAATATTTGAAAACCAACGAATCCGAAAACCCCCCAAAATTTTTTTTAACATAATATAAAAAATTCATTGATACAACAAATTTGTATCAAACTGATGCTCGAAGCTATTGTGTTTGCGTAGCATCTGATAAATAGAGGTTTGTATATTAATTTTAAAAAAAATTTACGAATTGCGGTTTGCGCTTGTAAACTTTTCAAAATGCCGTTTTTAAGGCGCGATCGGAGATCATGTCATTCAATTTATAAGGAAGACGCGATTCGCAACCTTGTCTTATGTGCAATTGAGCAAAGACTGAATTGGAAACCACGTCATTGATCCCCAAATTAGTGACGCGGTTCCGAACGACGATACTCGGATATTAGGAAAAAATTTTCTTAGTGTGTGAAATGCGGGGTTTTTAACGCTCGCTCGACTTAGTGTCATGATTCGTGGCACATAATTTGTTTTGCACATAATTTTTTTTTAATTAAAAACAAATTATGTGCCAGGAACCATGACACTAAATTGAGCGTTAAAGACGCGATTTTCAACTACGTCATCGTCATCCCGAACCAAGTGTTGTGATTGGGAACTGCGTCTTATGGATAATTTTTGGGGTGTTGCAAACTCGAATTATATTTCACAATTTTTTTCAAAACTAACCCCAAATTACGTGCAAAACCTCCTATATTATATATTTTCTTAAGACATTATCCCGGCCCCATAAATGTCGAGTCTAGTCTCTCCCTTTCTAAGCCTATCTCTTTTGTTTCTTTTTTCCCGCCAACTGAAAAAGCTTTCTTGTTGCTAAGAACATTGTGTCGCCTTCCTTCACAAGAACCTTGTCGAAATTTTAGGTTTTTCTTTTCCACTATTATTATTAAACACAATCCTTCACATGGTCAGCCATAGCACTTTCGTGCCCGTGGGGCTGAAGAGATTAACATGGCCAACGACATGTGAAGGGATGAATTGTCTTCAAAACAAGTCTTGATGTGGGATCGATCTGCCTTCGTGGTTAATGATGACATTCAAAGAGCTCTGAAAGTTTTCGAAAGGCAGTGGCTGCCGGTGGGCTAAAAGACGACTAAGACTAAGAAGATAACAACGAATGATCTTAAATATAAAGATTTCAGGCAGCTTGATGATGACGACGACAATGACGATTCAAGGCATCGTTTTCAAAAGCTTTTGTTTTTTGTTTTCTCTGGGAACAAACTAGTGGAGCGAAGAATAGTAGCCGGGGATGATGTCTCAAAACCACATCTCTCTCTCCCTCTCTCTATTACATGGCCAAGTCCAACGCCTTGCCACTACGACCAGTAACCTCAAAAGTCTCGAATCACTAAACCAGAAGAGTTAGTTTAGTGTTTTGATGCCGCCGCATGCCACGCACGAAACACGCGCCCGACGCCGGGACCTGAGTTAAAAAGGAGGAGTTTCGAGGTCATCGTTTTGATTTTTGAAACAAAGGGGGCTTTGTGGACCCAAATAACAGTGGGGGTGAAACATTTTGACGTCCATCTCTGGGTGACATCTGCAAAATTTTTACCGAGTCCTCGCTTTCTAGCCGACTGGCTTGGTTGGCTCACATGTTTATTTCTTTTTACTATATTACCCGGGACAACTTGGTAAAAGAAATATATGTGGACGAGTTTTTAGGAAGGTTTCTTACCAATTGGCCTAACAAGTTTCGTCATGTATGGTCCACGTTCCGACAGGGTTGAATGAATGTTCATTGTCCTTCCTCTCCCATTGGATTGGATCTTTGGATTCGTCATCCCAAGACCTTCACTTTCGTTTAAAAAACAAAGAAAAAGAACAATCAGAGGAGGAAGAAGAAAGCATGGTGCCCTTATCCATTCATCGTACTCACTCCCCCCATTTTCTTTACCACACCACCCATCCGAAATTGTTCAAACTCCCAAATGTGGCAAATCTCATCACGCGGCTTCGTCAGTTGTCCTCGTCTGTTATGTTTTTTGATGACCGGATTCAGTAAATGCAAATACAAGAAGAGTCTTCCACGTAATGTTAACGTTATTTTGAATAGTTGTACTTATCGACACACACGAAAAAAATTGTACTATTTTACTGTTGTATTATTTGGAAAACGTGCTCAGGTTCATGCTGATTATCTTTATAGCCGGAAAATTCTTGGGAATGGCACCGCTCATGTGTTGCGAGATGCGACGAACAGACATCACCGATGATCTTAACTTCATCACGTATAAGACACTCCTTTTTAAGGAATTATTTATCGATAAATATCACTTTAGGAGTAATGAAGAAAAGAACAAATAAGTTGGTAATGCTAAACAGATTATTCCAACAAGAATTTTAAAGTGGATGGTTATCGAAACTTTTGATGTTGTATTGATACACTACATTTTTCCACATGTTTATTTAATGCGTGCTCTTGAAATAAAGAGATATAACAGTATGATCAAAAGAAACCGCTAACCAACCGTCGTACATGAGGAGAGTCAATGTGTCCCATGCGACGAAGGTTGCTACTCGTGCATCTACGAAGCAAAATGTTAACGTTATCGCATAATGTGTTGAAACATTTCCGTGTATCATGGTTTCCTGAGATGGTTCGTCAGATATTTTTGTATTCGACCTAATCCCTCTTGCCCACCTTTCTCAATTTTTCTTCCTTTCGTTTTCCACGTCACGCAAATTCCTCGCCCCGCCTCCATAAATTGGACTCCCAATTCCCCCTATTCCAAAAGCTTTCAATCCTATCCTTTTGCCTCTCTTACCCTCCCACCTTCCTGCCCTCTTATTACACACCACACGTACATAAAGAATCCACTTTAAGAATAGGTGTAGGACTGCCATGAGCCTCGCCAAGACCCAACAGCCGTCCTTGCCCCCGGGCTTCCGCTTCCACCCCACCGACGAGGAGCTCGTCCTCCATTACCTCCAGCGGAAAGTCGCATCCGCCCCCCTCCCCGTCTCCATCATCGCCGAGGTCGACATCTACAAGTTTGATCCATGGGACCTGCTCCGTAAGTCACTATTTCATCTCAGACTTAACAAATCTTAAGGCAAACCTATGAAATCTCCCCATGACGATCCGGTATTTGGTCCAGCTATGGCGGCGTTCGGGGAGAAAGAATGGTACTTCTTCAGCCCGAGGGATAGAAAGTATCCGAATGGATCCCGTCCCAACAGGGCTGCCGCCTCGGGGTACTGGAAAGCCACCGGGACCGACAAGGTCATCGCGTCCCCTTCGTGCTCGTCGACTCGGACGCGTCACGTCAACATCGGCGTCAAGAAGGCTCTCGTGTTCTACAGAGGGAGGCCCCCGAAGGGAGTGAAGACAAACTGGATCATGCACGAGTACCGCCTCGCAGAATCCCCGGCTTATCGCCCGGTCAGTGTCAAGGACTCGTCTATGCGGGTACGTCCACCATTCACGAACTTATCACCAGCAAACAATTCGTCAAAACGAAATGGTTCCAACAAAGTTCATTCTTTAATTTCTTTATGTTAGTCAATTATTTGCTCTTCCTGTCGATGATTGGCCAAGTCAGGCAATTTTGCTAAACGTGACGTGTAACATTAATACATATTTGGACCGACTTATTCCATGACTTTTATTGTCATATTCTTTCTATATAACCCACTTAATTGTCTTTCCTCTTCATGGGCACCCGATATTGGTAATAGTAATCAAGAATAGATTCGAAAGCACACTTTCTTTATTACCTACTTTATGTGTGCTATAATTTAGAAGTCTGTCATGCAATGGATATGATCAGGATGTGGACAAATTCAAATTCGATGGATTTTGATGAATTATTGATCCCTTTTTTGGTAAAGAGGTTTGGTCGATTATCGACATGTGATTATCGTAAGACAGGCTGTTAATGATGATTTTATTTTATTTTTTATGAAAAAGTTTAAGACATGGCATTATGTGAATGCAAGCTGCCAAATGGTTTGAAAAGTAAGGGGCCGTTTATGGCAAACTCATGCCGTTTCTTGACATCATCTCCGCAGTTGTTGTCCGAAAACAAAGTATGGAACAATTAGTGTTTGTCTTAATCAGTCCTCGGTTTCTCATTCGTTTCAGCTGGACGACTGGGTTCTGTGCCGGATTTATGAGAAGTCGAACACTGCGAATCCAGTGATTTTATCCATGACCGCGGCTGCACCCATCAAACAAGACCAAGACGAGGAATACGGTCTCCGATACAACAACCACATAACGATGCCGAACGGGTCGTTGAAGAACGACAAGGCACCAGGCCGTAACGACTCCCTCTCGAACCTGCTGGATGCCATGGACTGCACGACGCTAGCCAACATCCTGGCCGATACCAACCAGCTGCCTATGCCAACAGGGGTCCCGGCTATTCCGTCGTCCTTTTACATCAACAACAACAACAACTACTACACAAATGCCGGTCACCAGCCGCAGCCGATCCAAATGGATAACGAGAACGCCGGCAGAGAGATCTTCTCAACGGGGAACATTGGTAATCTGAAGCGCCAACAACCGTACCAAGATGCTGGGACGTCGATGCCGTCGTCGACGTGGCCGAGGAAGAGACTGATGGGTCACGTGGACGTAGTACCCCAGGCGGCGAACTCGTGGAGTTTCAACAATTCCTTGCTCAATCAGCAACTTCTGCTAAGTTCGAACTGTGGTGGGGCGTTCTTGCATTAATTAAGGAGGGAAATTATGGGATATAATTATCAGTAACTCTTGTTAGAATCCGGTAGATGCTATTACGTGTACGACTAAGGATGTTCGGTTTGATCGTATTAGCTACACAACAACACCATCCAAATCGAATGATTGGAAGTCACCCGACATTCAATCAAAACCCGAAACAGGGAAATTCGGACACGAGAACACGGGCTCCGAAACATTTAGATGTCGCTGAACAAGACAAAGGTCGCACTGAGCTTGCTCCATGGGAACTTCTTACATACGAAATAGTTGCACACTGTTTTATAGTTTCGCTTCCCTTTCTGAAAAGGGGAAGGGGGTGGGGATGCGACCATGTGGGCCTATGGCCCATATTGTTGGGCCGGACCATGTTGTGTCGATAGAAGCGGCGAATAGGGGATTTTTAGTAGGCCGAATTGAAAAGCCCAAAAAGGAAGGAAAACTTCAGTTGGGTCGGACAGAAGAGATAAGAAAGACCACGACCGACTTTATTACATACATTTTTGCCTTTCCCCGGTCCGAACGAAACGTCCTGTCGCCATGGAATTCCCCTTCGGTCATCATCACCACCACCACAACCACCGCCCCTCCTCCGGCGACGGCGACGAAGACGGGCCCGGTCGATACCCGCCTCCCGGGACCGCAGTTCCCCGCCCTTTCTATGGCCAGCATCCCCCGCCACCACCCCCCTCCTACGGCGGGGACTTCTACCAGCCTCCTCCCCCATCTTATCCTCCTCCCATGACGGCTTACCCTCCTCAGCAGTTCGCGACCGAGCATTACCCGCCCTACCAGACCCATCAGCAGCCCACGACCGAGCATTACCCGCCCTACCAGACCCATCAGCAGCCTGCCGTCCAGCACGTTGCTCACGAGACGCCCACGCCCGCTCCCCAGACACACCACTCCTATTACCCCCACTTGCCCTCCTTCCCCCACCACCACACTCAGCCTCAGTCCGGCGCGGGGACTGTTGTCCCTTCTGAGCTTGCCAATAAGGCGACTTTCAAGGTTTACTGCAAGGCAGATCCGGACTTTGCGCTCACGATCAGGGACGAGAAGGTGGTCCTCGCCCGCGCTAACCCTAATGATCCTTACCAGGTATGCCATTGAAGCAAAAAATCCAATCTTTCTAGGAATCGATCCGTTTGTGGTTTTGGGTTCTGATCTGCCCTCCGACAAGACAGTCTGCTTTTCCTTTGTTTTGCTTTAGACTTGTCCTTGACTGTCTGGTTTTTCTGGGGTTGGCTATTTGTGGCAGCACTGGTACAAGGATGAGAAGTACAGCACGAGGGTGAAGGATGAGGAAGGGTTCCCATGCTTTGCTCTGGTAAACAAGGCAACCGGTCTGGCTATGAAGCACTCCTATGGAGCAAGTCACCCTGTAAGAAGAATATAGTCTTATCCCTGATTATGTGGCTTTTGATATCTGTTATTGTGGGGAGATGGCATTTGACAGCAGGCTTGGGATAGGGGCCAGCAGTTCGTGCAACTTGGCATCTGTGACGATTAATCTCTGATATCATGAATACGAATTATGTAACCGTCAGAAGAACTAAACTGACTTGACTAATAGCCTCTAGTGTTAGTTGAAGGCATAGTTACTCCTCAGACAACAGCCCAACAACTGTTGGCTCAAGTCCAAAACATGAACGAAGAGATGGGTGTATCAGAAGATGACGTTGTTAAACAAAAATCACTTGTCCGACATGAACTTTATGGTTTCCTGCAACTACTTTAGCTCTTGTTGATGAATGGGAGATTTATGAACAAGGGAGCTAACCTAGGCTAGTGACCGAGAAGAGTTGGCCGATTCAGTTGAAATGACTTTTGATTTTTTGGTCGTTGATGTAACTATGGCAGCTGGGAATGCAAGAGACTTAGCTGGAGTAAATAGAACTTCTGATTCTAGTGATCGGGAGTAATTAATAGCTTTTTTCTTTTTCTTTGTGTGTAGGTTCAGCTGATACCATACAGTTCTGACCGGCTGGATGAGTCCATCCAGTGGACCATGAGCAAAGACCTCGGTGGCGGGTACAGGACCATACGGATGGTAAACAACATTCGGCTCAACGTGGATGCATTTCATGGTGATAAGAAGTCTGGAGGCGTCCATGATGGCACTACCATCGTTCTCTGGCAATGGAATAAAGGGGAGAACCAGCTCTGGAAGGTCACCCCATATTGTAAGTAATCCTCCACCTGCATCCTGCTCAAACTATGACATTCAATTGTCCATATTGGTCTTATGATGCTTTGTGTTTTATAATCAACGCAGAGATAACATGGTGTGATGCATGCCCCCAACTTTGAAGGTCACTCCCATACAAGTGATCTACTGATATCACATCCGCTGTTGTTTGCCAAAGGATCCCATGTCTTAGTTGCTTCTATTCATGTGGTATGTATATAATCAGATTGAAACTTGGACGTCTGCAAATGTCGTGTCAGCGCTGAAGGAGACGGGTAACTCGAGGATTGTGTGTGTTAGTAAGTGGACATGATATGGACGTTTGTTGCATGCGCAGGAGTTGTGTTAGTTATGATACTTATCGTGTGGTATTGTCAATTATATGGCCGTTGGTTGCAAACTATTTGTTCATCTCTTATCAAGATGGCCGGTGTGTTTAAGATAACTGTTCCAATCCTCTTGAGTTTGGTGATCAACTCATTACATCCTTAACTTACCCTTCATAGATGCTGGAATCCAAGAATTGGGCCACATTGTGGAAAGCAAAAACATATTAAATGAATGTCCCCAGGCTTTGAAAAGGGTCATGTTCTTCTGCGACGACCTAAGGAAAAGTCCAACATCTTTCTGCATAATTATTCAAAAATCGAGCATAATCTAAAATCCTTCAGACTTGAGCCCAATGATTGAAGGTGAAACCGGGAGGATTGTACGGATGAACAGTTCGCTTTCAAAAAAATTCGCGAAAAACGGTCGAAGTTTCGTAAATTACCGAAATCCCGTCGAAAACGCGCTCCCGGGATAACAAAGAGGGCGGGTTTTGGGAACCCGTCTTCATCGAAGGACGGGTACTCAAAACGCGCCCCCCGGACACTTGGAAATTTTTTCAAGTACACGAGGGGCTTCCTCTTAGTCCCAGAAGGGGCGGGTTTTGGGAACCCGCCCCTTTCCTATGTCCACCAGGGGCGGGTTTGAACCCGCCCCTCTCTTACTTTAACAAGGGGCGGGTGGGACTAAGAGGAAGCCCCCTCGTGCACTTGGAAAAATTTCCAAGTGTCCGGGTGGCGCGTTTTGAGAACCCATCTTCATGGAAGGACGGGTTCTCAAAACGCGTCTTCATGGTAAGTCTGCATTGCCCATAGGGGCGGGTTCCCAAAACCCGCCCCCTTCCATTTTACACTGAGAACCTGCCTTCTTTATTATCCCGGAAACGCGCCCTATCGACAGAATTTCGGTAATTTACGAAACTTCGGTCATTTTTCGCGAATTTTTTTAAAAACGAACTGTTCATCCGTACAATCCTCGTGTAACCAGAGAGATGGGATCATGTCCACAGCATCCATCCCCCAAGGTGGCCTGAATTGTCGGTAAAAAGAAAACCCAACTCCGAAAAATCGCATGCAATTGGTGGGTGTGGCAGACACGCAGGCATTGTGTACAGCACGCATTCTCCTTTTATTGAGTTGATCAAGATGAATAAAGCCAAAAATGATTTGCCACGTGTCCTAATTCTAAGCCGTCGACCGACAGCAATCAACAGAGTGTCCAAATTGCTCCCGTAATCAATCATTACATTGAAGAGAACCGTCCTCCGCCTTCCGCTTGATTCCCGGCCATGCATCTGTCATGAACGTAGTACTTGCTTGCTACTCTTCACTCTTTCCGGTAATCAATTCAATGTCAAGCCTTACTTTGCAAGTACTCCGTTTGGTCATGATAACAGCTGTACTAGATTATATTTTAACAGCTGTTGCTAAGTGGTCTTTTAAGAACAGTCCCCGGTGATTGATGATAACCCGAGTGTCGCTTATTGAACACGAAACTTTCCCAAAACTCTAGCAACAATCCTCCAACCATTGAACAGGAGGGATCAATTCGGCTTCAGGTGAAGGCAAACATCCCACGGTGAAGTCCATTTGCCATCGGTGGAAATGATACTTAACACGCATCATGTATCGGGCCTTCTGCAGCTGACAGGGCCTCATACTGGCCCAAGCCCAATAGACCGGCCTGAACGAATTGCACGAATCGAGCCCGGTTCCGTGGTTCTGAACAGGCTTGTTCTCCGACATCAAATCCGGCTCGATTTCGCCATTTGGGTGTTCTCGTCAAGTCACTGTAAGAAAAATGATGTAATAATCTTACTTTGTTTTTTTTTTAGTCTGTTTTCATGGCTTTCGATGCTTTTTATCTCCTTCGCATGATAAAGGTGCTCAAATTCATCTAGGAGGCAGTGACATACGATACGGGGAATACCAAAAAATAGATGATGTCTAGTAATCACACCTAAGTTTTTGGCATTGCTTTGTTCATTATGGCTTTTGTACTTGCTTAAAATGTGTTTCCCTAAATTATGAATCTATCGTCAATCGCGCCTCTTTCTTCTTCTTTGTCTTTGTCTTCGTGTATTTTTTTTTTAGTTTCATCTTTGTTTTTGGCTATTCTATATGAAATAAGAGAATTACAACGCATGCTTTTTGTTGATTACATAGGTAAAAAATGAGACTCAAATGCCCATGTTCGTCGTTCATAACCTCAATGTCATCACCCTAACCCCCATGTCCTCAATCATATGTCCGAAGCACGTGGGGTTATGTCATTTCTCTAGCAATGCTCGTCGCCTCATCTAATTAGGAGATACGACAAAGCATTCAACTGTGTTTTCTATGCCCACCACACGGACTTATTGATATGACAATCTGAACTCCTACCTAGTATTTCTCATCTTAATATTTTGGCTCACCTAAACTTGGTTCGCTTGGTAAAATTTGGACATGCTAATTCAAATACCCTAATATCATTACAAGAAACTAAAACACAAAAGTCATGGGTTTGTCTGAGGTTATCGTCCCTAATTTGGACATTTGTGTATGTACATTCCATCCGCGGATTCTCAATAAAACGGGAGATTTTATTTCATCACCGTACTCGTCCATCCGCCATGAAAGTAATAGCTATCATCTTTGTTGTTTTCTTGTCAATAGCAGGAAACATCACAACGGGTTACAATTCTAGTATGTTGTTGAGAATTTGTAACGGCGACGTCTACTTATTCGTCCAAGATTCCTATGAGCTGCCCCTTGCGGTGGTGGATGAAATCGTCGAGAAAACTCCTCAACAAGTCGGCTTTCAGGTTCCCGTGAGGACTACTCGGACCAACATACTAGGGTTTAAATACGGCCCTCTGTACGGGGTGGGTTACTGTACTGGATCCCTCAGTTGGGACGAATGCGTCGACTGCCTGATATCGGCTCGGTCTCAACTCTTCCAAGTTTGCAGTAACCGCGGCAAAGGGGCTCAGATTCATCTCAAGGACCGCGCCATCAGATACGAGGAATATGAAATAGACGACCTCTAATAATGCGGGCACCGATGTGAAAAATCGCGATGGAAAAATTGTTGATGTAAAAAATCTCACGGTCTGTATATAGACCGGAAGCAACGTACAAATTGTCATATTGAGAAATATAGCGGGTTCAATCTCTAGTCACGGACAAAGCACGTGAGTCCTTTGATTCTATACTCGTAAGATATCCGAAATATGGATGGGCTGAAGCTCTGGCAAATATCTGCTGGAGCTTTAGGGAGATATATTGATGAAGACACTGGAGCTGCAGAGCTTGATCCGGCGGATCTTCAGAAGCGGCGAAGATCTCCAAGGCTGTAAAAGCTTGATTTGGAGAGTCTTCTGAGGATGGGCGAAGAACACCAGGGCTGTTATAGAAGCTTGATCTGGAGAGTCTTCTGAGGATGGGCGAAGAACACCAGGGCTGTTGTATAAGCTTGATCTGGAGCACTTCGTCGTCGATCAAGTGAGGAAAAGATACTCGAAAACTTCGCTATCGAAGGAGCTCCTCACTCTTGAAGTTATCGAGGCCTGTGGATTTGATCCAACAGAACTTGAGGGAGATGTTGTCGACAGAGGAATATAGCCGCCGTCGAAGAATATAATATCCGAAAATATCGCTCGAAAAAGATATTGTTGTGTATAGAATATGACCGCTGGAAAAATATAACTCCAAGGATAATATATCACCACGAGAATCTCGTCGTCCTGCTATGGGACCTTCAGAGATAAACCTGCAGAGGAGCCTTCGGAGATAAACCCGCTATGAGGCCTTCGAATATATACCCGCAGAGGGGCCTTCGGAGATATACCCGCAAGAGGGGCCTTCGGAGATATACCCGCTATGGGGCCTTCGGAGAAATACCCGCAAGAGGGGCCTTCGGAGATAAACCCGCGGAGGGGCCTTCGGAGATAAACCCGCAAGAGGGGCCTTCGCCGCACTACCCACAGAGGGGTCTTCGCCGCGCCGCACCACCCGTAGAGGGGTCTTAAAAAATAACTAGAATCTCTTTATAACCCAATGGGGCTTAAGAGAATAAGAGAGAGGAGAGAATTTTTTGTGTGTCCCAAATAAGAGGGAGGGACTCCCTTTATATAGGAGTTGAAGAAGCCTTGGGTGCTTTCTCTTTCCGATGTGGGACAAAGAGTGTCATGGGCTTGAGGTTATATTAGGCCGACATTTGGATTGGGCCGAAATATGAATGGGCCGATATATGGGCTAGGCCCAGTTTATTTTATAATTGGGTTAGGCTTATTGGGCTAGCATATGGGCTGAACCGCAATTTTAAAACCCAATAATAAATAGGTTGGGCTTGATCTTTTTTTATAATCTCAGGCCCGTGTATTATATTTACACTAAGATGTAAGTGCAAAATATTTCACATCGTGATGTCTTATAATATAAAGACAATCAATCATATTCAGCCAATATAATATATGGTTTGGGCCGAATGACATTATTTCGACATTAATAAAATTTCAATGTCTACAAAAATCATATCGAGACTTCTTTCTACACGCCTTGTATCACTTTGAATCCCTCTCCTTTAATCATATTTTGTCCATGTGTGCAAAAAATTATCTATCAGTCTTTAAACCTTTTGTGACAGTCCGGGCCTCTTACCGGTCTAAGCCCGAACGATAACAAAATCGGGCCACTTGTGATTATTGGGGTTTTTCAATTGACAGAGATGCTACTGTTTTATAATGTTTTGGTGATCC
The DNA here is from genome assembly GCA_023653495.1 of Melastoma candidum. NCBI lineage: Eukaryota > Viridiplantae > Streptophyta > Magnoliopsida > Myrtales > Melastomataceae > Melastoma > Melastoma candidum. Next base: position 11,234,176 of record CM042881.1, on the reverse strand, counting down.
TGTTGAGGGTTGCCGTTGTCACAGAAGTATACTGCTGGAAACCCTGCCCAGTATTTTGGCCGAAGACGTGATCATGGAAACTGATCTCGGCTTCCAGGGCCGAGATCAGTTTCGATTGCATGTTCAAACAGTTCTGGTTGGCCCACACACAGCCTCCAGACAGAGCTGCGAGAATCCAATGCAGAAATGCGGTGACAGCATTCTCACCCTTTTTGTGTAGCTATTTTGCAAGCATTCTTACAATGTAAGAATCATGAACAGTAACACTGAACAAAAGAACTTACTTCTATTATTGCCAAAAACAAAGGTACACCAAGAAATAACCAAGCAGCCGTTCAAGGTCTCAAAATGATTGTCGTGTTTATTACAAAAAAAATCGTCTATGATTTATATTAACGGTTGATCTTATTCTAAACTAACAGCCGTCATGAACGCCTTGCACATTCTTCGCATTCTTCACATGACAAGCTTCGGCTGGATGTAACTCAACCTTCACTACGTGTTTATCCACAATGTCTTTCGACTATCGTACCACGACAACCTTCGACTAGATGCAGCGTACTTCGACCAAACCATGCGTGCTTTGACTGATGACTTCCTTCGACACTCCTTTCAACTGTCTATGTCTGCTCATCATCAATAACCTCATGGGCTTATCAGACGCGAGGGTCAAAACGGCTTTATTGCGTAAACAATGAGAATGATAAAAAGGTGCTCAAATTCATCTGAGAGACAGTGACATTCGATACGAGGAATACCAAATAGATGATGTCCAGTAATCAACCCTAAGTTTTCACATTGCTTTGTTCTTTATGGCTTTAGTACTCGCTTAAAATGTGTTTCACTAAATTATGGATTTATCGACAGTCGCGCCTCTTTCTTCTTCTTTGTCTTTGTGTTTCGTTTTTTTTTGGTTGTCTTTGTTTTTTGGCATTCTATGAAATAAGAGAATTACAACACATGTTTTTCGTTGATTACATAGATAAATGTGATTCAAATGCACATGGTCGTCGTTCATAACTTCAATGTCATCACCCCATCCCCCTTTTAATCATATGTCCGAAGCACGTGGGGTTATGTCATTTCTCTAGCAATGCCCGTCGCCTCATCTAATTTGGTCATACGACAAAGCATTTAACTGTGTTTTATATGCCCACCACATGAATATAATAACTATACGCGTTAATGTAAAAACACGTTGGGAATATTTGGTTATTAACAATATGGATTTAATTTCTAATTTTAACCATGTTCGCTAAGTTTTTGTAAAACAAACGTCAAAATGATAAAGAAGATACTAATCTAGAAATTCACACATTCGAATGCTTGATTATTAAGAACATGAAGTACAATACTACAAAATAGTGGGGATAGAGAGAGGTGAATAATCCAAGTCTTCAGGACTCTTATAGCGATCGTTGTGCATTCTACATCGTTTTGAAATTGTATTTATACTGATACCCATTCGTAGCATCCAAAGTACATGTTTCAGATCAGATGTCACGTTTTCCTCGTTTTACCGACCAGTCGGAGGACGTGGGCGTTCGTGGGTCTTCAGACCTGCTCATAGCTTATACATTGTATTCTAGTTTTAGCAGTATTATTGCTTTCACTCGACTATTTTTCTTTTCCTCTCAATATCCTCATGCTCGCATGACTTCTTCGGAATTTGCTCAACTGCTGTCTCGTATTCTATTCGCTTGACTTTCAAATATTTGACACATTTACCTCAATGATGGACTTCTCGATGTGACATTCTTAACGCGGCTATTTTTTCTCGTCTTAATATATTTTCGTTTTAGAATCTGCTCGGCCCCGTCATCTCATACTCGCCTGAACTTGTCTCAATCCTAGGCTTTGAAATCTTGGGCCCAAATTTGGACATGCCGAAACTATGCTAGTGCAAATATCCCAAATATCATTACAAGAACTACAACACAAAAGTCATGGGTTTGTCCGCGACTATCGTCCCCTAATTTGGGCACTGGTGTATGTACACTCCATCCGCGGATTCTATAAAACGGGAGAGTTTTATTTTATCGCCGTACTCCGACTCTCTCGTTCATCCACGATGAAAGTAATAGCTATCGTCTTTGTTGTTTTCTTGTCAACAGCAGGAAACATGACGGCCGGCTACAATTCGACGTTATTGTTGAGAATTTGTAATGGCAACATCTACAACATCTTTGACTCATCGTACGACCTGCCACTTGCGGTGGTGGATGACATAATCGAGAATACTCCGAAAGACGTCTGCGGAGTTGAAGTTCCAGTCTATACAACTCGGAGGAACATACTAAAAATTCCGTTTGGACCACTGTATGGCGTGGTTACTGTTGGGAATTCCTCAGTAGGGACGAGTGCGTCGACTGCCTGAAATCCGCTGGGTCTCAACTCTTCCAAGAATGCAGTATCCACGGCAAAGGAGCTCAGGTGCATCTCAAGGATTGCGCCATCAGATACGAGGAATATCTAATAATACACCTCTAAAAAATGCGGGCACCGATGTGAAAAATCGCGATGGAAAAATAATAAGACTTCTATACACTTTGAATCCCTCCTCCAGTTATATTTTGTTGATGTTTGCAAATATTGTCTAAGGTCTTTAAACCTTTTGTTACTGTCTGGGCCTCTTACCGCCGACCGGCCCGCCCGAACGATAGCAAAATCGAGCCGTTTCATTTCCCGGTCCGTAGGTCCGTGCTTGTTCTCCGACATCAACTCCGGTTCCAATTCGTAGCCGGATTCCCGCCTGATTGCTGTAAAGATTCCGTCTTTGCGATATTTCTGTAAGAAAATCGTCGTCGGCTTACTTTGTTCTGGTAGGGAGTTTTCTTTGGGGTAATTTTGGTTGTACGAGCGTTGATATGCTTATGTTCGTTGACTGTTCGACGGATTGCCGCAATGCAATTGGCTTTTGTTGATTACGGATTCCACTTGTGATTATGGGTTTTTTCGGTTGAGTGAGATGCTACTGTTTTAGAATATTTTGGTGATCCTGTTGATGGTTGGTCGATGGTAGGTGTGGAAGAGGGACGGAAACCGAATTCTGAAATCTGCTGATTGATCCTTCAATGAATCCTCGACCAGAATTCCTTGCGACTCACGATACGCCTGCTTGGCTGTCAAACCCGAGTGCTGGTCTAGGTGATTCGTCTTTGCCCGCTACCCTTATAGTAAAGCATTTGCCCGAGGCAGTTCCTCCAGCTACTGTCTCCAGACTTTTCTCGCATTATGGCGCAACTAGTGTACGGCCTTGCTCGGGCGGAAGGTAATCTATCTGAAATTTTCTGGGAGGGAAACAATCTTCCATTGCATTCTGTTTTATTTTTCACAGTTCTTTTCCTTAATTCCACTTTTTTAGAAAGGATGTATTATGTTAAGTTTCGTGGGTTTATAGATGAATTTTAAGTGCTTCTATTCTAGGTTTCTTCTTGATCTATTTAATTTTTCAATCGTTTTGAGGTCTGGAAAATAGACATTCAGCGTAAAGTTGATTTCTGGTTCCAGTCGCCTTCAAAACTAAAATATTCTCGAATTTTTAGTTCCGCTCAGAATTATGTGAATGTATTAGCCGAAAGTAACAATAATACCGGTGTGTTTCTGGACTCTGTTAATGCAGCACAGGTGCAGCAAGATTTTTGTCCATACCTTTTATGAAAAATGTTGACGTTTCAAACTGTCTCAATCTTACAGGTTAAGAAACTGTGCCTTTGTGGATTTCAAGAATGATGCACTTGCTTACCAAGCACAGCGCCAGTTGAATGGGTGAATACTCTGTTCCACTTAATTTGATTAGTATTTCTTTGTCTTCATTTACATCAGCCGATATATCCCCATTGCATTCTATCAAATACTCGGGTAGTTAACTGACGTGCTTTTTTTAATCATGGCAAGATTGAGATTTCTGGGTAAAGTATTGAAAGTGGAGAGAGCCAGTAATTTCAGTAAGGATAGCCAAATTGAAGCAAGGGGGGTTCCTCTCCCAAAGGACATCTCCTCTTCCACCGCGCAGAAGGAAGTTCTCTTATCCCATGATCGAAACGAAAAACTCAATCCAAGATCCTTTCCTGCTGTGGAACCCATTGCTCCCAAACTAGGGGTAGATTACCCATTTCCTCCTCACCTAGAGTAAGCTTCATGAATTGGCAGTTTATGACATTCTCAGTCTAGTTGAAACTGTATGCATGAAAAAATTAACAATAAAAAAAATTAAATTAAAGGAAACCCAGTGACCTTATAATCTCATTTTTTTCCTATGGAAATTTTTCTCTCCAACTTTGGTTCTTTTATGTGTAGATATGCTTATCCTCCTCCAGATGGAAACATCCTTAGCAATATAGTTAATGCTCTCATCGCTGTCCCTCGGTTTTACACCCAGGTAGGAATTTTTGTGCATTCTGTGGTCTATGTAAAAGCTTAACTGTTAAGGGTTTCAATTCCTGTACTGGATGTCAACATGAGGCTCTATTGCTAGGTGTTGCATCTGATGAACAAAATGAACATTCCAGCTCCTTTTCGCATGGCACTGCCAACTCCACCCCTGCCTGCATCTGCTCCCCCACCACTCCCTCCTCCTCCACCTTCTCTTTCAGCTGAAGCAAAATCATCCGCTGCTGATATGTCCAGTAGCGAATCAGAATTGGAATCTTCAGAAGAGGTTCCCTCTTTCTTTCATCCATGGTTTTTCTATTTGCATCTGCATATGGGGGTGCATTGCTAATGAGCTGCTTTTTCCTGTCTAGTTCATTCTAGATATAAGCACATTAATTTATCTATTTGCAGGAAGTGGGTGTTGGTGCCTCGTCTGGTAAAGGAAAATCTGGACGGAAAAGGCCCAGGACAGAAGCTATTTTAGGACCTGCTGTTGACAAAGAAGTGGCACATGAGTCTGTAGGTGTGAAGCCCGCTGCCTTAGTCCCCAAAGAAATACCTGTGATAAAAAAGAAAAACCCTGTTCTGCAGGTTAGATTTTGTTAGTTACCAATAATCCACTATGTTGCCATTTTTCTACCAAATTTCTAATAGCTTTCCTGTTGGCTACTTTAAGATCAAGATTGCTCCAAAAATACCCAAGACCCAGCCAACAGATGATCATCTGATGAATGACCCAGAGGGACCTGACAAGGATGCTTTAGATGTCAAAACATTTGCAACCCCAGATGAATTAGAAAAAGGGAGGTTGCCTCCAGAAGAAATCCTGTCTCTTCCCATGTTTAAGGTACTGTGGTCGGTAGACCTCTCCAGAAGTTTAGATTGGTTTCATTTCAGTTCAGTATATTCCATCTGAGGCTTGCCATTGTCACAGAATTATACTGCTGGAAACCCTGCCCCTGTATTATATATCAAGAATTTGGCCAAAGACGTGATCATGGAAGATTTCTACTATATATTTGGTATGATTTTTCATGTTGATCTGTAGGTTCTTCAGTAGGGCCACCCTTCTGTAAGCAACAGAAAAAAAATCAAGTCTCTTAATTTTTACTGCTATTACCTTTTTCTGATCAAAATATGTTAAAATAGCATTTTTATAATGAGTTTTTATTTAGTCATTTACTGCTCTCTTTACTGAAGATCTGTAAAATGTAGGATCCCTATTTGGGAATGTCCATGAGGCTAAGTCCGGTATGAATGTGAAGCTAATGCAGGTACGTTCATTTTTTGTCGTCACTTTTTGTATCCTATGCTTATGTTTATCCCAGTTTTCTCTGGCAAGCGTAGCTTTTTATGCATCAATTTCTGTGATCCCATTTGTTCACCGTAGTGTTTAATTTTCAAGCAAAGTACAATGAGGTTAGCCTGTCTTGCTTTGTTCGTCTTCTGTGACTGGAACAAGATTTTGTGTTCTTTTAGCTCATTGATGTTGTACTGATATGATTATTGTGGGGGACTTCTATCTTTTTTGCCAATTGTTGTGGTTAAGACACTCAGGAATTCTTTTGTTCATACCATTTCCGTTAATGTTCTTATTAATCACAGGAGGGACGGATGAGGGGCCAAGCATTTGTGACATTTCCCTCTGTTGAACTTGCCCACCGTGCTTTGGTAGGCATCCTGACCGCTTCCCTTCTATTATGTGGTCCTGTTGAACTGTTTCTTTGTCTCCTAATTTCATCAGCTTCAGCTTTTAAAATGATTAACATGACTAATAGCAAGCAATTACTGTTAAGTTCTGGCTGAAGTATGCTTCGTCTGAAAGTTGTCTTATGTTTTTAAGAAATGGTTATTTGCTTTTGTTTTGTCTCTTCTTGTTTTTCTCAAGTTCAATGATTATTGTGTTATTTTCAGAATCTAGTGAATGGATATGTATTTAAAGACAAGCCAATGATTATACAGTTTGGGCGTAACCCTGCAGCAGCAAAAGCAAATTAGAGACGGCCAGACGTGCCGACCAAGCAGTTGTCTGGGCACACTGGTGACTTCCACCTTGCAGTTTATTACTTTGCAGTCAATAATGTTTGTGCTTACCCCTTCTATCCCGAAACCAGCAGATGCCTTTCCACCTTGGTGCCTTGGTGACATCCCAACTGAAGAAAAGCAGAACAGTAGCTGGGGGTTGTTGTGACTGCATCCAGTGTGCTTTTTGCAGGCTCGCCCTTAAAGAAGTTTCCAGAGTCGAGATCAGCTTCGATTGCATGTTCAAACAATTCTGGTTGGCCCACACACAGCCTCCAGACATAGCTGTGCGGTGACGACTTTCTCGCCCTTTTTGTGTAGCTATTTTGCAAGCATTCTTGCAATGTAAGAATCGCGGACAAAGAAGCAATTTATGGCATAACTCGTTGTCCTCAAGGTTCCACGGTTTTAGTTATTACCCATTCATTGCGAACGCACGGGTCCGCGTCTGCTTCGCGGATGGGTGATTATCTTTTGGGTCGTTGTTACTGATGGCTTAATATGAGTTCGGTTGTTGGAAATGCCGGCATTGGGTCCCGTGGTAATAATCTACCAGGTCGGAGATTAGAAAGGCACCACCCATTTCATGAAAACCAGGAAGTTTTGCCGAGGACAAGACCACGATCGAAATCAGAGATTGACCCGTAAAAATAAAAATAAAAATTCTCGTGGTATTTCTCGGAAGCGGCTAACATGCACTAGTTTACTAATTACGACTAAGGTAATTTAGTAAATCTTACTAAAAGTTGACCATTTTTAGTAAAGTCAACGCAAATTTAGTAAAAAAAGTAATAAAATTTACTAAAAAGTGGTTATTTTTAGTAAAAAGCGGTCAAAATTAGTAAAAAAGTATAGAAATTTTACTAATTTTGTACTGTTCAAATCAGTGCAAGTTTACTAAATTTACGTTAACTTTACTAAAACCATTTTTTTAGTGCAAAATTAGTAAAAAAAAGTAGTTAAATTTACTACTTTTTTTATTAAATTTGCGTTGACTTTACCGACAAAAGACTAATTTAGTAAAGTCAACGCAAATTTAGTAAAAAAAGTTATAAAATTTAATACTTTTTTTACTAAACTTACGTTGACTTTACTAAATTTCTCTGTTTCAGTAACATCAACGCAAAATTAGTAAAAATAGTAGTAAATTTTACTAACCTTTTTACTGTACACTTTTAGACGATAATTAATAATAGTTTACTAATTTTGGTGTGATTTTTAGTAAAACACTCTTTGAGTTAGTAAAAGTGTTACTAATGTCTTACGGGTTTCGTAAATGTTTACTGATTTCTACATGATTTTACGAATAAAGTTAGTAAACTGTTACTAAAAATCTAATAGTTTACTAATTATTTTACTAATTCGAAGAGTGAAACCCGAACATATTACGAACCTAATTTTGATGTGAAATTACCGTTTTACCCCCGTTACTAAATAGTGAAACCCGAACCTATTTACGAACTTAATTTATCCCTATAACGGGGGTAAAACCGAAATTTTACATCGAAATTAGGTTCGGCTTCACTGTTAGAATTAGTAAATTAATTAGTAAACTACTTGATTTTTAGTGACAGTTTACTAACATTATTCGTAAAATCATGTAGAAATCAGTAAACATTTACGAAATCCGTAAGACTTTACTAACACTTTTACTAACTCAAAAGTGTTTTACTAAAAATCACACCAAAATTAGTAAACTATTACTAATTATCGTCTAAAAGTGTACAGTAGTAAAATTTACTACTATTTTTACTAATTTTGTGTTGACGTTACTAAAAAAGTGGTTTTAGTAAAGTCAACGTAAATTTAGTAAACTTGCACTAATTTAAACAGTACAAAATTATAAAATTTTTATACCTTTTTACTAATTTTGACTGTTTTTTACTAAAAAAAATCACTTTTTAGTAAATTTTAATACTTTTTTAACTAAATTTGTGTTGACTTTACTAAAAATATCAACTTTTATTAAAATTTACTAAATTTCTTTAGTCGTAATTAGTAAACTACATAACCTTTATGTGCACGCATCGTTATCAGATGGTATTTCTGTTCTTTTAAAATCATCCACGACAAGCTTAGGAATTTGAACTCGGGCATTATTGAGATGGACGGGTGTCCTTTCGCCAGAGAAGGATAAAGGGACAGTTTAATTCATAAAAATCGAATCCTCCGACAAGGCAATAATTCGAATCTGAATCCCCCCCCACCTCCCCGCCCCCCCCCCCCCCCCCCCCCAAAAAAAATGTAATGAACCAAGAAACCCAACAACCCCATTCAAAAAGGACAAAATGATTACACAAACCCAAAAAAAGTTAATCACCTTCTTACAAAAATCGAACATGAATTGATACAAATGGTAAAGCAACATTCATCATTTGTCGGAGCAAAGGTTCCCGAACGTACGGGCAAAAAGAAAATCCAACAGAAGATATAGTTTAATCATTATTTTACTCGTCCTCCTCATTGATTGCAGTGACGATGAATCGCATAAGATCGTCGTTAGGAGGTGGGATTTCTATTCTTGGAATGAATGGAGGGACTGCTGGGGCCATTGCGTTTAGCAAATGGTCAGCCTTTTCCCTCTGCGATTTCTTTTCTGTCTCGTTCTCCGGTCACAAACCCACAAATGGAGTTCAGGAAGGGAATCGCTTTTGTTCCCTTTTTTAATTAGTGAAGGGATAATGATGATTATAATTCGATGTTTATGTTAACGTTATCAGGTCGACAGATAGATACCGGCCGCATCGTTTGAAACATTTGCGGGGGCTTCTTCCCTTGTTCCTATCCTTTTTTGGGGGTTTACTGTTCATCTTCCCGGGTCGGGGGGGGGGGGGGGGGGGTTAGGAATACGGTCTCTACTTGTTTCTGCGCCCTCGTTTGAGATTTTTTGAAGAACGCCCAGATTGGATTCTGGTCTGATTGGTGAGTGTGGGAGTGAAAGTTTGTGGCTTTGTGATTTGGGTGGCTTTCTTTGCGCGATCTTAGTTGCATCCCGCTCTTTTGATTTGTGGGCTGTTTTTTCCTTTCCTCGCTTTGACCTAATTTGTGGGCAGGGCGTGATTGTTGTTGAGGAGCTTGTGGGTGCGATTTGCTGTGGGGAATCTTTTGAGAATCATGGAGATGGGGATGGTTGGGCTGATTATTGACTTAGTCGCCCGACTTTTATATTGAGCTCACTTAGACTTGTAATAATCATGTTGGTGGCTAGCCACACCGGTTTGCTCTTAATGGGAGTGCTGCTACTAGAGATCTTCCCGTGGATGTTTTGCACATTATGTCTTGTTGTTCGTCTGGACGATTGCGTGAGCTTTCTTTGTTTTCTTTCTGTTTAGGATTATTAGTATATGTATGGTCCTCTTTAGTGGACACTTAACTAGTTTGAGGTGTTATTGGTTTGATAAATCCTTTAAATAAACCATTACCCAGCCTCAGCTTCAAACTCCTCTTATCTGGGAACTTCGGTTGTTTGTACTGCTAATCTCGGTATGTTACTTGTCGATGCTTTAGTTATATCTTGGATAACGGATTGCACTTACTGTTCTGTGAAAAGGCCTCTGGAAACTCCATCAGTGTGGACTGCTCATTTCCCTTTGCTTTTTAAGTATTGAAATTCCGAGCTTTCCTTGAGTCCCCACGATACATGCAATCCTAGTTTCTGCAGATGATAGATAGATTGTCCCTATCTATCTGTTAATTGTCCAAAATATGCAGCTTTTATATTATTTTTCTTAGGGAATTCTGAGATTCTGCCGCGCGTGTTGAACAGCTGCTAAGGAAAATGCATCTGACAACGAATCCTGTGAGGAGCATGGACATCTGCTAAATCTTCCACGGAACACCTGGCTCAACAGGCATTTCAATCCTTTCATGATACCCAGCTAGTCTGTTCCTCTCCAATCTAAGTGACTTCTAGACAGTAATGTCATTGGGACAAAAAATATAGCAAAAACGGGGGCCCTTTGTTGTGTGGCCGCACGGCCACCTGTAGCGAAAGATGGAAGAGAGGCAAGAGACAACTCTGCTAATAGTGCTGAACCCTATTGGAGGACAAATTCTAGCTTCTCCCCTCCTCCATTGAGATTGTGGGATTGTAGGCTGAACTCAGATGGCCTATCTCGTCATTTCCATGGAACTGGAGATGCATCACGTGGTAAGGGCCGCCGCAGCAGAGTGGGCAGTGACCGCTTCTCGAACCATCACCATTCGGTATCCGACGGTGCACTTTCCTTTGAGGATAGCCCTCCAGACATTCAAGGATCTCGAAGGTGGACCTCCCCACTCCAAAAGTTCAAAGATGATGAGGTTGCAGGATCCTCCCTGAGAGGTAAATGGTTTCAAAATATTGCAGTCGCCCAATGTTTAATTGCTGTTGAATAATTTTATTTGGCGTGTTCCATATTTTGGCAGTATTGTATTAGTATATCTTCAAGTATTTGCTAAGTCGCAATTGTTTCTCATTTCTTACTTAGGTTCAAGGTCAGTGGCATCACCTTACTCACGTCCCCATAAGGTAAAAGATACATGTGGTTTATGAACATTGCTGTTTAAAACGAATATATTCCCTGTTGAAATATATCATCCATTTTCACAGAGGTTCTCTGCTGCTAAAGCAGCCGTAAGGTCACCCAGTTTCAACTCTCCGTCGCCTCTCTCTGAATTCGCAACTTGGGGAGCAAGTCGGCATTCATTTCGAGGTCGACATTTCTCAGGCCGTCGTGCTTACACATCCAAAGCAGTTTACCCCATGGTTTTCGACAATCCTGTTTCGGACCGTGAGGTCTTAGGTGACCCTGATGCTGCCAGTATTGGCAGGTTAACACCTGAGATTTCACCAAGTTACTGGCATGAGAACCGACCAAAGTTTCACAGACCTGGCCTTTCAGAATTTGAGAAGCTAGAGACATCCCCGGAGGTCGAAGCAAGTTTAAGAAGAGAAGGGTTCCGGTGGAGCAGCGCAAGCAGTTACGACCTAGTTGGTTACAATGGGGAACAACATAGTGATTTGGGGGATCACTCTGATGTTTTGAACATAAGGTCGCCTTGTGACCGCTCTTGCCCAGCTCAGACGTGCGGCATATGTGGGAAGTTTCTTTATCAGAAGTCGCCCTGGAGTTCAAATCGAATCCTTCGGGGCAATGACATGCCGATTGCCGGAGTCCTCCCCTGCAGTCATGTGTTTCATGCGGATTGCTTGGAGCATTTGACCCCAAAAACTCAGATCTGTGAACCACCTTGTCCTTCATGTGAGCAATTCATGGGACAGCCGCCAGAATCCTCAACGATCAGGGAGTCCTTGCAGGTGGCCCTAAAATCTCTCTGGAGGAATAGGGGGGTCATGCTAACGGATGCCCTGCAAGCTCGAGATGAGGAGGGAACTTCTCATAATGGGCATAGGTCTGAACGGAAGTGGGGGCGGGTGATTGCTCCATGGAAGATTGGCGGTTCTTCCCTGAAAATCCCTTTCAGAAGGCGATCATTTAAGGGAGCAACGGTGAAGGATACATCTGAACCTGTAACCGAGGCTGGTTCATCCTCTTGCATGGAGCCGGTCCCTTGACCATGTACTTTAAAGTTAGGTTTTTGTTATATCGTCTTAGCAGGCAGTTGGTCTCATTGATCTTTTGTACTTTTTAATCTCTCCAGATGCTTTAGATGGAGATGTGTTATGCTACTCCTATTGAAATATCACGAAATGCATTGCGTTCTCAAGCTGGTGCTTGCTTCTTGATCAGGAGCTCTGGATCTCTCTCTGTCCAGGTGTAATAATAAGCAGTGTTGTTAAAAAGCGCCCAGGTACCCGCCTAAGGCGCCCACGCCTCGTGCCTATGCCTGACCAGGGCAAGCACTGTTAATGAAGCGCTATAAGGCGAGCGCATTGGCCTGGGGCACCCAGGCGCTGGAGCGTTACAAAGCATTTAGGCGCTCTGCCCCCTAAACAACCCTATTCAGTCTGCCTTCCTCCCTTCTTTCATTGTCTTCTTGTCTGCTTCCTCCCGACATCAGGCGTCCCTCCTTCCCTGATTTGTCCCTGGCTGTTTTTCCCTGTTTTGTGTGGCCCTTCTTTTCCGGTATAGGGACGATAGGTTCTGCCTTATCTTAGACAACGCTCCCTCATGGGTCCTTCTGCTGCTTGTGACGATAGTTGTGGTAGTTGTTTGTTTGGGACCGAATTCTTGTTTTGATGCTGCTATAATGATGTTTAGGATGAATCAGTGTTGTGGTGGTTATTTTTAGGAATAAATCAGTGCTGGCCGTTTGATGGTCATGTTGATGACTTTTATGGTCATGTCAATGACTTTGTCATTTCTTTGGATCGAATGGTAATTTTGATATTTGGGAATATATAAATCAAGTATAAGAAATATTACGTAAATGGTGCCTTGATCGCCTTTTTAGCGCCTTAGACGTTATAGGAGAACTTGTCGCCTTGGGAACGCCTTAACAAGGCTGATAATACGTCCCTTAAGTTATGCAGAACTATCAAAGAACGTTGAAACAGATCACTTCACTCCAAGGAGTTTTGTACGGAAATACGATTAGTTTTAAAAAAAATTTACGAAATACGGTCCGAGTTTCGTAAAATACGGTTTTACCGTCGAAGGGACGCGTCTCGAAAACGCGCCCCTTAAAACGCAAAGAAGGTGGGTTTTATATAAATAAGTAGGGGTAGGTTTTGAAAACTCGCTCCCTAAACACTTAGCAAAAAGGGAAGGCGTCCAAAGGGGGGCGGTTGTTGACCTGGTTTTGATGATGAACTTAAGTGACATGTTACTGGTGATAAGCGACATGTTACTGGTGGTCAGTATTAATGTTTCACAAGTTATATGTGATGAGCTTGAGCAATACGTTGCTGAACCACAGCTAGTAGCAGTTATATATTGCTGCGTTACAGTAAGCTGTTACTGTGATTTTAATCATGTACATTGAAAATATGGAAACATATTTTTAATAACCACGACTTATTTTAAGATTTATTTTAATCTATTTCAGATTATTTGTCTGAACGTCTAGGTTCGTTTAATGTAACCTTATGACCTTATCTTAGGTACTTAGGCAACTAAATATATTAAGATTAGCTTTCCAAGTTTTACTTTTGGAAACAAAATATCTTTCTGATATTCTACAGCAACGATACGCTGTAGTAGGAGATATTATCTGATTGAATATCTTTGCTAATCGTAATTGTTAAGATAAGATTATGATCAGATAATTATGTTTGGAAATCATTTATCTGATTAATATATGTAAAGGAAGTTACCGTTTGTGTCTTTCCTTTTATAACACAGCAAACGTTGAGCAGACCGTTGCTGTGTCCTCGCTGCCAGTTTTGGCAATAAATCTTGTTGATTGCCTAGACGATTTCCGTCCTCCTTCTTCTTTATAACCTGACCAGAGACGACAGAAAACCTGCCTTTGTGCATCTGTGTGGTCTGTGTGAGCTTTGTGCGTCGACGGAGAGCGGAAGGTGCTAAGTGTCTCCTGGTTCTTTCTCTTGCAAGCTGCGTGTGAGAGTGTCAAGGGGCTGAGGTCAGATCCCTTGAATCGTCTGAGAGGGACTGTGTGTTCTCGGTGCGTTCAACGAGCAGCCGGCGAATCGTCTGAGGGAAGCTAAGTGAATACCTGCTCTGAATTCAGTAACCGGTTGCTGACCCATCGGCAAGAAGCCGTTCTTGTCGTGTCTTTTCGCAGGGAAGTCTCGAGCCTACGGAGTTTGAGCAGTTAGACACGCACTTGCGGGTGCGCGCCAGAAGTCTCGTGCCTGCAGGGTAGAGCAGGAGTTGGGAACGCCGCCGGAGTGGAAAGAGTTCCTCCCGAGCACAGGGGTGCTGTGCAGAAGTCTTGAACGCCTGATACAGAGGGATAGTAAAGCAGGTTGCGTGGAAGCCAACGGATCGGAAAATTCCACCCTAGGCACTGGGTGTGCAGTGCAGTGAGTCACGGCTGTGGTAACCGTGCACGTCCGAACTGAGTGTAGGACGGATACCTTCTAAGTGGCGTTGTGGTTTTCTTTGTGATCTTTGTGGTTCCTATCTTCGTGATCTTTGTGGTTCAACTTTGTGGTTGTCTCTTAAGCAAGTGCAGGCTTATCTTAAGGAGAGACAAGATCTGTGTGGAAATCCTCTTCTGAGCAAACAAGTGCTGAAGCAATCCTTCGCTGTGAAGCAGAAACGAGCTGCTCTCTGAGAATACATTCTTCACCGTAAGGAGTTATCTGCGAGGATTTATACTCTAACATAACGTTGTCTGTGCTCTTTGAAAAGTCAGGTTTATATTAAGCGACAACGAGCTGTGTGGAATCCATTGAGCTACCAACTGCTGAGGATAAGCATCATTCTGCTGGAAACGAGAAGAAGTCCACTGTGTGAGGAGCTGACCGTTGCCAGGAGTGATCATCTATTGTACGGGATTCTAAATCTCACTTTGTGAGAGGAACATACGCCTAGTGCAAGGGCTCTTTGCACCCATTATTTTATATAGTGGAATCACCTTGTTGGTGGAAAGTGGACGTAGGTCAATTAAGGCCGAACCACTATAAATCACTGTGTCCATTACGATCGCGCAACACTCGTACGAAAACCTACTCGACAAAATCGTAACAGTTACAGTAAGGTATTTCTCATTCTGAGAAACGCTCTGCTGTGATACAGTACGCTTCCGCTTACACCGAGAAAGGGCGAAAAAGTGATAAACACTAATTCACCCCCCTCTTAGTGTACATAAACGATCCAACAGCGGTTTTTTTAAGAAATGCATAACCCGCCCCTTTAATAAGGGGCGGGTTTGCGGGTTTAACCCACCTTTTTAGCCGAGTTGGTAAAAGTGTTGCGTAGCTTGCGGGACCGGATCGTATTTCACAATTTTTGTTTTTTAAAACTAGCCGTATTTCCGTACAAAACTCTCGTCCCAAGAATAAAAAGGAATTACGCCATTGATTTGTCTATCCAGAAAAACACCCGGAGCTAGAGCTCATGTCTAACAAAACTTATCCAGCTCACCAAATAGATGGTTGACCCCAGCTTCTCGTGGAAGCTCCGGAATGTGGAAACCCGTCGGCAAGTTCATCCACATAAACCGATAGAAAGCTCCCTTCCCACTCTCTCGTGAGCCTTGAAGCTTCTACGATGGCCCCCTCCACAAACTCCAATCCCTAGGATTCTGAAGGTTTGTTGACGATGCTGTGAAGCAATTCTATCACCTCCTGCAAACATTAAACTTAAAAAAAAACCACTACAAGCAAGCAAGAGTATTCGTCCCATACCGTAGCATCTACTAGGCAGAGTATCACAATTATACTTCTGCTGCTATGCTTGACCTCCTAACTAATCTCCAAACAAACCACCCAACCAAAGCCGATTAGTACTCTATATGCAAAGTGTCATGTTTAGCTCACCAAACAACACAATAAACCAGTTTACGAATACTTGGTGATTTAAGTAAAAAATTAGCAGAAAACAAATAAAGAGGATTAGTCGAAATCGAAGGAGACTTGAAATAGAAGAAAATCAAGATTGTTTGAACAGACTAGTCATCCAAACCAGAAAATAACTAAGTCCAGCCTATTCCAACCAGAAAATATCAACGCCGAAATACTTCGCAAACCAGAAACCGCAACAGATACACTACAATTACGCCCATGGATGACACGGCAATGACAACCGTAACCATCGGTTGTTATCAACACATTCAATGAACACGCGACTAATCCCCTTGAATCCCGAGCAGAAATGAGCAAAGGGAAACATAATGGAAAAAGGAAAACAAATTGCCATAAATCGACTGATTAAGGTTTTTCTTCTTTTTTGTTAGGAAAAGATTGTCACCGCCTGTTGCGTCTCCGACATCAGTAAAGTAAAGTACAGATCTTGGACACATCTCTTGTGGATTAGGAACCGACAAGAAGGTCGCAAGAACGTGTACCCATCCCGTTCGACACTTTCCAGGCAGAGTTTGCAGCTGGTACCCGCAACAAACTCGTTCATCGTCGAAAAGGAAGTCAGCCGGTGGGGATGAAGTGGGTGGTGGACGATCTGCTCTGGAAAGGTCCCTTCCGGGGAGCCTCCTTGATCCAATAGAGTAGCCAAAGCACAGCAATGGTCAAGAATAAAGTCGCAGTCGTCACACCTAAACGCGCTGCTGCCAACATGGAGAAGATAATCACAAGCAGAGCATGAGAATTTGGGCTGGTTATGGAAGAGGGTCAGAGAGTGGGCGGGGTGCAAAGGATGGCTATCTATCCTGGGAGGATGATCGGGGTGAGAATGATGGTCTATCATTGACTCGATTCTGGCGCATTGTCCGTGAAGTATGAATCCACAATTCTGAGCCACCCAACTCATCCCTGCATAAAAAGCAATGTTTCCGAACAGATTTGTTTCTGTGACAGATTAGCAGCGGATGTTCGTGATACTCCCATTTGATTTCAGCACTTAAACCTTCCACGCAATAAGTGAGCGTCTGGACGGCACATCTTACATGCACAAAAGACTTGCAGGAAGCACAACTATATCACAAGCCACACCCTAGGAAACTCGAGCAAGATTGACATTGCTGTTGCCGGTGATTGGGGCGATAAATGCAGAGGACAAAGGCGTGATTTGGATGAGGAGGGTATTGAAGGATCTCGGTGGCCTGAATGCAGTTTCGATGAATAAAGAGCTCGCACCTCTTGCGACCAATTTACTCCCCTCATGTGTTGGATCTGCAACTCTCGCATCTGCTACAACTTGTTTTCTCTCCTGCAAATGTCACCAGTCGATGGTCCTGATATATTCATGGAGCTTTGGTCCCATCAGCACAGTACAGATCTTGAATGCATCTCTTGTGGATGAGGAACTCGCACCGACGATCCAAACGAATGTACCCGTCCCCATCAACACTTCCCCGGTAGATCATGCAATCACCAACCTGGATGGTGACTGCATGATCTATTAATGGCAGTATGGTCATCATCCTCCATGAGCAGGCATACGGAAGATAAGAGGAAAATTGCCAGTCCATCAGCTGTAGTGTACCAAGTGCATGACTAATGATTACAGCCAACGTAATCCAAATACTCAGGGCACTGAATATTTTGAAAAGGAGGTAATTTAATCTCAATGCAGATGTTTACAACAGGCATATAACTTGACTTGCTCAAAGTACAATGTTCCAAAAGTTGGTTAGTGAAAATAAGATTTATGAAGAATTTTCCAAGTCGATTTCCTCTCATGAAGCTATGGAATTTCCCTTCTCCCCGGAAATAAGTTTCTCCAGTTTCTTCTTCAGTTCATCCAAAACTTGCTTTCTCTTCTCGAGCTCTACTTCTGCCTCACGAACTTGTTCATTTTGTCCATTGATTTGCTCGTACAATGCCTCGACCTCCAAAGTTTTGCTTTTATTCGCAAAAAATATTTGAAGCTGTCCGAAATAAGAGCATTTCAGAGAAATTAGCCATAGATTTTTAAGCTTATCTTGCAAAATCAAATGCCATGGTGACAGTCGTATTAATACATGTACTAGCAAATTTGACATATGTTAGAGCTACGGTTGGCAAATATGGCAGACATATCCTCGAAAACATGTGGAAGTTGTCATGGAATACTTAACAGAGTTGAGAGAGAGGGAGCAAGTTTACCTCGGGCAGAACACATTCGATATGATAAACCCACCTCGCTGAGCATTGTCCGCACACATAAGCACCCAATCGACTGTCCCTCCTTCTCTCACAATGATCACAATAGTATTCCCCACTATCATCCTCAATGTACTTTTCGTGTAGAGTCAATGGATGCCAATGAATATCACTTTTCACAACTGCCGGAAGTTCCGCGCACTTCTCATGGATATTAAAGTCGCAAAGCATACAGCGGAAGAGAGGGGTGTTCGTGCGAGTGCTGCAGCGATTACATTTCACGGACGTGGCCTCATGCAAATGCAGGAGCTTGTGCTCGTTGAGGCAGTGTTTCAAAATGGGAACACAATTGGCACACCCGGAATGAAGGTAAAACGTGCAGACATCACAGGAGAAGTTGAAGTAACGAACACCTTCCTGGCAAACCATGCAGCTAGGAGGCGGATACCTTTCAACCCTAGTGGCAAAAGTGAGCGGATGATCCGGGTGATGATCGTGGCTTATTGTAGACTCAATTTTGATACATTGCTCGTGAAACAGCACTCTACAATGTCCTTGGCAGGCATACATTGGGCCTATTGACTTGTCCCCACAATAATCGCAATTGCTCGAACCATATCCGGTTCCATGACATAGGAAAAGTGAATGCTCGTGCCAAAAACATTCGATTGACACTCTCATACCCTCGTCACAATAAGCCAGAGTCTGGAGGGCACATCCCATGTGCACGCGGAAATCACAGTAACAGCAAGAATAGCACAACTTGCCTTTTGTGGAACTAAAGCAAGATTTACAATTTTGGTAGGGGTCGTCAAGAGGATAAATGAACAGGACAAGAGAATTATGTTGATGAGGAGGGTACTGAAGAACCTCTGGCCCCTGAATGCAGTTCCTGTGATGAAAAATTTGACAACTTGAACAGCCAATGAACTCCCCTGATTTGCCAGACCCGCAATATGCACATTTGCTAGAGCCCGTGTCTTCTCCTACGAAAATCTCCAGCTGATGGTCGTGATAAATACGTGGAGCTTTAGTCCCATCCGCATAGTACAGATCTTTGACACATCTCTTGTGGATGAGGAACTGACAAGAATGTCGCAAACAAGCGTACACATCCCGTTCGGCCTCTCGCCGGCAGAGGCCGCACTTTTCCCTCACAACAAAGTCGTTCCTTGTCGAAAAGGAAGTGAGCCGGTGGGGATGAACCGGGTGGACGATCTGCTCCGGAGTTGTCCCTTCCGGGGAGCATCCTTGATCCAATAGAGTAGCCAAAGCACAGCCAAGGTCAAGAATAAAGTCGCAGTCGTCACACCTGAACGCACTAGGGTGGTAACAATTAACATCACAAGCGGAGCATTTGAACACGGGCTGGCAATGGATGAGGGTCAGAGAGTGGGTGGGGTGCAAAGGATGGTTATCTATCCTGGAAGGAGCTTCAGCGCAGAGTCTGTGGCAGTTATAGCGGCATAGTTCCCGGCAGGTGTAGACCTCAGAAAATAATTTCACCCCACAGAGATCACAAGACGATGGATATGACACACTGCGGAAGTCCACTAGAAGCAGGGGATGCGGATGAGTTGGGAGTCGAAGCTGAGTAGCCGTGGCCATTTGCTTGGATGCTTTGTACAACAACTTCAATCTGTGTATATTAATCATACGACCCAATCATAATCCAGCAAGCACAAACGATTAAAAAGGCCGGCCGTGTACCAAGTCAGGGACGAATAAAATAAGTTTTGGAGGAGGAAAAGGAAATACAAAAATGTGAATGCACAAATTAAAAAATGCTTGTTTAGACCCACCGACGACGACAACGACTTAAATGTATTGTAGTTTCCAACCAAAAAAAGAAAGAAAGAAAAGGTTTGATCAAATCAAATAGATCAGGAATCAGAGTAAGAAGTACAGCCTAGATCCAAATGATCGAACGACCAGCGACATCCAAACGGTCCCCGAACAACAGACAAGTATCTCCGAGTTGAATTCTAATCAGTGTTGACAGGGGCGAGAGAGAAAGAGAGTAAGAACCTGCTCTGAGAAACGTCGTATATCTGTCCGAAGACACCGGAGACGGCGTAGTAGAGGGCGAGGGCGAGGAGGGTGAAGAAAGTGGAAGGGGAGAGTCCGGTGTAAGCGGGGTGTCTTCCTTGAGGGTCTCTACAGAGGCAGGGCCATGTCGTCGGTGAAAAGGGAGGAGGTCGGTAAATGGGACGGACGGGGACGCTCGAAGGTCGTCGGGATATCGTTAATATGTAAGTAGAGGGGGTTTAGTTTGTGGGTTGGAGGAAGTAAGGGGGGAGTGTACTACGTTTGTGGGCCCAATTTTTTGGGCTTTTGGAGCAACATTTGGATCCATTGGGCCCCGCTGATCTCTATGGGCCGGAATTTACGGGTAAGATATTGGACGGGCAAAGACAATAACAGTTTTATTGAATTAGGTTATAATAAAGCAACTTTCTGGAACGTGTTACATTCATTTATTACCGTTTCATAATTAAATATAACAAGGGATAAGTTCGTGCATTGAGATGCCAGTCACATTTTTTTTTTCGGTGAGCAAAGTCTGGGAGAGTGATGGTCGATGCCTCCCAGTTGCAGAGTGTCCAATCTGGGAGGAGAGTGATGGACTCGAGGCTCAAGTCAGGGGCTCCAAGGGATGCTCGTGATGTCAAGGGGTGGTCATGTCGTGGTCGGGCACCTCAGCCTGCTCCGCTGTACCGGTTCCACACTATTCAGATTGGTTGGAATTTGTAGTAAGAGGTTGGAGGTGCGAGGCTTTGATTGCTTCCAATCTAGACAATCATTTTCAGGAAGTTCAAACCCCTCACCAGTGCTAAGCTTTCCGAGTTTTAGCATGCTTGGCTTTATTAATTATTATTATTTTTTTCCTGACAAAAAACTTCCGACGACGACCTTCAGTGTTTACCACTTAAACTCACCTACCACTAATTCTAACAATCTCTCTATTTGATTATGCCTACCTCCTCCTCATCCCACTAAACCCACCGGGATATTTCACGGGATAAATCCACCTAGATATTTCTAGGACGAACTATTATTATAAGAGAGGGATAGGTGCAGGAGATGTTGTGATTTTAACACCGCCTGCGACAAAGTCATGCCTCATGGAAAATGAAGCCGACCGGTGGGGATGAAAAGGGAAGGCGACTTGCTCCGGAATTTCTTTCACCCCTGAGGGAGCCTCCTCGATCCGACAGGGCAGAGACACGGTGGTTGCAGTAGTATTCTCTCCCAGAACCATCATCCTCAAGGAAAGGTTTCATGTAGCGTCGATGGATCCCAATGGATCTCGCTTTATATTACTAGTGGAGGATTAAGGTGGCACGCCCAGTGGAAGATAGGGGAGTCCGTGCTTGTCCAATGCGCGTATCGTCGATGAGAAAACTGGACGTAACGATTGAGGGGCAGAGGATGGTGAGGGTGCAATAGGCCGTGCTCTATCTGCGGAAGTGCCTCAGTTCATACATACTCTATGGTAGTGATGGATTGGCATTTCCTCTGGCATAGGCGACGATGGAGCGAGCGGTCAAATTCCCAGGTCCAGGAACTCCGAGGGATGCTTAATGCAGGGACGTCGAAGAGGAGCATTGGTCCCAACCGCCAAATACACATCTCGAATTTATCTCTAGTGCATGAGGAATTCACAGTCACGATGTCAACGACACTGTACCCTCCCCATTCGCCATATTCCTGGCAGGGCACTCAATCTACGTGCTGGATGAAGTGGTGTCTCGTGGAAAACATAGTCAACAAATGGGAATGAAGGGGCAGGGGTGAACTGCTTCAAGCCATGGGATGTTGAGGCTTATAGCCAGGTTAGTTGTAGTGCGGGTAGAAGCAACACATCCATGATTTTTCTTCTTCAAGAACAGGATAATTTTCAAATCTCAAAGAATGAAAGAACAAAGATCAGTCAATAAAGTCTAACTCCAAACATTAAGACATCTTTTCCTGTAGACGACCGTGTCTAAAACAAACAGATCAATGCTTGTCTAAATCTATACTTCAACGAAATGCAATCTATATATTGAAATACTCCCAGTTATAAATTGTCAAAATTAAAGAAAAGAATTAAACACATATCTCCTGTCACGATGTTTAGCCGGCCGATCTCTCAATGGCAGTGTGGTCATCCTCCTCCATGAGCAGGCATACGGAAGATAAGAGGAAAATTGCCGGTCCATCAGCTGTAGTCCACCAAGCGCATGACTAATGATTGGAGCCAACAAAATCCAAATAGTCAGGGCACTGAATATTTTGAAAAACGAGGTAATTTAACCTCAATGCAGATATTTACAACAGGCATATAACTTGACTTGCTCAAAGTAGATGCATGCGAGTTCCAAAAGTTGGTTGGCGAAAACCTAATTTCTCCACAATCCTATTCAAAAACCTAATTTCTTCACCATCAGATAGTCGTCATCGCAAAGATCGGTTAAAATAAAAATAAAAATAAAAGTTGATGACAAAATTATATAATAAAGTTGACTCAAAGTTGAGACCATAAATCGATATTTTATCAAAAAATAATATATTTAATATTTGTTTAATATAATCAAGATGCAAAATATCATTATTCTACTAATTGCGCAAAAAGGGCAGCTCCCTGAAAATGACTAACACATTCCCATTCGCAACATTGCATCCGGGTTCAAAGGAAGGAAGCTCCCTTCACCTGTCCAAACCATGCAGGTTCCGAGTTACAGCCAATGTTTAAGGCCAACAAGGTTTCGTGGAGAGCACATTGCAAATCAGGAACTCCATGAGATCCTCAGGCAGTACTCCCAGGTATGGGAACTCCAGCTCTGCTCGAAAAGGACAACTGCCCTAAGATTTATGTAAGAGAAAACTTCGATGCCCTGATATCCCTAACTCTTCCTATAACAACAGGTGGTCGGCATTTGGCTTCTTAATCTTATCTACATGGATATATCGTTTATGCAGTGCTGTGCCTCTAGGAAGACAATTTACAAAGAAGAAGCAGCTGTCGATTTATGCATCTTGTCGTCTTGTGAGTGGAGGGGGGAGGCGCGGAGTGTGATGAGATGGCAGCGTGATATGACGAAGAGGCCAGTTGAGCCAATGCCGGAACTGCACCCCTACATCATTTTACCAGAACTTATCATTTCACCTAGAACATGGAATATTGCGACTAGCAAGTGAATCCCCACTATTTCCGCCCACATATAGAAACAACAAGAATCAGTCGCTATCTCAAATCCTCAATGTCCATGCCATGAAAAAGTCAGACCTTTATTCTGAAGAAACGGGACAAAAGAGTTGCTTGACCACCATATTTGATTTTAATTCTATGCACAATCAATAGGTTTATACATCCTTAATGTGTTAAAACAAACAAGAAGTGTTATGCCGAATGATATTGACCATTGACCCACAGATTATGGCATCTTATGAGGGTAAAGCCAGGAGGACCCTACCTGTCAATCCTGTGAAAGTCGACGAGAATACTATCACTAAAGGCGCCTGCAATAGGAGAACCATTCAGCTTCAAAGAGATTAAGCATGACAATCTTTGCAATAAATATAAATCAAGCTGTAAAGCTGCAGAGCAGAAATTAAATGAATTGCTGAGTTGATGTTAAGGAGCTACACAACAAGTGCTTAAATGATTTGGTGCAATGCATAATGTCATGGATTTCCTCATAAGAGTTACCATTTGCATACATTATAAATAATCTCTGCCTGGTGATAACAATAAGAACAACAAAAAGCAGTAAGTAATCCCTGCATAAACAATCTCATCGAGCCACATGTTCGGAGAGAAAAGGCATGATATTATTAAACATAAGTAGACTATCCAAGGTTGATACAGAAATAAGAATTCGATTACTCAAAACAGAAAAGGCATCATCATCATTAGTGCATGTATAACGTACAAAGAGGAATATATATGTATGTGTGTATGTGTGTCTGTGCAAGATGACAACAACTACATCAGACAAGATATCAAAATTCTTACATCACAAGAAATACGGCTTATACAGAGATAATGCCAACAGACAGATGAGATGAAACGAGGTCGACTAAATGCAGTGGAGTTGCTGAAAGAAAAATGCACATGGACACTTACACCAATGAGAAAGTGCAGCGACATTGGCCCTTTAACCCATTTGTGAACGACTGGCATCACTGCAACAAGAAGAGCACAAAAAAGAACCAACATTATAAAACAACAATTACGCTTGCCAGCCGGAACATACATACATGTGGCGATACATCAATTCCTCATCCAGTTAGCCCTTTTACATAGTTCATTGCAGTGTGCCAAACTGCCCCAGCAAGAGCAGACCCCATCCCCAGAAAGGAAAGATCCACTAAAACACAAAAGTAACAGAAGGACCAGTTACCACCATTCCACGCGATCCTCTAAATTCTGCAATGGTCAAATCCAGCCCCATAAAACATACAAACCATAAATCAGAACAACAAGAAACACCCAAAGAGCAGGAAAAGGGAGGAATTTTACTCTACCATGGTTAAACCCATAGAATGCACTGGCGGTACCTCCCAAACCCGACCCAATCTGAACAAAAGACCAAAACCCCATCATCATCATAATCATCAACCAAAAAACAAAGAATCCCCGAATCCCTTACAAGTCGCCCGGAAACGAAGTAAAAAAAGGGGGAAGTACCATGGAGAAGCTGTCTCTCATCAGCGGCGGCAAATTCCACCGGCTCGTTTCCTGCGTTTAAAAAAAAAAAAAAAAAGAAATCCAAGCCGAGATTCATAAGGCGATTCGTCGACAAAAACACGAGTCCGAAAGAAATCGAGGGAGAGGAAGACGAGGCGACCATGTGCTTGGAGAGAGAAGAGGCACAGTGATGCGCATCAGAGTTGGAGCGCAGATGGCTCCTTTCAATAGTCAAGCTATTTGCCCGCCGACATGAGATTCCTGCTCTTTGATTGAATCCGGGTTTTCTATTAAGTTGCGGCAATTTTGAACATGTTCATTAGATTTCGTATAGAATGTTGGTTGCCTGGGCGAGAAGAGAACCACAAACATAATGTGATTCGAGTAATGAAATTTTTACATCGTCATGATTTGGACAGACTCTTTGGCCATTGCCAACAGTCATGGCGCCAAAGGTGGTCTGCCGATGTATTGATGCCATTCCTCTGGGGTTCCTTTCCTCCTATGGAGGGACCTTGCAGCAGCGTTTGTTAAAGGTATGGCCAGAATGTCGTAGTCTTTCGGAGCCTGCAACAGTCGCATGGTTATTTTTCATCGTTTACAAGTAGGCAAAGAAGGATCATGAGAGGATTCGTACCTTGGGAACCTTGAACAACTTCATGTTCGCTTCCTCAATCGTCTTCTGACCTTTCTTCGAGTTGCATCTTGAACATGCTGTTACCTGTAGAAAATGGTCACAGTCCTGATAGCTAAAGGACAAATCTCGTCTGCCGATCCAACCAAACTGTCACACCACCTAGGAATGATACCAGATTTTCCCAAGTCCATTCTCCGGCCAGTGATATCGGCATGACGTGGTCGATGGTCAAGTTCTCCCGAGAAGAACAATACCTGCAGACAACACACAATGATACTGACTATTCCTGTTCGATGCCATTCCATAGAAGAGGTAAGAACCCGATCCTACTCACTGGCAGGTATAGTTATCTCTGTACAGAATGTTCTTCCGACTAAGATTGTTCCGGAGTCTCCTCCTCTTGATCACTTGTAACAACTGCGGAACCTGGAATGGCACCGGAGGACCCCTATCTTTGGTCAATACATCCAAGCGAAACAGAAACACAATTGAACCGTGCAATGATCACCCTCAAAACAGCTGGGATATAGAAAGATCCGCTCGGGGAATTCACTGTCTGATCATAGTACTCCAATACATCGGCCTGAACGAACCTAAGTCACATAAGCACACTGAAATCGATCTTTCTACAATGAGTCTTGCTTTGGCAGATGGGCTGGATCATATCAGCAAATCAACACAGAACTAGTGAAATTTAGCAACAAACCTTCTCCATGAACTCCAAGCTGATCGCACGCCTCCAGCACACGACATTCACCGGCCTAAATCACAACGACCTCAATCAGGCCCTCAGAATCTAAAACTCCCACCCCACCTTTCTATCAATCAACCACAGACACGACTCGCATCCGGAACGCACCTGTAAGCGACATCCAACACTAGACCCCGGAAGCAGGACAACTCATCATCACCACCGCCACCGTACTCGTGCTCCTCCTTGTCATCTCCGCCAAGCACGGCCTCCTCTTTCATCTTCTGCTGAGCATGTGCCCCAACTTCCATTGCGTAGCACTCCGATCGCAAGAAAAACCACTTCGCAAAAGATCCAGGCCTCCGCCCCTCGATGTGAATAGGCGATCCGAGCTTACGAGGGATAGAGTCCACAGATCCTCCCCCTGATTGAATTCCCTCCCCGTTGTTGAAGAGCAGCATCATGGCGCCCCTCGACGAGAACTGCGCCATTGGAAGGGGGGGAATAGACGACAACTCAACTGAACAACGAAAGCTTTTAGCGATTCCAGGAGGAGACGTAAGGCAGTTGAATCATATCAGCGACAAGAATCTTTGCAGAATGTTCCTCGAAAAGCTACGTTTGGTGCCTTTTTTTTTTGGAAAAATTATTCATTTATCCTAAATTATACGAATTTTTTTTAATTTATCCTTTCGTTTACGTAATATCTCCACGTATCCCAAATTAATAACGTTGTTTTTTCTTCTTGAAATTCAAGTTGGATGCAAGAGATATACAGAGAAATTAGGTAAACGACGAAATAAATCGAAAAAAATTGATATAATTTAGGCTAAATCGAATAAGTAGGCTAAATTTTAATAATTTATGTTTGCCTAATCTCTTCAAATTCCCTCGAAATCTTCTTTATCAGGAAATCCCCAACTGAAAGCATATCTAAAAGCTAACAAAGGTTAATCTTCCTCTCGAAATATCTTCTCACCCGACAGCCAATCGTGTTCGTATTCGTATACGCCGTCTAGATGGATCGGGTAGTTCTGTCCCGTTGGTTGGAAAAATTATTTATTAATAAGTTTTAAAATTTTTGAAAACTCGTTTTTAAAATAGAAAGTACTGTTCATAAAAATAATCATGATTAAAAATAAAGATTTCAAAATTTTATTAAAAAATTATTTTAAGGGTGGGAAATTGAGGTTGGGATGAAACAAAATCCACTTGATCAAAAGTCAAGTCATATAACAAAGCCGCCGTTAACTCGGACGACTTGCCCGTTCACCCACTCTCCGCCGTCACCGACAAGAAAACCGACCACCTCCGCCACATCCTTCCCGTCCCCAATCCTCCCCATCGGGCATGCGTCTACGATCCTCTTGACCATCTCCTCTGTCTTCCCTGCGTAGAACATCTCCGACGCGATCGGCCCCGGAGCCACGCAATTCGCCGTGATCCCAGTCCCCTTCAGCTCCTTCGCGGCGATCCTCGTCATTGTCTCCACAGCTGCCTTCGAGGCAGCATAAGCTCCGTATCCTGGGAACAGACCCCCAACCACCGACGTCGTCAGCATCACGATCCTTCCGCCTCCGCCCCGTACTACCCTCCTCGAGGCCTCCCTGAGGCCGAGGAACGCGCCGCGGGCGTTAACTCCGAAGGTCCTGTCAAAGTCCTCCACCTCAGTGTTCGCGATCGTTGGGTACTTCGGGTCAAGGATGCCTGCGCAGTTCACAAAGATATGGGGCGGGGAAGCGAAGGCCCCCTCCGTAGCATCGAAGAGGCGTTTGACCTCATCGGGATGGGAAATATTCGCCTTGACCGCCATGGCGCGGGGCTTCTCGGCCATGGGGCCATTGAGCTCGGACAAGAGGGCTTCGGCTTGGGTGGAGTTGGAGGAGTAGTTGACGACTACACTGGCGCCGAGGGAGTGGAGGTGGATGACGATGGCACGGCCAATCCCACGGGAGCCTCCGGTGACGATCGCGACGCGTCCTGCAAGGGGGAGCGTCGCAGGTGTTGCGGATGTGGCTGCCATGGAAGGATTAAACGGGAGGGGGACGTGATGAATTCGCTGAATTGAATGAGGAGATGGATGGAGCGATATCGATACAGAGTGGATGTAGTTTTATACACGCAGAATTGGATGATTCCAGATATAAATGGGATGGATTGAGACAACAATACTAAACAAGTTTGACCAGGAATCGTCCTCAATGGCGATTACGCACATGATTACGTCATTCTTCGGTAAGTGGACGTGATGACGTAGTAACATTGTATATCTGTTGGTCTTCCGGAAATGTCCTAACGACACACTGTAATTATTTCAAATTTAATGGTCGCGGAGGGAACTTCCCGGCAATTGCTAATGGATTTCATATGCCAGTTTGGGTGTCAAGAAGTCTATCTTTATATCGGGGGGGGGGGGGGGGGGGGGGGGGGGGGGTGTTCGGAAAAGACAAAAAGAAATTGAGGAAAAAGTGGGGTTTCTTTGAATTTTTAAAATGGGGGAAATCTTTTGAATTCAATCTTCCCTCTTCCTTCCACTGTTCATTTCAGTCGCTAACCCAAAAAGAACCCAGTCAAGAAATCCACCCCTTCATCCCTCTTCATCGCTCCTGCCCTCTTGGCCTTCTAAAGATTCAATCTTTGGCTTACCCATCAGCTGTTTGTCCCCCAAGGTTCGATCTTTGTGAGAGCTCTTCTGAGGATTTGTCCCTGTTTTTTGCATTTCTGTGTGTCCGCGAGATCTGAGGGATTGGTCTAAATGTTTTGTCCTGTTGACTTTTCTTGCTGTTACTTGAAGTCGGAAACCGTTTTTGAGACGTCCCCGGGGGGGAGGGGGGGGGGGGGTGGTTGTATAATGGGTAAAGGAAAGATTGAACCTTTAGCTCGCGATTAGAGTCTACTGTTCCTTGTTCGTGTTTGAGGCTCTCGATGATTCGGGAATTTATGTTGGACGAGCGATTGATGTGGGATTTATGCATTTGTTTTGAATGTTACTGTGCAGATTTAGGAGGAGATGGGTCGAAATCTTAGCCCTGCTCTGCGTAGAGAGCTTGCTAATCTGGACAAGGATGCTGCCAGTCGCAAATCGGCGATGAAAGCTTTGAAGTTATACGTGAAGGATCTTGACTCGAAGGCCATTCCCCTGTTCCTCGAGCAGGTTTCTGAAACCAAGGAAACCGGGGAGTTATCGGGGGAATACACTATCTCTCTTTATGAGGTGCTCGCCCGAGTTCATGGAGTGAACATCGTTCCTCAGATAGACAGCATCATGGCCACCATTATCAAGACGCTTTCCTCGAGCGCAGGGTCCTTCCCTCTCCAGCAGGCTTGTGCAAGGGTAGTACCCGCGATCGCGAGGTATGGGATAGACCCGACGACTCCCGACCACAAGAAAAGGCATATTATACACTCCTTGTGCAAGTCTCTGGCGGAGTCTCTTCTTGCTTGCCAGGAAAGCCTGGCTTCTGGTTCAGCACTTTGTTTGAAGGTGCTCGTCGAATCGGACAACTGGAAGTATGCATCGCATGAGATGGTGAATAAAGTCTGTCAAAATGTGACCGCAGCTTTGGAAGAGAAGTCATCTCAGACAAATCCACACATGGACTTGGTTATGGCTCTGGCGAAGCACAATGCACAAACCGTTGAGGCCTATGCTAGGTTGCTGGTACAATCAGGTTTGAAGATCCTACATGCCGGAGTTACAGAAGGGAATTCTAACAAGCGTTTCTATGCAATCCAAATGGTAACTTATCTCATGAAGTGGCTTGACCGGAGAAGTATATCTTCAGAGCTTCAGTCCGTGATTGATGAGATGAAGAAATGCGAGTTTGATCAGATGCCCTATGTGAAAGGAGCGGCTTTAGAGGCTCAACAACTTGCAGAGAAACTTGTTTCAGAAAAAGAAATGAAATATGTGAATGATCACAGCAATTCAATTACTGGTTCAAACTTCGGAAGGAGCAGAACTCCAAAGAAAAGCTCCTTGCATTCAGGAATGACTTCTCCGACATCACACTCCCCGGAGTCGTTAACTTTTGATTTCAGCATGGAATATGATTCACTGGAGTCGCCCTTGACATCTGCTCAGGGTTCGCCAACATCATTCCATAATCGCTGGAGTGCCAGCGGAAAACCATATAGATACCAAGGTCGTGTCGTCGATGTGTCACTGAAGGATGGATTGTTCTCAGATTCTTCAAATGGTTATTGCGTTAATAGTGCAGGTGCAAGTGATGGCATAGATGATGTTCAGGATTTTGCAGGGTTTCAACCGAGAAGCCCTTCAAACTACCTCGGTCGAACACCTAGTCCTCAGGTTCATCTTAATTAACCTCCTTTTCTCTAATTTTAGATAGTGCTACTTGCCCATTTTACTGTTTTCTGCTGCAGAGGCCGGGCTCTCAGCTGGATGTCAAGGATGTTAGGATTTTTAGCACTCCAAGGAAACTCATTCACTCTCTTCAGGAGATGTGCGACAGAGACTCAGACGTCTCAGAAAAACAAGCGCAATATGGCAGCCCTTGTTCCAGCACTAGTGAATGGAGCCCATTGAGGAAGTATGACCAGAATGGCTCTACAGACAAGTTAAATGTCATCGAAGAACAGGGAAGTTCTTATTCTGGTGACAAACAGCTTTCCAATTATTTGTTTTCCATGTCTCCCAAAGACAGAGTTTCTAGTCATTCCGAAGATCAGGTTATGCCTGTGCCATTTGATCTGGACGGTGTAGGACCACAAGGAGGTCTTTGCACGACAAGTTCCTGGAAGAAGACCAATTTCATCAGGACTATCTGCAGCACGCTCTTTGTTTTCGTAGCCATAGCCTCCATGCTGTTGATCAACGAAGGGGATACAGAGGACTACCTTGTGCCGACATGATGAATTGCTTCTGCTATAGTTGTGAGGAGGATCTTAATGTATTTTATGTCCTTGCTTAGTTCCATAACCAAAACAAGTTGTTTGACTCAGCTTTTAGGACTTGTTCTGATATGATATTTGCAGTTTGAACAACCATGTTCGAATTCAGTGGATTTCGATTTCTTCAGTTACCATAGCTAGCTAGCAGATCTCTAGACAAGTTCCCCAGGTCTTTATTGTGGGGAATCCATCCTCTTCCAAAACTCGTAATAATCCAGACTCAACAATGAACAAAAATAAGAAATCACAGCAAAACAAAAACCAGCATCTTTGGCAAAAAAAAAGAACAGAAAACACCACGTCATTCTTTATCAAGTGCAGGGAATTATTTCAGGGAGATTATGAATAATAGCCTGGAGATTGTTTAGGCCTCCCAGCCCCTGAGGACAGTTGCCCGAGCGACCCGGTTGACGCCGAGCGTGAAGGCCCCCATGCGTAGATCACAGTCGTGGGTCTTGCACATCCCTTTCATTGCCTGGAATCCCTTGGTCATGTACGTCTTCAGCTCCTTGTTCACCTTCTCCTCGTCCCACATGAATCCTTGTATGTTCTGCAGAAAAAAGACGCAGCCGCCATGTGTTGTAACCGGATAGTGGAAGCAAAGGACAACCGCCCGGAATCACTTAAAAAAGAGATCTCACCTGAACCCACTCAAAGTAGCTGACTGTGACACCGCCTGAGTTCGCGTATATATCAGGGAGGATTGTCACACCTTTCTTCGACAGTATCTGTGATGATGCAAAAATCACCGCTGTTTCTAACAATGTGGCGGGTAGAATCGCTTTGAACAGAACTGACCTCATCTGCCTCGGGGTCAGTTGGGTGGTTAGCAGCTTCGATTATGAACTTGGCCTTGATCTCGTTTGCGTTTTCCCTTCGGGGTAAAGATATTTTCGGCCTCAGAGCACCCACGAGAAGAAACTGGGAACATGCTGAGTGGTAATACCTGTTTATGACGCCGCCGAGGGCTGCAGGGACAAGGACGTCGCAATCCTCGACCAGGATTGAATTGGTATTGATGGGATCGGCCCCGGGGAAGCCATTGACTCCCTTCTGTTCCCGGACATGATTGAGAAGTGCTGGGATGTCAATCCCCTTGCTGTTCTTTATGGCTCCTGTGATGTCGCTCACTGCAACTACTTTCCCGCCATTCTCACTAATCAGTTGGGCCGCCCATGAGCCGACATTACCGAATCCCTGGATGACGAACCTCTGCCCAGATACGCTCTTGCCGTGCTCATTGAGCAAGGCCTCAGTTGCAAAAAGGACTCCACGGCCGGTGGCTGCATCTCTTCCTAAAGAGCCGCCGAGATCCTGCATAGCAATGACATTTACCAGGGTACTCAACACTGCAGAATCAGGTACTCGACTAAAGTTCGAGCTCTACATAAGCAGAAGACTTACAATTGGTTTTCCAGTTACGACTGCCGGCGAGTACCCGTGGAATTTCGAGTACTCATCCAGAATCCATGCCATCGTCTAAAGAATGGAGCACAATTACGGCAAGACGGGGATCAGAGGATTCTGCCTGATTTAATACGTGATCGGATTTCACTTGCAGGGGTTTTATTTACCTGCGGCCCTGTTCCCATGTCTGGTGCCGGAACATCAGTGTGGACGCCGATGAGATCATGGATCTTCTGGGTGAACACCCTGGTCAGCCGTTCCAGCTCTGAGATGCTTAGTTCGGCTGGATCACATCCTATACCTCCCTTGGCTCCTCCATATGGGATGTTCGCCACTGCCGTCTTCCATGTCATAAGTTGCGCCAGCGCATTCACCTCATCCGGATCAACCTATACAATCACAACCCAACCTCAGAACAAACCCAATAATCCGGGATCACGCATGGCAGCAAAATCCTTCAAACATCCACCAAACCTCTGGGTGGTATCTGATCCCTCCCTTCATGGGGCCCCTGGCATTGTCGTGCTGGACGCGGAAGCCGACATAGGAAGCTAAGGTGCCGTCGTCCTTGGGTATGGTGCACTCAACCTTAATCTCCCGGAAGGGGATGAGGAGGCTCTTCTCGAGCTTAGAGTCGAGGCCGAGCAGCCTGGACGCGAGTCTAAAGTTACGGTTTGTGGCCACGAGTGCGTTCATGTTCACGAAGGTCAAACCGGGACGGGGCGACCTGGCTGAAACTAAGCGAAAGGGGGACTGAATCTCGCGATCCTTCTGATCAAACCAGGCAAGAACATAACAACGAAGAAGAAGGAAAAAGACAATCCATCTGCAAGTCAAACGTGTTTGAACTTTGAACTCCTCTATAAAAAATGAAATCGCGGTTCCCCTTTTCTTACAACATAGTAATTTTGATAAAACAAAGACACGGCAACAGAATATGTCCCCCTCCAAGATCAAATCTTTCAAAATTGGGGACAAAATAGTTTCAACAAGATGTTTCTCTAAATAAAAAAGATCGATGAATCGGAAGCACCACCACTCGTCTAACATCACCGCCGTCAACATCAACGTCGTCGTCCTCCTCCTCTCATAATTGTCCCTAAACCCCACCCCCAGATATCAATCTCTGCAAACTCACCATACGGTTTTACGTACATATATACGTGTAGATACTACTCTTACACCAACAATAAAAATTTCAGACATTAAAGCCGGTCATATTCATTTATTTGTTTTATACATCATTAAAGTTCCCTGAACATACTCTCCACTTCCCCAGGTCTAAAATGAGTTAATGCTCCTGTTCTTTCGGTTACCAGCGTTACAAAACAAAATGAGTTTAACGAAGTACTTAATCTAAGTTTTGTAACTGAAAAATAATACTTTTTAAATTTACAGTCGATTTTTAAATTTAAAAATAGAGAAATTTATCTTTCAAATAAGACGTTAAAATTGATGTTTTATTGTTCTATTTATAAATTTGAAAATAGGTGTTATAAAAGCAATTTCTTGGTAAAGGGATTTTGAAATTAAGTAACCTCTTTCGCAAAATATTTTGCTAAAAAACTGAGTAACAAAATTCTGCTTCTTCATTCCTATCACAGTAATATAATCTTAAAAGATTATTAGGGAATAAAAGAATGGAGTCTTTTCATACCTTTTTGGACAGGAGAAATGTTAGAAGCCCCTCCCGGATGTCTTCCTGGGTGCTCCGGGGGTTTGTTTTATATGGAGCATGCGACAGGAAAGAATAATCTGCAAATTGGTGTCGAGATAGTGATGATGACGATGACGATGACGATGACGATGACGATATTGATGATAATGCTGAACTGATGTTGGAATCGGATTCACATTCCAATTCCTTTTTTTTTTTAAAGTAAAGCAATACAGAAGTGTAGAATTCGATGAGTTCAAAAGCTCGCTTTTTTTATATCCCCGCGACACAACATCTAAAACGAGACGAGGGATCGCGGAATATGATTCGAATTCACCTTCCTTGGCTTTGTCGTGCGTGACGGCCGGTGGCGGCGCGGGATTCCATCTCGGTACCCGTCATCGCCTCCGCCCCCCTTCCTGCGTACTTGGACTGTCGACCGTGCGAATAGATTACGTGATCTGTAGTATTTGCAGTGTGTACCTGTCTGTTGAAAGCGCAAGCGCAGGAGGGATGATCCCGGACGGTTGATGATAAAACGAAACAGGTCTTTCCTTTGGGGGGTTTTTTCTGCTTTGGGAGAGACGAAGGAGAGCCGTGTTGAAACTCCCCAGTTCATTATAGTAATCAGAACTCGAGACCTCGAACTCGCGAGAACAGGTACGCATTCAATGCGCGTCGAGACTCACAACAGGCTGAGAGGGTTTTCCACATGTAACTTTGCTGAACATTTCCCTCCCCCGAGAAAATATGGTCCCTCCGAGCTCCCAAGGACACCCAAAGTGATCTCCATCCATCTCTCTCTTTGTTTTTGGACCACTTACTCTCCATTCACTGTAGCAGGTCCGGTATCATCCTTAAGCTTACACGTCTGTGTTTTCACATTGAGAGTGCTCTACCTTACACTACAGGAAGAAAAATATATCTATTTTATTTCGTTAATCTTATTCTAAGAATATGATATACATGTATTGATTCTAGAAGTATATCCAAAACAAAAACTAATGAAACATTCAAAATTTACAATATCTCTGTTTAAAAAATGATGTTAATAAGTAAAATATTTTGTAAAATATGACAAACAACTTTTAAAGCTTATCAAATGGTGTTATACCGAGTTCCTTAAGAAACGGTATTTTTAACACCAATTTATGGGTATTAACTTTGTCTTATTTCACAAAATATCTCCTAAATCTATTAGGACATGCATTCCCAACCTGTAACGCTCGAGCATTAAATATTGAGCAGTTGCTTTCAAAGTTATTAGTTGTGTTTGTGCTGATAAAGGGTGGGAGTTGTAATTGCGATTCTTAATTGTCATTTAGTGGAGCTGCAAAAGTAGTCATGAGCCACAAAACCCATGAGTGGAGGAGCACTACATACCTACAACAGAAGTTGCGTCATTCGAAAATTACATCACCAGTAGCTCAAGCATTGTGATGTCTTACCAAAGGCTGTTCATCCGAACTATGTCATGTGATACTGTCTCGTATCATGGATCGGCCAAATAGACGCATGCAATGGGGAAAGTCGAGAGGGGGGCCGAGATGTCGGTGGTCCTTGAGTGAAATCGAACACCGGAAGTCCACCGAGGTGTAGGAAAGAATCTTTACTGATTGACGGATCGATGGAATGAAATCCATCTCAGAATGTTGTAACACGCAATTGCATCAGCACAAGATTCCTATCCATTTGTCAAAAGTCTCTCCACTCACTCTTATCAAGAAAAGTTAAAAGTTTTGTTCTCCCAAGGACCGCGCTTCATGGTCTTTGGTAAGCTCAGTTTCGCGCTAACGTGACGGAATATCACGACACGCCAAAACCCTCATGTCAGCAGAACTGATAGTTGCGTAGAGGACACTAACACTAGTTCCCCATGGGACTTCGACAAGAGAAATAGTTTCTGGGGATCGATTCTTGGTCCTCTCTATATACCTTGCCTGTGTAGTGGATGACGAGAAAGGATCCCCAATAGTTGTTGATCCCGGGGACTGGTCATAGTACCAAGTAAATGTTCTTTTTCCAACCTCGAACACCCCTTTTTCTTTTTTGGTCTCCGGGCAAGACAGTCCAATGAAGGGGGCTGTTTGATTATTGAGGGTGTTCATGTTCTCACCTCATGTGTTTTGGTCATTGTCTTGAAAAGGAGGGCGGGGCCATCGATTGGGTTGTTTTCTCTTGTCTTCCAAATGGGCTGACCCCAAAACTATTGTGGGTCGATGTTAGAATCTTGAAACACGTTGGTTTTCCCTCAAATGGACTCGGCCTAGGCAGCCGATGACCAAATTTTTCGACTAAAATATATTTAAATTTGGTATAAATTGATATGAATGAAATATTTTCGCTTTGGACTCGGCCGAAGGGCGAAAAACCAATACCTGGTCATAACACTTTTGACTCCTACCAAACCAAATAAATGTAGCAACTCATTTCAACCTACTTCTCCATCATCATCATCCCATCCGAATTCGATCGGCGA
This sequence comes from Melastoma candidum, assembly GCA_023653495.1. NCBI lineage: Eukaryota > Viridiplantae > Streptophyta > Magnoliopsida > Myrtales > Melastomataceae > Melastoma > Melastoma candidum. Next base: position 11,197,708 of record CM042881.1, on the reverse strand, counting down.
CGAAAATGTGTCCGATGAGGTTCATCCTGGTCTTCTTCTCCGCCGTCCGCCGTCCTCGCCGGTTACTTCCCCCGATGACCGCCTCCCTTCCCCCAAACCCCTCTCCTTCAAGAAGGTAATTTTAAATGATTATTCCCTTCCCTTTTGTTTTCTCTTCTGTTTCCGATCAATTCCTTATTCCCCCCCAGTTGTGTTGTTGTTTGCTTCTGTTAGATGGCGGAGAATGGGTTCTGGGGTATCGTCGACATGGCCAGCGGAAGGTATCTTTGGAGATGGATCAAGGAACTGAGGGGCGTCCTCCCAGAGGACACCCACCCCAAGACCAGCTAGTGGGGTTGTTGTTTCTGCTGCTGCTGTGGGAATAGGAGGTACGAGGGATCTGGGAGATATGAATGAGTCAAATTTCTCGACAAAGTTCGTCACTTTCTTTGATTGGTTGTATAGACTAGACTTGCACGAGGATCTGCTAGGGGTGGTGCTTTTCTGGGTATATATCTATCTATATATACGATCCATTGTTAATCTCTTGTAAACTTAATGAGCGATTCATGCTTCGGGCAATAATGATATGGGAGGCGACTGGCCATAGTGCTGCGGATCAGTGTTGAGATGCTTGTTTTGAGATGCTTGTTGAAGAAACTGAATTCGAAATGGTGGTCTAATAAGACAGATCGTGGTGATCTGAGTTTGCTACGACATTGCTCGATGAGTGAATTAATCCAAACTGCATCAAACGTTGTCCCAACCCTCCTTCATTGCCAGGGAGTTACGGCACCTTCCTTTCTTTGGTGTGGTCAACTGGTTTTACAGGCAGGATATGTAGTTCTTCTGCTACCGCATGAACTAAGTATTAGTCAATGTTGAGGACACCGGGAAGGTTTGAGGAGAGAGACGCACACCTTTTTGCCATTCATAAACTATATGTCAGGGAACTGGGGGTTTAGCTTCATTGTCCTATCCGGGAGGACCTTACACAGCCACTAAGCAGTTCATTGCCTCCATACTCCATTCTTGGCAAGACATGGCTCTCTCCCCCTTCTCCCCAGCAACACGATGCTGGCTAGACCTCTTCATATGCCTGAAGGAAGACATCAAGAAGGGAGAGGCCTACATCAACTCCCTCGGTAACAAGATGTCCTTCACTGCATCTGGTTCATGCCAAAACCTTACCTGAGCGGGGTTCTTCCTTGGGATCTCTTCTGACATCTGTACGCGCGCCCTCCCGGCCTAGCGGCGCGCGACGGTTCGGGCAGCCCGAGGATCCGGGCCCGCTCCCCCGAGGCCCAATCCGGTCGACGTCGCGACTCGAGCGTCGGACGCTGCGGAAAGGCACCGGGTTGAATCCTCCCTTGGTTCCCCAGCGGATCTGCGGGGCGTTTCGCCGACCGTCTCCAGTCCTTGAAGGCGACGGGCGAAAGGCTGCGTTAAGACCTCGCTGGGGAAATTCCGGGAGGATCCAGGAAGCGGCTCGTGTTGCCGTCACCCATCCAAAATGGCTCCGAAAAAAGGGTGTAGTGGGGTTTGTTTTAGCTTTGGAAAAACTTGTTCGGAGTCGCCACCGACCTAGTTTTAAAAATGTGATTTTAAGTCGGAAAAAATCAGAGTTCTGGGTTCGGGGATTCCTATTTACTAACCTTAGTATTCTACCACATGCGAAAAGGGTGGCGATTTGTCCAAAAGAGAGTTAGCTTTTGATTGACGGGTGTTGGGCCCGATCCGGGAGTAGGCCGGACTCTTATCGACGTTTTAACGGGCGTTGGACCCGACTTTAGGTTGGTTGAATTAAAACCAAACATGCGACGAATAACCTAAGGCCTAAGTCATGCGCGCAACCACAAACAATTATTTAGATCAAAAGGGCGGGGAATGGGCGATGATTGCGCGCCTATGCACTTGGGCCCGCAATCCGTTACAAGTGGGCTTTTAAAAATGAAATTCGGGGAGGCCCGCACCTCCCCTTTGTACCTTAGATTGAAGGTTGGGGCCGCTTTGTCTTCGAGCCCGCGGTTTTTAGGCCGGGGTGGATCCACGCGGTTTGATACACGCGCCTTCGAGTTAGTCTTCGAAATTTCGAATTTGATCTTCCGAAGTTACATGCTCAGTGTACATGCAAAGAAAACAAATAAGTGGTCAGAAAGTCCTAATTTAAATCGAAATGAATAATTAGGACTTAATGAAATAAGAGCGATACTTACGGGGCGTTGTGAGCCCGTTGATGTCGATCGTCCGCGCCGTCGGAGGATGACGTTCCTTGGTAGTGAATTCCTCGGTGTTTACATGCAAAGTAGAGGAAGAGCAGATGTCAGGAACATCATGAGTAACGATTAAATTAATGTATATTTAATCGTACTGAAAAGTAAGGCATGACTTACCGTTCAAAGTGGTCGAATTGATTTTTAATCCTTTGAGAAGTCCGTGTGTAAGACAAAGGAAATAAAACAAACACCAAATATTGCAAACGAATAGTCAAATTCTTACTGTGAATTCTAGCTAAGATATATAAAATATGAGACATGTCTTACGGGGTCAAATGTGAATACCCAATCCGACGTATTTTCATGTAAAGTAAATGTAAAGAAGAAGTGCACGAAACAATTGACAAACATTTTAACAAGGTAAGTGTTTTGCAACGCAAGCTTTGAAGTTCAAAATTCATATGCAACTAATATTCGAATGACGAGGAATTCCACGATGAAATGACAAAAATTGAAATGCAAACCCAGAATCATGAAATAAGTGGGAGCAACTGGCCGTAATAATGAAATAACATTATTGTTACTATTATTATGACTATTATTATTGGCCTAAATGTTAAAGCGTGAATCAGATTAATGAAGGAAACCTTAAACTTACCTCTCTGTGGGGATGGGACCCTCCTTTCTCCCTTTTAGCAAAACGGAAGACACGCCTCGGGATTTTGAAATCAAAATGTCTTCACCTCACACATGCCTTCTTCGATCTCCGACTTTCCTCTGGATTTGTGGCACCCCGACGTCGACCTCCGGAGGGGACTTGGTGGGTTTACCTTTTGCCCGTGGAGATCGAGGCTTCTCTCCGAAAAGAGGGGAGGCCGTATGGGTGTGGCATCCTCGGTGCCGGAACTCGGGGAATGTCGGGGTTCTTTAGAGAGACAGGTGTCGCCGCCGGACGCCTGGGGGGACGTGGTCGTCATTGCCAGGTCTGGGGCTGTGGGTGGGTTCGCCGTTGTGGGTTCTGGACCTGGAGCATCAGGGAGGGGGGGTTTGTTGAGATTGCGACTGGAGAAGGAGGCTTCGCCAAGTATGCCGCAGATCTGGGTGCATGAGGGACGGGCAACCGCTGTGGGTCTTGGAAATGCCGGAGGGGGAGCTGTTCGAGGAGAATCTGGAGCCGGGGCGGTCAAGACCGGCGAGCTGAAGACAGGGGTCGAGATGGTGGCCGCCAGAGATGTCCATCAGGGTGGGCGTCACCATCGGCAGAATGGGGAGGCCGGGCTGGACGCCTTCGTGACTAGGTTGAAGGCGAGTTGCTCGGATCGGGCAGATCTGCTGCCGGGGAAGGTTCGCCGCTTCTCCAGCCAGCCGCCAACGACGGGGAGCTGTCTTGAAGACCCCGGGGAGCCACCGTTTGACCTGGATGACGCCGGGGAGGTGGGACGGCCGGAGAGCTGGGTGTGCCGTTGTGGCTGCTTCAAGGTTGCGACGCTAGGGCGGTCTGATCTGGGCTCGAAGAGAGGAGGCTTCCCGGTGAGGAAGTCTGCCGTGTCGCCTCTCACCGATTGCTGGGTCGATGGTGGGGAGGCTACTTTGGAGCGCTTACTGCCATCGGGGTTGGAGTCTTGGAATGTGGCGCAAACGATGGTCGCTGGCGGGTGTTGCTGCCGATTCTGCGGGTTGCCGGAGGCAGCCAATCACTGCCGTTGCTTTGGAGCGCCATGGCTGTTAGGGTCTTGCTCCGGGAGATCGTCGAAGCTACCGAGCTGCTCTCTCGTCAATTGCTAGACGGGTTGTGAGGATGGGTGGAGACGTGTTGCCGCTGTTGGTTCGCTGCTTCAGGGGAGGACGCAATCGCCGCTGCGGGAAGCCAGGGACATCAGAGGGACAGGCTTGCTACGGCTGCTAGTTTGAGGTCTCATGACTTGGGGGTGCGATCAGAGAGAAGAGCGACTGTGGAGCTTGCTGACTTCGGGAGCGGCTGAGTCAGGAAGGTTGAGAGACTGTATCAGGGGCATTTACTGATGAAGAGACCTTGGTTCATCTGAGGTCTACTGAGGGATGCGGCTGTTTGCTGGGAGGCCTGTGTTTTTCTCTGGGAAAATCTTTCAGGGGAGGGTGTCGAGGTAATTGATGATGGATCCCCCTGAATGAAGGGACCCCCCCGGGAGAAATATATGAGGAGGCCAAGATTGAGGTGAAGAAGAGTTGCTAAGAAATGCCGTCGGGAGGAGGAGAAGTAGGGGGGACAGGAGGGCAGGCATAGCTGTGAGCTTCCCAAGGAGCTGCGACACCGACGGCTGGTGAGGGGGATTCTTGAAGGGCGGTCCGGAGGTGGGGCAGCCTTTATTGCCTCCCTCATTTGTTGGTAGGAGCCAAGGTTCGTCCGGCGATTTTGACGGGGAATGGGCGTTGGGGCGGTGCAGCAGGTTAGCTGACGTTTGCTTGCTGTCGATTTTGTCCACCCCGTTTCTTCTGCTATACATATTTTTATTTTCCGGTCAAGTTGAGCCTGCTCTATCAGCCAACGACTCCAGCAGCAGCGGATTGAGCATTCGAAGGGGATAAATGATTGTGCTTCCGATCCTTGTAAGCACCCTACACCTCATAGGCATCCAATATTTATCTCACTCGCAGACAATGGGCACCTTCCGTAGCGAATGCTTGCAGCATCTAGATGAAACATGTGAAGACCACGACCGTTCACAATGTTAGAGTGTACCCAATATATATTTAAACAAAAGGAGGTCCCAAAAAAAAGCATCGGGAGCAAATTCAATTTGTAAAAAAAAAAGTAAGTTGTTTCTCATCTCAATTGCAAAAAAACAAAAGTCATCAGCGACTTAAAAATTACAAACAAAAGAATTTCTAGATCAAATTAACTTTCATTGAGACCGATCGAAAAAGACTTTAACAAGAATCCTATTCACGCGTTTAATCAAAGTCTGGTGCTAATTCTTGTGTCCAATAATCCGGTAATCATACTGCTTGCTTTTCAGGGGGAAGCTGACAAACGGGTACGTTCTGTGTGTGTTATACGAGCAAATGCAAATAATGCACGCATACGCACAGATGCGATGAGTGGGACGGATGGAAGGGGAGTTTAATCGTAAGAAGAAGAAAAATGGAGCCCATGTTATTGCATAAATACTCCCTCAAGCTCTTTCCAAAAAGGACACGAATGATCTCTAGAGAGTCTTTGGTCGCTTTGATATTTTTTGTGAGCGAATTTGGGATATCTACAGTTTGCCCCTCCTTGCGAGAGAATTTGAGAAGATTTTCTCGCAAGGACGTAATAGATACCCCAAATTGTGAGCTTGGAGTATTCTTGCTAGATCTGTACCTTGAACCCTGATCAAGAAAATGTTAGTAACAAGTGTATCTTGTGAAGCACGGGGGCTAACCAAACGTGTATGATTATGACATTCATGCATGTCATGTTTTATCTTCCTTCTGAGCGAGATCAAAGAAGGGCTTCTAACTTCCCTCGTGTCTTAGTCTCACTTTTTAAAGCCATCTCAGTTGGATTTCAGAATTCCCTTGACTTGGATGCTCATGTACCGGTCGAAGGAGGCTTTACTCGGGTTATAATGTGGCTTTGGCATAAGGCCTTTAAATTGAAAGTTTAAATTCGTCGTTTGAACGAAAGAGTATAAGGACCTCATCGGAAGCTATCTGACCGTAGATGCTCCACCATTCAAACAATTTCTCCATCCTTTAAACAGGTTGTCAGTTGACATGTTCCGCTGGGGACGAAAAAGGTGGCTCGCTAATAGATGTGAATGATCCACTTTGGGGAAAATTTCGTCTTTGACTTGCTCGAAAGATAACACCTTTGATCTTGCGACCGTCAATGTCGGTCCTGGTGCTTTATTTTGCTCTTTTGATTTTCATCTCGCGCTTTCTTTTAAAAACTTTGGTCTTTGCGCTAATTCTTTCTTTTCTTTGCTGGATCATAGGGATTTGTCCCGCTCTATTTTCGGATAATTTTCTTTGGAATTTTGCTTCTTGAGAAGCTCTTCGAGAAATTCGGTCTTTGGGAACGAATCAACTGGTAGGCTGGACTGTCGATGGTGCTTCTTCACTTGAATCTTAAGGAAGTGTAGCCTCCACGATCCGTTGCTTCCGGGCTCTAGCTACAAGATCTCCTTTTTAAACCTTGATGTGAGGCGGTCCTTAGACTCGTTAGGTGTAGTGTATATGGAAACTTCAACTTTGGCTCGGAAGGGGCTAGCAATGGTTGATGTTTCGTGTTTGGGATAAAGAAGAAATGCTCGATCTCATCCCGGTTTAGAGCATCTTTCGTCAAAGGATTCGTTATCCGTCTGAATGCTCGTGTATGAATCCTCACAGTGTTTGCGCTCATCACTCTGGGTAAGTGTTTGGGAATAGGCTTGCCTTTTCAATTCTCGCTCAGAAACATTCTTATTATCAAAGAAACGTGAAAATGAGCACAGGAATGTTTAAGAAATGAACAGGTTTAGATACTCAAACCTCTGTGGTGCTCTTGTGCAGTTCCGTATTCTATGTTCGTTTAGATTAAACTCGGAACGGCTTCCACCCGACCACCCACGCCGTTGCCTAGGAATTGGTACCATACTGTACGGATATCCATGTGCCTGCACAGTTGACAACGGACGGAGACGAAGTTAATTCATGTATTTTGACTCTCGCTTGAGGAGATGAAGTAAAATATCCGCTGGGGAGTTGAGATGGACATGCCCATCTCAATGGTCGTTCTGACTTCATCTGAGGAATGATAAAAATTTTGTTAGAGAGTAATGTAAATGATACTCCCTTTTGGTATTGTTATCCGTGATAACGACAAAGGCAATCTCGAAGCTTTGGTTTGAAATTTTCCACCCAACCGCCCGCGCCTTTGTCCATGATATAGGATGTTCATGTACCTATGTTAGGCAAAGGACAGACAAGTGAGCTCATGTAACTTGCTTTCTTTTAAAGTGAGAATGAAGTTGGCTCATGTAACTTCATTTATATGAAAGGTGAAGTGGAGTTTTGATACTTCCCTTTTTGTATGATTTCATCATTGCATCTTCGTCCGATGGAATCGAAGGCTTGACGAAATTGTTACTCTTACTTGATGTCTGTTGTGTAAGGATGCTCATGTACCTATCAAACAGATGGTTAGAAACAAGGAAATTCTTGTAACTTGTTTCTGTTAGAGTAAGAATGAAGTTTGCTCGTGTAACTTCATTTATATGAAAGGTGAAGTAGAGTTTTGGTACTTCCCTTTTACATAGTTTCGTCATTGCGTCTTCGTCCGATGGAACCGAAGGTTTGACGAAATGGCTACTCTGGTTTTGTATCCGTTGTATAAGGTTTCTCATGTACCTATCAAACAGATGACAAGAAAACAAGCGTCTTCGTACAACTTGATTCTTTTAGAGTAGAAATGAAATTTGCTCATATAATTTCATTTATAAGAAAGGTGAAGTGGAGCTTTGATACTTCCCTTTGCATAATTTTGTTAGTGCATCTTCGTCCGTAGGAATCGAAGTATTTGACGAAATTGAGACAAGACTTTGGCTTGAAGTTTTGCCACCCTGCCACCCTCGCCTTTGTCATAGGAGTTTTGCACCATGCGTGTGAGGAGCTCTTGTACCTGCCCACGAGACAAAGGACGTAAGCGAAATGAGCTCATGTAATTTCACTTAGTTTGATGAAGAGAGTAATATTTGTATGATTCCCCCTTTTCATGTGTATTGTCAGTGTTCTTTGCCCCAGTTGACTTCCTGGGGATATAAAGAAGTTTGTTGACGAAGATTGTTCTGAAGCATTGATTTGAAACTTCATCGTTTGTCTTTGTTGTCTGCTTAAAACGCTCATGTATTTTCATGTAATTTGTTGTCTTGTTGTCCTGTTGATCATGAGTGTTGTTTTGAAGCTTTGATTCGAAAGTTGTTTTGATTGGCATTTGTATCTTCTCGTCTGCCTAGGTTGTTTATGTGCCATTTTGTCAACTGAGAGTTATCCAAGATTGCTCAGTCTCGTCCCAGGATAGCTTGGAGATATGCCCTAGAGTCGCTCGGAGATTTGCCCCAGGATCGCTCGGAGATTTGTCATAGCACTGTTCTCGTGTCGTCGTCATCATTGTTTTACCAACGAAGGCTGTTTCGAAACTTTGGCTCGAAACGTTTCCACCCTACCACCCTCGCCTTCGTCGTCTGCCTAGGATGTTCATGTACCTATGAGACAAGCCGAAGGGCAAAACAAGTAAGCTCATGTAACCTGTTTTGCAGAGAAAGTATTAGTTGATGAACGAATACTCCCTTTCATGTAGATCATCGTGTTGTTGACAACGAAGGATATTTTGAAGCTTTGGCTCAAAACTGTTTCAACGCTTTGGCTCGAAACTTTACCACCCTGCCACCCACGCCTTCGTCAACTTGCGACAAGGGCTAAGGTGAGTGAGCTCATGTAACTCATTTTTTGCAATTAAGGAAGTACTTATTAAGGAACGAATACTCCCTTTCACGATTGTAACGTTGAAGATCCTCTGTGTTGATTGTTTATGGCAGTTCCTCTTCGTTACGACAGTAGCTCTTTCGAAAGGCGCGATTGCACGAGATGTGCGTTGTTGTAGCACTTTGTGGTGGGCATGGGTGGGTGTCTAGTCAATTATGTAGTTGGCCGATGTGGTCAGCTGGCCGCTCATGTGGGGGCTGATTCTCTTCGGTCTTTGAGGTGGAGGTTGACCTTCTCCCCTTCCCTTTGAGACAAGCTCTTGATAGTCGAGCTTCTGTTGGATTGACCGTTTGGGTACCTTGGACAAATTCGAAGGGAGTTGCCCCTTGTACTGGAATGCAACTGTTGGTGCAGTAGGGAGCTGACAGCGAGACGCCAATTAGAGGATTTGTCTTCCATTTCTGGGTTGCCCGATGTTGAGGATCGAGGCTTGGTTGTAATTTGAGGGATTGCGCCAGTCTGAATTGCCCAACGATGAGGATCAGGGCTTGGGTTGTAACTTGGGAGATTGCTCCTATCTGATTGCCCGATATTGTGCGGAGGGTTATAATCTTCATCTCCATAGTGAAAGAATCTGAGAAAGACGTTCCCGTTTGTGCCGAAGTTGAGGCGACTTGACATGTTCATGAATAGCTCTTTGGGCTCGCTATCTGCCCCGATGTTGATCATGATCAGCTTTTTGAACCGTAACCTCCTTGGGGTCTTCATGTCATCGAGATCCTTGGTTTTCATGTTTGGCTTGCCTTGGTATATGTCGAGGAAGGTTTGGCTCTGTGTCGTTGAATGCAGCTCTGAGCTTTGGTAGCGAGTAGGCTTTGGCCTTCATATCCTTGGATGTTAAGCTTTGGGCCTCGATAGACATCATGGAATCCTTGGTTTTCATGTCGTTGGATGCTTGACTTTAGGCCTTGGCAGTCGTCGATGGATCCTTGCTCTTCATGTCGTTGTATGTCTGGCCATGACTTTGGTATTTGATATTGATTGGGAAATCCTTGGTTCCAAGTTGTTGTTCAACTGGCTTTAGACTTTGACAGCCATTTAGGATCCTTGGTCTCTATGTTATTGTGTGGCCATGTACTTCGGTAGCCGTCAAGTAATCCTTGGCCTTCGTGTGATTGAATGTTGCTTTGGTCCTCGACAACTGTGAAGGATCCTTGCCCTTCTAGTTGCCGTAGATTTGTTATTTCTTTCTTGCCCCCAGTCTAGTCCGAGGAGCCATCTTGGATAATTAAAACCTCTTCGGAAGCAGAAAGAGAGTCAAAGTTAGAATCGTGTAACAATGTAATCAATGCATAATAAATTTGTGATATGCTTAATCGTATCCATGTATGCCTAGGAGAATACATTATGAGAATGTAATCACAAATGAAATACAGTAATGCAATGAAGCAATTACTGTGAATGACATGATAATGCAACTACTACAATTACGCAGACGTTCATGTGGTCATGCGAATGTATAAATGCAGTAAGCAATAAAATAGGTAGGGAAGGGAGAAAAGAGGATTCTTAAAGTCTTGTGCGATGAATCCAAATGCTGCAAAATTAGCAATGTTAGTTTTACAGTTTATCGCAGACAAAGCGTACCTGACACCTGTCCCTGTACATGTAGAAGACACTTAGTAACAGACAAATGCACGTGCGGCGTCTGATACCTGTAGTGAGCAATCAATTCTAGACTCGGAAGAGGTTTCTAGACCTCCCTCGGACTGTGGGAGGCGGGGTCCCGACCCAAAACCATACCGCAAAGAGCAGCACAGCTGGGCCTAACGGTGACCCCCCTAAAATCCTAGCCCCGGGTTCGGGCATACCTAGAAATGCCTAAAAAGCAGTAAACATACACAGACAAAAGATCATACAAAAGGCACCGAGCCAAACAATTACATGCGAAAACAAGTAACTCCCCTCCGCATGTGGTTTGTGAAAGGTTTTCGGTAGGAATCCACATGCGAAGTCTCCCCAGCGGAGTCGCCATCCGGGATGTACGCGCGCCCTCCCGGCCTAGCGGCGCGCGACGGTTCGGGCAGCCCGAGGATCCGGGCCCGCTCCCCCGAGGCCCAATCCGGTCGACGTCGCGACTCGAGCGTCGGACGCTGCGGAAAGGCACCGGGTTGAATCCTCCCTTGGTTCCCCAGCGGATCTGCGGGGCGTTTCGCCGACCGTCTCCAGTCCTTGAAGGCGACGGGCGAAAGGCTGCGTTAAGACCTCGCTGGGGAAATTCCGGGAGGATCCAGGAAGCGGCTCGTGTTGCCGTCACCCATCCAAAATGGCTCCGAAAAAAGGGTGTAGTGGGGTTTGTTTTAGCTTTGGAAAAACTTGTTCGGAGTCGCCACCGACCTAGTTTTAAAAATGTGATTTTAAGTCGGAAAAAATCAGAGTTCTGGGTTCGGGGATTCCTATTTACTAACCTTAGTATTCTACCACATGCGAAAAGGGTGGCGATTTGTCCAAAAGAGAGTTAGCTTTTGATTGACGGGTGTTGGGCCCGATCCGGGAGTAGGCCGGACTCTTATCGACGTTTTAACGGGCGTTGGACCCGACTTTAGGTTGGTTGAATTAAAACCAAACATGCGACGAATAACCTAAGGCCTAAGTCATGCGCGCAACCACAAACAATTATTTAGATCAAAAGGGCGGGGAATGGGCGATGATTGCGCGCCTATGCACTTGGGCCCGCAATCCGTTACAAGTGGGCTTTTAAAAATGAAATTCGGGGAGGCCCGCACCTCCCCTTTGTACCTTAGATTGAAGGTTGGGGCCGCTTTGTCTTCGAGCCCGCGGTTTTTAGGCCGGGGTGGATCCACGCGGTTTGATACACGCGCCTTCGAGTTAGTCTTCGAAATTTCGAATTTGATCTTCCGAAGTTACATGCTCAGTGTACATGCAAAGAAAACAAATAAGTGGTCAGAAAGTCCTAATTTAAATCGAAATGAATAATTAGGACTTAATGAAATAAGAGCGATACTTACGGGGCGTTGTGAGCCCGTTGATGTCGATCGTCCGCGCCGTCGGAGGATGACGTTCCTTGGTAGTGAATTCCTCGGTGTTTACATGCAAAGTAGAGGAAGAGCAGATGTCAGGAACATCATGAGTAACGATTAAATTAATGTATATTTAATCGTACTGAAAAGTAAGGCATGACTTACCGTTCAAAGTGGTCGAATTGATTTTTAATCCTTTGAGAAGTCCGTGTGTAAGACAAAGGAAATAAAACAAACACCAAATATTGCAAACGAATAGTCAAATTCTTACTGTGAATTCTAGCTAAGATATATAAAATATGAGACATGTCTTACGGGGTCAAATGTGAATACCCAATCCGACGTATTTTCATGTAAAGTAAATGTAAAGAAGAAGTGCACGAAACAATTGACAAACATTTTAACAAGGTAAGTGTTTTGCAACGCAAGCTTTGAAGTTCAAAATTCATATGCAACTAATATTCGAATGACGAGGAATTCCACGATGAAATGACAAAAATTGAAATGCAAACCCAGAATCATGAAATAAGTGGGAGCAACTGGCCGTAATAATGAAATAACATTATTGTTACTATTATTATGACTATTATTATTGGCCTAAATGTTAAAGCGTGAATCAGATTAATGAAGGAAACCTTAAACTTACCTCTCTGTGGGGATGGGACCCTCCTTTCTCCCTTTTAGCAAAACGGAAGACACGCCTCGGGATTTTGAAATCAAAATGTCTTCACCTCACACATGCCTTCTTCGATCTCCGACTTTCCTCTGGATTTGTGGCACCCCGACGTCGACCTCCGGAGGGGACTTGGTGGGTTTACCTTTTGCCCGTGGAGATCGAGGCTTCTCTCCGAAAAGAGGGGAGGCCGTATGGGTGTGGCATCCTCGGTGCCGGAACTCGGGGAATGTCGGGGTTCTTTAGAGAGACAGGTGTCGCCGCCGGACGCCTGGGGGGACGTGGTCGTCATTGCCAGGTCTGGGGCTGTGGGTGGGTTCGCCGTTGTGGGTTCTGGACCTGGAGCATCAGGGAGGGGGGGTTTGTTGAGATTGCGACTGGAGAAGGAGGCTTCGCCAAGTATGCCGCAGATCTGGGTGCATGAGGGACGGGCAACCGCTGTGGGTCTTGGAAATGCCGGAGGGGGAGCTGTTCGAGGAGAATCTGGAGCCGGGGCGGTCAAGACCGGCGAGCTGAAGACAGGGGTCGAGATGGTGGCCGCCAGAGATGTCCATCAGGGTGGGCGTCACCATCGGCAGAATGGGGAGGCCGGGCTGGACGCCTTCGTGACTAGGTTGAAGGCGAGTTGCTCGGATCGGGCAGATCTGCTGCCGGGGAAGGTTCGCCGCTTCTCCAGCCAGCCGCCAACGACGGGGAGCTGTCTTGAAGACCCCGGGGAGCCACCGTTTGACCTGGATGACGCCGGGGAGGTGGGACGGCCGGAGAGCTGGGTGTGCCGTTGTGGCTGCTTCAAGGTTGCGACGCTAGGGCGGTCTGATCTGGGCTCGAAGAGAGGAGGCTTCCCGGTGAGGAAGTCTGCCGTGTCGCCTCTCACCGATTGCTGGGTCGATGGTGGGGAGGCTACTTTGGAGCGCTTACTGCCATCGGGGTTGGAGTCTTGGAATGTGGCGCAAACGATGGTCGCTGGCGGGTGTTGCTGCCGATTCTGCGGGTTGCCGGAGGCAGCCAATCACTGCCGTTGCTTTGGAGCGCCATGGCTGTTAGGGTCTTGCTCCGGGAGATCGTCGAAGCTACCGAGCTGCTCTCTCGTCAATTGCTAGACGGGTTGTGAGGATGGGTGGAGACGTGTTGCCGCTGTTGGTTCGCTGCTTCAGGGGAGGACGCAATCGCCGCTGCGGGAAGCCAGGGACATCAGAGGGACAGGCTTGCTACGGCTGCTAGTTTGAGGTCTCATGACTTGGGGGTGCGATCAGAGAGAAGAGCGACTGTGGAGCTTGCTGACTTCGGGAGCGGCTGAGTCAGGAAGGTTGAGAGACTGTATCAGGGGCATTTACTGATGAAGAGACCTTGGTTCATCTGAGGTCTACTGAGGGATGCGGCTGTTTGCTGGGAGGCCTGTGTTTTTCTCTGGGAAAATCTTTCAGGGGAGGGTGTCGAGGTAATTGATGATGGATCCCCCTGAATGAAGGGACCCCCCCGGGAGAAATATATGAGGAGGCCAAGATTGAGGTGAAGAAGAGTTGCTAAGAAATGCCGTCGGGAGGAGGAGAAGTAGGGGGGACAGGAGGGCAGGCATAGCTGTGAGCTTCCCAAGGAGCTGCGACACCGACGGCTGGTGAGGGGGATTCTTGAAGGGCGGTCCGGAGGTGGGGCAGCCTTTATTGCCTCCCTCATTTGTTGGTAGGAGCCAAGGTTCGTCCGGCGATTTTGACGGGGAATGGGCGTTGGGGCGGTGCAGCAGGTTAGCTGACGTTTGCTTGCTGTCGATTTTGTCCACCCCGTTTCTTCTGCTATACATATTTTTATTTTCCGGTCAAGTTGAGCCTGCTCTATCAGCCAACGACTCCAGCAGCAGCGGATTGAGCATTCGAAGGGGATAAATGATTGTGCTTCCGATCCTTGTAAGCACCCTACACCTCATAGGCATCCAATATTTATCTCACTCGCAGACAATGGGCACCTTCCGTAGCGAATGCTTGCAGCATCTAGATGAAACATGTGAAGACCACGACCGTTCACAATGTTAGAGTGTACCCAATATATATTTAAACAAAAGGAGGTCCCAAAAAAAAGCATCGGGAGCAAATTCAATTTGTAAAAAAAAAAGTAAGTTGTTTCTCATCTCAATTGCAAAAAAACAAAAGTCATCAGCGACTTAAAAATTACAAACAAAAGAATTTCTAGATCAAATTAACTTTCATTGAGACCGATCGAAAAAGACTTTAACAAGAATCCTATTCACGCGTTTAATCAAAGTCTGGTGCTAATTCTTGTGTCCAATAATCCGGTAATCATACTGCTTGCTTTTCAGGGGGAAGCTGACAAACGGGTACGTTCTGTGTGTGTTATACGAGCAAATGCAAATAATGCACGCATACGCACAGATGCGATGAGTGGGACGGATGGAAGGGGAGTTTAATCGTAAGAAGAAGAAAAATGGAGCCCATGTTATTGCATAAATACTCCCTCAAGCTCTTTCCAAAAAGGACACGAATGATCTCTAGAGAGTCTTTGGTCGCTTTGATATTTTTTGTGAGCGAATTTGGGATATCTACAGTTTGCCCCTCCTTGCGAGAGAATTTGAGAAGATTTTCTCGCAAGGACGTAATAGATACCCCAAATTGTGAGCTTGGAGTATTCTTGCTAGATCTGTACCTTGAACCCTGATCAAGAAAATGTTAGTAACAAGTGTATCTTGTGAAGCACGGGGGCTAACCAAACGTGTATGATTATGACATTCATGCATGTCATGTTTTATCTTCCTTCTGAGCGAGATCAAAGAAGGGCTTCTAACTTCCCTCGTGTCTTAGTCTCACTTTTTAAAGCCATCTCAGTTGGATTTCAGAATTCCCTTGACTTGGATGCTCATGTACCGGTCGAAGGAGGCTTTACTCGGGTTATAATGTGGCTTTGGCATAAGGCCTTTAAATTGAAAGTTTAAATTCGTCGTTTGAACGAAAGAGTATAAGGACCTCATCGGAAGCTATCTGACCGTAGATGCTCCACCATTCAAACAATTTCTCCATCCTTTAAACAGGTTGTCAGTTGACATGTTCCGCTGGGGACGAAAAAGGTGGCTCGCTAATAGATGTGAATGATCCACTTTGGGGAAAATTTCGTCTTTGACTTGCTCGAAAGATAACACCTTTGATCTTGCGACCGTCAATGTCGGTCCTGGTGCTTTATTTTGCTCTTTTGATTTTCATCTCGCGCTTTCTTTTAAAAACTTTGGTCTTTGCGCTAATTCTTTCTTTTCTTTGCTGGATCATAGGGATTTGTCCCGCTCTATTTTCGGATAATTTTCTTTGGAATTTTGCTTCTTGAGAAGCTCTTCGAGAAATTCGGTCTTTGGGAACGAATCAACTGGTAGGCTGGACTGTCGATGGTGCTTCTTCACTTGAATCTTAAGGAAGTGTAGCCTCCACGATCCGTTGCTTCCGGGCTCTAGCTACAAGATCTCCTTTTTAAACCTTGATGTGAGGCGGTCCTTAGACTCGTTAGGTGTAGTGTATATGGAAACTTCAACTTTGGCTCGGAAGGGGCTAGCAATGGTTGATGTTTCGTGTTTGGGATAAAGAAGAAATGCTCGATCTCATCCCGGTTTAGAGCATCTTTCGTCAAAGGATTCGTTATCCGTCTGAATGCTCGTGTATGAATCCTCACAGTGTTTGCGCTCATCACTCTGGGTAAGTGTTTGGGAATAGGCTTGCCTTTTCAATTCTCGCTCAGAAACATTCTTATTATCAAAGAAACGTGAAAATGAGCACAGGAATGTTTAAGAAATGAACAGGTTTAGATACTCAAACCTCTGTGGTGCTCTTGTGCAGTTCCGTATTCTATGTTCGTTTAGATTAAACTCGGAACGGCTTCCACCCGACCACCCACGCCGTTGCCTAGGAATTGGTACCATACTGTACGGATATCCATGTGCCTGCACAGTTGACAACGGACGGAGACGAAGTTAATTCATGTATTTTGACTCTCGCTTGAGGAGATGAAGTAAAATATCCGCTGGGGAGTTGAGATGGACATGCCCATCTCAATGGTCGTTCTGACTTCATCTGAGGAATGATAAAAATTTTGTTAGAGAGTAATGTAAATGATACTCCCTTTTGGTATTGTTATCCGTGATAACGACAAAGGCAATCTCGAAGCTTTGGTTTGAAATTTTCCACCCAACCGCCCGCGCCTTTGTCCATGATATAGGATGTTCATGTACCTATGTTAGGCAAAGGACAGACAAGTGAGCTCATGTAACTTGCTTTCTTTTAAAGTGAGAATGAAGTTGGCTCATGTAACTTCATTTATATGAAAGGTGAAGTGGAGTTTTGATACTTCCCTTTTTGTATGATTTCATCATTGCATCTTCGTCCGATGGAATCGAAGGCTTGACGAAATTGTTACTCTTACTTGATGTCTGTTGTGTAAGGATGCTCATGTACCTATCAAACAGATGGTTAGAAACAAGGAAATTCTTGTAACTTGTTTCTGTTAGAGTAAGAATGAAGTTTGCTCGTGTAACTTCATTTATATGAAAGGTGAAGTAGAGTTTTGGTACTTCCCTTTTACATAGTTTCGTCATTGCGTCTTCGTCCGATGGAACCGAAGGTTTGACGAAATGGCTACTCTGGTTTTGTATCCGTTGTATAAGGTTTCTCATGTACCTATCAAACAGATGACAAGAAAACAAGCGTCTTCGTACAACTTGATTCTTTTAGAGTAGAAATGAAATTTGCTCATATAATTTCATTTATAAGAAAGGTGAAGTGGAGCTTTGATACTTCCCTTTGCATAATTTTGTTAGTGCATCTTCGTCCGTAGGAATCGAAGTATTTGACGAAATTGAGACAAGACTTTGGCTTGAAGTTTTGCCACCCTGCCACCCTCGCCTTTGTCATAGGAGTTTTGCACCATGCGTGTGAGGAGCTCTTGTACCTGCCCACGAGACAAAGGACGTAAGCGAAATGAGCTCATGTAATTTCACTTAGTTTGATGAAGAGAGTAATATTTGTATGATTCCCCCTTTTCATGTGTATTGTCAGTGTTCTTTGCCCCAGTTGACTTCCTGGGGATATAAAGAAGTTTGTTGACGAAGATTGTTCTGAAGCATTGATTTGAAACTTCATCGTTTGTCTTTGTTGTCTGCTTAAAACGCTCATGTATTTTCATGTAATTTGTTGTCTTGTTGTCCTGTTGATCATGAGTGTTGTTTTGAAGCTTTGATTCGAAAGTTGTTTTGATTGGCATTTGTATCTTCTCGTCTGCCTAGGTTGTTTATGTGCCATTTTGTCAACTGAGAGTTATCCAAGATTGCTCAGTCTCGTCCCAGGATAGCTTGGAGATATGCCCTAGAGTCGCTCGGAGATTTGCCCCAGGATCGCTCGGAGATTTGTCATAGCACTGTTCTCGTGTCGTCGTCATCATTGTTTTACCAACGAAGGCTGTTTCGAAACTTTGGCTCGAAACGTTTCCACCCTACCACCCTCGCCTTCGTCGTCTGCCTAGGATGTTCATGTACCTATGAGACAAGCCGAAGGGCAAAACAAGTAAGCTCATGTAACCTGTTTTGCAGAGAAAGTATTAGTTGATGAACGAATACTCCCTTTCATGTAGATCATCGTGTTGTTGACAACGAAGGATATTTTGAAGCTTTGGCTCAAAACTGTTTCAACGCTTTGGCTCGAAACTTTACCACCCTGCCACCCACGCCTTCGTCAACTTGCGACAAGGGCTAAGGTGAGTGAGCTCATGTAACTCATTTTTTGCAATTAAGGAAGTACTTATTAAGGAACGAATACTCCCTTTCACGATTGTAACGTTGAAGATCCTCTGTGTTGATTGTTTATGGCAGTTCCTCTTCGTTACGACAGTAGCTCTTTCGAAAGGCGCGATTGCACGAGATGTGCGTTGTTGTAGCACTTTGTGGTGGGCATGGGTGGGTGTCTAGTCAATTATGTAGTTGGCCGATGTGGTCAGCTGGCCGCTCATGTGGGGGCTGATTCTCTTCGGTCTTTGAGGTGGAGGTTGACCTTCTCCCCTTCCCTTTGAGACAAGCTCTTGATAGTCGAGCTTCTGTTGGATTGACCGTTTGGGTACCTTGGACAAATTCGAAGGGAGTTGCCCCTTGTACTGGAATGCAACTGTTGGTGCAGTAGGGAGCTGACAGCGAGACGCCAATTAGAGGATTTGTCTTCCATTTCTGGGTTGCCCGATGTTGAGGATCGAGGCTTGGTTGTAATTTGAGGGATTGCGCCAGTCTGAATTGCCCAACGATGAGGATCAGGGCTTGGGTTGTAACTTGGGAGATTGCTCCTATCTGATTGCCCGATATTGTGCGGAGGGTTATAATCTTCATCTCCATAGTGAAAGAATCTGAGAAAGACGTTCCCGTTTGTGCCGAAGTTGAGGCGACTTGACATGTTCATGAATAGCTCTTTGGGCTCGCTATCTGCCCCGATGTTGATCATGATCAGCTTTTTGAACCGTAACCTCCTTGGGGTCTTCATGTCATCGAGATCCTTGGTTTTCATGTTTGGCTTGCCTTGGTATATGTCGAGGAAGGTTTGGCTCTGTGTCGTTGAATGCAGCTCTGAGCTTTGGTAGCGAGTAGGCTTTGGCCTTCATATCCTTGGATGTTAAGCTTTGGGCCTCGATAGACATCATGGAATCCTTGGTTTTCATGTCGTTGGATGCTTGACTTTAGGCCTTGGCAGTCGTCGATGGATCCTTGCTCTTCATGTCGTTGTATGTCTGGCCATGACTTTGGTATTTGATATTGATTGGGAAATCCTTGGTTCCAAGTTGTTGTTCAACTGGCTTTAGACTTTGACAGCCATTTAGGATCCTTGGTCTCTATGTTATTGTGTGGCCATGTACTTCGGTAGCCGTCAAGTAATCCTTGGCCTTCGTGTGATTGAATGTTGCTTTGGTCCTCGACAACTGTGAAGGATCCTTGCCCTTCTAGTTGCCGTAGATTTGTTATTTCTTTCTTGCCCCCAGTCTAGTCCGAGGAGCCATCTTGGATAATTAAAACCTCTTCGGAAGCAGAAAGAGAGTCAAAGTTAGAATCGTGTAACAATGTAATCAATGCATAATAAATTTGTGATATGCTTAATCGTATCCATGTATGCCTAGGAGAATACATTATGAGAATGTAATCACAAATGAAATACAGTAATGCAATGAAGCAATTACTGTGAATGACATGATAATGCAACTACTACAATTACGCAGACGTTCATGTGGTCATGCGAATGTATAAATGCAGTAAGCAATAAAATAGGTAGGGAAGGGAGAAAAGAGGATTCTTAAAGTCTTGTGCGATGAATCCAAATGCTGCAAAATTAGCAATGTTAGTTTTACAGTTTATCGCAGACAAAGCGTACCTGACACCTGTCCCTGTACATGTAGAAGACACTTAGTAACAGACAAATGCACGTGCGGCGTCTGATACCTGTAGTGAGCAATCAATTCTAGACTCGGAAGAGGTTTCTAGACCTCCCTCGGACTGTGGGAGGCGGGGTCCCGACCCAAAACCATACCGCAAAGAGCAGCACAGCTGGGCCTAACGGTGACCCCCCTAAAATCCTAGCCCCGGGTTCGGGCATACCTAGAAATGCCTAAAAAGCAGTAAACATACACAGACAAAAGATCATACAAAAGGCACCGAGCCAAACAATTACATGCGAAAACAAGTAACTCCCCTCCGCATGTGGTTTGTGAAAGGTTTTCGGTAGGAATCCACATGCGAAGTCTCCCCAGCGGAGTCGCCATCCGGGATGTACGCGCGCCCTCCCGGCCTAGCGGCGCGCGACGGTTCGGGCAGCCCGAGGATCCGGGCCCGCTCCCCCGAGGCCCAATCCGGTCGACGTCGCGACTCGAGCGTCGGACGCTGCGGAAAGGCACCGGGTTGAATCCTCCCTTGGTTCCCCAGCGGATCTGCGGGGCGTTTCGCCGACCGTCTCCAGTCCTTGAAGGCGACGGGCGAAAGGCTGCGTTAAGACCTCGCTGGGGAAATTCCGGGAGGATCCAGGAAGCGGCTCGTGTTGCCGTCACCCATCCAAAATGGCTCCGAAAAAAGGGTGTAGTGGGGTTTGTTTTAGCTTTGGAAAAACTTGTTCGGAGTCGCCACCGACCTAGTTTTAAAAATGTGATTTTAAGTCGGAAAAAATCAGAGTTCTGGGTTCGGGGATTCCTATTTACTAACCTTAGTATTCTACCACATGCGAAAAGGGTGGCGATTTGTCCAAAAGAGAGTTAGCTTTTGATTGACGGGTGTTGGGCCCGATCCGGGAGTAGGCCGGACTCTTATCGACGTTTTAACGGGCGTTGGACCCGACTTTAGGTTGGTTGAATTAAAACCAAACATGCGACGAATAACCTAAGGCCTAAGTCATGCGCGCAACCACAAACAATTATTTAGATCAAAAGGGCGGGGAATGGGCGATGATTGCGCGCCTATGCACTTGGGCCCGCAATCCGTTACAAGTGGGCTTTTAAAAATGAAATTCGGGGAGGCCCGCACCTCCCCTTTGTACCTTAGATTGAAGGTTGGGGCCGCTTTGTCTTCGAGCCCGCGGTTTTTAGGCCGGGGTGGATCCACGCGGTTTGATACACGCGCCTTCGAGTTAGTCTTCGAAATTTCGAATTTGATCTTCCGAAGTTACATGCTCAGTGTACATGCAAAGAAAACAAATAAGTGGTCAGAAAGTCCTAATTTAAATCGAAATGAATAATTAGGACTTAATGAAATAAGAGCGATACTTACGGGGCGTTGTGAGCCCGTTGATGTCGATCGTCCGCGCCGTCGGAGGATGACGTTCCTTGGTAGTGAATTCCTCGGTGTCTACATGCAAAGTAGAGGAAGAGCCGATGTCAGGAACATCATGAGTAACGATTAAATTAATGTATATTTAATCGTACTGAAAAGTAAGGCATGACTTACCGTTCAAAGTGGTCGAATTGATTTTTAATCCTTTGAGAAGTCCGTGTGTAAGACAAAGGAAATAAAACAAACACCAAATATTGCAAACGAATAGTCAAATTCTTACTGTGAATTCTAGCTAAGATATATAAAATATGAGACATGTCTTACGGGGTCAAATGTGAATACCCAATCCGACGTATTTTCATGTAAAGTAAATGTAAAGAAGAAGTGCACGAAACAATTGACAAACATTTTAACAAGGTAAGTGTTTTGCAACGCAAGCTTTGAAGTTCAAAATTCATATGCAACTAATATTCGAATGACGAGGAATTCCACGATGAAATGACAAAAATTGAAATGCAAACCCAGAATCATGAAATAAGTGGGAGCAACTGGCCGTAATAATGAAATAACATTATTGTTACTATTATTATGACTATTATTATTGGCCTAAATGTTAAAGCGTGAATCAGATTAATGAAGGAAACCTTAAACTTACCTCTCTGTGGGGATGGGACCCTCCTTTCTCCCTTTTAGCAAAACGGAAGACACGCCTCGGGATTTTGAAATCAAAATGTCTTCACCTCACACATGCCTTCTTCGATCTCCGACTTTCCTCTGGATTTGTGGCACCCCGACGTCGACCTCCGGAGGGGACTTGGTGGGTTTACCTTTTGCCCGTGGAGATCGAGGCTTCTCTCCGAAAAGAGGGGAGGCCGTATGGGTGTGGCATCCTCGGTGCCGGAACTCGGGGAATGTCGGGGTTCTTTAGAGAGACAGGTGTCGCCGCCGGACGCCTGGGGGGACGTGGTCGTCATTGCCAGGTCTGGGGCTGTGGGTGGGTTCGCCGTTGTGGGTTCTGGACCTGGAGCATCAGGGGGGGGTTTGTTGAGATTGCGACTGGAGAAGGAGGCTTCGCCAAGTATGCCGCAGATCTGGGTGCATGAGGGACGGGCAACCGCTGTGGGTCTTGGAAATGCCGGAGGGGGAGCTGTTCGAGGAGAATCTGGAGCCGGGGCGGTCAAGACCGGCGAGCTGAAGACAGGGGTCGAGATGGTGGCCGCCAGAGATGTCCATCAGGGTGGGCGTCACCATCGGCAGAATGGGGAGGCCGGGCTGGACGCCTTCGTGACTAGGTTGAAGGCGAGTTGCTCGGATCGGGCAGATCTGCTGCCGGGGAAGGTTCGCCGCTTCTCCAGCCAGCCGCCAACGACGGGGAGCTGTCTTGAAGACCCCGGGGAGCCACCGTTTGACCTGGATGACGCCGGGGAGGTGGGACGGCCGGAGAGCTGGGTGTGCCGTTGTGGCTGCTTCAAGGTTGCGACGCTAGGGCGGTCTGATCTGGGCTCGAAGAGAGGAGGCTTCCCGGTGAGGAAGTCTGCCGTGTCGCCTCTCACCGATTGCTGGGTCGATGGTGGGGAGGCTACTTTGGAGCGCTTACTGCCATCGGGGTTGGAGTCTTGGAGTGTGGCGCAAACGATGGTCGCTGGCGGGTGTTGCTGCCGATTCTGCGGGTTGCCGGAGGCAGCCAGTCACTGCCGTTGCTTTGGAGCGCCATGGCTGTTAGGGTCTTGCTCCGGGAGATCGTCGAAGCTACCGAGCTGCTCTCTCGTCAATTGCTAGACGGGTTGTGAGGATGGGTGGAGACGTGTTGCCGCTGTTGGTTCGCTGCTTCAGGGGAGGACGCAATCGCCGCTGCGGGAAGCCAGGGACATCAGAGGGACAGGCTTGCTACGGCTGCTAGTTTGAGGTCTCATGACTTGGGGGTGCGATCAGAGAGAAGAGCGACTGTGGAGCTTGCTGACTTCGGGAGCGGCTGAGTCAGGAAGGTTGAGAGACTGTATCAGGGGCATTTACTGATGAAGAGACCTTGGTTCATCTGAGGTCTACTGAGGGATGCGGCTGTTTGCTGGGAGGCCTGTGTTTTTCTCTGGGAAAATCTTTCAGGGGAGGGTGTCGAGGTAATTGATGATGGATCCCCCTGAATGAAGGGACCCCCCCGGGAGAAATATATGAGGAGGCCAAGATTGAGGTGAAGAAGAGTTGCTAAGAAATGCCGTCGGGAGGAGGAGAAGTAGGGGGGACAGGAGGGCAGGCATAGCTGTGAGCTTCCCAAGGAGCTGCGACACCGACGGCTGGTGAGGGGGATTCTTGAAGGGCGGTCCGGAGGTGGGGCAGCCTTTATTGCCTCCCTCATTTGTTGGTAGGAGCCAAGGTTCGTCCGGCGATTTTGACGGGGAATGGGCGTTGGGGCGGTGCAGCAGGTTAGCTGACGTTTGCTTGCTGTCGATTTTGTCCACCCCGTTTCTTCTGCTATACATATTTTTATTTTCCGGTCAAGTTGAGCCTGCTCTATCAGCCAACGACTCCAGCAGCAGCGGATTGAGCATTCGAAGGGGATAAATGATTGTGCTTCCGATCCTTGTAAGCACCCTACACCTCATAGGCATCCAATATTTATCTCACTCGCAGACAATGGGCACCTTCCGTAGCGAATGCTTGCAGCATCTAGATGAAACATGTGAAGACCACGACCGTTCACAATGTTAGAGTGTACCCAATATATATTTAAACAAAAGGAGGTCCCAAAAAAAAGCATCGGGAGCAAATTCAATTTGTAAAAAAAAAAGTAAGTTGTTTCTCATCTCAATTGCAAAAAAACAAAAGTCATCAGCGACTTAAAAATTACAAACAAAAGAATTTCTAGATCAAATTAACTTTCATTGAGACCGATCGAAAAAGACTTTAACAAGAATCCTATTCACGCGTTTAATCAAAGTCTGGTGCTAATTCTTGTGTCCAATAATCCGGTAATCATACTGCTTGCTTTTCAGGGGGAAGCTGACAAACGGGTACGTTCTGTGTGTGTTATACGAGCAAATGCAAATAATGCACGCATACGCACAGATGCGATGAGTGGGACGGATGGAAGGGGAGTTTAATCGTAAGAAGAAGAAAAATGGAGCCCATGTTATTGCATAAATACTCCCTCAAGCTCTTTCCAAAAAGGACACGAATGATCTCTAGAGAGTCTTTGGTCGCTTTGATATTTTTTGTGAGCGAATTTGGGATATCTACAACATCAACAACACAAGTGATACACGATCCCTCAGGGGATGTGCTCCTCTACCTCCCATTGACTTTCCACATGGAGTCCTGCTACGGAAAGATGTATAAAGTGTTTTATTATCAGTTGAATGCCAGAGCTTTCTACTAGTCTGAGAGGCCTCGGAGCGGGTCTTGTGTATCGGGCTGGCCGGAGAAGGCCTTGGTCGCTGCAGATCACCGACCAGTTCATTCACGACCAGTTCATCCTTAACCAATTCAGGCCTGTTTACCTTTCTCTTAGCCAATAAGATCAGGCCTTCGAGTCTTCACTCTTCTCAAGTTGTAAATTGGCCCCATAACTCTTGACTTCTCCTTCTTCATCACTGACAGCATACCTTCCCTTCTCATAATCTTCAATTTGATCAATTCGTTCACAGGAACCTCAACCTTCGATACATTATACCAATCAATAAATGTTTTTTTTCTCTCTCTCTCTCTCTCTCTTACTATTCAACTCGAACATTTTCGTGACGTGCCTCCCAATTAGATAAAATGTTCGATTGACCAAGGAGTGTTGTGTCTTGAAATTTTAAACACGTGCTAAGATATAAAATCCAATTCCAACCGCATTTAATATTTAATCGTTTAAAAATATAAAGAATTCTATTTTTTTATAAAATTTCATGAATAGTTTATTATTTAATTTGTAGTTACAAAGCAAAATGTATGGCCCTTCAATTAGGCAGGCTGTGTTTGGGTGGTTTTCATATGGAAAACCATCCCTTTCTCTCACAAAATTTCAAAAATTTTTCCCACTAATTTCCACCATTTTCTTATAGAATTCATATGTTTTTTTTCCAACTTTTTCATCGTATTTTCCTTCTCATGGAAAATATCCAAACACAACGAACCGTGTTGTTTAGGACAACGGGCATAACCGGAGTTGTCTCTCTGGCTACCATCGTTAGTTTTGAAAATTTTTATAATTTGGAAAATTATCGATATTTAGCTCCAACTATAGGCCAACTTTACGTTTTGTCATATCGTTTAAAAATTTTTTGATTTGGCCTTATTTCAATTTTAATTTTCGATTTAGCCTTATTTGTAACAGACATTACGAAAATATAACGTGTCTCTAACGTCGATAATATTATTGTCCACGTAGTCTTCTGACTTATAAATTATGCCTACGTGGCCCTGTAACTTTCTCCTCGTCTCCGTTTCCTCCGCTCCCCCTCCCCCGCCCCTGGCCCCACACCCACTCCTACCCCCTCCCCCAAAACTTCCCTTCACCCCACGATCACCCTCCCCTCCCCCCTCCCCCATCCCCGAAAATTCCCCCCGCCCCCACCATCACCCTCGCCCCTTCCCTGCCCCTCCCCTCAAAACTGCCCCCCACACCTACTCCCTCCCCCTCCCCCAAAAATTTCACCGTCACCCTCTCCCTGCCCCCTCCCCCAAAACTACCCCCACACCCAGCCCCTCCCCCTCCCCAGCCCCTCCCTGCCCCCACACCCACCCCCTCCCCCTCCCCCCCGCCCCTGCCCCACCCCGAATTCCAGCAACCTCCTGTTGACGGCGAATGAGTAGGGGTTATAGTTGATCGGGAAGAAAATCACGGAGAACGTGCCGTCGCAGGAGACGAGGACATCGGAGGGTACTCGATCGAGAGAGGCGAAGCTTCGCAGGGGAGGGGAGAGCCTTTTTTATTTTTTTATTTATTAATGTCCACGTATGAAAACAAAATGACGTGTCAAATTATTTAATATAATAAAAAGAATAGTCACAGACACGAATCGTAACGTCTGTTATAAATAAGGCTAAATCGAAAATTAAAATTGAAATAAGGTCAAATCAAAAAATTTTTAAACGATATGACAAAGCGTAAAGTTGGCCTATAGTTGGGGCCAAATATCGATAATTTGTCGAATTTTTATTAAATACGACAATAATTTTAGAAAATAAATTATATTTTTTTTTAAAATACGATTTTAGAAAATAATTCATCAAATGTAGTTGTTCAGAACAAACTCGTTCTACTGTAAATTCGTAATATACGACAAAATCCCAGCACAAGAAGCTGAGTTAAGAAACCGAGGAGCCCCAAAAACATCCCCTTCGCCGCTCAAAATTCCTCGAAAAGCTTCAAGGGAGCACTCACCTGAAGCTGCCCGCCCAATGCTCGCAAATGCTTTGAGCCAATCTATGGGAGGGATCCCGCGTCCTCCTCCGGACGCCATTCCCGTCCAGGTTCATTCCACCTCCCTCTTTTCCTTTGTATTCGCCACCATTAATTGTCCTCTAACCTCTTTGATTTGATCGGTCTCTCCTGCTTTTCCGCTTTCTTTCCTTTTTTTTTAACGCCTTCTGCCCCCTCGCCGATTCCTAATTCTGACCCGGATTTCCCCGTTTTGCTTATCGCGCGTGATCGGTCGGTACCCGTGTTTTGTCTTTCGGTGGTTTATTTTTAATCTGGGTGGTTTGCAATGGTTGCATTGTGTCCCCGGATCGACTGCTGGTCTTTTGTCGGTTTTCGCGATGGGTTTAGGGTGATTGGGGATGCCCCCGCACGCTTGGATGAATTTTTCTCCATCGATGTAATTAATATTTGGTCGAGTAAAGTTTTCTCCTTTTGTGTTGCTGATACTGGGATCTGCTTGCGATATTGTTTGCCTGTCAAAGTATAATTGTTTGATGTGGCGTGAATCAGCCAGCATTCTTTACATGGGAAAGACAGTACGAGCTTGTTGTGGCGATTTTAGATGTTAGGGATGGTGAGGAGGAATGTTTGGGGATATTTGTTCTGCAGAGTGCGTGTTAGGATTGGTTTCTTGGGAGAATGTTGTTATTATATATTTTGGAGGAATTTTGAAGTGTCCATGGATCCATCGCCCAGATGAGGTCGTGCACTTGTTGTAGTAGTGCAGAGGTTCTGTGGTCCAACACTGGTTATGTATTCTGGTAATTACTCGAGATTTGTGGGACTTGTGACATTTTTCCTCTTTCTTTCAGCATCGATTGATATAACATCAGGGAACCAATAGGTCTTTTAAGGGGAGAAGTGATTTTATAGAAATAGAGGGAAAACACGAAGAAATTAGTTGAAACAGTTTGTGGTTACAAGATCTAATTCTTCTGGGGCTTGACTTCCCATCTTATAAGAGTGGCCATCATTTGTTGGCCGTTGGGTGGTACAGATTAGAGCAAACAAGTTGTAGTTCAACCCGGTTTCTGTTAGCGCTTCAGGGTGGCCTTTGAAAATGATGATAATTGCATATCCTCTCTCTGGAATAAGATAAAGATCTCAAATAGCTTGCTTGCCATATGTCTTGTGAAAAATGTTACAGTATTTTATTTGTTGCTCTTTGATCTAGTGGGTGCATCTCACTGTATTTGGTGCATCTTGCACAGGCCTTTATTGCCCTGGCATGTAAATGTGGTGTTTAATGTACTGATGCATCTACTGTATTTGGTGGGCTCTGGACACTTGACATCTCCTCGTTTGGATTTGATCTCTCCATGAATAGCAGTTCATCGGGGTTTGCTGATGTCTACCGTGGGGAACTCCACTAACATATTTTGGCATGAATGTCCGGTTGGAAAGAGTGAAAGGCAGAAGCTACTTAATCAAAAGGGATGTGTTGTGTGGATTACAGGTCTCAGCGGATCTGGTAAGCGAAGAATTTGTTATTCTATTCACAGCAAAGAAAACTTTCTCCATCACTTTTTTTGGCATGTATACATCTATGATTGAAGCCCTGTAAGATACATGCATTTCAATTAGTTTGAGCCAAATAAACTTTACGATTTATATGCATTTCAAGTGTTGGATATCCCCACAGCTATATGATTGCTCTGCCTATTAAGAAGCAAGTAGTCCATGGCTAGTTGTTCGTTGTTCAATATTGGATTGGATGGGTAAAATATCGTTAAGACATAATTATATAGGTGGTGAAGTGGCTAACAATTACAGCATGTTTAATTGAGTGAAAGGCAAAAAGGGATCGCTGCCCTGAATCTTGAATGTTGTGAGTATGTTCCAGATAGTTATTTATAGACTGTAGATGTTAGACTCGAGCATTATCTCTCCTATTTGATAGTTAATGCAATTTGCCTTGAATATGTGATGCCTGGGGCATATACTTATTCAGTTTACATGTGTTCTACTTTATTTTTATTTAAGTGTGCATTTTTTTATTTACAAGTGTGTGTTCAATTATTTGCCCATATGTTTAAGTGGATATGTGTATTCTATGGAATTAGTTTGCAGTCTGGTGATTTTTTTTATTACAAATCAATTTTTTTACACATGGAATTTTTCTAGGAAAAAGCACTCTGGCGTGCTCGTTAAATCGAGAATTGTACTCCAAGGGAAAGCTGTCTTACGTACTTGATGGAGATAATCTTCGTCATGGGCTAAACAAGGATCTTGGTTTCAAAGTTGAAGACCGTACAGAAAATATTCGCAGAGTTGGTAAGTGATTGTGCTCTGGTCATGAATTGGACCTTGTCTTCTTTAGTGGGTCTCGGTGTCAGATGCGTCTACGGGCAATCAAATCCTTGTTATCACTGTTACAGCCATTGTAATGTATTTCTCGACATTCTAGTTGTTGTTGAAAGCTGGATTGCCCGGGGCAATGAATGTGGTCATGTGATTTTATAATTTAGATGTTTAAATTCCTGTAAGATCGGTTTTAGCTGCATTAGAAAGCCACATAAATCATGAAATTCTCTAGGGTGAAACCATGGTGGATAATAATTCCACCATTAAGGTAGATTTTTTTGTCCTTTCACAATGTTGTATCGTGTTGAAAATATTTTGTTTCTGCAGGCGAAGTCGCTAAACTTTTTGCCGATTCTGGACTAATATGCATTGCCAGTTTGATATCTCCATATAGAAAAGACAGAGATGCTTGCCGTGCACTGCTTCCAGAGAGCTTCATTGAGGCAAGCTATTGTCTTTAGTTGGACTGATCATAACTAGACATCCTTAAATCAAGGGGGTGTACAATAAGCCACTGAACCTGTAAACATTTTTTAGGTTTTCATGAATATGCCCCTTGAAGTGTGTGAGGCAAGAGATGCAAAAGGATTGTACAAGCTAGCGCGTGCTGGAAAAATCACGGGTAAGCTTTCTTTTGGGCTTATAGTTTACAGACAGATAACAAAAACTCACTCAATGAAACCTTCCCAGCGTGAATTAAAAAAGTTCCTCCCTGAGTTCATCCTGCCCCTTTGGGTTGTGTTCTTTAGATGTTGCACTGACTCTTCAATTGTACCTGTTTCAAAATTCTGCTGCAGGATTTACTGGGATCGATGATCCGTATGAACCACCCTTGAAATGCGAGGTATACTTATGAAAAAAAATAATCCACAGGTTGCATTAAGTATGCAAGAATACTGAAGCTTCACAAATGTGACCTGACTTCAAATCCTTTCTGTGCAGATTGAACTCAGTTACAAAGACGGGGTCTGCCCAACACCGGTGGCAATGGCAGGGAAGGTGGTTTCTTATTTGGAGGAGAAGGGATTCCTGGAAGAAGACAAAGAAAGAAACTAACTGATTCAGCCATTTGAATTTCGGCTTTGTACCATTTGCTAACTATACCTCTTGTCCTCAAGTGGACACCTCAGTGGGCAGTGATTCACTTGGATATTCCAAGTTCAAATCAGCACTCAACACTGGGTAAACTCTTACTTATAAAAAAATTTGTGACTCCATTCGAAGAAAGATACAAAATAGTAGTCTTTAAGATTGTTGTGATTTACAGCCTAAGAGCTGCGGTGAAAAACTCCTTTTTGAACATTTATCAACTTTTGTCACGCTGAGGTTGAGAAAGTGATGCGGCTGTTCATAGAATTGGAAAGGTTTATACTTGTAAATCAAACGGAAAATGGAGTTGGGTTTTTCTCTGGCCTGCAATTCCTTCTCCCCTGCTTGCTCATTTTTCCTTTGAAAGAACACGAGCCCGTGACTTTGATATAGTGATTTGTGGTCGTCGCAAAGTAAAAGAATGAAGATTGGAAATAAAACAACACTTTTGGATTCTTACAACACTTATAGGCATAATGAAAAGGATCAAGCAACAAAAGGACGACGACGGCTCTTCACGACGGAGAGCGGATGAGCGACGGCCACGACAAATTCCTTTTAATGGAATCTACCTTGGTAGATCGGTGGTCGGATGTAGTGAAGATGGTGATGGTTTCAGGACGCCGGTTCAGGACGCAGTGGGGAGAGCAAAAGACGCAGACTAACTTAGCCAAATTTGGACTTATGGTGTTGATCGTGTAGCCTCTTTTAATGGTGGTCGCCTTGGACGAAATGGGGACGGTGATCGATGGAACTCCGCGGCAACTACGGCAGCCTCCTTTAATGGAGACTACCTTGGGGGTGGTTTGTGGATCGGTGGACGGTGAAGTGTGGAAGATGGTGAAAGGCGATTTCAAGAAATGGTTCAGGACGCTTTTTTAGACACCTTCAGGACGCTGAGAAAAAGATCAAAGGTTGGAGATCAATCCGCCGGTTTGGATTTAGTGATTGATCGTGTCTTTCATTGAAGGGAATAATATATATTTATAATAAATTTATCAAGACATCGTGGGTAACTGAGATGTGGGTAAAGAATGTTAACTACGCTAGATCGTGGATTCAAGACGCCCCTATTTTCTTGGGTATGAATATGCATGAATATACGCTTACCCACGAGCTCGGGACGACCGAAGACCGGGATGATGAAGTGGGGCATTGGCAGTCCACTCCCGGGGGCATTACTCTTTCATCCCCGGACGGACTCGAGCGAAGTTGAATTCACCCTCTTCCTTATTCTCTTTCGGTCATTTGGATAGATTGTGCGTCTGAATCGAGCGTGTGTAGTCAGAGATATAGTTAAAATACGAAACACGCTTTTTCGTACTCGAGTTGAAATGTAGTTTCAGTCGACTGATCATAAGTTTGGCCAAAAAGCCTCAATTTGCTCGAGATTGGTTGATATAGTTCCCTCTTTGGCTCTTCTACTTTCATGTTTTGAGTTTTCTTATTCAAGACAATCTGGGTCGAGTTTTGACAAGTGGAAGTCGGAACTCCTCTGTTCTCGAAATCAACAACACTCTTCCAGTATTTTTATCATAACTTTGGCTACAGAAATAGGATTAACTCGAGATTACCTGGGATAGTTTTCTTTCTTCTCTATCTACAACTTTTATGTTTTACAGTTTTCGATTAGAGGTCATCTCAGACATGTTATGACTAGTCGAATTTGCCACTATTTTGATCTCGATATCAAAATACTCTCTCGGTCTTTTAATCATAACTTTTGCTAGACAGATCAGATTAAGTCAAGACAAGTTGGGTTAGATCCCTTTCTTATCGAGTTACAACTTTTATGTTTCGTTCTTTTCGATTTGAGATTGTCTTGAATGTGTTATGGCCTGTCCAAAGTTGAGAAATCGAATGCAAAGGGTTCCGATCTCGAGATCACAGATTACTTTGGTTTTTTGACCATAACTTTACAAGTTTTTATCGACTACTTTCTTGAGATACTCTTTCTTAAGAACCTTTTTAGCCTTATCTTGAGAAGATATTTGGGCTTTTCTTGGCATTCCCTGCCTCAAAATTGAAACACGACAAATGAGCCTAAATTTGCGTGTTGACACGTGTCATATTCGTTTGCTTCGGATATGCTACTTTTAAACACTTAGATCTCTTTGTCCAGCTCGATCAAAACGCTAGCCTTGTTAAATTATAATGTTAGTCCGCAACAAAAAAATTTTCCCTATTAATCTTTTTTTGTAAATAAATCGAACATCGATTTCCCTTGTCTTAGAAAAGAAAAATTTCAAATAGAGTGTCGTAATGGCGTTGGAAACTAACTATTTACAAAAACTACGTTGTAGCCAAACCTACCAGTCAGGAATAATTGTTAGTTGGCCATTTCTCCCAATTCTCGAGTGACAGCTGCCATCATGTAAATGGTCGACAAAAAGGAGGAAGAAGGTTGGAGGAAGCTCTCATTCAATTCATTTTGACATGCACGATAATATCAAAATTGGGAGAAACTCGTTTTCATTAGTGGGGCTTTGGCCACGATCGATGAATCGAACTTGTGCTGGAATTGAACATCCCATCTGTTCAATCAGTCAGTCACTGTCCCATTCAGTGGTCCCTCATTTCGAATTCTGGAAAAGTCTTAGCAGAGGAAGCTTAGAATTACTACTCAGAGATCAATGGATCATTTTCGCATGATGTTTTCCATTACAAGGTCGGTACCAAGATCCTCGAATCTGTAAATAACCACATGTTTGCCGGTATCAATGAAGTGTCACAGGGGCCTTCGTACATGCGAGTTGAGTAACCTCGGCTAATTTTCTGATCGCATATAGCTAACATTCAAACTACGCATTGAATGCCATGGAAATGGAATCCAAGATCCAGGACAGGAAGATCCATGGAATCTAGAGGGGGAATCAATGTACAATGTACTGATGAGAAAAAGCCAAAAACTACAGAAATCGTGGATATGCAGAGAGGAAAAGGAGAATCTTCAAGCAAAATCCACATCCAATCTTAGGGAGTTGGAGTCTCATCTGCACCACAAAGAGGATGATGATTTTCAAAGCCCTTCATAGTATCCTCCAAAGGTAATGCGTGCGTTTGTGATTGGGGACCCTCTCACTGCTGCTGATATTGCCTCATTCAACCTGGTTGCACAATGAACCATGCCCTTAATCCTCTGCGAGACAGATAACTCTCTGTACTAATTTCTCAAATCTCAGCATTCTCAACTCATTGATGGTATTAACCGAATCATTCCCGGCTTAACAAAAATACTGATATTATTACTCGTCTGCAGTTTTTGGTTTTCTTAGCCTAGGATGTCAGTAGTGTAGACATAAACCAACAATATCACTAAGCAGAGTGTCTTTGACACCCTCAGATTCTATTATCGCACACCCGGCGGTGGTTCTGGTTAGAATCAGCTTTAGATATTATTACCTTGTCATCAGCACAAATCTGGAGCTGAAGCTTTTGGTTCTGGTTGCTGCTTCCAACGATGAAGATACAGATAGTAGCAGCTGCAAACCCAAAAGAACAGAGAGCTCCAACACCAGTCAAGCTCCATTTCCATATGTTAAACCCGCCTTTGCTTCCTTCCCAGGCTACCCCTTCCTTCCCGACTCCATCGCCAGGATTGACCTCGTTGTGTTGCTTCCTTGGCTTCTTCCTTTGAGAGCAGGCGCTCACCAGATCTCCACCCTCCTCGTCAAACTGGAAGCTCCCCACATCAACCTGTAGGGTGATCCCTCTAGGGGTAGGGCTGTTTCCTGACCTCGGGGAGTCCATTTTCATGTCGACAAATTCAGTCTCCATCTTCTTGAAGAAGACCTGAGAAACCATGTCCTGTTCAGGATCCATGGTTTTCTCGGTGATCTGAACCGAGTCTCCCTTATCCGTCGGTTCCGGGATTGACTCTTTGTTTCGGGTATTCGAGATCGGTCGATCCAAGAGGGTGGATACCGGGACAAGTTGGCTAGGCACCCTGGAGTAGGAGCTGCCAGGAGGGTCAACCCTCTTCCTGGAATTGAAGTAGTCCCTGTTGAACACACCTTTTGGATCATAGTATTCCCCGATGAGCTTCTCATGGAAGATCATCTTGTCAGGGTTACCCTCACTCAATTCGATAAGGCCGCCATCCGTCGGCAGAAGCTCCCAGTCCTCTATGTCCATAGCCTGGTTCCAAGTACTTGTGCTCTTTCCCTTTTCTCCTTTACCTCGGGGGAGGAAAGGTTCCGAGAATGAATTATATAGGATCAAGGAAGAAGAGATGCCGTCCCTGATGGTGTCATCTCTCAGGTTGAACCTGGTTTTGGAATTGAATTCTGGAGAGCTGCCATTATTGAGGAAGAGTAGGAAAATGACGTTGACATGGTGGCTTTTAAGACATAAGCTTATCCTCCAACACAAGGACAAAAGGAAAGACGTGGTCATCCCTTCGGACACTCCATGAGGAGCATATTTTCCTTTTGCTATGAACAGAGAGAAGTTTACTAACTTTCAGTTGATGATAGGATCGTTGCTTTGCACCAACACAAGCAACCAGAACTTTTGTCAAAAGTCCAATTCCCCCCTCCTCGCCCAAGGAAATGGACTTAGATTAACTTATGGTTTTATGCGAGTGACGCGATTAAGACCAAACACAAGGAAAGAAGATCCTATGCTTCACATGCAAGCAGGCGTGTTGATTTCAATCAAAACTAATAACCAGGATTCATCCCTCATTCCAACAAATAGCATCATGGCAGGATTTGGCGGTGTAATAGCCGGTGAGGGTCGAGGAGTTGTCTGCTTTTTGTTTGTTCATGTGGACCACAAGGATGGTACAAGAGGAAGAGTTCATCCCAAAAGATTCCAACCGTGTCCTGCGAGATGGAATAGTTGAAATTGAACACTCCAAGTAAAAGAATCAATGACAGGGTCTGGCCCTTGTTTCGGAAGTATCCGCAATTTCCGGCATGATTCTTATGGCATTTGGCTTTGTGTACAGACAAGACATAACAAAGTTACGTGGCTTAGTTCGCCTACGCTCCAGTTGATTAGCGAGTAAACATACAAGTTGTGACGACTTTTTTGAAAAGAACATGAGTAGACTGTCCCATAATCAAAGTTGCCAGCATTGGTAGAACAGAAGTAAGTCTTTAAGCTCAAGCATACGACGACTCCCGAAATAATTGCAAACTGTGCTACCCAAAAGATCTGATGATCACATGTTTCATAATTTTTACAGTGCAGGTGAATCACCGCAGGACTCCAGCCACTTTCCTGGCACATGTTCACATATACACCATTCACATACCAGTTGGCTACAGTGTGCATAATCACCTCTTACATACAGTTCTGCAGTTCCACTTCTCTTTGCAGCATGTTAATCAAGAGGTATTTTCTTTCTGTTTAAGATATCTTTACACGATCATTTCTTCCATACATCTGTAATGTTGCGTGAGCAATTTCACATTCATCAGCAGGCAACTGAACCTTACCAAGATCAACCTACATCTAGACAACAACAGCAGAAACTGATCTCAATCAAATTAATTTACAAGGTGTTTGTATTATACACAGAGATAAACAAGCTCTTTGCAATTTACACGCTTGTTTGGTCCCCTGCTAGAGATAACGAGTAGACAAAAGAAGAACCAAGAAACAAAAAACAATACAAAAAAGGGCCTAGTCTATCTATAATACTAACACTGAAGTCTTCGATTTCACAGGATGCTCAATTATGCATGGCCAATGTTGGACTCCACTCGCAACGGCGGTAGAGTTAGTCTCAAGATGAAGATCTGGCCGATGATGATTCCCCAAGTGAGACAGATGCCAGTGAGGACGCCCAAACTTGCGCGCTTCTGGCCCTATCGTGAAAACTTCTCACTTTGCTCAACCTCATCTTCATCCAAATCCTCCTCACATCAACCATTTGCACTATACGTCCCCAGATTTGAGCGGTCTCCCCAAATATTTTCAACTTTAGACGAGGGACATAAGAAAGCCAAAGACCTTTGAGACGAGACAGAAGACCCGGAAGCACAATTAAAACTGCCTTCAAGCAAATGAAGAGAACAGAGAACACCAGATAGGGTTCACTAGATGTCATCTCCTTCAAGGACATCAGGCTAGAAAGTTGCATGATGGAATTTCCACTAGTATGCACGCTGTCTGGCAGGTTCAACCCCAGGGATTGCATAGGCTGTATGCCTGAGATGCAGACAGAAATAGATTTTAGCAAATAATAGTCCATATTTATTATTAACAGACAAAGCCAATGCTAAATTAATTTATCAAGCACCTGTATTTGCCTCGTAAAACTGGATGAGAGATTGGAGGGTCTTGGGGCCATAGTATCGAATCCTTGAAGTCTCATTCACCAGTACTATTGACGGGAAACTATGGATACCATACTTCGAAAACAAGCTGCGTTCACAATTTAAGGGTAAGCAACTCTACATGCAAGTGTGCTTTGCGAACTCATCTTCCTTTTGGATAACCAAACTCATCAAAGGGTTCATTAACAACAAAAAGGCAACATAAGCCACAGGCAAAGCATGCAATAAACTAGCATGGCATCGGGCAAGTAATAAATGTGAGCTATTGTTCTATTGCCACCATCAGCCATTTCTGAAATTACGGTCAATTTACTTCTTAAGGAGACATTTCCTTGTATCTGTGTAATTGATGTGACTATTACAGTATCTCACAATACATCACCTAGCTTTGATACGACAAAATATTTGTGAATAACTTGTGCAATACAAAAAGGCATAATGTTCCATTTCTAATACGACAATGTAATGCACGCAAGCAATGACGAACAATAACAAATTACTGCACCTTCTACCTACACATTATTTATCTACACAGCTATCAATTCTTACCCATGAGATTCAACCGTTACATCCTCTAGAAAAAACCTGAGGAAATACTTTCCCAGCAACTAAAAGAAGAAGGAATGATAGCCCTAAAAGAAACTCCAAAGCCTCAAACTCTTTCCGTCACATATAGGAAGGAAAACAGATAAACAGAGCTGCACATTCGAACACTTTATACTTGTTATAAGACATGGGGGCATAATATGACATTACATCAGTATCATAGATTAATTAAGCTGGAATAACAAAACCACTTGATTCTGACCTGGGCAAAGTGGAACATTGCTCGACTGATGCATGACTTATTTGAGGAAACATAGTGCTGAGTGCATAAAAAATGGGTAGGATGGAATTTGAAAATGGGCACCACGAAGCATGGAAAAGCACGGAGGTGAATCCTTGCTGATGCTTAGAAGTCAAAAGCCGATCAACAAAGTTTCCATCAACCTGCCATCCGATGAGAAATCATATGACTGATAAGTGAATTTCAAATGAAAGTTCATCAGAAGATTCAATATCTGATTAAGAGCCCGAGCTTCCCTCTGTTCTTATTTCAGTAGGGTTGACGACACAGTAAATAAACAAGGATTTTGTAACAAATAAATTACTGCTAGAAAAAAAATTGCTAGCTTCTTATTCAAGGCATGTATACAGTAGCATGACACCACACGGGAATAACCACCAAATTCACAACAATCCTTTGCAGTTAGTTAATAAGGTTGCACGGATATCTACACTGAGCGAGCCGTAAGAAAGAAGAATACAGTAACCTGTGCAACATGGTGTCCTAAATCTCCCTAAAATAGTA
This sequence comes from Melastoma candidum, assembly GCA_023653495.1. Lineage (NCBI taxonomy): Eukaryota > Viridiplantae > Streptophyta > Magnoliopsida > Myrtales > Melastomataceae > Melastoma > Melastoma candidum. Next base: position 11,160,171 of record CM042881.1, on the reverse strand, counting down.
ATTTTTATGACATTAAACTGCAGATGATATGATCTATCCTTTAGGTCAAGAACCTCAAAGGCTGAAGCCTTAGTTTCCAAACACCTCTTGGTGTCCTTTAAGACACAATTCAGAAAATATCGCCCTTGACTTTGACAATGCAACCAGTTGAATCATTTCGCAACTCGACACTCAAGTTTTTAATCCTAGACAGGAAAAACCATTCACGGAAAATTCAATAGCCTAACACGACTCCTGACGCCAATCCTAAATAAACCAGTCGACTAATTCCCTCTCAGGAAAATATCCAGCAAATGTCCCATCTTCCTAGATTTCCTTGGACCTGTTGTTACTAACAGGCCATCGGTCAGCATTATCGGGAACAACTGCTTATAGGGTCCCGCAAAGGCTACAACCAGATAATACCCACCCTATCTATCTCAATTCGATCAACAACTATAACCCCAAAAAGAAATGCGTATGTGCATCGGTAATCAAATCCCTGAAACCAAACAACCTCCGAAAAAACAACCCAATTCCCCGGAACAACCATCGTACCCCCGGAAACATCTTTTCCAACAGACCGACAGCGAAAGGACGAACCTTGAGGGGAGGGGAGGGCGAGATGGAAGAGGGACACCGGGATTCCAAGGCGTAAACGAAGGGAAACGCGACGAGGGAGCAAGCTCGAGCCGATTCCGAGGTCGCCAATCGCGACGACGACAGGAGAAGCAAAAAGACGACGACGGGGGATAGCAGAAGACGAGATGGGGAAGGAGACGTCATCGTTCCCGAGGTGCCCACAAGACCCGAGGACGCCAATGCGATCCAAAGGTCGAATCTTTCAGGGATTTTCAGATGACGAAGTCTGAGGAGAGAGAGAGAAGGGATGAGTAAAAGGAAATGGGATTAGATATTTTTTCTAGTTAATTTATTTCATTTGTTAGTTGATAGATTGTTGGTTCTTCTTTCGGCTTCAACATTTGTTTGTTTGGATGGAGGATTTTTGGACTTTGTCTTGTCCTTTCTCCCCAATTCTCTCTTACTCATTTTCTTTTATCATTAACACTTGGTCTGTTTTCCAAAAGCAGTTTCTATACCCGAAAATCAAACAGAGGGTGTCTTAATTTAACCTTTGTCCAAACAAACAAAAGAAATATATATATATATATATATATATATATATATATATAATATTATATCAACCCGCTAATCATGAAGTCGTGGAGGAAGTCTAAAAAGAAAAAGGAATTCCAAAAAGGAGGAGGGGGTGATGTTTCTTATCCCTTCTGTTTTATGGGCGGCTTTTGAAATCCCCCACTTGCGGAAGCGGCTAACGGTACGTGCACGTGAGACTTACGTAGTTTACTACTTAATACTAAAATTAAGTAGAAAATTTTACTAAAAGTTGACCGTTACTACTAAAGTCAACGCAAAAGTAGTAAATTTTACTACTTATTGGTCTTCTTTTAGTAAAGTCAACGCAAATGTAGTATAAAATGTCGTAAATTTTACTACTTGTGGACTGTTCACCGCAGTGCAATTTTACTACTTTTACACTGACTTTACTAAAACCTCATTTTTAGTAAAGTCAACGTAGAAGTAGTAAAATTTACTACTTTTTTTACTACATTTGCGTTGACTTTACTAAGAAAACCACACTTTTAGTAAAGTCAACGTAGAAGTAGTAAAAAAAGTAGTAAATTTACTACTTTTTTTACTACTTCTACGGTGACTTTACTAAATTTCTCCTTTTTAGTAAAGTCAGCGTAAAAGTAGTATAAAAAGTAGTAAAATTTACAACTTTTAACTGTACAAATTATGTCGATAAGTAGTAATTGTTTACTACTTTCGTTATGATTTTTAGTAAAATTATGTTTGAGTTGGTAAAATTGGTAGTAAATAGGTAAGGTTTGTCGTAAATGTTTACTACTTTAAGCATGTTTTTACTAAAATAAGTAGTATACTGTTACTACTTTATAGGCGTTGACTAAGAAATTTTACTACTTTGAACAGTGTTTCCGAACCTAACTCCGTACCTAATTATTCTAAATTTTGATGTGAAATGACTATTTTGCCCCGGTTACTAGTATTATTACTACTTTACTGAAAATATTAGTAAATGTGTTCGTAAATATTACCCCATCTTAACTTTTTTACTAATTTTATTAGTAATATTGCAGTGTAGTTTTGTAATCTTGACTAAGTTTGACCCAAAGCTACCCATTTAGAGCTGGCTGTATCATAGCGTCTGTAGTTGGAGTAGGAGTTGTTGCAACAGGACGAGCTGCCGGACCACCTGGTGGACGATTCGTTGCTCCTGGAGGCAGACTTCCTGCAAGATCTTCGGCTGCAGGTGGAGCGTCCAAGATCTTCGGCTGCAGGTGGACATCCTCCCTCCTCTTCGGCTGCAGGTGGAGCGTCCAAGATCTTCGGCTGCAGGTGGACATCCTCCCTCCTTTTCAGCTGCAGGTGCAGGTCGAGTGAAGGGCTGATATTCGTTTGCTGCAACTGGTCCTTCACCTTCTTCCTGTTAATCTGCAGGTGGAGTCCAGGATTTCCCCGTCGGTGGCCTTAAGAAATGGAAAGTGTACTGAATGAAGATCGGCCCAGATTTGGTGAAGACATGCTTCCTCCCTTATTGTTGCTAATTTGGGTCACATTTGTAAGATGTAGAATCATATTTGTCAAGTTGGTAAGCTGGACAGAAGTTGGAAATGGAGAAAATAAATAGTAGCGTTGATGTTATGGTTCGACGAGAAGTCGAAATAAGTGTTTACCAACACCATTTTCCATATATATTGATACAATAGTGTGTTGCTTAATGTCAATGTAGGTGACCGGGATGTTCAGCGCTTCTTCAATATAGTCACTGATATGAATGAAGAACAGATTTTGAATATGTCATTTACCACTGCCGAAGAAGTTGAAGAGTTCATTAAAATGTATGCGAGTGTTCATGAGTTTTCAGTTAGGAGAAGAGATCGGCAAAAAATAAGAAACGGTGATTATGTCATGAGAAAGTGGGTTTGTTCAAGGGAAGGCGAGTGTTCTGATCCAACTGTGTTGACGGCCAGAAGTCGGGTTAGAGCATCTGTGAAGAGAGGTTGCAACTGTTTCTTCAAAGCGAGGGTGGAGGTTAATGGACAATGGAACTTCGTTGTAGTACAGTTGGAACACAATCATGAGATGGTGAGTGAAGGTTTGTCGTATTTCATGCGAGAAAGGCGACAAATTTCGGACGAAGATATCACTTTTATCCGTCGAATGCTTGACGTTGGATTTAGACAATGTGATATTATGCGACTAGTTGTACACGCATCTGGAGGACACTCACGTGCCGGTTTTCTAATAAAGGACCTGAATAATCGGAAGCTTAAGGAAGAGTCTGCAGGGGTTGTTAGTCATTGTGATTCCGTCGTTGCATATCTCCTGTCTAGGAGGAATAGTGACACTGGTATGGCCTTTGAAACATTTGTGGAAAATAATGAAGTCAGTCGCATATATTGGGCAGACAGTACCTCAATCACTGATTATGAGGCATTCAGCGATGTCGTAGCACTAGATTCCACGTTCAAGACAAACAAGTATGGAATGCAAATGGTGATTATCGTCGGTGTCAATCATCATCATCAAACTACTGTCTTTGGGTCTGCATTGATGAGTAATGAAACTATTGCTGACTACACTTGGCTCCTGCGGACTCATACACAGATCATGGGCGGCAAACATCCGCTTAGCGTGGTCACAGACGCCGACAAAGCGATGATTGCATCTGTGAGAGAAGTATGGCCAATGTCAAGGCATAGGTTATGTCTTTGGCATTTTAGTCGGAACATAAACTGTCGTGTACAGGATCCTACCTTACGAGCTCGTATTTCGTCATTCATGTATAACAGTAGACCAAGTGAAGAAGTCGAACAGGAGTGGTATGCTTTAATGACCCATACAGGGTCCATATCTGTTAGATGGCTACAACAGATATATGCATGCCGGCATATGTGGTGGCAGACATATCTTCAGGGTCATTTTTGGGCAGAGCTTAGAAGTACTCAACGCTGCGAACGAATGCACAGATATATGAAGGGATATGTAAACAGCAAACATAGACTGCATGATTTCGTAAATAATTTGGAGCGTGCTGTAGCTGATCTACGTCACAAGGAGTACGAGGAGGATTTTAAGTCATTGCATAAGGAGATAAGGCCAATTACGATGTTGCGCAGACTTGAGGAGGATGCTAGTCGACTGTACACCATGAGTTCTTTCCGTAAAGTTCAGTCCGAAATCATGAAGGAGTCGCGATTTTTCGTGGAACAGACAGTTGATGGGAATATTGCGAGGATATACACTCTTTCGTGTTATGACGGAGAACATGGGTGCATACAAGTGTCATCAGCCAAGGCATTTGTCGAATTCAGCTGCAGCTGCTTACATTTTGAGACATTTGGTTTTCCATGTGCCCACCTATTCGATGTAGCCAAAGTTGAAGGTTTCTTGTCAATACCGAAGCATCTGGTAAACAAAAGGTGGACAAAGGCAGCAAAGAGCAGTACTTATTAATGTCTCTCTAATCGTGAATACGGGGTTGATCGAGCTAATCTACGGCAGGGTATTCTAATGGCCGCATGCAGACGTATGTGTTTTTTGGCATCCCGATCTGACTACGTATCTCGGAAGCTTCAGAAAAACATTCAATCATTGACGTTGGAGTTGGAGAAGAGTACTGTCGAAGATGAAGGTGGAAGAAAGTTCAATGATCGAGTCGCGTTTAATTTGTCTGGTGAGATTCGTCGCGAGTTCGTCATTCATGGAAGCAAGGAAGATTTTGGTATAGGCCCATCTCAACGACAGTCTAATCGTCGGATGAATGCGGACAATGAAGGTAACGTATGTACTGATTCTTCTTCTGATTCAGAAGGTAATGTCGTCTATGAAGATAACTCAGTGTATGGACAGCAAAATATGTACACTTAATTATAAATTTTCGGCAGCATTTCGGCAGGAACTGGACTATACATCCGCCTGTACATTCCGTGTTGCATTAAACCCTATACTGCCATTGGGCCCTATTACAGTACATTACCTTATAGAGTCTGCCAAAAAGGAACCACAACAGTCCAGCAAAACGTCAAGCAACATGTTCAGGAAATGCATTATGGACACCGACTGGACTAAACAACTGCAGGAATCCATGTTGATGCAGCACTGCTCTCCGGGGGTTTGATCTTTTTGTTGACTTCATCCTTAACTTTCTGCTGAATTCTCTTCCTGACGTCATTCCCAATCCATTTTATCATGCTTACAACCAGCCTCAACCAATCGGCAACTCCTACAACCTATTTCACAATGATTAATGGCTGTCAGCAACAGGTTCGTAACGGGGCAATGGTTACTCCGTGAATGGAGAAGGGCTTAGACAGTATTGCTTTGAAAAAAATGGCCATACCACTTCGTCAGCACCTTTCGGGGGTTCAGCCAAAGTCATGAATTTCATGACATATATTCCACAGTCGTTTCTATACAATACAAATTCATAGGATGTTTACCAATTGCCGACAATGAATAAGTTCAACAAGAATGTAATGAAAGTTGAGGGACGTACTCATTTCCGGCAGCCATCTGGTCTGGCACGTTCGTTGGATAAGTTATTTTCCAGTTGCAAATGTCTGGTACCTGATACCCTTTAACCTTAGATTTTACCTTATTCTCATCCAACACGATACTCAACAGCTTCAACACACGCTGATGAAGGTGACCTCTTCCTCCGATGTTGGACAATTTGTTATGGATTGTGTCCATAATGATGACTTCCTGTGTCCCGAATGAAATTATCTGTAACGCCCAATGTGATTCAGATAGGCAAACCGGAATAATGATCTGTATAGAAGAATATCAAAAGTCCAGTAAAGCCATTACAAGACATCCATGTAAAAAGTTGGAACATATTACTACCTTTTCATATGCAGATGTAGTAAATTGTGGGGATGCTTACCAATTGCACTTCATGGTTTTTTCCAATGTGATTCTTGAAGTGCGCATACAAGGAAGCGGCATTTCCTTTGCTTATGACGGGCATTTTCGCGGCACTATACTGATAGGCTGCAAGATTCTGTGATGGCGTTCTTGGTTAGCTCCCTTAATTCACATGTACCATGGGAAAACCTTTGTAAACACTTACCCCTAACCAAGTGGGGAGGTACCAAATCCTTTTCTTTTCAGGATCCACTCTAGTCTGTAGCATAATGGCATGGAAATCTATAACCTGCATCATATAAATGTTACTCATATGCAAGTCAGGCTTACGTGTCAATAATGAAAGCAACTAATATATTATGCAATCTTACATCACTACATATCCATCTGTTTGGTACAAGAGAAAGCATGGCCTGCCTATTAAGGTGAGCGGAATCCGTCACACATAGACATTCGCTGCATCATATCAACCATGGTAGCCATTTGAACAAAGTAAAATAATATCCCAATACATAAAGACCGAGGACAGTGACACAAACCTATGATCGTGGTCCTCATTCCAAGCTTACTCAATGATATTCCATTGAGCCGTTGTAAAGTTTTTCAGCACACTTACTGGCAAATCCACTGGGAATAATTTTTGTAGTGCCTAAGAATGAAAAATTACAACCATGGATTAACACTGTAATCCTGGCTTTGTTCAATGCTGCTTCATGGTATGATTCCATGCTGGCAAGTTGTTATACCTCAGGGATAGCTGTCCGAGCACGCTTCCTAGCCCTTGTAACCGGCTTTGGGGGGACAAACGGAGAGCTCTTGAACGCCGACGGTTTCCGCTCAACCGTACGTCGTGTGGTCTTTCTGAAGATGACAGCTGTGGTCGATGATCCACTTTCCTGTCGTGAGTACGGCAATGAAATGTAATGATACTTCACCTTCAAATGAACTTCAGCCTCCTCGCCAATCCTCTTCGGCTCTTCCATGTCTTGAACAACATCCGGATCAGCATCTATGGGATCCCCTGTCTTAACATCTTCCTTATATATGGGAACATCTTCCTCTTCTGGCTGAGATGCTTTTGCTATCTGCCCATCTTCGTTATAAGTAGGAACATCTACCCCTTTGTTAACATCTTCATCAACCATCTTTTCCTTTCCTTTATTCCCAAACAGGAAATACTTCGTACCTTCCTCAGATGGTGTCAAGCCGAGGTCAGACAGAGTGTCAACTTTCTCATTAACAGCCTCCGAAGTACCAAAGAATCCGCATAGTTTATTGAGACCTCGAGCAAGTTGCAACGCACGAGGGTCCGAATAATCGTCTGAACCTTCGGGCAATTTATCTTCCATCTGAGGAGGATGGACCAGCACCAAGCTTCTCTCCGAAATCATAGTTGACGCAACCTCAACTTCAGGTACATTGAAGGCCGTGTCCCATTCACGTGGGTGACTATGTGGAGATTGTACCTGCTCGACATTGTCATCAGCATTTGGTGGTGCGACTCGTTCAGGCTCTTCTTCCTGCCCTCCAGCATGTCCAGTTGTGCTCTTTTGATTCACAGGTTTGCCTGCTCGCCCTCTTTGTCTTCTAAGTTCAGCGAGAATGTAATTCAGTTTCCGGATGATGTGCTCATTACTGGCATGGAGTCTCATAACAGAAAGTTCCACAGTCTGGTAATGAAGTCAAACATACAACGCCAATGTTAAAATTAAACTTACAAATCCAAATTATAAACAAACACAGAACTAAGCTTACCTTCAGACGACGCATAACTATTGCCATCTTGCCAGAGTCGCTCGCAGGATCAACTTCTTCCTCTGGATTAGTTTCGACATCACCTTCTTCCTGTTAATTACATTTTGACACAATTTCTCATCGTATAGTAATAAATACACATGTACATGCATTACAAGGTGGACAAAACTTACAAGATCGACAACTTCAGCATAGGCAACTATGAAAATGGCTTTTAGCCGCTCATCATCCCAATCTCGACACCGAGGCATTGTCCTACTGGTGTTTCTTGAGCTGTTGTCCTCAACAGACTTTTTGCAAGCATAAAACAACTGGTTGTAAGAACAAAACCAAACATTAACAATGTTTTGTACAGAGTAAACACTTCACTCTAAACTCAATAAATAGGCTAAACAAACACTTCACTATAAGTTCTCACCTGCAGTAGATGAACGCAACCTCCTATATACTTTCCCTGATGACTTTTGAATGCCCTCACTTGACTAACAAGATTATCAAGCACGTGAGTGGCCCAGTCAAACTTACAAATTGCCGCGACATCCCGTGTGGCTAGAAGGTACTCTTTGTCAATATCGAAGGCAGTTGTCGGGCACAGATAGCATCCTAGTACGAAAAGTACGACCTCGGCCTTCCAAAGGTCATCGGGAAAATCTCTTCCCATCATTGTACTTTCAACGGACTTCAGAGATATCTTCCCTCTCTTTAGGTGAAGTTTAAGTTCATCCCGAACGGTCTCCATGTGACCACTAAATGGCACACCGACTTTCGTAGCAGGTAAGCCAATCAGGGCCTCAACATCAACAGACTGCATTCGGTGTTCCACACCGTCAATTACCATTACCCTCTTAACGGGGTCGAACAACTTAAGACAACACTTCAACGCCTTGTGATGAACTTGCCTACTTGCCAAATGCAATAGCCCATGAAATCCTAAGTCAGAAAGGGCTGCCCGCTTCGCATCATTAAATGTATTCAGGACAGAAAACAACTTCCGCGGACTACACCTTGTATAAAGGTACTCCTGAGTAAACACACGAAGACTACCTTAATACTAGAATCATAATGACTCACAACAATGATGGTTCAACATTTACCTTGTCTTTACGCAGCCACTTCGCCTTCTCCTTTTTAGAAGAAGCAGAAGCAGGTGTGTTGCCTTCGTTAGGAGCTTCTGGAGGGTGATCACCGAATGCCTCGGGTGAATTTTCTCCTGGCAATTCTGCAAATTCTTCTTCCATATCTGCACTTTCGATGAAATAACTAAAAAGGAAATCAACTAAAGATCACAAACCGAATCAACGGAAACCATATCAAACCGAATCAACTTCACATTACACCCCACTCAAACAAAACAGAATTCAAACCGAACCCCAAATCACCCCACGAAACCCACTCCATCACCCAGTACATCACCCAGTCACACCAAATCACCCACGAAACCACGGAATCGAACACCCACTCCATCACCCAGTCCCACTCGAACCGAACACCCACTCCATCACCCAGCCCCACTCGAACCACTATCAAACCGAAACCCAAATCTGTCACGAAACCTTAAACGACTACACACCCTCACTGTAACACTCGACCGACTCAACTAAACCAATAACGAAACTACAATGCAGAAAAAAAACCCAACTTACCGCGTCGGGCGACCACCTAATGTCCTACCCGTTCCAGCCCTAAACCGTAATGGCAGAAGAAAATGGTCGAGAAAGGGAGAGGACGACCACCTGATGTCCTTGTCGTCCAAACCAGGAGACCCGCCTCGACTTCCACAACAACGGCGAACCAAATGGACGGAATGGGTTCGGAGAGGAAAGGAAGACGATCGGCGGCGGGAAGGAAAACGTCTTCGAACGAAATGGAGGAATCATTCAGTAAAGTAGTAATAATACTAGTAACCGGGGCAAAATAGTCATTTCACGTCAAAATTTAGAATAATTAGGTTCGGAGTTAGGTTCGGAAACACTGTTCAAAGTAGTAAAATTTCTTAGTCAACGCCTATAAAGTAGTAACAGTATACTACTTATTTTAGTAAAAACATGCTTAAAGTAGTAAACATTTACGACAAACCCTACCTATTTACTACCAATTTTACCAACTCAAACATAATTTTACTAAAAATCACAACGAAAGTAGTAAACAATTACTACTTATCGACATAATTTGTACAGTTAAAAGTAGTAAATTTTACTACTTTTTATACTACTTTTACGCTGACTTTACTAAAAAGGAGAAATTTAGTAAAGTCAACGTAGAAGTAGTAAAAAAAGTAGTAAATTTTACCACTTCTTTTACTACTTCTACGTTGACTTTACTAAAAGTGTGGTTTTCTTAGTAAAGTCAACGCAAATGTAGTAAAAAAAGTAGTAAATTTTACTACTTTTTTTACTACTTCTACGTTGACTTTACTAAAAATGAGGTTTTAGTAAAGTCAGCGTAAAAGTAGTAAAATTGCACTGCGGTGAACAGTCCACAAGTAGTAAAATTTACGACATTTTATATTACATTTGCGTTGACTTTACTAAAAGAAGACCAATAAGTAGTAAAATTTACTACTTTTTTTACTACTTTTGCGTTGACTTGAGTAGTAACGGTCAACTTTTAGTAAAATTTACTACTTAATTTTAGTATTAAGTAGTAAACTACGTAAGTCTCATGTGCACGTACCGTTAGCCGCTTCCCCAACTTGCGAAAGAAAATTAAAATGGACGTAGCTTTGTTTCCTATTTACCGGTTTCCGGTCAATCATTTCGAAATTCACAGTTTATCGCCTGAAAATGTTGAGTTAGATTTACAAATAACTCGTTTTAGTTAGTGACAACAAGTAAAATTTTGAACTCGATGTTCTAATCGTTCATGGTATTGTGTGACGTGAGGACGTTGTCGAATGAGTGACGGAGTATGTTCAGAAGAATGTTCATGGATATGTTGAGAAACAAACACCGGGATGCAAATTTCACCACGTGATGAAAATTACTCGGATAGGCTCGTGCGATCAACGAATACATATATAATACCGTGAACACTAACGAAGGTGAAAAATAATGCGAAAGATACTGCTTCACCACCACATGTTAACGCACTCAACGCATATTGCGCTTGGAATTCAACAATTGAAGAAAGACAGTTGAAAGTAATTATTTTACATATGAACATCATGAATTCGCCGTTTAAAACAACGAGTTTCAAATTTTAAATATTAACTTACCCTTAAAAATAATGAGTTTAGTGTGCTCAATCACGTGTGAAGAATTTACTCTTAAAAAGAGAATTATTAATTCAAACAACTCGTGAATTCTAACAACGATTTCACTCTGAGTCCGAAACTCAAAGAATGAAAATTAGTTTTCCTAAGTCGGGTGACCTCGCTACCGAAACTTATGTTTTCTAACAACGAGGTTCTCGAGGGCTACTTATATCGGGAAGAAAACTTTGCCCTAAATCTATCATTTTGTCCCCCGTATCGTCCGGTGCCACCCTTTCCGCTGTCCTCCCAGCCTCTGCACTCGTCTTCCGCAGCTCCTCCGTTTGGGTAACTCCCAACCTCGTCCCTCTCTCTCTTTCCATTTATCTTTTCATCCTCTGCGGGTTTCTTTCCTTCCTGATCACCTCCTTCCCGCAGGCGTACCGGTACCACCAACCCTTATAACCATCGACTAACCCCCTTTGATCTCCAAGCATACCACTCTCCTCTGTCTAAGTACCTTCCCTTTTAGTTAGTGCTTTTCTCTTTGAGATCCCAAACTAAATATTAGGACACAAGTGACTAAGGCGATAATATGATCGTTTTGTATTTTCACCTGTCTATTTTTCGAAACATCGTTCAAAAAATTCACAATCTAGATATTAGGACACAATTGATCGTTTGAATTAAGAAAAAGTTGTTTTTGTAGATTAATTGTCGGATTATTTGGCAAATCAAGAAGGACGACATTGTGTAAGAACTCATCTTTAGAATGTCTTCAATTAAATTATTGATTTTCTTGGGTGGAGATATTGTTGGAGTTAATGAAGTGAATTACGAGTTGGTTTAGAGGGCATGTTATGTGTGGTAATGAGTTTAGATTCATTGAGAAGATTAATAGTTTTCCGTAGGTATTCGATTGTTGAGTATAATAATATAGAGTCATCCGTCAATTAGGAAAACAACACTTGTGCCAGCAAGTTCTGACACCGATGCTAATCTACAACGGATTGAAAATGCGCGGGAAGCAGTTTGATAACTAGGTGCATATGCTTGCCCAATATATCTCCATGTGGAATGCCTGAAGTAATCATATCGTGCCATTGAATTGGGACTCATCTACTGTGTACGACATATGGTACATGTGTCATAGTCGTCCCTATATACCGGACATGAGCATCATGTTGGGTACAATGGTGAGTATTCTAACGAGTACTACCCTTTGAATATAATTGATTTTCCAAGTATAACACTTCGTGCAGAGAGAGACAACACTAACTAATTGCAGTATATAGCGGGCATATCTCGAGATAATTATAACTTCTTAAAGGAATTCTCGCCTATGTGATTGTATGGACGTCATGGAGGACTACAAGACTTACCCGAGCAACAAGTTGACGAGGATGAGGATTAGGCACAAGAAGAGCCAAATGAGGATCGGGTCAATGAGGATGATGCACGGGAAGAATAGCATTGTTGTTATAACCCAATTTTTTCTAAAAAAATAAAAATCATAGAAAATCAATAAAAATCATCTAAAATCACCGAAAATCAATAAAAATCACGAAAATCAATAAAAATAATCTAAAATTACCGAAAATAATAAAAATCACCGAAAATAATAAAAAATCAACACAAAATCAAATAAAAATAATTCCATAAAATCAAAATGAGGATACAGGATGGCAAAAAATAAAAAGGCACAAAAAGAAATTATAAAAAGGAGGGATGCTTTAGACAAAAAAAAGACATACGGTGCCTGTTGGGAGAAAGAGCAAGTGACTACAAGTTTACACGTTCCTACGAAAATGTAGTTTTTCTCTTTTGCATATCATCCAGATCATGTCACGTTTCCGGCCGACCGAGCCTCCCTCTTCGTACATCGATGTCACGGCGGTTTCGGTTTGCTCCCACGATGGCTTCGATTTGCTTCCCCAATCTAATGTGGATGTAGAGGTGGATGTGGATACCAAGGCTACGGTTGCTCACCCTGGTGGCGGAGTCGAAGGCGGAATTGCGTGCCGGGACTACGGTGGCTCGTCCTGGCGGTGGAATGCTGGCTGGGAGTTGTTACCAGAGCTACGGTTGCTCACTCTGATGGTGGAAGTGAAGGCGGAGTTTGGCTGTCGGAGCAACGGTTGCTCACTCTGACGGTGGAAGTGAAGACCAATGAAACTTTAAGAGTTTCGCCCAGGCCGGGGAATCCTAACAATCTAAGGGGTGACGAGCAAATAAAGCTTCTGTTGGCTGATTTGATCGTGATTTTCCTAGGGAAGATTTTCTCTCTTTTATACCCGGTCTGTTACGACCTATGAAGATCCTCTAATCTAAACCACCCTCGTGGATCTCGGAGTCAATAAACTGTCATCTAAGACGTGCCACTCGTGCGGACGTGGGTTGTAGACTCCACTGATTTCGGAGATAATCCATCCTTTGAGACGTGTGACCTGTGCAGACGTGGGCCGTAGACTCCCACTAATCTTGGGGTCACTAATCAGTCAGGTAGTTCGTGTAGATTAGGGCTATAGGCCTGGCGCGAGCGTCCTGCTTTCTCCTTCAAGCTTTCTTGAAAACCCTTGTAGACTTTCTGAAACCCTCGTTTCTTGCCTTGATCATGAGCCACTATTTTTGCTGAAAAAGGATGAGACAATGCAATGAAATGGCCATACTTTGACAATTGATTTACCACTACCAAAATGGTCTCCCGTCCTTGAGAGCGAGGCAAGCCTTCAACAAAATCTAAAGAAATGTCTTTCCAGAGACCTGCTGGAATAGGTAAGGGTTGCAACAAACCCGGAGTGGCCACATTCTCATGTTTACACCTTAAACAAATATCACAAGTCCGAACAAAGTTCCGGACATCGCGATCCATTCCCCTCCAAAAGAAATATTTGTTAACTCTTTTAGACGTGGCCAGTACACCCGAATGACTACCCACCGAACTGCAATGGAAGATTTTGATGATTTTAAGCCTCACAGCAGGATCATTGCCAACCAAAATCCGAGACCCCCGTTTCAGCAGGCCTTGATGCCACTTATAAAGAGAGGATATAAAGCTGCCATCCGGTAATCCCTTAAGCAGTTTCTGCAAGTTACTGTCACGCTATCATGTTTGCTTAATATCATCCAAAAGAGTAAGGCAATCATCCTGGAAAATCATGGCAAAGAGTTCTGAACCAGGAAGTCGAGACAAGGCATCGGCCACTAAGTTTTCTTTACCTTGCTTATACAAAATCTCGTTGTCGTAGCTCATCAGCTTTGATAGCCATTTAAATTGACTCTCCGTATGTAGACGCTGCTCAAGCAAGTATTTAAGACTCTTGTGGTCTATTTTAATTATGAAACGTCGGCCACATAGGTAATTGTGCCACTTACCCACCGCGTGAACAATAAACATCAACTCCTTCTCGTATACAGGGAGAACTTGATGCTTCACCGATAAAGCCTTGCTGATATAGGCGATAGGATGATTCTGTTGCATGAGCACAGCACCAATGCCGGTGGTACATGCACCTGTTTCCACCACGAAATCAGATTAGAAATCTGGGAGAGCCAAAATTGGAGCAGAAGTCAGCAGGGCCTTAAGTTGATCGAAAGCCTCCTGAGCTGCAGAATCCCACTGGAAGGAGTCTTTCTTCAACAAATTAGTAAGGGGTCGGCAGATAACTCCATAACCCCGAATAAACCTCTTGTAATATCCACTTAAACCCAAAAAGCCATGCAATTGTTTCACACTCACTGGGGTAGGCCAATCTCGCACAGCTTGTATCTTCTTCGGGTCTGTAGAAACGCCCCGCCGATCGATGTAATGACCCAAATATTCGACCCTTGCACAGCCAAAAGAGCATTTAGACCGCTTAGCAAAAAGAACATTCAGTTTTAGTACTTCCAAGGCCTTTTGTAGATGTTCCACATGCTCAGCTAGACTGGCGCTGTACACAAGTATGTCATCAAAAAATACTAAGATGAATTTGCGCAGATATGGCCGAAAGATGGAATTCATTAGGGCCTGGAAGGTGGAAGGAGGATTCGTAAGCCCGAAGGGCATTACCAGAAACTCGTAGTGTCCCTCGTGAGTGCGAAATGCCGTTTTAGGGATATCATCTGGGGCCATGCGAATCTGGTGGTAACCAGCTCGTAGATCTATCTTGGAATATATCACCGAAGCATAAAGTTCATCCAATAATTCTTCTATTATGGGTATAATATACTTATCCTTGATGGTGAATTGGTTGAGTTGCCTATAATCAACGCACATTCGCCAGGATCCATCTTTCTTTTTGACCAACACAACCGGAGAAGAGAAAGAGCTGTGGCTAGGCTGTATAACTCCTGTCTCGAGCATCTCATTAACCATCTGCTCAATAATATCTTTCTGGGCTGAAGAATGTCTGTAAGGACGGACATTAATGCCATGAACACCATCCTTTAATGTGATTGAATGATCATGTCCACGAAAGGGAGGCACCCCCTGCGGTTCCTGAAAAATATCCTGATAAACATCCAAAATTGCAGACAAGGCTGGATCAATTTCATCACCCGACTGCAGATGATACAGGACAGCAGGTTCATGGCTCCACAACACCGTTTTCAACTGATTAAGAGGTAATTTACTCAAGGCTTTTCCATCAATCATCTGACAATGAGTGCTGGAAAATTTAGCAGTGTTTCCTTGCAAAACTATCTCCTGTCCATTTAAAGGTCATCCTACTCAATTGAAAATTCCACATTATATCACCCAATTGGGCTAACCATTGAACCCCCAATATCATTTCACGACCTTGCAGAGGTAAAACATAAAAATCTGCCGTAAAACAATGTCCCTGCATCTGCCACGCAAAGCCTTTCATGATTCTATTACTGCTCAACCGTCTACCTTCTGCAACCAACACTTGCACGGGACGGATTAGACTAGCAACCATGTTCATTCCTTTCAATACACCATCATCCACAAAGTTGTGTGAACTATCCGAATCAATCAAAATGTGCAATGGTCGTCTTCCATACTGACCAACCATTCGCATGGTCTGCGCTCCGTGATCACCCACTTCCCCATTCAACACATGCAATGTTACCTTCATTTCTTTATTCTCTGTTTCCTCATATCTATTAAGGAATTCCCCATCATCTGTTTGATCATTACCCACTTCTTCTACTATTAATGAAAATAGCTGGCGCTTAGAGCAGCGATGCTTCCTGTTGAACGGCTCATTACAGCCGAAGCACAACCCCTTAAGTCGCCTTTCCTCGATTTTCTCCTGGCTCAACCTTCTTCGCATTCCTCCAGCCACCGAATTCCCAGATTCTTGCACTCTATTTCCCAGTTGTCTTGTTCCATTACCTTTAAGAAGGAGAGGATATTTGTTTGCAGGATTCACGATAGCAGTCGACTGTGATTGTGGAACAAAATTGGGTGTTCTACCAGTTCCCCCCAATCCTCCTGGAGCCGAAAAAACCTGTCTAGTTGGTCCTTTACTCCATTTACTCTGCCCCCCGAAATTAGCATCAGGTGGCACATCCCTACTGATAATCCGAGCATCAGCCTGAACACTCAGCAAGTATGTAGGTTTTAACAGCCAGAGAGTGCTTCGAAATTCCTTTTTAAGTCCATTAATGAACAGACTGACTTGGAAGGACATTGGTAGATCTACCTTTTCTAATACATTCCTCAGACAAGTGTCGAATGCCTCCATGTAAACATACAAGTTAGACAGCCCGCCTTCTTGTTTCAAGTGCTTCATCTGCCCCATCGGATCCTCCAGAACATCCTTACCAAATTGTTTCGTCAATGCTAAGACGTATTCCTCCCAAGACAAGGCAGTTTCGTGGCTGCGATTCCTGATGAAGGTATAATGCCACTGAAGAGCAGCACCGTACATGTACAACGATGCGAGCTTCACCTTCTTAGACTCCGGTACTCTTTCCAACTCAAAATACCGACTGCTTTTATATAACCAATCTTCCATATGAGAACCATCAAAGTCCGGAAATTCTATCTTTGGCATGGTAAACTGATAAGAGTTATCACTCTGCGGTATCATCTCCTCCACATTTTGTCACACGTTAACTGGTCTAGCAACCACAGTTTCCGATTCCGCTTCACGGCTGACCTGCGTACTCCTTCCCAATGCCTTCAAATGATCCTGCATAGCTTTCCACTTCAAATCCGATTGAGCCTGCATCTCCTTAATTTGTTTCGTCAACATCTCCATCCGATCCACCAACCCACCTACCAACTCATTTGTTGCATCCTGATCTTTCTTCAGCTCGAGCAACCTCGTATCCACCATGGCCACCAGAGCTGCGGCGCTCTGATACCCTTGATGCAACTAAAAGTCGTTGATCCTTCGCCCACTGCAATTTCCCTCGCCGATAACCACTACTCCAACAACCCCCGACAGCCCAAGCTGGGAATTGTCCTCATAGTCACCAACGACCTCCGCATCCCTCCCCACTCCACCTCTCTCCTTAACGGAAAATAACAAAGCTAACCAACTTCTCCTGCCCGCGTTGTCTTTTATCTACCCCCACACCCCGCAGTGGGCTGAAGACTCAGATGGGCTTAACTAACACCCGGCCTAGCCCATTTCCTTGACTACTAACAGGATTAACTAACACTCCTCTAACATTTCTCTGTTATTTCAGCAACAGCAGTCAGTCCTCCAGCAGCACAGCACCCATCCTCCCTCTGTCCTTCATTCTGCAGCTTTTCCACTTCTCCTCGCATCAGCTTCCCGTCGAAATCTCTCGCCTCTCGAAGCTAGTTTCCCTCAACCTCTCTTCCAACGGGCTGGAGATTCAAAATCCTACAATTAGAATGCTCATTAGCAACCTAACTGAGATGGAGGAAATTGACCTTTCGTATAATGATGGGATCGTGGTCGTTGCTTCATCCTTGAGGAACTTTTCTTCTTCTTTAATTACCCTTCAACTATTTAATTGTTCATTAGGAGGGAAATTTCCAGACTACATCTTTAAGCTGCCGAATATTCAACGGCTCGGTGTGTCTGGAAATAGACTTCTCACCGGCACCCTTGCTGGGTTTAACTGGAGTAGCAGTCTTTCACTGTTATCTCTCAGCGATTGCTCTTTTACAGGAGAGGTTCCCCGTTCAATTGGCAACCTTCCACGATTGACTTACTTGGACATATCAGGGAATAATTTTACTGGTTATGTCGACTTATGGACATTCTCGACCCTAAAGAATCTCCGCTTCCTCAGGATTTCTAGGCCCTATGTTTCGGGGGAGGGTGCTAAGGATGCAGGTCCCATGTTCCCCAAACTCGATGGGTTGGGCATACTGGAAGGTAAATTGGATAACTATCCCTGTTTCTTGTCGAGTATACCACAACTGAGGGCACTGTACATAATCAGGAGCATCGTGAATGAATTCCCCGGTCAGTGCATCAATAAAAGCCTCTCGTTCCCTCAGATGCAAATATTGGTCATGACATCTTGCAATTTGACGAAGTTTCCGTCCTTCTTGTCTCACTCCAAGGAACTGAGAGAACTAGACCTTAGTGTGAACATGATCGAAGAGATCCCCGGATGGTTTGGGAGCATTGGAATAAATACGTTGCAGGCACTAATTCTTGCAGACAATCTTCTCAAGAGAGAACTTCAACTTCCATGGAAGAGGTTAGACATCCTTATTCTTTAGAAAAACTTGTTTGAAGGTGCACTCCCTATTCCTGTTGCACCATCTATACGTTCAATTGATGCGTCACAAAATCGTTTCAATGGAAGCATCTCTCCTTCCATATGCCGGTTAATCCATCTGCAAAACTTGATATTAGGCCAAAATAGTCTGACAAGTGCTATTCCACAGTGTCTCCGCAATCTTAGAGATTTGCAGTTCTTGGATTTGAGCAACAATGCATTGACTGGGACGCCGCCACTTCCATCACATGCAGCAAGGTACTACTCAGTTTCGAGAAACAATTTTTCAGGGGAGATCTCAACATTATTGTGCATCGCAACCAATCTGATGCTCCTTGACTTGTCGAATAATGGTTTCACGGGCACCTTGCCTGAGTGCCTGATTAACGTCACCATGCAGCTCGTATACTTGAATCTCTGAGCAATCCGATTCCACGGTTCGATTCCAGAGATCTTTGCAAGAGGAAGTAGTTTGACGTCACTTGATTTCAGTGTAAATCAATTTGAGGGATCGTTACCGAGATCTCTAGCAAATTGCCAAAGATTGGAAGTCTTGAATTTGGGAAGCAACAAGATAGTGGATTCATTCCCTAGTTGGCTGATGAAGCTTCCATTGAAGATCCTCAGTTTAAGGCCCAACAGGCTTCATGGTCCTATAAGCATTTATGAGGGAACACAGCATTTGTCCATGATACGTGTCCTCGATCTCTCCAACAACAGGTTTGCCGGCAATCTACCAGACAATCTAATCAGTGAAATGTCTGGCATGATGCCCAACGATAATTGTTGACCTGGTTTTGATGATGAACTTAAGTGACATGTTACTGGTGATAAGCGACATGTTACTGGTGGTCAGTATTAATGTTTCACAAGTTATGTGTTCATTCTTAGTGATGAGCTTGAGCAATACGTTGCTGAACCACAGCTAGTAGCAGTTATATATTACTGCGTTACAGTAAGCTGTTACTGTGATTTTACGCATGTACATTGAAAATATGGAAACATATTTTTTAATAACTACGATTTATTTTAAGATTTATTTTAATCTATTTCAGATTATTTGTCTGAACGTCTAGGTTCGTTTAATGTAACCTTATGACCTTATCTTAGGTACTTAGGCAACTAAATATATTAAGATTAGCTTTCCAAGTTTTACTTTTGGAAACAAAATATCTTTCTAATATTCTACAGCAACGATACGCTATAGTAGGAGATATTATCAGATTGAATATCTTTGCTAATCGTAATTGTTAAGATAAGATTATGATCAGATAATTATGTTTGGAAATGATTTATCTGATTAATATATGTAAAGGAAGTTACCGTTTGTGTCTTTCCTTTTATAACACAGCAAACGTTGAGCAGACCGTTGCTGTGTCCTCGCTGCCAGTTTTGGCAATAAATCTTGTTGATTGCCTAGACGATTTCCGTCCTCCTTCTTCGTTATAATCAGACCATGGACGACATTTTCTCTCTGCCTTTGTGCGTCTGAGTGGTCTGTGTGGCTAAGTGGTCTAAGTGAGCTTTGTGCGTCGACGGAGAGCGGAAGGTTCTAAGTGTCTCCTGGTTCTTTCTCTTGCAAGCTGCGTGTGAGAGTGTCAAGGGGCTGAGGTCAGATCCCTTGAATCGTCTGAGAGGGACTGGGTGTCCTCCGTGCGTTCAACGAGTAACCGGCGAATCGTCTGAGGGAAGCTAAGTGAATACCTGCTCTGAATTCAGTAACCGGTTGCTGACCCATCGGCAAGAAGCCGTTCTTGTCGTGTCTTTTCGCAGGGAAGTCTCGAGCCTACGGAGTTTGAGCAGTTAGACACGCACTTGCGGGTGCGCGCCAGAAGTCTCGTGCCTGCAGGGTAGAGCAGGAGTTGGGAACGCCGCCGGAGTGGAAAGAGTTCCTCCCGAGCACAGGGGTGCTGTGCAGAAGTCTTGAACGCCTGATACAGAGGGTTAGTAAAGCAGGTTGCGTGGAAGCCAACGGATCGGAAAATTCCACCCTAGGCACTGGGTGTGCAGTGCAGTGAGTCACGGCTGTGGTAACCGTGCACGTCCGAACTGAGTGTAGGACGTATACCTTCTAAGTGGCTTTGTGGTTTTCTTTGTGATCTTTGTGGTTCCTATCTTCGTGATCTTTGTGGTTCAACTTTGTGGTTGTCTCTTAAGCAAGTGCAGGCTTATCTTAAGGAGAGACAAGATCTGTGTGGAAATCCTCTTCTGAGCAAACAAGTGCTGAAGCAATCCTTCGCTGTGAAACAGAAACGAGCTGCTCTCTGAGAATACATTCTTCACCGTAAGGAATTATTTGTGAGGATTTATACTCTAACATAACGTTGTCTGTGCTCTTTGATAAGTCAGGTTTATATTAAGCGACAACGAGCTGTGTGGAATCCATTGAGCTACCAACTGCTGAGGATAAGCATCATTCTGCTGGAAACGAGAAGACGTCCACTGTGTGAGGAGCTGACCGTTGCCAGGAGTGATCATCTATTGTACGGGATTCTAAATCTCACTTTGTGAGAGGAACATACGCCTAGTGCAAGGGCTCTTTGCACCCATTATTTTATATAGTGGAATCACCTTGTTGGTGGAAAGTGGACGTAGGTCAATTAAGGCCGAACCACTATAAATCACTGTGTCCATTACGATCGCGCAACACTCGTACGAAAACCTACTCGACAAAATCGTAACAGTTACAGTAAGGTATTTCTCATTCTGAGAAACGCTCTGCTGTGATACAGTACGCTTCCGCTTACACCGAGAAAGGGCGAAAAAGTGATAAACACTAATTCACCCCCCTCTTAGTGTACATAAACGATCCAACAATAATTTATCCATAGACAACATATATAAGCCTGGCAGAGATCCTGTTTATATGATTAGCAGCCTTAATAGTTTCTTGACGACTGGCAGATATGAGCAGTTTTTCTCGGTGATAATCGACTTGAAAGGAGTCATGACAGAGATGGAAAAAATCAACAGCCAATTCGTGATGCTCGACTTGTCCTCTAACCATTTTGGTGAAGAGATTCCTAGGAACATCGGACAGCTGAGATTACTCAAGGACCTGAATTTCTCTCACAATGGATTTTTGGGAACGATACCTCCATCTCTTGGGAATTTGTTCAATCTCGAATCGCTCGACCTCTCTTCAAACCACTTGGTTGGGGGAATTCCAAGGGAACCGACACAGCTAACGTCCCTTGGAGTTTTAGACCTCTCTCGGAACAACCTCACGGGCCATATACCTTCGGGAGGACACTTGAACACATTCTCAAATAGTTCGTTCGATGGGAACCCTGGACTTTGTGGGATTCCACTCACGAGAGCTTGTGGACTAGGAAGTCCAGGATCGCGGCCTAGGCCAGAACTAAGGCACAACGAAGAGGACAAGGATGAAGGGTGGTTTGGGTGGAAATACGTTGCGATGGGATTTGGTAGCGGAATGGTGATAGGTATATCTCTAGGATACGTGGCACTGGAAACCGGAAGACCTCTCTGGCTGGCTCGGATGATCATCCGGCTAGAAGCGCGTTGCGGTAACAAGATGAATAGGAAGGCCCCGAGGAGGAGTGCCCGCAGGTGAATGTGTTGGAACAACTCATGGTGAAAAACTCCAAATCTCTAATTTGGCTTGCTCTTTGTATAGTCAAAGTCACGGAGCAAGCTTTTCGTCGACAAGGTGATGTATATTGGCTCCCTACCTGGAAGTCTGCTCGTAAATAAAAACCACTCCTTGCCTAACTCCAGATTTTTGAATCGAAGAGGAAACCAAAGTGAAAGCCGAGCTGCGGAGATTTCAGCAATCCAGTCCCTTAAAATGGTGAATAGCTATTGCGCCTGTGTAACTATTTATTAAGAAAATCGTCCCTTCTCAAAGACATGAGTGCTTGACATCTCCAACTACAGCTACGATGAATATCTTTCATACGATCTCGTTAACGAAATGTTTGCAAGGTGCAAGTGGACAATGGTGATGCTAATTGTTTGTACAGAACTTTTTTCTTTCTTTTCTCGGCGATGATCTACTTGAAAGGGGTGGAGACTGAGGTGCTTACGGTTAATGGAAATCACAAATGGGAGGACTCAGAATAGTCAGTCATCCACTTTCACGGCAAGTTGTGGGTGTTGGCGTCTCCGACGGGGTAAGAAGACTTTTGACCCTCTCAGTCTTAGCCATCCATCATCGACCATTTCATATCCGATTACGTTGAAATTTTATTAATGTCGAAATAATGTAATTCGACCCAAACCATATATTATATCAGCTGAATATGATTAATTGCCTTTTATATTATAAGGCAACATGATAAAATATTTTACACCTAAGCTTTTAGTGTAAAATTAATGGATTTAATATGGTTTTGGGTTTATTCAAATTAAAGTCCAAATTAAATATGTTCTAACCTAACCCGTAATATATTTTATGGCCTAGCCCATATGTCGGCTTATTTATGGTCTGGCCCATACTCCAACCCAAGCCAAAGTTCGACTCAATATGGCTTAAAGCCCAGATGCAATTTGTCCCACATTGGAAAGAGAAAGGCACCCAAGAGTCCTTCAACTCCTATATAAATGGAGTCCCCCCCCTCATTTGGACAACATCAAGAGTGAGTAGCTCCTTCGATAGCGAAGTTCTCGAGCATCTTTTCCTCACCCGATCAACAACAAAATTTGTACTTCATTTCTGGTCTATATTCTCTAGTGGGCAAACAACAGCTTCCTGAGAAATAAAAAAGGGAGGGGATTGTTAAATAATTAATTGAATGTGGATTATGTTTGATCCCCGTGTTGTCTGCTTAAATATAATTGTTACTTTTTATTAGTACCAATCAGGAATAAGGCATTTAAACGAAATATTATATATTGGACTAAAAAACAGTAGCAGTGTAGAGCGTTGTTTACAAATCTAATAATATATAAATGACAATCCAACATTCCTCCCTCCCTTCTGAGTAACAAAACTTGCCAAAACATGAAAGAAGATGCAGGTGGTTTCATCATCATCATCATCATCTGCTTCTCCTTTTTACTCATTTGTCATCCCAACCACCTCCTCCTCTTGGCTTCACCGTCCACCCCTTCCATCTCCTGTGATCCTGACCAGAGAGACGCCTTGCTTCGTTTTATACGCCCCTTCTCTATCAATGATCCATGCTACTCCTTTGAGGACCACTTCTCTACCATCGATTGTTACCATCAGGATGCTTCCTCCTCTAAAGTTGCCTCATGGAGGGAGGATGAGGATTGCTGCTCCTGGGACGGCGTCACCTGCGACAATTCAACTGGCAACGTCATCGGCCTCGACTGGACCTGTGCCTGGCTTCGTGGCTCCATCCATTCTGGCAGCCCCCTGTTTTCTCTTCGCCGCCTCCGTAGCCTCAGCCTTGCTGGAAACGACCTCCTTGGCTCGACCGTCCCAACGAAGATTGGCATGTTCTCACGGATGACCCTCCTTAATCTCTCTTCATCAAGAATTTCAGGCATCCTTCCTAATGAAATCTCAAAATTGTCGAAGCTGATTTCCCTCGATCTCTCTGGTAATTTGAGGCTGGAGATGCAAGATCATACCATGAGAATGCTCGTTCAGAACCTAACTCAGTTGAAGGAACTAAATCTTGGGAATATCGATTTGTCTAAGGTCAATCCTACATCCTTTATGAACTTGTCTTCTTCTGTGATTTCCCTCAAGCTTTCAGATTGTTCGTTGGGAGGGAAATTTTCTGAATTTATATTTGGGCTGCCAAATCTTCAAGTTATTGACATATCGCGGAATGGCAATCTAGTCGGGACCCTTCCCGAATGCAAGTGGAGCCCCAGTCTTGATTACTTGTCCCTCCGGGTTTGCAATTTCACGGGAGCAGTTCCCAATTCAATCGGAAACCTCTCGCGATTGACTTACCTGGACTTATCATATAACAGTTTCACCGGCGAGGATGCGAAACACAGTTTCCCATTGTCGAAGCTCCAAGAGTTTTATATGGTAAGTTGCAATTTGAGCAAGTTCCCTTCCTTCTTGTCCGGCTCTAAGGAACTGAGAATGCTATACCTCTCGGAAAACAGGATTCAAGAGATACCCAGCTGGCTCTGGAGAATCAGAATTGATACCTTGGAGGAATTGTCTCTTGATTATAATATTATCATGGGAAGCATCCCTCCGTCCATATGCCGGTTGACTTCTCTATACTCCGTAGACCTGAATGGAAATTATTTGACGGGTGTCATTCCTCAGTGTCTCGGTAATCTTACGATATTACGATGGTTGGACTTGAGCAACAATTCATTGAGTGGGCCTCTGCCGCCCTCCTTGGCCAACTGCACATCTTTGTGGAGACTTGATGTCAGCTATAACAACATCAATGATGTCAGCTATAACAACATCAGCTATATCCATTTTTGATATTAATTTGTCAGACAATAAATTGGAAGGTCCCTTCCACTACCTTCTGATTTCATGAACTTCTATTCAATTTCCAATAACCATTTTTCTGGGAGCCTCTCTTCACTACTATGCAATGCCACCTATCTTCGGTTGCTAGACTTGTCAAATAATAGTCTCACTGGGGTCCTGCCTGACTGCTTGAAAAACGTCACCAGGGGTCTTGTAATCTTAAACCTTCGGGCAAATGAGTTTCATGGTAAGATTCCAGATATTTTTCATGAAGCAAGTAACTTGAAGTCGCTTGATCTCAGCAGAAATCAATTCGAGGGACCGTTACCGAGATCTCTATCTCATTGTAAACTTTTGGAAGTTTTGGATGTTGGCAACAACAAAATAGAGGATTCATTCCCCAATTGGTTGGGGGATTTCCCGTTGAAGGTGCTCAGTTTAAGATCCAACCATTTCCACGGTCGTATTATTATTTCCAAGGAAAATCATCCTTTCCCTATGGCACGGATCATGGACCTCTCCCACAATAGTTTCGATGGAAATCTCCAAGATGAATTCATCATCGAAATGTTCGGCATGCCACGAGACAATAATTACGATTTTGGCAAACAATATCTGCAGGCAAATAATGATGTTCAGGAATATTACTCGGTGATGATTGACTTGAAAGGGATCGAGATGGAAATGGTGAAGATCAATGTCCATTTTGCAATGCTCAACTTATCGAGTAATCACTTTCATGGAGAGATTCCTAAAAACATTGGATTACTTAAATCGCTCAAAGGTCTGAATTTCTCTCACAACCTCTTCACGCGGTCGATCCCTCCATCCGTCGGGAACTTGACAAATCTGGAATCACTGGACCTCTCTTCTAACCATTTGATAGGAGAAATTCCAAAGGAATTGGTGAAGCTGACATCCCTTGGATTTTTAGACCTCTCATGGAACAACTTCACAGGGCCTATACCATCCGGAGGACACATCGACACCTTTCCAAATAGTTCATTCAAAAGAAATCTCGGACTATGTGGGATTCCACTCACGAGATCGTGCGATCAGGGAAACAAGAAAGTACAACCACCGTCGGAAGGAAAGGATGATGGAAAGAAGGAAGGCGGGGGGTGGATGGTGTGGGAGTATGCGGCGTTGGGTTTCGGGACCGGGATGGGGATGGGGATATCGTTGGGATACATGGTGCTGGAAATGGGAAGGCCCCTCTGGCTGGTCCGAATGGTCATCCGACTGGAAACCGGTAGCTAGAAAAGGTCGAAGAGGAAAGGAGCCCCAAGGAGGAATGTGTAATTGTTGTATGATGTTTCTGGGTTTTTGTCTGTTCGTCACTTCAATAGGATGGTGATGATGATGCGCCATACGTCGACAAATTATGCAATCACTCGTACTCTTTAAAAATAGAAATAAAACCTGCAAAATCAATCATGTTCATGGTTTTTGTTAAACAGTAGCAATCAACCTGCCCAAGCTATTTATTTATTTCCATTTAGTCGGATAAATGGGCTGATAAGAATTTCTTAAACCTCTCCTACTGGAAGTTGTATGTGCCGCCTCCTGAGTCTATAAGAATGACCGAATTGCTCCCCTTAACTTTCCCAGCGACTTCCATTGTTTGAGAAGCAGGATTTCCAATTATTGCATTAAGTGAAATTAAAGGTGGTGGATCGTCATTCACCTCCTGTTTGTTCTTCCCAGAATCTGCAGTACCTCATAATCTTCCTCTGCAATCATCTCTATGCCATGTAATTGTGTCTTACATTTATGACCAGCTACAAACTTATCTGGGTATATGCCAAGGCAGTGTCTGCCCCCACGATGTTTTATGGTTGGAAACAATTAAGTGCTCTCTTATGTTTATGGGCTTTTTCTGATGCGTAAAGCCGCCGCATCTGAGAGGTGTCTCCACAAAGGTAAGCCTTAGGCAAGGCTTGATCTTTAAGAAACTTTAGGCTTAAGAAAATCTTGGGGAGTTCTAATTAGATGATTGAAATAAGCTTGTTTAAATAATTCATTATATAAATGGGCTTCGTATAGCTATGTTGTGATATGTGGGCCTTACGGAGATGTTTAGTTCAGGCCCATGGCCCTGCTATTTCGATTTATTAATGGCTTGGGACTCATATTTGTTGGAGTGGCGTGGCGGCTTCACAACTACTACGTCTTGTTTTAAAACTATAAACCGACTAGACTAAATTGCCCTTGGGACAGTTGGCGTGATGTGATTGGGCTGGTGGTGACCAAAATCTATGTCCGTACAGTAAATACTCCTGATTTGCCTATTCTCGAAACCCCAAATTCTATTTCTCAGACCCCAAATATGTCCACAACACTAAACAACCACTACCAACAAACCGACTCATCCCCGGGGGTTCGGATCCAATGTCACATGCAGCGACTCCCCAGCTCGTTCTTCCTCTTCTTCCGGGAATGTCGTCGACGCTGGTTTACTCATCACATGTTTTGTGGATACAGCTTTTAATGTTTTCCGATTCTGTATATTGAGGATGTGTATTACTACTTTTCAGCAAACGGTTCATACCCGACTGTCAGAAAGCGACTGAATTGTTGGGGGCGTTACTTGAGCAATACGACGTTGCTACGTTTGTCTTTGTTTCGATCAAGGAAGATGTTGAGTGTACTTCAGATCCTTCTTTCTGGCCTGTCGCACACGGTAAAGGCTGTTTCAGGAGTGGCCCGTTAATTCCTCCTCGCTTGCTATTTTTGTTGTTGTTTAATAAGTCTAAATCCAAGTTACTTTTGCTGTGAGATGGGAGGAACTAAGTCATGGCTGAGAAGGAGATGCGCGGAGGCTCTCAAGGAGCTTCGGCCAAGGAATAGTAAGGTGCACATGTTTTTCGGGTACGCTATCAATCAAAACGTCATGGGCAACATAATCATAGCATAATTATTTATGCATGCCTTTCTTGTTATTTAAGTATGGTTCCTTATTAGAGCACATTGGTGAAGCATACTGATCCTCGAAACAAAATCTGGTAAGTTCCAGTTTAACTCTTCGTTATCTCAGGTTTGAAGTAAGAATCTGTTGTTTTTATTCAATTAACTTCCTTTGTTGTTCTTTGTCAAGTGACGATCTCTATTTTATGGAGTCCCGCTGTGGGAAAACCTACTTTTCGCAGGAAGGTAGGAGCCAATTGGTTGAATGCTCTCTGGCATCTATTACACTTGACCCCCATAAACATAGTAACATACTCTTGTCGAATGCTTTCCACAGCTAGGAACACCACCGTGAACTGGCCATTAAAGATTTACTTGTAGTCAGGGCACCGTCAGCGCGTGTCGCCGTCTCCAATGTAATTTTCTGCCCCATTTTCACTTATCTGGGGGGGTTCTCGATTATCCCCTGTAATCAACTGAGGACATTACCTAGTTGTACTACCTCTACTTCTTTCCCTTTGTCTTTTTGTTCAAAAGAGGAGTCTAGAAATTGTATCCCCCGTTTAAGTCACCGGGACCTTAGAAGAATGGCTGCAAACTCTCCCTTTCTTCAATGTTAATTTCCTATAAGTTCCGGGTTTACGTTTTCCACTCGAACCTGTTGAACTCCTAACTCCTTTGTCGATGGTTCTCAAATCGTACCATGCTGATTTGCATCATCCCCTTTTTCCAACTCCTGGTTTGGTATAAGTTCCCCACCCGCATGTAAGTTCAACTATTGACATCCTCCAAAACCTGACTAAGCATGCAGCATTTCCTCCATATTCCTCAAAAATCCACCGACACTTGCAGTTCTCGTTGCTTTTGGAATAATATGTCTAATCGTGCTGTACTACCTCCACTACAACAGACGCCAGCGTGACTCCCCTGCCTCCGATGCAGCCGTAGAATCGTCTCAAGTTATCCGCAAACCGATGGAGTTTTTGCCCTGATCACATCTTAAATAGCACTTGTGTCTACCTAGTCCGGTATTTGGACTTCATAGATGCGAAAAATAAATGGTCCGTGTGATCCTGCTGATACCTATTAAAGGCAATACGGTTGATATTAATAATTAGAAAAATATCAAGTCGTGGCTGCACATAAATGTCCCATACTTCACAAATAATTTCCTTTTTTATGAGGAGAAAAGGTTTGATTTTTATTTTTAATTAGGAAATTTTCAATTTTTTATTTTGAATGTAAATTTTTTAAAAAATCTCATTTTATAGAGATCCGTGAATATTGTACTTGAAATTAGATGAAAATGAACATTTGTTATCATTAAAAATTGTATTTTATTTTTATCCATTTGAATTGATTAAGGAGAAGATTAAGGTTTCTTATTAATAAATGCAAACGTGAAGTGAAAATCGGGCAATTTACAACAAGCTCGTGTACTGAATACATAAAATATTATCATTTAAAATGAGAGAATTAATTTTGATAAGGAATTGCATGTCATTAGGAAGAATTAAACAGGATGGCTGAACACGGAGCCTTCTATGGCCAAGTCTTTTTAATCCTTCCAGGGGTCGCAACTCAGCTTAAAGGTTGGCCACGCATGTAAACAAGGGCCATCGGAATAAATCTCCCACTCCATCCATTTATAGAAGCTATGCCTATGCCCGTTGTAAACGTCGAAATTGTGAAAGCTCCCGTGCCACTGGATGCTACAGTAGAAAAGTGTGCTGAAAGTTACGGTCGGGCGGAAGCGGAAACTCCATATCTCGCCTGGCTTCACGTCATGAAAGCCTAGATCATCGTCTTTAGATTTACGGTGGATGGTGAGAACCTGGTTGATACAGTTCTTCATCATCACCTTCACTTTGAACCTGATAACATCTGAATCGTTGAGTTGTAGGACAAAAGGTTCAGTCGATTCGATACTATGAAGTGATGCCAGCAAAACGAGAAGGGAGATGAACAGCGTCTTCTTCCACGGGTTTGTCATCGTTCTCCCCCCTCCCTTTAACAATCCGGAAATGTTGTTCATGATCTCCTCATATGTAGTGACTGATCATTGTAATAACTACCAAGATAAATCAGATTCTGTTTTTCTTTTTTTTTTTATAATTAATTATGATAATCTCGCCAAACCAATGCACGTGTCTTCACTTTGATGAGTAGGTGATCATTGTGATATCTGATCTAGGGCACAAATTATATATTTAGTATAGTTGATCACAGAGAGAGAGTTGAGTATGCCACCACGACAAAAACATCATCTTCCATACAACCAATTCATTATCATTGATTGATGTTGAGGTATCTATCTTCTCAATCACGTATGCAATTTTGAGTGCAGTTATCGAGAACATCGGTGTAGTTCGCTGTGCATCATTTTTATCATCGTCTTTGTGGTAAAAGTCATAATAATTCTTTAAAATTGTTGGGAAGTTTGATCACAACCAGTGATAAAGCTTCCATCTTGATCGCCAACTAACAACATGTAAAAAAATATAAATAACCTCGATTTCTTGACTTCACCATGCACAAAACAATCTCTTTAAGAAATTATTTGCCCTCATTATTAATTTGCAAAAGGGAATAATTTGTAAATATCACTCCAAAGAGTACTTAAGAAAAGAAAACAAATATGTTGGTCCTGAAAAACCAAGTGTTCCAATAAGAAACCTCAAAGAGAAATTATTATCGAAATTTTTAGAGTTGTGTCGACTGAACCTCACTCGTGAGACATTCGTTTAATGTGTGTACATTGTTAGATTTAGTGATATGACATTTTGGTTATTAAAACTAGTCATTATACACGAGACGATGCAACTCATTATTGCAATCAAACCTAATCTTTAGTTATAAGGGACATAATTCTTCATGAAAGCGTGTGAGTCGCAAACAACAAACATTACTCATACATCTTCAAAGCTAAATGTTACGACGACAGAGGATGTTCAATATTTTCGATCAAGAGAAACAACCCTTTAAGTAAGCATTTCACTCCCTTTTGATTGTTGATGGATGAATCCGTCTCTTCTCGAATTTTACACACACACAAACAAACTCCTGCACGGCCTTCAAAAGAGGGATTCTCTTATCCATTGATATTAATCCTCCCAAGCCCAAGAGGGGGGTTTCCAACTCCTAGTTTAGTATGGTTTCCCACCCCCACGTACGTTCGACTATTCCTATTGACATCCTCCAAAACATGACTAAGCATGCAACAGTTCCTCCATATTCCCCAAAAATTCCGTTGACACGCCCATGCACACACACAGTCTCTCTCCGACTCAAGTGCACCAATTTTTTCCCTGCCTTTTAACAATGAATAAATGTTATTGCAGTGGAATCTCATGTTTGCTGTAGTTATTGAGTGGTTAGTTCTGCTTCCCGATATATATTGGTATCATTTCAAACTTCTATCATGTGATCGCTTTTCTTTATCATGATGTTATTGTAGCTGCGGAGATGCTTGAAGATACACCGATCACCACTGTTGCAAATGTCATTGCCTTTGGAGCAATCATTTTCTACTACCTCCACTATATCCGGCAGCAGCGTGACATCCCTACCTCCGATGGATTTTCTGCCTTGATAACTTCTTATTATAGAACTTCTGTCTACCATCATAATAATATTCAGTGTATTTTGGACTTCTCAGATACAAAAAGTAAAACAAGTGGTCCGTGGTTCTATTGAAAGCCTATTAAAGGGAATATGCTTGATAATTATAATATCAACTGGCTGCACTTAAATGTCCCCCTGGTATATGTCCGTCACAAGTAATTTCTCTTTTGTAGATAACTTCATTTTGTTTATGAGTATAAAAAATTATTTAAAAGTTTTTAATTTAAGATCAAAATATTCTCATATGTTTTCTTTACCATTTCTACCACTGTTGTTAAGTACTTAAAAATTAGATTTAAATGGACATTTGATATCCTTAAAAAATTATACGTTTCATCTTAAAAAAGGCCAAATGATCAATTCTACCTCAAACTTTGTCCGTTTTTTCCGATCTACCCTAAACTTTACAAAATATCGTCACGCATTCTAACATTTGACTGTTATCTCAATTCTAACCACCGTTAAGCCAATCTATGGACGGAATATTACGTGGCGCACATGTGGCCTTTAATGCCGTCTGCCCACTGTTGAACTAGTGACTGTACATGACATGGCGCCCACGTGACTAATGAAATGTCAACACATCACCGATGACGTGGACTCCCCCAAATCAACAAAACCCTAATAGATAAAATTCCCCGATCTGAGTCGATTCTCCCAAATCATGTAAATCCTAATTACCCAAACACACTCCCCGATCGATACTTCCCGACCTCCAACACCGTTTTCGTTCATTCCCCGCCTCGTCTCTTCCTGACCTCCAACACTGGCCTCCATCAATCCCAGCCTATAACACAGACGACTTCCATCATTCCCGACATCGGGGTTCAATCGGGGATTTTGGGGATCTTTTAGGGATTCGAAATCGAAATTTAGGTATTCGAAATTGGGAAAATCGAAATTTAGGGAAATTGAAAGTAGGGTATGCCATGTCAGCTAATGTCGGAAGCAAATGGTGGTTTAACGGCGTTAAGAAACATGCCGGAACCACGTCAGTTTCCGTTCGAGGATCGGGTGGACGGATGTCATATTTGAGATAACGGAGAAACGTGATGCTAGCTGATGATATTATTGAAAGTTCTGGGTAAATCGGAAAAACGGGTCAAAGTTTAGGGTATATTTGAGAATTTGGCTTCGGAAGAAAACGGTGATTTAACGGCGTCAAGGACATGTCGGAGCCATGTCAGTTTCCGTCTGAGGGTCAGGTGGACGGAGGTTATATTTGAGATAACGGAGAAACGTTGGGCTAGTTGATGATATTATTGAAAGTTCTGGGTAAATCGGAAAAACGGGTCAAAGTTCAGGGTAGATTTGATAATTTGGCCATTATCTAAACCTGTACTTATTATATATATTTCATTTTGTTTCTTCCATCCGGACACAATCGATGGATTTACATTCTTTGATGATGAGGTATCTGCGTCACATCTGAATCGAACGGCTGGCTGCGACCCCCTCCTCCTTGATCCTTGGCGACTCCCGGTCGATTCGCAGTCATCTCATTCCTTTTTATGTTTTCCTGTTCAATCGAGTTGGTTCACGTTATGTTCTTATATTCATGGGCTTTTTGTGGGTATCAATGGAAGAGTTTCTTCTGTTTTGTCAATTCTTTCATATAGTGATTGTATTTATTCTCGTTTTGTTAATCATGTGCCTGACAAGTTCTTCTTTTCTCCTTCTTTGGTGTGTCATGTTTTGCTTGTTTTCTGCACTCCTTGTCCGCGAGAAGCCTGAAAGGGCCGGAATAGACAGAGTCTGGCAGCATCCTTCGTGTTAAACCTTTAATAAATAAAACTTAGGCTTAAGCGATACAAACATTTAGATATATGTTCTTGCTTGGCTGTTAATATTTGTCGCCTCTGTTTAGTAAGGATGATGGTATGTGCCTCCAGCGTAATCTCCATTGGTAAGCTTTGGATGCGTGGTGCGTTGCCGTTACCTCAATTTTAGTTAGTGATTGATTGTTTTCATTCCTCTCCTTAATTTAGTTTTTTTTTTCTATTCAAGAAGGAATAATGGATTTGGTTTCTTTTGCAATGCTTCTTTTCATTCCTCAGTTTCAAATTTTACTGCATGCCTTCATTTTAGTTTACTGGTATGGTTAGATGAGAATGTAGTGGTTTAAGAAATTCTTATAAGCCCATTTATCTGACTAAATGGAAATAAATAAATAAATAGCTGGGCAGGTTGATTGCTACTGGTTAACAAAAACCATGAACATGATTGATTTTGCAGGTTTTATTTCTATTTTTAAAGAGTACGATTGATTGCACAATTTGTCGACGAATGGTGCATCATCATCACCATCCTATTGAAGTGACGAACAAACAAAAACCCAGAAACATCATACAACAATTACACATTCCTCTTTGGGGCTCCCTGCTTCTTCGACCTTTTCCAGCTACCGGTTTCCAGTCGGATGACCATTCGGACCAGCCAGAGGGGCCTTCCCATTTCTAGCACTATGTATCCCAACGATATCCCCGTCCCCATCCCGGTCCCGAAACCCAACGCCGCGTACTCCCACACCATCCACCCCCCGCCTTGCTTCTTTCCATCATCCTTTCCTTCCGACGGTGGCTGTGCTTTCTTGTTTCCCTGATCGCGCGATCTCGTGAGCGGAATCCCACATAGTCCGGGATTTCCTTTGAATGAACTATTCGGAAAGGTGTCGATATGTCCTCCGGATGGTATAGGCCCCGTGAAGTTGTTCCATGAGAGGTCCAAAAATCCAAGGGATGTAAGCCTCACCAATTCCTTTGGAATTTCTCCTATTAGATGGTTAGAAGAGAGGTCCAGTGATTCCAGATTTGTCAAGTTCCCGACGGATGGAGGGATCGACCCCTTGAAGTGGTTGTGAGAGAAATTCAGACCTTTGAGCAATTTAAGTAATCCAATGCTTTTTGGAATCTCTCCATGAAAGTGATTACTCGATAAGTCGAGCATCGCAAAATGGACATTGATCTTCACCATTTCCATCTCGATCCCTTTCAAGTCGATCATCACTGAGTAATATTCCCCAATAACATTATTTGACTGCAGATATTGTTTGCCAAAATCGTAATTATTGTCTCTTGTCATGCCGAACATTTCGATGATGAATTCATCTTGGAGATTTCCATTGAAACTATTGTGGGAGAGGTCCATGATGCGTGCCATGGGGAAAGGATGATTTTCCTTGGAAATAATAACACGACCGTGGAAATGGTTGGATCTTAAACTGAGCACCTTCAACGGGAGATCCCCCAACCAAATGGGGACTGAATCCTCTATTTTGTTATTGCCAACATCCAAAACTTCCAATTGTTTGCAATGGGATAGAGATCTCGGCAATGGGCCCTCGAATTGATTTCTGCTGAGATCAAGTGACGTCAACATACTTCCTTCATGAAAAATCTCTGAAATATGACCCTGAAAATCATTTGCTCGAAGGTTCAAGATTACAAGACCCCTGGTGACGTTTTCTAGGCAGTCAGGCAGGACCCCAGTGAGACTATTATTTGACAAGTCTAGCAACTTAAGATCGGTGGCATTGCATAGTAGTGAAGAGAGGCTCCCAGAAAAATGGTTATTTGAAACTAAATAATAGATAGTCTTGGCGGTTGGAACTGGAAGAGGGCCTTCCAATTTATTGTCCGACAAAATAATATAATAAATGGATGACGAGGATAACCAAGTGGGAGGAGCACCGCTGATGTTGTTGTTGTTGACAACAAGAAACTTCAAAGACGTGCAATTGGCCAAGGAGGGTGGCAGCGACCCACTCAATAGATTGTGGCTCAAGCGTAACCCTTGTAATTTCGTAAGATTGCCGAGACACTGAGGAATGATACCCGTCAAATAATTTCCTCTCAAGCCTACGTGGGACAGAGAAGTTAGTTGGCAAATGGAAGGAGGGATACTTCCCTCGATAAGATTATCATCAAGATACAATTCTTCCAAGGTGTCAATTCCGATGCTCCAGAGCCAACTCGGTATCTCTTGAATCCTGTTTTCCGAGAGGTAAAGAAATCTCAGTTCCTTAGAGCGAGACAAGAAGGAAGGGAACTTGCTCAGATTGTAACTTCCCATATACAAATCTTGGAGCTTCGGCAATGAGAACCCGTGGTTTGCATCCTCACCCGAAACGGAGAGCCCAGACAGATAGAGGAACTGGAGATCCTCGAGGGTTGACAATATTCCCAAGTCAAGCTCACCGGTGAAATTGTTCCCCGATAGGTC
Source organism: Melastoma candidum (assembly GCA_023653495.1). Taxonomy (NCBI): domain Eukaryota; kingdom Viridiplantae; phylum Streptophyta; class Magnoliopsida; order Myrtales; family Melastomataceae; genus Melastoma; species Melastoma candidum. Next base: position 11,124,478 of record CM042881.1, on the reverse strand, counting down.
CAGGTAAGTCAATCGCGAGAGGTTTCCGGTTGAATTGGGAACTGCTCCGGTGAAATTAGAATTAGAGAGATCTAAGTATTCCAGTTGCGTGAGCACACCAATCTCCGTTGGGACAGTAGACCCAAGAAGGTCATTTCCAGCAAGGCTGAGGTGACGGAGGTGGCAAAGAGAAAACAGGGGGCTGCTGGAATTGATGAAGCCACAAAGCCTGGCACAGGTCAAGTCGAGGCCGACGACGTCACCAGTGGAATTGTCGCAGTTGATGCCGTCCCAGGAGCAGCAATCCTCATCCTCCCTCCATGAGGCAACTTTAGGGTAGGAAGCATTCTGATGGTAACAATCGAAGGCAGAGAAGGGGTTCTCAAAGGAGTAGCTTGGATCATTGATAGAGAAGGGACGTATAAAACGAAGCAAGGCATCTCTCTGGTCAGGATCACAGGAGGTAGAAGGGGAAGCCAAGAGGAGGAGGTGATTGGGATGATAAATGAGTAAAAAGAAGCAGAGGATGATGATGATGATGAAACCACCTGCATCTTGTCTCATTTTTTGGGCAAATTTTGTTACTCAAAAGGGAGGGAGGAATTTGGCATTGTCATTTTTTTAATGCTCCTATTCCTGTAGGTATTTAAAAAAAAAGACTAATTTTTGTTTTGAAGGATGTAGAGAGGTCATCTCCCCCGACCTGCACCCACACGCAAAAACACTTAATATTTCTCAAAAAGCAGCAACCTTTGTCTCACGTTTGCCCACCAGAGTCAAAGTCTTCTTACCCTTGGGAGACGGCAGGCAACACGCTTAATTACTAATAATTGGCCCACAGCAACACCGGTGACCCCAGCTTTGATTTTGATTCTACCCTGGTCTTTGGTCTTTAAAAAAAAACTGATAAATAAAATATATCATCCAGATGGAATCAATCATCCCTTTTGGAAGAACAGGTATTTAGGTAGAAAGATGGATAGATAGATAGCAGGAGGTCCCAAGTGATTGTTGTTACCATGCACCGCACATGAGTTCCCCACAAAGCAGATATCATGCATGCAACAAAGAGGTTTCTGTTTCGAGCTTTAGATCCAATAAAAAGGACTGGGACTCTTGTGAAGGCAGTAACTGGAAGAAGCTCCAAACATCAAATAGAAACAATTCACTTAATCTCGACTTTCGTTTGTATGGCAGCTCCCTTACAACCTCGTAGAAACTCTCTGCATGTAACCGCTGGATAAGAGTCCCCCAGATGAGTCCTTGGTGGGTTGTAAGTGGCTTGGTGGTGTGGGTGAGGGAGATTTGGGCTTTCCTTACTACTCTTCGGGGCTTCTCTCACACCTGGATTTGGACCGGGCCTCGGGTTCGGACACCGGCCTTCAGGGACTAATAAGAACGATTTTGTTATTTAACGATGTTGACCTTTAGAGAGTACTATTTCATTGCTGGTTAACGAAAAGACATGAACACAATTCATTTTACACGTTTTATTTCCATTTTAATGGGACTTCGTAAAATTGTAAGACCTTATATGAAATTTTTTAAACGGGCTCGTAAAAATGTACAAATTAGAACATTAGATATTTTGTAAAATACGAAACGACGAAAAATGTATAAAAATTTTTCAAACTAGACCGAAAGGCTTCGTAATTATTCCATAAAAATATACGTATTTTTATAATATATTGTCATTTACATTAGTAAATATTTACTACCGCAATTTTTTGGCAAATTTTCTTGGTGGTGTGGATTTGTTCATCTATACGGGAGTAGTCGAAGATAGAAGGATGATCTAACCACTTCTTTTTGCTGTGTATGAATACCATGGACAGGGCCTTGAGATAGATGGATGATCTAACCACTTCTTTTTGCCGTGTATGAATACCATGGACAGGGCCTTGTTATAAGTCTTGTACTTTGGACACGGGCTTTCTTTACTACTCATTGGGCCTGGGCTTGGTCCTGGGCCTGGGCTTCGGACTCTGACCTTCGGGGACTAAGAAGGGCCTGGTCTCAGGATCCAATTTTGTCGTAGTCAATTCCGTCGACCTCCACGCTTCCCTTCCATACATTTATCCAAATCACAAATGAAAACAGCACAGAACAACAATTTAACATATTATGGAAAGAAGAAATTGTTACACATGAACACACCAATGTCATGTTAAAGAATTATCGATTTACCCATTTGCAGCACACGTACGTGCACATAATAAAATATTATACGAACCCAATCCATGTGGACGAAATAAGAAGAAACAGAAGAGTCAACGCCAGAACAGAGTTAAACGGCCAAGGAACCCGAGACGAGGCGGACCACAAAGAGTTTGGGGGGTAGTGAGTAAAACTAAAGTAACATCATTTTCACTAAGCTCTCTGGGACGATCTCTCGAATGGGAGACTTAAAAGAAGTTTAGGCTATGTTTGTACAGGGGGTTTAAAGAACAAACATGCTCGAGAAAACAGAACAAGTTACCCCCCCTTTTTACCCCAAAGCATCACCTTCAATTCACTAATTCCACCTTCATGCACGAGGGAAGAAATTCAAACACAAACAAGAAGAGGGATAGGAAAACTCATCACTGGAAAGCAACAAAGGAAAAAAGCAGGGAGGGACTGCATCAAATGAAGGAAAGGAAGGGGGGAGGCATCACGAATGCATTACCCCAATCAAACCCCACTAACATTTCCAATCCTGGAAAGCTTAGCACAACAGTCCAGTAAGAAACATGACATAACTCGAAATTAAAATATCAACTTATGAATGACATGACCATTTGGACTAGTCAGAGGGGCCTTCCTATTTCCTACACCATGATATCCCAAAGATATCCCCAACCCCATCCCGCTCCCGAAACCCAACGCCACGTACTTCCACTCCAGCCATCCTCCCCTTCCTTCCTCCACACCACCATCCTTTCCTTTCGGCAAAGGCTTTGCTTCCTTGTTTCCTTGATCGCACAATCTCGTGAGTGGAATCCCACATAGTTCAGGATTTCCTTGGAACGAACTATTTGAAAAGGTGTTGATCTGTCCTCCTTGTGGTATAGGCCCCATGAGGTTGTTCCTTGAGAGGTTCAAAAATCCAAGGAATGTCAATTTCACCAATTCCTTTGGAATTTCTCCCATCAGATTGTTAGAAGAGAGGTCCAGCGACTCCAAATACGTCAAGTTCCCAATATATGGAGGGATCGTCCCCGTGAAACTATTGTGAGAGAAATTCAAATCCTTGAGCGATTTAAGTAATCCAATGTTATAAGGAATCTCTCCATAAAAGTGGTTACTCGATAAGTCGAGCAATGCAAATCGAACATTAATCTTCACCATCTCCATCTCGACCCCTTTCAAGTTGATCATTACCGAGTAATATCCCTTACTCTGATTACCAAACGAAATAATCATATATGGATCGAAATACTCATCGATATTATTTTGTGTCATGCCAAGCAATTCACCAATGAATTTGTCTGTTATGCTGCCCTCAAAATTATTGTTAGAGAGGTCCAAGATGCGTACTTGAGAGAATTTATGAGTTTCCTTAGAAATAATGACCTGGTCATGGAAATTGTTGGATCTTAAACTCAGGACCTTCAACGGAATAATTCCCAACCAATCGGGGAATGGACCTATTATTTTGTTGCTGCCAACATCCAATGCTTCTAATTTTTTACAGTTGGATAGAGATCTCGGCAACGAGCCATCAAATTGATTTATGCTTAGATCAAGCGACTTCAACCTACTTCCTTTATGAAAAATCTCTGGAATCTGACCGCCAAACTCATTCTCACGTAGATTCAAGAAAAGAAGACCGATGGTGGTGTTTCCCAAGCAGTCGGGCAAGGTGCCCATGAGATTATTATTTGACATGTCAAGGAACAAGAGATTTGTGGCATTACATATTAGCGAAGAGAGCATCCCGGAAAAATGGTTATTGGACACTGAATAGTAGGTGGTTGCATAAGAAGGTACTGGAAGGGGACCTTCAAATTTATTGTCCGACAGATCAATATAAGATAAGAAAGCTGATCTGAGAAAGATGTCCGCTGGCCACCGACCAACAAAATTATTGTCATGCAAATTAACATAAGAAATGGATGTCGTGGATAACCAAGTGGGTGGAGCACCAAGGATGCTGTTGTAGCTGACATCAAGATCCTCCAAAGATGTGCAGTTGGCCAAGGAGGGTGGCAGCGACCCACTCAATAGATTGTCACTCAAGTATAACCTTTGTAATTTCGTAAGATTGCCGAGACACTGAGGAATGATTCCCGTCAAATAATTTCTACTCAAGCCTATGGTGGACAGAGAAGTTAGTTGGCAAATGGATGGAGGGATACTTCCCTTGATAAGATTATCATAAAGATACAATTCTTCCAAGGTGTCAATTCCGATGCTCCAGAGCCAACTCGGTATCTCAGGAATGTTGTTCCCCCAGAGGTATAGAATTCTCAGTTCCTTAGAGTGAGACAAGAAGGAAGGGAACTTGCTCAAACTGCAACTTTCCATAGACAATTCTTGGAGCTTCGGCAATGAGAACCCGTGGTTTGCATCCTCACCAGAAACGGAGAGCCCAAACAGATAGAGGAACCGGAGATCCTCGAGGGTTGACAATATCCCCAAATCAAACTTGCCGATGAAATTGTTATATGACAAGTCCAGGTAAGTCAATCGCGAGAGGTTTCCGATTGAATTGGGAACTGCTCCCGTGAAATTGCAAACCCGGAGGGACAAGTAATCAAGACTGGGGCTCCACTTGGATTCGGGAAGGGTCCCGACTAGATCGCCATTCCACGATATGTCAATAACTTGAAGATTTGGCAGCCCAAATATAAATTCAGGAAATTTCCCTCCCAACGAACAATCTGAAAGCTCGAGGGAAATCAAAGAAGAAGATAAGTTCATGAAGGATGTAGGAGTGACCTTGGACATATTGACGTAGCCAAGATTGAGTTCCTTCAACTGAGTTAGGTTCTGAACGAGCATTCTCATGGTATGATCTTGCATCTCCAGCCCATGAAATTTACAAGAGAGATTGAGGGAAAACAGCTTTGACAAATGTGAGATTTTGGTCGGAAGGATGCCCGAAATATTCGAATGAGAGAGATCAAGGTACTCCAGCCGCGTGAATACGCCAATCTCTGACGGGACGGCCGAGCCAAGGAGGTCGTTTCCAGCAAGGCTGAGGCTACGGAGGTGGAGTAGAGAAAACAGGGGGCTGCTGGAATTGATGGAGCCTCGTAGCCCGGCACAAGTCAAGTTGAGGCCGATGACGTCGCCAGTAGAATTATCGCAGGCAACACCCTCCCAGGAGCAGCAATCCTCATCCTTCCTCCATTTGGCAACTTTAGGGTAGGAAGTATCCTGACAGTAACTATCAGTGATAGAGAAGGAGCCGATAAAACGAAGCAGGGCGTGTCTCTGGTCAGGACGACAGGAGACGGAAGATGGGGATGGCGAGGCCACGAGGAGGTGGTTGGGAAGGCAAATGCAAACCAGCAAAAGTAAGAAGAAGAGGATGATGAAACCACCACCTGCATCTTCTCTCATTTTTGGGCAAATTTTGTTACTCGAGTAAGGAATTGGGATTGTCATTGATATTAGATCGTTATGAAGCGGAAGACACGGCATTTTAAAGGGGGATTAAACATAATCCACATCCAATTAATTATTATTTAACAATCCCCTTCCTACTAACGTCACTGGGGAAAGACTTGTATTTTTGCTTTAAGGCTCTGGAAGTCATCCCCCACCTGCACCCACACGCAAAGCACTTTTATTTCTCAGAAAGCAAACTTTCTTCTCGCGTTTGCACACCAGAGTCGAAGTCTTCTTATCCCTCGTCGGAGACGGCAACGCGCTTAATTGGCCCACCACAACACTGGAGTTATATTTCTCAAAAGAATCTGGTGTCCCCTGCTTTGATTCGACTCGCATAATATTTCCCAATTGTCTTACCTCCCCACAATCTACTCTTGTGGTCTTTGGTCTTTCTTATTAATTTCTAAAAAATATAATAAAAACTGAGGGACAGCGACTTGGGAAACGCCGGTCCTTTTTTTTTGTTAAATTTGATTTTGTTTCTTCTTATTCTTCTTCTTATGATAATAAGTCTTGGTATCCCACCTCTGCTCTTTGGTCTTTCTTAATTTTACATAAATCTGCTTTTCTGTGGTGGGGGTGCCCAGAATGCGATGAGCCTGCTGTGCTCGTCGAGGAACATGAGTATGACTTGCAAGGCTAAGCTCGTCGAGGAACATGAGCACAACAATCCAGTCAAGGTAAGAATGACATGACCATTCGGACTAGCCACAGTGGCCTTCTCATTTCCAGCATCATTTATCCCAACGATATCCCCATCCCCATCCCGCTCCCGAAACCCAACGCCACGTACTCCCACTCCATCCATCCTCCTCCGCCGTCCTTTTCTTTGGGCAGAGGCTTTGCTTCCTTGTTTCCCTGATGGAACGATCTCGTGAGCGGAATCCCACAAAGTCCAAGATTTCCTTGGAACGAACTATTCGAGAAAGTGTTGAAATGTCCTCCCATTGGTATAGGCCCCATAAGGTAGTTCCTTGAGAGGTCCAAAAATCCAAGGAATGTTATCTTTACCAATTCCTTTAGAATTTCTCCCATCAGATTATTAGAATAGAGGTCCAGCGATTCCAGATACGCCATGTTCCCAATAGATGGAGGGATCGTTCCCATAAAGTAGTTGTGAGATAAACTCAAGCCCTTGAGTGATCTAAGTAATCCAATATGCAAAACATAGGACGAAGTCGGTAATTTGGGTCTTCCTCTCCATGACTTGCCGACGATCTATGGAGCACCACTGTTAGGGTTAGAGCAAGCGAGAGAGGGGACCTAGCACCTATTGATAAAAAGGTGTGACGGGTCCTTCCATCACGGGCTTAAGTCAACACGTAGGCCTACACCGAATGTCTTCCAGCCCACATTAATCAGATTATGCAAAAGCTCAAATAAAAGATCACCTAAACTGAACGAGCTATCATGCATTGTCTCGTATACAGCCTGTTTTATAAAAACTGAAATCGATAATTGATTATAGCTCAACAGAAATTTTATAAAAACAAAGTAAAATAATAAAGGTAAAAATAAAATTCCAACATAAACACATGCATCTTCTCTCAATTTTGGCAAATTGTGTTACTCAAATGGGATTACTATTAAACCGAAGAGACATCATTTTAACGGGGGATCAAACGTAATCAACATCCAACTAATTATTATTACCAATCCCCTCCCTCTGAAGTCCCGGGTGTAAGACTATTCTCAGAGAGCAACATTGTCTGACGTTTGCACACCAGATTCATACAAACTCTCCCCGGTGTTTCCAACTGAGATTAATTGGGTGATGGGGTTAAAGACTGAGATGTAGACGCCAGGAGTCTTCCTACCCGTCGGAGACGGCTGATAAGTCAAACATGCTTAACTCCTTTTTCGTTTCTTTCTTCTTCTGAATAAGTAATGGTCAAATCAGTAAGACTTGGTCTTTATCAAATGTAAGTTCATCTCTCGACCTGCAAAACATTCCCCATTTTGTCTTTATCTCTCCGCAATCTACTCTGGTAAATAAAATATGTCATGCAGATGGAATCAATCATCCTTCTGGATGAACAGCGCCCATTCAGATAGATAGATAGATAGGTAGATAGATAGAAGGTCCCAAGTGATTGTTGTTACCACGCACAGCGCATGAGTTTCCCACAAACCAGATAGCACGCGAGAAAGTCCCGAGAGTAACTGGGAGTTTGGGTACGGGGAGAGAGAGGCGTTGGGAATATCCTTGCAAAAACTGAAGCTCCAGAAAGTAGAGAGGTGTTGCATCCATATCCGCATCACGTATGGTGTAAAACCATCAAATAGAAACATTCACTTAATCTCGACTTGCGTTTGTTAGTTGGATTCAAGCCCCCGAGATGAGTCCCCGAGTCGAAGTCTCTGCATGTAATATTGGATTCAAGCCCCCGAGATGAGTCCTTCGTGGGTTGTAGTTGTTTGTTGGTGTGGTCGATGGAGATTTGGGGTTCCAAGAATAGCCAAAGCTGGAGTATTTATGTACGGACATAAGGATAATAGTCACGCGCTCTGTCCCTCCCACTCGGGGCTTAAAAATGTGAAGCATTCGGGTTTCATCTCTGTCCAAATAATATACAAACCAAATCCTTCGCACCACAGAAGAGCCGACGCCAAAAGAGAGTTAACAAACCAAGGAATCCAGAAAAGAGGTGGACCACAAAGAGTTAGGGGGATTGGGCAAAATAAACATTATTTTCCCTATGCTCCGTGGGTAGATCTTTTGAAGGAGAAACTTAGGAGTTTAGGCTGTGTTTGTACAGGGGGTTTAAAGAACAAGGCATCACCCCGGTTAAGGCTAAAATCCCGTATCCGGGGTTCCCGTGAGTTCGAACATGTAACCGCCAATCCCAGTTCCAAAACCCATCGCCACGAACTTCCACTCCAACCACCCTCCTCCCTCCTCCTGTTCACCGTTCTTCCCTTTCGACGGTGGTTGGGCTTCCTTGTTTTCCTGACAACATGATCTCGTCAACGGAATCCCACAGAGTCCGGAATTTCCTTGGAACGAACTATTTGAAAAGGTGTCAATGTGTCCTCCCGATGGTATAGGCCCCGTGAGGTTGTTCCTTGAGAGGTCCAAAAATCCAAGCGAAGTTAGTTTCACCAATTCCTTAGGAATTTCTCCCATCAGATGGTTATAAGAGAGGTCAAGCGATTTCGGATATGTCAAATTCCCGATGGATGGAGCGATCGATCCCGTGAAGTCATTGTGAGATAAATTCAAGTTCTTGAGCGATTTAAGCACTCCGATGGTTTGAGGAATTTCTCCGTTGAAGTGGTTACTCAATATATCCAGCATTACAAATTGCTCATTGATCATCCCCATCTCTATCTCGACCCCTTTCTAGTCGATCATCACCGACTCATCCATACCTCTCTATACACAATCAACGAAAGACCATGAGCTATGTAAATCTCGTATCGTGTCATGCCAAGCAATCCTCCAATGAATTTGTCCATTAGGTTACCCTCAAAATTATTATTGGATAGGTCCAGGATGATACCTGGGAGAAGTTATGAGTTTCCTTGGAAATAATAACTTGGCCATGCAAATTGTTGGACCTTAAACTGAGGACCTTCAACGGAAGATTCCCCAACCAATTGGGGAACGAATCCATTATATTGTAGTTGCTAACGTCCAAAGCTTCCAATTATTAACAATGAGTTAGAGATCTCGGCAACAGGCCCTTGAATTGATTTCCACTGAAATCAAGTGTCATCAACGGACTCCCTTCATAAAAAATCTCTGGAATATGACCGACAAACTCATTCTCATGTAGGTGTAAGTGCTTGAGATCGGCGGTGACGTTTTTCAAGCAGTCGAGCAAGGTGCCTGTGAGACTATTTTGTGACAAGTCTAGCCACATGAGTTTGGAAGCATTACAAAATAGTGAAAAGATCTCTCCCGAAAAATAGTTATTGGAAACTGAATAGTAAATTTTCTTAGCGGACGGAGCTGGAAGTGGGCCTTCAGATTTATTAGCCGTCAAGTCAATATAAGGTATCGTGGACAACCACGTGGGAGGAATACCTGTCATGCTGTTGTTACCGACATTAAGTGCCTGCAAAGATGTGCAGTTGGCCAAGGAGGGTGGGAGAGGCCCACTCAATGAATTGTCTCTCAAGGACAACCCTTGTAAATTGGTAAGGTTACCCAGACACTGGTAAAATTATTCTCTCCAAGATCATCATTCTTTATTTTCAGAAACACTCCGTTGTATCTCAAATTTTAGTATTCACTTCATGCGACACAACAAATCCCCGATTTCTAAACAACCCAACATACATTACATATTAGTGAAAAGAGGAGGTTCCCAGAAAAATCGGACGGAACTTGAAGCGGGCATTCAAATTTGTTGTCCGGCAAATGAATAAAAGGAGCTCATTGTTCTGGTTTCATGAGAGGTTTGTTCTTTAAACCCCCTATACAAATATAGCCTAAACTCCTCTCAAGTCTCTGTCTCTCCTTCAAAAATTCCGTTGTTAAACATGTTTCCGTAAGCAGCTTTTCTACATGTAACCCATGCCACCCTACTCTTCGTACTCCACCCCCCATTCATCTTTTTTGTGTGTATTTTCCGGTGCTAAGTAACAAAAATTACAAACCCATAGTTTACGATCTCAAAAAAGCCACACCACCAAATTCACTCTTCTAAGGGGTTGTTCAAAACAGCAAAATGAAAATTCACGCATGTTCTTCTCAGGAACATAAAGATCAACTGTTAACCATCTATTGGAGTTCCCCCCTCCCCATCGATGTTGGGATTTTTTAATTGGCAGCTACATCTTACGTGGTAAGGAGTTCCTGCTTTCGGGAGATGCAAGAACGAAGAGAGCACTAACCTGGTGGATAAGGAGAAATAAACAGGGGTTGGGATGAAGCTCTCTTACTTTTGAAATTTTTGTTCTTATCTTTAACATAAGAGAAGCCGCATGCTTTATTAATGCATATCATAACATCATCATGTTGAAGTAGCAAAACAAACAAAAATCCAGAAACATTCAACGTTACATGTAAGTTGGATTCTCACAGTTTACCTTCGACCATTCCTCCGTTGGTCACCCCTCTTCCTCTTAGACATTTTCCAATAACTAGCTTCCAGTCTGATGACCACTCGGACTAGCCAGAGGGGCCTGCCCATTTCCAGTAAAAGTTCTCGAACGCAGTAACGCTTTGTTTTTGTTATCAATTGTTCGTTTTATCTTTAGTTTTTATACTAAAATATTTCAATAATAATGACGAGGGAGGACTGGAATAATGTATTTTTTTACTATCCAAATTCCATGAAATAATGAAAAGAAAGAACAATATTTCTTCTTCTTCTTATGATTATAGCCTTGGTCTTAATATCCCACTTCTCCTCTGTTGTTTGGTCTTTCTTAACTTACATGAATCTTCTTGTCTTTTGTTTCTCTAAATAAACATGGTTGATCTATTGTTTATATTTATGGTGCCAACAAAAGTCCCTTCCTTTCAACTTTAGGCTGTTTTGTTTTGTTTGCTTCTTCGCCGCTTGCGGGTAGTAGCAGTGAAAACAACTTGTAAGGACATAATTTCATCGGACATAATAATTTACTCTATACCAAATTGTAATGATCATGTAAATGCCATCATGATCCATACGTGGGTCCTGAGCTTCCCCTCCTCGGCACACCTACCGGGCATCCCTCTCTCCTCTGCACTGGTTCGACGCGCACAGGAGGAGCTCCCCATCCACACCTTGGATACCATCTCCCACGTCAGCCGGATGTCCGTATAAGACTTCTCGTTCGTAAACGCTCTAAATTGCTTTTTAAACCCACTATAGTTTTTTTTAAATGCCTAATCCCTTTTAAGTGGTAAAGTAACAATCTTCTTTCCCTGTAATTTGGTGGAGATACAGTCAGACCACAACTAATTTAGTAAAGCTAAAGTTTCTCACCCGCTATCATTTCTTTTCTTTGCTTTGATTTTGGGGAGGTTTCACACAACCACTTTGTTTCACTTTGATATTTATATTCATCCAAGTCTTTCCAAACCATCGTAGACGGGATTTAACGATGGGGACGGTCTGTATAGGAAGAATATAATTTAATGTCTACATATATATACACATGATTGAAGTAATTTGTGAATCGAATACAAGTATTCGATGCCTCTTTCTATTGATCTGAACGCACTCTGTTACAGTCATAAGCTTTCTTATAAGTTAACAGCAAAAAAGAAATGTAGCTACTCATTTAATTGTGCTACATCACCATAAAATGATTTGTCATTCCCGGCATCAAACCTGCAGAGTTGTTCAAGGAGCTTCTAAATATAACAAATTAAGAAGGGTGTTAAATGTCATAGTAATTTGAAATCAACAATGTGGTCACAACAATAAATGGCCTAAGAATTTGATAGATGTTAGTAGCTTAGGAAGTTGATACAAGTTAATGGCATAGAAACTTCTCTAGATCTTTCTTATGACTCTATAGAAGGAGTAATATTCTCCAAAAATGATGTAATGCAATTAAGAAAAAACCAAGAAAGCATTTTGGCTACAAGAAAAAGAAGAAAAGGCTCCGTCAAAATTATTCTCTCTAAGATTATCATTCCTTATTTTCAAAAATATCCGTTGTGTCTCAAGTTTTAGCATTCGCATCATGCGACACAGCAAATCCTCGATTTCTAAACAACCCAACATACAATACATATCAGTGAAGAGTCCCAGAAAAATCGGATGAAACTGGAAGCGGGCCTTCAAATTTGTTGTTCGGCAAATCAATAAAAGGAGCTCAGCGTTCTGTTTTCATGATAGGTTTGTTCTTTAAATACCCTGTATAAATATAGCCTGAACTCCTCTCAAGTCTCTGTCTCTCCTTCAAAAATTATGTTGTTAAACACGTTTCCATAAGTAGCTTTTCTACATGTAACCCATGCCTCCCTACTCTTCATACTCCACCTCCCATTCTTCATCTTTCTTCGTTTTTTCTTTGTGTGTGTTTTCTAGTGCTAAGTAACAAAAATTACAACCCCATAGTTTACGATTTCAAAAATCCACACCACCAAACTCACTCTTCTAAGGGGTTGTTCAAAACAGCAAAATGAAAATTCACCCATGTTCTTATCAGGAACATAAAGATCAACTTGTAACCATCTATCGGAGTTCCCCCCCTCCCCATCGATGTTCGGATTTTTTTAATTGGCAGCTACATCTTTATGTGCTAAGGAGTTCCTGCTTTCGGGAGATGCAAGAACAAAGAGAGCACTAACCTGGTAGCTTTTTGGATAAGGAGAAATAAACATGGGTTGGCATAAAGCTCTCTTACTTTTGTAATTTTTTAACATACGAGAGGCTGCACGCTTTGTTAATACGTAGCATATCATCATCATGTTGAAGCAAAATTCAGAAACATTCAACATTACATGTAAGTTGGATTCTCACAGTTTACCTTCGACCATTCCTCCATGGTCACCCTCCTTCCTCTTGGACATTTTCCTATAATTACCTTCCAGTCTGATGACCACTCGGACAAGCCAGAGAGGCCTTCCCAATTCCAGCACCATGTATCCCAACGATATCCCCATCCCCATCCCGCTCCCGAAACCCAACACCACGTACTTCCACTCCAGCCACCCTCCGCCCTCCTCTCCACCGTCCTTTCCTTCCGACGGTGGCTGTACTCCCTGACCGCACGACCTCGTGTCCGGAATACCACAGAGTCCAGGATTTTCTTTGAATGAACTATTCGGAAAGGTGTCGATGTGCTCCCAGTGGTATAGGCCCCGTGAGGTTGTTACTTGAAAAGTCCAAAAATCCAAGGGATGTCAGCTTCACCAATTCCTTTGGAATTTCTCCTATCAGATGGTTAGAAGAAAGGTTCAGTGATTCCAGATTTGTCAAGTTCCCGACGGATGGAGGGATCGACCTGTGAAGAGGTTGTGAGAGAAATTAAGACCTTTGAGCGATTTAAGTAATCCAATGTTTTTAGGAATCTCTCCATGAAAGTGACTACTCGATAAGTCGAGCATCGCAAAATGGACATTGATTTTCACCATTTCCATCTCGATCCCTTTCAAGTCGATCATCACCGAGTAATATTCCGCAACATCATTATTTGACTGCAGATATTGTTTGCCAAAATCGTAATTATTGTCTCGTGTCATGCCGAACATTTCGATGATGAATTCATCTTGGAGATTTCCATCGAAACTATTGTGGGAGAGGTCCATGATGCGTGCCATGGGGAAAGGATGATTTTCCTTGGAAATAATAATACGACCGTGGAAATGGTTGGATCTTAAACTGAGCACCTTCAACGGGAGATCCCCCAACCAATTGGGGAATGAATCCTCTATTTTGTTGTTGGCAACATCCAAAACTTCCAATTGTTTACAATGGGATAGAGATCTCGGCAATGGGCCCTCGAATTGATTTCCGCTGATATCAAGTGGCGTCAACATACTTCCTTCATGAAAAATATCTGAAATCTGACCCTGAAACTTATTTGCCCGAAGGTTCAAGATTACAAGACACCTGGTAACGTTTTCTAGGCAGTCAGGCAGGACCCCAGTGAGAATATTATTTGACAAGTCCAACAACTGAAGATAGGTGGCATTGCATAGTAGTGAAGAGAGGCTCCCAGAAAAATGGTTATTGGAAACTGAAAAGATCTGCATGGAATTAGAAGGTAGTGGAAGGGGACCTTCCAATTTATTGTCTGACAAATTAATATCATAAATGGATGACATCGATAACCAAGTGGGTGGAGCACCGCTGATGCTGTTGTTTTCAACAGTAAGAATCTCCAAAGATGTGCAGTTGGCCAAGGATGGCGGCTGCGACCCACTCAATGAATTGTCACCCAATTCCAACCATCGTAATTTCGTAAGATTGCCGAGATACTGAGGAATGACACCCGTCAAATAATTTCCACTCAAGCCTACGTAGGACAGAAAAGTTAGTTGGCAAATGGATGGAGGGATACTTCCCTTGATAAGATTATCATCAAGAGACAAACTTTCCAAGGTGTCAATTCCGATGCTCCAGAGCCAACTCGGTATCTTAGGAATGTTGTTTCCCCGGAGGTCTAAACTTGTCAGTTCCTTAGAGCGAGGCAAGAAGGAAGGGAACTTGCTCAGATTGCAACCTTTCATATACAAATCTTGGAGCTGTGGCAATGAGAACCCGTGGTTTGCATCCTCACCCAAAACGGAGAGCCCAGATATTCCGAGGAACTGGAGATCCTCTAGGGTTGACAATATCCCCAAGTCAATCTCACCGGTGAAATTGTTCTGTGATAGGTCCAAGTAAGTCAATCGAGAAAGGTTTCCGATTGAATTGGGAACTGCTCCCGTGAAATAGCAATACCAGAGACAAGTAATCAAGACTGGGACTCCACTTGGATTTGGAAGGGTGCCGATTACTCATCACTGGAAAGCAACAAACGAAGAAAGGGGGGGACTCTGCATCAAATGAAGGAAAGGAAGGGGGGAGGCATCACGAATGCATCACCCCAATCAAACCCCACTAATATTTCCAATCCTGCGAATAGTAGTGATGTTGATGCCATGGCCGCTGATTGTTTTTATGCCTGATTGGTACTAAAAAAGTAACAATCAATCATCTTTTAAAAAAAAGTTATTAAACAGAAGACATGGGTGGGATCAAACATAAATCCACATCCAATTTATTATTAACAAATCCCCCTTTGTCCTGCACCCAACACGCAAAACACTTTTTATTGCTCAGAAAGCAGCAACTTCTGTCTCACGTTTGCCCACCAGAGTCAAAGTCTTCAAACCCCCCCGTCGGAAACGGCAATACGCTTAACCTTTCTATTTTTTTATTTTTTCGTAAATCAACATGCTTAACTTGGTGTGATGCATGATGCTGTCAATGCAATAAGAACTTTATTTCACAAGATATTAACTATTTCGAGTTGTTCATCCGAATAATGTTTCTTTATATTAATTTACGAGAAAAGTACGAAATAAATTTCGTACTTTACAAACATGTTTCATGTTTTACGAACGTGAGTACGAAACTGGTTAGTAAACTGTTAATCTGATTTTGATGATAAACTTAAGCAATGCGTTACTCATGGTCAGCAGTAATGTTTCATGAGTTGCATGCTTATCCTTTGTGATGAGTTTGAGCAATGTATTGCTGAATCACAGCTAGTAACTGTTATATGTTACAGTAAGTTGTTGCTGTGACATTACGAATACATATTAAAAATATGGAAACAAATTTTCAATACCCACGTTTTATTTTGGGTTATATCAGATTATTCGTCTGAGTGTCCAAATTCATTTAAATGTGGTTTAATAATCTCATTATAAAGATTTAGGTAACTAAATATTGTGAGATTAGCTTTCCAAGTTTATTTTTAGAAACAAAATGTTTCTGATATCTTGCAGCAATGTTACGCTGAAACATGATGAAATATCTAATCAAATATTGTTGATTGATCATAATCGACCAGATAAGATTATGATCAGATTATAAAGATTAGAAATAAATTATCTGATTAAGATAAGTGAGGAAAGTTACCATTGGTACTTACTCTCCATAGCACAACGATCGGTAGAGCAAACCGTTCTGAGTCCTGGCTGCCAATTTTGGCAACAAATCTCGAAGATTGCCTGGACGTCTTCTGTGCCTCCTTCTCCATTATAATTAGACTAAGGACGACAGATCCAAGGGCCTTTGTGCGTCAGAGTGGTCTGAGTGGACTGAGTGGTCTTTGTGCATCGACGGAGAACGGAAGGTGCTAAGTGTCTCCTGGTTCTTTCTCTTGCAAGCTGCGTGGGAGAGTGTCAAGGGGCTCGGGGAAGACCTTTTGATCGTCGTGAGAGGGACTAG
Organism: Melastoma candidum; assembly: GCA_023653495.1. NCBI lineage: Eukaryota > Viridiplantae > Streptophyta > Magnoliopsida > Myrtales > Melastomataceae > Melastoma > Melastoma candidum. The sequence goes on along the minus strand of CM042881.1, from coordinate 11,108,066 downwards.
GTGTCCTCGATGTGTTTAACGAGCGGCTGGCGAATCGTCTGAGGGAAGCTAAGTGAATACCTGTGCTGAATTCAGTAAACAGTTGCTAACCCATCGGCAAGAAGCCGTTCTTGTCGTGTCTCTTCGGAGGGAAGTCTCGAACCTACGGAGTTTGAGCAGTTAGACACGCGCTTACAGGTGCGCGCCAGAAGTCTCAAGCATGCAGGGTAGAGCAGGAGTTGAGAACGCCGCCGGAGTGGAAAGAGGTCCTCCCGAGCACAGGGGTGCTGTGCAGAAGTCTCGAACTCCTGGGGACGGATAGTAGAGCAGGTTGCGTGGAAGCCGCCGGAGTAGAAAATTCCACCCTAGGCACTGGGTGTGCAGTGCAGTGAGTCACGGTTGTGGTAACCATGCGCGTCCAAACTGAGTGTAGGACGGATACCCTATCTTAGTGGTCTTTGTGGTTATCTTTGTGGTTCTTCTCTTTGTGGTCTTTGTGGTGATCTGTGTGATCAACTTCGTGGTTGTCTCTTCAGCGATTACAGGCTCATCTCCAGGAGAGACAAGATCTGTGTGGAAATCCTCTGCTGAACGGCAAAAGTGCTGAAGCAATCCTCTATTGTGAAACAGAAACGAGCTGCTCTCGGAGAAGTCCTTCTGTCACTGTAAGGATTATTACCTGAGGATTTAATCTCCGACATAACGTTGTTTGTATGCTTTGATAGACAGGCTTACATCTAAGCGACAACGTTCTGTGTGGAATTCATTGAGCTACCAACTGCTGAGGAAAAATATCATTCTGCTGGAAACGAGAAGACGTCCACTGAGTGAGGAGATGACAGTTGCCAAGAGTGATCATCAATTGTACAGGATTCTAAATCTCACTTTGTGAGAACCAAATGCCTAGTGCAAGGGCTTTTTGCACCCATTATATTATATAGTGGAATCACCTTGTTGGTGGAAAGTGGACGTAGGTCGATTAAGACCGAACCACTATAAACTACTGTGTCCATTACGATCGCGCAACACTCGTACGAAAACCTACTCGACAAAATCGTAACGGTGTCAGCGAAGCAGATTTCATTTTGAGAAACGCTCTGCTGAGTTACAGTACGCTTCCGCTTACACTGAGAAAAGGGCGAAAAAATTATAAACACTAATTCACCCCCTCTTTTTATTATAAAAAATAATATAAAATAGCACTTTTTACCTGTGCCTTCCTTAGTTTTTTTATACCAAAAAAAGAGTCTTAATTTATAAAACGCAGTAACGCTTTGTTTTTTGTTATCAATTGTTCCTTTCATCTTTAGTTTTTATTCTAAAATATTTCAATAATGATGACGAGGGAGGACTGGAATAATGTAACTTTTACTATCCAAATTCCATGAAATAATGAAAAGAAAGAACAATATTTCTTCTTCTTCTTATGATTATAGCCTTGGTCTTAATATCCCACCCTCCTCAGGTCTTTGGTCTTTCTTACTTTTACATGATTCTGCTTGTCAGTGACGGGGATGCCCAGAATACAATGAGCTCGCTGTGGTCGTCGAGGGAATTGGACTTCTCGTTGATCTCTCCAAACTTGCTGGAGAGTATCTCGGGGGCGACTCCGGCGATGGAGTCCGCATACACGGAAGCACACCAGACGACAACAATGATGGAGACCTTGGGGGATAACTTGCGAGGTTTGTTGAAGAACAAGAATATGACTTGCAAGGCCAGGCTCGCCAGGACCATCTTTCTCTTTCACCCCTTTTAGTCAGAATTTAATTGAGTTGCTCAAAAAGTTTTTTTTTTAATGAATTAAATTGGAACTAGTTAAAATGAAAAAATGAAGTTTATAAAATATGTAAAAGAGTAATTAATAAAAGAATGAGTCATGGAGAATATATCAGGCTCCCATCAAGTCGAACAAAGTCTCCTGGTCGGAAATAAATGGCCGGTGATTAAGACGCCTTAACTTGCCGTGAATGATGGGGATAGTGGATGATGATGTTCTCAATGTAAGAAGCACTTTATTTCATTATCAAAATTGAATATTCCAACCCCCTCCATCCATACTTAATCCATTAGTGAATCACGCTTCCGATGTTTTTCTTTATTAAAATTTACGAGAAGACACTCATCTAGTCATAAGTTCTCTTTTCAAAGAAAAATTTTTTAAAAAAATAGTAGTGACTAATTTATAAAAAAAAATAACTGAAGCGCGATACAATCTTCCCTCATTTTTCCCAAATTTTGTGACCACAATAAAATGAGGAACTTAGAAAGAACATACAGACACTCTGCAAATACTCTGAGGGAGGAATTAGATGTTGCAAACTATTTCTTTATTTTTTCCCAAATTTTGTGACCACAATAAAATGAGGAACTTAGAAAGAACATACAGACACTCTGCAAATACTCTGAGGGAGGAATTAGATGTTGCAAACTATTTCTTTATGAGGAATTAAAGTATCAATGGAAGAGTTTCTTCTGTTTTGTCAATTCTTTCATATAGTGATTGTATTTTATTCTCATTTTGTTAATCCTGTACCTGACAAGTTCTCCTTTTCTCCTTCTTTGGTGTGTCATGTTTTGCTTGTTTTATGCACTCCTTGTCCGCAAGAAGCCTGAAAGGGGTACTCTTGCTGCTTTCTAATGGCACTCCCAGCGCGCTGGACCCTCCGGCGTGGTCTAGACTGGCGACAGTGGGCTGACATTGGGTCCTGTTCTTGACCCTGCCCTCTTCCCCGGCGTGGTACCCCATGAGTACCTGCTCACGGAGTCCTCCATCCCCATTTTCCGAGAGGATTTTGCGGAGCCCCTGAACTGGGAGAAGAAGAGCGGCTTCCTCTGCTTCCCCTCCGTCGAGAAGCCAGTAATGCAGAAATGGTTCTCCATTTGGCTTGGGAAGCTGGAGCACAGGTTGAAGGTTTATAGCCTCTGGTCGTTCGTCAGGCTGTCCCTGGTCGCGAAGCGCTGCGACCCTCGGGTATGTGCCAGTCTGCTTCCGTTTTGGAACGACTCGGTAAACTGCTTTTACTTCCCCGAGGGTCCTATGTCCATAACCCTGGAGGACATCCACTTCTTGACGGGGAGCTACGTGGTCGGCGTCCCCGTCCACCTCTATCCTGTAAACGACGACCACCACCCCACCGAAATGCTCCAGATTCTGAGTATGGCGAGGAGGCACCTGGAGATGACTGAAGGTCAGTCTCCTGCCGTCTGGGAAAAGGCTGAAGAGGTTGAGTTCTTTAGCGTCTGGCTGAGCATGTACGTGTTTTGCTTCACCGGCAAGCGCGTGCCGAAGTTGGTTTATGGGGTCGCTAACTTTTTGAGCTCGGCCTCCAGCCAGATCGCCTGGGCCCCGTTTCTGTTGGGGTTGGTCTACCAGGGGCTGCACAAGGCGACGACGTATAGCAGCCCCTTCCCAAGATATCTAGCTGGCGGCCCCCTGTGGCTTGTGCATCTGTGGTCCTGCCTGGGGATGCCAGGGCTCACAGGGTACCAGATGCCCTCCGGCGCTACTCCAGTTGCGTGCTACGGGACGCACATGCTGGAGTCCTGCTGCCGGTCCAAGGACCAGTGGCTGTATACCTCTGTGACGGGACACATCCATCACATTGTAGATACTGGGCGGGGCGAGCGTCGCAACTGGGTTCCCTTTCCTGCCGGCCACTCCATTTTGAGGCACCGACGAAAGCTCACCCCGGGCCTATACTGGGATTCAGTTTTGACCAGCAGGGACCTGGTCTGCGTGTCGGAGGGGGGTTTTTCCTTCGAAGTCTACAACCCCCAGCTCTGTGCAAGGCAGGTCGGCTTTGTACAGAGCTCTTAGGTGCCCTTCTCCGACACCTCCAACAGGTTTTCACCATTTTTTCCAAGGAAACCCTCCAGGCCTCGATGAGTCTTTTGGCCAGGAAGATGGAGCTCCAGCATATGGAGTTTTCTTCTGAGTCTACACCAGTCTCGGCCACGGAATTTTTTACCGTTTAGTGGGCAATCACGTTTGATACCCTACTGAAGAGGATGTCTTTCCTCCGGGCCTCCAAGGAGCCGGATCTTTATCTGTCCTCTGAGATGACGCTGAAGACAGGACAGAAGCCGCTTCCTGGTATAGACTTATACTCATCTTCTTTGCCCTTTGAATTGAGAATTATGATCTGATATAAATTCCAGTCTTGAGTGTAGACTCAGGGGACTCTTCACCAGAGAGCGGCCCTCCTCCCCCGGCTAGACGTTTGACCCGTCTTCGCCGGCAGGCCTTTGCCTCCAAGGGCAAGCAGGTTGAGCAGGGAGCGGCCATCAAGCGCAGAGCTCCTACCCCTGAGTCCTCTGACTCCGAGGACATACCGATTTCTGTCTCCTTCAAGCGTCGCCGACCTACCGTCCAAGACCCGGTCCCCATCTCAGCTGTGGCCCCAGAGCCTTTAGGGACCTCTTCAGCGAGGTATGCGACGGTTTCTACCTTCAAGTACTACAACTTTTCTTCAATTAACCGTATGGCATTGTTTTCAGGAAAACGACCACGACTCTGAGCCCACCCCCTCTAATTCCTCAAGCGGCTGAGTCTCCTCAAGAAGCGGTACGTAATCTGGTGTCTACGCCATTTCCTGTTTTAAAGCCTAAAACACTTTATTCTCTCTCCAGGGTCCAAATCAGTCCGGGGAATCCGACCCTGAAGAAGAAGCTTCCGATGAAGCCAATCTGCCTCCTCTTTCCGAGGTATGTATGGCAGGTGTAGACTTTGCTTGTTTAGTTTCTATATTGATGTTAAATTTCGACTTGTAGACTATTCCTTCCCCAATCCTTGAAGTCCCAACTGCTGAGGAGCTAGAGGCCCCTACTGTTACAACAGAGACTGCCGTTCCAGAGGTGGTAGGTGCGACAGGCACTAACCCTTCTGCTGCTGCAGGTCCATCATCGGCCAGCCGACCTCCCAGCCAGCCGTCAAGCGGGACACCTGGGGAAGGAACTCTAAGTTGCCTAAGTGACTTTGATCGCCCGATGGCGAATGTGGACCGTGTTGGGAGGCTCCTTCGCATTGAGACCTTCTCTGAGGACTAGTTTAAGGACCTTTAGAGCTGCATCAAGGAAATTGAGGACTTCCCAGTCACCACTATCGAGATGCAGGCAGCTTGCGAGGAATTCAGGAGGCAATTTTGGACCGAATGGCTGGCGTACATACAAGACCTTGAGGCGGTTCGCGGTGCCCAGTCCAGGATTGCCGACTTCCTGAAGAAGCGTGCGGAAGGAGAGGCTGATGTGAAGCTTCTCAGGGGGCAGCGGGAGGATTTGACTCGCCAGCTTGCGCAGGTTCATGCCAGGATTGCTGACCTTTTGGCCCTTGAGAAAGATCTCAAGGAACGGGCCTCTGTGGTAGACTCCCTGCTTGTAGAAAGATCTGCTCAAGCCTCTGAACAGCATGGCCAAGATGAATTGAAGTCTTGGTTTCGACAGAGGAATGAAGTCACCATCAAGAGGGCTCGGGCCAAGGTTCTGACTTTCCTGTTCGTGGAAGCAGCACACGGAGTGCCTAGGCCAAGCGCGGCGAGTTCAAGCAGGCGGTGATTGTTTTAATTTTTTCCGAGGGGTGACACCCTTTTAAAACAAACTCATTCTATATTTTTACCAGCTGTATACTAGCCAAGGGATGACACCCTCTAAACAAACTCTTTAGTCTACAGCTATAGTATACTTGTAAATTCAATTCTTAGCAATTTGTTCCCATATAAATGGGAAGCGTTTACTCAGAATCTTCTTGTGAGATTCCCAAATAGTCTGCCTATAGTGTTTAAGATACTTGCCATTAATTTTTAGAGGTTGTCTGACTCCTTCCAGGGTCCACAATCTGTAGCCATTAATTATCCCCACCTGGTGTGACCCACAGAGTCCCTCATGGGTCTCCATCATTATTGGAGTAGCCTCATCTTAAGTCTATGCATCTTAAAAGGACTCCACTTGTATCCTTCCTATAGAGTACACCGTCCAAGAGGACGCATGACAACGCCTAAACTTTGATTCGCTGTTTGGCCTCCTGACTGGGGTCTGATAAGAAGTCTACTACTGTTTCCTCCAGTCTTTATCTTGGCTCATTATGTCTACAGCCATGACATTGTTTTCTGACTGCAGGTGCGATCCTATTTCGGGTATGTTACCCTATTTTGTCCTGTTTTTGTATCCTGAAGCTAACTGCGCTTGGCTATTAGCTACTGCATTTTCATCACTTCTCACAAATTGAAAAGTGATATCTTCAAATCGTGCGACTAGCCGCTGTACTGTCTCGAAATAGGGCAGTAGCTTGCCATGACAAGTGCATTCTTTGTTAACTTGGTTAATAACTAACTGAGAATCTCCCCTGACACGGGCTTGCTGTGCCTTTAGTGCCACGAGTTCCTTCAGTACTGTTATCAATGCTTCATACTCAGTAGCATTGTTGGTGGGTATTATTTGTAGATGAAAAGCTAATCTGATGTCTTTACCCATCGGGGATATTATATGAACTCCTATCCCAACTCCATTCTTAGTGGACGAGCCCTCAAACCACACCTGTCAGACCTCTTCGGTTGCTTCTTCTTGTTCTATAGATAAGGCCGGGTCATGGTCGACTAGAAAATCAGCCAGTGCTTGTCCCTTGATTGACTGTTGAGACTTATATATTAGATCATATGGAGACAGTATTAAGCTCCATTTGCTAATCCATCCACTTAACAATGGACTCTCAAAGAAGTACCTGATAATTGGCGACTTGGATACGACGTAGACTTCGCCGTTCCCAATGTAATGCTTAAGCTTCATGACGGCATAAAATACCGATAGACACAACTTTTCCTTTAGAGCATACCTAACCTCAATTGGTGTCAATTGCCTTGACAAGTAATAAACGGCCCTTTCACGCCCACTCTCATCCATCTTCACCAGCATAGCCCTTATGGTCGTTTCAGTGGCAGCTACATAGAGAATGAAGGTTCTCACGTATTGAGGGGGTACCAGGACTGGTGGGTGTGTTAAATACTTTTTTAAAGCGTTAAACGCTTCTTCGTGTTTCTCAATCCACTTGAAATCATTTTTTCCCCTTAATAGGTTGGCAAACGCCTTAGTCTTTCCTGTGACATTTCCGATGAATCTACGCAGGTAATTCACCCTTCCAAGGAAAGCCTATAATTCCCTTTTGCTTCTTGGTGCTGTTAGATTCTAGATGGCTTTTACCTATTTTGATCGACTTCAATGCCACGTTGATGTACTAGAAAACCCAAAAATTGCCCCGCTTTAACTCCAAAGGCGCATTTAAGTGGGTTTAGTTTAAGTTGATGTTTTCTCATTTTCATGAAAGCATTTCTGAGATGGTCGACATGAAGTTCTTCTTTTGTCTACTTGACGACTATATCGTCGATGTAGACTTCCACTGTCTTGCCATGCGAAGCATCGAATATAGCATTCATTGCTCGCTAATAAGTGGCACCGGCGTTCTTTAGTCCAAATGGCATTACTACCCATTCAAATATTCTTAAAGGACATCTGAATGCTGTTTTATGTACATCTTCTTTCGCGATGAAGATCTGGTTATAATCGGAGAACCCATCCATAAAGGACATAATCTGGTGCCCTGCTGTCTTGTCTATAAGGTCATCCGCGACAGGCATAGGGTACTCATCCTTTGGAGTAGCACGGTTCAAATCTCTAAAGTCTATACAGACTCTGATTTTGCCGTTCTTTTTTAATACGGGTACGATACTAGAAATCCACTCTATATAACGTGACTTCATATGTACCTTGCTCGAAAAAGCTTTTTAACTTCTTCAAAAACTAGTTGTGTCACTTCCCTAGTCATGCGCCTTGGTGCTTGCTGCACTGGCTTAAAATCTTTCTTGATGGGAAGGGTGTGTTCCACTAGTCTACGGTCTAACCCTAGCATCTCAGTATAATCCCAAGCGAAGCAGTCCTTAAATTCTTTAAGTACTCCTTTAATCGCATCAAAGAATTCTTTATTAAGCGAAGAATTGATTAAAAGAATCTTAGGAGAAGTCTCGCTTCCCAAATTAACACTAATTAATGGGTCACACGGTGTCATCAAAGACGCGTCCCTCGGTTCCACCTAAATCGGTATACACGGGCTTATTACAAGCATTAGGCGCTCTAAGCGCTTCTCAGTTTATTGAAAACCAAGAGATGGGTTGTCTACAGCAATGGTGTCCCCAGTAGACTTGAAGTCGTCGAAGGACATCGACGACTGCTTCGGTTCTTTCTTCATTTTGGTCCATAGGTCCCTTCTTTCAGGAGTCTATCGGGCTCCAACTCCGCGACAGCATTTTGCTGGTTTTTTCCGACTTCGTTTTCATTTTGACCGTTCGTCTCTCTCCTTACGGGGTTTTCACCCGAATTGACTTTTTGCAGGACTTCCTCTATGTCCTTCGCGGTAAGCTTGTCTCCCCATCCAGATGGAGCAATTGGGTCTGTCTCCGGCTTAGGGTGTGATGTCCCGTAATCCATAATGTAATCAAACTTTCCAGATGGTTGGCCAAGAGGACCTACAGTAGGGTCGCCCAGCTTATATCGTTGCTCCAGAGTAAGGTCCTTGACAGTCTTGCTCGTTTCTGCATGCAAGATACCTTTGTCACAACAAGAGTATTCATCAGCCCTAATAATCTCAACTTCAGAGTCAATCCATAACATCAATTCTCTATGCAATGTAGATGGGATAGCTGCGGCTTTATGGAGCCAGTCGCGGCCCAACAGAGCATTAAAAGTAGGAACTATGTCTATCACAAAGAAAGCAGTTTCCTTTCCCTGGCGACCCACTTCTAGGTGCACAGAAAAGACCTCTAAACATTCAGATTTCCTACCGTTAAAACCACTCACTGCGACATTGGTTTTAGCCAAGTCATGAGGCTTATATCTAAGCATTTTAAACCTGGACAGAGGAAGCACGTTTATCGTTGCTCCATTGTCTAAAAGGACCCGACTCACCACAATACCGTCAAAGGTAGCAGTGATGTACAAAGAGTGCATGTGTTGTTTCATGTTATCAGATGGTTTCTCCAGCCAATGAAGTGGAAAACCTGTCGGATAAGCTGGTGAGCAAGGAAGAGACGCCTTACCTCTTGCGGTTTCCAATTTTCGATTATTGGCGAAGTCTACAGGTAAGGTGAGAGCGTTACATCTCACAATTGCCTCTTTTCGCCATCAGCATCGCTTGGGATTTTGCTCCGAAGAGGGGTGTAATCAAAACTTGAGCCAGTCCCTTCTGAATGGTCTGTAGACTCAATATGCTATGCTTCAGTGTTCAATCCCTTTGTAGACACTTTGGCAGGTAAAGCAGCCCCTGAGATGGTCAGCCTAGGCCTCTTAGCGACGTGACTTAGACGTTTGTCCCTTCTCTTTCGAGCCCTTGGTGGCAAAGCGGTCTTGCCAATTGCTTTCTGCCAATGTTTCGAGGGGATAACCGCTTTAATTACCCTTGATTTCTTAGAACCAACGAAAGACTGACATACCTCGACAAAGTCTCCAACGAATGGATCGTATCCCACTACTGTCCGTGTTGGTACCTATTGCGTTTCTGAATAACTGTTAGTTTCACAAGTACCTGTGGTTGTAGAGTGTGCGGGTTTGACCACGATCTCTCCGTTCGAAGATAAGTCTACAAGCTTGAAGAAGTAGTTGACACAACAGGGGGTGCAGAGTTGAGTGATCAGGATCCTGTTCTGAGCTATTAGCTTGCATTTCTGACAGAGCATCCTTTCTTCAAGGAACTGAGCTATCGGTGGTCCTGTCCGGATTGCCTGGATGTCTACTATAGACGTCCCGTGTCTTGGCTTGCCCCCTTTCTCCTGTGGCCTCTCGACCCACTGAGTCCTGCTAAGGACGTCCCCTTCTACAGCTCCAGAGCGGGATTCGCCAGTGTGACCATTTCTTTCCTGTCCTAGCTTTGCCCCTTGTTGGACGGACGAGTCATTAAACTCCAGATGTCGTTTGGGGCGCTCAAAAGTACGGAGCTGTTGTTCAGGTGCTCTGCCTCGGCCATGGGGGCCACCTCTTCCTCCCCGAATAGCTGGTTTGCATTCCGCGCTTGGGGGACTTTTGAAACCTCTCTGTGAGCTATTAGAGGCACTTCGTGAACTCGGGGAAACTATTCCCATTACCACCTCCTCGAGCGGGGTCAAATCATACCAGGCATCCCCCTGATTGTTCTGCAGATACTTCCTGAAAGTATTGCATTTATCAGTGGTGTGCGTGTCATCCATATGCCAACAGCAAAGGTTGGATGCCACTTCCTTGACCGGATAGGTGACTACACCTTTGTCAGCCAAGAGGCGAAAGAGGGTATTCGCTATCATGGTCTCCCCGGGGATCTTTATGTCCTGTAGGGAAAAATCAATATTAGTCTCGATGAAATTGATGCCTACATTAGAAACATCGAACATATGAATGGCTATTTCATCGTCAAAGGGCCTGTCGTCAACCATAGTGACTTCGTCCACTTCAGGGAAGAATAATTCTTTCGACTCTATAAGATCTTAAATCATGTTCCTAAATAATAGATAAACCCTGGTCGTATGTGTGAACGACCCATGCCGCTTGCAATAATTCCTAGTTTTCTCTCTTTCCGTCTTGGGGGCTCTGTGGCCGGGTTTGAGCTTAATCCGCTTCCGTTGGACAAGCCAGTCGAAAATTGCATCCGCCTTGTCTACGTCGAAAGAATATTTTCTTTCTTCGCCAGACTTCTGAGATGCTTTCTCTTTTGAATTCTTCCTTGCTAGTGGCTCACAAACCGTTACTTCGCCTTTCACGAATTCGACCATGTCTACTTCAAGGGTTTCTAACTGGTAAGCGTGTTTAGACTAGGCCTCTTCCATCAGCAACTGATGATACTCAGTCGCTCTCCTGGCCAAGTCATAGAGATCATTGAACTTCTCCCCTTGTAGTTTCTTCTTCAAAGGCATAAACAACACGTTTAATGTGATCATCAATTGGTCCCTTTCAAGAATTGCTGGTCTACAGCGAAGCTGCGCTTTTCGCAAACGTATGAGGAATTGTCCTGGGTGTTCCCTGGCGATCTGTCTAAGCCACATTACCTCGAAAATCAACATGGGTTCCCGTGAGTGAGTTCGAGAATAATTTCAGCTTCCAAAAATCATTGGCTGTAGCATCCCCCGCTTGATGGGTGAACCGGGCTATGTGTTCTATAGGCGTTATCTCATCTTCCCCTGAAAACGGGTGAAATCAGGTACTCTGTATCCCTTAGGCAGACGAAAGTCTCTGTCAATGTAGGCAGGGTATGGACTCCTGTATAGACAAGGATCATCCTGCCTGACAGCTCCAGGTACCATCTGCTCCAAGACTTGAGCGATCGTCTCCCTCAAATTTTGTGGAGGTGCATGATCGAACTACTCACGTGCATAGTCCTGGCTCACTTTCTCCGGGGGATAAGGCATCCTTTGCGGTGGCTCGGGATGGCTGCGGGTTTACCGAGACATTCGCGTAAAAGCTTTCTGCCCGCGGTAGACTTCCCATAACTGGAGCTTCTCCTGACAGTATCTCCTCTACAGGTGATTTACCTAGTCAGCGAGGGGGAATGCCACTTACATATCTGTTGGTTTCACCCTGCGGCTCTACATAATCGTCTACAGGGTTCACTACATACACAGTATTTGCCCTCCATGACGTAGGAGATCGAGAGGTAGTAGGCCTTGAGGGGGACATCCTGTCCCTATTGCAGGCATCTGTAGCACGTTGGTTAGCGCCGTTCCAAAGCTCTTCCTCTTGGAATGATACGTTGCGCCTCTCTGCGTGTCGGGCATCTCCCATGAAAGAATTCTCCCTGTCTATGGGGGCGTTTGGCCTTGCAGTAGCATTTGGCCTATTCAAAGCGCTGAGTTGCTCAAAAATCTAAGCTATATTATCTTGTAATCCATTGACATGTCTGTCCATCAGGTTCTTCATATCACTGAATTCTTTGTAAAACTCGAGCCTGGATATATTGAACTTAGAAGGAGTATGTACTCCGGAATCAGGTTGATTCGCAGTTTCTTGGCTTCCTAGAACCGCGGTTTCGACATTTCAGTCTCCCGCTATAAACTGACCGACTCCATCTAATGGAGGTGGAGGGTCGCGATTCGCTCCACTCCTGGTACTTTTTGCCATCTGTTGACTTTAAGCTTTCTCGTGCTCCCACTGTGGTCGCCATAAAACTAAAGCAAGGACGGTGGTGCAATGTCGTAGACTTTCTTCCGGGCGTTGCAAACTAAGAGGCGAGGTCATAGACTTGCCGCTGAACGCTGCAGTCTTGCGATCTGAACGATGGGGACGTCGTAGACTTGATAACAGAGTGCTGTAGACTTACGACTCTGGATGGCGAAGCTTGGTTGCTGGGCTTGGTGGACGGTGCGTGGTCGAATGTAAAGGTGGATGTGGATACCAAGGCTACGGTTGATCACCCTGGTGGCGGAGTCGAAGGCAGAATTGCGTGCCGGGACTACGGTGGCTCGTCCTGGCGGTGGAATGCTGGCGGGGAGTTGTTACCATAGCTACGGTTGCTCACTCTGATGGTGGAAGTGAAGGCGGAGTTTGGCTGTCGGAGTTACAGTTGCTCACTCTGACGGTGGAAGTGAAGACCAATGAAACTTTAAGAGTTTCGCTCAGGCCGGGGAATCCTAACAATCTAAGGGGTGACGAGCAAATAAAGCTTCTGTTGGCTGATTTGATCGTGACTTTTCTAGGGAAGATCTCCTCCTTTTTATACCCGGTCTGTTACAACCTCTGAAGATCCTCTAATCTAAACCACCCCCGTGGATCTCGGAGTCAACAAACTGTCCTCTAAGACGTGCCACTCGTGCGGACGTGGGTTGTAGACTCCACTGATTTCGGAGATAATCCATCCTTTGAGACGTGTGACCTGTGCAGACGTGGGCCGTAGACTCCCATTAATCTCGGGGTCACCAATCGTCATGTAGTTCGTGTAGATTAGGGCTATAGGCCTGGCGCGAGCGTCCCGTTTTCTCTTATGGGCGCCACGTCCTATTGTGGGCTTCGTCAGAGAATAGGCCCAAGATAGTCCATCGTGTCAACACGTCCTTGCCGCCGTCGCCTGGCACCTCACCACCCTCGGCAAGGCCGTATGTGCTGTCGTCCCCTGGCACCACGCCGCCGTCGCCAACCCACGGCTTCTCTCTTCAGCGTCCTCGGCTTTAATGACCGTGCCTCCTCCACCCACCAGCGGCCACGACGCGGCATTCAAACCACAATTCATCGGACTCCGACTCCGGATCTCGTCGACCCGATCTGCACCCCCACTGGACCAGCGACGACCCACCTTTGCCGGCAAGCAGCTCGAGGATGGCCGCCACGCCTCTGTTCTCCTCGGATCTGGGCAACCCGCGCTCGGCGTTCCCAACGGCCACCATCGACTTAGCCCCGACCTCTGCCTCGACGCTCTCGACTGCCAAGGATGCCACACTCCAAACCGTCCATGACCAGCGGCCTCTCCTCACCCCAGTCGTCTCCTTTCGAATCGCCAAACCCATGGATGCCCTGTTCCCCTACTCCGACTTAAAGAAAAAGAGACGAAGGTCACCGCACAGCCGCCTCCTATCGTGGCGCTTCCCGCCGATGAGATGCCTCGCAACCGTGGCCTTGTCTCCTCGGTTTCTCATCTCACCGCGAGGGAAATCTTCCCAACCCGTGGACGAAATTTGGTAACATACCCTTTCCCCCCTTTTCTGTGCCATCAGAACGATTTTTTTATTATTATTATTTATTATTATCATTATTATTTACTCCTTATAATTGTCCCCCTGGGTTCAAAACGTTTTGATTTTCGATACTTGTTCTATGAATTTTAGATAATTAATCCACATCATTTTAAAAACATTCATAAGATATTTTGATTATTTCGTATGCTTCTCATTGTTCATGAAAAAAATAAGTTGTATACTATTATTTCAAAGTGAAAGTTAATTTATCGACTCTCTTCGAACAGTTTACTTCGTTTATTCGATATTTATGCAGGTATTGTAAGGGGGCGTGCCTTGGAAATTATATATATTCGAAGAATTATTTTGGTTCTCGAAGATTAAGACCCTCTGAAGACGGCTTTGCACTCATTAACGTACGGCATCAATGGCTCGCCAGGTTCGTCGTAAACCTACTCTAAAACGACACCGTGAAGTATAAACGCTAACGGGGACGTTCTATGGAGAACGAAAAATGGTACAAATACCCGATTCTCCATTGAATTTATTTTGGCCTAAAAACTATTAATGGCATTAATAAATCTATGTTGCTTGTATTTTTGCCCGAAATCAATTTTTTAAAAAATATTTTCATAAAAATTATTCATATAGACATTTTAAGCATTGTTGAGTTCGAGATCATTTTTTATAAATGTCAAATAATCTCTTTTCTAAAACCGAGCTCAATAAATTTGGACATCGGAAACACACGATAAAGATCTCCCTTTTCTTTTTTATGTATGTGATTTAGTAATCCATAATTTCCGAACCTTAACGGATCTCAATAGTTTTTCTAACTTGAACTTAAAATAAGTTAGTGGCGACTCCGACACATTTTCAAAAATTCGAAGCATTATCGTTATTCATTTTAAATGAAACGGGATCCACCGCGACAATCTTTTTTTGCTATAGATGAGGATCCGATGATCAGGACAAGGATTACTGTCATTCGTCGTTGAAGAGCCGTCCACGTCAAACACTCCCACGGCTCATTTGAAGCCAAGTAAAGACTTTAGATTCTTAGTACTAGATCCAACAATATGATGATCTCACAATTGATGCATGAGGAACTGTCGCAAGTATAACGATTTTACGCCCATAGAAATAGACATCGCATGCGGAACGAGTTAGATTAGGAGGATTAATGTTATTTTAAAATTTTTTCATTTTCACATTGACTGGAGTACACGTTGAACTTGTTTGAATCTTTGCACTATACACATTATTATCTTGTTTTATCGGATTATTGCTTATTATGAAAATAGGGAGTTATTGTCGTCATTGTGAAGTTTGTAGAAAAGGGGCCAAGGAACACATTTTATAACAACGAGTTCGTTTAACTTTGAAAAACTGTATAAGAAGTTTTTCACGCATGATTGTGC
Organism: Melastoma candidum; assembly: GCA_023653495.1. NCBI lineage: Eukaryota > Viridiplantae > Streptophyta > Magnoliopsida > Myrtales > Melastomataceae > Melastoma > Melastoma candidum. The sequence continues at coordinate 11,092,996 of CM042881.1, read as the reverse complement.
ATCTAAACTCGTTGTTCTAAACATTAAATTCAGTGTTACCCACGATTCCATGAACTCAAAGCAGTAAATGGGAAATTTTAAAACGTTCACGTTAAACGGTAAAATAATTTGCAAGCTACCTTAAAAGAAAAATGCCTGTTAATGTTTAGGGGATTCTTCTTCTTAAAATCTTTTTTTAATTTCGATGATATGGAGATGTGTGCATTAAGTGTCTAGAAGGACAAGGAATTAAAATCCCGGATGGGTAACAAGGAGTTGCTGCTCATCACCTGTTCGTGGCTATGCCGGAAGTTTAATCACATGGTTGTAATGTAGCCAAACTTAATCCCAACGGTCATTACAAGTGGAAAACACCCGGTATGTAAGAGGAGGCGGCGGCGGAAAGGACAAAGATGGGACCGTCGTCGTCGGCGTCGCTCCTCCTCTACTACTCCCGCCGCCGTACTGGAGCTACCGGCGTCTCCGGTGGTGTCGCGACCTCAGCCTTGTTCTTCCTCCCCACTTCCCTGGCACTCCTCACCTCCCTGTTGTTCGTCCTCTACCTCTTCTCGACCTCCACCATCTCACCGCCTCATCACCTTCCCCTTCCCGACGACCTCCGTCGCTCCCAAAGTCCACGGCTTGACCCCCCGGGCGAATACCCAGTTGGCCGCGTCGGTGAGGTTTTTGCTGGTGGCGGGGTTGATGCTGGAATTGGTCTCGCCGATGTCTCGACGGATACCAAAGGTGATGGATTTGAATCAATGGATCGTGTTTGCCTCGTAAGGGAGTACATTTCTGCTGATTAATTGCTCGGATCATCTGGAGTTTGTGATGATTGCGGTTATGGGGATGTCGAATTTTAGACACTTGGAGAAATTAGGAACTGATGGCTTGTTTGTTATCGTTCTGCTTCTCATTTGCCGTACGAGAAGCAAATGTATTTGTTCGTGGATGTTGGTTAACAAGAAACAGAAATTGTTGAAAAGCTCTGTTGATTTGCGTAGCGATTGTGGAAGATAGTACGAGAAATGCCGGAGTTCATGTACTAATTGTTGATTTTACATTACATAATGGAAAGAGGAAGACTGAAGAATCTGGAAATCTGTCAAAGTTTGTGATGCTTCTTCATTGAGCTTTCGACTAGTTCTCAAAAGATGCATGTATTTATCCTCACAGGAGTAAAAGGAGGGACTCCCGAAATCAATGTGTACCATGACAGAGATATCTTCCTGACAGATTATAGGGATATGAATAGGAGTTTTAAGATATACATTTACCCTCACAGGAGTGATGACCTTTTCAAGAACGTATTTGCCGCTGTTAACTTTGATCCGGAGGGAAATTATGCGAGCGAGAGTTTCTTCAAGAAGAACCTGGTTGGAAGCCACTTCGTCACTGATGACCATTCCTCAGCCGATCTTTTCTTCATGCCTTTCTCTATTGCGAGATTGCGGCATGATAAGAGGGTCGGTGTTGCAGGCATTCAGGATTTCATCAGGGACTATGTTGCTTATATTAGTCGGGAATATCCCTACTGGAATCGGACTGGTGGTGCCGATCATTTCTACGTCGCTTGTCACTCCATTGGTCGGTCTGCGATGAGAAAAGCGAATGCAGTGAGGCTGAATGGAATCCAAGTTGTTTGCTCCTCCAGCTACCATCTCTCCGGGTATGTAAGTCACAAGGATGCTTCACTGCCTCAGATTTGGCCGAGGCATGGGGATCTGCCCGACGTGATGTCCTCCAGAAGGTACACTTATTGAGATCGTTAGCCAGAAATGCAGAATGTGCTCTAACTGTTCTTGATATTCTATCAAAATTCTCGCCTGAACTTGATGTTTGCGATTCTTCAGGGCTAGACTCGCTTTCTTCGCGGGAGGAATGAACTCCCACGCACGGGAAAAGCTGTTTCAGTTCTGGACAAACGACTCCGAAATCTTTGTCCACCGCGGTCGACTCCCTACGCGTTATTCCGATGAGCTCCTCGGAAGCAAATTCTGTCTACATGTCAAAGGCTTCGAAGTAAACACAGCTCGAGTAGCGGATTCTCTGTACTACGGCTGCGTTCCCGTCATAATCGCAAACCATTACGATCTCCCGTTCTCGGACGTACTAAACTGGAAAAGCTTCTCAGTTGTGGTCGCCACTTTAGACATCCCCTTGCTCAAGAAAATTCTCAAAGGAATTGACCATGACCAATACACGGTTTTACAGAGCAATGTTATGCAAGTCAGGAAACATTTCCAGTGGCACTCGACTCCATTGGACTATGATGCTTTCCACATGGTCATGTTGGAGTTATGGCTAAGGAGGAGTTCTGTCAGAGTTCCACTAAATGGCTTTTAGTTCAATTAGCTTTAGAAGATCATATCAGATCAAACCGTATAATTAGAAGACAGGCATGAAGACAAAAAATGACTCAGGTTGAAACGAAATCAAAGCTTTTGATCTGTGTTTTGCCTGTAACTAAGACATTGGACCATCGAACTGCCAAAGATGATGCGGCCCACATGAATTGGGTGCAAAGAATATATATTATCTGCAGGAGAAAAATAAATAAATAATACACATCTAAATCGCCTTCCAAGGGAGACAAACTCAGGGACAACGCTGCCAGGTTGTCTAATAAACACAAGAAGCCACAAACCAACAGCCGAAAGCCATTTTGGGATCATGAAATACTTTTTCCTCTCACCTCATCGTCTGCATATACACATCACAAAAACTCAGGAAAGCAACTTCAAGCACCATTCTTGCTCCAGGGTTTGAGAACCGCAACAACAATGATGACCACTACAATCAGCAGGATTAATATCGCGATGCACATCCATTTCCTTGAGCTTGTCTGCAGGCTTTTTACCCTCTGGAGGGCCGTGTTTCCCGTTTGTACATGATCCACGGCAGTTGAGACCTGAAACAAGGGGCGTATGTTGGTTCAGAATGCCGTTTTGCAGTTAGAATCACGGAATTGATATGAAACACGGTTCAAAGAAAGCTGCATTACGTATGATTCAATGTCGTCGAGCATGTCTCCCTGAGCGTCAACTAATACGGCCATGTCAAGGAAAATCTGCATCATGTGTTGCACAGGTTATATCGCCCTTGCTAGTTAGAGGATGGGTCAATAATCACTCGTGCTCTAAAACACAAGGTAGTTAGAAACCTAATGACGAGCCTTAGCAACAGGAACTGTTGCCAGATACAGACTGCAGAAGTAAGCATTTGTCTAGAAGTTGAGAAGCAGATCTTTATGACAAAGCTCATTGAGAGGAAAGCCAAATGCTAAAGAAGAGCTCAATATTTAAAGCTCGTTGACAAAGCACGTGCATTCTGACCGTTACTTGTCCATTTTCCTTAAAATAAGAGCTCAATATTTGAAGCACAACAGCTAGATAAGCATTTAGAAACATCATAATTACCTGTTGTAAATCCAGAAGCTTCCTCTCCAGTTCCCTGACAGCATCATGTCGCTCTTGGATTTCAGCAACAGTGTCCATAATCTATAGAACAACATGTTAAGATCAAGAACAAGCCATTCTGAATTTTATGAGCTAATTTACGGGGCACCTTCCTTCACCATAACAAGATTAAATAAAGTCAGTAACTTATATCGGACACTATCAAAGAAATAAGATACGATGTTAAACATTCATAGGATCTTCTACCAATAAAAGACATTCAGAGGATCAGATTTGCGACAATAGATGATGCCGACGTGAAAAAACTATAGGAGGATGTAAAATTACCTGACCACGCCCCTGTTCCTGTATGTCTTTCTGGAAAATCTGTTCACTGTCACCAGTCTCGATCAGTCTGTCGATTGTCTGCACAAAATTAGACTGTTAGAAGGAAAACCGCATCTTGAAACCTAAAATTCTGAAGGATTTCGAGGCATTCACCTCTTCATCAGCCCTGGTGCCCGTCACTGTTAGTAACTTACAAAATATACAAAACCAATTACTATTCCCTGGTCATGGAATGCTGATACTGAAAACATTTGAAGCACCACAGAGGGATTACCGGTGAAGACACGCCTCTCAACAACCTCTCTATTCTCTTGGTGAATGTTTTCCCGGAGAACCTACAAAAAATTTCGGAGCTACTAATCTGTGGGATAAAATAGTGGTGGAAAGAAAGCAATAATGGAAATCTTTATATCAAATTCACCTGAAATTCAGCCATCTTATCCTTGAATTTCTTCTTCAAGGAACTGAAATGAAAAATTGAGGAAAGCAGAAAAACATCAATCACGGATGGATAGAGGTAACTGAAAGGGAGGGAGCGAGAAGATACATGGTAGTAGCCGTGCGCGATCTGTCAATACCAGTGCCCTTTCCACAGCCTGGCTTCTGTCTGTTTGCCAAATTCTACATCAAGGAACTCCATTAATACCTAGTTAGTTGTGGAACCTAGACTGATACTACCAAATTAAAATCTTACTTCTCTGTCAAGTTCTTCAATTTTGGCCTTTATAGAGCGAGCAGCTTTTCCAACTTCATCAACTTCTTTCTCCATTCTCTGCTTGATAGCTGGAGAAAGGAAACAAATGATGTAATGACCACCTATAATGTTTCTCGAACACCAGACAATGCTAGAGCTACACAACAAACAGTGCTAACAGGAAATATATTTCTGATATCTAACCAATGCTAGAACACCATTAGAAAGGACAAAATATACTAGTAAGAGATGACAAGCTGTATCTGACAAGTTAATTACCCTTCATTGCAACTGCTTTAGTAACAGATTTTGATTCCTCATGTGCATCCTGCACGATAAACAGAAGGGAAGAATTTGATTCTCTTTCAACAAGAAAAAAAGCAAAACTACGTTTAAGCTCAATATATTCTAGATTAGCTTTCATTTAATCATCAATAAATTTTATTAATGTTATGGGGGAAAAACCCCTTCTCTTGGTCCACCTTTATAAATCCACCCATATTTCAAAACGACTCACTCTTGGAGGAGAGTCGTTTACACTCCCTTCTCCCTATTGGTCCACCTCCAACTAAGATTCCTTTATATATATATAAACAGTTGTAAACTTGAAGAGCAGAAGAATTTCAAAGTAAAGACGTGCATAACATTCATAACTTAGGCAAAAATTTGGCAGGATGTCAAGATAGCTTACTTGAAGTTTCCTCAGCCGCTTATTCACCTGCTCGATCTGCTTCTCAATATCCTGTATCTGGAAGTGAAGATACATGTAAATCCTTAATCTACTGACAACCTCGAAATACAGCCAATCAAAACCTGAAATGATAACTTAATAATTAAAAAAGAAAAAGAAGCACCAACACGCCTTTAGCAGGTGGGTAGCAAGAAATCCAACTTGGCTTTCAACACAAGTGTCGAGTTGAATTCCTCATAACGGCATAGTTTTTAAGATATTACCAGCAGAAAAGAAATTCTAGACATATAAAGAAAGAAACCACTCAAAATAAAATCTACCTTGTTAAAGAAAACCTGCAAGCCAAGGTCTCCTGAATTCATTGGTCGTGCGCCTAGCTCAATATCATTGTCATGACATGGCTCCCTAGGGATCTCAAACGAGTCCTGAAAAGAGTCATTGTATCAGTGGGACGAAAATGTGGACAAGCATACAGTCTCCTTCTATAAACTTGTAACATGACGATACGATGAACACACACCACAACGATCAGGGTACCACTAATAGTTCACTTCTGGATTCTCGTTCCCCCATTTTAACAAAGATTTAGCCCTCTTAAATCAAACAGCACTCAAATTCTTCTTCATCAAATGTCTTGCATAGTTTACGGAGCATCAACCAAAATTTACTTCTCAACAACAGTAGCCCAGGAAAAAGTTGATAAAATTGGTCAAACCCAGAAACAGATAAATTTACAGATCCACATTGACAGAAAACCATTCACTACACCTTACAGTTCTCCTGTTCTCTTAAGATCGTCTTCGACGGTAGAGCCTGCCTTCCAGGGAAAAAATTTGCAACTAAAAGATAAAGCCCATAGCCCCCAGAGGATCACCCCGATGAAATTATACCCCGCATTCAGTTTTAGCACACAGGACGTCCACGTCCAATGGAGAAACCGACCCAATGTGACCTGAAGATTCGACCTTTAGCCCCATAAAACACCGCAAAGACCCACAAAAATACTAAACAGAAGCTCAAAACTTCCCAAGCAAAATAACACGCCCCCATCCAACAGCACACCCAAAAAAAAAGGCAAGCAAGGGAATATGAATCCAAGGATCTCACCGATAATAAGTCGTTCATGGCTAGACCCCTTTTTCTTTCGAAAGAGAAGAAGAGAAAAGAGGAAAACGAAGACCCGGGTCGTCCTTCAACCCTTGGTGCCCGGGCACAGGGGTCCTCCTGGGGGGGGAAAGCAAGAGAGATTTTCGGGTGAGCGGAAAGGGAAGAACGGGGGAAGGTGATGAACATAAATACCCAAAGAAAACGGGAAAAACAGAAAACGAAAAAACAAAAAGAGGAACGAGCGACGGAGCGCGAGAGATGGGATTTTGAAGGAGAAGCTCCCAAATTGCTAATCCTTGTCAGCTCTAAACAACATGCAAATCCATCCTCCTCATCATTCACCACCACCACCACCACCATTCTTCCCAATCAAATGTTAGTTAATCCTTAACCAACCCCCTCGCGTCGATATTGCTTCATTAATCTCTCTCTCTCTCTCTGTCTGATAATCAACTCAGATTGTCAACCATTCTTTAACTTTGTTTGGCAATTTTAGATGTTACTAAAGATAGGTGGAGACGATAAAATATCGTGCCAAATTATCAACCGCATTCCTGATATTTTTTTTTCATTTTTGAGATATTTGTTTAATTTGATATACAAGTAAATATATAAGTTTGAACTAATGTGGGGAATATATTTGTGTACATTTTTGTATATCTTGTTTGGATTGGCGAAACAGCCAAAGCCTACGTTTATAATTTGGTAAGACACGTATATATTAGACTATATATATCAGATTAAGGAAAGATATGCAACTACTTCTTTTTATCCCTTAATGACTTGAGTTAATCTAATTAATATGGAAATAATATTGAAGAAGCATATATTTGAATTTGTTTCTTCATATTAATTGAAGAAGCATATATTTGACTTGTTTATTTCTGTTAAGAAATTATATGAACGAACCAAAACATTTTGTTCTCACGCACGAAAGAACTTCCCAAGAATTAACATTCAGCCTCCTCTATATAAAGACAACCGCACCACGATCACTTCTCATCTTATTCAAGCATAGCGGAGCTGCCATCCATCCATCCATCCATCCATCCACAAGCCGCACACCGTGGAAGAAGAGAGATGGCGAATCTGCAAGAGATGGTGAAGGATGCAACTGGATACGGGATCCGTGTGGTTATTTTGATATGGTCCATCATCATAATGTTGGTGATCGGGGGCGTGGTCGCCATCGTTCTCCATCTCCATCACAAGTTTTAACCTTTCATGTTTTTTGCGACTAGGAGAAATAAAAAGGGCATGTGCCCAGATTGTAAGAAATCATGGATTCTCTTACACTAGTATTTCTTTAAAGTTTTTGTTTTTATTTCGGTCTCTGAATTCAGACTGTAAGAAATCATGGATTCTCTTACACTAGTATTTTTTTAAAGTTTTTGTTTTTGTTTCGGTCTTTGAATTGGTTTGTCGGGTCGTTTAGCTTGCTGTGATAAAATTCTCTCTTTTTGGAGAGGAAAAGCAACATTCGCGTATCCATGAAGATATTGCACAATCCATGAAATAAGATCCATCCCGAAAGTGAATTGGTGAGATTAAGATTAAGATTAAGGATAATTAAGCTACGCTAAATATAATAAAACCCAAACTTGAAGATTGTCTCATCCCCTTAAATAGTCAATGTTAAGATTAGGCCCATTTTTTATTACACTATAAAGGGTTTTCATAAGACCACCCACTTCTTGTAATGAGAACACAAACAATCCTTCCTTCCGTTGTAATCATCCTTCGGAATACAGCTGTCAATTAGTAATACAATTTTTTAGTATTAATTAAAAAAATTTTGAAACTATTCGCGTAGGGAAATATTTTTTTGGTACTAACGTGAAACCCACCCAGCTAATTCAATCCTTTTGGTTTAAGAACTTAAAATGAAGTTATAATCTCGCCCGGTGCTCATCTCTCGGCCCCACGACCAAAGAAAAAAGACTGCCTCGCCATTTAGTTGGACTCGAATATTATTACTTGTAGCGCCGTAACATAACTTTGATGCACACAAAAGAGTCATTACTTCCTCTTAGATCGGTTTCGTAGTCAGACCTTACCCAAAGGGATAAAGAGGGTCGTAGTGATCGCCCCCCATGTTCATCGGCAGCTGATCCACCCTCCTAAACCATGTCCGCGGCAGCTTCCCTGTGAACCCGTAGTCCCCGAACAACACGTCCGCCACCCCTTGCCCTTCCGTTCCCGGAAGCCAGGCCGCGACTATGGCACCCATCATGTTGACGTACGGCTCGATGACCAGAGGACGTCCCGAGATTATCACGACCACGCACTTGACTTCTCCGCAGACGTTGGATATCGTGCTGGGCCCAGGTTCAGGAATCGTGAGGTTCAGGTTGTCGCCCTGTGTCTCGGCATATGGGGGTTCTCCTACTACGACGATGGCGTACGAGAACTCGCCGGATTTCACGTATTTTGCTTCAGGGTTCTCCTCGAACACTACTTGGGTAGTCAGATCTACTGTGCTTTTAATCGCACTCAGTATTGTCGTCCCTGTTCAAGGAAATTCAAATGTGGTTGATAAGGCTGTGAGATGTTGGGCGTGCACTTCGTTGAGCATACGTACTGATCGTGAGGTTGTTGCCACTGAGTCCTTGCCACGCGATTGTCCACCCACCACACTGGCACCCCAGGTTGTCCGCGTAGGATCCCGCGACCAGAATCTTGCCGGCTTTCTTCGGGAGAGGCAGCAGTGGCTTTTCCACAGACTCTCCATTCTTTAGCAGAACGAGCGACTTCCTCACCGCCTCCCTGGCCAACTCTCGATGTTCCCGACTTCCCAACTGATCGACAAGGCTGGTGTCCCCCATCGGATCCTCAAAGAGCCCCATCATGAACTTGACCCTTAGGATCCTACTGACCGCATCATCGATTCGGCTCATTGGTATCAAGTTATTATTCACTTGATAGGTCAGGCCATCGATGAACTCTGTGTAATTATATGGAACCATGATCTGCCAAAGATTGAAATCCCCTGTCGGTTGGATTCCTAATTCCTCTGAGAACTGGACATAAACTTGGAAGAAACCAACCATGTCGATGCCGGCACTGATTCCAGCATAGATCGAGTACGAGTAGTTGGCGTACGGCGGAGTGGTGGTCTTGTCGATACCCTGCCAGTCCGAGATGACGAACCCCTGCATTGCCGGCCAATAATAGGTCAAATGAAACTCACCGTGTCGAAAGCCCATCAAAAGTTTTTTTTTTTTTTTTTGCCAGTCTTACTCGGAATCGCAACGTCTTCTTCAGCATCCCGGTGACGAGATCCCGGTTGGCATGCATCTTGACACCATTCACGCCCGAGAGAGAAATCATGACCGTCGACACCCCCTTGATGATGGAAGTGAAATACCCGGTCATGTGGATACTGAGCAGGCCATGCCAACTTATAACGGTGTTGTTTTCGTTGATCCCTCTCGTCGTACCGCCGTCCCCGACATAATGCTTTGCACACGCCGCCACATTCTTCCTGCTCATAATAAAGAATCGCCTGAATTTTTGTTGTTCCGATACTATATGAAAAATTGTGCACTAACTTCTACTCGTACTTTCCGGCCATGAAAGGGACTCCCAGGCGTGACCCCTTCGGGATTTCTCCCTGCAAACCGTTGACGACCTCGGTCATTGCCCGAACGACACTCGGGTCCTCGCTGTAGCTCTCGTAGCACCTCCCCCACCTCGGATCCCGGCACACCTGAAATCACAGCAGATGGCATCAGTAACTCTATTCACTGGTCTTCTGGGGGAGATACGAGAGAGGGAATTGCCGATGTCTACTGACCGCAATACATGGAGCGAAGACGTATGGAATACCAGTGGCCCTCACTTCAAGCGCAGTCGCCGCTCCTATCTGCCTGACGAGTTCGGGGTCTCCAGTCGCTCCCAGGCCGACGTTGTGAGGGAAAATGGTAGCCCCGTACACGTTGTTGTGTCCATGAACCGCATCGATCCCGTAAATCATCAGGATCCCAAGCCTGGTGGACAACGAACCGCTCTGGAAATCGTTGACCATGTTGATCCAGGCCTGGGGGGATGCTTCCTGGGAGGGGGCGCTACCTCCTCCACTCAGCACGCTGCCGATGTAGTAGTTCCTCATGATGTCAGCGGAAGCTACGGTGCGCTCGATCTGCGTCATCTGGCCTATCTTCTCCTCCAGGGTCATCCTCCTAAGGAGGTCCTTGATTCTTGCACCGCGCTCGCAACGCCTGGGATCCTTGTACTTGAGGTACTCCGCGCTCGCAACGCCTGCCGAAGACATGTAAATGAGCATGACTCCGACGAAGAGCACCTGACCTCGGGCCATTTCCCCTGAAGGAGGAGGAAGAGAGCTTGGGAATATGGAGTGGAGAATCTCTAGTATTTAGTCTTTTACGAAGGGACGAGATTTATACAGACATGCACCATCGCTAAATACCTTAGTCATCTACATTTTTAATTGACCACGTGGTTTCAAACGAGTGTTGATAAAATGTTATCCACATGGTTCGGATCTCCGGGTCCTTATGGGATGCATCTATTACTAATATTATTATATGTTACAATCGATATCACGTGTCTCTGTGGAAAATCTTCAGCACGTCTTTCGAGTAATTTTTTCTATTTTTTTTTCAAATGAAAGAAATATTCAAGTGCTCCATGCATGAGGCGGAGGATGGGGGGTGTTTAATAATAGCAAAAAGGGACGAATGGAACAGATCGAGATGGTGCTTCAAACTTATTTTAGTTTTGAAGTAACCAGACATCCCACCAAAACCAGAAGTTTTGAATGCCAGCCTATATTTGGATTTGTTTCATGCGAGAAAAAACTCATGAAAATAATATTCTGAAATCGGACTGATTACTTATGAAAGAAATCAGACTTATAAAACTTATAAAAATCGACTTTCAAAACACATTTTTAAGGAAAAGTTTGACTTCATTCAAAGTTGGACTTATAAAATCCAATTTCATGACATTATTTTCATAATTTTGAAACTATTTACCATATTTAGTAAATTCTTTCACTCCTAAAAATGTCTAGGAACATAGCTCTATGATATTTTTTCCATACATATAAACAACGTTCCAGGCAGATAAAAATTTGTAAAATATGGTAAATAGTTTTGAAATTTCGAAAATATTATTCTAACCTACTTAAAAATACATTTAAGGACGTTTTACTTCATACTTCCGATTTCCATGTTAATTAAGAAAATATTTTCTTAAATAGAATAAATAGTTTCAAACTTCGGGGCCAAATGATATCTTAGAGTCGGTTTTTATAAAACCGATTTACTTAAGTAGTAAAATCGACTTGTGATTATTTGATAAATTTTAAAACAATCTAATTTATTTAAAACTATCCAGTTAAATAGCCACAAACTACCTTGTCGCACGTGGTTTTTGACACTGCTACTTTATCTTCAAATCTAATCTGATTATGTTTTGAGAGTTATTTTGAAAATAATAATAATTTATAATTAGAATAAATAATTTTGAAATTTTAGAAATAAATTATCAAAATTGAAATCACAGAGTTCCATTTTATTCAAGAAGGAAGTTGGATTTATAAAATTGACTTCCAAAAGACACGGAAGTCGAATTTTGTAAATTCAATTTAAAAAAAAGTCGATAATATAAAGTCGGATTTTATAATTTTAATTTCGAGATCTTATTTTCAGAATTACAAAAAATCAATTCTAGTTCGTAAATTTTTTCCCACTGCGTTAAAATAGAACAAAAGACATGTATTTTGACGTTATTAAGTTTCTATTCTGCCAAATCACTTGGTTTGGAACTCTTCTTAGTACTCCCCTCTTATCATTTGTCGACCTTTCCCTCCTTTACCAAAAAAAAATAAAAAAATGTTTGAAGTCCACGAATATGATAGCGAACGATGATGTTTTTGAAACCCGTGTTTGCCAGGATCAGACTGCAAGGGGGATTTCAGTCATTTGGTAATAAAGTAAATTCCTTCGGTCGCTTTCCCACCTCAAATCTTTTGAAATTGTCTGAGATGGTTGCTGCTAAGCTAAAAGCCACAGATGATGCAAGCCGTCGGTTTTAAAAATCGAAACTACGGAAATACGGTTAATTTTAAAAAAAAATTTGCGAAAAGGGACGTGTTTTGAAAACGCGCCGCTTTAATTAAATGAATAAGGGGCGGGTTTTAAAACCCACCTTTCGAAAAGTTAGACAACAAAATCTGTTTAGCTTAGATGGTTAGAGATTTTTGTTATAATGGGATGACCAAAACATCCTACTGGACCATATTTTTCTATTGCCTACCGCGGTACATGCACAATGAGGGATCATAATATGAGTCTATACAGCAATATTTTTAGTTTTTCTACAAAGGAAACACGGCTATAGAGGTTCCTGTGGCCACGCCCCACACCCTAAACTCGAGCCTTTCTCCGAGTGTTTCTGTTAGTGGTAGTTGTTGTTGCTCTTGACTATCTTCACGCTGCTGTAGAAGCGCTTCAGGTCCTTCATCGCCTTCTCCTCGATCTGGATTGCTCGGATGGAGGAGGTGGCTTCCGCTTCCGGTTTGAACCAGCGGTTCATCCCAGCGGGGTCCGTGGGCGAGCCCTGGCCAGACGTGATGGCGAAGCCTGAGGTTCGCGTCTTTGGGCTCGGGGATAAGGCTAGTTGCTGCTTCCCCTGCTGCAACATGAAAAAGGCACCTAGTTAATCAATCATCCGTAGGACAACAGAATCATCCATGGGAAACTCATCAAGTAACTTTAAGCAGATGTTCTGTAGATGGCTCAAAATGCTGGAGAAGTTACCCAGCAGAATGAATTCACTAGATGCCAAAATCGACAATGGATTTTTTTGATCCAAGGGGATCCTCGAGCAAACAACCATGCATGACTTCCTGCTGTGCGGAGTATAGACATATGCATACAATAGAGGAGAGAGAGAGGACCTGCTGTTGTTGGATATCCCTCAGGGATGGCCGAGACCCTAGAGGTGGCGTCCCTGAAGAAGCCCAGGGAGGGGTTCCTCTTTCTGCATCCAAACCATGTGATGACTGAGGTGGTTGTCGCACCGCTATCGGACTGGAAGGGACCAACAAACTCAAATTCATCCTTCCTTCACTCTTATTAGCATCAGCAACTTCTCCCTCCTTGGCTCTGCCACCCATTATTGGACTAACGTCCTTATTCGTCTTCTGCTCATCTAGAATCTCACGTAAGGAGGTTGAACCTTTCGGAAGCTTGGCTCCACCCCATGCAGGCCCTTTGCTTTTGGGTAGCGGTGGAGGAGGTGCGGCTTCTTTTGGCACGTCATCCAGAGCACCACTCAAGAACATCGAAAGGCCTCCCTTCTTACTTTTCTTCTTTCCTGGAGCATTTGCACTTTTACCTTTCCCAGCTTCCCGACTAATCACCTTCTCATCATTCCAAGACTCTTTCTTAACATCACTGAATGGCTTTTCTTCACTCCCAGCAATCTCATCCTATGAGTTTAGGAGTAACAGTTAAATTACACATCACTCGAGAATATGACTATTTTACTGCAGGCATTCAAATAAATAAGACAACGGCAAACAATCAATATTCATGGCAATTTTAGGTTCAGCATAAAATCAACCCGATGGAACACTCCATCGACATATTTCTCAAGTTATATATAAATCAATTTCCTAACCAACAAAAAGAAAACACTTACTGATCCGGGAAAAGGCAGGGCAGGAACTGTGACTAACCTTTGCAAGAGGTAAAAATCCAACATTGTAACAATCCATAGTAACTTCAACCTCTTGGCATTTACCCCCAGGGGTTGGTTTATCCTCCTCATGACAACCACCAGACAAATAATCTACCTGGAGTGGCTGCTTCTTGCCCTTCTTTTTCTGTTTCCTTGATGTTCCAATATATTTCCCTTTTCCCTCAGTTGATTCCGATGCCGAGGGCTTTTCACTAAGTTCTTCAATGGGAATGCCGAGATCAGCGAGACAGCACTCTAGAACAGATTTAGTCTGGAGCTTTGCTATTTGCTGACTGTCAAGTCTATGACCTTTAGAGTGCTTTTCCTCGAGCATTTCAATCTGTTGCAGCTTCTTGCGCAGAGCTCGAATTTGTTTGCTGACATGTTCATTAGAGTCTTGTTTGGTCAAGAAAGAAGAGTCTACGTGGCTCTTATGGTTGTTAAATTCAGACTCTTCCAGCACAACGTGTCCTCAGCAAGTCACTATCACTGTCCTCCTCTTCACTATTGATTACAGCAGGGAAGGTAGCAGTTGGAGTTGGAAGATGGCGGTAACTCCATGACTCAGAAGAATTTAAGTCCAACAGCTTCTCCAGTTTCACAAGAACGTCCAGTGAAGCAGAGACAATACTTTGAGGTGAAATTGCAAATATGTAGTCCAAGTTCTGGATCACAATATCCTGTTAAACAGAAAATTCACGAGATCATGAGATTCCCAAGATTCTCAATTAAGGATCATTTGTGCGTCCAATTAATGTTATTATAAAACATTCTTGATCAATACTCGAAAAAGAAAAAAGTGGAAAGGGTCAATCCTCATATTTAGACAATAGTCGAAACAAATCCAAGATCACAAACTTAAGGGCAACAATGCAATACCTCACAGTGCTTGCGCAACTCATCTGCTTCAAGCGAATCGGCAATCTCAAGAAGTTGCATAGCATTACGAGGTTCCACCAAGCACTCCGCTGCCGCTTTTTCACAAAGGCTTTTCAAGCTAGGTACAGTAGACCTGCTAGCACTTTCATCTACCCCAGCAATAGATTGCGACATGTCAGACTCCACTTCACCAAAAAGAATATCATCTGTGAGTTCATCCATGGGGTCTTCGCCATTAAATACTGGACTTGGACGATTGTCCGGTGCCTTACATGCATAGGCAGGATGATAAAGAGAGCCAACAATCAACAGGTGGGTTTCAGCAACAGAAACAGAGGTTGCTTTCTTCACACCATGCAATCCTGTGGGAGACAGCAGCTTGTCTGTAACTTTCTTTCCATCCCACATGTAAACATCACCAGTTGTAGTAACTGCAGCAGCCCAGTATTTCCCAGCAGCAATGCTAACGAAATTTTTTCGACAAAGCGAATACAGCTGGACCAAGAAAACCAACAATTCAGACAATGTGAATTGGAATAGCAAGCTACATGTTAATTACAGTGGGATTTGTTCCTAACCTGTTGGCATCTAAGATCAAATTCTAAATAAGCGGCACTCTATATAAAGAAGTATAACAAATTCTATGTATAAAGAAGAAAACTCAATCCCTGAAAACAAAAAACCTAACTTCAGAGATTTCCAACAGCAGAACATTACATGCTAAGGCATAGAACATTACCTTGCCATCAGCTCCCAGGACAATACTATGGTACTTTGCAGCTGCAACTCCTACATAATTGGATCCTGAATTAGAAGTTCCATAACCAAGTTGCCCTTCTTCGTTGCATCCCCATGTAAATACTTCCCCAAGCTCAGTTACCACAGCTGTATGTTTATTGGCTGCTGCAACTGCAACCACTTTCCATCTGAGAGAGTCACCCTACGAGGAGTGGGCTGAGTATCCACCGAGGTGTAGCCAAGCTGACCCTCTGCGACAAATATACAAAAGCACATTACCACACGTTGTGAATTAATGAGCAAACAATAAAAGAAAAACTGACACAAAGTTCATTTCTCCAAAGGTTGCTTTTTTGAAAGATTTTTCACTTTTTGAGATATTTGTTTAATTTGATATACAAGTAAATATATAAGTTTGAACTAATGTGGGGAATATATTTGTGTACATTTTTGTATATCTTGTTTGGGTTGGGGAAACAGCCAAAGCCTACGTTTATAATTTGGTAAGACACGTATATATTAGACTATATATATCAGATTAAGGAAAGATATGCAACTACTTCTTTTTCTCCCTTAATAACTTGAGTTAATCTAATTAATATGGAAATAATATTGAAGAAGCATATATTTGAATTTGTTTCTTCATATTAATCATATATTTGACTTGTTTATTTCTGTTAAGAAATTATATGAACCAAAACATTTCGTTCAGAACTTCCCAAGAATTAATATTCAGCCTCCTCTATATAAAGACAACCGCACCACGATCACTTCTTATCTTATTCAAGCATACCGGATCTGCCATCCATCCATCCATCCACAAGCCGCACACCGAGGAAGAAGAGAGATGGCGGATCTGCAAGAGATAGTGAAGTTTGCAACTGGATACGGGATCCGTGTGGTTATTTTGATATTGTCCATCATCATAATATTGGTGATTGGGGGAGCGGTCGCCGCCATCGTTCTCCATCTCCAACACAAGTTTTAGGCCTTTCATGTTTTGCGACTAGGAGAAATAAAAAGGGCATGTGCCCATATTGTAAGAAATCATGGATTCTCTTACACTAGTATTTCTTTGAAGTTTTTGTTTTTGTTTCGGTCTTTGAATTGGTACTAACGTGAAACCCACCCAGCTCGTCCCTGTTAATTCAATCCTTTCGGTTTAAGAACTTAAAATGAAGCTGTAGTCTCGCCCGGCGCTCATCTCTCTGCCCCACGACCAATGAAAAAAGACTGCCTCGTTTTAGGACAATCGCCGGGCTGCAATTTAGCTGGTCTGAACCCGAATATTATTGCTTCTACCGGCGTTACATAACTTTGAAGCCCACGAAAGAGTCATTACTTCCTCTTAGATCGGTTTCGTAGTCAGACCATACCCAAATGGATAAAGAGGGTCGTAGTGATCGTCCCCCACGTTCATCGGCAGCTGATCCACCCTCCTAAACCATGTCCGCGGCAGCTTCCCTGTGAACCCGTAGTCCCCGAACAACACGTCCGCCACCCCTTGCCCTTCCGTTCCCGGAAGCCAGGCCGCGACTATGGCACCCATCATGTTGACGTAAGGCTCGATGACCAGAGGACGTCCTGAGATTATCACGACCACGCAGTTGACTTCTCCGCAGACGTTGGATATCGTGCTGGGCCCAGGTTCAGGGATCGTGAGGTTCAGGTTGTCGCCCTGTGTCTCGGCATATGGGGGTTCTCCTACTACGACGATGGCGTACGAGAACTCGCCGGATTTCACGTATTTTGCTTCAGGGTTCTCCTCGTACACTACTTGGGTAGTCAGATCAACTGTGCTTTTAATCGCACTCAGTATAGTCGTCCCTGTTCAAGGAAATTCGAATGTGGTTGATAAGGCTGTGAAATGTCGGCCGTGCAATTCGTCGAGCATACGTACCGATCGTGAGGTTGTTGCCACTAAGTCCTTGCCACGCGATTGTCCACCCACCACACTGGCACCCCAGGTTGTCCGCGTAGGATCCCGCGACCAGAATCTTGCCGGCTTTCTTTGGGAGAGGCAGCAGTGGCTTATCCATAGACTCTCCGTTCTTTAGCAGAACGAGCGACTTCCTCACAGCCTCCCTGGCCAACTCTCGATGTTCCCGACTTCCCAACTGATCGACAAGGCTGGTGTCCGCCATTGGATCCTCAAAGAGCCCCATCATGAACTTAACCCTTAGGATCCTACTGACCGCATCATCGATTCGGCTCATTGGTATCAAGTTATTATTCACTTGATAGGTCAGGCCATCGATGAACTCGGTGTAATTATATGGAACCATGATCTGCCAAAGATTGAAATCCCCTGTCAGTTGGATTCCTAACTCCTCCGAGAACTGGACATAAATTTGGAAGAAACCAACCATGTCGATGCCGGCACTGATTCCAGCATAGATCGAGTACGAGTAGTTGCCATGCCGCGGAGTGGTGATCTTGTCGATACCCTGCCAGTCCGAGATGACGAACCCCTGCATTGCCGGCCGACAATAGGTCAAATTTAACTCATTGTGTCGAAAGCCCATAAATTTTTTTTTTTTTTTTTTTGCCAGTCTTACTCGGAATCGCAACGTCTTCTTCAGCATCCCGGTGACGAGATCCCGGTTGGCATGCATCTTGACACCATTCACGCTCGAGAAAGAAACCATGACGGTCGACACCCCCTTGATGATGGATGTGAAATACCCGGTCATGTGGATACTGAGAAGGCCATGGCAACTTATGACGGTGTTGTTTTCGTTGATCCCTCTCGTCGTACCGCCGTCCCCAACATAATGCTTTGTACACGCCGCCACATTCTTCCTGCTCATAATAAAGAACCGCCTGAATTTGTATTGTTCCGATACTGTATGAAAAATTGTGCACTAACTTCTACTCGTACTTTCCGGCCACGAAAGGGACACCCAGGCGTGACCCCTTCGGGATTTCTCCCTGCAAACCATTGACGACCTCGGTCATTGCCCGAACGACACTCGGGTCCTCACTGTAGCTCTCGTAGCACCTCCCCCACCTCGGATCCCGGCACACCTGAAATCACAGCAGGTGGTGTCAGTAATCTATTCACTGGTCTTCTTGGGGTGATACGAGAGAGGGAATTGCCGATGTCTACTGACCGCAATACATGGAGCGAAGACGTATGGAATACCAGTGGCCCTCACTTCAAGCGCAGTCGCCGCTCCTATCCGCCTGACGAGTTCGGGGTCTCTAGTCGCTCCCAGGCCGACGTTGTGAGGGAAAATGGTAGCCCCGTACACGTTGTTGTGTCCATGAACCGCATCGATCCCGTAAATCATGGGGATCCCAAGCCTGGTGGACAACGAACCGCTCTGGAAATCGTTGACCATGTTGATCCAGACCTGGGGGGATGCTTCCTGGGAGGGGGCGCTACCTCCTCCACTCAGCACGCTGCCGATGTAGTAGTTCCTCATGACGTCAGCAGAAGCTACGGTGCGCTCGATCTGCGTCATCTGGCCTATCTTCTCCTCCAGGGTCATCCTCCTAAGGAGGTCCTTGATTCTTACACCGAGGGGCCGCTTGGGATCCTTGTACTTGACGTACTCCGCGCTCGCAACGCCTGCCGAAGACATGTAAATGAGCATGACTCCGACGAAGAGCACCTGACCTCGGGCCATTTCCCCTGAAGGAGGAGGAAGAGAGCTTGGGAATATGGAGCGGAGAGTCTCTAGTATTTAGTCTTTTACGAAGGGACGAGATTTATACAGACATGCACCATCGCTAAATACCTTAGTCATGTATATTTTTAATTGACCACGTGGTTTTGACACCTGCACTTATTCAAACGAGTGTTGATAAAATGTTAAGTTTATACACCACATAGTTCGGACTCCAAGGTCTTTAATTAATTACAATCGATATCACGTGTCTCTGTGGAAAATCTTCAGAAAAACTATTTTTTTTTTTCAAATAAAAGAAATATTCACGTCCTTCATGCATGAGGCGGAGGATGGGGGTGTTTAATAATAACCAAAACGGACGAATGGAACAGATCTAGATGGTGGACCAAACTTATTTTAGTTTTGAATTAATTAGACACCCACGGGGGGACGAAACCAGAAGTTTTGAACGCCAGCCTGTCTCTTATCCTGGAAAAAATTTGCGAAATAAATTACATATTAGTTGTTTGCTAAAGAAATCATATTTATAAAATCTAACTTTCAAACCACATTTTTAAGGAATTCAGACAATATAAATCATACTTTTAAAAAATGGACGGACTTATAAAATCCGATATTTTCTTAAGTAGGATTTTTTAAGTTTGACTTAATTCAAATTAGAACTTATAAATTTCGAGGGGCATTTTTTTCATAATTTTGAAACTATTTATCATATTTCATAAACTTTTTTCACTCCTAAAACTAGGAACATAACTCTATGATATTTTGCCATACATATAAACAATCATTCGTGTCTAGTAATAGGCAAATAAAAAATTTGTAAAATATGGTAAATAGTTTTGAAATTCGAAAATAATGTTCCGACCAACTTAAAAAAAAACATTTAAGGAAGTTGGAATTTATACGTCCGATTTCCAACAAAATAAAAATAAAAAATAAAGTCGGTCTTATAAAATCTAACTTTAGAACTGTGGATCGTTTGTGTACACTAAGAGGGGGTGAATTAGTGTTTTACACTTTTTTGCCATTTCTCATCTCAATGTAAGCGGAAGCGTACTGTATCACAGCAATGCGTTTCTCATAATGAGATCTGCTTTGCTGTAACCATTACGATTTGATCGAGTAGGATTTCGTACAAGTGTTGCGCGATCGTAATGGACACAATAGTTTATAGTGGTTCGGCCTAAATCGACTTACGTCCACTTTTTACCGTAGAGGTGATTCCACTATACAAATATAATGGGTGCAAAGTGCCCTTGCACTAGGCGTTCGGTTTCTCACAAAGTGATATTTAGAATCCTTTACAAAAGGAGATCACTCCAGGGCAACGGTCTGTTCCACACACAGTGGACGTCTTCTCGTTTCCAGCAGAATGATGCTCACGCTCAGCAGTTGGTAGCTCAACGGATTCCACGAAGCACGTTGTCACTCAGACGTGAGTCTGTCTATTAATGCACACAGACAACGTTATGTTAGAGTATAAATCCTCACAAGTGATTCCTTAGAGTGAAGAATGACTTTTCTGAGAGCAACCCGTTTCTGTTTCACAGTAGAGGAATGCTTCAGCGCTTAATAGCTCAGTAGAGGATTTCCACACAGCTTAGTCTCTCTCAAGATGAGTCTGTAAGTACTTAAGAGACAATCACAAAGATAACCACTTAGTTCAAAACAGAACATAGATTGGTTCCTTACTCAGCAGAACCTGACTTCTCCGTCCTATACTAAGTTCGAACGTGCATGGTTATCACGGCCGTGACTCATTGCACTCCACCCAGTGCCTAGGGTGGAATTTTCAACTCCGGCAGCTTCCACGCAACCTGCTCTACAGTCCGTCAACAGGAGGTCGAGACTTCTGCACAGCACTCTTGTGCTCGGGAGGACCTCTTTTCACTCGGGCAACGTTCCCAACTCCTGCTCTACCCTGCAGGCACGAAACTTTTCGCGCACACGCATGTGCGTGTCTCCCTGCTCAAACTCTGTCGGTTTGAGGCTTCCCTATGAAAAGACACGACAAGAACGGCTTCTTGTCGATGGGTCAACAACTGGTTACTGAATTCAAACAGTTATTTAGCTTCCCTCAGATGATTCGCCAACAACTCGTTGCACGCACCGAGGACACCTAGTCCCTCTCGCGACGATCAAGTCGCACTCAGTCCTTGACACTCTCACACGCAACTTGCAAGAGATAAGAACCAGGAGATACTCAGCACCTTCCGCTCTCCGTCGATCCTCAAAAATTCACTCAGATCACTCAAGCTTTGGCAGCACTTAGACCACTTAGATCACTCAGACCACTCAGAAGCACAAAGGCACGATTGTCTGATGTCCTACTCTGATTTTAATGGAGAATGATAGGTGAAAGATGTCCAGATACGTTGGGACAATCTTCGTTATTTGTTTCCAAAAGCTGCAAATAGATCCTGAACAACGATCTGCTCAACGGTCACTGTATCATATAAGGTAAGTCCTCAACGACAACTTTACTCACATAGATTATTTTATCCGAAAACAAATTAATTGTTTCCAAATCTTATAAGATAATAATCTTATCAAATTGATTTATAAAATTAAATTATGATCAGAACAATTTGATTTGATATTTTAACGCTGGAGATAATTAGAACAAATATTTTTTTTTCAAAATATAAACTTGGAAAGCTAATCCCATAATATTGAGTTCCCTAAATATATGAATTGAGATATCAAAATCATATTCAAGTATTTAGACAACCACGTAAATAATATGAGATAAATCAAAATATAATGTAAATATAAAATATTTATTTCCATATTTTCAATCTGTAAGCGTAACGTCACAGTACAACGTACTATAAAGCAGCAGCATACTGCTCATGCTAGTTATGACTCGGCATCACATAGCTCAAGCTCGTAACTAAAGATAAACATACGAGTCATGATCAATATTGGTGACTACAAGTAATTCATTACTTAAGCTCATAATCAAAATCAATGTCAACAAGAACATTATTTTTTGAATTTCAAAATCATCTACTTTATTTCACAAATTTTTTTCTGGAAAAAAAAACAAAAGAAATTATTGTTACTAAATAATATTAATTAAGAAAATATTTTTTAAAATAAAATAAATAGTTAGAAACTTTGAGGCCAATAAATGTTAAAGTTTATACTCCACATGGTTCGGATCTCGAAGGTCTTTATGGGATGCATTTATTACCAATATTATTATATGTTACAATCCATATCACGTGTCTCTGGAAAATCTTCAGCACGTCTTTCGAGAAATTTTTTCTATTTTTTGTTTCAAATAAAAGAAATATTCAAGTGCTCAATGCATGAGGCGGAGGATGGGGCGGTGAATATTATTTTTTTAATTTCAAAACTATTTATTTTATTTCACAAATCTTTTCTCGTAAAAATAAAAAAATTTATTATTGAGAAATAATGTTAATTAAGAAAATATTTTCTCAAATAGAATAAATAGTTTTAAAGCCAAATAATATATTCAAACTTTTATAAAACCGATTTACTTAAAGTAGTAAAATCGATTTTCGAATATGACAAATTTTAAAGCAATCTAATTTATTTAAAACTATCCAGTTAAATAGCCACAAACTACCTTATCCGGCTTCATTAATCCATCTGCCAGTCTAATAATTAGACCGAGATGTTTTACTCCCCTTTGTCAAATTTGACTGAGATTAAACTATCTTTTTAACTTTTATTCGTTTAAGAGAGTCATGTCTGCCTATAAAGAATATTGTCATTTATGGATGGATGATGTTATACAAACATACTTATCTCCTGTCGCACCTGGTTTTTGACAACACTACTTTACCTTTAAATCTAATCTGGTTATGTTTTGATAGTTCTTTCGAAAATAAAAAAATTTATAATTGGAATAAATAATTTTAAAATTTTTGAAATAAATTATCAATATTGAAATTACAAAGTTTAATTTTGTTTAGAAAGGAAGTTCGATTTATAAAAAAAATTGACTTCCAAAAACATTTTTAAAAAAGCCGAATTTTATAAATTCAGTCAAAAATAGTCAATCTTATCAAGTCGGATTTTATAATTTTAATTTCGAGGCCTTATTTATAAAATTACGAAAAAAAATTTCCACTGCATTAAAATAGAACAAAACACATGTATTTTGACGTTATTAAGTTTCAATTCTGCCAACATCCGTAAGACAACAGAATCATTCATGGAAAACCCATCAAGTAACTTTAAGCAGATGGTTTGAAGATGGCTCAAAATGCTGGAGAAGTTACCCTGCAGAATGAATTCACTAGATGCCAAAATGGACAATGGACTTTTTTTGATCCAAGGGGATCCTCGAGCAAACAACCATGCATGACTTCCTGCTGTGCGGAGTATAGACATATGCATACAATAGAGGAGAGAGAGAGGACCTACTGTTGTTGGATATCCCTCAGGGATGGCCGAGATCCTAGAGGTGGCGTCCCTGAAGACGCCCAGGGAGGGGTTCCCTCTTTCTGCATCCAAACCATGTGATGACTGAGGTGGTTGTCGCACCGCTATCGGACTGGAAGGGACCAATAAACTCAAATTCATCCTTCCTTCACTCTTATCAGCATCAGCAACTTCTCCCTGCTTGGCTCTGCCACCCATTATTGGACTAACGTCCTTATTTGTCTTCTGCTCATCTAGAATCTCACGTAACGAGGTTGAACCTCTCGGAAGCTTGGCTCCACCCCATGCAGGCCCTTCACTTTTGGGTAGCGGTGGAGGAGGTCCGGCTTCTTTTGGCACGTCATCCAGAGCGCCACTCAAGAACATCGAAAGGCCTCCCTTCTTACTTTTCTTCTTTCCTGGAGCATTTGCGCTTTTACCTTTCCCAGCTTCCCGACTAATCACCTTCTCATCATTCCAAGACTCTTTCTTAACATCACTGAATAGTTGTTCTTCACTCCCAGCAATCTCATCCTATGAGTTTAGGAGTAACAGTTAAATTACACATCACTCGAGAATATGACTATTTTACTGCAGGCATTCATATAAAATAAGAATAAGACAACGGCAAACAAGTTCAATATTCATGGCAACTTTAGGTTCAGCATAAAATCAACCCGGTGGAACACTCCATCGACATATTTCTCAAGTTATATATAAATCAATTTCCTAACCAACAAAAAAAAACACTCACTGTTCCGGGAAAAGGCAGGGCAGGAACTTCCCAAGCTAAAAAGCCCGCTCGCCTCAATATTGCTTCCTTAATCTCTCTCTCTCTCTCTCTCTGTCTAATAATCAACTCAGATTGTCAACCATTCTTTAACTTTGTTTGGAAATTTTAGATGTTACAAAAGATAGGTGGAGGCGATAAAATATTGTGCCAAATTATCAACCGCATTCCTCATATTTTTTTTTCATTTTTTGAGATATTTGTTTAATTTGATATACAAGTAAATATATAAGTTTGGAATATATTTGTGTACATTTTTATATATCTTGTTTGGATTGGGGAAACAGCCAAAGCCTACGTTTATAATTTGGTAAGACACGTATATATTAATATATCAGATTAAGGAAAGATATGCAACTACTTCTTTTTATCCCTTAACGACTTGAGTTAATCTAATTAATATGGAAATAATATTGAAGAAGCATATATTTGAATTTGTTTCTTCATATTAATCTAATTAATATGAAGAAGCATATATTTGACTTGTTTATTTCTGTTAAGAAATTATATGAACCAAAACATTTTGTTCTCACGCACGAAAGAACTTCCCAAGAATTAACATTCAGCCTTCTCTATATAAAGACAACGGCACCACGATCACTTCTCATCTTATTCAAGCACAGCGGAGCTGCCATCCATCCATCCATCCATCGACAAGCCGCACGCCGGGGAAGAAGAGAGATGGCGAATCTGCAAGAGATGGTGAAGGATGCAACTGGATGCGGGATCCGTGTGGTTATTTTGATATGGTCCATCATCATAATGTTGGTGATCGGGGGCGTGGTCGCCATCGTTCTCCATCTCCATCACAAGTTTTAGGCCTTTCATGTTTTGCGACTAGGAGAAATAAAAAGGGCATATGCCCAGATTGTAAGAACTCATGGATTCTCTTACACTAGTGCTTCTTTAAAGTTTTTGTTTTTGTTTCGGTCTCTGAATTGGTTTGTCGGGTCATTTAGCTTGCTGTGATAAAACTCTCTCTCTTTTTGGAGAGGAAAAGCAACATTCTTGGTATCCATGAAGATATTGCACAATCCATGAAAGAAGATCCATCCCGAAAGTGAATTGATGAGATTAAGATTAAGGATAATTAAGCTATTTTAAATATAATAAAACCCAAAATTGAAGATTGTCTCATCCCCTCAAATAGTCAATGTTAAGATTAGGCCCATTTTTTATTACACTATAAAGGGTTTTCATAAGACCACCCACCTCTTGTAATGAGAACACAAACAATCCTTCCTTCCCTTGTAATCATCCTTCGGAATACAGCTGTCAATTAGTAATACAATTTTTTAATATTATTTAAAAAAATTTTGAAACTATTCGCGTAGGGAAATATTTTTTTGGTACTAACGTGAAACCCACCCAGCTAATTCAATCCTTTTGGTTTAAGAACTTAAAATGAAGTTGTAATCTCGCCCGGTGCTCATCTCGACCAAAGAAAAAAGACTGCCCCGTTTTAGGACAATCGCCATTTAGTTGGTCTGATCTGAACCCGAATATTATTACTTGTAGCGGCGCTACATAACTTTGAACCCCACAAAAGAGTCATTACTTCCTCTTAGATCGGTTTCGTAGTCAGACCATACCCAAAGGGATAAAGAGGGTCGTAGTGATCGTCCCCCACGTTCATCGGTAGCTGATCCACCCTCCTAAACCATGTCCGTGGCAGCTTCGCTGTGAACCCGTAGTCCCCGAACAACACGTCCGCCACCCCTTGCCCTTCCGTTCCCGGAAGCCAGGCCGCAACTATGGCACCCATCATGTTGACGTACGGCTCGATGACCAGAGGACGTCCCGAGATTATCACGACCACGCACTTGACTTCTCCGCAGACGTTGGATATCGTGCTGGGCCCAGGTTCAGGAATCGTGAGGTTCAGGTTGTCGCCCTGTGTCTCGGCATATGGGGGTTCTCCTACTACGACAATGGCGTACGAGAACTCGCCGGATTTCACGTATTTTGCTTCAGGGTTCTCCTCGTACACTACTTGGGTAGTCAGATCAACTGTGCTTTTAATCGCACTCAGTATTGTCGTCCCTGTTCAAGGAAATTCAAATGTGGTTGATAAGGCTGTGAGACGTCGGGCGTGCACTTCGTGGAGCATACGTACCGATCGTGAGGTTGTTGCCACTAAGTCCTTGCCACTCGATTGTCCACCCACCACACTGGGACCCCAGGTTGTCCGCATGGGATCCCGCGACCAGAATCTTGCCGGCTTTCTTCGGGAGAGGCAGCAGCGGCTTATCCACAGACTCTCCGTTCTTTAGCAGAACGAGCGACTTCCTCACCGCCTCCCTGGCCAACTCTCGATGTTCCCGACTTCCCAACTGATAGACAAGGCTGGTGTCCGCCATTGGATCCTCAAAGAGCCCCATCATGAACTTGACCCTTAGGATCCTCCTGACAGCATCATCGATTCGGCTCACTGGTATCAAGTTATTATTAACTTGATAGGTCAGGCCATCGATTAACTCTGTGTAATTATATGGAACCATGATCTGCCAAAGATTGAAATCCCCTGTCAGTTGGATTCCTAACTCCTCTGAGAACTGGACATAAACTTGGAAGAAACCAACCATGTCGATGCCGGCACTGATTCCAGCATAGATCGAGTACGAGTAGTTGGAGTGTGGCGGAGTGGTGATCCTGTCGATACCCTGCCAGTCCGAGATGACGAACCCCTGCATTGCCGGCCGATATTAGGTCAAATCTAACTCATCGTGTCAAATGCCCATAAAAAGTTATTTTTTTGCCAGTCTCACTCGGAATCGCAACGTCTTCTTCAGTATCCCCGTGACGAGATCCCGGTTGGCATGCATCTTGACACCATTCACGCTCGAGTAAGAAACCATGACGGTCGACACCCCCTTGATGATGGAAGTGAAATACCCGGTCATGTGGATACTGAGAAGGCCATGCCAACTTGTGACGGTGTTGTTTTCGTTGATCCCTCTCGTCGTACCACCGTCCCCGACATAATGCTTTGCACACGCCACCACATTCTTCCTGCTCATAATAAAGAATCGCCTGAATTTATGTTGTTCCGATACTCTACGAAAAATTGTGCACTAACTTCTACTCGTACTTTCCAGCCACGAAAGGGACACCCAGGCGTGACCCCTTCGGGATTTCTCCCTGCAAACCGTTGACGACCTCGGTCATTGCCCGAACGACACTCGGGTCCTCGCTGTAGCTCTCGTAGCACCTCCCCCACCTCGGATCCCGGCACACCTGAAGCCAAAGCAGATGGCGTCAGTAACTCTATTCACTGGTCTTCTGGGGGAGATACGAGAGAGGGAATTGGCAATGACTACTGACCGCAATACATGGAGCAAAGACGTAAGGAATACCAGTGGCCCTCACTTCAAGCGCAGTCGCCACTCCTATCCGCCTGACGAGTTTGGGTTCTCCAGTCGCTCCCAGGCCGACGTTGTGAGGGAAAATGGTAGCCCCGTACACGTTGTTGTGTCCATGAACCGCATCGATCCCGTAAATCATTGGGATCCCAAGCCTGGTGGACAACGAACCGCTCTGGAAATCGTTGACCATGTTGATCCAGGCCTGGGGGGATGCTTCCTGGGAGGGGGCGCTACCTCCTCCACTCAGCACGCTGCCGATGTAGTAGTTCCTCATGACGTCAGCGGAAGCTACGGTGCGCTCGATCTGGGTCATCTGGCCTATCTTCTCCTCCAGGGTCATCCTCCTAAGGAGGTCCTTGATTCTTGCACCGAGGGGCTGCTTGGGATCCTTGTACTTGAGGTACTCCGCGCTCGCAACGCCTGCCGAAGACATATAAATGAGCATGACTCCGACGAAGAGCACCTGACCTCGGGCCATTTCCCCTGAAGGTGGAGGAAGAGAGCTTGGGAATATGGAGTGGAGAGTCTCTAGTATTTAGTCTTTTACGAAGGGACGAGATTTATAGAGACATGCACCATCGCTAAATACCTTAGTCATGTACATTTTTCATTGACCACGTGGTTTTGACACCGGCACTTATTCAAACGAGT
Organism: Melastoma candidum; assembly: GCA_023653495.1. Classification (NCBI taxonomy): domain Eukaryota; kingdom Viridiplantae; phylum Streptophyta; class Magnoliopsida; order Myrtales; family Melastomataceae; genus Melastoma; species Melastoma candidum. The sequence continues at coordinate 11,064,610 of CM042881.1, read as the reverse complement.
GTTGATAAAATGTTAAAGTTTATACACCACATGGTTCGGATCTCCAAGGTCTTTATGGGATACATATATTACTAATATTAATTATATGTTACAATCGATATCACGTGTCTCTGTGGAAAATCTTCAGCACGTCTTTTTAGAGAAATTTTTTCTATTTTTTTTTCAAATAAAAGAAATATTCAAGTGCTCAATGCATGTGGCGGAGGATGGGGGGTGTTTAATAATAGCAAAAAGGGACGAATGGAACAGATCGAGATGATGCATCAAACTTATTTTAGTTTTGAAGTAATCAAACATCCACGAAACCAGAAGTTTTGAATGTCAGCCTATATTTGGATTTCTATCATGCGAAAAAAAAAAATTAGTGAGATAAATTTAGTGAAATTTCGAAAATAATATTCTAAAATCAGACTTATAAAATCTGATTGCTTAAGAAAGAAATCAAACTTATAAAATTTGACTTTTAAAACACATTTTTAAGAAAAAGTTTGACTTCATTCAAAGTTGGGCTTATAAAATCCTATTCCAAGCCTATTCCTCCGTATCTCATATGGAGTTCATAATTCTCGAAATTGGAGAGATAACCGATACGAGCTCAACGGAGCCCTTTTACAAATGATTTCTCACGGATTTATCGGTGCTTCTCTTTTTTTTCTTGGTAGGAATGACATATGATAGAATACGTCATGTTTATGTCGACAACATGGGTGGAATGGCGATTTTACTTCCAAAAATATTCACACTTTTCAGTATATTATCAATGGCTTCCCTTGTATTACCCGGCATGAGTAGTTTTGTTGCCGAATTGATAGTCTTTTTGGAATAATCACCGGCCAGCTATATTTTTTAATTCTCAAAATACTAATTACTTTTCTAATGGCAATTGGAATGATATTGGACATTATTTCCATAATTTTGAAACTATTTACTCTATTTAGTAAATTTTTTCACTCCTAGAAATGTTTAGGAACATAACTCTATGATATTTTTTCCTTACATATAAACAACGTTCCTATATAGTATTAGGCGGATAAAAATTTGTAAAATATGGTAAATAATTTTGAAATTTCAAAAATAATGTTCTGACCGACTTAAAAAATAGGGTACATTTAAGGAAGTTGGACTTCATACTTTCGATTTTCAACAAAATAAAAATAAAAAGTGAATTCAGTCTTATAAAGTATAACTTTATAATATTATTTTTTGAATTTCAAAATTATCTACTTTATTTCACAATTTTTTTCCCGTACAAAAAAAAATAAAAGAAAACTTATTGTTACGAAATAATATTAATTAAGAAAATATTTTCTTAAATAGAATAAATAGTTTCAAACTTTGGGGCCAAATGATATCTTAGAGTCGGGTTTTTATAAAACCGATTTACTTAAGTAGTAAAATCGACTTGTGAGCATTAGTTGAAATCTAATTTATTTAAAACTATCCAGTTAAATAGCCACAAACTACCTTATCGGGCTTCATTAATCCATCTCCCAGTCTAATAATTAGACCGAGATGTTTTATTCCCCTTGGTCAAATTTGACTCAGATTAAAATATCTTTTAACTTTTATTCTTTTAGAGAGAGTCAAGTCTGCCTACAAAGAATATTGTCATTTATGGATGGATGATGTTATACAAACATACTTATCTCCTGTCCCACGTGGTTTTTGACACTTCAAATCTAATCTGGTTATGTTCTGAGAGTTATTTCAAAAAATAATAATAATTTATAATTAGAATAAATAATTTTGAAATTTTAGAAATAAATTATCAAAATTGAAATTACAAAGTTCCAATTTATTTAAGAAGGAAGTTGGATTTATAAAATTTGACTTCCAAAAGAACCCTTAAGGAAGTCGAATTTTATTAATTCAGTTTAAAAAAAAAGTCAATGTTATAAAATTGAATTTTATAATTTTAATTTCGAGAACTTATTCCTACTGCTACACAAGTATTTTGACGTTATTAAGTTTCTATTCTGCCAAATCACTTGGTTTGAAACTCTTCTTAGTGCTCCCCTCTGATCATTTGTCGACCTTTCCCACCTTTACCAAAAAAAGATGTTTGAAGTCCACGAATATGATGACGAACGATGATGTTTTCGAAACCCGTGTTTGCCAGGATCAGACTGCAAGGGGGATTTCAGTCATTTGGTAATAAAGTAAATTCCTTCAGTCGCTTTCCCACCTCAAATCTTTTGAAATTGTCTGAAATGGTTGCTGCTAAGCTTAAAGCAACAGATGATGGAAGCCGTCGGTTTTAAAAATTGGACAAAGTCCTCCACAAAACATCCTACTTGACCTTATTTTTCTACTCCCTACCGCGGTACATGCACAATGAGGGATCATAAGATGAGTCTATACAGCAATGTTTTTAGTTTTTCTACAAAGGAAACACGGCTATAGAGGTTCCTGTGGCCACGCCCCGCACCCTAAACTCGAGCCTCTCTCCGAGTGTTTCTGTTAGTGGTAGTTGTTGTTGCTCTTGACTATCTTCACGCTGCTGTAGAAGCGCTTCAGGTCCTTCATCGCCTTCTCCTCGATCTGGATTGCTCGGATGGAGGAGGTGGCTTCCGCTTCCGGTTTGAACCAGCGGTTCATCCCAGCGGGGTCCGAGGGCGAGCCCTGGCCAGACGTGATGGCGAAGCCTGAGGTTCGCGTCTTTGGGCTCGGGGATAAGGCTAGTTGCTGCTTCCCCTGCTGCAACATGAAAAAGGCACCTAGTTAATCAATCATCCGTAGGACAACAGAATCATCCATGGGAAACTCATCAAGTAACTTTAAGCAGATGTTTTGTAGATGGCTCAAAATGCTGGAGAAGTTACCCAGCAGAATGAATTCACTAGATGCCAAAATCGACAATGGATTTTTTTGATCCAAGGGGATCCTCGAGCAAACAACCATGCATGACTTCCTGCTAGGAGAGAGAGAGGACCTGCTGTTGTTGGATATCCCTCAGGGATGGCCGAGACCCTAGAGGTGGCGTCCCTGAAGAAGCCCAGGGAGGGGTTCCTCTTTCTGCATCCAAACCATGTGATGACTGAGGTGGTTGTCGCACCGCTATCGGACTGGAAGGGACCAACAAACTCAAATTCATGCTTCCTTCACTCTTATTAGCATCAGCAACTTCTCCCTGCTTGGCTCTGCCACCCATTATTGGACTAACGTCCTTATTCGTCTTCTGCTCATCTAGAATCTCACGTAACGAGGTTGAACCTTTCGGAAGCTTGGCTCCACCCCATGCAGGCCCTTCGCTTTTGGGTAGCGGTGAAGGAGGTGCGACTTCTTTTGGCACGTCATCCAAAGCACCACTCAAGAACATCGAAAGGCCTCCCTTCTTACTTTTCTTCTTTCCTGGAGCATTTGCGCTTTTACCTTTCCCAGCTTCCCGACTAATCACCTTCTCATCATTCCAAGACTCTTTCTTAACATCACTGAATAGTTTTTCTTCACTCCCAGCAATCTCATCCTATGAGTTTAGGAGTAACAGTTAAATTACACATCACTTGAGAATATGACTATTTTACTGCAGGCATTCAAATAAAATAAGACAACGGCAAACAAGTTCAATATTCATGGCAACTTTAGGTTCAGCATAAAATCAACCCGATGGAACACTCCATCGACATATTTCTCAAGTTATATATAAATCAATTTCCTAACCAACAAAAAAAAAACACTCACTGTTCCGGGAAAAGGCAGGGCAGGAACTGTGACTGACCTTTGCAAGAGGTAAAAATCCAACATCCTTGTAACAATCCATAGTGACTTCAACCTCTTGGCATTTACCCCCAGGGGTTAGTTTATCCTCCTCATGACAATCACCAGACAAATAATCTACCTGGAGTGGCTGCTTCTTGCCCTTCTTTTTCTGTTTCCTTGATGTAACAATATATTTCCCTTTTCCCTCAGTTGATTCTGATGCCGAGGGCTTTTCACTAAGTTCTTCAATGGGAACGCCGAGTTCAGCGAGAGAGCACTCTAGAACAGATTTAGTCTGGAGCTTTGCTATTTGCTGACTGTCAAGTCTATGACCTTTAGAGTGCTTTTCCTCGAGCATTTCAATCTGTTGCAGCTTCTTGCGCAGAGCTCGAATTTGTTTGCTGACATGTTCATTAGAGTCTTGTTTGGTCAAGAAAGAAGAGTCTACGTGGCTCTTATGGTTGTTAAATTCAGACTCTTCCAGCACAACACGTGTCCTCAGCAAGTCACTATCACTGTCCTCCTCTTCACTATTGATTACTGCAGGGAAGGTAGCAGTAGGAGTTGGAAGCCGGCGGTAACTCCATGACTCGGAAGACTTTAAGTCCAACAGCTTCTCCAGTTTCACAAGAACGTCCGGTGAAGCAGAGACAATACTTTGAGGTGAAATTGCAAATATGTAGTCCAAGTTCCGGATCACAATATCCTGTTAAACAGAATTCACTAGATCATAAGATTCCCAAGATTCTCAATTAAGGATCATTTGTGCGTCCAATTAATGTTATTATAAAACATTATTGATCAATACTCGAAAAAGAAAAAAGTGGAAAGGGTCAATCCTCATATTTAGACAATAGTCGAAAGAAATCCAAGATCACAAACTTAAGTGCAACAATGCAATACCTCACAGTGCTTCCGCAACTCATCTGCTTCAAGTGAATCGGCAATCTCAAGAAGTTGCATAGCATTACGAGGTTCCACCAAGCACTCCGCTGCCGCTTTTTCACAAAGGCTTTTCAAGCTAGGTACAGTAGACCTGCTTGCACTTTCATCTACCCCAGCAATAGATGGCGACATGTCAGACTCCACTTCACCAAAAAGAATATCATCTGTGAGTTCATCCATGGGGTCTTCGCCATTTAATACTGGACTTGGACGATTGTCCGGTGCCTTACATGCATAGGCAGGATGATAAAGAGAGCCAACAATCAACAGGTGGGTTTCACCAACAGAAACAGAGGTTGCTTTCTTCACACCATGCAATCTTGTGGGAGACAGCAGCTTGTCTGTATCTTTCTTTCCATCCCACATGTAAACATCACCAGTTGTAGTAACTGCAGCAGCCCAGTATTTCCCAGCAGCAATGCTCACGAAATTCTTTTGACAAAGCGAATACAGCTGGACCAAGAAAACCAACAATTCAGACAATGTGAATTGGAAGAGCAAGCTACATATTAATTACAGTGGGATTTGTTCCTAACCTGTTGGCATCTAAGATCAGGATCGGAAGACTTCCAATAAAATAATGACCCATCATCTGCTAGAGCCAAGCTATGTACCATGCCAGCAGCTACTGTCTTTACATGCAGCTTCTCAGCTCGATGGAACTTTAAGGGTATGGTGCCACTTTTCTTGAGATTTCTAGCCACCACAACACGCTTTGGCGTGACAAGTCTATGACCCCAGGTGTTTACCTGAGAGAAACAACTACAGTTATTCTAAATAAGCGGCAATCTATCTAAAGAAGTATAACAAATTCTATGTATAAAGAAGAAAACTCAATCCCTGAAAGCAAAAAACCTAACTTCAGAGATTTCCAACAGCAGTACATTACATGCTACAGCATAGAACATTACCTCGCCATCAGCTCCCAGGACAATAGTATGGTACTTTGCAGCTGCAACTCCTACATATACCTTGCCTTTCAAGTATTCAACCACCCTAGGAATGTAATTGGATCCTGAATTAGAAGTTCCATAACCAAGTTGCCCTTCTTCGTTGCATCCCCATGTAAATACTTCCCCAAGCTCAGTTACCACAGCTGTATGTTTATTGGCTGCTGCAACAGCAACCACTTTCCATCTGAGAGAGCTCACCCTACGAGGAGTGGGCTGAGTATCAACCGAGGTGTAGCCAAGCTGACCCTCTGCGACAAATATACAAAAGCACATTACCACACGTTGTGAATTAATGAGCAAACAATAAAAGAAAAACTGACACAAAGTCAGTTCATTTCTCGAAAGGTTGCTTTTTTGAAAGTAAATATGAAAACAGAACTATTAGTTTAAACATCAATATAAAGGTTACCTCTATTTGAACCCCAGGTGAAGACCTCTCCGCTCTCTGTCACAATAACAGTGTGATGCTTAGCTGCAGCAACAGCTTTCACTCGGCGAGATCCCAAACCAAAAGTAACTTGCCGTGGCGTAATTACAGCAGCTTGGCCACTACAAAAATAATACTATCAGAACCCCAATTGAAACTCTTATCATTTGGACACCTCTTCAATTTCCTTGACGATGTGGCGCTTTACGATCCCAACTTTTATCATTTAACACCTCGTGTTCTGGTTCAAAGATATTTCGCATGCAACAACTGAGCAACAAAGCAGCATATTGAACCCTGCTTTAGTAAGTAAAGTTACACTAGGTGTACAACATTCTATATCACACTGACAGATACTTCATCATACCTGTGAATGTCAAAATCTGGATGGCCAAGTCGGCCACCTCTTCCAAATCCCCAACTGAATACCTCCCCATGGTCAGTAATAGCAATACTATGAAACTTTGCCGCAGAGATCGACTTGATGGAATAATCGTGCAGAGACTCGACTTTGCATGGTAATTTCTGTATGCATGCATTACCAGTTCCAAGCTGATAATTTGCACCACTTCCCCAGCTAAACGCCTCCGTTGCTACTGAAACATATACGAACACCCTCAAACTTCACATAGAAAAATATTGTGGCCATCATAGACTGACATCATGAAAGATTGACTAGTACCTGAATCATGACCCTTCCCAACTGCCTGCAATACAGGGCCAGATAGAAGATCAATAGGTGTTCTGAGCTTGGAATCCTCCAAAGTAGTAGATGCTCCAGACTGCAAAAGGATGCTTGCCACCGCAAGATGACCAAAATGCAGAGCCCTGTGGAGGCTGCTCCAACCAGATTCGCCATCCTAAAAATGACGGTCAAATGCCTGAGTTATTCCAAGGGAATTGCACTTGCAAGCGTGAGCTTGTTCAGTAAGTAACATAAACCGATGTGGAAAGCAAAATAATGGAACCACTGGACCCATTCAAGAAAAAAGTACTTGAAACGACAATAAGAAAAAAAAAAACCAACCCTTGCATCAGGATCAGCACCAGCTGCAAGAAGCCTCCTAACTATTGGGATGTGATTTCTCCATGTTGCTATATGAAGTGCAGTCAGACCAAATGTATTTCTGGAATTGATGTTACCCCCACTCTTCTTCAACAATGTCAAAGCAGAATCCACATCAGCCACAGATCCTTCTTGAACAACAAACCAGAGATCTTTTTTATGCCCACTAGAGGCCACCCTACGAGAAGAAACTTGAAGGTTCTGCTTTGCTCCAAATGTTTCCATTCACTCGATATGGTGGAAATATATACTTGAACAAGCTCAGAACCAATTTGGGCCACTAAAATTAAACAATTGTGGCCAGTCAGGAGCCAAACAAATATCTAAATTGAACTGGCCCTGGAAAAGTGAATTCTAGTCTAGTCCATTGTGAACTCCAGTAAAACCTTAGCTAGATGATGATGTCCATTTGCAAACTGCAGTCAAATCTAATAAGGAGTAACTGCCCTCACTTTATTATTTGTCTGACCAAGCACTAATGCATGCCAACCTGCAAACATTAACCAGTTGGTCAGAATCAGAAGCACTTGACAAGGGCAATGCAAACACTTTAGCTATAGGTCACTGGACGAATTTTGTAATTTTGCATGTAACTTCTTTCCAGGAGTTATCTGCTCCCATCATTTTACAATTCACAACCAACAGCCAAAGGTATGGCATGATGGCAACTTCTTTCCAGCATGAAGCACCACTACTTCGGATAATGTCAGAAAATGCGATGCACGACAATGGATCACCACTCATTGAAGGATAGAATAGAAGGCAACAGACAAATTCAACTGACCCAGGCCTAATGGAAGGCAACAGAACGATGAAGACAGAAGGGATCAGAAGCACGAGATTTCCAACTTCTAGTTCATCAATGAAGTCAAATCCCAGTAGAATCCGAGGGTAACAATTCTGGGAATAAATCTACGAGGAGATCCAAATGGAAATTTCACATCAACCACGGCGGAATCGTCAACACAAAAATTTCGATCCCTTCAACAAACATTGCCTCCACCAACCACTGTTCAACCACAGAAGAAACCCAGAAAACCCCACGAAAGTCAAAAACCAAGATCAGGCCATCGAAACAAGATCGACACCGAAAGACGAAAAAAAGAGTGCCCATTTCCATTCATCATTCCAAAGCTCCAAGACTCGAGAAACCAACAAATTCAGCAGAAAGATTAAAACTTTACCGAAGCTTACTCCCTCGGAGAACAGAACGACGAGTACCCAGAAAGGAAAAGGGAAGATGGGAAAGGATTAACGGCGTGAACGAAACCTCCTTCTGGGTGGGTGGGGCGGGATGCCCAAGAGCACCGGGACTAATGAGGCGGTGACCAGGTGAGGGAAAGAACTTGTGAATGTAATAACCACGATAATCTCCTTCGAAAGAGCGCTCTATAAACCGAATGAACGGAGGAAGATGAATAATAAACGCCACAAGGATGATTCTGATTTCTCACGTTTGGGAGAAAAAAAAAAGTAAAGGGCGAGAGAAGGGAGGATTGGGGAGAATTCGGGATTGGAACCTGGGAATATACCCAACAGTGATTACTCCGGGCAGGCTTTATGGTCTTGATTAAAGCCCAACTCTGAGTAAATTTAAAGAAAATAAAAACTGAAAAAGATTATTTACTATAATTTTTTTTTGGGGGGTGATGGACGAGATTCGGTTGTTGTCCGGACCGGTGGTTGAGTTGTCAGCCTTGCAGTTAGCCTGTCTGACACATGGCTACCCCTTCTAGTAAGGTGGCATATTTCATATAAGATTCTTGGTTTGATGCCCCCTTCTCCTGCTGCTCTGCTCTTCCTAGACTTCCAATTGTGGACGCCGTGCTCCGTCGAGATTTTTGGGTCCACCAGTTATCATAAATTATACGCTCCGTTTCAATCCTAATTCGAGTCGATCTCTCTTGCTTAAGTTGAACGACCATCCCCCGGGGAAAACAGAGACCACAAAAGGGCGGGCGTTGCTTTTGTCTTGTGTTTTGTATTTAGATTAATTACGGTCACTGAAGGATGTGCTTTTCCTCCACGTTTACGACTGGCAAACAATTCACGTGTCCAGCCCTCTTAAAAAGGAGAAGGGAGCTCGGATGGATCTCCCACGTGATTACTTGACAAATTCATGTTCCCAAATCGGAAAATTCGGCGGGGTAATGGCTTGCCCCCCCCCCCCCCCCCCGCCCATCTATGTTATTATCATACATCGATCGCGGCCGCCCTTTCTTGCTTGCCTTTTTGTCTCTCGGAAGTCGGGAGTGATTTCTTCCCGAGATTTTAGGCGACCCCTGAAAATAAACAAAGCCGTGGAAAATATTCGACAGCAGGTGGCTGTCCGTAACAGTCAAGTTTCCTGTTTTGGTCTTCTAACACGCCAACTAAAGTCAAATACGACGAACCCAAATATCAGAGACGTATGCATGAGGGGGTCATACTTGGCGGTGCTCTTTGGATGTTCAAGGTTTACGGTTGTTCTCTTTCGTTTTTTTTCTTTCCCTTTACATGAATACGGGACACCACTGAAGCACATTTGCATCTTCCTCGCTAGCAAAAGAATACAAAAATTCGACCAAAACGAACAAATAGAAAGGGTACATGACAAACCGAGAGAAGGATGGACACATCGACACCAAGACGCCAGCAGCACAGGCATAGAGCAAGATGTTACCGGTATGGTTGAATCAGGGGTTTCCCATCCCCTGAACTCAACCCTGCGAGATGACCAATGCATTTATGCGACCACCGGAGGTTCCTGTACAGTTTGGAAGTGAATGTCACGATCCATGGGAACAGAACAATGTGATCGGGCCGAAATATGTATTTTCCCCAAGTGAACTTTTTCTTTGACCACCAATGCTAAAACCGTGAATGTAGAATATAGTAAAAGTCGATTCTCATGGCAACTTTAATTCTGCAATGCTGAGGAAATTTTAGGAAGATGACAAAGATAAGCAAACATTATAGTAATGCAAAACAAGATACCGAGAAAAATGCTTTGGATAGGCTAACCTTTGCTGTCAAGTTAGAAACAGCCATATGGAACTTTTCCCTTGTCTTTGATCTTGCAGTTTGACCCGCCTTGGACACTTTGCTGAAAGCCCCATTTAACCAAGTTGTTCCAGCAGTCACATACCTGTCACAGTCGAAGCATACACAAGTGGCAACATCTTTAACGGGGATTGATTCCAACAAAAATCAGTAGCGTGAACTGGAGAAGAAATAAATTTTCCTCAAGAAAACAGAGTAATGACCTGCTGGTCTTGACAGCCGAACCGGTGTTATTGATCTTCCTCTCAGCAGCTAAGATGGCAGCCACTGTCTTATCTGATACTTGAAGCCTCTGATCAACAGACTTCACTTTTTCATTGACTACTGAGATTCCGACGGTCAATTTTTCCGTAAGCCCCACTCTCCTGTCAAATGAGATTACCTTGGCAGACGCAGTCGCTGTCAATTTATGCTTCTCATCAAATGCCTTGGCTTTGTTCATTGCATCCTGCCCAATAGCAGTACCTTTGGCCAACACGCTGGAAACGACATCTTGCGCTTTGCTAACATACATTCGGCCATTCCCAGGCGAACCACTTCTAGCCTGAAATTACAAGATCCTTTAGGCGAAGAATTCAAGCACGAGTGAAACACTATTGAATGAGTACTGGGTCTGAGACATTTATAACACTACAGGAAAGTTCTCTCAGAGTTGCCTTATTAAGCTTCCCTTTTTGGGGGTGGGGGGCTTTCTGTAATGATTGTTACTTTATCAAGCTTCAATAGTTTGAAAAAGTAATTCAGTAATTGTTTGTTTACTTTGTCAAAGCTTATAACTTCTGCAAGACAGTTTAAATTACCTCGGCGTCTTGGGAGATGCTTTCTGGTGGAACAACGCATTCCGAATTATCAACCATCCTCGCATGCTGCATTAAAAAGCACTCAAAATAAGATTGTAGGGACTGGGTAAGCTTTGAAAAGAGGGATACTGAAAGAATTACCTGAATTCCGTATGATGGGACATAATCATGCGCAGCAGTTATGCTTACGATGCGATCAACTAAGGTTGCCCCCTGCAGATCAAAGAACACAAACCGACCATTGCCGCATTATTAGAGGTTAAAATCATGCAAGGCTAGGATGGCATGATAATACCCCATGCAATTTCTGTGAGAAGCGAAACTTTCTCAATTGGTTTCTAAAACCTCCTTCAGAGGTTTCAACACGATGGGCAATGCCTAAAAATTAAAGAGTTGTTGGCAGTCGAGGAAACAGTGTGGCTGTCAGTTCTCTCAATATCGTCGCTAGGTTAAGCCAGGAAATCCCAGACATACCTCTCAATCACATGCATGCACAATAGGAAGTCTCAATATATCAGAAAATCATTAGTAAGAGTGTAAAAATGATCAGGTCAGAAGACATAAGCACACAGTTTACTCAAACAATTCCCCATGGAGTATATTCTCTCGAACTTCCACTTAACGACTAGTTAGGCATGTGGTACACAGAAAGTTGCTTATTCTTGAGGGTCACAACTTTATTGAATTATATCCTGTTAGTTTTAATAGCTGCCTTCCTGCAATAAACCCAAGTTGCTCCTTTCTAGAAACTAGACAGTGTCATAAAAAAAAAACCTAAGCAAACCAGTAGTAAACACTTGCACAAAAACGAAGGGCAAGCAAAATCCCATTCCTAAAAACCAGAGGTCTGCAGATCTAACAAATTAAACAGACAAGCCAAAGAGCAGCTTTAATTTTTAAAGAAAATTCAGTTGAATGCAACAATTTCCAAGAGGAGGTACATGCATTGCCTCTGCAACAGATGTCAATGAAGGAAAAGGCAAATTAATGAACTAGGATTCTTACCGATAACATCAATGCAATTTCTAGAGCTTTTGGATCCTTGAAAGTAACAAATGCTATCCTTGACTGTCCACTGTCACTGCATAAAAGCATGCCAGATGCATTAGGGCCCATATACTTTACTTCTCAGTTATTTTCTTCTCCTGTACAACTAATCTTTGCCACAAAGTCCAAGCTAGGTAAAGTCAAGAGGCAGTCTAACAATAACCACACATGATCGTCCTAAGCTAAAGAAAAAATCTTCAATATGAACCAAAAATCACAACCAGCAAGAACTTGTAACGCTGGCGCAGCAACTTCAGGGGCCAAAATCCTAAAAAAAAACAATAAAGAGGAAACGTTGGCCTCCTCAAAACCTACAACAACGGAAACGACAAAAAGCAATCGCAACTAAAACCGAGCAAAACTCAACCAAGGGACAGGGGCCAAAAGAGCGTTCACACAGTTAGGAAAGCACCGTCGGATCTCGACGTGGTCGATTTCTCCAGAGAAGGAGAAGAACTCGTGGATCTCCCTCTCGGTGGCTAGATCTGACAACTGCCTCACCTCAACCGTCCGCGTATCCTGTTTAACGACAACAGAAACAACACCACGCAACCCTCAACCAAAGAAAGCACTCAAACGAAGAGTTCCTCCAACGGCGAAAATCACGGAGTCTGAACAACCACAGGCGAATCGAGGTACCTGCATTGCTCCTCCGTGCTCGAGATTCTTGCGGGCGGAATCAGTTCCTCAGCTTCCAGCAGGAAGAGGTGGATGGGGAGAAAAAATGATTGGGTCGTTGTGTTGTCTGCGCGTATTCCTTCCGAGTCGGGGGTATAAATATTCTTGGCGGATCTGCGATTCTTCCGGTCTCGGCCTTGCCTGCCTGCGCTTTGCGCTCGCCGTGGGATTTGTCCATGTATGAATTGACATCCATGCCCTTTATCCCCCAAAAGTTCCGGAAATGACAATATTTAATTATTTTAGGGAATAAATTATATTATTTTAATGAAATAATACTTGACAGACGTTATCATTGTTTACGGACGCCTGCCAGTGCCGGGAATCCAATCAAACTATTCCCTATTTTTTTATTTTTTTAATTCGGATGCCCAGGGGGTTTGGTCAAATATGGGAAGCTGGTGTGTATAGTACGTGCAATTTGACCCCATCGGACTCCGGTAAGAAATAATAACGACCCGTTTGGAGTTTTGTACCTAAATAACTTATTTAGGGAAAAGATTAAGTGAAGAGAAGATGTCACAAAAGAAATTCTAAATTTAAAATTTACTTCCAATTTTAATAAAAATTAACGAATTTAACCAGAAAATATGGGTTTCTTTTTTAACTCGGTTATGTGGGTGCAAAACCCTCTTTTTTTTCGTAAAATTATTTTATTGCCCTCCGCGGGAACACATAAACCACTTATATTGTAATTCTAATCTCAACTTTGTTGATTTGAAGAATATGAAATTATAGAACTAATAAAAAAATTATAGAAGGTGAAAATAATTCTTGTTCAGCGTTAGAGTGGAATTTCATAATTCATTCAAGTATTTTTCGCAAGAAAAGTTTGAACAAATAACTATTCATAACTGATCTAACAAAGAGGCCACGATGCTATCGTATCTTTCTAAATGAGTGTGTGGTTTAATTTAAGAGGGAATGTTGTAAAGAAAGATTAAGCAAAAACTAAAATGACAATTTAAGCCCTGGATAAGAATTTATTTCGAAGTAAATTTTATATCAAAAGAAAGCATCACCGTTGGATTAAAAACAGATTTAATCTAGACTGTCAAACGATTACCCTTGAACTTGCGAGAACGCTGCTCCCAAGCTATATGTTCCAAACGGGGGGAATATTTTTTCAGACTTTCAAAATTTCTGAAATACTTTGAAATTAAATTTTATAAGTTTGAATTTTTTTCAATAGCAGAATTTTGATCTAAAGCCATGAAATCGAAGTTAGATTTCCTTCTAAATGCACTTATATATATGAACATCATAAAATGGCTATTATTTGAACTTATAAATTTATTTTAGAACCATTATATTAATTTTAAAACTATTTCTTCGATTAACATTATTTTTTTCCGCTCGGCATGTTAAATAAAGGCGCTTTGTTACTTAACAAGTTCGTAAAATATTTTATGAAGCGGGTTTATCAAATTCATATAATATATATTCACTTACGTGTTGCAAGGGGGAGGGGGGGTTGGTGATTTAGTCCAAAGTTGCCATGACATTGTTGTCATCCAACCTTAAGCTTTTATGACTTGGAAAGGGGGGGGTTACTGCGCGCCCAACCGACGCTTGGACCATACTTTTCCAAGTCATGGTCTACGAGGAATCCCAATATGCCCTTTCCCACCCCCATGCCAAAATTCCCTCCCATGTGCGCACAAAGCTCAGTCATCGCGCTTCCTTGCTCAGCAAGCACGATTACATAATCCCCATTAAAATTAAAAATAAACACTCTTACCATCGACGCGGAAGGCATTCCTCCCAATTTCTACTCTCACCCCCACCCCCGTCCCCAAGGAAACTGGAATCCATGTCCGATCAGCATCCACCCACGGTCGCCCACGGAGGAGCAGCTACCGATGGTGAGTCCGCCGTGTGGGAAGGGCATGCCAGGCCCACCTTGCCTGTCGCGCTCGACCCGCATGAACGAGATGCTGTCTTTGTGCGGGAGGCGTTACTGGACATCCGTGGGTCAGGACGGGACAGCTACAGGGTCATCGTCGAGATCTTCCTTGGGAGGAAGTCTAGCCATGTTCAGATGATTAGATTGGCCTATCAGCGGAGATTCAAGAGGCAGCTCGATAAAGATATCCTCGACTCGGAGCCGTCCCATGCTTTCCAGAAAGTAAGATTAACTATCTCCAGTCCGACCGATTTTGATGTTTACACGAGCTATGTTGCGTCTAGGATTTTGAGTGTTTCGGCGCGTGAAATGGAGCAGATCCTGGTGGCGCTCGGGGCTTCGCACAGGGCACACCAGGTGGAGGTGAGCCAGCACATAGCCAAGTGCGACGCGCGGAGGTTGTACGGTACGGGGGAGGGGAGTTCCTCTGGATCCATCGACGAGGGCGTCGTGCTGGAGATAATCAGCAAGAGGAGCATCCCGCAGCTGAAGCTCACGTTCCTCAATTACACACAAATCTATGGACACAGTTACTCCAAGGTATTATCATCCCCTCAACGCAAACCGGTCTAGCGAATCTGATCAAAATCATCTATCTCCATTTGACAGTGGCTGAAGGGGAAAAGCGGCAGGGAATTCGAGGACGCGCTCTGCACAGTCGTCAAGTGTGTAGTAAACCCCTCCCAGTACTACGCGAAGCTACTGTACGCCAGCATCAAAGAGAATCCAATGACAGAACGTGGCCGGAAGGAAGTGGTGCGAGTTCTCATGAGCAGGGCAGGGATTGACCTTGATGACATCAAGGCCGCATTCAGGAGAAGACACGGGATGGAGCTGGAGGATGCGATCCGCCAGAACATCAAACCGAAAGAGTGCAGGGAATACCTAATCGAGTTAGCAGAAGCGAAGAATCAATTTCCATGTCGGATTTGAACCTACTAGACCCCTCTATTAATATATAACTTATAATATTACTGATGGTCTTATTACTAATTAATCTGGAATGTAGAGTTGCAGAGATTTGCCCGACAATACTGTTAGTTTTAGAATAATACGTAAATTTATAATTTAGGGAAGTCGAGGTTATTACGTTATTTTAGAAATTTCGAATTAAGTACGGTTCAAACAATCGCGGTGTTAAACGTAGCTCGTTGGATAAATGACTAAATTGGGCCCAAAATCGAAAACCCTATTTCTTCCGTTTTCTTTTTCTTCTTTCGGCCCCAAAATTTATTTGGTATTCAGAAATTTATATCTTTACTTTTCCCCGCAAGGCATTCCCCAACTAATAAGCGACCGCTTCGCGAGAAGGGTCCCGTCCAGAACAGTCCCAATGCCTCCCAAGAGGACGCGTGCAGCGGGCCCCCGCCCGCGCCGTCGGTCTGTGACGAATACGGCAGCGACCACCAACCCCTTCGAACACTCCACCAGCCCCAAAATGCCGGAGCAAGCTGTGGCCGACCGGAGGAAGGGGGACTGTGGTTTTGGCCGACCGAGTTGGCGGTAGTGGTGTTGAGGGGTGTGTTTCGGTGGTGGAAGAGAAAGTTGAGGGGAGTGGTGTCCCGAGGAAGCGGATAGTGAGGAGGATCATTAAGGTGGTAAAGGTTGTGAAGAGGAGAGTTCCTAAGAAGGAGGTAGTTGAAGGGCGAGGCGAGGGTCGTGATGGTGCAGAGTCGAGGAAAGAGGGTGGTAACTTTTCTGAGGCCGTCTCAGCAGCTCAGAATGGGAATGATTGTGTTGCAATGGAAGTAGGCTGTGATGATGGTGGGAGAGTGGTTAATAGCAATGTATGCGCTGATCTACCAGTTAGGGTGGAAGGCTTGATCAGTGGGGATTTTAATGAAGGAGATGCGAAGGACAATGGCAGGTATGTGGGTTCCAGTTTTCGGGCTCATGAAAACGCGAATGCTGATATTGGTGTAGCAAGTGCTGGTCTACCTGTTGGATTTGAAGGTTCGTTTCATGGAAAAGATTATGAAGGAGATGTGAAGGAAGGTGCTGTGGAAGAGGATGTGGAATCGGTTGGCATAGTTTCTCAGGAAGGCATTAGTAAAGATGTAGTTATTGCTGGTAGCGATAGAGTTAGACGTAGTGATAACGTGGTTTCTAGCGCTGATTCCATAGAGGAAGTTGAAAGGGATAACATAGGCTCTAGTGCCGGTTCAAAGGATAAAATTGATGAGGCTGAGGGAGGATTGCTCTGGAGAGGAGAGATGGAAGCTCTTGAAAGGAAAAGAAGGATAAAGACGGAAATCTTCATCGGTGGGTTGCCTAAAGATGCTTCAGAGAATGACGTGCGGACAGTTTTTGAGGAAGTAGGTGAAGTTGTTGATGTTAGGGTGGTGAAAGACGACAAAACAGGGAAAAGTAAGGGATATGCATTTGTGAGGTATGCAGTTGCTGCTGATGCTAAGAAGGCATTGGAGAAGTATCACAAACTCGAAGTGAGTGTTTGCGTGAATAACTTGTTTTCTCATTCAAACTATATCAAACTATCTTGAGTTGTTATTTTTGAAGTTATATTAGATAGGTTTATATGTAGGCGAGTACAGGGTAGCTTTCTTGGTAATTATCTATTTGTTGCCTGCAGTTTCTTATGATATATATAAAATATATTTGCATTTTTTGCCTTGTCATCAACGATGGCCTTTAGCGACGGAGGCTATCCTTAAAAGGCTATTTTAGCCAAACGTTCTTCCCTTTTCAGTGTGCTTTTGCTGAAAATGCAGATATGTGGAAAGGAATGTGGATCTAGACCCGTTGAAGGCAACGGCACTATTTTTCTAGGGAATATCAACAAGCAGTGGCGAGAAGTAGATGTAAGTGCCTTTTTCAGTAGATACTGTCTAGTTATTTTGAGAATTTAGATCGTGTTGATCGGAGTGTGTTATTGCAACAGGTGATAAAGCTTTTAGAAGGTATTGGAGTGCACAAGATTGACACAGTGACATTGAAGACTCATCGTTGTTTGTGGTCTTGGACCTCATTGGCGATAAATTATTGTTGATTGTCGTATTATATGCTACCTTCCGAGGTTGAGTTTTTATATTGTTTGTTTTTTTTATAAATGGGAAATATATTGTTTCGAGCTGTCTCGGGATGAAATCTGATGCATGACAGATCGAGGACCGTGAAAAGATTTTCAAAAGATGTAACTGAAAAGATGACTGTGATTCTTCAGGTCAGGTCCATTCTCTCTTGGTAGCAGAATGACAAGTCCTGCACAACATCAGCCACAAAGCTCGGCCCGTCCATTTGGTAAATATTTCAGACTTCCAACGTTTTGTTTGATGCTCCACTAACATAAATGGACTCTGAGATTTATGAGCTACTTTGTTTTTCAGCCCATCACTATCTATATCTGGGAAGTAGTTATCAGGTAAGAACTCAAATCATTTGTGACGCAAGTCATGCTTTTGATTTGAGATCCCATTTTTTTAAACATGAGTCCTGCAATGTCTCATGAGGTGATATTTCCTCCCCCCCCCCCAAAAAAAAAATAAAATAAAATAATAATAATAATTTTATCTCTGTGTATCCTGAGTTCTCCTTTTGGCAGAGGGGTGAATCTCCTTACTTTCGCTGTGGTCCGCCGCTTTACAGATGTAAGTATGAGTCCTTTTACTGCTACGATTTTGTGTCGGGGCATAGCAGCAAAAATTGTTCACATCAGGGACTCTGTATATTCTATTGTCACTATATCTACTGAATGCATGTCTCTGGCTCTACACAGATTAATTTCACTGAACAAGCTAGTTGGCACTGTCTGGGTGTGTTGCTTGTCTGTTAACCAAGCGACATGACATAGGAGCATCGTAGTTAGGCCTTCCCATCAAGTATATTTCAAAGTTTTTTTGCATAGGAATTTTGAAAAGCTAGAGAAGCCCTGTTCTATGGAGGCAGAACAGTTGTGAATATGTTTTTATTTTATTTTATGAAAGCCAGTGTTGTACTGAGGGCTTCGGCTTTTGCTTGTAAGAACGGCTAACTTAATCCGTCTCTGAGTCAACCATTACCAAATGCCATCACGGCCGACCTGAAACCTACTGTCGTCACTACCACCTTGATGGTGATGTTGAGCATCTTGTTATATGGTTCCCTTCCCCGCAAAAGCTCCAGAGGGGTTCAGGAGGATGACTTTGTGGCCGGAAAGCTTCCCCTCATTCCCCGGCGGCTCAATAAATTTCTGTAAGCCTATGTGTCTACCACATACGTGCTCTGATGAATATGCATGCGAAAAATATCAAATGATGGAACGTGCTAAGTTTTGGTAAGGAGTATACAGAACACCTTGTCCTTCATCCGAGCCTCATAATCATAGACGATGGTCCGACCTGTATCATTCACACTATCCAACAAGTGGCTGTTGTGGAAGGATGAAGGATGATCGCCTACGAACACCAGGAAAATGACGACCTTGTCTGAAGCCATTTCATGCACCTCTCCGATTATCAAGCTTTGATTGGGATAATACTTACTGTCCGATATACATACTTAAACGTGACAGTGTCCTGGAGAGAAGTCCAAGGATTCCGGTTGAAAATGTCCATTCATGGTAGCACTGTCGAAAGCCAGCGAAAAAAATTTGCTGGGATGAAACCACGTTTCTGGCGTGTGAAAGTTTCCCAAATAACGACAATGACGATAACAACAAACACGCGTAGTTCATGCCATCAGCGTGTGCTGTCACTACCCCTTGGGGACATCACCCTATCGCTCGAGTTGCCGATTGATGCTCATGGCAACGTTTGCTGTGGCCGCTGCGTCCTTTGTCGGCCATTGTGATCCACCAGAAGGGTCGTCATCGACCAACTTATTGACCATTGGAAGCTAATCAATCTTAGTGTTACAGCCCTTCATGTGACAAAAATCTTCTCAAGAGATTGGGAAATGTTATCCAAGGTGCATAGCCAATGTTTCCCCTTGGGAGTTTCAATCAGTCGAGGCGGACACTCGATTTTTGCGCCGATGAAGATGAGGGATCAGAAAGTGCTGAGACAGTTGAGGTATTCGAAATAACGTTTTATTCTGAAGTATCGTAGAAATGGAAGACGAAAAAGTACATCATGAAAGGAAACACAAGTTATGGAAACACGCGAATCAATCCTTAAAAGGATTTTTATTTTAGAAGAGACCAAGGTAAATGTATCTTTCCCTCAGAGACAACTTGCCGCGGCTGAATCTTCGTAGTGGACTTGCCGGTATTAGTACCCGGTGGATTTGCTTCCCTTCTTGGAAGGGGAAGGTGCAGGTGCGTGAGTCCTTCCAGGGCCGCGAGCCTTCTTGTGGGGTGCTGCAATGTGAAACGTGGGTGCAGGAGCAGGAGCATGGGGCTTTGCGGTGGCTGGAACCACGTCGATGACGAGCTTCAGGTGGAACATCGAGCAGTGCTGCCCAACACCACAGATGTACCACTTCTTCCCTGGCGTCTTGAGCTCGACAACGTCGTGGCCGGATTTCATGGCCTCGTTTGCTGGAGGGATGGTGCAGTCCTTGAATGCCGTCCCGTTCACCTTGAAAACATTGTGCTCCGGAGGTGTGTACTTGAACACTGCACGAAGCACGTATTTTTTTTTTGTCGGACAAAGTTCCTTGAGATGGGAAAAAAGAGTTAGAAACGAGTGTTTACCGAGCCGGTCGCCGACGCGGAAGACCTTGTCCTTGGCCCAAGCCTGGTAATCGTAGTTGATCGTCCACCCTTTGCTGTCTCCAACAATGTAATCTTTTGCCACCGCGGCACATGGGAGGAGCAGGAGCACCGAAGCGATCGCCGCCAAGACGAGCTTGTCCGAGGCCATCCTTTTCTTTTCCTGCAAACACGCCTACACACAACGGATGAATAGATTGAAACTGATGCCTGTGAATAGAAGTGTGGATCGACCGCATCTATTTATAGGGACAAAAGAACCGAATTGATCCAAACCTCGTAGACCTCGTGTGTCTCGGGAGGGCTGGCGGGCGGCTTGACCCATGCTACATCATGACTCACGTAGCATAAAGGACGAAACACCTCTGAGTTCACAAAGAAGTTCGGTAAGTCCGCTTAATATACTGCGGCGGCAAGTATAACTTAATTTATGTGGCCGTCGATCACCAACACCAGAACTACTAGCATTAGTTAAGAAACAAATTTACGAAATGCAGTAGATTTTTCAAAACTAAATGCGAGTTTAATTTTGAATTCGATTGATATTTCAAAACTAAATTCGTGAAATGCGGTCGATACATCTAGTCGTTCATTTGAGCTTGCGGAGGACAACTTTATAAAATTAAAAAAACTCGCCCTTACAATAATATATATAAATTTAGAAACTGTATTTCACAAAAAATTTTTTCAAAACTAACCATATAAGCTCAAATTATTAAGGTTTTCGTCGGAATCATCTACGAGGATATAGGATGGTTTTCAAATGACAAAAATGCTCCGGACATATTTTATTTATTTGGCGAAAAATGAAAACTAAAAACCGAAAATTCTCTAAAGAACCAAACAACTTAAAGTATGACATATACTTGTTTTTTATGCTAATAAATTATTATTTGAACATAAACTCGCATATCGAATTTTCAGATGCTTGAGTTAATTAAGTGTTAAAATTTCAAACAATTCTTACAAATACAATAATGTATGATACATATCTTGAATTTTTTAATATTAGTTATTTATTTATGATAATAATTCTACCTCTAGAATTTTAATAATTCTACTTTTGTTAAGATTAAGTATCATATCCAATGGTAATTAAATTAAGATTATATGTTATAAATGAACAATTGAATATCATAATTAATTTTAAAAATATCAATAAAACTTATTTACTTCTTACATTAGGAAAATGATGGGCGTGACCAAAGAAGTACTGCTTCATTTATTTTTATACTTAGATTCTTAACAAATAACTAAACATAGAATTATGAGGTCACCAACGGCGGCTCGAGTCGAGTCGGGTCACGGGTCGAAATCACCGGTTTACGAAGTCAAAATAATACCATCCGTAAAAGTACATGGTCGGACGGAAATCGTCGGATTTACTGATTGTAACACGTAGGTTCGACATGTGAATTCGATTTCATCTTACACCGTACGTACGTTACAAGACCCTGTACAAATTTCTCATAATAAATTTTTTTTAAAAAAAAGAGCTTAACCTTAATCTGCTTACTAATGAAATTAATCTGCTTACTAATGAAATTAAGTAGCTTGTGTATCCTTTTAGCATGAGTTAGAGGAATCAAAAGTCACGTAATTCACATACATGCCTAGTCGTCAGAGTCGGGACAAGTTGTTGAATCATCTGTAAAAAATCTCCCACACTTCTTCACTTAGCTCTTCTTGAAATAAATTCCGAGCTCGTTTTTCTGCTCGAACCCAATCATCCTCACAACATAGCACTGTAATTAAGGGAAGTATTGGATATGTTCGGACAAGTTCATTCGATCATGCTATGATATTAATTTCCATCCATGTCATATTATCATCAATTCGTAAGTTGTAGCATAATATAATTATAGTTACGAATTATTACCCTCTGTTTCTTTTGACGTTACTCTCATAAGTCGAGCTAACAACATAAATTTTGAGCCACAGATCTTGGTCTAATCTGTTAATCAACGGTCCAGAATGCAGGCCCAAAGGACGGGAATCCAGTAAGGAGGTGGCAACAGAAACACACAAGGCGAAGTCTTACTGGGCGAAGTAGTCACCAAGCGACAAGGATACCAGGCGACGGACAATAAGGGACAGCGTAAGCGACAAGCGGCAGTTGGTTGAGACGGGCGAGGAAACTCTACGGCGAAGGCCAGTGGGCATCACGATCGATCAACTTAGCTGATAAGAAAGACTCGAGAAAATCACAGAATTCGGAAGGAGATTGTTGCCAAGATAACTCATATGGAAATGAAATATTCCGGAGACCGGCAGCAAATGAAGCGTAATATATGTGCAATATTTCTTTACCGTATATACGTAGGTCTAGCTTAGTATAAATACTTGTTCTTAGGCATTGTACAAAACACCTCTCTTTGTGCTCATGCATTCTTGCTCACTTCCGAAGGCATCGACGTCCGTAAGTGCTTTCGTTTAAGGCTGCCCATCCGTTGTCTTTTCTCTTTTCTTTCATTTCATACGACGACCACACAATCAACCGTAGTGCCAGAAATTTCCGACGTATTTGGATCCGGCTTGTCCGCGGTCACTTCCGGAGCGAACAGCTCCTCCATTAGACGAGTTAGCTCCAAGTGTCTTGAACCCTGTTGAATTAATTGATTTTGACCAACATTATAATCTTCATATAATTTATGTAATTGATTTTTACCTTTGTTAACTTACCATTTATATCTACACTATTCTCATTAGTACTAGTTTGTTATCCAAATTGATATTTTTAATATGTACAGTATATTTTTAAACATTCATCTAATCCGTCTAATATAAACATATATTGGTGCCCGCCGTGGATTTTGATCGTGGGATCGTTTCAAAGAGTCGGACGGACTCCATGATGCGTGCTAGCGAGGTCCATGCACCCCGCGAAGTTCATTGCGGAGGTTTGCGACATGGGATCGAGTAGTATTTTGTTGGAGAGCATGTCGTGAAGGCCTGACTGTTGAAATATACACACCGGACTTATTTTAGGCGGCGTGGGAAAATTTAAGCTTTAGGAAGAAAGCACTCGGGGGATTCTCATGTGATGTTATCCCTTCCGATTTATGTTGTGTATATCTCCAAATCTCAATCTTGCAATATCAAATCAAACCACGTAGTCAGAAAGACAATTAATTGCCGTCCAATCTACGCTGTACAAAAGGGGAAAATATAAAAAAATAAAATAATAGTACGATGAACTAACTCGTAAGAATCTAACCAGAATTCCCACTAGAGCATATATACTATTGAAACCTAGATAAAGGCTACTACTGAAAGCCATCCAACAAACGAAAGAGAAGTGCAAATTTCCTAAAATTATTCCCCCCCTCCCCCCCCGGCGTCCCAAAAAACTCACTTGGCCCCAGCGAGCTTAGTCCTGAGGACCTTGGCTGCCGCAACCATGTTACTGAGGGCAGGCTTCACCTCGGGGTACTTGCGGGTCTTCAGACCACAGTCGGGGTTGACCCACAGGATGTTCTTCTCGAGCACCGTGAGCATCTCCTCGACACGGTCAGCTATCTCCTCTGTTGAGGGTATCCTAGGGGAGTGGATGTCATAGACGCCCGGGCCAATCCCTGCTCCGTACTTGACTCCCTCGCGGAAGACAGAAAGGAGCTTCTTGTCTGAACGGGAATTCTCTATGGTGATGACGTCTGCGTCCATGTCAATGATGGAGTGGATGATATCATTGAAATGGGAATAGCACATGTGAGTGTGGATCTGTCCGCCGCGACAAAAAGGGATCAATGAAATTGCTTAAGTGGATAAAAAACCTGACTATGAGCGAAAAAGTAAGGTGTCAAGTACCTGGGTGGTGTCCTGGACGCCGACATTGGTGATCCTGAAAGAGTGAACTGCCCATTCCAGGTAGAAAGCTTGCTCAGACTTTCTCAATGGCAGCCCCTCGCGCAAAGCCGCCTCATCGATTTGGATGACATTGATGCCAGCCTTCTCGAGATCCTCTACCTCATCCTTGATGGCCAGGGCAATTTGGTAGCACGTTTCAAACCTGTGAAAATACGAATAATCCTGCATGCATGAATTTTGCAACGAATAATGTTCACATCCTGGGATCTTCGATCCCATCCTGTTTTTATCCGTTTGTTTTTACCTTGGCTGGTCATTACGAACAAAGGACCAGTTGAGGATGGTTACAGGGCCGGTAAGCATTCCCTTCATGGGTCGTGACGTCATGCTCTGTGCGGTTGAAGACCAGAAGACGGTCATTGGCTTGGGACGGCTCACGTCACCAAAAATGATGGGAGGCTTCACGCAACGAGAACCGTAGGACTGCACCCATCCGTTAACAGTGAATGCAAAACCAGACAACTGCTCCCCAAAGTACTCGACCATGTCATTCCTCTGCACAAAGAAATGGATTATGCCCAAACTTTAAGCCAAAAAAAAAAGATTAACTTCCCTGCCCTAGCTAGCGTCTACTACACCCCACGTCTAGTACTTTACTAATTATTATATGCCACAATTTGCGATTTCTTAATCAACTGACTGACCTCAGGCTCTCCATGGACCAAGACATCAATGTCAAGCTCCTCTTGTAGCTTGATAACCTTGTTAATCTCCTCCTTGATAGCCTTGACATACTCCTCCTCAGAGATCCTGAAAATGTGGTGGCAAGTGTATGGTAACCAAGTCAAGCATAAAAGAAAAACAAAATGTAGCATATGCCAAACACCAACTTCTTGGCCTTGTATTCACGGCGAACTCTTCTAAGCTCTATGGTTTGAGGGAAGGATCCAATCGTGGTGGTCGGAAGAATGGGGAGGTTAAGCTTCTTCTGCTGAGCATCGAGTCTAGCACTCACATTTGTAGCACGGCGATGATCAGAACCCTCCAAAGCAGCAGCCTGGAGAAATAGAAAGTCATTCCCACCTGTCTCTATAACTGACCTGCATCAAACTAAATCAGCAGAATCTGACAGTTGAGCTTACAGCCTTTTGAACATCCTGACTAGTAACTCTGGGGGAACTCTTTCTTGATGCTTGAGCAGCAGCATTGGCCGAGAAAAATGCCTGAAATTATCGAAGTACTGTGTTGTTAAACTCCTCGGCCACAGAAAGTTGTTGTGCAGGTAACTCTAGAAAGTGTTATAATACATAGAGATGCTAATACTTTTATCACGGTATCCTGCAAGTTAAATTGTAACACGCCATCTCTGCTGCCACATCAAACCAAACCTACGGGTTGACAGCGGCCTCATACACTTTTTTTTTAAAAGCAGTCATTGAAACTAAACATGATAAACATGCACACTGCATCATTAAGCCTAATGCCACCAATAATCAATCAATAACATAGAGATAGAATCATAAAGCAACACAATAGGTGGCACCTCATCCTTTTGTCCAGCCAAAGCCTTTGCCAATGCGTTTACTTCAACGACCTTCTGAGCAGCAAAAGCAAGCCAGGATTTAAATTCCTGATCTAACTTGGTCTCATTGACAAGATTCACCGCCGTGTGCATGAGGGAGCAAGAAGTAGAGACCACAAGTTTGTCTGCATGAGCAAGCAATTGAATCTTGTCAATATTCAACAAGCATCGGTAACCTTCATGTAAATCACATCCAATTACCTTTGCCGACAATGCCTTCAAGATCATTCAATGTACCGAGAGATGCAGCAAGGTCATTGGCCCAAATATTCCTTCCATCTACAACCCCAGCAAACAGGTACTTGCCCTTGGGAAATGCTCCCTTTATCAAATCCAAAGTCTTTGTCCCGCGAACCAAATCAAATCCAAACCCAGTGGCACCCTTCAAAGATGTAAGGACATCGAAGGCCTCAGGAGGAACATCGGCAAAGTATGTTTGAATAAGAACATTCAAGCCTGAAACTGACGACTCCAGGTGCGTGTAGGCCTTGGTGAATGATTGCAACTTCGTAGAGTCAAGGTCAAGTACAAGGGTTGGCTCATCAAATTGAATCGATGATGCCCCTGCTGTCTTGAGTTCCGAAATGACTTCCCTGTACGTATGTTTGCAGTTGAAAGGATCAGGAAAAAACCCAAAACTGCTTCAGGGAATAGAAGAACTACTTCATTCTTAAATGAAGTCATTCTCTTACTTGTAAACAGAAAGAATCTTGTCAAGAAGAGAGAGAAGATTGAATGTCTTGTCGACACCTTTAGCAGGCTTGGAAAGCAACAAGTACGTAACAGGGCCAATGAGGACAGGAATAGTGTCAATTCCTAGCTGCAAAACATAGTTCAAGTCAAGAACATGCAGTAGCAAGGACCACAGTCGCATATACATAAACTGCTTAATGCAGCTGTGGATTTCCAATGGATTAAGAACTCTCCACAAAAATATGACCCATGTTGTGCATATATGGTCAAAATGAAGAAACCCAAATGGAGACTCCTTACTAGACCAACTTCAATTGAATAATATGCAAGTCTAATTCCTTCTATAACATAGAAGCCTCTCATATAACATTTACATACCGCCTTGGCCTCCTTGTATTCGTTCACAGCCTTATGTGATGCATAGGAGAAATTCACCTCAGGCCCCAACTCAGGGACAATGTAGTGACTGCATCCACACCATAGATGTCGTTAAATTAGTTCCATCCAACACATCTCACAAGTCAGCAGTGTTACAAAAAGAACTTACTAGTTGGTGTCAAACCACTTGGTCATCTCCATAGCAGGACAAGTGGCATTTCCTCTGGCCATGGAGAAGTAGATGTCAAATCCAATCTCGCCGCCGTTCCAGCCATATCTAGGGGGAACAGCTCCGAGCATAGCAGTGGTGTCGAGGACCTGATCATAGTATGAGAACGTGTTGCTGGGGATATACTTGATCCCAGCACTGGACATCTGCTTCCAAATGGAACATCTAAGATCGGCAGCGACTTTCTGCAACTCATCCGTGCTGCTCTTGCCATCCCAGAAGGCCTCCAATGCAAACTTGAGCTCTCTCTTTGGACCCATACGGGGGTACCCAACGATGTGGGACGCCATTGTCAAGCTATAACAACACAGATAGAAAGAACCATCAATGACAGAGAAAATAAGAAAGAATGACTAAGGTATGCATAACTATACTTGTGTGTAGATTAGGAAGCATTTTTTGCTGAAATGCAGAAACCTAGAAGCCAATCTGTGAATAGTTTAAATCCAGCGAAAAACACCCAAAACCCAATATTACAAGAGAAAAAATAAATAAATCAACCCTACTGGTCATCTTCTCACACATCAATTACAACACGCCACTGCCAAAACCAAAAAACTAAAAAATAGAAGGAAACGACACTCCACAGAAACAGGCCTGATTCCAGCACCGAAACAGAAGAATAAACGCATGAGTTTCATTAGCGGGACAAACAACGCACTCCACAGTGACGCGCACTTCCGCGCTCAAATTACTCAAAACAACAACAGCAGGGCGACCAAGACATGCGCCGCGCCAGGTTCACCGATCTAAACAACACAAAACAAGAAAGGAGGCGAATCAAGACGCACGCACCGACGGACAGATGATAGAGAGAAAAATCGACGGCGAACTGATCGATGTTTGGTAAGTAGCGATGCTAACAGCCAAAAACGCACGGAAGCAAAAAACAGCAGATGGAAGTTTATCACGAGAGATTGGTACCGAAAGAAGCGCGAGAACAGCATCGAGCGAACGCAGAGGGAAGGGGAGGAGGGAAAGAGAGAGAGAGAGAGAGAGAGAGAGAGAGAGAGAGAGGGGTTAGGGGAAGAAGAAGAAGAAGAAGAATAAGGGATTCACTCGAGTCCTACCTTTGCGGGCATGCCATCGAGACGACTCCTCCTTCCCTTTGCTAAGCTGCTGTGAATGTCCGGGAGGATTTAGAGTTGGCGGCGCGTTTATATACATATATATAAATATATATCTATATAAACACGGCAGGTGGCGGGGGCTGTGGGTTGGTGGGTGGGGAGGCGGAATTGTGTGCCTGATTTTCTTTAAAATAAAATCTTTCTGTTATTTGTGATTAAAATTGAGTGAGAAAGAGACACACCATTGGGAAAAATAAAATGCTGGCCCACAGAAGAGCCATGACCCCCGGGAGTTCTTTTTTTTTTTATTCCTTGCGGACTACCAATGTTTTTAACTCCAGGGATTTTTAAGAAGTTAAAAAAGGATTTACAAATTCCCACTAATTGATGATCAAGATCAAATGACTGCGATTTGCATGGATCCTTCTAAGCTTCCCCGGACCGATTTCCTTCTAACATGTTTGTTCGCCTTCAGTTCGTGGTCCACGGTCCGACCTACTCCCCCGCCCATCTTGCTGCGGTATGCCAGCAACGCTCCCGCCGTATCCCCTGCTGTCTCTTTGGTTGCACCCCCGTGCACCAGCATCCTCTTGATGCCTGCGTAATCGAGCAACTCGGCAATCTGTCGAGCTGTTAGGCCTTTATTCGTCCGTGACGCGACGTCGGCCCCCTTCTTCACGAGGAGTGCCACGACATCCGTGTGGCCCGACTCTGTTGCGCAGTGTAGGGCGGTGTACCCATCCGCGTCCTTTGCGTCGATGTCAATGCCTTTCTCGATCAGGATCTGGACGACGTCCACATGTCCCTTGAAGGATGCCCTGTGCAGGGCCGTCCATCCATTCTGATCCCTGCCGTTGATCGAGGCTCCACGCTCGAGGATCCTCCGTACGGCCTTCGAGTCCCCTTTTCTTGCTGCAGCAAAGAGGATTTCTCCTAGCCCGAGCATGTCCAGGAGCCTGACATGACCGTACTCTGCGGCCACGTCGTAGGCTGTTTTCCCAGATCTGCTGCGGATGTCCTTGTTTGCTCCCTTCTCCAGTAAAAGCTTCACCGTGGACTCGTCGCCAAAGCTTGCGGCAACATGTAGAGGAGTGTCCCCTTCCCCACCATTGCGTAGGTCAGTCCTCGCACCGTGGTTCAGGAGGATTCTTATGCAATCTCTCTGCCTCTCTTCTATTGCTATGTGTAGTGCTGTCTTACCGTCTCTGTTCCGTTCGTCAACTTCCGCTCCCTTTTCCAGGAGTAGCTTCAGAACATCAGTGTGTCCTCCGTACACGGCAAGGTGAATTGGCCCCACAGCAGACGTCTCGGACCTATCTGTGCTAGCCCCTCGAGCCAGTAAGAGCTCTGATATCAACGCTTCCCCTTTAGCCGCAGCCGCCTCCAGAGGAGACCTGGTTCGACTCTTAGCCTCGATGTCAGGCTCGAACTCGAGAAGCAGCTGTACAAGGTCGGCTCTGCCCTGCTCAATGGCTAAATGAAGCAACGTGTTCCCCTGCTCGTCGACTGAATCTACCGACCTCCACTCCTGATCGCTCTGCTCAAGGACCTCCCTAACCTCATCCATACAACCATCAGCCACTAGCCGAGCCAACACACCGGATCCCACAAACACGACCTTCAGCCCGGTGTCTATAAACACCTGCTTCTTCTTCGCCGTAAACCAGTCGCTCGGGACGGAATCATGGCTCAGATTCCTCGACGAAGCCGCTCCAGGAACCACAACACTGTGGAGGAAGAACGAATCGTCGCAGCGAGGATACATATGAGGGACGGTTGAGCTCAGGGGAAGGTTATAAACTATCTCGACAGACAACTCCCCAAGAGGGGGTATGATCCCAGACAGCGGCCTGATCGTGTAGCGGCCCTTCTTGTCGGGCTCGAGCCTAAAAGCAACGGGCATGGTGTACATAACGTTGCGAAGGGTGACCTCGCCGAAAGATTTCCGGCCGGGCTCGATCCGGACCACGACGACGTTCGAGGGTTGGAAACTGATGAGCCTGTCCATGGTGGGGGCGGTGAATTAAGCAAATCCCATGGAACGAAAATGAAATCAAAAGGGACAGGAAAGAGCAAGAGGGTAAAAACTGGAGTCATGATGTGGGGAATTTAAAGGGAAAGACAGAGTGGCCGGCCGTGTAATGGGTCTTCGCCACGTGGCGGGTGGGGTTTTTGTGAAGTGCCTGAACCGGATCTTTATGCGGTTTGTGTTGTAGCTGAAGTGACTAATAATTAGTTACTTAGGTTTACATTATTCATCATTTCATCTCGTTTATTCGAAGTAATAACAGGAGGATATTCCAAAAGCAAATTCTTGGAGTTTTCCTTGGTGGGTCACTTTCAATATGACACCATTTCATTTTTTAGATTTTTGTGTTGGTGATGGATTCAGTTTCGAAGGGGAAGATCGCATCATGTGTGTTTGAACGGGTAAAGAATGTTAGATGAAGAAAAAATAAAACCTGACAGCAAGCAAGTACACAGAAAGTAAGTTAGAAAGGGGACAATGGGCTGATTGTTCTTCAACAAAACTGTCTGAAAAGGTTGTGGAATGTTTCTCGTATTTGGACAATAGTGTCTGTGCTATTGAAACCGTCAAATGGCGTATGAACATAAACTATGACCGTGTAGGTGGGGACAGTAAGCACATTTGTTCAAGGATACGTTTGGAAGGACAGCCGTCTTCAAATGAAGCATCGAGGGGCATCCATGCGGCATCGTTTCGGAGTGAAATGAGTTGGGCTAGCATCAGCGTTACGAGCACAGTCATCATCTTATGATCAAGGGTATGTTTATTTCATGGCGTTGATATACCGAATGGGCCTTCCTCCAACGAGTCGAGCAAAGGCATCGACTATCATCGAATAGACGGGTTTGATGCTTCGGTTGGCTGTTTTGGCGTAAGGCCAACTCCTGGCAGCGTAAGATCAAAAGAATAAAATAGAGAGAGTTGGTGGACTCTCGGCTGAGCCATATGGAAGCGTTTCTTTTGTTTTTGTTGATTTGATGGGTCCAATCTTTAGTTGAATTAATCAACTCCAGGCATAAATATATTACGTTTCACATTCTTCTTTTGCATGCATCTCCGACGACAGCTTATAAGTTGTTGCTTTTTAATGCCTAAGGGACCCTTTCCATCCAATGAGCTGTCTCCTTGGGGCAATCTTGACTGTTAATGATTAGTTTAGGGAATAAAATACAATCTTCCGAGGTTTATGCGACAAATTGTGCGAGAACAACGTTGTTGCATTGCATCAAACAGATCATTGACAGATGGGTGGGGGATGTAGAAAGCATTGTGTTTGCAGATTTGTTCACGCAAAAACACGAACCTTGAAACAAAATAGGTACAGATGCTTGAATACATAGAATATGAAGTAAAGTGTTTACAAAAGAGAAAAGAGAGAGAGAGAGAGAGAGAGAGAGAGCTGTGGATAATCTAAGCTCTTAGTGTCGTGTTCTCTGCATTATGCATGTGATTGAATTTATACTACAACATTTCTAATGACTGCCACATGACCTATCTCATGTGAGTTACGTTTTCTTATTATGCGGACTTAGTGAAGGGACGTCTGCCTACTCTTTTACTCGCAGCTTTCACTGTATTCCCCCGTTGTAGTCCTCGTCTTCGCTATGCATCTTCCTTTTGACGCGATGACTTTTCCATCTCGGCTTGTATTTTTTGATTGGACCCTGTTCACCGTGATCTACTCGAATCCTCTGCTTATTTCTTTTCTTTCTCACGAGACTTTGCTCGTTAGCTCTCTTTGCGAGAATCATCATGACTATGGCCACAATCTCTATGTTTTGCCCATATGAATCCGCCTCGTTAGTCTGTTTTTAGCTCACTCAGAGCCTGGACCCTTATCTAGGCCCATAATTTGGACATGACTCAAAATGGTTTGTAACTGAACTGAAGTCCATCGGCAAGGAGTAAATATTTTGAGGAATTGATGTAATAAATTTAATGAAATATATGAGAACCCAAGTGTCGTGTATGGGCCAATTAAGTAGGCCCACTAAAGTTGGATGTTGTGGGCTGCACGTAGTTGGGCCTGAAGGCCCAAGCCTAAGATAGAATGTATATATAACCTCGGGCTATTCGACCCTGATCCGGGTGGCGGTGCCGAGTGCTGTGATGTAACCGTTTTTGCATGCCGATGGGGTGGAGGATTTGACGCTGGTGGCGTCTCCTTCGAGCGACGCGTCACAACTTTCCACTGTCCCCTCGGAGTGCGTTCTCTCCTGTAACGGCTTGCAGGATAAAGATCGTGATCGAGCACCGGCTGGAATTCGGAAGAGTTTTTCGGTTCCTTCTTCCCGCGGAGAGCGAAGATGATGAAGAGGAAGTACTTGTCCTCCGCCGCCAATGACGTCGTTGCGAGATGCGCGATGTAAGTGAACCGATGCCGGAGTTGATTGCCTCGTGTTTGGAGTCTGCATTGTGATGGGAAATGGATTCGCTGAGTGCGACGAACTTCTCCGTTTCTTTAAATGGATTGTTGAGTTTCTGCTTCCTGGCTTGGAAGAGCTTTTTTGTTGTAGTGTTGTGATGATGCGATAGGAACGTTAGGATGCATATTATTTGGTGGTGATCTTTGAGGATTTTGTTTTGGACTGGTTGGAGTCGAGTTGACTGTTGTCCCTGAGAGGTCCGAGTTTGTCGCAGGAAACTTGGAGCTTCTGTGGATGGATTGATAGAGGAGTTCGAGGATGAGTGGAAACCCGATACTTTGGGTTATTCCAGAAGGTTCGTGGAGTTTTGCTGCTCCAAGGTTGTTAGGTATATGTGTTCGGAGATTGGTGAATGTCTGGGAGAGGAAACTTTCAGCCGGTTCACGTTCGACATGATGTTGGCCTGGGAGAATCCAGAACAGGCTGATAAAGATAGTTCTGCAGAGGTCTGATTGGTGCTGCTGTTCCTTTTACTGTACGAGTTGGAATGTTTCAGCATAGTCAGATCTGCTTTAATATCTTCACTGTTCTTTTCATTTTTCTACTGCCTAGGCAGGTGCTTCTGATTTAACATGCCTAAATAGAATCGACTTCTTGATCCTGTAGGAGTCTATAGGCAAAGAGAAGGAGGACAAAAAAATGGTGGCGAATCTGCCTAAAGAACTTGATGATGTTTCCCTTTTCTATTCGGACATCATGCCGCTGCTAGTAAGATCTTCCGCCAACTTCACTATTCGATGTTGTTGTGTCATTTTTAGCCTTCTTTGAGTAGATTTTTGTATTGTTGTTCGCAGGTCGATCATGGGCTGGATGTTGGGGAGGATGCATTTTTGTGGATGGCATCTATATTTCCACTAGTTGCTGATGTCATAAATGCTAAATTTAGCTTTGAATCTCTTACTGCAACTATAGGAAATCGACTCCATTACCCTGCATATGATAAGTACCTGAAAGAAATCGACAGGTAACCTATCTGTCAAAATTCCTGGCTAGCAAATATTTATGGTTGTTTGGAAGTAACTGCCAGCTTACTTTCTCAGTTGTTGGTTTACATGATATTGAGGCATCAATTTCTTGTGGTCAATAATGAGTTCCAATATTCTGGATTGAAAATGGTGTAGCAGTGTCATGTGGAAGTTTGAGATGCTTGTTTTCACCTTGACTGACTAGGGCGAACAGTTAGGTTAAATAGGTGTCGGAAAATCATCAGTGTAGCAAATCATCATGGGGCATTTTTATGGACCTGCAAGTGATGTTTACTAAAGTATCAGAGTGCAAAGTTTATGTATTTTCTGTCCTAAATAGGCTATTAATAGAGTAAAGTGCCTATGAATGATTTTATTGTGTCTTATTTCATATCATTGAAAATCTGGTAGCACTAATGTTGGGTAATTATTTGATGTTTTGTCAATTGAATCAATCAAAGAATCTACTCGGACATTTGCAGGTGCATAAAACATTTGCGGAAGCAGGAGGCGCCAAAAGGTGTTGAGCTTGCAGATGATGAAATCATACTGCATATTGATGGAACTACGAGCACGCCCAGAGTGGTTCGCCACATGGGAGGAACAAGTCGACCAGGTATATTCAAATAACCGTCAGCAAGTCCTTGGCGTTTCTATGTTTTTTTTTTTTTGGTTTTGGCTCTATTTGTTATCTTTTAACTTCCACATAAAAGTTGGTCACATCTTTTTGGAACACTGGCCTTTTAGGTAGACTCACGTTGACAAACTACGCCCTCTACTTTGAGGCTTCTGGAGTTATAAGCTACGAAGATGCGATTAAGATTGATCTTTCAAGGGACACTGATCATAATATCAAACCTGGAGCTACTGGTCCTTTTGGTGCTCCACTTTTTGACAAGGCCATTGTGTACGAGTCCCCCGATGTGTAAGTTTTATTTCTTTAACACTCTTCCAGTTAGAATGGACGTGATGAGATTGCCTTGATTATCTCTTTTTTGCCGTACCTATTATTGTTTCTTTTCTTAAAGAAGATGAGATGCAAATTAAGATTTATACCACCGAGTTTATGCAGTCTAGTGGAAATTAAGTTTTTTTTTTTGTCATTTTCTGTACCTGTGTGAAAAGTACATTTTCTTTTTTTTCCTGCATAAAGGACCGAGGAGATTGTGTTGGAGTTCCCAGAGTTAACGAGTTCCACGAGGCGGGAATTGTGGCTTGCATTGTCAAGGGAAGTAATGTTAATGCACAAGTTTATTCATAAAAACAAGTTGGAAAGTCCATTTCTCGTGTGGGAAATTCATTCAAGGACCATATTGGGAATTGTGCGACTCCATTCCGTGAGAGAAATGCTACGGATGGGGCCTCCTCTGCCCACGAAGTTTCTCATGTTTGCTTTGTTCGACGAACTACCCAAGGGGGACATCGTGCTTGAACAACTGGCTAAGCACCTGAAGGACTGCAGCAAACGGCCATGTCATGCAAGCTCAATAATGAATGCAATGAAGCTATCGAGAATAGCATTTCCGAGTACAGAAGTGAAGGAAGATGGGAAAGGATGCTGTTGTCCTACTGCCCCGACTATCTCGAATGATAACTACTTTTCATTGAACACTACTATAAATCAGGTAAGAGAGGAAACAAAAGTGAGAGAGATTGCAAAAGCCACGACCGAGAGGTTGAAGGAGGAAAGCGGGGCTGATAACATCTTCATCTTACTTGTGAGTTCCTGATTGCCCTGAAATCTAAATCCTCCCTACATATCATTGGAGATAATTATGAAGTTTTGGAGTGCATTGATCATCCTTGGAGATAATTTGTCAAATTGCCTTTTATTATGTGCATGTGGTCTAGTTACGTGGAACCTGCCTTTTTCTCTGTTGGATAAAGTTTTATCGGATTCTTTTGCCAGGAATTACTAAATCCAATCAAAGAAGTGTTCCCCAAGATTCAGGAAATTTTCACATGGCAAAGGCCCATGACAACCCTTGTTGTGGCCGCAGCAACCATTCTCGTCATTTACAAGTAGGTACCTTGTCTGTTTACGGCAACTCTTCTTATTTTCCTTGGGTCCTTCATTTGAATGTCTTGCATTACCCTCACCAGGGAGTGGATTAACAAGGCCGTGGCTGCTCTCTTGCTTTGGTTGGTTGTAATGATGCACCATACAAGGAAGAGAAGAGTAAGTAGACCTCGAGACGACGAGGTCGTGGTGTGCACTGTTTCAGATAAGAGCACAGTAGAGAGCATAGTGTCAGCTCAGCGCATCTTGCAGACTATTCAGGAGTCGATCCGGGAAATAAACATAGCCATCCTGAAACTGCGGTCCATATACGTCTCGACAGACCGAAAGGTGTTAAACTACTTTCCAACTGACTTTCTTTTTCAGTCTCCATCTGTAAGTCAGCAAACCTTCTGTTGTTCATTTGCTGTTGCAGCACTCAGACATGGTGATGGTGATGATGTCTCTGTTAGCGGCCATTGTTGCAGTGATCCCGCTGAAATACATCTTCATGGCCGTAGCTTTGCACTGTTTCATAGCAACATCAGAGTTAGGAAAGCACCTGGAGAATGAACGTGGGAAGAGACGGATGAAGGAGTGGTGGGATTCGATACCGGCTGCTCAAGTCCGTGTTATTGACAGAATCGAGGACTGTCCCCAGGGGGATGCAGCGCAGGGATGCAATACTTGATTTTCTGTCTGTTGATGGTAGCGTTGCCCCTCGTTTCTCTGGTCCTGTACATATTTGCTTTTCCACATCAATGAGATCACGGTAAACTACGAGGAGATAAACAAACGAATAGTAAACACCGCCTTCTTTACAAGTGTTTTTCCCGATCAAAAGAATTGTGGACGAGATTTTTGCATTTGCGAATGGAAAAAGGAAGGAGACGAAAGTGCCTTTAATGTTGACAGCCGCCGAAAATTAATAAAATTGATTTTATATTTTGCCTGGATCGTGTATAAAATCGAACTCAGCCGAGAAGAATACAAAGCACCATTTTATTAATACTAATTAATACTAATAAATTATATCCTATATTTTACTAATTTTTTTCAAATATAATTTGTTTAAAACGCATCACTACACATGTCTAACTAATTGTGTCATTGGATAAAATTCGAGAACTAACACAATTAATAAAAGTGTTAAACGTGTTAACCCGTTAAAATTTTAAATAAATTTATCATAAAAAATTATATTCGTTTAAAATCTATGTATTCTAAATTAGAAAATTATTAAAAGGATGTCAAATATCATCAACTTAGTCATTAAAAAATAAAATTACATACTTACGGTTTACAAACACTTTGACTTTTTTCGAGACGACGACAAGACAATAACAAAAGTAAAACTTTTTGAAAGGGTGACGAGAACAAAACACTAATGTATTTATATATAAACGGATCGAGTTTAAAATAAAATTATTATTTTATTAAAAATTATACGAGTTATACACCATGTCAAATTTTAAAACCCGAATCCGGACACAGATTTGGTAATATCTAATTAGGTCTTGACCAATTTAAATAAAAGACACATTTAGTTAAACATAAACCCGCTTAAATCGGCTCGTATCCGTGTAAATATGCCCGTGTCTAAAATTGTCATCCCTTCTCCTGTAGTTTATCTTTTCTCATTCAAAATCAGAAATTCCAACTTTTATTTTATTATTTGAGACCCCTGAATTTTGTCTATTAACAAATAGGTCCTTCCAAACCATAAGAATCTTTACTCCGATACTAAATTGAACCCAGGAACTTTGGAAAGATTTTTTTATCCTCTTTATGTTGCCTGTAACTGCAGTGTTATTAACTAACCGTAAATGTCAAATAATAATTCATCGATTATGAATTAGAGTCATTTTTTTAATTTCTTGTAATAATGATGCATGGATAAAAAGTCTCATGGAGATGCCCATTCGATACGAGAGTTTTATACGACAATACGGTTAAATTTTTAAAAAATTTATAAAATACGATTCATATTTCATAAAATTCTAATTTACAGTTAAAAGAGCCAATTTTTAAAACTTATTATCTAAATTAAGAGGACGAATTTTTAAAATACTTAACAATTAGGCGGAAGGCGGTTGGAACGGGGAGGAGAACAGAAGAGGAGGAAAGTCGGGACGGAAAAGGAGGGGAAGGAAACAGAGGGGAGAGGAAGAGGCGGGCGTGGGCGGAAATGGGATAGAAAGGGGCGAGGTGGGGGAAGATGGTGGGGACGGAGGGTAGGGAGCAGGGGTGAGCAAAAAGTTTGGAATTCCAAATACCGAACCGAATTTTCGTCATTTCGGTATTTGGAATTCGGTGTTCGGAATATGGTATTTGATTCGGTTTTTTATTTTAATTGAAATTCGGTTTCGGTTCGGTGTTTGGTATTTTTGAAAAAAAAATCGGTATTCCAAATTACCGAATTTTTTATTGGGCTTGATTTTAAATTTTTTGTTGGGCCTAGCCCGGTCCATTCAGGTCTTCTTTCACCTAGCTCCTACTCCCCATTCACTACTTTCCCGCACGATTCTTGGGTGGCCTCAGGGACGGCTTGCGGCAATCGGCGGTGGTTTTGGGGTTCCGGATAGACGACGACGAAAAAGGGGATTTTGAGCAGGTAACAGCCTCCCGTTTACTCTGCTTCCAGTGGGTTCTTGTGATTTAGGGTTTTCTCTCCCTGGCCTTGTTTTGGTCTACCAGCTTCTGGGTTGTCCTCAAGTCGTGTGATTGTCTGAGTCGAAGGCTTCGACTGAGGTTGCCGGGCGGCCGCCGCTGCTACGGCTTCCCTGCAGCTCGGCCCCCACCTGGGACGCTTACTCGCCGCCTCCTTCGAGGTGCCCAGCTTATGATTTCCCTGTCCCGTGTGATTGGCTCTTGAAAGTTTTGATTTTTTTTTATTAAACCCAAGAGTGCGTTCTTGGGTTCTGTGGTATTGAGTTGGGTAGGGACCTATATGGGGTGAAAGATGCGGGGAGCAGGGCGGTTGAGTTTGGTGCACGTTTGGGTTGAATTTCCCAGCCAATGTGTGGGTTAGAAGCAATGTTAGGTTGTTCTTTTGCTTTTAAGTGGAAGGCCTTTAGTTTGATTCTTGACCTGACTTGTTGAACTGGTGGTCATTTGAAGTGTGATTTATGTGATTGCTCGTCTTCGAAACTGGTGTGCTCTTAGATTGTCGTGTTTTTTAGTGCGTGAATTACTTATTTTGGAAGTCTGGGTGATGTTGATTTCGTGTAAATGGAATGAAAGGACTTTAGATTGATCGATGATCTCGTTTGTTAAACAGAAACTTGCTAATTGTCGCCCGGTTTAAAACTTACCCTTAATCGTTATTCCCGCGATTAACATGCGAATTTCCTTTTCCTTTCTTGGATTATTAATCGGAATATGCTTCCGATAGCGCTGAGGATATTTTGAATTTCTAAATCTATGGGCCCGGCCCATTTTTATTTTCTTTAGGCCCATTTTCAG
The DNA here is from genome assembly GCA_023653495.1 of Melastoma candidum. NCBI lineage: Eukaryota > Viridiplantae > Streptophyta > Magnoliopsida > Myrtales > Melastomataceae > Melastoma > Melastoma candidum. The sequence continues at coordinate 11,025,757 of CM042881.1, read as the reverse complement.
CCCAAATAAAATTTGGAAGATCCAAATACCGAACCGAACTACCAAAATATTTTCGGTAGTTTGGTATTTGGAACTTCGGTATTCGGTTCGGTATTTGGAAGATAAAAAAATAAAATTTTGGAATTTGGAATTTCGGTATTTGGTTTGGTTCGGATTTGGAACACCGAATGCTCACCCCTAGTAGGGAGGTGTGGGGGTCGAAAGTTTTTTTTTTTTAAGAAAAGTTTTCGCTTAGTTAAGTTTGAAAAATTCGTCTTTTTTATAATTTAAAAGTTTTAAGAATATTAAAAACATAAATTATATTTCATAACTTTTTTTTAAATTAATCGTAAAATTATATAAAACTCTTCAATGTAGTATATAAGAAGAAAGGGTGATCTCATCTGGAATTAGGTTAAGCTAATGTCCAATCAATGTCTGGAACACTATTAATTTAAAAAATTAGGGAGCTATTTTTGATTTTTTGACTAATTACCCTAACCTAGAGGTTGCTTTAATCTTTGTAGGCTTCTTGAAACATGGTTTATAATTTTACATGCTTACTAAGTTAGGTATTTTCTTTCTTCGATCGAAATTTCTTGTATATTTTTGGATGGCTAATGGTGTGAAAAAGTAATCTATGCAAGATAAGACAGTGGGAAAGTCCGATTTAAAAGGTGTTTCTTGAGGAATCTTGGGTTAATATTTTAACTTTTAAGAAGCTAAAAAATATCGGATGCATTTTATAAAACCGAAGTTAAAAGTTTAGGCTCTCATGTGATATTTTCTAATATATCGAAAAATCCGTATAAATAATATATTTTCTAATTGCGGCCTTTATTATTATTCCTTCTGCTTCCTCCAGGAAGAGTTCCAACCTGCCCCAAAACCCTAACCCCTAAGACACTCCCCCACGACCATGAGCTCCGACCACGAACCGCCCAACCACCCCAACGGCCCGGACCACCACCAGCAACAACAGCAACAACTCGCACTCCTTCAAACCCTAACCGACGCCCTCTCTTCCGCGTCCCGCCGGATCCCCACCGACCGCGACTTCCACTTCTTCAACAACTTCCCCGAGTTTCGCTCCCCCGTCGACAGTGTCTCCCGCGACTCCCTCTCCCTCCTCTCGTCCGTCCGCGGCGTCCCCATGTCCGCCTTCGACGACGAGGAATGGTACCACTGGCTGGTGGACTTTAACGACCATGCCCTCGAGGGGTTCGATGTCGCGGCCGAGGATTTTGAGCGGTCAAGGAAGGAGGAGGATGCTGCGGTGGGTGGGCTTTTGGAGGAAGGAGGGTTTGAGGTTGTTAAGGGTAGGAAGAAGAGGGACGATAGGAAGGGGTTTGGGGGGGCTGCCGAAGTGAAGGTCGCGGCGGATTTGAGGGAGAAGAGAGGGAAGGTGTCGTTCCATATCTCGACGATTAGGCGCCCCCAGGATGAGTTCAATATCCTTGTGAATAACAGTAACCAGCCTTTCCAGCACGTCTGGTTGCAGAGGAGTGATGATGGTTCTCGCTTCGTTCACCCTCTGGTAATGGCTTTGTTTTGGCGTTCTCTTTCTTTTTCAATTGTCGGGTTTGGGGGAGGGGGCGACAGCAATCATAATGAAGAATGAATTTGCCTTGGGGCTGTGTCTTTTTGATCTAATGGTGTATGCTATGCTTTTGTAATGGGTCATGGTTCTCTGTTGTGGGATTGTTCTATTTACTGTTCGTATAAATATCTCCGTGGGATGATTACCCTTTTGATTCATGAGAGTCCTTGAATTGTGCTCAGTTGTTTCTGGGAAACCAAAATCCCTACTTATGATCGTAATATCTACCTGATATGAAAAACTCGTGCGGTGCCAGGTGTAATGAACAATATTTGCCCAGAATGTTGCAGTGGTGAATGGTGATGAAAATTGATTCAGTTTCGATCTACTATATGTCGTTCGGCCTTTATTTTGTCAATCTTTGAGTTCAGGTGTTATACATATGGACATTTTTTTTTTTCATGTTTTTGCAAACCGTGAAATCCTTGTCTTATAATATCTTTAGTTACATTTTACTTGGGTTTTTGGTTTGTTAGTATCTTTCGACATCTTTCATATATTTTTCATATTTAACAATGCCTAATGTTGGGGGTTTTACATTAAACAAATTCCCTTGGCACGAGGCCAATTTATGATGCTTATTATATTTTATTTTATTCCTTGAATTAATTAGTTTCTGATGAACAGGAGAATGTTTCTGTGTTGGATTTCATCGATAGATCCATTCCCAGTGCTGAACCTCAGAAACCATCCCCTCCTGAGGATACTCCATTTAAGCTTGTGGAAGATGTCAGAGATTTGAAAGCAATGGCTGTGAAACTGCGTGCTGCGACTGAATTCGCTGTGAGACTTCTGTTCCAGAATTTGTTATTGCATAAACAGTATGCCTTTATCATTAAGCTGCAACTACCTAGGATTTGTTTCTCTAGATTTGCGATCTCCAGGACTATCAGTTTCCGTAATGGAATCTGGGTTTCAGTCTTCTCATTTAGTACAGCTTTCAGGCCTATAAGGCCAAGAGGCTATTAATCTGTATTATCAAGTACGAAATATCTATAAGTTATATTTCTTTTACTTTAAGTTGGTCTTGATGAACAGCTTTTTAGTGGCTCTTACCGAACAGTGTGCATGCATCTACTCACAGTTGAAACTTTAAGCATTTTCTTTTGAATCCATCACTTCTTTCTTACATGTGTGTAGGCATGACGATAACTTCTTTTGTTGTTTGGGGTGATGTATTATTTGTTTTCTGCCATTTACAACAGTTGACATGTTTCACTTGCAAAATGGCCTTTCCTTTGTCTGACTCTCCTATTTTATTAATTACTATATTTGTTTCTGGAGGAATTTTTCATATTTTAATCAATTAATAGAAGCAACAAATTGGTTGATCCTGATACCAATGACTACCTTAAAGGGGTGTGGCTCTTCATAATTCTTTTGACATTTTAAACTTAAACGAGTTCATGCTGAGTGAAATGCATTTTGTATTTTCTTTTCCTCACTAGCAGTATTTTCATCAGCTTCATCATTTTCATTTGAGTAGGTTGATTTGGAGCATAACCAGTATAGGTCTTTTCAAGGACTGACTTGCTTGATGCAAATCTCCACTAGAGATGAAGATTTCATTGTTGATGCTTTGAAGCTTAAAGTGCACATTGGGCCGCATTTAAGGGAGGTGTTCAAGGACTGTAGTAAGAGGAAGGTTTGTGTTCACCTTTGTGTTTCTTAAATGTCGGGCTTTTCTGTGTGTGGGTTGATCGCCATATTTTGTTAGGTATTGCATGGAGCAGATCATGATATACTGTGGCTTCAAAGGGATTTTGGCATATACGTCTGCAACATGTTTGATACTGGACAGGTATAAATTTGGTGCTTGTTTTCTTTGAGTTAGAGGGACTATCATGCAATTGGCCTTTGACCATGGGAATCTGATTTAATGAAGATCTTCTGTGTATGCTCGTTTCTACTAATGGACCAGGGAACTGTTTTTCAAGTTCACAAATGCACTTTATTTAAATTAACTTGCGCAATAAATTTTTAGAAGCATGATGTTTCCTGATGAGGAATAGATTTTTAGAATCTTTCCAGGTAGAAGCAGTTAAAACGGTTACGACTTGAGCATTGATGAGAATATGTCTAGTAATAGAACATGATGACAATTGATGGTGCATATAGCTAACCCTATCATGTGAATTTAAGGTTGAGTGATGTGACGCAGAATCCAACTCTTCATCAGATGAACTCCATTGACGAAAATGTTTAATAATTTTCATAGTGAATTATTGAACCCGATTACAGTTCTCAAGACATGGAAATAGCCTTGTAGCTAGGTGAGGTTGCAATCGTATAACGGTCCTCCCTCTACCCTTGCTAGTCAATGACCTTTTTGCAAAACGGTGATGCTGATGTTGACATTTAAATGACGGGTTCCACGTTTTTTATCTTTGGAAAAGTTTTTTCAGTATAATTGTTGAAACATTTTTTGGATTTTCATGTCCTCTCTCAAGAGGAAGCTCCAAAATAATGTTCGGCAGGAAAATATTTTGCGACATAAGACATCTTTCAAAATTTGCCAAATAATGCGCCTCTCGGTGTTTGAAACACTGAGTTCCCCAATTTGTTTTATTTGTTTAGGCGAACTTGATGTTAGTTCTTTGTAAATCGAAGTCGATGTTTTGAACACCGACTTAGGGGCATTATTTAGGGAATTTTGAAAGTTGTTACCCTATCTCACGAAATATTTTCCTGCCTACCTCCCTCTCTCAATGTGGCTATCTGCTTGTCAACCATTGTTTTTGTCTTTTTACAGGCCGCGAGAGTGTTAAAGCTGGAGAGGTTCAGTTTAGAGTATCTGCTAAATCACTTTTGTGAAGTTAAAGCTAACAAAGAGTAGGTCTGCTACTATGCTTGTTTCTGGTCCTAATCTGCTTCCTTTTCTGCTGAATTCCAAGTTGGATTGATAACTTTTCCCCAGATACCAAAATGCCGATTGGAGATTGCGTCCCCTCCCCTATGAGATGGTGAGGTAATATGGTTTGTCTTTTTACGATTCTTTTCTCTATTTCTGTACAGTAATTTTTTTAAAATGTAATATAGTACTATACCTTGGTAAGGCTCAAAACTGATGCCACAGCTCTAATGAGAAAGGATCATTCGGAGGTTCTGACTATAACTTTGATCTGTTCAATTTTATGTTCGGCCAGCATTAACTTGCCTCATGGGAGCAACATGTGAGCCATGACTAATAGTTTTAGGGATCTCGGAAAACTTACATGTTTTGTTCTTGCTTGTGGACACCTTCATTTTTTCAATACGGTTTTATTTTAATCTATCCATGAGTTCTATTCTCCTGGCATTACTATATTAAGTTTATATTACGTTATAAAACCCCCCTCTTTCGCCAGATATGCCAGAGAAGACACACACTACCTTCTGCATATCTATGATCTCATGAAAATCAGGTTGATATCAATGTCTGAAGGATCAGAAGATGCGTTGCTTGAGGTGCGTTATTCTTCTCTGAGATTTTTTTTTTTTTCAAATTGTTGGTTCTAAAGAAGTCATATAATGCTCGATTTGCTCCATTATGTGTTTTTGTTCTGTGTTGTTCTTCATGTTTTCTGTTGCTGCAACATATAGATATTATTCTTTCTGTAAACCTCACAAAAGTGATTTTCGGTTATTATAATTTCAGGTACAATGGTTTTATACATATCAAGTGCTCCTTTTAGCCTCCCATTGAATGTCTGTAGTCTCTAAAACAAATAGAATATTTTCAATCTAAATCCATTGCTTCTCGTCATGTCTTTGGTAAGAACTGTGTTAGTAAATAGTAAATACCACAGTTAATTTTATAAACAATTAACCTTGACAATGTGAAGTAATGCAATTAAACGTCGTTATTATTAGAATGGAAACTGTAGGCTATTGAAAGTTTACCTTGTAATGTTGGCTAGAGAAGATTCTATACTCCTCATTGAATTGCAGATTGCCACCTTCATCTCGTCTCAACATTTTCCAGATTTTTCATGGTTGTCTACTGTATGCATGTCTTTGTTTACAGGTCTACAAGCGCAGTGCCGATATTTGCTCGCAACTATATGAGAAAGAGCTCTTGACGGATTCTTCATACCTTCATATATACGGGTTTGTCATTTACCTGCTGATTTGAGGTCACTTCAATCTTGTCATTTACCCGTACTAATCTTCTTGACTGACACTGAGCTGACAACTTGAATACTGATAGAGTGTGACCATCTGTTTCTGTTCCTTATCAGGTTGGTACAGGCTCAATTAAGTCCTCAGCAATTAGCCGTTGTTGCTGTAAGTTCCTTTCTTATACGAGTTTTGTTCTTTCTGTTGGAAGGTCTTTGATGATGCTATCGTGGACTTGCTAGATGGCATCTTCAATGATGCTCACCTTTTCTCATATACCATCTAAATAATGTTAGCAACCTTAAAGACAAAATGACGTATGTGTCGTTCGCGGACCCAATGGTCTTGCAGGCGCTTCATGAATGGCGGGATGCCATTGCTCGATCTGAGGATGAAAGTACTGGATTTATATTGCCAAACAAAACTCTCCTTGAAATTGGTAAAACTAGGTTCCACAACTTCAATTTTCAGTGCGTTTGTCTTTCTCCAATTTCTGTTCTAACGTGTTGAAATTTTTTATGAATAAAGCAACGCAGCTGCCTGTTACTACTGGCAAATTGCACAGGTTGCTGAAAACTAGGCAGCACTCATATATTGAGTGCAATCTGTCTTCTGTTGTTAATATCGTAAGACGTGCAATACAAAATTCTGCTGCATATGAAGCAGAAGCAGAGAGCTTGAAACAGAAGTGGTTGAAAAAGGTAAGACCTAATTAAGAGGCACAGTCGATCTTAAAAGATCTATCTGAGTATTTTGATGATTCTATTTGCTTTCTATTTATCATTGGTTGCTTCTATTAGCTACATTTTCACATCTTTTCCCATATTTGAAACTGAAGTATAATGATGCAAAGTACAGCTTACCTTTGAAAGGTTACTATATATACCCGTCCCTATGCAAAGCTTCTCAATTTTTCGCAATGCCTAAAAGGCCACCGAATGTTCTACACCAAGGATGACCTTAGCTATCAAGTATAATTCAACTGACCCCTACTGGAAATAAACATAAAACTTCTCTCGGGGCTTTCTTCTGTGTTTCACAGGTTGCCCTCTGAGACTTGGGTTTCTTCTTTTTGGTAAGACAGACTTTAGTTTGTGCTCCAAGGATGTGGTAGAACACAACAGGGCCAGATTCAGTTTTCTGTTGTGGGATTGAACTCATGGCTATTAGTGAATGAGTTGGACTTTGAATAGTTATGGTCTCTGGTCAATTGAACCTTTAACACCTTTTAATGATTTGTTTATCTCAAGGTTGATGTGCAAAAATCATCTTTTTTGTAATTACTTGCAAGGTAGCTGCATACAAATAGTAGGGAAGTGGCATGTGCATTGGGTCATCCATCTCCATCACTTTCTTTGGATTTATATTCAATTACTATATTTTAAGTTGGCTCTTATATATTTCTTTGTGCAGTTAGACGAACGAGCCATGGCTAAAAGGGAACTGCAGCCTACCCCTCCTGATGCTGATGTTGATGCTGAAGTTGACCCGGACTTTGAGGAGAATCAGACTATTGAAAGCATTGACGAGAGCGCTGTATTGAATAGTATTTCTGTGAATCATGGAGATCCGCCCCAGCTTGTCAGAGAGGAGTCCTCAAAACTCGAGACTTTTTGCTCTGAGCTACTGTCGCAGGACTCTAATTCCAACAACAATGGGGAGTCCAGTTCAGAATCTAAGAATGAACGAGCCGAGAACCACTTAAGTGAGGAAAAAATTACCAAGGTCGGTAGTGTCAGTAAAACTCGTGTTGTTTTCAATTTATTAGTCTTAAAGAGAATTATTGACTATCCCTTTCTGATTGATTTATGAGGCCTAAAACTGGGGATTTATTTTGCAGAAGGGCAGTGCAGCTACTGTTCAGGTGCGGAAGAAACCTGGTGGTGCTTTTGGGGCTATGCTTGGAAATTCCGGCTTGAAAAGAAAAGTATGGGGACGTTTTGTTGAAAAGCTATTGTAATTTGCTGGTTATCTGTAGGATTCGTATCCACTTTTAACTATGGATCCTTTCAGGAAAACAAGTTGAAACTGGAAGCAATCAGATCTTCCGTGAATCTTCCATTCCGCACATTCTCTGTTACAGATGAGCCCACTGGACCAATGGCTGGGATAGAAGAGCAAGCAGGAATTGGCGAAGAATTGAATGGAGACCTGGGAAGTAGTGTGACTCCTCAAGATTCTTCAGCTTTGACCGAAGCAGTTGCATCCAAAGCAGAAGATGTGATAATGTTTGATGAGGAAGGGGGCAACAGTGGATCTGAAACGGGAGGACACAACAAAGACGATGCTGCTGGATGGGAAAATTCTGGGGAAGCCGATTTTAAGGACGATGAGCCGGTCTCTCTTTCTGAACTGTCCTCGAGCTTCCAAAAGTGTCTTCAGTCGGTGAAGCAAAACAACGTGAAGACAGCACGAGCAGACCAACCTCCTATATCACCATTTAAGCCATTTGACTACGAAGCCGCTTGGAAAGACAGATTCGGGGAGGACGGCGGGCGGGATAAGCAAGGGGAAGATGGGGATGCAAGTCCTAGACGCAGTAGGTCCGGTCGTGGAGGGAAGAAGGGAGGTTTGGTAGGCAACGATTTGGGGGATGGTAACGGGAGTGCAGAGTTTGGGCAAGGTAGGCGTAGGCAGGCATTCCCGGCGTCCGGCAACCGAAGCGCGACTTTCCGGTGAGCTGTCCCCCTTGATGTCCGATGGAAAGGTTATGTATTAACCCAAAAAATTTAATAGCTTGTCGCTGGAGCGTGCGAGAAACTTGTTTTATCCATCCGTATTGGTTTCTGGCGGGCACCAGATGTCAATATATTTACCCGAATTGCTGAAATTGATTTATTTTTGGCAAAATATTGGATTTTTGCCTCAATTATCGGCCTATTTTCATCTGTGGTCACAACTTTATTTATTTTTTACTTGTGGCCATAACTATGACTTCGTTTTTTTTTTGTGGCTTCGTCGTAACGTCGTTGCCTGCATGGACTAACGGCTGAAGGAGTGTGCGAACGTGACCATCCTGCGTGGTAATTCGTGGTAAATCTGTAACAGACATTAGAGTGAATCCCTTAAAATCCCCAAATTTGGCCATCTTGAACCCTAAATTTCATGTGGGCAGAAAAAAACCCTAAATCACCAGAAAAGGTTCGCGACCTCCACTCCCCAAAAAGCCGTCCCCGTTCAAGAGAGCTTGTGGAATCACCAGAGAAGTATCGCTGCCCCCAACAGAAGTATAGCGAGCTCCTAAACCCTGCTGCGAAGTCCACGACCGAACGTCCCGTGGCCTCGCAACCCCAGCAGCAACAGCACCAACAATCTCTCGTCACGGATTCTTGTTCTTGAGCGAATCAAATACGATGAAGAGAATCGATGTCGTCATTCTCTTAGTCCGGTATGTACAATGGGGGTTGGATGAAGAAGTATGACGGTGTAGACTGTGATTTAATTGGTTACTTCACGTTGATTGCTTTTGCCAAGGATTCTGAATTTCATGTGAGCAGTATGTGGGTAAATTATCCCATTGTGAGGGAACTTAAGGATGATAAAGCGGTGATGGAGATTATAGAAGGATGTGAAGATGGGGTATGTTATATATTTATTGTGAGGGGCATGATAATACATCTGACGATGTGGCTGAGGGCGAGGCTGACACGGCTGATAATATGTCTGACGATATGGCTGAGGGCGAGGCTGCTTATTTGGCTGAAGGTGGGGCTGGGGCTGATGATATGGCTGAGGGTGATGTACATGATGATGTATATGATGATATGGTGGCTGAAGGTGGGGCTGGGGCTGATGATAATATGGTGGCTGAAGGCGAGGTATCAATGGTTAGTGTTGAGTAGGAAAGATTTTGTGTTGATTTGCGTGGTGGAAGCTGTACTTGTAGATTTTGGGATTTACATGGACTGCCTTGTGTGCATGTGATTGCTTGCATACACTTTATGAAACGTGACGTGGAGTACTACATACATCCGTGCTATAAGATAGAAGCATTTACGCAAGCATACGCACATGTTTTGGAACCTCTGGAAGGTTCTAAGTTCTGGCCATCTGTCGAGGGAGAAGCAATCAGGCCCCTTCCATATAAGCAGTTGCCAGGCAGACCCAAAAACATAGTCGGAAAAAGAGCAAAGAGGAAGACAGTAAGGCAACTTCAACAAGCATATCAAAGCAAGGTGTTGGAATCAAATGCTCGGGATGTGGACAATGGGTTCATAACAAAAGAACTTGTCGAGGTGATGTTTTTTCATCTTCACAACAATCTGTACGAGAGGAAGTCTCCTGTTCACAACAATCAAGTGTGCCCCAATGAATAATAGTTCTGGTAACACTCAGAATCATAAATGATTGATTGTATACATTATCATGTTTTGATGATATCGGTATTTCGTAGGAACAAGAACAGGAAGGGCAGCCCTAAAGAAATGTAAGCTTTGTGGACAAACGGGACATAATAGGAGGACTTGCACTCGTAGACGTGGTGGAGCTGATGCTGATGCTGTAGCTAAAGTGGGAGATGGACCTGGAGCTGAAGCTAAAGGTGGAGCTGGACTTGCACCTGGAGTTGAAGCTGAAGCTTTTGACATATGAAGCTGAAGGTGGAGCTGGAGCTTTTGTTGATACTGTCATATGAGCTTCTTGTTTTGGCACATGAAACTTTCATATGATCCTGTTCATATGAGCTTTTTGGCACATGAAACTGTCATATGAGCATGTTCATATGAGCTTTAGTTGTCCTGCTTATTGTAGGTTCTTGTCTTATGAAACTATCATATACATGCAGCTTTTGTCATATAAAACTGTGATGATATAAAACTGTCCTTATGAACTAAGGACATATCAATTCCATTAACATCCAAACTAAATACAAAGACATATGAGCCTGTTCAACAATTACATCAACTTATATCTATCTAACTAGCCAAGTTAAACAGATGACACATCCGAAAACCATGATCGCAATGCAACTCAATTTCTGGTCTCTCATTTTCAGCTTCTTATATTTGAAACTTTCTCTTCCAGTTTCCTAATTTCTTCCTCCATAGCTTGCTCTCTTTTATGCATCACCTCAACTTTTCCTTCTAATAATTTCTTGGTCTCAATAAGCTGTAAAATAACTTCCTTCTGTCTCATTGGGAAATCTTCATCGTACCACTCGAAATAGCCACAATCATCATCCTATCATGTCAACACAACACAACAGATAATCAGGAAAAAAATATTCTTACTACGGGGTAAATCATCATTTTAACAACCTTCCATAGTGAACACCGAAAGAATCGCCGGCTGGGATTAGATTTACTCCAAGAGGTAAAAACGATAACCTTATTTCCATGCTTGCATCGTCGCCCACGAAGGTCAGACGTTGCAGTCATGGAGTTGCCACTTGTCTGGCTCATCGTGAAACCAAGATCTGGCGACATACAAGCCACAAACCACAAACCATCACCATCACCATCCCTTAATAAATTCACAAACCCAAATATGGCGACATAGAAGAACTGCCGGGAGAGAGAGGCAACAAACTCATAGAACAGGATGCTCATCCCCAAAACCGAAGCCAAGAACCTCATCTTTAATAGCTACGGTTGCAAGGCCATGAAAGGTTTCGCCGTGGATTTAAGAGGAAGGATTGCGGAGGGTGATCGTCAACGAAGCTTTCTAGGATTTAGGGTTTTCTCATCAATTTGGGGTTCTTTTGTAACGCAGGATGGCCTCGTTCGCACACTCCTTCAGCCGTTAGTCCACGTAGGCAACGACGTTACGACGATGCCACAAAAAAAAAGTCATAGTTATGGCCATAAATAAAAAAAAAACAAAGTTCTGGCCACATATGAAAATAGGCCGATAATTTGGGCCAAAATCCGATATTTTGCCTTTTTTTTTTGTGTGAACGACGACATCGGGACTTTTTTTGTTTGCCATGTTTGTTATTTAACATATAACAGGGAACGGGAAGCGGCTAACGGTACGTGCACGTAACGGTTACGTGGTCTATTAATTACTGCTAAAATTTTTTTAGTAAATTTTAATAAAAGTTGACCATTACTAACAAAGTCAACGCGAATTTAGTAAAAAATGTAGCAAAATTTACTAAAATCCGGTCTTCTTTTAGTAAAGTCAACGTTAAATTAGTAAAAAAGTACGAAAAATTTACTACTTTTTTACTGTTCAAAGAAGTTAAAGTTTACTAATTTTTCGCTGACTTTACTAAAACTTTTTCGTTAGTAAAGTTAACACAAATTTAGTAAAAAAAGTAGTAAAATTTACTACCTTTTTTACTAATTGTACGTTCACTTTATTAAAAGTTGTAGTAAAATCAACGTATTGTTAGTAAAAATATTAGTAAATTCTACTACTTTTTTTACTAAATCTGAGTTAACTTTTACTAACAGAAAAGTTTTAGTAAGGGCAGCGCAAATTTACTAAAAAAAGTAGTAAAATTTACTACTTTTTACTGTGCGAAATAAGCCGATAATTAGTAATTGTTTACTAGTTTTGGTGTCTTTTTAGTAAAAAACCCTTTCAGTTAGTAAAACTGTTAGTAAAGTCATACGTTTTTAGTAAATGTTTACTAATTTTGACATGTTTTTACTAAAAATATTAGTAAACTGTACTAAAAAATGAACGTGTTTACTAATGAATTTACTAATTAGAACAGTGTTTCCGAACCTAACTCCGAACCTATTTTGGATGTGAAATTACCAGTTTACCCTGGTTACTAAACTTACTACTAATTTTGGAGGTCGAAAGTTGTCATCCCTTTCGAAGACTTCTTCCTCCCGGCGATCGTCCCGTTGGTCCTCCACCTTCGCCGCCGCGTCTGCTGTTGCTGATCAAAGTCGGAGCGTGTCTTCTGGAAGTGGTCAGGACGACATCAGGTGTTACTCCGCTTCCGTTTTTGTCATTGTTTTTCCTGGCATTGCTTCCATAACCCTAATCGTGTAATGGTAAGGTCCGAAACCTCCAATCCTAACGTTGGAGAAGTTTCGAAACCTGAAATCGCGAGGTCGGTGGTAGTCGTTTGTGGGTTTATGGGTATTGCGGTTTTATGGGTTTGTGGGTGTTGCGGTTTTATGGGTTTGTGGGTTTTGCGGTTTTATGGGTTGTCCGCTATCGAAACCTGAAATCGGCCGTTTTCCCCTACTTTTTTTTGTGTGTGATTTGGGTTTGCGGGTTTTGCGGTTTCCTGGAATCCGTCTTCCTTACCATTCACGGTCCGTGGTCCTTCTTTTGATTTGTTGGTAGTCGTCCTGATTTGTTTGGGTCTGGGTATTGTTAGTCAGTGGTAGGCTTCCTGAGGTGTTGTGTGTTGGTAGTCGTCCTGATTTGGCTCAACTTGGTTGGGCATTACTTGGACTGGGTCTGTGGTGTTGTGTGTACCTTGGACTGGGAATGGTTGGGTTTGATTTTATTGGTTTGGTTTAATTTGGTGAAAGCAGAAGTGGGTTTGAGTTGGTTCGGTTTATGTGGTTCGCAGCTGATTTGGTTTGGCTTTGGTTTTTTGTTTTGTTATGGTTTGGATTGTGTTTGTTTTCATTTTGTTTGGTTGGAGTGGGGTCCGATCTTCATTTGGTTTGATGTTAATTTGTGATGGATTTGTGATGGATGCTCCTTGGGTTTAAGTTGTTTTTGTTTAATTTTGTTTTGTTTAAGTGGGACTGTAGGAATAAAATGAAGTTCGGTTCGTTTTAGTTATGGTTCACATTTTAATTAGCTTCGGTTTAATAGGGTATTTCGTGTATTTGTACTTGTTGGAAAGTGCAGAAATGGAAGGGCATTTTGCAGATTTGACAGGACAGTTTTCTCCCGAGGCACAAGGGCTAGACCTTCCAGAAGCTGGAATTGAAGGCAACACACCTGTTTCTTCTCAAAAAGAGAAGGCGAAGGCTGTGCGTGTATCCAAGGTAACTCCAGAAACATCTTTTGTGAGTGTCGGGAGTATTCCTGATTGTAGTATTGAGGTAGTCGCGGATATATTGTTACAGGATTACCTTTATACAAGGTGTAGTCCGGAAAGTTGTGGGCTGTGCTGAATACATTTAACGATGCCAAGAGGGCTGCCCTGTGTAAGTTAGGATTTGATGGGCTACTGCATCTGACTAGTCGGCAAGTTCATCACAAGGCTCTGAAGTGCCTTTTGAAGTTGTTCGACCCCGTTAAGAGAGTTATGGTAATTGACGGTGTGGAACACTGTATGCTTTCTTCGGATGTTGAGGCCCTGATTGGCCTTCCGGCTACGAAAGTCGGTGTCCCGTTTAGCGGACACATGGACACCGTCCGGGATGAGCTGAAACAGCATCTGAAGAGGGGTAAGATTTCTCTCAAGTCAGTTGAAAGTAGTATGCTGAGAAGAGATATTCCGGACGAGGTCGTACTATTCATATTATGAAGCTACTTGTGCCCGACGACGGCCTTCGACATCGAGAAAGAGCACCTGCTCGCAACACGGGACGTTGCCTCCATTTGTAAGTTTGATTGGGCCACTCGCGTCGTCAATACACTATGTAGTCAAGTGAGGGCCTTCAAAGGTCATCACGCGAAGTATATAGGAGGCTGCGTCCATCTATTGCTGGTGAGACTGTATAGTACATTGTTTGTTCCGCTTACTGATTGTGTTTGGAGTTATGTTATTATTGTTAACTATTCATTGTTAATGTGTTGGATTTGTGAAACCACCAGTTGTTTTACGCTTGCAAAACAACTATGGAGGAGATCGTGTCAACCTCGACGAGCAGGACTACGCCTTTATGCCAAGATTGGGACGATGATCGCATGAAATCCGTATTCAGAGTTGCAAATGCTGATCTTGCTGAACTTGTAGGTTTTGTCGTTGTTTTAATGCGTACTAATGTTTTTTTTACATGTCATTGGCTGAAATTCGTAGTAAGTCTATTTACAGGATTCTCGCGATGTCGAAACTAACGCAGAGGAAGAAGTGGACCCTGCGAACGAATATGGGCAGATGGAAATGGTGATGCGTCGGCTGAAGGTATGCTTCATTTCGTGTGCTGGTCTGTATCTGTTTACAATTTGGGTTGTTACTTTGATTTGAAATTACTTATTATATGATGTACTTCATAACCAGACCAACTTTCCGCAATGAGACTCCATGCTACTAATGAGCACATCATCCGGAAATTGGGATTGATTCTCAATGAAGTTAGAAGAGAAAGAGGGCGACAAAGCCATCCCGTTATGCAAGAAGAGCGTGGTAAGTCTGAGGAGAAGGTGGTAGGAGACAAAAACGAAGATCATGTACCAGAGGATGTTCCGGAAGGAGTGAAAGAAGGAATGGCTGATGTAAATCCGGCTAATAATGTGTCTAAGCATGAGTCTCCACCTACCGACTCCGGTTTGCCGGACATCGGCATCAGTGTACCTATAGTCGAGGTAGGCTCCACTATGATGTCGGAGAAGAGCTTGGTTCCGTATCATCCTCCTCAGAAACAACAGAATTTGTCAGAAGGCTCCGACGATTATTCGGACCCGCATGAGGTACAACTAGCGCGAGCTCTGAATAAACTATCTGCATTGGTTGGTGCTTCTGTGAATGAGAGTGAATCTGAGCTGAGCATGACTCCATCCGACGAGGGCGTGAAGACGCTGCTGCAAAGGAATGAAGGAAAGGAGAAGAATTCTTATGAAGTCGCAGTGGATAAGGAAGGCACCGGCACCCCCACAGAAACAACAAAGGAGAAGGAATTGGCAGGAGAAGAATGTGTTGCAGAATTCGAGGATGTTCCCACCACTAAAGTTGACAAGGAAGCTCCGGTTCCCATGGATACGGATCCAGAAGTTGGGAAAGGTACTAAAGGGTTGACGAAGATGGGGGAAGAGGTCGAACTGCATTTGAAGGTGAAGTTTGCAGACATTTTTGTTGTTAACTCTTTCCAAAGTGATATTGACAATTGATGGTTGCTCCACTATTTGTGACAGGAAAGTGGATCATCGATAACAACCGTCTTCAATAGAAAGACCACTCGTCGTACGGCCGGGAGGAAGCCGTCCTCATTTAACTGCAATCCATTTGTCCCGCCAAAGCCGGTAAAAAGGACAAGAAAGCGTGGACGGTCCTCCATCCCTAAGGTATAAATGGACTGCAGCATACCCACTCGTCGTGCCTCGACTGTGAGCTTCATGAGAATTAATAGGTTTATCCATTGTTGTAATTTGTCATGGTTAGGCACTACAAAAATACTTCCCAGTGGATGTGCCCGTTAGTGAGCTCAAAACATTTACACCTGCTCAATGGTATGTCATTGAGTACGCTTGGAATGATGACCGAGACAATAGGTTAGTGTCATTGTCTTTGGATATTGGGATATTGTTTAAGTTTCTTCAACATTTTTTTATGGATATTATTTGTTACAGTGAATGTCTTTGTATGACCGAGTCCTCACACGTTAATAGGCATGCGATGCTATCTCTTATGCCACGAAGATGGATAGACAGCGATGTAAGATTACCTCTTTAATTACTAACCTTAAATGAGGATTAACCCATCTAAGTGTATACGCGACTATTCGTTGTTGCAAATTATAGACTTCCACGCCGTCATGCTACAAAGTAGCATGGATCCCGAAATGAGAAGGATTTGGTACCTTCCAAGTTGGTTAGGGGTAAGTGCTGATTTACATGATGTTCCAAATCCACCAGATGTAGCCTGAACTAACCACGAACCGATTTCAGAATCTTGCATCGACGCAATATAGTGCAGCCAAAATGCCCGTCATAACCAAAGCAAATGCCGCAGCCTTATATACGCACTTCAAGTCTCACATTGGGAAGAACCACGAAGTGCAATGGGTAAGCATCCAGTCCATGTAACTGTCTTCGTGCCTATCTCCAGCTACTTATAATTTTGTAATTTACGACCTTTGCCATGTTCTTTGTTTCGTAAACTGAATGCTATGCCCGCTTGTAGATTTTTATTCCGCTTTGCATCGCAGAATCACATTGGGCATTACCGATTGTGTCATTCAGGATAAAAGAAGTCCTTATAATGGACACAATGTACAAAAAACTGTCCAACGTTGGGGGCAGAGCAGAGCTTCATCATCGTGTATTAAAGCTTCTAAACGTTGTTATGGAAGAGAATCGGGTCAAATCAAAGGCAAAAGGGTATCAATTACAAGACATTTCCAGCTGAAAAATAATATATCCGACGAACGTGCCCGACCAGATGGCCGCCGGAAATGAGTACGTCCAACTACATTACCCGATTTTCATTTCAACTGTATGAACGTAAGCAGCCATTAAACATATTATGCATTGCTGTTTCTGCATAAGTGAATGTGGAATATATGTCATGAAATTCATGACATTGGCTGAACCCCCATTTGGTGCTGAAGAAGTGGTAAATTCATTAACTCATTCGACGTAATTACTGTCAAACACTTACATTATTCGCTGGATTAGACCGTATGATCCTACCTGTGTTAGACTGTCTTCGTGCTGCAATTCTAGATAGACACTTGTCTTTCTTTTCACTGATAGCTGTCCCAAAGTGCATGTATGTGTGGGTTAGACCATAGGCATTGCTGATAGGTTGCGGCTGGTTGTTAGCATGATCAAATAGCCTGGGAATGAGGTTAAGAAAAGAATACAGCAGAAAGTTAAAGATGATGCGAACAAGAGGAGTAAGAAGCTGGAGAGTAGTGATGCTGCAACATGGGATGCAGGTCGATAGACACTTGACTGACCAGATGCATCATGTACATTCCTTGAGCAAGACATGCCCAAATCCTGATTTTGACGACGCTGTTGTAGTGAACTTTATGCAGTCTTTGTGTAGTCCTTTGTTGTAATAGCTGGCAACCTGCTCAATCGAAGTTGCAATTTTGGAATATGTAAATGTTGTGACAGAATAGTTTGTGTGTACATAGCTAACCTTTGGTAACTGAATGAACAGGTTGATGTTTTGTCAAAATACTGCCGTTATGCTGTCGAAATTTTAAATTAAGGGTACACATTTAACTGTCCATAAACTGAGTTATCTTCACAGCGCACATCCTCTTCTATTTCAAAACAACTTTCACTACAGACGTTCCTTAGTTTCTCGTTATTGAGGCCACGATCATAAAATCGTTGAGAGGGACCCATGCCAGTTTCTTCCTTGCTACGGTGAATGACATACTCTTTACGAATCCGGTCACCAATATTATACGCGACTCGATTATCAACCCCCGTTAAACCTTCATTCTCCACACTACTACTCTCCAACTCCAACGTCAATGATTGAATTTTTTCTGAAGCATCCGAAATGCGTTGTCTGATCTTCCAGCAAGAAAACACATCCGCCGGCATGCAGTCATGAGAATACCCTGTCGTAGACCATTGATGTCGACACCGTATTCACGGTAAGATTGAACTTCAGAACTTACACTTTTAGCTAACTTTGTCCACCTTTTATTGACCATATGCTTTGGTATGGTCAAGAATCCTTCAACTTTCACAACATGGAAGAGGTGGGCACACGGAGCACCAAATGTCTCAAAATGTAAGCAGCTGCAACTGAGTTGGACATTTTGTTTGCCAGATGACACTTGCACGCATCTATGCTCACCGTCATAACACGAAAGAGTGTATACCCTCGCTATATTCCCGTCAACTATATCTTCCACATAAAATCGTGCTTCCTTTTTCATTTCGGACTGAACTCTACGAAAAGAACTCAGGGTGTACAATTGACTTGCATTCTCATCAAGTCAGCGCAACATCGTACTTGGCTTGAATGCCTTATGCATTGATTTGAAGTCCTCTTCGTATTCCTTGTGACGAAGATCAGCAACTGCGCGCTCAAAATTGTTAACGAAATCACGCAGTTTATGTTTGGTGTCGACATATCCCTTCATGTAACGGTGCATTCGTTCGCATCGTTGAGTGCTTCTAAGCTCTACCCAGAAATGACCATGCAGATACGTTTGCCACCACATATGTCGGCATGCATAAATTTGTTGGAGCCATCTAAAGCTTATGGATCCTGTATGGCTCATTAAAGATGACCACTCCTCTTCAACTTCTTCACTTAGTCTACTATTGTACATGAATGACGAAATACGAGCTCGCATACCCGGGTCCTGTACACGACAATTGATATTCCGACTAAAATGCCAAAGACATAACCTATGCCTTGACAATGGCCATACTTCTCTCACAGAAGCAATCATCGCTGATACAAAGACGGACGACAACTTATTCCCGTCGACGCACAGCAAGAGAGGAGTCACTTTACTCACTAGCTAGTGAGCGACCAAGTCGACGCGACTGAAGGAGGTGCGACCAAGTCGACGCGACGAAAGGAGATGCAAGTCGACGCGATCAGCGACTGAGCAACGAAGAGTCGGCCAAGCCAAGAGTCTCGAAGATGAAGAGAGCCTCGAGGAAGCTGAATCATTTCGCATTCCTCATTTATGCTTTGCATTTACTTTGTTGCATTTCCAATAAGCCATTTATGGTTCATCCATGAATCTGGCCTTGCATACATCTAGCCTAGGTTCAATTCCATGCATTTAAGTTCTTCTTCAGGTGTTCCCTATATAATGGGCACCTTGTACTCATTTGAAAAGACAGCTTTGAATCAAATTATAAATCCTTATCAGACTTAGTGTCTTTTACCCGAAGTGAGTGGATTCTCCTTCAAACCTCGTTCTTCATTTGGTGGATTTCCAAGTGCAGATTGAGTAGAGTGTACCAACCGGTGGTGGTGTATCTGTATCCTCCGTGTTGTGCCTCGCCCTCGTCTTGTTCGTGGTGGTGTATCTGTATCCACGGTCAAACGAGTCTACCTGAGTCTTCTTTCACGGTGGTGCATCTGTATCCGTGGAGGTTGATCTCAACCCTTCCTTTTCATCATTCAGCCGTCTACCCCACACTCTTTCCGTCCATACCAAACGTCACTCCATCCCGCACCCTTTTCAGTGACGTCCCATTCGTTTTCGGCATAGGAATCATCTATTCCTCGCCGTCCCCGTATCATCTTGGTATCAGAGCACAGGTTGCGCTAGGTTGTCAATGGCCGGAAGATTTCAACGCGGTATGACTCTAGACGAAGCACAAGTTGCTCGGCTTGAGGAGCAGATAGCCGATCTTCAACAGCAACTACAGTCGTTACGGACACACCATGCATCGACTTCCCGCAGTCGAATAGAGAGCGATGATGAGGAGAACCCATGGCGTGAGGAGTCTCAACGAGGATCTTCACCGGAGTATCGTAGGCAGGAGAGAAGAGCCCCGACGATGAGCGTTCAGATTCCGGAGTTCGAAGGAAACTTGGACCCCAACGAGTTCATCGATTGGATGCACACCGTGGAGCGCATCTTTGATTACGAGGAAGTGCCCGAGGATCGAAAGGTGAAATTGGCTGCCTTGAAATTAAAGAAGTACGCGAGTTTGTGGTGGGAGAACACCAACCAGCAGCGCCGTAGGGAAGGGCGTGATAAAATTCGTACGTGGTCAAAAATGAAGAGGGCCATGACGAAGAGATTTCTACCAGAGCATCATCGACGAGATCTCTACCTCAAATTGCAGTCGCTACAACAAGTTTCAAGTGTATCGGAGTATACATGGGAGTTCGAGAGACTGTTGCTGCAATGTGATGTCCAAGAAGCCCCAGAGCAAACCATTGCCAGGTATCTTCGAGGACTTAAGCCCCAAATCGCAGATGCCATCGACTTACAACAATATTGGAGTTTCAACGACGTGCGAGCATTGGCGCACAAGGTGGAGCAGCAGCAAGCAAGGAGAGCGACTACCCGCCCATTTGTGAAGGCCGCGCCTTTCAACAAGGGGAGTAGCTCCCAGGCGAAGCCGCCGTCAACAACAACAGTGAAGAGAGCCCCACCGTCGACTACAAGACCTGAAGTCAAGTCGCACGAGCGAGACATCATTCGACGATGTTTCAAGTGCCAAGGAATAGGACATATGGCTTCTGAGTGTCCGACGAGAAGGAACGTTGTCATCAGAGAGTTATCTGATGAAGAAGAAGAGTTCGAGGAGAACGCCGACCCTGTTTGGGATGCCGAAGAGACAGTGGAGTATCCGGACGAAGGAGAACTGTTGGTCGTCCGAAAGGCTTTAAGTGTTACACCTGCGAAAGAGGAAAGTCAAAGGGAGAGCATCTTCCATACTAGGTGCACAGTCGCAGGGAAGGTATGTTTGGTGATTGTGGATAGTGGTAGCTGCACCAACGCCGTGTCAAGAACGATGGTTGAAAGACTGAAGTTGCCCATCGAAGCGCACCCACATCCCTACCGTCTACAATGGCTCAACAAGGAGAGTGACGTTCGAGTCACCCAGCGAGCGCGAGTTCCATTTTCTATTGGGAAGAGCTACCAGGATGAAGTCGCTTGCGACGTCATTCCCATGGATGCATGTCACCTACTATTGGGGAGACCGTGGCAGTTTGATCGACGCGCGCAACACGACGGGTATCGCAATACCTATTCCATCCACATCGGAGAGAAGAAGGTCACTTTGATGCCCCTCACTAGTCAGCCTACAATCGCGACCCAGGATCGACTTAGCGACCAGCCTCTCAAGGGAGTTCAACTAGTTCGAGCAATTCAAGAAGGTGAGAAGGCTTATTTTGTGGTTCTTGTCGAATCTCCCCTAGGTCAAGCGACGAGCCATCCTCAAGCCGCTTCCATTCTTGAGGAGTTCAAGGACGTATTTCCAGAGGAGCTACCAGTCGACTTACCACCGATGCGGAGCATCCAACATCAAATCGACTTGGTTCCAGGGGCATCGCTACCAAATCGACCAGCCTATCGATGCAATCCAGAGGAGGCAAAGGAGTTGCAGAGGCAAGTCGACGAGCTTGTCAACAAGGGATCAGTTCGAGAGAGTTTGAGCCCATGTTCGGTTCCAGCCATATTGGTGCCGAAGAAGGATGGCACATGGAGAATGTGCATGGACAGTCGAGCGATCAACAAAATCACAGTAAAGTATCGCTTTCCTATCCCTCGACTGGATGATATGTTGGATGAGTTGCATGGAGCGCAGGTGTTTTCCAAGGTGGATTTGCGAAGTGGTTATCACCAGATCCGGATGAAAGAAGGCGACGAGTGGAAGACAGCCTTCAAGACTAAGTATGGGTTGTACGAGTGGTTGGTGATGCCATTTGGATTGTCAAACGCGCCCAGCACGTTCATGCGACTAATGACCCATGTCTTGCGACCATTCATGGGGAAGTTTGTGGTCGTCTACTTCGACGATATTCTTGTCTACAGCCGGAGCAATAAGGAGCATATCAATCATTTGCGAGCTGTGTTCAACACACTTCGGGAGGAAAAGCTATATGGAAATCTCAAGAAATGTGAGTTCTTCCAACCGAGTGTAATATTTCTTGGATTTGTCGTCTCAGCAGAAGGAATTAAGGTGGACGAGAGCAAGATTGAAGCGATCAAGGAGTGGCCGTCTCCAAGGAGTTTCCATGACGTTCGCAGCTTCCATGGCTTAGCGTCGTTCTATCGGAGGTTCATTCAAGGATTTAGCTCAATCGCAGCCCCACTCACCGAATGTTTGAAGGGAGACAAATTCGAGTGGACACCAGTCGCACAAGCTAGTTTCGAGCGACTGAAGGAGTGTCTAAGCGCAGCCCCAGTTCTAGCTTTACCCGACTTTGCGAAGATGTTCGAAGTGGAATGTGATGCATCGGGAGTAGGAATTGGAGGAGTTTTGCTGCAGGAAGGAAGACCCATCGCTTATTTCAGCGAGAAGCTTAATGGCGCCAAATTGAACTACTCGACATATGACAAGGAGTTCTTAGCAATTGTTCGAGTACTCGAGACTTGGAGTCATTACTTGCTGCCCAGAGAGTTTGTGTTGCACACCGATCATGAAGCTCTCAAGTACATCAATGGTCAGCACAAGCTTAGTCGCCGACATGCGAAGTGGGTAGAGTTTCTACAAGCATTCAACTTTGTCTTGAAGCACAAACCAGGCGCGAAGAATGTAGTCGCAGATGTTCTCTCGAGGAAAATGATTTTACTATCTGCGATGGAGACAAAGCTGATTGGATTTGAGTATTTGAAGGAGTTGTACAAGGACGATGAAGATTTTGGAGCGATCTTCGTCCAATGCGCCCAGCAAGCCATCGATCGATTCCACCAGGTGAATGGATTCTTATTTCGCGACTCTAAGCTATGCATTCCAAGGAGTTCGACGCGAGAGCTACTTATACGAGAAGTCCATGGAGGAGGAATCGCTGGACATTTTGGAGTCGACAAGACGCTGGCAATGCTACTAGAGCATTTCTATTGGCCTCGAATGGAGAAGCAAGTGCGAGGACTAATCGCGAGATGTGCGACTTGTCAGCAAGCGAAGAGCCGTGTCCAACCTCAGGGTCTCTACACTCCATTGCCCGTCCCAGAGCGACCATGGGAACATGTGAGTATGGATTTTGTACTAGGATTGCCAAGAACGCAACGAAGAAAGGATTCGATCATGGTAGTGGTCGACCGATTTTCGAAGATGGCACACTTCATCCCATGTCAGAAAACGGACGATGCAACCAACGTAGCAGATTTGTACTTTCGAGAAGTGCTAAGGTTGCATGGAGTACCCAAGTCGATCGTTTCAGATCGCGACACGAAGTTCCTAAGCTACTTTTGGAAGACACTGTGGCACAAGTTGGGAACGAAGCTTGTATTCAGCACAGCTTATCATCCGCAAACCGATGGACAAACGGAGGTTGTCAATCGCACTATGGCTGCAATCCTTCGAACCTTGGTCTCGAAGAACCAGAAGGATTGGGACATCAAGCTTGCCCATGCTGAATTCGCATACAATCGAGCCCCGAGTTCGACAACGAAGTCATCACCCTTCAAGGTAGTTTACGGACTCGATCCTTTAGTCCCTGTTGAACTAATGCCTGTGAGCGATTTGAGATCAGTTAGTCGAGATGCTGAAGAGCGCGCTAAGGAGATGCGATTGCTCCATGAGAAGACTCGAGCGCAGATCGAGAAGGCCAATCAACGTTACGCAGAAAGAGCCAATCGCGGAAGAAGAGTGAAGATATTTCAGCCAGGAGACTTAGTTTGGATTCATTTGCGCAAGGAGCGATTCCCAGGCAAGAGGAAGAACAAGCTCATGCCGCGCGCTGAAGGACCATTCAAGATCATCGAGCGCATCAACGACAACGCCTACAAAATTGATCTTCCAGGTGACTATGGCGTTTCTGCCACATTCAACGTTCGGGATCTCATGCCATTTGTGGAGGATGACGACGACGAGAGTTTGAGGACAAACTCTTTTCAACAAGGGGAGGATGATACAAAGACGGACGACAACTTATTCCCGTCGACGCACAGCAAGAGAGGAGTCACTTTACTCACTAGCTAGTGAGCGACCAAGTCGACGCGACTGAAGGAGGTGCGACCAAGTCGACGCGACGAAAGGAGATGCAAGTCGACGCGATCAGCGACTGAGCAACGAAGAGTCGGCCAAGCCAAGAGTCTCGAAGATGAAGAGAGCCTCGAGGAAGCTGAATCATTTCGCATTCCTCATTTATGCTTTGCATTTACTTTGTTGCATTTCCAATAAGCCATTTATGGTTCATCCATGAATCTGGCCTTGCATACATCTAGCCTAGGTTCAATTCCATGCATTTAAGTTCTTCTTCAGGTGTTCCCTATATAATGGGCACCTTGTACTCATTTGAAAAGACAGCTTTGAATCAAATTATAAATCCTTATCAGACTTAGTGTCTTTTACCCGAAGTGAGTGGATTCTCCTTCAAACCTCGTTCTTCATTTGGTGGATTTCCAAGTGCAGATTGAGTAGAGTGTACCAACCGGTGGTGGTGTATCTGTATCCTCCGTGTTGTGCCTCGCCCTCGTCTTGTTCGTGGTGGTGTATCTGTATCCACGGTCAAACGAGTCTACCTGAGTCTTCTTTCACGGTGGTGCATCTGTATCCGTGGAGGTTGATCTCAACCCTTCCTTTTCATCATTCAGCCGTCTACCCCACACTCTTTCCGTCCATACCAAACGTCACTCCATCCCGCACCCTTTTCAGTGACGTCCCATTCGTTTTCGGCATAGGAATCATCTATTCCTCGCCGTCCCCGTATCAATCGCTTTGTCGGCGTCTGTGACCACGCTTGTTTGCCTCCATGATCTGTGTATGAGTACGTAGGAGCCAAGTGTAGTCCGAAATGGTTTCATAACTCATTAAGGCAGACCCAAACACAGTAGTTTTATGGTGATGATTGACACCGACGATGATCACCATTTGCATTCCATAATTGTTTGTCTTGAACGTTGAGTCCAGTGCTACGACATCGCCGAATGATTGGTAATCAGTGATTGAGGTACTATCCGCCCAATATATGCGTGTCACTTCATTATTTTCCACATGTGATTCGAACGTCATACCACTCTCACTGTTCCTCCAAGACAGGAGATATGCAAGGACTGAATCACAACGACCAGCCACCCCAGCAGACTCTTCCTTCAACTTCCGGTTATTGAGGTCCTTCATTAGGAAACCGGCACGTGAGTGTCCACCAGATGCGTAGACTACTAGTCGCATAATATCACACTGTCTAAATCCAACGTCAAGCATTCGACGGACAAAGGTCATATATTCATCGCAAACTTGCCGCCTTTCTCGCATGAAATATGACAAACGTTCGCTCACCATGTCATGATTGTGTTCCAACTGAACTGTAACCAAATTCCACTGCCCATTAACCTCCACTCTCACTTTAAAGAAACAGTTGCAACCGTTCTTGACAGATGCTCTAACCCGACTTCTCACTGTCAAGACAGGGACATCGGAACACTCGCCTTCCCTTGAACAAACCCACTTTCTCATGACGCATTCACCGTTTCTTAATTTTTGTCGATCTCTTTTCCGAACTGAAAACCCATGAACCATTGCATACATTTTAATGAACTCTTCACCTTCTTCGGCAGTACCAAATGACATATTCAACATATGTTCTTCATTTATATTACTGACTATATTGAAGAAGTGGTGAACATCCTGCTCACCTACATTCACATTAATGATGAAAGGTTATCAATAGATTAGGGATGATGAATAATAATTGCAGAATCAACATCATGTTCTTCACCGAATCTTGACTTTTCCGCGTTCAATACACTTTCCATTTCTTCAGGCCAACGACGACGCAAACCCGAAATCCACCACAATTCGAACAAGATGAACTTGTCCGACCACCTGCAGCAGACGAATATCAACCCGTCACTCCGCCTGCAGCCGAAGAACACTCCCATGTCGGACAAGCTACAGCCGAAGAAGATGAGCATGAAACTCCACCTGCGGCCGAAGAGGAGGGACGATGCCGAAGACCTGGGACGATGCCCTCCAGCCGAAGATCTCGGAGGATGACCTGCAGAATGTGATCTGGGTTGAAGACGACCGCCAGCCGAAGATCTGGGACGAAGATGACCTGCACCAGCAAATCTGGGACGCAGCCACAAAGCCCAAGATCTGGGACGATGACGGAATGCCGGCTGGGAGAAATCAGGGACGAAGAGCAGCTGACGAATTGGAGAATCCTTGAATGACCGTCTGCAGCTTGGACTACTACCTCTGCCTACGGGAGCAGCACCTCGTCAGGAAGACCGGTGCAACGACTCCAAATCAAACTACAGACGCAAACCACCAGCCAATTAAATGCTGATGTGGGGGTTAAACTTTGTAAAACTTACGTCACTAGACTAAAAATCAGTAATTAAGTTAGTAAATTATTTACTCGGGGTCACTTAACACAAAGAAAATTAGTAATATGTTTCGTAAATTAGTAATAAGTTTAGTAACCAAGGTAAATCGGTAATTTCACATCCAAAATAGGTTCGGAGTTAGGTTCGGAAACACTGTTCTAATTAGTAAATTCATTAGTAAACACGTTCATTTTTTAGTAACAGTTTACTAATATTTTTAGTAAAAACATGTCAAAATTAGTAAACATTTACTAAAAACGTAGGACTTTACAAACAGTTTTACTAACCGGAAAAAAAGAGTTTTTTTACTAAAAAAGACACCAAAATTAATAAACAATTACTAATTATCGGCTTATTTCGCACAGTAAAAAATAGTAAATTTTACTACTTTTTTTTAGTAAATTTGCGCTGACTTTACTGAAACTTTTCCGTTAATAAAAGTCAACTCAGATTTAGTAAAAAAAGTAGTAAAATTTACTAATATTTTTACTAACAATACGTTGACTTTACTAAAAAACTAACAACTTTTAGTAAAGTCAACGTACAATTAGTAAAAAAGATAGTAAATTTTACTACTTTTTTTACTAAATCTGAGTTGACTTTATTAACAGAAAAGTTTTAGTAAAGTCGGCGAAAAATTAGTAAACTTTAACTTCTTTGAACAGTAAAAAAGTAGTAAATTTTTCATACTTTTTTACTAATTTAGCGTTGACTTTACTAAAAGAAGACCGGATTTTAGTAAATTTTACTACATTTTTTACTAAATTCGCGTTGACTTTGTTAGTAACGGTCAACTTTTAGTAAAATTTACTAAAAAATTTTAGTAGTAATTAGTAAACTACGTTAATAAAATTTACTAAAAAATTTTAATAGTTATTAGTAAACTACGTTAATAAAATTTACTAAAAAATTTTAGTAGTAATTAGTAAACTACGTAATCGTTATGTATACGTACCGTTAGCAGCTTTAACTGGGAACGTCTATCTGGTAGGGAGCCTCGGCAAATTGAGGTTTTACTACATCCCTACAAAAGCACGAGGTTGGGAAAAAAGGGGCGATACTTGTAATGATGATAGCTGTCCTATTGCCTTTGAAGAAAAAGGGGGGTTGGTATTTTAATTAATGAGGGGGGAGAGGGTCGTGGCTTACTTCCTCACCATATATAGTGTGTTTGCGTGTCCTAATCCTAACTATGAAATCATGAAAAGGTAAAATGATGGGCATTCGCTTTGTTTCTTCTTTTTCCGAGTCGATTAATTCGGAGGACACACCAATGACCGACCGAAACCCCCCAACTAGAGTTTTCCTTCTCTCCTTATTGTAATCAATTATTTTAATCAATCCCTAATAACAAGGTTGAAATTTCAACTCAATATGCAAAACCATGTTCGCGATCAACGTAACAAACCCAATCGAGTTTACCTGTAACTCCATAATCCACACGACATTCTCCCCTGACGAATCCCATATACTAAAATAATTGTAATCTCTATTACGTTGTCCCCCCCCTCCTCTCTCTGTCTGTCTATTATTTGGCCCATGGTTTTGCTCCAAATCATCCTCCTCCAAAACTCCTCCCATCTTTTTTTCTTTCTTTCTTTCCTTACAACCTACCTATATATCAAACACCCCTCCCCCCCCAACCCACACGCACACAGAACCAGACACTAACGCATCAGATTTATCCTACACCTCGGTTGTTGCACCGCTGTCTGTCTCCTGAGCCATCCGACATGAGGATCGGCGCAAGGTTGGCCGCCGATCCAAGGTGCGACGTCGCCCTGGATATTACCGGTAGAGTCGATGATAAGGCTGCCTACGATAAGCTTGCTAGGAAGAGGAAGAGGAAGAGCTGCCCTCGCACTCCCAGGATGAGGCGTAGAGCTTCTCCTTCTCCCCCTCCGTCGCTTTCCTTCCCGAATGCCTTGCAGGAACTGTTCGTCGCTTGCCTGGAGATATTCAAGGGTCCCGGCACCGTTCCTACTCCCCACGACGTCCTCCCGCTTCACCGCATCTTAGGTAATGTTATGAGGAGGATGCGGAGGCCGACGCCGACGACTCCTATCGGTTTCCTGGTTTATTTTTATATATTCG
Source organism: Melastoma candidum (assembly GCA_023653495.1). Taxonomy (NCBI): domain Eukaryota; kingdom Viridiplantae; phylum Streptophyta; class Magnoliopsida; order Myrtales; family Melastomataceae; genus Melastoma; species Melastoma candidum. The sequence continues at coordinate 10,997,290 of CM042881.1, read as the reverse complement.
GTGTCTGATGGGGGGGAGGGGGATCTTTACGAAACGTTACAGATGATATGAAGCCGGAAGACGTCGGCCTTAGCAGTGATCTGCCGTTCTTTGATCCCGAGTCAACCATCTCCGAGGCAGCACCGAGAGTTTCCTACACCACCATACACAAGTGCCGCAATTTCTCGGTGAGGGCGCGGCTCTATGTTTCGTTCGTTCCCGTGGCTTTGTACTGCTTGATCCAATTATCTCGAAGATTATTTATTCCATTGATCTGTTTCGCAGTTGTGTATTTTGTTTCTTCCCTCGGGTGGCGTCATCCCCTTACACAATCACCCTGGGATGACCGTGCTTAGCAAGTTGTTGCTTGGCTCGGTGCACGTGAGATCTTACGACTGGATCGTTCCGTGCGATCTAAGCAATCTTTGCTTGATTCCGGGCTCCTCCAATGGTGAGTACTCAGGCATCAGCCACTTCTCGGCATGTTGAGCCTCCGTTATGTCCATGTGCCGACATTGTGTGATGGACTTGTGCACACATTTGCAGCAAGGCCAGCCAGGGCGAAGATGAATGGCCAAATCACAGCACCCTGCAAGTCTTCTGTCTTATACCCTACAACGGGAGGCAACATCCACGAGTTCAAGGCTGTGACGCCGTGTGCGATCCTCGATGTCATAGGGCCTCCTTATTCACAACAGGATGGACGCGACTGCTCGTACTACAGAGTGGTTCCAAGCCCGGAGTTCCTAGCAGGTAATTCTACTAGTAGTCTGGCACTGACTCGGTCATCATGGATCAACAAAAAAGTTATTCCTGCAACCTAATTTACGTTGAGTTGCAAAAATGCAGATGGGCGGCTCGACGTAGAAGATAAAGATGGGCATGCGGCAGAGGGGTATGGGTGGTTAGAAGAGATCGAAGTTGCAGAGGAACACCTTATGGATTGGATCGAGTACTTGGGTCCCCAAGTAATGGGGATGGGATGCTGACGTCATTGTCCGGTTACCGGTCGCAAAATCTTGCGCAAAGAGCAGGAGTTTCGTAGTGTTTGTTTGTTCATAAACGGAGTGAATTTGTTAAATCTTCCCCATGTCAATATCATACACACGAGTAGACGAGTTACATGGTTCACGTGTTTTCCGACGGAAGGGCTCCAAGACAACATGGGCTTCCGCACAAGCACGGCAAAACGCCCTTTGACCCGACCCTTGCTTCACCATAGCTAAATGTCAGCTCTTCATCCTTGTCGATGCCCCTCGAGGCGAAGAAGCACACTCGAGGGAGTAGATCCCCAGCCTCTCTGATTATTTCGGCTGAAAGATTGCCCCCGTCACAAGAGTGGTTGATAAACCGGGCCACATTCCCGGCTTTCGTCGCATCGATGTTCATCCTCAGGCAAGCGGTTCCAGACGGCAGGTGCTCTCTGATGACGAGAAGCGCAGATGCAAATCCACCTTTCGAGGAGAGCTCATCATACTTCGCCTGTCGCCTCCTGGCCTCGCAGGTGGTTATGACTTCGCCTGTCACACCATTCCAAACCAATGTCGATCCTAAGATCCATAATCGCAAAAAGACACGACGATCTAAGTCCCAACCTGCGTATTCACAAACGAATTGGCCGTCCTCGATCCGCTGATCAGCGAACAGCCCCCAACCCTTCCTCCCACACCAAACGATCTTCACCCTAACTTCCACATCTCCCAGGGTTCCAGCCAGGGACTCGGTCGGTGACGGCCAGGGCTGCCGCGCGGAGCGCGCGAGGGATAGCGTCCGGGAAGGGGAGTAGACGAAGTAAGCGTAAGGTGGAACGGCGAGCAGCGGCGGAGGCCCAGGGGAGATAGGGTTTAGGAAGGGGATCGGATGGGACGGTTCCATGGCTCGGGAGGCATCGAGCGAGCGGGCGGCGTTGATGGACCGGGAAACTGCGCGGAGGGCCAGGCAGGTCCCCGCGACGGCGGCGAGCTCGGAAGGGGTAAGGTAAGGGAGGACCAGGTGGGCGGCCTCGAAGAGGGGACTCCGGCTCCGGTGTTGACCGTGGCCCATTTCCGGTAGACCGGCGGAGATACGCCTCTATCTTCTTTATCTAGTTTTCGGCCCATTGGGTCTTGAAAGGGGGTAACGTAATTGGGCCAAATTAGGCCCAAATCCCCCCTCGTTTGCATAGCGTCCTTACAACGCTACGCGCAAAACCTGCGGCAATCTGCGAAAGCCGAGAAAACGTCTTTCGAACAAAATTTCGCACTTTTTTTCATTTTTCCGCCTTTTCTCGGTTGCGGCGTTCGATCGGGTGTTAAGAAAAAGGGGGAGAGAGGGGAGGAGAGGTGGAACGGGGAAGAAGAAAGCAAGCAAGAAAGTCCGCTGACCCGATGGCTTCTCGCTTGTTATTCCCCCTCTTCCTCTTGCTCGTCTCTTCCTCTTCCCTCTTCCTCTTCCCTCCTTCCCCTCCCACGGATTCACCTTTGAGTACGAAAATCCCTCCCCTATTCCCCTATTCCTTTCGTTTGTTTGGTAGCCTCCGGTTTTTCCCTCATTGCATCGTTGGTGATTCCTTTTGTCTCGGTTTCTGCAGGTCTCACGTTGGAGCGGCCGTCTGTTGATCTCAAGCCCTCGGTTTTTACCCCCGACTTGCCCGGACGCAGTTCTAAGGAATCCTTGTTGCTCTGTGAACGGGTCGTGGTTTCGGGTATCTCGCGGTTGAAGCTGGGAAGCTACTCTAGTGCTATTCGGGTGACCGCGGTTCCGTCCGTGGTTATTCCTGAGAGGTTACACGGGAGAATCCAAGTGTGCTTCCACCGGTGAGTCTTGGTTATTTTCTTTTTCGTTTATGGGGTCTGGTTTGAATCTTTAGATTGTGGTTGCTTTTTAGGGCTTTTAGGATTTCTGATTGTGTGCTTGGATTGTAGGAATGCGACTATTGGGTTATGCCAGTGTGATAAGAGCGAGTGGAAAGGCATCGAGAAGGGCCTGTGGAGCTCCACGATGTCGCCTTATGATACCGGGTATATCGATGTCAAGGTTGTCGGAGAGGTTCCTGGCTCCATCACTGTCGCAATTGCTGAAGGTTAGTTTTGTTTCCCGTTTTACTTTTCATTGGGTTTTATCTGGTGGCCAGGGTAGACTACTTGTCTTAAGCTGAGATTTGCTCTTCTTGCAGAGCTCCAGAAGTGGCGACTTATATGTCTTGGGGTGGGGTTTATCCTGCTCTTGTTGTCACCCTTTGTTAGCGGATGGGTTCCATTTTACTACAGCAGCTCGATGGCAATTGGGATCTTCCTTGTCGTCATCATCATTCTCTTTCAGGTATTTCTCCTTCTTTCCTAATTGAAAATATTGCTTTTATACTTGATGAGTGGTGGTGGGGTTTAATTTCATGTTGACCTAATTATTATACTTGTGGTGTCATGGTCTTGGCATGAATGGCTTACTGCAGGCATCGTGATACTCGTTAGGAAATTCTTGCATGGTGAGGGTAATCAGAATGAATGCTGATTACTTTTGGCCATTGGGGCTATCTGAATCTTGTCATTTCAATCGTGGTTTCGGATAACTGGAATATATTTTCATAGTTTGATTTGTTCAGCGGTGTTTTTCTACTGAATCTCTCCAGACCTGGTGTTTCCCTTTTTTCCCTTTCGCTCATTGATCCTATTGTCTTATTGAAGCATTTAATGGTTTTAGTTAGTTATGTTTCCCTTATGTTGTAGTTTGTTTTATCAAAACCCTTCTAAATCCTTGCATTTGTTTTTCTTATTTCCATTAATTGAATCATATAGCCATTCCATGTTATCCTTTGTAATCAGCACTGTTTGTTTATAATCTCAACCTTTAATTTACCCTGACTGGTCTGCTTATTGATGCAGGGAATGAAATTGTTGCCAACTGGGAGAAAAAGTGCTCTTTATCTTACTCTGTATGGATCCATGGTATATTTTTGGTGGACAACACTTTTTGAAAGTTTGCACATTTATTCTAATAACGTCGGTGTTTCTAAAATAACTTCTTTTTGACTGTTAGCTTGGAGCTGGATCATTCTTGCTCCATCAATTTTCGATGATGGTGAATTCAATTCTGGCCAATTTCGGATTGAGTGAGGACATGTACAATCCTGTAAGTCGTCGAATTTATCATATATTCTAATGCCCGTAGTTTGAGGGAATTGCTGCAAGTTTAGCGGAGCTTCATTTACTTTGATGTGATTTTTTTGCGACCATGTGTTAGTCAGCAATTTCAGAGAGTTGTTAGTCTGGACGAACAGTCTACCTGGATATTCTTCTTTGATGAATGTCAGATTCGTTTTTCATCACATTCAAAAGAAATTACAGAGATTTACTTTGACAGTCAGGCTTAATCCTTCTCCTTTTCTCTTGTAGGTGTATGTTTTTTTTGTGTTGGGAATTCTTATCGCCGGTGCTGCTCTGGGATATTGGATGGTGCGCAAATTTGTCATTTCCGATGATGGGGGTGTCGATGTTGATGTGGCTCGATTTGTGAAGTGGGCAATACGTGTGATTGCAGCTGCCTTTATACTTCTGGTATGTTATACTTTATATTCGTTTATTTTGACTTAATTATAGACAGATTCTGATATTTCATTAGTGCAAAAAATTTTTCTTCTGTTTTCAATATCGAATAGAGGTTATAGTGTACCTTTTCTTGTGGTTTATTAGAGAAATTAATATGAATTCACACTTGTACTTGAAGTCCATCATGGTTCTTGCATCGGTGTGCCCTCTAGGTAGTGAGTCTATGAGAGGCCTTCCGTAATGTTGGCACGTCCCTGGCTGTCGAATATATTTGTAACTGTAACAGTTTGGTAAAGGTCTATTTCTATGTGAGTTCATTGCACATGTCTACTCATCCATTTACGGATGTAATTTGCTAATTCTTTGGCAAAACAGAATTTATCTTTCTTTCTTTCTTTCTTTAATTTTCCCATATCTGTTCATATGGTTTAGAATTGATAGACTTTTCTGATTTTTCTTTCAGAGCACCCTGGATGCTTTTCTGGGGTTGGCGACATTGTCTTGCTGTTGGTCCATTTGCTACCTGATAACTTCAGCTATTTGGTGGGATGGAGAGTAAGTTTTTCTCACCCTTATCACCTTATCTGTTACTTTTTGGCTGGGGTATATGTTAATTGAATGAGCTGGAGGGCACAACTAATTCATTTCAATTATCAAATCTTTCCAATCAATGTGTTGTGAAATATAATTTGCCGTGCTGATGGTTTCCTTTTGTTGAAGTGATAACTGTTATTTAAATGCTTATAAAAAACTGTTATTTAAATGGTAATGTTTATACTAGGCTTCCTTTGAAAACATTGGATGGTTATGTTGCGGCTGTTATGCTGGACTGAGTGTTCAATGTGGCATAGATATTCTTGTCATTGACCTACATTCAGAAATAGTCATCTGTTGACATCAAATAAATGAAAATGGTCACTCTGGTTGAATGCAATTATATTTGTTTATATCATTTTAAATCCCAAGTGAATTGTTTGTGATTATCTCATCTTGCACCTTTCTGATATGTCTTCTACGTTCCATTAAATGGCTAAATGTAATTATTCACATTCTGGTCTTAAACACTTCCTCATGATTTGGTGCAGGTATGACGCATCTTCGTTTATCTGGAACTCTTATCCTGGTTGGTCCAAAAAGACTACTCCGCATCATAACCGTGCTGAATTCTTGGCAAAGTCATCCGGGAAAGGGTTCCAGTCACCTGGAAAAGGTTTCCAATCGACAGTAAAAGGTTTCCAGCAGCCTGGAAGAGGTGGGTTCTGGACACCCGGAAAAGGTTCTCAAGGCAATATGTGGAATAGATCGGAAAGATCCAATGGTTGGTCGGATTCTCCTGTCCAGAGTATGTTTTCTTTCTCCATCTTTATATTTTTACTTGTGGATCTACGAGATCTCTTTTAACTGTTTCCACATCATGACAGGAATCGTTTCCCCATCTTCCTCTGGATCGAGGGGAGATAAGCAGCACTACTATTCAGTTTTGCACAAGACGCCAAATAGGAAGAGGTTCACCAAGGAGGAATGGGAGGAATCCAAGTCCCAGTGGACGAGAGAGGCCATGTCCGGATTGGTGTCTTCTCCCGAGTTCGCCGACTGGATCATCGAGCATGCCGGCCGGATACGTGTAAGTTCCGGGGACAGTTCCGACGAAGAAGAGTTGTGCAGCGACTCAGATTCGACCGACGTTGGCCCAGTAAATAGCGGAAGCTGGTTGGGGCTGTTTAAACGCCTGGTAGTTTAGAGAGATATGGGCATGGAGAGGATTAGTGTAGGGAATTGGTGAGAGGTTGTAGATAGTTGTTCTCCTCCTCAATGAGGGAGCCCATCTGAGAGAGGGCATAGCCGGTTTAAACTAGAGGGTGTTTATAAAAGAAGGTAATCAGAGAGATTAGAAAGGGTAGTAGGATTATCATCTCACTTCCATCATCTCCTCTCATGTTGTATTAGCAATTGTTAGGATTAGTAGGATGCAGGTGGGGTTTGTTTGGTTCCCCGGGTATGGGATTGTATCGAGGAACAAAGTTGGAAGATACTGGGGGTTTCACACTTTCCTTTACCACATGCGACTCTGATTCCGAATGATGATGAATGTGGGGGTGTGGGGATTGGATGTAGCACTTAATTTTGTGATCCCCTTTGATGGAACGTCGATGTCGAACGCGATTCTTTCTCCTCCTACTTTCACATGCTTGCTTTTCTTTTTCTTTGTTTTTTTATGAAATGTGGAATTTGAGAAAGGGGAAAGGAGGGATTGATTTGTAGCCTCCGACAGGTTGTCTGATAAAATGAATTCGGACAGGGGAAGTGGGTCCGGCCTTTTCCCCTTCTTTTTTTTTTTTTTAAATTTTGTTGGGGTTCATGGTGCTAATTATTGCCTTCGTCCTCGCATTCATCAATATGCACATACCAGGCCTGTCGCTGTGGGACCCCGTCACTCAAATGCTTGGACGACAGTTCCACCCATAAATATTGGTGAGTCTAGTCCTCCAGTCCAGTCGTCTCGAAGGTTCTCTCACTAATAATAAATAATACTGTATGCATCCACAGGCTGTTGTCTGCCGTGCCGTAGTTGCATTATTATAATAATGTTTGTTTGCTTCGAAAGTCACTACAAATAAGCCGAATTTAAATACGTCAAATCTCTGGCGAACAATTAGTATCCAAAGGATTCAGTTAAATACATGGTCGTCTTACGAAATAAAAGAAAGTGGAAGTACGCAAAAGCACAAGGGGGGTTTAAAAGTTAAAAAAATAAAATATGATAATATATGTATGTAGAGATATGTCTTTATACAATGTTTAGAACAATTATTTATATTAAGTCATATCTATATATATATATAATAATATAATTATATTACGATTCTTTTGCTGTCAGTCTCCAAAAAATATTCCGAAATTTTCTGGAGCCTTCTTTTATAGTTGACTGATTAATCGTGTCTTCCATTAACCTTCACCGTAGAGTTTCCTCGCTCTCTCAGTCTGACTGTCGTTTGTCGGGTTCATCGACCTTTTGTCGTCCGTCGCCTGATAATCCCGTCGCTTTGTGATCCCTCCACCCAGTGAGCTTTCGCCTGAGGTATATTCGTAGTTACCTCCTTTTTGAATTTTTCTTTCTTGAGCTTATGTTCTGGATCGTTGATTCAGTTCCGAAATTCTGTTGCTAAACAATATTATATATATATAATATTTGGGAATCGGAATCCCAGTCGGCCCCCCTGCCCTGCCAGCAGGCTCAGACCACATGTTTCTTTATTTCATATGCAAATCAAACAATGGGAATTATTATTTTATCCGTGGGAGGACGACCCACCCTCGTCAGTCAATCTCAATATCTTGCACGCATCAAATTTGTCCGAATCATAACGTCCCTCCCATCCATCCATCCAATCTACCTCCTCGTCCCCCCAGACCGGCCGTGGTTGAGTTAATTATAAAACTTAGTTATTACCGGATAAAGACAAGATCTTACCAAGTATGTAAATAAATACAACAATAAAAAGTTTTTTTTTTTTGCAAGATCATGTCAAAATTGTTCCAAGAAAATAAATTTCTTCCACCGTCGTCTGCTCTCCAATAAATAAATATTTGTCCGTCGTAAATAACTCATCGCCCCCTCAAACGGCAAAGCTGCGCTGCGCTGCCCTGCCCTGCCCGTATAAACACGGCCTCGGAATCAGAACGAATTTGTATCCCCGCCCGTCCACGTCGATTCCCCCCCCCCCTTCCCTTCCCTTCCCTTCCCTTTCCTTTCGTTTTCCCCTTTCCTAAATTTCAATCCTTCTTCTGTCGTTGCGATACTCACCCCCTCCCCATTCTCCAGGGAGATTGAGGATCAAAAGTTGGGGGGGAGGATTGATCTGATTGTTGCCGTTGCTGCTGCTGCTTCCGTGCTTATTATTATTATTTAAGTGAATTGATTGATTTTGTTTTTGGAGGTGGGGGTGGGTTTGGAGCGATGGGGTTATCGGGGGATGGGAATGATGGGAGGAGCTGGGGTTGTGGTTTGAGAAACCTGGTGAGGAGGAAGGAGGTTGATTCTGCGAATTCGAGTCGTGGCAGTCTGCTTGCGAAGGAGCTCTCCGTTCTTCACCTCATCGCTATTGGTAATCCTATACCCGGGCATCCCGGGAACCCCCCCCCCTTCTCTGTCATCCTCTTTTTGTTGCTTTGGGCATTTTTATTGTTTTGGGACTTTAAGGTCTTCAAGAACCATCTCCGGGTTTGGGTTTTCTCACGTCCCGTGACGTTGCCTCGTGACCTTGTTGATTGGCTTCCCTTGTCGTTTTGCCGTAGCTCTCCCTGTAGATTTGGATCCTCGGACTTGTATGGTTTGATCCGCCTTTTATTGTGTTTGGCAAAGAAGAACGTGTTTTTGGACTCTTGAAATTGAATCTTGTTTTTTTGGGTGGGAAACTTGCCTAGGTATAATTGTATTGTATGCGGTAACTAGATGTTCTTTTTAAATACAACTTAGAAGTTCGATCCTGAACTATACAAATGAGAAAGAATGGGAAATAACTGGGCTCTGCTGAAAACCAATCGTTTAGCCTTTGTTTGATCAGAGCGTGGGTGCCTTTGTTTCCTGAACGCTTGATTCCGCATGATGCTAGCTGATATTTTCAGGATAAGGCAGATCCTACACGTGTACTCGTGACCTTTGCTTTGTCTTTCAAGGGATGTGAACATCGGATGCTAACTTTTTTATGCTGTATTTAGGAGTGGGCTCGACGATTGGTGCTGGAGTGTACATTCTTGTGGGAACAGTTGCCAGGGAACATTCAGGACCAGCTCTCACCTTTTCATTTCTGGTTGCCGGAATTGCAGCTGCTCTCTCGGCATTTTGCTATGCCGAGCTTGCAAGTCGCTGTCCTTCTGCAGGAAGTGCTTATCATTATTCTTACATTTGCGTTGGAGAAGGGTAATCCTGCGAATATTCTTCACGAGTATAATTCAGTTCAGCGTTTTTGCTTGGTGTATTAGTCTTTTTCGCATCCTTGCCGCCCTCTAGCCCGTTTTTATGTACTGCGTTCAACTTGAAAACAATTATGGTTATTTTGCTATCCACGGACTGCCGAATTATTCTTCTGATATCTGCGTGGTTAATTTTGATTGGGTTTCTTCTACAGCGTGGCATGGTTGATTGGTTGGGCTCTTATTCTAGAGTACACTATTGGTGGTTCAGCTGTTGCTCGTGGCATATCTCCTAATCTGGTGAGTGTTCACTAGTCAAACCCATAGAATTACAATTTTTTAGGTTATTTTGTAACTAATTGATTGACTCATTGGATTGTACCCTTGTCCTATGCCGGAGTATGTTTTGTGTTATCCTTTTGCTTTGATTATGTTGGCACATGGTCTTTCAATGCATAATGGTTGGCAGTCATCTTAACTCTAGCTTTGCATTCCAGAACCTGCTTTTACTTGAGTGCAATAATTTGAACTTATCTATCAATTGACTAAGATTCTCACTTTCAGAATATATTGGTTATTAGATAACTAATGGCCCTGTAGCTTGACTCTGGAGATTTTCCGTCACTGTCACCACTCATAATGGTCTTCTTCTTTTTATATTATAGTAGTCTTTCTTCATTCTTTTGGTTGCACAAGGATGAAATGATCCAGTTTGAACCTCGAATTTTGTCTAGGCTCTGTTATTTGGAGGACCAGATAGTCTTCCAGCATTTTTAGCCCGACAGCACATCCCAGGTCTAGACGTGGTTGTGGACCCCTGTGCTGCAGCTCTTGTAATTATTGTTACTGGGCTGTTATGTGTTGGAATAAAGGAGGTACAGTTTTTCTTTGGAAATTTTACTTATCATATGATTTTTTGTAAATTTGTATCCGTTCCTGATTGATGTTGTCATTCAGAGTACGATGGCACAAGCCATCGTTACCACAGCAAATGTTTGTGCCATGATCTTTGTCATAGTCGCCGGTACTTATCTGGGCTTTAAGACGGGGTGGCCTGGATATGAACTTCCCACTGGGTAAGCCTAGCATTGCATGTTCTCTTTTATATATCTGCTTCAAATATTTGACATCTTTGCATCTATACCAGGTACTTCCCCTTTGGTGTAGATGGGATGCTTGCTGGATCTGCCACTGTATTCTTTGCCTATATAGGTTTTGACTCTGTCGCAAGCACTGCAGAAGAGGTAACATCTGCGAAAGCTTCAGTTTTTCAGAAATTGTTTATTCCATGCCTATCTTCTTCCTAGGTCGATCTTGATGAACGATTCGTACTCTTTGACAGGTTAAGAACCCTCAACGAGACCTGCCTCTCGGTATAGCTTCTGCATTATCAGTATGCTGTGCGCTGTACATGCTGGTTTCAGGTGTTATTGTAGGCCTTGTTCCATATTATTCAATGGATCCCGATACCCCCATCTCATCCGCATTTGCAAGCCATGGCATGAAATGGGCAGCGTATGTGTTGGATTTATACTTCAATGCATTCAGACTTGTTCCTCATTTTTCCATTCTTTTGTTTTGATTTTTCGATCAGGGGCTTCATTGCAGGTTCATAATTACTGCTGGTGCAGTCATGGCTCTCTGCTCAACATTGATGGGTTCCATTCTCCCGCAGGTAGACAACAATACGCTTTGATTCAATTTCATGTTACATGTTATCGTTTATTAAGTTCCATTCTGGTTTGCTCATGGAATTTCAAGTCCCAGGTTCTTAAATGATGCATCTAAATTTTACAAAAGCAAATGATATTACTCCTAAAGAAGAAATATATGATCAGATTTGAGGATTGGCGTGATTGGAGTTTGGGTATACCATTTAGTGACAACTTTCAGGGTTACTCAGGTTGTTACTTGTCTGACTATTGCACAGCTTCATTTGCAACGTTTTTACCTTCAACTAATGCTACATTTTTGTAATGAGGATGATTCTTGCTGATGTTGTCATCTATATCTTTATTGAGGGTTCTCTCGAGTTCAGTTTTAATCAAAAGTTAATGCTTCCAGAAGTTCATTGGGAATGCGTAAAACAAAACACATAGTGATGTGAATCTTCTTTTCAGTTGGTCTCTAAATTATTTTGAAATGAAATCTGTTCAGTGAATAAAATGACTAGAGAGAGTTCAAGGCATAGTTGAAGTTGGTCTCTATAGTAGGCTCAGTTGTGGTTAGATGTTGGGATAATTATGTGCGTGCAAGTCGCATGCCAGAAAAAGATCATCTCCATATGGGAGGTTGACTCTCTGTTGTTTGTTTAGATGTCTTCCATAGTTGACAATAAACATCGGAAGCTTTTAAGTGGCTTGATAATGGCTCTTGCACTCAATTTATTTCTGAATCATCTCTGATTAGATGCTTACTTTATTTGATTTGATTTCAGCCCCGAATTCTCATGGCAATGGCTAGGGATGGATTGCTGCCCCCCTTCTTTTCGGATATTAATAAAAAAACACAAGTCCCTATTAAGAGTACAATAGCAACTGGTATTTGCGCCGCAGTCCTGGCATTTTTCATGGATGTGTCTCAGCTGGCTGGAATGGTAAGTTGTGACATATAAATTCAAATTAGCTGTCTGGTTTGTCAGTTCTAATTAATTCACTCTATTCAAAGCGTGTTAGACCTTGGTGATGAACAATTTTATCTATATGTTTAGCCACATTTAGGTTATACTCTGTAATGGTTATTTTAGATAGTAGTCTACAGACCAATTTTGGGCGGCTGGGCCTAATGGGACAAGTTCTTTGTTTATCGAGTCTCAAGCTCTTAGCTATGTTTCACAAATGGGTTTGTCATCAAGGGACTATCTAAAATCATGTTGTCAATATAAAAGTAATCTTGTTGAAATGTCGTTTTTGACCAAATAAAATTCAATAAAATAAAATCATGGCTCATCGAATGTTAGCATACTGGATTCTGCTTGACTGCTCTTTTTGGCTTACAAATGTGTCTATCCAAAAGGTTTCAATCTAGAAGCTCCTAGCAGCTTCTGCCTTTTAAAATAACCAGTTCTCCCACAGGTTAGTGTGGGCACTCTTCTTGCCTTTACCATGGTAGCAATATCCGTGCTCATACTAAGATATGTCCCGCCGGATGAAGTGCCACTCCCATCATCACTCCAGAGCTCGATAGATTCAGTTGCGCTGAGATACAGTTCTCAGGACATCTATGGGAATGATCGTGGTGTTTCTGTTGACACGGTCAAGGGGGAGGCCCGACCATTGCTTAATGAGAAGGAAATAACTTTTGATTACCCCCTTATCATCAAGAGAGTACAAGGTAATGGAGTTCGTAGCTCCTTTCACGTTTACCCTTTTTCCTTGGATAAAGGAGTTTCAAATCTTTTGATATGGCGTGCTGTGTCAAATGACAAAATGAACTTTTGCCTTGTGCAGCAAACTTTACTGAAAAGAACAGGAGAATACTTGCTGGTTGGACCATCATGTTCACCTGTATAGGGGCTTTTGTCCTAACGTTTGCTGCTTCAAGTCTCGGACTTCCCAGGTAATGTTTTGAAGAGATATTCTATCTTCTCGGGTGAATTTCTTTATTGTTGAGATAGGCAGAGAAGTCGGATCTGCTTTTGAGTGGACGCTTCATTGGTAACCGTTGCGCCTCTGACTACAAAGTACAAATTCTATGTAATTGTCATATCTGGAGTAATGATCATTCTATTAAGATTATTGGATCTTACTCTGTTGTCTATATCAACCTAACTAGTGGCACTACTTTTATTCCAGCTCCTTGCGCTTTTCTTTATGTGGCGTCGGGGGGACCCTTCTTTTGTCTGGTCTTGTTGTGTTGACTGTTATTGATCAAGACGAGGGAAGGCATAGCTTTGGCCACTCAGGCGGTATGTTTTCTTCTAAAATGTTTTGGATATTGCAATTAGCTCGATTGATGTCATCCCTCACTTACATATCGGGATCATGTCTATTCTCCATAAGTATTATGATGCATCGGAGGCACGTTCCTGAGAAGACGGCTCATGGGAATATTTTTCCTGATAATAATGTGCTTTTGTCCCAGCTAAAGAAATTGTTGCAAAATATGCTAATAATAGCTATATATAATTGGTTCGGTAGGAAAACTTTGTAAAGACATTTTGGAAACTTTTGACGTGTATGAAACTTGGTTAGGAGCATGAGAAATACTTCTGTATCTTCAGAACTACCATAACAAACAACATGATTCCAGGTTTCATATGCCCGCTGGTTCCTCTCTTGCCCATTGTCTGCATTCTTATCAACCTGTACTTGCTGATCAACCTCGGGTAAGTTTCCTTGTCCCATCAAAAGTGCTTTTGCTGGAATCCCTTTAGTTTTGCTCTACAAGTTATACGTAGTAAGCCGTAAATTTTCTCATAATTCGTAATGATTCAAAATGGGAACTAAAAGAAATTCATTCCAATCGCTCTCCTAAATGTAAGGTTGTTCTTACGCCGAGTAACTAATATCCTGATAATGCATCAGGGCTGCTACATGGGCTCGTGTTTCTGTATGGCTGATGATCGGGGTAGTCGTCTATGTCTTCTATGGGCGGAATCACAGCTCTCTACTCAACGTTGTATACGTACCCACAGCTCATGTTGAAGAAATCCGTCGAAATTCAGGTGAAACTCTGGCTTGATCAAGTTCCTTGTCATGTACATCAGAATGGCAGATGATTGGAGTGCCAATCTTTGCCTTCTATACGCAAGAATTGTAGCACTCCGTTTCACAATGAGCTCCGAGAATTCGGAAAAGATTCAGGGGAGCCCCAAGTGAAGCCCTTGATGTGCATCTGCACCACCCTGTTCTTGTGTCCTTATAAATATAGAATGCCTCACTGTGGTAATGTAATGTTGGCTAAACTACATTGGTCTCTAGTCTGTACAGTATATAATCATGTACCACAGTTCCCTGGCTGTATATATACGATCATCACACTAGCATCTAGTTGGGTTTGTTTTTCGAAATGTAAATACGACACATTGTGCTTCCAATTATATACGTATATTAATTTCTGTAGCTCTTGCTTCTGATGTTCAAATCGGAATCATTGTCCACTTTCATAATCACGGGTTATTGTGGATAAGGGTGGTGATACTAAATTTTCCATTACTAGACTCACATTAATAGACTAATAGTCCACTCTCATCACTGTAATCAACACAGGAAAGTAAAGCTCAATCACAATGCCGTGAACAATACACTTGATTTCTCAAGCAGGACTACTAACTGCATTTCTCACCAAATGAGCTGAAAGTTACAAACTTAGAACCTTGAAGAACTTGGTCCCAGAATTTACGATTGATTCTGGAAGTTGGGAAATGATGGGTGCCTCCAAAGACTCCGTTGAGAACTCCAGTTCTTACCCAAATGTTGAAATAAGAAAGGCCTTGTATATACTCATGAACTTAGCCACGAATGCTGCATCAAAATGAATATGTTAAATGCAGGTCATAACCACATCATTCATTACCGAAGTGAGCACCAAGTCAGTCTTTTAACATAGCCTATACATCAAGAGAAATGCAATACCTTCGAGATGGAATATGGCCTTCTGTCCCTGTCGCATCCTATGCTCCTGTTGGATCAACATAAAAGACAAGATCATGACAGCCCTGGCCTAGGCCTACTTATTAGTTGACCTAAAATTGGAGGAACACTTACATAATAGGCTGCCCAATGGCAAACCTCATGTTTCAATTCAGCATCCAGTTTCCTCAACAGTTCATAGAGCATCCTCTGTGAGGGAATCAAGAAGTTAAAACATAAACAAAGTTAAATGAGTCTAAAAATTAAAAAGTCAGCACAGCACCTTCAAGATAATTTCTGCAGGAATGCAGTTGATAAGAAGTTCGTATAATTTCCCTCTGACTTGGAATAACCTAAAAGAATAAAAAATATTGCTTTTTAGTGATAACTTCTCAGAGAAAAACAAAAGCAACCACCGTAGAAAATACATAAAGGTCAAGAAAGAAACTAGTGGCAGGCAATCTAATGTCATTTGAGCAGTCATAGATACTTTTGCATGTTCATCATTCTACTCATTGATTCTTGACTTATCATTAGTATTAGCCCTCCTTATGAGGTGGTAAAAACTAGTGGTCAGCTTCTTACTTGACTGCCACTTCACTTGGAAAGATAGAGAGCAAGGCAAACTTGATGTTTTTTTTTCTTCAACAAACGAGAGTATAAGAGAGTTAATATGAGAGAATCCCACCTTTTAGGGCTCTGTTCCTTCATTATGTCGGATACTATTTCAGATACATATTCCTCCCAATCCATTGAAGGGATTGCTTGGTTAGAGGAGAAAGGGTACCTGAGAACAGAATAAGTGATGTCCACGACAGCAAGAGAAGGATCGGCATTGTAAGTCAAAAGAAAGTCTGGAGGATTTACTGTTGAACACGGCAAGTTTCAAATGAAAGTACGGCCCTCCTTAAACTACGATTCGACTTCCCAGCAATGCGAGCAGCAAATCCATCAGGAAGTGCTAGTCCTTCTTTCTTGGCAATAAATTCTAATACCTTGACAATCTGAGAGAAGAAACGATAGCAAAAATCATAATCCAAATAGTCGCTTATTAAAAAAAAAAATCCAAAAGTAGTCTTTTCATTTTCCATGGAAGAAAATGAGGGCTTGTAAACATATTGGGCAGTACAATAGGGGATTATTCATGAGAATTAAAAATTGAAAATCAGAAAGCATTGAACCTCGTCCTCAGGCGGAGAATTTATTCGTATGTTAAGGCAGCGAGATCGAATGGCTTCAGTGACCTTTGATGAACTATTGCAGCAGAGAATTAGTCTGCATGATGCACTATACTTCTCCATTGTCCTACGAAGAGAATGTTGCGCCTCTCTGGATAGTTTGTCTACTTCATTCAGAACAAGAACTGCAGTATGTGGTTTATAGGTTAATACAAGGCAAAAAAAGTGGGATTTTACATCTTTTGAAAATAACTAAATTTAGATTCAACATCAAGGATGGTAATAGCTACGACAAACTTTCAGCAAATTGAGTTGTCTAAACATCTTCCAAACAGATGTATAGGATCAACATAACATGAGCATCTTGAGCAGTTTATCAGAACCATCCAGAAAGCTAGGAATAGTCGGTATCATGTAAGAAAGGCTAAGATTCCCTCAACAAGATCACCTTTAAAGCTTTTCTTCCCTTTTGTATCAATGGGTCTGTTCTTGGCCATCTCTTTGATAATCTCCTGAACGATGTATCTGTCCTGAAAGCCTGCATCACTCGGGTTCATTTCCACATGGTGGGTGCTTGATAATGTGGTTAACTCTATTTCAATAGTTCTGGTTCCGGCCTAACTCAGGGACAAAGAATGCAAAAATAAGTATCTCGAGTGATACAACTCTCATTCGACTAGCGAATGAATAAAACCATAGAGCTAGTCAGTTACCCTAAGCATCACTATAATTTCCAAAAATTTCATGAACATTGCGATTTAATCTTAACATTGAAATAAGCCCCAAACCCGAAATTGTAGGCCAGGGAACTTACATCGATTTTCCACATCTTGTTTTCCACCTTCACCTGCAAAATGCAGCAACCAAACTTAGCACCAAAAACAAAATCCCACCCCAACTAATCTCGCCGAAATCACAAGATACCGAAAATGACCCGACAAAGATATCCGAGAAGAGACACCAAGCAAGAACCTTTTCAGCACTGGCACCGAACATTTGCCTGAGGAGAGCCATGACTAGGGTTTTCTTGCCAGAACCGGACGGGCCGTTGAACAGCATGTGAGGGCAGTCTTGTTCGGACACCTAATTGAGCCAAAATCAGCAACTGGGAAAAAACAAACAAACAAAATCCCACCAGGCGGACTCCGCCGGGGACGACGAAAATCGAGCAAAGCAACGAAGTTTTCCCAGCGGGGAAGAAGGGATTTTCCGCCCTGGTGTGCTTACCAGTTTCTTGAGGTTCTGGGCGATGTCCTGGTGGACGATCATCTGGTCCAGCGTCTTTGGTCGATACTTGTCCACCCACAACATCTTCAACTGCGCCGCCTCTTGGGGGGGGGGGGGGGGAGATTGACGACGACAGATAGCTGCTGGCGGGAAAATATGCCGGCGAGCAAAATAAATTGGGCCGAAAGTTGTTCTTTTTATTTTTAGGCCCGGAAAGCAAGAAGAGGCAAAAAAAAGCCCTACTCCATCGTCAACCCACTACCGAGAAGCGGTAACCGTAAACCTTACGCCGGCGGACAATCCCTCCATCCGACGGTTACTAACCCCACGCCGGTTAGCCTGTATTCCTGTGTTATTCCGATGGTTATTCCTCTGACGAATGGATGTAGACTGTACTCTTCGTTATCCTCGTGGCCCTATAATTAAGGGTAGATACAGAAACAACAGGAGGGAGTGGAGGTTGTTAAAGTAGGAGGTTGGAGGGGAATTGAAAACAACCCCGGGAAGGGGAAGACGGAGTAGAGAGAAGAATGTGGAAGATGGAAGGCTTTAGTGTCAAGATGGATGGGTTTGGTGTTCGGCTCTGGCGCAATTGAGGAGTTTTCGCAATACAGGGATAAATGGATGGAGTTTTATGATGAAGATGGAGGATCGGGGCTTAGGAGAGGAAGGACTCGAGGGGGATGGACAGGGCCCGGGGATGTGTGACTCGACAAACTATGGTTGAATTCCCGCTCTTTGATGGAACAGAAGGTACAAGAATGATTGTTCAAATAGTGAACGGTTTTTTGAGCTTGATGACACCCCCTGCGGGACTCAAGGTGATTATAGCCTCGGTGCATTTGGTGTGTTTGGCAATCGAATGGCATTATGCTTTTGTCAAGAACAGAGACCTGCAAGGATCGGTTAGCTGGGAGGAATATGCAGCTGCTATGCGGCTGAGATTTTGCCCGAATGAAATGTTTAGGCCAATGGTTCAACTTAAGGAGGGAAATAGCTACTTAAAATATGTCGAAGAATTTGTTTCCCTGGCAACTGAGGTGGATTTGTCTGAAGATGACCAGGTAGCTTTATTTATCGGGGGGACTAAGGAAGGAAAACAAGAGGTTGATTACAGTGTTAAACCTCATGAACCTTCAGCAAGCTACAGGAAGACTTTGTCTACTGAGAGGAAACCCCACATGGGGAGGGGGCCAACTAAGCCCATAGATGATCATAGCAGAGGAGGACGCGTGGAAAGATGGAACACCATGAAGGGTAAGTCTCTAGTTCCTAATCACAAGGGAACTGGGAGGTGGCAAATTGTACCTCGCCTTAGTGAAGTTGCTGTTCAAGGATCTGGATTAAATGCAGGGAAGATGTTTACCATATCAACCCCCACATAAGAGACTTACCACTAATGAAGTTGATGAAAGGAGAGCCAAAGTTTTGGTTGCAATAACAGGATGCTTTACTCAATTATTATGGAGCCTTTGAAATCTGACGAGAATGTTTATGATGGAAGAGAGGCAACAGCCTCATCTCCATGAGCCTCAATGAAGGTCCCAAGGGGAGTTTTGGGCCCTTAAATGGGCTGACTGGGACTGGCCTTTCTTTTTGGGCCTGGGCTCAAGCAAGCATTCGGCGAGGTTTGACCAATGTTTTGTATTCCTGACATCTCAAAAGCTGGCGCTCGATCAATTCATGAACATCATGACACGGGGTGTCTGGGCGAGAGAGAAGGGGAGTTTTGTCTTATTTTAATAAGGCAAAATATACGATTATGGCCTCACCTTTGAGCCAACTTTCTGTTTTGTCATTAACTTAGTTTGTTATATAATTTTGTCACCAACTTTTGTTTTTATTTCGATTTTGACCAATCATGAATTTTTTCTAGCGAAAGCCAAACAAGGCCTTAATATAGTCTAACATGTGTCCTATAATAGTGGAGTTTCGACATCTTATTCATTCGTCTCGTAATCCACTTTATCCGTAATAGTCGCCCCCTAATAGAACATCATCCGACATTCATCGATTTTTCATATTTTTCGGCAACATCAGCAACTATCGTTAATTTCGGCTTCCCATTCACTTGATTTGTTCATCAAAATTTTATAATAAAAAGACAAATGAAAGGTTTCAATATTATTTTTTATTTTTTAAAATCTTTTTTCTTTTTAGTCGATAAATGAAAATTGTCTATTAAGGCCTTATTTGACTTTCGCTAAAAGAAATTTATGATTGGCCAAAATTAAAATAAAAACAAAAGTTGGTGACAAAATTGTATAACAAACTAAGTTAAGGACAAAACAGAAAGTTGGCAGAAAGTTGAGGCCATAAATTGATATTTTGCTTTTTAATAATTCGTGGGGGGAAAATAACAAAACGATGGAGAACTCAAATTCTAGTTGAAGAAGGAGATGACGTAGTAGTTGTACGAGACAACAATGCAGGAACCTCAAATCGCTGCTAGTTCTTCCCCCATATGAACACTCCGCCAAGTGCAACTCGTCTTTAATTCCCTTTACACACCCAAAAGTCTAAGAAAGATGATTCCCAGTCCCAATCTCAATCCCAATCCCAAGCCAAACCAAACAATGCTCACTACCCTCTTCCTCAACTCTGCCTTCCTCCTCCTCCTCTCCCTCTACTGTGTCTCCCTCGCCTTCGCCGGCCGTGGCACCGACCTTGGTCCCCACGTCCTCGCCCTTGCGGACGCTGACAATGATGACGACTGCACGAGCCTCGCTCAGTTCCCTGACTACCCGTCAAAGTGTGCTTATGTTGCTTCCCATGACTCCTGCCGCCACAAGGGATACATCAACTACCTCCGTGTCTACTACTGCGCCTGCGGCCGCTTCCCTTTCCTTGGCCACCTCTTCTTCCTCCTCTGGCTCTCTGTCCTGTTCTATCTGCTTGGCGACACGGCCGCCAGCTACTTCTGCCCTTCACTCGACAACCTCTCCAAATTCCTCAGGCTGTCCCCTACTATAGCCGGGTCCACGCTGCTTTCCCTGGGGAATGGTGCCGCTGATGTGTTCTCGAGCATCGTGTCTTTCACCAGGACAGGGGATGGGGACGTGGGTTTGAACAGTGTGCTCGGTGGTGGGTTCTTCGTCTCGAGTGTGGTAGTTGGAGTGATCGGTGTCGCCATCGGCCCAAGCCAGATCCGGATTGAAAAGCCAGGCTTCTTCAGGGATATCGGGTTCCTCCTCGTCACATTGTCGTACCTCCTGGTCGCAGCCTACATCGGCAGGATCTGCATATGGGGATCTGCCTTCTTCGTCCTGATCTATGTCGTTTACGTCTGCACCGTTTGGGGCATGGACTTTTTACACAGCATTCCTGGCGACGAAGAATCCGGCAGCATTAGCGTCCCCCTTCTTGGCGACATCAATGAGGAAAAGCCCATCCAGCAACTGGGTGCTCAAGCACAAATCGATGAGGAACAGGTTGGTTTGCCATCTAGTTTCCCGATTTTTGACACGCCAACATGCCAAGGCCTTGTGAAGCTCCTCAGAGCCCTGGAGCTGCCCCTTCAGATGCCTAGAAGGCTGACTATTCCGGTCCTCAGCGAGGATTCCTGGTCTAAGACCTATGCGGTAATCTCCGTCTCCCTGTCGCCACTCCTGCTGGCATTCCTGTACGATTCACAGAGTGATGACGTAAGTTCCGGATCCAGCACCCTCACTTACCTGATTGCTGGACTGGTGGGGCTTGTCCTCGGCATCACCACCTGTGTTACCACAACAAAAGCCCACCCGCCGAAGAAATGTCTCTTCCCATGGCTAGCGGCCGGGTTCCTAATGAGCGTAACGTGGACCTACATTGTAGCAGAGGAGCTCGTCTCGCTGCTGGCTTCAGTCGGGATAATCCTAGGCATAAGCCCGTCCATCCTAGGGCTAACGGTACTAGCGTGGGGGAATTCCCTAGGCGACCTGATCTCGAACGTCGCTATGGCGATCAACGGTGGGGTCGATGGGGTCCAGGTTGCAATCTCAGGGTGTTATGGGGGACCCATATTCAACACCCTGATTGGTCTCGGCCTATCCCTGGTGGTCAAGTCATGGTCGAGTTACCCAGGGACATACTTGATCCCGGGCGACGATTCGCTGTACGAGATGATAGCTTTCGTGATGGGAGGGCTGCTGTGGGCGGCCGTGATCGTGCCACGGAACGACATGAGGCTCGGTCGGTCCCTCGGCGTGGGGCTAATCGCGATTTACCTGTGCTTCCTCTCGTTAAGGCTGGCTAAGGCCATTGGATTAATCAACATGTAGAAGCCTAATTAACCATTTAGGTACAATTCCCAAGAGAATTCGAATTCCACTCGAACAATTCGCCATTCGGGTGGTGATCTTTCGTGCTTCTTGTTGTTTTCCTAAATCGGTACATAATTCCTTTTCATTGGTAAGATTTTATTCTTCCTCTGGATTGATCAATGTGTCGGGCTCATAGCACATCCGGTGGACATTTCCTGGGAATTTGAACTTTTTGCCGATGGAGTCCGTCCGTGCCTCGTCGTAGACGTGAAGATAGGTAGGGAAGATGACCGGTGAAGCGTGAACCGAGCCGGTCGATGATGCTTGAGAGGCCTGTCCGCTCATTGTTGTTGTTAGTGTTAAGAATCAACAATTACTCTAGGAGATTTTTGAGACTTATCCAACGGTTAGGACCACGACCGCGTGAACCACGTAAGACAGGGCGCCAGAATCCATGCACGCCCCTTTGTGAGGGGAATCATTATCGGGAAGAGGCCAAAAGATCATTTTCAATTGAGAAGAGAACAGCCGCCACCGATGTGAACTCCTGCAAACCCTCGTCCGTATCCTAAGCAAATGAGTTCCGCTAGGGTCAATGCTCGAGACGACTAGAAGAAGCTCCCGAGGCGGTCGAGGCCGAGTTGTCACGTTTTGGACAATGGAGCCCTCCCAGAGTTCTTACCGGTGGAGCTCTCACCTGGGACCGGCAAAACTTGTCATAAAAAAACCATCCATCCATATATCCACAGGCATGCGGGCTCCACCCGGTGGAGATGACGACGACACACATTTAACACCAACCGCCCGCATCTGCCCCTTCGATTACCGTAAAAATTTTGAAAAGCGCGGAATTTCCTAACCTTTTCGGATGAATTGGAATTTTAAAGTTTACTAACCAAAATATTTTCAAATCAAACGTCTTGTAACATCTATCTCTGAAAAGAAGAAGTTAATATAATAACCAATCTTCATCACTCGTGAAACCATTATTCGCCGTCAAGACCATATAGGAAGAGCTTTGCCATTGCAAGTGGAGTAGTAGGGTAGCGTATAATTGCGACTGGGTTTGTCTCCATATTCTTGGAATGGAACGGATACAGACTGAGGGTGGAGATGGGTTCAGACAAACAGACAGACAAGGGGAAAGCAGCATTGTCGTCCATCACATATGATATTATAGTAAATTGGCTTCTTTTTGTTTATTGCAATGATTGCGGATGAATTTGGGAAAGACATCCCCGATAGAAGAGAGATGGCTGGCTTCCGGTCTTGCCTCAGCCTCAGCCTCATCCTCTGTATGAACATCCAAAGGCTTCTAAAAAAACCTAAATCCAGACAAAAAACGTGGACCGTATCACGTAATTGAGACATTTTTGTGGGATCAGCGTGAGGGTTGGAGAGGGATGTTTGAGGCGATGGCACATCAAGTCTTTTTGTCCGCCAGCGCATTATCATGATGCCCCCTTCTTTCGTTTGTGTTTAGTTTTAGTTTTTCTTGGGGGGCCAGCGACTGTGTGATATACGCACGAAGAGGACTTTAAACAAGAAAATTGGGTGTACCTAACAATATGGTTGATGCTGCGAAACAAAATGTATGTCTCGCCTGCTCGTGTCGCGGTCACTTGGTGCGTGTGCGGGACAAGTTATTGGATCCGCCAAACAGGATTAGGTATACGATTAACATCGTTCTTAGAGGAGTAGTACTTCCGTAGCTAACAATGTCCTTGTCATGTACAACTACCACCTTCTTTAAGGAAACAACACTAAAATTGCTCAACAACAAAAGAAACGAGGTTGTTGGTGTCCCATCCTTTTCAACCGTGTTACAACGAAACAAATCTTTCTCTTTAAGGCATGCATGCGTAAATTGGGCTTTCCGGGATGAAGAAAGCCCATCAAGCCCAAATGGTCATTTTTAAATTCTTACGACATCATCATGTTCCTCTGTCGGATCCCATCTCGGATAACAGCCGAAAAGCCCCACGAATTACATAACCCAACATGGAGTTGAGTCCATTTCCTTCTTGTCTTTGTGAACAAGTGTTCCCTTTACACGATATCTTATGAAATGTACTGCTTAAATAAGGGGGAGGGGGGGCTACACATTTCCTCAATGTCAGCACAGATCAAAGAGATTTAAAGAATTAATGTTATCCGAACCCCCGGGGGAAAGACTTTTGAGGGGGGGAATAATTCGTCTTTCAGCTCAAGTGGGGTCTCACCTTTACTTCTTTTGTCGGGCCACCGAGCGAGGGAGGGATTCGCCGACGAACTTATAGCTTAAATCGAAGTGTGCGTGTGTTTGTGGGGGCATGATGAGTAAGTGTTTGCAGTCTCTTTTCCGGGGACAATGAAACTTGTACTCAATCATTCCACACGTAGAGGCACTTTTTTCGATCGTCTCCCCTGCACGATCGCCTGACAAGAATGTTTAAACAAAAAAGAGAGATCACCTATAAACCCCTGGATATGATCCCGGACCCCCGCCGACAAAAGCTCGATACGCCGGACCACCCCGTGCCCTTTTTGTCTGACTAGTCCAGCACAAGATCGACCATAAAGTATTCACTCGCCTCATCGCGGGTAGTTTAGCTTGTACCGAGGAAGAGTTGTAGCTTCGGCTTTGGGATCGCGTTTTGGTTAGGGGAGAACTTTTACTAATAAAGCCGTTTTATACGCAGCTTTTGGTGTTAATTAAATGGTAATCATAGAAAGCTTTAAGCATAATTTCAGGGGTCGAAATGATTCAGAACGCGAAAACCTAATTTGGAGGGGGGGTAAAAATTTCCCTCGAGCAATCTACTAATCATTCTTCGTGTCTCCGTGCGGAAGGTAATCATGATTCCGGTGGTTGCGGTGGATAAAGTAAGATCTAGCTTGGCGAATCACCTCACCTCTCATGAAACATTTATATTAAACCCTACTGGTGAAAAACAACTATACATGGACGTAATAACATCTGATTCCTAATGATAACTTGTTTAACATCACGCGTGGAAGAGTATGAAGATTTTTAGGTGGGGGGACGGGGGGGGGGGGGGGGATAATGGATGATTGATTGCACGGTAACTGGAGTAATTATGGCGAGGATAGGAATAGGAGATGAATTTGCTCGGAAAAGGAGGGGGAGGGACCGACAGGAGAGACCCCACCATGAGTTCCTTTTTGTTTTATGTTTCGTTCCTGGTCGTGTAAGAAAGGCTTTTGTTATTTCATAGTTGCCAACACGACGGGAATTTCGGGGGGGAGGGAGGGATCGGATTCTTCTGTCTGTCGTGATTGGAACCGTCGGCGACAAACAAGCCAACAAAGTCTCTCTCTCTCTCTCTCTCTCTCTCTCTCGTAGGTTAAAACTCTCGTGTCCCTATCAATCAATCCACACACGTTTGGAGTTTTAGACAGGTCGGGAATTTCCTAATCATATAAGTATGATCGAGTAACACTAATTCTTGCATGTTCATTTGTTTATGTTACAGGAAGATCAAAGAAAGACACACATACTACGAGAAACGACGAAACACGCATCACATTAAAGATTACGTGACATGCTACATGCTGAATTTTGTGCAAGGACGAGGAGTACTTTTGCATAAAGTTTTCCCTGTAAAAATGAAAAAAAAAAATGAAGACCATGGAAAGGGTAAGGTGGACAAGGGACTACAGTGGAGATTCTCTCTTCTGCATTTGCGATGTGGTGAAGAAGATGAAAGGCAAAACGGGAAAGGGTAAAGGCTCGGGGGGCGGGGGGGGGGGGGGGGGGGGGGGGGGGGGGGTGTGACTTATGTTATACAAAACTCGGCTGTTTTCCAATTATGGCTACACTCTAACAAGACCCAATTGATATAAAATAAAATAAACATAAAGACCTTTGCTAAAGTCACCCCAAGTGGTAACCAACCTAACCTGCCTACTCGGCCTTTATTATTTTTGACAAGATGTAAATGTACCGGGTTCATAGCTTCCTTTCTTTTGCTTTTATATGCGGTGGTAGGACTTTATAATTCACTGTAATAAGATAAGTCGGACTCACCAAAATTAGGGTATGACATGTGCTTTAGATAGGGCCGTTGATATTCGAACATGAGATCTCCGAAGATTCTGGTTCCTTTTAAAACGGGGGGATTAACATTTGTCCATTCAAATATCATAATATTTACATCTACTTCACCAAAGCATTTTGTGGGTGTGACCTCTCCCGTTGTTTGAGAGATACCCCCAATAGTTTCTCATTTAAATACTCTGTTCCCATATTAATGAATTCAGCTTTGGTAATGAATGACAAAAAAAAAACACCTTTTGTTTTTTCCTTTGGGAGAGGAACAATGAGCCGACATCTCCAGTATTCTCCTTTTCAGGACAATCGTGCAACCAATTTCTTTTCCTTATTTTAATTAAAACGCGTTTCGCATAATTACATGGGTCCAATTCATGTTACTTGTTCACAGTGGGGGAAAGGGGAGCAGTGAATCTAAACCAAAAGGAAGGTTCTAGCTATATTAACTAGACATGCTCAATGGCACGGGTTCTAGTAGTTTCAGGGATTTATTCGAGACAAATATTTTATCCATTGTTCAAACTCGTCCGGATTCTAATGTCGTGTCGGGTTTATCGAGCTTAAACTTTTTAACCTAAGACTAGGCCCGGCCCAAAAGACCAATACAATATAATAGAAAATAAAATATATTAAAAAAGAGAAGTTAATTTTATATAAATTCTCTTTAAATATATAAAAAAAACCGAAATTCAAATTAAAAATAAACAAAGGTAAAATCTCTTTTGACCGGGTAAAGCGGCCGGGTAAGGTTATTATTTTATTTGTCCAAACTCGGACCAAAATTTAATCGGGCCTAAAAATTATTATCAAACCCGGCTCATCCAATAAATTATACCGTCCAAATCCACTCAAATAGCGGACGGGTCGGTCGGGCCAATTGGGGTCGAGCACATGAGCAGGACTAACATGAATCCTAAATTAGAGACCGCAATTTAATAAAATCTTCACTCGGGTTTTTCCTGGTTGTATTGTTGTTTCTTCGGTGTGAGACGATGAGATGTCAAATCCTTTGGGAGGAGTCTTTGAAATTTCAATCGAAAGTGGCTAAGAGACAAAGTAGAAGGCAGCGTATGAGGTGGGATGGTGTGTATGGCATGTATTTAGCTTATTTTAGGTTTCTTGTTTCGATTGCTTTCCGCCTTTTCCCGAACAAGCGAAACAATAAAACACTGTTGGGTATTCATTCATTCACCCCCCCGTCTTCTCGTCGAGTAAGAAAACGAATCACCCCTTTGAAACTCATTAACTCAGACAAACGAAGGAACAAGACATGTAGAACCCGCCGATGTGTGTGGTATTATTGCAAAAGTACACGAAGTAATTTGAAACAGACCGAGCACAGACAGGAGACCCCACCCGAAGTTGGTACCCTGTTGTGTGCTTTTCTTGCCGAGGACTGAAAAAAGATGAAAGGGAATCGCGTTGCTTATAATGCTCGGACACGGCAATAAATAATTGAGAGCCTCATCTTTTTGTTGGAAAAGTCTTCACTTCCACACACTCGTGCTATATGTGTTCAAATCGTTGCTTCTGTTTTTCTTTGAAGGAACCAAAAGAACAAGAGGAAGAAAAGATGTAGAACGAGATTTCACACGTTTCGTCTGCCTAATATTGCCGCGCGCGGGATTTCTATGAGCAAGACGCTGTTATTTTTCGGACATTAATCTTTGATATTGTAGTAGCTAGTCAAAACTAATTAGAGACACTATATTCGAATTTCATGAATATTATTGTGTTAAAGACTCGAGTAAAGAGAGCTGGATCACTCGTGTAATCATACTTAGTTCGAACGAATTATCAATGTCAACATGTAACTAGCTAGATACGGGTGATCTACACTGGAAGAGCCAAAAGGACTTTGGAATTGCGGACATATTTTCATGAACGTCGTGCCATGACACCGACGTTTTCTCTGGCCGTATTCATGTCAAGAGGAGTGGCGGACACAAAAGTTATGAAGAATTGGACAAAGCCGGACTCAGGAGTTTGTCGTTCCAACTCAAAAGGGAAAAGCGATTAACGAGCATTATTAATGGATCCAAAATCACAGACAAAGCAAAGTTGGCGAACATACACTGCATGGATTGATCCTATGCGAGAGCACTATAACCATGTTAATGCATGACACTAGTGATTGTACCCAAAGGACATTTAATCATTTCGGATAGAATGAAACTGAGTTTTGGCACGTCATTTCGGACATTTAACTATACACTGATCGACTCCATCTAAATAAGTTTGTTTTTTTTTTACTGATATAAATACTCACCGGATGATCATTTCACGGCAGGGAGAAGCAACAACATCGGCATGAGAGCACATCATGACCGAATCGCTAAGCGAAATTTCAACACGTTCACATCATGGAACTGTCAGAAAACCCGAACAAGGACAAAAGCTGGATGTTGGATTTCATCCTCAAAGGGGAACATGTCTTTGACAAATTTGTTGGTATTTGGGCTACTAACCACGATGATTGTTGTCTGCCCTCGCACACGATTTCGATATTTCAAGCTTTTGGGAGGGGGTGTGGTTTGGGTTTAGTCGCTATTGGATGGAAAATGAGGTGTTTGTTGACTTATGGATCCAAAGGGTTGGATTTTGGATCATACAAAAATAACATCATGAAACAGTTTTACGGTTCTAGTTGTAGATACAAATCGCCTTTATAAATATTTATAATAATAATAAGGACTTGGACTTAAGGAGAAAAACAAGGTTTTCTCTTGTCGATGTGCCGCAAGAACATCATGATTAAAGCATTTTGACATTTTGTTCATCCTAACAAAGCTGCAAAAGGGGGTTTTGTTTGGCCCACGTTCGGTAAGAGAGCACACACACATGCAGAGTTATATATCTTCTTCTTTTTTTCACATCCGCTCTGCTATATAAGTTTTGTTATCGGGTGTCCTATTATAATTAGTAAAAAATATAATTTACAAAAAGTATATTAAATTGAAGGAAAGACACCGGTTAACAAAAAATCCTTTACATTTTTATCCATTCCAGGAAAAGGGTTTGGAAAACACGGTAACCGAAACATGTCGTGCGGTCGGGATCAACAAGCAAGGTCAGAACCGTAAAATCACAATACCAAAATCCCAAACTGCCCCCACCCCCTTTATATATTAGGGCTTCACTCCACCCCCATGTTCTTCACTTCACTTTTGGTCGCAATTCCTAAGCTCAAAACCAAACCCCATAAACAAAATCATCACATCATTTTCTTTTTTGTTCCTAGGTCGTGTCAGGTTGAGGGTTCAAAGAGTCAGTGAGTTCCAATTAGTTTTTTTTTTTTTGTTATATCCTTATTTCCCATGGAAGATCAAGCCCAGGGCTCCAACAGCCCCAAAAATGGCTCCGGCGGCGGCAACGGTACCGAGAGGGCGGAGCCTGTCAGGTCTCGATGGACTCCTAAGCCAGAGCAGATCCTCATTCTCGAGTCGATCTTCAATAGCGGCATGGTTAACCCTCCAAAGAACGAGACCGTCAGGATACGCAAGCTGCTCGAGAAGTTTGGAGCCGTGGGCGACGCCAACGTGTTCTACTGGTTCCAGAACAGGCGCTCCAGGTCCCGCCGTAGGCAGCGGCAGATGCAGGCCGCCGCCGCAGCAGCCGCTGCCGAGCAGATCAGCCAGGCCCAGGCTGCTGGAGCGATTCAGTACGATATGCACCACCTAGGCAGCGGCGGGGGTAATTACTCCGGGACGATGGTCGGGGGAGATACCTGCTCAGGTTACAGCTACGGTTCGAGTAACATTCCGTATGGTTTCCACGGAGGGTCTTCCTCATCGTGTGTGGCCCAAGAAGGGCTGACGGTCGACCAATTCTTCCCGCAAATGGGATTCCCGTCCGAGCCTGTCGAGAATGCTCAATTTCAGTCTGGTAAAAACTCCCTTCAGACACACTTCCATTTTTATTTTTATTTCCTCTTCGAAATTTCAAAAAGTCATGAGCACGGGTTTGTCAAACTCTCCTTGACCTGATTTTTAGAATGGAAATTTGGGGATCATTTCATCCTGGGAGGGTATTCAGAAACCCTAAAAATCTTTCAATCATTGAGGGTGTCTCGCTCAAGTACCTGTGTCCGTGTGTGTACGTGTGTTCATCTTCTTATTCTATATGTAACACAAACAGGGATCATCACGGTGTTCATAAACGGGGTTCAGACAGACATCCCTAGGGGGCCACTGGACATGAGATCCGTGTTTGGCGAGGATGCAATTCTGGTCCATTCCTCAGGCCTCCCAGTCCCGACCGATGAGTTTGGATCCTTGATGCACAGCTTGGAGCATGGTGAAAGCTACTTCCTGGTAATAATCAATCTCCCCTCCCTTACCATCAAACTAATATAAGCGATCCTACCCCACCCTTCACCATTTTTCATCTTCCCAGAAAATCAGAAACAACGTTTTGGAATCCCCAACACAAGTTTTAGCATATTTTTATCCATTCCCTCCCTCACGGATGGCTGTGCATGTAATGTATTGGAGTGACAATGGTTAGGGATGGTAAGAAAAGGGAGGAGGAGGGGGGGTTTACAAAATTCCCGGGGGAAAACAATTTTAATATTAGAAAAGGAATAAAACGTTGTCGAGGAAAAGACATTGGACAATAGAATCTATTTGGGGTTTCTTTTGTTTTTCGGCTTTTTTATTTCCTTTTCCCCAACTCCTCTCCCCCCCCCCCCCCCCCCCCCCCCGCCCCCCTTTTCTTTCTCTTATTTAATTCAGTCTTTCCCTGCCTGTTTTGTCTCCGGTAAGAATTAGTTTTTGTTAAAAACGCATGGCGAGCATGCAAGGGCCACATGAACAACCAGTTCCAACCCTCGGACCTTTATAAAACTTTCAGGTTAGCAGGCCAACATGACGATCTTGGGATGCAATAATTGTTCGCGGGAGGGAGGGTCCTCTGCACCAATCGATGACGACGACGACACGACGTTGCTGATGATGGTGATGGAGAAGGGATGAAATTTCACTCCCGACTGAAAGCCCCGGGGGGGAGTAGAAGAGGAGGGGACGGTCGTCCTTTTTAAGTTGGTGTAATTCCCTTTTATGGTGGTAGTATGATATATAATTAAATGAGAGAAAGCCCCGCCTGCGTACATGTCCCAACTGTTCTTTCCTAGGATTGCTATCGTGAAACGTCTGTCCGAAGATCGATCGAGTTTGAAGTGACATGAGCATGGAAGGGTGGTCGTACTATTGGCGTTTGTAGTAGTAAACAACCTTGGGAGTAAAATCCCAATTACGTGAATTAATCGGAGGGGGCAGAGCTGGCTTTTCTGAATCGGCCATGCATTTTGCCACGCCACCGCTGAAACAAATCCGATCCACCCGCATTTTAAGGCGTCCTTTTTTCAGCGTCCTTTCCCTCCTCGTTTCCTTCGAGAGAGGGGCAGTAGAAAAAAGTACGGTGCGATTGGATGGATGGACGAAGGAGAAAGGGAGGGGGAGTGGTGAATTTTAGTTTAGGCACGTATTATTTGTTGTCGCATCAGATGTCATACCGAATTTGTCTAAAGTTTAGATTATTTAAATTAAAAAAAAAACATAAAATGAGGGGTTTGTAGTGAAATATGTAGAGACCATTAATTGGAACATCCCACCACTATTCGGGGACAAAATTCTGTAAAAAGTAGGGGGATCATTAAAAAAGCTGCCAAATTAAAAGCACGTGTACACGCCCGTGTCTGCGGACGATTTTAAAAAATAAAGTGTGTCGGGATTATTATTATTATTCGTCCTTACTTTTGGCTATCTCAATTATCATCACGTCACATAATTTCTTTTTTCTTTTTTCCTTGAATGAACGACTAAACTCATGGATGGATGCGGCGGCCGCTGCTAATCATAGTCGCACGTAAATATATAGTCTTTTCTTCTCTTGGCTTTGCCGGGTTGATTTCTAGGAATACGTTAAGGAAGGAAGAAAGAAACCCTCCAAGCGACCATGCTTTGGGCTTCGGACCACCGACCATGTGGACCAATCCGGATACTTATGCTGTCTGTTAATTACAACCAATAATTATATGATAACCAGATCGAATGGGCTGCAAAATTTTTTATCTTGAAGTCGTCTTCTTCATCGCATTCAATCAAGAAGCTCTTCTAACAAGGCGTAAAATGATGATGGCCTCTGACAACGTCCGACAAACGATGCAGTTTGATTGGTTTTTTAGTACCCCGAGAACTGAAGACTTTCATTTTTTTTTTTTTAAATTTTCCTACGAACGCAACTGAAGTTATTACAGCTCACATTGGCTGGCGAGGGAACAAAGGAAACTCGTGTGTGTCCATGTCCTTATCTCTGCAGTGGATTCCAGCGAAACTCCCTTAACTCAAATTCGAAACCCAGCTAACTTCACGGTTGCAGAACACAACTCGAGTGTGGACAACTGTCTAATCTTCCGCGTGTCCATGGTTTCAGGCCCTTGTATGTTTGAGCCTGGGCTAGAAAGAAATTGGGCTTTTCTCGGCTCGAAATGACGAGAGCAACATCAACATACTGGGGAAATCCAGAAGACGGGGGATGTTCTTCTTTGAACATTGATACAAGGAGAAGGGACCAAGATGGGGCGAAGAAGCAAAGAAATAAGAAGGAGCAGGAAGGATGGGGACGTTGGCAGTAGGAGCTCGGGGGGGCGTTTAATTACAGAAGAAGGAAGAACAGAAGAAAAAGGGCGGGGGCGCGAGATCCGCCCATTAGTAGCCGTTGGGAAAAGGGCTATTATAGTTTAAAGGGTGGGTTGGATAATTAATGGGCTTGTATAGCGGGTCTAGCCCAGCCTGGGAAAAATCCATGTATATAGCTGACAGTGAGGTCGTCGGAGGAAGTTAGTTAGATCTCAGGTGAAGCAGAGAATGGCGTCGGGGTGACGTTGGGGTAGTGAGGTGGTGATTTGGAGTCGGCTTTTGTGTGCTTGTGCTGTCGGGGAATTTGGCTGTGGGTTGTGACTGTGGAGGGTGTGTTGTGGTTGACTGTGGTTGAATGAAATAGTGGTGACTGCTCTGTTGCTGCCGTTTTCTGGAGTTTCTGTAATTGTGTTGTTGGGTTTCTTGTTTACCACTGATCAAGGGTATCAGAGCAGCGATTCGGTGGTAAGCGATGGAAACCAGGTACGGTGAGTTAAAAAGGGACCAGGAAGCCATGAACTCGGTGTTGAATGAAATGATGCAGAGGATGGAGCTGATGACGACTCAGATGAAGGAGATGCAAACCAGCACGATGTCCCAGTTGAACGAGATGAAAACGCAGCTATCAGAAAGGGATAGGCAGAAAGACACGGGGTCGTCTCTGTTGGATATGGGTGTGACGGAGAGGACGGTAACGCGGGAGCTGGAGGTAAACAGCAGAGGACCTGTCACCTTTGTTATGCCGAAGATTGAGTTTCCCGATTTTGATGGAAACAACTTGGAAGATTGGTTATATAAGTGTCAACGTTACTTCGAGTTAGAGGGTGTGCCGGAAGATAAGAAAGTCAAGTTAGCTTCTCTTTACATGTATGGCGGGGCTTTGCAGTGGCATTACACGTTCATAAAGAATAGAAGTCCGGGAGCTTCCCTGAGCTGGGAGGAATATGCAGCAGCTCTCAACAGGAGGTTCGGGGCGGAAGTATTTGAAGATCCGATGGGCAAAATGAAGAATCTAAAGCAGGAAGGAAAACTGGATAACCTTTATTCATATATGGCTGAATTTGACGCTTGTTTGAGGAGAGTGCTGGAAAAGATAGACTTGCCAATGCAATTTCAGGTGAGCTTATTCATCAATGGTTTGAAGGAGGAGTATCGGAGCACACTGTGGCTACTTCGACCAGCTGACCTGTTGAGTGCTCAAGCAAACGCCAGGATTCTAAGTCAGGATGCACCGATCATTGAAATGGGGCAGGGAGAGAGGCCTCCACGATTTACCAACAGGGTATCTGGGAGAGAAGCGGGAATGAGAGGAGAACCTACAGCAATCACGCCTACCAATATGGGAAGTTTAAGGAATACCGGGCCACCTGGTAATATTGGTAGTCCAGGCAGCCCTTACAGAGGTGGAAGCAATAGAGGATTTACAGCTGGAGAAGATAATAGAAATGTTTCCCAGGGAAGGCGACGCTTAACACAGGAAGAGATAGAAGAGAGGAGATTGAAGGGGTTATGCTTCGGCTGCAATGAGCCATTCACACGATCCCACAGATGTGCTAAGCGGCAATTTTTCTCTTTGATTGTGGAAGAAGGACAGGAGGAAGGAGAGGAGATTATGAACGGGGATGACAATTGGGAGAGACAGGGAGGGCGAGAGGACATCACGGTAACGATGCATGCCATGAAGGGAATAGAAGGGCGAAACGGAGTTCAAACAATGAAGGTGATGGGACATTTTAGAAGAAAGAGTTTAAACATATTAATTGACTCCGGTAGCACCCATAATTTTTTGGATTTGGGGGTGGTTAAGGGAATGAATTTGGCTGTTGTTCCTATAGCACCCGTGCAGATAATGGTGGCTGATGGCCGAAACATCTACTGTACTAGCATGCTGAAGAGGTTTGAGTGGGATGTGCAAGGACACAGTTTCGAGGCTGACTTCTATTTGATTGCATTAGGAGGATGTGAAATGGTGTTGGGGGTTAAGTGGTTAGCTGAGTTGGGCGACATAACCTGGAATTTTCAGGAAGCTGTTATGCGGTTTAGTTGGAGACAGAAAGAAGTGAGGTTGGTGGGTAATGAACAAACCTTAGATAGCAAGGTGTTACAGTTGGTAGCGAAGGAAGGTAGATCTTGGAAAAATGCAATACCCACTTTCATATGTTGCTGGATGGAAGTAACCTCTGCAGAATGGGTTGGAAATCCACTATGCTGCTATACGGTAGAAGTACAACGGGACTGGGAAGAGGTACTAGCTTCCTTTGAAGATATCTTCCAAGAACCAACAGATCTTCCCCCTTTTAGAGGACATGAACACGTGATACAGCTTAAGGAAGGAGTGCAAGGGGTCAATGTTAGGCCGTATCGTCATTCAGCCACACAGAAGGACGTGCTTGAGCGTATGATACAAGAATTATTAAATGCAGGGGTGATACAGCCGAGCAGGAGTTCATTTTCCTCTCCGGTAGTCCTTGTAAAGAAGAAGGATGGATCGTGGAGATTATGTGTTGACTATAGAGAATTGAATGCCTTGACGGTGAAGGACAAATATCCAATCCCCATCATAGAAGAGCTGCTGGATGAGTTGTTTGGGGCCACAATATTCTCGAAGATTGACTTGAGAGCAGGATATCATCAGATTCGGATGGCTCCGCAGGATGTATACAAGACAGCCTTTCGGACACACGACGGCCATTACGAATTCCTAGTCATGCCATTCGGCCTCACCAACGCTCCTTCAACGTTTCAAGGACTTATGAATACTATCTTTAGGCCTTACCTCAGAAAGTTTATTCTGGTTTTCTTCGACGATATCTTGGTTTATAGTAAAACCAGAGGAGAGCATGCTGAGCATTTGCAGTTGGCCTTATCAATTTTGAGGCAGCACACCTTGTTCGCCAAAAGATCCAAATGCGCGTTCGGCAGTACAAAAATAGAATACTTGGGACACTTCATTGGTGCCGAGGGTGTCTCAACGGATCCAGCCAAGGTGAGGGCGGTTCAGGAGTGGCCTACCCCTACGAC
Organism: Melastoma candidum; assembly: GCA_023653495.1. Classification (NCBI taxonomy): domain Eukaryota; kingdom Viridiplantae; phylum Streptophyta; class Magnoliopsida; order Myrtales; family Melastomataceae; genus Melastoma; species Melastoma candidum. Next base: position 10,961,942 of record CM042881.1, on the reverse strand, counting down.
AGTGAAGCAGCTGAGAGGGTTCTTGGGTTTAAGCGGATATTATCGAAGGTTCATGAGGGGATACGGTGTTATTAGCCGACCGTTGACTGATTTACTGAAAAAAGATGCATTTCGGTGGTCAGCTGAAGCTCAGGAGGCGTTCAACCAGTTGAAGACCTTGTTAAGTTCAGCCCCGGTCCTGGCTCTTCCCGATGTTACTGAGACTTTCATAGTGGAAACAGATGCGTGTGAAGTGGGCATTGGCGCAGTTTTAATGCAGAAACGCCATCCCATTGCTTATATCAGCAAGCATCTTAGTCCACGGCACTTTGGTTTATCTGTCTATGAGAAAGAGCTTTATTCTATTGTTTACGCGGTAGGGAAGTGGCATCACTACTTGACGGGCAGACACTTCATTATTCAGACAGACCATCGAAGCTTAAAATACCTCTTAGAACAGAGGCTCCACACAGAGAGTCAGTTCAAGTGGTTAGCGAAGTTAATGGGCTACGACTATGAGATTGTGTATAAGAAGGGAAGGGAAAACGTGGCTGCCGACGCTTTGTCCAGGATTCAAGGACCGGAGCTGTTCACCACCATCACTTCTGAGTACGCCCCGACGCTGCTGGACGAGATCAAAGAAAGCTGGGTAATGGATGCCAAATGCGCTAAGCTCATAGAAGGGTTAAAAAGGGGAGGACAGAGTCAGCGCACTCACTCAAAGTACCAATGGCAACAAGGTTTGTTAAAAAGAGGATCCAAGTTGGTAGTGGGTAATTGCCCGGAGCTTAAACGGAAGATCATTAATTTATTCCACAACAGCCCAATTGGAGGTCACTCAGGGGTGTTAGCTACTTGTAAAAGAATCAAGAGTCTTTTCTTCTGGAAGGGTGCGGAGAAAGAGGTTCGAGAGTTTATTAGAGAGTGTGCTGTTTGCCTGAGATGTAAATACGATAATGCAGCTTCACCCGGATTGCTGCAGCCTCTGCCAATACCCAGCGAGGTTTGGAGGGATATTTCCATGGATTTTATCGAAGGGTTACCTCTTTCGCAAGGAAAAGACAGCATCCTGGTAGTGGTGGATAGGTTAAGCAAGTATGGGCATTTCCTAGCTATGAGGCACCCCTATTCAGCTAAAGATGTGGCTCGGATCTTTTTGGATAACATCTTCAAGCTGCATGGACTTCCGGCCACTATTGTAACAGATCGTGACACCATCTTTCTGAGCAAATTTTGGAAGGAATTGATGGCCTTACAAGGGGTAGAGCTGCATATGTCTTCATCTTATCACCCTCAGAGTGACGGACAAACGGAGGTATTGAACCGCTGCCTAGAAACATATTTAAGATGTATGGTGGGAGAGTGTCCGAAGGAGTGGGGAAGATGGTTATCATTGGCTGAATGGTGGTACAACAGCACCTATCATTCAGCCATTCAGATGAGTCCGTTCGAAGCTCTCTACGGGTGTCCGCCTCCAATACACATACCTTACCTCCCTCATGACCATGTATTGCCATCGGTAGACCGGGAGCTCAGAGACAGGGAGGGAATGATCCAATTGTTGCGGTTTCAACTGGATAGAGCGCAGCACCGAATGAAGCAACAGGCCGATAAGCATAGATCTGAAAGGGAGTTCAATATAGGGGACTGGGTGTTTGTTAAGCTCCGACCCTATAGACAGCAATCGGTAGCCCGGCGAAATTACCATAAGCTGTCTCCCTTGTTCTATGGGCCGTACAAGGTGATTGATCGAATCGGTAAGGTGGCATACAGGTTGGAGTTACCCGTGGGATCTGCTGTCCACCCCACTTTCCATGTTTCAAAGTTGCGTAGGAGCGTTGCTGATGTATCTCGGGTTTCGGCTGCATTACCAGAGTTCTTTGAACCACAGATCAGGAAACCGATGGCCATTTTAGCCAGGCGAATGGTTAAAAGAGGTAATCGTGCTGTTACTAAAGTCTTGGTGCAGTGGGCAGGGGAGTTGGAGGAGGATGCAACCTGGGAATTTCTCTTTGAGTTAGAAAACAAATATCCTGGCTGTACACTTGAGGACAAGTGTAATCCAAGGGGGGACGCTTGATACAAGGAGAAGGGACCAAGATGGGGCGAAGAAGCAAAGAAATAAGAAGGAGCAGGAAGGATGGGGACGTTGGCAGTAGGAGCTCGGGGGGGCGTTTAATTACAGAAGAAGGAAGAACAGAAGAAAAAGGGCGGGGGCGCGAGATCCGCCCATTAGTAGCCGTTGGGAAAAGGGCTATTATAGTTTAAAGGGTGGGTTGGATAATTAATGGGCTTGTATAGCGGGTCTAGCCCAGCCTGGGAAAAATCCATGTATATAGCTGACAGTGAGGTCGTCGGAGGAAGTTAGTTAGATCTCAGGTGAAGCAGAGAATGGCGTCGGGGTGACGTTGGGGTAGTGAGGTGGTGATTTGGAGTCGGCTTTTGTGTGCTTGTGCTGTCGGGGAATTTGGCTGTGGGTTGTGACTGTGGAGGGTGTGTTGTGGTTGACTGTGGTTGAATGAAATAGTGGTGACTGCTCTGTTGCTGCCGTTTTCTGGAGTTTCTGTAATTGTGTTGTTGGGTTTCTTGTTTACCACTGATCAAACATCCACACCTCAGATCGCCACTTTGAAGTTGTCCGGCCATTGAGTTGTCGTACGAGGAAGCATTCTCCGCAAACCGTGTTAGATGGCATCACAGGGACAGATGTACATGTAGACTGAAGGAGGTTCAAGAAGTCCTGCAAGCACTAGTGCCCCTCCAAGAAGGAACATGTCATTTCCCCATGGACTAGAAACTAAAAGACAATAGTCCCGCATCCAATCATCCGCTACGATTTGGTTTTAGAGGTAATGAATGAATCGACTAGGTTGCCTAATCTTAAGCGCGGGATCCTCTACCCGAAGATATCCAGACAAAGCTGCTCGTTCCCACGTTATAACCACAAGTCATCCTCCAAACACAATTTCCCACTATCCAGTTGTTGATTACCAGAATCGATCTCCTTTCGAACAAACATCAGCAAAAGGCAGGCCGGAGCTACTAGCAGTTACCGGCATAAGTCTTCCTCAGATTAGCTTGACTCCGGCTTCTCTAACAGAATCAATCACGGCCTTCACTTTACCATGATACTTTTGCTCTCTGTTCAAGTGCACTGTGACAGCAGGGATACCTTTCTGCAGGAGCCTTTCCCCAAGCAACTTCCCTATGAATGCCGCCGCGGCCACATCTCTGGTCGACTCCATGCCATCCCTCAGAATCTTCTCCTGAGAGCTGGCAGAGGACGCCACGGTTGCAGTCGGTTGATGGATCACCTGGGCGCTGACGTACTTGTTGCTGAAGTGCATTTTCAGGACGTAGGGCTTGAGGAACTCGACAATCCTTGGTGGCCTTGCCGGAGGAGGAATCACCATCTTTTTTCCGCTGTAATTCCTAAAGCAAGTCAGTAAGACATCAAAACAATTTCATCATTTGCTTCGAAAGCAGGAAGACTGTCGATATCAAACTCGATCAAATACTAAGGTCAACACCACGAAACTATGTGTAGCCTCAGTCAGGAACAGGAAACCACAATCAATCGAGTTCCTTCGACTGGAATCGACCTCAATCAAAGCTTCCGCATTCAGGATCCAGCAAATAAAAACTATGCAACAGCTAAACCTAGTTGAGGGAGCAGTCAAAACGCTAAACCATGTCGAAGGAGAGGGAACGGCTATGGTTACCGGGATCCGAATCGGCGACGACGACGGAGGATAGCCGGCCGCTGGAGGATGGAGGGGGAGGAAGGCGAACGAGCGTGATGGAAGGTAGGGTTTCTGCGGGATCGAAATCCCCAAGGATGAAAACGTAATTTCGCTTTCAAGGGGGGAAATGGATCAGTTGGTCCAAAAGTTTCTTGAAAAGAATTAAACAATCCTATTCGAGCCCTGTCAGCAAGCTCTTGCTGTTATCAGCACAAGACAGACGAGCAAGGAAGAAAAGAAAGGTGGGTGGAACAAGGTCGACAAATGGGCTTTGTCAGTTGAGTTAAGCCCAGATTACATTGTATATGCTTAATGGGCTAATTGTTGATCTAAGGCCTGTTATATATATATATATTAGGAGAAAGTGTAACAAACTCCTAACTGATTTTACATATATGGAAGTTGAGTTTTCCCCCGCTGCTCTATCCTCTCCTGTGGTCTAGAAGTTGGTGATCTGCTTTCAAGCCCTTTAAAATATTTTATGAATTGGAGGTTTGTGTCGAAAAAAAAATTGTGGGTTTGACGTTTTAAAATTATCTGAATATTGTGCAATGTCTTAAACAGTGATTTTGAATTTATAAAAAAAATCATTATCACTACGATTTTGACTAAATCGGGTAAATTCTTGTTTCAAGCAGTGTTTGGCAGGCCGAAAAAATTTTTAGTGTCCGGACAAAGTTACTTTTTGAAATAACGTCTTTTGCTCTAAACACTAAAAATGTTTAAAAAATTTTCAAGTCGGGCAAAGTCGTTATTTGGGATAACGACTTTGCCCATTCCAGTTAAAGTCATGTCTTAAACATTTTATAAATTCAAAAGTCGTCATTCTTTTAGACCACTCAAGGGACGATATTAAGATAATTTTAAAAAATCGAACCCCATTTTTTTTGTGAAGTTAAGTACAATCATATAATGAATGCACCTTCAGAGGTCATGGATAGTCTTGTGTATATTCTTTATGGACTTATCGTGATCGCCGGTTATACTAAAAGAGAAGAAACAAATTCATTAATTAGACTTACATGCTGCTATCAATAGAAAAAACAAAAGGTCGAGTTGTCAGGAAATTTTTATCCATTTCTTATAAAAAAAAAACAAGATCCGTGTTTACACTAAACAAATGACTAAAATTATCACACAGGCTTATGGGAACTGAAAAGGGTCGTGGGTGATGTCGAAAAAACTGCGTGAGATCACGGGATGTAATCTTCGATGAGTCCAAGAATACGTGGACCCCAACTCTTTTAAAAGCACAGTCCACTTTCACGACAGGTTAGTGAGTTAGAATCCCTTTTCAAAATATTTCCTTTTCACGGATCGAAACCGCCCAAGAATTGCTCGGCTCGCGTTCACAATCATAATCACGGTTGCGTACTTACTTGTACTCTGCCATAATTATGGTTTTGGTAAAGATATTATCGACAAGCGAGAGGACCCAAATGAGCCACAGAGGTGACTGTTTTTTACTTGCATCGCATTTGGTAAGTTCTTGACTTTCAAAGGAAACGACAAAGAGAAAAACCAGCTTGAAATGTCGGGGTTGTTTTTTTCCGGATGGGACAGGGATTCCTCGCCGTCGCCCTCCTGTCATTCCTGAAACTAACAATTCCCTCACGTTTAGTTTTCTGAGGATGTAGCTACCGGGCTCCACGAGCTGGCCTTGCACGCAACTGCGTCCCATCTCCTCGTTTTAGGATAAGGGAAGGAAGGAAGGAAGTGAGGAGGGCTTGCCAGTCATGAGCCGTGTAGAGCAGCAGCATGAAGGGCTTCTGGGATCCGGGGAGCGCGGGATTGGTTTGAAGGAGAGGATTTGGGATGAGATCAAGACACTTTCGACCATCGCATTCCCTGCTATACTGTCGAGGCTCACCCTGGCGGCGGTGGCTTTCATCACGCAGGCCATCATTGGCCACATCGGCATTTTGCCGTTCGCCGCGTTCGCCATCGTACAGACCATACTTGTGAGACTCGTCAGCGGCATCACGGTAAGTGGATTCCTTCCACCATTTTACCACGGCTGTGTTCCGGTCACTGAGATTTCTTCTCACCGGCGCCATCGCAGCTCGGGATGTCCAGCGCGACCGAGACCTTATGCGGCCAAGCATTCGGCGCTAGGCAGTACCATATGATGGGCATATACCTCCAGAGATCTTGGATCGTCAGTTGCGGCATCACAACCATACTGATTCCCCTGTTCGTGTTCGCCACTCCCGTGTTCCGGTTAGTAGGAGAAGATGAATCCATTTCTGAGGAAGCTGGGACCGTCGCCCTGTGGCTGATCCCAATCATGTACTCCACGGTTTTCAGCACCACCATGCAGATGTACCTGCAAGCCCAGAGCAGGAACTCAATCATTATCTGGTTCTCGTCTGGTGCACTGCTCCTGCACGTGCTCCTGTCTTGGCTATTCGTGTATGTGCTGGACCTCGGGTTGGCCGGGGCTCTTGGCGCGATGAATATATCATTCTGGGCCCTGGTCATTGCTGAATTCGTGTATATTTTCGTTTGGTGTACGGATACTTGGAAAGGGTTCTCGCTAGCTGTGTTCTCAAGCCTATGGCCGGTCATCAAGCTCTCCGTATCCTCCGGCATTATGATCTGGTAATGCATAGATTAAATTTTCGGCCATGAAACAGCATTTGTGAAGTCCTCTTAACAGACTTTGATCTAATGGATGAAGCTTGGAGCTGTGGTATAATTCTGTGCTCGTGTTGTTGGCGGGGTATATGAAGAATGCGACAGTAGCGATTTCTACCTTCTCCATCTGGTAAAGCCCTCCCATTCAAGGCTTATCCTTGTTTTCCTGTCATCTCGGCAATGATTTCTTTGTGCTTTTTGCAGCCTGAACATTGCAACATGGGCTCTGATGTTCGGCCTCGGCTTCCTGGTTTGTGCAAGGTACAATCCATTAATCTTCGACCGGATGTACTACTAATTCTGCTTCGATTTATTCTCGTCTCTTAACATTTCGGCATATGGCAGCATTAGAGTCTCTAATGAACTCGGGAGAGGAAACAAGAATGCAGCGAAATTTGCAATTAAGGTCATATTCGCCACCGCAACCAGTTTTGGGGTGATTTTTGCCATCCTATGCTTAATCTTCAGCTACCAAATGGCGTCCTTGTTTTCCGAAAACGAGGAAGTCGACAAGTCGGTTTCGGAACTCTCCATCTTGCTCGTGATCTCGGTGTTCCTCAACACTGTCCAACCCGTTCTCACAGGTGAAGCACTAAAAAAGATTCTCAAACACATCTTATCCACATCGCGTCCAATGCATATCCAATGAAAAATCGGAACTTGCATGGGAGCAGGGGTAGCGATCGGGGCAGGACGGCAGAGCATTGTCGCCTTCGTCAACATTGGCTGCTACTACCTTGTCGGCGTCCCAATAGGAGCTTTGCTCGGATATGTTGCCGATCTCCAGGTCAAGGCATGGAACGAATCCATCATTTTCCTCTTCATCTAGTCGAACACAAGTCGACCGGATCCGTAACGACTTGTCGTTTTGAAGGGACTGTGGATCGGACTGATTTGTGGGGTCATTTCACAACTGCTCTCCCTCATTTATATCACTTGGAAGACAGACTGGGATGAACAGGTAATTAGTTATACTTAGTTCATTTTGCAGGCAATTGCTTGGAACTACTACGGGATGCAATTGTGATTTTTAACATGGAATTAGAGTGCTGTTTGATCCTGTTTTCGGATCGTTGCGATCTGTTCACATTCGGTTGCAGGTGACCATAGCATCGGAACGATTGAACAAGTGACTTTTGAAGCCACCGGAGGATGACCAAAGTTCTCCGGATGGTTTAGAACATTGAGCTAGGAATCACAGTAGGTGGAGAATCACATGGGATATTCTCGACCGTCGTCACCATGAAGTTTCCTGGAATAAGCCACTCTGCAGTACCATTGATCAATCCAAACTCTGAGCTTATGGTTTTGGGAATAGAGTTGGAGTCCGAATCATCTGAACGTGTATTCGAGCTGATATGGCCTGCAAATCCATGTATGAACAGCAGTGGCTAGAATTTGATCACGAAAGTAGCCAATCTGAGATTCTTCTCTTCCATTTGAAATGAAATAACGTCCGGTTGTCCCAAATGGTCCTGTAGATGATCGATATGAGCATCTTTGTCTGCACAGAAGCGATCAGCAGCGCCCAGATCTCAACGCCCGGCGACGGACTGGACATGAGCGGCGCTCGTTGACCGATTTGAATAAATGGAGAAATTAAACTCCCTCGACACATTGTGAAATCCAAGTTGAGGATTCTCCTGCCGATGTAGTGCGCATGGAACCAAAAATCAAGATGCTTTGTATAGAAGTCAGAAAATCTCAGTGTGGGAGGCTGATTCCCGTTAAACTATATAATATAAACTAAACATCACCTAACATTCAACCATTCTTTCTTAATTCCACATTTCAATACAGACAAAAACACGAATCTTAAAGTCGGAGTGAATGCGGACAATGATGCGTTTAGATGTTGATTAGAAACACCACCATACATCTGGAATGTTACTATTTTGCTCTACATAGTTGCTATTTACAGCCGTTATTATATAGTTGGTTCTTGTCACGGTTGCGGTAAACGAGGAAGCATGTCCAAAGGTTGACTTTTATAGATCAGATGGCGCTTAGACCCCTTGAGTTGGAACCTGATGGTGATGCAGCTGCAACATTATGGGAAAAGGTCTGGGAAGAATCAAAGAAGATGTGGAAGGTAGTTTTTCCAGCGATTCTCGCCAAGACTTCCGCGTACGGGATCCTCGTTGTTACCCAAGCGTTCATAGGTCACGTCGGTTCGACCGAGCTTGCCGCTTATTCACTCTTGCAGATTCTCGGGGTTCAGTTAGTGATCGGTGTACTGGTAGGTCGACGCACTCTTCGCTGGTTTCTTAAGTTTTAGGATTGGTGCTGGTTCATATTCTAGTTATGGCTTTTGCAGGTAGGCATGTCGAGCGCTACCGAGACGTTGTGCGGACAAGCTTTCGGAGCAGAGCAAAACAAACAGCTGGGCATTTACTTGCAACGATCTTGGATAGTTAATCTCACCACAGTGACGGCCTTTGTCCCCGTCTTTCTTTTTGCAAGGCCAATCTTCAGGCTTATTGGCGAGGATGATGACATAGCCAAAGCGGCCGGGGAGATTGCCCCATGGTTCATCCCTGTCATCTACTACTTCGTCTTTAGCTTGACCATCCATCAGTTCTTGCAGTCTCAGTCGAAGAACCGAATAGTTGGGTTCCTATTCGTAGCCTCGTTCGTGGTTCACCTGCTCCTGTCACGGCTGTTCGTCCACATATTCAACTGGGGGATCCCTGGTGCGATGGGTTCGATGATAACATCCACTTGGTTGGTGGTATTAGCAGAGTTTGTTTATGTTTTCGGAGGATGGTGCCCCGAGACATGGACAGGCTTCACTTCTGCAGCATTCGCAGACTTATTGCCTGTCATAAAGCTCTCGATATCCTCGGGTCTGATGTTGTGGTAAACACTCTAATCGGTCGATGTGTTCACTTGTTGTTTCGAATCGAAAGCATCTCGTTAACCATAACTGTTGACTCTTATGAATTTCTTGAATTTTCAGCTTGGAGATATGGTACATGGCCGTCTTAGTCCTCCTGGCAAGCCACATGAAGAACGCTACAGTTGCGATATCCGCCTTCTCGATCTGGTAAAGTGTCCCGCTGCGTCCCCCAAATTTTGATAGTTGAAGCTGTGCTTCATAAACCAGATTAACCGTGGTCCTCAGCCTCAACATTGTAAACTGGGAATTCAAGATTCTCATCGGTTTTATGATCGGAGCGAGGTAAACAGATGATATGCACTGCATCCTCTGATCTTCTACTGCATAAAATGAGTCTCCTTCCTTACTTGGTTCATCCGATCACAGCGTGAGGGTGTCCAATGAATTGGGAAGGGGGAATGCTAAGGCCGCGTGGCTGGCCATCAAGGTCAACTTGGGAACCGCAACCATCATCGGTGTCTCCTTCTGGATCATATGCCTGGTTCTCAGCAGTAGAATTGCTTCCATATTCACGAGCGACGGAACTGTTGTAGAAGAGGTTTCGAAACTCGCTATCCTTCTTGCCTTCTCCATATTGCTTAACAGCTTTCAGCCGACACTCTCCGGTAAATATGTTCATTCAGGAAAGAGCACGAACTCTTCTTTTCTTGATGCCACTTCATATTTCTGCATATCGCCACAGGCGTTGTGATCGGCTCTGGAAGTCAAGCCATGGTCGCGTGGATGAATATCATTTCTTATTACATCGTCGGCATCCCTCTGGGAGTTGTGCTGGCATTCGTTGCCCACATGGGTGTAAGGGTAAGCAATGCAAATCCGAAATCCATCTTAGCATAGTGAATTGTTCGATAGGGATTTTCTCTGCCTCGACAGGGCATTTGGATCGGTATGCTAGTCGGAATAGCGATGCAAGCAGCATGGCTCAGCTTTGTCATTTGGAGGACCGATTGGGAGCATCAGGTGAGCATATTTAGATGACTCCCGATCTGAAAGGAATCAAGTAGAACTCGGTGGTGGTCGCATTTGGGATCGTCAGATTAGTCGCTGTCAGATCGGCGAGCATGGGTGTGTTGACATTAGATGCATGCCTTGCTACAGGTGAAGAAGACAAGAGAACGGCTGAAGATGTTCGACCAGAGGCCGGAGAACATCTCCGACGGTTCTCTGCCGGGACGGGTCGGCAGTTCGAGGCGAAGAGAAGGAATGCAACTTTAAGCATTGAATTCACATCCAATTGACTTTCTTCCAACTAAAATTCCTGCAGGGAACCCCAATGTCTCTGCCGTCGCAAAGACTTACAAGCGAGCCAGAAACCTAAATAAAAAGTTGCACAACCGTTTTTCAAGGGGGCTCCGATATGTCTCTTGATCCATCTTATGTCAAGTCTCGTCGGAAACAGCAGCACGTAAACGCCTCGACTCCTCCATTGGTTCGCCTTCAATGCTTAATCTAATCTGAGACAAACTATTAGTTGAACTCTTATTGCATCCGAATGAGAACTGCCAACAGAGGCCGTCTTTGTTGCTACTCTTCGCCTGTGCCTGTTACGACGAGCCTTTCCTGAGCAGAACTGTCTGGATCGTCCTCTGGCTTTCTCAGGAACCACCTGTTAAGCCGTTCGGATGCTTTCTCCACCTGTAACCCACCCCAGAGTTTTACATCAGTAAATTGCGTTGCACATTCGTCAATCGAACTACAGGATCACCTCAATGTTACTCACCTGCTCGTCCCAATCGGTTCGCCAAATCATGAAACCTAGCCATATAGTTTGCATTACCCTTCCGATCAGCATTCCGATCCAGATCCCCTGTCAGCAAAGGACAAAGGCAAATCACCTAACGACTAAACCAGCAACAGGTATGCGAGTTTTTAGCCTAACCCTCACCATGACGCCCAAGTGCGCTACGTAAGCCAGTAAAACTCCCGAAGGAATCCCTATGACATAATAGGATATGATGTTCACCCATGCAACCTTGGCTTGTCTTCCCGAGCCAACCGCCACGCCTGTATCGATGAAATAAGCGGATGCAAGAAGAAAGAAAGCAGCCAGCGAACTGAGTACATGTACCTGATTGCGAAGGCTGAATACTGTTCAGCAATATGGTGAATGCGAGAAGGACGACGAGGTTGGAAACCTCCTCGATTACTTCCTCATCGCTTGTGAATACATAAGCCAATTTACGACCAAAGGCGAGGCAGAGGATCCAGAAGACGACTCCAACGCTCCCCGATGTCACAATGTTGACCTTCATGGAGAACTGAGCAGCCTTTGCGTTCCCTCTTCCCAATTCATTCGACACCCTCACGCTGTCCGAACCCGATTTGTTACATGCAGTAAGACGACAAAAGTACGTGAATATATTCGCGGTTCTCGCTTTTACCTGGCCCCGACGAGAAAGCCGAGACAAATCATGAATTCCCAGGTTGCGATGTTCAAGCAGATTGAGAATGCAGATATCGCAACCTCTGCGTCCGTCGTGTAGCTTGCCAAAAGGACTAAGACTGCGTTGTACCATAACTCCAAGCTGCATAAATCCAAGTAGTTTGCGGAGAAATAAGTGTCGCATCACGAAGAAGTTTGAAGGAGAATGTCGGAAGAGTGATCTTACCACAACATAATGCCTGAGGATACCGAAAGCTTTACGACCGGCCATAAGTCTGTGAAAGCAGCCCAAGTGAGGCCTTTCCAGGTACCCCGGCACCATCCTCCGAAGGCATAAATGAACTCCCCGATCACTACCGACCAAGAGGACACTAAGAGAGCGCTCATGGCCCCAGGGGTTTCCCAACCCAGAACAGAGACGAAGAGCCATGACAGGAACAGATGGATCGCGAATAAGGTCGTAAAGAGGACCCCGACTATCTTGTTCTTCAACTGGGACTGCAAGAACTGCTGGATCGTCAAGTTAAACACTAGGAAGTAGATTACTGGGATGAACCACAGCGCGAGGCGGCCAGCTGCTTGGGCGATTTCGTCCTCTTCGCCAAGCAGCTTGAAGATCGGTTCCGCAAACACAAACAGGGGGACCAAGACGGTCGCCGTGACCAGATTCACTATCCACGACCGTTGCAAGTAAATTCCCAACATATGGTATTGCTTTGCGCCGAAGGCCTGTCCGCATAAAGTCTCGGTCGCACTCGACATCCCTATCTGCAACACAAGGCGTCATAAAAAAACCTGATGACAAAACTATAAGGGAACCAAATCCTCTGGGAGAGCTTATCTCACCAGTATCCCATTGACGAAACGGACACCGAGAATCTGAAGCAGGCCATAGGCAGCGAGCTGAGTCGAACTGATATGCCCGATGAAAGCCTGGGTGACGACGAAGACGCCGTAGGAAAAAACACGAGACAACATGGCAGGGAAGGTGATGCGCCACAGCTTCTTCGATTCCTCCCACGCGTTCCGCCATGTGGTACTAAGACTCCCTTCGGTCGACTGGAGCAGCCTTTCCTCCATGGAGAAACGGGGGTCGTTGCAGTCGCAGTGGCGGTGGCAGTGGCAGTCCCGCGGCTACAAACTACCTGATCCCGATCTAACTGCCCGGATAATCAAGGAAGAAATTATGAGAGGTTGGTTTGATTCAACAGCTGACTTTCTTGGGGACAACCTTAGCGAACATCTAAATCAACCTTTGTCCTACTCCTGGCGGAGAAATGTAGCTACGCGTGACTAAGACACTTGTTTTGTCATTCGCGTTGAGAGGTCAACCTGCAAACCTTTTTAAAGTTGTTGATATACTTACAAAAGTTCATCTTTTCTTTCTCACGTTACCTTTTTTCCCAACCATCATTCAAAGAGACAGCCAATGCATATTACTATTTCCAAACCTCCGACATTAGGCCGAGGTTTTTGTCTGATTAAGTGGAAGTAAGGGACTTGGGCCGACGGCTCCTCCTCAGTCCGGTCCGGTTTACATGGGCTTTTGGATGATATACCAATATTTTAGGTGTACTTTTCGTAAGCGTTCTCAAATATCGACGACGTCTCGTTTATGTACGAGGGGGGCGAGTGGATATCGATGATGTCCGAAAATCCCCAACTCAACTGAATCAGCTGGCCTCCTCGACTCGGGCCTCTCTATCTATCTTATCTCCCTCTCTGGTGTGTGTGGGTGGGTCTTTTTACCCTCATCAGAAACCTCTCCAACGTCTTCTCCTCCGTTGATCCTCCTTCCTCCGCCACTTCTTCGTCGTCGCCTCGCCCTTCCTCGTTTGACCTACAAAGGTCAAACCTTTTTCTGATCAAAATGCCTCCCCCGACCTCGATGGCCTCCACCCACCACCTAACCCCACCCGAAATCCCTCTCTGATTCCGTCCCCCCCCCCCCCCCCCTTCCCACAGTTCGTGGCGATTCCAGCTGCCGTCGTCGACTGAAGGAGTTCTCTCCTCGGGGGGTGTCTCAAAGTTGGGACCTTTTCCGCCATGGCGTCCTCTACCCCTCCCCCGCACTGCTCAATTACAGCCCCTTCCAAGCCCTACCAGAAGCACCCTTACCCTCAGAACCACCGCAACGGCAACCGGAGCGGCGGTCATGGGCATGCCCAAAGCGGCCGGAAGTTTGCCTTTGCTAAACCCCCCTCCCCCGGCGGTGTGGCCAGGGCTACTTCGCCACCCGCTGCTGCTGCTGCTGCCAACCCCCATAAGAACCCTTCCTTCTCGCTGAACCCCCCGGCTCGATCATCGGACCTCGGGGCTGACTTCTCCGGCCGCCGTTCCACTAGGTTGGTCTCGAAGATGCACTTTAGGAGGCCGAAGTCCTCAGGGACTGACCGTCATACCGCCGTGGCCGAGGAGGCGCTACACCATGCAATTCAGTATGGTAACGATTGCGTTGACCTTGAGGACGTGCTGCTTTCTTTCGAGCCCAAGCTTTGCGGGTCAGATGATTATAATTTCCTGGTGAGGGAGTTTGGTAATAGGGGGGATTATGTGAAGGCTATTCAGTGTTTCGAGTTCGCAGTGAGGCGGGAGAAGCGGTGGACAGAGCAGGGGAAGCTGACTAGTGCTATGATTAGTATTCTCGGTAGGCTAGGGAAGGTTGACCTCGCTAGGAGAGTGTTCGACACAGCCGTGAAGGAAGGTTATGGGAATACTGTGTATGGTTTCTCCGCTATGATCAGCGCTTATGGCCGTAGCGGCTATTGTGGTGAGGCATTGAAGGTGTTTGATTCGATGAGAGATTCTGGGTTGAGGCCGAACTTGGTCACTTATAATGGTGTGATCGATGCGTGCGCTAAAGGTGGTATGGAGTATGGCAAGGTCCTGAAGATTTTCGATGATATGTTACGGAAGGGGGTGCAGCCTGATAGAATCACTTATAACTCGCTCCTGGCTGGTTGCAGTCGAACGGGTTTGTGGGAGGCAGCCAAGAATCTATTCAGTGAAATGGTTAAGAAGGGGATTGATCAGGATATATTTACTTACAACACGCTGATAGATGCCCTGTGTAAAGGTGGCCAGATGGATTTGGCTCGCGAGTATATGTCAGAGATGCCTAAGAAGAATATAATGCCAAATGTTGTCACTTACAGCACCATGATGGATGGATTTGCTAAGGCTGGGAGATTTGATGCTTCATTCGAGTTATTTAGTGAGATGAAGTTTTTGGGCATCGATTCTGACAGGGTTGCTTATAATACTTTGATAACCATTTATACAAAGCTCGGTGATTTCAACGTGGCGTTAGATGTTTGCCACGATATGGAAGTTGCGGGGATCGACAAGGATGTCGTAACTTATAACGCGCTATTAGGAGGCTACGGTAAGCTCGGGAAATTCGATGAAGTGAAGAGACTATTCAAAGAAATGAAGTCTCAGAAAATTTCTCCCAATTTATTGACTTACTCGACCTTAATCGATGTCTACTCCAAAGGCGGGTTGCACGTGGAGGCAATGGATGCTTTTAGACAGCTTAAGCGAGCGGGGCTGAAGATTGATGTCGTTCTTTACAGTTCGCTCATAGATGCCTTGTGCAAGAATGGCTTAGTTGAATCTGCTGTGGGTTTGCTTCTTGAAATGACGGAAGAGGGGATTACTCCTAATGTTGTTACCTATAATTCTTTGATAGATGCATTCGGTCGCTCTGTGAATGGTCAAAGTTCCCTCGGGTGTGAAAGCATTCAGTTTGGGTCTTCTCAACCTTTGGTTATAGAGAAGCCATCTGATAGGATAGGTGATGACTGGGACGGTAGTAGCGGGATACTTAAGTATTTCGGAAGGCTGGCTTCTGAGAAGGTGGTGGATCGAAAGAAAGAGAGCCGAGCTAGAAGAGAGATCTTGTGTATCTTGGGGGCTTTCCGAAAGATGCATGAATTGCAAATTAAACCCAATGTCGTCACCTTCTCAGCCATCCTAAACGCCTGCAGGTATTTTTTATTCTCAGTATTTAAATACACTATTGCTTCCATGTTGCCGAGTGTTTGGATCTGATTGTGTTATTTCCGGCATATGGGATATACTCCAGTCTATTCTTGAAGCTCTGGCGACATCTGCCCAAGCATTGGTTTGATGTATTTGAAATTATTGTGCAGCCGTTGCAATTCATTCGAAGATGCCTCAATGCTGTTGGAGCAGCTTCGGGTGTTCGACAACCAAGTGTATGGTGTGGCACACGGTCTTCTTATGGGATGCCGGGGGGAAGTGTGGGTTCAAGCTCTCTCCTTGTTCGACGAGGTGAGGCAGATGGACTCTTCGACTGTATCGGCCTTCTATAATGCATTGACGGATGTGCTGTGGCACTTTGATCAGGTAAATGCGGGTTCTCTTAGCTGTCGACTAACACGGAGTTGAGAATTATCATTTCAAGTATGTTGAGACATATTTTGATGTTTTTGATACAGAGGAAAGGTGCCGAGCTGGTCGTGCTCGAGGGGAAACGTCGACAAGTCTGGGAGAACATCTGGTCCAACTCCACCTTAGATTTGCACCTCATGTCTTCAGGGGCCGCTCGGGCTATGGTCCACGCTTGGCTGCTGAACATAAGAGCCATCGTGCATGAAGGCCATGAGTTGCCTAAGTTGCTAAGGTAGGCAGACAAGGAATGATTCTTGTCCCCTTCCTCTACGCCACCATCAAACACCAACTTCTGGTTTGAACAACTTTTGAGTTTTGGTCGTTCTTTGGCAGCATCTTGACCGGATGGGGAAAGCACAGTAAGGTAATGGGCGACGGGACACTCCGGCGGGCCATTGAGGCGCTACTCACCGGGTTGGGATCACCGTTCAAGCAGGCCAAGTGCAATCTAGGCAGGTTCGTGTCTCCTGGAAACCTGGTGGCAACATGGTTGAAGGAATCAGGGACACTGAAGGTGCTTGTGCTCCGGGACGTGAGGAGTCATCCGGGGAGCTGCGACGCGGACCTAGAGAGAACTCCCAGTTTGCAAGTGCTGCCATTGTTGTAAGGTGTTGTAAAACCCGAGACGCGATCCCCATTTTCCTGGTCAGTGTGAGTCTGGGGGTGAAATCAAATGTTTATACTCATCCCTTTGTAAATTCGTAATCCCTATCCTACGAGAGATGGTCTTTTCTTGGATTTGGACAACTCGGGATGTCTTAAGAACTTTGCTAAGCTTACTCTACGGATATTTGGGACAACTTGGGTAATAATATGATTTGGTCCTGCACATTTTCCACACAAAGGAAAAAATTTTATTTTGTAAAATAATAATAGTGTTTTATTCTAGTGTTTTAAATCTATATTCACGAGTGATGGGCTGATATCATACTAGGAATGTTTTAAATTCGTACTTATAAAAGCCGAATTTCAAAAGACACCTTAAATAATTCGGTTATTAAGATTGAATTCCAAAAAATAAAAAGGGAATTTGATCGAATTCCGACTTTATTCGCGAGTAAAATCAGATTTATAAAAGTCAAATTCGAAGTATTAATTTCAAAATTTTAAAATTATATATGTTATTCTACAATTATTTTTTCTGCATTACGATTAAAATGATACAATCCCCGTGTAAGTAGTTCCCCATGTCGTCAAAATTATATTTTACATTTATGGGATGCTGCATTGGTCCACAAATTAGGTTTTTTCGCCTACTAAATGAATAATAATTGTAATAATTAATATCGTTTTCAATCTCATTAGGGAAAAAAAAAGAGAACTGTATTACTATCTGTTTTTTGCCTAATAATGTAATTATTAAATTTTAATTAAATGTATTTCCTTCTTTCGCGATATTGACAGGAGAACAACTACCCAAAGAGGATGGTTGCATTTTTTCCGGACACTGTCGTTTTCCCATTTGGAAAAAGTACAACCTCCCCCTTCTCTAAGGAATTTAATTTTCATAGGTAATATATAACTAAAAATAACTAAAAAATATTACAGTAGTCAACATCTAATTTACATATCATAATTATATCTGGAGTGAGTCCAAATCTTCTGGAAAGAAAAAAGATGTAACGGTTCTCGATTGTGGTATCTCATATTCGAATCCTCGTAACCGCTACTTAGAGCCCTTAGTCTTGATGGACCTTACTGACCCGATCGGCGTGGGTTGTAGGATTTTTACGCCGTTGTCCGAGTCCTTCATCTTCGTCAATGGCACAATCAGTTTGGAACCATCCTAAAGGTGCGTTCCCGAATACTTAGATGGGGGTTCACGGTCGTCGCCTTACCCGATTTAGGACCGGGGTCTTGGTGTAGTCGGGAGTTATGATTCGGTATGTCCGTCTGGTCTCGGTTAACGGAACTCCCGACGAACCGACGTCGTATTATGAAAGAAGTGAGAAGTGAAAGAAACTAGCATGCCATACCATTGTGGCCGACATCATTTGTCTCAAACGAATGATGATGAGAAGTTGGGGGGGGCTTAGAATGGACAAGAGATGCTTTTTATTCACGTGTCCCATGTATAATCGTTATTATTTAATAGTAGGGATACTATAAAGACTATCCGATTATTGGCTGGTCCATTTTGGCTCCACGCCTTGCTATCAAATCAAAACAAACGGTGCTTCTCACTCAAACCTCTACAATAAAAAGGACAGAATAAAATTATAGCTTGATCGAGCTCGAGACATTTCCAGCCAACTCTCAAAAGCACAGCGTGGCAGAGTTTGATGACATTCTCGGTCACCTCCCGAAAGCACGGTACGTCGCGTTTCAAGTGCAAAATCACCCTGTCGAGGTCCTCCGAGTTATAAGAAATTATATACCGTGTTCCTTTCATCTAAAAGCTAGTATTGCTTATGAGTTGCAGCAAGTCGAGCTCCGAGCACATTATCCGTGGCAGTTCATCCCACATCCTCACAATTTGGAGTAGTTTTTGTAATGTCATTCATGACCATTACTGGATTTCTTCACGATATCATGAAGGTTACATTCACGTTAGTATAGATAGGTGTTATTTCTTTCTTTTGCAAAGAACAGACAATAACCCTCACAGAGATAGATACTTTTTATCCCACTCTTTCATTTAAGTTCTACCGCTACTCATTCTGTATTTTGTTCAAGTTTGTGGCAAGATTACGTCCGTAAGTGTTTAAATTCCTAGTTTGATCAATGAATGAAAGCTTTACTGTGTGTCATTTGCAATCTTTTTTCTTTAACTTTGACTCGAAAACACATATTTCACTGTATTTTTCTCACGCTTCGTTTAGTGCTCAGACTTTCATGTTTTCACGTGCAAACACTTATTTAATTACGTGCTCACAAAATTTAAAATTTAATCACTAAAATTTTAAAACTCATCTCGACTAACTTCAATTCAATGCATAGAGCATATCATTCAGATGTAGTACAATTACCAGCTTTTTTTGGGCCGCCACCACGCCAACTGTTCGTTACCATTCCATCGCTAGTAGCTATCTCTGGCAACTATTTGTGCACGCGCCTCATCACAATGCGTTATTGATTTTGTACTCCCTTCTCTGCTCCATGGAATGCCGACCACCCCAATCCAACCTTCCTTATACAACGAGCTTATTCCCGGAACGTTTGTCGCGAAAGTTCATGGGACGTGAAACTTTCACATCGTTGTTCTCCGTAGACACGATGCCCTCACCACTGGGGCGCCGCTCTTAGGGTTTGTCTGCGGCGTCTTCGGAACGAACGGTTAGGAATCTTTGATGCCCAAGAGTGGGTTAGAATGTTAAGTCGCCATTCCCAACTACGAAAACTAAAAGTATCACTGACCATTACCCAACAACACTTGTATCCATTGCCCCAAGTCCACCACCTCACAGTGGAGTGTCATTCTCTGATGAAAGGGTTAGATATCAAAATGGGTTAAACACCGTCGGAAAGAGACAAGAGTCCGAAGAATTAGTATACATAGCGTGAGTGGGAACGAGTTTGTTTTCCATTTTTTTGTTTTAGTAAACATAGTATTTAGGAACTACAGAACAGTCGCCTAGGACAATGTAATAAGTAAGCCTCCCCATGTTCTCGTCCTTTCACTTTTCCTCTTTACCTCTTCTTCTTCTCCGGACACTCCACTAATTTGAATTGTTTGGTCAGTTCTTTACACGAAAGCGGCAGATCCTCTCGCTGCGAATAGATGTCGGGCACGGACTTGGGGCGGAGGGCGTTTTCTTCTCCGTCGTCGTACGTAATACAGTTTCTGCCCTTCATTAAGGCGCTGGCCGCTGCTTCCTCTCTTCCCTTTCCTCCCGTCCTTATTCTGCATTTCAAATGAGTTCTTCCATGTTCGGGAAAACGTCGTTTGATGTTCCCTTACTCCTTTTAGTGTTGCTAAAAGGTGATCTGGCCAGGGATGTTCCGTAGAGTTAATGAATCATAATGAGGTGGTTAAATTTCTCATGTGTTATTCACAGTCTAGGAATGATCGAAGAAAGCCTGCTCCGATCGCAAAGCCTTCTCCGGCAGTCAACGGAAAGGATCCTCGAGTATCCGAAGAACGTTTGGGTCGAGTCTAGCAAGATTTGGCGTATAGCATTTCCTGCCATGTTGACGAGGGTGTCTACCTTTGGCGTTCTGATTGTGACCCAGGCGTTCATCGGCCATGTCGGTGCGACCCAGCTTGCTGCTTATGCGTTCATTCAGATCCTCGGTGTTCGATTCGTAAATGGGATACTGGTGAGGAAATTCCACTCTCTATTTTTTTTTTAGTAAGTCTTGGCGAAGAATTGAAGGATTAAGATCCGCTGGGTGAATGTAATCCTGCAGATAGGCATGTCGAGCGCAACCGAGACCTTATGCGGACAGGCGTTTGGTGCGAAGCAGTACCACATGCTCGGGATCTACCTGCAACGGTCGTGGATCGTGAACTTTGTCACTGCCACGGCATTCGTACCTCTGTTTTGCTTCGCAACGCGCATCCTGGAGCTTCTTGGTGAAGAGCACGATATAGCCGAAGCTGCTGAAAGCATTGGCCTGTGGTTCATACCCATACTCTACTCATACGTCTTCAGCTACACCATCATGCAGTACCTGCAGAGTCAGTTGAAGAACCTCGTCCTCGGGTGGCTCGCCACAGCAGCTTTTGTGCTTCACATGCTCTTGTCATGGGTCTTTGTTTACGAACTAGATTGGGGGGTTTCTGGGGCGATGAGTGCGATGAGCATATCTACTTGGTCAATGATGGTCGGAATGTTTGTCTATATATTCGGAGGATGTTGTCCGAATACATGGAAAGGGTTCACTCTCGCCGCATTCACAGATCTGTGGCCTGTCATGAAGATGTCGGCAACATCCGGTATTATGCAGTGGTAAGGTTGTACACGCACACTTCGCCGATCTTCACTCTCGTAAGTGCGTTCATAATCTGGGTTCATCTTTTGAACTAGCTTGGAGCTTTGGTATACAGCGATCCTCGTCCTCATAGCAGGCTATATGCCAAATGCCTCGGTCATAGTATCTGCATTCTCGATCTGGTATGACACTGAGCTACAAGATCTTCCTGAGCTATCTGGTAGAAATTCTCAACTCATTTTGTCGTGCTTGGGCCATGATAGCGTCAACATAGTCGCCTTCGTCTTCATGGTATGCCTTGGATTTCAGGCTAGTGTCAGGTAAGTGCTGGATCGATCGTTGTAGAAGGAATGCCTGTTGCTTTTTTCTGACGGTTGTCCGTTTGATTATATAGCGTGAGGGTGTCGAACGAGCTGGGAGAAGGGAATGCAAAAGCCGCCAGTTACGCCGTCAAGATAAACTTGGCGAACTCGGTCGGCGTCGGGGTCGTCTTCGCCGTACTCTGCCTCTGCTTCGGTCGTCAAATATCTTGCATATTCACAAGCGAAGAAGCCGTGGTGGAAATGGTCTCCAGCCTCTCCGTCCTTCTCTGCCTTACGATCTTAGTGTACAGTGCACAGCCAGTTTACTGCGGTATTATTTGTGCTCCGATGATCAATCATGGCCGCTTCGAATCGGTTTCTTTACATTGTTTGTCGGTACAGGGGTAGCAATCGGCTGCGGAAGGCAAACGACGGCAGCATGGGTGAATTTCGTATCGTTTTACATCATCGGAATCCCTGTGGGAGTCGGGTTGGCATATGTCGCGCTGTGGGAAGTTAAGGCATGTTTGAGGCCTCCTAAGTATGAGAAATTCCAGGATTTACACATAATCGTGACGGCATTGGGTTCGCATGACTTGACAGGGGATGTGGATCGGACTGCTGGTCGGATTGGCGACGCAGACCGTGATTCTCGCTATCCTCGTCTGGAAGACCAACTGGGAAGAACAGGTAAGAAGAATTCACGGTGTCCTTGTCTCTCCCCGTCAGTGGCAGAAGTTGAGCTGTCGTTACTGATAGCAACTGGCATGAACCTTCGTGACGTGTAGGTGGAAAAAGCACAGGAACGCGTGAATAGGTGGTTCTACAGAGTCCCCGGAGATGAAGACGACGAGGAGAACCCGACGAAGAGCATCTGAGCAATGTCGTGCCAGAGAGAAAGCGACGCAGCCAAGAGCGGATGGATCCATCCGGACTCTTGATATCTTCATTTTCATTACTCTCGATTCTTAATACCACCCAAAAACTTGCTAAACAGTCTCCGGCGTTTCGTTTCGAGGAGAATCCGCCATTCGCTGCCGCTCTGGTTCTCCCGCAAAAAGGCGGAGACGCTCGCGTCCAAACCCACACGACACGCGAACCACTCCATCCGATCGGAGTCGTACAAATGTGAGGCACAATCACCTCGTAAGACGTTGAAAAAAGGAATGTCAATAATTTCGACCTCCTGATTTCAGGACTGTAGGGACAACCCTCGATCGACCGCATGTTACGAGGGCTGGCCCATCAGATCACATCAGTGTGTTCATATATTCCCTTCGACCGTGGAACGTGCTGCGGTGAACGCGTCGTGTCCCACGAATTGATAGACAACTCGAGCACGCCTCCGACAAAGTGTTTTTAATGTTTTTCCTTCCTAGGCCCCAAAAAAAGATCCATTCAAATTTTGACATGACGCAAATATATAAACAAACCAAAAACATTGGTTCAATTAGTGCGGTGCATTTTCCTCCCGGGGAGTGAGCCAAAAAGAAAATCCAAAAAAGAACGTGTTATTTTTTACATCACCCTAGACAAGACGTTGAACAAAGTCGAGTTATTTTTTTTTCTAAAAGTAAAGAGTATAAGCGTGTTATGCCATAAGACGGGGTGGGGGAGGGGGGCGGCCTCCTGGCAGCTGGGACGTCGCATCAAACAAAACCCCTTTGTTTCCCACTGATCCCTTTGACGTAGTTTCGTTACGATTATTTGAAAAAGAAATTATTTAAATATGCTCGAAATTCGTAAAGTGAAAGGCTTCATATTTACAAAAGATGATGCTTTCAGCTTTACTCGTCCTCATGAGAGTAAGAAATCGAACAATGTGATGCTTTCAGCTTTACTCGTCCTCATGAGAATAAGAAATCGAATATCCCATTCATTTTATCTACATCGAACGAGTATTTTATTTTTCACGCGCATCGTTACGTTACCCCAATTAAGTATTCAGCAACATCGATTTTACATTAGCGTCTAGCTGATAACATGTCACGTGGCGAGTTTCATTTATAAGGATCATTTCAAAAGCAGTCATTCGTTTGGACATCTCATATAAATCCCTGAATGCCTATTTGTATAGCTTGTTTATGAGTCTGCGACCGAGGGCGTTTTGAGTTATGAATACTTGATTACGCTCGAAAACAGCAGTAGTATATTTCATCGTAGCCTTCATGAGAATTCTTTTGATCATTCCCTTGCTGCCTCATTCGAGTCAGGTCAACAATGGCCACGAGCAGCACGAGGTGACTAAAAGTTTACAAGAATTGAGTATGCATCTCGCGCCATACAGGAACCAAGTTTGGTGACAGAGTGATATACCATGAGAACGCTTGGAGTGAATTGAGGAAGATATTTGGCGATGAGCATAGCGACTTGGTCGGTGATGTTTGGACTTCTTGTCTACATATCTGGCGGATGGCATTTTCGGATCTCTGGCCGGTCTTGAAGATGTCAATTTCCTCCGGAGTTATGCAGTGGCAATACAACTCTCTCAGCTAGTCGTCCTTCGAGAACCAATTTTTGAGTCATATTTGTGAAACCTCATAAGTTTGGTATCGACACAGGGTCCGCATCTCGATCCTCCATCTCAACATCTCTCGACAGGACTGGACGGTTGTTCCTGCTGCTGTTGTATGGGAAGTCGCATGGTGTTATCATAGTTGCCACCATCGTGGTGTGGGGATATTATATCAGTTAGAAAGAGTGGACAGTGGAAGAATTCGTATGATAAAAGTCTGTCCCAATTCATCTAGAAACAAGATAAGATCATCGAGATCTGGAAGGTGGAGGAATTAATCCAGAATTGTCACTAGAATTACAATGGGGCGACCCACAAACTGTACCCAGATTCAGCGCACACAATACAATTTATACTTACCTGAAGCATACTTGGACATTCAGTTTTGTTTCCTTATTCTTTGGCCCCTGCTAACATTTCTTTCTTTCGTTTTTTGCTCCCTACAAAAGATTGAATGCAGGCAGGTCTCTGATTGAAGAAATATCTTCGAGGGAAAGCTCGCGCTCCAGCTGCGTCCTCGTTGACTTCAGGACATCCTGGTGAAAGAAGATCGAAAAACAATTACCTCGGATCACAAACCTAGAAATGTCATAAATTCGGCATATCGGTTGTTTTTACGTTGAACTCCATGTAGGATGCCCGCTTAGCAAGCCATTGAGCATCCATCATCCTAAAGGCTACACAGTAAAGGTTGTCAAATGCTGTATCATCCCCGCCGAGCAATTCCAAGAACTTCACTCCGGCCAAAGACGACGGCTTTCCTGAAAAAAATGAATCTAAAGCTATCAAAACTTTGTTTCGGTCCCCACAAGCCTCCTGAAGAATTATATCTTCTGATCAGGATCGTGGATCCCAAGTCCTAAAATACTTTAGTTGAAATCTGCAAATCTCACTCGGATGAACCTTACGAAATATCTCTTTCTAGGAGTAATCTGTAAATGCTTGAATATGTCATGCATCATTCCCAAAAAAGGCCCAGATAAATATCGTAAATACCTGTTTGAAGGTCCAACATTTGGGCCAGCATGAATGAAATATTAATGCCAGCCACGGCAAAAGGGTACTCCCACGCCGCTCTTAACCCATCTTTCTTGTGCAACAAGTTATGGAACGATTCCTATAGAAATGGATAATGTAGTACATCACCAGAAAGTCATCATGCTATGCTTATATGCACCGATGTATGGAAAGTCGGAAGAAACTAGTATTCACAAAAGCAATCTCACCGGATACTTCTTTGCGAAATATATTAGATTCTCCAGCGAGATGAATCCTCCACCCCTTTACAGTAACCAAAAATTACTTAGACAAGATTGAGAGGATGAACTGCTGCAGTAGCTGCACTTCTCCACTTCTATGGTTTTAGATAACTTAAGCAGACAAGACCTACCTAAAATCTGTTGAAGGGTCAGTACCTTGCCATCCCATGTCCTTCCACAGCTCAGATTTCAGAGAAGGAAGTTCTCTATCAGGGTAAGACAGCCTCCACAACTGTCTCAGAGCATCCTGATGAGATAAATAAAGCTTCAGCAGCAATACTAAAATTAAGAATGTGGTGCATTCTCAGAAAATCATCTACACGTATGAAATGAGACATTGACTGATGCACGATGCCATGATATTTGTCTGCCAAAATTCACTGGGCAAAAGATAGATCAAATCTGCGTCTGGCTCACAATTTTCTATCTAAAATGCATTCCTATTCTTCATCACTTAGCTTTAATCCCCTACACATCCAATATTGACTTCTTCTGACACCTAAGGACTCTAAATAAAGGCCAAGAAGATAAACCGACTTGATGTTCAGGACAAGAACCATCAAACGGCACTGCCAATCTCTGCTGCAGATTCCTCAGTCTCTCTTCCTGCAAAAGATTTGAGATTGTAAATCATATGGGAATCTGGAATCA
This sequence comes from Melastoma candidum, assembly GCA_023653495.1. NCBI lineage: Eukaryota > Viridiplantae > Streptophyta > Magnoliopsida > Myrtales > Melastomataceae > Melastoma > Melastoma candidum. Next base: position 10,936,283 of record CM042881.1, on the reverse strand, counting down.
CTAGTTTCATTTCTTCCATTAATAAAATTTGCAATGTACAGAAAAAATCTATATTTGCCTTGATCTTCTATTCTGGTATTTAGAAGGAAAGTAAACAGCATGACTAGTTATTTCTTGTGTCAAATTCAGGAAGCATTTTTGGAAGAGCTTTCTGGCATGCAAAATGGAGAACTCAACCCCCTCTTGGATGTGTCACTCCATGTACATGGTAGTTTATCTGGTTAGAGAGGCCGGTGAGAGCCTGTGATGAACACTCACTGCCACTTTTACAAGTAAATTTGGCAGGCGAGTTATCAGAGCATATGAAACCCACAATAAGAATGTTTCACATATATAAAATTATAATTAGTAAAAAGTGGCATTTGATCCATATTGTCTAGCTGATGCATCTGGGAGGCAATAGATATTCGACTTAGCAAGCTCTCTTCGATTTAATTAGAGCACTGACACAGTGACCGGTTTCTTCAATTCTTTCTCTATTGGACGGGCTCTCTGTCATATAGTTTGAACAAGATTCACAACTTCCAAAAAACTAAACCATCATAGAAGCTTGCAAGAAAATATTGTATGTACCTGTAATGGGCTAAGAACAGGTTGAAGAAATTTTCTGTTTGATCCATTCTGTGAGAAAGAAGAAAGAGGAAGATATCGTCCAAGAAGTGATGTAGATCCCAATACCACATTGGCTGCAAATTAGGCAAGTATGAAATACATTAAACCAGTGAGAAGGCCTCCCAAGTTGGCACTTCAAAGCCCTTTGGGTAATAAAACATGATGATAATAAAAAAATGGCTTAATCACAAGTGCACCAGAGGAGAATATGCAACTCTTTTCATGTCGAACGAGGCCAATATCAGCATCACGACACATTTCCTTTAGTGTCGACATATATGTATGCACATCGGAATTCCAAAGTTTCTGGGTGATTCTAAATTCGTTGCCCATTTATGGGTATGCTACAAAAATATGACAGGAAAGCTTACTGCTGACTGAATCAGCAATCTAAGGTCACTTTTAATCTATTATCAGAGGTGCAGGAAAATGCTTATGAAACAAATGACAGCTCTTCAACAATGCAACTGGAAAATAAGATAAAATACTGCCAACATATTGTCAAATCAGAGTATATAAACATACCTAGCCACTGCACCCACTGAGTAATTAACTGACTGAACAACAATGTCCAGTGCATTCGAGCCTTCCTCTTCTCATCATCCCACAAATCATCCAGCACACGCTCCTGAAAATCACTTAACCATTCCCAATCACCGAAATCACAACTGCTTCATCCAATGGGAAAACCAGAGCCCACAACAAGAAAAAATTACACACCTCGGCCCTCCTATCATCAGGTTCGTGTCTCCCCAACAAAGGCTCGTTCAAATCTTCATTATTAGAGCCATCCAGGTGCTCCTCCCTCCTTCCATCCAGATCTCCGTGATGGAGTCTCCTCCGCAGTGTGGACGAAGTCATCTGGAAAATTCGGGCAGCTCCCACCTCTTCCTCATCAATCGAGAGACAAACAACAAGCGAGAAAATCTCATCGAAGTCCGACTAATTGCTGACATTCCCGAATTGATTTAAAACCCTAAACCTCTCCAGGCAGAGGCTCGCATGCACCATCAAAATGGCTTCCGGGTCAACCAAATAACGGAGACTAACAACGCCGTCGAGAAAACAACGAAAGCTGAAAACATACGACCCGGCAGCGACAAATAAGGAAGAAAGGAAGGAAGTACCTGGAGTTTGGGATGGTTGCGGAAAGGAGACGAGATGATTAGCGGAGGATCGGCGGTGGTTCCGAGTCGGAGGAGACGATCGTATTCGTAACGGATTAACGACTCCTCCCTCCGAAGGGGATCCAAAACTCAGCTCCCTCCCAGCCCCGCACCTTCTTTTTCCTTCGTCCTTACGTTTTCCAGTTTTCACTTTTTCCATGTAATCTAAGCGATTCCGTAATTCAATTTTGATTACACCATTAATTTTAATTTTAATTTTGATTACACTTCAAAGATAGATTAAAATCAACTTTTGTTTTGATTGTGTGAGAATGGTTATATGAAAAAATAAGCAAGAATTCATAAAATATTTTTACTTATTTTTATTAAATTATTTCAGTGTAAGAAAAAGTAAATAAATCAATGGAATGGATTAAAAGAGTTGCACCTAAGTGGGTACAAGTCATCAATGCACCAAAACGGGAGCATATTCTCCTCCACTTTCTTCCCTCTTTGCTTGCTAATTCGTCAACAAAACCATCTTTCAGGAAACTGACCACAGCGAAAAAGGAACATTTCTGAATCTAGACTCCAAATACACATTATAATTACTACAAGAGGGATCAATAAAAACCAACCCCATCAAGACTACAATCTGCACCTACCTTCAGACCACCTCCACCTCCTCTCACAGACAAGAACTGATTGGCTGGGAGGGTTGAAGACCTCGCTGGTGGTGGCAGTAGATGGGGAGGTGGAGGTTGGGTTTCATTGGACTGAGATGTGGCGGCATGAGCGGCCCAATTTTGTGGCTGAGGTACTACAAAATATGACGATGCTGTTCTTACATCTGTCTCCCATGTCTAGGCTTTTTATCCGGGGGGTAAGATAGGTGCAGAAGTGGATACCACGGCTGTCTCCATGCCACCATTCAAGGAGGCAACTTCGTCAGCCACCAGCGATGACAGGACTGACAAAAGCATCGGCGCTGAGGACGACGACGACACAAAAGTTTCACTGCCATTGCAGCAACAGCAGCCTTCTTGTTCTCTTCCTCGTAACTTTTCCGGGGTGGAATAATAGATGATATGATCGTTAGCAAGAGGCGAGGGATATGAGCAAGGTTGGCCGAGTGGACCATCAACGGGCTGTGCTCTCCATCCTTGGCAATTCGAACGCTAAGATAGATAAAGGAGACATGTGAACAGAAGCCGCGGAGATGCTAGCCTTCTCTGGAGATTACTCACCTGATCAACCTGTGTTCCAGCACTCTACAGAGGCATGCACAAATGTTGTGCAATCAACAATATAATTAACAATGTAACAAGCTCGCTGCTGCATAAACCATTTGATAACATTTCTTTTCTCTTATTTTCATTCTTATCTGTTCATCATTACTCAATGTTGATGCTTATGAACAGATCATAAAGTACTGTCTATCAATTACCATTATTCCTGGATTCGTAAAGAAGTCGACACTGCCAAGGAGGTCGGTACAGCAAGAACAAGAAGCAGGCCATGGCCATGAGGGAAGGATGAACGTGTATATCAATAGAGGATATCCCCTAACCGATACCACCAGCAATCTCCTAAATTTAATTCCTACTCCCAAAACTCAAGATTTCAACTCCCAACTGACCAAATAAAATCCTGAACAAATTAATCATGCATCAGCGGATCAACCCTGCAATTCTAACCTTCTCTACTTGACTGAGCACATCCAACACAAAAGCGGGCCACGCTACCCTCCATTCCGTGTCAAAGAAATCAAACCAACGCCCATGATCGGCCACAGAAAAAAAGGCCCCAAAGAAGCTGCAAAATTCAGCTCATGGGTCAGCTAAAGTCCGGATTTTCAAGGTTACGTGATGTAAAAAGAGTGAGAGAATGAACAATTCCCAGAAAAGGAACACCCAGCTCGCCTCCTCGATCAAGTCAAGATTTTGTAATCCCAACACCCCCCCTCCCCCCCTGCTGCAGGAAAAGGTGGGAATGGAAGTATCATCGAATGGCAAGAGGCAAAAAGAAAAGAAAAAGTAAAGTTGCCCACTTTCTCGCAAGAACGCCCAAATACCGCCCCCCCTGAATCGGGAATTTAGTTTTCGCCCTTCTTACGGGAAATCATTGTCGTCGTCGTCAGCTTTAGTCATGGTCGGCCGTTAAAATGTCAAGTGTCATGTCCTGTTCGAACCTGGTAAGAAAGAAAAAGGCGGCCGTCAGATTTCCGTTTCTTTTTGAACTAATGCAAATAATTTTTCCTTTTTTGATTTTTTTGACATGTGGGATTTCTTTGTTGTTACATGCAGCCGCAGAAGTAGAAGAGAAGTTTGTGTGATCCTGGAGGGGATATGCCAAAGCATGAAACAACCAATCCAATCCAATGCAATCCCCCACCATTTATATCCACACGCCCCCCCTACGCCAATGACTTCCCTCAATTTGGCAGTCCAACGGAGCGAAGAATCCCATAGAGATGGGCAGCGATCTCTACGCCTTGGACTTCGACGGCGTCTTGTGCGACAGCTGCGGCGAGAGCTCCCTCTCCGCCCTCAAGGTCCCTCCCCCTCTTCCTCCTCCTTCCCCGAATATTCTTTTGTTATTATGCGGGGGATGATGACTTATGGCGATTAGGGTTTCTGTTTATCATCAGGCTGCCAAGGTTCGGTGGCCCGAGTTGTTCGACGGTGTCGATTCCGCCACGGAGGCTTGGATCGTCGACCAGATGCACGTTGTGAGTTCTACTATCGGCGGGTTCTTTGCCCATAGGAGTAGTTGCTAGTGTGGTGTCTTTGCGTTGTGGAATATTTTTGTAATTTGCATCAACGAAAAGTGAAGTGTTGAGTCCATTTGTTCACGTGCTTGTTGTCAATTGTTGTGTTCCATATGTATGTGATAAGGTGCTCTTTTACTTGGTAGGTACGGCCGGTTGTCGAAACTGGATACGAGAATGTCTTGCTAGTGAGGTTGCTTTTGGAGATGAGAGTGCCCTTCATTAGGAAGTCATCGGTGCTTATTCTTTTTTCCATCGATTTGTCTGTTCTGACTGTATGGAAATAGATATTTCATGGGTCTCCCTCCATGTGAGGAGAAGACCTCTTGATCATCGCAAGAAACACAGCAAACCGTATCTGATGGCATTGGCTTTCAACACAAGGTTGCAGAGGGACTCACCATTGACGGGATATTGGAGTGTTGGTCAACTATCAAACCTGTCATCATGAGCGAATGGGATGAGAACAGAGAATTCTTGATTGATCTTTTTGGGAAGGTCAGAGATCAATGGATGGACAATGACTTGGGAACTTGGATAGCTGCAAATAGGTGAGTCCAATACTTTATCATAGGAGACTGATCATAAATCTTAAACATTGCTAGCAACATTTACGGGGAAAATGGATGTTGAATCTTCCTTACCAAAGTTGAGAAGCAAAGCGTCATTTTTCGGCTTATGATATGTCACTGTAAACCTGGATTAAACAGGAGTTAACCTTATATAAATGCAAATTCAACTGTCCCGCGCAGCATAGAATGTGTCTTTAGAAAGAAAATTGGCTTTCCGCTTCCTGATTTTTTTTACTGCCACTAATATCGGTTATTCCAAATTATCATATAAGTCATTGTATTGCTGTATTGCCTTGATTTACTTAATGATATCTCAATGTCATATCTACTGCAGATTTTATCCTGGTGTTCCAGATGCACTGCAACTGGCGAGCTCAAACATTTATGTAGTAACCACGAAACAGGTTGATACTTATGAATGCAAAGAAAAGAACAATGTCTATTTCACTTTTGTAGGACCCTTGCCTGCTTTTGTAGTGTTCCGTTTTGCTTCAACCTTCCGTGAATATTTTTTTGTATCTTCCTAATCATTATTTTCTTTCACGTTTTCCTTCCAGAGTCGATTTGCAAGTGCCTTGTTGCAAAACCTCGCTGGTGTAACAATAGCGCCCGAAAGAATTTTCGGATTGGGAACTGGGTCAGCGGATTTTGATTTACTTGTCCACCTATGCTTTGTTTTCCATTGTTAACTTCCTGACTCGTGCTAACAGGCCTAAGGTAGAAGTGTTGAAGAAGCTTCAGAAGAAACCAGAGCACCAGGGACTAAGATTGCAGTAAGTTGTAGAAATCCACTGATGGGAGATTCGGGGCAATCCTTCATGACTTCTATTCTCAATATGGAATAGTTCAGGTTATGTGCTTACTGTCAATCTCTCAGTTTCGTGGAAGATCGGCTTGCGACGCTGAAGAATGTCATCAAAGAACCAGAGCTTGATGGTTGGGACCTGTATCTTGGTAATGTCCACTCTACATTGTGTTTGAGTTTCCGAATGCGATTCTCGCGTGTCTTGATTGCCATGGAAGATCCACTAACTATCTCAAGAAAAGCAGTGGACTGGGGTTACAACACAAAGAAGGAAAGGGAGGAAGCAGCCGGTATTCCCAGGATTCAGATTCTCCAGCTCTCTGACTTCACGACGAAACTCAAATGACAAACAGATCGACTCATTCGTCCACTTCAACCCTACAGGGCCGCGATACCGAGCACAACTCACATTGTTCCCTTCATCTGAATTCGATGGATATGTGTAATCTACATTCAATTCAATGCCAATAAAGCTCTCAGGAGGGGAGGGCTGCTCCTGTTGTAAGAATATTACACTGTTCTTTCTCAGACGAGAGACAACTCGAAGAGCCCTTACTGGGATGGGAAATGTCTGTTATGCGCACGTAGAACTTTTAATCAACTAAGCAGACCCCACCGGAGGAACTCCGCGTTAAGAGTTTTCCGGCGCGCGCGGCCGAGTTATGACAGACGCCATGGTTGTCTTAGTGGCAGCAATGGCATCTTGGCCATACGACAATATTTGTCGTAAAATGTAGTTATTCCCACGTTTTTGTAAGAAATTCTTGAACGACGGGGACGCATTCAAAGCCCGGAATCGACCAACGGGAAGAGTGGAAGGGGGGCAATGCCGAGAGGTCGCCACTTGTACGGCTCCCCACGTTTAGCCTTAGCATGCATGCATGAATCAAGAGAGGATCCCTCGCCTTCTCCTGGAATGTTTCCACCCCCTGGAAACTGATACTCCCACTTTTCACTCCACGCACACAATCACAGACGGACTACTCTGTTGACTCTCCCTCCCCTGATGCATTTGCTTGTGTCCACCTGATGGTGAAAATCGATCTGGGGCGAGACCCAGGTTTTTGTTTAAATTTTCCCTTTTTTAGTGGTGCCTGCGTTGTTCTGGTTACCGGGAGCTTTTGTTTTCCCGCGGAACGGTGACGCCAAAATAGCCTTTCTTTTTCCGTATTTATTTGGGTAGTCAAGAGAAGAGAACTGCTCCGGCGGGAGATTACATCCCTCGTGTTGGGAAAAACCAAAATGGGAAGGAGATATTTTGTTTCCCCTTTTTGTTGTGATTCGCTATATTTGCTTGGTCTCGGAATTGGATTCTGTCATAAATTTCTTGCCATCCAGTTATGGGTTATTTCTTTTACTTTCCTTCTTGATGGTTCTTGTACATGTTTAATGTGGAGGCTGTGTAATTGACTTGAGAAGAGTAGCAGCGGATTCCCAAGAGCGGCCAGTTCCGTGGAGATTTCTTGCTGACTTTTTCACAATGGATCCCGGTCCCTCATGCCCAGCAGATCAACACTGTGCGGATTGGGCTAGAAGGCACATGAGTTACTGCCTTTGCGGTACGAAAGATGGGGTCGCTCTGTCTCTGGGCATGATTAGCGTGATGTGCTGGGGTGTCGCGGAGGTCCCCCAGATCATTACCAACTACAAGCTCAAGTTAAATGAGGGGATTTCGATTGCCTTTCTGTCAACGTGGATCGCCGGGTATTTGTCTTCTCAAATATCATCATGCCTAGCCTGTTGGTTGCTTCTTTTACATCTTTTCATTTTGGGGATTTAGTTTATCAATGGCATCGGTCGTAAGATCCTCCCTTTGCAAGAAGTTTCGTGCAGCTTAGGAACTGTTGTTTGTCGGAGCAATTTGTCCGTCATATCCCTGTGTCTTGTAGTTTAGACTGTAAGGCCGCCAATGAGTTAGGTACAATCTACCATTAAATTCTTGAATTGCTGTTTCTTGTAGTTTAGACTCTAAGGCCACCAATGAGTTAGGTAGAATATACCATTAAATTCTTGAACTTGCAGAATGTGACACGTGATACGTGGGGTAAATAAACAGGCAAATATGATGATGCTCTGTATTCAATGGAGGAATCTCTGAATCTGTACACTTCTGGCGTTTATTTCTTTTGGGATGGTTTCAGTCTACTTATATTTTTTCAGCACTAGTATGTCCAACTGAACTGGTTGCAATATCTGGCTGAATTTAACATTGCTTCCATTTTAATGTAGGGACCTTTTCAATCTACTTGGCTGCATACTGGAACCAGCCACTGTATGTGGTTAAATTTTACATCAGTTTCATTGTGATTTATTCCATAACACGCATTCCAATAACGACGTCTTCTTATCAAAGACTACCTTAACTATTTAATAAAATAAAAATACTAGCTATTTGATTCATGCACGTAATTTCATTTGGTCCATTTTCAACAACTCTATTTTTAATATCAAACAAACCATGGTGGGATGGTTTAGGCTGTTCACATAGTCAAGTCGGTTTATATTGTTGATCTATGAACAAGCTGACATTGACTTTGCTTTGCTTTCACAGCTTCCTTCACAGTACTACGTAGCATGGGTATGCGAGTTTTCTCATCAAATTTTGCTGAGCAATTGTTAATTATATTCTTCAACTCCTACATGTACATTGTTACGATGAGTCTAATGTGATGTTTGCAGCTCTATACGATCAATACCCTGATTCTTTTTGGTCAGACAGTATATTACCGTTACATTTATCCTCGGCTGAAATCTAAGCAACAGCTGTATAAGGTGAGAGGACTACTGGGTTACATATATTGACCTGCTTATATTTCTGTTCTTTTCTTTGGCTGCAATGTGAGCCACATTTCTCATGCCACAGATGATGTAATAGCAAACTGTCTCGTATAAGTATAAGAATAAAATGTTGGACAATGCTGTCAAAATAAACATACTATGGACTTGACTGCAAAGTCAAGCACCGTTGTGGTTGTTAAGTGCTGTTGGAGATCTTTGGCAAGTTGTGGTCCAATGTCTGTGTGTCAATCTGACTTGATTAACTCCTATGGCTATGTATAGCCTATTCCAGCAGCTGACTCTCACAAATTGCCCATTGTGTCCGAGACATCTGATCAAGGAAATGTTGCGAGCACTCCGATTCCTCTTCCAGACCAGCCTACACATTCTTTGACTGGACAAGGACTGTATTATACGTAAGTCAATTTCCTGATTGGAGTTCATTTATCACTTGTATATGAAGTTTTTGTGTCTATAGATTACCGATGTAACTTTTTCTGGAGAAAGGCAATTATGGCTGGTTAGCTGATGAATAGACTATCAACAGAAACATGAGAAAAGAATGCATTTGCTGACTCATTTAAGCATCGATGCAACTTCTATGACTCTTCAAATCGTAATAAGTTTTTTGTTTATCTGGTTAAAAAGAAAACGGATACTGAATAGCAATATATCATTGTCTTCTCGTGTCTCTACATACCTGTGGTTAAAGCTCCTCGTTATTTACATGGTGAAAGCCTGTTTCAGCTCGGCCAGATCTTTGTCTAGCAGCCATACTCCTATGGCAGGATCCTTGCCTTGCATGAGCTCCAGTCCACGTAGCGGGGCCACAGAGCCGTTACTTCCAACAGGTGCATCAACTGCATCCGCAACTCCGCCAAAGGGAAAATTCATGTTCAGCCTGGTTAGATTTATTGCAAAACTATCAAGTACTGCTCGTTTTATTCAGATCCCGAGAGCCAATGAATTTTCTGATCTACTTCAGCTAGCTGGTATTACAATTTTTGGCACTTCCAGTCTGCATCACAGTGGAAAAGGAAGAAACGAGACGGAAATGGTATCTGGACATCTGGATGGAATTGCGAGGAGTGTGGGCAGGAAGCTTTTGCAGGTCAGTTAATCGTTCCATTCTGCAAAGTACTTCTAAAATCAGAGCTGGCTGCATGCTTGTTATTTAATCTGTTGTAAAGTATTACTCAAATGTTGGATTGTTCAACCTTTTCTCACAGTGTCATTGTAGAAGAAAGGGACAATAAAAGAGGCTTCATTTTTTTGGTGTTTAGTTAAATAATACATATTCGACATATTGACGGCAGTGACTGGCTTGGAAGGAAGAAAACAAAACTAATTTCTCCGTTCATTCACCCTTTTTAGTACTGACATCTGTCACTTAATTCAGGCAAAACATGTGTCATCATGGTGGAATGATGCGATTGGAACTTCACTTGGTTGGGGAATGGCTGTCATTTACATGGGCGGACGGCTTCCTCAGATTTTGTTGAATGTAAGGTCATTGTATTTTGAGCAAGCACGCATTATTGCTAGCACCGCAAAATAGTTTTTGGTGCTTGTGTTCTGTTGTTTAAAGGATCTAATTTCCCGAATCTTAACTTGCTGCCACAAGCACATGTGGATATTAGTGGCTTCAAATGCTTTGCATGAGATGGAATTGTCTATTGTCTATATAACACTCATCTCATATTACTTATCAAGTTGCTCACAAGGAATTTCATGTCGTGTCATTTCTTGTAGATTCGAAGGGGTGAAGTTGAGGTGAGCATCATTACATCAGCATATCCTTGGTTGAAGTCAAAGTTCCACGGTTAATGCACAAGCTCTGCAAACTCCTTTATGTATTGCCGTGTTTTTGGGTGAATGCAGGGACTCGATCCAAAGATGTTTCTTTTTGCTATCGTTGGAAATACTACATATGTCGCCAGGTAAACAATTTCACCCAAAAGTCCCGGTGAATACTTGTGCATACTCTATTTGTTGAACCACAACGATTTGACATGACAATCCGAACTTGTTTTGCAGCATTCTCCTGAAAAACATGCAATGGTCCCAAGTAAGGCCTAACCTGCCCTGGCTTGTGGATGCAGGCGGCTGTATCGTACTCGATATTTTTGTATCCTAATACATCTTGTTTGATTTTATTGAGATGTCAGCCTTTTTCGTTTCTGTTGCTTTGTAAAACACTAAATGTGATTCTTTAATGATAAGCACAGATAGTTATCCAGTTTGTCTACTACCGGCACCGGACAAAACCAAGCTTGGAGAAGTAAGTACTAAAGAAGGCCCTGAGGCGTCAAACAGAAGTTGGACGCAGAAAAGGTGATTTGATTCCCTCTCCCCTACTAATATTAGTTTTCTGGGAAAACTTGATTTTAGCAGAGTTCCTTGAGTGGGTTTTTCTTGCTTGATTGTGTCCATACATGACATGGAAGCTGGCTCTTTGAGGGTTTGTCAGATACTTCTAAACTGAATTTCCATGAAGAGAGATATTCGTTTACATGTTAGTCATTTTCCGTGAACTTACCAAGCGGTTGTTGATCTCAACTATTATGTTACAGGTGCCAGCAAGTTCCAGAAGCAAGCTGCCGACGCTCGCAATGGACTGAACCCAATAAGAGCCTTTTCTTGTTTTGCAAATTAATTCCTTCTCGACATTTCTTTGATGCACTGTTTGAAGCTCAAGGATTTTGTCGATTATTTTTAACTCATCTGAACAGATAATGTTTTTTAACGAGTTCTTACCACAAGAATAACCAACAATAATCATGGACAAACCCAGATGGGTGCCAAAATTGCTCTCTAACGGTCATGAGGCAAAATCCATCATCAATGACCCGAAACCTTTTTATTTTTTCTGTGAATAGAGTGTTGGGTTTCCGGAAAAAATTGTCTGAAACACAATTTCGGATCTATGTAATATATATAAATTGAATAATAATATTGTTGCGGATGAGAGCTCTAAGAGTTCCACACGTGACTTCTAGCCAAAGTAACAAAATTATCAGTCGAACAGTATTTATAGGGGGTGGAAATCACATTTGTCAAATCAATAATTAAAATATTATTTAAAATATAATATATTTATATTTGTGTCATTTCTACGCATCATTGTCATACTTATCTATTCGCGCACGCCTTTTTGTATGCGATACTTATCCTTTGGATCATTTTAAATCCAAGACAAGGATTTTGTACTTTCGATATTTCAGAATATATTTGTAATCCAACAAATTCTAATTCTGTACTTATAACTTTTAATTCTAATATCCATTAGAATTAAACAGTCAATATTCTTGTCAACGTACTTTTGCGTACGACCCTCTAGCAACAGACTGAGATAACCGTCTAGTAACAGTTTTCAGCCACCCAACGTAATAGAATATTGGTCATGAACTAAAACTATTACGAACCGATTTCTGTGTAATTCAATCTTTTCATCTCACCGACATCCCGATTAATTCAGTACATGACATCACTAAATTAATCGTCTTACTTGATTTCTGAGATATAATAGATCTTAAATTGAATGATAAACATTCCTCCACGACCGTGTGTTTAAAATCACTAATATCTTAATCAATTGGCCAGGATGTCAACTCTCTAATCCAAGAGAGCGATGAATCCTATATTGACTCAACACTATCCTCTCTACGCTTCGCTGCACACCCAATAACCATATTACTCACAATCCGATTAAAGACTGCTTTTAACGACATCAAAGTGGACAACTCTACGCATAGAATAAATGAAGGTCTCAAGTCAGGAGATTATTTACACTCGTTCAGCAAGAGAAGTGACCAATGACGCTTAACATGTTGTATTCTCTATAAACGGGTCGTATCCAGTGTACCATAAACTTGGGCACCCCAAGTACAACTTGGACATCCATTCCTTGGTCTAACTCGACCTAAGTTATACTCGGCGTTGATCTAGATGTTCATGTCCCCTCTATAATCGATCCGATCAAGGACAATTTTAGATTGACAAATAATCAAGGACTTTACTATAAATTAATTACGAACAAAAAAGTAATTAATAAACAGCAAATACTTGCCTTTATTAATAATTATTTATATATATATATTACAAAATGTCTTGACACATATGTACACACAGTAAGATTGAGTAGTGTCAAACTTTCTTTTGGCTTCTTTATGAGTATGAGCTCTGTCACCCTCTGTTAATACAGATGATTTCATTCATTTCCTATATCTGAATACATCCTTCTGTATCCTTTTCTTTTTTCTTAAAACAGCAGCACATGTGCAACGTTGAAGGTTCTCTTCTGTTTCTTTTGGGTTCGGTAGTTCGGTCCTTAGTACCTGTCCTTGTCTTCGTACCTTTCGGGGCAAAGATTCAATGTGCTTGTTCTTCGGCATTGGTACTGATTCTGCTGTGCACCACATCCTCCTAGAATTTTGTAGGTTCTTTTCTATTAGCCTGTTTCTGCGAGTTGGGGAGTTACATCCTGAACTGAATTTCGAATCTTATTGGAGTATAGTTAGAAAATGATCAAGTCACTCGCACACTCACCTGCTGCAAGCTCAACCTGAGTCTGATAAACAAAATCCAGTACAATCATGTTTCCTTGGTCAACAAGATAGAATGGTCCCCTCCCCCCGGGAATTCCATCTTCCCGAGTTTGCAAAGCCCTTCTCCCCAACTCCATCATGTCTCCTCCAATGATTCTGCGAACTGTCCGATTGCTCCACCTGATTGAAGGAGATGGAATCCCATTGCACCCTGCAGAATTCCCATGATAAGTGCATCCTGTCTCTAACCAACAATGATTCTAACTAGTCATGGCATTTGTGTAGCCCTTGGAACCAACCCGACTCACAGAACCCATGATTCCTTCGCGTCCATCCCTGCCTTACACGTGCGAGAATGACACGAGACGAGAAAGAGGGGAGGGGCCTCCTGGGGTTGATGACTGGGTAGAGGATGGGAAAGAAGGTGGTGGGGAAGTGGAATGAGGGTGGAACCATGTGGAGTGGAGGACCCGGGCAAGGCAAAGGATATGAAAAAGGACGATGATGAGGAATGGGGAAGCCATAGAGGAAGCCCCATTGTCTCCGGCCCTCCTGTAAATGTTTTGATCCTCTGGTTCTTCTCTCCCCTAGTTTTGGCACTTTCCATTCGTGTTTGCAGTGGGGAGAGGGATTTTTTTTACTAGTCCTGCCAATTGTTCTCTGCAGACAGACAGACCAGGAAAACTAGTGGCTGAGAATGAGGGAAAGAGGTAAGGACGGATCTTGTCCGAACTCTGAACCGGAGGCCTATCCATGTGTTGTGTTCAAACAATTAGCTTGATCTGCTTGCTGCTTGCTGTAGTCTTGCCCTTCTCACTTGGTGTTGGAAGAGAGCCAGTCCTTGGGGTAAAACAACAGTAGAGCTATAAGAGTGTAAAGATCGAGTATGCCATTAGCTATCAAGTGATCCAAGATCATGAACTGGGCAGCCACTGACAGAACCATCATTTTCTCCTCCCATGATATGATTATCCAATCCAATCCCATCTATACTTCAGAAATTCAAACTTGGGTTTTCTTCTCATTATTAAATTCCAGGGTCTCTTTGAACAACTTCTGTGGCTTTTGGTCTTGGTCTCATTCAATTTGCTCATCCGACATGGTTATGGCTCTCATTTGTCCAACCCCACGGCCAAAGAAAAAATATTCAATTCCCATCCATATCAAAATCAGTAATGTCGTCCCCACGTGGACCGACAATTTTGTTTACATATCTTGGGGGTCATCATCGACAAACTTTCCCAGATTTTTCGGAGTTCTCTGATACTGATAAACCAAGAGAAATATTCACGTGCCTCGAAACCACAACGCTATCATCGAACTGGTAACAAGAGAGCAAAAACGTGAACATGTGCAAGAAGAGGCAGAGCATGCCCTGTTCTTATTTTCTTTCTTTATGGGAATGTTTGTCAGAATCAAAAGCCCTTCTGCAATAACAAGATGTGGGATTTGGTGCTCAGTTTCGTGAACAGGAAGAAGGAAGAAGAGAAGAGGCGATGGGTAGAAGAGAAGAAGAGGAAGCAGTAAACCCAGAAAAATTTTTTGAGAAGAAGAAGATGCATTATTTTTTCATTGATTCCTTCGTTTGTACAGACACATTCTTTTATAATGAAATTCCTTCTATTGGGTGTTGAGCCATGTGCACAGTACTGAGCCATGTGCACAACGTCTTCCTTCTTCTCGGCTGTTATAACAAACCTCATCCTCGTTGATTAGCTGGTCAAGGAATCTGGGCTCCTTGGGCTCAGGCTCGAGGCAAGTCTTGGTCCACAATCTTCCTGGGCTACACCGTGGTGAGTGCAGCTGTGAGCCCAGTCCCTGTCTTTAGTCCAACACAAGACAATAATTGAGAATATCCAAAACTCACAGTCCCAGTCTGTTTCACTGTAATAACCCCCCCCACCCCCCACCACGCCAACCCATTACTATCATCCCCTGTCGCCCATTTAATCCCAGGGAATGAATGTATGAACGAGTGATCCAGAAAAAAAATGATATCATGGTCATGGCCTTAACTATACTTGTGGACACGTCCATTAACATGTACGATACTAGCGTAGGCCGAGGACCACCGTGTTTAGTACCTCGATTGCGACGACCTGTGTTTCCGGTCGCGGAGCCAGGGGAGCGCATTCGATTTATATTGATTGGTATTTTGGACGATTCTGAACCAAAGAGACGAATACTTATGCAACAGGAGAAACTGCGGGGAAGAACAAAACACCATCACTCTCTGTTCCAAAGACAGTCCCCGTCCCTTTTTTTTTCCTTCTTAGCTATGAACGTTTCTGCCAAAGGCGGCGATTTCGGATCCCAACTCAACCGAACCCCGGTCTTCAATCCGACGATGCCTCCCTCTGTTGTCTACCCTTCCTTCGCTCACAAGTCCAAGCAGCCCGCCGTGGTGCCTGATAATACGGAGGAGCTCAGCATCTTTGATGCAGAGAAGTACTTCAACGAAGCCAATGACCATTTGGAGAATGCGGACTTGGGGAAGGGTCGCTTCCAGTCGTTGCACGACCCCCATGTTCCCCCGAGGATATCTTCTGCGTCATTGTCCACCGACATGTGTGGCAGGAACTACAGGACACAGTTGTCTCGGTCGTATGTGACTCCAACTGCTTCCTCTGAAGCGAGCTGGAATAGTCAGACTGGCCTCCTGTCGAATCCTCCAGGGTCGGTCCCAGTTTCGATTCGAGACCTTTCATCTGAAAGGAAGAGGGGCATGGGTTCTCCAAGATGGCAACGTTTCCGAACGAATTGTCCGTGCCTTGGCAAAAAGTCTGTTTCCATTAATGAAAGGAATTTGTCGTCGGAGCTGAGATCAGTGCCACCCGTGAGCAATATCCGGTCACGGTTACAGCCAAATGGACATGCACGGAAGACGACCAATGCAGCAGTGTGTGAGGGGAAGCAGCAGAATCCAGCCATGCAAGTGAAGCCGTACGACGAAGAGATGGGCAAGAGTTGCGCACTGAACTCCCACTGCAGATTCTCTTCGGAATTGGAGAGTCGCTTGCCTTTGGAGATCGGCTGCCAGCGGTCGTCAATCATAGCCGGGAGGCCTTTCAGTGATGCCACCACCGCCGGATTCACTTTCCCAGTA
Source organism: Melastoma candidum (assembly GCA_023653495.1). NCBI lineage: Eukaryota > Viridiplantae > Streptophyta > Magnoliopsida > Myrtales > Melastomataceae > Melastoma > Melastoma candidum. The sequence continues at coordinate 10,919,987 of CM042881.1, read as the reverse complement.
TTAAAGGCATCCATTTACAGTACCACTGCCACCTCCCCTTCGTCGGCCCCAAGCAAGAACTTGCTAAATGGATTGATGATTTCGTCGCCATCTCCGATCGACGTGAGTTATGCCACTAATTCCCTTCCTCTACCCGATGGTCTGCCCCGGGATTCCCTCGAAGTCTTCCAGCCATCGGACGGCGCCGCCTTCTCGAGACACAAAAACCAAATCCAAATCCCACAACCACCTAAAAACCAGTTCTTTGCGGTTCCGCCGATACGACTGGCCATCCCAGGGCGAAAGGATGGCCCCTTCTCTATGGACAATGACGATGCTACGAGCGATGCAAGCTCTGATTTATTCGAGATCGAGAGCTTCTCGACTCAGTCCACGGCCTACCCTATCCACCGACCGAGAGACTCCCTTGACGAGGCGAGGCCGAGATTCTCAACTAACACTTGCAACACACTGCCATTGCACTACTGCGGAGACGCCACCGCCCAAATGCTCGATGATGACCACGACTGGTCCCTCGCCACCACGCCACGTGCGATGACGGAATCCGCCTACGAACCGAGTGAGGCGAGCGTGGTGTGGAGCGTGACTACAGCAGACGGACCCTTGGGTGGCAGGGGGAGCGTGGTCACGAGCTACTCCGTCAGTGCATCGGACGTGGAGGAGTTCACGAGGCTGCAGCTGCGGCTGCACAGGGAGCTCGAGCTGAGTGGGAATGGGATCATGCCGGGCCAAGGTCAGGGCAGCAACCCCGTGACGGTTGGCGGCAGAAAGAGGAGGAGCGAAGCCAACAATAAAGGTGGTTTATTGAGCTGTCCAAGCGACAAGCGACAAGGCGGCGAGCGTGGGGCCAAAACCAGTGAACATGAAGGTGGTGGCGGGCGAGAACAGGGGTAACGGCAGACAGGGACACAACAAGGGCAACGGTGCTGGCGTCACGACTAATAGTTACACAATAATGCAGCCACTAGCGTCGACCACACCGACAACAGGGGGAGGGACGACAAGGGGACCGTCGTCGACGAGGCAAGCGAGCAGTTGGCCAGCCCCCCGTATCCAAGACCGGTCCTCACCAGTCGGCCAGGGTGTCAATGGCCTTCGCAACATGATCATCCCCAGTGCCTAGAGATTGCGACATCTTCTCATGTCGGTCGGCTTTTCCCCATGATCATGTGATTGGCTTCCTATTTGTCATTCATTTACATTTTCCGCTAGTAATTTTGCACCAGTCTTACGGACTTCGGATTGATGATTGATTCAGTCGATCGACCATTATATTTACGATGTTAAATCCCGTTGGATCGACAGATGCTTAGACTTATTAGCTTCCAGCCCAGGCCCAGGCCCAAAAACCACTAAGAACCGGACAAAAAGGATAATGAGAGCTTGTCCAAACTTTCAGTGCCTGAATTACACAGAAAATTTGATATAAAAAAAATAATTTAAAAAAACCAGTTAGTTTACCACTAACCAGAACTAAAAATTTATTAATTTTTTTAAAAAAATAACGACGAATATTGCAATGTACCGTTTCGGACCAAGAGTGAAATAAGATACCATTTGTGGAAGGGTAAAACCGTAAAGGGGGGGGGGGGGGATCATCCTCATCCCGTGAAAACGCGGTCGTATAAGAAGTGAGTTAAATCAGGAAAGGAATCGCAGGCTTTTCTGTTAATAGTAATCTCCCCAAATCGGGAACATCATCCAATCTCTCAGTTTTGTTTTTTCTTTTCATTTCCTCCTTTTTCCCGTGGCGATCCGGGTGAAGGCGGTGGGAGAGAAGAAATGGCGGACCAGCTGACCGACGATCAGATCTCCGAGTTCAAGGAGGCCTTCAGCCTGTTCGACAAGGACGGCGATGGTAACTCTCCCCTTTCTCCTCCTCCTCCTCCTCTTGCGTTTTCGTATTCGCGAGTTTCCTTTGATGGCGCCTTCCATTTGTTGAGAGGAGATGGATCTGCCTGCTGCGTCGACCGACGAGTTGGTGTTTTCGTTGGGACTCGGGTGTTTGATTTATGATCCGTGTAGCATCGGATACTGTCTGTTGTTGTGCATTTTAGCCTGGAGATTGGCTTCGGATCTTCGGCGGGTTGTCGTTTATTGATGGTGATTATTAGTTGAAAAGATAAATCCATTATCTTTTCATATTACGTGAATGAGGTTGAGTCTGAGTTAGGGATTTGTCCCCGGTACATGGTCTGCATCTAAAAAGCTTATTCCTGTCTTCCTTAACTTGTGCATCCTATAAAGTTGAAAGCTTTCGACATCTCCAATAAAAAATTAACTTCGAGAATCTTCCCGTCTTGAATTACGATGCATGCTTTTCAGCCTGTTCGAGTTCAAGATATAGAAACATGCTTTTCGGTCCTGAGTTTGTTGCTCAATGTTCCCGATGTAGAAACCAGGGAGATCTCTCGTTATCTGCAGTGTAACAGGAGTGATTTAAATTGCAAGACACCATTAATCATTTGGGATCGTAACTCTAGTGTATAAACGCTGTCAATGATGATCTGGTACAAAACACATCCACTCGTGTGCTGTTTCTTATTTTACTTTTTGTTATGCAGTTGTGTTGCTTATTGTTTTGCAGTAGATTATACTTGCAGGTGACTTGATAAGCGTATGTTTCTTTTAACAGTAGCAATGTTTGCCGTCGATAATACCCTTTCTTGCTTCCCGTGGCGGGATACTTCTGAGATTGTGTTTGCGTTATTGCGTGCATTGAGTGAACCCCTCCTGTTGATATTGGTTTTGGGTTTTCCAGGTTGCATCACTACCAAGGAACTCGGAACTGTGATGAGGTCGCTTGGGCAGAACCCAACAGAGGCGGAGCTTCAGGACATGATCAACGAAGTTGATGCTGATGGCAACGGGACCATCGACTTCCCCGAGTTCCTCAACCTGATGGCAAGGAAGATGAAGGATACCGACTCTGAAGAGGAGCTGAAGGAGGCATTCAGGGTATTCGACAAGGACCAGAATGGATTCATCTCTGCTGCTGAGCTGCGTCACGTCATGACCAACCTCGGGGAGAAGCTGACTGATGAAGAGGTCGACGAGATGATCCGGGAGGCTGATGTGGACGGTGATGGACAAATAAACTACGAGGAGTTTGTGAAGGTGATGATGGCCAAGTGAGATCCCCAGAAATTGTTATCCTTATAAGAACAAATGTCCGAGGGAAAACTCGGAGGATCCTAAGGTTTATTCTTTGTTATGATACTTAAGCCATCTGAGCGAGACCATTTGGCTATTCTGTTTCTGATCCGAGTAACCAGCATTGTTCTTCATCACTTTTTAGCATCAATCATTTATGTCCAGAGCATTATTATTTCTGGGATCAGCTGAATTATGGTAATACGTGGGAGATTATGCATGGGTTGGCTAGATTAGGGTGTTTGGTTGCATGTGCACTAGCAACCACCAGGGAGACAACAATCAGAGTGACGGGTAGTTGGTGCCATTAATACTGGAGGTAGGTAAGCACAAGGTGCCTCTATACAATCCCATTGGTGCCATTAATCCTGGAGGTAGATAAGCACAAAGTGGCTCTCTATACAATCCCAGCAACGCAGAAAAATTTCCTCCGTTCAGTCTTTTCTCCAGCCTGTCGGTTTGAGGGTTTCTCTTGGGACAGGTTTCTGTAAAAGGCGATGGAAGTTACTCAGGAAAGGAAGAAGATGAAGATACTGTGCTTGCACGGGTTCCGGACCAACGGGGCCTTCCTCCAGAAGCAGATCAGCAAGTGGGATCCCGAGATCTTCGCGCATTTTGATATGGTTTGGAATTTTCTACCACGTGTTTTGATCGGAATTTGGATGATGGGATTGATATTCGGCTGCTTTCCAGGATTTCCCCAATGGGACTTTCCCGGCAGGCGGCAAATCGGACATAGAAGGCATCTTCCCGCCCCCTTACTTTGAGTGGTTCCAGTTCAACAAGGTTGGTGTAGTTTCCCTTTTGATCCTGAGAAGGCCTGCTACAGTTAATTGATCGGTCATGTCCTTCCGACCATTCTTGTTTTCTATACTTTGGTTAGGAATTCACCGAGTACACCAACTTGGACGAATGCATTGCCTCTCTGTGTGATTACATTACCACGAAAGGCCCTTTCGATGGCTTCCTCGGCTTCTCTCAGGTACTGTCGTAACAAGATTGCAGTAATATTTGACGAGCCGGAATAAAAACTGTAAATCGCTCAGATGCTGACTACTTCCATGTCCAGGGAGCCACCCTCTTGGGGCTTCTGCTGGGTTACCAAGCGCAGGGGAAGGTACTCAAGGATCATCCGCCGATCAAACTATTCGTGTCTGTATCTGGTTCAAAGTTCAGAGATCCGAGCATATGCGACGTCGCCTACAAGGATCCCATCAATGTGAAGTCGGTACACTTCATAGGAGAAAAGGACTGGCTGAAACCACCCTCCGAGGAATTCTCCACGGCCTTCGTCAACCCTCTCATCATCAGGCATCCTCAGGGCCACACTGTCCCAAGACTCGGTAACTGGAATTCCCGCATTCCTCCTCTCTTAGTCATGATTTCATTTTCAGGACAGGTATCTGAACACAGAAGTTCACTCACATGGTTCCGACAGATGAGGTCGTGGTCCAGCAGATGAGGGCTTGGACTAGCAAAATAACTGGGAGCAAAGAGAACGGCCCCGAAGACGAGAAACCAGATGCCAGGCACAAGATTCACGAGCAGCCAGACAAGTGCAACGAGACCGTCAGTAACGGGGATATCGGGAAGAAGATCGATGCCGAGGTTGCAGGTGCAGCCATAGCTTAAGGTTGAGATTGTAACAGACATGCATATGAAGTTCTTTAAGGGATGTCTAGAATGCTGTCAATGTGATTCCCCGCCCAAATGTTTTTCTTTTCTTTGTAATGAAATGGGAGAACTATATCTACGTATTAAAAAACGCATCTTGAATTTTTCTTAACAAAGGTCTACGTCAGAGCAGGGAAGGGTCTAAAGACAGAGAAACCGTCCTCTTCCTCTTTTCTTCCCGGAGACGACTCAAAAGCGATCGCCGATATCAAAAAGAGAGAAGGGTCGGCCGCGGGTTGAGACTGGGAGGGAGAGTATGGGGAAAGCCAAGTTGTTGATTTACGATTTCGTGGTTTCCTTCCTGTGGGTGTGGTCGGGCGCCCTCATCAAGCTGCTTGTTTACGGGGTCCTGGGATACGGGAAGAACGATCCCAAGGGTGAGGTCGTCAAGGGCGCCCTCTACGTGCTTGACATGTTCTTGTTCGCCTTTCTGGGTAAGCTCACGAAAGGAGGGTCCTACAACCCGCTCACCGTGTTGGCCCCGGCGTTTTCCGGGGATATCGGGGCCTTCCTGTTCACGGTCGGTGCAAGGATTCCTGCTCAGGTTGGGGACGACGCTGCCCTTTTTTGTTTGTTTCCTTGTTTTTGTTCGTGCTGGCGGGATTGTTTTTGTTTGATTTGGGGTGGTTTTGGCGTTGAAAAAAGGTGGAGGCTTGAGGAAAGCCTTGGTGGGACTGGATTGAATGGAGTTATTGTTGTGCCTGGGATTGGTTTCTTTGGCTTGATTAGGTGATAGATTTGGACTATTGAAACTCGAGGTCGCCAAGGAAAGATTGATCGAGATTGCTACTGAGGTCATTACTCAGGTCTAACGATAGTGTTGATGCAACGAGAAGAAAATGGTTATGTTTGGTTCGTCTTGAGTGTTGTGAAACCAATGCGTAAGCGGAAGCTTTTTCTCCCCGAAGGGGAGGGTGGGTGGGATGGGGCACTCAATAAGCTGGTCTGGCAGCATCTGTTTACAGTTTATAGTCGCACTCTTCGAAACTGACTAATAAGTAGTGGTTTACTGTTGACTTAGTTTCAATGCTTGCCACGTGGTAGGGTAATCTTTGTAAAACCTTGCCTAGTGACATTAAAGTTTGAGGTTTTCTATGAGTTGCATCAATGACAGATCTGTTTAGGGATTTCTGCCATAACATGATGTCTGTCCCTGCTATAAAAATACAATGGCCTCTGAACTGAACTGTGATATCTGTTTGGACTTTGCCACCTGATTAATTTTATTGAGGTATCCTATTTCAAATAAGCCTTACATAATTGGAAGTATTTGTAATGACTGTAATACCACTCCTACTACCGTATTGGTTTTTATGCAAAGTATACATTAGTCCTCAACTGTTTAACTCGATGTGACATATTTTTCTTTCTGCTTGATCGTTCTTGAGCTGGAAAGTTCGGCGTATGAGTTTTGACCGGAGGTGGTGCTTAGATTCAATAGTATTTGACCGGACAAAGATGAAAATCACAATCTGCATTGTCCTGTTGCCTCTGAATAGGTTTGGCCTTGTGGAAGTGCCTTCCATCTAGCTAATGGGAGCATGCTATCTTTGGTCGTCGTCATTTGGAGCATTCCTTTTGACTCTGAGTGCATTTTAATTGCTTCTTCACGGAAACCGGAACAAGAGGATGGCAAATGAGCTGGTTTGGGCATTGCTATCGTGCATAAGGCTGTGTTGCATATTAAATGGATATTTAGCTAGATTTTTCTCTCGATACTCGGACAACTCTACCAACTATCTAATGAAGTGGCGTTTTTTTATATTTTTGGACAATATTACAGACTAGCAGGCAATCAGAAATCGTCTGGTTTGCCCATATGCACTCAATATGATCATGCAGGTACTGTGTTTGTGCGTATGACATGGATAAATTATGTTTAAACCTCGTTGTTCTCCACGAATGACTGATACTGTTAACATGGGGTCTCTCCCCAATAAAGAATTTTGTCATTGAGAACTGTTAGTCGTTATATTTTGCAGGTTGCTGGCTCTATTACAGGGGTGAGGTACATCATTGCAATTTTTCCCAAAGTAGGCAGTGGGCCACGTCTGAACATTGATATCCATCGCGGGGCCCTTACTGAGGGGCTATTGACTTTTGCGATCGTCTTTATCTCACTGGGACTCTATAAAAAGATCCCTGGAAGTTTTTACATGAAGACTTGGATATCTAGTGTCTTCAAGCTCACTCTTCACATTCTTGGCTCTGATCTTACTGGGGGTGTAATGAACCCAGCCTCTGTAAGTGTCTTCTAGCTGTGCAAACAAATGTTCAGTCATATATGAAACTTGAGACTGAGTTGATGACAACATTTTGAATTGGTTCAGGTGATGGGATGGGCCTATGCTCGTGGGGATCACATCTCTAAGGAGCATCTGCTTGTTTATTGGCTTGCCCCTGTGGAGGCAACACTGCTGGCAGTATGGATGTTTAGATTGCTCACTGGGCCATCGAAAGAGCTGAAAGCAGATAAAAAGAAGTCGGATTGAGTTTTTGAAAGCATAATTTTGTTCTTGATCATTGTTGTGATTGGATGACGAGCTTCTCTTGGTAAATGTCCATGTGCCTAACAGCTGATGGGTTGTTCGCAGCACGTTTAATTGTACAACTTGTGAATACGAGTTCCTGTTCCAGGTGAAAAATCAGGCTTGGGAAGGCCTTCAGTACGAATAAAGCAGGCTTCGACGCTAGAATTGGTGTGCTCCTTGGCAGTGCATTATTCCTGGTTTCTCCAGCCCCTTCAACTTTCCTCGCGTTCCTCAATAAGGATCTCTCAAGGCACAGTTAGAATTGGGCGAGCATGCTTCCTTGACAACCTGCATCCTCTTTCCAAGCTTGTCCCTGTCTTAACTAGTTCTAAGAAATTACTCACCCTTTTGTGATGGATGTAATAGGTTGAAACAGCATGCGACTTGTATGTATACCTTTGTACGTATACCTTGCTATTATCTCCGATTTCCACTTTTATAGACAGATGGAGTGCCCATATATCCTTTACCATATTGTTGGCTACGATGATGAAGACTTGGTGTTCATAATTCTGGAGAGAATATGAGCATAATGAAAGTTTTAAGCATTAGTTTAGGCCTACAAGTTCTTAGTGGCGTCTGGCGGCATCATATCCTGTCTCGCCCTGGGATTGGAATAGGAATCTAAGTTTTGTAGCGTTTAAAGTTTAGCCTAAGGAATCTGGTAAATTCCATGGATAAGTAGGACTGCGTTTTGCCAAATAAGGCAGAACTTGGTCAAGCACCATCTTGCGTAATTCATAACCAAATAAGCCGAGACAGCAACTCCATGCATAAACCACATCTGCCAAATGCAAGAAAAACTGGAGTTTTCACAGGACTTGTAACTCCCGAATAATCCTTGTTCTACAGACTTGCCTTGACGACTGTTTTATAATAGAGGGTGCTGTTCTCATTGGTGGCAAATTCAGAATTGAGCGTAAGAACAGGACTGCAAAATTTAGTACACAAGTTGGGGCTCAAATTCTGCAAAATCGACGGATCCAGACTCTATCGGTGGCATCAGGTAAGCTGCCAAGAGTTCAGATACCAATGCTGCGACCAATGGGACCCTCTTCAAGTTCTTTACGAAAGAGATTTCCTCAGACTCCCCAACAGCGAGTATCTTCTCGTTGATCTCAACCATCCGATCTAATTTCCTCTTGAATTCAGGGTTCTCCACGTCCGGTACTGCCGGGAAAATCCTTGCTGTTGTGCGGTTAGTCTGCAGAGGGGCAAAGAGGTGTTGGAGCACCTTTTTCCGAATGATAAATTGTTTATGGAAGAAAAGAACAGAGCTTCGGTGTTCACCTCAATGATGACGTGCATGTCGAATTCCTTGGTGTTGAGTCCAATTCCTTCATAGAATGCAGTCCGCTGGCAATCATTCAGGTACATCGTGACGTATACCTGCATAATTCCAACGGCTTAACATTCTTTCAGCAGAAATCCTCATCTCCCTAAGATACACAAGGAGAACTGCAGCTCTTACGGAGAGGCAGAAGAACCGGGACCAGAGCTTGGCCTTCCAATCATTAAGGAACTGAGGCTGAGCCTTCAAAAGCGCAGAGAAGAAATCACCGTGCCGGTTCTCGTCCTGGCACCAGTTCTCAAAGTACTTGAAGATAGGATAGAGCTGGTACTCGGGGTTCTCCTTAAGGTGCCTATAGATGGTGATGTATCTCCAGTAACCAATCTTCTCGGACAGGTAGGTCGCGTAGAAGATGAACTTTGGCTTGAAGAACGTGTACTTCCTGGCCTTGGTCAGGAAACCCAGGTCCAATGCCAGGTTGAAATCAGACAAACCCTTGTTCAGGAACCTACAATGCCGCCAGAGACCATCCGTTACCTAGAAACGACCCAAAAGGTGACACCTGGTTTCAAACGGGTACTAACCGAAGGATCCATACCCGGCATGCCTGGCCTCATCCCTCGACATGAGCGAGAAAATCTCCGCTACGACAGGATTTGTTTTCTGTTTTCCCAATTCCTCAATCAGCAACCATGCAGAGATCATACTACACACCTGGAAGGAATGCAATTGGCTTCAGTGAATTTACCTTGAGCCTCCTGCCGAGCTCCTTGTAGAGCAAGAACCCACTGAACTCTGCGGTGCAGGACCTCTCAAGGAACTCGACGAAGATCTGGCGGAGCGGCCCCTGGATCTTATCAGCAGCCTCCTTGAACTCCTTGTTGCGGACGAAGTGGGTCTGGTTGTAATCGGTCTTGAACTCCTGGAGGAGGGCAACGAACTCGTCCTGGTTAAGGTTCTTGTTGATCTCGGTGTTGAAGAGCTGCTCCATCTCGTCGAAGTCGGTGGTGTAGAACCTCGGGGTGAGGAGGGTCTCCTTGATGGCGGTCTTGTTGGCCTTCTTGCTGGGCTTCGTCGGGGCGGAGGCGGAGGCAGACATCCTGACGATGAAGGAGTAGTTGGAAGAAGTGGGGTGGAGGGTGGTCCTGGGGCCGGAGGAGGTGGCGGTGGCTACTGGGAACCTGGTGATGGACTTGAGGAGGGCCATCTCTGCTGCCATGGTGGGAGTCTCTCCAAGGTCTGAAGAGTGCGAATGAATTGCGGGGCGGATGAGTATATAACACAACATGCAATTGATTAGTTATCAGTTGATCCAAATGAAATCTGGGGAATTGACACGTGTTGGGTTCCCATTGGGTTGTCAGATTTCACCTTTTCGGTCCGGCTGTCCGAACTCCGAAGCTCCTCCTCCTCTTTTGTGGCTTGGCTTTTCCCTCCCTGGCTTTTGATATGTCTGTGTTACGACATTGGATGTGCGGTTCGAATGGTGCCACGGGAACAGCTTCCATTCCCAAACTGAAACTAGTTGGAATGTGGGATATATCTGAAGGTGGCTGTGCGCGCGCCCTTCCGGCCTAGCGGCGCGCGGCGGCGGTTCCGGCTAGCCCGAGGATCCGGGCCCGCTCCCCCGAGGCCCAGTCCGGTCGGCGTTCCGGCTCGAACGCCGGACGCTGCGGAAAGGGGCCCCGGGTTGGGCCTTCCCTTGATTCGCGAACGGGCCTGCGGGGCGTTTCGCCAACCGTCTCCAGTTCCCTGGAGGCGGCGAGCGAAAGGCTGCGTTAAGGCCTCGCTCGCGAATTTCGGGGAGGGCCCGAGGAGCGGCTCGAGTAGCCGTCACCTCACCCCAAATGGCTCCGAAAAAAGGGGTAGTGGGGTTTGTTTTAGCTTTGGAAAACTGTTGTTCGGAGTCGCCACCGACTTAGTTTAAAAATGTGATTCTAAGTCGGAAAAATCAGAGTCTGGGTTCGGGGATTCCTATTTACTAACCTTAATATCCTACCACATGCGAAAAAGGGTGGCGATTTGTCCAAAAAGAGTTAGCTTTGATTGACGGGTGTTGGACCCGATCCGGGAGTGGGCCGGACTCGTATCGACGTTTTAACGGGCGTTGGACCCGAATTTAGGTTTGTTTGATTAGAAAACCAACACACGACATAAACCTAAAGCCTAAACAATCACGCAAACACAAGCAATTATTTAGATCAAAAGGGCGGGAAAGGGGCGGTGATTGCGGGCCTATGCACTTGGGCCCGCAATCCGTCACAAGTGGGCTTTAAAAATGAAATTCGGGGAAGCCCGCACTTCCCCTTTGTACCTTTGATTGAAGGTTGGGGCCGCTTTAACTTCGAGCCCGCGGTTTTTAGGCCGGGGTGGATCCGCGCGGTTTGATACACGCGCCTTCGAGTTTGTCTTCGAAATTGTGGAATTAATCCTTCGAAGTTGCATGCTCAGTGTACATGCAAAGAAAATATAAGTGTGATTAGTATTGTTAAACTCAAATGAAACTTGACAAATTCTAAAAATATTAGTAAGGCATGTCTTACCGTTTTGGGCGACAACTTTCATTTGATGCAAAATATCGACGATGTCCGGAGAGTTTCGCCGTATTTTTCATGTAAAACAAAACGAAGGTAATTGTTAGTAATGCATAACCCAAAATTAATTAACGGAAATGCACATAAATTTAGTGAAATGAAGTCTTTTGAAATTCATGAAAGATTCAAAAAAGGAAATTTTTAATGACGACGACTAACTTAAAAGATAAATATATTCGAATAAGCGTTTTACCTTTTTATTGACACGTGGTCTGACGAAGACCTCAATCTTGAAAAGAGGAATTGCTGCAGAATAGAGAAACACCCTGCTCCCCGAAGTTGCTTAGTCGACCCACGTTCTGCCCGAAAACTCAGCAAAGACGATTCAAAGGGGAGCCATAGAAGCGTTGTCGCCGAAGATGAAGATCCCCAAGGCTTCTTAGCGCACGCGTTCGTCGGAGAGCCCTCTGGTTTACCGGGAGAAGAAGGGATCGGGGCTGTTGTGAGGGAAGAGAGCGTCGAGGGTGGAGACCTCCGAGGCTACCGGGGACGGCGCTGGAGGTGAAGGCTCCCAAGGCGGCTGTAGCCGCTTGGGCTTGCTGTGGGTTCGCTCAGGGACTTCCGAGCTTGCTGGGGTCGGACCGGGGCTGCCGAGGAAGAGAACACCTTGGGTTCGCCAAGGCAGGGACCGTGTCACTGAGGGAAGGCCGGGACGAGGTCAGGATGACCAGATCTGGGTTAGAAGGGTGACGTCGAGTGGTTTGCTGAGGCCATTGGTGGGGCGCCGGGCTGTTTGCTGCCAGATCTGAAGGACGCCGGAGGATGGGTCTGCTGCGGGGAGCGTAGGGGAGGTCTGTCGCTGGACTCGAAATAGGGAGATGGGCTCGTCGGGGGGAGACTTGCCAAGGACAGGGCTGGGCTGGTCACACCAGGGATAGCTTGCCGTCGCCGGATTTGTGGGGGGGGGAAGACCATCAGGAGGTGTCGGGGAGCTGGTCGCCACCGAGTCCTGGAGGTGAGGTTGTAATGGGGGATCAGGCTCAGCGAGGAAGGTTACCGGGGTGGGGACAGCTTCAGGACGTGTGTCCGATTTTGCTGCGGAGGGCTGGCAGCTGCGGGTCGCCGGAGGAACAAGGGGAGGGGGTCCGTGGCTGTTGGTTTGGAGGCTGTTGGATATACCGCTGTGGAGGTTTGGTTCGGAAGGCAAAGGCTGTGATTTTCTAGGAAATGTCCATTTTTCTGGCGTGGAGTTACTGTGGCTACTTTGGGAGCTAAGAAGGTGATGAGGCAAAGTGGAGGACACGTTAGCAAGGAAGAGGGAATCAGGAGATGTCTGATTTCTGGGGGGGGGGGGGGGGTTGGTTTGTCGTTTGAGGCTGAGAACAGCGAGGCCAACGTCCATCTGCTGATTTCGAGATAGGGATGCCGCTTCTTGGAGTCGGAGCGGCTGCCGGAGATGCTGGTTGCTGTTGAAGAGAGCACAATATCTCCATCTGAAAAGTCTAAACCTGCGCGTGAAGAAAAACAAATCAAAAAGACAAGAGGGCTCCTCGCGAGGAGTCTGAAAACTATCCTCCGCCAACAACAGCTAGCTGGAGTCGATCGAGTCGTCTAGCGGGGAGATTCATCTTCGTCGTGGCTGAGAATGTCGTCACGTCTGGGAAACTCAGGGAAGCCTCCTCGGAATGACTGGAAGCTCAGCGAACTCTGCCGCAGACTGTCGGGATGGCCGCATCGTCTTGAGGTATGTTGTACTCCTTGTCGTTTGGGTTGGCATCAAAGGGGATCCCTGTTGAGTTCAGTTGTTCTTACCTTGGCTTGAGTTTGCTGTAGGATTCCTGGGGGTGAAGACAGCCGGCGGCAGGGTGCTTTCCTCCGAGTTCAGAAGAATCGCCCTTTTTTTGTTCGAAGACGTCTGGAGATCCCAGCGACGAAGGTGGTCGGCAGGATATGAAGGGTGGCAAGTTTCCAAGAGGAGTAGAGGACTGACGATGATTTCAAAACTCAAAGGGGAAGACTGGCTGTTGGACGTCTATCCTTCAGGAGAAGAGTCCAGGAAGAAGGAAGAAGGGATGAAGAACGATAATTTCGTTAATCCCCCTCCAGAAAGCTTCCCCTTCTTCCCCCGAAGAACGGTGAATTCTTCTTTTATATTCTCGTCCTCCCCGTTCCGTTTGGTTTCTTCTTCTCCCATCTCGTTCGTTCCCCTCCTCCTCCTCTGTTTCTTTCTTTCTTCCCCAGAATCTGGTTTCCGCCCATTTGGCTTCTGGTTCGTCTCTGGTTGGGAAACCAGACCGTTAGGAGACAAGATCGCTCCAGGACGTCGACCAGGTGATTCTCTGCGACAGTGGAATGGAAGGAGCTCAGGGAGGTGCGTTGGGATCGTTGTTTGTCAGGATCCTGTCGGGGAGTAAAGTAAAGGTATGTTTGTTTTAATTCTATCTGGGCTTGGGTGTATTGTGGGCTGGTCTTGTGGGTTTAGTCCAGCCTCTTTGGCTTGGATTTCTGCTAGGCTTGGCCTTGTGTTATGGGGCTGAGCTACCTTGGGCTCTTTGGGGAAATGTGGGTTTGCTTAAGCCTTTCCTTTTTGTTTTCTTGATTTGGGTTTGAATTTGGGCTGTTTAGCTGAAACTGGAGTGGACCGTGGCTGGTGCTGAGGATGGGCAGCTTGGTTGGCGCCGGAACTTGCTGCTGAAGTCGCTGTTTCGATAAACTCTTCGGCAAAGCTGGCGGGACTTGAGGCTACCGTTGTGGCTGTGGCAGTGCCGTCTGCTGCCTCTTTGCGGAGCTTGCAGTTTGCTGGAAGCTGGGATGCCTGTCGATGGTGAACAGCCTGTGACTTCTGCTGCTGAACAGGAGTCTGCAGATTTTGTTGAGGACTGGAGATGGCCGTTGACTGGACTGCGGCTGGCTAAATGACAGAAGGCATCAGGAGAGTGGTTTGCTGAGTAGATCGCAGCCGCGTTGATTGTACAATACTCTGCTGAGATTGATGCGAGTGTGGAGCGTTTCTTCGTTGCTGATATTTCTGCATAATTAGCCCCTTTTGAAGCTGCTGTTGATAAACATACTATTGGCTGTTTGTTGAATATTAGGTGTGTTATGGGCTAAGATGATTGCTCGCGGCCCACATATTGATTTGAGGTATTACAGTTTGCCCCTCCTTGGGGAAGAATCTGGAAAGATTCTTTCGCAAGGATATCGTTAATACCTCAAATTATTCTTGTCATGTATCCTGGAAGCTCATCAAGAAAATCATTAATCGCAGCGAAAACAAAAATGGCTAAATGTACATGCACATTATGCTTTGTTTTGTCTTCTTTTTAAGAGTATGTTTCCAAGCGAGAGCAGAGAAAGTTTGCTGATTTCTCTCGTGTTTTACTCGAATTTCTGAGAGCCATTTCAGTTGAATCTCAGAATTCCTTTGACATGGATGCTCATGTACCGGTCGAATGAGTCTTTGCTTGGGTTGTAACGTGTCTTTGGTGTAAGGCCTTTTAAATTGAAGGTTTAAATTCATCATTTGAAAGAAGGAGTCTAAGGACCTCATCGGAAGCTACTTGACCGTAGAGTCTTCACCGTTCAAGCAAATTCTCCATTTTCCAGACAGCTCACCAGTTGATGTGCCCTGTTGGGATGAATAACTTGCTTACTGGTAGATGTGAACAATCCACTTTGGGGAAAGCTTTGTCTTTGAAGGATAGCACCTTTGCTTTTGCGACCGTCAATGTTGGCCCTGGTGCTTTATTTTTTGCTCTTTTGCTTTGCTTTTGGAAGACTTTGGTCTTTGCACTGATTCTTTCTTTTCCTTGCTGAATTACGGGGATTTGCCCGCTTTGTTTTCTGATAACTTCCTTTGGAATTTGTGTTTCTTGAGAAGCTCTTTGAGGAGTTCGGTCTTTGGGAACGATTCAACTGGTGGGCTTGACTGTCGATGATGCCTCTTTGCCTGAATCTTAAGGAAGTGTAGCCTCTACGATCCGTTGCTTCCGGGTTCTAGCTACAAGATCTCCCTTTTAACCTCCATGTGAGGCGGTCCTTAGACTTGTTAGGTATAGTGTATATGAAAACTTCAACTTTGGCTCGAAAGGGCTAGCAACGGTTGATGTTTCGTGTTTGGGATAGAGAAGACATGCTCGATCTCATTCCGGCTTAGAGCATCTTTTGTCAAAGGATTTGTTATCCGCCTGAATGCTCGTGTATGAATCCTCACAGTGTTTGCGCTCATCACTCTGGGTACGTGTTTGGGAATAGGCTTGCCTTCTCAACTCTCGCTCAGAACATTTTTATTAAAGATGATTTTGAATTATATGCAAATGAGCACACAAATGCTTACGAAATAAGCAGGTTTAGATACTCAAACCTCTGCAGTGCTCTTGTGCACTTCGAGGGGAAAGTGTTTGCACCTTCATGCCCCAGTCACGTTCTCTGAGATTAGAGTCAAACGGCTTCCACCCAACCACCCTCGCCGTTGCCCAGGAGTTTGTACCGTACTGTGTGGATGCCCATGTACCTACACAGTTGACAACGGACAAAGACGAAGTTAGCTCATGTACTTCGACTCTCGCTTGGGGAGTCAAAAATGAAGTAAAATTTTCGCTGGGGAGATGAGATGGATATGTCCGTCTCAACGATAGTTGAGGAATGCGATGCATGTAATCAACTCCAGCTTGAATGAAGGCAGGACTCCAGCTGGGGACGTGGGGAAACGACTCCATCTGGGGAATCATGAGAAATTTTGTTAGAGAGCAGTGTATATGATACTCCCTTTTGGTATGGTTATCTTTGGTGACGACAAAGGCAATTTCGAAGCTTTGGTTCGAAATTTTTCCACCCAACCGCCCACGCCTTTGTCTGTAATGTGGGATGTTCATGTACCTACATCAAACAAAGGACAGACAACAAGTGGGCTCATGTAACTTGTTTCTTTTAAAGTAGGAATGAAGTTTGTTCATGTAACTTCATTTGCATGAAAGGCGAAGTAGCGTTTTGGATACTTCCCTTTTTGTGTTTTCGTCATTGCGTCTTTGTCCGTAGGAATCAAAGGATTGACGAAATAGTTACTCTTGCTTGACGTCTGTTGTATAAGGAAGTTCATGTACCTATCAAACAGATAGCGAGAAACAAGTGAGTTCGTGCGACTTGTTTCTGTTAGAGTAAGAATGAAGTTTGCTGCTGTAACTTCATTTGTAAGAAAGGTGAAGTAGAGTTTTGATACTTCCCTTTTGTTTGATTTCGTCATTGCGTCTTCGTCCGATGGAGTCGAAGGTTTGACGAAATTACTACAAGACTTTGGCTTGAAGCTTTGCCGCCCTACCGCCCTCGCCTTTGTCGCAGGAGTTTTGTACCATTCGTGTGAGGAGCTCTTGTACCTGCCCACGAGACAAAGGACGTATACGAAATAAGCTCATGTAATCTCGCTTAGTCAGGTGAAGAGAGTGTTGATTGTGTAATTCTCCCTTTTCATGTGTCAGCGTCTTTGCTCTAATCGACTCCCTGGGGATATAGAGGAACTTTGCTGACGTATATTGCTTTGGGGTTTTGGCTGTGACACTGCTTATGTGTAATATCGTCGGAGAGCATCTGCGTTGATTGCTTGTGGCAGGTCTCCTCCGTCCATCTTTGTTAGGATGGTTGCTCCTCCTGAGAAGGCGTGCTTAACAACGAACGGCCCTTCGTAGTTTGGAGCGAATTTCCCTCGTGGATCCTTGACATTCGGTAGGATTCTCTTGAGGACAAGGTCGCCTGGTCTGTATCTGATTGGCTTGACCTTTTTGTTGAATGCTCGGGACATGCGCTGTTGGTAGCATTGCATGTGGTGAGCCGCGGCAAGTCGTTTCTCATCAATGAAGTCGAGGTGGACGAGCTGATGATTGGCCCTCTCTTCTTCTGTCATGTTGCTTTGGGATGATATTCTGAGAGTTGGCAATTTGACCTCTGCCGGAATGACCGCTTGAGTGCCGTAGACGAGCTCGAAGGGAGTTGCCCCAGTCGAAGTGCGCATCGTCGTTCTGTAGGCAAGTAGCGCGAAAGGGAGCTTCTCATGCCAATCGCGATAGGTAATTGCTGTTTTCTGAAGAATCTTCTTCATATTTTTGTTGGCAGCTTCGACGGCACCATTCATTTGCGGACGGTACGGTGAAGAGTTGAGATGTTTGATACGGAATTCCACGCAAAGGGATTCCATTAGTTTGCTGTTGAAGTTTGGACCATTGTCTGTGACCAATAGCTCTGGAACTCCATATCTGGCGATGATGTTCGCCCTCATGAAACGCACGACGTTGTTTGCTGTGACTTCTTTGAAGGATTGTGCTTCGATCCATTTGGTGAAGTAGTCGATTGCGACCAGCAAGAATCGGTGCCCGTTGGATGCTTTGGGATTAATGGGTCCGATTACGTCCATGCCCCACATTGAGAACGGCCATGGTTCAAATAGCGGGTAAAGTCTTGTTGGAGGCACGTGCACCTTGTCGCTGTAAATCTGACACTTGTGACATGCTTTGACGTATTTGATGCAATCTGCTTCCATCGTGAGCCAATAATACCCTTGTCGCATTATCTTCTGAGCGAGAGCGTATCCGTTCATGTGTGGTCCGCAAACCCCTTCATGTATTTCCACGATAAGAGCTTCAGCTTCTTGCTTGGTAACGCATCTCATGAGGGTTGTCGTGAAGGATTTCTTGTATAATGTATCCCCGTCTAGGAAATAGCTTCTTGTTATCCTCCGTATGAACTTGCGTTCTTTCCCTGTGCTGTTTTGGGGGAATGTTCCTGATTGCAGATAATTCTTGATGTCCGTGAACCAAGGTAGAGAATCCTCTGGTTGACTCTGCTCAATGTGCATGCAGCTTGGATCGTCTGCGATATTGATGCGTAGAGGCTCGATGTCCATTTCTCCAGCTAACGGGATCATTGATGCGAGCACTGCAAGAGCATCAGCAAATCGATTATCAGTTCGCGGAAGATAATTGAATTCAATATCGGTAAACTGTCTAATTAGTGTTTGTAGATAATCCTGATATGGAATAAGCTTTGGGTCTCGAGTGCGCCATGCTCCGTTTGTCTGGGAGATGATGAGTGCCGAATCTCCGTGAACGTCGAGGAGCTTAACCCGCATGTCGAGTGCGCGAAGTAGGCCGAGGATGCATGCTTCATACTCGGCGATGTTGTTTGTGCAGGGAAACGTGACCTTGGCTGCCGTTGGGTAATACTGTCCATCTGGGGAGATTACCACAGCCCCTATTCCCGATCCTGAGGAATTGACTGCACCGTCAAAGTACATCTTCCATCTCGGTTCCTGTTCCATGAGCAAGATGTTCTCATCCGGCAGTCCGATTTCCAGAGATGAATTATCTGTTCCTGGATATTCGGCGATATGATCAGCGATCGTTCTCCCCTTCACTGACTTCGTGGAGTGGAATCGAATGTCGAACTCGGCAAGTTGTAATTGCCACTTAGAGACTCTTCCCATCAATGTTGGCTTGTCGAAGAGATATTTGAGTGGATCATTCTCGGATACTAACAGGATCTCGTAGTGCAGAGTATACTGTCGGAGTCGGTGGAGGACCCAAATGAGTGCACAACATGTACGCTCGGAGGTGGTGTACCGAGACTCGCAGTCTGTGAACTTCTTGCTGAGGTAGTAGATTGCATGCTCCTTGGCGCCTGGTAACTGTTGGGCAAGCATGGCTCCGAATGATTCTTCTCTAATTGTGAGATAAAGTGTGAGAGGATGTCCCGACTTTGGCGGGATGAGAACGGGTGGTTCTGTCAAATATGTCTTAATCTGTTCGAATGCAACTTTACAATCATCATCCCACTCGAACTTGACGTCCTTCCTCAGTTTCTTGAATAGGGGTTTGCATGTGTCAGCTAGGTTGGAAATGAACCGTCCGATGTAGTTAACGCGTCCCATGAAGCCGCGGATCTCTTTGACTGACCTTGGAGCTGGAAGATCACGAATCGCTTCGATTTTATCGGGGTCAATCTCAATGCCTCTGTTGCTGACAACGAAACCAAGAAGTTTGCCTGAAGTCGCTCCAAATACGCATTTGGCGGGATTGAGGCGCAGCTTGTACTTGCGAAGCCGTTCAAATAGCTTTCGAAGAACAACTGTGTGGCTTTCATCTTCCTTGGACTTGGCGATCATGTCGTCGACGTAGACTTCAATTTCGCGATGCATCATGTCGTGAAAAAGGACGACCATAGCACGTTGGTAGGTTGCCCCGGCATTCTTGAGCCCGAAGGGCATGACCCGATAGCAAAACGTGCCCCAGGGTGTTGTGAAGGTTGTCTTCTCTTTATCTTCTTCGGCCATGCGAATCTGGTTATAACCGGAGAATCCATCCATGAAAGAGAATCTGTTGAATCCGGCGGTGTTGTCCACCAGTAGATCGATGTGCGGGAGTGGAAAGTCGTCCTTGGGACTTGCTTTGTTGAGGTCGCGATAGTCGACGCAGACTCGGACCTTCCCGTTCTTTTTGATGACCGGGACTATGTTGGAAACCCATTGCGGATAGGTAGCCACTTCGATAAAGTTGACTTTGAGCAGCTTATCCACTTCTTCCTTGATGGCAAGGGCTAGCTCGGGCTTATATCGGCGCTGCTTCTGCTTTATAGGATGAATTGACGGATCTGTAGGGATCTTGTGCTCCACAATCTCCGAATCTAATCCTGGCATGTCCGTGTATGACCAAGCAAAGACGTCAGAGAATTCCTTTAACAGGTTGACGATGTCTTCAGTTTCATCCTTTGACAAGTCTGCGCCGATGAACAATTCCTTGGGGTCATCTTGGGTTCCGATGTTGATTGAAATCGGCTTCTGCAGTGTGATGTCCTTCGGTTCTTCATGTCGTTGAAGACCTTGTTCCAATCCGTAATATCCGTCCAGGGACTTGGGATCATCCACTGCTTGTCCGTCTTGTTCAGGGTTGTTTTCGGGTGTTCCCAAAGCGCCGTTCCTGAAAAGGAGAAGAAATTAAAGTAATGTATCCAAATGAAATATTCGGAATATCGTTTCATGCGACGATTCATAACAAGGCATGCGTGTTTGACCAAAAGAAAATTTTGTGGGATCAGGACTCAGCGGGTCCCTCGTCGTTTCCTCGGATTCGCCCTGATCATCAGCGGCCCGATCCCACAAACGCCCTAGGTATTGCCTAGGGGTCGCGTTACATATAGACAACCTTGCTAGTCCGCGACCAGAATGTAGCAAGGTGACCTATTCTAGACTCTATCTATGCAGAAAAGTAAAGATGGAAAGTTTCACCCGTCGAGAGGCATGTCTGGCTCGGCCGGGATCGACGCTTCCATCATACAGACTTCTTCCTCGGACTCTTGTGTCCTTGTCTTCTCATCCTGTTTCCCCTCCACTTCTTCGCCCGTAGTCGGGGAATCTGCATGCCTGTGTGGGGGCGCTTCAACCCTTGGAGGCGTCCTAGGTGGGATTGGCACCCGTGGAGCTCGAAAAGGCGGTGCTCGGGCTTGCTGAACATACGCCGGTATTTGATCCCAGGGAATGGCGAAGTCATAAGGTATGAAACGAGCCCGTCTGCGACGTCGACGCCTATGACCTTGCCCCAAATTCACTTGGATGATATTGACATGTTCAACGATCGTCCGCTCGTCGTTGACCTCCTCGTCACTCTGGATCTTCACATTCTCCAGCTTCTCCGACAGGATTTCGCCTTCCATTGTCGTCGCTGACGAACGTACAAAACGGATGGCCGATTTGCTGCTAGTGTGATTGTTCTGTTTGCGCCGCATCTTGGCCGTGAATCCGAGTCCAGTAGTCCCTGCTGGAGCTGGAATAGTGATCGGATAAATCATCCCTTGTCCTCTGATTCCGAGTCCTTGGCCCGGTTGATACCCATGTCTGAGGAATTCCTTTGCGGCACTGATGTTGCCCCATGTCATCAAGGGATCCGATCTATAGTCATGTCTGACCATATTCACCATTTCCAGTGTTTGAACTGTTGATGGTTCCTCGGTTGGCTCTCCAACGTACGGCATGTCGATTTCATGGCAAAGCTCCATTGAGTGTTCTCCTCTGACTGTGATGAGCTTGCCGTCTGCAGAAAATTTGACCATCTGGTGAAGCGTTGATGGAACTGCTCCAGCCTGATGAATCCAAGGGCGTCCCAGCAGCATGTTGAAGGACCCCGCAGTCTCGAGGACTTGGAATTGAGTGGAGAAAAGCGTCGGCCCAATTTTAACCTCCAGCGTGACTTCTCCATAAGCCTGACGTTTTGCGCCATCGAAAGCCCGAATAGTCAGACTAGACTGTGGGAGTTTCTCCATACTGATGCCGAGTTTTTGAGCTACAGCCAACGGAATGATATTAACCCCCGATCCGCCATCGACGAGAACCTTGGAGATGGTGGTTTCACGACACTGGAGCGTGATGAAGAGAGCATTGTTGTGATCCTGCCCCTGCTCTGGTAGATCGTCTTCTGAGAAGTTAATTACATTGTTCGCCAGCATGCTGCTCATGTACGCATCCAATGCGGCGACTTCGACCTGCTCTGGCACATGCACCTCGGCTAGAAACTTCTCCAACATCTCCCTGTGCTTGTCGGAGGAATGGATGAGGTCGAATAGCGAGATTTGGGCTGGCTGCTTTCGGAGCTGCTCGACTATATCGTAGTCGCTTCCCTTCACCGTATAAATCACCTTGCGGATTTGCTCGTTTGAAGGCGCCTTGGGCTTCGAAGATTCGGCTGGGGATGAGGCTTCAGGAGCTGGCACCACTCTTCCGGAGCGGGTGATTAATTCTACTTCTGAGCTGAGAGACGTGCAGGTGGGTCCCATCACGACCGGAATCCTTGGCTCCGTCACAGGCGACGATTCAGTCTGACACGCTTCAGGTTGTGCAGATCCCAACGAAACGTAGACGTACGGCGTCCTTGGCCGCCGAGGGGGAACCAATGTAAACCCATCAGGCATGACTGTGGGCTGAGCTTTCCTGTTAGGCTGGGGTCCTCGACCTCTTCCTCGACCTCGGCTGCGACCTCGGCCTCGACCACGACCGGCGTTTACGACGTTGACACTCCTTGGTTGTGCATAGTCGTATTCATACATGTTTACCTCTTCTTCCTGTTCGGCCAAAACGGAGAAGGAATTTGCCCCGATGTAATTTACATGTTCAGGAAGAGGATTGCTCTTAACATTTGGCGCGGCTGCTGGCGCCGAAAATGTGATAGCTCCTTCATCAAGCAGATTTTGAATTTTGAACTTCAAGGCAATACAATCCTTGGTGTCGTGCCCCATTGCTCCCGAATGATACTGACAAACCGCTTTGGGGTTGTATCCGAAAGATGAAGGTTGGTGGCCTTGGCTTCCACGGGCTTGATAAAGCCCATATCTCTTAAGCGGACGAACATGACATCCAATGGATCTGGTGTTGGAGTCAAGTCCTCGAGCCTACGCCGGGGGCGCTCTGGTTGTGCAGGCCTTGGCTGCTGTTGTCCCACCATGTTGACCGGGGGTCTGAAACGAGTCGCTGTCGGGGCTGGAGGCCTGAGTGCGGCTGCTACATAAGTCCTTGGCGCGTACGAAGTTGGGGGTGGTGTTGCCCTCATCGACTGCCTGTTCTGCTCAGCAGTCGCAATCAGCTCCTTGGGCCTGGGCTTCACTGCCGGTTTGGCTGAAGGGGAAGGGATTAGCCCCTCTCGATTTACTCCGTCAAGCTTGTCAGCATTGATGACCACTTGAGCGAAGGTGGAGAATGTCTGCCCGATCATGTAGGGCATGTACTCGCGTGGGAGTAGTTGGAGGAATTCATCGATGAGCTCCCTCTCCGTGAGCACCGGTTTTATTTGAGACGCAATGTGCCTGAACCGGTACGCAAACTGCTTAACGTCCTCGGCGCGGTATCTCCTCAATTTCCGCAGATCCGAGATCGTAGGCGCCATCTCCACATTAAAGCTATAATAATTGAGGAAATCGAGGGCCAGGTCTTTGAACGTCGCGTATTGGCTAACATCCTTGGTGTAGTACCAATGCAATGCTGACTCTGCTAAGCTTTCTTGAAACATGGCGATACGGAATTTGTCGTCCGCCGGATACACAGCCATCTTGTGGCAGAAATGCTTCAAATGTAGTTCCGGGCAGCCATTCCCGCGGAACTTCTCGAACTCGGGCATTTTGAATTTTGGCGGGACTTGTATTTGAGGGATCTGGTAGTTGGCAGACTCCCAGTTGTGCGCCCGATACCCTTGGATAGCGTTTAGGCGCTCTTCCAGTTTCGCCATGCGGCGAGCCTCCTCCTGCTGCATTGAGGCAATCCTAGCCTCGAGCCTTGTCTCGAAGGCGCTAGCTTGTTGTTGTTCACCGAACAATTCATCGACAATTGCCGCATTGCGAGTTCGCGGGCTTGGTAAGGCAGGTTCCACATGCGGAACTGACGGGGTAGCAATTGGTGGAGGGATTCTGAAGGTAGGAGGTGTAGAGGTAGTCTGGTGATAGGGAGTTGGCCCAGGTATTGGTGTTTGGACATGGGGAGTTGGCCCGAATGTCATAGGAGGGTAGGGAGTTGGCCCTTGGAAGGTTGATGACTGTGGGTAGTATGGAGGTAAGTAAGGTTGAGGCATAGGAAGAGAAAGGGGGGGCTCACGCCTGTGTGGGTTATATAAGGATGCTACACTTGTGGAGGTAGCGGATCCAGGCATGACCGGGTTGTAGGAAGGTAAAGTGTTTGGTGGGTTATAAGAAGGCAAAGTGTTTGGAGAAGTGTTTAGGCTAGGATAGAATGGATACGGTGGTGTTTGAGGTCCTGGCATGACAGGAGGAAGGTGAGGGTTTTGGGAGGCGGCAGGAGCAGGTGCGGCTGCTAGCTGACGCTGGAGGAGTTCAGCCATCATCGTCTTTAGGGAGGAGAGTTCGGTTGTGAGAGACTCCACCTTGTCTCCCAGTGAGGGGTCGCTGGCGCCTTGGGCTAGCGTGTTCGAGGCAGGATTGAAGGGAGCTGAAGTCAGTAGGGCTGCCGAGGGTTGCACTGTTGATGCTACTGACGCAGTCAATGGCGGGATGTACAATGGCGAGGTTCTCCCGTCAGAGGGTTGCCCAGCAGCAAGTATGGTCTGGGGCAGCGGCGGGAAGGCAGAGATCGGGAATGGCGAGGCAACCTCCATCGAAGCTGGGAATTCGATGGCGGCGGGCGGTGGGATGGCGACAGTAACCCCAGCAGCGGGGGCTGTTTCTTCTTCCGCTGCCGGGGACACGATCATGGGAGTTGGCGGTGGTCCTGCTGAAGCTTCAGCCATCACCGCCCGGATGGTGCGATATCTGGGACGCTTTCGGTATGGAGCAATTGCTCAGTACCTTGGCTTAGAGGGAAAATTCGATTAGCATCAAACAGTGATATTATAGATGCATGCCATGTAGTGATGCATGATATGTCTAATGCAGGGATTAGATTGTTATCACTCGAATTCAACCCCGAAAGCAAAGAAGTGAATTAGATAGAAGCCAAATAGTTCGACATTGTCAAAATACAATCGACTGAAAAGAAAGATAGAATGGGCTCGCAGGCCCGATTGCAGCATGAAGGCATCGCCGATCAGGTGCGATCCCATAGAGCATGACGCTTCCTCCAGAAACGCTGGGACTGAGCTGCGCGTTCCTCCTCCTCGGGTTCCGGTGGAAGCTCGCAGAGTTCTTCTGTGAGGGTCATCCACGTGCGGGAGATATGCGCGATCACCCTCTGGAGTGCTGTCTTGACCACCTTGTCGTCGAGGCTGAGTGGTCGGAAGAGCTTCTGCGGGGGTGCCCTAGTCCTCGGAGTCAACCCCAACTGATGTCGAACTTGGAATGGCGCGTAGTAGGAGGTGCCTCCGAACCCCATGATCGGAATGAAGTGCCCGTCCATCGATGAGGTAATGGCGTCATCCGTGTCGAAGCAGCGGGCTCTCTGGTAGAAGTCGGCAGGCTCCAGAGACCGGAACAGAGCGTCCACTCCAACGAAAGAGCGTGCAGGCAGGCGGGCACGCTCCACGATGCGGGCAAGCAACCCCGGTGTGTGCTCCCTAGTGAAGGCTTCTCCCGTGATCCCGAGATGGGTGTAGAACCATACTTGCAGCAGGGAGGGGCAGAAGGTCATCCTGTGGTTGCGGATTCCTCGCTTTGCTTCACGCACGATGTTGGTGAGGCTGAAGTTGGTCTCTCCGATCAGGTTAGGCAGGAAAGGAGCGTCTTCAAGTATTGCCTTGGTGATGTAGACAGCTCGTCGGTTGATCGTCTTCTCGTTCTGTGGGTACAGGATCGTCCCGACGAAAAGGAGGATGAATGCTCGCGCTGATCCTTGGCCTTCTCCCATGCGCGGGTTGTATGGCACGAGCTGCAGATCGACGACGTCTTTGATGCTGAGATCCCCTTGGGAGTTGAAGAGCCCTGGTACACTTGCCGATGATATCTGAAGAAGCCTCGCTATGTACTCCTTCGGTTTGTCGATCCGAGGCAGGGGCAGTATCCCTGTGCGGTGGGGCATCTCGGCGAGGTTGATGTACTCCTCGTAGAGCGGCGCCAACTTCAAGTCTCCAAAGCGGAAGACAAAGGAGTCTGGATCCCAGCGCGCCACTAGGTTCTGCAAGAGAGCCCAGTCCAACTCCAGACGCATGAGGTGGAAGAGCCCCTTTAGCTTGGACTGCACGAACTCAAGTTCGGATGGCCTCAGCAATGGCAGCCACTGGTGGAGATTATCGGCGTTAGGCATATTTTTCTGTCGCAGCGAGATGGGCTCCATGAGGTCTTCCTGCACAATAGGGTATCATTCGAGGATGATGACATTCCAATCCCTAATCCTAGTATGGTATGATTCGACACACGATTTATGTAATCATGTTCGAGTAAAAATGGAATGTATGATATTACAAGAATAATCGTGAATTGGAATGCATTCATATGATTATGAATGTGTATGGATGCATTAAAGCGGTAAAAGGAGTTAAGGAAGGGAGAAAAGAAATTTGGAAACCCCCCCTATGACCAACCCAAACTGCTGCAAAATGAACAGATTTAGTATCACAGTTTATTGCATACAAAACATACCTGCCCTGTCCCTGCACGAGTAACAGGCACTTAGTAACAGACAAATGCACGTGCGGCGTCTGGTACCTGTAGTGGGCAAGCAATTTCTAGACTCAGATGGAGGTTTCTAAGACCTCCCTCGGACTAAGGGAGGCGGGTCCCGGTCCATAGCCTACAAGCCGCAGGAAGCAGCGAGGCCGTGCCTTACGGTGACCCCCTAAAGATCCTAATCCCGGGTATAGGGATTTACCTATATATGCCTAGGAAAGCGGATAAACGAACACAAACAGGAGATCAAACAAAGGGCATCGAGCCAATCAATTACATGCGCAAACAATTAACTCCTCTCCGCATGTGGTAAAAAGGCTTTCGGTAGGAATCCACATGCGGAGGTCCCCAGTGGAGTCGCCATCCGGGATGTGCGCGCGCCCTTCCGGCCTAGCGGCGCGCGGCGGCGGTTCCGGCTAGCCCGAGGATCCGGGCCCGCTCCCCCGAGGCCCAGTCCGGTCGGCGTTCCGGCTCGAACGCCGGACGCTGCGGAAAGGGGCCCCGGGTTGGGCCTTCCCTTGATTCGCGAACGGGCCTGCGGGGCGTTTCGCCAACCGTCTCCAGTTCCCTGGAGGCGGCGAGCGAAAGGCTGCGTTAAGGCCTCGCTCGCGAATTTCGGGGAGGGCCCGAGGAGCGGCTCGAGTAGCCGTCACCTCACCCCAAATGGCTCCGAAAAAAGGGGTAGTGGGGTTTGTTTTAGCTTTGGAAAACTGTTGTTCGGAGTCGCCACCGACTTAGTTTAAAAATGTGATTCTAAGTCGGAAAAATCAGAGTCTGGGTTCGGGGATTCCTATTTACTAACCTTAATATCCTACCACATGCGAAAAAGGGTGGCGATTTGTCCAAAAAGAGTTAGCTTTGATTGACGGGTGTTGGACCCGATCCGGGAGTGGGCCGGACTCGTATCGACGTTTTAACGGGCGTTGGACCCGAATTTAGGTTTGTTTGATTAGAAAACCAACACACGACATAAACCTAAAGCCTAAACAATCACGCAAACACAAGCAATTATTTAGATCAAAAGGGCGGGAAAGGGGCGGTGATTGCGGGCCTATGCACTTGGGCCCGCAATCCGTCACAAGTGGGCTTTAAAAATGAAATTCGGGGAAGCCCGCACTTCCCCTTTGTACCTTTGATTGAAGGTTGGGGCCGCTTTAACTTCGAGCCCGCGGTTTTTAGGCCGGGGTGGATCCGCGCGGTTTGATACACGCGCCTTCGAGTTTGTCTTCGAAATTGTGGAATTAATCCTTCGAAGTTGCATGCTCAGTGTACATGCAAAGAAAATATAAGTGTGATTAGTATTGTTAAACTCAAATGAAACTTGACAAATTCTAAAAATATTAGTAAGGCATGTCTTACCGTTTTGGGCGACAACTTTCATTTGATGCAAAATATCGACGATGTCCGGAGAGTTTCGCCGTATTTTTCATGTAAAACAAAACGAAGGTAATTGTTAGTAATGCATAACCCAAAATTAATTAACGGAAATGCACATAAATTTAGTGAAATGAAGTCTTTTGAAATTCATGAAAGATTCAAAAAAGGAAATTTTTAATGACGACGACTAACTTAAAAGATAAATATATTCGAATAAGCGTTTTACCTTTTTATTGACACGTGGTCTGACGAAGACCTCAATCTTGAAAAGAGGAATTGCTGCAGAATAGAGAAACACCCTGCTCCCCGAAGTTGCTTAGTCGACCCACGTTCTGCCCGAAAACTCAGCAAAGACGATTCAAAGGGGAGCCATAGAAGCGTTGTCGCCGAAGATGAAGATCCCCAAGGCTTCTTAGCGCACGCGTTCGTCGGAGAGCCCTCTGGTTTACCGGGAGAAGAAGGGATCGGGGCTGTTGTGAGGGAAGAGAGCGTCGAGGGTGGAGACCTCCGAGGCTACCGGGGACGGCGCTGGAGGTGAAGGCTCCCAAGGCGGCTGTAGCCGCTTGGGCTTGCTGTGGGTTCGCTCAGGGACTTCCGAGCTTGCTGGGGTCGGACCGGGGCTGCCGAGGAAGAGAACACCTTGGGTTCGCCAAGGCAGGGACCGTGTCACTGAGGGAAGGCCGGGACGAGGTCAGGATGACCAGATCTGGGTTAGAAGGGTGACGTCGAGTGGTTTGCTGAGGCCATTGGTGGGGCGCCGGGCTGTTTGCTGCCAGATCTGAAGGACGCCGGAGGATGGGTCTGCTGCGGGGAGCGTAGGGGAGGTCTGTCGCTGGACTCGAAATAGGGAGATGGGCTCGTCGGGGGGAGACTTGCCAAGGACAGGGCTGGGCTGGTCACACCAGGGATAGCTTGCCGTCGCCGGATTTGTGGGGGGGGGGAAGACCATCAGGAGGTGTCGGGGAGCTGGTCGCCACCGAGTCCTGGAGGTGAGGTTGTAATGGGGGATCAGGCTCAGCGAGGAAGGTTACCGGGGTGGGGACAGCTTCAGGACGTGTGTCCGATTTTGCTGCGGAGGGCTGGCAGCTGCGGGTCGCCGGAGGAACAAGGGGAGGGGGTCCGTGGCTGTTGGTTTGGAGGCTGTTGGATATACCGCTGTGGAGGTTTGGTTCGGAAGGCAAAGGCTGTGATTTTCTAGGAAATGTCCATTTTTCTGGCGTGGAGTTACTGTGGCTACTTTGGGAGCTAAGAAGGTGATGAGGCAAAGTGGAGGACACGTTAGCAAGGAAGAGGGAATCAGGAGATGTCTGATTTCTGGGGGGGGGGGGGTTGGTTTGTCGTTTGAGGCTGAGAACAGCGAGGCCAACGTCCATCTGCTGATTTCGAGATAGGGATGCCGCTTCTTGGAGTCGGAGCGGCTGCCGGAGATGCTGGTTGCTGTTGAAGAGAGCACAATATCTCCATCTGAAAAGTCTAAACCTGCGCGTGAAGAAAAACAAATCAAAAAGACAAGAGGGCTCCTCGCGAGGAGTCTGAAAACTATCCTCCGCCAACAACAGCTAGCTGGAGTCGATCGAGTCGTCTAGCGGGGAGATTCATCTTCGTCGTGGCTGAGAATGTCGTCACGTCTGGGAAACTCAGGGAAGCCTCCTCGGAATGACTGGAAGCTCAGCGAACTCTGCCGCAGACTGTCGGGATGGCCGCATCGTCTTGAGGTATGTTGTACTCCTTGTCGTTTGGGTTGGCATCAAAGGGGATCCCTGTTGAGTTCAGTTGTTCTTACCTTGGCTTGAGTTTGCTGTAGGATTCCTGGGGGTGAAGACAGCCGGCGGCAGGGTGCTTTCCTCCGAGTTCAGAAGAATCGCCCTTTTTTTGTTCGAAGACGTCTGGAGATCCCAGCGACGAAGGTGGTCGGCAGGATATGAAGGGTGGCAAGTTTCCAAGAGGAGTAGAGGACTGACGATGATTTCAAAACTCAAAGGGGAAGACTGGCTGTTGGACGTCTATCCTTCAGGAGAAGAGTCCAGGAAGAAGGAAGAAGGGATGAAGAACGATAATTTCGTTAATCCCCCTCCAGAAAGCTTCCCCTTCTTCCCCCGAAGAACGGTGAATTCTTCTTTTATATTCTCGTCCTCCCCGTTCCGTTTGGTTTCTTCTTCTCCCATCTCGTTCGTTCCCCTCCTCCTCCTCTGTTTCTTTCTTTCTTCCCCAGAATCTGGTTTCCGCCCATTTGGCTTCTGGTTCGTCTCTGGTTGGGAAACCAGACCGTTAGGAGACAAGATCGCTCCAGGACGTCGACCAGGTGATTCTCTGCGACAGTGGAATGGAAGGAGCTCAGGGAGGTGCGTTGGGATCGTTGTTTGTCAGGATCCTGTCGGGGAGTAAAGTAAAGGTATGTTTGTTTTAATTCTATCTGGGCTTGGGTGTATTGTGGGCTGGTCTTGTGGGTTTAGTCCAGCCTCTTTGGCTTGGATTTCTGCTAGGCTTGGCCTTGTGTTATGGGGCTGAGCTACCTTGGGCTCTTTGGGGAAATGTGGGTTTGCTTAAGCCTTTCCTTTTTGTTTTCTTGATTTGGGTTTGAATTTGGGCTGTTTAGCTGAAACTGGAGTGGACCGTGGCTGGTGCTGAGGATGGGCAGCTTGGTTGGCGCCGGAACTTGCTGCTGAAGTCGCTGTTTCGATAAACTCTTCGGCAAAGCTGGCGGGACTTGAGGCTACCGTTGTGGCTGTGGCAGTGCCGTCTGCTGCCTCTTTGCGGAGCTTGCAGTTTGCTGGAAGCTGGGATGCCTGTCGATGGTGAACAGCCTGTGACTTCTGCTGCTGAACAGGAGTCTGCAGATTTTGTTGAGGACTGGAGATGGCCGTTGACTGGACTGCGGCTGGCTAAATGACAGAAGGCATCAGGAGAGTGGTTTGCTGAGTAGATCGCAGCCGCGTTGATTGTACAATACTCTGCTGAGATTGATGCGAGTGTGGAGCGTTTCTTCGTTGCTGATATTTCTGCATAATTAGCCCCTTTTGAAGCTGCTGTTGATAAACATACTATTGGCTGTTTGTTGAATATTAGGTGTGTTATGGGCTAAGATGATTGCTCGCGGCCCACATATTGATTTGAGGTATTACAGTGGCCTCGGGCCTTCTTCTAACATGGGATTGACTCAGGTAAGAAGAGGAATCCGAATCTGAGAGGGTGATTATTAACCCACGCTTTCACATGAATTGGAATGGTTAAACATCACCCCAACATCATCCAACGAGAACACATTGCCATGAATAATACACGCAGTAAGATAAGCCACGTAACAATAGTTAGTTCCCATGTAGTCAGTGGCTTTTCAGCTCCATATATTATGTCCGTGTCTGTGCCTGTTCTGACTAGGAGGGAGTCATGTTTGGACAACTCCCGCCACATAAATTTTCTTACACGCCCACTTGTTCATAAATTTAAAAAGGAAAGTAAAATCTACCGAAACAATGCAGAATTGCTTATGGTAGTGAAATTATGAAAAAGGGATTATTTATCAAGCGCGACTAACCAAACCCAACATCAAAGTGGTCGGACACTATGATGTCTGATTCGATTTTCGTAAATCGATCACATTGGATGGTGAGGATTTTACTAGTTGCTCTCGAAAAAGAATTACTTAGAATACGTTCGTAATTTGAAAATTTTCATGTTAATCAGTTGCGATTTTTTTCGTTAAACGAATTTCGCGTTTTAATTTTTGAAATTATTGAACCAATTTTTTCAAACAAAATATTAGATTCGTATAAAACTCGTTGGGGGGGGGGGGGGGGTGGGGCAAGAACAGTTGATTGAAGATTAGGCTACAAGTTATCTGATAAATAAACATAAGAAGCTTTAGTCGGGGTGGTCGATTCAAATTAAATAAATAGAGATTTTTTTTTTTAAAGAGAAAAACCAAAACCCCAAACCACTTAGAATGGACGGCGAGTGGATTTTGATTGCATCTGATTGTGTGTCGGGAGAAAATGGGAAATGAACAGAAGGAAGAGGCCACGTTCCCCAGTTGATTTGACTTCATCTCATTGTCATTACGGTGGGTTGCTTAATGTAATGAGATGAGTTGACGTGACATTTTTGGTTTGGCAACAACAATATTTATAATACTAATCCATCACCCAAACATGATTTACTCATTTATTAACATGTTTTGTCAACGTTTCCCTGTATTTATAAAAGATGGAATTACAAAATCAAATCAGATATTTATATTAATTAGATCAACTACTTGCGGGTTTTGCCAATTAAAATACTTTGTACCTTGAAATTTTGAAGCCAGGGGAGCTGGGGATTGTTTTACTCTAACCCAAGTTTTTTTAGTTACGAAATAATTCATTTTTAACTATATTATTAAACGAATTTAGTAGAAAAATATTTCATAAAATAAGATAATAATTCTTAAAGTTTATCAAATAATACTCTTTAAATCGTCTTTAAAATTATTTTTTTTTTTATAAACCAAACACTTTTTCTTGAGAAATTTTAATAATCAATGCTGTATTTTACCAAATATTTTTTAAACTTATTTTCCAACAAATCTCGTCCAATTTCCGCCTCTTTCTTGTCGCCCCCCTCGCCCTCGCCACCTTCGTTCAGGACTTCCATTCCCCGCTTCCCCCTTTTTCCCAAAGTTCCAAGCCCACACCCCACTTTCCCAATTCCCTACTCCCCCTTTTCCTTCTTCCACGGCCTCCCCCTAAAACCCAGATTACTATAATCCCACCAAAGCTCCCAACTTTCCTTCCCCCCGGATTTCCCCTTCCGTACCCAGTAGCCGAATTAAGCTCCCGAGTTGGTTTCTCCCTACTTTTTCTTATCATTCGGATTCGGGGTTGGTGTTGGTATTGGGATTGGTTGGGTTATGGAAGACCTGGGGACGTCTTCGTCTTCGTCGTCGTCGTCGTCATCATCGTTGGGTTTCTCCGACCGCCTCATCGCGGGGACGCAGCATAGGCATGGCCGGGTCGGGTTACTGTTCGATTGCGTGGAGGACCGGGGAGACGTTGATAGGAACCAGCCGAGGATGGGCATCCTGGAAGGCGGGCTAACGGCTTTCTCGAAGCCCATCGTGGTGCTGGACTTCGTCTGGAACTTGGCTTTCGTTGTGGTGACGGTGGTAGTGGTGTTTTCGACTTTGGATGAGAGGCCTTGCACTCCTCTGAGGTTGTGGTTGTGTGGGTACGGTGTTCAGTGTTTGGTGCATGTTGTGTTTGTCTACGGGGAGTATAGGAGGAGTCATGGTGTGGCTAACTTTGGGTTCTTGACTATTGGAGATCACAACAGGTAGTTCTCTTTCTTTTTTTGTCTTTTGACTTTTAGTGATGTTTTTGGTTACACATTCTTTCTCAGATGGTGTGACTACGAGGTTTGCTGCTTTCTGCCCTATTCATCTCTGTTTAGCAGTTTCTGATTCTTCTGCTTTTTGTGGAGCAAACCTGGGATTTAATTGCTTAACGGAGTATTTATGTTCCTATTCTCAATAACCATGAACACGATTTGTCCAATGCTGTTATTGCCTCACTGTAGAAATAAGTTAAGAGTGGAATGTGGTGCTCATGTCTGATGTATTGCCGGCACATAACCAGGGTTTTGTTGGGTAATACTGTTGTTTGGTAATTGGGATATTATTGCCAGCAAAATTTCAACGCTCTTTTTGGCCAGAGGTTATGGTTGTTGATATGCCTCGCTGCATTCTCCAAATCTGTTGTTTTGCATCAACAGCTAATTATATGCAAGGAATGATGGCCGCAGCACCTTGTTTATGGTCATTATGTGATATTCTTGCAGAATGTTTAAGAGACTGGACTCCACGAATACGCTCATTTCCTCCATATGGTGGGCATTTGGTTTCTACTGGATAGTTATTGGTGGACAGCCGCTCCTCGGAGATTCTCCTCGACTTTACTGGTAAGAAATTCTCACTTCTTGTTTGTTCCATTGTTTCATTCCGATGAAATCGGAACTGTAGATCTAAGTCAGCCAATGGGAAAACTTATATAAGCAATCTGTATTCTGACGACTTTAATAATTTGTCACCTCAAAGTTTGGTTAGATACAAATTATTTTAATGACAATTGACAAATGAATTGGATAATCACGGGGATTCTCCCTGTAGAAACCCCTTAAAAGACGGGCACTGGTTGCACTTGGAAATTTTGTTCTACGGATATCAACTGCTCACGTAAGTTATATCTGGTAGTTGATTTTATTTGGACTGGTGCCTTCATCACCTACGCGCGTGTTCAAGATTTTGTTGCTATGTCCTGGTTTTCTCTCCCTCAAAGAGAAATTTACTCAATTGCTTACAAGGTGTCAAACATATTGATTCCACTAATTTTAATACGCTAGTGGGAATCAAATCTAATTACAAAGCCTTTTTTTTATCTCGCTTACATGTATCAGTCAGCCTGCATCATGCAGTGGTATCCCTACCCCAACGAGCGCGGGTTAGGGAGAGGATGACTCTATATATGCAACATCATCCTTGAAAATATTTGTGAAGTGTGTGTGTGTGTCTGATTTCAAATTTGAAAATTGCAGATGTTTCTGCCGATTTATGATTATTCCGACCAAAAATTAGTTAGAACACTTCAATGGTGAGGCTGCTTGAATTACTATTGTTCATCGATTGCTTTGACCTTGCTGTAATTCCTTAACGTTGAATAATATGTGAAACCTCGTTTAATAACTCACTCGAAACCACTGCAGGTTGACTGTTATCTTCTTGGCTTTTGACGTGTTCTTCGTGATATTCTGCATTGGGCTGGCTTGTCTGGTCTTTGTAGCTCTGTTTTGCTGCATTCCCCTTCTAGCTATTGCTTATGCCGTGGCAAGTGTCGAAGGCGCAACAGAGGAGATGATCAAGAGTCTTCCAAAGTACAGATACCGCTCCCTTGATTCTGAAGCAGTTGACGGTTTCATGGGGCTACAAGTGGTCAGGCTTAAATCTGGGACAGGCTACAACAGCTACCAGGGCGAACTTGTCCTTTCTTCGGAGGATTCAGTGAGTGACGTTCCTTTTCTGGATATCTCGTGTTCTTTTGCAATGCGCAGTGTTGAGCTTTCATTAGATCGACTACTGTGATGTGACTTGGCCTTCACCAAATATAAGACTATATCCCATAAGAGTCGACTCCAAACAGCTCATCTTGATTGACTACAAATCCTTTGAAGGATGTCGATGACTTATTGTCGTGGGATATGCAGGAGTGCTGCATTTGCCTTCAATCTTATGTGGACGGAGCAGAACTTTCCAGTCTTCCCTGCAATCACATCTTCCATTCCGAGTGCGTAGGCCGGTGGCTCCTCATAAATGCCACATGCCCGTTGTGCAAATCCAGCATCCTTAGGGGAGATACCCTGGTGTGAATGGACTCACAAAACCATTTTTAGCCCCAAGAGCCGCGCGCTTTGCGTGACGTCAGAGCCATTGAAGGAACGATCACTCCGGGTTAACCATAATCGCTGAGATATGCCTGTGACAGCCTCGGATGATCATCGACACTCTTTTCTTCCAGAATACCCTGACACCATCTATATAAGCATCTGGTAGGGAGAGTCTTCTTCCCAGGCTTTAGTTTGTAAATAGAGGATCGATCTGTTTATCGAAAGTTGCTTGGCGGATATTGGGATGCCGCTCCTTGTCTGCATTGTTTAGTAATCGTTGTGGACAAAGGAGGAACGGTTCAAAATTTCACTGCAGACAGATAATGCTATCTCTGGTGCGGGATCCATTCACGGGGACGCGAGCACGACGGCTGCTATCCCTTTGCTTCTCGTGTGATCGAGCAGGAATGCATCATCTCTTGTGCAACGATATAGTTATCGTCCACGGATGAAGCTACCTTTCTTTCATGACTCTCTCGAGTTTTTTTTCTTCATCTATGAATATAAGTTTTGATTTCTGGGATTCCAGCAGTGTGAAACGTCGGGCGTTTTTGTCTTCGAAGTTCCGGTGGGAAATAGAGAAGCCCCGTCAATGTTGAAAGGCCACGTTTAGGATAGGAAGGCGGCTGTCGGCAGAAGGGGAGAGAGAAGGCTACGACTACGACCAGACAAATTCATACGACAAGACATGTTCACATGGGCATGGGCCGTGGTAACATTAGATTTAATATCTTTATATATATTAGTTTTTGTAAGTGCGCTCCAAATCGATGGTGTAACTTTTACGCAAAGAGTCCAACGACTAGGGATAATAATCACACGAGAGAGCACGGTCACACCAAGTCCGCCTATTAATATTAATAAATATTTATGTTCTTTTAGGGTTCCTCTTGAAAAAGGACAACGTCGTAAGATTACAAGATGGATTAGGGAAAGGTAAGAAGAAGAACTTCCAGATGGGATGAAAAATGAAAATTATTACCCGAAAAGTCATATGTCAGTCAAGAGGGAGAGGTGCTACTTACTACCTATTCACACGACGACACCCTTACGTGTGAAACGACGTCGCGGCAGCCCACTCCAGCCCCGGCCCCGAACCGACCTCCCCCACCCCCTCCGCCGGACCCAACCCCAGCAGCTCCCCGTACAACCCCGCAGCTCTCTGCTCCGCAAGCATCGGCATGTCGAACATCGCGGCCGGTAGGAGACCCCCTGGCCCCGTCGACTCCCGAGCCAATTCGCTCCCAGGAAACGTCCCGAAAGAGTCGTAGGGCCGTCCCCCGCCTCCAGCCCTCAGTGCCTCGGGCCTCAACAGGGACGAGGCGAACGCGGCCGAGGGGTTGTCGAACCTGACGCCCGTCACCTGTTGAACCATCTGGCGGAAGTTGGCCGCGTCGGCCGCGATGAAGGTCGTGTTGGACCGCTTCGTCGTCCGGGGCTTCCTCCTCTTCTTCGTCGACTTCTTCTTCGGGACGTTGCCTCTGGCGGACAAGGGAGCTGCGTGGTCAGGTGGCTTCTGAGTAGTGGGAAGTGGGGAGGAGTGGGGGGTGGTTTGTGAGTGGAGGAGGGGTTGGGGGAGGGGGAGGGGGAGGGGGAAGG
The DNA here is from genome assembly GCA_023653495.1 of Melastoma candidum. Taxonomy (NCBI): domain Eukaryota; kingdom Viridiplantae; phylum Streptophyta; class Magnoliopsida; order Myrtales; family Melastomataceae; genus Melastoma; species Melastoma candidum. The sequence goes on along the minus strand of CM042881.1, from coordinate 10,883,346 downwards.
GGAGGAGGGCGTTGTCGGAGGAGGGGGGCGGGGAACGGAAGCTGAGGAACCGGGGGTGGTGGTTGTCGGAAGCTTGGTCGGAGGGGGAAGCCATAAGTTCTTCCGGAAGAAGAGAAGTGGGTTAGAAGACAAGAGGAGTGTTTGACCGGGCACTTTATGTTGGAGCCCAACCCAAGGCTGTTTATATATGAAAGCAAAATAATATCCATTTATATAAATATAATAGATCTTTACCCGTAATTCACAAAATAATTTACAAATTAAGGGAAGTTGTTTCAAAATTTTCTAAATACATCAAAAATTCACTCGAAATACAATAAGCACCTACCAAATAATATGTTGCTTTGATTAATTACATACCAAAGCGTTACATCGACTACAATAAGAAGTTTATCATTAGCGGTGATTAGTTTCGAGGCTTGAACTCAACTGAATTAATTTTTTTTACTCTTTCACGTTTTTGTGCTACCTCCGTTATAGATTTGCTCAAGTTTTTAAAAAAACCCGACAGAGACATTGGAACAGGGGGGAAGACATTAAAGTCCAACCTCGGTCTCCCTCTCCCTAATGGGAAATGAAATTTCTTGGTCCATAAATAACAGGGTTGGGGTGGTGCGTTCTCCCCCCTGCGTCTTCTTCATCTTCTCCCGAGACAAAAAGAAGTCCAGTAGGTTTTGGTGAATTTCCACGATGAGGGTCCTAATTGTATAATACATAAATTGAGTGTGGTCGGGAATCTTGTGGTTAGTCACCATTTTGACCATTTCAAATGGGGTATACAGGTAATTAATGAAATGAGTGTCTTCGAGCAAAGAGCAAAAAGCAGTACGTGACCCCCCAAAGTGTTTTGTTTTAAAAAATCCAAAGCTTTTGGTTGACTCCGGCGGCCACCATTGGAGACAAAGTAATATGAAGGGAAAAAAATAAAACCATAAGGCATTCAAAGGGCATGAGTAAGTAATATTACACCCAAGGCTGTCAAAACATGACCTCGTGACTTCGACCTCGACCGTTCTTCTAGATGAATACGACGTTTATTATAATAATAATAAGAAGAACAGTAATATTCTTTTTCTCTCGTGGGGGAGTGACGTGACGCCATAGCTGACGACGGACAAACGTCATTACCATCTTCGCCCTGATGATTTTTTCGACGAGGGTTAGGGTTTTATCCTGTGTCGACGGACAAAATGTATTTCTTTTTTGTAAGCGGCGACTTTGTATAAAAGAACAAGGCCCAAAATGCAATGGGACTATTTCTTTACTAATATTCAATGCGTTGTATAATTAAACAAGTCAGAGAAATTACGGGCCTAAAATATAGTTACTAGCAACCATTAGATTCTCTTTTAAGATCACACAGACCACGTGCCTTCATGAATCTCATGAAGGCCGATAACTAACACAGCTAGCCACTAAATTTTACGTGCATCACGAAATGCTCGCACCGCTAGGTACCCTGGTGACTGTCTCCCCATACCATGTCGCCTATTGTTGCGCTCACCCTTCAAGTGTGGCCGTCGCATGGATTAAGGTTAATAAGCCCTTTGCGCCAATAATTTACCTAGAAAAAGTTGGTGAGGTCTTCTCATGTAGATGGAAGATGTTGCTGGCTGAGAAGGTATTGCAACCTCCTCCAAGCTTGCTCCGCATATATGCAGGTGAAGAACAAGTGGTCCATCGTCTCGTCATTGTGCAAACAGAATATACATGAAGCAGACGATGACAGACCTTTGTGGAACCAAAAGCTTGCTGTTCTCAGTCTGCCCGTCGCTAAGAGCCACATAAGTAATGATACCCGGGGCAGTAAACCAGTTTTCCAAATCCATTTTGCCCATGTAACTCAAGGACATTTTTGTCGGATGATGTTCCAAGCTGCCTTGAAAGTAAATATATCACCCCCTCCACCATTCCACATAACCATATCCCTCCCAGGAATAGGTCTGGAGCGCATTATTAGATCAAGCTGATGGAAGAAGGCGGCCTCAGCACCATCACGAAGCTTTCCGTGCTCATAGTTTACCCATGCTACACTACCAAATGCCTCCGCGATAGTAGCCTTGATTGGGATCTTGGATTGCACTCTTGCATCCTCTAAGAAGATGTACGAAAGCCTGCCACATTCATCCTAGCGATCCGACTAGAAAGAAATGCGGCTCTTGTCCCCCATCTTCCAGGATAAAAGGTTGTTCGCTATATTACGAGTTTGCAGGATTCGCTTCCAAATCCAAGAACCTTTGGTCGGGGCTGTCATGGTCCAAAAAATTTTCCCCTTGAGTATTTCAACATGTGCCCACTTGCACCATAGCGAGCCATTTGCATAGAATAGTCGCCAAATGTGATTTAGCGTGGCCAACTTATTCCAAGCGGCCTACGAAACCCCAAACCACCCTCCTCATGTAGCTTGTACACTTCTTCCCAACAGACTTTCGCCTTGTGTTGCTCTACGGTGGGATCATTCCAAATGAAGCTCGCAAGTAATCTGTCAAGCTTACTACAAACCTCGATTGATAGGGGTACCACCATAGACCAATATGAGTGCATTGCAGATAGGACAGAGCGTGCTAACTATATACGATGCGCTTTGTGATCGCTTCAATGAGGGGCTTTGTGATCGCTTCGATACCACCATAGACCAATAAGAGAGTTTCTTCGTTGTTCAAGTGGCAATGCGCTTTGTGATCGCTTCTATGAGGGGCTTGCAATCAACAATGGATAGTCTCTTCGTAATCATTGGCAGCCGAAGATATCTCAGAGGTGCGGATGCCTTTCGAAATCCAGTAGTAAACATGATGCTTTTCTCAGCACAACACCTCAATTTTGGATGTGCTTAGTGTTAATTTTGACCATTCACGAAATTCATCCAGCACCCTCATAATACATGCAACGGAACTCGGGTCAGCCTTAGAGAAGAGGACGAGGTCATCTACAAAGCTAAGATGAGTAATGCGCAACTTCTCATACTTTCTATGAAAGCAATATGTCCCATCCACAGCAGCAAGGTGAAGCATCCTCGAGAGGACTTCCATAACAATGACAAAGAGATAGCGCGAGAGTGGATCGCTCTGCCAGAGACATTTGAAGATAGGAAAGTAGCCACATAATTCACCATTTATGCTTATCGAGAAAGTGGCCGAAATAACACATTCCACAATCCAGCCAATCATAAGTTCAGGGAAGCCCAACAGTCTCAGGCTTTTGAACAGAAAATCCCAATTAAGTGAGTCATATGCCTTAGCGATGTCAAGCTTGATGGCACATCCATCATGCCCTCTTTTGGTGTGGTAACCGGCAAGCAAGTCATGAAGTAGGATGATGTTATCCACAATCCTATGACCAGTAATAAAGGCTGCCTGCTCCTCGCCAATAAGACCTGGAAGTACATCCTTCATGCGAGATACTATAATCTTCGAGAAGCACTTGTAGAGGACATTACAACAGGAGATGGGTCTAAAGTCATCCATAGATACCACAAACGGCTTCTTAGGCACAAGCGCTATAATGGTAGCGTTGACTTGCCTGGGTAGTTTTTGGCCATCAAAGAAATCCTTAATAGCAGCTACTACATTCGGCCCCGTCACATTCCAAGACGAGCAGTAGAACTCAGCCGTGAAGCCATCCGGCCCAGGAGCTTTGTTCTTTGGCAAGCTGAACATTGCCTGCTTGATCTCATCCGCTGTCACCTCTGAAACTAGAACAACAACCTGTAAAGGGTGAAGAGAGCTGCCTGGCAAGGTATGTTGCTACATAGAAGAAATTGCAGCCATCTGATCAGATTGGTATTCCTTCCGAAAATGGTTCGTTGCTTCGGTTTTGATGAATTCCTTCTCCGTAATTGTATTCCCATTACCAAGAGCTTGGTAACGACATTCCTACTACACCTGCTCGTAACCAAAATATGAAAGAACCTGGTGTTGCGATCCCTCAGTTTTAGCCACCTAACTTGTGATTTCTGCCACAACATATTTTCTTCCATTCGAGCAAGCAGGTTAAAGTCCGTCACTGCCTGTTTCAAGCCTGCCGACCCACAACCAGCCAACTCCTCCTGTTTTATTTCGTCTAAGATAAGCTTCGTCTCAGCAACCTTGTGAGGGATGTCGCCAATATGCAGCATGTTCAGACCCTTCAATGCAATCTTTAGGTCCTTGATCTTCCTATATAGCGAGAAGAGGGGAGATGCCCCATACTCCTTACTCCATCCTTCCTTAACCGTGGTTTCATAAAGGGGGTGCATCCGCCAAAAGTCAAAGAATTTAAACGGAGTTTTCCTTATGCTGGGCTCCACCAATCTTACAAGGCAAGGCGAATGATCAGAGGTAAGAGGTGGGAGGTATTCAACCTCTGAGTGGCCGAATGGCTCAATCCATTTGATATTCACCACCGCACGATCCAACTTTCTCAAAACAAGTTGTTCCCTCCTATTTAACCATGTGTAGTGAGGGCCAATACCACGTAGGCCATCCAATCCAGAGTCCATCAAGGCCTCATTAAGTGTGTCATCCGAAGTAGTCCATGTATCAATACCTCGTGCCTTTCATGCGGGAATCGAACCACATTAAAATCACTGATCACAACCCAAGATCCCTGGTGCCTACTCTCATGCTTTAAAAATTCCCATAGCCCGCGCCTCTCGATAGGATCATTGTGACGATATACAAATGTCAGTCTAAAACCCAGGTCAGCAACCACTAATTTCACACGAAGATGGATCCACTGAGCCGAGACTGAGAGTACCTCCACTAAATAAACTTGTTCATTCCAAGCCACCCTCATAAGGCCCACCATTACTTCCATAGGATGAGACGTACTTTCATTGCAGCCGAAGCAAGTTATGATTAGTGAGCTCCTCCTTTCTAACCTTAGTTTCAAGAAGACCAACCAAAGACAGCTTGTGTTTACGTATTAGGTTATGCACCTCCCTGAGGTGCAAAGGGTCATTCAGACTCCTAACATTCCATGCGAGAATCATTGTTTCGTGGCGGCCTTGAGGCCTTTACCACTAGGCTGAAGCAGAATAGGGAGTAACATTCCCTTCTTTTTGTTTCTTCCTTTTCTTGGCAATTGTAACAGTGGACATAGTACCAGTAAAGCTCCAACTGCTGTCAAGTGCATCTTCCACAGCTTGTGCACACGACTCTTCCTTGTATATTGCTACATTAGGAGCATTGTTACAACCTTCTTCCCGGACAACATCTGTATACTCCCCTACTTCAGGAAGTATATAGATGCTGATGCCGTAGAGTCCAGGAGTATTGGCACATCCAACCAATGACCCTAGTCTACCTCATCCTTCTCAACAACAGCAACATCAAAAACAGTTTCTTTCCCAGTGACTCTTTCAAGTCCTAGGGCTATAGCGCCAACGAAAACCTCCCCACAAGCCATTACATCAGGAGTAATCACCCGAGATAATTCAGAGCCTTTCACAACCACCTGAGGTAATACCAAGGGCTTAGCAATAAACATTCCATGTCTTGGAAGCGTATTTATTCTTTGGCGCCTCGTAGCTTCCCTATCAGAAACAGGGGAGTGCAGTATAAGGTCCGTACAATTACCATTGGTATGCCCGAACACTTTATACAGCTCACAATGGCTTAGCCGAGCATTATAAGCAACCTTAACCGTGAATGAGCCTCCCCCACCATCTTTCTCCGTCTCAATAGAAGTTTGCAACATTTTTGAAATCTCACACTCAACGAGAACTCTGACAGTCCTAATGTTAGGCAACCGAGTTGACCTCGTATCAATTTTGAGGACAACTCCAATTGCACTTGAGAGGTAGTGAATACCCTGTTTATACCACAAATCCAAGGGCACACCCTCTAAAGAGATCCAGCACGACAACTGCAATGGTATTGATTCTTCTATAGAGTCTCCTACCTTCAAGCTTTTAAGCAATAAAGGACAACCGGCTACATGCCAATCCCTCCTGGAGGATACTATCCAAATGATCTTCTCTATCGAATCACAAAATAAGAGCCCCACTTTCGCGACACATGCGTTTACCAGGCCTTTCCTTTGCCAAAGTTGGAGGCAAATCCTTTTGAGCACTTGAAAGGGAACTTTGTGCCCTAAGGGGAATCCTATGAGCGAATATTTCCGGTGGCTAACTCCAATTTTCTCCAACACTTCTGGCTTATGTACCAGCCTATCAACACCAAAAGAAACTTGATAGTAGGACCAACAATGAGTCCTTGTCGAGTCGATTGGTTCTTCAGCATGACATCTACCCTAACAACATACCCAGGTGGGGGTGAAATTTCTTCCGAGAGGAATGGGTGTATAATGGGGTTGACAGGCTGTGTTGGGCTAGCCATAAGGGTGGAGGGATTAGGAAGGTGGAGGTTTGAGGGGTTTGCAGATGACATGGCTGGAATGGGTAGTGTGAGGCTGAGGGTGGACTGGGACAGGGAGGCGGGTGGTGAAATTGGAAGGAAAAGGGGGTAGGTTTGGGGAGTGGGGAGGAAGGCGGTCGATTGGATAAGGTTCGCGGGCACCCGTCCGACGCTGGCGAGAACCAGGCAGGCGAGCTAAGCGACGGATTTTGGAGAGTAGACAAAATGTTAATAATGGACAAAGTCCCACCCAAGATTCGTCCTCCCCCACATGCTTATTACACTTATACGAGGGTTTTCTGGACCCTCTTGTTTTTTGTTCATACCTCTCTACATCGAGCTTTGTATGAATATACTTGGTTTTAAAAAATAATTTACAAAATACGATCGAAGTTTTAAAAATATCCAAAGGGCGCGAAACCCGTCTTCCAATTTATAAAGAAGACGGTTTAATCGGGAGGGAGACGGGTTTTGATCCTTTAATTTTTTTTTTACTTTCTTTATCATTCGTCGTTCCCTGTTCCCCACTCTTCTCCTCTCTCCCACGTCTTGCACCATTCCTTTTCCCACGCCTCTTCCCCTCTCCCCTTCTCTCCCTTCCCTTTTCTCCGTCACTTCCTCCCTCCCTCTCCCCTCCCCCTCTCTCCCTTTCCTTCTTTCCTCTTTTACAAAAAAACTAAAAGATACCCTCCTCGGTTGACGGGTTTTGAAAACTCGTTTTCTTTATAAATTTAAAAATATATTTTTAATACGCGTCATAGGGACGATAAATCGAGTATTTTTAAACCTTCGATCGTATTTCTCAAATTCTTTTTAAAAATAACAGTATATTCGTACGAAACTCTCTTCACATCTCTCATCCATTATTACCTATCCCCATATGTAACGTAAGAAGATAACATGCTAAGCGGGAGGCCCGCCGAAATCTACGACTTATTCTTCGGGATTATCTTTACATGTGGTCCGAATCCCTTTTAGGGGGATAATGAAATCATATATTGGGGGGGGTGTTTGAATTGGTCCAAACAGATTCATTTGGCTAATTAATGCTTTTCCCACGCAGGGTTTTACTTCTCCCTTTTATCCAAAGTCCACACCCCCAAAGTTGTCCTCACATTCCTTTTTGTTAGATTAATAACAAACACCTGAACTTTTATACCATCTGTTTATGTCAAGCTTTCTTCTTGTCTTATGCTTAGTTCAGAGTACCGCGAGTTCGAGCACATGATCTCGGAAGTGAAAAGCGTGACATTTTTTGCACGAAGACAGGCTCGCGACCTCCGGATGATGACTTTAGGATGCGTGCCTCGTACATTCTCCATGGAAGAGTATTCGACCCAGGGAGTTTTGCTTTTGTCGCGATTATACATTAAGTTATAGGACTATAGAATTCAAATCGAGCCTCCACACTAAATGGCCCGACGAGAGTCATGACATGAACTGGGCCGGAACCAACCAAAGCCCAATGCCACGATGTTCCGACGAAGCGTCCCGTCGCCTCGCCCTAAACATCCTCCGATCGTCTCCCACTTCTGTCGGTTGCTTAGCGAAGGAGGGGATTCTGTAGGGGCGGGTGAACTGTCTGCTCCTCCGGGAGGACGAAGGAGGGAGTCCGCGGGTGAGTCGAGCCACTCGGTCCGATTTCGCGTGTTTTCTTCCGTCGGTGTTTTCTCCCTTGGAGGTAGCTTTAGGAATTTGACAGTGCCCCAACGGCGGACAGAGGCGTAGGACCAGGAGTCTAGCTATGCGGTATTGTGAGAAGTGAGAAAGTTTTAGAGGGTTGAATGTGTTTCTGGGTGTTTCGTGTTTCCCTAGACGCTTCCTTTAGTTGGCGGTGTCGCTTTGGAAGGGCATGAGTGGGATTGGAGTTTCGATACGATGATGGCGTGGCTGGAATTAGTATAAATGAGTAATCTTAATTTTTTTGGGGTGGGGGTGGGGGGGGGGGTGGGAATTTCTTCAGTGTTAGGTGTGTGTAAATAAGATGGTTTTACCAGTCGAATCCATGTGTTTGTGAATGTGAATGTCGCCACTCACCAGGGATTAAGAACGTATGCTTGCCTGGATGCCCATTTTGCTTGCATTTGCTTTCTGCATCTGGTATGAAGATAAGGAATTGGGTGGTGTATGTTTGAAAGTTTTCCTCGCTTGAGTTTAGTCCGCTAGTCCTATGCAGAGGATGCTAATGCAGGGAAGTGAATTGTGAAGTGGGAAGATTTTTCGGCCATCTATTTTCTTTTAGATGCATAAATGATGATTTCTTGGACAGTTTGTGACCCTAATTATGAGATCTCTAATTTATGTCGGCAGGCTTATCACCCAGGCTACTTGAGTGTTTGGGTTGGGGATAAGATCTATCTTCGATTGCGAGTTGTATGTTTTCAAAGGGTTCTGATTTTTTTCTGGCACCATGAATAATATTCATGATCAGCCTCCTCCTCCTGGAGTTCAATCATATCCTCAATATCCATCTAACCAAGCCCAGTCCGTACATCCTATGGTGCCTCATCCCCATGCTCTCGGAAACCCTTTTGGCCATCAGTATGAGTTTGGTGGATCTGGAAACCAGCCTTTACACTTTTCGAATCCATATCACAATCCAAATGTGGCTACCCATAACTTTTATATGCATCCCGGTGGGCCGCCTCAGCTCACTCATCCTGTTCCAAACCCTCATTCAACAGGGCAGGCCATTAATCCACTACAGAACTTAAGGGATGCCTTCCAAACCGATCAGCCTGAACCAGTTGGTTCATACATTGAGAAAAATCACGAGATCGATCAATTGTCAGAAAATGCATGTGCCCCACCTCTCCAAGTCGGAAGCGCAGGAAACGATCGAGACGTTGAAGCTGCAGCTCAAGATGCAGTGTTGCGCGAACAAGTATATTTATATGAATTCCTTTCTCCTTCTCATGTTGTTCTGATTTCTTTTTTCTCACCCTTTTTCTCATCATTACAACTACGATCTTATTTTGCAGGAACTTGCTACTCAAAGTGTTATACGAACTCAAAGGTTGGTATTAGAAGAGATGAAAGCAATTTTCCTCATATGTGTTGGCATTTATAATTGCAGCTAACCATTTACTTGATTATTTTAGAGAGTCAAGGCCGGAAAGTGAACATTCATCTGAAGAACAGGATTTTTTCACTGCGAGGCGTGACCCCAATGCTCTCAAAGTGTGTTACAATACGTCTCTGTTCTTATTTTGAAAATTTCCTCTGCACACCATGAACATGCTCTGCAATAGCTTTCTGTGTGCCGTATGATGCATATGTCTTCCTAACAAACCTTTTCCTTTTGTGTTGTTGAGCTGTGTGTAGGAGCATTTGTTGAGGATGGCAACCGAACATCGTGCTGAGATGGCCGTAAAACGTGGAAAGGCTGCTACTCCTGAGAATGGTAGATTTATGGTGTGCCATTGATTTAGGCTGATTTTTGTGATAGTTTCTTAGATGGAATGGAAACTGCATGTGTTTTTTTTTGGCACAGTTCATCTGATTTCTTGATAAGTTCTAACAAAAATTGGATGAAAGGAAAAGGAAGATTGCAGTGTCTGAATTTAATGTTTCCTTTAGGCCCAATTTTGAAAATTTAGCCCAGCTTGTTCCTCCCTTTGCATGCAAGGATTTGGGGAATTCTCAGCGATACCACACTAGGTGTGGTGGAAGGGCTTGGTTTGCATGAAATTGGAAACACCATATATGGACCAATCTTTAGTTCCATTGAAGTACTTTTTTTTCAACTCCATTCAGGTAATGTAGATATCGGGAATGGATATGGAGTACCAGGTGGAGGTGCTTATCATGTCGCTCCAAAACCTGAATCTGCAATGCCATGTGAGATTTGGGTAATCTCTTCCCCTTCTAGTTTTCTGCTTAAACAAGTTGGTAACACTTCCAGTTACATCTGTATCCAGGTGCTGTGAATTATGATAATCAGAAAGAATCAGATCTTGATGGAGAGTCTCAAAACAAACCTGCTGCTAGAGACTTACCTGAATATCTGAGAGAGAAATTGAGAGCACGAGGTATATTGAAGGATAATAGGACTCATGGAGGTCCAGCTGAGTCTGCAAAAGTAGGTTGTGGGCCCTTGTTGATTTGATCTTTCTGTGAATAAATTTTTTCGTTGTAACCGTTTCCATCTTCAGTATTCATGAAGCCCTCTGAGTTTCTTTTTGGTGTAGTTGAAATAATTTGTGCTAAACTATACTTAGGATTTTTCTGTTCTCTATATAGAAGATGGCCAGCTATTAATGGCTTATTTATTTAGTTATTTCTTACCTATTCTTCCTCTTCCCTCTGTACTTGTAGAAGCCGGAGCCACATTCATCTACCCTGGGAAAGCTTCCTCCTGGCTGGGTGTGTATAACTTGACCTTATCTATTATTATATTCGTCTTCCAGTAGTAGATGCCCGCATCTAGTGATGAAGTGTTTTTTCTTGATCTTCATTTTGACTAACAACGGCCGACATATCTTATCTAGGTCTCTATGAAAACCTAATGAGCGAGAATTTATAGTTTTTTTATCCACTTTAATTGTCAATCCCTGCATGCTAATTTACTCATCTGCTTCATGGCCGTAAGTAGGAAATCTTTCAGCAGAAGATTGTGATCAAAGCTGGAATTACTGTGTGATAGGAACTTTTCATTATTCATGAAGGGAACATTTCTCATAAAGCTTGTCCACACCTGTCTTAGAGAGAGAATTTAGTGAAATGAAGCCTGAAAAAATGTTTGTGGTAATACCAAATAACTACCCTGTCCCTGTTCATCAATTTAGTTTAAAACTAAAAGAGTAATTGCTATGAATATAATTCTCAACTGAGTCCTGCAGTTATATTCTTGATGCCAAACTAGAGATGAAGTGGTTATGGAATGGTTAGTGTCATTGCTTTTATAGTATACCCTGGGAAATAGTTCTTATAGTGGGAAGTAAAAGCACTTCTTCTTTTGAACAAAAGTATTTTAGAAAAAGAAAAAAATTATAAAATGCTAATTTCCCAGAATTTCATTTTTGCGTAGAGGCATGGGCTGATTTTAGCGAATTCTTTTAGGTGGAAACTAAAGATCCGGCAACTGGTGCCACATATTACTACAATGAAATCATGGGTACAAGTCAGTGGGAAATTCCCATACAGACATCCTCAAGCCAGATGCCAAAATCTTCGGTTTCTCTACCCGAACACTGGATTGCAGCATTAGATGAAAGTTCAGGTAATTGTACATGCTATTGCTAGAGATGCTAGCACGTTACTTCTGCAGACACTATGGTGGTAATGATTTCTTAGTTCTCCCCACACTTATGGGTGGGTTGTGATATACTTTATTTTGAACAGCTACATAGTTCAAAGAACTGGTCACATTGGTTTTGCGTAATGCTTTCCTTTCTACGTCCTATATTATATACTTGTATTACTAATTGTGTCTCTTCCTTCTCCGAGTGCATAAATTTGGCACCTGCCTTCAGTTCCTTTGGTTTGCTGGCTTGGCATCTCTTGTATTCTTTTACATCTCATTAACATTCTTGTCCTTTGATTGGATAAGCCTACTTTGTTTGATTTTGGTTGTAGCTTTATCCAGTGACTTGGCTTGGAGATAATAAAAAAATCGGTTTACACAATTACTGGCTTCATGCTAGGAGTGGTATTAAGCACTGGTTTTTTGAGGAGAGGAATGGTGTAGATCTGATAATTGACAAATAATCGGTCTACATAAGACCGCATGGTCCCACACTGAGTTATCCCCCTTCATTCCTGCATCATTGCAGGTCATAAATACTACTACAATACGGTAACTCACGTGTCACAGTGGGAGCAGCCTGGATCTTCCCAGAAAGTTACTGTTGAAAATGATACAAGCCTCTTTTCCAACAGTGCTGCTACTGTGGACAATGGAAATAATTCATTAAATTTTCCGAGATGCTTGGGTTGTGGTGGCTGGGGATTAGGTCTTGTTCAGACATGGGGCTACTGCAAGCACTGTACTCAGTAAGATGATTTATATTTCATGGGCACTATACATTCCTTATTATTACAATCATTGACTCCATTGCATTTAGAAATGAACGATTAACTTTAAAATGGTGTTGCATGGAAAGACTCTTGTTCCACAGAGTCAAAGAGAATTGCGACCCTTCATCTGTGCATTGTGGCATATCCCTATTGGCATGGTTGAAATATCCAGTGTGTTGTTCGTTTAAGGTGCTCAAAGAATCTGAAATGTTCTGTTTAGGCCCCTGGACTTTTGTTGAATCGCTTTAGCAGGATTGTCCTGTTATCATTGGGCAATAAAGGGAACGATTTTTAAACTGATTTACCTATTCTGTTAAGACATTGAAAAGATAACTTATCTACCATTTCGCATTTATTAGGTGTGTAAAATCTGTACATTTGAGGAAGTTATCTGTTAAAATTACTGATAGTACTTCCTCTCCCCTTCCTCTCTCTGTTCATGTCTGTCTCTCTCTAACTTTTAAAATAATCATGCAGAGTTCTTGGTCTTCCTCAGTGCCAGTATTTGTCGTGGAACACAGGAGACCTTCAGCAGATGAACACTGATTCGAAGGGAGGGGCAGATTTGGAGAGAAATAATTTCAAGCAGAGGTTTGTTTCATTATTGAGTCAGGCTAGCAATTATGTGCTGTCAATTAGTAGCAGCTGAAATGTGACAAAAATAGAGCAATGATCAGCATGCACGTGCTGTCCTCCTTTTCTGCCATAGTTTTGGGATTGGTTCCCACTTGTAGCAAAGAAGTTAACTGAAGAAGATCCTTTAGCAGTATTTTTATCAAAAGAGGAATGAATGAGATAAATGATAAAATTTGATAAGATTATTACTTAGGTCCTCTTCGTGTCCACATGGAAGGTCCCTAAACCCTTCAGCTTTTAAGGAAAAGACATTCTGAATTTCTGATGTGTTTGCAGTGTATGCCACCGTTGATGTCTCTTGATACTCTCAACATTTAGTTCGCCTTTTCTTTGAATTGTTTTATACAGGGAATGAATGGGAAGTAGATAATAGTTCTACTTTTTTTCTGGTTGAAATGGGACTTCAAAAGCTTAGTTAAGTCAAAATACAAACATCAGGGTCTATTCCAAACATGGAATGTCCCTATGCAAAAGGTCAATGACTGAATCAGGAGGGAAACAAAAGTTAGAAAAATTTTCCTCCTGACATCCTTGCCAATTTGTCCCCCACGTGATTCCCCTTTCGCCTAAGGTAGGATATATTCCTGGTTTGAGAAAAGGTCTATATTTCCCGATGCCTCTAACTGTGGTAGGATGAGTTGGTCTTGAGCCATTCTGTGACTGGTTTGAAGTCCTTCATCTGTTAGGGTTTTGGTAGGCAGTCCCAGGTGACTTCCCCGGAGTCCTTCATCTTTTGCTCCTTGTTTGGTTGAGTAGGAATGTGTTTTCTATATAGTTATCAGCCGTACGATGTCCACGGATGAAGCCGGATTGATAAGGGGCAACGAGATCTTTGACAATTGGTCTTAGTCGGCACACTAGGTTCTTAGTGATGATCTTGTAGATTCTCTTGCAGAGGGAGATTGGCCTAAGCTGATCTATAGTTTCTGAGCTGGCTGTCTTGGGGACTAGTACAGTGGTTGAGTCCCTGATTCCTTGTGGGACCCTTTTGGTTGTGAAAGAGTCCTATATAATACAAATTCCGTTCGTGGAGCCCCCTTCTCATAATGAGAATGTATATAACCCTATTCCTAATCCTACATGGCAAATTCTTCAGAAAAAGTTGCGTAGGGATCCATATGTAAACATAGTATCTATTTAGATTTGCTGTAGTGAAAATTTGGTGGTCTCCCAAAATTCCTGAAAGAAGATTGGGTTGAGGCCATCCGATCCTGGTGCTTTCGTAGGGTGGAGGTAAAATAGGGCAGCTTTGATTTCGTCTAGAACGCACATCCTGGCCAAAATTGATTGGTGTGTGTGGCTAATTTTGGGGGTGTTCAGGAAGCTGTCAAAGGCATGGCTGTTCTTTCTGAAATGATAAACAAAACGAACTCGAGTGGCCTCTAATACTGCTGGCACTATTTTCACTCTAATTGTTGGTTATTGTAACTTTTACCTCCTGGATTCAAGTACTTCTGGAATATCCAGGTCTGGTGGAAAACCACCTACAGGAACCAAGAACAAAAAGGACAGCAGGAAGCGCACATATTCTAAGGACGACGAGTTGGACCCTATGGACCCTAGTTCTTATTCAGATGCTCCCCGTGGAGGCTGGTATGCTCAATATTAGACTGCAATTAGTTCAAAACATTTTCGTTACTCTGAATGTTGTCTTTCTCCCATTCTGTATAATATTCGCCTGAGGATATTTCACGTCTTCATCACGCACAAACAGGTGTTTGCACATAGATTGCTTCATAAATTATGTTTCAACTGATCTCAAGGTACCAAATCTTTATGAGTGCTGATTGTCGGCTATACCTTGATTTTATAATGCAGGGTCGTCGGCCTGAAAGGTGTACAGCCACGAGCGGCTGACACAACTGCCACGGTACTGCAAAGTTATTTTCGTGTTATTTTCTTTTGGTTTCTGTTCTAATAGTTTATCTTGTGTCTTTGAGAATATGTTAAAACTGTCCCGGAAAATGCCATGAGGTGATTTTGGTGCCTTTTGTATATAGAGTTAGCCCCAACTATGTTCAATATTTCAATACTTGAATTTATTCTCTCTTCAGATTGATTTTGGACAGAAATCGTTTATAAGGTAATAACATCATTAAGAGATTGCTTATCCGTTTTTTCCTTGGTTTCAGGGACCTCTGTTCCAACAACGTCCGTATCCATCCCCCGGTGCTGTTCTGAGGAAAAATGCCGAGGTAGCTTCCCAGAGCAAGAAACCAAGTTCTCGCTATGCCCCCATCACAAAGAGAGGCGACGGAAGTGATGGCCTTGGTGATGCCGACTAGATATACAGGCATCTTCTATGGCTTGTAAAGGGAAAGGCCTGAACTGCGGACATTGCTGGGAGAGCAGAAAGAGCAGCGGAGGTCCTTCGCGGCTGCCATAAGATAGGGTGGAACAAAGCTTGAAAAGGTCGACAGTTTCGCGATGACGAGAGAGGGTTGAGTTTTGTTCGGTACTTAGTTTCAAAATTTGTTGACTAATGTCCTGAAATCGCCTTGGCCGATTTTGTGCCTTAAGAAAACCGGGCTTTGAAAGGCGGACTTCCAAATTTAAAATAGGAAAGTCACCCTTAAATCGGTCTCGGCCGACTTTCTTACTTTAAATTTAAAAGTACGTCTTTTAAAGGCCACTTTTCTATTTTAAATTTAGAAATCGGTTTTTTAAATCGGCCTTTTAAATAAGGACATTAGTCAATAAATTTTGAAATTAAAGAACTTATTTTTAAAGTACAAAACTCAAGACGAGAGGGTTTCTTGCGGGTACTGTTCGACACTGTATCATAAAGTCTGTCCTAGTATACTATACTTTGGTCATTTGACCAAATTCACATCACCAGGAATTTGGGATGTAAATATCTTCAAATTGTTTGTTCTACTAGTTTGAATTTATGCTACCTAAAGATTTGCAATATGTTGTCATGCATTTTTTTATAGAACCTGTAAAAGGTTTTGTCTGAACATTCACTTAGTAAAACAACGAGGAACGAATAAGTTAGATCATCATAAAAATTCGAAATTTGGAATAGCGGTTCGAGTTAGCCATCAAGTCATAAAATTTCTAACTTGAAAATATTACCAGGATAAAGTATAAAATATGTATTTTAATATAATTTTGTGAGAGAAGAAAACATTGTGTACCAAATCTATTTTTCTCATGCCCATGATATTTTCCCCCTCACTAAATCTAATTTATAACTGAATTTTAAAGAAAAAAAATACGTGATTTGAGAATCAAGAATTGCCTACAATAATCCCCATCCCGCCGACTTTCCTTCCAATCGAAGCATCGAATATTTAATAATAGTTGGACTGCAGAATCCTAGTTTCCCCATAAAGTGATGATGTTCGCCCCTTACTCCATAAACTTCTACGATGAGGAAGTCATCACCTGGGTCACCGACCGCCCCTCCATGGTCCGCCGTTGGATCTCCTCCATCAAGTACATCCACCGCTACCGCCTCCGCAAGCTCGTGGTCGGCCTCGACGTCGAGTGGTGCCCACCCCACCTCTCCAGGGACAGTCAAAGCCCCGTCGCGACCCTCCAGCTTTGCGTCGGTCACCGGTGCCTGATCTTCCAGATACTCCAGGCGGATTATATCCCCTCTAGCCTGATCCGTTTCCTGGAGAACGGCAACTACACTTTCGTCGGGGTAGGGGTCCGGGACGACGCGAGGAGGCTGTCCAAGGACTACGGGCTACAAGTGTCGAGGATGGTGGATCTGCGGGGCCTGGCTGTCACCCGCCTGGGGGAGCCTCCGTTGGCTGAAGCAGGGCTGAAGAGGCTGGGGGTGAGAGTTCTAGGGAAGGAGCTGGAAAAGCTGAAGGTCATATCGTATAGTGAGTGGGATAAGGAGGTACTGTCGGAGGCGCAGATTGAGTACGCGTGCCTTGACGCCTTCGTGTCGTTCGAGCTGGGCAGGGTCTTGAGGGCGGCTTCATTTGGCAGGTGAGATGAAGATCGCATAGTATATAGTGGAGGTTAGGCTTTCGTTTAAGCAACTTAAACTCTGCTCCTTTTAGATTTCTATTGGGCATCACTTGAGTCTGGTACACTTGCAGATTTGAGTATACGATTGCCGCACCGGAGGATTAATCGTTAAAAAGTAGTGCTATCGCATCAAATGCAATTTAAGTCGTTGTTTATTATCTCACAATCAACCCTCCACTAAACTCAATTTTGATTTCGAATGTAAGTGAGTATGATGTGCTTAAGATATATAATTTAGGCTTGGAATCATTAAATGAATCAACGGGACAATTTTAATTCGAATTAGATGAATTCAAATATTACAATTCGAAATTTCATTCATTTCATATCAAGTTATTATAGTCTATAAGGAAAATATTCGTTTCCATTTTTACAATAAAAAATCTTCTTTTCGATAAATAAAATTTTTTTGGAATTAATTCAGCACTATCTCTAATATTTACTCGATTATATCTTCATAGTAAACCTTGGTGGGCTTTAGTTATATGTTTAAAAAAAAATGACTAATGGGCCCGTTGGGCTTTAGAAGTGTCTAGCCCATAGGAGTGATGTGGTAATTAATAAGTACAAATGGGGAAACGAGTTTGGGATCAGGTAAGAGGAAGTCTTCGGAAGATGAACAAGTTGTTTGCGGTCACGTTCGCTGCGGCGATCATCTGTTTGTTCGCCGTCGATCGAAGTGAAGGCGGGAGGATAATGATGCTAGGAGGCACTCGCAACTGCAGGGGCGACCAGAACGCCGCCGAGATACAGAGCCTCGCCCGTTTCGCCGTCGACCAGCACAACGAGAAAGAGGTTTCCATCCCCTCCCTCCCTCCCTCTGTTTTGCGTCTTCCTCTTTTCGGGTGGGCATGATTCGGGGTCTTGCTCGATTTAGGGTTTTGCTCCTCCGTCGTGATCAATCCCCTGGGAAGGGTTTAGGGTTTCGCGCAATCTTACCCAATTGGACCAAAATTTTTGTGACTGTAGTTGGATTCGGGATGATGTTAAAAAGGGGGTGGCGGAGGGAATGGAAGGAATTGCTAGAAAAATATGCCTCCTCATCTCCCTGTTTCTCTATTTCGTCCGATTTCTTCATCCATACATGCGGTTTTATGTACACTTTTAGTCATACCGATGAGTGTTTATTGGTTAGGAGGTTTATGTTGGATTAGGTTGGGGTTGATGTCACTCAGCTATCCTGTTGCTGGGTTGGGTCTCTGTTTGTCACAGTGTGATCTCGGCCGGACCGCCCTAAACCTTCCCGGGCGCGCCATATTACGCGCCAAACATTCTATGCGCCATATTAGGCCGGTGTTAGTTCAGCAAGCTGGGGCTCCTGAAAGAGGGGAACGGTGGTGGAGATGGATCAGGAGGTGGTTCGTGGTCGGAGGAGGCGGAAGAGGAAATGGCGGCTGGTCGCCGGATAAGCCATGCGGTAGGAGGCCGAGAGGGAGGGAAATTAGGGTTTTTGGGAGTGGGAGGGGGTAACGAAACAACAAATATATTAAAAATATAAACCAACAGACACGTGAGGTTTCCTTGCGAAATTTTTAGTTTCAAAAATTATCACAGGTTCTTTTAATTCGATATTTAAATTATTATTAAATTTTAAAATCAATTTTACTTATTTTTTTAAATTAATATTTACAATATCAATTTTAAATATATTAAATAAGAAATTTTAAAAAATTTGTTACTCTATTTCGTAAAATATTTTCGTGACAAGCATTATATTGGAACGAAACACCATGTTTTTTACAAGGTGTATTAAAAAATACGTAAGAATTTCCATTATATTGGAACAAAACAGTATATTTTTTACAGTGTATTAAAAGATACGCAAGGATTTTTTATATTTCTATCGATATAATTTTTATTTTAATCATAATTATTACGTAATTATAATGTTTGTTCATTACTCTGCAGCTCTTCTAAATTCACTTAAAAACAATTAACATCTATTTATATTTCCTTTATTTGCGCCTTAATCGCTAAGGCGCGCTTTGAGCATCGCGCCTTGCGCCTTGGGCGATTGGGGGGATTTGCGCCTTGCACCGTAACTACACTGGTTTGTCACCGGTCATATCCTAATATGAGATGTTGAAGCTTACGGAACATGAAAATTCACGGTGCTGGTACTTTCCTATAGAATACCCTGCTCGAGTTTGGGAGGGTCTTGAAGGCTAGAGAGCAGGTGGTTGCTGGAATGATGTACTACCTTACCCTTGAAGCCATTGATGCTGGGAAAAAGAAGATCTATGAAGCTAAAGTCTGGGTGAAGCCTTGGATGAACTTTAAGCAGCTCCAGGAATTCAAGCATGCTGAGGATGAACTTGCTCTTACTTCATCAGACCTTGGAGGTCAACATGGTATGGTTTTCTTATCTACATGCACTCGAGTCACCCTATCTGATTGGTGGCTCTTTATTTTAAGAGATGACCTTGTATTTGAAAAGATTAGTATTAAACAATCGTATTGAAACTCACATTATGCCATGCATATGACCATTAATGCATGTTTCTTTCAGTTGAAGGCTGTATAGGCGACAAACTATTGTTGGTTTTGATATGGTACATATTAGATGCAGTACAGACTTGAAACGTTGCTCCTTCGAAAGCCAAGGTTTCTAACTTGAAAAGATTTTCCTAGTCACCATGCTTTCGTGAATTTAGCTTTGTCATGTATATCATATACCATCAATGCTTATTTTATCCATTTTTTTCTTGGGTGATTGTTGATTCTTTAAATCAATCTTGCAGCTGATGCAGGTAAATGAAAGTATACGAGGCTGGAGTCTGCATCTAATGGCCTATAAAGGATGGAACAGGAGTACATAAGAATAACAGAAATAAAAAAACAAAGTTTGTTATAGACGAGGCAGTATGGACGGTTGTCTTTGTATATAAGCCTCTTGGTGGACACTAGGATGTCATATGGATTATCCTCATAATTTACTACTACCTGTGATGTTGCTTGTTCAGCCTTCTCAGGAAAGCATACTCGTTTATCATGATACTAAAGTAGCTGTCTTATTAGATTCAAGTTGTGTCCGTGATTGGTGCTATTTGTGTGATGCTTTTAGAGACGGACCATTTTCGAGATGGCTGTCTGTGTTACGTGATGTTTCTGACCGGCTCATGTGCGGCCATTCCATTCTCATCTCTCTGCACATGCTGGACTCTGGTGATTGTATTGCAAGAGGGAATGTGGTGGCCTGATTTCCTTATACTACAGGATGACAGTGATGAAAGGTAGGCAGTGTTTCGCAGAGTGAAAGGCTCGCACTGCCGCACTCCCAAGATGATGCGTGTACAAATCTGGGGAACTGACGGCACGAAAAAAGAAGGGACTCATAGATCAGCTGCCACGCGTTTGTAAAGCTCGGGAGGCAGCCGAGGGATGGCCACAGCCTGCAGAGGACTCCTCATGTACGTGACAAGACCTGGGTTTTCAGACATGTCGATTTCATCTGGCTTGACTAGAGGTGTGAGATTCCACACGAAATGGTGCAGCAGGTGGCCGAGCATGGATGTAACCAGGTTGATCCCGAGCTGTGTGCCTGGACACATCCGCCTGCCAGCACCAAATGGGAGGAGCCTAAAATCGTGGCCCTTCACGTCGATGTCAGCCTCGAGGAATCTCTCTGGCTTGAACTCAAGGGGATTGCTCCACAATGCCGGGTCACGTGCTATCGCCCAAACATTGACGTGAATGTTCGATCCCTTGGGGATGTCGTAGCCTCCGATCTTGACATGGGTGTTGGATCGATGAGGAAGCATCATTGGGGTCGGAGGGTGTAGCCTGAGTGCTTCCTTGACGATGCATTGCAGGTAAGGGAGATTAGGGAAGTCAGACTCGGTCATAACACGCTCGAACCCAACGACACTATCGAGTTCGTCCTGGGCCTTCTTTTGTATCCTCGGGTGCCTAATGACCTCAACCATCGCCCACTCCACGGACACCGCCGATGTATCTGAGCCTGCTGTTACCATGTCCTGCATAACTAGAAATAGTTGGCTGACAACACCACACGAAAAATTCAATCCTTTCGGTTCCTACAATAAGCACGCAGAATCTCACCCACAGGAGTCCGATAATGGTGTCTTCGCTGAGATCATACTTCTCTTTCAGAACTAGCAGTGTCTCAAGAAAATGCTGCTTCGTGGCACCAGTGTTCTGGCGTGCAAGCACATGTTCCTCTATGATGGCTCGGGTGAGTCGGTCGCGACGTGCCCCGTGCATTGCAAATGCTCCTTCATCCAGCAGGAACATCCAACGCAGCCATGGGATGTGCTCAGCAATGGACAAGGACGCACCCAGCTTAGTTCCGTTCTCCACAATGGCTTTGAATTCCATTCCTTGTGCATCAATGGCGCCCTCTGCATCGACGAACCTCTTTCCGAAAGCTAATCTCGTCACGTTGTTGAAAGCCACCGCTCCTATGTACTTCCTCAATAACAAGCTCTTCTTCCCGGACAGCACTACTGCATGCGAATAGATTGCAACTTTCATCCCATCCAGACTATTCATGAAACAGGGGTTAATCATACCAGGATCAGTGCAATCTGCGAAGATGGATTCGACCATGGCGGTGACTTCATCTTCCCTTATGGGCCGAAGCGACTCGAGTCTCTTCCCAGAGAAGAGCTCGACCGTGCAGACCTTCCTTACCTTAACATAATGTGGGCCATAATTCGCCCATATAAGATCCTTCCCGTCTCGGCTGAACTTGGCAGCGGACCTGCTCCTGTGCCTATCGGCCAACTTCTGGTCATTCTCCCTAAGCACCTCCCTTGCTAGCTCCGAGTTTGACACTATCACATTCAGGGTCGATCCGAACCACACCGAGATTATAGGGCCATACTTTTGAGCCCACTCTGCGAAGCACCGGAACATCACCGGCTTTACCTGGCCTAAGTTCCCAACAACCAGCCATGGACATGGGCCAGGCGGGAGCTTGTAACGAGGCTTTTGGTACAGGTAGATAAATACAACGGCGGCCAGTAGGGCAACCGAAACAACAGAAACGGGCGCCATAACAGGGATGGCCATTGTTGAGAGAACAAAAAAGAAGAGCGACCGCGGTTTTTTAAGAAGGAACAATGACAAAAGAATGGGAAAGAGAGACTTGGAAGCGAAAGATAACAAATATTAGGGCCCCGACATGAAAAAATCAAACATGAAATATGCGGAGCATAAAATAAAGCCACGACTCCCAACGACCATGCGAGTTGAAAGGCTCTCCCATCAATGAAGTATATAGGTTTGTTGTGCTTTTGTGCTATCATTCCCGATCCGATTCGATCTGATCTAGTTTGGAGTAACATTTAGGAACTGAACTTCAAGTTTGGTATGAAGAAGAATTTCTCAAAAACGAAAATGGGCATGGTTTTTCCTTGGTCATTTAAGGCAGCCATAGTTCCGTTCCGTGCTCGGGAAGCAGCCGACACTCAACAAGCATGCCATGTACATGCCGATAAATCCGCGGCCGGTCACACCCCCTGTCGTGAAGAGCCGGCGTCCGTTCGAATCTCTCTGTTCAATCGGCTGACCGGACATTTTCCAAACTGATTTAGAAACGTAATTTGTCGATCCTACTCAACAACACCATCTAACCTAGGCGACGAGGGACAACGATGCCCAACAGAGAATTGGGTCGTAAGCAATCTCGCCTTCCTTTCGTACACTACTCCCCTACTAATCTCATCTTTCCATCTCCTGTTTTTTTTAATGGTGTCGAGGGACACGACCCATTAATCTCCTCCCCCCCCCCCCCCACCCCCCACCATCTTTCCGCATTATTTTAGGGCGGCGAGTGTGATCAGACAAACGATGGTAGGTGTCTGATCATCGTTTGTCTCATGATTTTGGTAAATGACAACACCATTCATATAATTGACGTGAAAAGATTAATTACATGGAAAATTTTCACATTTTAACTATTTTTCCGCTTACTTAATTAATGGTATTCGGAGATAAACTTGCAAGAAGAGCTTTCGGAAATAAATCCGCAAGAGGTCTTCAAAAAAGTACAAAAAAATCTTTTTATAACTTAATAGGGTTTAAGAGAATACTAGAGAAGAGAAGATTTGTGTGTGAGAGGTGTCTTCAAAAGGGACGAGGGAAGTCCTATTTATAGATGTAGATGGCGCTTTCTCCCGGGGAAAACTAAAGAAATTATGGATTGGACTTGTGACTCACTTAGGTTTCCATCTATTAAGGCCCTACATATAAAATATTTAGCTCACCATATGATTTGAGATTAGTAATAGACATTTGCAAAATTTAATGTCTACAATAACCTTTTATAAAGTTCGTCGGCCTTTTACGAAAAATTTTCGCACATTGCAATATTTTCTATAATTATATGAACCGTTTTTTACAATACCGACGGGCTTCATAAAATCTCGTATATTTGTACGAAACCCAATTACGTTGAACCCTCGACCTTTGACGAAAAATTTTCTCTAATTTAGTTGTTTCGTATTTTACAAAACTTTTGTTGTTTGAGCTTGTACAATAATAGGAAGCCTATTGGTCATTGCTTCATAAAAGCATGTACACGTTATTCCGTATAATTGTACGATACAACGTCAGCGCGCATACGTGCAGGGGTCGTCAACCTCATCCGTTGTTTCTATGTTTATTGATGGAACTGATTTAGTGGGTTAGGGGAACAACCTACTTATATTGTGGAGAATCGGAAACGCATTAATTTGTTTTACAGGCCTTAAGTTCGGTTGTTACATTACATTGCCACAAATCGCAGTACGATTGATTTAGCAAATATAAATCACTGATTGCCTACATCTCGAAGCGCAAATGGGACTGAAAGAAAGAAAGAAAGAAAGCGATTTGATTAAGGGTTTTTTGATCTATTTAGGTCTTGGTGCCTCGATGGCCACCATGGATGCCATTGGGATGGGACCTCCTACCGCAACTGTAACCCCCGTGGAGGTGTTCAATATGTTGGTGTCGTTGGCTGCTTCGATGTCGTCATGACCGGTAACCGAAAGGGCGAGGCCATCGGGATCTCTCCTGACCGGCATCTCCCTGGCTTCCTTCTCCTTGTGCTCACTTTACTCTCCCCATACGACTGAGTATAGCCCGGCTATGATGAGCACGCCTCCTAGCACGCTGCGCCGGCATATCCAAAAGAAGCGGAATTTGGTTTAGTTGTCGCATTCTGGTTATGTATGAGATTAAGGGTAAGTTAGTTTACCCTCCGGGGTAGATTTTCTCCTCGAGGATGAAGGAACCCATGATGGCCACTATGATCATCATCGGTGGGCTAAAGGCGGTGACGAAGACTGAACCTCTCTTCTTCATTACCAATCCTTGGACGTAGTATGCGATGCTTGACGACACTATTCCCTGTCATATAAGCATCCGGATTTATGAGATTACCGATCCTTCGACAATCAAATTGGTTGGAGGTTGTAGGACTTACGGCGCAGGCTGCAGCAAGAAGGTTCATGTCGAATCCGATGGACCAGACGGAGGCCTTGTGCTCCATGTTTCTTCCCGAGCTTGAGACTGGATAGAAGTGGGGTTGTATTTATATAGGCCAAGCAGGGCGAGCAAGTTTTATCCATTCAATCTTGATCATACGTTAGTTATTCATTTCTTCACATTTTAATGAAATTACATTGCATCCGGATAGACAGGGATATTCTCTATGGTCCTTACTTTTGTTGTCCACCCGAAGAATGATGTCACCTGATGGCGATAGAATAAAAACCATGGTGCGAGCATATCTTCAATCGGTTGGATTCTCCCCGAAGGTCATTGGATATCCTAATCACTTCTGATAATTACTCGAGGACAACGACTCTGAAAAGATTATACTAATGATAATAACTAAAGAACAATGCTATTAGTTCTACTGGCCATTGCGCTTAAATGATTTTCCAATTGATTGAGCATAGCAGCAGTGCTTGATGACACACAAACACTCGCACACTAAAACTAACCAGTGATTTTGCTTGTGGTGCAGCACATTTCTTCAATCGTCATCAAACCTTTTGCTCATCTATTCCAGAAAAATATGGACACGGCTTTCCGATTCGTCTTATCATCCACCATATCTTACGAATTAGAAACGAACTCTGCCTAGGGTTTTTAAATTTATTTGATCTCCAATATGTTAGTTGAAATCGTCATCACCACCTTCTCTGTATGACCCCGCCGATCCGTCCACTCCATGCCTTTGTGTTTCGGCCTAGATCTCGCGTGGGATTTCTTTTCTTTTCGGTTGATTGCGATGGCCTGTTTTTTTTCACCTAAACAATGTTGTTTGCCTAATAAATATGTTGCACAGTAGCCGACGCTAATTGTCCTAAAAGTTCGAACTGTTAAACGAAGGCGTGACAGACTTTATATTTAATTTTTAACAAAATAATTGTCTAAGATGGAGAATCTCGAATATTTTTCATAGAGCCGAATTCGTTCTATTCCCTATAGCGTCAGGCATTCGGTGAAGTTTCCATTTGATCTCTGCGAGTAATTCCTTGGAGCATAAGATGTTGGGAAATACGATTCCTGGGAACGTATGGTAAAGGGTATAGGAGATTCTCCTTTCCAATAATTCCATAATTTTCTTTCTTCTTCTTAACAAAATGGGGATCCAACAAACATCCATTAATGTTGTAATAACTAACCTCTCCTTTCTTTCTCAACAAAGTTCCACTGTGAGAGATGCGCTGTTTGATGTAAATATGATTCTAGCAATGGTAACAATCATCCCGAGACCTCGCCGTTTCGAGCTTCACCTATTTCTTCGTAGATCAGATAGTTTGTCACGCAGAATATGAACAATGGTGACAAAATATGAGGGTTTATGGAAAAGAAGGGCATATGATTTGGTGCTGATTAAGTGTCCATTTACAGAACAAGAAACATCTCGCGTGAAGTGGTCCGGCCACCAGTCTTTGTTCGTCAACTGTTCTTGCCACTTTTTGTGACGTATTCTCTCTTTTTCTTTGGGCATTGTCATGCTTAGTTTCTCTCCATGGTAAAACTATCTGTAAGAACTGCAGAAGTCCTCATTTTAACCCTCTCATTGGGAGAATCAGCTATCAACGTGGCCATACCACATTGAGGCCATTCGCACCTCATTTGTGTGACTGCACAATTCAGATCATACCGCCGATTCGACCGGAAAATATAAACCTTCATCTCGTGACCTTTAGCAAACACTTTTGACCCCATTAATAATGTCTCCATTACCGGCTTTACTTGCTCAAAACCTTCTCCGTAGGCGACAAAAATCAAGGAGATTGAAATGTTCGAAACAAGAACTTTTTAAACCTCATCGCTTCTTATGAAAAGCTTCCCAGTTCATGAAAATTAGAGTGCCAATCGGTCAAAACGACGTGAGAAAGGCCGGGCCAAGTCATAACCATTTCGAACACTACTTCATGTTGAATTGTTCAGGTACATTAAGAGGGGGATGAATTAGTGATTGTAACTTTTTCGCCCTTTTAGTTAAAACGGAAGCGTACTGTATTAGAGCGTTTCTCAAATTATGAGATCTGCTTTGCTGTAACCGTTACGATTTGATAGAGTATGTTTTCGTACGAGTATTTGCGCCCTTATCAAACTAACCATCAAACTGAGGAAACTGCTCTAATTAACTAAGAAACCATCAAACTTAGAACCATCAAACTAAGGATATCTTTTTTTATCCAATATCAATTAATAAAAATGTTAGTGCAGTGGCAGTATGCATTAATTCTTCACGATATTATTTTCTTTTATAGAAGTCATAGTGCAGAACTAAAAGCGGAATATCAGAAACTAATGGTTAGCAAGGTCGGCCTAGGTCACCAAAATCTCACAAGCAATTACTAGGACGAGAACCGCATTAAATAAGACAGATTCAGCTGCCAAAGCATTCACATGGTGATAAGTTACTCACTTGACAAACATCAACAATTATGGAATCATTGCGAGCAATGTGATTTGCCCAGTATTCATCTACTTCTTCATCAGGCAGGCCGTCAGCATCTCTGGATTTGATGATTGGCTTGTGCTTTACCCTATTTAAATCTCCGTGAAGGCCATCTAGAAGAAATGCTAGTAGCTCCTGAAAAGGAAACAATTAGTCATCCATCAGAGTGAATGCCATCAGACTCATGCATTATTGGATAACAGCACTACTGATGGTACCTGGGAATCGTGCTGATTATATCAGCTGAACTGAGGAGCAAAGCGGGCAAGCCTAGCTTGAAAAGGACGAGGCGTGACTGATGTTCATCTGGGGGCCCATAGTTTCCGCATTAACTCGCCAAATGCTAGAGTAAATTCACCCTATCGAATCACCAATTTAGTGCACTACATAAATAATTATGACTCAAACATTGCATTTGACTTCAAACTAATCACTTCAGAAAAGTGGGTGTCTATAAAACTTACCACCATGCCCAGAGGATTCTGCCAGTTAATTTCTCGACGATAGTCTTCTCGGAAGTACTTAGCAAACTCTGGTGTATGAACAAGACACTGAATTGCACTATTCATGAAACAAGTGTTTCCAAGGTTCACCAAGCCAGTTGGACCACAAAAGGAACCCCTATCACTAACACCAGTAATGCCAGAGGTATTTTCCAAGCCACGGACCCCCATATTCCCTGGAGAGAGCTCAGTGCTGTAGCTTCTGGATGAAATCTTGCTAGCAGAGAGACCTCCTAAGCAAGGCTTAGAAGGGTCAGCCCGAACAGTTGGGTTGTCTAAAACAGATCCATTTCCCCGCATTAAGCTCCCACCACCAGCACCACCATTGGCTGTGCCGGTTATCTCCACAAGAATCTGTAATATTTAGTTATAGGCAAATAGGAAGACATCAGAAGAAAGGGAATCAAAGCCCTGCAGGAAATTCCAAAAACACTAGCCAAGAGACCTGCAGCACATTCACTGGCCCAATGTCCAGGACCAAAGGTACATCTTTTATTTGTTACACTGTAATACCTCAAATAGGCCGAGAATTGTCATGAGAAGCCAGATTCACAATATGTACATCACCAAGCATGGGGCGGTGGACAAATTTGACCAACTGATCATAACTGCACAATCTTTTCATTAATATTGACACGAATTACAGGCTAGGGGGGAGATCCACGTTACATCAAAGTTCTTCACAAAGAAAAGTCCTACTTTGCCTACTTTATCCCTCTTTTGTGTCCCCACACCAGGAGAGTTGTTGGAGGGGTTCGATGGCGCAAACTCCATGCTGCGACAAAGCTAATGTGACGGAAAGACCGTGGTCTCTCGAAGAAGATGCCAAGCTCAAGTCCTACATCCCGAAGCACAGCACTAGTGGCAATTAGATTGTCTTTGCCTCGAAAGATTAGGCTCAGGAGATGTGGGAAGAGCTGCCTCCGCCGTTGCTTGAATTACCTCCATCCCAATATTAAACACGGATGAGGATAACCCCATTTACAACCTGTACATCAGCAGGAGCGACAGTCACAGAGCATATACAAATGCAATAACAGCATCCACAAATGTGCCATCAACAACTATCACAGATGCAGCAACAAAGCCCCTAGCCATTTGTTGAAACCATGCCGATTCAGCCGATCCGAAGACAACGTGCTTACCCGCTTGGCTACCCACCAGTGGTCGGGACTGATCATCCAGTTCAGCCTACTGGAACACAGTTCGCATGACGCCAACTGTGCTAGAAATACCCGTCACCAGCTTCCAACTCCAGACGCAGTAGCAATCTGCTGCGGCTACGGTGATCGCCGCTCGAAGCAAGGCTCCACCAAGCCGGCTGCTGCTTCAATACTGTCGGCCCCTAGCCCCTACGAACACCACATCAACAACAGCATGAACAACAGCGATAGCGACAACACCCTCACATGCAGTCGCAACTCCACTAGCAGCCGCGACCGTCCCGGCAAAGTCAGCAACCAAGGGTCTCCCAACCTCAGCAGCATCTGCAACAAATTCATTAGATACAGCCAAACAGCGGGGGAGGTCTGACAGATTGGATTCACCAATCCTTGCTGAACAACGGGACCAATAAAAGAGAAGTTGCAGAATCATCACCTTGAATCCAATGGCGCCGCTGGCTTGTATGTTCAACCTGCAATCAAGGAACCAGACGTCTTAAAACGGGGCTTCACAAAGCATAATAAAAAAAACTACCAAAATCGAGCCCAGCCTAAACCAAAGGAGGCCGGGTAAAATCAGAGCAAAACTAACCCAACCCACAATAGGCTGTCAAACCAGCCTAAAACCAAAGAAGAATTCAAAGAAAGCTCAGTCCAAATCCAAATTGAAGAAAGCCAAGCAAAGACGGCCCAAGCAACAAAAAGAAGGAAGAAGAACAAGGGCTGTGGGAGACTGACCAGGCCAAGCCCTTTCTGCATCAGTAACCAAGAAGCCTCCTCCTTCAGATGTTAAAACAAGAGAAGCCCAAGCCCATAGGAATCTTACCCGCAAACCCCGCCGGCTGTCTCCTGCAGAAAGGGGATTGTGCACGTCCAAAATGATCCTGTCCCCTAACGGTTGGGGCTCTCTAACTAGGAATGAACCAGGAGCCAACTGGATGAAAGGAAAATTGGAAAGAGGTTAGGAGGGATCTTAAAGAAGAAGGAACCAGATGGAGAAACGGGAGGAAAAATTCAAAGGGAAGGGAAACCAGATTGGGGGAGGATAAAAAGGATTACCTGAGCACGGAGACAAAAGGGGGAGAGACATTTTTTTTCTGGGAAGACAGAGGAGACTTTCGCACTAATCGATCTTCCTCTTCTGTCTCTTGATCATTTTTCAACCTCTTCTGGGAATCCCGTGGTCTCCTCTCCGACTTTCATCACGATCGCCATCCTTCATCGAATCCTAGCCAAGGTAAGAGTAACTAAACTCAACAGGAACTCCCTTTTGTGACCAACCCAAACGTTGAGGAGCACAACATCCCTCGGGAGGCGGCGGATTCCAGCTTTCCAGATGCAGTGACGTCCATGGCGGCAAGGAAGACAAGCCTTTCCACTAGAGGACCCAATCCACGTCTTCCCTTACTGTCACTGAAAGATCATCCCCAAGCTCCTCGTGGACGCACTTCGGCGTCGCGAGGAGTCCTCCTTTTGTTTTGACGTTCTGCTTTCCTTGTGCAGACCACAAGACTAAGACCTCAGGTCCAGAGCTTGCAGCAGTGACTTATCCCTTCTCCTTGACTTCCTGGAGTCAGCAGTGATGGGCCCCTGCCTCTTCTAGAGTCCCTCCAGCGGCCAATCGACAACTCTCATCCTCGATGCTCCCGGGCCCCAAGGCGTCTCTCCCATCTCAGCTCTTCGACACCCACAGACCTCCGGCCTCCTCGGGTCCAGCTACGACGGAGCCCTACCTAGCTGCACCAAGAATCCCGGCGGTGACCCAACCCCGGCGCTCTCCCTCACCATCTCAACCCTCTCGACATTCAGAACCAGAGACGGCTCCCCATCTCAGTCTCCCGGTGCCCACGGAATCAGCAACGGTGGCAGGGCCGCCTCTCCCGGCGTCTCCAAGTCCCAGCAGCGGCGGATCGCCCCCCGCTCCCCCTCCGGCGTTCCCGAGCTCCATAGTGGCAGACCCACCTCTCTCTGACATCCCCAAGCTTCACGGTGGCAGCCCACTCCTTTCCCCGGCGGCCCTCTTTCCTCGGACTCCCCGGCGTCCTCGGTTACGGCCACAGTAGCAGCTCCCTTCCGTTCCCCACTCCAGCGACGTCGCGGCAACCTTGGGGGCCTTCACCTCTCGCGACGTCTGGTTCAAGACAACCCCAACGACACGGCAGCGCCCCTACCTCGACACGCATCTCCACACTCGGCAGGCCTCCCCGCCACCTTCTTTCGGGCAACCACCCAGATTTGGCCGTCCCTGGGTCACTGCCCGGTGTCCCTACCTGAAGCCGTCTCGGATCCGGCCAACCTGACCCCCCGACGGTCTCCTTCCCATCGCCGCAAACCTTGGCGACTCTACAACCCCGAACCAAACCCCGTCGTCTGCAAGGCTGTTCTTCACGGGGAGACCACACGGCCGCTTCGGACGACCCTCAGGAGCCAGATCCCAGCAGCCGGGGTGCCCTCCTTGGCGTCCTCCGACAACACGGCAGCGACTCTTCCTCGCCGCCGCCTTCTCCCAAGCCTAGCGACCGGCAACTCGGCATCTCCTCCTCTTCAACCACGTAGCCTCGGCAAACCAGAGCGCATCCCAGCAAACCCACAGCGAACTCAGGCAACTACGACCGGCAGAAGCGCAAGATCTCAGCAGATCTTGAACTCCAAGGCGAATCTCTCACTCTGGCGACGTCGCGGCAGCTTTGGGGGCCCTTGTCCCCGGCGACATCCAACCCACAGCAGTCCCTGTCTCCTCCGACTTCCCGTGGCTGCCAATCCCGCAACCGGTAGCAGCAAAGCATCATCAGACAACAACCACTCAAGCTGCGTTTGGGTCTGACGGAGAGACTTCTCCAGCAAGTCGTGAAAGGGCTTCAGGAAGGTACAGTCTTCCTCTTCTTTTGTCTTCTTCTTTTAGTTTTAATCGAACGGTCAAACGATAGTCAAATGCTCATTTTTAACTCTAACAACAATTTTCTCTATTTTATTATTTCTTCTGACTTCTAACGTTGGTCAGATAATTCGTTTAAGATTGATATAAACATGTGCATCCTTTTTACACTTCTGACCATCGTGAAAGTTTTAATTGTTTTTATTATGTCTACGTAATTTTCATTAAATCTAAGAATCATTTTTTATTCCTTTTTTAGTTAACATGATTTTATTTAAGCTTACTTACATTCTTATATACAAATTAATATCTTACCCTGATATGCGTTACTAACATCTATCTCCCTTTGTTTTGCATGTGAAATACGGGAGAACTCCTCGAATATTTTCGAAGACTTTCATCGAGAGAACATCCTTGGTTAAACGGTAAGACAAGCCTTACATTTTCTCAATTTAATCGAGTTTTATTCGAATTCGAAGATACTAACCACTCTTATATTTTCTTCGCATGTACACTGAGCATGCAACTTCGGAAGACCAAATTCAAACTTTCGAAGATCACACGAAGACGCGTGTATCAAACCGCGTGGTTCTACCCCGGCCTAAAAAACCGCGGGCTTGAAGAGTAAAGCGGCCCCAATCTTCACCCAAGGTACAAAGGGGAGGTGCGGGCCTCCCCTAATTTTATTTTAAGCCCATATGTAACGGGTTGCGGGCCCAAGTGCATAGGCCCGCAACCACCGCCCTTCCCCGCCCTTTTGATCTAAATAATTGATTGTGTTTGTGCGGTTGTTTAGGCTTTAGGTTGGACGTCGCATGCTTATGTTAATTCAACCAACCTAAATTCGGGTCCAAAGCCCGTTAAAACGTTGACAAGAGTCCGGCCCACTCCCGGATCGGGTCCAACACCCGTCAATCAAAAGTAACTTTTTTTGGACAAATCGCCACCCTTTTCGCATGTGGTAGAATACTAAGGTTAGTAAATAGGAATCCTCGAACCCAGACTTTGATTTTTCAGACTTAAAATCACATTTTTAACTAAGTCGGTGGCGACTCCGAACGAAAGTTTTCCAAAGTAAAACTAAACCCCACTACCCCTTTTTTTTCGGAGCCATTTGGGGTGAGGTGACGGCTGCTCGAGCCGCTCCTTGGGCCCTCCCCGAAATTCGCGAGCGAGGCCTTAACGCAGCCTTTCGCTCGCCGCCTCCAGACGGTTGGCGAAACGCCCCGCAGACCCGTTCGCGAATCAAGGGAAGGCCCAACCCGGAGCCCTTTTCCGCAGCGTCTGGCGTTCGAGCCGGAACGCCGACCGGATTGGGCCTCGGAGGAGCGGGCCCGGATCCTCGGGCTTGCCGGAACCGCCGTCGCGCGCTGCTAGGCCGGAAGGGCGCGCGTACATACACTACAGTGGATACCTCAACACGAGCGCGTACAAGATGCTCTGCTTGCACAGTCAACAAGGGAATAAGTAAATGGCCATAAATAACCAGTACAGGATGTTTCGCCCACTAAAACGAAATAGAAAGATACCAATGCACTATCATGAAGGAGAGTTGCTTTGTCAAGAATAGTTTGCTTTAGACACTGTCCTCTAAAGAAAAGACAACAAAAACCAACAGAAGTAGACCAAGAACCTATACCCTGATCCATTTGAATGTTCAAATCATCAAGGGTCCGGTCCATGTCGTTCATCAAGGCATGTTTCCTACGACCATGATAATCCCAAATACATAACTGCAGAATACAAAAAAGACTAATAAGTGAACAGTGTTCATAATCAGGCAGCCAAACAAAAATCCAAATCACAAGGAAATGAAGAAGTAGTTGAGATAAATGGATTCTTTACTTGCTCTGAGCTGAGATCAAATATCTCACAAGCTCTTCTGTGAAGATCTCCGACAGTTCCCTAAAACATATCACACACTCATCAAATAAAAAAGTTAAGACAGACCATATACACCTCTATGGTCAATTCTGTTTTAGAGAGGCCGGAGCAGATTGCCTTTCTAGGTAACATAGGACCACCGCCATACCTGACGAACAAATGAAATCATGACCATATTGCTAATACTAGGCAAGGGAAAGAAGACAAGTATCCGGAGACCCACTTGTCATCTCACCAAAGGCTTACCACGAATGCAACTGACTCCAAACTTCATGGGGAAGCAAGACATAATCACGGCCTTCCAAGAGAGTTTCATGAATCTCAATGTTGGAACGTTGACCTTCTAATGCAGGCTCAAATATTAAAGTACTGTTATCAATCAGACCAGGCTTTCTTAAAGTAGTCGAGCCAGCTGAATCACAAATCTCTGATAAAGATGAGCATCATTGACACTCGTCTGGCGATTCTTGGTTGACATACACAATCCAATTCAGCCACCACCTATTTACAAAACGAAATAAAGATTAATACAGCCCAACTCTCCTGAAAGCATGGTGGTAAGGGCTCATGATGAGAATGTTACTTCTTACTGAGAAAACAAAAAGATCTGCCTCTATCCAGTGTGCTTTTAGTAGGAGTACAGAACCAGTATTTGGATCTCATTTTAGTAAAGGCCATGCTGAAATCGAACTCGTCATAATTCTGGAAAAGCACACACCACTATACCTATCCAAACGGACCCACAATTATGGACCGATTCATGAGATCAATCCATTCCATATAAACATAACTGCCTCAGCCACAAGAACAAACAAGAATTTTAAAATAAAAGATCCCAAAGATTGCAGTAATTCCAACGCCTCAGCTAGTTAGAATAAACCCGCCTGGTCGATACCTTTCCGGACTCAAAATAAAACAATTCCGACTTGAACCAGTTCCAGAACTGATTAACCTTTCAGTTTTCTACAACGGGTGTTCAGGGGAATACCCAACACTATCAAAATAGAGGGAAACCCACCTGGTCGATACCTTTCCGGATTCAAAATAAAACAACTCCGACTTCATTTACCGTCCGCTAAATCACAGGAGTTCAGGAAATACCCGCCACTATCAAAAGAGAGGAAAACCGCGAGTTCCCCTAAGAAGCTGGGCCTACGAACTACTCAGGAAACAAGGCACGACTTTCTGGGAAGGCGCGTGCCCACAAAAAAGCGTACTTTCAAAAATCCAAAGCGCAGTTAAACGGCAGCACTCTGGATTCCGAGGCGATAATCAAGAGACCCATTTCGCGCATGTAAGAAAGCAGCATACTTTCACGGCCCAGAACAAGAAGCTGACTAAGGTTAGGGGAGGAGGGATTGTGTCCGGGATGTCACCTCTGAGAGAGGAGATAAAAGGTGTCGCCTTCCTTGGTGGCGGTCTCAGCAGCCACGGCGAGGTCTTTAACGAGAATCATCTCTTCCTCGGGGGATAAGTCGGTGGTTCCCCCGCAGCTGCTGCTGCACATTAACACTTCCATCGCCATCTCCCTCCGATTGATCAGGCGATCTGGTTTCGCAGGATTCAGGGTATATGATTTTTTATTTATAAATTTTATTTTAGGAGCGGGTTATTCCTCCTCACATTAATCACCAAAATTTTAAAATATGTGCTAAAGAAACACCCGCAAAGACAGTTCAAATGATTTCGACTGT
The DNA here is from genome assembly GCA_023653495.1 of Melastoma candidum. NCBI lineage: Eukaryota > Viridiplantae > Streptophyta > Magnoliopsida > Myrtales > Melastomataceae > Melastoma > Melastoma candidum. Next base: position 10,848,314 of record CM042881.1, on the reverse strand, counting down.
TTGAAGGACAGTTAAAATGACCTGCAAGAACACAGACCATGCAGATACTGCGCCTATGGCACTAAACGTAGTCTTATAAGAACCTCGACTCGAATGATGAAATAAAAGCTTGAAATTTGGTGCAGCAATGCGACCGTGAATCAAAGACGGATGACCCTGCCGGCATGCTTAAAGAAGCTACTGGTTTAGATCAGTTAAGTTTATCATCAGCCTTTCATGGGGTTTCGAAAATCTCCTTAAACATTGTGTTACAAAAGCCATACATATATTTCATCACCATTAAAGCGGACGCATCGCGAGGGCAGCAACTTGGTAAAAATACTACAAAGCTTCGTTCTAAAAGGACTTAGTCACTCACGTTACTTCCCTAATGATATTTTGTCGAGCAAACCTTAATCCAGAACATTAAGCTTGACATTAGCGAGCTCCACGTGTTCTTGTTCCGTGTGATGCACCACGGGCTCGGGCTCGACTTTAGATTCCTCGACGTCCCCGACCTTAACCATGATCTCCTCCAAAGGCTTCTGCTTGTACAGAGACGCCATGATCAAATAATAGATAAGATTAACCACCTGGATCCCGCTTACGAGCCAGTAATAGTACTCTAATCTCCCCTTGTTGAGGTTCTTGTTGGGCAGCCAGTTCCCGTGTTTGCCGTGGCCTGTGTACTTGTGCACCGCGCTCACCATGAACGTCCCTATGTAGTTCCCTATCGAGATAGAGATCCAGTAAAGGGCTGCGGCAGTGCTCCTCATGCTCTCTGGTGACTGGTCGTAGAGGAACTCGAGGTGCCCCACTGACATGAACACCTCCGCTAGGCCGTGGAGGCACAACTGAGGCACGAGCCAGAACACGCTTATGGGGATCACGGCCTTCGGCTTGTCAAGAAGCCCATAGGCAGCCGCAACGTGCTTGCGCTTGATCTCGACAAAGGATCCAACGAGAGTGGACATGATGTTGATGGTGAACCCGATCCCCATCCGCTGCAGGCAGGTGATCCCAGCCGGGTTCTTGGTGAAGCGGCGTATGAAGGGAACAAACACGCGCTCGTAGATGACGATGCCAGAGAGGACGGTGATGATCGAGAAGATGGAGAGGGTCGCAGGGGGGATCTGGAAGGATGGGGAGAGGTGGCGGTCCATGCTCCGGGCCTGGATGATTTGGAAGCTGTGCTGGTGGGAATTTGCCGTCACGAGGAGGATTCCTGCCGCCCATATGGGAAGCATCCGGATGATACACTTCAGCTCCTCGACACGGTGCACTGTGTTCAACCTCCACAAGTTTGGCGTTGACGTGGTCGTCACTCTGTCCTTCTCCGTTCTCGTTGCTGCCCTGTCAAACCACCTAGAGAAGAGAGATAACCAAAGTAGCATAAGTCAGGTTCGAAATCGGGGGGTAGTTTGGCATAAGTTGGTCGATCGACGACAAAGCTGTACTCTTACGTGTACTGCCCCGAGTGCAGGAGCTTCCCCTGAATGGAAATATCCCTGTCGAGCTCCTTGTTCTCGTATAACATTCCCGGGTCGTTCGGCACGACAACCTTCCTCTTCCTTACGGCTGCAACAATCACCTGAGCAACCCTTGTCAAGGGGCTTCCCCCGGGCTTCAACTTGATGTAGAAGCGCGACCCGATGACGAAGGTAACTGCGGAGAGGGCCATGGCGATGGTGGGGATGCCGAGCCCCCATCCCCACCCGATATGCTCCTGGATGTAGATGACGATGGTGAGGGCCAAGAGGGTGGCCATGCCCATGCTGAAGTAGTACCAGTTGAAGAGGTTCCACTTCCTCTTCTCGACCTTGGGCTTGCTCATGTCGAACTGGTCGGCAGCGAAGGTAACGACGCAGGGACGGATGCCCCCGGTCCCCAGCGACGTGAGGAGTAGGGACAGGTAGAGGACCCAAAGCTGGCCGGTGGAGGCGGCCTGGCAGTTGACCTGGGAGGGGCATGGCGGGGGCCTGAGGGAGGGGAGTATGGCTGACGTGGTGATGCTGACCAACCCCTGTAGACAACGAGAAGAAAGTCAATTTAGATGAATGTTGTTGTATCCCACTAAATATGCATGATTTTTTTTTGTTTTTTTGCTATAACTTAAAAGAGGAGGAGGAGCTAAGTGTAGTCGTCTTTGGGCCCACAGTTTAAAATGAAAATTAAATAAAAAAAAATTCGATCATAAAAATACCAAATTATTTCACAAAATAAATTAATAAAGCTCGAATTCTCCCACAACGAGTGGTAACAGTAAATGATTTATTCTCCTCATCCCGGTGTTTTATGTTACGTACGTATACCATGTGACCAACTATAGCTGTTCAATTTTTTCCTTATGAGCAATTATTGATTGATCTCGATGCTATCGAAGAATAATAGTGAGTAGAATTTTGGGGTGGGGGGGTTTTGTTAAAGCCCGGACGCAAGCCTTTCATCGTTTTAATCAGTAAAAAAGAAAACAGATAGGGGGTTTGGGAAGTGGAGGAGATACTCTCACCAGCTCATATATAATGGTGCCGATGAGGATGGTCCAGTAACGGCCGATGTACGAGTCCGCGAGCAGCGCCCCGATAAGCGGGGTGAAGCTGGCCGTACCCGCGAAGTTGGTGAGGATGTTGGAGGCGGCCACCATCGGCATGTTCAGCTCCTGGGTCAGGTACGTTATCATGTTGGCGTGGAACCCTGCCGTCGCGAACCTGTCGCATATCTCGTTCGCTACAAGAAGAAAAGAACTCAGAATTCAACACCATGGGACGAAGAAGGAAGGGAGAGGAGGTGGTACCCAGAATGAAGGGCATAGTTTTGCCGCCGCCGAGCTTTCTGGGGGAGTCATGGTCTCCGGCGACAATCTTCTTCTGGGCGTCCCTGTCTTTGGTGATCCTGGGGTGGCCAGGCATTGTTTCTGCCCAAGAGGGAAGGTGGGGGTGGGGGGAAGGAAATCGAGATGTCTTGTAGTTAATGATGGCCTTCGCTGCTTGTCTTTCCGATGAACTGACTCTGCACAAACATTTAATATATATAAATACTGGGGGAATGGTGAGATGTCCCACCCAACCCCCCTCCCCCCCATTTTAAACTTCGAAAAATATAAGTAATTTGATTATAATAAATTTATAAAGTGAACGTATAAAAATTTAATATGGGATGGATTAAAGGTAAAAGAAAGAATAGTGTCTTTTAATCGGAAATTATTGTTTATGAAGTGACAGGAGGTGTTTTTGGTAATTTTAAGAGCGGGGGTGGTTGGGACCCAGTTTTCAATTGGGTGGGGGTGACATGTGGGTGGGTAAAAATGAGGACAACTGTGTGGTTTTGGTTACGTGACGTTAATATAATATTCTTTACATGACTCAAACTAAGTCTGCGATGGAGTTAGCGGAGTAGTAGTACGATGAATTCTCTGTCGTCGTTCGGGCAAGTGTTCCCGTCAAAGGGACTTCGTACCCCGCAGTCCATTCCATTCGTTCATTTTTTGCGTCTCACAAATACGAGTCCAACCGCTGCAGAGTCAAATTGGATTTGATTAGGTGATAGATACAGACCACGCACGTGAACTTTAATTTGTTCTTCTCTTATATAATTTTGACAAAAAGAAAAAGTTAAACAAAAAAACCGAGCGCGAAACATCGACGGGCGTAGAGTTAACCGCTGTTTGCGCACGAAAAAATTTAGATCAGGCTTCACAGTGGGTTTATACATAAACTCAGAGATGATATACGGGAATATTAATGCAGGTTTCATTTGCCGAAATGTATTTACACCTCTCGTTGGATTTTGAGTATCGTTTTAGACTTTTTCATTCGTCCATTAATATATCTCATTTGTCCAGAAGGTAACAAGTTTCAACTCATTCAAGCAAAAGACGTCGGTACAGCTCGAGGAGTAATTGAGATTCACAGCGTAGGGGATGAAAATCAAAACCTTTTGTTAATTTGATTAGGTAATTTGTTTTATCCACGTCGGATTTTTGTCCGGGAGTGAGATTCTGACTTTAATACCATGTAAAAGTTATGTATCGTATTTTTACTATTTTATACATTATGATCATATCTTGAACCAAATTTCGATATCCGTGTTGATTTATTTGGATATTCATGATTTGTTTGTTAACCTACACCCCCGTTTAACCCGGAGGGAATAAAGACTCGTGACAGGAACATGACAAGAGTTCAGACAACCATTTGAACGGTGTCCGATCCGCTTCGATTTTTTTAATAGAGGGAATCTGGACCAATCTGTCAAAAGAAACCGTGTTGCGGGAAAAACTCATTCGTATTTTGTAGATGGCTAAAGTAAAGGCTTATATCGAGATAGGAAGTGATTGTGTGGACCTCCAAGGAAAGATTGCTTCAATAATTAACGAGATGCTTCAATAGTTTGGTGATAGAGGGCAAAGTTAGTCACGGGAGAAGAGAAGAGCCGTATGAAAACGAAGAATCTCACCATCCCCTCCAAATTCAACAAATAAAAAACTCTAAATTTAGACGTACATTTATATAGTGCCAAAGTCCAATCCAATAGTTTGAGAACATAAAATCTATAATTATATCGAGATATCGATTAAGATAATATTTCCTCCTCCGAACCATAATCCCCAAATTGAACAGCTACTTCCAATAAGGTCACGTCCGGATCACATTAAATACTAGCCATAGCTCTCTCTCTCTCTCTGTTTTAACCTAGTGGAAACTAAATAATACCCAACAATCCGAATAAAAATAACAATGATTGGAGGAACGAATTCAGAAGAGATGTGGAGGTAGAAACACGTCTAAGAAAGTATCATCTATTATCGTAGACCCCGCAAATCCTATCCACCATCCGAATTCTCGTTACATCGACCCGACCCTCCATCGCGGCACAGAGAATGAAAAATCTAAAAGAGTTAACTACCTAATGAGAACACTTTTTTGGGTTCCTTCTGCGACGTGTCGCTTCGACGATCGACGAAAGTGCAGCCGGCTCTTGGGAGGAACCTTTCCCCGGGGAGATGCGAAGACATCATAACTTCACACCCCCCACGCCTGTGATCATCCTTCGTCTTCCAGTCCTTTTCTGTTTCCTTCCTCGAGAACCATCATCACCCTTTTTGAAAGACAATTCCTAAACCCACCCAAGTCAACTTTCTCATTTCTTTTGGAGGAGATACAAAATGCACTCGTTTCAAAACCCTAAAATCAACGGGAAGAACTCATGATTTTTAAGGAGATAGAGAAAAAAACGTAGGTATTAGTGATGTGGGCAAATGTTAGTTGGCAGGGTTTGTTTGCTATAATCGTTTGTTCATCTAATGATTGTGTTTACGACGAGTGACGACAATGTGGTGGGGAGGGAAGCATTGGGTCATTAACACGTCCTTCCACTAGGGATGGTGTTTCTTTCTTTTTAAAGAAAAAAAAAACAATGAACATTTGAATTTGTACTAGCTAAACAGTTGATTCTTCAGGCATGGATTACGTGTGCCTTTTCGAGATTTCCTTTAGATAAAGAAGAGTAAACCACTAAATCCCCCATCGATTGGTAAGGATTCAGCTAAAGGGAAAAAGAATGGAACTAAGCAAAATCTCCCTCCCCCCCTTCCCACCACCACCACCACCACCACCCTCCTTTTGAATAATTTCGCCATTAATGCCATTAAAAAGGGTTAAGAGACAAGATCATCGTGGCCCATCGCGGTTCGCTACTAAACGTGTATTCTTTTTGGTTAAAATGGCTTCCTCATCGATAAATAACATACCACTCGGACTAAAGAGATTTCATGCGATTCACCCATCAAGAGCAAGTGGACAACATATTTATTTGTTTTTATTAAATTTTGGCTACGAATCGAGAAGGGGTTGACTTCCGAGTGGTTTCTTACGAATGTTTTGAGTCATGATTCTTGTACATATTTTTTTTTTTAAAAAAAAAAAAGAAAGGGAAGGGCATGTGACATTCTCTACTAGGTAAAGGTAATGACGAGCACATTTTTGTTCTGACACTAGCAATGCGGTACATGTGTGGCCAATTTTTGTCGACCCGATAATCCCCTTCTTGACTCCCCCTTAACATATGGGATATGCAATGGGCTAGAAATGGAGGCTATGAACCGTCCATATCGAGGCACTACGCTCACTCCCCCGTTCCACTTTGTAGGAAAAAAGTTCATCCCCACCACCACCACCACCCCTCGATCTGTTTTTATCCAAAAAGAAGAAGGAACCGTGTAAAAGAGATCAATACGATTCGAAAAAGAGCATCGCCGAAAGTAACTCGTAAAGGAATGTCCCGGCAATGTCATGGAAGCAGAAACACGTAGACCTCCGAAGAAGGCACACGAGAAAAGGTCAGCCGGGGGTCGCCACCGAAAGCAACAGAACTGGCCGAGATATTTTATTTGCGCTAGCTTAGCATGGAGTGGAGCCCCGGAGATCAGCAAATATCTCCGGCGGAGGTTCCTGAAAAAGTAACTCCGACGCCGGTTATGATACGAGGGTTTTGATGTAATCAAGTGTAAGTCCGCGTTCCTTTTGGATACTCGTAGGAAGCCCTCGCGCGCACAAACTAGAAAATAATCCTCGTCCTCATGAATAAATTCGCGACGAAACACCACATTGAGAAACGGGGAGGTCCCCCCAGTTTAAGTAGAAAATTGAGGGAGAGCGAGATTCCTCCCAAAATTATTTAAGTAAAAAAAATATTTAAAAAAAGGGGAAACGGATTTGTACAATTAAATGAAATTAATTATTTGTTCATTGGTAAAACGTGGAAGAAGTCCAAGTTACACCCCACGACCGAATGTCCGAACATCATTAATTATTTTACTTGTAACCAACCAATAATAATGTAACGACTAGTGTTGCGTGGTTGCAATAAGTCGTAAGTGGGATCGCGATCCTCTTGATTTCTAGAAAAATCAAGTGTCAATCTCACTTGATGTTACAAGTTGTTTCACGTCAATAGATTTGTTTAAATTTTTTAAGTATTAAACAATGGTGAAATTAACTCTTTTTTTTTTAATATTTCATCTCACTATAATTCTATAATTTATCTAATTATTTTCCTATCTTGATCGTGGTGTCTAAAATCTAAATATATATTATGAAATCTGTCGGAAATACTAAATTTTAAAATCTATATGTTGAAACGTCAATCATTAACCGTAAATATTAAATAGTAAAAATTAACACTAAACCCTAAACTATAATTTATTAAATCAGAAACCTTAAATCGTAAATATTAGATACTAAATACTAAACCCTAAATAGTCAATATTAAATCCTAAACATAAACATGAACCCAAAAAGTATAATGTAATTTTAAAATTAAACTATTCATATTCTTTATGTTTATTATAAGGATATTTAAGACTTTTTAAAGTTGATGATATAAGATAGCCGTCGAATTGGGAATTGACACTCTCAATTTCTAGTGAAATTGTGAGGATACTAATCCTTGTAATTGGAGGTTTACATGGATGTACCGTTTGTTTTCCAAATTTTTCAAAATACAGCTAATGTGTCCTGGTTTAGTTTAGGTCAACTTCGAAAATACAAGAAAAATACCATAACGCGACAATATTCCAGTGAAGGTAACGCAATGTTTAGGATCGCGGCGTTAATGGAGCTTGAAGTCACGATTAGAAAAAAACGTCTTTTAAGACACTTAATAAATTTTGTTTCTTTGTTGCGATTCTAAGCCGTAGGACTCAGCCAAAGTCCCTGTTAGGAACTATAGAACTTCCAGCAAAGTCACAGCTAGAATACGCGGTACTAACCTATACAGCAAAATCCCATGAACGGCAAAAATTTTACCCTACAAAGCATAAAATCAATCCGAAAACATATTGGCATAATTAGCAATTTTATCATTTACTATTTTCATTTTTTTTTCGATCCATCTTGTCGTTTGAAACGCTTCATACCCATACTTGTACTTAAGCCGTTATCACAAAATTATCCTTCGTTACCTCCCTTGTAACGAAATCCGTCGTGGCAGCTCACCTGGCTTTAACGGCACTAAAAAACACGACCTAATTAGCAATTTTATCATGTACTATTTTCATTTTTTTCGATCCATCATGTCGTTTGAAACGCTTTCCATCAATACCCGTACTTAAGCCGTTATTACAAAATTATCTTCCGTTACCTCCCCTTGTAACGGAATCCGACGTGGCAGCCCAATTATAGTGAATGATTATATCTTCGACCATAATTTCTTAGGCCCGATTACCTCCCCTTTGAAGCGTTTTAAACGACATGATGGATCGGAAAAAAAGAAAATAGTATATGATAAAATTGCTAATTAGGCCGTATTTTTTAACGTCGTTAAAGTCAGGTAGGCTGTCACGTCAGATTTCGTTACAAGGGGAGGTAACGGGAGCTAGTGTTGTGATAACGGCTTAAGTACGGATATGGATAAGAAGCGTTTCAAACGATAAGATGAGTAAAAAAACGAAAATAGTACATAATAGAATTGTTAATTAAGCCTAAATTTTAGTAAAAAAAGGTGGCAAAACCTATTATCCGGTGGATCATGACGTGTTCCCATGCGTCACTTCTCCCGACCCATTTTGGTCCCTTTCTAGAAATATGGCTACTACATTCGTGCGATCAGAGAATTTAAGGAGAAACAGAAAGAATCATAAACATAACAGCATCCGACACAAAATCACACGTACTAAGTCTCTACATACGAATTGGTTTTGTTTTATTATGACGGGATGCGTTGCTTGGTTAACTAGATATTAGAACTTCAGTAACTGACGGTGAAGAATTAGGTATGACACTATAAATTTGTATCTTAACGTTAGTAGGAAAAGGAAGGAATAGTTTCAAATTTGTGAAGAAGACTGCTTTTATAAAATCGATTTTACTTCTCGAACAATTCGCATTATAAAAGTCGATTTTCTATTTTTTTTTTAAGTCTAACTTTTATAAAGTTGATTTCTTTAAGAGGTGTTGGTTTTTATTAAAAAAAAAAAAATTACTAGTTCGAAACATTATTTAAAAAATTTTAAAATAATTTTACCTTATTTCAAAAAATATTCTCGTGATAACTACACCTCTTCTAAGTTGGAACCCACTGTTGGAAGCACAGTGGATTGTTTGACCTCAACACTCCCCACCACCACCGATTACTCTTTCTCCATCCCACACTCCATGAAGGATGGGGCAAATTCCCAACTCCACTCGTTTCTGATGCTATTCTTCGGCGTCATGATGACATGCGACGTGTTCGTCTGTTCTCGGGTCCCTAGCACGTCGCAATCTCGGCCGAAGAAGAGGGGCAAGAGGAGGAGGAGGAGGAGCCGCGAGTGCGATATGCCTGCATGATGTGCAATTCCCGACAATGAGGCAGCCCGTTCCGATAAGGATGACGGAAAAGCAGATGGAGACGGGTTGCGGAAGGAACTCTGTTAGAAATACTGAAACGTTGATGCAAATACGAAAAGCCCAACTATAAACTGAGAGGCAATGAGATGAAAATGCTTCACGGAACACGAGCCGAGTTTAGAATGAGCCGCGATATAAAGGAGTCCCACAAACACGGCCGTAAGAGTATTAGTGGGGCTTCCCTACTAGTCGACCTGCTGAAAAATGCAACTGAACTCTGACCCAGATGTGCACTTCAACCTCCCTTGCTCGGAAAATACTGAGCACCTTGGCGAGCTCAAAAACGGATATCTCGCCAAATCAGGCAGTCCACTATTCCATCATCAAAAGCTGACAACTGATCACAAAGAGCGGCATGGTCCCAGAGTTGGGACCGATACCTGTCAAAGTAGGGACAGTGGTGCCTGGAAAGAACATGTTATAGTTTCTCTTCCTCGGAAATTAACTTGATTCCTCATTCTGTTAACTAATGAGAGTGCTGGACAGAAAGTAACCAGAAAAGAAATTGACCGGGAGAATTGTTCCAAATACAGCACCAGGACAACAGAGTCGCTACACTCGAAAGCACGCGGCAAGGGAATATAAATCTGACCGAACAATTGTTGCCATTTAACCCATTGGACCAGAACCACCTGATAAACGGAGCCACTTCTGTGGAAATCCTACGTGTCAACGGCCCTCCGTGAGCCAGCTAGGAACAAGACTCGGGCACATGCATGTATGAGTTGCAATCAAGCTTTCCCGGCCAAGTTCCTATCTGACTCTGGAAGTGCCAATGAACTGGGTAAACAATAAAGCATACAAAAAGATACCAAAAACTCAAATTCAGCAAAAATGCTCAGGTGGAGGTGTTAACTGAAGACTACCTTTACCAAAGTGAGTTAGGTCCACGCTAGCAATAACATTATCTACTTCGACATTTGACAATATAACCAATGGTCCTGGAATTATTGCCAAGAAAAAGCACTTATCAACCAAAAAAAACTAACAATAGGCACCCCCACCGAGTTGTAAATCCCAGGATGCTCCACTACGAACAAATGTATCAACCTAAGGACAGTTAGGATTTAAGAACTGAAACTGCAACTATACCGAAGGTTAATGCAGAAGAACGAGAAAAACCTCAGTTGAAGTCCTTCAGTCTCTTCTTCAACACGTCCATAGATTTCTTGCGAGCATTCTGCTTATTGCTTCTATTTGAAAGGCTTCCAAATAGGCCATCAGGAGAATCCTTGAACTTATCACATATAGTAGCAACCTTTTTATAATCGAGTGCACTGTAGTTTCTTTCCCTAATGACTGGGTTCATGAAATTCTCTGGTTGGTTGCTCAGTAGTAGGTTTATTAGCTGCCTTGCCTCCAATAGGCACTCCCTAAAGCTACCGTCCTTGTATATCTCGCTTAAACCCGTGGTGTGAAATCTTTCATCAGCAAAAGACTCCAATACCCTGAGGTCGCTGTTGAAACCAGTCACTATGTTTACGTTGAACCTTTTCACCGAGTCACTGAGAAAAGCTGACACTATGGAGTCGGATATATGTTCCAGAGCTCCGCTGCCCACTTTATACAAAGCATCTGATGGAAGTATTTGCTGAGCAGTGGACATGAGCGTCTCAAGATAGATAAGCACCTCGTTAATGTACTCGTTGCCATTCTCGGGAATCTCCTCTGTAATCCAGTTGATATTTTCTGTCAGAGCCATAAACTCATCTAACTTGCTGTTCACCAGACTAAGCAGAGCAATATAGGCAGCATCCCTTGATGTTTTCAGCACCACCTTCGCTGTCAAACTAGCTTGAGGTCTTTCCACAGATCTAATCGGAACCCCACACAGTTGAGCGGCATGACGAATAAAGAAGTCACATGCCAGTTCAAGAAAAGCTATGTTCGCGGCGAGTTGCATTGCTTGAGAAACACCGATACTACCACTGTGAATTGCATTTAGTAAAGCTTCATTCAATACATCAATTAATATCTTATCCAGATATCTCTTCACTACATCGAAAAAATTGGAATGCCCTCCATGAGACAGGAAATCTGCTGAACCCTTGATGAATGATCTCACAATGCGGCAAGCATCTGGGACCATTGCTGAAAATGGAGCAATATAGGGGAATGCTGGTGTAATATCAGTAGTTTGGAGATGAAAAGAAAGCACGTGGTTCTCATAGTCAGTATCCTTTTTCATCACCATCTGTTCATAAGTATCGTTGCTAATGATACTTACAATTTGTTCCTTACACTCTGCAAATAGCAGCTGATGGTATTTGTCCCGGCTACTGTCCATAGCCTCAAAAAGCGGAGCCACTTCATATCCGTACTGCCTAAGAGCAGCCCCAAACAAGGTGACATAATCCTTAACAAGGAGTAAATGGGTCGCAGAATCCATGTGCCGAAATTGCTCCTCTAGCACGGATGTCATTTTGGCGACAGCAGTCTCCCACATAGTCTCAACCTGTTCGGTACCCGACAGCCCACCACTACTCCTCAGCACACGATCTTCCACAATGAAATGTCCCGCAATTTGTGCCAAAAAGGATTGGTAGGATTCAACAAATGGCTGTGCTGAAGATAACTGCAAGTCTGAGCTAAGCTGCAAACGTCGATTATCGTAGTAGTAATCATGAAACTGCTCTTGAAGTCCGAGACACTTATTGATATGCGATGCATGATAGAGTGGGGTTAGGTCGATCTTCACAGCACCATCTTCATTGATATCTTCAATATCGAGCGAATATTCAAAATCACCAGGACCACAGTGCTCTTCAGATTTTCTCTGGTGTTCGAGCATTTCCTCATCCCTCTGCCGAGCTGTTGCAGCAAGCCCAATTGCTGTCTGGCCAATGTTCTTCGCGGAGCTTCTAATTTGAACCAGCCATTCATTAACCTGACTGTTTAGTTTCTTCTCAATATGCGACTTTATAACCGGTATTCTCTTCTCGATAACAACTCTCAAAGTCTTGACGGGAACAGTCGGTAAGTTCTTCTCAATCAGATCAACAGTTTTTAAGGCAGGATAAAACTGGTCATCTGTAATATGACCATTGAACTTTGCACAGAGGTCCAACACTTGCAAACAGTTTTTACACATCTTTATGGTTTCTATGACATTCTGCTTCACGGAATAGAACTCCAGAAGTTCATCAACTTTCACCAGAAGAGTGGTTCCCACCTCCTGTAACTTCAAATTATCGCTGGAGAGCTCGCTCTTCAGCTCTTCAGCATCTACCAGCACACCCCGAAGCTCATCAACGGCCTGAATAAATTCCTCATAATGCGACTTGCAAAGTTCCTCGATTTCTACTTCCTTCTTCTTCACTACAGTCTTAAGCTGCTGAAGCAGAGCTTCAGGCCTTCCCATTTCAAACGCAAGCCTGACAATAGGAGCCAAGTCCTCACCATTACTAATCGAGGTCGCAAGGACCAGGTCTTCTCCAGTGTCCCCGTTATCAGTAGTGGTTCTCCTCTTGGCCTTCATGATGAAAAGACAACTGGACAGGCACTACGCAACACTTGGTTTCAATGAGATCTCATGGATTTCCCATGCTTGTATCCTACGACAGAACAACCCACAAACCATAAGAACATTAAGGAATTCTTTCTATGCTTTGCCTAGAAAGTTCTCACAAGATCAAATGCAAGCTACCTTAAACACATGAAAAAAGGACAGGTAACAACTCGATAGATGGAAAAGTCTCGTTCATTGGTCATGAAAATGACACAAGACAAGTAAAACCTCCAATTTATCACACATTGCCGTCACGCAGCCCCCAGTAAGAACTCGCAACAAAAACAACCAGTTATTTATCTGAGAAGCCCCTCAACTATGCATCAGAAAACAACTTCCCATTATTGATGAACCGGGTTATTATCTACACTACGTTACCAATCGCTCAATACTAAAGAATTGTGAGATATCATCCAATCAGGAATGACAAAATCACGACTGAGATGTTTCGAAGGACTCAAGAAGCGAACGGAATGCCAACTGTCTCGCCAGAATCTCAGCTTCAACAGAGGTTCATCTTTGTTCCGAAACCGCAAACTCCTAACACAAACATAGCTGAAAATCCTCTCGCAAGTTGAAACAATCAACATTACAATCATTAGAGACAATCGATCAATCGACGTCTTCGTCTCTTGCTACTCCACTCCCGATGCCTAGTCGTGAAAAAAATATTTACCAAAAGGAGAAAAGAAACATTCACCGGTCGAAAAGAACTCCTCAACCGAAACGCAGACATTGCGCGGCAAAAACTAACAACAAAATCCTTAAAGAGCGGCATCACCATCTCCGATCAATCACGGCATTAGTCAAAATAAAATCAAAAAATAAAAATGGCGATCATCGGACGTTCAACAATGGCGAAGCCAACGAAAAGAACGGGGGACTGGAACGAACGAAGGGCGGGCTCGTATACCGGGGCGTCGCAGTGCACGTCCACCAGTGCCACTTCCTCAGCGACGACGACGACGACGGACGACTCGATCTCCTTGGGGGGGAGGGGGGGATTAGCACGGGGTCGGTTTTACCAATCGCTCCGTGGTTTGTATCGATCCTCGGGAACATCTGCCACGCCCCCACAACAACATCACAATTAGCGTTTAAAGCTTTATTGGCAAAATATTGCTGTCTATTTATTAACAAAAACACGTCCAAAATATTTAATCACAAAACTTTTACAAATAACCTTAAAGAACGAGAACTAATCCACACGCCATCAAGGGTGAGCAGGTTTCGAGTGGGTAGGTTCCAGACGTGAAATTTATCCGTGGCCGATTTTTTATTTTTAGAAGTTAGAACCTACACTCAAAGAACCACTTAAGAACTAACCGGTTTCAGTACCGGTTCCGGTATTAGATCCCCATACTCATCAAGCCATTATTAAGAAAATAGAAATTTAAATAGTCAAGCCAAGCAGAGGCTATGCACAGAAGAGAGGACGACAGTCAATCATTGATCAAGCTAAATATAACAAAACAAAGCAGGCAACACAAACCCAAAAAAACCCACAACCCAAAAATAATCAAGATCCGAACTTTAAACTCACTTTTTTTTATTTTTTTTCCTTTATTTCCTTCTCCTTTGGTTAATTATGAAGCACGTAAAGCGACCACACCGACTGTCCCTCCTTTCTGGAGCCAAGGGGCGAAACCAGAACCAGGTTGGGTAAAGTAAAATTTAGGAACGGATTGGGTAAAATTTAGGAACCTAGAATTTGGGTAAAATTTAGATTATGTTTCAGGTTTTCCAGGTTAGTTCCGAAGGGAGAACCTGAAACCTTGGTACGGTTGATTTCTTAAAATTTAGAATATAGAAATCTATTCGAGAACTTGTACTGACACCAACACTAGACCGATTTCCGATTTTACCCGGAATCTATGCTCACCCCAACACGCGATGGATAATTCAAGTCTTAATTGATTATAATAATGCCTTCTGTGACTCCGAAGGCTCATGCCCCGCGGAGGGTGGTTAACTCCGTTCCAAAACTGTTTCGTCTTCCCATTAATCCAAAATACCAGAATAACCAAAGTTATTCTCAGGTTCCTAATGGGCCGGACCCAGCTACAAGATACACATCATTAAAAGCCCACCCAAGGCCCAACTAGTGATGACGCCCGTCAGGGCTTTAGCATGGCCACATGCGGCCGCTGAAGTCCCGGCTCCCCCCGTGACGTTACCAGGGACCTGTGCGAGCGCTGCGGCCTTGACGCTGGCCGGTGCGGAGGGGCAGAAGGTGACGACGTAATCCGGGGAGCCGCCGCAGGTGAAGGTGCTGCTCTTGTCGTCATAGGCGTAGCTGTAGGCCTTGGGACACCCATTCTTGAAGTACTGGGAGAAGGCTGTCGGGCTGCATGTGTCCGGGCTTCCGTATGCCCCGCTGCAGCAGTGTTGCTCGTCTCCAAACGCCCCACAAGCGCTCTTGCAGGCCACGTCGTCCGCCACCTTCAGTTCTGCGGGGCAGCCCACGTTTAAATCCGTGGCGCACCCCGTGGCTAAGCATGTCCCTGACCCACCCTCGATCGTCCCTTGCAGTGTCCGGGGCTCAATCATAAGTGGCAGGTTGTAGCCGTCCACAAGGCTCACATCATAGAAGTCCAGACCATCAGCGCCATTCAGGGTGAACTCCGCCAGAGATGTAGGAGGGGCAGCTCCACTCCCGGAGCACTCCAGCGTGGACGAGCCGCAGTCTCCCGTGCGGCAGGAGAACTTCCCAGTCACCGGGTCCTGGAAGCAGGACGTGCGGCCCCATATTCTGCCGGACCAGGACGACGGGACTGCCACACCCGACGACTCCCCCGGCTGGAGAAGGAAGCCGGTGGTGGGGAGCTGAGGGGTTCCGGCACCAGAAAGGAGGCCCGGCCAGACAGGGAAGCCGCAGCCGTTGGTGATAGTGAAAGTAGCTGCATTAGCGGTACGCGACATCCAACAACATGGGACAACGAAGACAGCATGGATGAGGATCAAGGCTTGAAACCGAGCCATTTTTCTTCCGGACCAAAAATGGGGTCCCCTCGAACAGAGAAAGACGATCGAATGAGAAAGAAGAAAGCCCAGTTCGAAATCAATTGGATTGGTACGGTGTGGACGTCAAACTAACGAAATTTATAGGGAGAGGTTTCTGGGGGTGGGGGAAGTCGGTGGATGACCCCCGGGCCAGGGGAATCGAGCCCATGTGAATGGTTAGTCGGTGCAATCAGCCCTGAGGCTGTATTATGTCATTTTTGTACTGGCTTTGAGCGGACCTGACCGACCGACCGCCTCATGGTCCCGAGACTTTCCCACTAAGTTAAGCTTTTCCTTATTATTATTTTATTTATTTTTGTCATTATTTAATCATTACAATCCAATCGAGGAGCATTCAATGAATCCATCAGACAACAGAAATGGATAACCCCCTAGTTATTGCTGTTATTACATGTGCTAACAACGTTTTGCATGTATGGAAACTCAAGAGTACCTTAAGGCGTATTCTCAAAACGTAATACATGATTAAAGCTCACCCCAAGTCAAAACAACATACTACTACTTCCGGTTAACTTGATGATCCCGCCCGTCCCTGCCCCCGGCAGGCCATCCCAACATCAGTACCTTTAATTTCGCCTGTTATGTACAAAACTGGACGAGGTAGCCGAGACTCGGACAGGGCGGTTTGTCCTCGGGCTTCCTAATGGGGAAATAAGTTTGTGGTCCTCAGGCAGTCACAAAGTGCGTGCCAGCGCCCGATCGCGGGAGCACACATGAGTACGTCACGTATTTGATGCTGTCCATGAGAACCACCACGAATATCCGGGAGATGGACTTGGGGCGGATCACGCCATCGATGTCGCCGTCTCCTGCTTCCCTCGGGTCCACGAGGACGGAGACAACCATGGAGGAAGAGAGGGACTTGTTCGCCGCAAGGTTGTCGCCCTTCATGCTCCCTCGAGCTTGGCGGTCCGTGATGTTAGTGCCCGACCCCGGTAGATGGCGGGGAACCCTGCCAAGAATCCTCCTGTTGTTTCCGACTCGGTGGTCAATAGTGGTGTTGCGGCGTCCAGAGGAAGTGATGTTACTGGAAGGAGGAGCTGGAATTATGGCCCCGGCAGAAGCAGGGGAGACATCAAACTGGAACACCTCG
Source organism: Melastoma candidum (assembly GCA_023653495.1). NCBI lineage: Eukaryota > Viridiplantae > Streptophyta > Magnoliopsida > Myrtales > Melastomataceae > Melastoma > Melastoma candidum. Next base: position 10,831,324 of record CM042881.1, on the reverse strand, counting down.
GTGCACATGCCGGAGCTCAACAACGGACCTGCGAGATATCAGCCAAACACAAACAATAAACTACCAAATAACAAAGGAGCAGGGGGGAAATCAAGCTGTGACTTGCAAGGACAACTCATACATCTTCTAGCCAACGGAACAATGTCATGGTCAGAGGATGCAACAGTTGGCCAAAAAATGCATGGCATATGCTTATGAAGGAAAGATAGCACATGCACGAAATATCCCCAGACAAGAGCTAAGAGCATCAGGTCCAACAAACCATCCACAATTGGATGGCTTCAAATAAAGTCATGAATAATATAGCAAAAGTTTTCATTTCGGCCCCCATCCTTACGCAAAACCTAACCATCCAGAGCATAACGAAGGCACAATAACGCACAGCTACTCCCCCAAACCAAGGAAAAGGATCTTCATACGATTCACCAGTGCATTGCTCTGCACTCGAATCCCATGATAACCACTGATGTCACTACCATAGCATCTAACCAGTGCAATTTAGGATTGCTAAACTATATATATAATATATATTCATAATTTTCACCTGCTAGACCTTCGCGGAACCACTGCTGCAGCTTACCATCTGTGGCTGAAGTGGCCTTCACATTGTCATTCAGCTTTTCCCTGCCTCCTGGACCAAGTGCCTTCTGCTCCGCCGCCTTCCTGTACGCATTTTGGGCACCCCTTAGCATTGTAGAATCCCGAATAGCCAATGCGGATGCCAGATTTTGCCTCATCGCCTCGTCCTCCGTCTTGTCTGATGCCTGTGATGTCATAGCCTTCTCGCTCGCTAAAACAGAGTGAATGATCAGGTTCCCATCAATCTTCACAAGCTTATCGTTCCTCGGAACATATAAGGATGCCACCAGGGGCTCGCTGCCATTTCTGTGTGGCAGAGATTGATCCCTGGAATCATCACCACACTTTCCCCCAGTGTTTGGAAAACTAACATTACTATGTTCGGCAGCAGTCAAGATCCTCCCTCTATGATAATGCCCGCGGTTGTACCTGTTCCCAAAGTGCCCAGCTTGCCCGGGAAAATCCCCAACACCGTCATAGCTAATGTTAACCTTAGGGACCATTACTCCAAACATAAGCATGAAGAATAATACACCCAACAAGCTAATACTCGCAACCTTCCTTGTACTCTTTGACACAACCTTCTTGCTGCTTTCTTTCTTGACTTTGGCAGTAGAAGCCATGGCTGGCTGCTGTGGCTTCAACCTTGGAATCGGCACCAAGGGCACCTGACCCTGAGGCTTAACCATGTACGGCGCACAGGGCACCCATGGATATGGCATCGGAGGAAGATGATGCATGCCAGGAGGCGGCAGCACTACTGCAGGAGGTGCCGCAGACATGCCCCCGTTCGTTGCACTACTCAACTGCTGGCGTAAGCTCATATTTTCAGCCATCATATACGAGATCTTGCCATTCAAATCCGTTATAGTCGTCTGCATAAGCCTAATCTTCTCCTCCATTTCCTCAACATAGTGCTTCTTCCGTTGCCGAGACAGCTGTGCGCTCTCACGGTTCCTCGTAAGCCTTGCCTTCCGTTTCTCATCCTCTTCATCCTTCAATTCATCGACTTTACCACGGAAACTAACATCATCCTCCCCCTTCGAGGCCGATTTCCTAAACTTCGGCACCCGGGTCTCCATGCTCGGGTCATCGCAATCCTTCTTTCTCTTCATAATACTGTCGCCGCCGATGCTACCACAATTCTTCCCCGAAACCTCTAATTTGACCTTCTGCGCAGGGAAAAACTCCGAGGTAACGTCCCGATCACGATCTCGGTTCCCTGAACTCGGCGAGGGAGAGTTCATATCCTCCGACAATCCAGATCCCCCAACATCCCCGCCGGAACCCTGAGAAGACGCCAAGCCCGTGGAATTCTCCCGTTCCGGAGAACAGCCTCGAATCTCGTCCCCTCCCCCCTCAGAAGGCACAGCACGATCATCCCGCACTCTATCATCATCAGAGGCGGCGGAGGAAGACGAAGTATTATCGCGAGGGATCAGGAAGGACTCGGTCTCAGAAGGAAGGTAGAGGTCGTCGAGGTTATCAAACGTGAGCTCGAAGCCGGCGTTATCATCGAGGAGGAAATCGAGGTCGAGATCAAGATCGAAGTTGGGAGCGGTCACAAAACTAGGGTTGGAGATGGGATCGTTGGAGGGGGACGAGGCGGAGGAGGAGGAGGAGAAGAACAGGGGATCGAGAGGAGGGACGTCGAGGCATCCTGGGGACGGCGGCGTAGGATCGAGGACGATGGCTGAATCTGACGACATCGTCCGGGGGGTGGGGGTGGTCTCGACGGGCGACGTCGTCGTGGTCGTCTTTAAGGAAGGGGGGGGGGGGGGGGGGGGAAGACTTGGTCACGTGAGAGTCACGGGAGGGTCAACCTCCGCGGGGGAATGGGGGATTGTTTGGTAAGAAACCGATTTTATTAAAAGCTAGATTTTGACTTATTTTTTCATAATTATTTGGACGTTCTCTCTAAGTTTTGTTATAAAATTAAATTAAGTTGATGATAGTTCAGGCTTGGCTTAGACTCACATAATTAAGAGGTCTCTTAAATGTAATATCTCGGCGTTGGATCTTGGAGAAATAAATACAATAAAATTCCGTGTCGCCCTCGGATTCTTCTCCTCACATTCTTCGTTTTCTCTTTCTTTTTAAATAAAAATAAAATTAATGCGTGAAGCGCGGGGGAACATTCGAGAAGGACGCGATCGAAGTTAAGGATAAAAGACTTAGACTCAACCCCCTCTCTCTCACAGAGGCTTCGTGGCTGCTTCTTCTTCAAAGCCCAAACATATCAGGGCCCAATATGAGATGTCCAGCGGCCCACAAAGGAATCCCCAATATTCCAATATGCTTTTGAAATATATCTTTTCACGTCCCTTTTCCACTTCCACATAAAATATAAAGGATTTTTTAAATTTATATTTGATTTTTAGTTTTTTGGGTTTTTCTCCTTTGCTCCAATCGGGAGGAATAATAATAATAATATAAACGGAGTTGGGAAGGGAGGAGAAGGTCATCGGAAGGAGGAAGAAAAGCGGGGGGAAGGAAGACAACCTTCGAAGTTTCTTCCCCTTCCCCCCTTTGCCCTTACCCTTACCCTCTCTCTAATCCAGCCCCCTCTCGTCTTTTTTATGATGATGATGATGATGCGTGGAAGTTTCAGCCTGTTCCCTTCTTCCTGATCACGGAATCCCTGGCGTCAGGACGAGGAGTCGGAGGAGACCGGTGGGTGAAGATCGATCGATCGATCGAGATGGATATGGAGGCGGCTTCGGTTCATCAGGATAAAGAGTCCATGGTGGATCCCTTCCTCGTCGAGGCCCTCCTCAACCCTCGCCACCGCCTCACCAGTTTAGTTTCTTCTCCTTTTCCTTCTTCCTCCAGCTGGGTTAGTTTGGGTATGATTTGATGCGAATTCCCTTGGTTTCTTTTTTATATTTAGATTATTATTTTTCTTGGGGTTGAGGGGTTAGAGGAATTTTTGGGTTTCTGAGGGAGTTCAGATCTAAGGTTATTGAGACGGGGGGGTTGGTTTGGTTCGGATTAGTCGTGTGGATGGATGTCGGTGGTGGTTGTTTCTCCGGCAACCTGATGATGACTTTCTTATGGTCACGCCCGTGGAAAACGTGAGGAATCCAAAGGGTCTTGGGGCTGACTCGTGTGGCTATGTGCTGTCCTATTGATTGGGGTATATTATGATAACGAGTTTTTTTGTTGTTGAAGTATTTTGATGTTAGATCGATGCTGAACATCTTATGTGCAAATCTGGTTTGGCAATAGATGTTGGTAGTATAAGCTGTTGGTGATTTGGATTTACCATTGTTGGGACTTCGGTTTCCTTTCGACTTGATGCTCTGCTTGTGGCTTGATGAGTATGAATTGATATTTGCCGTGTCTTGACCTGAAGATTTCAGGGTGTTGGGTGTCTGGGATTTTGAAGTGTGGTTGCCTTGTTTCCTTCCAAAAGGGTTATTCATAAGTTGTAAATTTATAAAGAGGCTGATTCCTGTTTCCTTAGTCATTCTGAGTGCAAGTCAATCATGTGCTTCTCATTCTCCTGTATGTGCCATTTTATGGGTATGTGGAAAATACAAGAGATTAGGAGGAAACATTGGTTACCCTGTGCAAGTGCTTGTTTTACCACAATGGTGTCTGATTTTGCATGTTCAATCACTTAGGAATTGGAGTAGGGATAACCTTTTGGTGTTCTTTTACATCCATATCGGTTGATGAATAACATCCTTACTTTTTGGGGGTTATCTAGATCTTAGAAATATAAGCATGAGCGGCACACTATCCCGAATCAAGTGACAGCATGGTGAAAAATTACCACCTGGTCAGTTTCCATTGGCTTCCAATGGCTCCAACATCATTATTGGCATCATATAGACAAATGATGATTTGAAAAATGGCAGTCTTATTTGTATTTGGACTTGTTATGCCACTTCCAACTGAGCTCTACGACTTCCAGTTAAGATCTTTGGGTAGAAATCCTACCTTCAGATGTATTTGCTTCTAATTATCAAGACATATTTCTATATATAAATGTTGGAAAAATGATATCATCTCTCTTGCCGTTGTTTGTCTAGTTTCCTTGATGTGCATGTGTATGCAACATCTCTATGTATGACCATTTTCATGCTTCGATTAAAAAGCCCTTGTTGTTCCTCATAGCATGTGTGGAATTCACAAGAAGGTGAAAATTCCATTTGTTGTAATATTCCATGTTTTCTTGCCTTTGTTTAGTCCTTAGGATGGAGCTTGATATCCTGAGGTTTATGCATAATCCAAGCCAGCAACACTTTGAGTTCCAGCATTATCCAACTTCCTACCTCCGACTGGCTGCACATCGTGTGGCCCAGCACTATGGCCTGCAAACCATGGTGCAGGATGTCAGTCTTGATGGTACAGGAAACCGAATATTGGTGATCAAAACTGCAGAAAGTGCATTACCCTCCGTCCGGTTATCAGATATTCCTGCAAAACAATCGGAAGAGGAAAAACCAGGTCAGGTGAAGATTGTTTTGAGGCCACGATCCAGTAAATCAACTTGTGATGATGCGAATGAAACCGGGGCTAAGAGAAGCCTCATGAGGACTATGGAAGAGAGGACAGAAGAGTATGAAAGAGCACGAGCCCGAATCTTCAGTACTACTGGCAGTGATTCTGAGGATGCTTTTCCTCGGCCATCTACTGACAAGAAGACTCCTCCAAGGGACGAGAGTGAAGCATGTAGGGCCCTGGTGGCTGATGTTGTCAAAGAAACTGGAGTGAGGGACGGCGGCTCATCATCCCGGGTTGCTATTCTCAAGGATAGGGAAAAGGACCGCTCTGACCCGGATTATGATCGGAGTTATGAGAGGTAAGATTCTTTATGCCCAAAATGAGTTCATGAATTTTTTAACTTCTTCCTTCTCTCATGTTCTTGCATTTGCCGATTACCCCCCCACCCAAAAAAAAGGATGTACTTAGAAGAACTCAAATTATTGGATTGATAAAATCTTATGATTGAAATTTTATCCAGGTATGTTAGGAATATCCCTGCTTGCCAAAATATCGGGCTAGTGCCATTTGACTTGCAGAAAGTTCAGCTCCCTTTTGGGCACTATGATGCTGGCTTTTCTATGAATCAGATGGCAAGATCCCAGCCTTCCATTGGCTATGTACCTCCCTCAAGTGCTGTCATGAACTCCTTTGGAGCAGTAGGGTTGAGTCAGATTGGGAGAGACGCTACGCCTGGCTATATGCAGTGGCCTACTGCTGCAATGATGTATGCACATTCCTATGAGCAGCTTAGGCATGGCGTCTTCCAGGTGAATTTTTCATCATTGTTGTTCAATAGTGGGATAAAGGCTTTTGTATTGTGTTGTTAATTAGTGGATAACTTTATTTTACTGTTAATGTTTGATTCACTAAATAGTGTGCTTAAATACCTTCCCTACAAAAAAAAAATACCTTCATTTGTTTGGACATGGGGGGCAGCATAAGGAACAAGGGTGCTATTTTTTATTGCAAGCGAAAATCATTTTAGCTATCATGTCTTTTAAGTGGATTGTCATGTCTTGAGCCAGTAAAGATGTGCATTTCAGTACCTTTTTCCTTTCTGTGGCCCTGGCTTTACTGAGATGCTTGACGGTCCTCTATTTGTATCGACCCTGTGAACTTAATTATGTGAAGTGGCAGTCAACATCATTAAGTTAACTTGGTCACTGTGGTGTTACTTTGCAGGCCCCTTTTTGTCAGCAGCCTCTGACCTTCGGTTACTCCCAGAACCATTGAACATCGTGGTAAGGATTGTGTAAGACTTACTTTTACATGCAGATACGCTCATTGTACCTTTAGGACATCAACCAAGACTTCAATGACCCCATCAGACCCTATGTTCCATACCTAGGACATTTACTTTGCTTTTTAGCTGTTTGTGTGGTTGTTTCGACTCGTTGAACATTGTAGTGCCTGGTCATTGTTATCATACGGATCACACTTTATTCTAGTTCTATATCTGGTGCATTGTCATGTTCTAGATAAAAAACACTGTGGTAGCCCGCAGGCCTCTGGGATTATCCCCCTTGGACCGAAACCCTCTCCTTGCCTTGCTACCTACTGCAAGTCCTAGAGGTGTTTCTTTCATTCTTGGGGTTGTGGTTCTGTTGGTTTGGTAAATAGTTGTTGGGCATGATGATGACCAGAATAATGGGTCTAGAAGTATATACTTCTTGAGATTAGCTCCGGAGCTCTCGGGGTTTTTGTCCTTCCAGTCTTGTGACAGCTTCAATTTCTGGATCCATGAGTTGGCTCATGGATACCCGGTCACTAGAGACAGAAATATGAGTTGGACTTTCACAAGAGCAATAGTGACAGATTGTCTATTCATCCAACAACCATCAACGGCCAATCAAATTGGATGACCTTTCGGGGTTGTTGCTAGGGATTAATGCCATTGATAGGGCTTCCGTGAACTGTCCTCTGGCTTTTGAGCCAGTTGCTTGATCCCTGCTGAGTGGAAAAAAGCCAGGAGGGTCCTCCAACATCATCCTTCGAGGCAAACTAATCTGACAAAGAATATTTTGCAAGCCTGGCGGGGGGGAAATCCAGGGTAAGTGTAGGGATGCGGCAGTGAGTGGCCATGCTTAATACTGTGCCAGGCTTCAGCCATCCATACAATGCCGACTGCGGCCGTGACCGTGGCAGGCAATCCGAAGAAATAGCCACCAAGGGGTGCGAGGTTAAAACCGTGATCATTGGATGGATATTAGATTTCGTGCGCGGAAGAAAAAGATGGTCAAAACAGGGGGAGAAAAATCGCAACGTCAGATTCGCATCACACGAGAAAAACTGAGTTTGGGACTGCGAGAACAAGTGAAAGCAAAGCAGAGGTGGGGGTGTTGTGTTCGACGCTGCTCAATCTCAATCTCCCGACAACCTCGTCTCTTCCCACTTCCTCGGCTGTTGTCCTCCCAAACCACCCCCCCACACGCACACACAAAATACCTTGATCCTGAAACCCAAAAAAAGAAAGATGAGGGAAGAAGATTGGATGTGGGAGGAACAGCTCCCTCCCCCAGAAGAGCTCATGCCCATCTCCCAATCCCTAATCACCCCTGATCTCGCCCTGGCCTTCGACATCCCCTCCGGGCCCCACACCCCTCCCCATCCCAGCAACCTCTCCCCGGCCGCCACGGACCTAGCCGACTCTGCTGGAAACAGCGACGAGCCCGCTCGTACCCTCAAGCGCCCTCGCCTCGTCTGGACCCCTCAGCTACACAAGAGGTTCGTGGATGCCGTCGCCCATCTGGGTATCAAGAACGCCGTTCCCAAGACCATCATGCAGCTCATGAGCGTCGATGGGCTTACCAGAGAAAACGTTGCGAGTCATCTTCAGAAATATCGTCTCTACCTCAAGCGTATGCAGAGTTTGTCCTCGGGTAACGGGGCTGGCTGTGGGCCGGTCGCTGATGCGGCCACGGAACATCTGTTTGCGAGCTCACCCGTTCCGCCTCACTTCCTGAGGGGTGCTGTAGGGGGCAGCGGGCCGGAACATTTCTTCCCCTATGTGGCAGTAACGCCGGCACCGCCACCACCTCCACCCCATCACCATCACCCCCACCATAACCATCACCACCTGGCCGGGCCGCAGTTTCATCGGCAATTCGGAGGGGGAGGGGTGAATGTGGGCATGAACGGGCAGTTTGAACATGGTGGTGGATTTGTGGGTAGACCGGGGCAGGTGGGTCACCCTAGGGTAGGAATCGGAGGTATGCACGGCGAGGGTGGAATGCCAGGCTATGCAGCAGTTGATGACCTGGAGTCGGGGAACACGAGCGGAGGAAGAAAGGTCCTGACTTTGTTTCCGACCGGGGAGGATTGAATACAAATTGAACTGGATACGATTGCAATTGCAGGGTCAACTCCTGTTTGTGTGTGATCAAAAGAGTATCAAATCTGTTGCCCAGGCTATGTTCGATGTCGACACTAACAGATGGTTAATCGAGGATCGGTGGTCGGTGTTTCTGACCGTGCCATGATTGTTGCAATAGTCTTATGCTAATAAGCTTCGATTATGGTGATTTATTCTTCCTGCTCTTTGATCTTCCAACTTTCTATAAGAATTCCAGCGAGGGTGGTGCCTTAGTCCCAGCCGAATTGCCTTCAAAGGCCTGTAGCTTGATTTCTGTAGCTTCTTAGTATCCGGAACTTTTTGGAAGAGCAATTGAGTCAGTAGGATCGATGATGCCGAACCAGAGCCGACCTTGTGAACTGGCAGTCTTCTTTCGGTATTTAACATGTACTTGAGTGCCGAGCTTCATCGAATTGGGTTTCACTTCACTTCATTCCCCCAATGATGCGATGTGCTCATAGGAGAGATCATGTTCTTCTTCTTTCTAAACATGAACAAGGCAAAGAAGCCATGAGCTTTAGGGAAGAAGTAACATTCCCATTGTATCAGACAAAATGCATGGAGCTTGTAAAATCCATGGCCTGTGATTGGGTTGGACCAAAGAACTCGTTTTGGGCTCATTAAAAGGGGACGAAAAATCTACTCGTCCTCATGGTTGAAATGGACATCACCATTATCTGTCAAGTCAAAAGGGTTGAATCTCACAAGTGGGTCCTATCTGAAAACTATCTGCTATAAACAAATGGAGCCATGAAATCTTATCTTATCCTATCCTTTTAGGGATGGAAAAGAAAACATAGAAAGAATTGGGCCCTTGAATGCAGAGAGAACTTTTTATCGTATTGGAATTGAGTAGGAATCCCACATTTGGGGAGTTTGCTTTTACCAACTTGTCATCTTCCGCCTCTCCTTTGCCGTGCTTTTTTTTTTTGTCTAAAAATGGATTAACCCCCCAACCACAAACGTGGAATTTGAATTACTCCACAAACACCTCATCTTCGATAACATGATGCTTAATTAATTCCCTTGGACTTGAGTTTATTCAAAAACGAATAAAAGGGAGTTGTTTTTTTTTTCCCACGTAAGAATCTGGAAGAGCGAAGATTTTCCATTGATCGAGAATGAAAACTCATGACAATCGGAAAAAATCGTAGGCTGGGGAATTTTTTTTACTACATCGTTTCTCTGTCGTCGACAGATAGGGTTGCCTCGTCCGGCCTCGGAAGAAATTCAATTCCAACCAAGGAGTTTTATACGAAAATATGATTAATGTAAAAAAAAAATAAAAAATATGATTTGAATTTTGTAAATATGATTTTATCGTTGAATTGATGTGTTTTGAAAACTCACCTCTATAAAATATGCCTTTATGCACATAATGGGAAGCCGCATAGGGGTGCGTTTTCAAAATACGCCCTTGTTGTATTTTGACATGCATTTCTTCGACGATAAAATCGTATTTTACGAAACTCCGAATATATTTCATAAATTGTTTTTTAAAACTAATTTGGGCTGGAGTTTGACTTTTAAACATTAACTTTTTTAAGCCAAAAAAGGTTGTTCGGTTTTTTACGAAGTTATTTTATTTTTCCTTTTTTAGGAGTAATAAATTTCCCCGAGACTCCTTTGGGATTTTTCTCTTTATGAATTGAGAAAAAAGTCGGGAGAGAGAGGGGGGGAGGGGGACAAAACACGAGGAGGAGGAGGAGAGACAAGATATAAATGGATTTTTTGGATATTATTTTTTTTTCTTTTTTGAGAAGAATTAGGTCAACAAGGGTTGGCCAAAAACGTTTAGGGACCGGAAAAGAACTAAAAGAGAAAAGCCAGAACTCCCCGCCTAAAGTCTTTAAGGACAGGAGGAGGAGATTGCCAAAGTAATTCGGATATGATTTTTAAGACCGATGCCGAGATTGTCGTTATTCTAAAAATTATTATTTTAACCACCGCCGCCAACAACCATTTCTGTGATTCCACCACCAATTCAGCAAGAAATCCAAACCATGGCATTTGGGCATTGCATGTTGTCCTCTCCCCCCACAACAAAATCATTCCATGTGGTCGGAACACCCCGGTTCAGTCAATAATGCCTCATTGAAAACAAAAACAAATCCTCTTCTTTTATTACACCGTCCTCAGTTATTAAATTATTTATCCAAATAGCGTCTATTTTTTTTTTTAACCCGTTCAGGCGAATCCCGCTGGTGCCCCAGGGTTTTCTAAACCTCAGCCCAATCAATAATCCTCTGAGAGATCAGCTCACTCCTAGCTATACACTTGGATGCTCGGCTTCTCCTTTTTACGTGTGTGCTGCTATCGCCGTCCGTTCGCCCATTGCTTCTTGTGATTCAATGGCCTGGCCGGTGGATTCCTTCCGTTGATGCCGGCGGCTCGCTTCGGTTGATGTGGCAAGTCCATGACCTGTATGGTTCGCTGCTTCTTCGCTGTTTAAACACGACGAACAGGGGTCACTCCCATGCTTGAAGAGCAAGAACCCGACGAGTGCCAGCTTGTTCGAGGAAGGCCTTACCATTTTGAACTTCTTGGTATCGCTCCTGCAGCTTCCTCTTTGCAGCTTCCAGCCTCATCTGGGCAGCAGCTTCCTCGTCGGTGCATTTGGAATCCTAAAGATAGAAAGAAGTCAGATGGCCATCTAATTGTGCAGAGGTTTCACAGGAAACTTGCGTCGTATGTGTTCTCACGTCTTGTTGGTTTACTGGACACTGGCCTCGCATCGTAATTGCGGGCTTCTCCAGTCTTCCGGGTTGCAGTTTCATGTCGATTTTTCTTTCCGCAATAGGGTCAGCGTGTCTCTCCCGTTCCGAGTTGCCATTCGCAAACCTGTTCGGCTTCACAGCAAGACTTCCGTTTCTCAAAGGCTCCGGCTTCTCGTTCCTCGCCGGATTTCTTGTCCCATTTGGCCTCTTCTGGATCTGCTGATCAATGCCATTACTGTTCGGTTTCTGAAGCGATGACTTCCTTCCATTTCCGCACTTACTTGGCAGCTCCCTGGTATTATGAGGATCTGCAACATCGCCGATTGGCTTATTAATGAAAAACGGAAACAAAGTGTGTCATTGCATTAACACAACACGAGATTATGTAATATGAACTTACTTCCATCATCATCCATGCCATCAAAGAACTGCAACAGAGTCAAATCACGTCAATATGTCGTCCCAAGTATAGAACCGAAGAAACTTTCTTGGATAAAGACGTCACTACGATGTACGGACCCGGGAGAGCTCCACAGGAGTAGGCTCTGTAGTGAGAAAAGCTCCTTCGTCCAATGGAGGAGAAGGAAGCCCTTCTTCATCTTCTTCCTCTTCATCGACGACAGTTGAAGGATTCACAGAGTCTGGGGTGCCACCTATTAGATGTGCCATCAGGAAAAACAGCTTTAACATTAAAGAAACTAGCAACCAACATGCATATTCATTGCAACCACGTTGATCACTTCCGTTTGATGATGGTAGATCTCTACCAGGAATATCTTGCGTAGTCTGCATCCACTCGTCGACCATTGATTTCCACAGTCTGTGGAGAAAGAGGAAGCAACGTCATGACAAGTACTAATTCAATAAACTTTTGCCGAAATATTGGGAAGATCATGCGCTCAAATTCCAATTGAACGAGCTAAAATTAGGAATCTCACGAGATAAGAGCCAGTGCGAGTCGACTGATCTGCTTTGACCCGTGCTTCCTCATAAGGTTAACAGTTATGCCGATTCCGGTTCCCTGCCAAACCGCAAAAACCATCCCAGCGATCAGCCTCAATCGATCAGACAAGCTTTGACAGGAAATCAGACAAACAGCTAGATTATCGATCACAACCTTCAGCATCGCCACAGTAAGTTCCATCGACTGAAGTCTCCTCAAGGACTCAAACAGCACAGACTCCGACTGTCGTGAAGATCAAGAAGAGATAAGCAAGAGATCAGACGATCGATCGCACATGAATTTACTAACTGCAAGTAGCGATCACTCTATACCTCTTCCTCGTAATTCATCAAAATCCCCTTGATCCTCGACACCTCCTCAAGAATCCGGGACTCCTCTCCGATATCGTCGGTGAGCGCCTCGGCTCCTCCGTGGCTGTAATTTGCCTCACGGTTTAAGGCCGTATCCCTGCGATCATCCCTCCCTGTGCTGTTCACTTTGCTCCCACCCCGAGCATCGCCATCTCCGGCAATCCCACTCTTCATCAACCCATCCTCATCGTCCCGATCCACGTCCTCTCCCCCGCTCGGAACAGCGAGCTCGACCCTATCACATCCCGAACACCTCGCCAGTCTGCACGAGAACAACCTCTCGGCGATCCGGTCCCTCCGCAGCTTGAACTCCTGGGGACAATCCGAGGCGGCGACCATGATCGCCCCGTCGATGATGTCGAAGATACTGCGGTTGGAAGGCCGGAAGTACTCCCTCCAGTAATCAACACCGACAGAGTTGGGCTTCATGGTCAGACCGATGATGATCGGAAACAAAACGAACCCTCAAAAGCGCAAAATCCCAAAAAAGAGAACTGCTGTTTAGGGTGGTGGAATCCAGATGGGGGTTGGATATATTGGGGGGATTGAAAAGGGGAATGATTTTAAGATTTTCTGGGGGTGCACAAAGGAAGTCCGGCGCAATCAAAATCCAAAAAAAAAAAAGAGAGAAAAAGAGAAAGATTTCGGACTCCCGGAGGAGATTTGATTAATAAAAAAAGCGATCTGATATCCCAGAAAACAAGAGGAGGGAATTCAGAGGTGTTTCCGCGTGGTGGTCCGTTCTTGACGTCTTCCTCCTCCTCCCCGTCGTCCTCCCCGGATAAACATCAATCAAACTGCTTTCCCTGAGGAGGAAGAAGTCAAACGTATTCAATAGTGAATACAACTGGGGACCGTAGCTGGCGGTGGTGGTGGGAGGAGGAGGAGGAGGAGAACAACACTTGTTCTTCTTTCAGAGGGTTTTGGTGTGTTGGGTGTGGGATTTTCTTTACCTTTTTTTTTGGCCTTTTTACCTTTACCATCCCCTTCTTGAATACTATAATATAATTAATTGGATGAAGGGGTGTAAATCCTAAAACAAGAGTCAATTTTTATTTCATTTTTTTTTTTAATTTTTTAAAATTTGGAGCTGACAAGGAGATTGTTGGGGGAGGGGTGTCAAAAGGGGAAAATAATTAATAAAATTAAAATGGATTTTGTATTGATTTTTATAAATAATATGTAAGTAGTGCACCACCCATCATCATCAATGGGTGGAATTTGCTCGTCAAAAAAAGGATGTTTTGGGGGAATTGGGGCCAATTCATGCACGCCAAATGAGGAGGTTCCATTAATTAGCTACTTGCTCACGTCACCTTCCCCGTTATAATTTTGAAGGATTGGGTTGGACATTTTGGAGTTTGGGCTGAGTCGCCTAATTTAAGGCAAACCCACAAAATACTCGGCCGGCCCCACACCACTCCAACCATATATTATATATAATCTACCATTTATTTCCACCCACATTTTTTGCATTTATACAAAATCCACCACATACGGTACGTACTATGATACGTTTTCTGAGACATTTTTGGGGATTCCTAATCCCAGTAGAGTTTACTATTTACTACTACATTCGGGAATGGCGGCCGGAAGTCAGATCGGGATTGAGCTTGGCGTACGCAAGGAATTCCTCCTCCTTCTCCAGCATCGCCATCTCCCTCTCCTTCAACGTCATCCAGGCCTCCACCCCTTCTCCCCCCCTCGCGTCTACCAGCACGAACAGCTTCTCGAAGTTGCTCGGGCTCGTCACCCACTCCGCCCTCCCCCACCCGAAATCTATCCCGTAGAACGGGAACTTGCTCAGGCTCGTGAACCTGTACACGTCCACCGCTCTTCCCACCTCTTCGTTCCTCCTCAACGTCTCCTCCCTTTCACGTAACAGTCCCCTGATGACGGAGAAGGCTTCCTCCCCTTTGATCTGCCCAGCGGTCTCTTTGTAGAATCTCTGGTTTCCTTCCCTTATCTTCTCGACTAGCTCTGCCAGTTCGAACCCTCCTTCGCCGAGGCACACCGTGTCCATCCAGAAATGATTCCCTATGGTGTCCTCGCCCAAGGGTGGTTCCATCCTCTTGCGTAAGTTGATGGTCTGCGACACGACTGAAGTTCTTGGCCTCTGAGGGTATTCGGGTTCTGATCTCGACACGACGAGGATTGCAGATTTCAGGATCAGCGCCTGGACAACTTCCACCTTGCTTACGATCCTAGGGAGGAATTTTTCTTTCAGCGAGGCTATCCTAGATCCATCGAAGACGAACCTCTTGGTTATGCACTTCTCCCCGCGCGGGTTGATCGTTGTCCTTACCATGAAATTTGTGGGCATGTCTATTTTAGGCGGTATCAAAGACCCACCGAGGAATTGCGGAATGATCTTGTCGCTTTGGCCGATGAGATCACAATTAGCACTAGCCAGGGCAAGGGCTGACCATGTTTTGACGAACGCGCAAGCAGAGGACCCGTCCACGAGCTTGTGCGACGTACAAATGGCAATAGCCATCCCCCCACACCGGAAAACCGTGGCTTGTACTATCAAGAGGCAAGTCCTCGCGAGGTCCGCAGTCGTGGGGTCTATCATTGGAATCAACATGTTGAGCGAATCCGCGTCAGGGCTCCTAAGGAATCCATCATGCAGGAACACGTCGGCATACCCCGTCACAAGGAAGGCCCCCTCATCATTGCATTCGATGGTGATTGCATCGACTACACGACCAGCAAAAGGGTAGAACAGGACCAAGGCCTCGGACAACGATTTTTGGAGGATCCCCAATTTCTCATCGACACTCCGAGAGGGCGTGGGTGCATAGAAGAGAACAATGGTCCCGTATAGCCATTGAGGCTGCAGCTGGTCCAGAAGGGAGAGCCCGAACCTCTTCAAGTGCGAGGGAGTGGGCGACAAGGGCTTCACGCACTCTCTGGAGACGACGTCGACCTTCATCTCCGCTTCCTCCGAATTTTTGCGAGTTGGGGATCGTTAACTCGGAACGAATGAATGGATATAAAGGACAACAAACTAACGAGGTCAACTTAAGCTGCAGGGCAAAACTCCATGGCATAACTCCACATGATAGTGATAGAGAAGTTTATCCTTGTATATTTGACTTTGCGCTAATTCCACATGGTATGATTGTTTTTTATGATCCAATTTCTCCGAGAGGTTTGGTTCGACCATTGACTTCCATTTGCGGGTGCCTTAGGCCGCCAGCTACTAATCAACACTCTGCTGACAGTGAAAGCCGAGGATTTCTCTGTATATCATACTTGTGATCTTATCTATCGTACAGACTTTATGCCTTGATCCGAGGACCTTACCAAACTTAAATTTGTGATCCACGGCTGCAACGGTGCAGCCCGAGCTTCTGGCATCGGACTTTGGTGGTCGAGACGGGTATCCAGTCGCAATCAAAGCCGTTACTTGGAGGGCGCGGCATGGCATCTTCTCGTGTTTCTTTTCAAAGTGCCACGGGTAAAACGATGGCGTCTTGCAGTTTTGGTGATTTAACAAAACTACCTATTTGATGAAAGGGACATTTGAACTAACACGAGTTGTTGGAAAATTGAACTAACACGAGTTGTTGGAAAATTGAACTAACACCGTATTCCTTCCTCACTTGGAAAATACTTTTTTTTTTTTTTAAATGTGAGACTTCAGACTTTGGGTGTGAAAATTTCGGAATAACCCATTCCGCATATAAGCCCAACATGTTCTACTTTAAATGACCAGTTAATTTTTGGAAGACACTCTCTTTTTTTTTAACGTGAAATTTGATGTATTTGGATTTATAAACCCTTTCAACACAGTTGTCTTGTTCATGACATCTCCCACGTCCTGCACGTACGAGGGCCTCCTGTCAAGGCCCAACCCGGCCGTGCTTGAAAGGTTTGTCCCCGCAACCGCAAGGGATTAGGAGACCATGAAGAAGGGAACGGTTTCGCTGTGGCAGTTCACGACTTTCCGTCTGCACCTCACACAAGCTGATGGCTGATGCTTTCTCTATCTGCACCTTTGTTAGGACTTGGTCGACGATCGCGACACAGGAAATGAGCGCTTCTCCCAATCAGCGAAGCACCCCGGGACATCCCTGCTGCCCCCAATTGTTCGCTCCGGAAGTGACCGCGGACATGCCGGATCCAAACACACCTGAAATCTCTAGTACTACGGGTCAACTGGTGTCCAAAGGATTCGCTGAATGTGTGGTCGCCGTATGAAATGAAAGAAAAGAAAAAAAACAGCGGATGGGCAGCCTTAAGCGGAAGCACTTACGGATGCCATCGAGAGTGAGGAGGAACGCAGGAGCACAAAGAGATCTTGAACGCTGAAATATTTGAAAAGATAAAATATGACAATATATGTCCGTCTGTAGAGAGATGTTGATGTGTGTTTGTACAATGCCTAAGAACAACTATTTATACTAAGTTAGACCTACGTGTATACGGTAATGTAATATTGCACATATATTATGCTTCTTTTGCTGTCAGTCTTCATGGAATATCTCCTTTCCATATGAGCAAACTTGGCAACAATATCCTTCCGGATCCCGAGATCTTCTGGTGCCTTCCTTAACAGCTGACTGATCGACCGTGTCGCCCATTGGCCTTCGCCGTAGAGTTTCCTCACTCGTCCAGTCTGACTGTCGCTTGTCGCTTCGCAGACCTGTTGTCGCCCGTCGCCTGGTAATCCCGACGCTTTGTGATCCCTTCGCCCAACAAGCCTTCGCCTGGTGTATATCCGTAGTCACCTCCTTCCTGGATTTTCCTTCATTGGGCCTGTATCCTGGACCGTCGATCCACAGATTGGGCTGAGATCTGTGACCCAGAATTTTTGTTGCTAAACATATAAGCCCCTCTCAAGGCAGACTGAGTAATTTGTCTCGCCTTGAAAAAGGCCAATTAATCATTCCCCTGTAGCCTCGGTAACGTGTGCAGGCGAGTAATGACCCTTGACCGTCGATATTTCTGAATCGTATCGGTTGAGATCTCCAGGAAAACTGTTGCGATCCCCGAAATCTCTGTCATAATATCTCCCGCCAAAGTCCTTTTTCCCCTCACGACTTCACTATAAATTGAAGGGCTCGAATCGTCTTCCGACTCACAAGCCACCGTTTCTTGAAAATAGCTAAGTCATGAAGCTCATATCTTTCCCTTAGTATTCCATCCGAAGCCTATGCCCATCACCTTAGCTTGTTTGGGAGCCTATTCCCAACACCTTATGAAAGTGGTCTCCAACTACACGGTGGTTCCATCTGGAAGGGAAATGGACCTGAGCCACCGGGATTTCAACTCCATGGCTTCGCGTGAAGTTCCTTCGGCATCTTGGAGCCAGGGGTTCTCTCCCGTCGTTTGCAGTCAAGGACCTTTTTCGTTGAGGGGAAGAACCGGGTGCGTTAGGTTCTGTGGATAAACCCTTACAGAACGCTAAGCGTTCGAGATATCTTCAATAGAGCATTTTCAACGAGTGGAAGCGTCGTCTACTGAATCATTTATTTATTTATTTATTGTTTCGTGTACACTTACTATCAAGCAAACCCGTGTAACGCTTGGATTTGAATGAGAAAAAATGTCTATTCATTGTGAACCTATTCGCTTACCCACTTATTACAACTGAATCATCATCAGTTTCCAAGCGAAGCGACACTTTGGATGTCGCCTGCCTTGCGATTGAGGCGACGTCTGTGTTGGGCCTCGGTCGTCAAACGACGTTCCTTTTTGGGCCCTACCTCCTCCTTCTTGTCTTTTCGGATTCTCAGAAACCCTCGTTCTTGCAACTCTCATGACCTCTGATAGCCCATCCTCATCGTGCTTTGAACCTTCGGTCTTTCTGGACGGCGATGCTGCCAGGTTTCAACATGTTTTCACCAAATCTTGGCAGTCTCACGTCTCCACTGTTCACAAGGCGAAATCGGATTTCGGTTGTGCTATGCCGAGCCAACAAACCCTTGGTCCGTTCGTCCCCAACTCGTCCGACTTATTCCTTTACACCAGCAGGCTGCCTGCGGTGTTCCGTCGTCGATTTAAGCCATAGGGATGGGAGTCATCCGTTCGAGAGGACCTTCGGTGTTTTCCTTCTCCCCGGAACAAAGTCGTTCGGGATTGGATCTCTAAGTGGATAGAGAAGAAAGGCACTGCGTGGGAAGCGATGGGAATCAAGACGCTGATCGAGGTTTCCCATTCCACCATCAGGGCCAACCTCTCTGTGGTTACTGGGTTCCTCTCGTTTTGGAATCCTATCTTTAACTGATTCTATTTTCCAAAGGGACCCATGTCGGTCACCTTAGAGGACATTGTATTTTTGACTGATTGTAGTCTTTCTGGAGCCCCCCCTTCGTTTTGACAGCAGGCGAACCGATCTGAAGTTCAACCCTTCAGAGCGGTTAGCAAGGTCGCTATGGGTCATCTTAAGGACGATAGATGGGGACTCCATGAGGAATTCGAGTTCTACTTGAAATGGCTGTCCAAGTTCATCTTTTGTAATGGAGGAAAACGCCCTGGGCAGTTCATGGTTGGAATGGCCATCAGCCTTGTTGAGTCTGCTAATACGGACAAGCCTGAGCCCATGGCCTTTGCTCCCTTCTTGTTATGCCTGATCTATCGTAGCATTTATCAAGCGACTACCAGACTCCCTTTCGCCTAAGTTTTCTCCCTAAGGAGATTCTCGTACCAAATAGCCCTTTAAGCTAATTCGTTCCAGTCTTTGAATACTTCTCCCTCCAGCTTCTTCCTCAGGTGAAGAATGAGGGAATCCTGGAAAAAAGCAATAAGCTCAGCCTCAGACGCGGAACTTTTACACCTAAGTCGTGATTTCCTCAATTTATTCAGAAATACAGCCACGGGTTCGCCTGGCTGCTGTTTCATATAAGTAAGGTCTTGTAGGGTCACCGCTGGATCAGTTTGGGCGAATGCCAGCGTGAACTGGACTTGCATGTCATCCTAGTTTCTCACTGAACTATGGTGAATGTTTATGTACCACGTGACGTGAAAGCAGCTCCTGTAAGAAAGCTTAGAAACAGATGTAGTTTCCAAAAAGCATTCATGGCAGCCTCCCCAGCTTGGTGGGTGAAACGGGCGATGTGTTCAGCAGGCGAAATCCCTTCTTTGCCCGAAAAGCGGGTGAATTCAGGAACACGGTATCCCCTTGGAAAAGGGTAGTCCTGATCGATGTTTTCAAGATAAGAAGCCCGATAGAGCTGAATCTCATTTGTGTCATCTGTTCCAGGGATCGCCCGTTCGACTAATTGAGTAATATAGTCTCTGATCTCAGGCGAAAGCTCTGGCGATGGGATGATTTCAGGGATTATTGTTTCCCTCTTTCGTGCCGGAAGGGGAATACACTCAGAATATCTTTGATCCTCTACATGGAGAATAAACTCGCTCTCTGCGGGCCTGGCGAATTCTTCCCTTCTCCGGAACGGAGGTTGGTATATTGTATGATGAACTTGTTGCACTACCCTCTTGCTCTCATTTATCACAAGTGGCGGGTTATTGTACATTGTCCTCCCAGGACTAATGAAGATAGGGACATCTTCAGTGTGAACCTTACTTTTTCCTTCAGCGATTACCGCTCTGTGCGAATAGTAATCATGCTGATGCCTAGTCGCTGATTCGCCCCTATTGTCTGCGGGGCTGCCTAGTGGTACCCCTAACACAGTCCCGAGGTTTTGAAAAACATCCTCCATCTTAGAGTCGATTGTCTCCTTGAAGGCGTCGTGCTTCTGGTCGATAGCATCGACTTTTTCCATTAAGAGTTGGAGAGTACTCATGATGGCCGATAGTTCTTTAGCCAGGGTTGATTTTGAGCTACGTGCATCGTTGCTCGTTTCTCCATCAAAGTTATTGCCTCTGGTCTTGTTTAAATTAAGACCAGATCGAGTCGTTGGTATCGTGTTAGCCTAGTTGCTCCCACTGTGGTCGCTAAAGGCGTGTTTGCTCCGGAAGTGACCGCGGACAAGCGGATCTAAACACGTCGGAAATATCTGGCACTACGGGTCAATGGTGCCCGGAGGATTCGTTGAATGTATGGTCGCCGTATGAAATGAAAGAAAGAGAGGAAGACAGCGGATGGGCAGCCTTAAGCGGAAGCACTTACGCATGCCATCGAGAGTGAGCAGGAATGCAGGAGCACAAAGAGAGCTTGAACGCTGGAATACTTGAAAAGATAAAATATGACAATATATCTCCGTCTGTAGAGAGGTGTTGATGTGTGTTTGTACAATGCCTAAGAACAACTATTTATACTAAGCTAGACCTACGTATATACGATAATGTAATATTGCACATATATTACGCTTCCTTTGCTGCCAGTCTTCATGGAATATCTCCTTTACATATGAGCAAACTTGGCAACAATATCCTTCCGGATCCCGTGATCTTCTGGAGCCTTCCTTAACAGCTGACTGATCGACTGTGTAGCCCATTGGCCTTCGCCGTAGAGTTTCCTCGCTCGTCCTGTCTGACTGTCGCTTGTCGCTTCGCCGACCTGTTGTCGCCCGTCGCCCGATAATCCCGTCGCTTGGTGATCCCTTCACCCAACAAGCCTTCGTCTCGTGTGTATCCGTGGTCACCTCCTTCCTGGATTTTCCTTCCTTAGGCCTGCGTTCTGAACCGTCGATCCACAGATTTTGCCGACATCTGTAACCCAGAATTTCTGTTGCTAAACACCAATAAAACAAACCATGCCTGCCAAGCGGTTGTCCTCCGCTTCAGTACCAGACCGATTAGCAGATATGTGGGAGTAAGGCAGCGGTTCATCTTTATAGCTTCAAAGGTGGCTGAGCTCAAGGGTAGATGCAATATCTTCCTAGAAATCGGTGAAACGAGGCCGACCAGGGTAGAAGCCATACAGGCACTCATGCTGAAATGTGCTATCCGCGTTGGTTCTACCCAATCAAACTCAAGGCGGACCTTGGTCGTTTTCCAGTCGGTACCCGATAACGCTGGCGGTAATCTCAGTTAGATGCAGTCAGTCTCCCTGGGGGATGGCCTTAACATCGAGCTGTGTGAAGTGGTGATCAAGATTAGGAAGGTGCTGGACGACTTCTATCACAGGAAGCAGCAAGGTTCAAGGGAGACGAAGGGGGCACCGTAATTGCGGAGTGCCGTAGGCAGAAGCACGAGATGCTGAGGCAGAGCGGTGGGGTGAACTTTCACGCTGTCACAAGACTCTGCAGGTTTCCTTTCTTCGAGATGGATTTCGGGGGGGAGGGGAACCAGCATGGTTTGTATGGCCGAGCGTCTTCAGCAACTTCTCCGTGCCGACAGACACGGAGTCGGTTGACGGGGTCGAGGCTCGGATGACACTGGATGGGAAGGAGATGGATGCACTCCCCAGGGACTCGGAGGTCCTCGCTTAAGCCGGGGTCAATCCGGTGGACGATACAAGCCTTTACCATTACCGTATGTGATTTTTTATGTCTTATCGGGCGTTCTTACGCGAATTTTTATGTCTATATAAATCAAAGCGTGAAGGCTTTTATTATATTAATCACCAAACGACTAATTAATCAAATTTAATTACTCGTAATAACACCAAACAATTCGACTACACCTTTGGAGTCGCTTCCGCGGGGGACGGGAATAATGAACAAGCCTCCGCCGCCGCCGGACCCAGTGGCGGTGCTGAGAGGCCACCGTGCGTCGGTGACGGACGCTTCCTTCCACTTCTCCAGACCCCTCCTCTTCACTGGGTACCTTCCCCTTTCCATTTTCTTTGTTTTTTTTTGCTTGTCCTTCCCTTTGATCGATTCCCTCCCTTTTGCTCTCCGTTGCTTCCGCGGTTGCGGGGTTTTCTGGACAGTGCTTCGGACGGTGAGCTGAGGATTTGGGACACCGTTCAGCGTAGGGTCGTGTCCTCCACATGGTTTGCCGCCTCTTCCCCCGTCGAATCCTACCTTAATAATCGTTTCTTTGAAATTTGAGTGTGACCATCTTGGGTGATTTTCTCGATCATGTCAGGGCGCACACTGCGGCTCACGGAACTCTGTGTGTTGCCAGTAGCCCCGTGATCGGACCCGATAAAGTCCTGAGGTCTCTTTATTTCCCTAGACCTCGCCATTATTTTTGCTTTTCCTTTTGGGGCGGAGAAGGTGTTCTTTATCCTTTGTTTTCGGTGTTAGTCAGGGAAGGGATGGAACTGTCAAGCTTTGGGCTGTAGAAGATGGAGGCTTGTCCAGGTAGGGTGGCGAAGATTGCATAATGGCCATCTTGTTTGATTGCTGAGGGATTGGTTGGGATAATGTTTCGTGTTTGCTCAGCAATTCCTGCTTTGATTTTTTATTAGTCTTCATATCACGGTTTAGAACATTGCTTTGATAGTTTCATTGTTTGTTGTAGAGTACAAGATATTGTTATACAGGCAATACGAGCCTCTCGAAATCTCAAAAGACTCAGTTACGGCATTTTACTTTTGGCAGACATCCTCTGCTGATGATAAAGACCAATTCTTATCACTTCTGCAAGCTCTCGTTAGTGAAGAGGGCTTATGGTTGCCTCTGTCAAGTTAAGGAATCCGAGCCGGTTCCTGAAGTCAGAGAAGAAGTTGATGCTAATAAGGACAGCTGTAAGGAAGACGTTCAACTCGTGTCGAGATGCTCTTGTTCGACTGATGGTGTGTTACTCTCCCTTTATTGGTTAGCAATTATTTGACTGCACATGAGAACATGTGGCAATTTTTTGGGCATCCAGGAAGAAATAGTTTGTTTTATTTTACTGACAGATTGAAGGACCTAAATAATCACTCTAAAAGATAGCGCTAGTTAGGTGTTGATTTTCTTATAGGGTACGCTGGGAGGTGTTGGTATAGACATTTTTTCTTGCACGGTGAGATTAATACATTTTTTATAGGAGCAAGTCCAATCTGATGAACCTGTTCCTGAGAGAAACAACTTATAGTTCCTCCTCATCTGATTTAGTGAATAAACCAACCTTTACGCTTGAAAATATCATGACATGCTATTGATTTTGTTACTAGAGTTGTTTCATCATAGAAGAGAAGAATACCGTAGTTTTATCAATGTTTCCTGGCATGCCATCTTACAGATTGGATATTTTGATAACAGTGACTTTGAAATTGTTGCGAGATTTATCTGTATGACCATTCCTTTAGGTTACTTAGTTTCAGGGACACATTGTAAAAACCTTATGTGTATTCTTCTAGTTGCAGGGAACTTCTTGTTTAAGACACAATTTCAGCAAAATTAAGAAGGATTTTCTATGTACATTTGTATTCATCTAGGCTGGGAAGGTTGACTTGGAAAGTTAATGAAATTATGATGCGTGTTTTCCTAAAATAAACTATTAAGGATGCATTCAACCTCCTTTTCTTTAAGCTGGGGTATGAAGTGTAAAAAACTCCAGGAAGATTAGCTTACAGGCATTACTAGCATTATTTATAGGAAAATTTTCTTTTTGGTGATGTTCTATGTTTGAGAGAAATAAGCCTTGCCCGGTCATTATGAATTTTCCATACTGATTGGTGATTGTTTGTAGTGGAAGGTTTAGGATTATTATTAGGTGGGTAGATGGAGTTAAGATTTGGGCTCGACTTGACGTTCATTTTTATCTGTTGAAAAACTTGCTAACCCTTGCTCCATTCATATTAATGTCTATCTACTTCGTCAGGAGATGTGCACCATCCTGAGGCAACCGAATGTGTAGCTATTGCTGGGGACCCTTCCTCTGAGGTTCCGCCTTTTACATTTCTTGCCAAGTTATGTAGAAAATTCAACTTCTTGTGCTGACACTTTTATTCCTGTAATCTTACTTGAAATTCACAAGGTTCAAGTCTGGGACCTTAGGAGTTCCAAAATGTTGGTTCGTTTACCTCAAAACAACTGTAAAGACTCACATATTTTTTCTTCCAAAGATAGAGGTATTGTAGTTTAACTGTTTTGATTGCATCTCAAAAGTTGGTCTCTTCCAAGTTTGTCGAATTTCCATCTCTACCATGTTGTGTTCAACCTTTAATATCTTTTCCATTTTTCTCTTGCTCACTCTCCTGTATGAAATATTCTGTTAATGTTACTGATGTTTCAAATGTAGTAGTCATCTTTGGCATCTGTTGTGTGAGCTATATCACGTCTTCACAAATTTAAGTATGGTCCTTCAGTTGAAATTTGTAGCAAAACTAAAAAACAACATGAAGATGGGTGACCCCGTGCTAAAGTCTCAAACATTCAGTAACAAGTCATGATGCTAACCATTCCATTATTTTTTTCCACATTCCATCTTTTAGTCCACCTGAGTGATGTAGAATGTATTTTGTGTTTATTTGTTGTCGTCTTCCTGTTTGTGCTGCTTTTATGCTTCTTGTGGGTACTAAATCAGGCAAAACTTTTTCCCTTTGTCAGGCTTGTGTATGACAATACAAGCTTTTATACCTTCTGCATCCCAGGGATTTCTCAACGTTTTGACAGGGTATGCATGGCTAGGAGTTGTTCTTTTGTCTACTGTTTAGCTGGAATTTTTTTTATATATATTTTGGGAAGTTCCACTTATTTTTAAAACTTCTCACAAATCTAGATGGCTGGTTTAACTGTGTAAAGTCCTGGTGTGGTTCTTGCAGCTATGAGGATGGTTCAATGGCATGGTGGGATGTGCGAAAACCGGGCAATCCTTTAACCTGTGTGAAGTTTCATTCAGAACCAGGTTTGACGTGTTAGATTATCTTCTTCTTTTGTATAATATAGAAAATGACTTTCCAGTAGTTTGTGGCTGCAGTTTTGAGTTTGAGCTTGGATTCTTCAAGCAATGGGGGTATCTCGGGCTCTGCAGATGATAAAATTGTGTTTTATGATTTGGACCATGCGCTGGTAATTATCACTTCTAGTGGGCTGCATTTTCTTTGTTGAACATAATGTTTTGCGTTTCCCTTACAACACTGGTTCCTTGATTTTTTTTCTCGCCTTTTGACGTGTTCGGTTTAGGACATCATCGCACCACACCATATGGCTACACTTTTCATAACTCGTAAGTAATTTTTCCAGGGTCAATGCATCATCAAGAGAGATATTACACTTGAAAGGCCCGGCATAGCCTGTGTCTCGATTAGACCAGACAATAAGATTGCGGCAACTGCCGGTTGGGATCACAGGTTGTGACATATTCCGGAATAAATGGATGCTGATTCTGAGGTAGTGTAGTGTATATCAAGTTGGTTTGACTCTCCAATTGGTGTTTGTTTGTCAGGATTCGAGTTTACAATTACCGCAAAGGAAGACCTTTGGCCATATTAAAGTATCATCGAGCCACGGTAACAATCACCTTGTCTAGCTTGTCCTCATATTCATCTACTCATTATCAAGTCCTTCCAAGTCCAGTCGCAAGGTAACCTCTCTTTCTGTGCCTGTCCATGCATCTGGCTCATGCTTTTCGGCCTGCTGTTTTGCAGTGCAACACGGTGTCATTCTCGTTTGATTGCAAGCTTATGGCCTCTGCTTCAGAGGACAGCACGGTTGCATTATGGGAACTCTATCCTCCTCGAAGTTGAACTGCCTTTTGGCCTACTTCTAGGAACTTTGTTTTTCTAAGAAACTGTACAGTTTTCTCCAGTTTGTAAAGTTATCCCTCAAAGCATACAAAGCATCCCCTTTCGTCTTTGTTGCTACATTAATCATATCGTCTACTGATAAGGAAGATTCAAGCCACACAAATACACCATCATGGTTTAGTTGTTATCTCAAAGCTTGGACACATAAGGTGTGACTTTGCTCAAGGCAGTGGCGGCCTTCGAACCAGATGCTCTTCCTAGGTGTCTGCAGATAAACTCCCCTGCCAACATCACCTTCTTGAGGTCAACACCAGTCCTAACTCCGAGGCCGTTTAACATGTACATGACGTCCTCCGTTGCAACATTACCCGATGCCCCTTTTGCATAGGGACAGCCCCCAAGACCAGAGACCGATGAATCTACTATAGCAATTCCCATCTGTAGAAAACACAGGACTTAAGATATAATAAAACCCAACATGATACCGAATTATAACTAAATCCTCCTGAATGACCTAATGAGTCCCAAAAGAAATAGAATGGAAGGCTTCTCCGCATTTTTATGTTTACTTCAAGTTCCCCTCTAGCCCCATTTAGTTTCTCAAACATTTCTATAAAACAGAATGGAGACATTTGCTGCCCCGAGCGTACATTGCCCACAGTTTATATAGCATAAAGCAAGCAAGCCTAAGTGGCCCAACATTGTGGATTTTAACTACCCATGGACCCCGACACAGAAGTGCTAGCCTACATGACATTTGTGTCTCAACATTTCATATTTTTATGTACGGTCACCCAAATGTTCACACCGCCAACTGTACAAATTGATTAAATTTTTATTAGTTAAGATGCGAGTGTTGTTATGATCAAAGTTATGATGGCCACAGATCAGGCCTAAATTTGCATAGATTGTTGTTGCAGGGTTGGTATGGACGGTTTCCTTTCCTATATTATTTTAGTCTAATATCAATTCATTGTTCAAAACTTGAGCACGTAAAAAAAGAAGAAGATAGATGCTTACTTGGAGTGAAACTAAAATATTCGAAAGAGCCTGTCCATAGGTGTCATGGAAGTGAACTGCAAGGCTTTCAACGGGGACAACATTCATAACAGCTTGAAGCATCGGGACTACTGAACCTGAAGCCAAAAAGGTAGCATTGAAATAAAAACAAGTCAGGAAGATCATAAATATAAAGAGTGCCATGAAAGCCATACCGGATAACCCATTTTAGCATATTCCCTTCTGCTCCTGATGTCACTTGATAATAATTAAATCTCATTATGGTAGAAGCAATTATATATCATGAGTGGACTATCCTTTTTAGGGTAGAAGATAAGCTCACAAAAAATGTTCAACACAATGGATTAGTTAATTGTACAGTTTTACGATACCATAACATTACACAGCAAAATAGTTTACCAGGAGTCCCAACGCCAATAGTATCCCCAAGAGAAATTTCATAGCAACCCATGTCATAAAGCTTCTTTGCAACATCGGCAACTTGAGATGGAGAAACCTTTCCTTCCACCGGGCATCCCACAACACACGATATGTACCTGAAGACAAGTGGGTGCTGTAAATAGTCATTGGGAATTAAAAGGCAAATGTTACCTTGACAAACAACCAACAGCAGCATAACGTCATTAAAGCATTTCCTAGACTATTGCTAATGCTGGAAAAGTAGTCTTCTCGAATTTGAAAATATTCAAGGAAAATAGCAAGCATATTCAGAAAGAATGAGAACAAGAAGTCTTCAGTTTCAACTTCTTATCGGGAGATCAAAACTTATATCCAATAGTCAGGCGAATTAAACACACAAACTGCTATGGATTTCCATGATTAGGTAATATCATTGAGTTGACATCAAAATATTACCCTCGGATGGGAATTGAAAGCTTCTCTGCCAATAGAGCAACCTCATGATACCGCTTAAGACTCTCCTCGATACTGCAGTTAATATTTGATCTTGAAAATGATTCAGAAGCAGCAGCAAAAACAGCCACTTCCCTGGCTCCGGCTGCCATCGCCGCTTCAAAACCCTGAGAATTTTGCAAAAAAACAAAAAATCAATGATCTGGTCACCTTCCTGAGCCACCTGGTACACGCCTTTCTCCCCATCAGAACTGAACTGAGCTTACTTTAAGATTAGGAGTCAAAACAGGGAGCCTGGCACCTTCAACATTTCTGATTGCTTCCATCACATCTTTCGCATCTCCAAACTGTTAAACAGAAGTCTGCATTCAGAAGGTAGATATTGACAGAAAATACAGTACTATAAGTAGTAATTTTTAGAACCTCAACTCGAGATGACCTAATTTTAACTGCACGCTCATCATCATCTATTAAAAGAACTCAAGATGCAGGGATTATGAATTCTGGGATGAGAAACTATGAACATTGACACGTCAGTTACTTCAAGGAAATATTCAACAACGTTAATCAGATATTGGGCTAGGTATATTATGATTTAGCACAGGACAGTGTACTTACAGACTCTACGAGTTGCAAGTGAATGGGTTCGTTGGTAAAAACTATGATAAATACAATAAGACTCCCTTACAAAAAGAAGCATGACCATTTACCAAAGTTTCCAGCCTCTAAACCCTTTTTTCTAACAAAGGAAGGTGAAGTTGTAATTATCAACGATAGCATTCGGCAAGATTCAATTTGTATTGACTTCCCATGGCCATTCCCTCTGTATTTGACAGTTGCGCAAACTGATCCAGATATTCGTTGACCTTCATCGATAAAGAACGAAGAGAAAAGCAGTGGCGGTTTAACTACCTGTGGCACCCACTTTGGAGAGACAAAGCTTGTAGCCTCAACAACAGGCAAACCTGAGGAAGCTAGTAAACGAATCAGCTCAACCTTCACTGTTGTAGGCACAATTTCTTTCTCATTTTGTAGCCCGTCCCTTGGGCCGACTTCTACGATCTTCACATATTTTGGAAGGCTTCCAAAGGGCTGCACATGAAAATTCACATCGAAACATTGAAACAGACCTGTCCAAAGTAAGGAAGACAACTGCAACAACTAAGCAACAAAAGTAGCAATCCCATAACGCAGCAAATTTTAATTGAAGGGTGCATTACTCCTTTGGTCTCTCAAGTTAAATTTACAGTTAACTGAACGGTTAACAGCCGAAGACAATGTACCTTTGTAAGCTCTATAGAGCTCCTGCCATCATTGTTCGAGGGCCAGGTTGAATAATATTTACCAAAAGCTCTGAAAACTCCATGATTAGCAGTCCAGGTGAACTCTCTTAATGGTCTTGCTAGTGAGGACACATCACTCATATTATCCTGACTGCATGTGCAAAGAGAAATCCCAGAATCATTCCAAGCGTATTGGGTTCAAAATCCCTGATTATGCTGCAAATGTTATGAAGCGAAATAAGGATAAAGAAAACGCATAGACATGGCGAGAGTGTCCACGATACCACTAGAAACACTCAGTTGTGAGGCTCTTTCTCTAGATTTCACAAAAAGTGTTCATCTTGTGCTTAAAATATACGTGTTCCGGAGCCTATGATCGAGATTTGGCTCATGTCACAGTGTAGCCTCAAGAAAATCTTCACGTAGAAATTAAATTCAGTTTACCAATGATATCCTCTTGTATGAGATTCCAGAGAGACCTGCTTTAACGAATGCTAAATCCACATATATCTAGCAAAATCACACTTGCAGATAGCTTTGAATCGATTTCCTCCCAATCAAGAGGACACAGCTTTAAAGAAAAAAACATGGGCTTTTGTTTCCGAGCATCGAAGTAAAGCCCCGAAGAATGCCGCGACCAAGGATAAATCTCATCTCCCAAATAGGCAAAATACACAGAAAAATCGATCACCGCGGAGACATAAGAGCCAAAACCCAATAGCTTCCAACATGCAAGCTCAAATTTCTCCGAAACCCATTTGTCAGACCAAATCATTTTCCAGGGGGAGGCATTAAATCAAAAGACGAAGCGGGACTCTTTCAAAGTTCAAAGCTTTACTTTCCACGGGCCATCTGCAGAGGGCTGACGAGGGACTGCGGTTGTCGAGAAATCTTGTTCAAAGTCCTGAGTTTCAGCATTTGGGGTCCGCAGTCTCTTCGATCGGGGGGGGGGGGGGGGGGGGGGGGGGATGGGGGCAGCAAAACTTAAGGGCGCAAATGGGGAAAATCAAGAGGCGTACAATTCTGGGTTCCTGCCACAATTGAGCAAAGACATTCGACACGAACGATCATCAATCCATCTCCCATGACATGGACCGA
This sequence comes from Melastoma candidum, assembly GCA_023653495.1. Classification (NCBI taxonomy): domain Eukaryota; kingdom Viridiplantae; phylum Streptophyta; class Magnoliopsida; order Myrtales; family Melastomataceae; genus Melastoma; species Melastoma candidum. The sequence goes on along the minus strand of CM042881.1, from coordinate 10,801,138 downwards.
GAGAGAAAGAAAGAACAAGACAGTTCCTCGTACAGACAAAAGCCGATAAGATCACCACCGCAGGGGTTTGGGATTAGTCGGACGACGTGGCATCGATTATTGTTTTTTTTCCATATATTAGGAGTTTTTTTTTTGGCTTCAAGAAGAAAATTTTCACAGTAATATGCTTTGCATATATCATCTACCACTGAGGGCTTAAAATCTAAAGGTAAATCAAACTATATATTCTGAAACATGCACCTTTCTTTTGGAGGAATGATCGGAAACAGTGTTAGACTGGAAAAAAAAATTTGTGAATGTGAGATTACTGACTATCTTCAAATCTATAAGCTTCATCGCGTGTGATATTATTCCGCAACACTAACACAATCAACGGCTCTAGTGCCGATATATTGGGGGTGACAAGGCTCAAAACAACTTCCTTGGAATGCTCATGCGATTTGTCGGCAGAAGGGCATTCCATTCCATTCATTTTTAGACAAGCTTCACAGCGAAGAGAAGTTGAAGACCCCAGGGAGCGTAGCACCTGCATTGGCGATGACGATGTTGCTCGCGACGTACTCGGAAGAGTCATGCATTAAGTACAGAATGAGGGACGTCATATCAGGTTTGAAAAGCCCGGGAGATATATGGAGTTTGCTTGGATCTTGTAGGCCCCGAGTTCAAGCTCCGTGGCCTGTAAGTAAAACCATTACAGAGAGAAAGCTTAAGATCGTGAAACCACACAGATTGGAAATCACGCGGCAGAAGGCATGTGATCGAATGCTACACTGTTCGTAAAGTTAGGATGGTGCATCGCTGACCGAAAGTCATTCGAGCATCTCTATAATACCCTAGTCACGGCGTTTACCACCGCGCCTCCGTGGAAGCATAAGCAACATCCTCAAAGCCTCTGTTTTACCCTCGGCGGCATACACAAGCCATGGGGTTGGGGTAGGGGTAAAAGGAAAAACGGAGATGATTAGTCCTGGATAATGCATGTACAGTCTGTCATGAATCAAAACAAAAGAGATTGGTTTTTCCAACCAGTAAAATACAAAGTTTAGCATCTTTTGATTTATTGCACTGTGATATTTGGGGACCTTGTTCAGTCACAGCATTAGGAGGATTTCGATTCTTCCTTACCATTGTTGATGACTTCACAAGGGTTACTTGGGTGTTTCTAATGCAAACGGAAGGAGAGGTTAGGAAGTTGTTACAAGATTTCTGTAGTTTTGTTGAAACGCAATTCCAGACAAGAGTTAAAACAATTAGAAGTGATAATGGGACTGAATTCTACAAAAGATTAGGAATAGTTCACCAAACATCTTATGTAGAAACACCACAGCAAAACGGTGTTGCGGAGCGCAAGCACCAACATTTATTAGAAGTAACAAGGGCACAACTATTTCAAGCAAATCTACCTTTATACTTTTGGGGTTATGCCTTCTTAGCAGCTACACATGTCATAAATCGCCTGCCCAGTAAACTCCTGCAATACAAAACACCATATGAAAGGTTTTTTCTTAAACCACCATTATATCAGAATCTGAAAATATTTGGTTCTTTGTGTTTTGCTTGTACACATTCACATGATAGAAAGAAACTTGACAGAAGGGCGCGCAGTAGCATCTTCCTTGGCTATCCCCTAGGCACCAAAGGCTATTACTTATTCGATTTAGAAAAGAAAACAGTTTTTGTGTCCAGAGATGTCATTTTTCATGAATCAATATTTCCTTTCAAGTTACAGCAATGTCAGTCAGATGAGATATTAGGGTGGCCATTTACTTCAGCACAACCTGCATCTTCATCATCTTCATCATCTTGGAAAGCTCATACTGTCCAGCCAGTTGGTTTTTGTTTGTCTGGTGGTCGAGAGAGTTTGTTTGTCTGCTGTACATGCATTATCTAGAAGCATAGAGATGCTGGGTTCTAATTGTTTTAGATAAGTCAACTTAGTTCGCGAAACATGTCCTAATCTCAGATGCCAAAGATCAAACTTGTCTAAACTAGTGCAATGTTTGATTGTGCTAAAAACTTGAAAAATATCTTATGCATCTAACTGGTTATGCTGATGTGATATGTTTGCAGCAGGTTCTAGGTGATTGTCTCCAGCCATCTCCTCGACCACATAGAGGCCCCCTCTTCTTCTAGCAAGTCCAATCGTCATCCAATTGCATAAGTCCTGGATAATGCAACAATCATGTGAGAAAAGAAGATAAGTATGTGGCTGTTTGGTGAGTTTGCTAATCGAAATCAAGTTGAATTGAAAAGCTGGTACAAAGAGTACATCTTCCAGAATGATTTTTGAGTTTAGATGTACAACACCTATATGAGTAGATAGAACTGTATTACCGTTTGGGAGGTGAATCTGTAATGGCTGGTTCAATTTTTTATAGCTAGTGAAGCTGTCAAATGTAGAGGTAACATGATCCGTTGCTCCAGTATCTAGGATCCATGTTCTAAAGGTTGCCCGAATGGCGTCACTATGAAAGGCTAAAGTAGAGACAGTACCTGAAAAAGGTGCAGAGGAGATAGAAGAAACGGATGGTTTGGGTTGTTCTAGTGAGACCTGAGCTTTAGAGCGCTTATCCTCTTCCACACTAAGCAGAGACAATAGCCTTCGAACCTGATCTTCAGAAAGGTTTAACTGCGAGAGCTGCTGTGCACTGGACAGTCCCCCTTCATTTCGAGTAAAATTCACGGCTCTCCGATTTTCTCCAGTTTGATACCGAGTCATTCCTCTTCCCCTGCTTCTGCCTCCTCTGCTATTAGATGGAAATCCCACCAAGAAGTAGCACTCTCTCTTAACATGTCCCTTCTTCCCACAGTTGTCACAAACAATGTCCGGATTGAATCTCTTTCGCCCAACATAGTTTATTTGACAAGGGTCCATCACCTTCTCCACCTCATGCCCGGACTTAATTAGTGACGTGGCTGCTACTGGATGGGATATCAGCATACCTTCCTCATGCCGTAGTCCTCTCTGTATCTCTTCCCTCTGCACTATGTTGTAAGCCTCCTCCAGAGTAGGCAGCGGCCTTCAGAGCAGAATCTGCGTTCGTAATCCTTCAAACTCTCTGCTTAGCCCATTTAGAAACTTAAAAACCATGTCCTTCTGCAGTTGCACTACATAAGTTTGTTGCCAGTTACAATTACACTTTCTGCACTCACAGTAAGGTACAGGACGGTAGACACGGAGCTCCCTTAAAATCGACAACATTTCATTATAGAAGTCTGAAACAGTCTTTGTTCCTTGCACTAGTGCATGGTATTGTAATTGCAGCTAACATACCTTGGAATCGTCCGATTCTCCATACCTTTCTCTCAGCTCCTCCCATATTTCTTTGGTTGTGTTAAGATAGAAGATGGTTGACGCAATAGAAGCTGAGACTGATTTTTGCAGCCAGACTTTCACAAGATTATCACACCGCACCCAGGCCGAGTAAATTGCACTGGTGACTGTGGGTCTGGTTATCGTCCCATCTATGAAACCCATCTTATTCTTTATTGATAGGGCGAGCTCTACTGACCTCCTCCATGACGGGTAGTTACCTTTCGTCAGCTCTGGGGATACAAGACTCACAACTTGCAGATCTGAAGAATTCACGAAGTAAGGCGACTGAGGGCTATCCAGCTGCTCCAGCGCCATGTCGTTGCCTCTACCTCACCTCCGGCCACCGGCTGCGCTCTGATACCATGAAGGTTGGTCAGGCAACGTCGTCTCCCTCTACCTCCATTCTAACAAACTCTCCCGACCAGTAGACAAACAAAAACCAAATCATCATCGTTCTCTGGGGTGCGAGTCCCCTTATAACAGCCTAACAAACTGTGCTATTACATCTTTGTCCTTCTTACTAAAGATCGTGGGCTTGTAAGGATTCTTAGCCCACTAACTTATGGAGTCTCGCATTTTAATTATCCGCAGGCCCCCACATCTTCAACTCCTCCTTCCTCTACTCTGTTCTTCCTTCATTCTATTCCTCCATCTGTTTTCTTTATAGTTGCTCACAGATCCCGTTCTTGTCGGGGGCAAATGGAGACAGCGAAAACTCTTTGTTTCTTTTTATTATCTCCTTGCGGGTCTCTGAGACTTAATTATTTTCAATGGGCCAGAAACTGGGCCAAATAAGCCCATGGTCCGAGCGACATGAAGAATTTGGGCCGTAACTTGGAGGAGCGAGAAGGGACAGTGGGGCGACAAGGAAAGAGAGGGTAAAAAAGGACACTCATCGTATCCAATGGAGAGGGGGTGGGGAGGGGGACATACTTTGTTCTTGTCCGATGTTTTCATTGTAATTCTTTGACGCCAAATTATCAAATATATTTTGAATTTAGTGATTTTTTTCTAATTTATTTTATACTTAAAAAAATATCATCATATATCCGTAATTTTAGACGTTATAACACGTTTATTCTACGTCAGCCAAAACATTAATAGAGTATTACATGGCACTAACTCCGTTTCTCCGTTTAAAAATGAAAAAAATTTTTGAGTTAAATTATCAAATATATTCTGAACTTAGTATCATTTTTCCAATATAACGTATACTAAAAAAAAGCCATCATATATCATCAACTTTAAACATTACATCACATTTATCATCTATCAGTCGTAAGCACTAACGAAATAATACGTGACACAAACGTGTCAAGCCTGGTTCACACCTTTTTCAATCTAATTATCTTAATCGATTCCAAAGTAAAAAACAATTATTAATGTTGCCATATCCTTTCAAGTGTTGATACAATTATGTAATTTCCATAGTAAATGTCAATTTGAAATAACATTTCCCTAAATAAGTAATAGAGCAAGCAACAAAATCTTGATGTAAGCACGCTGACGACATCCAATCATTAAATGCATTAACAAGTAAAAAATGAACCTAAAAAATCACATCACAAACACCAAATGAAAGATGAAAGAGGGCTAGAAAGGAGGACCGGACGGAATGAGAAGTGAGAGGTGTAGCCAAATGAGTTGGGAGGTGCAGGGATGTTGCGTAAAGGAGTGCGACGGGAGGGGTGTGGGAAGATCAAATAATAACCCTAATTTCTTCAAAAATTTTTATTTTTATAAAATGGAAAACATATTCGCCGCATTAGCGCCACATATTACTCCGCTAATTATTGTGACTGACGGAGGATAAATGTGATATAACATTTAAAATTAAGAATATATAATGACATTTTGTAAGTATAGGACATATTAGAAAATGTTACTAAGTTCATGATATATTTGATCATTTATTAAAAAAATTTTATCAAGAGAAACAAAGTTAATGTCACGTTGGTGTCATATAATGCTTCGTTAGTCCTTGTAATTGATAGAAGATAAACATGATTAACGTCTAAAATTGAGAATATATGATGATATTTGTTTAAGAATAAGATAAATTGAAAAAAAAAATTACTAAATTTAAAATATATTTAATAATTTAAATTTTTATTCGCGTCGAATACCTGTTGAAAGGACAAGGCAGAGGAGAGAAGACGCTCGGAGGTGAAATTTGTGAGGCCAATAAGAGACCGACGGAATAATTAGGGTTAGATATTTTTCTTTGGTTTTTTAAGGGGAGAGGGGAGAACATCATTCGTATTCCCCACCAAATCGTTTTTTGTCTGATTAAAAAGTAGAAAAGGATAACGGGGTGGTTTGTGATTTATGATTCTGAATGTTGGCTTCATATAAAGAAATAGTCTCTCATACAAAAGAAAAAAAGTAAAAATACTTTTTTGTTTAAAAACAAAGCGGAGAAAGTTTTAACGCCACTGGGTGCTTTCACGGTGTCACTTTGCCGTAATTGTCAGAGCAGGGGTGGTGTGTGGGACGGCGACGGCGGCCGCAGAGCAGTCGGCGTCCCCCTTTCCCCTGTTCCCATAATGAAAAAGGAGGGAGGGGGGATTAGAGATGTGGCGATTAAGGTTAGTGTGATCCAAATGAGTGTTCTCTTTTGCCTACCCGGTTAGAACTTATACTACTTGTGTTGGAATTGGTCGGTCCACTTTTGACTCCCTCCTGACATTTTAAGTTACTTAGGTGGCTTTCCACGATGCTTACGGGTTCCCTACCTCCCTCTAGCCAAATTCCGGGGACGTGGGACCCACATGTTCCTACGACACCTGCTGCCCTTTTTGGCCTAATTTCTGTCATACCCGAAAATGCCGAATTATGAGAGAAAAAAGATTACTACTACTGTAAGAATATATGAAAAGGAAGGAGGGGTTTTCAATTTTTAATGGGTGGGAGGAGTAAATTTTGCAGGTGGCCTACAAAAGAAGACAGCAGAGTTTAGCGAGGAGGGAGATCAGGAGAAGAGAAGAGAAGAGAAGAGGAAGGATGATCAGCGGGTCTGATTTCTACCACGTAATGACGGCGGTGGTGCCTCTCTACGTGGCCATGGTCCTCGCCTACGGCTCCGTCAAGTGGTGGCGCATCTTCTCCCCCGACCAGTGCTCCGGCATCAACCGCTTCGTCGCCCTCTTCGCCGTCCCCCTCCTCTCCTTCCACTTCATCTCCTCCAACGACCCTTACTCCATGAACTTCCGCTTCCTCGCCGCCGACTCCCTCCAGAAGCTCCTCGTCCTCTCCGCCCTCGCCTTCTGGTCTCGTGCCAGCTCCCGCGGCTCCCTCGACTGGTCCATCACCCTCTTCTCCCTCTCCACCCTCCCCAACACCCTCGTCATGGGCATCCCCCTGCTCCGCGGCATGTATGGTGACTACTCTGGCTCCCTCATGGTCCAGATCGTCGTCCTCCAGTGCATCATCTGGTACACCCTCATGCTCTTCCTCTTCGAGTACCGCGGCGCCCGCATCCTCATCTCTGAGCAGTTCCCCGACACTGCCGGCTCCATCATCTCCTTCCGCGTGGACTCCGACGTCCTCTCCCTCGACGGCCAGGGGCCCCTCCAGGCCGACGCGGAGCTCGGCCATGATGGCAAGCTCCACGTCACCGTCCGCAAGTCTGCCAGCTCTCGCTCTGAGATTTTCTCGCGGAGGTCCCAGGGCCCCCACTCCAGCCTCTCCCTCACTCCGAGGCCCTCCAACCTCACCAATGCCGAGATTTACTCCCTGCAGTCATCTCGTAATCCAACCCCGAGGGGTTCCAGCTTCAACCATACTGATTTCTTCTCCCTCATGAACGGGGGGAGGAACGTCAGCCCCCGGCAGTCCAACTTTGGGAACGGCACCAATCTCGATGAGGAGAGCGGGTTTGGGAATGGGACGAGGGCGAATGGCGGGGCCGGGGGTGGTTATCCTGCCCCACCGAGTGCCGGAATATTCTCCCCTGCTGCCGCCAAGAATAAGAGTAGCGGGGAAGGGAAGGACCTGCACATGTTCGTGTGGAGCTCGACGGCCTCGCCGGTGTCGGAAGGCGGGATTCATGTTTTCCGGGGTGCGGCCAGGGAGTTTGGTAATGAGATTGGTGGTGGCGGGGCTGCTCCGTATAAAGGTCTTGACTTTCCTGCCCCAATTTGTGGAAGCATTTGTCTGTTCCATCTTCGATTCTGGTCTGCACAGTTCGTGCTCATGTTGGCCCCCCCGTCTTGGATTTGTCCTCTTCCAGGATTCGGGCAAAGCGTTTGATGTTACCATGTTCTTTTTGGCAATTTGATTTGTTCTTTGAGGGATGAGTTATGTGTTTTGTTTGTTCAGACTACGACGATTATGGTAGGGATGCCTTCGGTTTCAGAAACCGGCAGGGTGGTCAGAACGGAGCTGGCCGTGACGAGCCCTCGCTTTCAAAACTCGGGTCTAGCTCCACTACAGAGCTCCATCCCAAGGCTGCTGCTGATGGGGAGCAGAAGCCGCCTGCTATGCCTCCGGCGAGCGTGATGACCCGGCTCATCCTCATAATGGTGTGGAGGAAGTTAATCAGGAATCCGAACACTTACTCCAGCTTGATCGGCCTCACGTGGTCGCTGATCTCGTTCAGGTAAATGCTAATCGTCATTTCTCTACCGTTTCCTCTTTCTGGCTATTAAAACAAACGCTCGTAGCTAATTCCCGTCTTGTTTCACTCGATTGTAGATATCACATTCGCATGCCTGCTATAATTGCAAAGTCCATCTCCATACTGTCCGATGCCGGCCTTGGAATGGCGATGTTTAGCCTCGGTACGCCGGACGGCCATCTCCCCCTGCCTATTTCTTTTCCATGTTTCGGCTAAATAAGTATTGAATTTCTGATCTTCGTCTCATCCTGTGTGCATCATCGAAGGTCTGTTCATGGCACTACAGCCTCGAATCATCGCGTGCGGGAACTCGATCGCCGCCTTTTCCATGGCCGTGAGGTTCCTCACGGGCCCGGCAGTAATGGCAGCCGCATCAATAGCAGTGGGGCTACGCGGCAGTCTCTTACATATAGCAATCGTGCAGGCAAGACACGCCCCGATTCACCTTGGGCCCGACCTTTACACCGTTTGGATCACTAACACCCTAAACATATTCCTCTCCCTCTCAGGCTGCGCTTCCCCAAGGCATAGTCCCGTTCGTGTTCGCCAAGGAGTACAACGTTCATCCGGACATCCTGAGCACAGCGTGTGTGCCGTATTTACGCAAAACCAGACCATGAAGTGTAAACCTCGATTACGTTTTACCTAAACGCTAAGATGATATTGGGACTTCTTTTGTTTTGGCAGAGTAATATTCGGGATGCTGATAGCACTCCCCATCACTTTGGTCTACTACATCTTGCTCGGCCTCTGACCGATGAAGCGAAGAATCACGCTTGGACCCAAGGCACGACCCCAATTTACTACTTGCTTGACCATCTTCGTCGCTCAAGCCGAGTAGGAGGAAGATGGGAGGTGGGGGGGGGGGGGGGGGGGGTGGGGGGGGGAACGGAGAATCCAGTTTCTCCTCCCCTTTTGTTCGTCGGAGTCGGAGGAGAAGAAGAAGAAGAAGAAGAAGAAGAAGAGGCAACAAGAATCCCTTTTTTCCTCTTTCCTTTTCATGTAATATTTTCCTTTTTCTTTTCTTTTCTTTCCGACAATTTTAGTGAGAAGTGAAGTGGTGGTGGGTGTTGATAGTTCGGCACTTGGGTTTCGTAGGTTGTCCGAAACATAATTAAATGCTGGGAGAAGCAGGAGGAGGAGGGGGGTAGGAAACGTAGGGTGTCTGCTCTTCTGTTATCCAGTCCTGGGCCGGGCAATGCCAATACATACATTAACTAGAAGAGAAAAGAGAAGGGGGGATGAGGACTGCGTGTGGTTACTTCGACAGTCCCTCGTGTCTTGGCGATGGTGGCCATTCACTGCTCAATTTTTTTCTGGTATGGTTTTAAATGTGTGGGAAGTAGAACGCACAACACATCGAATTGAATTGGGAGGGGTGTGGGGGTTAATTTGTCAGTGAGTTGCTACAGTTTGTACTCCTTTTTGGGAACCAACATTTTTTCACCCTACTCCCTAACTCACTCACTCACTCACACACAGTAGGCTTTTTGTCTTTTGCCTCCCCATATTTAACCTGCGTATTTCTTGGATTAGAATGTTTCAAAATTTTGAATAACATGCGAAAAAACTTAATTCAAGTTAGGATCACCGTAATCGACTTTAGGATATAACAAGTGTGGAAATATAGTTACGTATTTGACGTTATCTTTATAATAATTCGATTATCAAGCCTTTAGCGTAATTTCTATTTCACAATTGTTGTCCGACGAGATCTACAAAATACAGGACAAAGTCGGTGATATAGGTATTTCTTTTCCTGGCTTACCGACGGCCGATGGAGCACCACTATTGGTTAGGGCAAGTGAGAGAGGGCACATAATACCTGTTAATAAATGGTGTGACAGGCCCTGTTATCACGGGTTTGCGTCAACCCACGAGCATACACCATAAGTCGTCCAAATCACATTAATAATAAAATCTGATATGCGCAAAAGCCCCACCAAAATGATCATTTTAACATTAATGGGCTATCATGTATAGTCTCATACACTGTAACAGAGCCAGTTTTACAAAGTAATTGATTATAGCCCAACATGAATTTTATAAAATAAAATAACATAATAAAATTAAAAAATAAAATTATAACATTCTCCCACTTGGACTATGATCAATTACAAAGCTTTTAAAACATTTTAGTTTCGAAAAATGACTCTGAGGCTTTATACAATATGGCCATAGCAAAAACACAATATACGACACAACATCTCAAAAACATCCCCAACCATCAATGCTACTAACACTGAACCATAGCCGTTGTCACACCATTTAACGGTATTGAACAACCATGATCACAAGCGCCAGAACACTAACGTCAATAGGTCAATGTGGTGGCGTAGCCGAAAATAACATCCCTTAAAGTGATCTGGATGATGTTATTTTCGGTCGGTCATCATCTTTCTGTAACCTTATGCCCATAATGGGCCAGAAAGACAATAGAGCATAATTGCTCTGTAATATGTCTCGTAAACCTTAATGCGCGCAAACTGCATAGTGATTTATAATAGACAAACTATATTGATAAAACTATCATAATCAAGACAAAGCACCAAGTCTTAAGATTTTATTTAGTACTCAAAACAACTCTGTATCCTTTACATTTCTCTGTAGTTAGAGTGCACAATCCGTAACCTTTTATACTTCGAAGAAATCAGAGTACTCATCTGTGACCTTAATGCTTCAGAGAAGCCAAATGAAATCATTTCCCTCCGTAACCTCAATGTTTTACAAAGTCAGAGAGCCCCCTCTATACCCTGAATACTTAGTGAAAACTTTAAACGTTTCGAAGAAGCCGGATGAAATATATTATCAAGCATCTCTGTAATATTAATGCTCAATCGAGGTCAGAGAAAACACTCTGTAACCTTATACCTCGGTGAAACTAGAGATACAATCCTTTACCTTTATCCTTTCAATAAGCCTGATGAAATAAACTGAACACTACTGCTCTGTATGTCTCAAAATATGAATCTCGCGAGAACCTTTATGGGTACAAGACATACAAATGACATAACCGTCATGCTTCAGATAGACACCAGATTTTGAGATATCTAACAATGTGCATATAATAAACCATCTTATCAACGATCATCAAATCTGATAATCCACATGTATGAAGCATGTGTCCAATACGATAGTCAAATAATCATGTATATCAAACAAGACAGAAATGTAAAGCTCCCACTAACCAAGTAAATCAAAATAATAACTACATACAATAATAATAAAAGCCAACTACGCTTCGCGTGGTATTCCTCTTGGTTATAAATCAATCGATATCGTACCATTAACAATTGCGGCATTTAGAAACCAACATCATATATCCGTATAAAAAAAACAACTTAATAAATAAGAGTGGTGCACGCAAGAAGCCTCAACATCCAGTCATGATAGAAAAAACTTAATGATGAATAATGTTTTAATGAGCATTAATAATAACTTCCACTAATCAAAGCAACACATGACTCCAATCTCTCAACATATTGAGCAAAGAAATTTTAATTTGAGTCATTTACTTAGTGAGAATCCAAACAGCTCATAAAAATATCTGAATAAAATTCGTTTAATTTTACTTGTTTAGACATGAGATATGTACTCTTATTTTTATTGAACCATCGAAAATTTAATGATCCATTCAGAAGTGTATACAAACTACACCATCCATAGAATTAAAAGTCGAGCAATACTAAAAAAAAATCTTTATTCGACATTATTTTATAATTCCAATACAAATGACTTTATAAAACTTTCATAAAAAACCCTTGCACTTGTGTTCTCACCAATAATTTCAAAAGGTTATATATAAATTCTTAAATAAGCTCCCACAAATCAAATCGACTTCAGAAACAACTTTCATCAATTTATTACAACCAATCTCACACATGCAATGAAATCAAGGGCTCACACAAGTTTATTAAGACACACTTGTTTAAATCTCCTTATCTTTGGCTAAGTTACTGTTAAGCATCATATCATTATTCTAGTGCTTATCACTCTTTACATAATTTAATAACTAAGCAGTCAAAATTGTAATTACAAATCATGTGTATTCACATATGTCACAATACACATCACATAAGCAACTTCACGGATCTCAACAAGCGGGTTGCTTTGGCGACCAAACACCTGTATCATCATGTGAAATCTCCCATACCGGGATGCTTATCAAACATTCCCTCCAAACTCGACAATTGAGTTGAATACTAGAAAAGATTTACAAAAAAAAAAAATTTACATTACACTTAACTTAGTGCAACATATCAAACGAACGAATTTCACGAATATCAACAAGTAAGTCATTTTGTCAACCAAGCACTCGTTTAATCATGTGAAATCGTCCAACTCCGGAATGCTCATAAAACCTTATGATATAAGTAATAAGCAAATAACATGCGTAACAAAGAAGGTCGTCATCACATAATTATTAATATATTAGCTTATTCAAGTCCTTCACATTATTATTTATAACAAAATCAAAGAGACTGTAAATAATCCATAAATAGTGAGCAATCGATAGTCTAATGACCATCAAATAGAGATCGCTATCACCGACCTCCTTAGAAGCACTCAAAATGCACTAAATGTAAGAACCAGACACCTTTGGGCAGAGAGGTCCCTACACCAGTACACTCAAGTCTCCAAACATACCCTCAACAAGATCAAGACAATCCCACATGTCACTCTAAGCAAGCCACTTTGGCGACCAAACACTCGAAGCATAAATATGAGATTTCTCACTTGTTGAGAACACGCACAATTGCAAGAAAACTTCAGCTGTCACTCTGGCTGAGCCATTTTGGCAGCCAAATAACCAGAGCACAAATCTAAAGTAACTCACCTGGATGCACGCGCACGTGAAGCATTTCGCCTGTCACCGCAAACGAGCCACTTTAGCAGCTAAACGCTTACAGCACAAATGCGAACTAACTCCACTTGCTCGCATAATTATGCATACGTACGTAATAAATACTTTATGTGTGCTAACTTAAACCAACGGGTCATAAAAATTCATAGCAATCTCAAACCAAATATCCATGTATGTAACTTATCCACTCTCTCGATCTATATATTTCAAATACTCCAAGTATAATTGTACACCTTAGAGAGATCAATATTTCACCATATAGTCAATATTATTGTGCAAAATACATGACATATCCAAAGCATGAATAATGTTCATCATTACAACCGATTATTTTATCAACACAACTTAGTTGACTCAACTTTATAACACTCATTAAAGAAATTTTTCTCTCTCACGAAAAATACCACAATAACCTAAAATCAAATATATTTGAGCTAAGAGACAACTCGGGGAGAAAATATCCTTTGGATAGAATTTAGCACCAAAATTTAATTCACATATTTTCTTTTGAGAAAACGGAATTTTTAAATAATTTAGATCCTGGACCCATCTTTTCAATTCTTTAGAATGCAACTCAAATTCATGGCAAGGTGTGCCAAAGCTTCAATCTTAGTAATTTAGACTAAGATCAACAAAACAAGAAAGGACTAAGAAGGATGGTTTTGGGATTCAAACAAGAATGAGAACAAATTGTGGAAATAATCATGAAAGCAACAACTCGTCAATATTTACTTTTATAAATTCGACCCGATACAAAACAATACCCGTAGTTTACGTAGAAAAGACACCTTCAGGGAAGGATTCGAAAGAGTGAGCCGAATAACTCCAGATCATAAAACAATGTCAAAAGAAACTCATAAATTGAATATGAAATCGCCACGAGAAATGGCAACCCAGGAACCCCAAATGACTAAACACCTTTAAGACAGTAAGCTACGCATAAAACCCGAGAGCAAATCCACCAACCAATACAGGGGAAATAAAATAAAATAATAAGAAAAGCAACAACTTTATCTCTGGGTAACGCCAAAGGAATGGGAATCCGATCCATGACCAAAAGTTTCAGTTTCTTCTCTTTTTTTTAATAATAAATTATAACCTCTTAACATTTTGGAGAAGATGTAATATTTAAAATTAATAAATCAAAGCAATAATTTTTTCTCCTCCCACAAAATTAACAACTTTAACCCCTGATAAATATATGTGTGGATCCCATATTAATACCCAAATCTTGGTTTTTAATCGAAATCAACAAGAGGATCTAAAATCTTAACAATAATCGGAGCACCTAACAGAGGGTAGAGTTCTCGACAATTATCTCAAGGCCTAAATCAATCTTAAACAACGAGTCAAACTTTTGATTCTAAATCGATTTATGAGTGCTTTGATACCAAATGTAAGAGAAATTCCATACAAATCAGGATCACCGTAATCGAATTTAGGACACGAAAAGTGCGGAAAATATAGTCACATATATGGCGTCAACATAGCTCTATAATAACTCAATTATCAAGCATTTAGCCTAATCTCTATTCCAGAACCGTTGTCCGATGAGATCTGTAAAATACAGGGCGGTGATCTAGGTCTTCATTTCCCTGACTTACAGACGGAGCACCACTATTAGTTAGGACAAGTGTGAGAAGGGACCTAACGTGTGACGAGCCTTTCCATCACGGGCTTGCGTCAACACACGGGCCTATACCATAAACCATCCAAACCACGTTAATAATAAAACCTGATATGCGCAAAAACCCCACCAAAATGACCACTTTAACATTAATGGGCTATCATGTATGGTCTCGTATAATGTAAGACAATTTATTCTACTAATTATAGCACAACGTAAATTTTATAAAATAAAATAAAATAATAAAACTAAAAAATAAAATTCTAACATAAAAGAGAGGTAACGACGTGTCAAAGCTACGAGAGGGGCTGATAATAATCATTACATAAAAAAAAAATGTTGCGTTCCTCCTTGTAGAACCCCAAGATTTGTCGTGTAATGATCGTTGCCCGGACTAGTATATCCCCAAAGTCACGGCCAGGATATTAAATCCTGTCAGAGCACAAGGCCATCATGATTGATAAATGACTCTGCCCCCCCCCCCCCCCACCCCTCTATAAAATTCATTAATTATTATATAAATATGGATATTTCTATTTATTTATTATTGGTTGGGCCGGGGGAATAGAGTTAGGCCATCCAAAGGCCCATCGGATGGTAGACGAACAGAACAACCCCCCAAAGACGTGTGTGTCCTGGAACTGAGACGGTAGAGGACAAACAAAGGGGACAGAGTTATTCCTTCCCCCTTTCGATGACTTTGACATCGCAGCAGTCTAATTTAATAATAATAATCATAATCACGTTATGTTTCGTGGAAGACTTTTATCATCCTGGACGGTGACCTCATCGATGCTAAATTAATCAATCAATAAGAATATAACGTGTTGTTTGGTTACAAAGTCAGGAGGAGGATCTGGGGGTACGTTAAAAGGAAGAGAAGATTTGTGCATAATGTGAAACTGTGACTATGGGTATAATATCACATGTACGTAACACAATATAATAACATATGATAAAACAACGTGCTTTTCTTTTCTTTTCGAGTATTTTGTTTGTGTATGAAAAGCCAATATTAATATATATTTATTTGGGCATTTCTAAAAGCAGAGTTAGATAAATAGAAGCTCTTCTTATATATTAAGTCCCAAAAGCAACACCACCACATCATCTTCAGACAACGGAAGAAAGGCAAGCACACCCAAACACCAACACTTTACAACTCCTCCCTCTCCCTCCCCCCTTCACCATGCAGCCGCCCCAGAGCCCCAGCCTCTCCGGGCTCCGGGCGGGAGCTGGGCTCATCGACTATGACCCGCCTCAACTGTATCAGAATCATCATCATCATCAGCAGCAGCAGCAGCAGCAGCAGAGCTTTTGCAGCTCTTCTTATTACATCCCCACGACGGATGCCTCCAACGAGATGGACGCCGGTTCCGAAGGGATCCCCAAGGACAGGACGTCCGCAGCCCTTAGGAACCATAAGGAGGCCGAGAAGCGGCGCAGGGCTCGGATCAGTTCCCACCTCGACAAACTCCGGAGCCTCCTCCCTTGCAACTCCAAGGTTTCCTCCTTTCCTTAGTAGGGGACGTTTCTGTTTTCATCCTCTTCTTTCCCGACAGTAAATATTCCAAACCTCTCAGAGCTTTTTCTTTCTAGTGTTCTGCTGTGAAATGACGTGCCCCCTTTTTCTTCTCATCCTTCTTCTCCACCCCTTCCTGTTGCAAAGCCGACGTTTTGATTCCGAAATATTCGGTCGCTTTTTTCCTTCTCCTTCGTCCTCTTCCCGTCTTTTTCTTCTTTTAGCTTTTTTGAATATTCAACGCGGATGCAGTGAAAAGCCTCGGCATCTTATCTTGTCTTGTATGTATATATATATAGAATGTTCAGAAAATTTTAGGGTTTGAGCGTTCGTCTCTGTTTGTGCAGACCGACAAAGCCACGCTCCTCGCGATGGTAGTCCAGCGTGTGAGGGAGCTAAAGCAACAGACCTCCGACATCACCGCACTCGGCACTTTCCCCTCCGAGTCCGACGAGATCTCTGTCCTCTCCTGCGATGACGACTACTACGAGGCGGACGTGCTAGGAGACGGATCGGGGCTCTCTTTCAAGGCCTCCTTCTGCTGCGAGGACAGGTCCGACCTCCTTACGGAGCTGATCGAGGTCCTCAACTCGCTCCGCCTCAGGGTGCAGAAGGCCGAGATGTCGACCCTCGGGGGGAGGATGAGGAACGTGCTCGTGGTGGCGGCGGGCAAGGACCAGAGCGTGGAGTCGATACAGTTCCTGCAGAACTCGCTGAAGTCGCTGCTGGAAAGGTCAGGTTCAGGGGAGCGCTCGAAGAGGCGTCGCGTGTTGGAACGGAAAGTCATGGTCTGATCTCCTAAACCGCTGTCCCCCCTACCGGCCTGGTGGATGGTCTGTGGTGCTGAGTATAATAGATAATCCTCCTTCACCAAGGAGTGCTAGTATTATTTACTCGGGAGGTTCTTTCGTTTAGTGTGTGTTTCGGGAATCTCTCTATCTCTCTGTAGGCATTAAAGAAAGTTCTTGACAGGCTCAGCTCAAGAGTAGTCGTGCCCTTTTACATAACCCGCGTGTTCATTCTCGGCTTCCTTTTGAAACAACCAAGGAAAGAAAGGAAACCACTGTGCCATCGGACAACACTGACGCCAGGTCGAGGTTGATAATAATGTCGGTCATTGTCGTGCCTTGCCAACACAATGAAAGCTTCTCTTTTGGAGCGTGACTCGCCCGGGCGGGAGATAAAAGAGTGGGTGGTAAAAAGTGACAACGTCGTCAGTATGGGATTGTGTTCGCACGGACTTGATACCATCTAGTTCGTGCTCGAACTACTCGAAACGGGACCAAGAACGTACTTTCTATATCATTCTTGTATAGAGCTAATGGTGGGGGTTCAAACATTTTCTGGGTTTTGCATCACGAGCATCATCATACGAGGAAGGAAGAGAGAAGGAAAAAAGAAAGGGCGTAAGGATGGAAAAAGAAAGGTATAAAAGATAGTCGGCGTGCAAAAAGAAAGGTAATGGATGGCTGTTCCAATCCAACGATGGATTCATATAAAACTATATATATATATATATATACCAAAATAAAAGATGGACGTCTCCACGTAAGTATGACGAAGATTCTTACCAAAACGACGGTAATAAATAATGCTAGAAAAAGAGTGCGGGTGGGTCCTTGGAATTGTTTGTTTGATGACTACCGGGTAGCAGCATTTGATAACAAAGGAAAGGACTGAGTTAAAAAGGTAGATGCGTATTCCGACAAATGTGGTGGTGGGGGGAATGAAGTGCTGTCGGGTGTGGAACGTAGTGATGTTCTTCTTTCTTTCCTTCCTACTTGTTTTGTTTTGTTTTTTTTAACAAAAGAAGGGCTGGATTGGTCCACCCTCGACACGTGTGCTCTCCCCGTAATTACTACCACTGCTAAGAATAACAACAACATCAGTAATGATAGGATCTTGTTAACGAATCAGTAGCTTATCATTAAAATTGTATTTTATGATTTCTCAATATATTACTAGATCCAATAATAATATTTACTTCACGAGGGGGGTCCAAATCTTTTTGGTTCACGCTTTCTTTCCCACAATTTTTTTCCATTTTAACCAAAAACAATCATTAGTTCCATCCACGACGACGACAGACAGCAACACCGCCAGAGGAGAATATATTATTATTACAACACGCATGTTGTCCCCCACAATTTCTTCTTCTTCTTCTCCATTCAAAACTCAAACACCCACCTCTCCCCCTACCTTTTTGGATTTGTCCACCAACATGTCCGTGTTCGTAATCTGAAAGGGGTGGTGGTGGCTGATTTCTTTTCTTTCCTTTCCTTTTCTTTTTGGAATGATGGGACGGAGGGAGTTTGGACGTTTACTGATTGGACCTTCCCCTTGAAAAAGCCCATTATACTTTCAGGCCCATTTAGTGGAGCCCCCCTTCCCCCCCCCCCCCCTCCCAAAACTCAAGCGTGCCTTCAACTAATACGAAATTTCTCGTATTAAAATGAAAAAAAGAAACAAGAACTTGTTCTTTAATCCGATTACCAATTAAGTTGTCTAACGTATCATCTTGACATGAGCATGAATTAGAGGAATGTGTAGAAGGATCGTGGTCTAGAAACGATTGAAGGATCGTGGCATTGCAGGAGGATGTCATGGATCATGTTCCTGGGGAAGGTGAGCCCTCCTTTTCACGGCACAGGAGAAGAAGTGGCAACCCTTTTCCACAAGCATGATGAAAATATTGTTTCTAACATCATCTCAGCACCATGCTTTGTCGGACTGCTTTAACGAGCGCAGTTGAGGAAGGTGCACTTCCATTGCGATGCTCAGTTGGTTACTTCGATTGGCCGGGATCCAGTGCAGTAGCGGGAGCTGGATCACTCCAGCGAGTCGATATAAATGCAATTTGATGTTCCACAAGCAGCAGAGTAGTTTTGAGTTTTTCAAGCTGGGATATTGGTGTACTTGACAACTGCTCTGAGCCAGATGATCAACCTAGAGTTGTACCTTGGGTCCTCCCTCATTGTCTTCCTTGAGTTGTACCATCTGTGTACTGATAATTGCTAAATAGGACAGGAAAACACATTACCAGTTTTAGGGAGCTGAATTTCTGTCTTCACCAAACAAACAAATGAAACAGCCCAATCTAATATACACAAGTATTCAAAACTCAAGGGATGCATCACTTAAGCCAGGATACAGTCCAGAGGCATTCAATCCTAAGTTTGGCCATGAAAAATGGGGGTTCTATGCCACAACTCCTAGCAATTTACACGACACATACTTGTTAGGATATTTTTCTGGGACTACTGGTGGGCCTGTGCTTCAAGAAGGATGTTTGTTGCCTGATTGACATCATTTCTGGCATGAAGAAGGGCTTGCCGGGCAGAATCATGGTCAAATCCCATGGAGACCAGCATAGCAACAGATGCTTCCAGTGACCCCGAAGTGGAAAGAACACCCGGAGGAGGGTAGTTCGGCTAATGAGGAGAAAGTAAACTTTTCATTAGATTTAAAACAAATCTTCAATAAAAGAGAGAGAGAGAGAGAGAGAGAGAGAGAGAGAGCCAAATTTCCCATACAAAATCCAAATGATAATTAGAGGATCTACACTGAACTTATGTACTATTAGCTTTCCGAAAGCAAAATCATAAAGCCATGCTTACCTGTGCCGTGGGACTTGAAAAATAAGGCATATTTCCAGCTATATTTCTAGTCGATGCAGGTAAAGAGATACTTCTGATAGATGGCCACCTAAGTCTTGTAAAAAATAAAGAGATGCACCCTGGAACCTGACGTTTCAGAGCAAACACAATTACCACAACAACTTAAGGATTTCCATGGAATTAAAATTTGCATGTATAGAGATTGGACAATGTTTAAATCCTACAGATTCTTTAAGGTTGACGTTCCCCTGATTATAGGAGGGCAGTCTCAACATACATCTTATAGCATGGCACCAGCCATTGTAATACTTTTGTCGCACTAAGCCTGTTCAGTCCCTCTTTACTCCTCACTCGGCCAGCAAATGAAAAAACATTGTAGGACTTAGTGAAACATGTTTGCTCTGCGCATTTTCTCAGAGTTGCCATTTTTCTTTTGTCATGGACAGGGAAACTACTAGCTCAAGGAAACAATAAGATGGAGTAACAAATACAAATATCAACAAACTACTGAAAGGTCATTGTGTCAAAGAGTAGAAACCAACCTTTGCCTTCCGGATGTAAAGTACATTCAGACGGTAGAGGGAACCTGCTAAAAGGCCACATATTCCAGGGATTACAGATCTTCTCCAAGATGATAGCAGCAGCTGTAAAGCTTAGCTCAGGTTAGATGCCACATAGCAGAGACATATGCACATGAAGGGAAGATAAGTAGGTCCGACTACAGATTCATACCTGCAGGCCAGCGAGATATATGAAGGATTTGTCGGAGAACTGGAGACTGAAAACCCGGATCCGAGTTGAAATAGGAATGTCCAAATAGAAGGGTACAAATGATGAAAATATAAGACCATATGGCCCGGAATTAAGTTTCAGGGAGGCATCTGCAATCCACAAGATCAGTGACCAATGGTGAGAGAAAAATCTGACTATGTGAAGATGCAGAAGTTTCGGATTAACAAGCAACTATTCTGCTCTAATTTATCAGCTAGGCTGTAGAAAAGCTTCACAATGTGTAAAGAAAGTCATGCGATCTTAATCATTAAAAAGCTAACAAAACATTCTCAGGATTATGCACGCCTGATTTAGAAAGCTAGGATCCTCGTGTAAGGATAACCAGCTGAATCCAACCAGCAAGAAGTCCTTGCTCAAGGGCTTTACAATGCGCAGATTTTTTTTTTTTATATAAGTACAGTGTGCAGATTTGTTTCAGTTGTTTTAGGCTCGTCCACCTGTCAGGCTATGACATATCTCCAATCAATCCCTACCCAGTGAATTGGAGTGGGGATTTCTTTTTTTCATTATCTTCGCAAGATTATATGTGTGTATGTTTGTTCATCCACTCCAATACTTCCACTCCCCGGTGATCTCTTTGCGCCCTGAAAATGCATTATTACAAACCTACCATGTAAAAAGAGTTAACCGTCCTCAAAAAACTAGTACGGCGTTTTGCCTTACAACTAGTCATCCAACAGACCAATAACACATAAATCTCCTCGAAAGTCAATTGATCATGAAGCTCATGAACATTAATCCCAAGCTCATTGCTTTCAAATCCATTTTTTGGATAACTATCACACTGCAGTAACAAGAACGGACGTCAAGATCTATGTGAATACAATACTCCAAGAATAAACAAAGAACCTTGTTCAATTTAGTGGCAAGTCATACATTAAATTACATTAATCAACTCTTGAGAAACCGAGTGACACTATGAACAAAAAGAGAGACTTGGAAAGACAGATTATGGAGTTACCTTTAAGTAGGCCAAGTACTAGGACTTGACCCAAAAATGAGATTAATATCGAGAACAAGATAAAGACCTGCAGCCATCAAGCACACATAATTGATTAACTTCAAAGGCATGCAGATAATATTATGGTTATAATCTAAACAGTTGACACATACTAGGGTGTCACTCAATCTACAAAGCACGTATAGATCTAGAAGTGTCAAAGTCTAATTTTTATGTCTTCCTTTTCCTTTCCTTCTTTTCTTTTTAATTTCTGCATTCCCATATAAAGGCAGTCTTGTAAGTTATAACGACCGTGTCATGGGACAATCAATCCATTCTTTGTTAGCCTAGAGAATTACTGGTGCAACAATGTGAGACTGGCAATATTTAAACAGGGGTTTGTCAACGACAGGTAGGCATGATGTGCTTTGATGAGAGTTTAGCAATCAAGGGTCAACGATCAAAATTGATCTTATGAATATGAAATAATGGTGCATGTTGTCTTACTTCTTCCTAAAAAAGAGATGAAGGAAATTACACAGTAACAGCAACTCACTGAGTATTTATTGGAACCAATCTGTCTCTCGAAAACCCGAAAATAATATAGCAAGTATATTCCAAAAATCAATTCTGGTGTTGAGGAGAAGGAAAAGATTGACAGTGTGGACTTCCAGAGTTTTTGTTTCTCGAAAATATCCTGCCAAAGCAATAGGAAGGAATGCATTACAATATTGAACAGGTGCATTGTCTAGCAACTTTTGAATACAATGCATATTCTAACGAGAAAATATCAGAGAAATCAGTTGGTTCTCCAACTACCACAAGCAAAAACATGCCACTAGTAATTACATGACATATGTAAACACCAATTTGTATGAGTCTAACTAATCCGAGAACAAACTACAGTTATAAGCGAAAATGAGATCCACCGTACAAATTGCAAGTGTTTGTTGGCGAGCAAAGCAATAAATGAAGTGGATGGCTAGTTCTGCTAACACAAGATTTTTCTTCTACGAAACCAGAATACTGAGATAGAATGCAGTAATGTGGTTGTGAACACAGGCTATCCCCAACAAAAGAGTTGCCAAAAAAGGACAGTGTAAGCAACATCTCTTTGATAATTATGCAACTCAGTCACACCGAGAGAATGAAAATTTGCCAATACTTAACAAAAGTACGCCATATACTGGCTCCAAGAAGCTTACTCCAATCAAAAAGCAATTAACCATTCCAGCATTACACGCCATTACTATATTATACATTGCAGATTGATTCTTTGGTTCAGGCATTCCATCCACTCTGCATAACTAATTTTAGATCCCACATCCCATCTGTAAGGAAAAATGTGGTGGACCACATCAGACCATAAATATTTCATGGTCAGACAGATGGATAACTACTCATCCCCAATAAGGGCCATTAGATCAGCAAAAGTCGGAAGATTCCACATTGTTGCATTTGCTTCACTCTGATATCTAAACCGTGAAATAATTAAATCCAGAAGTTTAACAGATTAAACACGAACTCGATTTGGTGGTAGTTATCAAGTGCTATCTAACAGGTGCATCTAGGACTCAAATCAAATCATCACGTGGGCATCTTTCTCATCTACCACCCATCAATTCTCCGCAACATTGTGTTAGGGGAAAGGGCCGAAAGGCATTGTCAGCTCAGCTCGACGGGATCATTGAAAACTACAAGTAACACCCTAACCTCCTGCTAAGGTCCTGAGCTCTTAGTCCGGGTGACCCCTCAGGGTCGCGGCGCCAATTCAAAAACTAATCATCAGGCGAAACCGATAAATTCAGGTTTACAACACAAGCGAGAGTAACAGTCCAAAAATCAATACAATTCTTCAATCTAAACCAAAAAGAAAAAAGAACACAATAACACCCGCGGGAAGGAAAACAAAGAAGGGGGCAGGGTAAAAAGGAGTAACACCTTGTAGGACAAACCAAGGTGGTGGGCACGACCCTGAATCCCCGACAGGACGGATAAGATCCCGGACAGAACCAAGAACGACTTAGTCACGGGGGCGTTACCTGAATCACCGACACGGTCATGCAATAAAAAATTTAAAAGCCCCGGAATCAAGAACGGGGATAGATTAGCCCAAAGTACCGAAACCAGAGGGGCCGCCATTCATCTTCCTCCCCCACGACGAGAGATTAGCGACCCGAAGAACAGGACAAAAGTGAAGTCCTCCCTCCGCCCCAAAGAGAAAAGGAAGAGGCGGTGGTCTCAAGGTTGTCGTTTGCTTTTCACCGTCAGCAAGCAGATCCATGGCCCTTTTCTCTTTGCCCTTTCCTCTCTGGGCCTTGGGCCTGTCTTGCCTCTAAAGCAGGCGTAGAGAAGAAGACGAAGAAGAGCGGAAAGCATTATACATGTATGACCTCTGCAAGAAGTCGGTTCGACTTTCTACGTCTTCCCTATCTTCTCCGTTCCCTCTTCATTTACTGTTCATTTTAACATTAACTCCGATTATTGTACGAAAAAATAATTCTTATGACACTTATCAAAAGTTTTGAGAGCCGGGACTCCGATGAAATTTCGATCATCCGGGGACCCCGGAAGGCCAGAGGCTCTTCCACTTGGCAATCTCCTCCATGCGCCAAAGCTTCCGGATCCCTGCATAGAAGTCTGTTACCTGGACTCTTTCCTCCCGATGCTTCTTGAGTGGATGGTGATTGAACTCTAGCATCACCACCTGTTAATGCCGTCGGTCCCATTCATGAGCTTGAGCCTATGCCAAGATTCTGCAAAAGCGGATGAGTTCTTTGCTCTAACCGCTGTAAGCACAATGACAGCAGTCCCTCGCTTCTGTTGCATGATTCCAGATGACCCACAATGCCGTACCACCAGCTTACCAGAGCACGATAGCCCAAACTGGGGCATGCTATTCTGGGATGGACACCAGATGGTTAGTTGGCAACGAAATGACGGCATCAGGAGCAACATAGTCGGTCTACTAAGCGGCGGCCTTTCTGGATATGCGTTCAACCACAGTGACATAGGAGGCTGCTATTGTGGAGTCAGCTTCCTAATCGTCAAATACGGGAGAATCAAAGAGTTGTTGCTCCACTGGATGGAGTATTCCAAACACGTGAAGCAGGTATCTAACTTTTATTTGAAGGTATAATTAGTACAAAGGACATTTGATATAAGCTAAGCTTGACCAACATATCTGCAATGCAGGGAAACAAGCCATTCTGCAATAGACAATACTATTCGAATGACAGAATCTACTCACATTTTGCATGCTTTGCAAAGGTGTACAATGCTTGGACCGCAGAAATTGTTTTCCAATATCGATGATTACCTATATGCGCCTAAAATAATTTCAGGACTCACTTATCATGATACTTTAAACTTCAACATAAAACAATATGTAGTTCAAAAAGGTAAACAAAGAGTGAAATTCAATCCCTGGGAGAAACTCAAAAGAGTGCAAACAGATTACTCTAGCAGTGCTTCTACACCGGATTTTCTTTGAAAAGCATCGACTTTAGCCAACTGCTCCGCCAAGGCTCTATCCGGGAAGATGTTGTCGACCATCATCCTCTCCCTCAGTCCATAAGCTGGGACATGGGCGTTCGCATAAGCCTGAACCAGCATACGGAATTGCTGAATTCTTGTAGTGTAACCAAACTGTCTCATCCGGATGAACATCTTCTCGGTGTTGTGCACATCTCCCCTCCTTGCGTACTCCTTCATGATGCTCAACAGCGAAAAGTACAATGGTTTCCTGCCTTTTTCCTGCATGCTGGCTTTGTTCAAGAATGCATCAGCCTTCTCCACCTCACCCGCTCCAAGATAGAGCTTCACCACTGCGTCCCAGATTAGCGGGCCAACATGACATCCTTCGTCCGACAT
Source organism: Melastoma candidum (assembly GCA_023653495.1). Lineage (NCBI taxonomy): Eukaryota > Viridiplantae > Streptophyta > Magnoliopsida > Myrtales > Melastomataceae > Melastoma > Melastoma candidum. Next base: position 10,775,969 of record CM042881.1, on the reverse strand, counting down.
GCGTCTAACCAGATCCTTACCCTTGATGAGCATGTTTTTGTTTGCATATACCTTTAACAGGCTCAAGTAATGCTGGGAACCCAGCCTCTTCCAGGTCGTCGACATTTTATCGAAAACTGCCTCTGCCTCTTCCACGTTGTTTAACTTACCCCAAGCCTCTATAAGAGCTGTACACTCAACCATGGAGGGCTTAGACTCGCATACAGTCCAAACTCTTCTGACTTCCTCCACATTTCCGAGTTCGGCATAAAGAGGAAGCAAATAGATGCAAGCCGGCCTGTTCCTCTTTAGGTCACCGCCTTCCATTTCTTTCAACATGGCCTCTGCTTTTTCAGGACATCCGCCAGCAATATAGTTCTTTGCAATATTGCACTGTGTCTGAAAATCAGGTTCGATGCCCTCTGCCTTCATCATCTCTACAATTTCATCAACACCAGTAAGGTCATTGGTTCTGGCCTTTGTTTCAAACAAGATCTTATAAGTGAAGAGAGTGGGTTTAACATTTTCTTTCTCCATCAGCAACAAGACATCTGCTATTTTCTTTCTGTCAACCCTCTTGTAAAGCAATATCAGCTGGTTGCAAGAGAATGCTGAGAGAGGAAAATCTAAGTCCCTCATTTTATTGAAAATTCCTTCCGATCTATCCACGTCGCCTATTGCAACAGAGTTAGCCAACAAGGTCCTGTAGACCACTTCCCCTCTAAACTCTTCCGGGATACTCTTAATGCACTTTTCTGCCGCAGCCACCCCTCGTACTTTAGCAATCAAATCAACACGAGAGGCATAGTCTCTCAGACTAAGCTTGGAAAGCTCCATGCCCTCCCACCACTCTGAAACCTGGAAACAAGAATAGTATCTGTAACTGATTTGGAAGAAAATTGAGGTACAATAAAATCATGCTATAACAGACGAGTTTCATGTGAACCATAATCCCCATTTCACTTTTTTTCGGCCACTTACTAAACACACCACAAGTCAGCAGTCATTTCCCCTCTTAGTTCAGCCCGAACCGAAGCAAAGGAATCCAAAAGCTAAGAGCAGATGAAAGCAGTGAGCATGAAGACATATCAACTAAAGGCAGATTATAGAGAGCCTACTGACTTTCTCTAAAAGCTCCAGCTATTTATTAATTCTAACAAGGACAGCTTGAGCTTTCAATCACGTTATATGCAACCAAAAGAATGTGAATAATACACTTATGCCAATCAAGGAAGAGTTCACCTTGGTACGCATAATATCACCTGCAAAGCCTTGGCATAAAGTTGCCGCCTGCGAAGGAGGAGCATCACGGACCAAAACTCCTGTTGATCCACAGTATTTCCAGCTTGAACCCACTGGTGAAGGATCTTTCCGACAGGATGACCGGGGTTAGTTATGATGGCTTTGAAGAGGGGTGAGGAAGCCTCTCTGTCCGGTCTTCCAGTTCTACCAACATCTGTCTTTTTCTCCAACAACTCGCGCTCATCGCCAGGAGCTTCAGCACCATCGTCTTCAGGAGGACTCGGTTCTGAAATCAGTTCCTCATCAGCATTTCCACTGTGATCGTGTTTGGAATTACCGCCAACTGGTTTCCCAATTTCAGAAAACCAGTCCTCTGTGTTTCCTTCTTCTTCATGGCTCCTCTCACCAGCTTGTGAGGAGAAGGAAAATTGACCATTCGTACCTCGTGTAGCGACATAACGAGTTCGGTTCAATTTCTCTAGACCAGGGGATACAAAAGCGTAGGAATAGTCTTTACTGCTGCTAATAAGCACCTCTCCGTCAAGGGGAAGGAGGTGAGGCAACAATGAGCCAAAACACTGATGTCTGCAAGAGAAATGTGTGCGATCGCCATTACATCACTTTAATCAAAACCGTAATCAAATTCTACACACGCAAAGCTCTCCATGGTCCAATATAACAGAAGGAAAGAATAGAGGGAAATAGAGAAACGAGGACAGTTACATGAGGCGACCATGAGCCGTGCGGCAGCGAAGCGCCCACATGACGAGATTCGCGCCGCCTTCTAGGAGATAGAGGTTCCTGAAAATCAAGCTACCGTCCGGAGCATCGAATCAGGGTAACGTTCATTCAAACAGTGGTGTATTCTTCCCCTCGTCCCCAATAAACGGCGGAGGAATCCGGCAAAAGACAGCGTAGAGGGGGGGACGCGCCGCCTAGAGGAGGAAGAGGAGATGGTCGGCCCCTCGAGCTCACCGGAGAGAAATGGCCTGCTTCTGAGGGGTTTTAGGGTTTTTGCTAAAACCCACGCTCCCGCGGTCATCCCGTTCATTTTATAGTTTATATTAAAAAAATGATTACTTATTTATTACTTTATGCTCGAAAACGTTGAAAAAGAAAAAAAAAAAAAGATTTGTGGAACGAAGGACCTGTGAACGACTGAGATCGCTTAATAAAATCCTTCCCGAAATCTCAACTGTTCACGTGTCTCTCATCCCCACAAATCCCTTCTTTTTTTTTCCAACGCTTCCGAACAAAGCATTAATGTGAGGAAACAGTTCAATAAAAAATAGATGTACGATTACAATGCTTCGTATTTTTGAAATCACCTGTTCGTAAAAAAAATTATAATTGTATAAAAAGGAAGGAATTAAAAATTGGATACTTAGATGCATTTCCCATTTTCCCGGCTATTCCAGATTTCAACTATAAATACAAACGGACAACAATGTCATTTGCCAATTCTTACAGAGCATTAACCCCCTCCTACAAAATAGACAATCAGATTTCCGCCGAAGAAATCCTCTGCCAGCTGGGGGAGTAAATCATATGTCTAGCTGCTCGAGGTTGATGGAGGCAGCAGACTTCTGTATGAGCTCCTTGCGCACATCGACCTGACACCCCATCAATCCCGCTCAGAATCGCCTCACCAGACCATGACAATGTATGAAAAAGGAAAACCCCGATCCAACAGACGGAGTTGACATACCCGAGCACCCATCAGAGAGGAGAAGACGATATTAGCTTCCGCCGCGTCTTCCACCATTAGCTGCTTCAGAACCCTTTGATCCGGATCCATGGTTGTTTCCCAAAGCTGAGCAGGCATCATTTCTCCCAACCCTGTAGAAGTATTCATATTGTAGACATTTGCGTTCTGTTGGCAAGCGGCAGATATTTGACAATTGTATAGGAGGATATAAAACCCATGTTTCGCCACTATGACTAAAACAGTGACTCTAATCCCCACACACTAAGGCACTGAAACTCGCCACTACATTGGACTGCCAGGGCCAGTTCTGTAGAGAACTATAGTTACTGCAGACTGTGATTGTGGACTGAGACAATTGCCATACCTTTGAATCTCTGGATATTATAAGACGCATTGGGAGGGAAAGATTTCCGGAGTGTCTTTAGATCATTTTCGTCGTAGCAATAATATGCTTGCTTTCCCCTCTCAACCTGACATACAAGAGCTCTCAAATGAAGTTAAATTTATCGAATGAGTGGATGACCTCACTAGATGGGAGAGTCAAACCTTGTAAAGGGGCGGAACACCGACATAGATGCAACCCTCATCAAACAGAGATCTCTGCAAGCAAGCCTTTCGAATGAGCTTCGGAGATAATTCTTTTCAGGCAGTCACTTCCTAATTATGTACCTGATATCTGAAGAAAAAGGTCAAGAGCAGTGTTCTAATGTGAGCACCATCAACATCCGCATCCGTCAAAATGATGATCTTATGATACCGCAGCGAGTCTTTGTTGAAGTCCTCTCCCTGAAATTGGAGATCCCAAAAGACATTAATTGATATCTTAGCAAAGCTGAAAAGCCATCACAGACCATAAAATTGAGAAAAGATAGTACATATATTAACCTTGACTCCTAATCCAAGCGCAAGAATCAGATTTTGGATCTCTTCGTTCTTATACATAGCTGCCTCGTCTTTCCTTTCAATATTCAGAATTTTTCCCCGGAGAGGGAGAATAGCCTGGACATTAGGCTTCCATAATCAAACATGACTGCATAGACATCTAAGTAACCATTTTTTTCATAAATGGAAAAGTAAAATTCCAACACCCTGCTCACATGACAAGGTAAACAAGAAAAATGTCCACAGGTGGTCCAACGAGTTCTGCTCTAACCTGGAAACGCCTATCACGGCCTTGTTTTGCGCTGCCACCGGCTGAGTCCCCTTCAACTATAAATATCTCTGTGAAATTCAGCAACACATTTTATAAGAATAGTGACTAGAAATTCCTTATGACTCGTGGAGTAGGATAGCAATCCTGAAGCGGATGTGATGGCAGCACAAAGACTTCAATATTTTCTACAGGAGAAGTTATATTCAAGATCTAGACAAACCAGACTCTTCTGGACTTGTAGATGAGCAATCTGCTAATTTCCCAGGAAGAGATGATGATCTTAAAACACCCTTCTGCCGGACCAATTCCCTGGCTCTCTTTGCTGCCAAAGCTGCCTATAATGGAAATAAGTCATCTACCAAAAGAAAAGGTCCAGAACCGGAAGGAATGCCTTAAAAGGAAACTAATAAGCAGATTAAATTCTGTCAATAAGGACAATGCACCTTTAGCGCATTTAAAGACTTGGAAAGAATTGAATCAAGCACATCTGGGTGCAGCTCTAAGTATTCTGTCAGATAGTCTTGAACAGCTTGATCAACCAGACGGCGAACCTCAGGGTTCCCCAATCTTGTCTGAAAGGAATTTTAGGACACGAATACAAAAGCAGCCACCCATGGAGCCACATAAAAAACCGTCTGTATTTAAGATAAAATATCTAGATACTCCCAAAGATTTTTCTTTTTAAAAATCAAGCAAAAGTACCTTTGTTTGCCCTTCAAATTCAGGATTTGAAACTTTCACAGAAATGACACATGTAAGACCCTCCCGCACATGCTCACCACTCAGATTAATGTCTTTCTCCTGTAAATAGAGAGAAATTTGAAATTCAAAATTTTAATAAGCGGTTCTGTCTTTTTTTTTTTAATTTGAGCCAACAATTTCAGCCAAGGGGCAAGAGAAAGTTAGTGACAAGTTGCTCCATTAATGAAAAATCAAACCTTTGTTGGTACAGAAACAACCAGGACAAACGAAATTTCTTGGAGAACTTTGCCATGGCAAACCAAGCAGATAACAGCATACCTTGATGACTTTAGATTTCTTCCCAAGGTTATTGAGGGTTCTAGTAAGAGAAGACTTCAGACCATCAATGTGAGTTCCACCATCAACAGTCCGAATGCTGTTCGCGTATCCAAGCATTGTATCAGAATAGGCATCTGAACACCTGCATTAAAACAGATGGTCACTCAACTGCAATTTTATATTATATTTTGAGCAATTAGTAAGGGCTCAAAGACACAGGAAGAAACCATCATCAGGGTGACTAGAAAGAGAATTGGTTAGTGTAATTAGAAAACTATCAACGGTCAGAAAATTAATGTAATTTTATGCCAGGCAAGCAGGTGTGAAAGATAAAAGAGGCATGCAATAAAACCGACGAAATATTACAAGATGTCATACCATTGCAATGCCACATCAATTCTTGCTCCATCAACCTCTTTACTAAATCCGAAAACATTGTGGAGAGGACTCTGAGACAAAAAAATATCAGAAACCATTCAGCAGACAATGCACGATCAAACAGGGGAAAAACCTATTACGAGCACAGAGTGGATCAACCACTATATCCTCAACCAGAAATAAGGCACACAAGCAGAAATAGTGGTGACTTGTGAGATAGCAAAAAATGCCAATATTTCAGGTTGTCGAAAGTACAAGCATTGAAACTTAAAAGTTAGAGTCACTTCAGTTACCAACATGACTTATAACGTAAGTTAGGATGCTTAAAAACTTTCACCACAATCAGATAGTTGTATACCCATGAACAGAGAAAAATTAGAATGGGAGGAAATTCTCGGATCAAAGCCCTGTCTTTGGCTACCCAAATGGATTGAGAAAAAAGGCATATTCCATTCCTACCTTATCAGCGTTCAGCCAGCTCACATATTCAACCAATCCTCCAGCATAGTAATACTCATTGTACTGAATCTTATCTGGTTCTTCATCTTCCTTCTTGAAAGTGATTCTCAGCTGCAAGCTCAACAACAGGAAAACATAAGAAGTAATATAATAGTAGTAGTAGTAGTAATAATAGTAATAGTAATTGAAAATCGAAAAGCACATATGAAAAGAAATATAAACTCCCACGACAACATCAACACTACTCAAGCCTTTCTCCCACTCAGCAGAAGGAATGTAGACTCCCAGCCAGAAAATCATTATGTTCTCAACGCACCTTAGGGTTCAAAAAAGCTAATTCGCGGATTCGCCCTGCCAGCGTATTGTAGTCAAACTGAATTTCTGTGGTAAATACTGCGGCAAAGAAAAGTGTCAGCTCCGGAAGCATAGGCTGTCCAATTTCAGTCACAAATAACATAAAGCAACCATTACTTTCTTTATCAGGCCAGAATTGAATACGTGTTCCCTGATGGCCCTTTGCTTCAACCGGAGGCACATGACAAGATAGAGATGTCACGGGTTTTCCACGAGAATATTTCTGCTTGTACTCCATGCCATCGCGCCACACAGTGACTTCAAGAGCCTACCAAAGAATCAGACAACCAAAATTATTGTAACCAAGATTATATAACCTTCCCTAGTCAAGAAAGACATAGGGAATGCATCCTCCAATAACATCGTACAAAGGTCTGATTTCTTGCATTAGTGACAGCTTTTATATTAAAAATAGGAGAGAAGAAAACTAGCAGATGCACACCTCAGACAGGGCATTAACCACAGATAAGCCTACACCATGTAATCCACCAGAGACACTATAACCACTACTAGAACCACCAAACTTTCCTCCAGCATGTAGGACCTGCAAAGGCAAATTTATATATATCAGAAAAAAATCACTAGCTAACGGTAAGGATAAAGGAAGGGAAAAATAAAAGTGTCAGACCATAAAAACGATGAAGGCATGGTGCCGCAGACTGAACTCTAAGATTATTCGGCGTTACAGTATTCAAGATTCAATGTTACTTATGTATGGAAGACTACATAATCACAAGCCACTTTAAGCGCAAGAAGGTTGTCTGTTCTATGTAATAGCAAGAAAAAAGACTACCGTCAAAACAGTCTCCAATGAAGATTTCTGGGTCACGGGATGCAAGTCGATTGGAATCTGCAAACCCAAGTGCAATAAATATAAATAAATATGGTTAACACGCCAAGTGAAAGAAATATGGAGTATTCTCAAATGCCAAGTGCAATAAATATAAATAAATCCGGTTAACACCAAGTGAAAAAAGCATGGAGCATTCTCAATTTCCATACAATGCATTCCTTTTATCCATATTTTATCATATTTTCATCGTAAATTTTGCTGCAAGACTACAATAGAATGACATTGTAGACCCTCTTGCATATCATCGTCATCTAAGGAGTCTCAGCCACAGATAACTCTGGATAACAGCTACTGCTTGCAAGAGTCGTGAGAAACATTCTAACACGAAATAACATGACAGTCTTCCAAACAAAGGATGGGTTGAGAGAGTTCATACCCCTCGTCCATCGTCTGTGATGCTTACAGAACCATCGGCATATATCACGACTTCTATGTTCGAAGCAAATCCAGCTTGAGCCTCATCTACAGCATTGTCGAGTATTTCGTAAACCTATAATCCAACAGAGAAATGAGAATTTTCAATAAGCCAAAAATAAAATCAACCTTATTCATGCCCTCCACAATCCAGATGCTACCTAAAATCCAGCAAGGACAGGATTTACCAAGTGATGCAAGCCACGTGGTCCGGTGCTTCCGATGTACATACCAGGCCTCTTCCTCACGGGGTCCAACCCTTCCAGCACCTGAATGAACGCAACCAGCGAGGAATTAGTCCACTGAATGTGCAATGAAAAATTCAACACTGGGATTATTCTACCCAGAGGAGTTCAATCCACAACGTCACCGAAAGATTAATAAAATTCAGGGGAACAAACCTACTCATTTCCAGTTGCAAAGTAAAAACAAATTTTCACGAGTCAACAACCTGAATTTGCTCAGACCCATACGCCTTCAAGCTTTCTGTCCCCTGCAAGGCTTCAGCTAGGGCACCGGGTGATGACATAAAAGACCTCACAGCTCCGGCCCTACGGGCGACCCATTGAGCACTCAAGCTCCTCAATCGATAACTAGCTCTGCCCAATAAAAAGAACAACAGAGACAACGCATCTCGATTAACTCCATTACAATTAGCAACAAATCCAACAACTCTGCAGGAAACACTCCGTCCGACTTCATCAAGCTAAAAGAAACACTAAAACCTGATGTTGAAGGAGTTGGACGAGCGAGGAGCACGCGGGAGCGAGCCATGGTGAAGGGGAGGAGGAGGAGAACAGGAAGAACAAGGAGTGAAGAAGCGAGTGGACATCATCCGGAGGCGGAGGCGACACGGCGGCTTTACGTGGAAGAGAAGCGCCATCGCATTTCTCGGGGACAGTAGCGCCGGCGAGGCTTCTTTCCAGGTGGCCGGAGGTGGCGGTGGACGTAAAGAGATGAGGAAGGGCCGGAGGTTTTCGTAGCGTTGGCTATCCGTTTCCCTCCCAGGGGAAAATACAAAAGCTTTCTTCAACCCTACCGCGATTTTCTTTTAAGGACTTAAATTGAAGCCGTGTCTAAAGTTTTCTTCGCTAACCGATCGAGATTAAAAGGTTAGGGACTAAATAGTTAAATTTCCGACATATAAATGCCTGCATTGTTGTTTTATTTTCATTTATTTGGGTTATTGATTCACTCCTACCCTAATCAACTGGAGAAGTTCTCACATATGATGATTGATGATGATCTTTAACGAATTTTGATACTAACTAATCGTTAAGTTGAAAAAATAATATCTAAAATAAGGGACAAAGTTTTAAAATTAGACAAATAATGTCTCGAATTCAGTGTTACAAGCACGTAGCTCAACTCAATTTCACATGAACTCGCTGCCGGGAAAAGGGTAGTAAGGACAATGGGGCGTGACCATCTAAGCAGTGAACTCGGTATCGACAAAGTCGAGTTCTTCTTAGTGTTTATAGAAACTCAAGATTACAAATCCGAGTTTCATGGTACGTTCTTTTTTAGTTAAGGTTAGATGAAATCGGTATTAACATCGAGTTCATACGATGAATGATGAATCACATTTGTGTGGATTCGGTCGAAATAATCCCGGGGTCTCGTGAAGGGGAACGTGTGATTATGTTGTGGGAGGGGGACAAGCGACGAATGATGTTGGGGGAGCTTTGTTAATTAATAACTTACTTATATAAAATATTTTAAGAAATAAGGAGGTCAAAACGATATTTTTTAACTAATTTCAGGAATTAAGTAAATTTTATTTACAAAGAACTTTATATTTTTAATACCAAATTCACTTTAAAATTAAGTAAATTTGATGTTTGAAACAATCAATTTTCCTATTTTTTTCAAGTGAACTCGAACTTAAAAACATCAAGTTCTTTATAAGTGTAAATCAGTGTTTCTAACATCGATTTATTGACATTAATCAAGAAATTTTTAGATTAACAACTCATTTCACACAAATTTTGAGGAAAGAAGTTATCAAGTAATAATACTAGATGTAGGGGCGCCTTTGGGATTTAAAATTCAAGCTTAATGCATGTAATAAATAAAATAATTGGACAACGTTGATGAGTTGGGAAGTTGTCCCCGACCCAATGACCATTAGGGGAGAGTAAAAATTTTGGTATATTAATTCCAATTTTGAAATTTAAAAATTTTGAAAAAAAATCGGATTGGTATTTTGGGTATTTGGATCGGATTTGGGAGTAATATATTTTTTAACGGTATTCGGGATTGAAATTTATAATCGAAATCGGTGTTTATCGAATACCGAATTTTGTTATGACCGACACAAATATAACCTCGATTTAGTAATGAGTTCGCAAAATTCATTAGCCTAGACACAAATATGATGGTATTACTTATAAAAAAATATGACGGTATTTTATTTTTTTGGGGAGAATTTGTATTTGTGATAATTTATCTAAATGTCCTCTTATGTCAGAAAATTGTTGGAGGAATTTTTTTATTTATTATATAAATTAAGATAATTTAAATTTCGATAATTCGGTATTACCGAATTTTAAATTCGAGATCTAGAACATGTAAGTTTTAGTTTTTCAAAATTCGAAATATCGGTAACGACCAGAAATTGCAGGAATAATAAAGTATTCAAGTCGCAGGACATGTGAATCAAGTCACACGATTATGTTGTCCATGACAATCACCTTAAAGAATCACGACATCCTTCTCATTTGAAACCGGAGGAAGAACTCTGTTGTTGTTGGTCCGGGATCTCTTTCTTATCCACATGACAGAAGAAACGGCAACAACAGATGAGGCCAGAGGAATAATTACTTGAGATTGGATCCACGCGTGATTGGACGCTACGACGGGTGCAAACGATCGAAAGAAAGACAAGGAAAAGTGGGGAAGACTGCGCGTCTGGGGTGTCGTGACAAGTGAGATAAGAAGCAGAGTCGAGAATGACGCGGGCCATCAATTTGGTGCAAGGGATTATTAGTAACATAAGTGAACGATCAACTCGAGGAAGATGGCCGGCTAGGGAAGAAGAAGGTGGTGGGCACGAGACGAAGAACAAGAGAAAAAACGAGACCAGGGAAAAAGCACTGCTTTTACTTTAATTTCAAAAATAATTTGCTGAATTCGACTTTGTCCAAAAAAAATAATTCTAACTTATAAAATTCGACTAAAAAAAATTTTCACGTCTTTTCATTTTATTTTATTAATTTATTTTTTGAAAATTGAACTTATAAAATTTAATTTCGAAACATTATTTTAATAATTTTAAAACTGCCTATTTTATTTCACGATTTTTTTTTTCTGCACATTCAAAGATTCAATCATCGACAATTCCCCTGCTTCTTTTCCTGGCTGTATCTTTTGATTCACATCTGTACACGAGGAGTCCCAAAAAATAACATAGTCGTACTTCCTCCGTATGTCATTTTGTTGCTGGATGTGGTCTAAATTTCGGAGGCTGCTTGCTCGGCTTTTGGTTGAGAGGAGGGGGAGGGGAGTCTCTATCGATCGACTGCTCCCCATCGCCCTCAACGTCCCAGGCAGCCAGCATACCTGAGTCCCAATGTCAAGCCTGGTCATGCTAAAATCACTACCAACCCCAACACCCACATGGGTTTTCGATTTCATCAATACGGCGAGGCGGCAATTGTGTACCCCTTTCTCGACCGGCATTGTGCAACACTCATGTAACTCAGCCATGTTTCCAGGTCCAATCCTATCCACATGCCGGGAGGGAGCCCCAATAATGCGTGTTCTTGTTCGTATCCATCCTCGATTTGTTACGATCGAATGGAAGACACCCCCGCCAACCACATCTGCATGCATGGAGAAGAAAGCTCCCCTTCACCAACACTAACATTAAAGGGTTGCTTAGACATGAAGAGCAGAAGAGAAGAGTCATTGATCATTGGTCCAGGTTGATTGATGGTAAGAAGCCTGGAGCAGGATTATGTTTCAAAATAACACGAAATATTTTCTCGCCTAACGTTATTTTGGAGTACAGCTCGGAGGAGGAGCTACAACCTTCGGAGGACCCAACTAAGAGGTTGCGCCATGTCCATGTACATGTACATGCCCTTTTGGTGAAAATAAGCCCAGCCACTTCCAACCACAGCCCCCACAAAGAAGTCATTTCAACATAATAGTTTCTTAGTTTAACTAGTTTTGTACAGAAATACGGTTAGTTTTTAAAAAAATTATGAAATACGATCCGAGTTTCGTAAAATACGGTTTTACCATCGAATGGGCGCGTTTAAATGCAAAGAGGGCGGGTTTTATGTAAATAGGGTTTTCGAAACCCGCGCCCTCAACACTTAGCAAAAATGTTCATGTCCCGCAACTCCCGCAATTACTTCGATCAACTCGGCTAGAGAGGAGCGTTTTGAAAACCCGCCCCTTAATCATTTATTAGAGGGGCGGGTTTTGCATTTCTTAAACCCGCCCCCCGTTAGACGCCCCTCCTTTTTTGCTAAGTGTTGGGGGGCTGGTTTTGATTTACATCAAAACGCGCCCTTTCGACGGTAAAACAGTATTTTACGAAACTCAGATCATATTTCGCAAACTTTTTTTAAAACTAACCGTATTTCCGTACAAAACTCCTTAGTTTAACTGTCCCCGAGTTGGCCTCAATCCAGTCGACAAAGAAAAATAGCAACACCAGCAGGAATTTCACATCCTAAGGAACACAAATCATTGATGAACCAGAGACAACTCTGGCATCACCAGCTCATTCAGACCTCGTCTATCTCAGGTGATAGAGTTTTGTTCCTTAATGACGTCATTTGGCAAATTATTTCGCTAAATAACCCCGTAACTTTCAAAATTCGTCGACTAACCCAGTGAAATCGGCCTTATAAAGGTTGACTTCAGTCCTGAGGAAGTCGGCCTTAGAGGAAGTCGGCCTTTGTAAAGCCGACTTCCGTTAAATAAAAAGTTTTTTGCCTAAGTGTAAGGCCGACTTCCCTCTGAACAATATAGCAAAGGGAAGGGGCTGAGGTGATGGTGTTGATGGGAAAGAAGACAAAGGGGGAAAATAATTCCCTGACTCTTTCTTTGCTCGGTGGGGACCATGACTCTTTTTTGCTCAGGGGGAAATAATTTTCCGACTCTTTCTTTGCTGGGGACCACCTATTTTTTGCTCAGGGGGACCACCATTCATTACTTAAACTCAAGACAAAAAGGAAAGGGGACCACTTTTCTCAGCAACACCACCACCTCAAGCCCCTTTCCTCTTGCTATATTGTTCAGAGGCCGACTTCCCTATCGTTTATTTTCTTTCTTATTTTATTCAACTTGACAAAATTGTTTCGAGTACCGAACGGAAGTCGGCCTTTAAGGCCGACTTCACTGGGTTAGTCGACGAATTTTAAAATTTATGAGGTTATTTGACGAAATAATTTGTCAAATGACGTCACTAAGGAACAAAGCTATCAGGTGATATATTTAACAGTTCCTATTCGGGCTCATGCCAGACAAAAAGAAAGAAATCATGCACCACAGTGATGCCTGTGTATTTAGCAGATAATATTCCCAGCAAGGACTACATTTCCCACAAAATAGGTTATCTACCTCGGCACAAAGTGCTCAATGCAAAGTCAGCATATACCAAATGCGATATCTATGTTATATAGTCGTGTCCGTCACATGCGAAAATACCAGCAGGTCAGCACATTTCAAGAGAACCCGGGTACAGCTAACTGTCACAAGCGACTGCAGATTAAATACCCAGAAAATTCGCACATCAAGACTTTCTTATTCACGTAGACCTCTATCTCTAAACAAACTGAACAAGTATAGGCCAAAAGCAGATCAGACCGTGAAAGCCTCTTACGATGTTAGTATAACAATGGAAGATGACCAGGCGGCTCTCTTAAGATGGTGATCTTGTTTAGGACCTATTCAGCAAAGCAGCCTCTCGTTCTTGACGGCGATGTTCTCTCTAAATAACATGGACATGTTAAGAGCAGCAAATGGTGACAAAAAGCGATTGATTAACATAAAGACCAGGGACATGGGAGTAAACACACCGAATCAGAAACCCGATTTTCTACTAAGTTTTCTTTATGGAGAGATTTTAAAAAGAATGAACTAAAGGTGGGCCAAACGGTGTGGTGTGGCACTTTCGAAGATGAAGGACTCCAGAACATAGCACCAAGCAAAAACCCACCGCACCGCAAGAAGCTTAAATCAGGAAGGAGATAAACCCAGATATCCTAGAACAACAGCACTAGAGCCATAAATCCCCCCAGGTCGGATCGAATCAACAAAATCCGCTCTTATTATGGTACTTATCACCAGGAAAAGACTAAAGACAAAATCTTTTACAGAAGAAATGTACATTAAGACCAAAATAAGTTCCTCCACGGCGAAAGGGAAGGATCGTCCAGGGTAACATAATTCAAAAGTGGAGGGAGGAGGGGCGGAAGAACTTTTACCCGTCTCTCCCAGAAAGGGAGGAAGCAGACGAAATCGGAGACAGGCTCGATGGTCGAGACCAACACGGCGTTCAGCCCTATGAACAGCACCAGCGCTGCCATCGGCCGAGTCTTGTGCGGCATCCTTACCCTCCTCCGACAAGAGTCCAAAGTCCCCTGCAAGAAACGGTCAAGAGGGTCTCAGGGGAATTTCGTCGAACGGGTTGAGGACGATCGAACGAGGCGCCGAAACACACCGCTTTCCTACTCGTCCGACTGTCCTGGCCAAATACTTAATATGGCTCCTTCATCTGCTGCATTTGTCCGTTTTTGATCCCCCACACCGGAACATTTTAGTGGGATTTTTTGTTATGTGGAAAGCAAGAAGGGATCGAAGGAACTTTACAAGAAGAGGAGGCAACTCAAGGAAGAGGAGTTAGGGCAAAGGAAGTGGGGAAAGTGGAGTTGGCTGTGACTTTAGTTGAAGAACACGACTCCCAGTTGTCGAGAAGTGGGGAGAGTTTCGGTGTTGGACACGTGTTGGGGTGCATGGAGGGGTTAGCAGCTGAAGCAATGGGCCAGAAGAATGTAGTGGCAACGGGCCAGTATAAAGAAGGAAATCAGGAAGAGGCCGAAGGGAAGGGCCTAAGGTGCCAGAAATAGTGGGTTGTGGTAGGCTGATCGGGAGACCACCAGCACAGGAAGAAATTGAGGACGTAATTGTATTGAAGAAGATAAAGAGAAGGACGGAATATGAAGAAGTAAACAGGCTAACAGAATGGTGGTCCCGACAGCGCACGGTCACGCACCAAGGAGGGGAAAACAGCTACATCCACGCACATAGCAACAACCTCAACCAACAACTGGGAATAAAAAAGGAGGAGGATTACAATCGTTCAGGAGGATAAGAAGAAAGAAAAGGGAAGGAATGAAGACGGGGATAAGGAAAAAGGTAGATGTAGAGAAATGGGGTGATGATGGTTGTAGTTTTCTTCTTCCTGTTGTCCTTCGACTCGTTGTAGAACTATGACTCTCTTTTGGGTGTTGGTTGAGTGAATCGGGTGTGGCTGTGGTTTCTCTATTAATTGCTGAGGTTCAGCTTGAGGGTGGGTAGACGAGCTTTTTCCGTCCCATTTTTACAGGAGAAAGAAACTCACCTGATTCAGGAGGTACAATACAATCACCCACCACTGTGATGGCCTCACAGTCTACAATTCTAGCTGGTTCTGATGATAATGTACATAAATATGTACACCGTTGATGAATCGCCCCATCTTTACACAGTAGAAAACAACATATCTAGGCGTCACAACCCCGGGTCACATTCTATCACACTAACATCTCAATCTCATCTGCTAACATTGTTTCTCTTGATCAGGCGGCCTAGGGGAGAAAGCCCGTGATTGGCGTCAGCACAAATTACGCCGGTCGACAAAGGAGCCACTGGCCAAGCTTATTGTCACAGATTCATTTCATTCACGAGGTCGGGCAAGCCATAACGAGCTGAGTGCACGAAGACAGGAGGAGTGATCATGCATCGCGATAAGAGCACGCGCAGACTGCCGCGTCGTGAGTTTCCTGTGCATTTGCTGCAGGGTCTGTTGACGCAGATTGTCAGCCTGGCCATTGGTTCCGGGAGGGAGAAAGCAGATGTTAAATAAATGGATCACTTGACCTCGCCGACAAAATAGGGATAACGGCAAGTGCCCATAGCCTGGCAATGCTGATATTACCTGAAGGAGGAAATTCTCGAGAGTTCCGAGTTTACCCATTGCAATGGCCATCTGACCCATGTAATTCGCAACGTTCCCAGAGGACCCAGTATTGTTAGGCGTGCCATTGGCTAGGGTCTCCGCCAAAGACTGTTGTAACGCGTCCATCCCTTGGGACAAGGCATCTTCTGCTTGCTGAGATGATTGCTGCAAGTTGGATATGCTCACTGATTGTTGCTCCGTAAGAGGCTCGAGCTGTTTCATCAGGAACTGGCCAACACGAACAAAGCCAGAGTTCTGTATTACATATTCTTAAGGAGATGGTACTATCGGGGTGTTGAGATAATATTAAGCTATAGGAGTTGTTGCTCATACCTTGAGCAGATCTGATGAACGAAAACCACCAATCCACAAAAAACAGCGCTCCGCTGGGGTCTTCCACATTCCCGACAAAATATGGAACACGTCAGCTTTTGCAGCAGCAGTTTTCAGCCTAAAAATATCGTTGAAATGTGCCGTCACGTTGTCTACAACTATCCGCAACTCTGTGTCGCCAGCATGCGAGTTCACTGCATTTTTCAGCTCACTGATCAGCTTGTTGTGGTCCCCAAGCCACCGAGCATATTCAACGTCGAAGGCCACAGGTCCTGGAGGAAAAAATGGACAAGAGACTGTGTGATCATTATATCCAATTATAGTATTGCATACTTTACATCCTCATTTACCTACAGGTACTTCAGTTAAAGAATCACTGGCTTTCCTTCTCTCTCTCTCTCTCTCTCTCTAGGTAATTACCATTTCCACTCATTGACTGGGATTGGTCTCCAGTGCTTGAGATGAAGATACCCTAAAACAGATTTCGGAAAAAGGTTATGCTCGGATAACACCCTAAAATGGAATTATGACAGTAAATAAGCATGTGCGGCCCAAGAAACAAGAAAAATAAACCTGTTGGCGGGTTCGTTGCAACTCTTGCTCTAACTGTGTGAGTTTAAGCCGGCTGCTCTCCAGTTGCTGAACATAAGCCTGCAAGAAAAAGAAAAATGAAAACAAGTTCGACAACATGAACGGGAGGGATTCAGAGCATTTCACAAACCTTCTTCCGTAATCTACTTTTCCTGGCAGCTTCACGGTTTTGACTGAGCCTCCTTAAGGTCTTCCACATGCAATGATAAGTCAGCTGAATGATTACGAACCAGAAACACAATGCCAAATGATGCTGAAACACATAAATTTTTTCTGACCTTTTGATCCACGGCCTTTTCTTTTGACATGTCAGTTGAATCGGAGGCAGTAGTGGCTGTCAATAGGCCACCTTCAAGCTGCATTTTATCGAGATGGTACAGCAGCTTAATGGATTAAAAAGATAACAAAAAAAGAGAATTACTCCCATGGGTTTGCATCAATGATCGAGTAATATAAGCGGGAACTGAATGAACAGTCATCACTCTACAATTGCAAAGCAGGTCGACCCAAAGGAGAGAAAGGTCCTCACCCTTTGGTTCTTGTCCCCAACATCATCAGCTGAAGTATCCGTCCTGGGACTTGACTCTGCCGCATTGGATTCTCCCCAATTTTCGCGGTGGCTACTAGGCACAGAAACCAAGTCTAGAGAAGTGCCAAACTGAGAATTGGCCATAAATACACCAGATTTCATCTGATTATAAACAGGATCTGTACACATTATTTAATCACTGATTATTCAGAACATACTCAAGAATCACTTAAACCTTCCAGTACAAAATAAGACAAGACATACGGGGAACATGGAAAAGCATAAGCATTGTTAGTTGAAATGACATCAAATAGAAACAAGAATGTTAAAGTCGATCAGCACATCAAGTAGATAGACATGCGCGCATAGCGCCTGAAATCCCCACAAACACCAAAAAAAAAATGTGAACAAGACCCCGTGTTGTTTGGCAGATGTGCCAAAAAACCAAACAAGGGCACACGAATTTCAGTTTCCATATCATCATCTTCATTGGTCAATATTATGAGAAGCAAAGCACCACCATCCAACATTACATATCAAAAGATTGCATGATTGAGCTTTAACCAACTATGCAACTGCAAAGAACGCACTTCTACTGAGGTCAACGACATTCTCTATGCGGAACCCAAGGGACTGGTGAAAATCGGTCATCTGAGAAGAGCGGGTAGAATCTCCTTGTGGCACCCTGAGAATTATTGAACTGAATTATAGGAAAGGATGAATCTGTATAACATATAAAGCATAATGCCTTTGAGGTAATGTAACAAAATAAAGCCGATGGAATGAACACTAATCAAAGTTTACACTACACAATGGCCAAGAGAGTCTCTCGCAAGTCACAAGCATACACGTCATGGAATACTCTGAAATTTTCGTCTTTAAGAAACAGCCAAATTAAAAGTTCAGGAACAATCACCAATCGCATGGCTAGGCTCACCAAATGAAAATCACCCAATTAAATGAACAGGTAACCAAAAGCCAAAACAATAGTGTATCTACAATACCACACTTCACATTTGTGCAGAAGGTGACAGCAACTCCTATATTTTGGCAAAAAACGTTTCCCAAAACTAAAATTCTACACTTGAATGAGCAATAACTTCAGTATCCAGTTCAACAACCACAAGATCGAAAAACAAGCAGCTTCCAACAAGACGAGCATGCACAGAGCGAGAAACAACTTTAATGATCGACCACCCACCAAGCTAAAACCCTCTTTTTTTTTTTACGAGAAAGCCGGCACCACCAAGTGGTACATACTTAAAAGTCCCAGGTATATAAAACCAACAATGCAAGTGCAATTCGGGCAATGAGTTGTAAGATAATATAACCAATTGGAGAAGACTCATAGAACTCGACGGGGGAAATCTGATTTGCGAAGCTCGGCATTCCATTCAGTGCTTTATTCTCACCTCCAACACCAGCTCTAGCCTTCCTGCTACTCATCAATCGCTACCATCATCCACAACCGCCATCAACACCGCCACCTACCCACTCTTAGCTTGACCCAGGATGGTCTCTATGCTAATCCCCGAAACCTCTCCCTCCAACACACAACCGCAACTTCTGGGTCACAAAGCCAACAGGAAAAATCCAATCTTGACCAGCTTCCCAATCTCCTCTTCCTTAATCCAAACCACAACAGACAGCTGAAACCGATAGAAACTAACCTATCGTCCACAAATAACCAAACAAAAAACACGATCCCTCCTCCAACTCACACACGAAGACCTCCCCCAGTAATCCGAGGAAAGGGAAGAGGCAGGAGGAAATCAACCAACCCTAATTAATTGGGCAGGAGGGTCAAAGGATTACCGGAGCAAGTTTTGACTTTTCTGGGTCGAGGCGAAAGGGAACGAAGGATTATTATTGTTAACTGGTTACAATAGTGTTGGGGGAGGCTTCCCTGTCTTGTATTCGAAGTCTTTTAACACACAAGCGAACGGGAAACAGACAAACCCCGGGAACAAATTTTTACAGCGCACACAACCTTCACGTGGGGATTCGGTAATTGACTTGGATCGTAGTGACTGATGAGGAGGTTTGTACGGATGTACAGTTTGTTTTTAAAAAAATTCGTTAAAAACTGTCCGAGTTTCTAAAATTACGTCAATACCGTCGATGGGGCGCGTTTTTAAAACGCGCCCCCCAAATAATGAAGAGGGCGGGTTTGCCATCCGTGTAAATGGGCAAGGGCGGGTTTTCAAAACCCGCCCTTCTAACACTTAAAAAAAAAAAGAAGGTTTTGGGGGCGGGTTTTAATAAGTAAACAAAACTCACCCCTCTAGCTTAGTCGGTTAAAGTATTTTCTTAATTTGCAAAAGGTCTTGGGTTCGATTCCTCTTAATAATAACTTTGATTAATTTTTTTTCAAAAAACTTAAAAATTTTCATCCTAATAGGAATCGAACCCAAGAACTCAGCTACCCGCCCCTTATTTACATATTAAAAGGGCGGGTTTTGAAAACCCGCCCCTCGAATAACTTTATGTTTTTTTTAAGTGCTCGAGGGGCGGGTTTTGAGAACCCGCCCCTGCCATTTTACACGGAAGGCGGGTTTTCAAAACCCGCCCTCTTTGTTTACGAAACTCGAACAGTTTTTGACAAATTTTTTTAAAAACGAACTGTATAACCGTGATGAGGAGAGTCAGTTCTTGAAACAGTTGCTCGAACAATGAGGCTGCCCAATGGACTTCGTATATACCTTAAACGTGTTTATGCCCCATTTTCGAGCAGAGAGATTCTCTCAAGTGAACGCATGACATTGCATTAGTTTTGGGACAAATGGCGAAGAAGTTTATTTTGTTTACCGTCAAATATTTCAAAATTCATCAAATATTATTTGTAATTCTCGTCGTAACGTTTAGATTTTTAAAATGACAAAATATACGTTTATGGCCCTAACTTTTGTCAAACTTTCTATTTTATCAACATCTTTTTTTCGTATATCAAAATGTCACAAACTATCTAAGCAACCTTTTCTGTGTCAAATGTTAGACGGAGTCGGGGACGGTGCCGACGTGGACTTAACGATTGTCCACGTCGCAAACGCGTTGGTAATCTACGGGAAGTCCACGTCGGGGACCTCGGTCTCGCGATCTGTAACCGGTAGCAAACCCTTGAAGTTGTCCTCTTACGGCAACTCCCAGGAGGTCGATCTTGCTCATGCTTCCCAAGAATTTTCACTCCCGCCGTTGATGCCGGGAAGCGTCGGCTCTGACTTCCTTTAGGATTTCGTTGCTCCTTCCTCGAATTTGGTAATTCCGGGATACGCCGCACCGTCAGAGTTTGCCCCTTCGATGGCCCTCGAGGGGGTTCCCGGCATGACTTCGTCTCTCCTTGCGTCAACAATCATTCAGGAGCACCAGAGGTCCCTGGCTGCCGGTGGCCTAGGGTTTAAGGATGCCTCTGGAATCAGGAACTGCCTGAAACCCTCGGAGAACCTTCGAGCCGAGTTCGCCGTGGGTCATCCCGGCATCGTCAACTGGTCCCTTCCTTGCCAGCCCCAGATCCACCTGCTAGAGCCCTCCGAACTGGCGAGCTCATTGTGTTGGAACACGGTCACTAACAGCACCATCGGCCCTTGGCTTCCCGAGCTGGGTGGACTAGTTCGCGACGTGGACAATCGTTAAGTCCACGTCGGCACCGTCCCCGACTCCGTCTAACATTTGACACAGAAAAGGTTACTTAGATAGTTTATGACATTTTAATATACGAAAAAAAGATGTTGACAAAATAGAAAGTTTGACGAAAGTTAGGGCCACAAACGTATATTTTGCCTTTTAAAAATAAACAACGAATTTATGAGATTACTAGCAATATTATAGACTCGTAATTATAAACAGCTTTTTCTTAATTTCTTTTTTAGAATTTTGAATCATTCCCTCGAAAAAAAAAGCTTGGCGGAGTATATATTATGACTTTTTTTTGGTACTGAAATTAACAAAATTGGCAAATGTATATATTATGACTTGGTGGAGTCTGATGTCACGTATTATTATTATTATTATTATTATGGGGCGATGGATGCTCGAGTTTTGAATTCACCCGTGATTTTTTTTTTTTAATAAATAAGAATTTTCTGAATAGCACGTCTACTTATATTCAAACACGAAACATTCGGGCGAATTCTTGACGTCACACGTAGGTGAAAGCCTAAGAACACGACCAGGTAGGCCTTTCCCGGTTGGTTGGAAGCCGAAAGACTGTAAACAGACAAACACCGTGTGATTGATAAATTTTTTTGCAAGAAAAATTCCAAGGACCAACCAAACAAGGGGTGATCAATCCGTGAAGATATCTCGTGATATTAAATATTAATTTTTAACATTAAAAAATCACCATCATGACTGAGCAGTACACGTCCAAATCAAGTTTACGTATTAAATTTTAATTGTCAGGAGCATTACATGTCGAAAATTAACTCTGTCGTGACGTTTGCAGAGCCACGTCACCGAGCCGGGTTTCCCGATCTGATCGTGTGGTGGTGGGTGGGAGGAATGTGTCGTCTCACAACGTTCCAAATGATGGGAAGTCTAGGGGTGGGAGTCAACCCCACGTGACTGACCCGGGGAAAATCCACCACCACAATCATCATCCATGGGGAGGGATTAATTAGCACGTAACTCATGTTTCCCCCCTTCAAAAATTAAAAATAGATGTATAAAATCCATCATTGAGTCCAACAGTACCACGTGTATGTATGTCCCTAAATACCTTGAAAATACTCGAAGCCAACAACGAGTTTCAACTTTGAACAACACAAGCACACTATACTCCGCTAGCAAAGTGTAGTACGGAACACCGTTTCGGCAGTTCGTGCCACGTCCCCCGTCGGCTCGCCATCCTCGATATAGACCGCTCGTATCATGTACATATACTAAATTCTCTCCCCCCCCCCCAAAACTGTTTATTTTCTTTCTTCCTTTTCGATTACGACCCTTCTGGAGAGAGGTAACGACCCGAGAAGATGGACGACTTGGGCGTACATGGCCGCGTCGTCGCGAGGAAGAAGCTGTCCCCGGCGAAGAATACCACCGCGAAGCATGACAAGAGAGGGAAGAAGCCGGTGAAGGTCGTCTACATCTCCAACCCCATGAGGGTCAGCACCAGCGCCTCCAGCTTCAGGGACCTGGTCCATCGCCTCACCGGTCAGGACTCCGAGTTCCCCGATGAACCCATGACGTTCCACGCTGGACTGGAATCCTCGGGTGGTGATCCGGTCACGTACCAGGAACTTTGTCCAGGCCACGACCAAGACCGTTGGGGAGGAACTGCGGTCCACGTAGCTGGGGGAGGCCCGATGGGGGAGGTCCCTGGGTTGGAGGAGCTGGCGGAGGAGGAGGAGGGGTTCATAAGCCCGAGGATGCTGGAGAGCCTGTCGGAGTTCCTGCCGCCGAGCTTGTTCGTGGAGCACACTAGTTAACTTTAAGCACGGCTAATTAATTAGGCGGAGGGTTCCGGACGATGCGCAGTGGAGTGTAGATGATAAATATTATTTAATAGCATCGTGGGTAATTAGGCTATGTCCTAATAGGAGGATGCATCATCATTATGAATATATGTACAATTTTAAATGGTTTGTTAATTAAAATACTTTATTAAATAAGATGATAATTTTTAAAATTCATTTAACGTTATTTTGAAATAGTCCCGATCGAAGTCAGTGTTAGTCGCTTGTATGCGATGCAACATCTAAAAATTTAGTAACAAAAGAGTTCAAACAAAATATCGTGGGATAAGTCTATGCGTGTAAGAATGGGGAATGATCCTCCTCCGGACATTTCCATCCAATTACTTGGGGTTGGGTTTGGGACCACCCCATTCATTGCTGTCTCCCCCTGTTGTTGGTAAGGACGATCGCAGAAATGTAAAGCTCATGGGCCCAAAGTTACGTTTCTGCCAGAAACCGAACGAGAGGGTAATCAATTTAACAGGCGAGATGGGTGTTGTTGGTTCTGTACATCGACACTGTATACGATAGATACATTGAGAACCCCGATGATGGCTAGGGGCGGCATTGGAGACCATGACGATCAACTCAGTATTTGTCCAGTATCTGAGAAACTGAAGAATATGTCCCCGGGATGGCGCTGACCATGCCCACCGCCACAACTAGGCTGCTCAGGAAGACCTGATAAGCCAAGAGATGAATGCCGCCCGTTAGAAGAAGTATGGTTTTCGACTCTGCCCGGTTCGTGATGGGACTGCTTGGTCTTACCTGCGTCCTTGTAGCTTTCCTCCTCTTTATGCTCAGGAAGCACAAGGCTGGCATTATTACAGCCTGGATCGAAAGCAGAACGTTTAAGGTTTGACAGAGAGAAAGAGAACTGCAAAGAAATGTTCTGTAGGATTCCGCTCTTTGAATAACGCGAAGAGGTAGTGGAGGAGATTCACGCACAAGCTAAAAGATGACAGGAGAACCACTCCTACCACAAGAATGCTTAGGACGGAACTGTTGGAATTTTATTTTAACCTTTATTATTTTATTTTTATTTTTTATAAAATTCTTATTGGGCTATAATCAATTACCGATTTCAGTTTTTTTATAAAATAAGCTGTATTACGATATACGAGACAACGCATGATAGCTCTTTTATTTAGGTGATCTCTTATTCGAGCTTTTGCGACATCTCATTTAGTGATTGATGTGGGCTGGACGGCATTCGGTGTAGGCCCAGTGTGTTGACGTAAGCCCGTGATGGAAGGGTACGTCTCACCTTATTTTAACAGGTGCTAGGTCCCCTCTCCCATTTGCCCTAACCCTAACAGGCGCTCCATCGGCAGTCGGCAAGTCAGGGAGAGGAAGACATTAATCACCGTCCTCGTGTTGCTTTTGCAGATCTCTTCAGGCAATGATCCGACAATAGAGATCCTGATGATGACGGAGTTTAAAGGCCTAATAATATGGTTTTATGGAGGTACGTTAATCATAGGTATGTTTGCGCACTTCTTCGTGTCCTAAATTCGATTGCGGTAATCCTGGATTGGATTGAATTTTCTTACATGTGGTATCAGAGCAACCGTAGATCGATTTAGGATCGAACATCGTATGATTTGTTTGATGACTCTGTCTGATGAGTCGCCGTTAGGATTCGGTTATGATCCTATACGTTTACCCTTTTACTTTTTCCTACTCTCTCTGTGCTTCCGTTTTCGTCGAACCTAGGAGTGTTCCGTAGTTTGTCCATGGGTTGCTGAACTGTGTGTTCCGTGGTTACTGGTGGTGTTGACATCTGTCCATGGGTTGGTCAGTCCATGTCTTGTGTCGGTTTTTGTGGGGTCTCATGTTCTGAACTCGTTTCCTAAAGCACTAATTTGTGTCCATTGCCCCGCAAATATAGAGGAACATCAAGCATCGTTTTTGGTGTATTGGGAATGGGTTCGTTAAACTCCGGTATCTTTACTCTCACGGATGCATAGATGGTGGTGAGAATGGTGGGTTCCTCTAGTCGGTGGTTACGTATTGTGGTGAGGATAACGTGTATCGTATGAACCCGATGCAATTAGATTGATTAGTGCGAATTGGGGACTTGATTTGAAATCGAGTGGCAAAGCGATTGTGTTTCTATGAGTCTAATTGATTATTCTTCTACTACGGTTGAACTGTCAATTTGGTTTTGCAAATCTTTGGGATTTTCATGTTGTGCCTTCCCTTGCTGTCATGCCGGTACGAGTAAATTTATTGTGGCAAGTGATTGACCGTGGTCCCTTTTACCGGTTCTGTTTGCAAAGATTCGTTGACACCCTTCTCCACACAGGTGTGGTGAGTGGAGGCTGTTGGACTGTGGGTTTGGCGGGATTAATATATATATATATTACCCTCAAATAATGAAAATCTGGATAGTTATTGTATTAGAACTCAGTTCCCTGTGTCAGGCCTCCATACTTTCTCTACCTTGACGCCTTCTCTTTCCCTTGGATCTGAAACTTTCTTACCTCAAGGATTTAACTATTCCTATGGCTGACCTTGATTGTCAAAACCTTTTAATGAGGCTGGAATTTTTTGTGAAACTGAGGGTGAAGGCTTTTGTTGCAGATTGATTGATTCTCAAGTAAAGACCTGCGTTTCTTGCATTTTTATATTCTCCGAATAAAAGGATCCTTTGAATTGCTGGTCATTAATTTTTATGTTTTTTTTTTGTTAACTTGATAATGTGGAACGCCTGGTCTCGCAACCCAGGGAGTCCTAGACAATTTTTGTGTTGTCACTTGGTGCTCGGTTTATGTCATGCGGTCCACGTCATTGGATGTCATATTAATGGTGTTACTGTTGATAAGTTTATGTGGTGATCCATCCGATATTGCATTTTGAGTTGAAACTAACATTTCATTAGGGTCCTCTCGTCGAGCATTGTAAGGTGACAATTAAAATTAATTTGCTGATTTCTGGAAATAGACTCTAGGTGAGCACATGTGTCTGTAATATATGAATAGCCAAAAAAAAAACATAAAAAATAAAAAGGGAGGTTCATGTTATTTGTAATAAACGCTGCACCGCGAATTGAATTTTGTTCTAAAAATACCAATCTCGTGAGAACTATATGGTAGTTATGTGATGATGTTATTAATGATTAATTTAAAACATTTGATGAGATAAGGTAGTTATGTCTTGATTCTTGATGGCCGCATTGGAAAGGTTGGGAATTGTAGCCCTTGTGAAGTTGGTGGCTGTTCCCCGTGTGTTGTTTTGGAGAGGATTAAGATAACCTTAATTGGTGGGATTCCCGAATTCAACATGAATAAGATTTAATAATTAAAGATTTGTCTGCATTCCGTCGGTTTGTGAGTCCACCCTCCTGGGATTACTGATTTCTC
This sequence comes from Melastoma candidum, assembly GCA_023653495.1. Lineage (NCBI taxonomy): Eukaryota > Viridiplantae > Streptophyta > Magnoliopsida > Myrtales > Melastomataceae > Melastoma > Melastoma candidum. The sequence goes on along the minus strand of CM042881.1, from coordinate 10,749,965 downwards.
ATTTTGCTCCGGTTGAGTTTTGGCTACCCTACGAAGGTCAAGCATATATATACACACACACACACACACACACGATGTTGTCATGCTTATATGGACGGATTGTGCAATGAATGGGTTGGAGCTGTTTACTAAATTCCTATAGCCCGAGAATAATGATTTGAATTGAGATTTGCTGTTGTGATCTTCCGCTTATTTTTGCATGAGTGGAGATGGATCCCACTAGCACCGCGATGCGTACTTGGCTATGAAATGATAGGTTAAACGAGATAACTTTGTCAATATAATTAAATTTTATCCCTGTAATTGCCTTGGGCTTTTAGGAGAAAACCTATTATTTAATAGAGTCGAGACATGGTTATTCTTTTGGTGTAATTTAAAACATTACTCTCTTAGAAAGTGTGTGATTACACTAAAAGTATTTGAAAGATATATAATACTTAGAGAGTAAATAAATTTATCAACCATGGTTGGTATTCGATTTGAGACTTTTATGAATAATTATTTGACTCGTTGGTCTAAGTTGACATACATAAGATTTGTATGCATAATTATGTGAGCAAGTGGAGTTACTTCGTATTTGTGCTGTAAGCGTTTGGCTGCCAAAGTGGCTCGTTTGCAGTGACAGGCGAGGTGCTTCATGGGCACGCGCATCCGGGTGAGTTACTTTAGATTTGTGCTCTGGTTGTTTGGCTGCCAAAGTGGCCCTGCCAGAGTGACAGCTGGAAATTTCTTACAATCGCACGTGTTCTCAACAAGTGAGAAGTCTCATATTTGTACTTTGAGTGTTTGGTTACCAAAGTGGCTCACTTAGAGTGACAGGTGATATTTTCTAAATCTTGTTGAGGGTATGTTCGGAGACTTGGGTGTACTGGTGTAGGGACCTTTCTGCCCAAAGGTGTTTGGTTCTTACATTTGGTGCATTTCGAGTATTTCTGTGGAGATCATTGTGTTGGTCTCTATTTGATAGTCCTTATACTATCGGTTGCTCACTGGTTCATGTATAAATTTAGAGGTCTTAAATTGACTTGTGTAAGAGGGTAAATCTTGATGAGCACTTACGTATCAACGTGAACTTCTTGAGAATGTCATTTTGTTTGCTTGTGGGCTAAACAAGGTTTTACGAGCATCCTGGAATTGAAAGATTTCACATGATGACATGAGCGCTTGGTTACCAAAGCGACTCGCTCGTTGAGATCCGTGAAATCTGCTTGTGTGATGATATATTAAATTAATTATGGGTTTACATAATTTATTTTTCTAGTATTTAACTCGATTGTCGAGTTAAGAGGAAAAGTTTGATAAGCATCCGGTATGGGAGATTTCACATGATGATACAAGTATTTAGTCGCCAAAGCGACTCGCTTGTTGAGATCTGTTATATAATATGTATTGTGAAAGTTGTGAATACATATGATTTGTGATTATAGCCAGATGACTTTGGCTACTTAGTTATAAATTATGTGAAGAGTGATAAGCACTCAAATAATGAAATATTGCTTAATAATAACTTAGCCAAAGATCTGGAGATTTAAATATGTGTCTCAATAAACTTGAGGGAGCCCTGGATTTTATTGCATATGTGAGATCGATTTTGAAAGTTTGTTTCTAAAGTTGATTAGATCTGTGGGAGCTCATTTGAAAATATGCATATAATCAAGAAACAAGTTCAAGGATTTTCAGTGAAAGTTTTATGAATCCTTTATGTTGTAATTAGAAAATAATGGTATACAAAGATTTTCTAGTGAGTATTGTTTTGAAACTACCGCAGTCGATGATAAATTTGAATAATCATGCTAATTACTATGATATTAGTGCGGTATCGACTGATTTCTAACCAAGGGGAATGCCACTTGAAGTCCAGTTGGATTTTATAATTACTGTAAGTGGTTCATTATTTTGATTTACTTGGTTAGTGGGAGCATCACATTACTATCTTATTTGATAGACATGATTATTTGACTCTCGTATTTGACACATGCTTTTGACATGTGGAGTATCAGATTTGATGACCGATTATCTGGTTTATTCTGTGCACATTGTTAAAAGTCTTAAGATCTTGTGTCTATCTTGAGCATGACGATTATGTCAAGTTTGTACGTCTCGTATGACACCATAAATATTTTCTCGAGATATTTATGTTTTGAGACATATAGAGCAGTAATGCTCGGTTTATTTCATCCGGTTCTTTGAGGCGTAAAGTTTCCGGATGATTACTCTGGTTTCACCGAGGTATACAGGTTACAGAGGGTATTCTCTGACCTTGGTTCAATATAAAAGTGACAGATATATTTGGTTGCATCCGGGTTACGGATGACTCCTCCGGTTTCACTGAGTATTCACGTTACAGAGATGGTTTTCTATGACTTTATGAAACATTAAGGTTACAGAGGGAGATGATTTCATCTGGCTTTTCTGAAGCATTAAGGTTACAGATGAGTACTTTGGTTTGTCTGAAGTATAAAGGTTACGGATTGTGCACTCCGACTTCAGATAAATGTAAAGGTTACAGAGTTATTTAATTTTTAAAGAAAATCTTGAGACTTGGTGCTTGGTCTTGAGTATGACGATTTTGTCAATATAGTTTGTCTCTTATAAAGCACAATGCAGTTAGCGCGCATTAAAGTTTATGAGACATTTTACAGAGCGATTATGCTTTATTATCTTTCTGGCTCATTATGGGCATAAGGTTACAGAAAGATGAGGACCGACCGAAAACAACATCATTCAGATCACATTCAGGGATGTTATTTTCGGCTACACCACCACATTGACCTATTGACGTTAGTGCTGCTGACGTTTGTGATCATGGTTGTTCAACACCGTTAAATGGTGTGACAACGGCTATGGTTCAGTGTTAGTAGCATTGATGGTCGAGGTTGTTTTGAGATGTTGTCTCGTATATTGTGTTTTTGTTATGGCCATTGTTGTATACAGCCTGAGAGTCATTTTCAAAAGTAAAATGTTTATTTTAAAGCTTTGTAATTGATCATAGCCCAAGTGGGAGAATGTTGGAATTTTATTTTAACCTTTATTATTTTATTTTTATTTTTTATAAAATTCTTATTGGGCTATATTCAATTACCGATTTCAGTTTTTTTATAAAATAGGCTGTATTACGATATACGAGACAACGCATGATAGCTCTTTTATTTAGGTGATCTCTTATTCGAGCTTTTGCGACATCTCATTTAGTGATTGATGTGGGCTGGACGGCATTCGGCGTAGGCCCAGTGTGTTGACGTAAGCCCGTGATGGAAGGGTACGTCTCATCTTATTTTAACAGGTGCTAGGTCCCCTCTCCTATTTGCCCTAACCCTAACAGGCGCTCCATCGGCCGTCGGCAAGTCAGGGAGAGGAAGACCTTGATCACCGTCCTCGTGTTGCTTTTGCAGATCTCTTCAGGCAATGATCAGACAATAGAGATCCTGATGATGACGGAGTCTAAAGGCCTAATAATATGGTTTTATGGAGGTACGTTAATCATATGTATGTTTGCGCACTTCTTCGTGTCCTAAATTCGATTGCGGTAATCCTGGATTGGATTGAATTTTCTTACAGGAACCGATCAGGGCCATCATGAGACCTGCGATGTAAGAGTAGTGGCAGTACATTTGGCTCAGACGCGGAATTATCAGGAAAATTGCGATTGAAAATCGAATCACGACCTGTTAGCAGTTATATCTACAGGGATTGTTTCGTGGTTTAAAATGCAATGAGGGGGATCGGATTGTTACCGAAGAAGGGAATGAGGAACGCACACGCGACGAGAATACCAGTGCCGTTCGCAGCAGAACATAACACAGGACATTGTTCGAGATTCGAGGAGGTAGCAGCTCATCTATGCCAGGCACCAAGGGATTCATCAGCAGCGCATATGTGGATATCTCGTTAACGAAACCAGGAGGATTTGAGGAAATTAAAAGCTCAAAGTGTCATCATAAATGAAAAAGAGAAGGTCATCAGCGAGACTCATGCAAGGATATTCAGTTAAGGGGTTGATGACCTGCATGAGGAAAAACAAGGAGCAAGCTGATTAGGGAACGATTCGAACAGGAAGTAATGGATGCCGGAAGGCAGGGCGGGGCGAACTCCATGCTCACCGTGGTTCATACAGCAATTTTAGAAGTCAAGGCACTTCCCGGCATATTCAGTGTTATCTGAGAAAGCGTATTTTCACCGAACATGAGGTTTCCCATGATCGCAACACCCCCATATATAAGGACGCGTAAAATGAAGATGTATGACAAAAGGGAATAAGTTAAGTGCACAAAGACAACGGAATGTAAACTAGGAAATCGAGAAGCCGGGAGGAGTTCCTACCATATGATCAGCGCGCTGATGAATTTGGTCTTATCGGCCATCTAGTGATAGATGTTCGGGAACACAGAGTGTCCAGAAAAGCAAAATCCATACACACCTATCGCAAATGGAATCCCACTCTAGTTAACAATCTACGGACTATTGTGGAATCCGATGCCCTCCACAGTACCCAGAAATAGGACGCACAGGATGATCAGAGCCATCGCAATAACCCAAGCTGCGAGAACAGAAGCAAGTGACAGAGAATGCAAAACTGTGGTTGAAGAACGTGCAAAGGCCAGTCTAAAGTTATACCCGAGGGGTTCGATAAAATGTGAAGATCCCGCAAGCAAATGGTCGGTAGCACAATCAGGGCAGTTAAGATGCTGAACAAGTGCATGGAATCCAACTGAAAACCAGACCACTCCAGCGAGACGCCAAGGAATAGCCTGGTGAGGTTGTCTCCTTCCAAGATGATGAACTCCATACAATACGACTGCGGGAATGAAGAACATGGATTAAGATAATGATATTGACACATAATGCGAATGAAGAGAAGGTAGAGACACTCTGTTGGATCGTTTATGTACACTAAGAGGGGGGTGAATTAGTGTTTATCACTTTTTCGCCCTTTCTCGGTGTAAGCGGAAGCGTACTGTATCACAGCAGAGCGTTTCTCAGAATGAGAAATACCTTACTGTAACTGTTACGATTTTGTCGAGTAGGTTTTCGTACGAGTGTTGCGCGATCGTAATGGACACAGTGATTTATAGTGGTTCGGCCTTAATTGACCTACGTCCACTTTCCACCAATAAGGTGATTCCACTATATAAAATAATGGGTGCAAAAAGCCCTTGCACTAGGCGTATGTTCCTCTCACAAAGTGAGATTTAGAATCCCGTACAATAGATGATCACTCCTGGCAACGGTCAGCTCCTCACACAGTGGACGTCTTCTCGTTTCCAGCAGAATGATGCTTATCCTCAGCAGTTGGTAGCTCAATGGATTCCACACAGCTCGTTGTCGCTTAATATAAACCTGACTTATCAAAGAACACAGACAACGTTATGTTAGAGTATAAATCCTCACAGATAATTCCTTACAGTGAAGAATAGCTTCTCAGAGAGCAGCTCGTTTCTGTTTCACAGCGAATGATTGCTTCAGCACTTGTTTGCTCAGAAGAGGATTTCCACACAGATCTTGTCTCTCCTTAAGATAAGCCTGCACTTGCTTAAGAGACAACCACAAAGTTGAATCACAAAGATCACGAAGATAGAAACCACAAAGATCACAAAGAAAACCACAAAGCCACTTAGAAGGTATCCGTCCTACACTCAGTTCGGACGTGCACGGTTACCACAGCCGTGACTCACTGCACTGCACACCCAGTGCCTAGGGTGGAATTTTCCGATCCGTTGGCTTCCACGCAACCTGCTTTACTAACCTCTGTATCAGGCGTTCAAGACTTCTGCACAGCAACCCTGTGCTCGGGAGGAACTCTTTCCACTCCGGCGGCGTTCCCAACTCCTGCTCTACCCTGCAGGCACGAGACTTCTGGCGCGCACCCGCAAGTGCGTGTCTAACTGCTCAAACTCCGTAGGCTCGAGACTTCCCTGCGAAAAGACACGACAAGAACGGCTTCTTGCCGATGGGTCAGCAACCGGTTACTGAATTCAGAGCAGGTATTCACTTAGCTTCCCTCAGACGATTCGCCGGTTGCTCGTTGAACGCACGGAGGACACCCAGTCCCTCTCAGACGATTCAAGGGATCTGACCTCAGCCCCTTGACACTCTCACACGCAGCTTGCAAGAGAAAGAACCAGGAGACACTTAGCACCTTCCGCTCTCCGTCGACGCACAAAGCTCACACAGACCACACAGACCACACAGACCACACAGATGCACAAAGGCAGAGAGAAAATGTCGTCCTTGGTCTGATTATAATGGAGAAAGAAGCATAAGGGACGTCCAGGCAATCTTCGAGATTTGTTGCCAAAACTGGCAGCGAGGATACACCAACGATCTGCTCAACGTTCGCTGTCCCATAGAAGGAAAGATCCAACGGTAACTTCCTTCACATATATTAATCAGATAATTGATTTCCAAACATAATTATCTGATCATAATCTTATCTTAACAATTACGATTAGCAAAGATATTCAATCTGATAATATCTGCTACTACAGCGTATCGTTGCTGTAGAATATCAGAAAGATATTTTGTTTCCAAAAGTAAAACTTGGAAAGCTAATCTTAATATATTTAGTTGCCTAAGTACTTAAGATAAGGTCATTAGGTTACATTAAACGAACCTAGACGTTCAGACAAATAATCTGAAGTAGATTAAAATAAATCTTAAAATAAATCGTAGTTATTAAAAATATGTTTCCATATTTTCAATGTACATGCGTAAAATCACAGTAACAGCTTACTGTAACGCAGCAATATATAACTGCTATTAGCCGTGGTTCAGCAACGTATTGCTCAAGCTCATCACTAAGAATGAACACATAACTTGTGAAACATTAATACTGACCACCAGTAACATGTCGCTTATCACCAGTAACATGTCACTTAAGTTCATCATCAAAACCAGGTCAACATTCTCCCCCTTTTTGATGATGACAAAATATGGATTAGGGATCGAGCTTGTATCAACTCCCCCTTAAATCCTTAACTCCCCCTGAACTTATTCTTCTCCCCCTTTTTGTCATATCAAAAAGAAAAAGAAAAGAGTATAACAAAGGATAGTTTTATTACTAGTGCAGCAAGAATATGCTAGCACCCAAAAGACAAAGTCAGCAGCTAACAGTTGCTGCGATGCATCAAAACAAAACAGTTATTAAACCAGTTCAGAAATAGAAGAGCATAGCTCATTCTAGAACAACAAAATCGACACCTAAAGATAAAGGAGAGTAGCTCAATCCTAAACGGAGAGCATGGCTCAATCCTCAGCATTATCAATCAAGGTCTGGACCATATTTTCCAGGCGGGTCAGCCTCTCAGCAAATCCATCCAGCCTCTCAAGAATGGAGCGTCTGGTGTAGCTTAATTCCTCACAGAGGACTTTCTGAAGCTTGGAAGAAGAAGGGGACTCATCCTTGGATGAAGAAGCTGCCTTCTCACGTTCAGCATAGCGTTGCTTGCCAAGTGCAGCTGTGGACTTGCCACGGACAGAAGCAGCGATCTGTCGCTTGGTTGGTTTCTTGACAAAAACACCATCCACATACTGGTAGCCCATACTTGCTACAGAGTTAGCTCCAATAACCTGAGTAGTCCAGGTGTCCATTTGATTTACAGGAACAATCTGCTCCCCATAGAACTGCAGCAATGCAGTGATAACATGTGCAAATGGAAGTGCCCTGTTCTCGTCCTGAACACAAGATGCCATATGGCCAAATATCACACTTCCCAAGTTTACAGGAATACCTCTTTTAAGATGAACCATTAGATTCCAATCTCTTGGCATGACAGTATCGATGCTGCCAATCCGAGGGGCCAAGCAAGACATTACTGCCTTGTGAAACATCCGGTTGCTGAAACTCAGCCCGGTGTTCTGCAGATATCCGCTGACAGCAACCACCTCACCATCGTTGATGGTCTGATAAGCTTCCAGCTTTCCTTCACTGATCACCCTCAGGTTGTTAACAAGATCAGATTCAAAGAGGCGGCATACATCAAACACAGAGAAAACAAAGGTTTTCTCATCTACCAACACCTTGATGAATTTAATGAGAGAATCTTCCTTATGAAAGGTAATATTGGCATAGAATTCCTTGACCTTTGAGATGGAACTGATCCCATCATATTCACAAAAGGATCGCCAGGTCAACCTTTCAAACATCTCAGCAAAGTAGAGCTCATGTTGAGTAAACCAGTCAAAGTCTACACGCTTGCATGCATCAATATTGCGCTTGGTCATGTTTCTATTTGGCATTGTATCATCAGCAAGAATCCGATTTAACTCGGCAAGAGAAACATACTGATCAACCTTAGGAATAAAAACAGAGGAATCTGCATTTCTCACTTTCTTTTGAATAGGAGAGCCAGAATGCATACCATCCCTTATACCAGCATAAGGTCGCTTCATCCTGGTGCGAGAGCCAACACCAAGAGAAGAGCGAATCGGAGGATTCTGAACAGAGCCGATCACCTCCACATTCTCATCCTCATCAGGAGTCTCTTCAGCCAAAGAATCCTGTTCATCAGCGCTCTGGAAATCCTCAGGATCCTCAGCGCTTTTCTTGCCTTTTTCGGCTTGAGTCTCCTCATCAGAAGCAGGGGAGTTTGCTGCTTTGGGAGACGCAGAAGTAGACTTGGTAACCGCCTCCGGTGGAGCGGTTTCCTCCTCAACAACAAGGGTTTTCTCCGTAGCATCCTCAGGTTCGCCAAAAGTGGTGGCATCACCAGTCGAAGCCACATTGTCCTTGGCAGGAACCGCAGCAGGTGTCTCCTTGGTCTCAGTGACCACCGGAGCAGGGGTTTGCATCATCGAGGGCTCCCCCTCAGTAACTGACGGAGGCGCCACAACAGGTAGTTGCTGGGCAGAAGCAGCCAAGCCTGTGACCGTTTCTTGGGAGTTCCCTTGCCCTTTCCAGATTTCGCAGATTTGGGTGCCATTGTAGGAGGATCACAAGGAAGAAAGAAGAAGGAAGAAGATCGAGGTTGAAGAAGAAACGAGGGAGTTTTAGGGATTTGAAAAACAAACCGTAGGTGGTTTTGTTTTTATAATATATTTAGAAGAGAAAAAGAAGGAAATAAAAGATATAGTTTTTGATTGGCACCCCACGAATGTTTCTGAATTATTTTTAGGAATTTTATATTCCTATCGAGAATTTCTCAAGAATGATAATATCATCTTAGAGATTGAGATTACATATCCCTAATTCACTTCGTAAATATTCAAACCTCTCTTTGTCAAGTGGTTTGGTAAGGATATCAGCAAGCTGTTGCTCAGTATTTACATACTGAATATCAACCTTACCGCTTTGTACATTATCACGTAGAAAATGGTGTCTCAACTCAATATGCTTAGATCTTGAGTGATAGACAGGATTTCGTGATAAATTAATTACACTTGTGTTATCACACATTATTGGAATAGAATCAAAATGAAGATCATAATCTTCGAGTTGTTGTCGCATCCATAGTAACTGCGCACAGCAACTAGCTGCTGATACGTATTCAGCCTCAGCTGTGGATAAAGCGACAGTTGTCTGCTTTTTAGAGAACCAGGAAATAAGCATATTTCCCAATAGTTGGCAAGTACCAGACGTGCTTTTCCTATCAATACGACATCCAGCATAGTCAGCATCTGAATATCCTCTAGGATCCAGCAACGATTCTCTCGGATACCACAGACCTAAGCTAACAGTTCCTGCGAGGTATCGAAAGATCCTCTTAACTGCAGCAAGGTGTGACTCTTTTGGAGCAGACTGATATCTAGCGCATAAGCATACGCTGAACATAATATCTGGTCGTGAAGCAGTAAGATATAGCAATGATCCTATCATACTTCTGTATAGCTTGGAATCAATTTCCTTTCCACTTTCGTCTTTATCAATTTTGGTATTACTACCAATTGGAGTTGACAAAGGTTTAGCATTCTCAAGATCAAATTTCTTGAGCAACTGTTTGCTGTACTTTTCTTGGTGGATGAAAATTCCATCTTCTGTTTGTTTAATTTGAAGTCCGAGGAAGAAAGTAAGTTCTCCCATGAGACTCATTTCAAATTCTCCTTTCATTAGATTAGAGAATTCATTACATAATATTTCATTAGTTGAACCAAATATAATGTCATCGACATATATTTGAGCAACTAAAAGATCAGCATCCTGTTTTTTAAGAAACAATGTTGTATCAATTTTTCCACGCCTATATCCCTTTGCTATAAGAAAGGAACTAAGCTTTTCGTACCATGCTCGCGGAGCTTGCTTAAGCCCATACAAAGCTTTAGAGAGCTTATAAACATGATTACGATACTTTGGATCGGTGAATCCAGGAGGTTGTTCAACATAGACTTCCTCTTTTATATCACCATTTAGGAATGCACTTTTCACATCCATTTGAAATAACTTAAAGTTATTATAACAAGCATACGCTAGGAGTAAGCGTATTGCTTCTAGACGCGCCACTGGGGCGAACGTTTCATCATAATCGATGCCTTCTTCTTGTGAGTAACCTTTTGCTACAAGTCTAGCTTTGTTTCTTACAACATTTCCAGACTCGTCAAGTTTATTTCGATAAACCCATTTTGTTCCAATAATTGAACGATCATTGGGTCTAGGTACTAAACTCCAAACTTTGTTTCTCTCAAATTGGTTCAATTCCTCTTGCATAGCAAGAATTCAATTAGGATCATCAAGCGCATCATCAATGCCTTGAGGTTCATCTTGAGAGATAAAAGCAGAGTGTTCACAGTACAAACTTGCTGTATTGCGGGTTCGCACTCCTGTGTGCAAAGAACCTATTACTTGATCAATAGGATGTCTTTTCTTATATAACGAAGGAACACGATTCTCAATTTGAATATCCTGGAAATCACCAGAAGCATTTTCAGTGTGTGCAGCAGGCACTTGCTGTACATCTGCTACAGTGTTTTCGTTCGGATTATTGTCAGCAATCATTTGCTGGGAGGTTTCATTTGATGTTGTTGTTGAGGATTGTGCTACTGCTTCCACAGCAACTTCCTCCTGTGTCAGAGAATCATCAATTTTAACATTGATAGATTCTTCAACAGTTAGAGTTCTTTTATTAAAGACTCTATATGCTTTGCTTGTTAGGGAGTATCCTAAGAATATGCCCTCATCAGATCGAGCATCAAACTTTCCGACACCATCTTTAATGGGTCTTAAGATATAACACTTACTTCCAAATGGATGAAAGTATGAGATATTAGGCTTTCTGCCTTTATATAACTCATAAGGAGTTTTACCTAATGAGTGTCTCAAATGAATACGATTTGAGATATAGCATGCTGTGCTTACAGCTTCAGCCCAAAGATTTTTAGCAACCTCACTTTCCAGCAACATGGTTCTCGCCATGTCTTGTAAGGTTCGATTCTTTCGCTCTACAATTCCATTTTGCTGTGGAGTATATGGAGCAGAGAAATTATGGTTTATACCATATTCTTCACAAAAAGAAGTAAAGTCATGGTTTTCAAATTCGGTACCATGATCCGTTCTTATGCTTCTTAGAGAAACACCTTTCTCATTTACTAAAGTTTCAAAGATTGCAAACGCATCACTTTTGTGAGCTAAGAATTTAACCCAAGTGAATCTGGAAAAGTCATCTACCACAACTAATCCATAACGTTTACCTCCAAGACTTTGAGTCCTTGTTGGACCAAATAAGTCCATATGAAGTAAATCAAGCGGAGCTTTGCTTGAAATCATATTTTTACTTTTAAAGGATACCTTTGTTTGTTTGCCAATAGAGCAAGCTTTGCAAACCTGATCATTGTCAAACTTGATTTTAGGCAATCCCTTAATGATGTCCTTTTTGACAAGTTTGGACAGCAAGTCGTAGTTAGCATGTCCCAACTTTCTATGCCACAGAGTAGCTTCGTCCTTAACGGACAAGAGACAATTTTCTCCAGCGGAGATGTTCTTAAAGGACAGGATACAGATGTTTTTCTTGCGTTCACCAACGAAGCAAGTGACACCATCCCGTGAAACGTTACAAGTTCTCTCATTGAAAGAAACATTGTAACCTTTATCGCACAATTGGCTAATACTAATCAAATTGTGTTGGAGGCCTTTAACATAAAGAACTCCTTCAATGGTTAGGGAGTTAGAACAGCAAATGGTTCCTGTTCCTTTAACCATCCCTTTTCCATTATCACCAAAAGTGACAGCACCACCATCCTGGAAAACCAGTGTGGAGAATAAGGAGACATCTCCTGACATATGCCTCGAACAGCCACTATCTAAGTACCATACATGGTCCTTAGTGATGGACTTGAAGCATCCCTGAAATAGAGAAAGAATTTAAGTAAGTCGTTGCTTCCATTTAACAATAGAACCATCAACTTTAGATGTAATGCCAAGCATGTCATTTCGCCGCACATGGCAATTTTTAATGAAATGATCCGGCTTTCTACAATAGTAACAAAGCCTAGGTAACCTTTGAATAATAAAATGAGATTCGCCATTCCTAACATGAGGGGGAACATATTTCCCATGTCGTGAATGTTTCTCATTTCCAGAATCATGCTTCTCATGCATACATAATTCTGTTTTGTTGTTTACAGCATCAAGTTGCTGCTGCAGCTCCTCAATCATTAATTTGGATTGAGAAAGTTTCTTTGTCGCTTTCTTAGCCTTTACTGATAACTCTTCCTTTAGAGAATCGTTCTCAGCACTCAAGTATTTATTCTCCTTCTTAAGAGCCTTATTGTTTGCGGACAAAGACTCAATTTTATCATAAAGTTCGGAGAAAAGATTCTCAATATCTTCAGCAGACAGATCAGAAGGTGAGAAAGCATTTACCTTCTCAGTATCATCATCAGTTTGCGCCATATAGCAGATGTTTGCTGTTTCGTCATCCTGATCTGATTCTTCGTCACTATCACTCCAAGATGCCATCATGGCATTTTTCTTGTATTTTGAAGATTTGCCCTTCTCATTCAAAAGTGGGCAATCTGGTCGCATATGACCAGGTTTGTTGCACTCATAGCAGACACCACTTTTACTTTGGTGTGGTTTAGTATTCTTCTTTTTAATATCTCGCTTTCCCTTAAAGCGATTTTTGCGAAGATACCTTTTGAATTTCTTTGCCATCAAGGAAACTTCATCCTCAGAATCAGATGAAGATTCATCCTCAGATTCATCGGACATTTCGATACTTCCCTTGAATGCAACAACATTGATCTTCTTATCATCAGCAACCTTGTTCTCATTTTCGTATGCAACGAGAGAATTTTCAAGCAACTGTTGAAGACTTAAGTTTGTCAAATCTTTAGCTTCTTCAATTGCCGTCTTCTTGGCTTCCCAAGTTTTAGGCAATGAGCGAAGTATCTTTCTGACTAACTCCGAATTGGAGATTGTTTTGCCAAGCGATTCCATGGCATTAGTAATTTCGGTGAGTCTATCAAACATTTGATTTATTGACTCATCCTTTTTCATCTTGAATGCTTCGTATTGAGTTACTAAAGCATTTATTTTGGATTCCTTGACTTGTTCTGTTCCTTCATAGATCAAAGCAAGTCTATCCCACATTTCTTTCGCTGTCTTACAAGTAGAGACGCGATTGAACTCATTTCCAGCAAGAGCACACACTAAGTAGTGCTTTGCTTTAGTGTTCAGCGAGATAATTCTCTTTCTTTCAAATTCATGTCGAGAGTCGCTGGGATTTGATGGAGGAATTACAAGATCTCCTTCCATTATAATCTGCCAGCAATCGGCATCTTTTGCTCCTATGAACAACTCCATTCTCATCTTCCAATATGAGAAATGTTGTCCAGCAAAGAGCGGTGGACGTTCGGTCGAATGACCATCGGTCAAGAGCATCGACATCCTGTTGAGTACTCATTAACACCTTACTGTGTTTTAAAGTAAGACTTTCAGCAACAAGCTGTTTTGGTTCAGCAACAAGCTGTTTTAGTTCAGCAACAGAGTTCTGTACTAGCAATCACACAGAAAGCTTTCCAGCAAACCCGCTCTGATACCAATTGTTGGATCGTTTATGTACACTAAGAGGGGGGTGAATTAGTGTTTATCACTTTTTCGCCCTTTCTCGGTGTAAGCGGAAGCGTACTGTATCACAGCAGAGCGTTTCTCAGAATGAGAAATACCTTACTGTAACTGTTACGATTTTGTCGAGTAGGTTTTCGTACGAGTGTAGCGCGATCGTAATGGACACAGTGATTTATAGTGGTTCGGCCTTAATTGACCTACGTCCACTTTCCACCAATAAGGTGATTCCACTATATAAAATAATGGGTGCAAAAAGCCCTTGCACTAGGCGTATGTTCCTCTCACAAAGTGAGATTTAGAATCCCGTACAATAGATGATCACTCCTGGCAACGGTCAGCTCCTCACATAGTGGACGTCTTCTCGTTTCCAGCAGAATGATGCTTATCCTCAGCAGTTGGTAGCTCAATAGATTCCACACAGCTCGTTGTCGCTTAATATAAACCTGACTTATCAAAGAACACAGACAACGTTATGTTAGAGTATAAATCCTCACAGATAATTCCTTACAGTGAAGAATAGCTTCTCAGAGAGCAGCTCGTTTCTGTTTCACAGCGAAGGATTGCTTCAGCACTTGTTTGCTCAGAAGAGGATTTCCACACAGATCTTGTCTCTCCTTAAGATAAGCCTGCACTTGCTTAAGAGACAACCACAAAGTTGAATCACAAAGATCACGAAGATAGAAACCACAAAGATCACAAAGAAAACCACAAAGCCACTTAGAAGGTATCCGTCCTACACTCAGTTCGGACGTGCACGGTTACCACAGCCGTGACTCACTGCACTGCACACCCAGTGCCTAGGGTGGAATTTTCCGATCCGTTGGCTTCCACGCAACCTGCTTTATTAACCCTCTGTATCAGGCGTTCAAGACTTCTGCACAGCACCCCTGTGCTCGGGAGGAACTCTTTCCACTCCGGCGGCGTTCCCAACTCCTGCTCTACCCTGCAGGCACGAGACTTCTGGCGCGCACCCGCAAGTGCGTGTCTAACTGCTCAAACTCCGTAGGCTCGAGACTTCCCTGCGAAAAGACACGACAAGAACGGCTTCTTGCCGATGGGTCAGCAACCGGTTACTGAATTCAGAGCAGGTATTCACTTAGCTTCCCTCAGACGATTCGCCGGTTGCTCGTTGAACGCACGGAGGACACCCAGTCCCTCTCAGACGATTCAAGGGATCTGACCTCAGCCCCTTGACACTCTCACACGCAGCTTGCAAGAGAAAGAACCAGGAGACACTTAGCACCTTCCGCTCTCCGTCGACGCACAAAGCTCACACAGACCACACAGATGCACAAAGGCAGAGAGAAAATGTCGTCCTTGGTCTGATTATAATGGAGAAAGAAGCATAAGGGACGTCCAGGCAATCTTCGAGATTTGTTGCCAAAACTGGCAGCGAGGATACAGCAACGATCTGCTCAACGTTCGCTGTCCCATAGAAGGAAAGATCCAACGGTAACTTCCTTCACATATATTAATCAGATAATTGATTTTCAAACATAATTATCTGATCATAATCTTATCTTAACAATTACGATTAGCAAAGATATTCAATCTGATAATATCTCCTACTACAGCGTATCGTTGCTGTAGAATATCAGAAAGATATTTTGTTTCCAAAAGTAAAACTTGGAAAGCTAATCTTAATATATTTAGTTGCCTAAGTACTTAAGATAAGGTCATTAGGTTACATTAAACGAACCTAGACGTTCAGACAAATAATCTGAAGTAGATTAAAATAAATCTTAAAATAAATCGTAGTTATTAAAAATATGTTTCCATATTTTCAATGTACATGCGTAAAATCACAGTAACAGCTTACTGTAACGCAGCAATATATAACTGCTATTAGCCGTGGTTCAGCAACGTATTGCTCAAGCTCATCACTAAGAATGAACACATAACTTGTGAAACATTAATACTGACCACCAGTAACATGTCGCTTATCACCAGTAACATGTCACTTAAGTTCATCATCAAAACCAGGTCAACGCACTCCCGTCGAGTTCTGTGTACAAAATTATCTGCAGCATGAGCAACAAATAGAGCAGTCAGAACATAGAACTCGACCAAGATGCTTCACGAAGTATTGAAAACCAATAATTAGCAAAAGAAGCTGCTCACAGATATGAAGAGGCGCCCATACTTCCCAAAGGCGGCTTCTCCCAGATCGAGGTACGTGATTATAACTTCTTTGCTTTCGAAGCAGTGACGCATGAGTGATGCAGTGTACTAGGATATGATTGCGAAGAGCACTAAAACACCGAGACTCGCCCAACCCGCTTCTTTCATTGCGTAAGGCGTGGAAAGAAGCCCGACTCCCACCATTACATTCACACCTAGGGATGCGAAACCAAACCTCACGAGAACATTGAGAGCAAAACAAGCATTTCCAAGTGTGTTTTTTCTGTTACCATTGAAAACGGTTTGAGTGAAGCTGCACCCATGACCAATGGGCAGTTCCTCAGCGAACAAGGCCTTGGCCGAACACGCAGACTGTTCCCTGGATATCTTGCAGATTTCCTCCTCCGAATAATTGGCTCTGGAGTCGTTTATCAGAAGATAAGCCAGGTCGTTGGCTCTGTTAGCCTTGCTGAAGCCGTCGTTGTAGTTAATGGAGTTTCTGCTGCTTGAAGAGCGACGTAACACCCCGAAGTTCATCGTCAATGAGATGGATCCTGTTATTAAAGAAGAAGTGTAGTAGTAAATGTAAAATATATATAAAGCTGACTGTTGTAAAGTTGTTACTTTCAGTTGTTGAATAAAAAAGTTTATGTTTTTCCTCCTTTCTTCTTTTTCGTTTTCTCTCTGTTCTGAGGTTGAGCTCCGGCTCTGTCATGGTATCAGAGCGGCGCACTTATGCCGGAGCTGTCATCGGAGGAGGAAATCAACCATTGAATCGGTTTGTGTCGTCTTACACAGTTTCAGAAGGTATGGTTTAGAATCAACAAGTAGTGAATGGGAGTATAACTTTTTTTGCGTTGGAAGATCCGGCATCGCCATTTTTTCTGCAGCAATCGGACAACTTAAGTTTGGTGGTGGTTAATCCAGCTTTGAATGGGCTCAATTATTTTACATGGAGCCGTTCATTCAAAATGGCTATGGTCTTTCGAAACAAACTAGGGTTTATTGATGGTAGTATACCCATGCCGGATGAATCTGATGAGTTGTATCTTGCCTGGAAGCGGGGTAATACGCTTGTGATTTCCTGGTTGCTGCGATCGGTTACAGAATCGATTGCTTCTAATGTTTTGTTTCTTAATTCGGCTGCTGAGATT
Organism: Melastoma candidum; assembly: GCA_023653495.1. Taxonomy (NCBI): domain Eukaryota; kingdom Viridiplantae; phylum Streptophyta; class Magnoliopsida; order Myrtales; family Melastomataceae; genus Melastoma; species Melastoma candidum. Next base: position 10,732,697 of record CM042881.1, on the reverse strand, counting down.
TGGGATGTGCTGAAAAGGAGGTATGCTAAGTCGGATAAATCAAATATTAGTAGACTGCAGTATTCATTGTTGACAATTGTTCAAGGTAGTAGAAGTGTAGATGCATATTATACGGAGCTGAATGTAGTATGGGAATAGTTGAAGAATTTTGGACCATTTCCTTTTTGTAGATGTGGAAAATGCAATGATCAATGTTTCAGGAGGTTTGTAAATGATCAGATGGAGGACTATGTCTATAGATTTCTGCATGGATTAAATGAGCAATATGATTCATTGAAAAGCAGAATCTTGGGGATGAAACCATTTCCAACTTTGAATGAAGTATACCATATTGTAATACAAGAAGAGTCTTATGAATTTGGTGGCAGCTTTGATAGAACTGGGCATGATACAACTGAGTCAATGGCTTTGGCTGCGCCAACTGTACCGTTTTCTTCATCTGTTAATCTGAAGCAGAGACAACGAAGGACAAATTTGGTGCGTGACTATTGTGGGAAGAAGGGACATGTTAGAGAGAAGTGCTTTAGGTTAATTGGTTTTCCAAATGCCAACAGTAATAAAAGGGGCAAATTTTCTAGCCCATTTCCTCATAGGTCAAACTATCAAGCTGCAACAGTGACTGGAGAAAGGAATCTGGTTCATGAGGATTCAGGTCTCAATGAAGTAAAGGCACAAATTCAAAGATTAATGGCTATGCTAAATGTGCAAGATAAACAACCTCAGCCTACTGCATTTTTTTTCCTACTATTTCTTCCACTTCTGATCCTTCTTTTGAACCATCAAATTCATTTTCTAATACAACAGGTAACATTGTTTGTTTCAATCATGATGGCTTTATTGATTCTCTTGCTAGTCAATGGGTTGTGGACACTGGAGCCACTAACAACATTGCTAGTAGTCTCTTTTCTTTTCGAAGATATTGTGCCGTACAAAATTTGTTTGTTTTTCTTCCAGATTGAACAAAGGCTTCGGTTTCTCATGTTGGTGAAGTAGTAATCCAAGATGATCTTGTTTTGCAAAATGTGTTCTTTATTCCTACTTTCACTATAAATCTTATTTCTGTAAGCCAACTTATGAAAAATGGGGATTATTGTGTTGTTTTTCTCAAAGATTTGTGTTTCATTCATACCCTATCATCATGGAAGATGATTGGACTTGCTAAACAAAGAGCGGGACTCTATATACTGCAAGAGAACAAGGGCCAGTCTCATAGAGTAGAGTCTTTTACCCAGGAAAGTATGTCCAAAGTTTGTGTTACATATGCTCATTCTAATTTTGATATTTGGCATTACAGACTAGGTCATCCGTCTGCTGCCAAACTTAGATTCATTCAGAATTGTAATCGTTTATTTGTCATTATAGGAAACAGAAACGTCTTCCTTTTCCTGTTCATCAACAAAAATCTGAAAAACCTTTTGAGTTGATTCATTGTAATATTTAGGGGCCTTATTCTGAAATTTCTGTAGAAGGTTATAGATATTTCCTTATTATTGTTGATGATTTTAGTAGGATTACATGGGTTTATCTTTTGAAATCGAAATATGAAGTTTCCATAATAATTCCTCAATTTTGCAACATGATTGAGTGCATTTGTAAAGGTCATCTGTTCAGATAATGGAAAAGAATTCTTTCTTTCCAAGTTTTACAATGACAAAGGCATTTTGCATCAAACGAGTTGTGTTGAATCTCCACAACAAAATGATATTGTTGAAAGAAAACATCAACATATTTTAAATGTAGCTCGGGCGCTGATTTTTCAAGCAAATTTGCCACTTACATTCTGGGGTTGTGCAGTCTTAACAGCAGTTCATCTCATAAATCGACTTCCTGTTGAATTTTTGCACAATAAGTCTCCTTTTGAGTTGTTATTTGGACAATCACCTAATTATCAACATTTGAAAGTTTTTTGTAGTCTTTGTTTTGCATCCACTTTGAAAAATGGTCGAAAGAAGTTTGATGCAAGGGCTAAGAAATGTGTCATCATTGGTTATCAATTTGGTACTAAAGGATATAAGTTGTATGATCTTGTTTCCAATCAAACTTTTGTGTCTAGATATGTTATTTTTTAGGAAGATGTTTTTCCTTTTAAACATTCTGTGCAATCTCAATCCCGTGTTTCTGCTATTCCATTGCCTGAGCAGTCTGTTGTTGCTCATGATAGGTTTGTTTCTCGAACTTTACAGCATGATAAATTTGTTAATCCTAGAACTCAGCATTCTGATAATTTTGAAGCTTCTGAACTTGTTCATACAAAGAGTCCATCAATAGAGATTAGGAGAAGTTCTAGGGTGAGACAGGTTCCAAGTTACTTGCAGGATTCTCATCATTCACTTGCTCTGCGTTTCACTGGTTCTTCTTCCTCTTCATTTTCTGTTTCTTCTACCCATCCTATTCAGAATTTCTTGTCATATTCGCAGCTTTCCCCATCTTATAAGTCCTTTGCTGTTCAAATTATGCTTCAATCTGCTCCTATCAATTATTTTGAGGCTGTAAAACATCCGCATTGGCAGAAGGCTATTGTCACTGAACTAGATGCCTTGGCTAAGAATAACACCTGGTCTTTGGTCCCATTGCCTGTTGGTAAGATTCCTATTGGCTGCAAATGGGTTTTTAAGACTAAGTATGCAGCTGATGGTTCTGTTGATAAGTATAAGGCATGTTGGGTTACCAAAGGGTATACACAGCGGGAAGGTATTGATTACACAGAAACCTTTAGTCCTATTGCGAAGCACGCTACAGTGCATGTTTTTCTTGCTTTGGCTGCTATGCAATGTTGGCATTTATGTCAGTTAGATGTTAACAATGCTTTCCTTAATGGAGATTTATATGAGGAGGTGTTCATGGTTTTACCTCCTGGTTTGCATTTGTCAGAAAAGTTTGGTGATTTGCAGTTTAAGGGGGAGTCCATGATGGTTTGTAAACTGAAAAAATCCTTGTATGGTCTTAAACAAGCATCAAGGCAGTGGAATTCGAAGTTTGTGTCTGTTTTAATGGAGAATGGTTTCACACAATCCAGGTCAGATTATTCCTTATTTGTCAAGCGGATTGGATCTGATTTTGTTGCATTATTAGTGTATGTGGATGATATTGCTATTGGAGGGCCAAATATGGTAGAAATTGAAAAACTAAAGCAATATCTTGCTTCGATGTTTAAACTCAAAGATTTAGGGACTTTAAAGTTTTTTCTTGGGCTGGAAATTGCAATGTCAAATTCTGGGATTGTCTTATCTCAAAGAAAATATGCTTTGGAGTTGTTAGAAGAGCACAAATTGTTAGCTGCGAAGCCAATCTCAGTCCCGATACCTCCAAATCATAGATTGTTTAAAGAAGACGGGGAGGTTCTGGAGGATCCATCTGTGTATAGGCAATTGGTTGGGAAATTGTTGCTTTTGACCTTAACAAGGCCTGATTTGATGTATTCTATGCAAGTTTTGACACAGTTTATGTCAAAGCCTACCAGGGTGCATCTAGCAGCAGCATTCCAAGTTTTAAGATACGTCAAAGGTTAATCCGGGGAAGGTATCTTTTTCAGTTCAAAACTGGACAATAAATTGAAGGCATATAGTCATAGCGACTGGGGTGGATGTCCTAACTCGAGGAAATCCCTTACTGGATATTGTGTGTTTCTTGGAAATTCATTAATATGCTGGAAAGAAAAGAAGCAGCAAACCATAGCAAGGAGTTCTGCTGAATCAGAATACAGGGCACTTGGGACGACAACATATGAGGTGATTTGGTTAAATTCCTTGTTGTCTGAATGTGGCTTTATAGTAGAGAAACCAATTGCTCTTTATTGCGATAATCGGTCCGCTATCCATATATCTAGAAATCCAACTTTTCACGAAAGGACAAAACATCTAGAGATGGATTGTCATTTTGTGAGAGAAAAATTGCAAGATGGATTGATTGAATTGAAGTTCATGCCTTCTAAACAACAACTTGCAGACTTCTTTACTAAAGGTTTGACAGGATCGAGGTTTCTATGGTTAAAGAGCAAGATGAGCATGAAGAATTTGTTTGCTCATCTTGAAGGGGAGTGTGAAGAGGATCATGTTATTAAAGAAGAAGTGTAGTAGCAAATGTAAAATATATATAAAGCTGACTGTTGTAAAGTTATTACATTCAGTTGTTGAATAAAACAGTTTCTGTTTTTCCTCCTCTCTTCTTCTTCGTTTTCTCTCTATTCTGAGGTTGAGCTCCGGCTCTGTCAGTATATGAACCAGTCGTCTCCCTGTCAAGGCAAACAAAACATCGAATTTATCATCGCCTCCCCCTCCCTACCCATTCCGAATTGAATTTCTCAATTGCTTTGTATCCATTAACCTGTAGCTCCGCGGCCAGACTTGCGAGCTAAAGTCAGAGGCGGACAAACATTCGTCTCCTTCCTTATAATCCCCCTCCTCCTCTCCTCCTCTGCCATCTCTGCTGCTGTCGTTGTAGCAGTTCTCAAACTTGTTCCCCTCCAAGTCCTCGTAGTCTTGGAGGAAGAACTCCCCACTGCTGTGTTGTCCGTCTTCCTTGGCCATCTTACCCGAATATCCCAGATAACGGAGGAGGGGGTGTTACGAGGATTACAAGGTTTCAGGCGAAAGGCGGGAGGGGTGGTAGAATGCATTTGAGAAGGGATTTTATTATAAGTGCAGGAACGGCATGAGGATTTGGAGCTTTGTACGGTTGTATGGGTTGTTTATAAAAATATGGTCGAAGTTTGCAAAATTTTCTCTATACCATTTTAGTGTCGGAGTTGGCAAACGCGACATTAGTTTTATAAACAAATTGTGGTTTCCAACTGTGACAGTAACTTTGGCCGGCCTATGTCGCGATTTTCTATCACGAGATTATGTTCATAAGTGATCTCACATAAAAACGCGATCAGTAACTGCAACATTTGAATCCCAAATAAAATCGCGGTTCCTAACCACGATATAAGGACACTTAATAAATCTTTCACAAGGTGGTCTTTGCTTTGGTGTCGGAGCAGTGTCGCAACTGTAACCGCGACACTACTTTAATCAGGGAAGTGTTGTTGTTGGCAACCACGCACCTGCTTGATTAAACTACCACACAATTCTCATTTACCTCATTCCTTTTTAACGAAAAATTACAACACAAACACCAATTTTGAAATGTTTTCAAACATTTAAACTACAACAATGTCTAATATAAAATTTTGACCGAAATTCAATTATAGAACAGTTCAATCATGTCTACGTCTTCTTCTCGTGTAATGTTAAATCGATCATTCATCTTCTAGTCCATCACCCTGAGGCTCATTCACGCTGGTTTCAAAATTCTCATTCACTCCCTACTCATTCTCTGTCTCATCAATCTCATTAAACATCTTCCAGTCAATATCAACATCACTATCGAAATGCATTATAGTAGCTATAATACAATTATGATCGTCGTCATCATCTCTACAAGTACTATAATCGACGAATGAATCAAAAGGTTCAAAACTACTTCCTTCTTGTCGATGGCTATCCTCAGAAATATTTTGTTCGATTGCTACATTCACCACTACTGCCTCCATCTCATTTAAGTGTGCTATACATTTACTCCTACAATCGGCATGTCACTACCATGTTTATCATTGCATGAACCCCTTCCTTCATTGCTTGAATTAGGACGAACATAAAGTACATAAACTTCTTGAATTTGATTACATTCGATGTAGCAAATTCAACCAACAATCTAACGTCATCGTCATCACTGATGGGTACTAGTACAATCTAACCCTGGAAGAACCATACGAATGTACTGGATATCGATGAAAAATCACCAATCTACAACCTTCTCTTAACTTCATAGCATGAATAATAGACCTTTCAACTTTCTCATAATCATTGTAACTAACTCATTCTTTACCATTAATCACTCTACCATTCATAAACACCAATAAGTGAATGTGCATCATGTTTTAAAAAGAAAGATCGACAATCTTACGAGTTCAAAGGTAATCCAAAGAAGTAATTCAATACCTTACAACATAATTTAAAAACACTCTGTTAAAAGCGAACACTATATATGCATTAACAACATAAGATAAAATTAAATTTCAAAAAACATTAATCTAATGTTTCAAAATAAAAAATCCTAACATAATACAAACTAATCTAAACAAAAATGAAACCCTAACATATTACACACTAAATAACCCTAACACATACCTAAAGCACACGAATAATACGAGTTCGTAGGTATCGTGGTTGACAATCGTGACACTGTTCCAACACTAAAGCAAACGGCAACTTCGTGAAAATTTATCACGTGTTTCTATGTTGCAGGCAGGAATTACATTTTTACCTGAGACTCAAATACAGCGAATGACAATTTATTTATAAACGGGTACATAGGTAATTTTACAAACTTTTGGATTCAATTTTTTTTTAAACAACGCGTAAGAATTTACATTATATTTTTTTGAGGGGGCGGTGCGTGGCGACTCTGCGGTGCTTAGGCCATAAAAATGAAACTGGAAGGAGTTTGTACAACAGACGGATGTTGCTTTTGGTTTTCCATTCTCTGTCGTTCTTTGCTGAAATTAGTAAAACTGACACGTCCAGGTGGCTGGCGCACTATCATCACTCTTCCCATCCATAAATTTATGATTAAGTTCAACACAATAAATGAATAAAAATGATGTAATTAATAATTATCACAAGACACACAGATAAAATCTGGGACAATCATTAGCCAAACTAACGGGGAAGTAGTAATATAAGCAAGACGGAAGGGGACAAAGAAGTCGGTGGCTGGTGGTCACCTTTTGTCGTCTTCATCATCAAACCCATGCGTGTCCCTGGACAGCTCGTGCTTTTAGGCTGAACAAATCCGGAAGCCCAAATCTCCTGGACATTGTCGTCTCTTTTGGTTCTTTCTCTTCCGGAATCATAATGCATGTCATGATGCCGTGTAAGGCACTTAGATTCGGATTGATCGCTTGCTCGGTCCCACTTCGAGGTCGTCGACTCGAGATTGTTAATATACCGAGTCTCATCTGATAATTTAAGTTCCGAAGTCCAAGACTTTTACCGTAAAATTCCTTTCTTCTGCTACTAAAAAGACATTTTGTATGAAAAAGAGAGAGTCCCTCCCTCGTCCCATCTAAAGGCAATCATAGGAATGAATGAATACCTGCCCGAGACGCAAGCCAAGTCCCCCCACCCTTTAAGCCAGTTTTCTCTATTGATTTCAAATTTCGACTAGTAAGGCGATCCGACGGATACGCGGTCATGGGCAACAAACTCGTTTCCGGTCTCTATCTCCTGTCCTCTGTGCTACTAGCGCTCTGATTTTGCCAGTCGTATGAATGTCTCTGTAAATTTTCCGCAGGGGATGGGGAGAAGGGGAAGGAGTTCGAGGCCATCGTCGAGAAATGCTACGACAAGCATTTTGAAGGGCCACGGGAGGAAGAGGACCCGGGCATCGCGGATTTTTACAGGATCGTGTGCGAAACCGTCGAGTACATTTCTTGTCTCCGTGTTCTTTTTAGTCCTCTGATGTTTCCAATCGATTGCCTGATCCCGAATGATAAGCAGGGAAATCAACAAGAAGTTCGGAAACACGCAGTTCCGGGTGCCGAAGGTCGCAACCCTCCGACAAGCATACGAGGTAATGGCTGTGTACCCGTCAAACCGAATGAATCCGATGATAACCACGCGCTTCCTAAGCCGATCTTTCCTGATGATTTGCAGAATCACCACAAAGGGAAGGGGAAAGCACTGACCAAGGAAGAGTTCCAGAAGATCATGGAGGTAGTGATAATCGACACGGGATTCACCGGGGTTGGGGCCAAGGACATACTCATGTACGTATTCGGGGTCCCGGCGACTGCACTGCTCGTCAAGCAGAGGGTGATGCCGATGAGGGCGATCCCAAATGAGATCTTCATCCCCATCGTCACCTCTGCAACCGTCTTCCTCCTGGCCAAACTCAATAAGATATGATCGCCTCTCGGGGAAGTTGTATGTTGTAACACAGTCTGCAAAATTAACATCAGTAAACGAGATTCAACAAAGTTTTTAGTGATTGAGATGAGAAGATACAATAAAATGATGCGATTTCCTGTGGCGGATCTTTTAGTATGTGATATTTGATTGAATAATATTTGAAGGTTTGGTAAAATTTGATACGCCTTGTAACCATTAAACATATATTCTTTCTTTCAGCAGATATCAGTTGGATCCGTCGTGTAATATTTCCTAAATCTGAAACTAAATCCACAAACTCCCCGGAGATCTACAGTAATGACATGATCTCTATCTGATATTTGTATCAAATCCAGTCTGAGTATTCGAATGGACCGAAGGCCTATAAATAAGAGAGGGGGTGCCCCAATTCCTCCTCACTTCATTCGAAACACTCGTTCGTGGTTCTAGTATTAGCAGCGACCTCTCTACTTGTTCCTTGCTATGGCAGGTGGTTTCAGCGTCCAGGGTTCCCGGGATGGTGCGTCAATCAACTATCCCGGCAGACTCACCAAGTATGTGCTATTCACCTGCGTCATCGCGGCCATGGGCGGCCTCATCTTTGGCTATGACATCGGTATCTCTGGTAAGTTATGGTGGTTTTACTCATAGTTTCGTGTCTTTCTGCATTCGCCGTTTCTCTTAGGACATGTTTTGGATCCTGCAGGTGGAGTGACGTCGATGCCTGCTTTCTTGCAAAAGTTCTTCCCTGCTGTGTACCGGAAGGAGGCGTTGGATAAGTCGACCAACCAGTACTGTAAGTTTGACAGCTTCGCCCTGACTATGTTCACGTCGTCCCTATACTTGGCAGCTCTGGCGGCTTCCTTTGTCGCATCCCACGTGACGAGGAAGTTGGGTCGGAAGTGGTCGATGTTCCTGGGTGGTGCCATCTTCTTGTGCGGAGCAGTCGTCAATGCTGCTGCGGTGGATATCGCCATGCTCATCATCGGTAGGATCTTTCTTGGAATCGGCGTTGGCTTCTCCATTCAGGTGATGAGTTGCACAATCCCGATGATTTTGTTCGATAAAACTATGATGTCAAACAGTTTTAATCTTTCTTTCTCGTTGTTGTTTGTGATCACGGCAGTCCGTTCCCCTGTACGTATCTGAGATGGCACCCTACAAGCATCGTGGTGCTCTTAACGTTCTATTCCAGCTGTCGATTACCCTGGGCATCCTGTTTGCGAACATAGTCAACTACTTCACTCCTCGGCTAGGTGGATGGGGATGGCGTGTGAGCCTCGGAGGCGCTGCGGTGCCCGCCATCATCATCGGGGTCTCTGCACTCTTCCTTCAGAACACCCCGAATTCCATACTGGAGAAGGGGAATCCCGAGAAGGCTCGATCCATGCTCTGTCGCATTCGAGGACTTGATGAAAAGGACATCGCGGCAGAGTTCCAGGACCTGGTGCAGGCAAGTGAGGCTGCCAAGGCCGTGAAGAGCCCCTGGAAGAACATAATTAAAAGGAAGTACAGGCCGCAGCTCACCATGTCCGTGCTCATCCCAATGTTCCAACAACTAACCGGCATCAACGTCGTCATGTTCTATGCCCCCGTGCTGTTCATAACAATCGGATTCGGGAATGACGCATCGCTGATGTCCTCCCTCATCACCGGGGGAGTCAACGTCCTGGCCACACTCGTCTCCGTTTACGGCACCGACGCATGGGGGAGACGCCTGCTGTTCCTCGTGGGCGGGGGCATGATGCTTGTCTTCCAGCTCCTGGTCGCCGGGCTGATCTGGTGGAAGTTTGGCGTCTCCGGGGTTGTGACGAGCCTTCCGACGTGGTACGCGAAGCTGGTGGTGATCTGCATCTGCTTCTACGTGTCCGCGTTTGCATTCTCGTGGGGTCCCCTGGGGTGGCTGGTGCCGAGCGAGATATTCCCGCTGGAGATCAGGTCTGCTGCGCAGAGCATCACGGTGTGCGTGAACATGCTCTTCACCTTCCTTGTGGCGCAAGTCTTCCTCACCATGCTCTGCCACATGAAGTTCGGGCTGTTCCTGCTCTTCTCCTTCTTCGTGGTGGTGATGACCATGTTCGTATACTTCTTCCTGCCGGAGACGAAGAACATCCCGATCGAGGAGATGACGAACGTGTGGAAGCGTCACTGGTTCTGGAAGAGGTTCGTGGAAGACGGCCCGGTCCATCCGCTTCCAATCTAGATTGTGCAACTCTTCTTTTTACTTTAAGTGCCAAGTTAATCAATTTTAGGCTTGGTTAGACTTATCACATTAGAATTTTATTTTAGGCAATTAGGTTTTCTTTATTATCATTCAAATAGGCCCGCTACAAAAGCGTGAACTGTACGACATTAATTCAGAAAAAAAGTGAAATATGAAATCAATTTTTTAAATTTGTCACATATAATTCGATTTTTTTCACGAGTTTGAAGTTGTCTAATTTTTTTTTTAAGTAAATACGGTGTTGAATTATGATGATAAATTTCGAAAGTTATCGCACCTTTTTCTACGAAATATTTTCTCGTTTTAACGGTTGGAATAATAAATAAAATCGTTTTTTTTAACTCGGTACTTGTAATAATGAGATCAGAATATTATTAATCTAATTTTAAAACTTTAGTGAATTATTTTCTCGACAACAAAATTCGTAATTATTAGTAGTAAAAAGGTTTGAGAAATGTATTGGGTTTTGCAGCGGGGGGAGGTGAGGTTGTAGATATGGGTTGTGTGGTGGGAGTGGGATGCCTTCCTTCATCCTGAAATCGGTGAACCTCGTTTGTCCGATGATGTCTTTCTTTGATTTGTTGATACCCATCGCTAAAAACAAAACAAAAAAAGAAAGCCCCGTTGTTTTCTAAGGCCGAGGAGGTTCGTTTTATTTTATTTTATATTATTTAGCTTGTCGTCGCTGTTATTATTCTTGTGGTAAGGTAAACCCTTATCTCCTGATAATTCGGATTCAAACACACAGTTTTCTAAAAAATGCATTTGATTCGCTGTGGAAGTCAGATTCCGACATTTTTCTTTTGACAAAGCACAACGCAGCAACGTGGCATGTATTAGATAAGGACGGGGGCGTAATAATAAACGTAGAAATCAGCAGGTGATGTAATAAATCACACGGCACATACACACCGAGAGTCAACTCCATCTGCTCGGCTTTACGACGCGCTGTGATTTTTATTTATGTGATTCCCATACGTGCTAGTATTAAAGTAGAGTAGCCGGTTCCGACGTTATCCGAATAATTCACGAACTTTCGTTGGCATTACAGTGACTTACTATTATTATTATTACATGTGGATGCGTACGTCGTGTTGGATTGGAATCTCGGCGGTGTTAGTCGTCTAGTTTTATTTTTAAATAACGTTCATCTTTTGAAATTTTTTAATTAATACGATAAAATCAGTCTTATAAATGACTTTAGTATACTTTTTTTTTAAGTATTTAAAAGTTAGGCTTTTATATTATCAATTTAAGTGATGTTTTGTTTTTTTAAGTATTCAAAAGTCGACCTTATAAGTACCGATTTCATGCATATAGGACGAATGACGTGAAGTCGATTTTTATAAGTCATTTTTTTTCGTGATGAAAGTCGACTTTATAAAATTGATTTCTCGTTAAAAAGAATTTTTAAAATCGATGAATTTATTTTCGAATTAACTTTATTTAAAAAAAAAATCGTTGGTCGTCGTGAGGAGTTCTCAGTTCACCCGTCGCCGTCGAGAAACGAACGCCACATCGGCTGCACAAAGGACGAAAAGCGCAACGAAAAGGAGGGAGGGAGGGATAGAATTGGGAAGGCAGGAAGGGACAGAGAAGCGCACGCCGCACATTCTTCCTCGCAACAAAAACACACCCACCCGAGCAGAGAGGGGAAGAGGAAGGAGTCGTGTGTGTGGTGTTGCTGCTCTCCCTTACCCACTTCCACACCCTCCCCCCCTCCCTCTCTTCCTCCTTATCTCGCCTCGCGTCCACACTTAACCCCTCCGCTCCACCCACCAAGTGCACGAGACGGGAAAACACCCCTCTGCGAGGGGACTTCTCCGTTTTTAGCAAATCCCCAGGAGGGATGGCCGCGGCGGCGGCGGCTGCTGCTGCTTCTCTTCGGTCCTCTTCTTGTTCTTCTCCCTCGTCTGGCGCCCCCACAGTTTCCCTCTCTTCTAAACCAACTTCCCTGCTCCATGGCACGACTCGTGGCCGGCTCCTCTTCCTCGGCCTTTTCCCTAAAGCCAGCCCCACCCGACGGCGCCTTGGCGTTACTTCCTCTACTCCTCCTTTGAGGCGGGAGTCGCCCAGGTTCCTTTCGGTCAACGCTTGTCTCTCCACTTCCGCCAAGGCCCTCGTTGACTTGGAACCCAAGCGCGATGGCGCCGGGGTCGGGTCCTCTCGGCAAGATGAGAAGGCGCAGGTACTTGGTTTTTTTTTTTGCTTTGTTTCTTCTTTTGGGTGTTATATGTCTGTGTCTGGAGGATTGGGTGAAGGAGAAAGTTGGCGTCTTGTTGATGTTCGGGGCTGGTTCATGTGGTGGTTACCGATGGTTTGCTTGCCCTCCCTGAGCTTCTTTTTGGTTGGCTGGCGTTGTTAAACTGACGCCGGCTGAAATTTGCGTTCTTCCTGAATATACCTGGTTGTAGTTAATTTTTAAATGATGATATCTCTGGTTTTCTTCTGCCTGCCAATGTTTCTTACTCTCTTCAATAATATTTTTTCTGTATTCTGCAGATTGATGTGCGATGTATAGTCGTTTGAGTAGATGATTGTAGTGTTTTACTTATAAAGATGAATCCAGCACTTTATGATACTGTCTAGCAACCCAAAGCTTCCTTATGACTACAGTTCTAATTGCTTTCCATGTATTTTCCTTTCTCAATTTCTTCTGTATTTCCTTTTCCTTGTTTTGTCTGGGATCATGTTGACCTGATCAGAATGAAGATTTGTGAACCTGGTTCACTTTCCTTCTAAGCAGGTTGCACACTTGGAGGATATTATTGCAGAAAGAGGAGCTTGCGGAGTTGGATTCATTGCCAATCTTGATAATATAGGTTCACATCAGATAGTTAAAGATGCACTTTCTGCTCTTGGGTGCATGGAACATCGTGGTGGATGTGGAGCTGATAATGACTCTGGTGATGGTTCTGGGGTAATGACTTCAATTCCTTGGGAATTATTTGAGAGTTGGGCCACCGAGCAAGGCATTTCTTCTTTGGACAAGTCTCACACTGGTGTCGGGATGTTTTTTTTCCCTAGAGATCCTGTGCTTATCAGCGAAGCTAAAGAAGGTGATTGCTTTGACAAACTCTCCTTATTGATTCCAGAATTTAATATATTTTTATCAGGCAGATGAAAAATAAAATTGTATGCATTATTTTCTCCGCCCTTCCCCTGTTCTTACAGACAGACTTCCCCTATGTGTATATTTCCAGATAGTGCGGGTTTACCTATACAAAAATTGGAACGTTGTTCTGAACTTGGCTAAAATATTTTCTATAAAAAATGCAATCATTTTTCTTCATAAATCATGATTCTTTTGGTTGCATAAGTAGAAAACTTTACCCTTTTGAGTCTGCCCGCTGATTTTTACGAACTATCAGAATTTAGCTTTATTCACAAAGCAACAAAAAAAGTCGACAATCTCTTTTGGGAAATCACCACCAACTATACTCACACCAAATCCTATGCATCTTCCACAATATACAAAATTCTGTAATCTCTAATTGTTCTAGTTATTTTTTTTTTCAAAAATCTCTGGTGGTAAACAAAAATGTGAGAATGGCATACTTTATATTATTAGTTGTTCTTGGCATTCTTTTGTTGTAGGCAGGACTCTTCTAACTATAGAATGACAATGGCTGTTACAATATCTTAATGTGTTATGTTTTTCCCGCTTAAGGTGGCAAGGTCTGATTCTTGTTTAGTCAAAGTTCATTGATATCCATGGATTCAGGCTGAGGCCATTAAGTGAGACCTTACTCAATTGATTATTGGACCACGAGCAACCCGTTGCTTTCAAGCGACAAAGCAAAAGGGGATAGGGATTGAACCTACTACCCAACATTATTAACATGAATGGGAACAGTTTCTGCGTCCTGCAATTAACTTTTCTTTTCTGATCTTGTGGTTGTCTAACTCGTCCTTATTGGTTTCAATTATCTTAATGCTTTATATGTCAGATCAAAATTTTCATGTGACATTTCAACGTGTTTGATTGCACATTTTTCATTTGGAAGAGCAGTTTAATGGAAAATCAAACCCTTTGGACAAGAATATTTCTGGAGTGAACATCCTGGGTTATCTAGACTTGTCTGAGGGTCTGTTTGGGACGGCGGGGTTCTGGGGTTTCAATAGATATTGGAAATTCTGTTAGGAGATTTTTAAATTTTGTTTGTAAAATTGTATTGAAAAAAGTGTAGTTCAAGACAATGGATCCTTCCCATGGGTTTCCCGCCGAAGTAAACAGAACAGATGTTCATTCATCAATATTTATTGCATCAAATAACAATTTTCTTCTTGCTGCAGTTATTTTAAATATCTTCAGACAAGAAGGTCTTGAGGTGCTTGGATGGAGATCTGTCCCTGTAAATGCCTCTATAGTGGGTTTCTATGCAAAAGAAACCATGCCTGATATTCAGCAGGTCCTTGTTAGAGTTGCCAAAGAAGACAGTGTTGATGACATTGAAAGAGAACTGTATATATGTCGTAAATTGATTGAAAGAGCAGCAACCACCGAAAGATGGGGAAATGATCTTTACGTTTGTTCTTTGTCGAATCAAACTATAGTTTACAAGGGGATGCTTCGATCGGAAGTCCTTGGTTTGTTTTACCTGGATCTTCAGAATGACATGTACAAATCCCCATTTGCTATTTATCATCGAAGGTATAGCACCAATACTAGTCCCAGATGGCCTCTTGCGCAGCCAATGAGATTTCTTGGCCACAATGGAGAAATTAACACCATTCAGGTTACTTTTCAATTTGTTTTGGCTGTGAATATTGGTGTCTTACAAGGGCACATATGTAGTTGTATTTTAAATTCAAAATTTGTGCAGGGTAACTTAAACTGGATGCAGTCTCGAGAAAGCTCTTTAAAGTCTCCGGTATGGCGTGGTCGTGAGAATGAACTTTGCCCTTTTGGAAACCCCAGAGGTTCAGATTCTGCAAATCTGGACAGTGCAGCAGAAGTATGTGTCTGCTCTTTGTTCTTGATTATTGAATTTTAGTAAGGTTCTTTATAAGTTCCTAGATATACAATATGTTTGATGTCAGTCATACCCTCTGCGTGAGGGAATAATTGAATAGATTTGAGTTACTGGATGAGAAATTGATATCCTTTTCAAAGTAAAAACGTTCCTGTTTGTACTTGATGTGAATGTGACCATTGAGTCTTCAGTTCATAGATATGCACCCGTTGATAAATGATCTGCAGTTCACCCTCACAATATTAATATACAAACATATTGAGAGTTGAGCTATGTGGTTTGTTAATCTCCTTTCTTATGATATTAGAACTTATTTTAGAGAATATTTTCTCGGGTGGTGACCCATGCTACTCCAAGTGTGTATTTTTTGACAAACCTGAAAAATACACGGACGGTATTTTACTTGTAATTTTTGTCTCATTTTGATGCATGCCTATCCTCTATTCTGATTTGAATTTTTATTTGCAGCCCTTTCTTTTAGCATTCTGTTTATTTTTTTTTAATGTGTCCCCTATTCTCATGGTCTTCAGTTAATGATTAGAAGTGGCCGAAAACCTGAGGAGGCTCTAATGATTCTTGTTCCAGAAGCGTACAAGAACCATCCGACCTTGAGTATCAAATATCCTGAGGTGCTTTGCTTTAGACCAGCAACTGGCGGATGTGTTGGAGATTTGTTTTGTTAATCTGCTGTTCTTTAATGTCCTATTGATTTGGTTTTATGCTCATTATTGCTGGATGCTTCAGTTTCCCTAATAAATACTGTATGGCTGGTGTACAATGCTTCTACCAAATAACTTAGCTGCTACTCAGCCTCGTATCTGGAAATTTTAATTAGAAAATGGAAGTCTTAACTAACTATTTGGGATATTCCTATGGATATTCTTCTTTTTCCTTACCCCCAGATAAGGCTCTTTCAGTAAAGTTGTAAATTTAGATGCTTAAATTTTTCAAATTACAGTTCTACCAAAGGCTGGTGTCATTGTATTCATTCTTCAGTATACCCAGTCTAAGTTTCATGTTTAGCATCCTGAATCGAGCTCAAATTACATATAATTCTTGGTAAGGATTGACTGCTGACTATAGATGCTCCAAACCCAAAGAGTGTGAATCTTAAAAATGAGCGTAAATCCTCGATAGTACTACTCGAGAAAAGTACTCTTATTCAATGAAAATATGGATTGGGGAAAGTACCAAATATCGTCAGTTTCATAATATGTTATGATAGTTCCATCTGTTATCTAGAATCTGGTGTTTTAAGGGATCCTATTGCTCTATTACACTGAGCAACACGACTGTCTGGCATATTTGTGTACTCAGGTGGTTGATTTCTATGAGTACTACAAGGGTCAGATGGAGGCTTGGGATGGGCCAGCTTTGCTTTTATTCAGGTTAAGCTACTAGGTCTATCAAATAAAGCGATTCATTTGTACAAAGGATCTCGTTCTGAGTGCTTTAATATAGAAATTTATTTGGGCATGGGTGGTTGCTGGAGCAACTAAAGGTCATCTTGAAGTAGGATGAATTGATTCTGTGGGAGACAATCTCCAAATTTAGCTGCCTTGGTGCATGAATGAAGGGTTCTAGTGTGGTCAAATGCTAAATTCATTTTATTAAGTTTTCCTAGATTAAGTATTTTTAAATCCTTATATTTTCTATTGTCATTGCATACTTTAGTTTACATAGGTCAATCCAATGAGCCTTTCTGTTTTTCAAATTTTCACGCTGTTTGAAAATAATCTGCTATAACTTGCTCCTGTTATTTCTTGATTTGTGAACTTGATATCTGAATTATTCTTATGTTATCCATCTCTCAGCTTTCTGACAAACTAATATTTTTATCTTTCAAGATGACAGTGATGGTAAAACCGTCGGGGCATGTCTTGATCGAAATGGACTACGCCCTGCTAGGTATTGGCGGACGAGTGACAACTTTGTCTACGTTGCATCTGAGGTATGGCTATATTGTCTTCAGGAAACTGATATGTACTTGTACTTGAACTTTGTCTACCATATAGTGTTTTCAGCTTTTAATTAAAAAAGTCTGCTCCTTTGATATTTGACAACGGTACGCAGTACTTATCAAGTGAGAAATGAAACCATATGGATAACGGCCGTTGAAGTTGCCCTTGGTTTATTGTCCCTGCATTTGATGAAAACCCCCACTCCCCCAAATGAGATACCTGTAACGCTCAAGAAGATCAGACAGCTGCTTATTACCATTTGATTGTAATTTGAAGAGATGTGCTTTGTATCTGAATAAAGAGAACATTTTTATCCAGAGAAATCAGTACTATCCATCTGAATCTGGCAACCTTAATAATAATCGTTGAGGAATATATTTTTACAGTGACTGCAGATTGACTTAATCCTGTTGTTTTAGGTGGGTGTTCTGCCAATGGACGAGTCAAAGGTTATTATGAAGGGCCGTTTAGGACCAGGAATGATGATAGCAGTTGATTTACCAAGTGGTCAGGTTTGTTCGACACTGTATGCCTGTTAAAGTTGTTGTTATTAGCAATGACAATGCAATTTTGACAGCATAATCTTTGCCTAGCCTTTTGTGTTGGTTCTTGCCTGTATTTTTGAAACTATTTTTAGCTTTCAATTATTGCTCCTATTTCTTCTCATCAGCAGTTGAATGAAATTTGCATCTGATCAGATTTCTAGGTTTCATTTACTAATTACTGTTGATGTCCAAGGAAAGCCCCTCCACATATCTGAAGTTTCATCTTGAATGGCTGGAGTAGGTGGCTGTTTCTTAGTTAAACTGTGCAGCGTTCTTGTTTCCAACTTTTACTGGCACCTTCCAGCCTCCATACAAGTTGAGTGTTTGGTAGTAGTTAAGTTGTCTACATCTTAGTGTATGGCTATCTCCTGCATTCGATTCATTCAATAGGTAAATCGCATGATCAACTGTTATCTAATCACATCCGTGTATCAGAATGCGATGGCATTTCTTTTCTTGGTGCACGTTGCCATGGGTGTTTATTCCCAAAAATTGTCACAGCAAGTTTTCTTCTGATTTTTTCCCTCATGCAGGTTTATGAAAATACAGAGGTGAAAAAGCAAGTGGCTTTATCAAATCCTTATGGCGAATGGATACGCGAGAAGATGCAAACTTTGAAGCCTCTGAACTTCCTCTCAACTACAACCATGGAAAGCGAATCAATCTTGAGACATCAACAGTAAGGACAATTTTATCTTGTTCGGAGAACTTGCATTCCTTAAGATAATATTGGATAATGTCCTACCCTAATATTAACAATTTGTGGATGAACTTTGAGGTTTGATTTACTATTCCTGGGGACCACAGTGGTTCGTCGCTTCTTTTTCCTTATTCTGTAGTTTGCTTATGTATGACTACTCCGTTGATCTGATGCTCTTGAATTATTGAAGTGACACTGTGTATATTTAGATTTGTTCTAACTAAATGTTTTTTTGGCTAGAATCATACATCTCATCCTGTTCATTATTTATTTTGAGGGACCAGGGCATTTGGTTACTCCAGCGAGGATGTTCAGATGGTCATTGAAGCTATGGCTTCACAAGGAAAGGAACCAACATTTTGCATGGGAGATGACAGTCCTTTGGCAGTATTATCTCGAAGGCCACACTTGCTTTATGATTATTTCAAGCAACGGTTTGCACAGGTTTCTATTGCTTTGTCTTGTGTGGTAATTTGTCTTATGTTCTCTTAATGGCCGTTACATCTTTCATTTTATATCTATCAGGTGACAAATCCAGCCATTGACCCTCTTCGAGAGGGATTAGTCATGTCCCTCGAAGTTAATATTGGAAGGAGAGGGAATATCTTAGAAGTTGGACCAGAAAATGCTGCACAGGTCCATCTGCAGACCTCTGAATCTTTCGTGATGCTTTTATGTGTTAACCACAATGATTATGAGAAAGCTACAAGGAGTTGATTCAGTGATTTCTTTGAGTCGAAAAGAAAAAGTTATTTTCCATGCAAGAAATACACGGTTTTTATAGAACTATACACATCATGTCCATCTAAACCAATCATTTATCCAACTTTGGTGTCCCAACAGGTGAGTCTTTCCAGTCCAGTACTAAATGAAGCGGAACTTGAGGCATTACAGAAGAATCCATCCTTGAAGCCGCAAGTGTTGAGGACATTCTTTGAGATACGCAAAGGAATAGAAGGTTCTTTAGAGAAGGCACTTAATAGGCTTTGTGAAGCAGCTGATGATGCTGTGCGTAGTGGTTCTCAGTTGCTAATTCTGTCTGACCGAGCTGAAGAGCTGGTGAGTAGTCTTTCATGTTTGTATAATGCTTATAACTGCCTTTGCATAATATTCTGTTAACAGTGAGAAATCCTCTTATCTAACTAATTGTCTGAAGGGGAGTCTTGGAGTTCCATGGAGTAATTGTCTAGTTCTATTATTAGTTTATTTCCTTTTTTGGAAAACATTGTTCATGTTTGTAATTTTACTGCAGCTAATGTTGTGCTATCTTTACATATTTTCCCTGTTTTCTGAATTTTCGGAGAAGACATGGTTTTGATTAATGTGGATGCTGCAATTGAAGAATATAAATTGTCGTATGTAAAACATGAACTTTGCTTTTACCATCTTGTCCAGGAAGCGACCCGGCCTGCCATACCAATTCTCTTGGCTGTTGGTGCTGTTCATCAGCATCTGATTGAAAATGGTTTGCGAATGTCTGCTTCCATTGTGGCAGATACTGCTCAGTGCTTCAGCACACATCAATTTGCCTGCCTGATTGGTTATGGAGCAAGGTACTTAGTGTGGACTTTTGGACCTCATTATTAATCTAATTTAACTGGTGTTAGCTGCATCGAAACTTTTTCTGACAGTTCCACGTTGACATGACATGATCTATTGATTGCGTCCAGTGCTGTATGTCCCTACTTGGCATTGGAGACTTGTCGACAATGGCGTTTGAGTAATAAAACAGTCAATTTAATGCGAAATGGGAAGATTCCGACTGTAACCATTGAGCACGCCCAGAAAAATTACTCAAAGGTGCTTACTCCAACTGCCAAACTATTTTTTATTTGTTAATTTCTGTTTGATTTGGAATGGATCTGTCCGGTCCAACATACTGTAATTCGTGATTCTTTGTAATTTATTGGCGGCTCATTGTGCTATTTATATTAGCAAATTCTTCGGAGATCATTTGAAAGGCTTTCCATGCATAATCAACTCAGGACTGCTTCCCATTATGAACCTTCTAACCGGCATTAGAGTCAATGCGTAATGCGAAATCTTCATATGCAATAATCGGAGACTTCTAAGAGCTAGTTACTTAGGGTGCTTACTTTTGAGGAGTAGACCGAATGATATTATGAGTGAAGAGACGGTGTTCTAGAATCTGTTTGGATGGTTAGCTTATTGACTCTTAATTTAGTATGGCCGACTTCTGTGGGGTTTTTCTTGTTTCTCATAGAAGTAAAGTTTCTCCTTCTTGAATTTCATTCATTTCTAAAACTGTCTATGTCCGGTTCAGGCTGTTAAATCAGGTCTTATGAAGATCCTTTCTAAGATGGGCATCTCATTGCTTTCAAGGTATTTTTGTTCATTTATTATAAACCTGTTAAGTACTTGCCCTGGCATAGACATGGCAACATTTGTAATTGGCCTTCCTTTTTTGTTGTTTGAGTAAATTTCTTGATTTTATCGTGCAGTTATTGCGGTGCCCAGATATTTGAGATCTATGGATTGGGGAAAGATATTGTAGATTTAGGATTCCGTGGCAGTGTCTCGGCAATTGGAGGTTTAACCCTTAATGAGGTGAGAAGTCAAAGGACATGAATTCACATCTTTTTTATGGGTGCTTATTTGGTCAATGGAAATCAAAATCAAAATGCTTTGGCACCAAAATCATTTGAGTGCTTCTCGGTTTATTGCCTTGACTTATCAAGCCGGTTACACACTGCATAAGAAACTTTGGTACTTCTCTACATGATTTCTGAAAAAGTATTGCAAAGATGATGGTGGAAGAGTAGAAGTCACTGAGATATGTTTTTGATAAATTAATCGGAATTGCTTATAGAACTCATGAAAAAGGTAGGAATTAAGATATCTCTCGCAACTGTTATCAGTTAGTCTTGACTACTTACTGTTAATAATAATACTCCAGTCGTCCTAAAGAAATGTTTTTGTTTACTCTCTAACAGCTAGCAAGGGAGACTTTGTCATTCTGGGTGAAAGCTTTCTCCGAAGATACAGCAAAGAGATTGGAAAATTTCGGATTTATACAGTTTAGACCTGGAGGTATTGCCGTTGTTACCAAATTTATTTAATGCTATTATTTCTTATCTCTTAGCATAATTGATTTCTTAGATATGGCATTCAAAGTAAAATTTGTGCAGTGTAAAATTCTAAGAATCAAGAATAATACTAGCAGCAGAAAACATGGCAATCAAAAATCCCTCCAGCGTTTTTGGTAGAATAATGCCTCAATAATGAAATGTCGCTATTATTACGTTTAATTGTCTATCAAACATATGAATCATTATTTAATATTTTGTAGTGCCTTCCTCACTCCAAGAAAACCAAGTAGACATCCTTCTGGGCCATTTTGTGTCCTAATTTCATATTACTTTCGATTCTGTAGGGGAATATCATGGAAATAACCCAGAGATGTCAAAGTTGTTGCACAAAGCTGTTCGCCAAAAGAGTCTGAGCGCTTATTCAGTGTATCAACAGCACTTAGCCAACCGTCCGGTCAATGTGAGCAATTCTGACTAAATGCCATCAAGTCTTGCAGGATGTATGGATTGGGTTGGCTATGTCCAATGACCTTGCAATTTTGTGTTTTTCCTTACCTAGGTTCTTCGTGATCTACTTGAGTTCCAAAGTGATCGAGCCCCAATTCCTGTTGGTAAGGTTGAATCTGCAGCTTCCATCGTGCAGCGGTTTTGCACTGGGGGTATGTCCCTCGGGGCAATATCAAGAGAGACTCATGAAGCAATTGCAATTGCAATGAATAGGATTGGAGGAAAATCCAATTCTGGGGAAGGCGGCGAGGTAGCTTCTAAATTTCCTATAATATGGATAGTCCTTTACCCATATAAGTTTCACATACCTTTTTGTGCCATTTGATAATGAAAATAAGATGACTTGTATCTTGCAGGATCCTATCCGTTGGAGCCCCCTTAGAGATGTTGTGGATGGTTATTCTCCGACACTTCCACATCTAAAAGGACTTCAGAATGGGGATACTGCTACTAGTGCTATCAAGCAGGTTACTTCACATTAAAACTGTCACTGTAATTTCAAGAAATCAAAAGCTGAAAGAGCCTTGCCTATCTGGGCAATGTGAGTAAAACCTTATCGTTGGGTTTTCCAGGTTGCATCAGGACGTTTTGGGGTGACTCCGACTTTCCTCGTGAATGCCGACCAATTGGAGATAAAAATTGCACAAGGTGCAAAACCTGGTGAAGGTGGCCAATTGCCCGGGAAAAAAGTCAGTGCATACATAGCGACGCTCCGTAACTCCAAACCTGGTGTTCCCCTAATATCCCCACCCCCACACCATGATATTTACTCGATTGAAGACCTTGCACAGTTGATTTTTGACCTTCATCAGGTGATAACCTTTTATTTCCAATGACCTTTGATATAGTAAGTTCTGTTTACAATTACAAATAATGTATGTTGTCTGTTTTTTTTTTAAAAAAAAGGTTAATCCCAAAGCGAAGGTCTCTGTCAAGCTCGTTGCAGAAGCTGGAATTGGCACGGTGGCTTCTGGGGTTGCAAAGGGGAATGCAGATATTATACAGGTTAGATGCCATTAAACAAATTCAGACGAATGGTATTCTAAAATCTTTGGTTTGGATTGCTCACCCTGATCACTCTCTCTCATGTAAGACCTTGCACTAACTTTGGATTTTCTATGCAGATATCTGGGCATGATGGAGGAACTGGGGCTAGTCCCATAAGTTCTATCAAGCACGCTGGTGGCCCATGGGAACTTGGGCTGACAGAATCACATCAGGTGGCCAATTTATAGAGAAATTTTCAAGAGTGAATATATTGCTAGATATTCTGCTTAGTCAACTTAAAGCATGTACAATAATTCTTTGTCTCACAGACTCTTATTGCGAATGGTCTCCGCGAACGAGTAATCCTACGGGTCGATGGCGGCTTCAAAAGTGGATTTGATGTTCTAATGGCTGCAGTAATGGGTGCTGACGAGTATGGCTTTGGTTCTGTGGCAATGATTGCCACTGGCTGTGTTATGGCCCGCATATGCCATACAAACAATTGCCCTGTTGGTGTTGCTAGTCAGGTAGTTCGATAAGTATATATCTCCCTTTCCTGTTTTGTGCAGAGACTGACTATTCTAATATTTTGTGTAACTACTGTAACTTTGTTTCTAAATCAGAGAGAGGAGCTCCGTGCTCGGTTTCCTGGCGTGCCTGGGGATCTGGTCAACTACTTCTTATATGTTGCAGAGGAGGTGATTCTTTGGCTAATTCAGCTTCGCCATTTATTGTTCATTCGGCAACGTTAAATTGTCTGCTGCTTTTGTGAATTGTATTCTTGTATTCGGTTTGAATATGTTATCTTTTCCTTTTTAGGTGAGAGGCATGTTAGCACAGTTGGGCTATGATAAATTAGATGATGTAATTGGGAGGACTGAATTATTAAAGCCCCGAGATATCTCTCTTGTGAAGACACAGCACCTTGATTTGGGTTACTTTCTTTCCGTACGTTCTTTTTAACTTTTTATTCACATTCTTATTGTTCCATCCTGCCTTCTGATCATGCTCACCTGTGTTATTGTACTCTGCTCATCAGTTATGCTGAAGTAGTAGCTCTTTTCAGAGTGTAGGTTTGCCTAAATTGAGCAGCACTGAAATAAGAAACCAGATGGTCCACACCAATGGTCCTGTTTTGGATGATGCAATCTTGAGTGATCCAAAGGTAACTAGTCGGCTTAATTTGCTTTTTCTGTTTTCTGTTTGTGGAGTGCTATCTATCTATCCCATGCTACACAAAATATATTTGTCAGCTTTAAAGCTCCTTTTTTGAGTTCATAGACTATATATGTTCACGTATTCTCACAGATATATGGTTTGGCCTCTATTGCTACGGAAACAAAGATGACGATGATACTCTTCTAACTACATTCATTGATTTTCTGTTGCTGTAGCCTGTATTGCTTTCAGAGTGAAGTCTCTGTATTTCCTTTATAAAGAAATACTTATTTTTATTGTTCAATGATGTGCATATACCTTTGCCATGAATAGATGTGTATATATAAGTTTTTCCTCCCCTACTCTTCCAGTTGGAAAAGCTTTGCGTAAAATTAAGGATCTCTCCCTCAGAGATATATGTGTAACTAGTGTGGCGTGATGGCATAGTAGTTTATACCTTGTTGCCCCTGTACGAGAGGTGAGTTGGTTAACGCCATAACATAGTACTCATTGCCTTCCAGAGGTTCTTTGTGGCATATATTATCTGGAGAAACATAAGTAGCTTCATATACCCTTAAAATGGACACCAGTCCATCACTTACCAGATGGTGTCCTGTGATGTGTTCTTTATCATTTTGGAGGTGGTAAGGTTACTAATCTGGCATGTGACTACTATTTCCTCACAGATAGCAGATGCAATTGAGAATGAAAAGGTGGTTGAGAAAAGTGTAAAAATCTACAATGTGGATCGAGCTGTATGCGGGCGTATAGCCGGTGTCATTGCTAAGAAGTACGGAGACACTGGATTTGCTGGACAACTCAATATTACGTGAGGCTTTCTCCTTCAGCAATATTACTAAACCAGTCACTTCTCTCCACGAAATGCCTAAATTTCTTAATTTGCACAGATTTAATGGGAGTGCTGGACAGTCATTTGCTTGCTTTTTAACGCCTGGAATGAACGTCCGGCTGGTAGGAGAGGGTAATGATTATGTGGGGAAGGTATGCATTATTTTCTTGAATCTCGACCTTTTTATGAAATATCCTTATCAGGTACTATATTTATTGGATTAATTTTAAGGAGTTCAGCTAATCCATTAATGAAATATACATGGAAAAATGTTGAAACTGAAGAGGTTGCAATGTGTTCACAGATTCATAGATTGCAAATTACTGACTTCGACTGAAAATTGACTTCTACCAGGGCATGGCGGGAGGTGAGCTGGTTGTAACTCCTGTTGAAGAGACTGGTTTTACCCCTGAGGATGCCACAATAGTCGGGAATACATGCTTGTATGGAGCGACAGGGGGTCAAGTCTTTGTCAGAGGTAAAGCTGGTGAACGTTTTGCTGTGAGAAATTCTCTTGCTCAGGCGGTTGTGGAAGGTACTGGCGACCATTGTTGTGAGTACATGACTGGAGGTTGTGTCATTGTGCTTGGAAAGTGAGTATTCTACCGTTTTATTGTAAATACGAGTTTAGAAAGAAAACGCGAATAGTTGGTTGAATGAACTCTTTTGTATATGGTTCTGCAGAGTTGGTAGAAATGTAGCGGCTGGCATGACAGGTGGGTTAGCATACATCCTAGATGAAGACGATTCTTTTATCCCTAAGGTATGTTAAATCTTGCATAATTCCATTTGCCGCATCCTTTTGAGCTAATGATTTGTTGACTTTGTAGACACGTGTGCCTAACCGTCATGTGACATTGCCTTTCGGTTAATGTCATTTACCCAGTCTGTCCATTTTGCTGGCGGAATTGTCTGCCAATATTACTTATTTTTAAAACCGGTCAATATTGTTGGCCACATGAAGAATAATATGCACACTTTCTGTGTTGGACATGAGGGCTCTATGACTGGCACTGCTTTCCAATTTTTAAAACCAGTCAATGTTGTTGGCTAAATGAAGAATAAATATACATACTTCTGTGTTGGACAAGAGGGCTTTGCGACGGACACTGTTCTTCAATTGACAAGCGAGGAATATGAAGTCAAACTTTATGTACTTAATCCCAAAGTGAAAAGCATCATGGCGGAACTTCCCCGAAGTTCTTTTTCTGGTTGTTCTTGTAATTTTTGCTGTGGGAATTAGACACCTATATTACTAAATTAACTAATCGTTCTCTTATTATTTTTTCTCAAGACTTGGTAATATGCATTCATCCTGAGAAGTCACGCCATAAATTGCCTCGCAGGTTAACAGAGAGATTGTAAAGATACAGAGAGTGACAGCACCTGTAGGTCAGATGCAGCTGAAGAATCTTATCGAGGCACATGTTGTAAGTTTGAGCTTCTTTCTTTTTAAAGGAAATACATGACTATAATCTTGATAGGTTGAGGTAAATCACAATTCACAACGTACTGTGGCATCTTCTGGTTTTAGACGTTAGGTAGGGGCTCTAAATTACTGATCTGTTCTGTCTAGGTAGATTTGACAAAGGACTATTTCCATTGAGGTTGTCGTTTTGCGCAATTTCTCTTATCCTTTGCTGCCACGAGTGTACTAAAATGGTCACCCGGCCAACTATGCAATGCCCCTATGCTCTGTATAAATGAAGCATTTTCGTTTAAGCAATTTTCTCCCTCATGTTTTGTCAGGAAAAAACGGGCAGCGGAAAGGGATCTGAAATTCTGAAGGAGTGGGACAAGTACCTGCCACTCTTCTGGCAGCTCGTACCTCCTAGTGAAGAAGACACTCCTGAGGCTTGCGCCGAGTATGAGACAACGCCAACTGGCCAAACCGCATTGCAATCCGCATGAGGCACTGAATAAGCACAGGGACAAGAGACGATGATGGAAGTTCCACAGAATTGAGAAGCGGGTCTCTCCAGGAAGTAGTTGATATGTGGCAAACCCTATTTTACTCTGAGGCTTGGCAACATCGCAGATGCTTGGGGTTTTGGAGAAGGCTCGGATTCGATTTCTTCATGCCAACTGCATGCCTTTAAGCAGGTCTTGTACAGATAACAGGGCAATAATTGTTTGCTCAGGTTTGAATTCTCATACGCCTGGCAAATCTCATTATCGGCTGGAATAAGTGATATAAACACGGTTCGCTTAACTCAGTGTTAATCCGTGGGGAAGCATTACTTTGCAGTCGGTGCGTGCAGTTCAATCTTTGGGTATGATTTTGTTGTATGAGTTAGGCTGTTGGTTCTGATGCCAAAACTGTTAATTTGCGATCTCTAGCAAGAAACGAAGTTAGTGGTTTAAATTTAGTTTCTCTAAAAACTCGTGGTTGTGACTAACGTGGAGTAAAACAGTAACCCTCGCGAGGTCGGCCCATCCATCGCATTTGATGAAGATGAGAACAAAGTCATGGAAAAAATTCGGCTCAAATGCAAGGCCACGGCCAAGTCTTCTGAACCAATCGGACTACGAGTGGAGTTGCAGTCGGACAGTAGAAACAAATAGCAGGTGAATGTTTTTTCTTTTGAGGATAAACACCGAAACTGTGGGTCAAACGAAGGGATCACTGAGGAAGAGTTTTTCTCTTTTAATAATGTTAGCTTCACCCCCTAAGTTGGGACAAAGTATTGACCTAAACATATGGTTTCTTACACACACATATATAGAATAGAATTAGGTTAAAGATCATTGGCAAAATATCGATTTTTGGCCCCAAGTATTGACAAACTTTTCGATTTTGCAAATCGTTTAAAAATTTTTCAATTTGGCCTTAAATCGATGACACTTTTGTATGAGGCCTTATTTGTGACGGACGTTAGATTTTCGCGACGTGTCAATTAGCCTCCGTTACCTTAGCCTACATGGCGTCCGACGTGTGAATTACTTAATTTGTTGGCCTACGTGGCAAGCGCCGGGAAATAAAAAATTAGGAAAAAGAAAGGGGAAGAAATTGGGGATAGGGTTTGGGTTAGAAATCGGGGTTAGGTTTGATTTTGTCTTCCCTCGCTCGATTCAATCGTTAAACAATGTGAGGTTGGGGTTGTGCGTTCTGTTTGTGGGGTTGCGCTGTGTTAGTGGGGTTGGGGTTGCGCGCTGTGTTTGTGGGGTTGGGGTTGCGCGCTGTGTTTGTGGGGTTGAGATGTTTTTCGTGTTGTGGTGGTTTGGTTGGTTTTCTGTAAGTGCGCTGTGTTGGGGAATGCGTTATGTTGTTACTGCTTTCTATAGTCTGTGTGCTTCGCTTATTTTTCATAAATGCGTATACGCAGGTACGATGAGTGCTTCCGGGAGTTTTGACACTTGTGTTGGTTCTGTAAATTCATCCTGTGATAGTAGTGAAAGGAGGTGCAAACATGGGGTGCGAGCTGTATTGTATACCTCATGGAGTAGATCCTGGGAGATGATTCTTTCGCTGTCGAATGTGAAAGGTGGTATTGTAGTTGTTACCGTATTGTATACCATATGACTGACTGTTACTGACTGATGTTGTGTGTTATAGGATGATGACTGTGGCTATTTTAGGTGGTTTGATGAGGTTGTACCTGCACGACAGAAAGAGGTGATATTACAGCTTCTTGAGCAGAAGAAGATGCTAGAAGATAACATGGAGATTTTGCAAAAGAGAGAAGGCGCTATGGAATCGTTGATCAAGCATTTAGAAGCTGAGATTATCAAGCAGAAGATGATGAAAAAAAATAGATGTATGTTTATTAGGTCATGGATGAGAGTGTTACTGATAGTTGGTGTAATTATTGTTGTTGTATATGAATCGTTGAAGTAGGTGTTATGTGATTAGTGATTGGATATGTTATGTTACTTACTGAAATGGAGATTATGTTGACTTATGTTGACTCACCAGATGATGTTTATTATGTACTTAAAAGGACCAATTTCATAACGAAACACATTTTGTCATAACAACCTGATCTGGACATGAATTTCTTACAATCCTGTTCCATAACAAGCTCATTCTTACATAGCGAACACAGATAACATAACAACCAGATGACAGAACAACAATCAGGTCCTCATCATGGTTGGCTTGGTCAGTTGCTGGTCATGCTTGGTCCTGGTCCTCTCTCAGCTTGTGGTGCTGGTCCTCTCTCAGCTTGTGGTCCTTGACTCGAGCTTGCTGTAGCCTGTCTCTTGCTGCATGTCCTCTTGTTATGTCCCTTCTGGCCGCACAGCTTGCACTTCACTTTCCAGTGATGACCGGAACCTGAAAAATCGAAACACATATTAGATGGGTAATAACACATCAGAATTACGTTGGCAGTGGCATACCGTATTTAGGATATGCGAATGGAAATCTGCAGCCGCTTCGAGGGATCCCGGGACACCATCTCGTCCATGGCTCATCTCATTCATGGCTATGTTGAAGTCAACCTCGTTTGTGCATCTAACAGCCTTATAGAAGTAACTCTTCAGGAAAAGACCTCTATGTTTGACCTTCCAATTCTGGTAGATGTGTCGGGAGCAGTTCCTTGATTCGGCTTCGGGTGCAAGCAATGAAATGGCATTCAACAATCCCTACAACTTAAAACAGTTAGTATGAAACAGCAAAACACAACGCCTTACAGCAAATCACAGTAACCCAACCTACCTTTTGTTGGTCGCTAATAAACGTCCAACCATGGCCGCTACCAACCCCAAGTTCTCTGAAAAGAATCTCCAGGAACCAATGCCAGGAATGTTGATTTTCCCCTTCCACCACTGCCCATGCAATGTGGTACATACCATCATTCCCGTCGCGGCCAACGGCTGTTAATAAGATCCCACCAACCTTGTTCTTTATAAATGTGCCATCAAAGCCAACAAATTGTCTGCAACCGCGAAGGAATCCCTTAATCAATGCTTCAAATCCAATGAACAACCTTCTAAAAGTTGTGTGCAGCCCCGTTGATTGTGTCAAATCACAGACCAACTCAAAGCAACTCCCCGGATATTTAAGTCTCAAGGCTGCCAAATACGGTTTAAGATCCTTGAAATGATCATCAACCGATCCAAGCATCATTCCATCTGCAAGCCAGCATGCCTAGTAAATCTTCATCAACCCAACCTCAATTGTATACTTCTTCATGACCTCTTCCTGAATTTCCTTGGCCGTGACACCACCTTTTCTTAAGTGGCCTTCAATGAATTGCTCAGCTAGCCATTTCGTTGTGGCCTGCCTAATTTGGAATTTTCTTGCACATGTATGAGTGTCGATCACATTCTTTATCGCGAAAGAACCATCCTTCTTCAGCCATGAGCCATAAATCCTCCAGGGACAACCAGACTCGCATGCAGCCTCCTGCTTTGTTGGGGAACTACGTTTCCAACGTATATTTAGCCCATTAGCACTGGCATACTTCTGTACAGCGCCATGCATCTGGTTTGGTGTCTCGAAACACATGTCGGGCTTGAACTTTAATGACTTGTGATCACAAAAGATTATAAGTACTCAGTTCAGCCTTCAAATGTTTCGTCATGAATGATATTGTGAATGACCCATCATCCGGGAGCATATCCTCGTCAGAACTTTCATACTCAGAATGTTCAACTTGGTCACACTCAGAACCAGTCACACTACAAACTTCCACAGTGACAGAACCAGCTACTTCTTCAGCTTCGGGACAATTACCATCAACCCTGTCTTCGACAACAACATTTTCCATAACTACACTCGGTCCTGCCTCCGAGGATACCACACCTACTTCATCGTTCTCTGAATCATCACTACTTGTCAAACTAAGGCTGATATCAATACTGCTGCTACTAACCTCCTTCACAGCTTCGTCATCAGATAGTACCTCAATCAATGGCCCTTCGCAATATACATCCACAGTGGCACTATCGTTGTATGCATCACACATCTCCATTACATCCTTATCGT
This sequence comes from Melastoma candidum, assembly GCA_023653495.1. NCBI lineage: Eukaryota > Viridiplantae > Streptophyta > Magnoliopsida > Myrtales > Melastomataceae > Melastoma > Melastoma candidum. The sequence continues at coordinate 10,701,876 of CM042881.1, read as the reverse complement.
TAATTATCTGCCTACGACTACCATCGGGAAGCTGCCACCACATTGACCTAACATTGCATCCAGAATCTTGCCCAAAAGCCACTAACGTGAAGTATCCCATGAGGTCACTGTCCACATTCCCATACTTACAAATCTTGCCACCAACATACATATCCACGTTAATACGCTTCATTCTCACCTGTCTACCCACATGCATTTCCAAAAAAACCGCATCTCACCCTTCCACCAAACCCACGCAGAAATACACCAATAACAGAAAACAATGATGCAATACACTTACCTGGAGGAGAAAAACCAAGGAATCGGGCAGCAACGCCTCAAGGATCGCCAACGAAAGCCACGGGAGAGAAAACCCAAATCTCCTTCCTGAAGAACCCTAACCCTAACCCCTCTTTCTGCGATTTGATTTTAACCTGTAATTCCTCCCACCAGGTAACTCCACGTAAGACAAAAAATATTAATGTCAATGCCACGTAAATAATTCACCAACATTTCCGTCAAAAATCTAACGTCCGTCACAAATAAGGCCTCATACAAAAGTGTCATCGATTTAAGGCCAAATTGAAAAATTTTTAAACGATTTGCAAAATCGAAAAGTTTGCCAATACTTGGGGCCAAAAATCGATATTTTGCCAAGATCATTTGTCCGAGTAAATTTTCAAGAGGGAGATGAATGGGTGAAATTGGGGGGAGGGAGGAGTATCTATCTTTTCATCATTTGTCTTTGGGGAATATTGGATTAATATGGGAGGCAAGCAGCAAAAAGCAACATAATCGCGACATTTTACTTAGTCAATACTATTATTAGTCTTAATATGAGGCAGGAAATTTCTCTCGATCAGGTTTAATAAAACTCGCTGATCATATAAGCTTGCTTGGGATGAACCAAATGTTCCCAACTCGAATCATCATGAAAAGGGCGAGAACTAATGAATCAACGACTTTTGTTCCTTAATGACGTCATTTAGGAAAATATTTTGCCAAATGACTCCTTAAGTTTCAATATTCGTCTAATGACCCACCAAAGTTGGTCTTATCCCGTCCTCAAGGAAGTTCGCCTTACAAAGGTCGACTTATCTACACTTAGTAAAAAAAAATTTCAATGGTCATTCACAGGCCGACTTCCCTCACTCAGGCAATTTTTTTTTTTAATTCAAAGGCAAAAAAAAAAGAAAATTCATACGAGAAAGTCAACCTCTGTAAGGCCGACTTCCTTGAAGACCAAAGTCGGCCTTTGGGTTAGTACGCGAATTTGAAAACTCAATGCATTTCGCCAAATGACGTCATTAAGTAACAAAACTCATGAATCAACACCCGCCCTTTCTCGTTTTCATGAGAAGTGTAAAACCCTGCTGCCAGCGATGTGTTGTTTCTTTTTTTTTTGGGAGGGAAGGGGAAGGGGAATGGTTCCAGCCACATTCGATCACTTTCGCCCTCGTTAATCACTTGTTTATCAACCTTAATCAAATATGGGTTTACATTACTCCTGATGCGACCGCGACGGGAATTTCTCGACGTTTCGCGTGAACGTTCATTGAACCGCCGGGGGGGGGGGGGGAGGTGGTGCTATCCTCTCCCTCGAAATGACCACTTCTTCAACCACTTGTAGATGTAGTGCTCATGAGCATAGAAGCATTGCGATCTCGAGCTCCAGCTAAGGCAAGCGATATAAGGAAGAGCATGATAAAGACGGGAAGGAGCAGAATCACCACAGGTGGAGGCGGTAATGGTGGTAAAACAAGCGGCAGCACCAGCAGGACCAAGCCAAACAAGATCAGGACCGTTACCGATTTCAACCCGAAGTATCTGGGCATATATGCATGGGTTCATGACATCCCAATCTCTCCTTCGATGGACGGTGAAGCAAAGCGAGTAGCAGGCGAGCCGGGAGGGAGTTCCACTGTTAAGCTGTGAGGAGGGGGGAGGCGAGAGGGAAACAAGGCTTTTATCCTATCGTTTGAATAATATCACCATATATCCTAAACTTTCACCGTTAATCCATATTTATCCTCCGTCAGTCGACCAACTAACGGACGTTGACGTGGCGAGGACGTGGCGGTAACGTCGTTAGTCGCAACGTGAACGGAAATGTAATTGTCATAATCGTCCTCAACGTTGTTTTTTTTCGTTTCAATTAGGTCCAAAATTCAATAAATCCTAAATAAAACGGACAGACCCTAATTCCCAAATCGATCCCCCCGACGTCCCGTTCCCCCACCCCTGACCTCCTCCTCCATACAGCAGCTCCGACCTACTCTACCCCCTCCCGCACCCGTCGATCTCCGCTTCTCATTAGTCCTCGACCGCGTCCTCCTCCCCCTCCCCCTACCTCCTCCTTCCCTATCCGGACCTCCATTTCTTCATCCTCTTCCCTCACCCCAACCTCATCTGCCCCACCCCTGCCGCTTCCACCATATCCGTCAGCCATATCAATTTCCCCGGACTCATCCCGCAAGTCATCCCCGACTTGTCCACCACCCCCCTGACCCATCCCGCAAGTCATCCCCGACTTGTCCACCACCCCCTGACCCATCCCGCAAGTCATCCCCGACTTGTCCACCGCCCCCTGGCCCAGCCCGCAAGTCATCCCCGACTTGTCCACCACCCCCCTGACCCAGCCCGCAACCCCCCCACCCACCCCGAAATCGTGAGGTCTTATTTTTTTGTTTTAATTTTGTTTTGGTTGGTTGTTTTGCTGGAACTTTGCATCAATGAGTCTTGAACTTTGCATCAATGAATCTTGAACTTCGCATCAATTCTCCGATTTTTGTTCTTAGTTGCTAGTGTTTATGGCTTTTTTAGTGGACAGTGGACAGTATGATTGTGGTTGTGGTGTGTTGGTGGTTAACAGTGGACAGTACGAGTTCATTTTGTTAGTTATTTAATTAGGTGTTTGTTTATTGAAGGTGGATCACGTCTTTTAAACGGAAAAACTTGAAGAAGGACTTCCCGAGTAGTGTCGACAGCCATGCTAACATACAATCTTGGGCTCACTGCAAGTGTGGGATCGTCTGTCATCCTAAAGTAGTAAAAACAGAGAAGAACAAAGGTAGAGTATATGTGGGTTGTCCTCGTTACAAAGAAGATGACGGAGGTTGTGGGTTTTTTATGTAGTTGGAATCTGAAAATGAAAGATCATATTCAAGCAAGGAAGACTTGGTTAACAATGCATTGGAGGAAAGACTTATGAAGGTGGAGATGCGATTGACTAAGATTGAAGCGAGAGTGGAGATTATTAGATATATAATTGTGTGTGGACTATGTTTTGTCTTTGTGATTTGTGTTGTTGGATTTATGGATAATTGGAAGTTGCAACAATCTGGACATAAGCCTGACAATAATCTGGACATAAGCCGGACAATAATCTGTTACATAACCATGCCTAAACAACAGACTTTCCAGAACACAGGTGCATAAACCAGGCAGTAGCTGTCAAGGTGCACAAACCAGTTTCTAACAACACAGGTGCACAAACCAGACAGTGCACAAACAAGTTGTACAATATATGTTTCTATCAAGATGCACAAACCAGTTTCTAACAACAAACTCAACAAACACAAACAGAACAAGTTCGTAAATTCCCAGATCACTAATTCCCAGTTGTGGATGCCGCCATGCTCGAGCCTGCTATCGAGCTCTCTTGTGTTCCCGAAGTTCCAACGTTGAAACTGCTCTGAGCACGAGAGATGCCATCTTCATGCATTGAGTTGCCTTCGGGTCCCTGCAGTCCCCGGCCAGCCATTCCTGGGGGTCCCAGTAGTCCCCGGCTCTGCTCCCCAAACCACCCATAGCTCTCCCTCTACCCCTGCCTCTTCCTCGGCCCTGCAATAACCGGGAAATTTCAAAATCTGTAAGACACAATAAAACCATAGTTCGTAAGGCATACTTACAGCATCTGTGGTAGCAGGTTCGTCTTGAATAACAGCTTTGCATCCTCTCTTGTTATGACCATAATTTTTACAACGGCTGCACTTCATTTCCAGTCCTTTCCTCGGCATCTTTGACATGTTTTTTGGTTCCTCTGCAGCTTCTCGTTTTCTGTTTTTTTTTTTGGCCTTCCAGGACGCACTTTGTAAGGAGGTGGCTGAATTGGTTCCCCAGCATCTTCAGGCCAAGCACTCTCCCCTTCCATTGGTACCAGTGGGAATGATATGCTTTTATGTAGTAGTCTCGCTTGAAATAACCATGCACATATGATTGTTGAAATAACCATCCACTACAGCCCACGCAATCGGGTACATATGATTGTTGCCGTCTCTATCTACCGCCGACAGCAATATGCCTCCCGCAATCGTTTTCAAGAATGTGCCATCGAATCCAATCACTTTTCTACAATCCAATCTAAATCCCTTTCTCAACTCAGCAAATCCCACATATAGTCTTTTAAAAGTGTTAAACAAACCAGCAGTTGGTGTAAACTCAACATCCAATTTGAAGGTGCTACTAGGAGACATTTTCCCGAGGTAGGCAACATAAGATCGAAGCTTCTTATAGTGATCCTCTATAGAACCGTTAACTGTCCTCTGAGCAAGCCATTTGGCTCTATAAACTTGCAATTTTTCACCTTAATGGAATACTTTTCCATTAAATCAGCAATAACATCCCCAGCCCTCAACGAATCCAGCGGCCGATTTTGCTTAATGAACTCCCTAGCTAGCCATTTCAGTGTAGCTTGCCTATTTTTCAACACCCTGGTACACTTATGCTCTAAACAGCAAGACTTCACTGAAACAGTACGATCCCTTTGCAACTAACCCGCATATACACGCCAAGGACAATCCACCACACATGCGCATTCCATCCTCCTATTATCCATTCTAATCCAACGCACATTCACTACATTCATTACAGCATAATCTTGAATTGCCTCTTTAAATTGTTCGAGGGAATCAAAACTCAACCCCACCTCAAATCTCAAACTCTTATGGTCGCAATCAGGATTATAAACATTTACATCACTACGAGCACGAGAAGTACCTGTATCATCATCTGGCCCTCCATGCAGTTCAGCTTCTAAAGTTTGATACTCCGATTCCACAGCATCGATTTCCACGGGACCACTCGGAACAACTTCATTTGCGCAGCCTTCAACAGAGTCATCGTCCCTTTCCAGCTGAGAACCTTCTTCCTCGGGATCACTATCATTACGTTCGTCACCTTCAACATATAAATCTATCGACTTTGCCTCCACTAACAATTTCACCAGTTCCACTACCTCTGAATCACTATAAATCTCTACCAATCCTTTTGCCAAACACTTCCCAGGCCTAGAAAACCAAATCCTGGTGGGATGATATCCAATTCTATTGACTAAATTCCTCACTGTAAAATAACCGACCCTATCAACGTCGACATTTTATATTCTGCATGTTTTCCCTCCAACATAGCTTACTCTTCCCCTCATACAAAGCTTACCGCCCATATGTAGAATCAAGTCGCTGAGGCAGTCCGCCATTACCTACCGACGTTCTAGGCTGAGGACGTGCGTGGAAGTGGGAGAAGAAGAGGAGGAGGTGGGCCTGGGCAAAGAGGCGGAGGTGGGGCTGGGCAAAGAGGAGGACGTGGGTCTGGGCAAAGAGAAAGAGGTCCCGAGGGTGGGCGAAGGGGAAGAGGTCGAGCGTGGGCGAACGTCGGCGAAAGAGAAGAGGTCGGGCGTGATGAGATCGTAGATGGTTGGAGGAAGCGGATGTCGGGGTTTGAGGGAAGGGGAACAGGTCGACTGTATGCGAGCGTGGGCGAAGGGGAAGAGGTCGAGCGTGGGCGAAGAGGATGAGATCGTAGATAGTTGGAGGAAGCGGAGGTCGGGGTTTGGGGGAAGGGGGGAGGTCGGAGACGGTGTGACGGAACAGCTGGGAGAAGGAGGAGTTCGGGGGTTGGAAGGAACACAACGTCGGGAGGGGGAGAACACGTTGATTTAGGAATTAGGGTTTTATGAATTATTGAATTTTGGACCTAATTGAAACGAAAAAACAACGTTGAGGACGATTATGACAATTATATTTCCGTTCGCGTTGTGACTAACGACGTTACCACCACGTCCTCGCCACGTACTCGCCACGTCAAGGTCCGTTAGTCGGTCGACTGACGGAGGATAAATATGGATTAACGGTGGAAGTTTAGGATATATGGTGATATTATTCAAACGATAGGATAAATCAGAAAAAAACCTGAATAGTTTAGGATAAATCGGATAATTTGGCCTAAAATTTATTAAATAATATCTTAAAATCGATTATATTTTATGTCTTAAGAAAATCAATTTTGAAAGATTAATTTTTTAAAAAAATAAGAAAGTTGTTATTTTAAAATTTTTTTTTTTATTTTTAAATTTAAAAATTACTCTTTTTTAAGAATAATAGCGATTTCTGGTCATTAATTAATGAATTTAAAAATTAAGGACATATTTAGCAAATTTATTTTTGTTAGATTAACGTTATTAACGAGCTCCGGAAAGGGCAGGTTGACAATGTTAAAGAGTGTAATAACATATGAATTATCCAAAAGAAAAAGAACTAAAAACTAAATGAAGTGGTAGAGGAAGAGGCTCACGCAGATTCCCAAGAGGGCACCGGCGGCGACCTCCACCTCCGTGTGACCAACCCCTTCCTTCATCTCCTCCTCTTCCTCCACCTCCACCTCCTCCTCTACTACCGTCCAAGCAGATACAGTCCGTGCCCGTCTTCCTCTCCCCGAACTCATCGTCCGTCTCTTGTTAAGCACCTTCGCGTGCTTCCCGACTTCTCTTCTCACCCCCTGGGCGTCGTACATTACAAGCGCCGCGTAGACCACCGACAGCCCGAAGATCGAGTCCGCGAATCCCCTCTCCAGCAGGAGGGAGGTCGCGGTCGCCGTCACCGCCGAGGAGTGGGTTGAAGGGAATCCCCCTGATTCGACGGCTGCTCGCAGGTCAAAGGCCGTCTCCTTCTTCCTCTTCCTCCTCTCCCCCTCGTTATTCCCGTTCAGGAATACCCTGGTGAACGGCTTCGCCAGCTGGCCGATCGCCCCTGAGACTGCCGCTGCCACCAGGACCTTGTTGTGTGCGATCTCCATCACGTCCTCCACTCGAACTTGGGAGCGCACGATTAGATTGGCGCGCAGGAACCGACCGCAAGGAGGAGGAGGAGAATAAGCCGAGGGCGATGCGGTCCTTGGGTTCAGTGCGCGGCACGAGATGTCGCAGCATCCTAAGGCCACCATCGTCACGTCTGCAAGTCAACAATCGATTGGAGATCCCCGGATATCTCTACAACCTCAGCTTACTTGCGCTGACGACCATTTACCGCAATAAGATACGCTTCGAGGAATGACGGAGGTCTAATCTTGCAGGTGTTTTTGGTCAACGGTAGGTGATTGGAGGGTTCCGGAGGAGTTGACTGAAGCCCGGAGGAGATAGGCCGTGGTGGTGACGTCGGGGATGGTTCGCCGGCGGCGTCGTCGTGTTTAGTCTTGGGGTGGGGGGATTGAAGGAGATGTCGTATGTGAGGAGGTGGTTTGCATGGGCCTCTAGCCATGCTTTTATGGGCCTGGACATGATCGGCCCACTATATGGAAAATGGCCCCGAATGTGTTTATGTCATGATATTTTTATCTTCAAATATAAACAAACTCAACTCCCTTGGCTACATACGTGGTGGGAGCTTTGTTTGATAATAATGTTAGTATGTAAAAATATTTTGCGAAATAAAGTTTTAGCTTCAAAATTTGTTGACTAATGCCCTAAATCGGTTTCTATAAAGCCGATTTCCAAATTTAAACGGTTTTTGAAAGACCGACTTTCTTATTTTATAAGGAAATCAGTCTTTTAAAGGCCGACTTTCCTAATTTAAATTTAAAAGTTGGTATTTTAAAGGCCGATTTCATTAAGGTACAAAATCGGTCTTACAAAAGCCGATTAGTCAATAAATTTTAAAATTAAGGACCATAATTCACAAATTTTTTACGGACTAACCTTATTAATAAAACTCCCTTGGTGGGTAGAAGTAAGGCAATTTCTTCTTCGTCTTTTGTGTTGTTGCAACATATTCATTGAAGTCTCTTCTACATTGTAAGCAGTTTCGACGTTTCTGAACTGGGCATCTAACCAACTTGATGTGACCTCGACGACCCTTCCGTTGTACGAAGGTGTAGGTCATGGAATATCTTCCCTCCCGATGACTTGAAGCTCGAGGCATTCATCAGTGATAGCCCATTCATGTCCATCTCGAGCAGCATCCTTGAAGGACCATAAACCGAACAACTCCCTTGGCATATCTGTACCAAAGCCTCATTCTCGCCGAGCCGACTCGTCGACACGACCTTTGGCCCAGCGAACTCCCTCTGACCGTCTCTCTGCTGTTCAGTGTCATCACCGACACATTGGAGTTCATCGCAAGTGCACGACAAGAAGCGTTCCTTCTCTTGGGTAAGCTGTCGTATCTGCACCTGCAGGTCCGGAATATACTCAAATACTCTGTAGATCGTAGAAGGAATGCTCAACTTCTTCTGTATTTAAAATGAGCAACCATATTTTTTTTACTAAGGCAACGCAACTACCGATCCTGACAGGAAGAATTTGGGTACGCACCGCTTGATTAGGCTGTGGGAGCAGAGAGCGGAGGGAGGAGTACAAGGAATTGATCTTCTTCCTCCGGTCCCGCTCCGTGGCGTTGTGATTGACCTTCTTGACCATGAATCCCACGTTGCACCCGCTGGTTGATGCCAGCCGTGGCTGCCTATAATCGGACTGAGTGCCTATTGTTCCCGTAGGAATGACTGGGTGATCGGAAGAGAAGTTGCAGTTCATAATGTTAAGTAAACGGGGAAAGGGAAGAAGTCAAGAACAAATGGTTTAGGTACGAACAGTCGACTGGACCCGACAAAATGTATTTATATTATGCCCGAAATCGGACCATTTTTTTTATAAGCAAAGAAGGTAGTATTAGAATCAACGTTTGGGGTTTAGGTTACAGAAGTCCTAGCACATGGAATGTCCCCATGTAGGGTGTCCAAAATAAAACCTGGGGGAAACACAAAGGTGGTAGGGATCTCCTCAAAGTTGAGTGCTTCTTTGGCGAGCTTATCCGCAACCTTGTTTTGTCCCCTCCCGACGTGTGCGATTGCGAAATCCTAGAGATCACCAAATAGCGACCTGCACTCATCTAAAATAGGTGCGATTATAGGTTGAGGAGGTTCTTCTGCATTTTAGCTCTAACAATTGTGAGCTTTGTTCCGATTTAAATTTGGCGACGAAAATATTTCACGAAATATGATAGGTAGTTTTAAAATTTTTGATTTCTGGGCATTATTTCAGAGCTGAAAATCCGATTTTGTGATATTATTTCAAATTTGAAATCATCAACCCAAATATTTTTGCCAGCAACATTAACAAAGCACTAACAATTGGGCCGGTAAGCATGGGACAATTAGTCTTTTAGGAGGATTTGGGAGATTAACTATGTTGCAGGGGGTTGCATATGGTGGGAGCGTGCATCGCCCAATTTCCCTCGTGCACATCAGAATTTTGTTCCTAAATAAAGTTGGTCCGAAAACTATTTCGCCAAATTGGCCTTACAAAGGCCGACTCCATGCCATCCATCCCACCCGCATAAAGCCGGCCTTTGTAAGGCCGACTCCTAAACACTAAAAAAAAAACAAGGAAAATACCACTGAACTCGGTCTTACAAAGGTCGACTTCTAAACACTAAAAAAAAACGTCTGAAGGAGTCGGCCTTTGTAAGTTCGACTTTCTTCACACCTCATTGAAGTCAGTTTTACAAAGGACGACTGCTTCGGAATTTTTTTTTTAAATTTAACTTCCGATATCCCACCTGTAATGCATACTACACAAAAGACGCAATTTAGGTAATCTAACCAGTCTTTCTCAAAAGTTAACATTGAAAAGTAGTGTACTATGGAAAGTTAACAATCAAAGTTAATACAAAGGAATCCATCTAATTTCCTCGCCGAGAAGTGCTTCTGCTCGAGTAGGATCGTTCAAATCGATGAGAGTCCATTTGTGTGAGCTGAGAGATCTGGGAGTTATCTGCATCACCTACGGGCGATCAATCCTTCCTGGTCTTCCTTGGAGCCACGGGAGTGGATGAGGTAGAGGCATGTGCTAATGGAGTCCGGAAGGCATCTACGTCAGTCGGATCAAGAACAAAAGACGGGTACGCCTCATCATCTTACGACTGCATAATAAACTGATAATATATTTGGACAACTTCGCTTATTATGTCATTCCCTTTCACAAATTCCACAAGTCAACTTAGTTTTGCATTCTCTCACATCCATTTCATTGTGGATGCGAGAAGATCTTGGTCTCCCTTTTGGTCATGCCCTTTCAGGGTTTGGAACGACAGTTGGGAATGAATACTCACCCCAAATCTTCTTTACCATCAAACGATGCCCATGTAGATGAGTATATGGCCTTCTGATTAGCCCAGCTGTAAATATTATGTATACTATCCGACCCATCCACATTCACAAACGTGAAACAAGCAAGCGTGTGTGAACATGGTATCCGATAGGTTTGTCATTTCTTGCAGGAGCACCTCTTGTATCGCAGGAATGTGTTCTTTGTCTTATGATTCCCTCTGGTTGCGACAACAAACGTACCCTCACCGCGATCTATAAGTGTGACTTGATGGTTTCTAGCATTCTTTATTCCATTATTGAAACGCTCCATGGCAACTTTAGTGAATTTATCTCTTCTATTTATCGTCGAGTCAGCCCCATCTCTTCTATTATTCCAATATGCAACACAATTGTAGAACGTCTTTCTCACTAAAACAGATACCGGAAGCGATAGTGCACCCCTTAGCACAGCATTGTAGCTCTCGCTTAAATTCGTCGTCATTATCCCCCAATGGTAGTACCCATTGAAATTGAGAGTCCATTGGCTCTTATCCATCTCATCAAAAAAATTTGATGACTCCGGAATAGTTTCAAAATATGACGCAAATATTGCTTCATCGTTGGTGCCGTATATTTCCTTGTAGCAATAGCTAGTCTTTTTTTCCCATGGAGATTCTTATACCTCGTGTTGAAGTTGCTGGCTACGTGACATATACAGAACCTCCATTGTGCAAATGGTGGTGTCCAACCTACTTCGACATCGTTTACTGCCACTAGAATACCAGAATGCATATCTAAAATCATGCATATGCCCTGATACTCATCGCCAATGCCATAACGTTTCAGGCATTTTAGAAACCACCCCCACGACTAATATCTTTCTTCATCAACGATTGAAAATGCGAGAGAAACGATATGATTGCTGCAATCTAAACTACAAGCAATTAATAACTTATGCTTGTATTTACCTTACATAAATGTTCTGTCAATACTGACCACATGGCGACAATAACGAAATGCTGTTGCAGTATGACCAAAGCACCATAACACCCTTTGAAAAATAAAATGTGAATCACCAACCATGTAAGAACCTCCCCAATCAACGCAAGTATTGGGGTTAGAAGCACAAATAGCATTCAACAAATGAGACAACTCATTGTATGATTCATCCCAATAGTCAAGTATTCATGAAATTGCTTTTCTTTTAGCATCCCACACCCTTCACCTAGGGACTTCGTATCCATATTTCTCCTTAACGATATTGCGAAAGAGTGCAACTTTAACTTCTGGAATTTCACTTACAAAGCTTATGAATAATGGATCCATGAAATTTGAATCCAATCGCACATGATCACGCGATAAAACGGGATTGACGCAGCCATGAGGTTGTCCAACTATTGTGACCTCAAACTCATCATCATATGCTCTTTGTATTGCCCTCAGTCTCCACTTACAGCCCTTATCGAATTCTGAACAACAAATATTCCACAATTTCTTCAAAGATTCAACAACCTCATAATTACAGTGCCTTAGTATATGAAAATTGTTCACCACATATATGAGTTGTTTCTTATTCCCGAATCTCATTCCCTTATAAAATTCATCAATAAGGTCAGTTGCATCGACAAGTGGGTGAAAATCTCACTCCTCAACTCTCTTGTACGTCTTCGAGATATTCATTATAAAATGGCAGGGCTTTCTCCTTTCGTGCACTTCATGAACTAGACCCTTCACCCGATTCCACAATCATGATCATTGAATTGTCGGCATCCCATTGTCGCCATTCACATCATTGAATAACTCATCATCAATGTCGACAACTACATCAGATATCATCATGGATATTGCACTCATCTTCCACTGGCGAATTAGGACATTCTCCAACCGGATAACACCTTTCTACTTTAGCCAACACAATTTCATTTTCAATTACAACATCCATATGACGCTCAACTTCTACCAGTCCAGTAGAACATTATCCGATCGGATAACACTGCTCCACTTCTGCCTCAACATTTCCAATTTGTCGCCCAACAACCATACGACGATTCATTTCCATATTAGGCTCTATCTCCACCATTCTAGACTCACATACTAACATAGGATATTGCAAACCATGCGGCACCGTTACATCAGATAAAGCCAAAACGTATACTTGTTATATATGTCTTGGATATGTAAGAGCAAACTTTATCAGCAATCTCACATTTTTATCCGTCTTAATAGGCACCAGATAATACTTCACATCAACATTATTGAACTCCACAACTGAATACCTATGCACAATCTGAAATGAAATTGCTGATTGCAAACCGATAGCATTACATATAATGCGCTGAAAACTATCATAATTCACGAATTTAGGAACTTATATTCTTGTTATGAACCTCTATCATAACTAATTGTCTGGTCCATTAACAATATTTCCATTGAAAAAGATCAATAGCTCAATCGACGACATTGGAACATGATACATGTTACAATTGAGCGACCAAATTAGAACAATATAGTTTCACAATTCATCTAACAATATTTCAAAATTAGAACAATATAGCTAATATGCAATTAGGTGCTACTTAGCTTAATTAGCTTAAAAAAATTTCAATTAACTTAATAACATTTTTATTAGCTTAAATAGATGTTAAGTAGCTTGAATTAAAGGTTAATTAACTTAAATTTCAATTAGCTTAATTACAATCCTTATTACAAAATTAGCTCAATTCCTAAAGCATTAATCAAATAAACCCTAATCAATCACATAAACCCTAATTAGTAAAAAACCCTAATTAACCAAAACCTAATTAAACATTTACCTTAACGGCAGTAAAAGACGGAAGGGCAACTATGGGCGTCGGTGGCGGGGCGTCGGGGTCGGGGCTTCGGGGCGTCAGGACTTCGGGGTCGGGAAACCTTGGGATGCTTGGGCGTCGGGGCTTCCGAGAGGGTTGGGGCTCGAAGGGTCGGGACTTTCTGTCCCGAAATGAGATTTTTTTTTTAAACCCCCCAAAGGAGTCGGCCTTTGTAAGACCGACTTCCTTCACGCCTCATAGAAATCGGCCTGCCGACTTCTTCAGGAGGACACCATTTGGTTCAGTGCCAAACCAAAGTCGGTCTTTGTAAGGTCGACTTCCTTCTTCGGAAGTTTTTTTTAAGTATTTAGAAGTCGGCTTTTGTAAGGCCGACTTCCGTGGTGTTTTTTTTTTTAAGTGTTCAGAAGTCGATCTTATAAAGGCCGACTTCATACTGGTGGGACGGATGGCACATCAATTGAGGAATTTCCAAAATTGCGACCTTATTTGGCGAAATAGTTCCCGAACCAACGTTATTTAGGAACAAAACTCGTGCACATCACGCCCTCCTGTTTCTGAATCTTTTTTTTTAAATAGAAAAGTTACAATTCAATCGTCAGCCAATACATTATCACATCCGTCCGGAGAGGAAGACTCGGGAATGAATGAAGTGGACAGCCCAAATTACGTGAAGATTATCTTATTATCATGTTCCTAAACTTGTGGAACTCGGCACAGAACAATCAGTTTACTATATTGCACTGGATTTGCTGTTTGTCTAATAAAATTTGGTAGGATTTTCACATTGTGAGGAAAAAAAATGGATAGCCATTGTTATTGGTAAAATATTTACATTTAATATTTTTTTTCAAATCAATACATTTCATATCCAATCACACTCACTCTTATATGTATATATAAAAATCTTAGCTTAATTTTAAATACATCCGCTGTCACCGCATTAAAATTTTATTAATTACGTCATCAACGTATATATATATATATATAACTGGGATTAAGGAAGGGATGAGAAGAAGTGGGTACGCAATGCACGAGCAGACCCGAAGTTGGGCATTTTGCCATGTCATTTCAGAGTTTTGTACGGAAATACGGTTAGTTTTAAAAAAAATTTGCGAAATACGGTCCCAGTTTCGTAAAATACGGTTTTACCGTCAATGGGGCGCGTTTTCAGAACGCGGTCCGAAAGAGGGCGCGGTCCGAAAACGCGCGGGCCCTCTTGGATTACAAAGAGGGCGCAGTCCGAAAACGCGCCCTCCGAACCCGCCCCTTACGCAGGACCATTTCAGTGCTAAGTGTAGAAGGGGCGCGGTTTCAAAACGCGCCCCTTGAAGAGGCCGTTCCCCCACAGCCCCCCCCGGTCCCCCTCTCTCGTTTTGACCCCCCCATCCCCCCCTTTAACAGATGCGGGAGTCCCTCGGTCCCCCCCAACCTTTGGGCAGTGTCCCCCCTTCCAGGGGCGGGTTTTGAAAACCTGTCCCTCACTGCATCAGACGGGGGGCGGGTTCCGAAAACCCGCCCCTCCGACGAACATAAACGCCGCAGTCGAGACGGAAACCCTATTCCGCCGACCCCAAACCCCCTAAATCGTCCGAATCCGGCCTCCGACCTCCGAATCTTCCGACCCCCGGCCCCCGAGCTCCATCCTCCCCGCCTCCGACCCCCGTTCGTGCCGTCCCCCGTCCTCCCCTCGTCCGGCGTCCTCTCCTCATCCGCCCGTTCGACCTCCGACCTCCGACCTTGGCCCGTTCGACCTCCGATCTACGCCCGTCCGACGTCCGATTATCATTCGTAAGTTTAATTATTTAAGTTAGAGTATGTTAGAAAATGTAGGTTAGAAAATTAGGTTAGTTAGAAATTTAGTTTGGAAATTTAGGTTAGATTTTTATGCTAGAACATTTGGTTAGAAATTTAGGATTGAATAATTGGTATATAAATTTATAAATTGATTTGATTATTTAGTATAGAAATTTATAAATTGTTGTTTGGTATTACAGTTATTATTATTAATTATACGTTGTTTGAATTGTTGTAGGTATTATTAAGTTCGAGAGGGGAGCTAATTCACGTAAGTTTTCCCTTACGTTTGAATGGCGCAAGTTAATTTGTTATTGTATGGTCATGGGAAAGTTATTCATGGTAGTCAGGGAGTAGGTTATAATAGGGGTCCACTTAAACGTATGAAGATACCTGCTGATGTGGACTATGTCCAATTCGAAAGGGTCGTTGCTAATGCAATGAGATTAAGCGAAGGAAGTAAGGTGGAAATTTGTCATAGATATCCCGTTCCTTCGTATGGTCCTTCAGGCATAAATTTTGTACTAGTACCGATTGGTGATGATGAAGATGTTAGGTTGTTGTGTGAGTTTGCGATGTCAAATGGTGACCGCATTCAAGAAGTATATGTGATATCAGTTTCTGGGAATTCTAGCAATGAAGGGAGGGGGACAAATTCAAGAAGTAAGCACGGTAGTAACATGCAAGCCGTAGGAGTGAATGTGGATGAGGGTTTAAATGTTGTGCAAGAGCGAATGGAAAATTTTGAAGTTAGTAGAAATTTTCGTCGATTTGTACCGGTGAATGAAGGGTGTAGCGGATATGGTGGTAATGTGGGAATGAGGAGGATGGTGATATGGATGGTGACGGTGGTAATTATTACGGAGACGATTATGAAGAGGGTGATCCCTTTGAAGATCTAGAACGTGATGTGGGCGATGAAGCAACTGTAAACGAAACTATTTAGCGGCGATATGAGAATCATACCGTTGATTCAATAGTCAATTCCGATGAGGCGGATACTGATGATGAAATGTTTAATGGTGTTGATTTAGGGAACGATGATAACAACGTGGGGGTTAATGAGGCTGGTCCCTCTAGGAAGAAACGGTTGGAAAAACCTCTACCATTCTATCTAGATAGTGGCGATACTGGGAAGGTCATTTTCGAGGATGATGAGGAAGTTAGGATGACGGACGATCCGGATGCTGTGGTTGAATTTCGTAAAGGGATGCATTTCAAGCATAAGAACCATCTCATTCATACGGTTAATATGTTCCATATCAAGAACCATTATAACTACGAAATTGTGGAGTTAGATAAGACGACATGGTCTGTGTTTTGTTCTGAGGTTTGTTCTGGTTGCAAGTGTAGATTACGCGCGATTCAACGTGCTTGTGATGATGAGTTTGAAATAACCATCATGGGCGAGGCGCATACATGTAGATCATACCGCTGTGATTAGTCGTTTCTACTCATTCGAGTGTCAGAAGGCCGTGTACGCTTCGAAATGGCATTCGTTTGACTGCAAAGAAGATTGGCCGGAATATCCTTTCCCGAGAGTCAATCCCGATCCTACAAGAGTCAGACCAAAAGGGCGTCCACGGTCATCCCGTATACGAAATGAAATGGACATCAACGAGAAAACTCGGAAAACTAGCCGTGGGTTATGTAGAAATGAAGGTCATAACCGACGTAGTTGTCTTAATAGGAATCTTTGTAAGTGTTGGTTCAATTGTCAAAGAAGTTGTGAATTCTGATTGCCTTTGCTTAAGTTATTCTTCTTATTAACCGTTGTTGATATATTTTGTAACAGGAAGATGCGTCCAGGACCAAGAAAGACAAGTGTTCTTGATGCTCAAGCGGAGCATCGATCGACGGTTGTATGGGAAGCCGGATATAGCGTGGTATGTCAATTCGGCTTATATGTTTTACGTATTCGTATCTTTTTTACTAACTCCTGTCTTATCTACATAATAACGTTCTTACTTGCCGTCGGGCTGAGAAATCGCTTAAGGGAGGTGCCACCGATCCCAGGATGGACGTATACCTCCGTCAAGCAGGATTCTATGGCGTGGCTAAACTTTCGTTCATATCATTGGACTGGGCCCTCATCACAGCATTGACGGAACGCTGGAGGCCGGAGACGCACACCTTCCATATGTTGCACGGTGAGATGACTATCACCCTTCAGGATGTGGCAATTCAGTTAGGTTTACCCGTAGATGGTGATGTGGTGATAACAGATACATCCGTATCTAATGAGGCTGTGTGCTTAGAGTTATTGGGCCGGATACCTAGGGTGACAACATCCGGTCTGGTCGTATTGACTTAGCTGGATGGCTGCGAATTTTGGTGAGATCCCTATAGATGCCCCTGAGGAGTTAGTGCAGATGCATACCAGGGCATATATTCTTCAGCTGATTGGTGGAATGTTGTTCACGACGAAGTCAGATAGTTTAGTGCATGTTTTCTGGTTGCCTTTGCTAGCTGACTTTGAGAGGGCTGACAATTTTAGTTGGGGAAGTGCATGCCTAGCGTGGCTTTACAGGAGTTTGTGTAAGGCGGCGCACCATAAGGCATATCAGATAGAGGGTCCATTGATACTTCTACAGATTTGGGCATGGCATAGATTCCCTCATATAGCACCTCTGAGACTCCGTACCCCCTTTGTGGAAGATATGCCTTTGAGCCATAGATGGGCCGTTGCGAAGGATGTACGCACGGTGTCCACCCATGTTCTTTCCTCCTACCGAGAGGCATTCGATAGGCAGAGCATGGATCAGGTAAAGTACTATAGCTAACAAATTCATTTGATTAAATCGAACTCTTCTCACACATTCACATTCATATATGCAGATTATTTGGCATCCTTACCTGGATGAGTTAGTAGCCATGCTTCCCGATTACTGCCGATCTGGTGAGGCTTTCTGGCGTGCAAGACTTCCCCTTATTTGCTTCTACATCGTGGAGTGGCAGTACCCGGATAGAGTGATTCGTCAGTTTGGCGATCATCAGCTGGTGCCGCAAGATTGTGACACAAGCAAGGTACTCCACAAGATAGATTTACGCGGGAAGACGATGAACAACTGGAGAGAGGTCCATCGAGTGTTTGTGGACCAGTGGGAAGATCGTCTCAACATGGTCGTGCCGCTGTTTTGGAAGTCTCCCACTCCCATTAGATATTCAAAATGGTATGCAAAGCACACCAGGCAGCACATCTCGCACACCGGCTCCATGCTAGGCACATTGGTAAGTACTTAATGAATATGACTATGTCATAACATTTTCTCATTCATTGGTCAACTTTAACCTATACTTCTGATGTAGTTGAAGAACTTATGAAAGATAAAGCTTCGGTCTGACCAGCCGGAACTCGTTACTCTTGCCGCGGAGTCCATGGAAATGATGCGGGAGTATGCACCGATGAGATTATATGGTCGACCCGGCGGGTTGGAAGATCAACCTGCATACGAGTTCATCCCACAAGGTGGACAACAAATGGAGGAGGAAGATCATATGGAGGAAGAAGATCCTCATCATATGGACGTTGCGGAAGAGGATCATGATCATGGGGAGGAGCCACGGACATACGACGACCCCGTATTTGACGAGGAGGGCCATGAAGTGCGAGAAGGGATGCTCATCTCTCAAGTTTCTCATATTTATGGCGATTACGCCACTCCTTACTACGAGGTTGGGTCCAGTTCTACACCGGAGGCTCCGATTAAAGGCCCAAGAGAATTCGGGTAAGTCCTTCGATTTAAGATTCATTTAAACTTTCATAACTTAACTAATATAACTTCTTCAGGTACGACCATTTGCAATAAGGAGAAGGAACTTCTCAAATTACACAATTGTACCCGGATGTTCCATCTGAGCAGCCTGAAGTTCCAGAAGTCCCCGTCGTGAGGCCTTATGTTAGGAGGAAATCTACGAGGCGTGGGGGACATTACTGATTTGCACATTTGGACGTTTAACTTTGTGCGTTAGATGTTAGACGATCTGAAATTCTCTAGTTTCACTTTGTACGTTACATTGGCTTTGTTATTGAATGTTGGGTTTTAGATTGTTCTGAAGTTTGGTGTTCGATGTATGAATGTTACCTATGAAATGTTTCTGTTTGTTGAAACAGGGTTGGCTTTTAAAGTTATTGATAGGTGTGTTGCATTGCCAGACGGGGGGCGGGTTTCCAAAACCCGGCCCTTTAAGGGGCGCAGGAGGGGCGGGTTTACAAAACCCGCCCCTTGTAGGGGGACGGGGGGAGGACGGGGGGGGCCGGAGGGGGGGGACGGCCCCTTCGGGGGGGCGCGTTTTGATATCACGCCCCTTGAACACTTACGTTTTTTCATCTGTGCATGCTGGAAACCCACCCCTCAATAAGCACACGGACGGCGCGTTTTCGGACCGCGCCCTCTTTGTAATCCAAGGGGCGCGTTTTCAGAACGCGCCCCATCGACGGTAAAACCATATTTTACGAAACTGGGACCGTATTTCGCAAATTTTTTTTAAAACTAACCGTATTTCCGTACAAAACTCTGGCATTTCACGTATATCGTTAAGGTTCAAACCGAGCTAGTACTGACTGGAATGCCCTCACTTTCTTAATCTGTTTAAACGAATACATTTATCATATAAGACCCTAATCATCCCCACCCCCTCCCCTAAGAGCCGTTTACCATCAAATTATTTATCCTCCTCGGGATTATTGGCCTGCACACCCCATGCAGTCGTTTTCCCACGTCATCATCGAGTTTTTGTATTTGGGAAACCAACCCTTTTTGCTTATGGGACGACAGTTTTCCTTTCAAAACGATGCATGCTTCCCCACTCCCACACAATTCGTTTCATCTAAATTACAAAACCAAAAGGATACATCATCTACATGCATTCCGACCCCAGCAGAACAACGTTCCTAGTCTAATGTACCTCGGTTCCTAATTTTGGATCCTCGGCTTCTGTCGCTCTAAGCCACCAGAGTTCCGTGATCATCTCCCTGCCTGCCTGTCAATGCCTTTGTGGCAGTATATCAGCATGGTTGTAACGACTCAGAACCTCACTACCTCCCCCATCCTTAAACAAACACTTAAACATGATTCCCATCCATCTTTGCCTTCTCCATTAGGTACACTCCTCTGCTTCCTTTACTTATTGGGATGCGCTGCTGTTGGTTAGTGTATGTGCTGCCTAATCCTAGTTCCTAGGTGGAGACATCGTGCCCCCTTAAAGAAGCAAGCTCCTTCCTCAGGTTTAGGTTCTCGGTCGCACAGGCTCTTAATCGATCCTTCAGCTCACGGGATGCCTCCTCGAATTTCCTGTGCATGAGGTCCTGCTTGACAACTGCTTCGGTGAGCCTGTTCCTTGTGGAATCTAGTTTCGCTTGAGTCCAGTGAAGTCTCATGCGAAGCTTTGCCTTTTCTTTTCCTTTATTCACTTCGTCCTGTCAATTGCCATTAAAATGCCAACAACAGATAACCAGGAAGGTCAAATGATCTTCAATAACTATGAATGCACCCAAATTTGTTCACTTGATGATGCAACAATTAATATTGCCCCACAGGATGCTGCTAATGGTTTCACTATTATATAGTGTACAAATTTCCAAACATTCTAGTGATTCTAAGAACTCATGTTCACTTGTCATATACACTGAGCCATAGTTTTGGACATCTGACATGATACCATTATCCTTTTCTTTTTCTGGATGAAAACCAACATGAGATCTAAATATTCTATATGTCAACATCTTCAGTAATTCAGTTCAATGTATGATACTGTGAGAGAATATCTGCACTGCTAAATTACGAAATTTTGAAAAGAACCTTACATCATATCCTACTGTTTGTTTTGAAAAGTCAGATCTACATCTTGAATACTAACCACCAATTAACTAAGGAGAATGAAACCAATTATCAGAAAAGAAGATATTTGCCTTTTCTTGGATTCCAACCAAGTATGAGGCTAGAAAAAAAGAACATCTTAATATAGCTAGAAATGTTTCAAGAGCACTTTAATCTTCAAAGTCTCAACCATCATCTGTAATCTCAGAATTATGTAATGCATTGCCTTCTCTATTCTGTTATCTCAGACAAAATGGGGATCTGTCTGTTCAATTCCTTCTTGACAAAATGATATCATGGAATACAATATCAGAGGGATCTTCATAAGCATTCAAGCATTTGAAAGATTGCTTTCAGAAAGAATCTCATGTCCCCTTGAGATGAGAAGAACAAAAGCTTAACAAAAGGAGGTCATGTGTCGCAAAATATCCCATTTTATAAGATTAAGAGGAATGAAAAGAACTTACACGATGCGACCTTACTTCTATAGCAGAAATCTGGCTCAATAGATTATGCACTTCAGTCCTGGCATCAGAGAACTGCAAGTGAAGAATGTCCAATCAAGTTGAGATTATTACTCTCATGATCTAAACAGGTTGCTGGTGCTCATAACATTTGTAGAAAAACTTTTGTGGCACTTACTTTCATTTCAAGCTCAATGGAGGACTTCTGCAGCTTCTCTGATTGAGCATTCAATTCAACACGTTCATTTGTCAAATTACAGATCTCCTAATAAAGACATAAAAATTGAGAATTAAGGTCCTATTGCAATGATCTCACGCAGACCTCATCTTTTTTATAGCTTTGAATGTGCATTGAATGAAACGTGCTACATCCTTTTAAACTTGCTAATTCTTAACCGGCCATTGGATGAAGTTTCCTCCAACGCAAATAACAAGCATTTATTAGCCTCATATATCTTTAGGAATGAGATCTATACCAATTGTGAACTAATTAGAACTATACTGCATTTAACAGTTAGATACACAATCCAAAAGTCAACAAACGTGCAACCTCTGAAAATTACCTTCCTTAATGAGGTAATCTCGAGATTATATAGTTTATCTTTCTCTGCCACGGCTCCTGTACATGCTTTCTCTTTAGTTAACCATAGAGCTCTTTCCTCCTCCATTTGCAGCAGCGAATTTGCAAGTTGCTACAGAAGAACATTGGAAGATAAGTAAATATCATGCAGTCACATAAAAAAGATCTTGGGTTCTCTCTAAAATTTTCTCTCTCTAAAATCCTCCCTACCAAAAACACAATGGCTACAAACACTCCACAGACACTCCCTATGGAACTACCCCAAACCTCCACCAAATCACAAACCAAACCAGCAGCCTACCCCCATTACCTTTGAAACCCACCTAAATCCCCCTTGCCTGTCAGTTTTTGTGCAAGGAATCTCTTCTAAATCAAAGGAAGCAAGAGGATCCAATGATAGGAAAGCTGGAAACCAAGCAGGCAATAACAACTCCGCCTCTGGATGAAGACCCACACACAGCCACCTTCATTGACGAAGAGCTGGCCCATCAGTATGAGAAGTGGAGGAATGCAGTGATAATTAAGCCACTGGGAGCGATCATCGATCCGGAGTCAATTTGCAGAAACTAAGGAAGCTTATGAAAGAATGCCTTGCATTTACCTCACACCCACTAGGATTAGGGTTTCTACGGTGAGATTCTTTTATGCTAAAGATAGAGATTACGTTTTTCATGCAGGTCCATGGTTCTACAACAACATCCTAATCACAGTAAGGAAATGGGAGCCCATGTTTAACCCCAAGAATGCAAGGCTAGGAAACACCATGGCCTAGATCAGACTCCCTAATCTACCAGTGGAGTTTTACAGCAAAGGAAGTCTCTGGAAAATAGGAGAGGTCAAACCAGCCAAGATTGATGGCAAAACCTACAATCTAGAAAACCTCAATCTAGCTCGACTATGCATTCAGATCAACCTGGATAATCCTTTACCAAAGACCCTGAAGCTGAGGCTCATATCAGGCATCGCGATCGACCAGCAAGTTCAATACGAGGGACTAGAGTTTATTTTGCCCAGAATGCAACAGATTCACCGTTGGCCAACACAATTGTGCAACTTCAATGAAAGACGCTGCCGATCAGAGCCCCAAGCCGGCGAATCTCAACTCCGGCGAATAGCGCACAGTCAAGTCAAAAAAGGAAAGGTTTTAAAATTTCAAAAAGATCGCATATCCCAGAAAAGGAATAGTAAACGTGGAAACTACACCAGAGAACAGAGAGGAACAGGGGCCGGGGCAACATGCATCCCCATCCAAGATTGAGTATCAAACAGAACAACAACAGAGGGTTACACAAACCAAAATGTTACACCAAGAAGATCAACAAACAGCGGCGTCAGGACAGAGCCCTCCAAGCACCAAAATAGACCAGAGGAAAAGTCATCGTTACAGTCAAACGTCAGGGAAAATGCAGTCGCAAGTAACAAACAGGTGGACTAGGAAATAAACATAGTAAAAAAAGGAAGAACTTTACAACTTCAAGGAACACAATCAGGGAAAGGAAAAGTCAGCTCTCAAATAGTCAAACCACACAACGGGCAAAAGGAGTGAAATCCCCGAATCATATGTAAAACACCTACCTAGATTGGATAAATCTACATCCCGAATCATATGTAAAACACCTACCTAGATGCCACTCAGACCACATGCCTCTTCTACTACAACTAAAACAGCCAACCATAAATTATCTCCACAGACCCTTTGGATTCCAAACGGCATGGTTAAAACATCAGGATCTACCAGACCTAGTGAAATAAGCATGGACAGATGGGCAACATAAATACGAAGCAACCACCACTTTATTTAAGGAAAAAGTGGAAATTTGGGATAGAGAAACCTTCGAGAACATAACAAAGAAGAATAGGAGAATACAAGCTCGATTACAAGGAATACAAAACTTTCTAGAAAGCAGAAACTCAGTCTTCCTCATAAACCTAGAGAAAAGCCTAATTCAGGAATACAACACAATACTAGAAGAAGAGGAACAACTATGGTTTATGAAGTCTAGAACAAACTAGATACTAGAGGGAGAGAGAAACACGAGATTTTTCCATACAACCACAATTGCCAGGCGAAGAACAAATCGAATCCTAGGATTCAAAATTGACAACACTTGGATCGAGGACCAGACAGTGATTGGTGATCACATTAGATCAACCTTCCAAGAAAGATACTCATCAACACTAGCAAACAACTCCTCTCTACCCACCCATCTAAAACCCTCTCTACCTGGCATCTCAGCAGTGAACCCCTTGACCCATGAAAAATTAGATAGCATATGTGATGAAATGGAAATAAAAAAGGCCCTATTCTCTCTAAACCCGATCAAAGCGCCAGGTCCTGATGGATTACACCCCATATTTTTCCAGAAATTCTGGGGCACAGTTAGGTCATCTATCACAACACGGATCAAGCATACCTTCAGCACAAGAAAAATCACGGGAGATCTAGGCAACACGTCCATAGTACTCATCCCCAAAACAAATAGCCAGAGAGTGTGGATCACCTGAGACCAATATCAATGCAACACAATATATGAAGTTGTCTCCAAAATAATAGTGAACATTATAAGACCTTAAATGCAAGACTTGATATCACCCTTTCAGAGTAGTTTCTTACCTAGAAGAAGAACAACAGACAACTTCATAGTTGCTCAGGAATTACTGCACTCTTCAACACCATGAAAGGAAACAAAGGAGCCCTAGCCATCAAAGTGGACATGCAGAAAGCTTTTGACCTACTGGAATGGAACTATATAGGGGAAGTTATGAAGATTTTCAATTTTCCAAAAGGAATGAAAATCCTAATCATGAGCTGTATATCAACCCCAACCTACAATATTCTATTTAATGGAGGAGACCTCAACCAAACAAGAGGGATAAGACAAGGAGATCCTCTATCTCTATACCTCTTTATCTTATGCCTCGAATACCTAGGTTATCTACTTGAAAATGAGTGTGACAAAGGAAACTGGAGGAAAGTAGCAGCAAGCAGAGGAGGCTCATCGTTCTCCCACCTATTCTTCGCCGATGACCTCTTATTCGGGGAAGCTACCATGAAAATGTCAGGGCTATCAAAAGGGCACTACGAGAATTATGTGACCTATCGAGACAACATGTGAACAACAACAAAAGTCACATCCTATTCTCAACAAAATTGCAAGTGAAACAGGCTTTAAGATCACAGAAAACCTAGGAAAATACCTAGGATTCCCTCTTAAAACATGAATCGACAACGGCAATGCCTTCAACCCAGTCATAGAAAGAGTTAGGAAAAAAATGGCAGGATGACAAACAAAATTTCTATCTAAAGCGGCCAGAGTAGTAGTGTTTAAATCAGTTGTTGAGGCGATTCCAGCATATATAATGTCATGCCTCAAATGGCCAAGAAAAGCGCAGGAGGAGCTGGACAGAATCAACAGAAATTTTCCTTAGGGATCAACAGAAGAAAGCAAAAAACTACACCTGCTTAACTGGCATCGAGTGACAAAAGGAAAGAGGAAGGGGGACTAGGTCTATTTAGAGCAAATGATAGAAATACCGCTCTACTGACTGGACTGGCCTAGAGATTGTGCTCAGAACAAAACACCCAGTGAGGACTGGTCATCATCCACAAATACGGGAAGCAACTAAAGAAAAGAAAGCAAGGCTCGTGTATCCTGAAAGCATTAAAGCTGGGTGAAGAACTGCTTAACCAAGGAACAAAGATGAATGTCCACAACCGTGCTCAAACTAGATTCTGGTATGACGACTGGTTAGGGTGCGACAGTATAAGGAATAAAATCATTGGAGCCCTTCATAAGGCGGAAATCGACAGGACAGTAGCCAACTACCACAATAAACAGGTATGGATGAAAATAGTATCGACAAACTTACCTCCCTACAGAGATTTGGGACCATATAACATCTTTAGCCCTAAGTGATAGGACCACCTCAGCTAGAGACCAACTAACCTTGAAACCATCGAGCGATGGGGAATTCACTAATGCATCGAACTATGCTCTTGCACATAAAAAGGAAGAAACCTACGAGGATGCTAAAGTAAAGTGGATCTGGAAATTACCAATCCTCCCCCAATCAAAAGATCTTTTCATGGTTCACCTGGTTCAAAAGACTTCCGACAAGAGACTTGCTCCATACTAGGAATATAACACAAGAAAAAAATATGTTGAGTCTCTGAATGGGAAACTGAGACCACACTCCATATATTAAGAGATTGTCCTATTCTCAGACCACTTGGGGCCTATTCCAACACCAGAAACCGCTTCAAAAGACTAGCATAACAACTATAACACAACAGTGGCTACAAGGGAACCTCAACACATCAAAATCCAGATCAACAACATACAGAGGAATACAGTGGCCAATCCTATTCACCTCAGTAACATGGCACCTCTGGAAACATAAGAACAAGAATGTTCTTAGAGATGAGGTCGGCGACAGAGACCCCTACGCATAGATAATGGAAAATGCAACAGAATTACAAGCTCTACTAGAAAGAAGGAGCAAGACACAAACCCAACGCACATAAATCATCCAAGCAACAGTAAACACCAACCTCGAGGACAACATGGAAGCCCACAGTAGACAACGATTGACACAAATCATATGGGAACCTAGTTCCGATATGCCCTTCATCCTGAACACAAGTGCAGCTGCTAAGGAAGACGACCTAAATGTGGGTCGAAGAGGAGTAATCAGAGGAAAAAAAAGGAATATGGATTGGAGGTTTCTCTGTCAGAAAACCAAACACAAACTGCCTAATAGCCGAAGCTCAGGCTCTCCTAGAAGGATCCGACTAGCTCAAGATTTAGGAATCAAGCACCTAGCAATACAAACAGGTGCATCCACCCTAGCAAACTATCTAAATGGTTCCCAGCAGCCAACCACTTTCATAACCCCTCTCATGGCTAAATGCAGGTCGCTATTGTGTGAGCTCGAGGAGATTACAATACCGCACATCACGACGGGGCAAAACAGGGTTGCAGACAAGCTAGCTAAGGATACTCTCCACCAGTGGACTCCTACCACTTTTGCTTATCCTCCGGATTTCATTTTGGATTTGTTGCATGTGGACATTCCATGCAATACTAAATCTATAACCTAAAACCCTAGACGACTAATTAATGATATCTATCCTTCGCTACCAAGAAAAACATTGGAAGATAAGTCAATCAACAGCATAAATTCAATTTGCCGACAATTGGAACATACATTAGCCAACTCTTCGTTTTCTGTTATTTGTTTGTTAAGTGATGCTTCTATCTTTTCTTGTTTGGTCTTCGAAACGTCCAATTGAACAGTCTGGAGAGAATAAAACAACAATGTAGTGAGACAATCAACTTTGCACCTAAAATACCAAAACATAAGGCAATAAAAAGTTGTAAAAACTTACGAGGCCAGTAACTTCCTCGCGCAATGTTGTCAGCTCCAAATTTAGGCTATTAATTTTATCTGAATGACCTGCCAATTCCGAAGTCAGGCTTTCACATTTCTGCACAACTTCATCTGTTTCCTTGTGAGCAGCAGCTAACTCTTCCTCTAAAGAAGTAATAGTGGCTTCCATTTCAAACGCACGAAATTCCAGCCTATTGTAGTCGTCCTTCACCACAGTATAAATTTAATTTAATGTGAGGGCGAGGTCAGAAATCAAACCATTACTTACTAATTAAAAGAATAATTGGAGACAAAAGGGTGCATATCCTGCATATAAAAATGGAAGACCTTAAATGGGACAGAGTCTGATTTAGAAAGCAAAAATGAAGTACCAGAGTGAATAAGAGAGAGATCGAACAATATTAGCACACTTGATCAAGCAAAGACAACAAAACCACAAAAGAATAGTAAAACTTATTGCCCCGTAAATAAACAAAAACTACAGAAATTATTAAATAACAAATAATGTCCATTAACCTCACAGAACAAAGAACTAGGTGCACCAACACAAAATCAAATTATCTAACTTCCCAAAGCCCACATATAATGTCCAGCAACTATACCACATGCTACACCAACCAGAACATTTGGTTTCATTGACCTGAAAAGTTATATGCAATTACAGAAACATGAACACTGGATATAACAAAGAAAAAGAGAACCGAGCTAGTGAACACCTGCATGGTCTGGTCAACTGGAGCATGACTCTTTGGCCTTTTCAAATCAATCGCCAATGAATCACGTTGTCTGCTGGCAAGTGACTCCCTTCGATTGATATCACGTTCTAAACGTAAATTCTGGCCTTGCAGAAATTTCAGCTCTCTCTCGGTGGAGGCTTTCTCGCCCTATAAATGTATAAGGACAAAGCTGTTATACTTTGGGAATATTTGTTACTTCACTATCCTCTAAATAAAAAATAGTAAAACCTCTAGTTTAGTCTTTTCTTGAACGACATTCTTGAGCTTGTTCTCCATCTCCTTTAACTTAGATTTTGCTTTCTCCAACTCTTTCCTCATACACTCCCTTTCTTTCAGCAATGCAGTGGATGAAAGGCTTGTCAATTCCTTTTCAAGTTCCTGTATATGAGCAAATAGTTCCATCTTTTCCTCCTCTGATTGTTCTTTCAGTGCCTTTGGATAAACGAAGAAAACATGCTAAAGAAAGTTAACCGAAAGACTGAACAACAAGTTTCTTTAGAAAAGCACTCACCAATAATGCCCTCTCTGAGCTTGCAAAATTATCTTCCAAATCTAGTACGCGCTTTTGGAGATCAGTACAATCTTTACGTGCTTGATTCTACATTCGAAGAAGCTATATCTCAGATTAGCAATAAAAAAAGAGAAGTGACAATACTACTGAACTTGACGCACCTTTTCTGTCTCCAAATTGGCAACTTTCTGATTCATGTGGTCACAAAACTTCCAAAAGCCACTAAAAATAAGTTTTTGTTGAAGAAGAACCTGAGTTGAAACTTCTCTACAATCCTGCAATGGGTTATTGAGAAACATAGAATTCTAGCAAATAGTGACAACAAATTTCTTTGACACCACTACTAACCATGAGAGTATTCGATACTGTGGATGGAAGGTGAAATAATTCATCCATCATGGAAAAGATTTCATCAAAGTAAGCTTTAGTAGCTTGAAGTTCCATTAAAATGTCTTTGACGTCTGATGAAAATTCAACCATGGTACTTAAAACTTCCTCCTGAAGAAACCAAGTAGCGAAAAATGTCATTCTTTGCTTGAAAAAGACGCCAAATTACTTTGAACAAGTTCTCCTAAATCTAGTGCAGCTGAATTTGAATGTAAATAATGTCATACAAATATTAAATGCATGAATATACCTGATCTTTTAGTTGCTTGGGCATGTTATGAGCTTCTTGCTCGGTAGGACTTTCAGTGAAATCTTCTTGTTTTAGATGACAAACTTTAGTAGTTTCTGCGAGCTTCCTTACCAAGCAATCGATATGTATATCGCTGACTATCCTCTTCAAAATCCAACAGAAGAATATGGTTTAGCCTAGTGCCTCAAAACTCAAATTACAGAACAAGAAATAGTCAGGCTAAAGAATTACACAGGCTTCAAATTCCACTAGTAAATTCTCAATTTCTTCTTGTAAATCGTCAGATTTACCAAAGTCCTGAAACAAAAACACTTAAAAGTTGTGGATACTGCAAGGATATATCTCTGAATGGCACAACGAGTATTATGTTTAACCTGGGTTGAACTTTTCTGTTTGACCACAGCTTTTCGCCTGTTTGTCACATGCATTAAAGCGGAAGGATTTGGCAAATTGGAGCCTCCTAAAGCTCTGACACTAACTTCTTCATCCCTTTTCAATGATGGGTCAAGGCAACTTTCTGTGTCCTGAATTAGCTCTTTAAATTGGATTAGTGGACCAGTATTGCGCTTGGGTCTCACTGACTTCATGGGAGAAAGTGAAACAACTTCAGAAGCTGCAAGTGCCTAAAATTATAGGGACAACAGCAATTAAACTATAGGAGAAATATTAAGTTGCAGCTGTAAATCTATAAACTCCGTTGAAATTATAAAGATACAACGTTTCTAAAGGTTAGAAAAGCAGTAGTTTGTTTGAACTGATCCCTCAGTGAATCATTTTGTGATGATCACTCAGTTTCAAGATTGGAATTAGTTTTGCTTCTTGCATTTGGGATTTCAGCCAGAAATTTATTTCCAACACAGTATCCCTAGCAACTTCGCTCCCCAAAAAAGTATTAGAATATAATCATATACAAAATACAAACAACCAAGAAATTTCTTTCAGTCATAAGTAAATAACTAGGAAGGATGGAATGGAATCTCCTGGGTTAATCAAGTGAAATGATTCACTGATTCCAAAGAAGAAAACAGAAAAATTAAAATAAAAAGCCTATCTTACTGCTTAAGGAGAAAATGCCAAATACCCATCTGGACGAGAAGCAACCGTAAAAGAAATCTGCGCATGATGCAGTCTTACAGAATAAGATAATCGACATGTTAAACAAGGCCTTCTAAACAGACCAAGATAGATACATCATGACCTTCTTATGAAAGTTTGATTTCAAAATACTTAGCCAAAAACATGCTCGTAATTTCTGAGCTACATTAAATAGAGCCATTCATGTCGGTGCAGCGAGTATCCAAAAGAATACCTTGCCCGTTGTCTTGTTCAAAAGAACTCCAGGGCACCATGTCTCACGCCTCCGATCCTGAGGAGACATCAGTTGTTTTCCATGAGCAACAATGTCAAATATAAATGATTGCAGGGAAGATCTAGCAACACCAAATGCTGGATAAATAACATAGTATGACACTCACTAAACAAGCATACTAATATGTGAGGATATACATAACATTCCAACTGGCAATATGAATCCAATTGGTAACAATCAAATAATTCTCATAGTTTGAAGTCATGCCGGGAAATGCTTTACACCAAAAAAGAAAAGCAGCTTTTAGTTTTCACCTCAGCGACAAAAAGCTTCCTGGAAGGAGTTCTTGTGCAAACAAAACTATACACAAATGGACGCTCAAGAAATTTCAACGAAGAAGTCTTTTGTTCCAGCACAAAACAAATTTGCAGATCCCGATGCTGCCCATGGATATGCAGCGATAGATACCTTCTGAATGATATCTTGACACTCATTTCTAGATGAGTATAACACCATCGTACTTAAGTTTTCTATCTTCCTCGCTTGCTCTTTTAATCTCCTTTTGTCTTCTGCTTTTGCTTTTTTCTCCTCCTCCAACTCCAAAGCAATCCGTTCCCTCTCTAGCTCGGTCTAATGAGAAAATTTTAACAAATTCAAAACCTTGTTTCTCACTCCATTTTAGGAAAAAAAAGGCCAAACAAGATTAAACCTGCAATAATGTGTTCCGTAGACTTAATATTTCTTCCTCCAAATGTTCAGAATGAGAACCCTGAAATTTACGGAACCATAAGTAACAAAAACAAAACCACAAATGATCTTGTTTCATGATGGATACCAGCTAACCTGTAATTTAGCTCGTAGTTCCTCAATTTCTTTCTTTTGGCGCTTAAGCAGAGCTGCATCCGTCAAAATCTGTCCATTGGTGTACCAACAAGAATAATGTAGTAAAGGTAAATTAAAAATTACATTCATTGGCTATCTCACAAGTAAGATGAGAAAAGCTGGCATGTTTGGCATTCTTTCACATATGATGTTTATTGCTAGGAAAGAGTAAAACCTAACTCACTTAGACATCTTCAGTTTTCATAAAACAATCAGAATAAGAAAAAGCATAAAAAGATTGCAACATGAACTAAACTATACCTCATTGACGTGAGCAAAATTAGTGATACGAATTGCTCTACTAGCAAATTGAAGACTGCTTTTAGTTTCATCTGCATGGACCTGATATCAAAGAAGCATTTCAAAACACTAAGCTATCATCATATACACATACAGCATCTATGAACTCCAATAAAGTAGATTATCAAGATTCAATAATGGAAAGAGAAGGAAAGGAAAGTTTATATAGGTAACATTTAACAAAAAACGGAGCAAGAAATATCAACCCTAAGTATAACAATATAGGTTGATAAGTTTGAATAACACACCTGAGCTAGTGTTATATTACAAATTATCGCTGTATTGGAATTTCCACCCAATGCAGGTTGCAAAATTCGTGTAAGCTTACTATCACGGTACGGAACGTGACCTCTACAAGAATAGCAAGTTTGTAAACCTCTGTACAAAAGAAATTGAATTAACTAAATCATGTTCTTGAAAGTTGAGATTTTTACCCCTGACTTTCAGCTCCTTCACTCAACTTCTTGATCACTGTTCCCAAGGTCATCAAACTCTTGTTTATATGGGAACCTTCCTTGAGACGGATACCCTCAGCACCAGTTTTTGCTGCACGCTCTGAACCAGCCAAGTCTACTAAATTCTGAAAGGAGAATATATAAGCTATGGAAGAACATATGCCGAAACTAGAGAGCATTAATGCAATTTAACCTACCAGAACAGACACACGGATGGCATCACAAATAGTGCCAGCCTCGTCATCACCAGTTCTATCCCGACTTTCAATTATCTAGGAAACTTCACCAATTAGAAACTCCTAATACAAAAAAGCTCATCAACGATGTAGCAACCAAGGAAACTCTCAAAAGCTCACCATGCGGAAAATTGTGTGGGATCTACTGCTATGCAAATTCATGTTAGTCTCTCCAATATGCCTGTGAGCTGAACTTCCAAAACATGATACAGAACACAACAAAAACAATCCACTGCATTGAGTATTTTATTTGAACAGAGTAAATTTAATGAAGAGAAGTTGCAGCACTTGATAAGGTAGACTTCTCAAACAAGATCATCTCTAGAAATTCTGGTTAAACCAATCAAAGTATAAATTAAACTGTAAGTATTTTCAGCCTAAACGTGACAAGGGTACAACGAATGCAAAAATAGTTAGAATGTAAATATGAAAACTTGGAGGCCATTTTGAAGGCACCTTCTCCAAACTCCATGAGATCAAGAACCTGTTCAGGAGAGACGACGATTTCCTCGCGTAATCCAGCAACAAAAATACCTCGCTGAAATGCAATAGCAATAAAATACAATATTGATGCTCTCGTGATACGATGCTTAAATAAAGGTTGCACCAAAAAATGTTACGCGGTTCGTGCCTCTGGATTTTCATGAATCTGCAGCTTCCGGTGCTCAGGAGCCAACAAATCATTTATTTCCTCATTGTATATTTCCATATATGACATCCGAAGTAAGAATTCCCTATCAGATTCCTATACAAAAGATACAATAAGGTAAATACGTCAAGAAGTGCTCTATTTTCCATTAATTTTGCAATAATAATCAATAAAAATTCCAAAAACATGTTCCATGCTGAGTGACAAAATTTGCTAAAGACATATCATTGTAGCCAAATTGAATGGATGCCAATGAAGGGGCCCTTGTCATTACCTTCTGGATAGTCTCGAACAAATCTTGGACAGAAAGCGGAATGACACCGAGTTCAGCAGCCGAACCCCGCATTGTATGCGTCTTCCCGCTGTTTGTTTGTCCATATGCAAACACAGTTCCTATAACATGCCAAAATCCAAAATGCCAGAACGCTAGAATTTTCAGTGTATGCTAACGAGAAAAGACAAGAAGACAGCAAAGAAGAACTGGGGAGACAATCAAACCGTTGAATCCTTGAACGGCAGCTGCAACAATATCCCTCGTTCGTGCCTCGTAAACTTGCCTGGTGCCACACTTCTCATCAAATATCCGGTCTTTCAAAACACGACAACAGGAAAAAGAATTTGTCATCTTCCCACAAACACAAAAAAGAGAAAAAGAAAAAAACGGATTACAGCACAGACCAAATTCAAACTTGGAGTAAT
The DNA here is from genome assembly GCA_023653495.1 of Melastoma candidum. Classification (NCBI taxonomy): domain Eukaryota; kingdom Viridiplantae; phylum Streptophyta; class Magnoliopsida; order Myrtales; family Melastomataceae; genus Melastoma; species Melastoma candidum. The sequence continues at coordinate 10,668,268 of CM042881.1, read as the reverse complement.
GGTTGGGGATAAAGATGGAGTTCCCAGATATCCGCCAGGGACTGCTCTGGGCGTCTTCCACAGAGAGCGGCCTCGCTCGGACACTGACGTGTATCCTCTCCATCCTAGAATCGAGGTCGACTTCAAAGTTCAGCGAGAATCTCTCCAGCATTTTGTGGAACAACTAGTAAGCATGAGTAACCGTGACTTACGCCTGATTAAAACTTCCTGCACTTGATTGGTCGGAGAAAAGTAATTCCGATTGAGAGATTTTAGGGTTTCCGCGAAGAAGAAGAAGAAGAAGAAGAAGAAGAAGAAGAGAACCCCCCCCCCCCCCCCCCCCGGGGAATTTGAGGCGTTTGGACTCGTTCCATCTTTCCCGCCCATTTTCTGAATGAGTCGAATGCCATCAATCTCGTGTTTTATCAAACTTAGTCCTTACTTTCATGAATCGTGTTCAAATTAGTCCAATTTTCTTTTTTACTTCGGGTGATTTTGTCAGTTTTAATGAAGCCGATGAACAAAATCCTTGGTAGCCTTAGAAAGCAAGGTTGTTTTAATCCCAGTTCTGCCGATTAAAAAATTACCATCGTATCGTTCCACTGACCATCGATTCTATTGATTCAAGATCAAAAGTTCAATCCCGATCGTGACAACCATGTTAGAAATAGCGTCGAATTGGTTCAGTTTACGTCCCATTCAATTCAAGTGCTTTCCTTCGTTTCTCTCTACAACGCCGGATTTTGGGTTCCTTCACATAGATAACCTAGTTTTCAGGCAAGACGAGAGTTCAAAACTACATGCAAGCCGGTGCTGTGTATCTCATCTCGCCCGTCGAGGATGCTGGGATCTCATCTACAGGTTTTCCAGTCCCAATAACTCCAAAGGATTATCCTACCGTGCAGCGGTGGTAAGGACATGGTCATTCCATTCTTAGGTACACAGAGTCCGGGATAAGACTCAACTAACCTGACACATTTATGATAAAGGCACTGTCAATGTCACCATACCAGTACATGAGCAAGGTGTCATGCTATTAACACAGCCTGCAAACCATTCACCGCCCATTGAGAACTTTTCGTAGCTTGATCAGGTCAAGCCAAACCAACAGAACATTTTCAGAGAACAGAAGCACAGGAAACAAAACTGTACAAAAAGGATGAAGGGGTGGCTCATAATCTCAAGCGGGAAAATTTGTGTCGCTAAACCTGGACCCCTATCCTGTTAGCAACCTGCCAAACATCAGCAAGCCAAACGGAATAATCAGGCATTTGTTAACTGGAAAGTCATGAAGATCCCCAGATTCTAATGAAAGTACCTCCTTGAAGGAGCAAACATCACTACCCCACAACCAAGCATCGCAGCCAGCATCCCTGGCACCCCATATATCATTCCTACGATCATCCCCCACATGAACTGCATCTTCGGGATTAATGCTTAGTAATTCGCAAGCTTTCAGGAATATTGTCGGGTTGGGCTTCTCTGCTTCAACCTACATGAGAACGGTCACAGAGATGATGGTAATTAAAATTGGTTAACACGTAAAGGTTTACAGATAATGGTAAGCTTTCTCACTTCAGCTGAAACAGTTACTGCATCAAACCAATCATCACAATTGAGAGCTCGCAAAACGGTTCTTAGCCGAGTGTCGAAGTTAGAGACAATGGCCAGCTTGACACCAGCTTTTCTCAGAGCTGTAAACACTTTCTCAGCTTCTGGATCACATAAATGCCAAGCCTGAGGAAGAAACAGCATCCATGCCAAGAATTCAAAGTCAAGATCCTTAATGTAGGGGGGTAAACTAGAGTAGTCAAACAATTCAATTAGTTTGCCTCCCAACCTTTTCAGTCATGTAATAGTCATAAAGCTCCTCAAAGTACTGTGAATCGGAACAGCCAGTTGACGAACTAACGATGAATTTCCAGAATGGTCTCCCATCATTGACGTATCTGCAGAAGCGCCAAACACAGAATACGGGCATGATGAACCAATGTTTCAGCTATATTTTCTGTCAAGATATGAAGTTGTCCAGTTTTATAGCCTCATGAAACAACTCGGTACATTAGAATCTAAACTTCTGCAGCTGCTTTCACTTAGAATCGATCTAACTCCAGAGACAAAATATAAGAATATCAGGAATTATATCAAACTTATTACACAAAAGCAAGAGACAATCTAAAATTTGCTCACCCTCCCTCCAGAGGGAAAAAGTGAAGAGGGACAATAATAGATTGATTTCAAAAAGCGAGGAGAGAACTTGCTTTGATTTTATAGGTCTGTGGACGAAAACAAAGGCAGCAGAATAGCAACTTATGGAAAAGGAGAGGGCATATCATGATCGTCGTCATCATGATAAAGCCTCCGATGCCAGTAGTTGCAGCGGAAGTGGTCACCCCACCAATTTGTGCCTCATTCACTTTTTTGCAACAGAGAACAGATTCCACAGTTGCAAGCACGTGACACACTTTCCCACACCATTCCATCATATTCAAACTCAAATCATAAACATCAACAAAACATGGCCAATTGAACCGAAAAGAAAATGCAGGGAGGAATGAACAAACAGGAAATTTGAACGAAATCATGCCGCGCACAGAAAACGGGCGAGGAAATGATGAACACCTGAGACGAGATCTGCCCCAAGGCTGTTCGTAAGCCCTCCGGTACCTGTTGAGTATCTCGTCCTCCGAGTACTCCACCCCGTACTTCTCTCCAATCTCCCTGTATATCTAAAGCCACGACACAAACACGACATCTTAAGGACGGAGAACATCAAGAAGACGGGAAAAGGAAGATTTAAAAAAAAAAAAAGAATGCGGAATTTGACCTGAGCCATGGGCTGAGAAGGCAAGACGAGCGTCCCGACGGCGTCGACCATCAAGGCCTTGTGAGTGAGCACGCCATCGTACAAGGACCTCCTGTAGTCCAAGTAATCCTTCAACCCCCACATCTCCGGCCCTCTCCCCTCAATCACCGCCGCAGCCGCAGCAGCAGCACCTGAGTGCCACCTCCTCTGATCCCCATCCCTACAGGATATTACACCCCGAAGGACGCCGACGCACGGCGCCGCGTTCCTCCACCTAGCTGATGCCGACGCGATTACCGACATTTCAGGAGCCTCATTTGATCGGGGGCCCTCGAGTGATCTCGCACGCAGGGGAAAATGGATCCGAGGCAGTCGTTTTGGTTATTTGTTTTTTTGCAAGGTAATATTACGGGGGCCGAGGTATTAATCGAAGGAGAGGTGGCTGCTGGATCGGCACGGCTCCCCGATTTTACGATTATGTCCCTACAAGATAGGGGATGGACCGGCGATCTCCCAAACGGTATGCGGATGAAATTCCCTTGGGGGCAAAAGAGTAAAATCAGGATCCCTTCGATGGAGGTGACGTGGGAGATGATAGGGGGACACGTCTACGATCCACATCAGAAGTTTTAGTTAGCGAGTAAAGGTTCTGACATTTGTTTAGCTTCGGAATCAGATTAATATCGTACTCGAGACCCTTTACTTGATTTAATTAACCAATCTAGGGTTCGGCGATACACCAAAATTTGTAGATTGGGATTAATCTTAAATTTTTGGACCATTTATTTGGGTTGGGGAATAGAATAAGATAGTAGGTCCCCTCGAGAGACTGACCTGCTGCTTTTCCGCCATTTAAATAATAGCCAAGCGTTGTTGGTTAGTCTTTCTCCTCTCAAGACAAGCAGCTCATTTGCATGGCCTGAATTTTTTTTGTTTTCTATTATTTTTATTATTTTATGGTGGCAGTTTGATATTGGAACAATGTGTCGCTGTAACATACGCCGTCTTCGTCCAAAACAAAAAAACCTTTAAGTCGTTATATGGGGACGAAATTTTCAAACGTGACCTAATCGTGACGGTGACGGTCATTCAAGTCTCGAGAATCTCCTTGGATCGACCTTATGACGACGATCTTAAGCAAGCTAAATCTGTGTTTGGATTTAATTTGGCTTCATCTCATCGTCTGGCCTACAATTTTTTTCCCACGAGGATGAAATGGAGCTCTATTCCCAAACAGAGTTAGCGCCCAAAAAAAAAAATTACGCAATGAAAATAAAAGAAAAATAAAAAGTCCGTGAGAAGTGGGTTTCCTAAAGTTAAACTGACTTGTTTCTTAAATAAATTAAATTAAAATTTTCTATTTTATACCCGTAAATCTTTTTTCGCTAGACGACGTATTCTAATCTTTTAAGGTTAGTGGGAAGATGATTCATGCCTGAGTTGGGTTTGATTATATTATAATTGGGGGTTGTTTTGTTAGATTCTCTTTTCCCATTCGTTTAGCTTAACAGCGAGATTAAAGATGTGCTTAAATCTTAAGATTTTAACTATATTATATAGTGATTAGGTGATTTGATGACCCAGAAAAAAAAATCTTGCTTTTGGTGGAGTGATCGTGTAATTGCTCTGGGCGAGAATTATATGGGTGGGACAACTATTTACATTATTCTATGGCGATTTTATTGTTTTCAATCAAGATATATTTTGGAACAAAGGGTTGATGTTCGTGTTACGTGATGTTGTAGACTCCCGCGAACGGCATCGTGACCGATCCAATCCACAACACCCCGTCCCTCTCCTCAACCTCGCTGATCGACTCCCACGTCATCCCCACCACCGCCTTGTCCAGCGTCTCCGCCACGCCGCCTTCCTCACTTAGCCTCACTGCAACCCCCCTCCCTCGCCACCTCGTGTAAGCTGCTTCAACCTTCCTTATCACGTCCATAGGTAGTATCTCCAGCAAGGCCCGCCCGATCCTTGGATCGGACAGTATCCACCGAAGTAACCAGGTCCTCCTCGTGAACATCCCGACCCAGTAACCCCCCCTTGGGCTCCTCTTGATGTTGTCCGGGAATCCCGCGAGCTGCGCGAATACCTCGACGTTCCCCGCCTTGGGCGGTTTCAGCCAGTACCTCAATATTCTGCAGGCGGTCGTCTCTACGACCAGGAGGTAATCTCCATCTTCGCTGAAGGCTACGCCGTTTGCAAAACCAATGCCCTCCAGGAGGACAGTCATGACCGCTCTGTTGTTGCCATCCCGTTCGTACTTCAGTAGCCTTCCCGTCCGGTCCCCGCTTAACATTGCAGCCATATAGTCCCTGCAGGGCATTCCACCCATCAAAAAACTGTCACGATTGGGGCACGAGTGCATTGCTCGGCTCGCACCTCCTCCGGTATCGTGTGCTGCTGTCGGTGAAATAGACGACAACGCTCTTTGACTCCACCTCCAAGCTGTTGGGCAGTAGGAGAGTCGACCCATCGATTTCGTTGGCGATCACTGCAGGCAGGCCTCCGCCGGGACCGACAACGAGCAGGCCCATGTACGCATCGGCTATGTATAGGTCGCCCGAGGTGAGGTTAAAGCACAAGCCGAGGGGGCGTCCGCAGATGTCCTCGGTCAACCAGGGATCACGCTTAGTATCATCACATCGTTGCCTGCCGACAGGAATGTCCTTTTTTGAGTTACGAAACCTCTCATGTCCAAACTCCAAAGGCTTCAGTTGTCCGAAACAAAATGGAACCATAAAAGAACGCTGTTAGGGATTCAAACGTGGGCCTAAGGGTGAGAAGATGCCCGAAAAACAAACATGGGCTTCTACCCAAAACAGAAAGGCATTTTCAAATAATTAAAGATGAGGTGGAATAAGCATTCAATGCGAAAGATTCTGCTTTGCTCGTATTATAAAAGGAATCCCGAAATCAATGCCAACGAAAGAGTCTCGGATATCCCTCCCACTTGAAACAGGGTAAGAATAAGATCCTCGCTCGATCAATTTTCAAATTTAGGAGAAAGTGGTCGACAATAATCGACCGGCACTGATTTCACCCACAGGACGCGCCACTGCAACATGCCCGGCCGACCCCAAATAAGAGAAGAGATAACGACGTCGTGGCGGGGGCCTAGTACTACTATTAGACACGAATAAAATCCATGCAAAAAGACAATGATTGACCGACCGACCGACCGACCTTTCCGGTGAAGTGAAGGCGAAGTCCGACCAACGGCTCTCGTTCGCCAGCCACTTGACGATGCGGCCGTCCGATAGCCCCGTGTAGGGACCCCCTCCGCTGGGATCGAACGCGAAGCTCTCCGGCCCGAATGCCCCCTTGTCTATAGGGAGCAGGAGCGCTCCCTGCCCATGGGGCGACCCCGTCCGGTGATTCAGACCGATGAAGGTGGCGGATCCGAGGATGAGAAGAGCCGGAAAGGAAAGAAAGAATCTGGAATTCATGGGCGGAGTAAAGGAGGAAGGAAATCCGAGAGAAGGGAAAAGAGGCGTGATTGTTGTGTTTTTTTTTTTTTTGTTTCTCTTTTATGCATGATTGGGGTTTTTGTTTATGCGGTGTGAGGGTACGAAAGCCTTTGGCGATAGGGGGGCGGGGGGGATGAGGCTGTCGGAGGAGATAGGAAGCGACCAAAAAGATAAATTTCGCGAATATCGACAACGAGGTTGTCCCATCCCATTATCATCTAAATGCTCTTATTACTTTTAAAAATCATAATAATTGGCAAATTATAGAACTAATTTTTAACTTTATGACACTATCATAACATGCTTTCATTATCTGAGCAACGTTACAAATTGATTCTAATGTTACAAAAGCATTTCGTTAAGGTAAAATTAAATAATTATTATAATTGCTTAAAATATTAGACTAATTAAAAGAATAATCGGCCAAAAGATAAAGCGAGACACCGATATCTTAATTAATTTTAAATAGTTTTCTTTAAGAAAAATGTGAAAATGGTCATGTGTAAGGGGAAAAAGGAAAATCAACATTCAGTCACATGCCCGAGGGCCGAGGCTTAAAAAGAAAACCCTGACAATCTGTCGTGTCTACATCGGATATGATCCACTTTCGTGTATTTAACTTGAAATTTGTTTAAAATTTATTAAATAATTTATAAAGAATTTAATATTTTTTAAAAATTTTAATATGAAATTAATGAATTTTAAAAATTATTTTCTTACTTGAATAGTTGGTCTATTTAACTTCAGTTCAAATATGCGAAAAACTACTACAACTACAAATACGGGAGAAACTACTATTTAACTTGTATTTTTAAGAAGTGGCTGTAAAGAGTCGGTAGTAAGAAACTACTACGACTACTGCCACTTCACCCGATCAAACTACAACCACCACGTTGTGATTTTGGTTGTTTTTTGTTTGTTTGTCCACTCCCCTATATGTTTTCTTTATTTTTTTCACATTTTCTTCTCTGGGTGAAATGTGATGGCCCTAGATACGAATTATTTCCATTGTGGGGTTGGGTGGGTGGGGCATTTTCTAGGTTCAACTTTAGTAAAAAATCAACGACAAGTGATAAAGCAATGTGTTTTGACACAATTGGTGTTTTCCCGGTCCCCCACCTCAAAATAATTGTATCTAATCTAAACCTAAACTTGAACTAATCCACCCACCACTCTCATTTTCCCGAAGTCGCTCTTTCGTTGCATGATTTAGTTTTGTATGATCATACATCAATCCACGCTTCATTCCCATGACCACACACACACACATCATAAGGGGATTAAGAACTAAGACAGATGCGTCCGGTGTGGGCCTTTCCAGAAACGCTGTTCGCATTCATGCAATTTGTCAACTATCAGACGTTAAGCAATCTACCGAACTGGGAGGAGTAACCCCAAAATGTCCTTGCCCTTAATCATGCGCTCCTTCCATGCTTATCTCATGATTCAAAATTATGGATGTTTGGAACAGCATTCCTGTTTACCCTGCGTAATCCATTCTGGAGTCGCCCCTGCCGGACCCTTATGAAGAATACTTCCTGTCGAACACTCGAGGAACGGAGTCATGACCGAACCCATCCACGGCTCGTCCCCCCACTGTCTCTTCGACTTCTCTTATCAACCTCGGGCTCTTCCCTTCCGCATCCTTCGCAACTTCCACGACTCCCTCTTCCTCGTTCAGTTTTGTATGCTCTCACGCTCTGGAAACCAACCTGCTCCATTAGCATAAACTACAATAGAAACGAGGCAGAAAACGACAATTTCTTTTACGGACGGAGGTCAAACCAATACTTGATGAAAACGTAGACACACTTGAGCTAAAACTCTTTTACGATTAGACTCATAAAATGATTCTTACTCCATAGAGTTTAAATATAAAAAGTCAAAGAAAACACATTTAATCTAGACATTAACTCTAGATCACCACTAAGTCATTAAATGGTAGCCACTACACCCCATTAAAGTCTCCACTAACGTCAACTCATTTATTCTTCACTCCTTGAACTAATCCAACAAACTCCTACTCGAATCAAGTGCTAATATACGTCCAAATATTCTCTGAGTAATCCAAATCTTCCCATTTGAAATGACTTGGTAAATATGTCGGTTAATTGAGCTTCTGTATTACAATAGACCACCAGCTCCACTTCACCCATCAGTTGTAAATCTCTAAGATAGTAAGAATTCACCTTAAAGTGCTTTGTTTTCCAAAGAAAAATTGGGTTTTCGAAATTACTAACGCAACCTGGTTATCCACAGAGATTTTCATTTCCTTCTACATAAGGTAATCCCGGTAATCCAGAAGCTTTACCAATAGGATAACTTGATCCACAGCTCTTGTTATTCCAATAAACTCAGTCTTGTGTGTGATTAAACTGGGTGTGATTTCATTGAGTTTTGACAATTGTGGTTAATTTCATTGCGAGGTGTATGCTTAAACTTTTTTTTTCTGAAATAATGTGTACTTGTTTGCATTTCGTTTCTGTTTTCTACTTATCTTTTGACTGTAACATGATTTTTCTAATAAATTTCGTTTTACTTTCTTTTTTTGAAAATATTGTGCATTAAATTTTCATTTATGTTCTAGGAGTTACGAATTTTCAAAGTCGTTCCATGTTCGTGTCGTATTTCCATGGACTGATCTGTTTAAAAAATGCATATTATTTTTCAAAGTTGTCCCCGCAAGATCCGACGTGCGGGGACCGTGGAGAAAATGCTTCACTAGAGCAGCCGCAACCTTCTACGTCGAACCTTTCCTAAAGTCCAGAAGCTGATTTACACTAATCATACCCATCTCACTTCTTAATAGATTGGCGTTTTACATCGCCATTTTCATGGAAACACAACAGACTTTTTAAAACAGCATTTTTCTTTCCTTTTCAATTGATCCACCTGATGGTGCATCTCATTCATCTTCTGAATGTACTGACCCTGCATCTTAATCATTGCCTGCATGATCTCCGTCTGCTTCTTATACATCTCCTCCATCGCCGCCTCATGGATCAACTCCAACTCCTGCATTTGATCCAACACCTCCTTCAGTTTTGTCTCAGCCTTATCCGTGTACTGTCCCATGTGTTGCCGATCATCTTTCGAGCTCGAGATTTTCAAACTTCCTGCTTCATTTGGATCCACTCTTATAATCTCGATCAAGGCAGAGTTCGTCGAGCTGGCCTGATATCCTTCGTTCGAATCTAACCAAAAGAAGAAGAACAAGAAGAAGAATTATTGTCTTCACGCAACCACTTTCCATACCAACAGTGCCTACCTTCTGATGATGAGAAATCATCACTCTCCCGTTGTAACTCATTTCTGTCGTGTCCTTTCTCTTCGGGTCCTTCCTCATTCATGTCAAACTCAAGAAGGCTGCTTATTCTCTCCTCATCATCCATGCTTCTGCATCCACGTCCTCTGACAGAAGTAAATATCGTCCAAGGAATCGAAACGCGAGAACCTGAGCCTAAACAAAAGGTTTCCGAACTTATTGAATCAAGATGTTACAAAACCGACAACAGAAAACAACAAGCATGGCTAGAACATACAAATCAGCTGATCATTCTTTGCCCTTTTGGAATCGGCTGGTGACAGCCAGGTATAGTCGTAATTGTTCCACCTTTGCTCCAATGCAGTACTACTTCCTTCCATTATGGCTATCACTTCGGGCATGAGAGGCCGTTTTGCGGGATCATGTTGAACACAGATCAGACCTAACTGGATTAGCTTGAGGGCTTCACTTTCATCATACATGCCCAACATGGTCGGGTGCATCATTGTTGTCAAGTCTTCCTTTTCCTTGAAAAGTTTCTCAGCCCAATTAACGTCTTTTAGTACAAAGAGGAGTGGCATGTTTGTAACTATCTGGATCAGAGTCACCCCAAAAGCATAAACATCAGTCTTTCTCGAGCACCGGCCTTCGTTATGCATTTCTGGCGACATATACCCAAAACTACCTTTGACTCGACTTAGACACTGACTTTCTACATCATCATGAAGCCCTGCAACATCATAGATGTTGCCAGACAAGGCCATGAATTCGGCAAGACCCAAGTCCCCAACATGAGCATCGAAATTTTCATCTAGCAGCACATTGTATGGTTTGATATCACAGTGAACTACTCCGAGCTGGTGCAAACTATAAATCCCCCTCGCCACTGAAAGAGCGATCCTCTTTCGTGTCGGCCAATCTGGTGGGGTTTGTGATGACCGAGGGGACCCAAAATAGTGACCTAAATCTCCGTTAGCCATGAAGGGATAAACAATGATCATGATTATGGCTTCCTCCAAGTGAGCATAGTGATAGCCCATTACCGGAACAAGGTTGGGATGGTATCCGCGTGCAATTAAGCTTCCGACCCTTAACTCCGCTTTGAATTGCTCCGGAAGACCCCGGAGATGCGTCTTGCTGACCTTGATTGCAACGGAATTGCCATCAGGCAACCTCCCTCGATAGATCTTACCGAATCCTCCGTCACCAAGTAGCGTTTCCTGGCGAAAACAGCCGGTAGCCTCCATCAGTTCCTCGAGGGTGAACTCCCTTAAGCACACCTCTCCTCCACGTAGGAATCGCTCGATGTCGTCGACGGAGGCAGCAGCATCGCGGGGGATTATCTTCGTCTTTGAACAGTGGGCAAACTCCCTGGTTTTCACTGCGCGGGAGATAGAAGCGCCGACTCGACTGGCGACAACTTTGGTGAAGCTGCAATCCACAATATCCTGACAATGATGAAGTGAAGGATCACACAACGCCATCTGGAGGAGCTTGACGTATCTGACAAGGAAGACTCCAGCTCCGGACTCAGGTAGTCAGAGCAACTAACCCTTTTAGGTTAGTTTTCCCAGGTAGTCGGACTGCTCTTAAAGTTGACTAATTTAGGCTTTGGTATTTCATTGATTGAAGAGATGAGTCAACTCGCGACCCCACACACCAAAAAAAGACAACAAAGCCACATAATGCACCCGATTCCACGAAAGCTCGTCCCGGGAGCCCCCGAAGCCGAGGGGAAGCTTCGCGTCATTTACACGAAAAATAACAACGCTGTGTTGGTGGGCTCTTCGACGATGACCTCGTTTTGACATGCCTTCGTGCTCAGCAGCCAACCATACCCCCTTCGTAGGAATGGTGCCTAAAGTTGAATGTATATTTTGCCCTTAAACGAGAAAACTTGTCTAACTCTAAACTGTTGTTTGTCATATGTAAGGACTGACTCATGCGCCTTGACTTGGCGTTGACCGCGAGATGCTGGTGCTTCGTCAAGGAGTAACATGTTGACTATATATATATTAGTTTGTAAGGCCCTGGGCTATTCATGTGGGACTTGGATGTCGACAGAGTCGGTAATCTTTTACCGCAAGTCTGTCTTGGGTGTGTACGCGACTCTCTCGCGTAATAAGTCAAGTCAAGTAAGAAAGCGAGTTGAGTTCATATTCATTGCAACTTCCATTCCCTCTTTCCGGGAGACTTCTTTCCTTTTGTCTTATCATGATCAACTAAGTGGTCATCCGTTCAAATGAATGATCGATCTACACTTTATTTCTTTGATTGGGTGGATTTTGGTCCCACGCGGTTGTTGGGTTTTCTTTTCACCTCGTTATTTCATCGTCTACGTTCGATCATTGCGTCTCAACACCTGGATTCGAATTTCTCCTTAAAATACTATACATAATTACTTAGAAATATCTTCTTCTTTTTTTTAATTTTTTTTCTCAAAATCAATTCGCCATTCTGAACTGCCACTTAGAGGAGGTAAATAGGAAATTTCCCAAATTATGACCATATTTACTTAATTTCTTCTTTTTTCAAACCAAAAGCGTTCAAACCTCTAAGTTAAGGCGTGTGTACGAGATAGCAGCACTCTCGGTCATCATCCCTTGATCGAACCATCTCCATTATGGACTAGCTTCCTGGGCCTGGATGAGCCCAAAAAATACAGGCCCATTAAAATGCCTCATCGACCCAACCCACTATCAGATTGGAGAGGCCCACTATAATGTTTCCCTTCAACTCCGAGGTGGCGGAGGAGGGGGATGTCGAAATGACTAGTTTTACGTTTCTCTGTCGTAGTCACGACAAATGGACTGGATGGACCACTTACTCAGTATTTATTTTATTTTGTGTCCATTTCTCTTCTTCTTTTTTGACCTTTTACGACACGTAAGCTTTGGACACTTTCCCGGTAACGAGAGTTGGGAGCTGGAGGATGAGTTTCAAATTATGCTTGTTGTCAAAAATATTTTTTAATCTAGTTAATTATTTTAAAATTTTTAAAATAATATTTTGAAATCGACTTGTACATGGCATTCTTCGACAAAATACGAATTTCAATATTTTAAAAGTTAAGTTCAAATTACTTAAAAAGTTTTTAAAAAGTTTTTTTATTAAAACTACTTTTTAAAAATCGAATTCTTTACGATAAAAGGAAACTGAGTTGGATGTGTTATCCGTGAAATTTAAAAAATAAATGCACTACGACCATATTATTTAATAACATAGATAGTTGTAAGATTATCAACCCCACCACCGGGGAAAGAGAGAACATTCACTGGGGAAGTGGAGTAATTTATCATTTCATTACAAGCCACTAAATAGATAATCCTTCGTCTGACGAGGTGGGTCCCACGTCCTACGTGTCATATGATCCACCCAAAAAAAAAACAAGAATAATGAAAACTTTAAAAAAAAAAAACCAACAAGATGCTGGGAATCGGAGCGACGCTTTTCCCCAGGAAAAGAGATAAAAGAAAACTAAGCCTTTTGATCCCAAATCCAACGACCACTTGTCCCGCAGATCAATCGAATTTAATTCGGAGGGCTCCCCCCGATTCCCTTCTTCGCTGGTTTGGTTGGTTTTTCTAGGATTCCGCGATCGTTCTTGTTGTCCTGTTGATTTAGCTTGTTTTAGTGCATGTCCTTTTTCAATTTTGGGGGTTTCGTTGTTCTTGTTGTTCCCTGCCGCTTTTGCGAATTGTTTATCGGGAGACTTCGCTTGTGGGATTGGATTCTTTCAGCTTCTTTCTTCGGGGGTTGATCGGGAAGCGGGGATATTATTTTCGTGTTGTTGGAAATTGGGAGTGGAAACGTACCGTGTGTCGTGTCATCTGTTGTTTGTGCTGCTAGAAAGGATCTTGCGGAGGCATCAATTAGTTTGTGGAATCGATTTATTTGCCTGGATCACGCTCCTGATGGATGATGCATGCGGGTATCTAGTCTTTTTTCCTCGTTAGGATTTGGTTGAGCTTTGTGTAGTCCACCTGTGGCGGTTCTTGCATTCATGACTGGTTAAACTTAGCATGGACTCTATTCTGCAGGATTTCGTGCCCTTTGAGACAGAAGGATACTTTTTATTAGCATCCCGATCTTGTTGTTGAGATATTCCATGGAGCTCTCATGACGTAAGCGAGGTACTTGTTTAGAAGACCTTATTTGCAAATCTCCATTGGAAACCTGTTAGAAATGTCAAGCGGAAGCGTCAGAAGGGTCTCGCGTCAGGACATACAGTTGGTAAGTCCGATTTTGTACTGGAGATTTACTTTTTACCAATTCAACTGCGTTTACTAATTTTTAATCAATCTGATTCTTGGCATATGGATGGGTAAAAAAGATGGGCAAAAACAACGATCTTGATGTACTAAATATGTTGTTATTCACAGGTTCAAAATCTCATAGAACAATGTCTACAATTGTACATGAGCCAAAAGGAAGTGGTGGAAACACTTGTTGTAAAGGCAAAGATTGAGCCCGGGTTTACGGAACTTGGTATGCCCCTGTACTTTCTTTAACTATTTCAGATCTAGGAAGGATTTCCCAGTGAGTTGTAAATTCCCCAGCACTGACTGCTGCTGTCAGACTCACCCCCTGCTACCATAAGTGTGTGCCTTGCATACGGAGAGTAGTTATCTTAGGCAACTGTTTGGTGACGCAACAAACTTCCCCTGATCCATTTAAGGGAATAGACTCAAAGATTGTAAAGCTGTGAATGGGAAAGATGTGTTTTTTAGCCAATTGAGGAGAAGTTATCGTTTGGCTGGTTTATTCCTCTGGACTCGGGATGTGTTGTCTCTAGACTTGTAGTTAAGTGGAAGGTAGGTTATTTTCATGTGGTGCCACTGCTTGCGGCCTCCTATTTCGTGTTATATTTCTTATAAAGGAATACATGCTAGATATGCTGCTTCAGTATCCCCACTTGTAATTATGACCTGCCAAAGCCATACCCACAACGGATCATAATACTAAAAAAAATGTTGCATTGTAACTTGTGGTTAGGCAATTAGCTATGCAGCTCCGAAAATGAATGGCTGAATGGAGATATGTGATGGTGAAATGTTGCTTTGAAGCTGGTTCTGCTTATTTATTTCATATGCTTTTGCATCTTCTTCTTGCCACCATTTCTTAGGTTATTCTCTTATGCTTCTCTATGGCTTGATCTTTGCATTTAGGCATCAGTCCTCAATCAAGGATGTTCTCAGATCTCTCTCTCTCTCTCTCTCTCTCTTTTTTTACACACTATAACTTCTTTGAAATTTTATGATGAACTATAAAATCACATGCCTTTATACTTTTTTCAAAATTTACAAATCTGTTCCCTTTTAGTGTGGCAAAAGCTCGAAGAAGAAAACCAGGAATTTTTCAAGGCTTATTATTTAAGGTTGACAGTGAAACACCAGATCATGGAGTTCAATAAGTTACTAGAGCAACAGGTACATTTGATGCATCAGATGCATCCAGGTTCGGTCCCTGCATTCCCGAGTACAAATGGAACTCGTGTTTCCCAACGTAATATTTCCTATCCTTGGTCTCTATGATCAATTCTTTATTGTTTTCTGATCATGTATTGTTTCTGCATTCTTTTCATTGTCCTTTTTTGTCCTTGAGAAAGCGTTGAGCTGAAGGACCCCAGGGGGGTTCTGTTTCTTTTACTGAGTTGTCTGGAGCTGGTAACTATCTCTATAAGGTGTCTTATTGCCAGTCAGTTGACAAAGATGCTCTCCTTCATAATAAAGCTGAATAGCATCACTTAGCTTCGATACCATGATTTCCTGTTTACTTGGTTCTTTGTTCATGGCTGTATCCATTCATATCTTATAATTTAGTGCATAAATTAATTCTACTAGGCATACATCTTAGCTATATCCATTCAAATCCTTTTTTTCCCTGCCAGAGTCTGTGTGGATACCCTGTCCCAAAAAATTATTTATTTAGTACATAATTACTCCTTGTTTTGGGATTGTTGGATTGATCTTGAAGCTGCAGTCTGATAAAAGGTGAACAATGTTTCATCATGAGAATGGAGGGGCATCCTCAACCATATTACTTATGTCCTCAAACGTTTATCATGGGTTCACAATCGCTAACTAGTGATGACACCATTAGCTAAGTAGTACCCATCCATTTTAGCTGCAGCAAATGGAATAGCAATGATTTTAGTAAAAATCCATACTATGAGGAAATGAGCACTTGTCATTTGACATTGTGTTAATTACGAGCTAACCACAGAAAATAGCTCCAGTTTGGCTTGCTCTGACGTTCTCGTCTTTGCATTACTTCATCTTAAGTTGCTTGGAAAATTTTCCTTGGGAATTATACCTGTCACTTAGCAGATGTGAAATGTTTTAACAGTACGTAATAACTATTTGTGCTATTCTGCAGACCATTCTGGACCTGGTGTTATTGCCAAAAATATGCATCTGCCTGTTGGTGCCACCCTTGTACCTGGTACATTCACTAATTGTGGGGCTGTGCTGCCTGCTAGCTTGCACACTCCTATTGAAATGTCTGCCCACATTAATAGGATGGATGCTGCATCAAATATGCTGCATAACCAGTCCCAAAACATGGGCCTATTAACAGGAATGAATGGTGGCTGTATGATAAAAAACGAAGGCGGTGGCGGTATGATAAAAAACGAAGCTAGTTATTCAGGTGCTTCTTACATATTTGGTGCTGGTGGCAATGTCCTGGATGCACGTCCAACAATAGGTGGCCCATCAGTTCCATCTTTCAGTAGCGTTGATTCTACCCCACATCCCCTCAACGAGGCACTCTTGGATGCAGATAGTAGTTCGTTCGACCTTTTAGGTTCAATTCCTAGGAACTTCAGTCTGTCAGATCTAACGGCGGACTTCTCCCAAAGTTCTGGTAAGGTTTTCCCATTTTATGCCATGTTTGTTTTTTCCAAACTGCTCAAATAATAACAAATATCGATAGCAAGTCGAAGACTTCGAAATTAGCCTACAATGTGTATTGTTTGACATTTCAAACTACTTTTATCATGATGTAGTACCTAGATTGACATGCTTTCTTCTGAGAATTGATGTAGATATCTTGGAATATCCGAGATCACCGTTCTTAGGACATGATGTGGAACACTTTCTGGAATCTCGTGATAGAGGAGAACAAGGTCGGACCCTTCCCCATATTTGCTATTATTATAATTGTGGTGCTTATTATTTATTTGGGCATTCCATGGGATGCCTTTCTGACTGCCAGTCGGTCATGCAGGAGATGACAGAAGGCTCAATCCAATTACCGAGAACTTGAGTTACGACGATTTTGACAGCGAGTAGTAGAAAGAGGTAGATTCCCCTTTCCTTGTTAAATTGTTTTACCCCATTCGTCTGTTTTCAAGCAGCCAATTCTCTGCCACTGATCATAATCCTGTTTTGTCGTTTGGATAGGGACATCAGGTTGGTAGAAGAAAGGTGGATGTATATAATAACTATATAGGAATGGAGATGATTAAGGCTGTTAGTCTCAATTGGTTTGTAACGCTGGCTGTTGAAGAAGTAACAATGGGGATCTCAGGAGGCAGGGGATGGTACATTTGTTTGAAATAAGGATGGTATGAATAAGGATGAAGACAATGTGATGGCAATTAGAGTGGCAGTTTAAGTCGCCGTCATGAATCAAGTAAAGTGAATGTGTTGGGGCACTCCTCGAGATTTTCCCTAATAGCAGGCATGTGTGAATAAAATAAAGGGTTCAGAATGTTTTTAGGTTTGTTTGTACCGAGCGGGGATCTCTAAGGGGTTTAGAGGATGATAATGTGTGCGCAGTTTGAATTGACCTCGACATCATCTGACTCAACTGCTTGGTATTTGTTCATACTGTCAGGTAACTTTTGATTGATCAGAGCCCTCGCTTATCTTGATTCAGACGTACTCTATTTGTCTGTGGATTCTGTTCATGATTAGGGTGAGTCCGGCCCTGCTATATGAGTTTTTAACCTCCTATCACACCCAAGACAAGATTGACTAAAATGGAGTCATGTTAGGAAATTTTCCAAATAAATCCAAGTTGAAGCAAATTCAAAGGTTGCCTGAGGCACTCCAACACATTCCTGGAACGAAAATCGAATGGCTAATCTCCAATATTACAATTACACGAGGGAGGGCAATTGAATCTTTTTGCGGTAGCTACCGTGGCCCAGTCCTGAATGCGACGTCTAAATCAGAGATGAGATCGTCAACGTCCTCAATCCCTACTGAAATACGAACTAGGTCCTCGGTTAGGCCGCGAGCTTCACGCACATCAGTGGGAATGCTCGCGTGAGACATGAAGCACGGCAGGCTTATCAGGGACTTGACACTTCCTGCGCAGATGATACAGAACACCAAATCAGAGGTGGAAACTTTAATTTGGACGCAAGATCTGTCCTTTTCATTGCAAATAGTAATTGTCAACTTGGACAAGAAGTAAAAGTAGATATTCAGTCAGTTAAGGAAGTCGTGGATTACCGAAACTAACGGTTATGCTGAAGAACTTCGTAGTCTCAACAACATGCTTGGATAATGCAACCGATCCCGTCAGAAAGCTAAGCACAGATCCAGCACCCTTAGCCTGAAAGGTGAGGTATCGAATTTAATCAGGATTTATTTACTTGTCAAATCAAATCAAAACCAAGCATACCACAAAGCACCTGGCTGTAATGTAAATCACGTCCAGGATGACAGGGAAGACCAGGATAATTTACTTTCTTGACTTGGGGATGACTAGAGAGATATTCCGCAATCTTTTGAGCATTTTCCTGTCCACAAAGGCAAAAACTCCGGCATCAAGAACTCTGGCACTCTTATCCCTATTATTACACATCATAGTGCAGAAACCTCAGGTCTCTCAGATAAATTATGGATAGCTTTGGGAGCTAGAAAATCAGATCATCAATTTTACTAACTCAAATTAACTAATACCAGAAATGGACTGGTACTGAAGAAGGCAACAAATGAACAAGGAAATGGCCCGATCTTTTCGTAAAAGAATTCAATAGAAATTGATCAACCCGGAAGTAAAGGACAAAGTGGTTGATCGATTTTAACTGTTTCAATCTAGCGTACCTTAGTAGATGCTTTACATATGTAACTGTTGTAAAGGGACTGAAATTCTTGTCTTTGATAGGATTTCATACAAACACCCACAGTGACGAGACAAAAGTGACATGAAAAGTGATATGACCAAACCGATCGTATAATGAGAATGAGGTTCACCTGTTGCTTCTCAACACGAAGGGCCATAGTCTTGATGCCTCGCAAACAAGTCCAGCAGTCAAAAGGAGCTAATCCAGACCCTTCTGCATTTTGTAGGAAGTATAGCTGCTTTGCCAAGCTGGTAAGTATTAACACTGTCGGTGAATGGTAAAACAAATTTTATATAAAGAAACTGTTAAAGGGTTAACTCTTCAATTATGAATAAGTTCTTACAGATGTCAATGCCTATGTAGAAAGCAGAGGCCAAAAATTGATAGAATACAACAACCCACTCAATGACTATATCCATCTTTCAATCAAAGGCAGTCCAAAGAGACCTTCTTGTTAAAATATCATGAATTCATGCTTACTTGAAAGATCAGCAGCTATCACATAAAGAAGAGCCTAAACAAAGCAGAATTTCATCTTCTCTAGTACAGGTACAGAGTTCCAGTTATGACTGTCTACTAACCAGAAATAGAAAAAAAAACTAGCGATGAAATAAATCCTTGGAAACCTTACCTTTCACCTTTCACTGCAAGAACGCCAGCCATGAGATCACTGTGCCCCGATATAAATTTAGTGGCTGAGTGCATAACAATATCTAAAATGGGACCATTAACCAATAAGGATTGACCAAGTTGTCCATGATAAGAAGCACTTATAACTTCTTTATACAGATCTTACCTGCTCCAAGTTCCAATGGCCGGGACAACACGGGTGACATAATACTATTATCCACCAAGACAAGAGAACCATTTTCATGTGCAATCGCTGCTATTTTCTGGAAAGAGATCGAGCAAAGAAGAGTAGTTCCAATGACTGATAGCAGCGAAGAGAGCACAGTAGTAACCCCAAGAAAAAGTAGAAGAATGACCAGATGACACAAATAAGCGAGCTGATTGAGTTTTTAGGTGCAGGTTTGGGCTTATTACAGGTATACTGCATCAACGTGAGCCGGCTGGTCCTACCCAAGGTATTCAACAATTCAAGAAAGAGTACAAGAACATTTGTCAACTCAAACATTAGAGGCTCAGAGAGCCGGAAAAGGTATGAGGTCATCAGACAACAGAGCGTGTCCCCCAAAATAAAGACCCTTTTCAATTTTTTCTATTTAAATACTGCTGCCACGGCTGAGAAGATAGAAGACCATGGACATGAAACAGTATAGCTATCAAGCCACAGGCTTCCAGTGGCCTCACATTTCTGTGATACTCGAGTACCATAATCTCAACATGGCATTTACACTAAGTACAGGTTGTATTTTGCAGTGTGTGTTTACCAAAAAGTAATGCAGCAACTATGTCCACAGGGTAAATGCATAAATCTCCAACTTACTCGGATATCAGATATTTGCAATCGTGGATTGGTGGGGCTTTCCAGCCAGACAAGCTTGGTCAACGGACTAATGGCAGATGCAACTTCATCCAAGTTGCTAGTATTAACCCTCCTACAACAATTAGGCAACCACAATGGCATCTTCAACAATTCATTTCCCACACCACAAGGAAGAAGGTACATAAAACTCGACTAACTTCACCACTATTCCAGATCTTGGAGCTACTTGAGACAATAATCTATCAGAGCCACCATAAATGTCATCTCCAGCAACAATTTCATCACCTGCAACACATTTTTCCATTATTATTCGAGGTAAGGCAAACGGGGAAGAAATACAAAGGGTGACAAAAAAAAATCTGATAGAACTTTATCCACTGGCAATAAGAAATTGACCCCTTACATCACAACCTAAAGAGGAAAATCAGAATAAAGAATCACGCACACTACATCCATCCACATTCCACATTCATTGAACGATGGCAGTTTGCAAATCAAAGGGGGAAAGTGGGAGGATCTTGGATGGAAGGTACAGTATGTCTACCAGAGTTGACAAGTCGAGTGACAGCAGCCAATGCAGCCATCCCACTGGTAAAGCAAAATGCACGATCTGCATTATCCAACTTTGCCAGAAGTCTGATAAAGGCCACAACAATAATAGGCAATCAGTCTATCGTACAATGAATGATATTCGGTTTATTACACAATACAGGTTCCACGTACATCAGTATCCCCAATCTACAAGTAATCAAATCAAAAACCAAATAGACATTAGCAATAGCAGTAGCAGGAGCAGCAGTGAAACCTCTCAAGAGCATCTCGTGTAGGATTCCCACTTCTGGTGTAATCATAAGGACCGTTCTCGATCGCGGACGGCTGCAAAATGCAACGCAGGCATGGATTAGCCTAATGGAAGATGAACGGAAGGAAAAGAAACGACCAAACAACAATGTAGAAAGTATCGAAACGGTGAAGACAAAGGCAGAAGCGAAATCAAACCTGCTTAAAGGTAGCAGTCTGGTAAAGCGGGGTACTCATGGCGCCATAAGGGTCGAACTCGTTCTCGAAATTCATCACCAGAGTCGATACACTCGGCTCCTTAGCCTCCACCACCTCTGCATTCCACAACCCCCAACATCTCACCAAGCGAACCGGATACCATAAAAAAAACAAACAAACAAAGAAAAAAAAACAAGATCGAAACCGTGGAGGAGGTCGGTAGCGGCGGAGGTGCGGACGTCCATCATAGAATCCCCAAAGCAACTTAATGAGAGCCTTCCGGGCAAGGACGAGGCCGTTCGCCCAACGAAGAGTTTGGGACGACAACGGGAGGACGAGGGAGAATCGCCAGGGAGGGGGAGGAGGGGGATCGGCCGGATGGAAACGGAGGTGGGCATCGTCGGGGATCAAAAGAATCTTTTTTCTAACTATCGCTAGGGTTTAAAAGGAAGAAAGGACAAACCCCCCGAGTCGATAAAAGAGGGAGGTGGAGAAAAAATTTATGCCAATTATACCGTAAACCGTCACTCGGAGTTGACAACTTCCGAGGTTGTACGATACGTTAGTAGGTAAAAAAAATAGAGAAATTTTATGAATTGCGATATTGTCGTTGTTAAATATTTTTTTTTTTTAGTTATGCGAATGTTGCGATGTAAAACCGCGACACTGAACTTCCACGAGCGCAAGTGAGAATTACGTCCTCAGTCAAAGTTACTGACCATAATATCGGTGTGACATTGAGAGTTTTGCAAACGGTCGACAGCTTTCATTAAAGTGGGAGAGAAGTCGCCACTTCCTTCTGTTAGACAAAATCTTCACTTGGAGTAGGGTAAAGTCTGTCGGTTGGGTTACCGCTTTTCCCACTTAGATGAAAATGTCGGTCCAAATGGCGACTTTAGACATGAAGCCACATCTGAAGTTGGCAGCAGAAGAAGCTTCCCCTACACCTGAGCTCCCCGATGACTGGATGGGCGGCCAGCCTCCTCCGGTACTTCTCAAGTGCGACACCCCACTGCACCACGAATTCCTGCTTCTGCATCACCTGGGACTCCACGACGCTTTTGTCTGGGCTTGGCGGACTGCATTTGGAGCCAGATTTTCTCGAGAAAGCTGTGCTCGATTAGCACTGCAACATTCTCTTGGTGAGCCCGGGCATTCTTTGCAGTAACTTCCTGTTCCTTTTTTCAGAAGGTGGATCTTGTAAATCTTTTCCTCAAATTCATCTGTTCAAAGGATATCCATTCCAAATTAAAAAGAAAGCACTAATGCTTATGACAGAATCCTCCGAAAGAATATGTTCATAAGTTTTGAGCCAAGTCAGTGAGTTTTTCGTGTCCCTTTTCAGTGAAAGACACAGTAGATGTGCTCCCATTGTCCAGCATCTGCTGCATTCATCATGAAAATCCCCACTCCTTGCGGTTAAGATAATGACTTCGGGCAAATATTCTCAATGCACACCTGTTACTCCACCAAACCTATGGCATAGCTTATCTACAAGAGCCTCCATTTGCTTATCCCACTCATTCAGGGCCTCAGTTATAAAACACTGCTGAATTGCCATTAATTAATAAGAATAGGGGAACTGACAAGAAGATAGCTCGAAATTAAAACCTTCTTGATTGAACTAATCAAGAACTGCATAATGTTGCAAAAGGACTCTCTCTTCAACCACTGCTTGATAACTTGCTTAGGATGTCCGGAAGCAAATTCTATGTAGGTTTTTTGCTTCCTGAAGATGCAATTAAAACCATGAGTTATATTACAGTTTTACTGTTGTTCCTATCAAAAGAGAACAACAACAGAATTCACCTTTTTTAGACAACTCGTTAAAGAAGAAGTTTACCCAAACTTGAGATCCTCTCATCTTCATCATCAATTTGCGCAGCCATTTCATTTATGTATTATTTTACCTGAATAAGGAACAGGATATCATATCATCATCATGCTATGTTGTTGTAATTTAGGAAGAGTTCCGTCGTACCTTCATCATATCGTTCAGTATTAGGTGGGATAGCACCAGAACGGCATTTTTCCTCACAGATAGGGATGGAACTTTTGATCGGGGCATACATATGTTCTGTCCATGGTTCCAACAGATTTGGAAGACGAACGGCAAGATCC
The DNA here is from genome assembly GCA_023653495.1 of Melastoma candidum. Taxonomy (NCBI): domain Eukaryota; kingdom Viridiplantae; phylum Streptophyta; class Magnoliopsida; order Myrtales; family Melastomataceae; genus Melastoma; species Melastoma candidum. The sequence continues at coordinate 10,645,096 of CM042881.1, read as the reverse complement.
CCAAGTGCAATGGTGCGATTGGAGCGCACGATATGTTTACATAACCTGACCCTCGCAACTGATTGCAAAGATATTTTACCCAAACATATTGTAGAGATCCTCCTCATATCAAGAGATTATGATTTCCAAATGTCGGAAGCCAGAGGAGTTCAAGGCCACCTTGGTGCAAGTCAATTGTCATTCAAAGTCGAACATTGTCCAATGGCATTCTACCTTGCCAAATGAAATGACAGCATCATAGAGTGAACTTGAACTAGCAAGAACAAACTGAGTTTCTAAAATAAGACAAGTCAATTACATCGGAGAGATGAATATAAACAAACCCAAACAAAAAGAGTAAGTTGATATGTCCAGTCTTAGATAATACACTAATGTGGGCCAAAAGGAGAGCTTGCTATAATTATATTATATTCGAACTGTTGTTGTTGATGAGTTTTCCTAACTTCCGACAACTTAAAGAGGAGCAGTTCTTGAATGATTACCGTCGGCTCCACCGATAATATGATTGGATCTCTCGCCCGACCCGACCATGGCAAGAGAATCTCACCCACCCGATATTAGTTTCGAAAAAATATTTAACTACCCCCCACTTATTTAATGCAGCGGACCAAGTTACTTTATCGACAAGGTCGAGTTGTGCACGTGGTGAACTTTGTAACTCCCAAAACGATGCCAATTTGTCGGTTATGTCCGACCCCTCGGCAGCTACCACTACATTTCACTTCACGGATCGGAGATGGTATCATTACAACCTTATCGCCGGACACATGAATGACTTTCCCAGTAAAATGTTAGTAACAACCTCGGTTATCGGAGAATTCAGTGCTCTAAGATTTGACTATATTGTGATCGCGACGTTACGAGCCAGCCACGAGGGGCAATGGCTCGGGGGGGTTCATGTGATTGAAATTTGGTTGCTTGTGCGTTTTGGCAGGATTGATCTGGGTGTGGTGGTGGTACCCAACTTCCGCAGCAGCAGCAGCAGCTCAAAAAGCAACCTCCCTCCCCCACCCTTGATTTGGTTTCCAGCAATTCCCGAAAGCTCCTCTTCATCAGCCTATGGAGTTGAATGTATCTCTCTTCTCCAAGAGTAGCTGAGGGAAACAACAGCATTCATCTTCTATTCCCCTTCTCTCCTCTTTCGCGTTTCTTATTGTTGTCGAAAGGTGCTGTTCATGGGGTGCTTCATCTCCAAACTGCGGGAGATCCCAACCACAGATGTCGAGCCACTCCCTCCGGTGTCGAGCGTATCGCCGGTGCCCAGAACCGTGTCCATATCAACTCCTCTCGTGCACCACCCGCCTCTCGGGAAAGGTGATAGCCACCACCTGGTGTCCCTCACGTCCACTACTTATGGGTCTCTCCTTGACCTCAACTTTGAGAAGTCCCCGGAAGGCGCAGGCTCGATGCCTATAGGTGAGAGCTCGGAACAGGAGGACTTCTCGAGCGAACCCCTCTGCCCTGACTCTGTGATCGATACCTGGGAGCTCATGGATGGTCTCAACGACAGTCTCCTGGATGATGAAGGACAGCTGGAAGGACCTAACCCAGCTAATCTGGTCGTTATGTCAGAGACATCTGTGAATCAGCTGTCATTACCGTCATCGAAGCAGGAGAAAGAGGTCGCCTCTGTGCATTGTGAGGATAAAGAGTACTCGATTGCAAAAAGCGGGAGGCACCTCCGCAATGATATACTCCTGTATGTCACTAGCTTGAGAGGAGTAAGGAAGACTTACGAGGACTGCTGCACGGTGAGGATGATATTTCGAGGCTTCAGGGTGCACGTGGATGAGAGGGACATTTTTATGGACTCTTCCTACAAGAAGGATCTACAGAGCAGGCTCAATGGGAAGAAGCTAAGCCTGCCTTGTGTTTTCATACGTGAAGAGCACGTCGGCGGTGTTGAGGAAGTCAAACACCTCAATGAGAGCGGAGAACTAGCCAAGCTTCTGGAGGGTCTTCCAGCAGACAACAGTTTCGGGGTACCTTGTGGATCCTGTGGAGTAGCAAGATTTGTGCCATGTTCATGCTGCAGTGGAAGTAGGAAGGTGTTTGATAAGGAGAGTGAGAGATTCCGAAGATGCATGGTTTGCAATGAGAATGGTTTGATCCAGTGTCCTGGTTGCTGCTCTAATTAGGATCTGCAGACAACACAGTACTCCAGAGCGTTCTACTTTCATAATCATTTTCGTGTGCTTCGCATGGTTTTCGTTGTTATCATACAATATCACTATTCTTGTTCACGTAGTTCATCGGATGGATGCATGCATATCATCTTGTGATTTCTGGGCTGAGAATCAGATATCATCGCTACAGATATCTCAGTAGTCCTAACAGCTCCGTAAAATGGCCCATTTCATAAATGAAATCATCTTCAATTCTTGTGTACATGAACAAGGTGAAATGTGTTACACAAAAAGCTGACCAAACAGTGAATGGCGCAAGACCTGGTGATGCACAGTCCATGAAGAGTCACAAAAAATCAGGGTATATCTGCAACAGTATCATCGCCTTAGTCTTCTCGGTCGTTTAACAAGTTTCCAATCATGCTCACAAGGGGAACCGTTCCCTTCGCCATAATTTCCAGCCTCGAAGTATTGGACGCATGAGAAAACAACGAAAGGCCAAAAACTATCAGCTCGGGGAGGAACAGCCGAGACGAGAGGAAGCCATGCCAGTACCGGGGCTCTAAATCGAAAAATGCATCGAAGAATCTCCTTGTACCCGGTAAATCAAGTTTCAGCAGTATGTCCATACCAAAGCAGAAGAATTCCCTCTGCCGCCTTCTGTTTATCGGCCACAAGTCTTTCCAGACCTTTTCAGATAGATCGTCGCCCAAAATATTCTTATCAGAGCCAAGATAGCTGACAATAGCATCTGCAACAACCGGTGCGGCGGCTAGTGTTCTTGCTACCATGTATCCAGTGGAAGGGTGAACCATGCCGGCTGTACCGCCAATACCAACTACTCGTTGAGGAAGTACAGGGAGGGGGCCCCCCATCGGGATAACACACCGTTCATCCTCCTCTATCATCTTCACTTTGATGCCCAAGTGACGTAACCTAGCTATCATCCTTTGCTGGATGTCTTCCATAGCTAACCCGGGACGTGCTACGAGCGAAGTCTCTTCGAGAAATATCCGGTTTGAAGAGAATGGCATCGCATACAAAAAGGTGGGGATTCTGGCATTTCTCTCCTTCAACTCTGCATCATCCTTGAGATGTGAGTCTCTCCAATCCATGAAGACCATCTTATCAACATCAAAGGGGTGTTCTTCCACCTCAGCCAAGATCCCGTAAGCCACTTGGTAACCGGGGTTATAGGGCTTGTCATACTTAACGAGGCATCTAGCGAACCCAGTCGCATCGAGAACCACAGAAGCCTGAACAGTAACCCCATCGTTGCATATAATTAGAGACTTCGACTCCTCGTGGATAACTTTAATAACCTTTGCCTGATGGAACTTGACTCCATTCGATATGCACTTGAGGAGCATCTTCGACTTGAGCTGCTTCCTATTGACCCGGCCATATGGCCTCCCGAGATCCTTCTTCTTATTCTCGTCAATAAACACGACAGCACCAGACCAAGTTGTGTCGAGGCAGTCCAACAAGTCCATGTCCTCGAACTCATCCACCCAGACCCCGTAATTGTTCGGCCATATCACTTTCGGGGACGGGTCAATTGAACAAACCGTGAGGCCCGCCTCGGACACTTGCTGGGCCACGGCCAGCCCCGCAGGGCCGCCGCCCACAACAGCCAGATCGACAACGACCCCCTTCGACGCATCGTACAAGGGAAGCTCAAAATCTAGATTCTCCTTCTTGGTTTCGGGGACAAGCTCCAGGAGACCGCTACTGCTACCGGCCCCGACGAACCCCCCCCTAATCCTCCTAACGCAAGAAGCCCCCCTTTTGGGACAACCGAAGCGACTAACGCCATCTCGACCCCTCAGCTTCGAGGATGTAAGAATACTTACCCTTTCCGAAAACCCACAGCCCGGGAAGCCACCCTGTACACGACTCTGGAGCATCGCATCCATGGAAAAAACCGAGACCGACAAACCCAAACGCGGAAAAGACGCTAACTTCGATTCAAGCGGTCGCCAATGTCCAATTCATCCTGAAAAAAAATAACATACACCCGCCATTTTCCTTAGCCAAAGTTGCCAACCAGAGACCGATAGCAAGAGGTGGGGGGCAGAGACGCACCTACCCATCGGAGGATGGATGGGATTGAGCGGAGGCACGTGGCATGGGCGGCGGAGGAGCAAGGGCGAGGATGAGAACCAGACTGGGGGGGGGGGGGGGGAGGGGGAGGTCCTAGGGGGGTGGGGTGGGGTTGGATGTGTGTCGTGTCGTGCGTGTGGTCCGGTCTGGTTTGGAAAGGAGTGGATGTCCTACGAAACTGATAATACTTCCCTTTCTTTCCTGTTAACGGTGAAAACGCGACAAAGTTGTGCCGGAGAGATAGCAAAAATGCAGAGCGGCTGGTTTCCTGGAATCGTATTTTAGTCCAATAAAAAATTATTTATTAATTAGGTAAAATATATGTTCATGACATCGACTTTGAGCCGACTTTCTATTTTGACATTATTTTAGTTTGTTACATAATTTTATCACCAATTTTCACTTTCATAGCAATTTTGGCCAAACGAAAGTCAAATTAGGCCTTAATATAGTCCGATCCGTGTCTTATAATAGTAGAATTTCAACCACTCATTTATTCACCTCATAATTCACTTTACCCGTAGCAATGACCACCATATAGAACAATTATATGACGTTCATCAATTTTGTGTACTTTTTATTGCATCAGTAACTATCGTCCAACTCCTGCTTTTAACTCACTTGATCTGGCCATCGAAATTTTAAAATAAAATAACATACGAGAGGTTTCAATATTATTTATTATTTTTTTTGTTTTTTTTTCTTTTTTAGTCAATAAACAAAAATTACGTCTTCAGGCTTGTTTGGCTTCCGCGCGATAAAATTCAAGATTGGTCAAAATCAAAATAGAAATAAAAGTTGGTGATAAAATTATATAATAAACTAAATTAATAACAGGTATAAAATTAAGTGTACCACCAAAGATTTGTGTTCTTGTGCTCCAGGAATAAAACCACAGAAGACTAAACATCGGAGGAAAGACTCCTCCAAAGAGAAACGATCTCCCAGGAAATCCAGAAGATTTCCAAGAAAATGGAAACGATTCCTCAGGTTCAAGAAGAAGGGTGGACCCCAAAGAAAGTCCACCAAATGCTTCATTTGCAATAAGCCAGATCATTTTGCAAGAAATTGCCCTAGAAGGGGAAAAAGTTTAATGGCGCAAATTGAAGAATGCACCCAGACATCCCTAAGGGATGATGATCTTGAATCCATCTTCTCCTTAGAAGACTTCCCAACAAAAAAGACAGTTTTCTGTCTTGAAGGAGAATTTTCAGATACAGATACTAACGAGGGAATATACACTATCAGGGTTCATCCAGAAGGACAGAATTATCCTACCATCCCTGTAAGACAGGTACCTTCTGAAGAATCCAATATTGGGACTGTCATAATTACAGGAGTCTCCGAAGGAGAAGAAGAAAACGCTCCTGAAAGCCCTTCACCTCAACAGCTCCCACTTATTGCTGCTACTCAAATGGCACCACATGTTAAGGTCCAGGTATATTTCTCCAAATACCATAGACCAGTTACTGCCATTGCCTTTATAGATACCGGAGCAGCAGAAAGCATGATCAATCCAGCCCTCGTACCAAAAGAATTTCTGGTACCATACCTAAAGAAATTCGTGGCCGCATCCAGTGATGTTTTCCAGACTACTCACAGGACCAAGGACTTAAGAATAAAGATTTTTCATAACTGCATAATCAGGTCCTCACTATTTGTCACTGATCTTCCAGGAAGAGACATAGTACTTGGATGGAACATACTGCACAAAATGCCAGAGCTGATGATCTTATCTACAGGTCTCAAGTATCATGGAAATTTCAAGCCATTCACATCACTAACTCGGATGTTTTCTATTGAGCCTGCAGAAAGAATGAAACCATTGTTCAGCTCCTCTTTTGCAGAAAGTCATGAAGAGTTTCTACAGAAATGCTCTCATCCTTTATGGAAAAATCCCATGTTCTTCGTTCGGCTACCATTCAAACAGAACGAAGACATTAATCCCACAAAAGCTAGCCATTCAGGTATGAATCCTGATGATACTAAAGCTGCTAAAAAAGAGTGTGCCTCTCTATTGCAGCAGGGATTAATTGAGCCAACTGACTCACAATGGGCATGCGAGGCTTTCTATGTGAACAAACGTTCAGAACAAATCAGGGGGAAACGGAGGTTAGTCATAAACTACCAACCTCTAAACCAGTTCCTACAAGAAGATAAGTTTCCTGTGCCAAGACGAACAGTATTATTCTCTTCACTTGCCAAAGCTAAAATATTTTCAAAGTTTGACCTTAAAAGTGGATTTTGGCAACTTGGCATACACCCTGATGACAAATGGAAAACGGGATTTTGTATCCCAGATGGACATTATCAGTGGACAGTTTTGCCCTTTGGACTTAAGACTGCCCCATCACTTTTCCAGAAAGCCATGATCAAGATTTTTGAACCAATCTTGGACTCTGCCCTTGTTTATATTGATGACATCCTGCTATTTAGCCCAGACAGGCCTTCACATGAAAAACTATTAGAACAGTTTGCAGGCCTTATACAGGAACATGGCATAATGCTCTCAGAGAAGAAGATGAGACTATTTGAACACTCAGTGGAATTTTTGGGCATGAAACTTGCCAATGGACAATATCAGCCTGGACCCCATATTGCCCAAGAACTATTAAAATTCCCGGACCTAAATCTGACAAAGAAACAAGTCCAACAATTTTTGGGAATTGTTAATTACTTGAGAGATTTTGTCCCTAACATCAGCAGGTACACCAGTCCATTAGAGGCCCAACTCAAGAAGGATTCAATGCCTTGGGGCCCTGCCCAAACCGAAGCAGTTAAGTATCTAAAAACCCATTTACAGATGCTTCCTCCCTTGCAGATCCCTTCAGATGGAGTTCGAATCCTCCAAACCGATGCAAGTGACCAATTTTGGGCCGCCATCCTCTTAGAGGAAAAGGATGGTAAACGCCAGGTATGTGCCTATAAATCTGGAAGATTTAATACAGCTGAGCAGCACTATCACTCAACGATGAAGGAAATTCTGGCAGTCAAGTATGGCATTAAAAAGTTTGAGTTCCATCTCATTGGCCATCATTTTATTGTTGAGAGTGACATGTCCTCTTTCCCATCCATGCTAAAGTTCACACAGAAGAAGATACCGACTGCACAGCTACTCAGACTCTCAGAATGGTTTTCCCAGTACAACTTCACAGCTAAGCATATAAAAGGCAAAAGCAATATAGTTGCTGATTTCCTCTCTAGGCCTTTTGATATTGCTAACCCTTCACTACAAGAAGTTCCAAGCTTACAGGCCATGATACGGACACATGTGCCTAGACCACTTGATCTCAGAAGAATTCTTCCTCCAGAGATCATCCATTATGACAACAAAGAACATGTAGAAGAAGTTCTTGCCAATGCTGGCTTCATGATACAAAGATACCTGGAAAGGATTTTTGCCAAACACGGGAGACTGATGTTCCCAGAACAAGGACTGCATCCTTGCTACCCTTTCCTCAGAGCCATACCCATTGAGCCAATGAGTATTTTCCCTGAAGAATTGAAATGGCTCTTGTGGTATCTACTCCACAAATACATCATGGCACTTGAGTTCCCCACCGAGGAACTACTTTGTTATTTGGAGCAGCTAGGAGACCTTCACACATTTACTCCACACAGAAGGCCTCACTCTCATCTAGCTGAAGTATTAACATGGTTTGCTCCACTCACACAGTGGAAGACATGGATTGAAGCTCACCAGGACAAGTACTTCAAGTACGGCGGACTAACCCCCTATTCAGTTTATTTGTTTCGCAGGTACTGGTACTTTGATTCAAGACTACAAGCGATGGCATCCATCAACACCACAGATGAATTCTCCAGCCTACCATTCTCTTTGGTCCATGAACCCTCATTCCATTCAAATCAAGAAATGGCCATCACCAACAATTTTTTTTTTTTTTTTTTTTTGGAGTGGCAATTTATACAAGTCCCGGAAGTGGGATGTAACTATTCTACAAAGTAGAAAGTGACTCAAAGTAAAGCCTAAATTAATGGAGCGTAATTTGCGGAGGAATCTTGCAGCCCCTAAAGTCTTTTGGCTGCTGGTGCCGACCTTATCGTTAAGGCATCTTTACTATTCCTCGTGGGCGGCTATTCTCGCGGTCGCTTTCCTCGATTGTCGGGAGAGTGCGCTGAACTTCTTTTCTGAGTGGATGAGGGACCTGCTGATGAAGATTCTGGATTTGGGCTGGATGAGCTTGGGCCGAGGTCCACTTTCGTAAGAAAGTCTTGGGCTATGTCTTCCCAATATATTCCATCATCTTGGTGTTCGTGCTGGTGGAGCGCACATTGGAGCATGTGGACATGGTTTGGGTCTGTAAACTGGATCTGATGTTGAAGTACCACATCGGGGTCTGTATTAGATGTCAGCTTCTGCTTCATTATCTTGTCTTCCTTGTGTTGTCCCTTGACAGTCGTCCGATTGGTATCAGAGCCTTGTTTCTTTTCCTTTCTCGAGGGGAGTGAGAGATCTAGACTGGGAACCCTACCTGGAGAAGCACCTTGCCCACACCACCATGGATAACACTACTACTACTAGCTCTGCCGTGATGAATGCTCCCATCACACTAGACTCAGGCCTTAGTATAAGAACCTCTACTTCCGACAAACTTGGTGGGTTATATGAGATAGCCCATAAGGAAGAATGGGAGGAGACAAAGCTACCTCTCCTCAACCCATATGCAGCCTTCACCAAGCCTTCTTTGAACCCCATAAGAAGTATCAGGACGCTGATCAGACAACCTGCGTCAAGGGTACTTGAATACGTCCAAGCCAGCAAATTCAGCCAACACCCAATCTGGGCCACACACAAAGAACAATTTGTGTCCTTACAACTGCCTGCTGAATTTCCTAGTCAATGGCTAGATAGGGGATATACTCATCTCCACTTTGGTGCTATAAGACTTGCGCTAACTTATCATGGCAGGAAAGGACTTCCCGTCACAGCAAGAATGGCACTTTTGGATGTCAGATACAGAGAGTATCAACATGCTTGTATTGGCACCATCGAGACGACACTGAATGCTGGGACAGTGTTTGTTACACTTTACCCCAATTTCTGTATGTCTTTACAGGACTCCAATATACTCGATGCTTTACAAGTACAGGTCCAGTTGGCAGGACCAGAGCAGAATGACAACTCCATTGAGGCAACTTTGCACTACCAGATGGCTTATAGGGTGCAGAACCATGCACTAGACCTCAACGTTGCTGAGAATAATGGTGATGCCTTACTGATTCGCAGTGATTATCATAACTCACAAGCTCCTACATGCCTATATGTCCCCAGGCAGATCAGCAGGAGTGATCTCCTCAAGCTTCTGCCAGAAAGGTGGATCACCAACTATGAGCGAACTCAGCAGAAGGTTAAGCCAATCCAGTCCTCTGAGCCAAAGTTTATCAGGGAAAGAGATGGAACTGTTGTCATCAAGTTTGATCGGTCACATGAGAAGGATGCCCCGACTCCTTCAATCTTCCCGACCATGTTTATGATGCAACCTCTTCCTCGGAGAAGAAAACCTGATCCCCTTAACCGTATCATCCACTCTTTCGATGAACAGGGACAGGAGACATACCACTTCAGAGACCCAGCAACTGACCACTGTTACTGGGATGTGTGCTCCTCAGATATTTGCAGATGCAAAGATGAGCATCTCTCAAGCGATGATGAGAGCACCAGGAAAAAGAAAAGGTCAGGACGCAAAAATCTTCCTGACACTGACTCTGATAGTGATGATGATGATGATCAGGACACGAAGCCTCCCAGAGACGATGAGGCAGATGCCGCTCCTCAAATCAAGACAGATTATGGAGCATGGCAGTTCCTGATTGACCAAGCCCCACGTATACGGCCTAAAAAGAAACCGTCTAAGGTATTACCTTGCTACCAGAACATTCTTAAGTGGCAGAAGAAGAATCCATCTTCTGAGGTAATCCTAGCACAAGGAGATGTGCTACCAACCAGTTGTGCTCAAGAGGCTGATAAGCCAGTACCCATCTGCACTCCATCAGAAATCATGATGATGGGAAGACCTGGAGAGTTGAACTTCCCAACTCAAGATGAGCAAACTGTTGACGGTATAAAGTACTGTTCCAAAATTCCTATCCCCACAGGTGTTGATGCACAGGGGAACCCCCTGAGAAATAGTATTGCTGAGAATGTCCTAAACTGGCAAAGCCAGAATGCCTTGGCACAGAATGCAGGACTCAATACTATCTGCAGAAAGATAGACACCGTGCAGGAACTTCTCACAGGAACGGAGGCCAGGCTAAATGCTAAGATGGACGCCCATCAAGATAAGAACCAGGCGATGCTACAATCCCTTCACAAAAGGTTAGACAATTTTGAAAGAGGGAAGTACCCTTCTTATTTCAGGTCTGACCCAGATGAAGAAATCGCCAAACTCAAAAGGCAAATAAAGATCCTCGAAGACAAGCAGGTGGATCTTAATAAGCAACCGGACCCAGCCAGTCTATTAAGCTTTGGACGACCGCAAGTGACTCCTCAAAGCTATGGGTTAAGCCTAAATCCTATCTCTAAGCCTTTTGATATTCTGGATTTTGGTAACAGGACTTCTTCATTCATGCAAACATCTGCTAATGCTCCTCCTCTGTATGGACAAGCTGGAAAGAAAGATCCTGCAGAAATCAGAGAAGTCATTAGACAACAGCAGAGGTCATCCAGAAAAAGGAATGAGATCAGAGAGGGAAAGAGAAAAGTGGAAAGCTCCAAACATACAGAAAGACAACGGACACCTAGTCCAGAGACACAGTCCAGTCCTAACCCTCAGACACAGCAGTTAATGATCCAAGGACATCAGGACCCTTTGGACTGCCCAACCAGGAAATGGGTAACATCGACTACTCTTCAGTCTTCACCTAGTCTTTCTGAAAATACCTCTGATGGTTATTACGATAACCATGACCCTACTGGAAGCTATTTCTCCCAGTGTCCACCCTTTACTCCTTCCCAGATCCTCATGACAAATAGGTATGAAGAATCCCATGTCTCTGACAGTACCGTCTCTGAAAGTACATCAGAAGAAGACACTTCTTCATCTGAACAGAGCACCTCTACGGATGCCACAGAAGAGGTATCTGACATTACTTCAGAAACTATATCCTCTACAATACCTCATGTATTCATGGCAGATAGAGAGGAAACAGAGACCAGTGCCTATAGACAAGAAGAAGTCCAGTCAGACGAGTCAATGGAGGAAACTCCTCCAAGGAGAACAGAGGGAACTACAAAGTTTACCTTTGATGATATCCCACGAAGCAAATGGCCCCAGCGCATACAAGATTTCCTTGCGTGGTGCATCCATCAGAGGGTAACTGTATACAATACCTCTGATATCCTTACTAATCTGACCTCAAGTTTTCAGGGTCTCCTACAAACGTGGTGGAATCTGTTCTCTGAACAAGATCAAATTCAGATGGTAAACATGACTTTACCAGACTTCATGAATAATCTCCACCTTCATCTTATTGGTAACCCCAATGATCTCTTGGAAGAAAAAAGGACAGAATTCTTCCAGCGCAGATGCTGCTCTTACAAGGTACAAGACTTAGATAAACATTTTCAGAGAATGTTACACTTATTTCTCCATTTGGGTGGTGACAATACATACAAGCCCGTGTTTCTTTCTTCAATAGAACCACCTATCTCTGCTATGGTAGAAAAGAGTCTTGTCAGTAAGAATGTAAGAATTGCTCAACTAACAGTTGGACAGATTCAACAAGAAATAATTTCTGGGGTAAATGAGCTGTGCCAGAGAAAGGAGATCATAGAAGGATTCCTGAAGCAGGACAAACGCTTAGACCAGGTTTGTCGAGCCAAGAAGAACAGGTATAAAATTAAGTGTACCACCAAAGATTTGTGTTCTTGTGCTCCAGGAATAAAACCACAGAAGACTAAACATCGGAGGAAAGACTCCTCCAAAGAGAAACGATCTCCCAGGAAATCCAGAAGATTTCCAAGAAAATGGAAACGATTCCTCAGGTTCAAGAAGAAGGGTGGACCCCAAAGAAAGTCCACCAAATGCTTCATTTGCAATAAGCCAGATCATTTTGCAAGGAATTGCCCTAGAAGGGGAAAAGGTTTAATGGCGCAAATTGAAGAATGCACCCAGACATCCCTAAGGGATGATGATCTTGAATCCATCTTCTCCTTAGAAGACTTCCCAACAAAAAAGACAGTTTTCTGTCTTGAAGGAGAATTTTCAGATACAGATGCTAACGAGGGAATATACACTATCAGGGTTCATCCAGAAGGACAGAATTATCCTACCATCCCTGTAAGACAGGTACCTTCTGAAGAATCCAATATTGGGACTGTCATAATTACAGGAGTCTCCGAAGGAGAAGAAGAAAACGCTCCTGAAAGCCCTTCACCTCAACAGCTCCCACTTATTGCTGCTACTCAAATGGCACCACATGTTAAGGTCCAGGTATATTTCTCCAAATACCATAGACCAGTTACTGCCATTGCCTTTATAGATACCGGAGCAGCAGAAAGCATGATCAATCCAGCCCTCGTACCAAAAGAATTTCTGGTACCATACCTAAAGAAATTCGTGGCCGCATCCAGTGATGTTTTCCAGACTACTCACAGGACCAAGGACTTAAGAATAAAGATTTTTCATAACTGCATAATCAGGTCCTCACTATTTGTCACTGATCTTCCAGGAAGAGACATAGTACTTGGATGGAACATACTGCACAAAATGCCAGAGCTGATGATCTTATCTACAGGTCTCAAGTATCATGGAAATTTCAAGCCATTCACATCACTAACTCGGATGTTTTCTATTGAGCCTGCAGAAAGAATGAAACCATTGTTCAGCTCCTCTTTTGCAGAAAGTCATGAAGAGTTTCTACAGAAATGCTCTCATCCTTTATGGAAAAATCCCATGTTCTTCGTTCGGCTACCATTCAAACAGAACGAAGACATTAATCCCACAAAAGCTAGCCATTCAGGTATGAATCCTGATGATACTAAAGCTGCTAAAAAAGAGTGTGCCTCTCTATTGCAGCAGGGATTAATTGAGCCAACTGACTCACAATGGGCATGCGAGGCTTTCTATGTGAACAAACGTTCAGAACAAATCAGGGGGAAACGGAGGTTAGTCATAAACTACCAACCTCTAAACCAGTTCCTACAAGATGATAAGTTTCCTGTGCCAAGACGAACAGTATTATTCTCTTCACTTGCCAAAGCTAAAATATTTTCAAAGTTTGACCTTAAAAGTGGATTTTGGCAACTTGGCATACACCCTGATGACAAATGGAAAACGGGATTTTGTATCCCAGATGGACATTATCAGTGGACAGTTTTGCCCTTTGGACTTAAGACTGCCCCATCACTTTTCCAGAAAGCCATGATCAAGATTTTTGAACCAATCTTGGACTCTGCCCTTGTTTATATTGATGACATCCTGCTATTTAGCCCAGACAGGCCTTCACATGAAAAACTATTAGAACAGTTTGCAGGCCTTATACAGGAACATGGCATAATGCTCTCAGAGAAGAAGATGAGACTATTTGAACACTCAGTGGAATTTTTGGGCATGAAACTTGCCAATGGACAATATCAGCCTGGACCCCATATTGCCCAAGAACTATTAAAATTCCCGGACCTAAATCTGACAAAGAAACAAGTCCAACAATTTTTGGGAATTGTTAATTACTTGAGAGATTTTGTCCCTAACATCAGCAGGTACACCAGTCCATTAGAGGCCCAACTCAAGAAGGATTCAATGCCTTGGGGCCCTGCCCAAACCGAAGCAGTTAAGTATCTAAAAACCCATTTACAGATGCTTCCTCCCTTGCAGATCCCTTCAGATGGAGTTCGAATCCTCCAAACCGATGCAAGTGACCAATTTTGGGCCGCCATCCTCTTAGAGGAAAAGGATGGTAAACGCCAGGTATGTGCCTATAAATCTGGAAGATTTAATACAGCTGAGCAGCACTATCACTCAACGATGAAGGAAATTCTGGCAGTCAAGTATGGCATTAAAAAGTTTGAGTTCCATCTCATTGGCCATCATTTTATTGTTGAGAGTGACATGTCCTCTTTCCCATCCATGCTAAAGTTCACACAGAAGAAGATACCGACTGCACAGCTACTCAGACTCTCAGAATGGTTTTCCCAGTACAACTTCACAGCTAAGCATATAAAAGGCAAAAGCAATATAGTTGCTGATTTCCTCTCTAGGCCTTTTGATATTGCTAACCCTTCACTACAAGAAGTTCCAAGCTTACAGGCCATGATACGGACACATGTGCCTAGACCACTTGATCTCAGAAGAATTCTTCCTCCAGAGATCATCCATTATGACAACAAAGAACATGTAGAAGAAGTTCTTGCCAATGCTGGCTTCATGATACAAAGATACCTGGAAAGGATTTTTGCCAAACACGGGAGACTGATGTTCCCAGAACAAGGACTGCATCCTTGCTACCCTTTCCTCAGAGCCATACCCATTGAGCCAATGAGTATTTTCCCTGAAGAATTGAAATGGCTCTTGTGGTATCTACTCCACAAATACATCATGGCACTTGAGTTCCCCACCGAGGAACTACTTTGTTATTTGGAGCAGCTAGGAGACCTTCACACATTTACTCCACACAGAAGGCCTCACTCTCATCTAGCTGAAGTATTAACATGGTTTGCTCCACTCACACAGTGGAAGACATGGATCGAAGCTCACCAGGACAAGTACTTCAAGTACGGCGGACTAACCCCCTATTCAGTTTATTTGTTTCGCAGGTACTGGTACTTTGATTCAAGACTACAAGCGATGGCATCCATCAACACCACAGATGAATTCTCCAGCCTACCATTCTCTTTGGTCCATGAACCCTCATTCCATTCAGATCAAGAAATGGCCATCACCAACAATGAATTCTTGAAGATCAGGCTTTGCAAGGAAAATGGAGTTCCATACTTAGACCCCGATGTGGTACTTCAACATCAGATCCAGTTTACAGACCCAAACCATGTCCACATGCTCCAATGTGCGCTCCACCAGCACGAACACCAAGATGATGGAATATATTGGGAAGACATAGCCCAAGACTTTCTTACGAAAGTGGACCTCGGCCCAAGCTCATCCAGCCCAAATCCAGAATCTTCATCAGCAGGTCTCTCATCCACTCAGAAAAGAAGTTCAGCGCACTCTCCCGACAATCGAGGAAAGCGACCGCGAGAATAGCCGCCCACGAGGAATAGTAAAGATGCCTTAACGATAAGGTCGGCACCAGCAGCCAAAAGACTTTAGGGGCTGCAAGATTCCTCCGCAAATTACGCTCCATTAATTTAGGCTTTACTTTGAGTCACTTTCTACTTTGTAGAATAGTTACATCCCACTTCCGGGACTTGTATAAATTGCCACTCCCTACCGTGGAGTCAGGCAGAGCATTTTTAAACAGAGCAATTTACAATCAGAGCTAATACACAAGTAGTTTTCCCATATCCATGGCCGGCTAAGTTTCTCCCAAGGTGTTATCCAGTAGTGGTGGTTCCCTAGATCGACGATCTCTCAAGAAACCCCCTCACCTTCGATAAACCCAAAAACATCTGCAAAACCCAGAAAACCCAAAAACATTCCAAAAAAAGAGAAAGACCCTTAAGCATTTTACCCGCACCATCATTGCATTTGATGCGTACATAGAATATAAGGCCCGAAACTGTGTACTTCACACAATAGAGGCCCAGCTTTCTTATTTTAATTGCATGAACCCAGGAGAAGAATGGATCTTCCACAACCCTTGGGATTTGTGTGGCGGATGGGATACCCTCCGCAATCATGTCCAGTATCGGCAGTATCTTGCTTGGTACATCAAGCAACATCTGTATTTAGCTACTGCCTAGTTTTATAAAAATCTGTTTTCATAATTTCCGCTGTCTCATTTCCGACCTTGAGCAACTCTCGCGTTGTTCTGTTCTGGTGGTCGAAGCTTCTGTCTTTGTACAACTTCCTTCTGTGTCTTTGTTTTATCTGTATTAGATGTCAGCTTCTGCTTCATTATCTTGTCTTCCTTGTGTTGTCCCTTGACAGTCGTCCGATTGGTATCAGAGCCTTGTTTCTTTTCCTTTCTCGAGGGGAGTGAGAGATCTAGACTGGGAACCCTACCTGGAGAAGCACCTTGCCCACACCACCATGGATAACACTACTACTACTAGCTCTGCCGTGATGAATGCTCCCATCACACTAGACTCAGGCCTTAGTATAAGAACCTCTACTTCTGACAAACTTGGTGGGTTATATGAGATAGCCCATAAGGAAGAATGGGAGGAGACAAAGCTACCTCTCCTCAACCCATATGCAGCCTTCACCAAGCCTTCTTTGAACCCCATAAGAAGTATCAGGACGCTGATCAGACAACCTGCGTCAAGGGTACTTGAATACGTCCAAGCCAGCAAATTCAGCCAACACCCAATCTGGGCCACACACAAAGAACAATTTGTGTCCTTACAACTGCCTGCTGAATTTCCTAGTCAATGGCTAGATAGGGGATATACTCATCTCCACTTTGGTGCTATAAGACTTGCGCTAACTTATCATGGCAGGAAAGGACTTCCCGTCACAGCAAGAATGGCACTTTTGGATGTCAGATACAGAGAGTATCAACATGCTTGTATTGGCACCATCGAGACGACACTGAATGCTGGGACAGTGTTTGTTACACTTTACCCCAATTTCTGTATGTCTTTACAGGACTCCAATATACTCGATGCTTTACAAGTACAGGTCCAGTTGGCAGGACCAGAGCAGAATGACAACTCCATTGAGGCAACTTTGCACTACCAGATGGCTTATAGGGTGCAGAACCATGCACTAGACCTCAACGTTGCTGAGAATAATGGTGATGCCTTACTGATTCGCAGTGATTATCATAACTCACAAGCTCCTACATGCCTATATGTCCCCAGGCAGATCAGCAGGAGTGATCTCCTCAAGCTTCTGCCAGAAAGGTGGATCACCAACTATGAGCGAACTCAGCAGAAGGTTAAGCCAATCCAGTCCTCTGAGCCAAAGTTTATCAGGGAAAGAGATGGAACTGTTGTCATCAAGTTTGATCGGTCACATGAGAAGGATGCCCCGACTCCTTCAATCTTCCCGACCATGTTTATGATGCAACCTCTTCCTCGGAGAAGAAAACCTGATCCCCTTAACCGTATCATCCACTCTTTCGATGAACAGGGACAGGAGACATACCACTTCAGAGACCCAGCAACTGACCACTGTTACTGGGATGTGTGCTCCTCAGATATTTGCAGATGCAAAGATGAGCATCTCTCAAGCGATGATGAGAGCACCAGGAAAAAGAAAAGGTCAGGACGCAAAAATCTTCCTGACACTGACTCTGATAGTGATGATGATGATGATCAGGACACGAAGCCTCCCAGAGACGATGAGGCAGATGCCGCTCCTCAAATCAAGACAGATTATGGAGCATGGCAGTTCCTGATTGACCAAGCCCCACGTATACGGCCTAAAAAGAAACCGTCTAAGGTATTACCTTGCTACCAGAACATTCTTAAGTGGCAGAAGAAGAATCCATCTTCTGAGGTAATCCTAGCACAAGGAGATGTGCTACCAACCAGTTGTGCTCAAGAGGCTGATAAGCCAGTACCCATCTGCACTCCATCAGAAATCATGATGATGGGAAGACCTGGAGAGTTGAACTTCCCAACTCAAGATGAGCAAACTGTTGACGGTATAAAGTACTGTTCCAAAATTCCTATCCCCACAGGTGTTGATGCACAGGGGAACCCCCTGAGAAATAGTATTGCTGAGAATGTCCTAAACTGGCAAAGCCAGAATGCCTTGGCACAGAATGCAGGACTCAATACTATCTGCAGAAAGATAGACACCGTGCAGGAACTTCTCACAGGAACGGAGGCCAGGCTAAATGCAAAGATGGACGCCCATCAAGATAAGAACCAGGCGATGCTACAATCCCTTCACAAAAGGTTAGACAATTTTGAAAGAGGGAAGTACCCTTCTTATTTCAGGTCTGACCCAGATGAAGAAATCGCCAAACTCAAAAGGCAAATAAAGATCCTCGAAGACAAGCAGGTGGATCTTAATAAGCAACCGGACCCAGCCAGTCTATTAAGCTTTGGACGACCGCAAGTGACTCCTCAAAGCTATGGGTTAAGCCTAAATCCTATCTCTAAGCCTTTTGATATTCTGGATTTTGGTAACAGGACTTCTTCATTCATGCAAACATCTGCTAATGCTCCTCCTCTGTATGGACAAGCTGGAAAGAAAGATCCTGCAGAAATCAGAGAAGTCATTAGACAACAGCAGAGGTCATCCAGAAAAAGGAATGAGATCAGAGAGGGAAAGAGAAAAGTGGAAAGCTCCAAACATACAGAAAGACAACGGACACCTAGTCCAGAGACACAGTCCAGTCCTAACCCTCAGACACAGCAGTTAATGATCCAAGGACATCAGGACCCTTTGGACTGCCCAACCAGGAAATGGGTAACATCGACTACTCTTCAGTCTTCACCTAGTCTTTCTGAAAATACCTCTGATGGTTATTACGATAACCATGACCCTACTGGAAGCTATTTCTCCCAGTGTCCACCCTTTACTCCTTCCCAGATCCTCATGACAAATAGGTATGAAGAATCCCATGTCTCTGACAGTACCGTCTCTGAAAGTACATCAGAAGAAGACACTTCTTCATCTGAACAGAGCACCTCTACGGATGCCACAGAAGAGGTATCTGACATTACTTCAGAAACTATATCCTCTACAATACCTCATGTATTCATGGCAGATAGAGAGGAAACAGAGACCAGTGCCTATAGACAAGAAGAAGTCCAGTCAGACGAGTCAATGGAGGAAACTCCTCCAAGGAGAACAGAGGGAACTACAAAGTTTACCTTTGATGATATCCCACGAAGCAAATGGCCCCAGCGCATACAAGATTTCCTTGCGTGGTGCATCCATCAGAGGGTAACTGTATACAATACCTCTGATATCCTTACTAATCTGACCTCAAGTTTTCAGGGTCTCCTACAAACGTGGTGGAATCTGTTCTCTGAACAAGATCAAATTCAGATGGTAAACATGACTTTACCAGACTTCATGAATAATCTCCACCTTCATCTTATTGGTAACCCCAATGATCTCTTGGAAGAAAAAAGGACAGAATTCTTCCAGCGCAGATGCTGCTCTTACAAGGTACAAGACTTAGATAAACATTTTCAGAGAATGTTACACTTATTTCTCCATTTGGGTGGTGACAATACATACAAGCCCGTGTTTCTTTCTTCAATAGAACCACCTATCTCTGCTATGGTAGAAAAGAGTCTTGTCAGTAAGAATGTAAGAATTGCTCAACTAACAGTTGGACAGATTCAACAAGAAATAATTTCTGGGGTAAATGAGCTGTGCCAGAGAAAGGAGATCATAGAAGGATTCCTGAAGCAGGACAAACGCTTAGACCAGGTTTGTCGAGCCAAGAAGAACAGGTATAAAATTAAGTGTACCACCAAAGATTTGTGTTCTTGTTCAGTATCGGCAGTATCTTGCTTGGTACATCAAGCAACATCTGTATTTAGCTACTGCCTAGTTTTATAAAAATCTGTTTTCATAATTTCCGCTGTCTCATTTCCGACCTTGAGCAACTCTCGCGTTGTTCTGTTCTGGTGGTCGAAGCTTCTGTCTTTGTACAACTTCCTTCTGTGTCTTTGTTTTATCTGATTAGATGTCAGCTTCTGCTTCATTATCTTGTCTTCCTTGTGTTGTCCCTTGACAGTCGTCCGATTGGTATCAGAGCCTTGTTTCTTTTCCTTTCTCGAGGGGAGTGAGAGATCTAGACTGGGAACCCTACCTGGAGAAGCACCTCAAACTGCGTACATAGAATATAAGGCCCGAAACTGTGTACTTCACACAATAGAGGCCCAGCTTTCTTATTTTAATTGCATGAACCCAGGAGAAGAATGGATCTTCCACAACCCTTGGGATTTGTGTGGCGGATGGGATACCCTCCGCAATCATGTCCAGTATCGGCAGTATCTTGCTTGGTACATCAAGCAACATCTGTATTTAGCTACTGCCTAGTTTTATAAAAATCTGTTTTCATAATTTCCGCTGTCTCATTTCCGACCTTGAGCAACTCTCGCGTTGTTCTGTTCTGGTGGTCGAAGCTTCTGTCTTTGTACAACTTCCTTCTGTGTCTTTGTTTTATCTGATTAGATGTCAGCTTCTGCTTCATTATCTTGTCTTCCTTGTGTTGTCCCTTGACAGTCGTCCGATTGGTATCAGAGCCTTGTTTCTTTTCCTTTCTCGAGGGGAGTGAGAGATCTAGGCTGAGAAGCCAGTACCCATCTGCACTCCATCAGAAATCATGATGATAGGAAGACCTGGAGAGTTGAACTTCCCAACTCAAGATGAGCAAACTGTTGACGGTATAAAGTACTGTTCCAAAATTCCTATCCCCACAGGTGTTGATGCACAGGGGAACCCCCTGAGAAATAGTATTGCTGAGAATGTCCTAAACTGGCAAAGCCAGAATGCCTTGGCACAGAATGCAGGACTCAATACTATCTGCAGAAAGATAGACACCGTGCAGGAACTTCTCACAGGAACGGAGGCCAGGCTAAATGCAAAGATGGACGCCCATCAAGATAAGAACCAGGCGATGCTACAATCCCTTCACAAAAGGTTAGACAATTTTGAAAGAGGGAAGTACCCTTCTTATTTCAGGTCTGACCCAGATGAAGAAATCGCCAAACTCAAAAGGCAAATAAAGATCCTCGAAGACAAGCAGGTGGATCTTAATAAGCAACCGGACCCAGCCAGTCTATTAAGCTTTGGACGACCGCAAGTGACTCCTCAAAGCTATGGGTTAAGCCTAAATCCTATCTCTAAGCCTTTTGATATTCTGGATTTTGGTAACAGGACTTCTTCATTCATGCAAACATCTGCTAATGCTCCTCCTCTGTATGGACAAGCTGGAAAGAAAGATCCTGCAGAAATCAGAGAAGTCATTAGACAACAGCAGAGGTCATCCAGAAAAAGGAATGAGATCAGAGAGGGAAAGAGAAAAGTGGAAAGCTCCAAACATACAGAAAGACAACGGACACCTAGTCCAGAGACACAGTCCAGTCCTAACCCTCAGACACAGCAGTTAATGATCCAAGGACATCAGGACCCTTTGGACTGCCCAACCAGGAAATGGGTAACATCGACTACTCTTCAGTCTTCACCTAGTCTTTCTGAAAATACCTCTGATGGTTATTACGATAACCATGACCCTACTGGAAGCTATTTCTCCCAGTGTCCACCCTTTACTCCTTCCCAGATCCTCATGACAAATAGGTATGAAGAATCCCATGTCTCTGACAGTACCGTCTCTGAAAGTACATCAGAAGAAGACACTTCTTCATCTGAACAGAGCACCTCTACGGATGCCACAGAAGAGGTATCTGACATTACTTCAGAAACTATATCCTCTACAATACCTCATGTATTCATGGCAGATAGAGAGGAAACAGAGACCAGTGCCTATAGACAAGAAGAAGTCCAGTCAGACGAGTCAATGGAGGAAACTCCTCCAAGGAGAACAGAGGGAACTACAAAGTTTACCTTTGATGATATCCCACGAAGCAAATGGCCCCAGCGCATACAAGATTTCCTTGCGTGGTGCATCCATCAGAGGGTAACTGTATACAATACCTCTGATATCCTTACTAATCTGACCTCAAGTTTTCAGGGTCTCCTACAAACGTGGTGGAATCTGTTCTCTGAACAAGATCAAATTCAGATGGTAAACATGACTTTACCAGACTTCATGAATAATCTCCACCTTCATCTTATTGGTAACCCCAATGATCTCTTGGAAGAAAAAAGGACAGAATTCTTCCAGCGCAGATGCTGCTCTTACAAGGTACAAGACTTAGATAAACATTTTCAGAGAATGTTACACTTATTTCTCCATTTGGGTGGTGACAATACATACAAGCCCGTGTTTCTTTCTTCAATAGAACCACCTATCTCTGCTATGGTAGAAAAGAGTCTTGTCAGTAAGAATGTAAGAATTGCTCAACTAACAGTTGGACAGATTCAACAAGAAATAATTTCTGGGGTAAATGAGCTGTGCCAGAGAAAGGAGATCATAGAAGGATTCCTGAAGCAGGACAAACGCTTAGACCAGGTTTGTCGAGCCAAGGAGAACAGGTATAAAATTAAGTGTACCACCAAAGATTTGTGTTCTTGTGCTCCAGGAATAAAACCACAGAAGACTAAACATCGGAGGAAAGACTCCTCCAAAGAGAAACGATCTCCCAGGAAATCCAGAAGATTTCCAAGAAAATGGAAACGATTCCTCAGGTTCAAGAAGAAGGGTGGACCCCAAAGAAAGTCCACCAAATGCTTCATTTGCAATAAGCCAGATCATTTTGCAAGGAATTGCCCTAGAAGGGGAAAAGGTTTAATGGCGCAAATTGAAGAATGCACCCAGACATCCCTAAGGGATGATGATCTTGAATCCATCTTCTCCTTAGAAGACTTCCCAACAAAAAAGACAGTTTTCTGTCTTGAAGGAGAATTTTCAGATACAGATGCTAACGAGGGAATATACACTATCAGGGTTCATCCAGAAGGACAGAATTATCCTACCATCCCTGTAAGACAGGTACCTTCTGAAGAATCCAATATTGGGACTGTCATAATTACAGGAGTCTCCGAAGGAGAAGAAGAAAACGCTCCTGAAAGCCCTTCACCTCAACAGCTCCCACTTATTGCTGCTACTCAAATGGCACCACATGTTAAGGTCCAGGTATATTTCTCCAAATACCATAGACCAGTTACTGCCATTGCCTTTATAGATACCGGAGCAGCAGAAAGCATGATCAATCCAGCCCTCGTACCAAAAGAATTTCTGGTACCATACCTAAAGAAATTCGTGGCCGCATCCAGTGATGTTTTCCAGACTACTCACAGGACCAAGGACTTAAGAATAAAGATTTTTCATAACTGCATAATCAGGTCCTCACTATTTGTCACTGATCTTCCAGGAAGAGACATAGTACTTGGATGGAACATACTGCACAAAATGCCAGAGCTGATGATCTTATCTACAGGTCTCAAGTATCATGGAAATTTCAAGCCATTCACATCACTAACTCGGATGTTTTCTATTGAGCCTGCAGAAAGAATGAAACCATTGTTCAGCTCCTCTTTTGCAGAAAGTCATGAAGAGTTTCTACAGAAATGCTCTCATCCTTTATGGAAAAATCCCATGTTCTTCGTTCGGCTACCATTCAAACAGAACGAAGACATTAATCCCACAAAAGCTAGCCATTCAGGTATGAATCCTGATGATACTAAAGCTGCTAAAAAAGAGTGTGCCTCTCTATTGCAGCAGGGATTAATTGAGCCAACTGACTCACAATGGGCATGCGAGGCTTTCTATGTGAACAAACGTTCAGAACAAATCAGGGGGAAACGGAGGTTAGTCATAAACTACCAACCTCTAAACCAGTTCCTACAAGATGATAAGTTTCCTGTGCCAAGACGAACAGTATTATTCTCTTCACTTGCCAAAGCTAAAATATTTTCAAAGTTTGACCTTAAAAGTGGATTTTGGCAACTTGGCATACACCCTGATGACAAATGGAAAACGGGATTTTGTATCCCAGATGGACATTATCAGTGGACAGTTTTGCCCTTTGGACTTAAGACTGCCCCATCACTTTTCCAGAAAGCCATGATCAAGATTTTTGAACCAATCTTGGACTCTGCCCTTGTTTATATTGATGACATCCTGCTATTTAGCCCAGACAGGCCTTCACATGAAAAACTATTAGAACAGTTTGCAGGCCTTATACAGGAACATGGCATAATGCTCTCAGAGAAGAAGATGAGACTATTTGAACACTCAGTGGAATTTTTGGGCATGAAACTTGCCAATGGACAATATCAGCCTGGACCCCATATTGCCCAAGAACTATTAAAATTCCCGGACCTAAATCTGACAAAGAAACAAGTCCAACAATTTTTGGGAATTGTTAATTACTTGAGAGATTTTGTCCCTAACATCAGCAGGTACACCAGTCCATTAGAGGCCCAACTCAAGAAGGATTCAATGCCTTGGGGCCCTGCCCAAACCGAAGCAGTTAAGTATCTAAAACCCATTTACAGATGCTTCCTCCCTTGCAGATCCCTTCAGATGGAGTTCGAATCCTCCAAACCGATGCAAGTGACCAATTTTGGGCCGCCATCCTCTTAGAGGAAAGGATGGTAAACGCCAGGTATGTGCCTATAAATCTGGAAGATTTAATACAGCTGAGCAGCACTATCACTCAACGATGAAGGAAATTCTGGCAGTCAAGTATGGCATTAAAAAGTTTGAGTTCCATCTCATTGGCCATCATTTTATTGTTGAGAGTGACATGTCCTCTTTCCCATCCATGCTAAAGTTCACACAGAAGAAGATACCGACTGCACAGCTACTCAGACTCTCAGAATGGTTTTCCCAGTACAACTTCACAGCTAAGCATATAAAAGGCAAAAGCAATATAGTTGCTGATTTCCTCTCTAGGCCTTTTGATATTGCTAACCCTTCACTACAAGAAGTTCCAAGCTTACAGGCCATGATACGGACACATGTGCCTAGACCACTTGATCTCAGAAGAATTCTTCCTCCAGAGATCATCCATTATGACAACAAAGAACATGTAGAAGAAGTTCTTGCCAATGCTGGCTTCATGATACAAAGATACCTGGAAAGGATTTTTGCCAAACACGGGAGACTGATGTTCCCAGAACAAGGACTGCATCCTTGCTACCCTTTCCTCAGAGCCATACCCATTGAGCCAATGAGTATTTTCCCTGAAGAATTGAAATGGCTCTTGTGGTATCTACTCCACAAATACATCATGGCACTTGAGTTCCCTACCGAGGAACTACTTTGTTATTTGGAGCAGCTAGGAGACCTTCACACATTTACTCCACACAGAAGGCCTCACTCTCATCTAGCTGAAGTATTAACATGGTTTGCTCCACTCACACAGTGGAAGACATGGATTGAAGCTCACCAGGACAAGTACTTCAAGTACGGCGGACTAACCCCCTATTCAGTTTATTTGTTTCGCAGGTACTGGTACTTTGATTCAAGACTACAAGCGATGGCATCCATCAACACCACAGATGAATTCTCCAGCCTACCATTCTCTTTGGTCCATGAACCCTCATTCCATTCAGATCAAGAAATGGCCATCACCAACAATGAATTCTTGAAGATCAGGCTTTGCAAGGAAAATGGAGTTCCATACTTAGACCCCGATGTGGTACTTCAACATCAGATCCAGTTTACAGACCCAAACCATGTCCACATGCTCCAATGTGCGCTCCACCAGCACGAACACCAAGATGATGGAATATATTGGGAAGACATAGCCCAAGACTTTCTTACGAAAGTGGACCTCGGCCCAAGCTCATCCAGCCCAAATCCAGAATCTTCATCAGCAGGTCCCTCATCCACTCAGAAAAGAAGTTCAGCGCACTCTCCCGACAATCGAGGAAAGCGACCGCGAGAATAGCCGCCCACGAGGAATAGTAAAGATGCCTTAACGATAAGGTCGGCACCAGCAGCCAAAAGACTTTAGGGGCTGCAAGATTCCTCCGCAAATTACGCTCCATTAATTTAGGCTTTACTTTGAGTCACTTTCTACTTTGTAGAATAGTTACATCCCACTTCCGGGACTTGTATAAATTGCCACTCCCTACCGTGGAGTCAGGCAGAGCATTTTTAAACAGAGCAATTTACAATCAGAGCTAATACACAAGTAGTTTTCCCATATCCATGGCCGGCTAAGTTTCTCCCAAGGTGTTATCTAGTAGTGGTGGTTCCCTAGATCGACGATCTCTCAAGAAACCCCCTCACCTTCGATAAACCCAAAAACATCTGCAAAACCCAGAAAACCCAAAAACATTCCAAAAAACCAGAAAAACCCAAATTCATGACCCTTCTGTCCAGCACCCATCGCGTGCTTTATTTCTTGTTCTTAATATCACTCTTGTTTCCCGAGTTTTCCAGGTTCTGCTTTGTTTTAATTATTTATCCTCTTTCACCTTTGTTGATATTCCTGTTTGGTTAAAGCTGGCAAGTTTTTTGCTTTGCTATATCATGTCTATGTTATCTCTTGTATGATGGTATGACCTGTTTAAGGTTAAGACTCTTCTCCAAATTTTTACACTTGAAATCTTACGATAAGTGTTGTAGTTGGTGCTACTAAGACTTTCTATTATGAAATGGATGCTTGCAGTACATTGTTAACTTGGTAGGGATCTCCCAGAACCGTAAAGCTATCGACTGCCATAAGGACCACTTGCCGTTATAGCCAGGAGGGCTGCCAGGCGCAGGTCGCGGCCACTGATAGTAGGTGTGATGAGGCCTCCACTAGGAAGACGGTGTTTCCGTGAGCCCCCCTTTCCCAATAGTATAGTCCTACGTAGCCACTTCAACAGCATTCGTCGTAGGTATGACGAGCCACTTTGGAAAAAGAGAAAGACCCTTAAGCATTTTACCCGCACCATCAGAGCAATCGGACGACTGTCAAGGGACAACACAAGGAAGACAAGATAATGAAGCAGAAGCTGACATCTAATCAGATAAAACAAAGACACAGAAGGAAGTTGTACAAAGACAGAAGCTTCGACCACCAGAACAGAACAACGCGAGAGTTGCTCAAGGTCGGAAATGAGACAGCGGAAATTATGAAAACAGATTTTTATAAAACTAGGCAGTAGCTAAATACAGATGTTGCTTGATGTACCAAGCAAGATACTGCCGATACTGGACATGATTGCGGAGGGTATCCCATCCGCCACACAAATCCCAAGGGTTGTGGAAGATCCATTCTTCTCCTGGGTTCATGCAATTAAAATAAGAAAGCTGGGCCTCTATTGTGTGAAGTACACAGTTTCGGGCCTTATATTCTATGTACGCATCAAATGCAATGATGGTGCGGGTAAAATGCTTAAGGGTCTTTCTCTTTTTCCAAAGTGGCTCGTCATACCTACGACGAATGCTGTTGAAGTGGCTACGTAGGACTATACTATTGGGAAAGGGGGGCTCACGGAAACACCGTCTTCCTAGTGGAGGCCTCATCACACCTACTATCAGTGGCCGCGACCTGCGCCTGGCAGCCCTCCTGGCTATAACGGCAAGTGGTCCTTATGGCAGTCGATAGCTTTACGGTTCTGGGAGATCCCTACCAAGTTAACAATGTACTGCAAGCATCCATTTCATAATAGAAAGTCTTAGTAGCACCAACTACAACACTTATCGTAAGATTTCAAGTGTAAAAATTTGGAGAAGAGTCTTAACCTTAAACAGGTCATACCATCATACAAGAGATAACATAGACATGATATAGCAAAGCAAAAAACTTGCCAGCTTTAACCAAACAGGAATATCAACAAAGGTGAAAGAGGATAAATAATTAAAACAAAGCAGAACCTGGAAAACTCGGGAAACAAGAGTGATATTAAGAACAAGAAATAAAGCACGCGATGGGTGCTGGACAGAAGGGTCATGAATTTGGGTTTTTCTGGTTTTTTGGAATGTTTTTGGGTTTTCTGGGTTTTGCAGATGTTTTTGGGTTTATCGAAGGTGAGGGGGTTTCTTGAGAGATCGTCGATCTAGGGAACCACCACTACTGGATAACACCTTGGGAGAAACTTAGCCGGCCATGGATATGGGAAAACTACTTGTGTATTAGCTCTGATTGTAAATTGCTCTGTTTAAAAATGCTCTGCCTGACTCCACGGTAGGGAGTGGCAATTTATACAAGTCCCGGAAGTGGGATGTAACTATTCTACAAAGTAGAAAGTGACTCAAAGTAAAGCCTAAATTAATGGAGCGTAATTTGCGGAGGAATCTTGCAGCCCCTAAAGTCTTTTGGCTGCTGGTGCCGACCTTATCGTTAAGGCATCTTTACTATTCCTCGTGGGCGGCTATTCTCGCGGTCGCTTTCCTCGATTGTCGGGAGAGTGCGCTGAACTTCTTTTCTGAGTGGATGAGGGACCTGCTGATGAAGATTCTGGATTTGGGCTGGATGAGCTTGGGCCGAGGTCCACTTTCGTAAGAAAGTCTTGGGCTATGTCTTCCCAATATATTCCATCATCTTGGTGTTCGTGCTGGTGGAGCGCACATTGGAGCATGTGGACATGGTTTGGGTCTGTAAACTGGATCTGATGTTGAAGTACCACATCGGGGTCTAAGTATGGAACTCCATTTTCCTTGCAAAGCCTGATCTTCAAGAATTCATTGTTGGTGATGGCCATTTCTTGATCTGAATGGAATGAGGGTTCATGGACCAAAGAGAATGGTAGGCTGGAGAATTCATCTGTGGTGTTGATGGATGCCATCGCTTGTAGTCTTGAATCAAAGTACCAGTACCTGCGAAACAAATAAACTGAATAGGGGGTTAGTCCGCCGTACTTGAAGTACTTGTCCTGGTGAGCTTCGATCCATGTCTTCCACTGTGTGAGTGGAGCAAACCATGTTAATACTTCAGCTAGATGAGAATGAGGCCTTCTGTGTGGAGTAAATGTGTGAAGGTCTCCTAGCTGCTCCAAATAACAAAGTAGTTCCTCGGTGGGGAACTCAAGTGCCATGATGTATTTGTGGAGTAGATACCACAAGAGCCATTTCAATTCTTCAGGGAAAATACTCATTGGCTCAATGGGTATGGCTCTGAGGAAAGGGTAGCAAGGATGCAGTCCTTGTTCTGGGAACATCAGTCTCCCGTGTTTGGCAAAAATCCTTTCCAGGTATCTTTGTATCATGAAGCCAGCATTGGCAAGAACTTCTTCTACATGTTCTTTGTTGTCATAATGGATGATCTCTGGAGGAAGAATTCTTCTGAGATCAAGTGGTCTAGGCACATGTGTCCGTATCATGGCCTGTAAGCTTGGAACTTCTTGTAGTGAAGGGTTAGCAATATCAAAAGGCCTAGAGAGGAAATCAGCAACTATATTGCTTTTGCCTTTTATATGCTTAGCTGTGAAGTTGTACTGGGAAAACCATTCTGAGAGTCTGAGTAGCTGTGCAGTCGGTATCTTCTTCTGTGTGAACTTTAGCATGGATGGAAAAGAGGACATGTCACTCTCAACAATAAAATGATGGCCAATGAGATGGAACTCAAACTTTTTAATGCCATACTTGACTGCCAGAATTTCCTTCATCGTTGAGTGATAGTGCTGCTCAGCTGTATTAAATCTTCCAGATTTATAGGCACATACCTGGCGTTTACCATCCTTTTCCTCTAAGAGGATGGCGGCCCAAAATTGGTCACTTGCATCGGTTTGGAGGATTCGAACTCCATCTGAAGGGATCTGCAAGGGAGGAAGCATCTGTAAATGGGTTTTTAGATACTTAACTGCTTCGGTTTGGGCAGGGCCCCAAGGCATTGAATCCTTCTTGAGTTGGGCCTCTAATGGACTGGTGTACCTGCTGATGTTAGGGACAAAATCTCTCAAGTAATTAACAATTCCCAAAAATTGTTGGACTTGTTTCTTTGTCAGATTTAGGTCCGGGAATTTTAATAGTTCTTGGGCAATATGGGGTCCAGGCTGATATTGTCCATTGGCAAGTTTCATGCCCAAAAATTCCACTGAGTGTTCAAATAGTCTCATCTTCTTCTCTGAGAGCATTATGCCATGTTCCTGTATAAGGCCTGCAAACTGTTCTAATAGTTTTTCATGTGAAGGCCTGTCTGGGCTAAATAGCAGGATGTCATCAATATAAACAAGGGCAGAGTCCAAGATTGGTTCAAAAATCTTGATCATGGCTTTCTGGAAAAGTGATGGGGCAGTCTTAAGTCCAAAGGGCAAAACTGTCCACTGATAATGTCCATCTGGGATACAAAATCCCGTTTTCCATTTGTCATCAGGGTGTATGCCAAGTTGCCAAAATCCACTTTTAAGGTCAAACTTTGAAAATATTTTAGCTTTGGCAAGTGAAGAGAATAATACTGTTCGTCTTGGCACAGGAAACTTATCATCTTGTAGGAACTGGTTTAGAGGTTGGTAGTTTATGACTAACCTCCGTTTCCCCCTGATTTGTTCTGAACGTTTGTTCACATAGAAAGCCTCGCATGCCCATTGTGAGTCAGTTGGCTCAATTAATCCCTGCTGCAATAGAGAGGCACACTCTTTTTTAGCAGCTTTAGTATCATCAGGATTCATACCTGAATGGCTAGCTTTTGTGGGATTAATGTCTTCGTTCTGTTTGAATGGTAGCCGAACGAAGAACATGGGATTTTTCCATAAAGGATGAGAGCATTTCTGTAGAAACTCTTCATGACTTTCTGCAAAAGAGGAGCTGAACAATGGTTTCATTCTTTCTGCAGGCTCAATAGAAAACATCCGAGTTAGTGATGTGAATGGCTTGAAATTTCCATGATACTTGAGACCTGTAGATAAGATCATCAGCTCTGGCATTTTGTGCAGTATGTTCCATCCAAGTACTATGTCTCTTCCTGGAAGATCAGTGACAAATAGTGAGGACCTGATTATGCAGTTATGAAAAATCTTTATTCTTAAGTCCTTGGTCCTGTGAGTAGTCTGGAAAACATCACTGGATGCGGCCACGAATTTCTTTAGGTATGGTACCAGAAATTCTTTTGGTACGAGGGCTGGATTGATCATGCTTTCTGCTGCTCCGGTATCTATAAAGGCAATGGCAGTAACTGGTCTATGGTATTTGGAGAAATATACCTGGACCTTAACATGTGGTGCCACTTGAGTAGCATCAATAAGTGGGAGCTGTTGAGGTGAAGGGCTTTCAGGAGCGTTTTCTTCTTCTCCTTCGGAGACTCCTGTAATTATGACAGTCCCAATATTGGATTCTTCAGAAGGTACCTGTCTTACAGGGATGGTAGGATAATTCTGTCCTTCTGGATGAACCCTGATAGTGTATATTCCCTCGTTAGCATCTGTATCTGAAAATTCTCCTTCAAGACAGAAAACTGTCTTTTTTGTTGGGAAGTCTTCTAAGGAGAAGATGGATTCAAGATCATCATCCCTTAGGGATGTCTGGGTGCATTCTTCAATTTGCGCCATTAAACCTTTTCCCCTTCTAGGGCAATTCCTTGCAAAATGATCTGGCTTATTGCAAATGAAGCATTTGGTGGACTTTCTTTGGGGTCCACCCTTCTTCTTGAACCTGAGGAATCGTTTCCATTTTCTTGGAAATCTTCTGGATTTCCTGGGAGATCGTTTCTCTTTGGAGGAGTCTTTCCTCCGATGTTTAGTCTTCTGTGGTTTTATTCCTGGAGCACAAGAACACAAATCTTTGGTGGTACACTTAATTTTATACCTGTTCTTCTTGGCTCGACAAACCTGGTCTAAGCGTTTGTCCTGCTTCAGGAATCCTTCTATGATCTCCTTTCTCTGGCACAGCTCATTTACCCCAGAAATTATTTCTTGTTGAATCTGTCCAACTGTTAGTTGAGCAATTCTTACATTCTTACTGACAAGACTCTTTTCTACCATAGCAGAGATAGGTGGTTCTATTGAAGAAAGAAACACGGGCTTGTATGTATTGTCACCACCCAAATGGAGAAATAAGTGTAACATTCTCTGAAAATGTTTATCTAAGTCTTGTACCTTGTAAGAGCAGCATCTGCGCTGGAAGAATTCTGTCCTTTTTTCTTCCAAGAGATCATTGGGGTTACCAATAAGATGAAGGTGGAGATTATTCATGAAGTCTGGTAAAGTCATGTTTACCATCTGAATTTGATCTTGTTCAGAGAACAGATTCCACCACGTTTGTAGGAGACCCTGAAAACTTGAGGTCAGATTAGTAAGGATATCAGAGGTATTGTATACAGTTACCCTCTGATGGATGCACCACGCAAGGAAATCTTGTATGCGCTGGGGCCATTTGCTTCGTGGGATATCATCAAAGGTAAACTTTGTAGTTCCCTCTGTTCTCCTTGGAGGAGTTTCCTCCATTGACTCGTCTGACTGGACTTCTTCTTGTCTATAGGCACTGGTCTCTGTTTCCTCTCTATCTGCCATGAATACATGAGGTATTGTAGAGGATATAGTTTCTGAAGTAATGTCAGATACCTCTTCTGTGGCATCCGTAGAGGTGCTCTGTTCAGATGAAGAAGTGTCTTCTTCTGATGTACTTTCAGAGACGGTACTGTCAGAGACATGGGATTCTTCATACCTATTTGTCATGAGGATCTGGGAAGGAGTAAAGGGTGGACACTGGGAGAAATAGCTTCCAGTAGGGTCATGGTTATCGTAATAACCATCAGAGGTATTTTCAGAAAGACTAGGTGAAGACTGAAGAGTAGTCGATGTTACCCATTTCCTGGTTGGGCAGTCCAAAGGGTCCTGATGTCCTTGGATCATTAACTGCTGTGTCTGAGGGTTAGGACTGGACTGTGTCTCTGGACTAGGTGTCCGTTGTCTTTCTGTATGTTTGGAGCTTTCCACTTTTCTCTTTCCCTCTCTGATCTCATTCCTTTTTCTGGATGACCTCTGCTGTTGTCTAATGACTTCTCTGATTTCTGCAGGATCTTTCTTTCCAGCTTGTCCATACAGAGGAGGAGCATTAGCAGATGTTTGCATGAATGAAGAAGTCCTGTTACCAAAATCCAGAATATCAAAAGGCTTAGAGATAGGATTTAGGCTTAACCCATAGCTTTGAGGAGTCACTTGCGGTCGTCCAAAGCTTAATAGACTGGCTGGGTCCGGTTGCTTATTAAGATCCACCTGCTTGTCTTCGAGGATCTTTATTTGCCTTTTGAGTTTGGCGATTTCTTCATCTGGGTCAGACCTGAAATAAGAAGGGTACTTCCCTCTTTCAAAATTGTCTAACCTTTTGTGAAGGGATTGTAGCATCGCCTGGTTCTTATCTTGATGGGCGTCCATCTTTGCATTTAGCCTGGCCTCCGTTCCTGTGAGAAGTTCCTGCACGGTGTCTATCTTTCTGCAGATAGTATTGAGTCCTGCATTCTGTGCCAAGGTATTCTGGCTTTGCCAGTTTAGGACATTCTCAGCAATACTATTTCTCAGGGGGTTCCCCTGTGCATCAACACCTGTGGGGATAGGAATTTTGGAACAGTACTTTATACCGTCAACAGTTTGCTCATCTTGAGTTGGGAAGTTCAACTCTCCAGGTCTTCCCATCATCATGATTTCTGATGGAGTGCAGATGGGTACTGGCTTCTCAGCCTCTTGAGCACAACTGGTTGGTAGCACATCTCCTTGTGCTAGGATTACCTCAGAAGATGGATTCTTCTTCTGCCACTTAAGAATGTTCTGGTAGCAAGGTAATACCTTAGACGGTTTCTTTTTAGGCCGTATACGTGGGGCTTGGTCAATCAG
Organism: Melastoma candidum; assembly: GCA_023653495.1. Classification (NCBI taxonomy): domain Eukaryota; kingdom Viridiplantae; phylum Streptophyta; class Magnoliopsida; order Myrtales; family Melastomataceae; genus Melastoma; species Melastoma candidum. The sequence continues at coordinate 10,611,483 of CM042881.1, read as the reverse complement.
GAACTGCCATGCTCCATAATCTGTCTTGATTTGAGGAGCGGCATCTGCCTCATCGTCTCTGGGAGGCTTCGTGTCCTGATCATCATCATCATCACTATCAGAGTCAGTGTCAGGAAGATTTTTGCGTCCTGACCTTTTCTTTTTCCTGGTGCTCTCATCATCGCTTGAGAGATGCTCATCTTTGCATCTGCAAATATCTGAGGAGCACACATCCCATAAGGAAGAATGGGAGGAGACAAAGCTACCTCTCCTCAACCCATATGCAGCCTTCACCAAGCCTTCTTTGAACCCCATAAGAAGTATCAGGACGCTGATCAGACAACCTGCGTCAAGGGTACTTGAATACGTCCAAGCCAGCAAATTCAGCCAACACCCAATCTGGGCCACACACAAAGAACAATTTGTGTCCTTACAACTGCCTGCTGAATTTCCTAGTCAATGGCTAGATAGGGGATATACTCATCTCCACTTTGGTGCTATAAGACTTGCGCTAACTTATCATGGCAGGAAAGGACTTCCCGTCACAGCAAGAATGGCACTTTTGGATGTCAGATACAGAGAGTATCAACATGCTTGTATTGGCACCATCGAGACGACACTGAATGCTGGGACAGTGTTTGTTACACTTTACCCCAATTTCTGTATGTCTTTACAGGACTCCAATATACTCGATGCTTTACAAGTACAGGTCCAGTTGGCAGGACCAGAGCAGAATGACAACTCCATTGAGGCAACTTTGCACTACCAGATGGCTTATAGGGTGCAGAACCATGCACTAGACCTCAACGTTGCTGAGAATAATGGTGATGCCTTACTGATTCGCAGTGATTATCATAACTCACAAGCTCCTACATGCCTATATGTCCCCAGGCAGATCAGCAGGAGTGATCTCCTCAAGCTTCTGCCAGAAAGGTGGATCACCAACTATGAGCGAACTCAGCAGAAGGTTAAGCCAATCCAGTCCTCTGAGCCAAAGTTTATCAGGGAAAGAGATGGAACTGTTGTCATCAAGTTTGATCGGTCACATGAGAAGGATGCCCCGACTCCTTCAATCTTCCCGACCATGTTTATGATGCAACCTCTTCCTCGGAGAAGAAAACCTGATCCCCTTAACCGTATCATCCACTCTTTCGATGAACAGGGACAGGAGACATACCACTTCAGAGACCCAGCAACTGACCACTGTTACTGGGATGTGTGCTCCTCAGATATTTGCAGATGCAAAGATGAGCATCTCTCAAGCGATGATGAGAGCACCAGGAAAAAGAAAAGGTCAGGACGCAAAAATCTTCCTGACACTGACTCTGATAGTGATGATGATGATGATCAGGACACGAAGCCTCCCAGAGACGATGAGGCAGATGCCGCTCCTCAAATCAAGACAGATTATGGAGCATGGCAGTTCCTGATTGACCAAGCCCCACGTATACGGCCTAAAAAGAAACCGTCTAAGGTATTACCTTGCTACCAGAACATTCTTAAGTGGCAGAAGAAGAATCCATCTTCTGAGGTAATCCTAGCACAAGGAGATGTGCTACCAACCAGTTGTGCTCAAGAGGCTGATAAGCCAGTACCCATCTGCACTCCATCAGAAATCATGATGATGGGAAGACCTGGAGAGTTGAACTTCCCAACTCAAGATGAGCAAACTGTTGACGGTATAAAGTACTGTTCCAAAATTCCTATCCCCACAGGTGTTGATGCACAGGGGAACCCCCTGAGAAATAGTATTGCTAAGAATGTCCTAAACTGGCAAAGCCAGAATGCCTTGGCACAGAATGCAGGACTCAATACTATCTGCAGAAAGATAGACACCGTGCAGGAACTTCTCACAGGAACGGAGGCCAGGCTAAATGCTAAGATGGACGCCCATCAAGATAAGAACCAGGCGATGCTACAATCCCTTCACAAAAGGTTAGACAATTTTGAAAGAGGGAAGTACCCTTCTTATTTCAGGTCTGACCCAGATGAAGAAATCGCCAAACTCAAAAGGCAAATAAAGATCCTCGAAGACAAGCAGGTGGATCTTAATAAGCAACCGGACCCAGCCAGTCTATTAAGCTTTGGACGACCGCAAGTGACTCCTCAAAGCTATGGGTTAAGCCTAAATCCTATCTCTAAGCCTTTTGATATTCTGGATTTTGGTAACAGGACTTCTTCATTCATGCAAACATCTGCTAATGCTCCTCCTCTGTATGGACAAGCTGGAAAGAAAGATCCTGCAGAAATCAGAGAAGTCATTAGACAACAGCAGAGGTCATCCAGAAAAAGGAATGAGATCAGAGAGGGAAAGAGAAAAGTGGAAAGCTCCAAACATACAGAAAGACAACGGACACCTAGTCCAGAGACACAGTCCAGTCCTAACCCTCAGACACAGCAGTTAATGATCCAAGGACATCAGGACCCTTTGGACTGCCCAACCAGGAAATGGGTAACATCGACTACTCTTCAGTCTTCACCTAGTCTTTCTGAAAATACCTCTGATGGTTATTACGATAACCATGACCCTACTGGAAGCTATTTCTCCCAGTGTCCACCCTTTACTCCTTCCCAGATCCTCATGACAAATAGGTATGAAGAATCCCATGTCTCTGACAGTACCGTCTCTGAAAGTACATCAGAAGAAGACACTTCTTCATCTGAACAGAGCACCTCTACGGATGCCACAGAAGAGGTATCTGACATTACTTCAGAAACTATATCCTCTACAATACCTCATGTATTCATGGCAGATAGAGAGGAAACAGAGACCAGTGCCTATAGACAAGAAGAAGTCCAGTCAGACGAGTCAATGGAGGAAACTCCTCCAAGGAGAACAGAGGGAACTACAAAGTTTACCTTTGATGATATCCCACGAAGCAAATGGCCCCAGCGCATACAAGATTTCCTTGCGTGGTGCATCCATCAGAGGGTAACTGTATACAATACCTCTGATATCCTTACTAATCTGACCTCAAGTTTTCAGGGTCTCCTACAAACGTGGTGGAATCTGTTCTCTGAACAAGATCAAATTCAGATGGTAAACATGACTTTACCAGACTTCATGAATAATCTCCACCTTCATCTTATTGGTAACCCCAATGATCTCTTGGAAGAAAAAAGGACAGAATTCTTCCAGCGCAGATGCTGCTCTTACAAGGTACAAGACTTAGATAAACATTTTCAGAGAATGTTACACTTATTTCTCCATTTGGGTGGTGACAATACATACAAGCCCGTGTTTCTTTCTTCAATAGAACCACCTATCTCTGCTATGGTAGAAAAGAGTCTTGTCAGTAAGAATGTAAGAATTGCTCAACTAACAGTTGGACAGATTCAACAAGAAATAATTTCTGGGGTAAATGAGCTGTGCCAGAGAAAGGAGATCATAGAAGGATTCCTGAAGCAGGACAAACGCTTAGACCAGGTTTGTCGAGCCAAGAAGAACAGGTATAAAATTAAGTGTACCACCAAAGATTTGTGTTCTTGTGCTCCAGGAATAAAACCACAGAAGACTAAACATCGGAGGAAAGACTCCTCCAAAGAGAAACGATCTCCCAGGAAATCCAGAAGATTTCCAAGAAAATGGAAACGATTCCTCAGGTTCAAGAAGAAGGGTGGACCCCAAAGAAAGTCCACCAAATGCTTCATTTGCAATAAGCCAGATCATTTTGCAAGGAATTGCCCTAGAAGGGGAAAAGGTTTAATGGCGCAAATTGAAGAATGCACCCAGACATCCCTAAGGGATGATGATCTTGAATCCATCTTCTCCTTAGAAGACTTCCCAACAAAAAAGACAGTTTTCTGTCTTGAAGGAGAATTTTCAGATACAGATGCTAACGAGGGAATATACACTATCAGGGTTCATCCAGAAGGACAGAATTATCCTACCATCCCTGTAAGACAGGTACCTTCTGAAGAATCCAATATTGGGACTGTCATAATTACAGGAGTCTCCGAAGGAGAAGAAGAAAACGCTCCTGAAAGCCCTTCACCTCAACAGCTCCCACTTATTGCTGCTACTCAAATGGCACCACATGTTAAGGTCCAGGTATATTTCTCCAAATACCATAGACCAGTTACTGCCATTGCCTTTATAGATACCGGAGCAGCAGAAAGCATGATCAATCCAGCCCTCGTACCAAAAGAATTTCTGGTACCATACCTAAAGAAATTCGTGGCCGCATCCAGTGATGTTTTCCAGACTACTCACAGGACCAAGGACTTAAGAATAAAGATTTTTCATAACTGCATAATCAGGTCCTCACTATTTGTCACTGATCTTCCAGGAAGAGACATAGTACTTGGATGGAACATACTGCACAAAATGCCAGAGCTGATGATCTTATCTACAGGTCTCAAGTATCATGGAAATTTCAAGCCATTCACATCACTAACTCGGATGTTTTCTATTGAGCCTGCAGAAAGAATGAAACCATTGTTCAGCTCCTCTTTTGCAGAAAGTCATGAAGAGTTTCTACAGAAATGCTCTCATCCTTTATGGAAAAATCCCATGTTCTTCGTTCGGCTACCATTCAAACAGAACGAAGACATTAATCCCACAAAAGCTAGCCATTCAGGTATGAATCCTGATGATACTAAAGCTGCTAAAAAAGAGTGTGCCTCTCTATTGCAGCAGGGATTAATTGAGCCAACTGACTCACAATGGGCATGCGAGGCTTTCTATGTGAACAAACGTTCAGAACAAATCAGGGGGAAACGGAGGTTAGTCATAAACTACCAACCTCTAAACCAGTTCCTACAAGATGATAAGTTTCCTGTGCCAAGACGAACAGTATTATTCTCTTCACTTGCCAAAGCTAAAATATTTTCAAAGTTTGACCTTAAAAGTGGATTTTGGCAACTTGGCATACACCCTGATGACAAATGGAAAACGGGATTTTGTATCCCAGATGGACATTATCAGTGGACAGTTTTGCCCTTTGGACTTAAGACTGCCCCATCACTTTTCCAGAAAGCCATGATCAAGATTTTTGAACCAATCTTGGACTCTGCCCTTGTTTATATTGATGACATCCTGCTATTTAGCCCAGACAGGCCTTCACATGAAAAACTATTAGAACAGTTTGCAGGCCTTATACAGGAACATGGCATAATGCTCTCAGAGAAGAAGATGAGACTATTTGAACACTCAGTGGAATTTTTGGGCATGAAACTTGCCAATGGACAATATCAGCCTGGACCCCATATTGCCCAAGAACTATTAAAATTCCCGGACCTAAATCTGACAAAGAAACAAGTCCAACAATTTTTGGGAATTGTTAATTACTTGAGAGATTTTGTCCCTAACATCAGCAGGTACACCAGTCCATTAGAGGCCCAACTCAAGAAGGATTCAATGCCTTGGGGCCCTGCCCAAACCGAAGCAGTTAAGTATCTAAAAACCCATTTACAGATGCTTCCTCCCTTGCAGATCCCTTCAGATGGAGTTCGAATCCTCCAAACCGATGCAAGTGACCAATTTTGGGCCGCCATCCTCTTAGAGGAAAAGGATGGTAAACGCCAGGTATGTGCCTATAAATCTGGAAGATTTAATACAGCTGAGCAGCACTATCACTCAACGATGAAGGAAATTCTGGCAGTCAAGTATGGCATTAAAAAGTTTGAGTTCCATCTCATTGGCCATCATTTTATTGTTGAGAGTGACATGTCCTCTTTCCCATCCATGCTAAAGTTCACACAGAAGAAGATACCGACTGCACAGCTACTCAGACTCTCAGAATGGTTTTCCCAGTACAACTTCACAGCTAAACATATAAAAGGCAAAAGCAATATAGTTGCTGATTTCCTCTCTAGGCCTTTTGATATTGCTAACCCTTCACTACAAGAAGTTCCAAGCTTACAGGCCATGATACGGACACATGTGCCTAGACCACTTGATCTCAGAAGAATTCTTCCTCCAGAGATCATCCATTATGACAACAAAGAACATGTAGAAGAAGTTCTTGCCAATGCTGGCTTCATGATACAAAGATACCTGGAAAGGATTTTTGCCAAACACGGGAGACTGATGTTCCCAGAACAAGGACTGCATCCTTGCTACCCTTTCCTCAGAGCCATACCCATTGAGCCAATGAGTATTTTCCCTGAAGAATTGAAATGGCTCTTGTGGTATCTACTCCACAAATACATCATGGCACTTGAGTTCCCCACCGAGGAACTACTTTGTTATTTGGAGCAGCTAGGAGACCTTCACACATTTACTCCACACAGAAGGCCTCACTCTCATCTAGCTGAAGTATTAACATGGTTTGCTCCACTCACACAGTGGAAGACATGGATCGAAGCTCACCAGGACAAGTACTTCAAGTACGGCGGACTAACCCCCTATTCAGTTTATTTGTTTCGCAGGTACTGGTACTTTGATTCAAGACTACAAGCGATGGCATCCATCAACACCACAGATGAATTCTCCAGCCTACCATTCTCTTTGGTCCATGAACCCTCATTCCATTCAGATCAAGAAATGGCCATCACCAACAATGAATTCTTGAAGATCAGGCTTTGCAAGGAAAATGGAGTTCCATACTTAGACCCCGATGTGGTACTTCAACATCAGATCCAGTTTACAGACCCAAACCATGTCCACATGCTCCAATGTGCGCTCCACCAGCACGAACACCAAGATGATGGAATATATTGGGAAGACATAGCCCAAGACTTTCTTACGAAAGTGGACCTCGGCCCAAGCTCATCCAGCCCAAATCCAGAATCTTCATCAGCAGGTCTCTCATCCACTCAGAAAAGAAGTTCAGCGCACTCTCCCGACAATCGAGGAAAGCGACCGCGAGAATAGCCGCCCACGAGGAATAGTAAAGATGCCTTAACGATAAGGTCGGCACCAGCAGCCAAAAGACTTTAGGGGCTGCAAGATTCCTCCGCAAATTACGCTCCATTAATTTAGGCTTTACTTTGAGTCACTTTCTACTTTGTAGAATAGTTACATCCCACTTCCGGGACTTGTATAAATTGCCACTCCCTACCGTGGAGTCAGGCAGAGCATTTTTAAACAGAGCAATTTACAATCAGAGCTAATACACAAGTAGTTTTCCCATATCCATGGCCGGCTAAGTTTCTCCCAAGGTGTTATCCAGTAGTGGTGGTTCCCTAGATCGACGATCTCTCAAGAAACCCCCTCACCTTCGATAAACCCAAAAACATCTGCAAAACCCAGAAAACCCAAAAACATTCCAAAAAACCAGAAAAACCCAAATTCATGACCCTTCTGTCCAGCACCCATCGCGTGCTTTATTTCTTGTTCTTAATATCACTCTTGTTTCCCGAGTTTTCCAGGTTCTGCTTTGTTTTAATTATTTATCCTCTTTCACCTTTGTTGATATTCCTGTTTGGTTAAAGCTGGCAAGTTTTTTGCTTTGCTATATCATGTCTATGTTATCTCTTGTATGATGGTATGACCTGTTTAAGGTTAAGACTCTTCTCCAAATTTTTACACTTGAAATCTTACGATAAGTGTTGTAGTTGGTGCTACTAAGACTTTCTATTATGAAATGGATGCTTGCAGTACATTGTTAACTTGGTAGGGATCTCCCAGAACCGTAAAGCTATCGACTGCCATAAGGACCACTTGCCGTTATAGCCAGGAGGGCTGCCAGGCGCAGGTCGCGGCCACTGATAGTAGGTGTGATGAGGCCTCCACTAGGAAGACGGTGTTTCCGTGAGCCCCCCTTTCCCAATAGTATAGTCCTACGTAGCCACTTCAACAGCATTCGTCGTAGGTATGACGAGCCACTTTGGAAAAAGAGAAAGACCCTTAAGCATTTTACCCGCACCATCATTGCATTTGATGCGTACATAGAATATAAGGCCCGAAACTGTGTACTTCACACAATAGAGGCCCAGCTTTCTTATTTTAATTGCATGAACCCAGGAGAAGAATGGATCTTCCACAACCCTTGGGATTTGTGTGGCGGATGGGATACCCTCCGCAATCATGTCCAGTATCGGCAGTATCTTGCTTGGTACATCAAGCAACATCTGTATTTAGCTACTGCCTAGTTTTATAAAAATCTGTTTTCATAATTTCCGCTGTCTCATTTCCGACCTTGAGCAACTCTCGCGTTGTTCTGTTCTGGTGGTCGAAGCTTCTGTCTTTGTACAACTTCCTTCTGTGTCTTTGTTTTATCTGATTAGATGTCAGCTTCTGCTTCATTATCTTGTCTTCCTTGTGTTGTCCCTTGACAGTCGTCCGATTGCTCTTGTAATAATAGTTTTGTTCGGAAGATACATTTTTGTCTTAAAACAGAAGCCCTATGTCCGGTCCGAACCGATTCCAATCCGACCTTATCCGCTTATTCTCCCACGCGCGGAAAACTCGACGCATTTGCGCAGGAGCTTAACCTCGCGACGGCCGGCGGAAGACTCAAACCCGGGGAAAGAAGATGGCAACGGGATCGACCTCTTCCTCGAATGATCCTGGGGATTTCTCGGTGATGGTGCTGGCATCGGACCTGGCCATTGACGCCCGTCCCTTCCTGTCTGAGCCAGAACGGGAGGAGAAGTGGCACGACTGCTCCCAATTCCTCTCCCCTGATGAGGACTTCTCCGACCTCGACTTCCTCCAGTTCTTCTCCCTTGGTGGATCCGATAAGGCCGGCAATCGGATCATCCGCGTCATCGGGAAACATTTCCCTGGTGAGTCTGCTTGATGAATAGATGTATGATCGATTGTCCCACTCTTGATGCATACGGCTATATGTTCGTTCTTGATTTCTGATGATCAAATGGATGCTCGAATCTTGTGTTTTTTGGCGTGTCTGATCTTGCTGCTCGAGCAATTTGACTTATGTGCTGGTCTAGGGTTAAGGTTAATATAAGATCGGAGATGTCAGTAATATCCTACTCCCGCAGATGGCACTTTTGCATGCTACAATATATCAGCCACGAGTGAGTTCGACGTCTTAACGGGAAATCTTTTCCCCTAGATGGCAGCCTTGAAATTAGGTTTCCAACTTGAATATGAATTACTTGGTATTATTACTCATTTATTTTTCTCTTCTTCTCCTAGACTTGGGAATGGGATTAGTACCAACCATGGAGCTTTGAAAACTATGGCTTTGTGCCTTATTGATTCATTTTTTATGCGTTTAGCTGTGGAAGTTAATAATACAAAGAGTCGCTCCACTTGTGATCCTGTGCAAGAAATATGTTGGCTCAAGTCCATCCATGGCTTCAATCTGGTGTGCAAATTTGTTGTTTCTTTACTGGTTATACTTTTAGTTACATGGTCGCTTTTTTCTGAGTTTCAGCTCCTGTCGTTAGTGGGGATCGACTGAAGAGGTATATTTTCCACAAGATTTGCAGCGAGGTTCCTGAAGGGCCTTTCTGCATTGTTTACATGCATTCTACCGTCCAAAAAGAGGATAATTCCCCGGGCATGTCTATATTGAGGTGGATTTACGAAGATCTCCCCGATGAAATTAAGGAAAGGCTTCAAGTTGTGTATTTTGTCCACCCAGGGCTCCGTTCCAGGCTTGCGTTAGCGACTCTCGGCCGCTTGTTCTTAAGTGGAGGGTACGTTTCATTCGTCATAAAGTTGAAAAGCTGCATCTTGTTTTTTATCCTAAATTTCATTGGAGTGTTGTTCCGACAGCCACTTATGGAAATTTGATACTGAATTTTTTCTTAATGTGTGGCCTAGTGTATTTTTGAGTCAAATAGAACTTAACTACCGGTTAGAGAGGTAGTTCTTATAAATCTCTGAATGGAGGTGTTATATTATGTTTTAACTCATTAAGTTCATAATGGCCGGTTCTCCCAAGTATGAGAGTTTTTCTTGGCCTAAAAACCTTGTCAGATACAAATTCTGTATGAGGGAAATGTGTATGAATAGGTTTTAGTTCCATCATTTCGATTAATGTTTGGTCAAATCTAGAACACTAAATTTGTGATGGTGAAGCAGCCCTTTGTTCTTGATAAAAGGATGGTGTAAATGAAGTGTTTATAAAAAGCTCTGGATGCACTGACCAAGAGATATGCAGCCCTTTCTACTAGACCATGTAGTTTTCGCAATTCTTCTCTCGTTTTGAAATATCTGTTTGTGCCAAGGCATTCCAGTTTTTCTTCATCAATCTCTTGTGCTTCGTGTATTCTTTCAGGTTGTATTGGAAAATCAAGTATGTAAGCCGTCTTCAGTACCTGTGGGATGATATCAAGAAGGGCGAGATAGAAATCCCTGAGTTTGTGCAGAATCATGATGATGTATTGGAGGATAGACCGCTCACTGACTATGGGATTGAGCCAGACCCTCTCCATCTGACAGAAGTACCCGCATCTCCCTATTCGCTCACCAGGCATGAGGAGAGATGGGGGACCAGGGGGTACATGTCTTGATCCTGCGGCTGTTCTCCAGCGTTGTTGTACATAGTTTAATCATTTAGGATGAATGTTATTGCTTTTCCTGTTTGCGCGGCCTAGCCATGGTTGTCGGGGCCGGTCGGGTTTGTCATAGTCCATAGCGTGGGAAGGAATGCTTCCACAGATCAAGCTTAACTTGTATTACCCGATGCTTGTGTTTCTGTTCACGTTTGTCCTTGGTTGATTCGACGCATTTGAAGACGATGTTTCAGCGGGAGGGACATTGCGAAATGATTGTACTATTCTTTCTCTTCCTCCGAAGTTGCGGGGCACCGCGAGTGGCTGCGAGTCCTGGTCTTCTTCGCAGAGAACAACTGGCGCTATTGTGTTCCTTCAAATGTCAGTGGAAGTAAAGGCAAGAGGTTGGCGATCGGTGGAGTCAAGTGTTATGATAAAAGCTTGACGAGATCCTCCTTTTGACCTCTGGAGGACAAATCGGAGGCCTCAGACACCCGTGGAGGAAACAGAGGATGTCGAGGCTGCTCTCTGCCCGTCGCACACTCCGTCACCACCTCCTCAAAACCTTATCCCCCACCCTACTCCCTCCCCCGCCGCCGGCGTCGTCCTTCGCCTCCGCCCGCGCCCTCTCCACCTCCTCCTCTGCCTCCTCCGAGTCCGAGCTCCGAAAGTACCTTGCCTACACCGCTCTCGTCATCTTCTGCGGCGCCTCCACTTACTACTCCTTCCCCTTCTCCGACAACGCTAAGCACAAGAAGGCCCAGCTATTCCGCTACGCTCCTTTGCCCGTCGAGGAACTCCACACCGTCTCCAACTGGAGCGCCACCCACGAGGTCCACACCCGCCGCTTCCTCCAGCCCGAGTCCCTCTCCCAGCTCGAGTCTTTCGTCCGGGATGCCCACGAAAAGGCTGAGAGGATTCGACCTGTTGGCTCGGGGCTCTCCCCAAACGGGATTGGGCTGTCCCGGGCAGGGATGGTGAACCTCGCCCTCATGGATAAGGTGCTGGAGGTCGACAGGGAGAAGAAGCAGGTTAAGGTTGAGGCTGGGATTAGGGTGCAGGAGCTGGTTGATGGGATCAAGGAGTTCGGGTTGACACTGCAGAACTTTGCCTCCATTCGGGAGCAGCAGATCGGTGGCATTGTTCAGGTACTCCCCAGGAGAAGGCTGTGTTGTTATTGTTGTTGTTGTTTTGGATTACATTACTTAATGCCGTGTCAACAAATTAATATGTTTTGGAGTGTCGAGGATGAATATATGATGAAATGAATTCAACAGCAATGCTGGGATAGATTCGGAGAGTAATTGTTTGGAGCGAGGTTTATTTATAATGTCTCAAAGTCATTGCACACTTTTAGGTGGGTGCACATGGCACCGGTGCGAGGTTGCATCCCATTGACGAGCAGGTGATTGCAATGAAGTTGGTTACTCCTGCCAAGGGTACAATTGAGGTCTCTAAAGAGAAAGACCCAGAGCTTTTCTACCTGGCTCGGTGCGGCCTTGGTGGCCTTGGAGTGGTTGCTGAAGTTACTCTTCAATGTGTCGAGAGGCATGAGCTTGTGGAGCATACTTATGTCTCCACCTTGCCGGAGCTCAAGAAAAATCACAGGTAATTGGGTAATGGGTACTCTTCTGCTACCTAACCGAGGAAATGGAATTGAGTGCCATCAACGTAGCTGGTATTGGGCAACTATAAGGAACTGTTTGGTTTACTGAAAGATTTCTCTTCGGATGTTTCTTGAAAACTGTTCAGTCAACGAAGAAACACTTCCGAAAAGATTTCTGTCCATGTTTTTCTTAAATTTCGAGAGAATTTCAAATCAGAGAAAGCAAAAATTTCTGGAAGCTGCACTCTCTTTATGGTGGTTGTGAGTTCTCTTAGTCGTACTTAGTTGTGGAACTAGACATTAGACTCTCATGGAATAGCCATTTCTAGATGTCTAGTGGAGGGAAAAGTGTAATGATCTGCATAAATTTATGCCAAAGGAAGGTGAGGTAAGATGCTGATTCTACATTTTTTGGTGCAGGAAGTTGTTGTCGGAGAATAAGCATATAAAGTACCTGTATATTCCCTATACTGATACGGTGGTGGTTGTTACCTGTAATCCTATCTCAAAATGGAATGGTCCACCAAAACACAAGCCAAAGTACAACAGAGACGAAGCCCTACAGCATGTTCGTGCGCTCTACCAAGAGTCCTTGAAGAAGTACAGGTGAATTATTCTCTTGCTTGTTACATCTTATCTATCATTTTTGGGTCGAGAAGAATATGCAATACCTTAAAATATTATGGGTTTAAAGATGTAGCAGGCCATAGAAAACGATGTGGGGTAAGCTCAAATCTGCAAGTCATGTAATAGTTTACAGACAACTTTTATAGAAAATTTACATGACTTGTAGCTTTGAGCTTCAAAATGCTTTTTTTAGACACACTAGTTTAGAGACAACTTTTGTACTTTGGCACATTTCCTGTGTGTGGGTCTGTAGTTTGTAGTTTGTAGTTTGCATTCTCAATAACCTTTGTTATTTTTTGCTGTGTGTGTCTGAATGTATTGTCTTGTTTAGCTTCCATGTTTCCTCCCTGTATGCATATAGGACTATATAGATTCTATTAGAAACTGGTATACAAATGCAGTTATAAAGTTTAAGCCTTTCTCTCTTTGGTTTGGTTGTGGATGGACTCCATTTGGCAAATTCAGAAGATTGCAGTGCCTTTCAATGTTTGTGGATGATGTATGTCTAGTTGATGGATATCAGGATGTAGAAATAAGAAATTTGAATCTTACCAAGAAACACTGTGCATGACAGGTTTTAGATAGTATGTTTGGTTAAGCTAATAAGAAATAAAGGAAAGTCCTTCAAGTAAGAGATTTAACCCGCGGTCAACCCCTAAACCCTTAAAAAAGAAAACATCGAAAAGATATGGTCATCGAATAACATGAATGGGTTCAAGCTTCATATAGTCCCCACAAACTAGTGGGTTCAAGGCATAATCGTTATTGCTGCAGTTGCATGGTTCTCTGCCAATACTTTTGGGATCAGTGAAACCAGTGATTTTCGTTTATCAAGTCCTATTATCTTGGAAACTCCCATAGGCAGAACTATTAATAACCTTTCTTGGTGATATTAGTGGACAGTTTTTTACCTGTGTCTGTTGAGTGTACATTGTACATGTCTAATAGAGCAATTTGCATGGCCTCCTCAAAATCTTTAGTGACCAGTTTAGTGCATTAGTTTCCATCCATATCTAAGATTACATCTTATCAAATCCCATTGATTGAATTTTGAACCTTTCATGTCGATAATGTTGTGTGAACTTCGGCTGATGATAATAATGCATTGGCTGAACATATCCTGTGTGCAGAATTTTAGAACTTCTGTGAAGATTATTATCTGTTATTCTCATACAGATACTTTTAAACATGAAAGATGTGCATCCCTATCGACGAGGGATGTGCTTTTAGTGGTTTTTGCTTTGTTCAGCTATTTCCCATAATTTTTCTCTCTAAAGTTTAGAGTCTAAACACGTTTGACATTGCTTGAAACTTCTTTTGTCGAGCCTTTCACTTTTCACTCTTCATAATCATGGATTTATGTGGTTGTTTTGGAGGATTACCGTCTCTCTTTTGTGTGCTAATTTATTCAATTGCTTAAAGACCTGAGCACATTGCTACTAAATCATCCGATGAGAAGGAGCCCCCCATAAATGAGCTATCATTCACAGAGCTACGAGATAAGCTCCTTGCCCTTGACCCATTAAATAAGGACCATGTGGTGAAGGTCAATGAAGCCGAGGCTGAGTTCTGGAGAAAGTCAGAGGGGTACAGGGTGGGTTGGAGTGATGAGATTCTAGGATTTGATTGTGGTGGCCAACAGTGGGTCTCAGAAACTTGTTACCCTGCTGGAACTCTTGCTAAGCCGAGCATGAAGGACCTGGAGTACATAGAGGAACTAAAGCAACTAATAGAAAAGGAAAATATTCCTGCACCAGCTCCAATTGAGCAACGATGGACGGCCCGCAGCAAGAGTCCTATGAGTGTCGCATCTAGTTCGTCAGAGGATGACATATTCTCCTGGGTCAGTCTTCTTGAGTTGTTGTTTGTCACCAAATTCTTAATCTTGAGATATATGGATCATTCTTATGCAGGTTTGTTTATGCCTTCCGCACTTCTTTTTTAAGCACTGCTCACATGCTACTTTTTTTTCTGATTTGAACAATTGTCCATCCTAGGAATACAACCCCCGTACCTAGCACCGTTGCTTCTAGCTTTCATAGTTTCTTACAAGTTATCTCACGAACAAATTGACGTGGCACCTTATAATGGATTGCTTTACTGAGGCAGGATCTAACAGTGTGCAGCATCAAAATCATGTGCAATTTGCTTGCAATCTGCAGGTTGGAATCATAATGTACCTCCCCACCAGTGATCCCCGTCAAAGGAAGGAGATTACAGAGGAGTTCTTCCATTACAGGCGTTTGACACAGGAAAAACTGTGGGATCGGTACTCTGCTTATGAGCATTGGGCTAAGATCGAGGTGATTTTTCTCCTGCAAGCTGAGAGAAAGTTTGATGAAAATTTCAAAGCTCCTGACAGGCATGATCGGCTGTTGTTTTCCAATGTCAGGTTCCCAAGGATAAGGATGAGCTTGCGGCTCTGCAACAAAGGCTAAGAAAACGATTCCCTGTCGATGCATACAACAAGGCCAGGAGGGAGCTGGACCCGAAGAAGATCCTCTCGGATAACAAGCTGGACAAGTTGTTCCTGGCATCAGAAACCGTGTGAGTAAAACGCGGTATCTTCCCTTCGGGGGGTCGGAACTTTTAGATTTTGAACCTCAGGTTTTCTTCTTCTATTAGTTTGCACGAAACCTCGAAGTCGGAATTGTTTTAGGAAAGAGGCGAATGTTGTCACGAAACCTAAGATAACTAGACATATTTTGTAGGGCAGTCCCTTGGACGAGTCGCAAAATAACCAACAATAATCCAATTGCTTTGATGTGCAAGTTGAGACAACTTGGGTATTGTGGCAGACAAGAAAATCCCTTTTTTAAATTCATTTTGTTTAGGTGAGATGTCAATCGATTCGGACACATCAGCGGATGCATAATTTTGGGTTTCCCCCTGATTGTGACATCTTGTTAGGCAATCGATGACATAATTCTTCGATTAATTTCAAGAACTGGGAGTCATTCAGTTTTCAAATAACTCTAATCCTGTCCCTTAAAGTTAAAAACTCAATAAAACTCTTAAAGTTAAAAACTCGATAAAACTCAATAACACATTGTAATGTAATATCTACTAATAAAATAACAGCAATCAGAGCCTCAAGCTGTGGTGTGGGTCTGACAAAACAACAACGGTGCAACTACATAGCAACAGCCATACTTACCAGCAGACGGGTAAGAATCAAATATACAAAGTCACAGATCAATTACTAGTCTATTTATTATACAAAGAAAGAGTCTATCATCAATGTTTCGTAGGCAGCAAAAGAGAACACCAAAAACAGCAGGGCCGGTGTCCATCTTCTACAGGCAGCAGCATTCCTCGCAGAGCCAGCAACAGCACAGGGCAAACAGGCTGTAGCCACAACAAGGAAAAACCAGCCCGAAAGTTATTACATGTCAGGGGGGGGGGGGGGATTTCATTCATAAACGAGAGTGCGACCCCAACACACTTACCATCCTTCGATGAATCCCCTTTCGCCCCTGGGCTTGGTACGAGCGAAGAATCTCTTCTTATTCTTCTTCCCGGGGAGGGTGGCAGCAGGGGGGTCGGCGGTCGGGTAGCCCAAAGGGGGCTGGTTCTGGTCGACTTGGGCGGCGGATGAAGCCATAACTGCTCTTTGAATTGAACAAAAAAGGAGTAGAGGTATGTATAGGCAGATGCAACTGACTAGCCAAAAAGGACTTTTGGTGATGATGAATACGAATGAGATGAAGTTAGGGAGGGAGGGGGGGTTGTATTTATAGAACTAATCCGAGTTTGTCCAGCCCCACCGGGGCTAAGTATTCAGAAAGGCTTTGTTGGGTTGGGCTGGGGGGGGGGAGGAGGAAGGTTCATTTGATTTGGTGGGTGAATGGTCGGCTTTGGCTTTGGTTTTTCCCTCTTACCAAGAACATGAGATAAGCCACCTGTCACTCCCATCCGCGTTCTCTTTTTGCATTTTCATTTCAAACCGTAGTGGGGAATCTGATTAAATTAGTAATTTCTATTCTCCTACGTTGCGTGAGAAGGATGCATTTGTGGGAACATAAAATTATAAAAGAATGGAAACCGCGGGGTTGGGTTGAATTTTCTTTATCACGAGTTCACACTCCTCCTGACACCTCTCCCCCACCCCCCCGCCGATTTCAAACGTTGTCGGCCGACGCGTGCCAATGCATATCGGAACCACGTGTCTCTTCCTTATAGAGGCACATGTCCGATGACACGTGAGGAGGGGGCATATTCGTCCACTCGGATGTCGTTTGGATCTCGTTCATCCGGTTTTTGTTGTTTTTTACGTAAGAGGAGGAGAAGACGAAGATGATGATGTTTTGTATAATTGTCAATTTTCCATTTATATCGAATATTAATTTAGTGTTAAGAATGTGATTGGATCATGTTGTTACGTGACGACTTATCCCAGCTGGGCCTGGTTGGAAAAAAGAGTGGCTCAAGTAACTACTGTAACAGTGTGCCCCCCCCCCCCCCCCCCCCCCCCTCCCCACCCTCCATCTCTATTCCTTCTTTTGTCTTCTTCTTAATATTATTTACATGTAGGGGGGTTGGCTACAGATTGAGAAAACGAAACAAAGAGGTGGGGTAAGGTTTCCTGTCGGAAGCAAAAGCCCACCCACGTAGATAAATCGGTTGTTGAATGAATACAATGGATGAAGATTGAAGGCCCGGAACACCATCCTAAGCCATAAGCCCGAGTCTCTCTGTCCATTGGGATTTTCTTTTTTTTGGGGGGGGGGGACTCTTGTTCAATGACAAGATTACAAACAAGTCGCAGCAAGCGAGATAACAAACAAACAAACAAACAAAAGTTGTCAAGTGGGATCAAAGCAGAGCACCAGAAGAAACCAAAAGGACGAACGATAATGAGTAAAAAGGAGGGGGGGTGAGTATGGAAGTGGGGTACGTACACAAAGACTGACGCTATCCGACTGCTTATAATCCATTTTTTGGCCTTTTCGAAAAGAGAGAGGGTGGGGGCGGTTGCTCTCGTTATTGAATTCGAGTCCCCTCCTCTCCTCTTCTTTACATGCACATATCTTGACATGACTATACACCCTCTCTCCTCCTCCCCAACACATTATTATTCCCTCTACTTCGTTATGCTACAACCTCCACCACTCATCTTTTCTCCATTACAACCACAACCCAACATCAATCAATCTAAGTAAGCGCGCAAATCTCTTGCATTCATAAAACAACAACCGCCATATAATTTTTGTGTTAAAAATAAAATATAAAATATGACACGCCACGTAACGGCTCGAAATTCTGCGGACAGTTGACGTTGGTTGTTGTATAACAGTAATATCATTGAGTCTGGAGATCCGAGTCCTGTCAGGCCCAATCCCCTGAACAAAAGAAATGTATCGAAGAAGGCCGACTTAGATTAGACATCGCAAAAATGACACGCGATGAGAGTGCTACAAATAAAATATAAAAAATACAACGCTTTTATCTAACCGTTAAAATTATGAAAATGAATTTTGCAGGTTTTTATTTATGTTGGGAGGCATAACAAGGGACAAAAACCACTGTTGGGGTAATATTAACGCTCTGTTCATTGATTTTCGTGTACTCGAAATATTTCACAGATGACGAGTTGCAAACTTTATTTCATATCACTGTAGTAATAATAAAAAAATAAGATATAGTTTTTTTCTTCCAAGAAATGTGGTCGTAAATTTGCAGGGTAGGGTTTGAGGGACGCTGCTCCCCCTTTTGATCTTGTCGAGGATTAGGACGACAAATTATTCAATGTGTGTGGTCTCCTCCACACATGCCCTCCGGCAGATTTTGCTTCATTTCTTACGCCACTTTTTTAAAAATGAAAATCTTTTCATAGACAGCTTCTTGTTCGGATGAAGTAAAACATGGCCATCGTCTAAAGGAAGCGTTCGAAGTCGCCACATGTTTCGGAGCCAAAGAAGAAAAAAATGTGACGGTGTGTCTTCCCGCCGTCTAGAATTTGGAGAATCTCGTGATTAACAACTTAGACTAAAAACATCGGAAACGATCCGATGAGGATATAATATCTTTCCATGCCCTCCCCACTTGGTTGGAAAATCTTTGGCGAAATCGTATCTTCATCGTTTATCCACTTGCTAATTACGTTAATTGATTCGATGTCCCTTTCCCTTTGCCCTCCCCCGTCAAAGGATCCGAGGAGGTCAACTTTTAGATCCTACAAACAAAAGGTTTGATTCATCCACGTTGGAATCTCATTTCTAAAAATATAAATTATTATTATCTTTGAGGAAAAGTACCTTAAAAAGATATATATATAAATTAAATAAATGAAACCTAAAGTGAATCATTCTCCCGTGAGGCTAACGAAATCTTAAGATAATCTCGGTTTAAAAAGGTGGGTGGATCTCATGCAATGCATCTTCACTGTTTTTGGATTTTGGAAGTTGATCGTTGGTTAACTGATTATATTTTTCCTTTTGTAATTTTCTCAAGAAAAAGGTGAAGGGAAATCACCTGTTTCCAATCTCCTCCCCCCCTTTCTTGTGACCTTTTCCGAGTAAGTTCATTGTATATGGGAGGAGGCGCGATCCGTTGTTTTGTTTTTGTTTTTTTGTTTTTTAGCATGATGTGAAGTGACGATCGACAAAATTTGGTGGTGACGGTGGTGGTAAGAAAAAGAGGGGGGGGGGGGGGGGGAGCATACTTTATTTTCCGCAAATTTGGGAAGGAAGAAAACAGAAAGGGAGCTTGGACTGATTCATGTTTCTCTCCCACGAACAAATGATAATCGTCGCGTTAACGTCGTATGTATGCTGTAACGTTCGCGGCCGCGGCCGCACGTCTTGGGGCGTAATGGTGTGGTTTGGTTATTATAGAAGGAGGGTTTCGAAATGGAGAAAGAAGGGGTGGCCCTGTAAGAATATTGAATGATGAAGGAATGATAATGTCCGCGGTTATTTTGGCTTTTGCAAAAATTTCCTCCCTTTTCTTTTCTTTTTTTTTGCTCACTCGAGGGAGTGGAGGGGACCCAGCGATTGGACTAATGCATGACAAGAAACATCGATCCCCTTTTTTGAGGGAGAGACTGAAAATCTTCAAAGTCCAGAAATTAACTGTGTTCTTTTGTTTTTTACTTATTCGAAAGAAAATAGATAACAAATCATGGGGAACAGAAGAGAAGCAGAACACACTCGCACAGGATCAGGAACAGATCGTCATCTCCCCCTCCCACAGAGAAAAACGAAAGGAGAAGTTTTTGGACAGACAGGAGAAGGATGATGACATGTGATGATAACATAAGACGGACATAAACACGAGATCGACACGAGAGAAGGGGGAGAGATATCGAACTGGTTCGTGTCTGGTCTGACACGTACAGAAATAAAATCTCTTATTAAATAGAAGAAAAAAAGGACCCTTAATAAGTCGGGGGAGTCCCAGTTCCCCATATTTAATGCCAACATGAATCACGATCGACTTCTCCCACTTGCTTGCTGCTACTACTCACCCTTGCCGGGATTCTTACTACCCTCATTAAATTCGTGTTAGAAAAAACGAACGAGCAAGAGTCACGTTGTCCTCGGGGTTTTAGGATTTAGCCGCAGGAGATTATGGAAAACTACCAGAGGGTTTTTAACATGCATAAAAAGGCACTCTATTATTTGTGATTAAGGTTAACGTGATAACACGTGGCTAAACTTAAAATTATTTTGATTACAGTACTTGAATGAATGATGAACTACAAGGGTGGGGGAGTGTTGCATACTTTAACTTATAAATGGAAGTGTGATATATTATATAATTTGATTTTTAATAAAGGCAAATTATCGATATTTGGCTTGAACTATAGGCCCACTTCCTTTTGTGGCATATCGTTTAAAAAGTTTTAGTTGTGGCCTTATTTCGATTTTAGTTTTTGATTTGGCCTTAAACTTGAGGTCCATTACGACTGTCAGACGTGTCGTTGACGGCCAATTTTATTGTCCTACGTGTCTTAAAATTAATCCAATGTGTTCGATATGTGGCAAAATTGTCTCCCAGACGATAAATCAACAAAGGGGGTTTAGGCTTAGGGTTCTTCATCAGTTCCGATTTGGGATAAATCGAACGAAGTGCGATTTGAGGAGGAGTTTGTCCGCATTGCTTGATTAATTCCTTGTGCGTCTTCCGGGTAAGTTGATTGTGTTTTTTTTTCTTTGTTGTGCTTCTTCCCGACATGCTTCTGAACTGAGTTGTTCTGAGTTGGGAGAATTGATTTCTTCGGCGATTCCAGTCGGATATTGTTGTCATTGTTGATTCATTCGTTTTTCTTCATCCAGGTTAGTTGATTGTGCTTGTTTTTGCCCTTATTTTGATTCGTCCCGGCGTGGTTGATACCTGGGTTTGTACGAGTTAATGAAGGGATTCTTGCGCATATAGGTGGGCAGGTCAGAATGAAGCGGCTTTCGTTCGACATGCATATAGGTGGTCTAGTGTCTGAAGGGAATAATTTTGAGTATGTGGGTGGTAAGGTCTTGAAATACGGTGACGTAGACTGCAATCTGATGGGATATTTCACCTTGGTAGCCTTTGCTCAAGATTCTGGTTGCTCTGTGAGGAAGATGTGGTATGGTGTTGGGTCTGACAGTGTTAAGGAAATTTTTAGTGACAAGGAAGTGGTAGAGATGTGCGATTTATGTCCAGATGGTTCTACTGTGAAGGTTTCTTGTGAAGGTACTATGATAGATAATAGATCTGAAAATGGGGATACTAGTCTGGACATTTCTTTAAGTATTTTTGATAGTGATGTGGATAGTTCAGAGGCAGAGCAGGACTTAGATATGCATGAGGTAGATGTCCAGGAGAGGGTGGGTGGACTGTATCATGAAATTGCATATGTTAGTGGTGCTGTTACTGTGGAAGTAGAAGGGGATGTTAGTAATGTTGATATAATTTCAACATTACTAATTTCAGACGATGATATAATTTCAGACGATGGTACATCCACGATAGGATACAAGAGGAAACATTTGAAATATCAACTGAGTATCTATGATCCACATTGTGATCATAAGGTGATAAAGTTCATACCTGGATTGTGTTTTGAGACCCCAAGCCAGATGCATAATGCTATACAGAGGTATGCCATTGCTAATGGATTCAATTTACGGTGGATGCGAAGTTCCAAATTAAAGCAGGAGGCTGTATGCGAATTTGGCTGTCCTTGGAGGATTTATGGGTCATGGTTGAAGAAGGATGGATCATTTGCTATTAAAAATGTGTTCAGCAGTCACACATGTGCTTGTAACATGCGAAATAGGCAAGCTACCACCAATTGGTTGGCTCAACAGTTGGTGGATGGTAATATTAGAAGGGCCGGTGCCACGGCGAAAGAAATTCAAGAGGAGGTAATGAAGAAGTACACGACTGAAGTCGGATTGATGAAGTATTACAAGGCATGCTGGATTGCAGATGGCATGATAGTTGGTTCAGTTGATGATCACTTCAAGAAACTCCGACCATATCTAGCTGCTCTGAGGAACAGATATCCATGGAGTTGTTTTGAGCTGTCAACTGATTTGACATTATCCACAGGACTACACACCACTTTTAGGAGATTATACATAGGATTTGAGGCTTTGATCAAGGGGTTCCTTCTAGGGTGCAGACGTGTTGTGGGATTCGATGGAACCTTCATAAAAACTAAAGTTGGAGGGATTTTATTGTCTGCTGTAGGACGGGACATGTACCCAATTGCATGGGCTGTGGTGGAGGGAGAAAACCAAAATTCATAGACATGGTTCCTTGAATTACTTTTCAAGCAATTGGATGTTGGAAGTGGGCACGGTTGGACTTTCATTAGCGACCAACAAAAGGTTTGTTTATCACTCTATATTTATTCAACATTTCTAATAGCTATTTCTTATGATCCCTGTTTTCTATTTGAGGGTCTGTTGAATGTCATCAGCCTTCTTGTACCTGATGCCGAGTCAAGGAACTGTTCAAGGCACATCTACCAAAATTGGAAAGTCAAGCACAAAGGTTTATTCCTCAAGAGTTACTTCTACAAAGCCGTGAGATCTACAAACAAAGTGGACTTCCAAATTGCCATGAGGGAGATGAAGTTTGATAGGGATGGTGTCCCCGGGTCACTCCTTGCTGCTAAAGACTTCAACAAACAAGGTCTCCACCATTTCTGTAAGGCTTTTTCAAGACTTCAAGTAAGTGCGGTACACATAGTAACAATATGTCAGAAACGTTCAACTCATATATTGTTGCCGTTAGAAGACTACCTTTAATTGATATGTTGGAGCGCATTAGGCGTCTGTTAATGGTGAGGCAAGTAGATAAGAAGAATGCTGCTGCCAAGAGAACTGATTTGGTGACACAACATGTCAGGGAAGACATAGAGAGCATGAAAGAAACTGCAGCTATACATGTAGTGAAACCATCCATCACTGAAACATTTGAAGTGTCAATGCCTTTAGCCTGCTCAGATAGGTTCTTAGTTGATCTAAGGGCTAGATCTTGTAGTTGTAGATTTTGGGAATTACATGGCATTCCGTGTACACATAATTGTCTTGTATTTTGTATATGAAGTGGAGGGTAGAAGACTATGTCGATACCTGTTTCAAGATGGATACATATCGCCAAGCATACATGCATGTTCTGGAGCCACTGGAAGGCTGAAAATTCTGGCTAGAGATAAAGGTAGAGGGCGATCCAATTAGGCCACCACCTTATAAGAAGTTGCCTCGAAGACCTAGGAAACAAAACAGGAAGAAAAACAAGGAAGAGGACCCGAAGACAGGTCCAACTCAGTTGAATAGGAAGGGCCTCCAGATGACATGCAAACTGTGTGGCAACTTTGGACACAACAAGAGAACCTGCAGAAGACAACCTTCTTCTCAGCCATCGTCATCTCAACCATCTTCACAGCCTGGTAATTCGCAGACCATAGAACCTGCACAAGCCACAGAAACTGCAGAAGAATCACAAAACTATTGTGATTATGGTATGGAATAACGTCCCTTATTACATCTTTTTGAAATTCTTCATATAAAAAAATTGACTATAGGTGGTATTATAGGTTCTGGTTTCCACTGTAGAGTGAAGTGCAAGTTATGTGACAAGGAAAAGCATAACAAGAGGACTTGCATCAAGAGAAGGGGTGAAGGTGATTCGGGTCCGTGTACACTAGCTGAAACAGGACACATGATCCCTGACCTTGGACAAAGCTGAACTTCATATTTTTAGCTGCTTCTGGTTTGTGAGACATTTTCTGAGCTTTTGGTTTAGAGTCATTTTCTGACAGTATGCATCCTGTTAGAACTTATGTTGTATGGATCTTATGGTGTATGGAGCTTATGTATGGATCTTACCTGGATTGGAGCTTATGTATATTATGGAGCTTAAATATCATCTGATGCTGTCAAAAACTAACATTTTCTACACCATTTTCTGCCATTTTCTACACCATCTGATGCTGTCAAATATTATGATTTAATCAACACCATTTTCTGCCTACACCATCTGATTTAATCAAAAAATGATTTAAACACCACTCATAAAAACTAGTCACGCTACATACACAGTAACTATGTCTGGGCTACATATACAACAACACTTATTAAAACTAATACAACAAAGGTCATCAACTTGAAATCTCTATCTAATTTTTCATCATCGCTTGATTTGCACGTTGTTCCAGCTGATGGGATGACTGGACCATCTTATGCTTCATCATCTGAGCCTCGAGATGCTTGATTGCATCTTCCATTGCAGCTCGACTCTTCTGCATCAGCTCGACCTTACTTTCTAACAACTTCTTAGTCTCAACAAGGTGCGATATAATTTCTTTTTGTCGAGGGGGTATCACATCGTCATACTAGCTAAAAAAGCCACAATCATCATCTTGTACACATGTTCAGAACACACAATAAAATTCAGAACACAAATCAGAGACAAGTGCATGATTCACAGACTCCGAAATCACCTTCCACACTGGACAACAAAAGAAATGTCTCCCCGGATTGCTTCTACTCCAAGAGATGTACAATACAGCTCGCGTCCCATGTTTGCACCTCCTTTCACAAGTAACAGAAGTGGAATTTGTAGATTCCGCACCCTCGATACAACTCATACTTATCAACCTCTACATTTAACAAAATAATTGAAAAACAATTCGGAATCATAAACCCAATACCATACAAACATCCATTTAGAATACCCGACCCAAAATCCCAACCCAGAAACCCATACGAGAAGCAGAAAGGAACAAAACTAAGGAAGTGAGGAACTTCATGAACCAAGACAAGAAAGAGCGACGAACCTGATGAACCAACGCAAGAAGGAGCGAGGAACCAGATGAACCACGGCCAAGAACAACCCAGGAAAGGAGGACAGAATCTAATTACAATCACCTGCGTGCACAAACCCTAATCCCCATTTTCTTTTCTTACATTTCTTTTATTAGAACCTATGTACGGAAATGAAAAAATCAAGCTGGGAGACAATTTTGCCACGTAACGAACACAGTGGATTAATTTTTAGACACGTAGGACAATAAAATTGGTTGTCAACGACATGTCTGACAGTCGTAACAAACGTAAGGTATAAGGCCAAATTAAAAACTAAAATCGAAATAAGGCGACAACTAAAACTTTTTAAACAATATGCCATAAAAGAAAATAGGCCTATAATTCAGGCCAAATATCGATAATTTGCCTTTAATAAATACATGAAGTCAAAAGTCTTTTTTTTTTTCTAATTGTTCGTATACCGTGATCTTTTTTTCGATCGACTTTCATAAACTTTTTTTCTAAACGAAACATATCAAATTATGACTTGTTAAAATTTTTTTATTTCTTAAATATTTATTTTTTAAAAAGTCTGATAAAAACTGGCACGTATTTCTTTTTGCCGTACAACCTTTGAAAACCTTTCAGCGAAGCTGGGGGTGTTGTTGGAAAGCCGACTTTCTTCTATTTCCTTCTATCATCTTTCAATCTATCCACACGTCTGTCACTTCCCTGGGCCGCTTGCAGGTAGGAAACAAACAGGAGGGGGGGACATTGTCCTGACCACACCAGAAATATGGTGCTGTAATTTAAAAATTGTCACCGGTGTGTGTCTTCATCATAAATCGTCACCCCTGTCTCTTCTCGTAACCTTTTTTTCTTTTCTCAGCTCACGTCTCGTCATTTCGTTTGGTTTCTGATCTTTCCTTTCGGAATCTTCTCTTATTTCACATCTCACCTCCTCCTTTTATACCCAATTCAAATACTATTTTGTGTTTTGCTAGGCAGATTCCCAACCCCCCTCCCTCTCCCGACATTGGGTTATCTGAAGAAGGGACATTGATTGCCCCCTTCGTGTTGTGTCCTCTTAAAACTGAACAACTAACCACTAAGCTTTTTTTTAATGATTGTAAGAAAGGCAACCTCGACGTTCTAGAAGGTTTCTTCGTGTGGCCTGTTGTCAACCCCTCGTCGCTTCTGGTTAAAGTCAAAGCCTCGACAACACCCAAAACCATGGGGTCGTTCACGTTCCCATCGTGGATCGTGGTTGCACCACATCGTTCAGTCATGCTAGATTGTTTATGCACACAAAAAGTTCCCCCTTTGATTGGTCGGCCATTACAATGGTTGATCTTACCCCCATTACATTGCAAGCGACCGTAGAAAAAGAAATAAGACCACCCCGCGGGGACTAATGAGTTCACATTACAAGACGAGTGTCCGAATCAAAACGAGGTTACGACAGGACTAAACTCAAAACTTTGATCGACGAAAGCGCAAGAGTGGAGGGTGGGACCGTCGTTTATGTCCACCCCCTCCATTCTTCCTTTACTTCTTTAGCATAAAATTTCAAACTAGGGCATCATACCACACATGACGTCACCTTCAGGTGTATGTTGTTATTGGCGTGTGTGGTTGTGGGGAAGTTGACCAAAGTTGGCGCATATAAAAACCAAACCGAACCGAACTAAGGGAGCAATGAAATGTTCCTACAGAAGTCGGAAGACTTACCGAACAAAACAAAAGACAAGTTCGGAGACCGACCCCCCTCTTTCCATCAACGTGGTTTGGGAGAGTTGGCTCCATAAAGCTTTCCCTGTTTAGCCAAGAGGAGTTCGTTTCTTGTACGATTTAAACAATGTTCGAATTTTGACAAATTCTAGATTTGGATCATGACATTTATCCGCTTCGACCGACAAAAATTGCAGATTCAATCTCATCCCAAACTTTTGAAAGTAACCCACCCCCACCTCCCCTGTCTTTATTTCGAGCTCATTTGGCGTGAGGGGGGGGGGGGGGGGGGATTGGCATTCATCATTGAGTCGGCTTTGTGTGTTATTAATGCACGTTCATTTAGTAAATCGTATGGTTAAATACTTATCTTTTATGTTATAATATAGTATTATTAGTACACCTTTTTTTTTTTATTATCGAAACCATGAAGGGAAAAAAGAAAAGTGCGTCTTTTCCGGTGAAGGAATCTAACAAAAAGCGAGCACATCGATTTATTCTATTAGGACCCGTTTTATATATTAATCTGCTCCCCCGACACGTGTCAGGTTATCTCCTGCACGCCTATTCATTCTAAACAAACCCAACATCATTATATTATGTAACAATTTTGGACCGAATGCCGTGTGTGTGGTAAATATCGACGTGGGTTTTCTAACATAGTTTTGAGGTTTCTCCTCTGAGAAAATGCTCGCCCGAATGGAGTGAAGAAGGGAACCCAGATGTAAATATAATAAGCAAAAATTTACTCGATCCTATTTTGTGGCTGGGGAAATGAAATGGGGGGCATGCTGTATTTTTTAAGTTGTTTATTTATTTGTCTGTTTTCTAAGGATTGACAAGACTAGTCAAAGGTCAAGTCGGAGGTGTTCCATATCATAAGACAGTCCCCTCCCACAGGTCACGAGTTGTCATTCAATCCATGGGATTTCTTTTTCTTTTTTTTTCTTTCTTGATTTTCCCTTTTTAATATTTTCATTTATCTTTTTCAGTTTTCTCCTCCTCCTAATGCTCTGTTTGGGCGTTTTCCCTCCCTATATAAAACGAAAATGGATAGTAATATCATAACTCTATAAAATGTAAATTCATAAGGAAATGACATAATTGCCCCCATACGAAACGGATCCAAACACAGCATAAGTTCAGCCTCGCCCTATTCCACTCCATTATTCCTCTTCTATCATTGTATCCCCCGGTTGGTTGCATGCTAACGTTTAGGGTTTAGGTTATAATTCAAGATACATACACGTTCGGCCGCGACCGGAGACGGAGACGGGGACGGCTCGGCTCGGGACCGGACACGGTATTTGGGGTTTGGGGGAGGTATAAGTAGATGGTTGGTCCATCGATGAAACGTTTCGTGGATGTGATCGGACGGGATTTCTATGGTGCCACGCATTGTTTTCGTTTTTCCTTAACCGGAATAATCGAAATGAAGGAACAAATCACGACCTTGGATTTTAATGTTACATCGAGCCAGTGGATTTGCACACCCCCAAGTCACAAAATTCCCATATATAATATAGACTTGTTACTGAACGTAAAGGAAATCTTCCCCCCCCAAAACCCTTTGTTCCGGATGCAGAAACGAGTTCGATTTCTTTTTCTGCAAACGTAGATCACAATAATTTTTTCTTTCCTTTTGAGAATATTTACAGAAGTTTGTGAATTACTAAATGTCAGAAAATTATATTCTCTCCATCTAAATCTATCTCGAGGCTTAGTATTGAGAGTGGAAGTTAGTAATTATATTTCTTTCCTTGTTGACCATTGAAAGGTCCAAACCAAACCATGCTCGTCATTCATATATTTAGTTGCTCGTTCGTGTTTAACTCCCAAACAAAGCTACGAAACCTTTTATTATTGAGTGCTTCCTTTTTCTTACGACAACATCAGCCAAATTAAGGGAACACCTTTTACCCGCGTCTTGTTGATGAAGCTGTAATAAAAGGGAAAGGGCAACAATCATTCCGCTGACAAAGAACAGGAACACCCAAGGCCAGTGTCGATGTCTTTTTTCTATGCCATGTCTCGAAGATCAATTAACGTGTTGACGAAACCATGAGAGAGAGAGATCTCAACAGTAGAAGCGTGTAGAAGACTCCCTCCGAGGTGCGATATTATTGTTCATGATGTAGTTAGTAGTCAAAACAGCTGAACAGATTGAATCACTGTTTCGATCCCTTAGATGTGTGTTGCCGCCTAAGTTTTTCCCTAAACAAACACGTGAACCGGGCGAGTAAAGAAAGATACGTGTATGCAACTGGCCCACAATCCCGGAAAATACACAATGCCTCGATTAAATTACGACTGTAGTTAGTCAATACATAGAAGAATATCCGATCATTTGACAAGGTGGGGAAGATGTTTTCATATTCAGATACAAATTTTAATAATATAATATAATATGAAGTTCTTCTCCCCTCTTCCTTTATAATAACCACAGCCGCCCAGAATGGCCACCCAAATGGCCTCCACCACCCCCCCTTCACCATCACTCCAATCTCTTTGTCTATCTATTTTCATCATCCCCCATCAGAGAAAATATCTCAAAACACCGCAAACACTCTCGCGCGCGCGCACACACACACACAAAACACTTGATGTTTCGAATGGAAGAAGAATCTCGTCCCTTCTCCCATGATTATTATTAACATATACAAACCACCACCACCAATGCTCAAATTCCATCCCCATCCACATCCCCACCCTCCTCCTCTGTCTCTAGAAATATTCAACCACGAGACTTTGCTGAGCACCCCCCCCCCCCCCCCCACCACTCTTCTCCTCTTCATCCAACTTCCTTTGCCTCCCCTCTAAACAACCCTAGAGCGAAACTGTGAAGAAGAAGAAGAGAGAAGGGGAGGAAGGGAATTGCCGAGGGAGGATATAACGATGGAGGATTCCCTTAGATCCCTCTCGCTCGACTACCTAAACCTCCTCATCAATGGCCAGGCCTTCAGCGACGTCACCTTCAGCGTCGAGGGCCGGCTTGTCCACGCCCACCGCTGCATCCTTGCTGCCCGAAGCCTCTTCTTCCGTAAGTTCTTCTGCGGGGGAGGACCCTCCTCCGATTCCCCTTCCTCCGCCTCCTCCCCCGGCGGGTCCTCCTCCTCGCGGATGGGTCCCTCCTCTCCCCGTTCCTCTGGGGTCATACCAGTGAACTCCGTCGGCTATGAGGTCTTCCTCCTCGTCCTTCAGTTCCTATACAGTGGCCAGGTAGCCATCGTCCCGCAGAAACACGAGCCCCGCCCCAATTGCGGGGAACGGGGCTGCTGGCACACCCATTGCACCTCCGCCGTGGACCTCGCCCTCGAGACCCTCACAGCCGCCAGATCCTTCGGGGTCGAGCAGCTGGCTTTACTCACTCAGGTCCCTTCTTCATCATACTCAGCTCCCCTTACATTTCTTCAACCGAGGTTTTCTCCATCTTTTCTTTAACGATAAACCTCGTCATGATGACATCGAGAGCTCCTTTTTTCGCTTCACCTCATATTAGTTTTCTGAGAAGGCAGAGAGGGGTTGAATCGCTGACATATGGCACGATGAATCTCCCTCGCCTGCTGCAAAAGCACCAGTTCATCTTCATCCCCTTCTTCTTACCTTAGATGCATGCTGTAAAATGATGTATAACCACCGAATTTCAGCTTTTCTGTCCATGCGTTTCTGGGTTTTTTCTTTTCTTTCACGAAATTGGGCGTTTCATTTCATCCTCCGATCTATGGCAGCAATGGATGGTTTTCCCAATTTTGGGCCTTTCCAATCCACAAAAAAAATCACCCTCCCTCCCCACAACTGTCTTGTCGGTCTTAGCAAGAGTCAAAAAGACCAAAACCATGTTTCTTCATCTCCCCATCTTCCCCACTACCACGCACACTTCGCCCTTTCGGCCGACATCCTCAATTATTGTTATGAAAAGAGAAGTCTTTTCAACACTTCATTTAAAGGAGCCGAGAGGGGTGGATGGATGGATGGATTGATGGAGGTGCTTTCATGCCCAATTATTTATCCCATCTCGTTATATATAAGCAACCTTCTTTTATATGTGGGTCATGGTACAAATTATATTCTTGACCTTCATGCCAATGTTAAATTGTGTTTGTATGTATAAGGCTAGTAGTAGGCATGGACTGAAGCAAGTGTTTGGTCAAGTGTTAGAGATTAAACATTTTTATGTTTGTTTTTTTAAATTGGACAGAAGCAACTGTCTAGCATGGTGGAGAAGGCCTCAATAGAGGACGTGATGAGAGTTCTAAACGCATCGAGGAAGCAGGACATGCATCAGCTCTGGACCACCTGTTCGCATCTCGTCGCGAAATCCGGCCTCCCGCCTGAGGTCCTCGCCAAGCACCTCCCCATTGACGTTGTCACCAAGATTGAGGAGCTCCGCCTCAAGTCCTCCCTTGCCAGACGCTCAACCCTCGTCCCTTCTCGCCACCCTGGCCACCATCCTCAGGACCTGATGGCAGGAGCAGCCAGCCTTGAGGATCAGAAGATCCGCCAGATGCGTCGCGCTCTGGATTCCTCGGATGTTGAGCTTGTCAAGCTCATGGTAATGGGGGAAGGGCTTAACCTCGACGAGGCACTGGCACTGCATTACGCCGTCGAGAACTGCAGCCGTGAGGTCGTGAAGGCCCTCCTCGAACTTGGGGCAGCCAATGTGAATTACCCTGCAGGGCCTGTGGGAAAGACCCCGCTCCACGTGGCCGCCGAGATGGTTTCCCCCGACATGGTGGCCGTGCTCCTTGACCACCATGCCGACCCCAACGTTCGAACCGTAGATGGGGTCACACCCCTCGACATGCTTCGGACCCTGACATCGGACTTCCTGTTCAAGGGGGCAGTCCCGGGGCTAACCCACATAGAGCCCAACAAATTACGGCTGTGCCTCGAGCTCGTCCAGTCAGCTGCCCTCGTGATCTCGCGTGAGGAAGGCAATGCGGATCCAAATTCAGCCGCAAATGCTAGCATCTTCCATCCTCCCACGAGTGAAGGGCACCCGGCATTGTACCTCCACCATGGCCACAGCCACCACCACCACCACCACCACCAACACCCTCCACCAGAGTACTGATTAGGTTTCTTCCTTTTCTTTTTCTTTTAACTTCTTTTTCAATTTAGCATTTACTCTAGCTTTGACTCTTGATATGGGACAACATATCATATCATATCAGAGGCAATCTCCCTATATTAATTGAAAATCATTTTGGGTAATGTTTAATCTTTGGTGGTTGTGGCTAATGGATTTGGTAGGGGGGGCATGATATAATGTCGATGACGATGATCAAGATCGGACAGGTGATCTGGGACTTGTGTCCCTTTGGGTCATCAGAGATGGGAACAGGTCGGAATATGAGAATTTTGCTTATTTTTAATTTCTTTTAATCTTGTTGGGTTTTCACTATCACTTTTTATATTTTAAAAATTTTTTATTTATGTCGTTTGATGTTTGTTGATGAAAGAGGAGGTGGATGCGAAGGGGCAGTAGGAGTAGGACACGAACAAAAGGTCAATATCTTTTCAAACACTTTGGCCTTGTCAAAACTTCTTCCCCTTGCCCCCATATTTTATATTTGCTACGGTTTCATCATTCGTTTCCTTTGGGTCCGTTTTTTTTTTTTTTTTGTACCTTGTCATCCTCCCTCAACGCATGCCATCGTTGATCATATATATATAATATATATATATGATTTTCCCCAACCGGAGAAAGTCAGAATAGTGTTTTGTTTTCATGTGGCAGGTATGGGGAAATGAAAGAAATACACCACTATGATTGAGATATAATGGAAAGGGGGAAACGATATCATGCATTCTTCTGACCATTTTCTACAATTGTTGCATGTGGGGCTCTTTCTTGTCCTTATTTGTATTGTAATAAAATAAGTGTAAAATGTTGGGGGGTTTTCTCCTTTTCTCTCTGTTTTTTCCCCCTTTTTAAATTGCATGGACTTTTGGAAGCACAAGGGTATTACTCTATATCGATGAGGGAAAAAAGTGAGGGAGGTGTTCCTAACTCTGCCTTTTCTCCTTGACCAATAGAGCATTGACGAATGCAATCTCTGGTGTTATTATAATGTTAAAGGAGTGGATATCCGTTGGTCAGGGGTGTGTCCAATAAAATATAAACGACAACGATTTGGAGAGGGTGGTAGACAAATTGATTGGTGGCTTGTCTTTGGATGAAAGCAACAACGATTGCGACCCGAATGCCAAATCTTCTTTCCATTTAAACAAGTTGATTCCATCGTATTCATGGGTAAACTTTATAATTGTCCAAATCTTTGATTTCCATCACGGTAATCCTCTCTCTCTAACTTGGTCTCCCTTGGGGTTATGCTTTTTCTTGCTTTTTCCCAAAGCAAAGTGGGGGGCAAATTTCTCGTTCTGTTTTTGAAAGGGGAAACCTAAAAAAGAAAAAGGGAGGACGAAAATTTTATCAGGGTTTCCATCTTTTGGGGACATGTTCCCAATACGAGCAAGGCCTTTGAAGCATATCTCAATGCTCTTTCACATGATGTAGCAGTATTACCCGTTTCAAGTTCCAATTTGTAGCCTTCTCTTTGTCTTGGTTGAAGTAGCTAGTTGTCCGTAATCCCATTAAACAAGGGCGAGGGAAAGGGCATCGTAATAATGATTTGTGTTCAGTATGCTTTGAGCGTAACAAGTTCCGAAACAGTGTTTGCATGCATCACGTTCCATCTCAGTTTGAGATGAACGAATGGATGCAAAGGCTCGGCTTTTGCCCCCCGGGAATGATCTTTGTCTAGCAAAAGGGAACGCGGAAATGTCAAAATCAAAATCGCAGGCTTCCTGATTTTTTGCACCTGATTGACGCATTTGTCTGTCCTTTATTATCATAAAGTTAAAACCCAAAAAGCATAAATTGAAACAAAATAAAAAGAACACTCTCTCTCGACTAAGCAACAAGATTGTATGTCACTGTTGCTACTTACTCGTCCTAGATGCTGTTACACTAAGAGGGGTGAATTAGTATTAAAGTCCAATTAAGTATTTTTAACTCTTTTTCGACAAATTCCGCAGTGAAAGAAAGCTCATGTAAAACAGAACTTTATGAGCAGGATTCCATAAGATAGAACGTACGAATGTAATTGCGATTTGTCTGATGCATTCAATACTTTTATAGTAGTTCAGTAGTTGCTTACATCCAAACTTCACCCAGAATTTGGATGTTTTCACTCAGACTTAACTTTGTAACAATTACAAAAAGTGATACAACAATCGATATTTTATAGTACAAACCTGAAGGTTCTGCACTATAGTAGACTGAGCAACAGAGTACAAACCAGAAGGTTCTGCACCACAGATGTTTGAGTGACAAAGCACAGACCAGAAGATTCTGTACCGTATGTCAATCCTCTACAGACCAGAAGGTTCTGTATTAGAAATGACTTGATTGAAAAGCACAAATCGTAGGATTCTGTACCAAGGATGTCAACCTTCTACAGTACAGATCAAAATGTCCTTCACTACAGATGACAGATTTTCAAAGTACAGACAGTAGAGTTCTGTACTACAGTGACTCAGTGCACACGTTAGTGTGACTAACATAGGTAACCATTGTCGGACGTTTCTCTCAGGCAGTGTCCTTTCCTGCACAGCAACCTGCCGTGACTTCCTTCGAGACTTTTCACTCCGATGGCGTCTCCACCTGCACAGTAACCCGCTGCAACTTCCACGGGACTTTTCACTCCGGCGGCGTCCCCACCTGCACAGCAACCTGCTGCGACTTCCCTTGCGCGATCCCTCGAGATCTCGACTGAACAAACACAAAGCCCTTGTCCAAGGCTCTCCTGCGTGGTCCCTCGAGACTATGGCTGAGCAAACACAAAGCCCTTGCCCAAGGCTCTCATGCACACACTGAACGTTACACCATAGAAGCTGGTTAGTCTCTCACCTTCTGTGCTCCCAGGATTTTGCCCTTCTCTCCGGCCCACTGCACGTTGGCCACACATCACCCAGCCGCGCTTCCCACCAATGTCTCCTACAGCTTCCAACCGAGTCCCTCATGGCCCCCAAGTCACTCTCCCAGAAGACTTCTACAGCTCACTTCCCTCGTGTGTGACTAACTCAACTCGAACCAACGAAAAATTATAAGTTCCAACGTCTGATTAAGTATCTAGTGTTTTCTATACTTTTCTGTCCTTTTTACATTGACAACCGAACCCCTATTTATACACATTACAAAAACGCTAAGTATAGAAGGTAGAATTGACTAATATAGCTTCTACACTTAAATGAAAAACAAATAAATCAATGATATTAATTTCCTTAATAATCAAATGATATCTCTCATTGGTAAGTATTCGTTGGGGATGAGATCTGTCCAAGATCAATTGATTTCATCAACTCCTCATGGATAACTATTGCAGAAGGTTACAGATTATGATAACATTTTATGTATGGAAATAATTAAAATTAACTTCCATGATTTATTTTGTCAGATTCATTCGTTTCTCTTGATGAATCTGGACAAATAACACGTTTTTATTAACCAAAGAAGAATTGAGAATGGAAGATGACATATAGTCAATTATGGAGAACCTTCCATAAATAAAATATTTATTTCCTTCAATTAGAAATATATTATTCTCTTTATTTCTTTGATAATGAAATCATTTGATTTCGATCAGATAATTGTCCTGATATATTGGATAATTCCATTGGAATATTCCCACTTAATTCGTAATTAATTATTAATTATAAAAATATTTCCTTAGAGAAGGTTCTGTCGTGCAGAGAGATGACTTCTGGTTCACAGAAGATCAATGCTCATCATCAAAACCACTTCATCGTATGCCCAAGAGAATTTTGAGGGAGACTGAGGAATCTTTGGACAAGGCAGTTCTGAGAACACTAACAGATCAATCAAATTACAGAGAGAAAATATTAAGCTGATCGTCTACATATTAGTTAGAAAGGGTTTACAATAAAGCGAAGCTTGCACGATGAATCGAGGTGGGAGGAATGTGGGTCACATGTCGGTTTGATGGCCACCGAATTGATTGTCTTCAATGCAAGGGAAAGAAAACAAGAAAAGCAAAATTATACCATCACCCCTTTAATTCCAATCGAGAGGGCTAAGAACTAAATCGATTGCTTCACCAAAGAAACGTGAAACTGATTATGGTCAACAGTCAGAATTTCAATGTGACGACCACATCCTGAACTGAAAATTGTTCCACATTTAGAGAACCTTACTCTTCTCTGCGGTAACAAAACGTGGTTGGTTCATTGGCTATGTTCTGACCCATATCCAACCATGTGGAGGAAAGGGAACGGTCCCGAAGTCTGTCCTTTCCCAGTTTGGTAAAAATTTCAACCCTCTGAAAGAAACTGGTTCCCAAGACAACACACGTTCGAGATAAACGACATGATTCTATCGTTTGAAAGAAAAAAGAAAACACACCATAAGCCCACGTTATCTGTTTGTCCATTCATTTCATTCCTCCCCCCAATTTATCAGAGAAGGTGGAGTGGTGGGGAAGTGGAATGTATTAGTGGCGCTTGGAATCATTACACATTATCCCCCACTACCCAACACACACTTCCCTCTTTTGCTATCTTCATCCCTTCGTAGCTTTCCCATGTTGCGTCTGTCAGATCCCCCCTCTTTCCGGCACATGTCGTTTCGTGGGTCAATTATTTGATTTGTATTTGGAATTGGGTGCGTCTCTTGCTTGCAATCTAAGCAGGGGGATATTAAAACCACGGATTATCGACTGGTTAGTCACATATTGTCATCGGAATACATGAAGGATTGAAGTGGAGCATGGTCGAGCCGGAAGGCGCTATTATAAGTCCTATGCCGATTTCCTTTCGTTTTCTCACCGATGTCTTAAGTGTTTTAGTTTGGATCGGCATTGAATGAGATCTGGAGCTTCGCAAAATTTTATTAAAAACGGGGAGGGGACAATGGTGATGGGTAAGATTCGATGAAAGAAATGGGTGGAAATGACGAGACGGGCGAAGGGAGAGTGAGATTTGCTGCAAAACTAGTTCATTTTGTGTATTTATTACACGGGTGATGGGTTGGGGTGGGGTGGAGTGGCGTGTGTGAGATTTTGGACACACGGATTGATGTCCCTGAACATACGTCGTCCGTACATGTCCAATCAAACAGTTGAGGTCCTGCCTCCTCCTTTTTAACTATCCATGTTTGACTTCTGTCCCCCCACCATATGATCCCCTTTCTCTAATAAATTATTAAAGAATTTAGATTATTTCATTTTCTTTCACACAATAATAACCCCGATTATCGGTTTCCAAATATTGTTTTTTCCCTTCAAAGCGTGAGATTTTGAACGCTACATTTCTGGTTTTTCTTTTGTTTTATTTCATGCTAGGCAGTGGTGCAAATTTCCTATGCTCTCTTCTTAAGCGGGTTGTTTTGTTGTGTTCCTTAGAGCGACCCATAGAAGTGGCCATCCGTTTCGATTATTCGAGTTTTGAAAGGGAAGCAAAGGCCATTTCATTCCTTCTTGAAAGAAAGAGGGCAGATTAGATCGTGTTGAAGTGTGCTGCAGAAGACAGGGTGTTGGCATTAATGTTGAGCCGACCACTTTTTGAGTTCAGACACACAAACTCGTGTTTTTCTGTATGGTTGTGTTAATTGCAAGCCGCAAGATAACCACGGCATGACTATTTTCACTCCGAATTTTCTTTTCGTGGACAACATCTACGGGTCATGGTCGCCATCTCTCACTCACACTGGTGTACCATCATTCATTCATTCATCCGTCAGTCGGGTCTGAATCCTTCTGGCGGAGTTGGCCTGGGGTTCTTGCATTGAGGATCTTGACATGACATGTCTTTTCCTCTGTTCAGTTTCTGTCAGAAGGGGCTTTTATGTCTCTCATGCATTGATCAAATCACACTGCCGACAAAAAGTCCAAAAATAACTTGCGGACATTTTACATCATTCCGTCATAATTGCGCTTATATCAAAGTATCTATACCCAGCAGTCATGGGTACTTAGCTAAATATTCGGATACGATAGTAGTACGTAGAACAATCTGCAAGCATTTCGGGCTAGGTGTAAGGATACGCATGTAAATTATCTACATCTTGCGTTCACGTGGACGGACGAACCGTATACATGCATCGGATTGGTAGCATGGAGCGAAACTACTGAGGCGGCATGAAGTCGGGAGGATGGGGCCGGCAATAGTTTGATCTAGCCGAGTATTTATACTTGGAGAAATGTTTAAATACAAAGACCGAGAGAAAGGGATGTATGTGTAGCCGCTAACCATTTGCTACTAGGAGAAAGGGACATCTGCTACTTTTGTTTGGACCTGTTTATTCAGCAGTTTCGAGCCGGCTTAATGAAATGAAAGGCCTAAAACTGGCACACTTGGGCCCAAACATTTTGGGTTTGACAACTAGTGACTTAATTTGGGGGATGTAATGTGGATTGAGGAATGGGAAAAGTCCAACCTTCTGTCCAAAATTGCGGCAAGGAATTTGGCGGCATTTCCGCGAACCGACCGGCAACGACGTTCGCATGGGAAGTTTACCAAGAATGTAAGAAGGAAGTTTCCTCTCCTTCTCTTCCCCCTTTTCGTTTTACATTTTTGAAACTGAATTTGATCGCAGTCATGTTTAGGCATAAAAAAGTCTACCCTGTTGATTGATCATCAAAAACTCGTTAACGAGAGAGTTCCGGAGCCCCACGTGATTCGAATTTGGCAATGACTGATTCTCCCTCCACGTCGACTCCCGACTGCGAATGCGATCCGATAGACTGCAGCTTCCCCAAGGTGGTTGCCTGCAGGGTGGGCGCTTCCGTCTCCTACGTGGCGAAAACTGGACATTTCGGCCCCCGAAACAGAGGCGCGCCCCAACCAGCTTGCCCACACCGCTTGGCACCCGGGCTGTCCGATCTGGAGATTCCCCGTGGGAAACTGAGAGTCTTTACCCTCGAGGAGCTAGAGAGGGCGACCAACAGGTTTAACTGCCGACACATCGTCGGGCGGGGAGGGTTCGGTGATATCTACAAGGGCATCTTGTCTGATGGTTCGGTGGTCGCCGTCAAGGTTAGAAGAGAGAAGTCCTCCCAGGGCACAAGCGAGTTCCTTGCGGAAATTCAAGCTGCTGAGAGGATCAGAACTCGCTCAGATGGGGCGAAGCACCTCCTTGCTGCACTCGGCTACTGCCATCTGTCGAAGAAGAAGGAGGTGATGATGATCGTGTACCCTTTCAGGGTCTACGGAGACCTGGGATCTTACTTGGATGTGGATGGGCTACCAAGGTCGAGGGCTCCTCTCGACTGGCCAACGCGAATACGTATCGCCCTTGAGGTCGCTCGGGGCATATCCTGCTTGCATGAGCTTAGGATACTCCACTGCGATATTAAGCCCTCGAACATCATGTTGGATGAGTACTTCGAGGCTTACGTAGGAGATTTTGGTTTGGCGAAAGTCAGGAGCTACGACCGTGGGGAGAAGGAGTTGTTCCTGTTCGAGTGGGACAGCTGTGACTGCAGGATATGCGGTACCTTGGGATACATAGCCCCGGAGTTAGCTTCTGACTGCCGATACTCAAGGAGGAGTGATGTCTACGCATTTGGCGCGACTCTTGCACATCTGATCATGGGAAAGATGGGACGAGGCCTGTATGATACCGAAGAGTATGACAGGTTCACACTGGTCGGGTGGGTGGAGGATCTTCACAAGAACAAAAAATTGGATAAGGTGGTTGATCCTGAGATGGGTGGAGTGTACAACGAAAGTGAACTCGATGAGATGATCAAGTTAAGCTTGGTGTGCACACAGGACGAGGCGAAGAGGCGGCCATACATGTCCGAAGTAGTAAGTATCCTGGAAGTCGGAGGAAGCGAAGGGCTGAGAGAAAGATGGGAAAGGTACGAGTACCGGGAGTGGCCCAACCATGAAGATCGTTGGACATATGAGTGGGATTCGATGAGCACCGTCACGCGACTCCCGTCTGAAGAGTTATCAGGACCCAGATAACTGAATAATCAAAGGATGGTTTATATGAGCGATGATTTCATTCCTTTCGATGAATAGGAAACGTATGCCTGACGATTGTTCAAAGGCAACCCAAATTTTGGGCTTGCCGAGGAATAAGGGTTGGGTTTGGAATCGGATCTTGATTTCATTCCTTCTCTGCTCTCAACTCGACTTTCTTCGAGACATAGGAGCTTGCTTTCGCAAAAAAGTTTGAGCTAACTCCAATGGCGCTCGAGCTTGTGAGTTAAATTTGACTGTGCCCGAACCCCCGCCGTCCACCTCGGAAGGGAGAAGGGGGAACCGTCTCTGTTCCTGTAGGGCAAATCCTCTACAGGCAGACGAAGGAAAGGTATGGCCAGGAGGGAGGGTCCATGTCTGTAAAACGCACTGTTCATCGAGATCAGATGAGCACATCCATGCAAAATGTTCATCGGACGTCTGGTCGTGCACAGGGGTGTTAATGAGCCGGTTCGGGCTCGGACAACCCCTACCCAAACTCGGCCAGAA
This sequence comes from Melastoma candidum, assembly GCA_023653495.1. Classification (NCBI taxonomy): domain Eukaryota; kingdom Viridiplantae; phylum Streptophyta; class Magnoliopsida; order Myrtales; family Melastomataceae; genus Melastoma; species Melastoma candidum. Next base: position 10,571,448 of record CM042881.1, on the reverse strand, counting down.
CAAAAAAATATGGGATTTGTGTTCGAGCCCGAGTCTGGGCTCTGTTTAGTCAAGCTCGAGTTCGAGCTTGTCCAAAAATTTTTAGGCCGAGCCCGAACCTCTTCAAAGTCGTATTTGTATATTTTTTCTCTAAGCTTGGTCCCAGCTTCAAATATTTTATTATTATTTTTTATTTATTATTAAATTTATTTTATTAAATTTGTCAAGCCGGGCTGGATCGTTTGTCGGGTTCGTAAGTCAACCCGAGCCCGACTTGGCTTTAAAAGTTAAGGCTCGAGCCGTGTTCGAGTTCGTCGGGTTCTGATTTTTGTCGAGACGGGCTCGGGTCAGGAGACGAGTCGAGCCGGATGGTTCGCGAGCCGGCTCGGCTCCTTAACACACTAGTTGCGCATTAAAAATTCATCTCGCCTAAGTTGTCACAAATATAATTGGCTGTACCTGAATATTTAGAGTCCCCCATCGATGCGGCCGGAATAAAATTTTCATCTTACCCTAGTCGTTTTGTATATACAAACTCTACGAAGTAACTATGGATCTTAAACCGACCTTTGGCTCTGATAACACTGTTGTACAGTAGTCAACGCCATCTGTCCTAAAAGCTCGAATTTATAGGTGAAAGCGTGACATATTATATATTTTCATTTTCAATAACGTCGACTTCATTGTATACCCACACAATAAGAGATGAATTAAACCCGCATGAGTTACCCATCTCGGGCTATGTGAATTAAGTATTTTTTCAATAGATTTATGTGAATTCCATTGATTAGTTACATGCTGAGCGTGGTTATTATTACAACACCATGACCTACCAAGCAATAAATTGACGTGAACAAGAGGATGAAGGCACGTGCCGAACCTTGTCCGTCTCCTCCTTGTGGTATGTACGACGTTAATTGGTATTTGCAGAGTTCTTTGACGGTGATGTACCCTTCCATTGTGAATAAAGCGGACACCTTCGCCGAAGACATCTGAAGCAGCCTAGCGATATACTCCCTCGGCCTGTCGAGACGAGGAAGAGGCGAGATTCCTAAGAGAGGAGGAAGTGTCCATATTCCTCATAGATTGGTGCAAGCTCCAAGGTACCGAAGTGGAAAGTGTGCTTGGATTCCATCGGGCGACGAGGTGCTGTAGCATGAACCAATCGATCTTGAGACGGATTAGATGAAATAGGCCATTGAGCTTTAGCTAGATGAATTCCTGCTCGAAGGGTTTGAATATCTTGAACGAGTCATGGAGTTTGTAATATCTATGCGCAGCGCGATTGACTCCATGAAATTAACTTGCATGCTTAGTTGTCATTCGATAGTAATAACAATCCAATCCAACTCCTAATGTGAGATGAATTTGCATGCGAATTCTTTCATACTTGAACAGTGATGATATTGAACAATTATAAATATATCGATGTATTGACTATTGGTCAACAAACACTCATGCGAAATGAATGCAAATGAGTGCAATAATATTAAGAGGGGAGGTAGGGAAGGGAGAGAAGAAATTGCGGAAGCCCCCCGTGACCAACCCTAACAGTTGTAAAATGAACAAAGTTAGTTACAATTTATCGCAGATAAGGCATACCTGACATCTGTCCTTGCACATGTAGTAGTCACTCAGTAACAAATAAACGCACGTGCGACATTTGATACCTGTAGTGAGCAAACAATTCTAGACTCGGATGAGGTTTCTAAGACTTCCCTCGGACAAATGGAGGTAGGCCCCGACCCAAGACCATATCGCAAAGAGCAGCAGCTGGGCCTCGCGGTGTCCCCCTAAAGATCCTAGCCCCGAATTCGGGCATACCTAGTCATGTCTAGGAAAACAGTAACCAGAGACATCAATGAGAGCAAACAAAAGGGCACAGAGACATAGAGCTCATGCGCAAACAATGTTGTACTCCTCTCTGCATGTGGATTGAATAAAAGAGTTTTCGAAAGAAATCTACAGGCGGAGTCCCAGCGGAGTCGCCATCTGGGATGTGCGCCCTTCCCGCTCGTTCCCTTCCGGATCATGCTCCGCCTTTCGCCGGTTGCCCTTATTCTCGGTTGGTCGAACAATATAAGAGTTTATTCTCGGTTGCATTCGTAGCTGACATCAAGCTCTTGTAGATGAAAACATCACATATTTTATACTTAATTTCAATATTTCCTTGCGCTGCTTCGGTTTTGATACAATTGTTAGATAACCCGCCTATGCCAATATTCCTAGTAGCTCGATCTTGTAATTAAAAGATGACATACTTTATATTTGAATTTCAATATCCATGCTGAATTTATGTTTATCATCCGGCTCGGATACCACTAGTGGGCGAATTTGATTTTTAACGTTGTCCGCGGCCGAAACTTTCAGCACATATAATATTCCTTTAATTGGAAGACTGAGCCATTTGTCATCTATACATGCTAAAAGATTTACGGTCAAAAATTCTATTTTTTCGCATACATAATTTCCGCTTGTCCTAAATGTAATGAGAATTTTAAAAATATGAAAGGAGAATAATATATAATAGGAAAGCTCGAAGAAGTGGAAAACTAAGTGTGTTAAAATATAAAAAATTGTAGAGAATGATTTATATAAATAGACAAAGGGAGAAGGGGAAGAGAAGAGAAGTGAGTACATTGTAATAATAAAAAAATCAATAACCAAAAGAAAAAAAATAGAAAATATGTGCATATAAACCTGAATTCTTTTATAAACATTATTAACTTCCTTTAATACTTGTTTTTAATAAGGGTGTTTTTATGTACGTGCACTAGAAGCCCATCATAATATCGCATACAGCATTGTCGTCATTTATGGCAACTCGCTCTTTGATTTGTCGGGCGCGAGTTGGGCCCATTTTTTACGTGGGTCAGAATCCATGATCAAGCCTTCTTATCACTTGGAATTAGCCCATTACAAATTGGGCCTAGCTCCATGATAGAAGAAGATCACTTTTCCGAGTCATTTGAGTTATCCATGCACGTGTTTCAAGAGTGTCCGCCAAACTCTGTCGTGTTCTTACGCCAGAAACAAAATATCAACACTTACGTTTAGTTTTCATCGTAGCAAAGGCCATTGGATCATGATTTTACTCCACTCACCAAAATTCACTCAAACCTCCTTAGAACTACAAAAGTGCAATGACCCCTTCCGTACACAAGGCAGTCACGATCGTTGAGACTCCATCATGAGGGCGAACTCCTGGAAGCACACGAACCCATCCCCATCCCTGTCGACGTCTGCGATCATTCTCCTGCAGTCCTCGATGGAGCACCTGTCATCCCCGAGCGACCGGAACACCCCGAGTAGCTCCTTGGCAGAAATCCTACCATCGCGGTCCTCGTCGAAGAAGTCGAACGCCTCCCTGAGCTCGCCCGCCTCGCATGAGGAGGAGGAGGATGACCCTACGGAGGAGAAGGCGGAGTCGAGGTGGTTGAGTAGGTCGTCGATGGAGACGACGGAGTCGCAGTGGAGGCATCCGGCGTCGAGGAGCATGAGGGAGAGCTCAACGGGGGAGGAGGAAGGGTAGAGGCGGAGGAGGAGGGATTCGAGGTGGGAGCGGGAGAGGAGGAGGGCGTTAGGATCGCGGGGGGTGAGGTTGAAGGAGCGGGGGAGGTCGGAGAGGACGCTGGTTGGGGTGGCGTAGGCGGAGTCGTCGAAGGAGGACGAGAAAGGATCGGTGCTAGGGTTAGGGTTAGGAGTATTGTCATTGTGCTTGTTATTGTTGTTCTTCTTATTGTTTGAGTGGCGGGGGTGGTTTGGGTTAGAGAGGGTGGAGAGGAAGGATTTAGGGGAGAGGTTGATGGCTAGCTTCATGGTTGGGGGGAGGAGGAAACAGATGGATGAAGATGATTGGGAACGGAGGAGTTTGGGGGGGGGGTATTAAAACAACAAACGGGAGGTCGAAGTGAGCTTCCAGGAAGTTTCCTGGGATTAATTTAGGAGAAGTGTGTTGGTCTCGAATGCTGTCATTATGCCAGGGTGGGGGACAAGTGTTTGTGTTCGTGTTTGGGTGGGTTTTCTCAGGGAGGGACTGATGAAAGCGACGGGTGAGTTCATTCATTTGTGCGCGTCTCGCACGCGTCTTTTTGTTAATAATTAGATTTTCAGATTTGGATTGACAGCTGTTATCGTCGATTCCCCGAGTTTTACGAAAATACGGGTAGACATGTTTTCTGGGTTTTCATGCCGTATAAAAGTGGATTTGAAAACTCACCTTGCTTTTTCTATAAAAATGGTACGTTTTAAAATTGTGTTCTTTCTGTAAATTAAAACGCGTCCTTTTCACGAACACGGAAAAATTTTATTTTATAAAATTAAAATCGTATTTTATAATTTTTTTTTAACATTAACCGTATTTCTATATAAAACTTTAAATTCCCCTCCTCTTACTTACTCAAAAGCCGTAATTTAATATATCAGGAGAAAAAAAAATACTATACAATTCAATTGAGTCACGCCCTCATTCAACACAATATATATATATATATATACACTCAACTTAACAAGAACAATCCCATACGTACGAGAATCTGGCTCTTGTGAGTGGCTTGATTTATGCTTTGAGTAAGAAACAGTGCATAGAATAGAGTGCGATCGAGGTTGGGGAGGAATGGGATCATCGAATGGGAAGCACACTAATATGAGGGCGGGTCTTTTTTATTTTTAGCTTCCTTCTTCATCCAAAAATACGATTATCTCCCGTGACCACGAGTCGTTCTTGTCCGTGGAATATGGCCGACATCATCGCATTTAATAATAATAAAAGTAGGGGGATTTTGTAACATGATTTGAGTCTGCGTCTACAACAACGTCCATCGCCCCAACTCCATATTCCTTCCCGATCGTCAATCCGTAATCCCCGAAAGCATTATTCCAGCGATCATGAATTGCGGACACTATTCGAGTAATTACATTATTCTCATGCTTGCTTGCCTAACACCAGGGACTGATTCTCTTTTTCTTTTTGTTGTCCTTTTGTTAATTTATTTTATGCAATTTCTAAATCCTAGAAGAAAGAACTGAAGTCGGTGTGCACTTAGCTGTCTGATAGCATTCTTTCCCTTTTCTTTTCTCTTCCCTTGGACTATCTTCCTGAAATAGCAAACGCATTCCCTTGGGCTAAATACCTTTGGCGGCGGATAACGTAGTGTCGGGATACATACAAATAAAAAAAAACATATAGTTGTTGTCCGGACCGTGTTGTGCGGTAACGATGACATGTTGTCATTAAATTCGATGGATTGGTCCTACCGCCCGCCTAAAAGGTGTTGACATGGCAAATAATTTTGGGCCTGGGCCTAGAGTGGAAACCCAGTAAGCACTCAAGTCACACTCCGAGTCGACCCAGAATGCAACCGTTTAGGCCGACCCATGACGAAGTCGACTAGGTCGACTTGCGACGGAGTCGACTAAGTCGACTCATGAACGGGGTCGACTAGGTCGACTCACAACGAAAGAGTATGGTGATCAAAGTCAAACAAGGTGACTCAACAGTAGCTAGGCCTACTAGTAGGGTTAAGTCGATGGAATTCTGGATAAATTAGCCAAGTCGATTGTAGTCCGCACAGATCAGTCAAGTCGACAAGGTTGAAATAAATTTATTCATTTTCAATCACGTTTGTTAAAGATCGTAACTGATCTTAAATATCCAGGAACGTGATCCCCATGATATTAGGGATCACGATCTATAACACGATCTGCAAAAACGATCTATCTGTTACGTGTTAATCACGTACAAGTCCTCTATAAATAGCAGAGGAATTTTTAAGAAAAGGGGACGACCATACACAGCCAAAACTCTGAAGTTTGTTCGTCAACCTTAGGAATTAGACACCTCGACCCGGTTTGTAGGTCAACCCCCCTCCACCAGCAGAGTGAGCTCGTAGGGCCTTTGCCGTCAACCCCCGCCAGCGACACCACCGACGGAGAGAGCTCGTAGGGCCTTCGTCACAGCTTCCCGCCAGCGACCACCACCGACGGAGCGAGCTTCCAAGGCCTTCGTCACAAGTTCTCCGCCGTCACAGATTTCCACGTCGTTGTCAATACTTGCACTTTTTTCCATTTTTAATGGCTGTAAGCCCTGTTTCCTTTATTCATTAAGATTGTAAGACTTGCATTTGATTTCAATAAAATTGTGCATCTTCTTACTGGCGACCACAAACTCGATTCCTGTGAGTCCTTTGCCAAATATTTCCGACGTGATCCGTTCTATAGGCGAACACGTTTTTGGCGACCACAGTGGGAGCACGTTGAGAAAAAAGAATCTTAGTCTCAAATGCCGAGAAATACTCGAAGCCGTGAGTCTCAGAATCCCTTAGATGGGGAAAACCAGGAACTTCCTCCGGGAATGAACTTGGAAGCGCCGGCCCCAGGAGGCCAGGCAGCTGCAAACCAGTCCACTTTTGATTCACACGCCCAAGCGCCGGCCCTAGGAGGCCAGGCAGCTATAAACCAGTCCGCTTTTGATTCACATGCCCCGTCCGAATTTATTTCGAGACTGGAGTTCCACAAGGAATTGGGGAATGTGCGTCAGGAGTTGACTGATATGAAGAGCATCCTAATCGATGTCCAAACTCTGATAGGGCGTCTTTCTAGCCCGAGAGACGAGGAAAGAATGAGACCTCGTATGAGAAAGGCCCCCTTTAGAGAGCCTACGTTCATGGCAGACGCTCGTCGGACTACTCAAGGGCCACGTAATGTGACTTTTGAGCAATCTGAGATAAGGACGAATGCTCTCTTTGAACCCGGGAATCTAGTTTCCCCTGGTCGACCCTCTTCTTCACGTACTCGACCAGCGAATACGTATTGGGATGAGGCAGGAGACTTCCAAGAGGAAGCAGATCGCGATGAGGATTTTATTCCAGCTCGTCGCTTTGGAAAAGAGCCAATGGTCGACGCAGTTGGAGGTCCCTATGAGCCTGGACCCCGGAGTGGTAATCATCGTGAGGAGCCTTCGTTTTATGTAAGGGATCCAACGAGCCAGACAATGGGAGAAAGGCCTCCGTATAGCCCGTCAAGGCCAACTCGACTCGCAGGGCAGGGGCCGATGGGCGGTGTACCCCCAGACTTAAGAGAGACCATAACTCAGGTGATAGAGCAAGTCGTCCCCGGAATAGCTCGGCGAGATGACACCTGTTTATACAGGCCTCCTTATCCTGCCTACATTGACAGGGATTTCCCTTTACCTAGGGGTTATAGGGTACCTGACTTCACTCGCTTCTCGGGCGAAGATGAAATGACTCCACTTGAGCATATTGCTCGCTTCACCCATCAACTTGGCGAGGCGGCCGGGAACGACTTCTGGAAACTAAAGCTCTTCCCGAATTCATTAACCGGGGATGCCTTTACCTGGTATGCAAGCTTGCCGTCGGGGTCAGTAGCTTCGTGGACTCAGATGCAGTCCATGTTTGTTAAAACCTTTGCTCGACTTGATACCCCCATGTCGATGTTCGAGGTTATGCGCCTTAGGCAGGCTAATGGAGAACACCCGGGGTAGTTTTTGATGAAACTTAGAAAGGCCTTATTACGGTGTAGGCCCCCTATACCGGAGAAAGATCAGTTGCTCCTCGCGTTAAATGCGTTGTCCATCCCTTTCCAGAAAAAGCTACAAGGGGAGCGCTTTGCCGATCTATATGATTTAGCAAGGAGAGCCACTGAGTACTATCAGCTCCTAACAGAAGAGGCCAAGCTGACTCGAGCCTATCAGGTCGATACTTATGAAGTCGACGTGGCTGAATTTGTAAAGGGAGAGTCGACTATATGTGACCTCTTGACTAGGAAAAATGCCGAGGAAAGGAAATACTTCTTTGACACAGATAAAGTCGATGCCATTTTCGACTGGCTTTATCAAAAGAAAAGGATCAGGCTTAAGCCTGGTCATCGAGTCCCTCAGACAGAAAGGGAAAAAAGCAGGAATTACTGCAAGTGGCATGGTTCCTTCACCCATACTACCAAGGACTGCCTGTCCTTTAGAAACATAATTCAGGATTTAATAGAATCTAAAGAGCTCTGTTTTCCTGAAGTCGATGAAGTCGCCATGGTGGATGATAATCCATTTGGCGACGAAGTCGCCATTCATACATTTGATATATTTGACACTGAGGTTAACCTTGTAGAAGTCATTAACGACTCTGCTATACCCTCGCAGGATTTGCAAGCAACTGGCGAGACCTTGGTGGCTAATGCCCTAATGAAGCGACTGGCTGAGCGTGGGGTTGTCATCCTGCCAAAGGGAAGGGACAAATGGCTTTGCCACTGGCACCTGAACGACACTCACACGACGGACCAATGCCACACATTTAAGAAGTACCTGCTGGATAGCAAGACAGAAGACTGGTACGACCTGACCCTTTCGAGGAAGCAGCAATGTCGTTGACTGCCCCCCGAGGCCCCTCTCACGTCCTCAAAAGTCCTCCTAGTGTGGATCGTCGACTGGCTTCGCGAGGAGGAAGAGGAGGTTCCCAGGGGCATAGAGGGAATGGAGAGCCAGTCACCCGGGGTACAGAACGCCCGGCACGGCGACTCGAGTTTATGGACTCGTCCGGCCAAAGGGTCGTCAAGCAGGGGTACACTAGGACTACCCCTGTCAAGGAGACAAGACCTGTGGAAGAGCAAAAGGGAGTAGACCGACCCCAACAGGCTGCAGGTCGCAGGCCTCGATATGCGTCGCAGACAGTCGACCCCCAGGAATTGCGGAGAGGACCCCCTATCGCCCAATTCTTGGACGAGAAGCTACTGTGCCAGAAATGCAAGCTGATCGCCCATAATCGTATACTTATTACCCAGCTCTGCACAGCATGCTGCGTCAACTACTTCTTGCGGCTGGTCGACTTGTCCGCAAAAGGGGAGATGCTGGTGAAAGCAGTCTGCCCCGAGGGAACAGGTAATTCAAACCCTAGCAAACCTTCCTCGAATAGACCAGAAAGTGCTCCAGTACAGGTGGGATATGACCCAGCCAACGGCCGATTCGTGGAGGTAAGCCGACTCCTTTTTGGTTCTAAGAAACCAAGATTCGTCAAGGCCCTTAATCCTTCGTCCCAATGGCAGAAGGTGGAAAGGAAGGTTGCACCCCCTTTAAGGGCTCAAAAGAGAAAAGAAAGGCGTCTAAGTCACGCCCAGAAGAAGCCAAGAATGACCCCTGTGATGCCACCCTTTGGCGGGAACCACGCTACAGAGAAACAAGTCGCAGAGCCCGAGCGGGTCGAGTCTACTGACTACTCGGAAGACCCAGGCTCGAGCTTCGACTACACTCCCCTACGAGGAGATAAGCCCTACGACTTCAACGCAGAGCAAGGGCCCCTCGTGAGCTGTAACGCTCTTACCCTCCCTGCGGAGTTCGCCTGCAACAACAAGTCGGAGGCACCGGAAGGTAAAACTCTCGACTCTAAAGTCACTACATTTCCTTCTGGCTTCCCTCTGCACTGGTTGAGGAAACCATCAGATCGCATGAAACAGCATATGCATTCGCTATACATCTCAGCCACCTTTGATGGTGTCTTAGTGGGCCGAGTCTTAATAGACAATGGCGCCACTGTCAATGTTCTTCCCCTTGCCAAATTTAGATTACATGGGTACAAGCCTAGCAAGTTGGTGCGAACCGATGTAGCTGTAAGTGGCTTTAATGGGCGAAAATCCGAGTGCCTGGGCATATGCTCCGTGCGCCTAGGCGTCGGGAGACACGAGCAGGAAACTGCTTTCTTTGTAATTGATATAGCCCCTTCATTTAATGCGCTTTTAGGACGCGATTGGCTTCATAAGGCCGCCGCGATTCCATCTACTTTGCATAGGGAGTTAATCTTATGGCTTGACTCCGAAATAGAAATCGTTAAGGCTGATGAATACTCCTGTTGTGACAAGGGCATTTTGCATGCAGAGACGTGTAAGACAATCAAGGACCTTACTCTGGACCAGCGCTACAAGCTGGGAGACCCCACAGTCGGACCCTTAGGTGAACCTTCTGGGAAGTTCGACTTCATCGTAAGCTATGGCACCTCTCACCCCAAGCCTGACGAAGGACCGATTGTGCCAACAGGATGGGGGCCCGACTTCACAGACAAGGACATAGACGAGGTCCTGCAGGAGGTAGTCACAACCAAGGATGGAGGCGAGACGAACAACAGCCCAAGCGGCAACAAGGGAGAAGCGCCTAAGAGCCAAGAGAGCACTGCGACGGAGTTGGAGCCCGATAGACTCCTACACGAAGGGATGTATGGACAGTGAGGAGAAAGGTCATGCAGTCGCTGAGATCCTACAGCGACTTCAGAAGCATGTTAGGATGTCTAGGAAAGTAGGATGCCAAATAGGCAACATCAATCTCGAAGCTAGGTCATGTAATAACGTTGACACCGATTTAGGTGGTGTCCGGAGTCGTGAGTCACTGATGATGCCATGTGACTCACTCGTAGGCGTCAATTTGGGCGAGGCATCAAGCCCTCGAATTGTTTTCATCAGTTCCTCAATGAATAAAGAACTTTTCAATTCTATCAAAGCTACTCTAGAAGAGTTTAAAGACTGTTTCGCTTGGGATTACACTGAGATGCCTGGCCTAGATCGCCGACTTGTGGAACACAAGTTACCAATCAAAACGGGATTTAAACCAGTCCAACAGGCGCCGAGGAGAATGACTCATGAAGTCACTCAAGCAGTATTCGAGGAAGTCAAGAAGCTCTTTAAAGCTGGATATATAAGGACATCGAGGTACACCGAATGGATATCCAGTATAGTTCCTGTCATTAAGAAGAATGGTAAGATTAGAGTTTGCATCGACTTCAGAGACTTGAATCGTGCCACTCCAAAGGATGAGTACCCCATGCCTATCGCAGACGACTTAGTCGACAAGACTGCAGGGCACCAAATTATGTCCTTCATGGATGGTTTCTCAGGATATAACCAAATCTTCCTAGCTGAGAAGGATATCCATAAAACTGCGTTCAGGTGTCCCTTAGGCATTTTCAAATGGGTAGTCATGCCATTCGGACTCAAAAACGCTGGGGCAACCTACCAACGAGCCATGAACGCTATATTTGATGCCTCGATTAACAAAACAGTCGAAGTATACATAGACGATATAGTGGTCAAGTCGCAAGATGAGAAGTCACATGTTAATGACCTTAGAAATGCTTTCACTCGAATGAGAAAGCATCAGCTCAAACTAAACCCTCTCAAATGTGCCTTCGGAGTCAGAGCAGGACATTTCCTAGGGTTCCTAGTCCATCAACGTGGAATAGAAGTCGACCAGAACAAAGTGAATGCCATTCAAAGATTGAACCCTCCGAGTAATAAGAAGCACTTACAGGCTTTCTTAGGAAGGGTCAATTATCTAAGGCGATTTATTGGTAACGTCGCTGGACGGACAGAAGTTTTTTCGACTTTACTAAAGGCGAAGGGAAATTTTGTGTGGAGCGACGAACACCAAAAAGCATTTGAAGGCTTAAAGGAGTATTTAATGAAGCCGCCTGTGCTTGCCCCTCCTCGGATAGGAAAGCCCTATCTGCTTTACGTGGCAGCGACTGAATCAGTCATCGGTGCCATGTTAGCCAAAGAGGCGGAGGACAAAACTGAGAGAGCGGTCTACTATTTGTCAAGACAACTGACTGCTACAGAAAAGCGCTATACAATTAAGGAGAAGTTATGCCTGTCAGTCTTTTATGCTGTTAAGAAGCTGAGACATTATATCGGATCCCAAGAGGTTCATGACAAGGGCCCCAGCGACCGACTTAGTCTCAGTCGTCAAGCCTTGGCCATTTAGGTCTTGGGCGTTAGATATAATCGGGGAAATCCATCCGCACTCAAGTAAAGGTGACGCCTATATTCTAGTCGCCACCGATTATTTTACTAAATGGGTCGAAGCTCAGGTATATAAGAAGATCGATCATAAAGAAGTGATCGATTTTCTCAAATCATCCATCATTTATAGATTTGGAATTCCCCAGAATATTGTGGTGGACAATGGCACCGTTTTCAATAATGAGAAAATGCGAGAATTCGCTACGGAGTTCGGTTTCTCAATCACCAACTCGACACCTTATTATCCTCAGGCGAATGGACAGGCTGAAGCTACCAATAAACTCATAAAGAACAATATTCAGAAAATGGTTGGTGCAAATCCAAGAGGATGGCACGAACTATTACAAGACACTTTGTGGGCTTTGAGGGTTACCAAAAGGGAAAGCACGGGGGAAACCCCTTTTTCACTAGTATATGGGCAAGACGCCGTCCTACCTATTGAGGTTCGATACAAGTCGCTCAGGGTGACTCATCCTGATTTACAAGACGAGGCAATGTACCTCGCTTTGGACGAATTAGAGAAGAAGCGACTTGATGTAATAGACCGACTCGAGGTGCATAAACAAAGGATTGCTAGGCATTATAACAAAAGGGTTGTCCATAAGCACTTTAAAGTTGGCGACTTGGTTTGGAAGATGGTGCTGCCCCTTAAATCGAAAGACCAAGTTTTGGGTAAATGGTCCCCTAATTGGGAAGGTCCGCATGAGGTATGTGAAACATACTCATCTAATAGCTATCGGCTTATGACGAGAAGTGGGGTCAGACATCCATTAAAGGTTAATGGCAAATATCTCAAACCCTATCGCGCGACTATCTGGGAAGCTCATCATAAAATCCTAAGACAAAGGACTCCATTAATTTGGGAAGCGCTTAATTCCTAAGAAAATCGCGCTAGGCTTCAGTAACGTTGTTTGGAAGAATGAATTGAGCGTAGTGGGCAGAAATTCATTTGAGACACAAGGTACTTGATTTGTTCAGTAAAGCAAAAACAATGGAATTGCATTGTTCTTTGGTTACAAATCTAGTCTCCATAACCCGCCAACTTCTTTGAAATCGAGGACAAGGGATTTACGAGCTCGTCGCTTCGCGTTCACCTTGTTTCGCTGGGCATAAAGGTCGACGACCTTTTCTCTATCCTTCTCAGCATTGGCCTCCAGCTTCTCGATTTCTTGAGTATTGATCGACGCAAGCTGCCGAGTCAGGTCATTCTTGAGGTTCGTGTAGAACTCTATCTGTCTCTCTGCCTCGGTCAGCTTCTCTTGCACATCGACCAAACGTTGGCGGGCGTCCTGTGCAGCTTTAGAGGCCTGCCCTCGAGCTTCATTGATCGACTGAATCTTCGAGTCAGTCGAGTCGAAGGTGAGCAGGTCGGCGTAGTAATCCCTCCAGCGGGTCCAGTACGTCGACCTGAAGCTCTTGCAGGCCCCCAGTATTTCGTCCGTGACCCGAGGGGATGTCTCGATCCTCTTCAACAGCTTCTGCATCCTCCTAAATTCGTTGACGCTTAAAGGGTCAATGAGCAGAAGTTGGCAAAATTCTTCAATATCCTCGTGAAGCTTCACCCACGGGTCTTTGGTTGACCTAGAAGTCGCTGCAGCAGGATCCTGAGGAATAAGAGGCAAAATGTTGTTAAATAATACCCTAAGAAGGCCAACGACCTCGTGTGATCGAGTACTTACCTCTGGATGCAGTATATCCTCAGAGCTCTCATCCGAAGAAGAAGGGGGAGTAGGAATCTTTTGTCAGCCAGCAGGCACCTTCACCCTCTTCGGACGAGCCTATAAGGAGGGATACAAGAACCTCAGTTAAAATCGCAATGATACTACTATGTATTGTTTAAAACAAAAACACATACCATCGCTGTTGTAGGAGTTTGGACTGGAGGAGAAGGAATAGCTTGGTCTTCTTCCTCATGAGTCGACCGAGTCGGTAAGTCGACCAAGATCGCAACATCCAAAGCAGCCGGTTCTTCTTGAACCAAGGCCTCAGGAATGCGCCAATCCTGAAACAGAGTATGACGCAGAACCAAAAGTTCATATATGAACTAAAGTAATGATACACCAGCATGGAATTCAACTCACCTTGGCGACCGAAGCTTTTGAACCTTTGTCTAAGGCATGGGAGATAAGCTGGTCGTCATCCCCATCTGAAGCCTCTCCCTAGATAATATAGTATGGATCAGATATGAAAACTCGAAACAAAACTGGAGTCATCAGAGTCATACCTCTGCGGCCGGCCTTTGTGAAGCGTCGACTACAGCTGAGGACACTGGCACCGCAGCTGGTGCCTTGGTAGATGAGGTCGCTGCTGAAGCGGTTGGCGACCTGGATGGGGTCGCCGCTGCTGTAGTTGGCGACCTGGATGGGGTCGCCGCTGCAATATTTTGCGACCTCCGAGAGGAAGTCGCCACCTTCACCAGCCTCTTCCTCTGGGATAGAGGCATCTCCTCAAGATCTCCTTCTTCGGCCGCCTTGCGCTTTGGAGCGCTTTTAGATCGAGCCTTAGAGGGGTCACCTGCGGCTGTTTCCTTGGGGCTCGCGACTTTAGCCTTCCCCTTGCTAGTCGACTTGAGTCTGGAAGGAGCAGGAGCAAGGGGGGCTTTAGGCTTGGGTTTTCCAGGGGCCCGAGGAAGCGCTGATCCTGAGAAGGAGAAAGCTTATAATTAAATATTAAGAAACCAATACTTTTAGAGTAAAGCTAAGTCTTTACCTCTTGCTTTGATGTGCGCGTCGTCTATGTAAAAATCAGGCTCCTTGGAGACCTCCAAGAAATGCATCAAGGCCCGTAGCTCTTCATAGGTAGTCGACCACAGCACAGTGAAGAACTGTGTGGCGAAACAGGCAGAAGTATCAGATGGGAATTCCATCTGGGAGAGCTACGCCTTGCTGTTGAGCAAGTCGAGGGTCTTCGGGTCAATCGGCTTGCACCCAATCCTCTTCATCCTGTCCCCGTACAAACCGCCGGCAGGGTCAGCAAGTGGAACTGCTACACCCTGGATAAACCCAAACTGCCTTGCGCACAGTTGGGGGTTATAGGCTTCAAAGGTCAGGTAGCCGTCGAAGATAACTGGCAGATCTCTGCGGGTCAATACCCCATTCCAGAAGCCGCGAGCAGCTTGAAGATTGATTTCCTGCGCAAATGTCTTGCCGCCTGGAAAGGGTGCCCAGTTGCGTCGATCTACCCTGCCGAAGTCGACTATATGCTTTAAGTGGCCAGTGATCGATGTCATAAGCCATTGATCCTTCCGCTGGCAGCACTGATCCAAGATGGTCTCCCCATAATAGGAGGATTCGAGGGGCGAAGAAGGGCCCTTGAACCCAGTCAATCCTGGCATCCACATGGCTGACCAGAGATGAACTAACCAGAGCAACCCTCCCGCTGGATGTTTTGGAAATGGCTTGATTTGAGTCGTTGCTCTGTCCAGATCATGGTAAAGGAGACCCAAGATGAAGGGGCCCCAGGAGATTTCTTCATTGGTCTCCCTCAGAAAATTGGCCACCGCATAAGAAGTGTGGCTAACCTTCTTCCCAGGGAAGCAATAAACAAACTTGCTCAACCAGGTGCTGAGAAACTCGACCTCTTCCCGGGCGCCAAAACCTTCGGTCGACAACTTCTCATCTGACCTCTTGCCTGCTGAGGCCATTTTCAGGTGCCTGCTCACCACCTCCATGTACTGAAGGGCGCCCTTGGGATTAATATCACCTGCCTGAGAGTATTGTCGAACAGGGAGGCCATTGTCTTTGCACCTGGTCAAAATCTTTACATCTGCCAATGTAACAGACATAGGACCTTCCGGGAAATAGAAGCAGTTGACAGCAGAGTTCCAAAAAGGCAGCATGGCCGAACAAACCCTAGGGTCACAGTTCTTATCTGCCACGGACATCCTAAAGAATCTCAAAATCTTCTGAGTCCTAAACCTCTCTGTAAAATGCTCCTCCCACATCTCAAGCCAGTCTACCATTTCAGACTTAGAGGCAGAGGGAAAACACAGGAAGGATCCCTGACCTTCCCAGTTGAGGGGATCGACGAAGTCGGGATGGCAAATCGGGATGGGCTTCTCAGTGACGAGATAGTTGAGCGGCACCGTCCCCGGGAAAAGATGCTCCGGCAAGATAGGTCCGAGAGTGACGCCCGATCCCTGTTCCTCCACGACCGGAACGGGTCCGGTTGGCCCCGCACGCAGATTATGGAACTCAAAAGACTTGAAAGTTGACATCTTTTTGAGGATCGGAGGAGTTTTTAGTGAGGGAAGACGAAGGGTTTCCTGGGAAGGGTTTCTGTTTTCTTGGAGAAGATGGAGAAATGTTGAATAAGGAAGAAAAGTGCGGGAAAAGGATGATGACTCTCCTTTATATAGGGTATGATTTCTGCTGAGTCGGCATAGCCAACCCAGCATAAAAGGGGGGCTTATGTTGACATGGCAAATAATTTTGGGCCTGGGCCTAGAGTGGAAACCCAGTAAGCACTCAAGTCACACTTCGAGTCGACCCAGAATGCAACCGTTTAGGCCGACCCATGACGAAGTCGACTAGGTCGACTTGCGACGGAGTCGACTAAGTCGACTCATGAACGGGGTCGACTAGGTCGACTCACAACGAAAGAGTATGGTGATCAAAGTCAAACAAGGTGACTCAACAGTAGCTAGGCCTACTAGTAGGGTCAAGTCGATGGAATTCTGGATAAATTAGCCAAGTCGATTGTAGTCCGCACAGATCAGTCAAGTCGACAAGGTTGAAATAAATTTATTCATTTTCAATCACGTTTGTTAAAGATCGTAACTGATCTTAAATATCCAGGAACGTGATCCCATATATCAAGGGGGTTGTTGAGACACTCCCACGATATTAGGGATCACGATCTATAACACGATCTGCAAAAACGATCTATCTGTTACGTGTTAATCACGTACAAATCCTCTATAAATAGCAGAGGAATTTTTAAGAAAAGGGGACGACCATACACAGCCAAAACTCTGAAGTTTGTTCGTCAACCTTAGGAATTAGACACCTCGACCCGGTTTGTAGGTCAACCCCCCTCCACCAGCAGAGTGAGCTCGTAGGGCCTTTGCCGTCAACCCCCGCCAGCGACACCACCGACGGAGAGAGCTCGTAGGGCCTTCGTCACAGCTTCCCGCCAGCGACCACCACCGACGAAGCGAGCTTCCAAGGCCTTCGTCACAAGTTCTCCGCCGTCACAGATTTCCACGTCGTTGTCAATACTTGCACTTTTTTTCCATTTTTAATGGCTGTAAGCCCTGTTTCCTTTATTCATTAAGATTGTAAGACTTGCATTTGATTTCAATAAAATTGTGCATCTTCTTACTAGCGACCACAAACTCGATTCCTGTGAGTCCTTTGCCAAATATTTCCGACGTGATCCATTCTATAGGCGAACAAAAGGGGTTTGGCAGTTCAGCGCACACAGGAGAGCTTCCTGTTCTTATCCAAACTCACGCCAGGATCAGCTTCTCCCTTCACTTGTTACTCCTCAGCCGGAAGTGTATTTGTCAACCTGGGAGGGCTCGTGATATCTTCGATGCCCTAGCATGACTGGGGTGGTTCTTCGAATTTAAGTTCGTAAAAATGTGACTACGACGTTTTCTTCTGGAAGTTGTTTCACCATGCATAAGGGCACAGTCCTCGTCTCGTCATCGAGGGCTGTGGTATGGGCGAGAACTGTTTACCCAAGCGAGGGACGCGAGTAAGTTCACTCGTCCCTTGTTTTGTTTAAAGGCTTTCGCGTATTCTCCCGGTCCGTGCTTAAGTAACTTTCAAGGCGGAAAGCCGCGTTTAGGACACCACCACACAAAGATGTGGAATTTAGGAGAGTTATGCTCGGCCCCATCAATATGTAAGAAGTCTAGGCCTCGCCACAATGAGCTTTCATTTTCCTTCAGCCCATATGTAGTAAACCACCGGCGACGGTTCATTAAGGGCTTGAGTTTTGCTCTGATAGGTACGTCAACTCGTGCCGACATCTTTGCCTCTTGGCATATTTTGTGAGTGACTTTTGCTTACATAGGAATTTGAATCCAAGATCGTTATTACTTAGTAATATAATTTGAATTTGAATTTCACTCAATGAGGTATGACAGGGTAATGTAATTACTTTTATTTTTTAATCGTGAATGCAATTCTTGATATTCCGAGCATGGAAGTGAATTCTTATCCATACAATTAGGAATGGATAGTTCAAAATCACGTTGGATAACTGGCTTGGCTTTTTGTCTTGTCTCGCTGTCGATATTTCCAGTCAGATCAGCAGAAATTTCCTGATGTCGGTCGTTGCACCGTCTAACCCCATCCCCATATCCCTTTTATATCTGATGATCATATATACTTGTCATCAAGTCACGACACATCATCGTGTGAGGAGTTTTGAAAATGTTTTCCCAGTTTGGTAAAAATTTCAACCCTCTGAAAGAAAATGGTTCCCAACACATCACACGTTCGAGATAAACGACATGATTCTATCATTTGAAAGAAAAAAGAAAACACACCATAAGCCCACGTTATCTGTTTGTCCATTCATTTCATTCCTCCCCCCAATTTATCAGAGAAGGTGGAGTGGTGGGGAAGTGGAATGTATTAGTGGCGCTTGGAATCATTACACATTATCCCCCACTACCCAACACACACTTCCCTCTTTTGCTATCTTCATCCCTTCGGAGCTTTCCCATGTTGCGTCTGTCAGATCCCCCCTCTTTCCGGCACATGTCGTTTCGTGGGTCAATTATTTGATTTGTATTTGGAATTGGGTGCGTCTCTTGCTTGCAATCTAAGCAGGGGGATATTAAAACCACGGATTATCGACTGGTTAGTCACATATTGTCATCGGAATACATGAAGGATTGAAGTGGAGCATGGTCGAGCCGGAAGGCGCTATTATAAGTCCTATGCCGATTTCCTTTCGTTTTCGTCGCGGATGTCTAGAGGAGACAGCCGTGTGAAATGTGTGAGGAGTTTTGAAAATGTTTTCCATAAAATCTAATGATGTTGGCACAGTGGCAGGGAAATGAACCAGAAGAAGGTCCCAGCCGTCAAAGAGGATTTGGCTCCCTTATTCGCATTCCCCACCCCCCTCATCCTAAGCAGAAAATTAGGATTCGTGGATGTTCGACATCGGCGTGCTTATTACATCAGTATTATTTAATTTTTTTTAGTTAATTTCTCTTAATTCAATTTATTTTAATTGAGGACTTCTGACCAAATTTTTCTGTTTGGTTTATGAAGCGAGAATAACCGAAAATTCTAGGAATTCGACAAAATGGATCTCAAAGACCCAAGATACTCGAAAAGGAGTCCCTGAAAATGGTAGTCATGAATCGATGTTGCCCCTTTTAGGGTAGTTTTGAAACGAGCATATTTTCATCGAAACTTTAGAAGATGTCAACTCATTTTATACTTACTTTTTCCCTTCCAAGAGCTTTTTACGAAACTCTCTAACTCACAAAATTTTAGGTGTTCTCGAACCCCTCCGTTCCTCAGCTCAAAGCTTTCTTGCGCATTGTGTTTCAAGAAAGTCGATACCCTTAACTAAACTATATATAATATGAATCAATTCTTCACATATTATGTTATGTTTTTGAGTTAAATGCTAAAGTTTTTTATGGCATCGGAGCGGTCATAAGTTCAAACCCTAACATCATAGGGTCCAGCTCTCCATGATTAGATTTATGACGGTGGAACCACATATAGACATTAAAATTTTGTAAATGTCAATCACTAATCCCAAATCATAGGATGGGCTAAATCTTTTTGTTTCAAGCCCAATTCCTAACCCATCTCATAGCCCGGTCCATTTGGAAGTTACCAATTATGGGGAAACCAGCTGCCTATTATAGATTGGCCTCGGAGCACTATAAATAGAAGCCTCCCCATTCATTCACTTCACACCTCTTACACACAAAATTTTATCTTCTCTCTTATTCTCTTAAGCCCCATTGGGTTATAAAGAGATTCTAGTTATTTTTGAAGACCTCTTAGTGGGTGGTGCGGCGCGGTGAAGTCCCCTCTAGCAGGTTCTCCGAAGGCCCCTCTGCGGATGGTGCGGCGAAGGCTCCTCGGCGGGTGGTGCGGCGCGGCGAAGGCCCCTCTAGCGGGTTCTCCGAAGGCCCCTCTATGGGTGGTGCGACGAAGGCTCCTCGGCGGGTGGTGTGGCGAAGGCTCCTCGGCGGGTGGTGCGGCGCGGTGAAGGCCCCTCTAAGCGGGTTCTCCGAAGGCCCCTCTGCGAGTGGTGCGGCAAAGGCCCCTCTTGCGGGTATATCTCCGAAGGCCCTTCTTGAGGGTTTATCTCCGAAGGCCCCTCTACGGGTGGTGCAGTGACAAAGGCCCCTCTTGCGGGTTTATCTCCGAAGGTCCCTCTGGTGGATTTATCTCTGAAGGCCCCTCTTGCGGGTATATCATCGAAGGCCCCTCTTGCCTTGCGGGTATATCACCGAAGGCCCTTCTTGCGGGTACATCTCCAAAGGCCTCATAGTGGGTTTATCTCCGAAGGCCTCTCTACGGGTTTATATCTGAAGGCCCCATAGCAGGACGACAAGATTCTCGCGGTGGTATATTATCCTTGGAGTTATATTTTCGCAGCGGTCATATTCTACACATAACAATATTCTTCTCAAGTGATATTCTTGGATATTATATTCTTCGACGACGACTATATCCCTCTGTCGACAACATCAAACAACAACAAAACACTACACACATAGGTGAAGAGAAGGCTCTTGAAGCTCTCGAAGACTCTCGTCGCCTCCTGCTCGCCGAAGCTCTGCCGACGTCCATCGCCCTGTGTTCTTCTGCAACGCGCCTCGAGGTTCTGCCGGATCACGCTTAAAGGCCCCGACTACTTCATCAAATTATCGAAGATCTGTCGGATCACGCCCAAAGGCCCCCAACGACTTCATCAAGTTACCAAAGCTCTGTCGGATCACGCCCAAAGGCCCCGACTACTTCATCAAGCTATCGAAGTTCTGCCGGATCACGCCCATAGGCCCCGACGATTTCGTTAATATTTCGCCCCGAAACTCTGCCGGATCACGTCCAAAGGCCCCGACTACTTCATCAAGCAATTGAAGTTCTGCCGAATCACGCCTATAGGCCCCGACGATTTCGTTAATATTTCACCCCGAAGTTCTGCTGAAATTCTGTCAGAACTCAAGATTATCATCCACAACCATTATTCTTCGAAGATCGAATCAGAGTAATAACGTGCTTTTCTCGTGACTAGAGATAAAACCCGCTACATTTTAATACGATAATTTGTACGCTTCTTCGCGAGATTTTAGTGTTCACACCACACAAGTTGGAGAACATGACTCATGTGGCTGACCTTCCAGATATGGAGACAACCCTGAAAACCATCGGTCGAGCCTGTAGTGTGAGATCTGGAGACAGCCGCAACAGTAGAGATGTCTGCGCTGTCGGGGATCGTCAGCCTCGTGGCTGAAATGTAGCCATTGGCCGTCACCTGTAGGCTTGCCGCTGATGTTTGTAAATTTTATTCACTGTTAACTTGACTGTGCGTCAGAGCTGCCAGAGATCGATATCGAATGGACTATCGGCAAACCAATCATCTTCTATGGATGCTCCGTCTACCGTCTTTGTCATTTCAGCCACCGATTCGCCTACCGGGGACTCTTCCGTGATGTTCATGAAAGTCGGTGCTGGGACGTTTAAGTCGTCCATATCTCCCAACAATCCTTTCCACCACGCCACCTCATTTTCCAGAGGGAACAACGCCCCTTCATCTGCTAAGTTGTTATTGTTATTTGTGCTGTTGTCTTCTATTCCTAGGGCCGCGCAGGTGATCAAGGTTGCTTTGCCGCTAAGCCAAGACAAGCCCTTGGAGAAGGTTCGTGGGCGGGGCTTGATTACGTCAACCTTTGCAATCTTTCGGGACTTCTCTTCAGATTTTTCCTTCTCCTGTTTGGCTGAACGAATGTTCCAAAAGTTCTTCACATGGTTAGAGGTCCTCCCCGGGATTCTCCCCGCAATCAGCGACCATCTGCAGCATCCTCGACAACGTTGAAAGGCATTTCAAAGGAATCTCTCCAGAAAAGAGAAAGGCGACATCAATCGATCGATCAAGCACATTATAGTCGGACTCTCGCAGTCATACAGTAGACGTGGATACAAAACATACTTGTTGCCTAACAGTTTGTGGAGGCGAATAATCATGACGACCTCGTCTTCCTCAAACACTCCCCGTTTTATGTTCGGCTTCAGGTAATTCAACCACCTCATCCTGCAGCTCTTCCTGCACCTGTTCAACCCTAGGAAGGCCCGCGATGGAATAAGCAAGAGGGAAAAAAGGGAGAGATTTGGGTGCATGGGGGGAGTATGGTACCTGCACGGCCGGGGACAAGGTTCCACTTCCCTTCCCCATGACTTTCTACGCATTTGCGGAGGAGATCATCCTCCTCGTTGGTCCAAGCACCTTTCCGCACCCCATGATTCATTGGATTTCGTATATCCCATTGCACGCCAGACGCTACCGCCCTATATTTTCGCTCGTAAGTAGAATCCCCCCCCCCCCCCAATCGTACTAATTCTTAAAGGTAAATACATTTAAAAAAACCAAGTTAGAATGCTTTCAATATTAGATTTTCTTAAAAAAAAAAAAATGAATTCAGGGTTACAAACGTTGGGCTATTTGTAGATAAAATTTTACGTGGTCGTTAACAACACACGTCGCATGCCTGAAGCTCACACGGACTCCTTGCTCAGAGTAAGCAAACATCAAAGATATTCTCAAAACAAAAGAACCGGGAAAAGGGAACGAAAAGGAGAAGACTCCAATCATTTAGTGGGCCCAGCAAAAGATAATTTATGATAAAACGTAACGAGACATTAAAGTTAATAATAGAAATATTGAAATATTTAAGTAGATTGTTAAATTTATCATTAAATATGTCGGTTTTTATTGTCATTTGAATTTTTTATTTTTTTCTATATATAAAGAGATGTGTAGATATTTCATATAAAATGAAAAAATTTATGAAAAAGAAATCATTTCTACAGCCAAAACACTCCAATATACATTTCTCGTAGATGCAGTAACTCTACGGAAGGTTTATTTTATTCTACAAAAGGTCGTTTGCGGTACAGAATTTACGTTTTGCTAACACATTCTCCCTTTCTATGTAATTCTATACGCATAATCCTAACAATAATATCATAAATAAAATTGTGATTTTAAATCGCACTGAAAGATTACTTGGAGAGGAAAAGAAATGAATGACACCAAAATCTCAATTTATAAGTTGAATTTTTTTTACTTCAGATAAATTATACATAATATTTTCTTTTCTCGAGAAAAAGAAATCTGTGCTGTAAATGTAACGAGACAAAAGCTTCTTCCTCGCGACGACCAAGACAGACAGAGGGGTATGAATGCAAACAAGAGATTAGGGTGTTGTGAAACATTTCTGGAAGTGGGTTGTCCAAGGGACAACATTTCAGGAACTAATCGATGTCGTAACTAGTCGTTGTCAACCGCTGTGGACAATTGCGAATTGAATTGCCTGACAACGTTGTTGGCTCCGGATCCCGCTCTTTCTTTCTCCTTGGACTACCACGTAGTGTCCCTCACAACCACAAAGTGTGAGTCACATTGAACGACTGCGGTTGCGGCCAGGTGGTATGTTTTCGTTGCGACGCCAAATATTCTCCTTGGAGGCTGGAATCCGAGGAGTATCAGTACATATGCATTTTGCTTTCTTGCAAACCCTAATACATCTATTGTCCGGGTACTTTGGAGAATGCCGATGACGATGTGGTCGGTTTGATCTCGGTCCCCCCCCAAGTCTTGATCCTGGTTTCACTTTATCATAAAATCTCGCATGATTTTCTTGGCCAAACTAAGATCGCGAGAAGTCACAAACATTAAGTATTTATTTCCCCATTTTTTTTCCCTGTCAATTGAGTTCATGAAGTTGAGTTAAATAAAAGACGTCACGTAACTAAACTACCACAATTCATCGAGCCTCGTGTGCTTGTTGATTAACTGCAATATAGTCAATACTTGACTTATCACTTTAGAGTTTTCCATTAGTGTTTACACAGTAAAGTCATTTTGAGTCTCAAGTCTGATGAGGCCATGAAATTATTGATGGTGGATGGGTGTAAATAGTCGAAAGGAGTGTGAAATGTTGTAGTCAATCGAAGCATAATTGTTACATGGTTTAGTTTGAAGCACGCTCCAGCCTAAGTTTACCAAGCATCATAATTATCGGATCGAATGTTACCTCAACACTTTAATCGAAGGATGTTATGAGAAGGCGCGTAATGAAGGCAGAGTTACATTCAATCGAAGCTTGTCACAAGGTCGAAGGTGGGGCATGATCATATTATGTTCGACTACAAGGGGAGTACAATTTGACATGTGTAAAATGTACAAGACGGGTTGCGACGACGGTTGGTCTAGAATGAGATCAACAGTTAGTATATATAGTAGATAAATCCTTTATAATAAGAACACGACAATCATTCTAAGACCCCTAAAGGGCTGTTTTAAAAATCTCTTAATGTACTTGGCTTTTTCTGGCAGTAACGAAGTAAGGTCTTCCCTTCATTGTGATTGTTCTTGTATACTTGCTTCTTTATTTACTTTCTTTTAAAGTCTTGACAACTACATACTTTACCTTTTATTATGAATTCTGCCGCGACATGTTGTTTCTCGCAAACAATTGAAATCTCTGTTTCTTTAGTAATTGAACTGTTTGGCTTCATGAACATGCGTAGTCAATCATCATTTGGTGGGATTCGTGTTACCATTAAATTCCTTCTGTACACATTACTAGTTCCGCCTGGCCTCAGTTATCCTCTCCATCGCCCTTCATGACAGCCACCGTTTCTTCTAATTTGTGGCCGTCGGCCAGTGCCGTGTCTCTTCGGTCTTTGTATAGAGTGTTGTAGCCTCACTCGTCGCCCAACTGGTCCACCCTTGTTATTGTCTCCGTTAACTGCTTATTAACTATTCAAGGAATTACCGACACATTCCAATTTTAATATATGAAGTTAGAGTAACTTTCTTGTATGAAGCCTCACAACAAATTCTGGAGATTCAATTTACTAATTTCAATATGTTGATATGGTTTTGATGATGTGTCGTACAACAGGTTGATTAGTTATGACTTTACGGAAGTTGAGCTGATTGTTATAGAAGCTTGACAACGGTAACTTTCTGTAACTTATATATCCTTCCTAAATAGGAAAAATATCACGATTTCTCCATCTTCGAATAATTATTCCAGATCAAATGATGTGATTAGAAGGTATTTCCATGATTAGATATTTTAATAATTAATTAATTATTTATTATCTTAATTATCTTATTAACCCAAATGAGGAATATTATTTGAATTAATAATAAACTAATTACATGGTAAGACAAACCATAAAAATTGAAAATAATATAATTATCCTATTTACGAAAATTATATTGTTAAACTTGGAAATTTCTTACTGATCTTACTTGAGGAGATTATGTTATTAAGAAACATCCTTCAATCATACAAATGATGTGGTTAGCATACAAATTCATTGATGAACTGATCTAGAATGAATCAATTCATTTTGAAAATAAATTATTGATTATTTCTATCAATAGGAGGTTGATGATTGAACTTCTTGTAGTGCTCTATCTTGGGATTAAATTAACGTTAAATTAATTTTGGATAGTCCCTAATGGTTAATTGCACTATGTAATGATAAGAATTCTCAAGTTGGAAATTAAATATTATTACTTTCCAGCTATGGAAGGTCGCTCACACAATCAGTCCCCAACCTTCTCTAATGCGTTCTCTTGGGATTGGAGAATCCGACTGATACGAAATCAATCAGGGATTGTCCCACATTGATTTATGCATTATGAGAATGCATCTGATCGTATTTTATTTTTAGTAAAATAAATTTCCTTAGTAATAGAAGGACGAAGTTGTCTAATAAAGAGAAAACCCAAAAAGAATTTAGGGTTAATTGTTGGTACGGTGGTAAGTCTTGACGCTCTTGCGGCATTATTATGGTGGTTTAACGTGTGTGTGTGAGTGTGCAGGACGGAGTCTCCAGGCGAGTGTTCTCGCAGGAGGTGACTACTGCAGGTTTAGCGTTGGTGAAGCCGCTTCAGAGACGCTGGTGGTTATGGATCTAAGGGACTCGACCAGAACATTGCCCATAATGTCGGACTGCGTGCAACAAGGCCTGGGGATAAGGGTCGCTGGTTGGCGAGTCGGCATATAGAGTTAGTCGAAGAGAAGGATTCCATAACAGGCGTAAGCGGTCAGGGACTGACAACCTTCTATAGTCTCTTATTTAGTTTTTCTGTTGTTTGTAGTAGGTGTACCTTGGTGAAGCCACTCCGCAGTCATCGGTGGCTGTGGATCTGAAGGACTTAGTGGGAAAGCTGTCTGTAACGTCAAGTTGCGAGCAGCAGGAGCTTGGGAGAAAGTTGTTGGCTGGCGAGTCGACGTACAGAAGGTCCAAGAGGAGGACTCCGTAGTAGACACAAGTGGTGAGGGACTAGTAACCTCCTATAAACGGTTATTTTCTTTGTTTTGCATAAAGAGAAGCCCACCAGATGACGTTTGAACACGTGGAGATAGCGTCATTGAGCCTCATAACAGATTCATAGAAAGGGCAGCCCGCTACTTAGTCACAGAAGGCTGAAGCTTCTAGCTAGGGTTCTGTGCTCGCTGAGTCTGGTTGATTTTCTTATGATTCGACCTAGATGTAACCCAATTTTAGCAAGAGAGTTTCTTGCATTAGTTAAGTTAATCTTATCGTCCCGTGGTTAAATAATCTGTTTTTTTATACCATATAAAGTTTTACTTTCTACACTGTAATCACTATTTCAAAGTATTAGTGAAAATGACAGAAAGTGGATGTAGGCGTATTTGTCGAACCACTATAAAAACTTTTGTATTATCCGAATTCATTTCGAAGTCTATTTCACACGTTATGTAATTACAGAAGCCCGAACAAAAGGTTCTGTTTTATAACAACTTGCTTCCGCTATAAAAGTTGTAAAAAAGCGTTAAAGAAATCCTAAATTGAATTTAATACTAATTTAACCACTCTTAGCGTAATCGTTGGAACAACACAAGAAAATATTATAAGCAAAAATTTATCGTATTAATAGTCATGCATAATACTTTTCTTTTCCAATCATTGTCCGAGGACATGATATGATATGAAAACATAATAACAGGCCAAGGACGTGTCCAAATCGACCACCATCCACCCCAACTAAAACCTACGAGCCAACCAAATTGTTAATGCCGACGCTGCATATTTGTCTGTTGGCATGCCCGAATTTTGGGGCTTAAATAAAATTGCATAAGGCTTCAAAGCTCGGTATCGAGGTAACGAGTCAAGTAGGAGTTCAGGCTATCAAATCGAGAAGAACATGATTGAGGTAAACAAACCAAATCCAAGAAAGTCAAACGAGAACGAGTACGAGTTACAGGGAGAGCTAACCATGAAAAAGTCGTGCGGACATAAAGATATATCAATGGCAAGAGAAATAGTTATCGACTGTCGAATAGAGAAGGATCGAGTGAGAGCAAGAAGGCTACCAAAGCATAAATACAGTAAAAGCTGCCATCAGGCCTGAAGACGCACGAACGCCTACGTCCCTCCATTGGTCCGCGAAAAGAGGAAACGTGGCCCGTAACTTGAAACATGTATTCTGGATATTGTGAAGTAGTTTTAGTATAAATACAATCTCAAGACAATGTATGAGGCACGATGTTCGCGTCGAAAACGGATCACGTCGGAAATATTTTCCTATAAAACTCACAGGGATTGTAAATGTGGTCGCCTGTAAGTAATTGAATGAAATTGATTGAATGCAAACAGTTTTACAGTAAGTAAAGAAAGCTTACAGCCATAAAAATAAAAACAAGGACGGTGGTAAGGTCATAGACTGGCTACTGGGCTCTGTAGACTCGGCGCGGGAACGTAGACTTAAACGGTGAAGGACGTCGTGGACTTGACGCTGGGCACTCCGGACTCGAGAATCTGGTCAGCGTAGTCGTAGACTTGATGGCATAGCACGGTAGACTTGCACCCCTCGGCTAGCAAAACTTGGCTGCTGGATTTGGTGGACGGAATGTGGTCGGATGTAGAGGCAGATGCGGATACCAAGGCTACGGTGGCTCACTCTGGTTGGGGTGTCGAAGGCGGATAAATGTACCGGGACTACGGTGGCTCGTCCTGGCGTTGGGATCAAAGGCGAAGAAGTGTATCGGGACTACGGTGGCTCGTCCTGACATTGGAGTCGAAGGCGGAGATTTGTTACCAGAGCTACGGTTGCTCACTCTGATGGTGGAAGTGAAGGCGAGGATTTGCTACAAGAGCTACGGTTGCTCACTCTGATGGTGAAAGTGAAGACCAATGAAACCTTAGGGGTTTCGCCCAGGTCGGGGAATCCTAACAACTAACAACTAAGGGATGACGAGCAAGATAAGCTTCTGTTGGCTGATTTATTCGTGATTTTCTCTGAGGGAGATCTCCTCCCTTTTGTACCCGGTCTGTTACGGCCTCCTGAAGATCTTTCAGACTCAACCACCCCCAAGAATCTCGGAGCCAACAAACTGACTCCCACTCGTATGGACGTGGGTCGTAGACTCCTTTGACTTTGGGGTTAATCAATTGTCTTTTAAAGACGTGCATTAGTACAGACGTGGGTTGCAAGCTCCATTTATCTCGGGGCTATTAAACCGTTATCCATGACGTGTGTCCTGTGTAGGCGCAGG
Organism: Melastoma candidum; assembly: GCA_023653495.1. Classification (NCBI taxonomy): domain Eukaryota; kingdom Viridiplantae; phylum Streptophyta; class Magnoliopsida; order Myrtales; family Melastomataceae; genus Melastoma; species Melastoma candidum. Next base: position 10,542,926 of record CM042881.1, on the reverse strand, counting down.
CCTGTAGGCTTTCTCTGATTATAGGGTTACTACTCAGCCATATAGTATGTGTAGACTACAGATGCATGCCTGGTGCGTTTAACTCTATTATGGGCTTCGCATTTGTTGTGGGCTTTATCAGAAATAGGTCCAAGATAATCTATCGTGTCAACACACGACGATCCCGTTAAGTGTCTTAAAGACTTAAGTTGTTCTTTTTCTCTCTTTTTTTTCTTTGACGGGTGTTGTACTCTTGACTTTAGCATTTTCAGAATCCGGTTGTGCTCGTTGTAAGGTTAGTATACATTCATTCTCGTAATATGATTAACGGTCGTTATAAAAGATTGATGAGCAACGACCACAACTCGATGTCTAGTCCACAACATCGTCTAAAATTATTAGACGTCACGTCTGGTCCAAAGAGATGGTCCGACCCCGGGGACCGGACAATTTAATTACATAAGACAATGTTATGGGGAAGAAAAATCATTCAACAATACGGCCCGATCTATATTTTTTTTAACGTGTCAGATTCGCGTGGTTGGTGTCTTTTTAACGTGTCAGATTCGCGTGGTATGGTCCCATCCCCCCGGTTTGGTAGATTACACGTTCACGCCACTATATTCACAATCACTTCTACGGAATCTTCAATATGCCATGTCCTTGATATTTTTAACCGTAATAAAGACTTTGCCAAACAAATCAGAGAAAATTTTGAACGATTTAAAGGCAAAACTAGTACTAACTATCGAAGCTGCATAGAAATTTTAATAAATAATTATTATTTAAGACCTTATCATATATGACAGGTGTCGCGTTTGGGGGGGAGAACAGATAATGGGGATGTAAATGGTTTTCGTTGATATAGGAGATGGATGGGACACGATGCTTGTCGTTTTCACTTTTCAGGCATGTCGGACGTTATGAGTTCCCACATTCCCCTTTCCCTCAAAATAAAAATCAACTCAATCACGAATTATGACTACGATGGCATGTCTTCTAAACTATGTTTTCTATCTACTCAGCCATTCAATAAATGAGTCCTAACATGAGCAATGGTTGGGAGTCATCGGCGCAAATTAACGTCAAGTGGGTTCATAATGGGTCGATTTGGTCCACCCCACTATTATTTCTCTTTCCCGCTCTGGGCCAAGTGATTCGTCCATGTAACGTTAGCTCGATATGCCTGACCGCTGCCTGGCCGCCCCACGGCATTCGGCCGACGGTCGTTGTAGCTTCCAAGATATCCTCGTCGTACAGGCTACGGTAATTTTAGTCCCTCGTACAGAGTGTCCGTTAATTGTCTGCATGGGATCCCTTGTCTATGTGCGGACTTAGACACATGAAGAACCTTATGCTAACCTGCTTTCACAACAAACTGGTGACGTCATTGTCGAGCATGGGATGAGACTCCGGAAACCGTGGTCGAAGTTGTACTTAGGTAAAGTGCTTAAGTGATTAAGAAATTTGAGGAGGCATAGAAACCCTAGAATATAAATAGTCGTCCACTGGCTTAGTCGTGGGGCACGGAGAGTTTTGTTTAAGAATAATTTCTTAGCCCTGAGCCAAGTCCGCTTGCGAACTACTCGATTCAGTTCGTGTTCGTCTCCTGATTCGAGTGCGGCTCTATAAAAATTAAAATTTGACGTGCTCAGGCCTGAATTAGGGTCTCGTATTGGCTTGCTGGCTTGCGTACTTCGGCAAAATGTTCGGCCCGACAAATTTAATAATAAGTAATTATATATTTAAAAAATTAAAAAAAAAAAAGTGGAAATGCTTGTTACCCAATGTTATATTTGACCGGCGTCTCAGTGTTTTGCTCATTATGGTTTATTCTAATGATGGATGTCACAATGATGGTTTATTTTCATGATGGATATTTCAATAATGATGGATATCAACAATGATTCAAGGGTTTAGGCGTATGAACACTTTCCCGACTAGATTTAAAAAATTTACCATTTTATTATTTTCCTTACTCCAAATCACTTCACTTCACGATGCCGAGGAATATGTTTTGTTTTAAGGCCACAAAAGGAACTTTTGAAAGACTTTGACAGCATATCAGCAATAATACGGTCAGTGAGAACATCCGATGACCCTCCATTCAATAGCAAACCCCTTTTTAACCTTCCCTGCATGCCAGTCCCCCTAGTTTACCATGCAACGCTCTTGCTTCGCCAGCACAAAGACCATGAAGCACAAAGTTACTAGCATCTCTCACAGTAGCCGTAGACAATACTCCGCTGCAACCAAACCTTTTGTCCGTATAGTGTGGAACCCAACATGGTATTCCAATCGTATCTCCTAGGGTTAAGTCGTCTACAATCTATTAACTGCCCCAACAGTTGATGTTTCTACCGTGCTCAGGTGCAGACATAACTAACAAGAGTTTTCTAAAGATCCATCTCGCTTCCCTCCAGCAGAACTCGAGGGATGGACAATTAGTAAATCGGATAAAAATATCTGGAGCCCCCAGCAGGGAACAACCCCTTCTCTGAGCTCGAACAAATGAATAGTTTGCTCAGGAGCACTCGGGTAGTGATCGGGATAACACCCTAAGACAGGAGTTGCCATACCTGATGACCGCACAGCGCACACCATATCGTCCTCTACATCTACCTGAACGGAAAGTTTCGAGGCCTTGTATCTGATCCATCTTCAAGTCGGGACTCCGTGGATAAGGAGGAGGCAACAAATGAATCAATCAATGGTATCGGGTGTCAAAAAGTGGAAGTTATCAGGCCCAGGAGGTGACAATGGCGGAACTGCTGATGGATGAAAATTGAAATCAACATCTTCCAAGATCCTCCTCCCTTTGGCTTGAGATATTCGGTCAGTACCAATCTTTCTCGAAGAGAACTTTTGCAGCTCGTTCTCTCCAGAAACGTTCCTACTTGGAACAGAAGTTAAGGACTCCTCATCGGACATAGTAGCACGGGCTGATGTTATTACAGAGCTAAATATTCCAGATTCTCTCAACCCCTGAACAATAACCTGCCAGAGACATGAAGCAACCGCCTAAGTATCAGGAATAACTAAACCTTGCAGACGAAACCATGATCCCCAAGGCTAAAAGATGCACTACGCAGCAACTTTTTAAGCACTCACCGCAGGATCATATATCCGTGTCAAGATGCCTTTCCTCAAGAGCTTCAGGTTAAGGGACTTATCAGTCCACACAACTCGCTCTCTGTACCTGTAGCGGAAGATAGGATAACACCAGACAGTTGTCATCACTCATCATTTGTATTACCAGGAAAGATATTGCTTTTTTACAAGTGGAAACATATTGCTTTAATATGACGATATCGAAATTCTAGCAAACTATTTACCAATAATAAGAAAGAAATTCTAGCGAACTCTATTTTAGACAAATACATTAAGCAGCGCATTTAGACAAATTTCAAAACTTGCACTTTCAAGCCTACCAAAAAATAAGAATTAATGCATTTTCATTGAGATATTTTTGCTAAGAATGGAACTCGAAGCCCCTAGAAATGATATTAATCTTGACAACCATAATAAATAGAATATTTGGATAATGAGGAAATGATCAGTTTAAATTATTTCAAATATAGATTAAATAGCAATTATGTGTCAATTTAGACCAGATGGTACACAATTGGGTAGAATAACTCTACACTTCAAATTTTCTACATTAGAAACAAAGACAGACTGAGTGAAGTCAATCAAACGAAAAGAAACCTTTCAGAATCAAACTGTACAACAAAACACACTGTGCTTACCAGTGTAGCATTTCTTCTTCGGTAGCAGTAGATGCAATAATGAAGGCCTGAAAATTAAAGAAAAACTCTCAGGTCTCAGTAAAATATCCCCACAGATATCATGGTAATTTTGGTGGATGAGCAGAAAACAATACAAATGCAGCTACATCAACAAACGATCTTAACATTCAATCCCCACAAGTAATCAAACCACCTAACAAGGGGAGAAACAAAAGGGCATTGATTGCAATTAACGAGGGAAAAGGGTAAAGGCTCTGTTTTCTTTATGTCACAAGTAAATGAAAAGATCTACAGTGACCCGCTCTCATTGTGAAAATAGAAAGAAATTCAAAATAAAAAAATCCACAAACTGGATGAGCCCAAGTTTACTTGGTAATTGCACTTTTGTGAAAGAGTTCTCTTAAAATGGTGAATGTAATCAATGAAACTCACAGCCCGATCAAATTCCAGCATGAAGCATCTTTTAACATCTTCCTTTGTAGGCTTGCAACCACAGCGATCCCGTCTTGATGTCAGATCTGAGAACCTTGGGTATGTATAATGCAGGACGGCAGCCTCATCCAGCTTTATCTCACTGAGAAAGATCAGAAGTGTCATATAAATGTCGATCCCATGTGAAATATCATAACTCTACAAACGGTAACTGAGAAAAGCTATATGGCTTTTCACAAGCAAACCATGCAAACGCTGCACCAAAAATCAAATAACAGCATCAGATTAGCTTACTTTGGTGATTTCATGTAATTGTGCCATCGGTGAGCACCATTCGGTCGAAGGTGATCCTGGATACGAGCTGCAGATTTCCCATTTCCATATGTCAAGAAGTAATTGGGATTACCACGAGTTGCATCCTTATAATTTCCAAAGTAGACATCCTTCGGCAAATGATCATAATTTCTTTTGAACATTGACACCTGGCTAATTGGAAAGAAAGCAAGGTAAGGAATTCTTTTAATCAAGAATTCATGCTAGCAACCTCAGTTGTCGCTTTTTTGTAATAGACATTTTGCCTGGGGACATTAAATATTTGGGCCAGCAGCTGTGTACACTGATGAACTTAGCCACTATCAAATGAAATCCTTTTCTAGTCAAATAAATAAAATAAAATAAAAAGAAAAACTTTAAGTTGTTGAATTTAAAGCTCACAAAAATTATCTTTGAAGGAAAATCCAAAGAACCAAGGAGAGGCATTTTAGAATGTGTGGCAACTTACATGCTCGCCAGTGGCTAACTACAGAAACATGTCACTAGGAACCAACCTAACAATATACATCTTCTAAAATATCCAAGAAGATTTGTTTTTCTTAATGAAGGCCCTTTGATGTCCTCAGACAAGTTGAATAGTTACTATAATAGAAGCCATCATGTCTTTCCACAAACTGTCTAATCAGCCAAGGGTTGGAAAAAACTAGTCAAGAATGTTCAAAATTGTCTTACCTCACTGAAAGGTTCCTTAACATCGTCCCGCTCCACACTACTCTCCTGCAGCAAAATTATGAATTAGGCAGGCAACAAATTTAAGTCGATTACAGGCTCCAATTTCTCCTCTCAAGGACTTCCCACTCACATAATTAGGAAAAATGACCATATCAACATCTCCCGGAACCTCTGAGAGTAGCAGTCTCAAAGAATATTCACTAGTTCCAGCTGGGTATATAAGCTCATCTGTGTCAAGATGGAGAATCCACTCCACTCCAGCATCCTGAATCGAAAGCACAAACAACATCAACATGTATATTCAAGCCTGCTTGTAAAATATCACTGAATTTAATCAGGAGCTGCACAATCAGCCTTACCCTGGCCATGATGATAGCCATTTCCATATTCAGGGATTGCTTTACAAAAAGCTCATAATTGCAAGGCTTGTAGAAAAAGCTTGACAACCACGTCTCATTCCATATTCGACTGATGACCACAAAAAAAACACACAATAAGAAACATTTTTTCAGGCATTGCATCAGAAAAGTGCATAAAAAGGAACCTTTTTGACATACTAAAAATTTTATTCCAAACTTGTAGACAGCTCACTTCTCAGATAAACAAGCATAATTGAAATGAGATCCCCTACTGAAATCCCAAGGCTATCGTAGCAGTAAGTACATGCCAGAGATAAAAAAAAACAGACCTCTTAGCTTGCTGTTCCTCAAGCTCTCTTGTTCTGTATATGACCTTGACCCCCTAAAGTAGAATATGTCCAGTAAGATTGCAATTTTCAAAAGAAAATTACAGAAATTAAATGTATTTCATGCAACGTATGCAAATCACAAGTCTCAGACTCACTGGAATGGTTTCTAAAACTGTAGAGACATCATGTGATGCAGCCTTTCCTTCGACAAAGAGAAAAAAGGTAGACACTCCAATAACTTTATGATAGAATAGCCAGGGCAATATTTGCTCCAAACCAGCAGAAGTGCTTGTCGTGATGCATATCTGTAGAACACAACACGAGGCATAAATAAGTTGAAAAGATTACAGAATTGGCATACCACTGGTAGGTTCTCCATGACAAAACACTACAACACGGCAATCAGCAAGACAGTAGAATAAAACTCAGTATCCATCACCTAAACTAAAAGGTTTTTCACCCAATGACTTCCAGACCAAAAAAGAAAAAATAAAGACGTTCAAAAACGAGCTCGTCTCAATCTGAGTAGGCCAATAAGGCATTTATACTCAATCACCAATCAGCTGCAGAAATTGATAGATGCACATGGGCATGTATAATCCAAACCAAGGCATCGCTCAAATAGATCAGCCTACTACATTCTGCAATTTTATAATAGAAGACTATACAAATAGTCTGGTAACCCCATGGCCGAGTAATTCTTCCAGAATATTTCAACATTTTCTCCTACAGGCATCAGGTAAAATGACCATAAAACAGAAAATAAAAAATAAAGTAGCAGAAGTCATCGCATTCCTGATAGAAACAAACTCTTAGCCTCTCCATGCTAGGGAACAACGGTTGCTGATGCAGAACGCATTTTCATTCATAAAAAGAGGCCCGCCCGAACGGAACTACTATGGACGAACGTAAAGCGATAACGTCTTCGATACGAAAAGTGGAAAGAAACCTACAAGGAGCGAGAATAAAAAAATGAAGAGAAAAAGAGGAGCCTCGTGACCTTAGGCCGCAGATCCAATCCAAAATCGAACTTCCAGTCACCGTAATACGGGAAAGACGCCGTCCTACTCCTCCCTAAGACGTCGACGCAATCGGAAGTCTTCAAACGACTAGGATCGGAACTCCTGGAGTCGAAGGCCATGCCAGGGAACTCGTGCAGATCGGGCGACCAGCGAATGGCAGGGTCATCGACGCCGCCACGCCACTGGAGAAGGAACGCGAAGAGCGCAAGAGCCAGCGGGAGGAGTGTCAGGAGGAGGAGAAGCCGCGAAACAAGTGCTTGGAAGGAAGACGAAGGAGAAGAATAGTGGTGTGACGCCATCCGAGATGATCAGCCGTGTACAAGCGCATCGAAAATGGAACTCTGCTTCCTCTCGTTGAGCAAAAGGATGGACGGATTAGGCCGTCGCCGTCGCCGTCTCCGCCGGCGTCTGAGGAGGAGTTGTCGTCTAGCTCTTTCGTTTCGGTTTCTCCGTGTGTTGATTTTTTCTGTTATAATATGAGATTTTGCGTTTCCATCAGCTTTCGGTTTGGGCTTTTCTTTTTAACTCTCCGCGTCTGGAACGGAAAAAATATATTAGTTTTTATTTTAATAGTTTCGTTAATGATTCGATACAATATTGAACCGAAAACGTGCGGGGGATTGAGCAACTTTTGGTATTTGGAAATTGATGTACATCGAGATCCGATGCGATGTCAAAAAGGATTAACTTCCCCCTATTTAATTTCCACGACTTTATAAAATAAAAGGAAATTACTCAAATGCCATGTTTATAGCAAATGAACTCTGCTTCTCGACGTTTCTGCCTCCAAAGTTAGGACATGTTTGGTTCCGTCAGGTACATCCGTCGGAAAGAGGAAAGGTGGGGGGGTCACCTCCATCCCATCCAATGATAGGTATTAAAGATTTTATTAGGTACATGGGGGAACTACCAAGGTACACCTAAAACCTTAACTCCATTTAAGTTAATCTCATGGGAATAAAATGTCGGGGAATGGTTATCGAGTATAACGAGGAAGAAGAGTTCGATCACGCCTAAACCAACCACTTGTCTTAAATGAAAATAACAAATGACGATATTACGATCATTTCACGTGTATATGTAATTCCTTCTTATTAAAAATTAGAGCTTTGTTACTAACTAACTTTAGTCGGAAAAATAATTTCTAAAATAGGTCACAAAGTTTTAAAATTAGACAAATAATATTCAAAACTCAGTGTTATTTTTAAAGAACTCGAATTTGTAACACCGAGTTCAATATAATTTTAATAACCTCGGTGTTACAAATATTCAGTTCATAGATGATGAAAATTCTACACAAACTCAGTGTTACAAACACCGAATCCACTTTAACAGGGAAGAGGAAGTATTAGGAGGTGAAAAAAAGTTGAGTGACATAGAACTCGAGTGTTCGTAACACCTAATTTTTATAAATATTAATAAGAACTCGGTGTTGACAACTCTTAGTTCACGGTCCATCTTCTCATAGGTTTCAAACTTATTACATTTGGTTAAGAGCTTACACCTTACTCCAACTCGACTACTTTAGCTATTATACAAGACCTCCCTTGTAACGAAGAAGGAACTCGACCATCTGAGCAGTGACCTCGGTGTTGTCAATACCGAAATCTTTTTAATATTTATAAAAATTAGGTGTTAGTAATACCGAATTCTGCATCATCTGGCTTTCTTTTTTCTTTTTGCTCTCACTTCCTTTTCAGTGTCCGAGCGAACTCGGTGTTACAAACACCGAATTCATGTCAAATTTTCATCCTTCATTAACTCCGTGTTTGTAACATCGAGTTCACCAAAATTGAGTTGAACTCGTCGTTACAAACATCGAGTTTTTTGAAATGCAAACTCGATATTTGTAGCACCCGTTCTTACCCAATTTTAAAACTTTATGACTTTTTTTATAATTATTTTCCCAACAAACTTTAATTTGGTACAATTATCTTAAAAAGTATGCGCAATAACGTGACGAAAAATAACATATTAACCTAGAATGAGAAAAAGAAAATTCGCTTACGAATATTTCGTTAAAAGATATAAATAGTACAAATATAATTATTAATGTTATTAGTTTTATAATGAAAAAAAATAACTTACTAAATATATTAAACATTAAATTTATAAATTTAAAACATATTAAATATACGACACCCGTTAATAAAAAAAAAAAGAAATAGTGCAATCCCAGCTTGATTCACTTCCCCAAAGGCCAATTTGTCGAGCCCTACCTCAATCATATCTATATACCTGACCCACATTTGGTTAAACACATTGTTATTTATTTATTTATGTAATTTTTTGGCATGAATTTTTGCTTCATCAATTAATTTTTTATTTTTTATTTGATCGTGTCCTGTTTTATTTACTACCACATTCTTTCATTTTTTATTTTTGGCCAAATTATCAAATCTACCATAAACTTTGGTCCGTTTTTCCGATTTACCCAGAACTTTCAATAATATTATCAGCTAGCCTAACGTTTCTCCGTTATCTCAAATATAACCTCCGTCCACCCGACCCTCGGACGGAAACTAACGTGGCTCCGACGTGTCCTTGACGCCGTTAAATCACCGTTTTCTTCCGAAGCCAAATTATCAAATATACCCTGAACTTTGACCCGTTTTTCCGATTTACCCAGAACTTTCAATAATATCATCAGCTAGCCTCACGTTTCTCCGTTATCTCAAATATGACATTCGTCCACCCGACCCTCGGACGGAAGCGGACGTGGCTCCGGCGTGTTTCTTGACGCCGTTAAACCACCAATTTCTTCCGACATTAGCTGACATGGCATACCCTACTTTCGATTTTCCCAATCTTGATTTTCCTAAATTTCGATTTCCCCAATTTCGAATCCATAAATTCCGATTTCCCCAATTTCGGCCCCAAATCAAACTACACTCAAACCCTAATCGAAATCAGGATTCAACCAACCCTCCTCCCGCCTCCCGTTCGCAACTCCCTCCAGTCTCCCTCCCGTTCACGGTTCCCTCTTCAATCCTTTCCCCGCAGGAGCCCACTCCCTCGCCGCAGCCCCTCTCGTTTGCAGGTTTTTTTTGGTACTTCTGTCAAACAACCTGCAAACGGGAGGGGACAGCGGCGGGGGAAGGATTGAAGAGGAAACTGCGAATGGGAGGGAAGATGTAGGGAGGTAGTTGTGGACGGGAAGCTGGAGGAGGGTTGGCGGAATCCTGATTTCGATTAGGGTTTGGGTATAATTTTATTTGGGGCCGAAATTGGGGAAATCGGAATTTATGGATTCGAAATTGGGGAAATCGAAATTTAAGGAAATCGAGATTGGGGAAATCGAAAGTAGGGTATGCCATGTCAGCTGATGTCGGAAGAAAATGGTGGTTTAACGGCGTCAAGAAATACGCCGGAGCCACGTCGGTTTCCGTCCGATGATCGGGTGGACAGTGTCATATTTGAGATAACGGAGAAACGTGAGGCTAGCTGATGATATTATTGAAAGTTCTGGGTAAATCGGAAAAACGGGCCAAAGTTCAGGGTATATTTGATAATTTGGCTTCAGAAGAAAACGGTGATTTAACGGCGTCAAGGACACGTCGGAGCCACGTCAGTTTCCGTCCGAGGGTCGGGTGGACGGAGGTTATATTTGAGATAACGGAGAAACGTTAGGCTAGCTGATGATATTATTGAAAGTTCTGGGTAAATCGGAAAAATGGTCCAAAGTTCAGGGTAGATTTGATAATTTGGCCTTTATTTTTTTAATAAATTTGACTTTTGGATGCGAAATCATAGCAATGTGACGTGGCGACGTCCCATTAGAGGGGGATGACAAACCATGGCATGGGAGCTCCAAACTCTATTCTTGTATCCCATTAATTTGGGTTTTGTTCCTAAATAATATTTGTCCGCAAGTTATTTCAAGACGGAAGCTCAGGTAAAAGAAAAGCTCTTACAACAAAAGAACAAGTAAACAACATGTGCTCCCACCCCACACCCCTGATGGGCACATTACAAATTGATAGTGACGGACAACTTGGTGTTTTGTTCCAATATGACATTGGTTCTCAAATTATTTCGCCAAATGACCCCCTAAGTTTGGAAATTTCTCAACTAACCTGATGAAATCGGCCTTACAAAGGCCAACTTTAGTCATTAAGGAAGTCGGCATTTGTAAGACCGACTTTCTCATGAGCGAAGTGAATCGGCCTTACAAAGGCCGACTTCATGCCATCCTTTACTCTCGCATTAAGTCCGCTTTTATAAGTTCGACTTCCGAACACTTAAATAAAAAAAGCCAACTTAACATGAAGTCGGCCTTTGTAAGGCCGACTTCCATAAGGCAACAAGGAAGTCGACCTTACAATGGCCGACTCCTTCCAACGTTAAAAAAAAAAAACTTTTATCCAGGCCAACTTCATAATTTCCGTTGTCCCATCCCAGAAATTTAATGCCTAACCTTGGACTGGACTGGAGGCACATTTAATTGTTGTCTGTCCCCAAAACACAAGACTCCTCGAAGGGCCCTCCTTCTTCTTCTTCTTCTTTGGAATTTTCTCGAGTTGAGCGACCACTCCTATCCTCCAGTCTAACCCACATCTATCTCTCTATTATTTTATTAACAGTGTAGTGCAGTGTGTTGGGGGGTATTGTATTTTATTTTTTAAAAAAAATGAAAAAGGAGAAAAAGCCAAAAAAAAGAAAGAGGAGGGGGAAAACTGCTTCTCCTTACTTTTGCTTTTTAAGACAACCTACGAACCCTGTCTAGTGTGTTTCTCCTTGCATTTACTTTTGCTTGTAACTTTGTTGGGGCGGTATGGGATAAGTTTTTTTTTTTAATGTTGGAAAGGAGTCGTCCTTTGTAAGGCCGACTTCATGTGAAGTGGGCTTTTTTTATTTAAGTATTCGGAATTCGGCCTTTCATGCGGGAGTGAAGGATGCCATGAAAAGGCCGACTTCCTTAATGCCCGAAGTCGGCCTTTGTAAGGCCGATTTCACAAGATTAGTTGACAAATTTCGAAACTTAGAAGGTCATTTCGCGAAATAATTTGAAAATTAACGTCATAACGGAACAAAACTCGGATAACTTGTGTTAGACCAAAGTCGGCATTTGTAAGATCGACTTCCTTGATGAAGGGAGTCAGTTTTGCAAAGGCCGACAATAGCTAGTGCATTTTTTTTAATTAAGTTACATAGAAAGCCGGCTTTACAAATAACAACTTTACGTAGCTGGAATGTTTGACATAAAGTCGGCCTTTGTAAGGTGATTTTGATTTGAAGATGATGAAATCGGGCTTAGAAAGGTCGACTTTCTTTACTATTAAAGTCGTTCTTTTTAAGGCCAATCTTACCATATTAGTCAAGAAATTTTCATAGTTGGTATCGTAATTTATGAAATAATTTGCGTAATAATATTATTTTGTTCCAAACCAAGAGAAAGCCTTCCGCCGCCCATGGCCACCGCCAGGAAGAGGACCCCTTCCAAGCCGGAGCCGGAACCCGAACCCAAACCCAAACCCCATTCCCCCGCCGCCGATCCGCCCCTCTCCCCTCCCAAGTACGGATCCGTCCTGAAGCTCTCCTGCTTCTTCCTCATCCCCTACGTTTACCTGGTGGCCCGGCACTACGAGATCGATCCGGAGCTCAAGGGATCCATCCTCATTAACGCCGGGCTCAGCCTGTTCGGTTACTTCGCCACGGTTAGGCTCATCCCCGTCGCCTCCAGATACGTGCTCAGGAGGAACCTTTTCGGTTATGATATCAATAAGAAGGGCACTCCCCAAGGTTCTGTCAAAGTGTGAGTTCCCTTCTTTTTCTGGGGGAACTTTATTTCTGTTGGATTTTTTTTCTCATGGCGTGTAGTTTTGGCGGAGAGTGAATGATGGGGAAGATTTCCGGATGGTTGGACTGATCGGGGAATTTCCTGGTTTTATGGGGTTGGTGTTGGTTTATTTGGGTTTTGGAAATGGGATGATAAAGCATTTCTGAATGGCTTCTACTTCTGGGGATTTTTGGTGTTTGTAGTCTTGTATGCTGCTGATATGGTCGTCACCTGTAATTATATCAAGTTTTGGTTTATGGTTAGCATCGTTTGCCTGATGTCCCGTCACACGTCGCATCAAACATTGTCTTAGGTTTGTGAACAAGGATTCGTTTGGTTTGCTTGATCTGTTAGTTTCCTATGCCTATGAAACTTGAGCAGATCTATTCTGTCGGATTGAATGTAAAGTAGGAATTCCCCCTTCTATAGCATTGATAATGTAACTGGCATCTTGATAATGTAACTAGCATGGAGAATAAATGGATGAATATTCTAGCTTCCTTATTGTACCAAAATGCAATTTGCGTTATAAACTTTTGTAACTGCATAACTAAAACCAGCGGCATCTTCTTCTGTACTGTATGATGAAATTGTAAAACGTTTGTGAAACTGAATCACGAAAAAGGTCTAGATTTGTGCTGAAGATTTAGTTTTCCAAGTGATTTTTATGCTGAAGATTTATGCAATTTGTTTATATCAGTACCCTTATGCACTTTTATATTTTTCAACGTGCCGAATGGTCATCTGCTTCCACCCGTGATGACTCATGTTGGTGAGAGAGTATGAAAGTATACTTACACCATCTTAATTATCTTAATTTAATATTTCTGCATAGACGTCGGATTTGGAGAATTCCTTAATGTTGTGGAGTAGAGGTTATATGCTCTAGAGTTTCTGTGGTTTCTTTTGTCTTGCTCATTGCATTTGCCCATTTTAGCCATAAACTTTAACCCAAATGAAGTCCAATCTTGTTCTATGCAGGCCAGAGTCTCTTGGGATAGTTGTTGGCATAGTCTTCCTTGTCTTGGCCATTCTCTTCCAGTTTTCCAATTTTACTGCCGATTCAAATGTAAGTGATCACCGCTTCTTTTAAGAATCTGTCTGCTCAAATAGTGCAGCTTTGTCGCGCTTGGTTGTAACTTGTAAGCGTGACGAACTGTGTTGTTCATGGTAGAGTTAGGCGTTGGCCTATTTATTTTTAATAAATATTCATGGTCAAAATAAGTAATTAATTTATAAGAAACTTTCATCGATACTGTACTTACCATATGTCCAGAGTGTTATGTATCCTTTTCTTTGGGAAGGCCCGTCTCTTGTTGGGTTAAATCATTGGGTTGTGAAAATTGTTGGTGTTATGGTAGTCGTTTTTAGTTTTGAATCAGTAACTAAAGGTTGTTTTCTTTTTCTTTTCAGTGGCTTGTCGAGTACAATGCAGCCTTGGCATCGATTTGCTTCATGATTTTGCTGGGATTTGTGGATGATGTTTTGGATGTTCCATGGAGAGTGTAAGTGCCCGTAACTTTAAGTTCGTAATTGCTCCGAGGATGGTGTATTATATATATATTTTTTTAAGCCAGACGACCCTCATGGGTTACCAGGATGCTTTTCAATGATCCATTTTATTCTGTGATGGCAGAAAGCTGATTCTTCCATCATTTGCTGCTCTTCCTTTGCTGATGGCCTATGCAGGACACACAACAATTATCATTCCAAAGCCTCTTGTTCCGTACATTGGGATAGAAATTCTAAATTTAGGTATGCATTCATGCCAAAGAATTTCTGCTTAGTTTGAAATTTTTTGTCACGAACAATTTAAATGCAGTATGTACTATCCAAGGCAATAATTTTATGATTATATTGATTTTTCTTTCAGTTTGCTTTTAGGATTCCTGTGGTTACCTCTTTACATAATGTCATTCTATGCTCATGTTTGTAGGAGTTTATGCTCTTTCTACAGGTACTTTTGTCCATTCCCATGAAAAATTTATAAACCTTTAGGCATGGCATACCACTGATTGGCTTCTTTATTCACAACAGGGTCTCAGATAGTGTAGTGAGGTGATTTGTATCAATGGGCGGCGCATGCTTGACTTTGCACTTAAAAATAAATGCATATCATTTTACTTCTATTGATTTATGAATGGTATGAACACTTGCCACTTGATATTTCGAAGTATTGACATTTTCTTTTCTTTCACAGGGTGGATATATAAATTATACATGGGACTCTTGGCTGTATTTTGCACAAACTCTATCAACATTCACGCTGGCCTTAACGGACTTGAAGTGGGACAAACAGTTGTGATAGCTGCTGCGGTAAGCACTGATCTTTCGGCTATCAATTCCATGTTTTGCAAGGTTCTGATATATCTAAATCAACTGCAGATCTTGATTCATAATATCATGCAAATTGGAGCATCAAAAGATCCGGAGTATCAGCAAGCTCACGCATTCTCAATTTATCTTGTGCAGCCTTTGCTAGCCACCTCATTGGGTTTACTTTCATATAATTGGTAGTTAATGAAATTCCAAGTGCTAATATTTTTCCAAATTATCCCAAGAAGGCAGAATGTAATTGTGACGATTCTCAACTTTGGTGTTATGCACACAGGTACCCCTCTGCAGTTTTTGTGGGAGATACATTCACATACTTTGCTGGAATGACGATGGCAGTCGTCGGAATTCTGGGCCACTTCAGGTATTTTGCCTTTCCTGGTTATAACCACAATTAAAAGTGGTCATAGAGCGGTGTTTGGCTTCAAACATTTGCATTTATAGTAGAAGCCAGGGGCATTACTAAGTAGGCTTCTCAAAGAAAGGTATTTGACACGTTGTGAAATGTTCATGTCTTACATTTTATATGTTATTGCTGACGATTATTCTTTCCCTTTACTTCCACGGCAGAATGTGTGAAAATCAAGCTCTTTAGTTGCATTACTTTCCCCCAGCAATTGTATTTCATCTATCATTATGTGTAAACAGAAATGCTTTACTTTGTAATTTCTGCATTGGTATCATAACTGTCTTCTTTTTTAGATGTCTGGCTTCTGCTTCAGAAATCGGATGCTTATCGGCTTACCTTTCAGGAATAGCTAATCGTGTACCTTTCTTTCCCTGAAATTTGTCCCAGTGAGACCCTGCTGATATTCCTTCTTCCTCAGATTCTGAACTTCTTGTTATCCCTTCCACAGGTAGGGAGAGAGTCTTCCTATCTCTGTTCCTCTTTACCTCTCTCTTTCATCCAGTTCTTATTGATGTTTTAAATGATTTCAATGAATTGTCATCTTTATCTTCCAGTTGGCTGGAATTGTCCCATGCCCAAGGCATCGCCTGCCAAGGTATTGAAGCCAACACTAAACTTTAGGCAAACTTCATGGCGTTTTGATCTCAATGTTATGCTGTTTGGTATCAGGTTTAATCCTCAGACGGGACTGCTGACTGGCACGAATGATGGGACGCTCGTTAATTTTTTCCTAAGATTATTTGGTAGGAAAACAGAGAAGTCCCTGTGCATCCTTCTACTGGTATTCCAGGTAATACATTCTCACTCTCATTGCTTGTAGGTATGCTGCTTTTGTTTTATAAATGAAGCCACCTAGCCATTTCACGCCTCTCCAAAAACAAGTTTCACAATAGTTTTGAGGTGATTCTAGTTCACTGATTTAGGTGTTATCCAGAAAATTTTTAAAATTAATATCTAATAACCCTAAGCATTTTCATATATCTCTGGTGACGCTTTATAAGTAAATGCCTGTTTCATTTTAATTTGCTTGAGTATTGTTATTTCCATCTGTCTCAAGAGAAACTTTTTGAAGCCTCAAAGTTTTCCAGCACCATACCGTAAACGTGTGAATATTTAGCATGCCTGGTTTGAAAATACTTGAGAAACTTTTCTGCGCCTGTGCCTCCTTGATTCTGTTTCTAGGGGTTGTGGTTGGTTTGTCGACTACTTCATATAGTTGGGGACGATGAGTGTCGCCATCTCTCTCTCTCTCTCTCTCTCTCTCTCTCTCTCTATCTATCTATCTATCTATCTACACCATGGCGTTTAACTATCATTTTTGCTCTCAGGCTCTTGGATGCTGCTTCTGCTTCCTGTTGAGATGGTTGCTTGCTGGGTGGTACAAGTGAACGGGCAGCGACATTAGAATTTTGGAAGGGTTTTGCTCATCAGAGGAGGCTTGCCTTGTTGTATTTTCTCCAGTTTTTTGGTCTTAGCTTAGCCTCATATCATCCAAAGAAGAGTGAGTATTAGGAGAAAGGAAAAGAGCACGGCCGCCACCAGTGTGCTGCTACTGATCTGAAGAACATGAATTATAATAATGATAATCGCTAGGATGCAGCAGAAGAAGAAGAGATCATATACTGTTTTGGTGTATCCTCACAAAAGAAAAATTGGGGATTTACTACTGCCTGATTTTTAATGTTTATCGTTGATGTATGCAACTTTGTGTTTTTCATTTCTTGTCGTGGCCACGAACTAACTCTCCCGCTGGCTGCACTTCTAACAGCAAAGTGAATACCATTTGCAATGTTTTCTGTTCTTCTATTGCCCAGCCAAAGAAGAATTGAAACTACACGGTTTTCCCTTGGTCGGTTCCTAATTAAAAGTGCAAAACCCATTGTTTTTCTTCTTCCAAGGGATGTCCTGACTGGTAATCAAAATGGGCTCAGAACCTCAACAAGGAATGGCTCATAGACAGGCAAAACTTTGGACCCTTGCCTCCCTTCAGTCCTCGTCCATCTTCTCGCCCTTGTAGTCGCTATTCCAGATCTTGATTTTCCGATCGTGCGACACCGTCACAATAGAACTCCCATCTGCATATCACAACTTCGGTCAGCCGGGTTCTTCAAAAACACATTATCTGCTGTGTCGACACAAACAGAAAGAAGTGCGCGACATGCTTACCGCCAACAATGTCCATGGACGTAATTTTCGCTTCATGACCTGACAGTGTCTTCACAGGCTTGAAGTCCCGGGCGGACCAGACCTAGCAAGATAGAATAAACATGAGCTTTGACAGGCTAACACGGTGTGGAATTACTCGTCATGCCAGAGAGCTGGCCGTACCTTCGCTGTCATGTCATATGAAGACGTTGCCAAGAAGTACCCTTCTTGGGGCTCGAATTTGACTTGGGATACAAGATTTGAGTGGGCTGGAATGATGTATAATGATCTCTTCTTCCTCAAGTCCCAGATTCGACAAGTGTTATCTTCTCCACCACTAGCTAAATGGTATCCATTCGGAGAAAAGCTGATGCCCAGAACCTGCAAAAGAACTGGAATTATGGGGCCAAACATTGTATTTCCTTAACATAATGACCAAGATAAAGTCCAAAAAGAAATAATAAAAGCAATAATAGCATTGATGGAGCCGCACCGGCTTGACATGGCCTTCCAAGGCAAGGATGCTTCTACCAGTACGAAGATCCCATACACGGATGAGGGCATCTAATCCAGAAGAAGCCACTAAAGATCCATCCTGGTGGAACGCAATACCATAAACACTTCTACTATGACCTTCTTGGAGGAGTAGTTCCTCACCACTCTCAATATCCCACAATCTCCACGTCTTATCGAAGCTGGTTGTTCCAAGGTACTTGCCTGATGGGTGAAAGGCAATACGAGCAACACGATCCAAGTGACCCTCAAAGGTCTGTAGAACAGTTCCATCAGTGCTCCATAATTTTGCTGTCCTGTCAGCTGAAGCAGAAGCTATGATATTTTGCACAGGAGAGAAGGTGACGTCTGTTGCCCGTTCAGTGTGACCCTTTAAGGCGGACACTTTCCCCACCCGTGGCATGCTCCACAACTTTGCAACTCCA
Source organism: Melastoma candidum (assembly GCA_023653495.1). Classification (NCBI taxonomy): domain Eukaryota; kingdom Viridiplantae; phylum Streptophyta; class Magnoliopsida; order Myrtales; family Melastomataceae; genus Melastoma; species Melastoma candidum. The sequence continues at coordinate 10,524,446 of CM042881.1, read as the reverse complement.
CTCATGGCACTGAAACATCAGAAACAGACAAAAACTATAGCCAGGTACTTATCACAAAGAAAAGAAACCAACGATATAAATAAAATACACTGAACTGAGAGTGGCATTTACCTCTGCCTGCACAATGAGTAACAAGAAAAGAAAGAAAAAGAATTCAAGAGATTACCATGTGGCCAGCAACTGCCCATCGTTGGAGAAGGAACAACCTGACAAAGGACGGTCATCCCCAATCTCACTACAATGTAATGTTAAGTGTTCTGCCTGTTTCAATGCCCAGTTGATCTCTGCGTCCAAGTCCTCATCAGGGTCATCCCTTCTTCTCTTTGCACGTTGGAGTCTTAATGCTGCCTTCACTAATGAGAACTTTGCTATGTCATTTCTAGCAGCCAGAAGTGCCTTCGATCCTTCAGTGAAAAACGGATACTGGGGCGCATCTTCCTCCTCCTCCTCTGCCCTAGCAGAAGGAGATTCGTCCTCATGGGCTTTCAAAAGCTTATCAGACTGTCCTTCAGCTTCAAGCCTAACCATGATCATTCGCAGCCGGTCCCGTCTCTCCATCTCTCTCTCCCCAAACAGTGTCATTGGTTCGCCAAGCCGTCTAAGACGTGCTCGGACAGCGTCATCATTTGTTGGCACAGCTAAAGCAACAGCACGCCTCTTCAATAGTAACTCTTGCCTAGCCTTTTCTTGCCGTTCTCGCACTTGTCTACTTTCCTCACTAATTTCATACTCCACTGTTGACCCAGGAGCAGCCCCCCTACCCCCAGTCTCATCACCATCTGAATCTGTGTCCACGCTTCCAGCCTCTCCAATTTTGGGTGGAGGCCGAATAACATGAGCACCGAAAGGGAGAGGAGCTAAAGGTCGAGGAACAGAAACAGGAGGAACTAAAGCTACAGGGGCTAGTGGAGGTACAACGGGAGGAGGCACCAATGTCGGAGCAGCAGTGATTGTTGCCTGAACAGAGCCCTCACCAGCCACGGCATCCACAGCCTCGGTATCCATGATGTCACTGGAGGACTCTGCCAGCTTGGTTAGATGAAGAACATCTTCGTCAACACCCATGGTACCAGGAATCCAAACTCCAACCTGAAAAAATGAGTACGATATTTAGGAGATCAAAGGTAAACCCGAAGCCCCAATTCCTCCAATGCGATCATAAAGCTCGAATCTTTTTCCGGCCCTCTCTCAAATCTCAGACCGGCGGAATTTCGTTGCAAAATTGAAAATTAGGGCTTGGGAGGAACACGTCCGACTTGTCGTAATAAATACATTTTTATTTCTTAAAAGTTATCACTATTTAAAAAATAAATAAATATTTTTTTTTAAATATCCTTAAATTAATATTTTAAATTTTTTTGACATAATTTTAACGTCGTAACTGATTTGATTAATAATTTTCATCGGACTTTAAAATAAGTTTTTATTATCGATTCACAAACTACTTTTCTTTCTGAAATGTTGGTAGATTTTTCTCGTGGTAGATAATTTTTCCAAATTATTTTCTTTCTAAAATAATTTTATTGTGGTAGATTTTTATGCCAAAAATTTACCTTGAACTTATTATTATAAAAATGGAGAAAATTAATCAGTTTGAATTTTATCTTCCGAGCCAATTTCTATCGATTATTCTTGTTCTTTATATATATATATATATATGTGTGTGTGTGTGACCTTTTTATGAATCCTCCCTCTTCCCCTTCTGGAGACTACGACAGTGGCGTCCATCGATGTCTCTATTGCAAAAGAAGGATCTCAATCCCTCCCGCGGTTGCTCTCGCCGCGGTCAGGCATTTGTTTTAGTTAGACGACCATATTCTCGAGTTCAAACATATCAACACAATCATATTTTCGAAAGATGTACCTGAAATTTCAACCATTCAGGTTGACTTCACTATGCACATCACCATTTTCCATTAGTATCCAAGATTTGATGCCAAATGGGTCCTGCTTGCACAATTCCCATAGCCACCATAACCGGTGAGCATCACATAGCAGAGCCACAGATTCTTGTATGGGCAAAACCAGTCCAGTCCATGGTCGTGTCCCACGAATATTGCCTGACATTCCCGAATAATCGGTCAGTCCCCGGATAAGACTACTTGCCCTGCTAGTTCTAATCTCATAACACCAATTCCAGGTTTCTGGTAATGGATAACCATGGTCCATGAAGCATCACCAAAGTTACAACCAAATATCACTGACTTAGCAGGGGCCAGATTGGGGTCTTACCTTGACTGAAGGCCTCTTCTCGAGAAGCCCCATCATGTCCTCTTCAGATTCCTGAGGAGTAACATTTTCCTTGTTGATTGAGCCTACACAGGGATTCCATATGGCCCACCGTGGAGCCACCGCGGCATAAGCTTCGCTTGGTATGTGCTGCAAGATTAGCGGCACACTGACAAAACAGAAAATCTCATTCAAGAAGTATGCAAACTTACTTTTCAATATGGAAATAAACAGGAAAATTTGGGCGACACATAAGTTTACTCCGCATGAGGAACACAAACTATGTTCCTTCAGAAGGCTGGCTACATCTTCATTTTCTGTTTCATCTAATACTTAGATCAGCTGTAGTTAAGACGCTAAGGCGGACCTGAGGCACAATCCCCTGAATCGCCTTAGGTGATCAAGGCATGTAAAATAATCAAACCATATCACAGCATATTAGGCACAAGTAAATCTACCTGAAGCTGAAATTCAATCTTAGAAGACATAGGCAAGGCAAGAAAGCCATGGCGTTGTGAAATATTAATGTATGGAGAAAAAAATTGGCCAAATTATCAAATCTATTCTGAACTTTTCAACTTTTTTCCGATCTAGCCTGAACTTTGAATAATATCACCACACATCCCAACCTTCGGCCGTTATATCAAATGTGACCTCCGTCACCCTAAACCTCTAACAGCGTCCTACGTGGCCCGGTCACGGCGTTTATTCGCCGTTTAATTCGTACGTGGCGCCGACGTGATAACACGTGGACATGCCACGGAATGAAAAAAAAAAAATTTCGCAATCGGTGCTGATTCGCAATCGGGGGGGGGGGGGGGTGAGTCGAAATTAGGGCAGAAATTCCCAAATCGAAATTAGGGCAAAAATACCTCCTGACACCCATCCCTCTCCGGAGCACTCCTCACAGCCGGGAGCGTCCTCACTCCGGAGCACTCCTCACACACTCCTCTCCCAACAGCCGTGGTTCACCGGTAAGTCTTCGAGGGATGTTCGTGCTTTGCTGGCTGTGCTTGGTCATGGGTTGTTCTCTGAAGCATATATACTTGGTCATGGGTTGTTCTTCGCGCGTGTGCGTGCTTTAGTGGCTGTTTGGTGTGTGTGCGTGCTTGCTGGCTGTGAAATTAGGGCGGCAGACAAACCTTCCCTATCCGGAGCATCACAGCCCACGGCTGAAGCATCTTCGGGAGCGTCCGTCCTCGGGAGCGGCCTCTTTTGCCGGTTCCTGGGGAGCGTCCTCCTATGCGTCAAGGTTCCTCGGCGAAGCCGGTCGCAAAGCGGGTCGCAAACCGGCCTGGTTGGCATCCTTAACTGGGCAAGCGCAGCGACGGCACTAAATTGGTCTTCTTTCCATTGCGAACCTAGCTGGTACTTTTGAGGTCAACCACAATCGGTGATGGTGATGATTTCCCTGCTTGTTTGTGATTCCCTTGGCGGGTGATGGTGATGATTTCCAGAATTTTTGTATAGTAATAATTCATGGTTGAAGATTGATGTCAGCATGATTGAATTCATGGTTATGGTGATGATTTCCAGAATTCGTAAATTTTGAAGATTATCATTAAGGTCGAATTTGCTGTCTTTCTTTGCAGGAATGTATACTAAACGCACGAGTAGGTCAAGCAGTGCAATGGAGAGCAGCTTAATGGGTAGTTCAAGCTCCATTGAGAGGAAGAAAAAGGTGAAATGCTTTTGCGGTCTGGATTGCATTGCGAGGACTGCCCACACTGAAATGAATAATGGGAGAAGGTTCTTCGGCTGCTGTAGATACAAGATTGATGGAGGGTGTGGATTTTTTCTTTGGACCGATACTCCTCGGTTGATGAAGAAGTTCGCGGAAGAAGAAGCTCAGAAATCAAGCATGGAAGAGGTCTTTTCTGAAAAATCAAGCATGGAAGCACGTCTGAGGAAAGTGGAAATAGATTTGGCTAAAGTCGAAGAGAATGTGAAGACTATTGTATTATTAAGTGTTTTTGGAGTTGTGTGTGTTGGTCTACTTTTAGGATTTTGTGTATTACTGAAGTAGGTTATTGGTCATTGCAAATTACTATGTTAGGTTTGAGTTTGAAGTTGTGTAGTTTAGTATGTTAGCAGGATGTGTAATCAAAATATGAAATTATGATCAATTGTGTTTGAATTAGAGTTGTGTTTGAATCATTGCGTTGGGGTTTCACAACACAACAATAAATATGCAGACATCAAGGATTCGCAATAAATATGCAACCATCAAGGATTCGCATTTGTCGAGGCTTCCATGCTTGCTCCAGTAACTGAAGATGATTGTGTTGTAGAAGTTCCCATGTTGTAAGAGCTTTGAGGCTGACTGCTGCTTCCAACTTCGAAGACGGCTGTTGAACTGAAAGTGGTACCTCTTCCAGTCCTTCCTCTTCCCCTGCTTCCTCTTGGTCTTCCCCTTCCAGCAGTGGCCCTTCCAGATGGTACCTGTAAAAGGAAATTGCAATGCAATTCACACAATGAAGAATGAAACAAAGTAGCAACACAATGAAGGGATATCAATTACCAGGGCCGTGACAGAACTTGGTCTTTCAACAGTCCCCGTTGCAGATGGTATCTGTAATTCCAAAAAGTAATGCAATTCATTCAAAGAATGACGAATGAAATCAAGTAGCATGTCAAAGAACTAACACAATTAAGGAATTTCACTTACCTGTGCCGTGATAGCATCTGGTTGAGGCTGAATGGCTGACTTACAACTTCTTTTGTTGTGACCATATAACTGACATCGGCTGCACTTTATCTCACTTCCTCTCTTGGACAATCTCGTAGAACTCTTCGGCTCTTCTTCGCGTCCCTTCTTCCGATTCTTCTTTGGCCTCCCTGGCCTAGTCTTGAACGGAGGAGGCTGAATTGGTTCCCCAGTGTCTTCTGGCCAGGTAGTCTCTCCTTCCATTGGTGTCAGTGGATGCATGTAAGTCATCATGTAACATGGCTTCTTAAAACAGTCATCCACGTAGCTGTCCACGTCATGTTTCATGAAATGCATGCATGCGATGCTATGACAACAAGGGATGCCGGACAATTCCCATTCCCTACAACTACAAGTCCTACCTCTCAAATCGACAACAAATTTCTCCTGTCTACGCACCACCTCGAAGAGGTCACCTATAGCCGGTCTAGGCACCCATAAACCTGCAGACACCTTTACCTTCTCCACCTTCTTCCTAATTTCTGGACAGATTTCATCGTCCATATCATCAAACAACTTTATCTTGTAGTACATTCTTTCCATCAAAGTACATCTAATATCATCCAGCATGTCTACAATGGGCTTTGTCCTCGCAACAGATATGTAACTATTAAACGTTTCACACAAATTGTTATCTGTTGCATCACATTTGACAGATGTACCAAAGAAGACCTGCATCACAGAGAACCCACACGCATTTACTAAATAACAACTTTTACTAAATAAACAAAGACAACACACGCCCATTTACTAACCTTACAGAAGTGTTCTGGTCCTTGTTTCATAAAATCTTCGGCTGCGGCAGGAGACAACTTACTCATATTATCCAATGCCCTGTTATAGGCTGCTGTATGTGTGCTTTTAACGGCGGTCCAAAAACATTTCTTCAATAGCTGTCCACGATGGCTGGATTTCCAATTGGCATATACATGCCTAGCACAATTTCTATGCTCAGCCAATGGGGCCAAATCAGCAACAGCATTTATCAAGCCCTGTGTCATAACATTAGTTAACAAACAAATGATAGTACATAAAACATGCTAACAAACTAAAAAGATGTTTACCTTTTGTTTATCGCTAATAAATGTCCATCCATTCCCATCATTCACGGGTAGGTCATGAAATAACAACGATAGGAACCACAACCATGACTGGGTGTTCTCACCCTCCACAACTGCCCAAGCAACAGGGAACATGTGATTGTTCCCATCTCTACCAACAGCCGACAACAAAATGCCTCCAGCGTTTGTCTTTAAAAAAGCCCCATCAAATCCAATTATCTTCCTACAACCGAGTCGGAGACCTTTCCTAAGCTCACTGAACCCTACATAGAACCTTTTAAAAGTGTTGAAAAGGCCTAAACCAGGGGTTACTTCCAAATCAAGCTTAAAAGTACCATCCCGATTCCTCTTGCCAAGGTAAGCTACGTAAGACCGGATTTTCTTATAGTGCTCCTCAATTGTCCCATTGACAATCCTCTGTGCGTGCCATTTTGCACGATATACTTGTAACTTATTAACCTGAATGCTATACTTCTCCATCAAATCCACCATCACATCCCTAGCTCTCATTATATCCAAGGGCCTATTCATTCGAATGAATTCCCTAGCTAACCATTTCACCGTAGCTTGTCTGTTTTTCATCACCCTAGTGCATTTATGCTCCAAATGACAAGCTTTGACAGCAACAGTCAAATCCCTTTGCATCCAACTTGCATACACTCTCCAAGGACATCCATCTTCACATTCAACTTCCATCCTCCTCGGATCCACTCTTGACCAGTTCAAATTCACTCCATTCATAATATCATAATCCTGAACAGTTTCTCTAAATTGTTCTAAACTGTCGAATTTCAACCCAACTTCAAACTCAAGAGTCCTATGATCACATTCAGGTTCATAAACCTTCTCCAGAGCTGTAGACACGCCCTCTTCATCATCATGTTCAAGGATCTCAGCATCAGAAGCAATATAATCAGAATTTGCAGCTTCATCCAAATTCTCATTGACATCACCCATTCCATTTCCAATATCATCATGCACAGAATCATCCTCTACTAGTACTTCCCTAACATCCTCACATTCCTCGGGGTCACTTTCATGTATCTCATCGCCTTCAACATACACATCAATCGATTTATGTTGCAATAACAAATTCACTAACTCAGCCAACTGTGCATCACTGTAAAATTCAACCAATCCTTTGGCTAGACTCTTCTCCGGCTTTTTAAACCACATCCTAATCGCCTCAAAGCCACACATTCGCACAAAACCTTTAACTGTGAAATATCCCATCTTATCAACATCAACATTGTGGAATGTTTCTGTTTTCCCACCTAAATAACTCACCCGTCCTGATAAATTTAGTTTCCCACCAATGTGTAATACCACGTCTCCCCTACCATCTGCCATAGCTACATTAATAAATCAAACTCAATTAACATAATCAATTCCAGCAATGCACCAAGCCACAATTCCAGCAAGCACGCGCACCAAGCCACAATTCCAGCAAGCACCAAGACACAATTCCAGCAAGCACGCACACCTAGCCACAATTCCAGCAAGCACGCACACCAACCCACAATTCCACATCACATCCAGAACCTCATCACAGCCACAACCTCATCACATCATAGCCAGCCATAACATTATAACAGCACAGCCAGCCAGAACCTCATCCCAGCCACAAGCTACCACATCACAGCCAGCTACAACGCACACCAACCGACCAAATCACAGCCAGCAAGCACGCACACACACCAAACAGCCACTAAAGCACGCACACCCGCGAAGAACAACCCATGACCAAGTATATATGCTTCGGAGAACAACCCATGACCAAGCACAGCCAGCAAAGCACGAACATCCCTCGAAGACTTACCGGTGAACCACGGCTGTGAGGAGAGGATGCTTCGGAGACGCTTCCGATGAACCCAGACGCAAAATAGGACGCTCCCGAGGACGGGTGTGAGGAGTGCTCCGGAGTGAGCACGCAAAAGAGGACGCTTCCGGCTGTGAGGAGTGCTCCGGAGAGGGATGGGTGTCAGGAGGTATTTTTTTCCTAATTTCGATTTGGGAATTTCTGCCCTAATTTCGACTCACCCCCCGATTGCGAATCAGCCCTGATTGCGAAATTTTTTTTTTTTCATTTCGTGGCATGTCCACGTGTTATCACGTCGGCGCCACGTACGAATTAAACGGCGAATAAACGCCGTGACCGGGCCACGTAGGACGCCGTTAGAGGTTTAGGGTGACGGAGGTCACATTTGATATAACGGCCGAAGGTTGGGATGTGTGGTGATATTATTCAAAGTTCAGGCTAGATCGGAAAAAAGTTGAAAAGTTCAGGATAGATTTGATAATTTGGCCAAAAAAATTTGAAAAATATGATAAATATTTTCGAAATTCTAAAACGTAAACACTGTTTCGGTACTTTCCTCGCCATTCTATGTCACAACTTCTTGAGCAATCAAAGCGTCGACCCGCTTGGATGTGAATGGGCCGGGAAGGGCAGTGGTAGAGCGAGGAGGAAGCAGAGGAAGAGGAAGAGGAAGAGGAAGAGGGTAGTGAAGACGTTGGGGATTAGGAAGGGAAATACGAAGCAATCTTTTGGGCCGGAGTCAAAGACCAACACCTCCTCCTCCTTTTCGGCTTTTTATTTTCCTACTCTTCTGATTCGATTCAAGTTCTTTTCGGGGATCTCTCTCTCTCTCCCGAGAATGGCGACGACTTCAACGACCGTGTCTGGGCTCTCCTCCTCCTTTATTCGTCGACTGCCCCTCCGTCGGAGGTTGTCTCCCCTGCCTCTCGGGTGCACTCCTCTTCGCCTTCAGGTCCTCTTCCGTTTTCTTCCGAGGTGTGGTCGCTTGTTTGATTGCTGTTTGTCGCCTTCCCAGAATTACTTAAGCAAGCATCCCGTCGATCCGAGATCGTCCTTTTTATGGGTCTCGAGAATTCTCACCTTCATCAAGTCTTACGTGGGGACTAGTAGACCGGGTTTATCTAGATGTGAAGTGAGCAGGTTGTTATGACACCGATTCGGCAGGGAATCCCGAGGGTTCTCAGTTTCTAGTCGGATTTCTCTATTGGTGGCAATTTATCAGTTGGTTTTGCGGGTAGATCACCTCCCCCATGTCTTAGATTTCTCTTCTTATCGACTCTGCTTTTTCTCCTACTTACTGCAGTTGTCGATAGCAATGAGCCTTGGAGGGTCAGAGAAGAAAACTAGCACTTCAGAATCTGAAAGTGGTTTTGGTCACAATGGGGATGTGTTGAGATCATATGTCGATGGGAACGGTCAGTCCCTCCTGCACGCGGAACATAATGGTGCAGAGAGCATGGGGAAGATTGGTTTGGAACAGGAAGAGACTGTTGCCCCATCGAAAAGGGCCGCAAAAATCCATGACTTTTGCCTTGGGATTCCATTTGGTGAGTTCGACTGATCCCCTGAATTTTTGTTAAGTTTGTTTCCTTCCCTGTACCTGAATAGATGTAAAATGTTAGTTGCTTACCTCATGATGTACACACGCAGCATTTTACTTTGCAATAGATATATCAGGAACGCATGCCATTAGTTTCCTAGTCTGGCTCTTTGGGGATGTTCAATATGGAGGAAATTCAGAAATGACAGTTCTCCTGTGGTCCTGACAAGTTACTTTTCTTAAGAGGTGGTGTAATGATTCGATTACATCCAGTTCAAACGATGCCACTGGCCCTTCTAGTGGGATTGAGGCTTTGCATTGTTGTTGTTGCTTCAAAAGAATTAGCTGCATATACCTAATCTCTATTGGTGGATTTCTCAGAATTGCTGGGGTAGGAGTCATGGTAATATAACTTCAAAAGTATCATCTTTGGGTGCTGCTTGTCTCCTTCTAATACTTCCTTGTCCAGATTGTTATATTCTTCAGTCACTTGCAAGTTCCTCTTCTCAGGAGGCCTAATATTCAGTGGTGGGCTATTTGGATTTGTTTTCTCGAGAAATCCGGTTGCTCTAAGAACCAATGTGCCTATTGGAGGTGCTCTTCTGGCACTAAGCACTCTGAGCCTAAAGGTTTGGAGAAGTGGGAAATCAAGTCTACACTTCATGTTGGGACAAATAGGTACTGTATGATCCTAGAGATGCATGCATATGCGCATGGAGAATGTTATGGCTTTTATGGCGAGTTATGCTGCATGCTGTACGGAGATTGACTCACTGGTGAATTCATCAGAAACATTTCCTTTGGAGCAATTCTTTGAGTTTGGTTACTGTGGTGTTGCAACAAGTGCAAATATTCCTAAACATTTTAGATTCGTAAAGAGATCCTGGAGGGTCTACTGGCTTTAAATATGTAAAAGCACTTGTACGGAGGAGATGCACTATATTGTCTTGTCAAAGGGATACATTGTGTGGCCAGGTTAAATGTACTAGTTGGTGGGATGTGTTAATATGCATAGCTGCATGAAAAGAGCCCTATCTTGAAGAATTTATCTACTTGCAGCAGGTTTCTAAACTATACAACATTCATTTGAGTGTTTTAGTTAGGAGGAGATTGTAGTTGTGAATGTCACACTTACAATACTGACTCCTTTGTCTGTGAAGAGGTTATATTCAGATCCAACCTGGTAATTTTACCATTCCAGTTCCCTTGTGCGTCGCATTTCCGTTGCTCGTGATTGCAATTTACATATCAGTAATCAATGACGAGGAGAGCTTAAGTTTGTCGTGATGCTTAACACGAAAAGATGATCTGGCATCCTACATTTTTCTGATGTGTGCTTTTTTTTTTCTATTTCTTTGGATTAATGTTGCAGTCCTCTCGGGAGCATTATTCTGGCAGCACTTTCGTACCTACTCGCTGGTATCCCTTCCGTAGTTATCTTACTATTTCAATATGATTAATTGGTGTTGCTGGACGGTCATGATTTCTCTCTTCTAATTTCCATTTAATTTAACACACTTGTTGACATGCAGACGAAAAGAGCATTTCCTTCCCTGTTCTATGTCATCATCAGGTAGGGTATCTTAATGTAAAGGTCATATGGCAAGCTTGCTGAATTACGTCTGGTGGCTAATGTCTTATTGTGTTTCACTTTTGATCTGCTGCAGTTCTGCAATGCTGTGCTTTTACTCATACGTGATTCTGGCCGGAGGAAATCCTCCACCCAAGAAACTGAAGCCTTCTGCTTATACTTCTTAAACATGAATTGCCTTGTACTTTGGACTGGAATATTTATGGGGTCGTGAAGAGCGCACTTTTCTGAATGAATATGTAAAAATTCACTAATAAAGAAAGAATGATTCTATCATTCTTTGCATTTTGTCCGGTAAGGTTTTTGCATTAAGTTAAACAAAGGTAAGCTCGCAAACTGCATGTACAAATATTAAGCCAGCGACAGACTAGATCTTACAAAAAACCTGCAAACTGAACTTATCGGGCTGGTTGGGCTTGAGCAAGTCTCGTAACCAAAAAATGAAATGTTTGAAATATTGATTATTGGGTAAATTTGAATGTTTGAAATATCGAATAGGGTGTAATTAGACGTTTCAAGTCCAACAATGTCATAGTTGATTGTGTCATACGATTTACCTCTTATCATGATTCTCTGAATTTATTAAGTGTAAAATCGTGATTTTTTTATATTTCGAGAAATCATAACAAATGAACCATATTTTTTATATTTTTAAAATTAAAATAGTGTTTTATAAATATTTTTAAAATTAGTCGTATTTCATCCTCATCTTCATCATCCTCCTCCTGCTCCTCCTCCTTTTCGTGGTCCTCATTTGCTGGCTCAGCTTCAAACTCGTCCTTATCCGCTGGCCCTTCAGTACGTCCATACAAACGCATCGAGATAAACTCTCTCAAGAAGCTATGACCCCTGCGAGAGATACCGACGATGTGCTGTAATTCCGAAGGGTCACCTTTCTCCGGATTGGCCCTCATTTGTTGCGTCTACGAAGAAAGTATATCAATACAACGATTTATACATTAATGAAGATAGTAGTTATTATACTTATCACTATGCTCAGCATGATGCCCGTGTGTGATAGATAAGGACGAGAGTGACGCATGTACCACGTATTATAGTCCTCGTCTTGTCCCCAGCTTAAAGAAACGATGTGGCTACCCCGGTGATGCCACAACTCGATGTATTTGGCGTGGATGTGCATCCTATCAAATTGCTTTCCGCGCATGTCAATCTGGTGGAGGCGTGCTTCAGTATCACAGGTACCAGGTATGAGTTGCTCGTCTCCAAATTGCCGAATGACTTTGTCTGGATAGTGTCATTCAACAGTAGATAAGCAGATCAGCGGCACACGTGCTCGCCAGCTGTCTTGATCGTCCAAGCAATAATCAGGTAGTCTAGGGCGTACCTCATCCGTGTATAGATGTCAAACGACCTAAAAAACGACCCAACATAACCAACCAACAAAATTTCGACAATCACAAGAACTTGAAAGAACATAAAGTCGAAGGAAAATACCTGTCGAGGACTCTGTTTATCGAGTGCTGCTCTAATCACCGATAGGACATGCGTGGCTACAGTGGTCGTATCAAGAGTTGCACCTCATCGATAAGCTAAAGGCATTCCTTGCCTTTGCCTGCTCCGGCGTCTAAGGGGAGATAAATGAGGAAATCTATCCCACGCCCACGTCTGTAGCAATATTAAACAGTCCGCCACCTGTGACGCATTCTTGCTTGAGGCTCTACATAGTTGTCTATACAACCGCGCCAGACAAGTTGATCCCCAAATGTAACTACCACAGACGTCGAAGTCCTCCAATAATGGCAGCCACATAACATGCACTAAGTTGTCGGACTTGTCTGGGAAAACCATAGACCCTATGAGCTGTAGTATGTATGCCCTGGTATACATACGTACCTGCTTATCTGGTGCCTGGGATCTAGCATGTCAAAACGGGAGGCCAACCAACTCATCTTAACCCTTCCCTCCTTCATGTGAGCTGTTCCAGGAACCTCACCAAGTAATTGCGCGCATACGGCTGCAAATTCGAAGCTGGTGAAGGCAATGACGGTCACCTTCAATCAGCAATCCGAGCTGAATCGCCACATCCTCCAAAGTCACCATCATCTCTCCATGCGCCATGTTCAAAATATGAGTCTCAGGCCTCCATCTCTCAACTAATGCAATTATGAGCGCATGATCCAACTGAATGAAGGGGAGCTTCGCAACTCCAAAATATCCGGCCTGGCGTAGGTAGATATCCATCCGGGGGTCTCGTCGTATCTTCTCGCTGCTTTCGTGATGGCGACATTTCAAAAACATTGATCTATATGAAAAATGAAATTTCAATGGATTAGTAACGAAATTCAAAATAAACGAAATAATAAGTATGATAAACATACCTCTACATACGAAGAATCCCAAACAACATAAGAACGATGCTGATCCTGTGAGTGCAATACAATCGTTATTTGTGGTCCTGGCTCTATAATATAACTTGCAAAGAAAAATGTAAATTATAATTGATATAATACAATATAGCTATAATATGCATTTTTTGTTGCTTAATAACTAACTAATTAATTACGGTAATTAAGATCATTATGGTAATTACAATTGATTAGTTGTTAATTATAGTAATTACTTTACTTATTGTACAATTACCTTAACCTTTTGATAATTAGCTTCAATTGGAATATTTTACTATAATAAGTCAATTACACACTTTTTAATCTATTAAACCCTAATTTACTCTAATTAGTGCACAAGCCCTAACTATTTCAAAAATTCAACTAAACACTAATTAAACAAATAAAAAGAAAAATATACTTTTACCGTAAAGCGGACGGGGGAAGGGCAACAAGCTCGGGCTCGGGGACGGGGCGGCTCGGATTGGCAAGAGGACGGAAGGCTAGGGCTCAGGGACAGAAGCTAAGGGCGGCTCGGATCGACAAGGGGACGGAAGGCTCGGCTCGGATCGACAAGGTTGTCGGCATGATGTTTGTTTCGTTCGGGGAGAATGTGTCTCCCCGAACGATTTTTTTTTAAACCCTAAGGAAGTCGGCCTTATTCCGAATGGAAGTCAGCCTTTGTAAGGTCGACTTTACTCTGACAACAAGGAGCTCAAGGAAGTCGGCCGACTTCCCTTCGCCATAATTTTTTTTTGCTAAGTCTTAGGAAGTCGTCCTTACAAAGGAAGTCGTCCTTACAAAGGCCGACTTTATGCAGGACTCAAGGACCCCATGAAGTCGTTCTTACAAAGCCCGACTTTATGCAGGACTCAAGGACGCCATCAAGTCGTCCTTACAAAGCCCGACTTTACTCTGATAATATGAAACTTAATCTTACAAAGGCCAAATTCACAAAATTAATCGACGAATTTCGAAACTTACGAGGTCATTTTATAAAATAATTTAAAAACTAAAGTTAAAATGGAACAAAACTCTCGAAAACAAACATGCATAGGATCTCCCCGCGCACGTTAACCCCCGTACCATAACATACGCCCATACCGAGGCGCGCGAGTTAGCGAGAGCCCCCACAACCCCCGACCCGAAGTTCCCGATGTCGTCCCTTCTTCTCCTCCAACTATCTCCCCCTCCTCCCTTCCACTTATTATTTCCCTATTTCCCCTTCCCTGTTCCCGTCTTCTCTCCCGGGTTAGGGTTCGGGTTCGGGTTGGGTCTCCGCCGCGAACTTCCTCCTCCTTTCGATTTCGCAGGAGGAGGAATAATACTCTCAAGGAGCAGCAGCGTTCATCTTCGGGCACTTATCCCGAGCCGTCGCCGTTGCCATGGACTCCGACCGCCGGCAGCACCAAGAATCAGAATCTGTCTCCTACTCCACTCTCTTCAACCTCGAGGTTTTCTCCAGCTGTTGCTTAGTAGTTGCTTGCTTTTTGCTTGATGAGTTGTGCCGGGGCCGGCGTGTTTGGTCTAGTAATTTAGGTGCCTGCATTGTGTATAATGAGTTGTCTCGTGATTTTCTCGATTTTCTTTTTTTTGTTCTGTTTTGGAACGTGTAGCCGCTGATGAGCTGTCGGTTGCTGCAACGTGATGACGATTTCGATTACCATGGGAGCAGTAGTCAGGAAGGGAGCAGAGATAGTCCAGGTGAGTGTCCCCGTGGGCTCTGCCTTTGTTGGAAAATAAGACGAGGGGTTGGTGGGTGTTTGGAACAACTGCCACATGCCTTGGTTGGTTATGTGGTGCCAAAGAAGATGTTAATCATCACCCGGTTAATGTTTGTTTTGCGAATCGATAGATGGAGCTACAGGGTGGCACAGTAATGGTGTGATACCGGAGAAAGATTCCAAAGTTTCTAAGAGAAAGAGGAGGCCTAGTAATGGGGATATCAAGGATGAAGATGGCTATTATGGTAGGCATATTATGGAAGAGCACTATCGTGCAATGCTTGGGGAGCACGTTAAGAAGTACAAACGGAGGTCCAAGGACACTTCTTCAGCTGCAGCTGCAAAAGTGGGTTTGGGCATGGCCCTCATGGCCGCTAGGAATCTGGGTTCGGGGAATAATACAATGAAAGACCAAAGACGAGGTTCTAGACCTGAATGGCTTGGGAATGGCAATCCTCATAAGCTTGAAAATTTTCATGAAGCTGATTTTATCCGTATGCGTAGTGTTGAACGGTCTCTGTTCCTTCTGAGTTTTCATCTATTTCCCTTCTTCAGTTTCGGAGTTCCAAACGCTTTTTTTTTTTAAACCAACTGCTGATTTTTTATTTTTTCTTCTTCTGAATTTGCAGGGTGGCTTACGAGCCTGCCTTTTTGGACATTACAGATGGCTTGACTTATAAGATTCCTCCAACTTATGATATGTTGCAGGAGTCCTTGAATTTACCGAGCTTCTTTGATGTCACTGTAGATGAGTTCCAATTAAAGGGTAGCTTGGATTTTGTTTCCTTGGCAAAATTATTGGCTACTGATAAGAGGCTTGGGCCTCGGCATAGCACTGGGATGGGGGAACCACGTCCTCAATATGAATCACTCCAGGAGAGATTGAAGCTCTCTAACCCATCTCAGAAATTCGATCTTAAGGTTTCAGATTTGCATTCTCTGATTCCTGAAGGTGCAGCTGGAAACATAAAAAGATATATTCTATCAGAAGGCGGGGTATTGCAGGTGTACTATGTGAAGGTCTTGGAAAAAGGTGATGCATACGAGGTACGCTTTATCTTCATAAAGTTTTATTTTGATACTTGCTGTTTGAACAGATCTTGAAATTTGGCCAGAGAATAGGGTGACCTTTACTTTTTTGTGCAACAGATAATTGAAAGAAGTTTACCAAAAAAGCCCCAGATGGTGGAAGACCCTGCCTTAATTGAGAAGGAGGAAAGGGAAAATATTGGACAGGCTTGGGTGAACATTGTGAGACGAGATATGCCAAAGCATTATAGGATGTTTACAAATTTTCACCGCAAGCAACTTATCGATGCCAAGAGATTTTCGGAATATTGTCAAAGAGAGGCATGTATCGGTGATCTGGATTTCTTAGTTAATTTGTTCCTTCCCCTTCTATAATTAGGGATATTCATGGCGTTAGATTAACTTTTAATCCATAGTTCGTGTACCAATGTTTTGTTATTCTCCGTCTTTCTTTTGCAGGTGAAGATGAAAGTTACCAGATCACTTAAGATTATGAGAGGGGCAGCCATTCGTACAAGGAAATTGGCGAGGGATATGTTGTTGTTCTGGAAGCGAGTAGACAAAGAGATGGTACTAATCTGCCCCTGTGATATGTTTTCCCAGCTGATTATCCTGAAAGGAGCCTGTGTTCTTGTTTAGTTAATCTAGGTTTTCTGATTGCCCCTAGAGTGCTTTAAAAAGCCTTGAAATGTGTGCGGTTGGTAAATATAAATTTTTGGATTCTGGAAATCTTTTGGTGCATAAAATGTCTGAATTTCTATATAATATTCTTAACAAAATATTCATGTTAAGCTGGATCATTGAATATGAAAATATGTTTTGAAGTTAAGTGAAAAATATATGAATTTCACTTGAGGATTGATTTTGTAATGTTGGTTTGGATTTGAATTACCTGATAATCTGTTTGTCTCATGACCAAACTGCTTAATGAAAATGCAGGCTGAAGTAAGGAAAAAGGAGGAGAGAGAAGCTGCGGAAGCTTTGAAGAGAGAACAGGAGCTTCGGGAACAGAAGAGGCAGCAGCAAAGGCTCAACTTTCTCATACAACAGACAGAGTTATATGGCCATTTCATGCAGAATAAGTCCAACTCTCAGCAACCTGAAGCTCCTTGTATGGGAGATGAAAAAGAAACCCACCAAGAAGCAGTTCGGAGTTCTCCTGGGCCTAGTGAGGAAGAAGATCCTGAAGAAGCTGAATTGAAAAAGGAGGCCCTGAAAGCTGCACAAAATGCTGTATCAAAGCAAAAGAAATTGACTACCGCTTTTGACACCGAGTGTATGAGACTACGACAAGCTGCTGATTCCGAGGTGCCTCCAAATGAATCATTAATCGAAGGATCCAGGAACATTGATCTTCAGACCCCGTGAGTTCTGGTTCATTGCTTTCTCTGACAGTGGATGTGACTGATATGCATTTACTCATTCTTGTCTTTCTTGCTGCCACTTCTTATAGGTCTACCATGCCTACAACGTCAACAGTTCAGACACCAGAATTGTTCAAGGGGAGCCTGAAAGAATATCAGCTGAAGGGCCTTCAGTGGCTTGTAAATTGCTATGAGCAGGTTCAGGGTTTCTTCATTTTCCTTTTTCTTTTTCTGTGTAATGATTGGTTGTGGATACCCATGTTGATCCTCATTGTCCATCTCCATAGTTCTAATATGTCATCCTGAACTTTCAGGGTTTGAATGGCATACTTGCTGATGAGATGGGCCTTGGAAAGACTATTCAAGCGATGGCCTTTTTGGCTCATCTTGCGGAGGTGTTTGATATTTATAATCTTTAGTTGTTTCATATGTTTCGTTTACCCTCAGGAGTTGAATTCTGTTTGATTTATCCCCAGGAGAAGAATATATGGGGTCCTTTTCTTGTAGTTGCACCGGCATCAGTGTTGAACAATTGGGCTGATGAAATAAGCAGATTCTGCCCAGATTTGAAAACTCTCCCTTATTGGGGTGGGCTTCAGGAGAGGACAGTACTGAGAAAAAATATCAATCCAAAACGCCTTTATAGGAGGTACAATGCTCATAGATTGCATTATCTTTAAAATTTCTGTTAGAAAATTACTATTGAAAGAAGTATCTGAGGTATCAAAGTATTTCATCAAGTTCTATATTATGAAAGATTTCATTATTATCAGGATGTATATCTGTTTTTGAGATTGAAGTTAACAAGAATATTGGCTTCCAAAGGACTTCTATATTTAAGATCTAATGTGCGACTCGAGTATCATTTTAGGGTATTGGCTAGACATGGCTAGATTTTTTATACTAGACTTGTAAAAAAGGAAATGGAATTGGGCGAATGACAAAGAAGGATAAAGTGCAACGATGACATTATCCATATAGTTGAATTCTGAAGGTTTGAGTGTTGTGGTAGACAACAGGTAAGATCAGACATTAGCAAATCTTTCACATTTTTGTCTTATCTGTGTGAAGACACTAAAGATATGCACTGTTTTCTCTCCTTTGTTTCTAGGTATCAAAATAGGGTGGCATTTGGTTTGTTATTTTTTTTTCTGTTATTATTATCACCAACAGAATATAGAGTTGATTTACTGCCTTCGGTGTGTCTTTTGCTTTGAATATCCATCTCAGCCTCTGGATTAATTGTTTGGGCCTGTTTCACAACGACTGATTTAAAATTTAATGAGGTACAGATGTATTACTGTAATGTAGGTGAAGTGACATGGGTCGAGGCTTTCTGGCATTGAGGTTGCCGGACTG
The DNA here is from genome assembly GCA_023653495.1 of Melastoma candidum. Classification (NCBI taxonomy): domain Eukaryota; kingdom Viridiplantae; phylum Streptophyta; class Magnoliopsida; order Myrtales; family Melastomataceae; genus Melastoma; species Melastoma candidum. The sequence goes on along the minus strand of CM042881.1, from coordinate 10,505,678 downwards.
GGACTTATATTAACTTGGTTTGACGTTAGCTAGATGATCCTGCCATTTTGGAAATAAAATATACTGGCCATTTTCCTCCGTGATACACTCATTCCCAAAATTCTGAGTCAGTCAATTGTGGGATGGTTATTTACCTGTATTCCACCGAGGAAAACCATCAGTAATTAAAATTGTGGTTTGATAAATTCCAGGAATTCACCTTAATAGCTTGATGTTGTTGAGCTTAACTGCTTCTTAACGTTAGCATCAATATCCCCCTTTTGCAAAGCTTTCCTCGATTGACGAGGTAGGGAGAGGATCAACATGTGTATGCAACGATTCCCTTCAACTAATTGCAAAGAGAGTTTTTCACACTTTGAATCTTCACCATATTCTTTCTGAGACTTTCATGGATATGAGATATTAAAACAGTTTGGGTAATTTTACCTAAATCCATGAGCATTCAAAACAAAACATTGTCTGTAGAATCATTAGCTTGCCAGCTGAGATGCTTTCTAGATATTATTAAAATATAAACGTCGATTGAATGTGAGCAGACATTACCTCTAACTCTCATAGAGAATGAAGTGTCTTTTTGGTGGGAAAATGTAGTATGAGTAAAATAACCAAAAGCAAAAAATAGAAAAAGAAAAACAGACGTATAAAATTTAGACATGTTTCTACTTTTTTTTTTCTTAAATCACATGGTGACAATTTCTTTTTTCTTGTTCTGTTCTGTTCCAGGGATGCTGCATTTCACATTCTCATCACTAGCTATCAACTGCTTGTCTCAGATGAGAAATATTTTCGACGAGTGAAGTGGCAGTACATGGTTTTAGATGAGGCCCAGGCTATAAAAAGCTCAAGCAGGTTTGTAAGTCTATTTACTTGTGCTTTAAAAGCGAGCGGTATCCTGTTCTGTTGATATGATGAAACCTGCAATTTTTACTTTGTTTACTGGAGTTATACATACCTGCTATTGATTAGCTTGAAATTTTGATAAAGCTAATCTCTCTTGAATGTATATCATTTTACTTGTTGGAATATATGCTGTGTTATTTGTTTTGTGTTATTTTATGCAGTATAAGGTGGAAGACATTGCTCAGCTTTAACTGCAGGAATCGCCTGCTTTTAACTGGTACTCCTATCCAAAATAATATGGCAGAGTTGTGGGCTCTTCTACATTTCATCATGCCAACCTTGTTCGACAGTCATGAACAATTTAATGAGTGGTTCTCTAAAGGGTGGGTCTCTGTAATTTGGTTATTTAAATAGTTCATCTTCGCAGATGCCTGTTTGATAATACATGGCTATGTTGTTATTTTCAACCTAGGATTGAAAGCCATGCTGAACATGGGGGCACTCTGAATGAGCACCAACTCAACAGGCTTGTAAGTCCGTCTTATCTGAATTGTTCCTGAAATTTGACAGGAGAAAACCTGTTTGTAGTGTTAAAATGCAGAGCTTTGTCATGCTGTGCTTTGCGTTATTGGCTGTAAAATTTGACCAATATTTTTTTTGTGCAGAAGTACTTATCAATATTGGAGATTTCTATTTGCATGCTTCTTTTTTTTTAACTTAAAATCTCAAGTAAACACTCACCTCTAACTGTTTCTCTGTACAGCATGCAATTCTAAAGCCTTTTATGCTACGGCGAGTAAAGAAGGATGTCATATCAGAGCTCACTCGGAAAACAGAGATTACGGTTCACTGCAAATTGAGTTCAAGGCAACAGGCTTTTTACCAGGCTATCAAGGACAAGATATCTCTTACCGAGTTGTTTGATGGAAGCCATGGCCATCTTAGCGAGAAGAAAATTTTAAACTTGATGAACATTGTGATTCAACTGAGAAAGGTGCGAATTGCTGTTGTAGTTCGTCACTGCTTTATTCAAATTTAATGTCGTTCTAGGGATTATTGACTCCTATGGTTTTTCTAGGTTTGCAACCACCCGGAATTATTTGAGAGAAATGAGGGACGGACATATTTCCACTTTGGAGAAGTTCCTCATCCACTTTCACCTCCTCCATTTGGCGAGTTGGAGGACGTATACTACTCGGGAGGACAAAATCCTATCACATATAAGGTACCTTTTCTTTACATATTCGAGAATGAAACTTAGGCTCTCACTTTGACTGAGTTTATCCTATTGGAGAAGACCTAAAATCATCAACATGGATAGCTGGATTTTTGTCCTGCGTCATGAGTGGTAATCCGGCTAGACCTACTTAAATTTTGTCTGTTGGAAATTACACAGTTTTTGTATTTCTTGTTTTTTTTTTTTTGTAGAAAGGATAGTTTTGTATTTCTGTTTGAATATTTAAAGGGTAAGATCATGTATATATACACCCATCGTTCCCTATGTCCAGAATAACTGCAAGGGATGCTATGCTACACTGTGCTTCTAACTATAAATTGCTTGTGATTCATCCACAATCATAGGTTTCTATAATCCCGTATGTGTTGGATTTACTGTGTTTTTCCAAATAATGAAAGATTTAAAGTATTTTGATCCATGATTTGAAAACTCTTTTGTTACTGTGTAAATGTTGACAGATCCCAAAACTAGTATATGAAGAAATCATCCATGCTTCTGAAATGTTATCTACCTCTATCAAACATGGAAGTTGCAGAGAAGCAATTTGGAAAATTTTTAGCATATTCTCTTCTGACAATGTTCACAAGTCGGTATATGGTCAGTCCAGTAAAATGCAGGGGCAGTCCATTAGAAGTGGAACATTTGGCTTTACCCACTTGATCGACCTGTCCCCTCTGGAAGTTTCATTTCTTGCTGCTGGTTCCTTTATGGAGAAACTGCTTTTTACAATGATGAGATTGGATAGGCATTTTCCAGACAACATACTAGATTTTTTAGTGGAAGCCACAGAAGATTCTTGCAGCAGTAACCTTGATAGTTGCAAAGTAAGAGCTGTCACAAAAATGTTGCTAATGCCATCAAGAATCAGAGCGAGCTTGTTTACAAGAAAGCTTGCAACTGGTCCTGATGATGATCCATTCGAGGCATTGGTCTGTTCCAATCAGGATAGGATTTTATCTAACATTAAGCTGCTTCATTCCACTCATATGTTCATTCCACGAGCTAGAGCCCCCCCGGTATGAATCTGTTTACATTCATATGCTTGTTTTATGACCTCCATCCTATCCATTTTATTCTCAGTCATGAAAAATTTGTTATCAATTAGTTTGAAAAAAGAAAGTGAAATAATTTACTTTTACTATATAGATTAGTGCTGTCTGCTCAGACAGAGACTTTATTTACAAAACATTTGAGGATTTCCATCATCCTTGGATCAAGCGGTTGTTTGTTGGCTTCGCGCGTACATCAGAATTTAATGGACCAAGAATGCCTGCTGGTCCACCCCACCCTTTAATTGAAGAGATTGACACTCAGTTGCCCATTTCTCAGCCTGCTCTACAGTTCACTTATAGAATGTTTGGTTCTTGTCCGCCCATGCAAAGTTTTGATCCATCAAAGTTGCTAACTGTAAGTTTCTGTATTATTAATTGTTCATGTTATGGCACTTTGTGTATCTTGAGAATTCTCATTTTTGTGACATTTGATGGTTAATTTAGGATTCTGGAAAGCTCCAAACTCTGGACATACTTTTGAAGAGGCTGCATGCAGAAAATCACCGTGTTCTCTTGTTTGCTCAAATGACAAAGATGCTCAATATTCTTGAGGTGTCGCTTTTCCACTAGCTTTACGGAATTTCTTTAGTTCTTGGCTGTCATATTTATCTTTTAAGTGCATATAGCTAATTGGACATGATTTTGCCTAATTACATGTAAATTTAGTTGGTTAGTAAATTGATAATCTCTCTGCTTCCTTGTGATTCTTAAGTTGAAAAACACTTGCTAACAGTCACCATTGACACTTCTTTAAGAGCATTCTCCCTGGCTCTCAAATGTAGAGGTTCCTTCAGACTTGATTATCTTGCCAGTTACATGAAAAGCAGCTTATCATGACACCTAGCCCTTTTCGAAGAGGGTTTGTTTGTGTTTTTTTGGTGACTTTTCCATGTCATTCCTTTATTAGATAATCCGCACTTTATATTAGCTCCCCCTTTTTGTGTGTTGGTCATATGTTGGACTGTTGCAGTATTTAGGGTGGAAGAATGACCTCAACCATTTTGTGGATCACTGTGAGTCTGATTTGTATATAGTTATTAATTGACTGGTAGTATGTCAATGATATTTATTTACCCTCTAGTCCATCAAGGATATGTGGGCTCGAGTTCCGTGATACACCAGGTTTTTGGTTGTTAGAGAGTAATGTAAATATTCTTGAAATTGTTTTGAAGATTATTTATTTCAATGTGACTGGGTGATGAATCTATTGATGATAATACTGGCACTGATGATCAAATTTAAGATGTAATCGCTGCCTGTGCTGTGACCTTGTATATACTCTTTCTCTTTGATTCATATGTTTGTGTTGGTAGCCCAATGCCAATTTATGTCGATGCCTATGCCAAGTGAACTGAATCTCTAAAGATGTTTTTTATTGCATTTTGTTACTTGTCCTTTTTTGGGGTTTGGTATGACAGCCCCACCCCTGAAGTAGACTGGACTTCTATTTTGTGCGACCTTTGACTTATAAATGTATCTATACGGAGATGACATGGGCTTCTCAAACTTCCGCTTTTCCACTTCTACATCTCTGGGATTCTCGTATTCTTTGTTATATCTGAGCGATGTTATTCTGAATGACACTTGTTCTTGTTGATCATACAAGCAGTCAACAAATGTGCGTGACAGGAAATTGATATGTTAGCATATAAGTACTATTACTCGTTTAGTGCAGAGTATGCCATGGAAGCTCTCTCTGTATTTTCTGTTCGCCTGTGTAGTTGAATGATCCCCCGTGCCATTTCTGCAGGACTACATGAATCACAGAAAATATAGGTATCTTCGGTTGGATGGATCATCCACCATCATGGACCGTCGAGATATGGTCAGAGACTTCCAGCATCGGTAGAATTTCTTCTTGTGGTTAATCTATGACGTGTTGTTGAAAAATTATTCGTTGTTACTTGTAATATTTCTTCAGTTCTTCCATCTTCAACTGCCTAAATTATTGTAAACTGTATGTTGCACTATTTTGCAGGAGCGACGTCTTTGTATTTTTGCTCAGTACAAGAGCTGGGGGACTGGGAATCAACTTGACTGCTGCTGATACAGTTATATTCTATGAAAGTGATTGGAATCCAACACTTGATTTGCAGGCAATGGATAGAGCGCATAGATTGGGGCAAACGAAAGATGTTAGTTCCTCTATCCATTTACGGATAATTGTTCCCAGTCTCCATGCATTGTCCGATAAGGGTTTAACTTCATATGCTTCTTGGTGGCTTGTATGTGCCAAAGATAATATCCATCGGTGCAGTCGTTGAACAACAACTCCGAGAGATCTTTTCTCATCCTTTCAGTTGTCTCTTGGTTGATTGTGCTGCTTCTTTGTTGATTAGGTCACTGTCTACAGATTAATCTGTAAAGAGACCGTTGAGGAGAAAATTCTTCAAAGGGCTAGTCAGAAGAGTACTGTGCAGCAGCTCGTGATGACTGGTGGGCATGTCCAGGGTGATCTGTTGGCTCCTGAGGATGTGGTGTCTTTACTACTTGATGACGCCCAATTGGAGCAAAAGTTGAAGGAGACTCCACAGCAGGTTGGATGTTAATTTGTTTTGTTTCTCTTTGTATAGGATTTTATATGCATTTTAAGGTAAAGGGATGGTTGTAGAGAACTTAAGGGCTTGTTTGGTTAATCTTTTTCATTTTTCAAGAAAAAATTTAGGAAGAGCTAAAGTCAGTTTCTTGAAGGTTTTCAAACTCAATTTCCAATTGTGGCCAATAGTTTTCTTAAGAAGTTAAACTTTTGAAAATAGAGAACTTATATAAAATTATGCATGACTTGTGAGGAAGCATGAGGTGAGACAAATGACTTTTTACGCTTCCCGTCTGCCAGGCTAAGGATCGGCAGAAGAGAAAGCCACAAGCGAGAGGAATACGTGTAGATGCTGAAGGGGATGCATCATTGGAAGACTTGGCTAATACAGGAGGTGACGGCGTTGAAAATGAGCCCGATCTTGATGCTGACAAGTCCAAATCAAGTAGTAGATCAAAGGTATTTGACTTCCCATTTCACAGCACTCTGTAATGTGGACAGTGAGTGGATTTGGAGCTGTCAAGCTGTGGTCTGGGGATTATCATGCATTCATGCTAGATGGATATATAGATAATGAAAAAATCTCGGGACTGTCTGTTTACTTTATGAAATATTCATTAAATCAATTTTGTTTGGAGGGTCAGTTACCTACGGTTCTGGATTTTTCATGCTTGTGTTTATATTGAAAGGTTATTCATTCTAGTTTCGTCTCTCTTCCCTGAAGTGGGGATATATTTCTGGTGACGAGGTACCTCCTCCATCATTAGTGAAATGATCTGGTCATATAGGCTTTTGACTTCTGCCGTACCTTTCCTCTCCATTCCTATTTTCAAGTATTACCTAGAAATTGCCGATATAATTTGATGACAATGTCATGTTTCTTGCTTCCAATTTTTTGCAGAGAAAATCCACTTCTGACAGTAAGAGCTTGCAAAGTATGACTAACAGCCAGAAAGTAGGGGATCACCGTTCTCCTGTGGTGGATTATGAGTTGGATGAAGTGTTGGAACAGGACGAGGAGCAGTCCTCAAAGTTGAAGAAACTGAAGAGGCCGAAGAAGAGCGTGAACGACATTGAGCCAGCTTTCACCGTGGTATCTGCATTGCCTCAAGGGCAGATGAACTACACCGTGTAGGCCAGCTATATATTGGATGCCCCAATAAGGTCTATGCTTTTTCCCAGCAGGAGTTATTCGGTGCTGGGGGGGGGGGGGGGGGGGGCTGTAAATGCTCCTTTTGTCTTTCTAGGAATATATACGCGCTAGGGTTTTTCTTTTGTAGATTTGATGAATAGAGAGAAAGAGAGAGAAGTAGCAAGTGTTTGTATAGAAGTTAAAAAATGGGAAGAGGCAGGCGCTTTGCTACAAACCCAAAATCAAAATGGAATGGGGGATGATTATCCCATTTGTATATGACACAAATCACGGTTGGACTTTTTCATGTATTAATTAATATTAATTTAAATAGCAATTTTTTTTTAATTTAATCATTGGTGTTATACGCTATCAAAATCACAAAAGTAATTGTTGGTATTTATTTCATACCCCTCCGACTTTTAAGCCAGACTATTTTGGGCCTTGTAGAATAAATATTGGGGGGTGGGGGTGGAAACATTAGTTTGTTAAGGTGCGTTGTTATTTCTATTACAACCAGCGGGCACTATATCCGAACACCGAGTCAAATCTCATGAGCCATCCATAAATACGCCGTGGAGTAACGACCACACTAACTCCATTTTTTTTTTAATGGGTTGTATTTATATCCCGAAAGTACAATCGTACAACTTCAAAATTTTGTTAATGTTAAAATAACATTATTCAATCCCATCTATATATTATATATCGACCGAATCATGATATTTTACATTTATATTTTAGCACTTGTATAATATAGTTTGAACTTAAATTATAAAGAAGGCGTATAACTAGAGTCACCATTTCACAAGTAGTTCAACAGGGACTGACTAGCTTCTTAGCTTAGAGAAATGCTTGGCAAGTTATGCCGAATTTCAGCCATAAGTTTTTCCACTATCTTGAATACCAGTGATATCAAGCTTTTATAACTTTGGTAATCTTCGTCGCTCTCGTGAAGATTCGACGTATGAAGTCTTCCACCCCCCTAAAATGTTATTCGCCACTGGCCACACGGGTCTAGCTCTACAGTCGTCTTCTTCAATGTAACTTTTCGAAGCTCCGACGGATATTTGTATGAGCATCAACGTATATTAACCTTGAGCATAAAATTAAAGGATTCACGTATTTTCTTGTGATTATATATTGTCCATGGCAAAGTAAACTACAAGCATAAACTCACCGACTACGGTGCATTCGGATATGAGTAATGGAATGGAAGGACCATTGGCTGAAATATCAATTGCCACACCTTGTCGTTGTGGTTGTTAATGTGTCTCTCGTTCGTTCGATGACAAATAGCAAATTTTGATTATTTTATTTCTGGGAGTGACGGTGTACTCTTTATTCATTTCATTTTCTAAAAAAAAAAAATTAACTTAAACATGAAGAAAGATTAGCGTACAGATTTTGATTTCTTGCATCAAACGGTAGACTCGCATCACCAGCCAACGAAATACATTTTGCTATTAAATAATGAAGTTGAGTAGCACGTAATTGTCGAGGTCTCTTTTACTCTTACATAACTCATATAATAATAATAACACTTAGTTTATACGGTCCATAGGAAATTGAGCATGTGTTCATGTGCCTCCACCCACATAGGCTAAAGCTTATCTTGAGATGTGGGTGATGAACGGATCCAGCTCCGCCCGAGAATCCCCTCCGCCCGACACCCAGCACTTCCGGACCTCGACCCCCAACTCCGTCGCCCTCCTCCTCCGCTCCTCCGAGCCCATCAGCTCGATCACGGCTCTCTCTATCGCTTCCGAACTCACCAGACCATCCCTTGATGTTTCGTCTTTATTTTGGACATGGATGCCTACACGGAGCACGCTCGTTAAAAGCTCGGCGTTCTTGATCTGGTCGGAGTGGATTGGCCAAGCTGCGACGGGGACCCCCATGCTGATGCTCTCCATGCACGAGTTCCATCCACAGTGGCTCATGAATCCTCCTGTTGATCCGTGCCCCAGGATTTCCAGCTGTGGCGCCCATTCCCTCAACACCATACCGGTACCGCTACTCTCAACCCTTTCCTCGTACCCATCCGGCAGCTCGATCTTTGACACTTTGCCTTGGCTGAAAATGTCTCCCGTGTCGGCTTCTCTCAGCACCCATAAGAACTTATGGCTGCTCTTCTCGAGCCCAATGGCGAGCTCTCGTAACTGATCGCTAGTAAAAGTGGTTGTCGTCCCAAAGGATATGTACAGCACAGACCTCTGCTCCTGCCTGTCCAACCACTCCATGCAACGGCATGGACTTCGATGTGCCACCGGGGATAGCTTCAAAGGGTTGAATGGCCCTAATGGCCAGTGCTTCCACGAGCTCTGATTATTGAGTTTGTCAATGTAGGTGCCCTCTATGGCCCGGCACGTGTTAAATATGATGCCGGCGGTTTGTCTCTTGAACTCGTACTGTGAGCGAGCAAACTCCAAGAAATCGGGCGTGTAGCAGCGGAGAAGCTCGTTCTTGTCCTCAGCAGTGATGAACCAATGTATGGTGAAGGCAGAGACGCTATGGAAGGTGTAGGACTCGGTGTTTGGCAAGGAAAACGATTCACGGATGGTGGATGCCATGAGCGAGTCGTTGATAACGACAAGGCGCCTGGCAGAGGAGGAGAGGAATCGTATGAGGGCGGAAATCGGTTCGAGGAGGTGAACATTAGCATGGCGGAAGGCAGGGATGAGGTGCGAGGGGAACTTGTGGGAGGAATTAGGGTTTGGGGGAGGACATGGGAAAGGAGGGGCCGAGAGATCATGGAAGAAGATATTGGCGGTGGGGGCGGCGGAGGACCGGAGGAGGGCTTGGTTGTTGTGGGAAGAGGCGGCAGCGAAGTGGATAGGGATGTCAGGGTAAGTGGAGGCGATGAGCGAGGAGAGCTGGAGGAGTTGGTTGATGTGACCTTGGGCGGGCAGCGGCACCATCAAAACGACCACGTCGACCATTTCGGTGGCGTTGCCGTGAGGGGAGGTAGGATGCATATCAAGGCTTAAAACCTGTGAATGTACGTAGCAATTCGATATATTTGGAAGTAGTTTATTTTATAAATAGGTGTTAACGTATGAAACGAATGAAAAAAAGAGAAGAGAGTAAATCTTTAAAGAATAGACGAGGGATAGAGAGCGCAAAAATGCGATGGTAAAAAAATGATATGTATTGAGATAAGGAAAAATATATTTCAACCTAAATTTATACTTAATTGGATATAGTGAAATTTTTTACGTACGTGGACGTAAAATAAAAATTTTTTTATCTCGTTAATTTTCGATAAAAAAATCTGATCCGATTCGACTCAGTCTCCCGATAGGATACGCGTGCGCCAACAATTTTGACTTTATAAAAGGGGGATTGGTTTGGATTGGGGGGTGTCAAGTCAATTAATTATTCCTCCTCCTCGTCGTTCCTTATCAACTTGAACAGGTAAATTTATCCTATACAAATGGACCTATATTTGTACAATACACCTTTGCGAGTCATCTAAGAGCACGTGGTTTGTAAACATTTAATTAAAGAAAAATTGGGTGGGGGAATTAATAAGGGGAAAACGAATTATCCCATTTTGGCCTCTACTAACACCCACCGTTCAACTTCCCCATACATAACTTAGGTATATACATGTTGGCCGTGTTTTTCTTCTTGTTGTTATTGTCAGGGGGATAAGGATGGGGGGCATAGTCGTCGTGGCCTGACAACTTTGGTGTTGTCTGGCGCTTCGCAGTAGTAGTAGTAGTAGTAGAGTGAGGGTGATCGTGGATGTGGATATGAATTCGGAATTGAACTGGTGCGATTCAAAGTTAATGCTTGGATCTTATCATGCATGTGAGACGCTGAGCTGTGAGTGTGTGAATTTTTCAGAGTTTTTGTTGATCGAAAAAATATTTAGTAAAATAAAGAAAATTCGTCAAATAATTTGTTGAAAATACAAAACAATCGTGGTATGGATTACGATGCAGTCTAAACACATGGTACTAATACACTTAGTGAGAAAAGGACCCGTAACATTACACAAAATATCTAAAGTTGTGTGACTTTAGTAGGCTTATTAAATTACAAAGAAAATAGAAAAGTGTATATTCTATCATGGCCATGGTGAAGTGGGACTGAATTCATGTGCGCATGTCTCACGAAAAGGCGTCATGAGGTCTCTCGTATCCACAGTTTTACCGATGACGGGTTTTTTCTCGACTGTATTTTTAGTGATATTTTTCGTTATATGTTTTGATGCATTTTCATGATCTCGTCGAACTGCATTTTTATATAAAATATGAAGTATCCATCATAATAATTCTGAATCGCAATTCCTTTGTATCACAATCTTAGTGTCGAAGAGACAATATATCAGATATTTTAAAAAGTAAGAGTCCGCATCTCAAAAACAAACACCTTTTCTTTTTATTATTACAAAAAGAAACAAAGAGGATCCATACCATATCTTCAGACAACCTCTCGATTTAGGTTTGGTAGTATCAGGCTCGGTGCTGGAAAGACTGAGAAAGACAAAAAACGTGATAGCAGCCCCATTTTAGGTTTATGTTTCGGATCAGACCAAACTTGTTCGGAAAGCAACTTGTAGATGAGATTTGAGCCGAACCCTAGATTTCTTTTGGCTTACTGGGAACTCGACACGTGTGTTCTGGGATAAGGATTATTCCTTCTCTGATGTTGGGGACAGTTCCTACCTATCTATAAAGATGCGACTTTCGTTGGGTTTTAGGACGAGGGATAAAAAAAAGAAATACATATGGAAATGACGTACAAAATGTAATAGCTTTAATTCTTTCGACGGGAGGAATCTTCCTAGGCGACATTTAGGTGGCCACCTCCTGTTTCATCTTTTTGATTTCTTTCTCTCATCCAAAATTTCCAAATATGCATTCACACTCGCTAGGTTAACCAACCAACGCCAACCAAAAAAAGGAAAGCTCGTGACGGATCGCATCGCGATTGGACGTCCCTCCTTTTTGAGGCCTCGAGGGGGATTTCCGACACGTGAAGAAGACGATTGCCGGAAGTTTGGGGAAATGCAAGGACTGGGTGGGAGACAACCTTGGACTGATCTACCCGGCGCTGTCACCTTTTCCTTTGTCACCTTTCCGACATAAACTGTGTTTAAGGCATCATCGATATGCATGATCAGTCTCATCTGGTCGTGGAGAGTAGTAGTGATGGTTAGACGAGAGTCACAACACAGGTTCAATCAATTAACACGTCAACTTTTGATTCGTTTGCCCTGCCCTTGCGTTGCCTGGTTTCGCACCTAGTTTCTCGAAACTTTGTCTTAGGGAATAATTGGTTAGGCAAAACCTCGTGTAATGACAACTTTTGGTCATAAAAGCCTTGGAAATAATCCATCTCAATCGTATAAACCTAATAAGAAGTATATGATCTGCTTTGGGTAACCTCCCCTAGTGGGGACGATTATTAATGCTTAGTTATCATCTAATGGGATCGTGATTAGAGGCACACACACTCGTTACAATCTCTCTTACCTTTTTCTTTTCTCTTTTTCTTTGGGACTCAACAAGACATGACCAAGGCCAAACTCCCCTAACGACTTCTCCAAGTCCGGTTCCTAGGGAGAATCCACACGTGTCGAACCGGGAGAGTGTCGTGTCCCTCGATGTCGACCACAAGTTTTTTCTCTTCTAGACTTCATACCCTTTTCCCCCTCGTTCAGAAATAGGCTTTCGGTCTTCTCTACTCACGGTGGTCACAGCCTAAGCTCAAAATGTCCCCCACCACTTCCCCCGTGAAGATGCATGCAATCCATGTAATATAACATGTGGATCATGCAACCAGAGATTCGATCCGACCAATACTTTAAAAAGATGTTAGAATCTCGTTTCTTATGTGCGTGGGGTAGATTTCCCAGGCATTTATATTTATATTGAGGTCAGTTTTTAGAGAAAGCTTGTTTCGCTGCTCAACTAAAGAAGAATAAACACATTTAGCGAAGTTATGTCTACTTCCCCATATAGCGATCAGCAGGTTATTTGCTTGAAATCGGTCTCGTTGGGAATATATGACCACGAACTATCGGAGTTCGATTTTGAAATTCTGACTATGATCGGTAAATTTTTATAAGACGCAAAACGTTCTTATTAAAAAAAAATTATAGATCATGTTGAACGAATGATTCGCATGATATTGTAGAAAAATTCAAAATTCGTCGAAATTTTTTTTTTTGAGCTTCTTAATAAATCGAATTAGGTATTTGTAACTCCAAATTAGAATATTCGAGGAATTGTTGAGGCGCCCTCCCCGATTTGCCCTACAAATTGGTCTCGTTCGGGCACCAACTATGAACTTGATCTATATTTTTAGTCTTTATTGTTAATGTGGCCCTTTGGTAGATTAGTAAAAAATGTGAGGCGTATGTGTCTTGTCCTATGAGCTTAATAAGAAAATTAAACACACCAGCTACTCTCTCCTATAATTTTACATAAGCAAAAAACTGTGATCACAAAACCCACGTATAAAAAATGAAATCCTCTTCTATAATAATTATATTCCTAAATAGTGTTCTTTAAATAGGAAAAAGAATATGAAATAAAATAAATAATTTTAAAATTTTAAAAATAATACCCCGAAGCCTTAAAAAGGAAAAGGGAATCGAATTTATAAAGTCCGACTTTATTACGAGTGTCTTTCAAAAATTCGACTTTTTCGGCATGAACAAAGTTGAATTTTACAAATCCGACTTCGAAACATTTTGTTATAAATTTTGAAACCATCTATACCTTTTCGTAAATTTTTTTCCTAACCTTACCTTAAAATGGAACAAGCCAGCGTCTATTGAATAGACAACTTCACTCCACACGATGCCGCCTCTCTGGCAAACTGGAAAGTACAAATAAAAAAAAGACCGAGCAAAGTAAAGTCCGCCAAGTCTACCCTCAGCCAATGAATGAATCAATACAACGTCTCGTTCGTTCCGCTCTTGGAGGCAAGGAATATGAGAAGCATATGAGGAAAGGAGAAATGAACCAGCGGATCTCCTTTCGCAATCAACTCACCCTCTTGCTTGTAAGAGGGTCGTTTTGATAGAAGCCAGGCCAAAACAGTGGTGACATAACTTCCTTCCACACTTCCTGGCCAAACCAAACTAACCACTGCCCCGTCCTTTCCTTTTTTTCCTTGGCCACCTGATTCCTGCCAAGGCAGAAAGGGAACAAAGAACGGAAGGGTGACTAAACAATTGAGTTGATAATGGTAAGAACAAGGAAGTCGTGCCTCTTACTCATGGACTGCTGAGGTTCTTGAGATCCTCCTCCTTGGCATACCAGCTCGGTATGATCTTTGAGATATGCGGATAAATGTCTTTGAATGAGTTCCTGATTGTCCCTTCTGCGACTCCAGTCGCGAGCGATATATCTGCATGCCCCAGGATAAAAGGTCATTAGGCATGTTTCATGTGGCAAAGTTTCTTGTTTACGGGGACTGAATCATAGCACAAGTTAATGATTTCCAGCCATGTTATGCCAAACTGCAGGTAACATTTTCTCCTGAACTCAAAATAAGACATGAAAAATGAGAATGGAAAAGGAAAAACACCTCGAAGAGGCTTCTTGTCGTCAGACAGCTGAGTTATGATGTAAATAACAGCCGCTGCTATGGAAATGGGGCTCCTCCTGCATTTTGTTAGTCAAACGGAATAGATAAGAATAAAAAAAATCCAAAGTCCCTTAAAAAAAGAAATTAATAAATTACTCAAAAAGGCATTTTGTTACAGAGAATATTGTGCTTACGCAATAGAATTGGTGCAAAGAAGGTTCATGAACTAGACACGTTGGTGCAAACAAATTCCATGAGACTGTCTATATGCCTGAATAATGGATTGTAGTAATAGAAGTATAAACAAAGCGAAATTCGTCACATTTAATAAGTCCGCATCAACCATGTTTGGAATAGACTTCAGGCAATCAACCATATTAGGTGGGAGGGGGATCATGTGGCGGACAAATTGGCAAGGATGGCTATGATTCGGTAGGATGATTATGTTGCCCTTTATTTCTCTCCTGATATAGTCATCAACCTTTTGCAAAGGGGCATTCCATGTCCCATGCATTATGAATTCTGTAACCTAAGATCCCGAACGCTTATCTAATGCTACCTATCCTTCACTACCAAAAAAAAAAAAAAATATCATGTAAAAAACGAGTCCCCAGACACACATGATCATGGTTCCGAATGTCCTAAGTTTTGGTAAAATCTGACATATAAGATACAAGCAAGACTAGCTAACACTGAGGTCTTCCATCATAAAAAGCATCAACTATTCACAGATTTCAACATTGAGAAGACAAAACAATGTCACTCCTAGCCAGATGTTCAAATAAGCCAAACAAGTAGGAGAATCCATAAGAAGCTAAAGAATAGGAATGTACCAGTCAGCAATGGCCCTAAAATGTAGAATAAAGAAGAGATCTGAAGGTTTAGAAAAGCAAGCCTAAAAGACGTAGCAACTGCTTTTTTAGAGGAACCCAAACCCAGAGGCAATATTCATGGCCATCAAGGATATGTCCACTACTAACTGAAGCCAAGGAAGGATTGTTTTTACCTTATATCAAATTCCTCTGACTTCTTCACAGCTTCTTGAGCAGCTTTCACTGCTTGATGATTCATACCAACATTTGAACAGAAACGCCTCTAATGTATTTAACAGATAAGTTTCATGAATGTGCTAGAAATAGGCAATTGACAAAACTATTCAAAGCGAATAGAGTAACAGAGTAGGCGTTTCACCATAAAATCTGCAGCATGTATGGTTCCTATTTCCACGGACTGACCATTTTCTAACCCCAGCTGCTTCACTATGTACTCCTTTGCTCTACCTATTTCCTTCTTGGTTGCACCATTTGCAATAGAACATATTTCTAATCGAAAAGCATAACTTTAGGGATGAGACAACAAAGATAACAACAGCAACAGCATAGAGCCATACCCTTCACAGTGCGAGGCTTATCCTCTTGTCGACACGCAATATACAAGCAAGCAGCCAGTAAAGCATCTTGATTTCTTCCTCTGCTAGACTTTTGATCTTCTACTCTCTTAAAGATCTCATTGGCTCGATCCTACAATTTAAGAGACATCACACAACTTCGACATCAAAGTAGGGCGTTATCGACAGACAATTACTATTGCATTCAGAACATAATAGAAAGTTAAGAGAAATGTTAAAATGTTGTCAGCAACGCCCCAGAGCCTCATAAAAATTTTAATGGAAAAGATGCAGATATCGAGATCCAGACTTTGGAGAGCATTAGAGCAAATTCAAGGGAATGCCATGCTCATTTTGCATCGATAACAATCGTTGGAATTGCATAGTGATATCTTAAACAGATATACCAAATAAACAGCGGATGGATCTGTCTTGAGAAAAGTAAACTGCTCCCTAGCCCTAGGAAACACATTATACCTAACTACAGTAAAACTTAACTCAAATGGTGAGTCTGGATGACCCATCAAATTGTTAAAGCACAGAAAATAGACCCATTCTCCCCCCTCTCCCATCCCCAGTAATTCATATGGATATACAGAATTGCTTCCATACAATAAATGGTACAGCCGACATATGTTTCTCAGAAAAAACAGAACAATTTTTCAAGCATTTGATTTTGCTTCATGTGATTAGCAGGCTAGAGACAAATGAAACAACTGTTAAAAATGTTGATCAATGACCTATTCTTCTCAAATGGAACAATTAACTCTAAATTAGTCAACAAAAAATATTAAACATGCATGGCATACCTTGATAGTTGCCACTAGCCCCAACCTGGAGAAGAGAAATGCCAAGTAAGTACCATTTACGATTGAATCGAGATATCAACTTGCAGATTACGTGTAGCCATTCGATTGACAATAATCCCCACGTTGCTCTCATTCTCCAAGTAAAAAATTCCAATCAGAACTAAAGTGCAAATGATTAAATCTGGAACTGAATACTCTCATAAAATTGCCACCATTTCGAAACTACAGCTTCTGCAACTCGCTAGGAGGCCGTGAATTAGAAAGGGTAAGTGTATCAGGTATCTAACAGTTGTTGCAGACATGAAAACCTAAACCACATTAATGATAATACATTTCACAAATTAGAACCAAAACCACATTATTGTGGTGAGTATTTTCAGCCAAGGAAGTTTAAGGTGCCCTCTTCAAACCTACTGCAACCTCAAAGGCAGACCTCTATGACTAAACACAACCCAGGAATCATCATTCCAAAACACTGTTGGGTTCACACACTCCCTAACACCACAACTGTAAACAAATCAAAGGTCCCAAAGCAACAGTTCTTTATCCCACAAAACAACCGGATTGCCAGGATTTGCATCAGATTATATGTAGGCGATTTCGATTAGGAAAAAAAGTTAGCACAACAATCAAAGTCACTATATCCAACAGTTTTCCCATGTTGCACCCGGAATCTTCGACCAACAACACATCGAAGACCAAGCCCAGCCCAATATCGAGAGCGATCAAGCCAAACCAAACCAGATGACTCATCACTCACCGATCGGACATGATGGCAATAGTCTTGAACGCGGCGATCAAGCCACGATCGGGATCAGAACCGCGGCCCTGCCAACGGCCAAGGGAAGACGTGAGGAAGTCGCCAGTGGTGCCGTTGGGCTTGGTGATGACGGTGGAGAGTCCGCCTTCAGTAAGGAGGGGGTTGGAAGGGCCGCCGACGCGGACGGGATCATTGTCGCCGGACTCGTTGGCGAAGGTACGCCACTCGGAGGTCTCGTCGATGGAGTGGGACTCGAGGACGAGACCGCACTCGGAGCAGACGGTGTCCCCGGCGGAGTGGTCGAAGACGACCTCCGTGGGCCGCTTACAGTCGCCGCACCACGCGTCCGACATCGCCGCCGGTCGGATCGCGAGGGGGTCTAGACCGTTACAGCCTTTTTTTTGGTGGGTGGGGGGGTGCGTTCACTTATTTTAGAAAATCCTTAATTTCTTTTACGTTTTAAGAAGTTACCTTTACGACTTTCTTTCTCAGTTTTTATGGGAGGAATGGGTTTCTCGGAGAGGTGGGTATATATTTATAGGAGGAGGAGGAGGAGGTGGAGAGAGGGGATGAGCCGAAAGGCGAAACGATGTGAGTAATGTGCCTGAGCAGAAAGGCCGGTAAAAGGAAATGGGCTGAATCAGATGGGCCCATACGAAGCCCATCCACTCAAAATGCTCTGTCTGAGAGGGGCATTTATTTTCTTTTTCTTTCCTCATTTCGAATGTATCGCCATCACAAACTGAACCATGGGAGGAGCGAAGGAATTGTGCTCGAATTCCGGAGCCCCATGGAATCCCGCGAAACCCCGACATTGCTCTCGGATTTCCGATGTTCGCCAAAATCGAAGGTGGTCTAAGCCGCACCGCCTGGCCCACGCTGCTTTCGCCTCAATTCACCATGGGAAGTGAATGGCGCAGTTGGAGTTTGCCCTTCATTTGGATTTTTTGAGTTACCAGTGGGAAGGTTTGTTCCCATGCTTCTCAAATTATTTTACCATTTACGCTCAAACCTTTTAAAATTCCTCGTTTTCTGTTTCAAACAACGAGTTTACAATAATATGAATTGGAACATCGACTTCCCTTCCTTTAATTTTCATGAACTTAGCTATTTGGAAAGAGGAGATCTAATATTTCGGCATTTCTCGAACGTGTACTTCTGATGTGTACGCGCCATCATGCCACAACAGGACGATAAAAACAAGGAGTCGCCTTCAGATGCAACCAAAAGAGGGGGGGGGGGGATTGCCAGGACCAGTAATATTTCTCATCGACGGGAGACAAAAGCGGGAGGTCGGTCGGTCATCACGATGTCCTCGAGAATCGAGAGCGACCGGCATTGACGCATGAGCCGAAATTATCGGACAGCATATGAGACGATGTCATGGGACGACGGATGATACCCATTCTCTTTTTTCTAACGTGTCGTAAAATTAAAAAAAAATAATAATTTTAAAACTAGAGAGGGTTGGGGGGGAGACGGTGGGCCCTAAGCTATATAATCGGGAATACAACCATTACAATATTATTAGTTTAAAAGGCATCTTTCGTACCTTTTATTTTTATTAATTAGTGAGAGACAGCCTGTTCTGTTGATACGTCCGAAACTGAAGAAAGTTCAAAGATTAAACGAAACTCAAGACGGAGGAAAATAGACCATTTGAAGAAAACCGCGTGTTAGGATAGGACAGGACATCGCCACGCCAACCCCTCATACCTTTCTCAAAAGTATGTCCTAATATGATTTATTTGCAATCGAATGGAACGGGGGAGTATTGAAATTATTCGAAAAAAATTAATCAAAATTCCTACAACTTTGAAAAAAAAATTACTAAAATTAATTTCTTCTAAAAGGGGTCCCAAATAAAAAATACGCAGCAGCAGCTAGCTGGAGGCTGGGCAAAACCATTTGAAAACACTCTTTCTACTCAAAAAAATAGTGGCGGCTTGTTTGGAAGAGTATTTATTTATTCTTAACATGAAAGGGGTTTTTGAAACAAAACCTTTTTTTTTTTAAATTTGGGTTGTGATGTGTTTCATATCGTCTAAAGAAAAAGAGGGGTAAAATCAAAACCATGGTTGTGTTGTGTTGTGTTGTGTATCCTAAAAATAACATGGCAAACAACCGCGTCCTCAGCATACGTAAAAAATAAGCCTTATTCTGTGCACCGGAAGGTAAAAAGAAAAATTCCGAAAGCCAGCCCCAAGGACAGCAAAGCCACATTCGAAAGCCAAACATGTGACCAATAATAGATTAGATGGAAAGGGGGAAAGGCCATAGCCAAACTCCCTCTTATTCCAATTTTGACGAAAGACTCTCTCTCTCTCTCTGACTTTGACAAATCTATGAAGAAAAGCGTAGGAGGGAGGGAAGGAAGGAAGGGTTTTAGGTTTGGTGGAAAGACAGGGATCGATGGGAGGGAGGGAGGGAATACACATGCAACTCTTTTTCTGAAATTAAATGAGTTGCTGACTCAATATAAAAATATATGTTAAAATGAGGGATTACATTCAACCAAGGAAGGAACCATCTGCCTGCCTGCCACCTTTTTTTCTTGTCCCAATCCCCGTCTTCGTCTCCACCACCATCGCCTTTTCTGACCGCACAAGCAACGAGAAAGAGAGAGACAACGCGTCTACCTTCTGCTTCCTCCCCCTCCCCCCCTGCTTTGCTTTCAGTAACTTAGGCCTTTGCCTCCTTGTCTTCTTTGCTCTCTCTCCTCCCTCTCCCTCTCTCTCTCTCTCTCTCTCTCAAGGAAGGAAGGAAGTACGCAGGCAAAGTCATCTAGATGGTGCACCATCAGTGTTGCCACCCGGCCAAGAAATCGGTCTCCGGCGACCTGGAGGACTCCCCCTCCACCGTGGTTTTTGGGGATTGCTCTGCCGCCGCCTCCGCCACCACCTACAAGAGGAAGAGTCCCAAGCTGTTCTTCCTTCTCCTCCTCTCCCTCTTCTCCTTCGCTATCGTTGTCCTCCCGCAGCTCCTCCACCTCTCCTCCACCACCTTCTCACTCCTCTGTACGCCTTCCTCCTCCTCTTCCTCTTCCTCTCCTCTCTCTCTTCCCCAACCCCCTCCTCTTTTCCTCTAACTTTTTGTTTCCCTTTTGAACAGATTCGGCCGGAGGAGGCATAGAAGACCCTCCCTTGTCGTATGTTCCTCCCTGTTCTTCCCCCCCGAATGGTGAGCCCATCTCCTCCTCCCCTGTTTCTCCACCCTTCTCTCAAATCTTGCTTTCCTGAAGATGCTCCCCTCTCCTGTTTGTAATCCTCGGTTCATGATCAAGGATTTGTGATTGTCCCTATCTTTGAACTGTTATTTTCTTGTTTGTGACGACTCTTGTTATATGCAGGAACCATATGCTGCGACAGGAGCAGCTTCCGTTCTGACGTTTGCTACATGAAGGGCGATGTTAGGACCCGCCCTGCCTCTTCATCGGTGTTCCTCTATGCGCCCAACAGTGACCCTGTCCTCGCCCAGGGGACGCACCACAGAGTACTCCAGAGCGAGAAGATCAAGCCTTACACTAGGAAATGGGAAGCCCCCACGATGGACACCATCGACGAGTTGGAACTTGTCGTTGAGAACAAGGCGCCCGATTCTCTCCCCAAGTGCGATGTTCACCATACTGTCCCAGCGGTCTTCTTCTCGACCGGGGGTTACACCGGGAACGTTTATCACGAGTTCAATGACGGGATTCTTCCCCTCTACATTACTTCGCAGCATCTTAATAAGGAGGTCGTGTTTGTGATACTCGAATACCATGACTGGTGGATCACCAAGTACGGCGACGTGGTTTCTCGTCTGTCTAGCTATCCGGTGATAGACTTTTCGGGGGACAACAGGACGCATTGCTTCCCGGAAGCAATCGTGGGGCTGAGGATCCACGACGAGCTAACTGTGGATCCTTCGTTGATGCAAGGAGGGAAGAAGGGGATCAAGGATTTCCGGGACATGCTCAATCGTGCCTATCGGCCTCGAATTGAAAGCTTGTTGAAAGAAGAGGAGCGAGAGATGCAGCTCAACGCTGTAGAATCCCCTCTGACCCCGCTGTCAGTCATTCTGCCGACGAAACCGAAGCTGACCATTCTGTCACGAAATGGATCGAGGGCAATCCTCAATCAAGATAGGCTGATCAAACTGGCTGAGGAAATTGGTTTTACGGTGGATGTTCTGAGACCGGATAAGACTACCGAGTTGGCGAAGATATACCGCTCGCTGAATTCAAGCGACGTGATGATCGGCGTGCACGGGGCCGCGATGACGCACTTCCTGTTCATGAGGCCCGGATCGGTGTTCATACAGGTAGTTCCTCTAGGCACGGACTGGGCAGCGGAGACATACTACGGGGAGCCATCGAAGAAGCTCGGGTTGAAGTACATCGGGTACACGATACACCCAAAGGAGAGCTCCCTGTACAAGGAATACGAGAGGAGCGACCCAGTCCTCATGGATCCTAACAGCGTGACGAAGAAAGGGTGGGAGTACACGAAGAAGATATATCTGGACGGCCAGAATGTGGTACTGGATCTGAGAAGGTTCAGGAAGAGGCTGGTTCGAGCATATCAGCATGCCAACGCCGCGAGAACCAGATTGCGTCGTTCCGGTCCCGGCACGTCGGTGGCGTAGAGATCGATTTATGTAAATCCGTTGTCACCTTTTCTGTATTGAATTCATTCTTTCATACCCGGGGGTTTTAACATTGAAGAGGAGTAGGCTGTTCTTTTCTTGTTTATTATACAGAAACCAGTGAGAGATATTCATCATCATCATCATCATCTTCTTCTTCTGGACAAAGTGAGTTGGACAATTAAAAAAGTAAACACTGTAATTACTGCATCATGTCATCACCCTCCTCGTCTCCATTGTCCTGATGACCTTTGATGAAAAGGATGAGATGGGCCGTGGGGGGCAGACAGGCCTTCCTACTAATTTAGTGAAGAAAACACACATCATTAAACAAATGTAAAACCCAGATTCTCCTTCACTGACTATTTCGATATTCTTGAAAAAAAAAAAAGAACATTCTTTCTTGATCCCAAATCGAGTATCAAAGCAAATTTAGGGGGAGAAGAAAATTAAAAAAAAAAGAGTAATTTGGGGGGGGGGGGGGGTTATCTAATCTAATCTCCCCAATAAAAGGGTGAATCTGCTTCCTAATTTTGAAAAAAGAAAAAGAAAAGAATGAAGAAGATTTTTTTTTTTACACGAACTTAGATTTTTCTGTTACTTTTTTTGGGGGTCGTGTTGTTTTGTTTGATCTGCGGATGGATTGTTTGGTTTGGTTTGGTTTGGTTTGGTTTCTAAAAATCCACTCTCCGAATCCAAGCACGAAGAGAAAAGATGGGAAGAGGAAGAATCGAACTGAAGAAGATTGATAACGTCAGCAACCGCCTCGTCACCTTCTCCAAGCGTCGCAACGGCCTCTTCAAGAAGGCTAGGGAGCTCTCCGTCCTTTGTGACGCTGAGGTCGGCATCATCGTCTACTCCACCTCCGGGAAGCTCTACGAATTCGCCAGCCACGGGTGAGACCCCCCTTCCTCCCCCTCCTCGTGTCCTTAAATCTCTGATCGTAAAAGGATCTGTTATGATCGTCGTGAGATATTCATTTTTCTCTTTTGTGTGTGTGCCTCAAGGATGCCGCATATCCTTTTGAGGCGCAAAGGATGCCGATGTCAGTCCGATGATACGTCCGTCGCTCCCCTGCCCCCGCCACCTCCTGTGAGCACTGGGGTATGTATTTTCTTGCAGGAGGCTAGCTCGCTTGCTCGATCTTTTCGTCTTGGTTGACAATGACAGTTGCTTATTTCTTGTAGGATTTCCAGCTGCTAGGCGAGATTGATCACTTGAAAAAAGAATCCGCGAATCTTCAGAAGACCGTGATGTGAGTTTCACCATCCTACTCGGCTTTGAATTGATTCTCGCCTTCAATTTCAATAAAAAGTTTTATTTGCTCTGTATAGGATGATGCTCGGCAAGGAGCTCGACGGCCTGAGCTACGAGGATCTTCGGCATTTGCACAGTCAAGTACGCGATGGCCTCCACTCCATTGAACGCGCCAAAGTATATGCCTAAAACCCTACAGGAGAATACATTCGATGCCCCCTGACGAAACTCTAAAATTGTGTTTGAAAAATGGCCAATGCAGGAGGCAATCATAGTGCAGGAACTCAGGCAGTCGACCTTGAAGGCACAAACGCTTTCTACCGAAAACGAGGCCTTGCGGAGACAGGTAAAAACCTCCCTGAACTGGTTCCGAATCTCACCACCCAAAATGTTAATGTTGTTCCCTCTTACAGAGCCAAATACTTGAAGGGGGAGTACCAAGGCTGGAATACCATCCTCTGAATTCGAGAATATCTGTGGCAGAACCGATGAACAACAGATCGACGACTACGACAGCCGAGATTTTACCTCTGCAGTTAATATGACCGATGGATGGGGGGATTTCTAGGCTGTACACATTGAGATTTAGGATGGATAGGAGTGACGAGTCCCTCCTTATCATCTTCTTTTTTAGAAAATTTGAATTTGATTTTCTCTGGATTGTTTAGTTAGAGAAGGTTAGATTCCTTCTCAAAAAAATATTTTCCCTTCTATTAAAAAACGTGCTATTACAAAAACGTGAGTTCAGTGCCAGGAATTCGAATTTACGGACGATGTTAAAAATGACAAAATCATCTCATCCATCGTTGCCAAGTCCAAAACAGCGACTTCAAGGCGTCAACAGGGCGCGAGTGGCTCTTCTTCTTCCCCAAGGAGCGTGCTCGAGGTCGAAGTCGAGCTCCAGATGGAGGTTAAGGTTGAGCTGGTCTGAGGTAGAGAGTGCGCCAAACGAGTATTAAGAAGTCATTGATTTAGATAAGCGATGAGTTAAAATGAGAAATGGTTTAACGATTAATTTTTCTTAAATCGTTTTAATAATTATAAAGCTTCACTAACCCTATTTAATGAACTTTAAAATTAATTTGAAAAGCATCACTAATAATGTCTAATGAGCACTAAAATTAATCTAAGCTTAATAAATTAGTTTAAAACTTGATTAACTATTATTAATAAAATTGACAAAATATTGAAGCTTTGAAAATTTATGTTTGTTGCCTTAAAATCAATATTATAAATCTTTTGTTGCCTAACTTAGACGCCGTTCGAGATCGAAAAATTTCCGAGCTTTTATTTTTTTATTTTTTATCTTACGTGGATACAAAATATTGGTTTTTTGTCTGATCTTTGGGTCGAT
The DNA here is from genome assembly GCA_023653495.1 of Melastoma candidum. NCBI lineage: Eukaryota > Viridiplantae > Streptophyta > Magnoliopsida > Myrtales > Melastomataceae > Melastoma > Melastoma candidum. The sequence goes on along the minus strand of CM042881.1, from coordinate 10,481,137 downwards.
TTTCTTTTTTTTTTTCATAACATTTAATAATATTACTTTTGTGGCCTTAAATCGATATTATAAATTTTTGTGGCCTAATTTAAATGCCTTCATCGGCATTGACTTCAAATAATTTTCAATATGATCTCTTTTATTTTTTATCTTACGCTTAATATTTGACAAAAATACAACTTTCGTTATGATTTAGGCATTTAAATTAGGCCACAAAAATTTATAATATCGATTTAAGGCCATAAAAAGAAATATTGTTAAATGTTATGACAAAAAAAGACCTAAAGTTAGGGAAAAAACCAATATTTTGTATCATGTAAGATAAAGAGAAATAATTAAAATAAGCCACGTGATTTCCGTTACTCAAATTGAAGGCGACGTCTAAGTTAGGCCAAAAGATTTATAATATTGATTTAAGGCCACAAACATAGAGGTTTGTACGGATGAACAGCTAGTTTCCAAAAAATTTCGCGAAAAACGGCCAAAGTTTCATAAATTACCGAAATTCCATCGATGGGGCGCGTTTTGGAATAACAAAGATGGCGGGTTTTGAGAACCCGCCCTCAGTGTAAAATGCGGGGGGCGGGTTTCTAAAACCCGCCCCTATGCGGGATGCGCACTCCCCATTAAGGCACGTTTTGAGAATCCGCCTTCATTGAAGACGAGTTCTCAAAACGCGCCCCCCCGACACTTGGAAATTTTTCCAACTGCACGAGGGGGCTTCTTCTTACTCCCAGAAGGGGCGGGTTCCCAAAACCCGCCCCTCATCGCCCTTTCCTATGCCCATCAGGGGCGGGTTTTCGGAACTTGCCCCTTCACTTCCAACCCCCCCGGCCACGTTGGAGTCAAATTTCTTTTCGAAACCATTCCTGTTCGATCGAAACAATTTTAGTTCCAACAATCGGAAACGCTTCATATATCAGAAAATGCACCGATTTATATCCAAAACATCACCGAAATACATCCAAACATCAAAGTACATAATGGTTTACAAATACGAACACATAGTCTAATTCCCTCTACGTCTAGAGCGCCTCCTCACATATGGCATGAGAACGGGACGCTGCTCCGACGAGTCGCCCGGGTATAACTGTGTAAGTTGAGATGGGTCTTCGAAATGGTCGTACCTGAAAAACTTATGTTAGTTGAGTTTAACTATAACGAAACTTGGAAATTTTATTTAATTTACCCAAATTCTCTCGCTACTTTAATCGAAGCTCAAGGAGTCGAACTCGACTCAACCTCAAAGTGTGGCGTGCAGTACTTGGCATCCATGTGAGAAATTTGTGATATGAGCATCCCTTCCCACACTTCACGACCCTCCTCGTCAAATACGGGATCGTCATATGCTGGTGGCATGTCCACATCTCCGTCGAAGGGCTGTCCTTCATGTGGCATTTCCTCCTCATCAATTGGCTCGAAGTGCTGTCCTCCTCCTTCATCGCCCTCGAAGTGCTATCCATCGTGTGGCGGCACGAACTCAAACGCCAGTTGGTCTTCCAAGCCGCCGGTTCGACCATATAGTCTAACCGGTCCGTACTCTCTGAGCATTTCCATGGACTCATCGGCAAGAGAGACGAGCTCCGGCTGGTCAGATTTTAGCTTCATATTTTAGAAATTCTTCAGCTGTCACACAATAAGAACAAAGTAAATGAATATATGTTAAACAAGAAAAATCGAATAGAAAGAAGTAATGTACTTACCATTTTGCCCAGCATGGATCCTGTATGGGAAATATATTGCCGAGTATGATTCGCGTACCACTTGGAGTATTTCTTCCGAGAATCCCACTCCAGCGGCACGACATAGTTGAGCCGACCTTCCCAGATATCCACAAACTGTCGGTGGATCTCCCTCCAGTTGTTCATATTCTTCCCGCGAAGATCAATACGATGAAGGGCTTTGCTGGTGTCGCATTGATTGGGTACTAGTTACAGATCGCCGAACTGACGGATTACTCTATCTGGGAAGTACCATTCCACTATGAAGAAACAATAAGTGGTACACGGGCATGCCAAATCATCTCGCCGAACCGACAGTAAGCTGGAAGCATATCTATCAACTGTTCAGGGTAGGGATGCCAAATCACCTACATATTTCAATGAAAACGTTAAAGGGAGATATGACACAATCAATTGTAATTGCTTTATTCAATCGTAAGGTGTACCTGATCATTGCTTTGCCTGTCGAAGGCCTCTCTGTACGATGCAAGCACATGCGACGCCACCGTGCACACATCCTTCGCTACGGCCCAACGATAACTGAGAGGCATATCCTCTACGAAAGGAGTACGACGTCTCAAAGGCGCTACATCCGGGAATCTATCCCACGTCCAAATCTGTAGTAAAATGAGTGGGCCCTCGATCTGTGACGCCTTATGGTGAGACGCCTTACAAAAGTTCCTATATAACCAGGCTAGGCATGCACTACCCCAGCTATCCTGTCCCGTCCTCTCTAAATAAGCTAATAGTGGCAACCAAAATAGGTGTACTAAGTTGTCCGACTTAGTAGTGAACAACATCCCACCTATAAGCTGGAGGATGTACGCTCGTGTACATCTGAACCACCTCCCCAGTGGCATCTACCGGAATCTCAGAAAAATTTTGGGCCAACCAGCTTAGTGTAATACGACCCGACCTAATATTATCTCCAGCAGGTACACGGCCTAACAACTGATGACACACCTCGACTGCCGATATCGAGGTGTCACGTATAACTGCATCACCATCTACAGGCAATCTAAGCTGAATAGCAACATCCTGTAGGGTCACGGTTATCTGACCGTGCACCATGTGGAAGGTGTGCATCTCCGGTCTCCAGCGTTCCGTTAACGCAGTGATCAATGCCCAATCCAAAGAGATAAATGAAAGCTTCGCCACTCCATAGAATCCTGCCTGACGGAGGCAAACATCCATGCGTGGATCGCTAGCAAGTCCCTTTGGCGATTTTTCAACCCGACGGCATGTTAGAACATTGTTCTACAAAGAAAATACGAATTAGTAAACAATGTATGAATATATAATGATTTTGAAGTAAAGAAATCGACTTACCATATTATATCCGGCTTCCCCTACAGCCGTCGATCGATGCTCTCTTTGAGCATGAAGGATATCTGTCTTCCTTGGCCCTGGATGCATTTCCTGTAAGACAATTAGCACAACATAAGAATATAACAGTAATAACATTTCAAAACGTTGAATAAGAACTTACAAATATTACGATTAGGACAACTGCGTCGGTTATGGCCTTCCTTTTTACATAATGAGCAACTACTACTCCGAGATCGAACTCTAATATCCATTTCATTATGTATACGGGATGACCTTGAACGCCCGCATGGTTTGACTCTTGTCGGGTCAGGATTGACTCTAGGAAAACGATACTCCGTCCAGTCTTCTTTGCAATCAAAACAACGCCACCGAGAAGCATATACGACCTTCTGACACTCGAATGAGTAGAATCGACCAATGACAGCCGTATGATCAATATGCAAGAATGCATAATATGCCAAGGCATGAGAACAAGGTATGCGAAATATTTGCCACTTCTTACAACTGCATCTCCGATTTTGGAGAAAAACATATTTGACACGATGTCTTCCTTTAGTCTTGACGTCAAATCTACCCTCTTGTCGATCGAGAAGAACGACTTCGTATCGTTTGGCTTTCTCCATGGCTTTGCATAACCTCGTTTGACAAACGGATGTGAAACGTTCGCCAATTTGCAACACAGAGTCTGCATCATCTCGTCGGGCCATCCAATATGAAACGCAATTATACCAAACTTTTCTGACCAGAGCAGAAACCGGAAGATTTCTTGCACCTCTGATAACGGAGTTGTAACTCTCGCTCAAATTCGTAGTCATAAGACCATATCTATAAAATCCATCTCCGCTCAAAGTCCACTGCTCTGCACTCATCTCTGCGAAAAATTCGGCAGCTTCTGGCATTGTTTGAAACAAGCTTCTCATCATGTTGTTATACTTCAAAGTCATTGATTTCCTCCCTACGGCTACCAACTTCCTCTTACATACTATATTTTTGTACCTGGCATTGAAATTGCTTGCAACATGTCTAAGACAAAATCACCAATGCGCAAACGGAGGAGTCCAACCAACATCAGGATCATTCACGGCCGATGCCGAAATGTCTATCGGAAATTAAACATACACCTCCAGTCCTACCACCGACAACATACCCCTTCAGACATCTTAGGAACCAACTCCATGAGTCGTAGCTTTCTTCATCAACCAAAGCAAAAGCAAGCGGCACAATATGGTTCTCTCCGTCCATTGAACATGCAATTAACAATTTATGCTTGTACTTACCATATAGAAATGTGCCATCAATGCTTACCACCGGTCGATAATGCTTAAATGCTTGAATACACTGACCGAACGCCCAAAACACTTTCTAAAAGTAAAATTCCTCCACTTCGCCAACATTACAACATTCACCCCAATCAACAATTGTTCCTGGGTTGGCAATTCTAATTGCATTAAGAAGATGCGGCAACTCATTATAGGATTCATCCCAATCACCGTATTCAAGTGAAATTGCCTTCCTCTTCGCATCTCATACATGTCTCCTACTAACTTCGTACCCAAATCTCTCCTTTATTACATTCCGTAGGAACGATACTTTCACTTCAGGAGATTCTTTAACAAAAGTACGAAAGTGTGGAGCCATAAAGTTACAATCAATCCGAGGATGATCTTGAGTAAGCACTGCATTTAAACATGTATGTGGCTCACCAACAATTGTTATTTCAAACTCATGATCACCAGAACGTTGCCTCCCGCGTAATCTCCACTTGCAACCACCCCCACTCTCAGAACAAATCACGGCCCACCTAATCTTATCCGTCTCGACGATATCGTAATTGTAATGGTTCTTGATGCAGAATGTGTTCACCGTCTTAATGAGTTCTTTCTTATTTTTGAACCTCATCCCTTTACGAAATTCAACCACAGATTCAGGATCGTCCATAATCCTCCTCCACAGTCACCTTCCCAGTATCACCACTATCAAGATAGAAAGGTAGATGTTCCTCCAACCTCTTTTTAGACGGACCAGCCTCATTAGCACTTACATTCACATGTTCTTCATCGTTTCCCAAATCAACTCCGTTAAACATTTTCTCATCAGTATCGACGTCATTATCAGAATTCACTATAGACTCAAGGGTATCATTCTCATATTGTCGATACATCATTTCGTCTATCTCTCCTTGATCGCCTAAGTCACGTTCCAAACATTCAAACGGATCACCATCTTCATAATCATCATATTCATGATCACCATATTCATGACCATCCCCATCGTTATCATCATCCTCCTCATTATCACCATCCCCATCATTACCATCATAGCGGCTACATCCTTCGAACATCGGAGTCAACCGACGACTATTTTCACCCACATTCCTATTTACAGGGTTATCATGCACAACATTAAAGCTCCCCTGATTTACATTTACTCCTACGATCTCATTCCCCACATTACCATCATGCATACTTCTTGAACTTCCCGCCCTCTCTTTATTGCCATAATAAGCAGAAACTGATGTAACATATATTTCTTGAATGCGATCATCATTGCACATAGCAAATTCGCACAACAATCTCACATCCTCATTATCACCAATATGTACTAGCACAAACTTAATGCCAGACGTGGTATACGAAGGTACGGGATATCTATGACATATTTCCAACCCACTTCCTTCGTTCAATCTCATTGCATTAGCGATAACCCTTTCCATTTGCACATAATCGATATCACCCGATACCTTTAAATGTTTCAGCGGACCCCTACTATAACCAACTCCTTCACCACTATCAATAACTTTCCCATTTCCATACAAAAGTAAATGTACGTGCGACATTGAAACGTAAGATAACACTTACGATGTCTAAGAATAACAGCTTCTTTCGACTTCCAAATACCTACAATTATTAAAAAAATGTACAATTAATCCCTAAATTCAAATAACCCCTAAAATCAAATAACCCTATATTCAAATAAACCAAATATCCACTAACCCTAAATTAAACCAAATTTCATATATCCCTAAATTCAACTAACCCTAGTTTAAATTCAACTAAATTTCATATATCCCTAAATAATCTACTTAAATTCAACTAAACCTAGTTAAATCACCCAAAAATTAACTAAACCTAATTTAACGATTATAAACGCTTACAATGATGGGGGACGGCACAGACAACGAGAGGGACGAACGGAGGGAGGGAGGGATGGACGGCCGGAGGGAGGAGGACGGCCGGAGCTGGCGGAGGGAGGGATGGACGGAGGGAGACGGCACGACGAACGGGAGAGGAAACAAGGTCGGGAGAGGGAGACGGCACGGCTAGCGGAGGCTCACGGAGGTCAAGGAGGCGGACGGAGGCGATTCGGGCGTTAGGGTTACGTGGAGAAACAAGGTCGGGAGAGGAAGACTCCGACGTCTTTAGTCGGGGCGCGCCCCTGGTGGGCATAGTAAAGGGGCGGGTTTTGGGAACCTGCCCCTAGTGGGCATAGGAAATGGGCGGGTTTTGGGAACCCGCCTCTTAAAAGACTAAGACAAAACCCCTCCCTGGCACTTGGAAAAATTTCCAAGTGTCCGAGGGGCGCGTTTTGGGAACTCGTCTTCATGGGAGGACGGGTTCTCAAAACGCGCCTTAATGGGGACTACGCATCCCGCATAGGGGCGAGTTTTGGAAACTCGCCCCCTGCATTTTACACTGAGGGCGGGTTCTCAAAACCCGCCATCTTTGTTATTCCGGGGGCGCGTTTAAAATGCGCCACATCGACAGGATTTCGGTAATTTATGAAACTTTGGCCGTTTTTCGCGAATTTTTTTGGAAACTAACTGTTCATCTGTACAAACCTCCACAAACATAACCTTGCCTAAAGTTCGAGCCACAAATCGATATTTTGTCTAAAATTTAAATGCTAAAGAAATAACTTTGTATCACACGATTGTCCAGTTAGATATAAGTTAGTTTAGTTTTGCGGAAAAATGCTATGTAGATGGTCAGTTTAGTTTAGATATACGTTCCAAATTTGATGTTTGCATATATATTTGGACAAAGGAAGACCGCAAAATTGAGTGTAAGAATTCATCTTAATACGTCTCCTATACAATTCTTGGTTTCTACAAAGGAAATGTTGTTTGTGGGAGAGATGTGGTGAATTATGATCGTGTGCCAATAAAGAGATCAAGTTTACTAATTATAAAGGTAAAGATAGCATGTATACGTCGAACTCGCTGTTTGTAATAACGAAGCCTTTATGTAAATTAAAAGACTTTTTCTCGAACTAAACATATGTACAAACAAAGCTCTCCAAATACATGATTAACATTCTTTCCTAAACTAACAGTGACACGATGCGTGAAATGTGTAAAGGAGGGTGTGCCGTACTTTTTCATGGAAAAGCGGCCGGCATGCGTCGCCGGTTATCAGGAAAAGTCGAAGAGCCTTTTCCTCTCCTTTTCGGCTATAAATAATGAGGATGGCGATGATGATGTTTTAGTTAATTTCCTTTTTTTTTTCAATAATATAACATATGCTTAGGAGCAGCAACAACAACAATAAACAACCACAGCATGATGTGATGATTTACAGCTCGATGAAATGAACCAAACAAGGACAAAGCATGCATTGCAACCATCCTCCCTCATCCACTGCCATTTTAAAAAATCATCAAGAACAAGACAGTCAAATCGTATCAATATGTCGTATCAATCTCAGGGATATTATATTAGTACGTCCCTACTTACGTATCATATTCTCAAGAGGAAGATGCTTAGCTCAGGCCCCCCGTTGCCCTCCGGGCTCAGCATGTAATAAGCCTCCGAGTCCCGGCTCCCGACCACGCGCTCGAACTTTGCTCTCATGTAAAGCAGCTCCCCCTCCGACTTCCCCCCCTCCTCCTCGATGATCGGTATCACCCCCGCCCCCACCGTTATGTTCTCTATCGTCCTGAACACGTGGAGGTCCAACGCCGTCGACTTCCGGGACGTCGCGTGCCCGCACTTGCGTCCGTTGCAGTACATTCTCCACCCTGGCTCGAGGAAGAGCTTGGCCGTCGGGCCGCGCTTCTCGCACTCAAGCGCGATCCTCACCAGCCCGGAGGACATCTCCCTAACGAGGGCGGACGTGGTGGTTGCGAGCTCGACCAGGAGGACGGGGTCGGACTGGGGATGCTCCTGTATGGCAAAGGAAACGTGTCCGCGGCGGGGTCCGAAGAGGGTCCCTGTGACCTTGCGTCCAAGGAGGGAGCCGACGTGGGGGGAAGGGGAGAGGGACAGCCATTTGCAGGGGGAGAAGGAGAGGCTTAGGTTGGCGGCAGGGAGAGAGAGGAAGCCGAGGAATGACTTCAGGAGGGAGGAGAGGCCTCCGTAGCCTGAGGGGGGTTGCCGTGCCTCCCCAGGGAAGACACCGAAAGGGACGGAGTTGTTGTGGGAGTGGGAGCCGGGGAAGTGCTTACGAGAGGCGGCGGTGGCGGCCGCAGTGACAGCATCGAATGATCTGGGATTGGTGGAATGGCAAACTGAGAAAGAGGAGGAAGGGATGAGTCTTCTGGCGGTCTTGAAGGTGTCGCTCCTCTGGAGGCTGCTGCTGCTGCTCACTTCATGGGGTTCCATTGCTGGTCGATGCAGGTGAATGCGTGTTGCTTGAAATAGAGGGCAGACAAAGAAAGGTGTGTTGTTATGATTATGTCTTAGGTAGGGGAGGGGGGGGGGGGGGTGCGCGCCCACACTTAAATAAAAGAAGCTTGAGGGGGAGTGGAGGATGAACACCATCATTCATTTCATTTCATTTCATTTTGTTCATTTATCTTTCTGTTGTTGACGTAATCACAATGGTGAAATAAAAAAATAAGCAAATGCTTTGAGTTGACTAAGGAAACGTGGTTTGTGAACAGAGACGGATTGTCACGTCGACATGAAACTGATACGTAATGAAGCTGCCCAAAAAGAGTATAATAATTCTGTGAAACTAAGGGAATGGAAACACTAGAGGATGACGAGGTTGTGTAAATCTTTCCTGGTTGGTTGGCCTAACCCTCCGACGATTGTCCAAGGTTGAAACACCTGTTCACAAGGACTAACAATATTTAAGAAAATAAACCATCCGCCACCACCACCACCCCCCCTGTCGTCATAAAAAAAAATATCCCTTAATCCTCCTAAAAAAAAAAAATAAATAAATTCAGATGAAGATTCCTTACTTGGGGTTCATAAAATAACCCAGCAACTTCTTTTTCTTTTCCTCTTACAGTTGATGGTGTTACAAGAAGTAAAAATGAATTGAGTAATAATTGACAGTTCCCTCTGCTGCTCTTCTTCTCTTTTTTGTTTTCTCTTCAGAACTATCTGGGCAAAAGAAAGAAAGAGGTCTCTTTCTCTAAGAGGAGGAAGAAGAAGAACAACAACAAAAGTTCAAAAAAGGAGGGGGGGGGGGGGGGAGGGGGATTGATTGACATTGTGAATGCAATTCTGCGTGAAAATGAGGCAGGAGACAGGGTGATTCCTCCCCTTAGCCTGCCCTTCCGACCGTACGCCCTAAGAAAGAAAGAATCTCTCTCTCTCTCTCTCTCACTTATTTGCCTCTATGAATTCCCTGTACTCTTTCTTCATTTTTACCCCGGACACATTCCTGTGGAGTTCAACCATACACAGGGAGATCCCCAGCCAACAGTTAGATGATAACTACAAGATCACACCTGCTTTTCCTTGCACATGCAGTCAGTTACTAGAAATACAATCATGCAGGGATACTGCCAAGTTTCAGAGTACGAGAATACCTGATTAACTCCTTATTCTTAAAGAACTGCACACATGGGGTGCCCATGATCCCAGCCGCCTCCGCTATCTCTGGATCTTCTTCTATATCGATCTCAACGAAATGCACATTCTCGTCGAATTCATCAATTACCTGCCAGAAAAAGAAGGCTTCCGTTATTGTTAATAATATTTTTTTTTTTGTTATTCAGCTTGTTTCCAGGAGGAAAGGTTTTGTTGCCAATATAGCCCGGAGTGTGATTTCTGCTTCGTGGATCTCGTGGACAACCCCACTGAATTATTGCCTTCTCATGAAGATGCATTATTGCCAGCAGCTTCTATTCCCAAGTACTCGTCAATAAACCAAAGGACAATTCCAATTCAACTTGCTGCTGGAAACTATTGGTAGGGTACGGTTAACATGACAGGACAAGATCAAAAGGAGATCACCTTGTCAAGAATAGGCTTCAATGTACGACATGGACCACAAGTTGGCGACGTGTATAGTACACAAAGTAGCCGTGGACTTTCATGATACAACTTCCGTAAGGCGTACTGAACAATGAGGAAGAAGACATATGGCTCATTAGGGATTGAACTATTTATTGGGTAGATTCTATGTATCACAGTGACAATGCCAAGCACTTAATAACTCCAGCAATGGACAAAAACTCATACCTGCCCTCTGTGTTTTGTGAGTGAGATATCAAAGCCCTCTTGCACATCCCTGTCGGTGAATTCTTTCTTGACCTCATCAGTTTGTGGCTACACAAGCAAAATATAAGAGCAACTTGAAATGACTTTTAATTAAACAGACAATATTGATATACACTCAAGTAGTAAAAACTCAGATTGTCAGAATCAGGTGTGCTTAAAATGGAAAGAAATAAAATCACCGTCTACGGCAGATTACTTAAAATCTCCAGGGAAACTCTAACCCACCACCAATTAATTACTCTGATAGCTTGCAAACAATCAGGTCAGATAAAGCATGACTGGCCTCTCTTGTTTGAAAATACAAGCATGACTAAGGTATCAATACCCAGGGAAATATAACTGATCAAAGATGAGCAGAAAAGACATGCATGTGTTTGCATACAGTCAGGCAAGTTGATACAAGAACAATTACTGCATTTGTTTGATTTATCTTAGATGAGCCAAATCAATTGACAGGGACACTAACGAGCATGGTGACAGTACATAATATCAAAGGCATATGTACCTGATGAAATTCAACAAGAAGATTGTTGCTAGCAAGATATCTCTCAGCAGACAAAGCAGCAATACATCCTGAACCAGCAGCAGTTATTGCTTGTCTCCACTCATGATCCTTTTATATGATGAAAACAAATTTAGAATTGATTAGTAAAAAATAGAAGTTCGGAAACAAAGCAGAAAATCCGAGCTGAACAACAAGGTGGCATAAGCAAAAAACTGAAGCCATTGTATGCCCAGGTTTTTTAGATACTCAAATGATCAAGATCATATACTAAGGATGGGATTTGAGAAAGAACTCCGGTTCTGCATGAGGCATGAATAATAAAAGCAAGAATAGGTCTTACAGGAACACCAATATCCAGAAACCATCCCATGTTAGTAGTGGGGAGAAGCTCACAATAAATAACTCCAATGCACAATTGAATAAAGTTTGGATTTCAGTACCTGTACATCCCCAGCAGCAAACACACCTTCTCTTGAAGTTCTTGCAGTACCTTCCTCAACCAACAGGTAACCAGAATGATCAAGTGCAACTTGCCCTTCCAAAAGTTGACTGTTAGGAGAATGGCCTATGCCATAGAATAGGCCTTTTGCCTCGAGAACAGACTCTTCTCCAGTATCAACTCTTTTCAGCGAAATGCCAGACATTTGACCTTTTGTGTTGCTGACGACATCCGCAACCTCCGTATTAAAGTGCACGGTTATATTGGGATTGTTAAACACTCTGAAACATTCGTGATAATCAACCTGTTAAAAAAATATTCAGGAGTTGAAAGCTCAACAGCAATAGTCCATTAGTATAAAAGTTTCCAGTAAATGTGAGTCGATTCTAGAATGTAAAATCACAGCCATGGTGCATTGATGTCAACGATTCCGTGGAGATTTACTTTAACTGTGGTTAAACTCAACGACATGGAAGAGTAATGCAACATCATTAGTACCTAAAATTTCATGTTCCAATCTTCTTTTGGTAAATTCATTCCCACAAAAACCACGCTTTATGGGTAGTCTAATGACATGTAAAAACAATAGCCATACTTCCCTTAAGAAAAAAGGGGGCAATCTGACTGCTTCGGAGGCCAGCCAATGTCACTTTATAACGCCAGACTGTGGCTCCACAAGATAATCACTCCAAATATTTTTCCCCATTCAGATTTTCTTCAATTGGAGTACATTCTCCGTGTAAAATGTTCTAGAGATAGCTTAAAGTTACAGAACAGAAAATGGTCTGATTTTTTTTATCTGATATAACACTCAGCAAGATTCATGGTAAGAAGAAAGCAGCCTGTTGAGCAGACCTCAGTAAAGTCCACATAGCAATAACAAACAAGTCAACATGTATATGCCACAGCTCTATACAAGGGCCTACAATTAGCTACAAGCTTAGGGATCAAGCAGCTGGCCATCCAAACAGATGCCATAAGATTAGCCAAGTTCCTAAATGCAGAAGAACCTCCTCACCCTCTAATTGCACCTATCCTAGATGAGTGCAGGCCGCTATTGTGTGATCTCGAGGATTACGCAATCGCACACGTTGGGAGGGGACAGAACAAGGTTGCGGATAAGCTGGCCAAAGAAACAATCAACCGGGAAGAGATCCCTACCACTTTTGTTTTTCCCCCAGATTTTATTTTGGACACTCTACATGGGGACACTCCATGTGCTAGGACTTCTGTAACCTAAACCCCGAACGTTGATTCTAATGCTACCTTCCTTGCTTACCAAAAAAAAAAAAACATAGATATGGCACAGTCAAGCATCTTTCCACCCTTTGATTTGAAAAGTATGGATACAACAAATAATCAGGCAGTAAAATACAAATTCTTTGTGGACAATGCTGAAAATTTAATACCATCTTCATTAAGGAGAAATGATCACTATAAAGCAGACAGAGACCAACAAGAAAGGGATTCCGACTCGGACCCTACAAATTCCATTATAGAAAAAGAGGCCTGCACGACACACCTCCGGGTGACTTCAGTACCAGTCTACACAGCGGAAGCCCCGCTGATAGTGGAGATAACCTCACCACTCCTCAACTACTGCATAAAAATTTTCAAGCATTTGAGGGCATTGACAGGCCATCTGGAGGTCACGGAGCTGACCCCAATAGCATGGGAAAGGAAGAGTGAATCTCATCCTAACACTAACACAACGGAATCGGAAACAATGGCAAGTACCTCCCCACCTTATTCTCCCCAAATGAAGTTTCTAATCTGGAATAGTAGGGGTACTGCGAACACGAGTTTCTTAAGGCACTTTTGGGATCTTTACCATCAACACAAACTAGTCTTGGCCGTGATTACAGAAACTAGAGTGGCTGGAGAAAATGCTGCGTCTATCATAAGGAGGCTGCCTTACAACGGCTCAATTTGCTCAAATTCAATTGGATTCAGAGGAGGACTGTGGATCCTCTGGGACACTACGCTACTAGACATCCATGAGCTAGCCAACACGGAACAAGAAATTCATGTTGAGGTCAGGACATCATCTACCCAATCTTGGCTACTCTCCGCTATATATGCTAGCCCTAGGTCAGGAGAAAGAGAAATCTTATGGCGGAATTGTAGAACCATAGCAGACCACATTAGGCATCCTTGGCTGATAGTTGGGGATTTTAATAGCATTGTAGATGGAACAGAGAAAATAGGTGGCAATAAGGTATCATTAGCACAAACTAGAAGTCTAACGACCTGTCTAGATCATTGCTCCATGATAGATTTAGGATTTCACGGCCCTAGGACAACTTGGTGTAATCTTAGGACCCAGGATAGAATATCTCAACGCCTGGATAGGGCTGTGGCAAATATAGAATGGCTGAACCTTCACCCAGAGGCAAATGTTAAGCACCTCCCTAGATGTCACTCAGATCACAGGCCATTAATACTAGAGATGAAGAAAGAAAAACGGCCATACCTGCAAAGACCATTCAGATTCCAGACTGCATGGCTGTCACACGATGATCTGAAAACTATAGTAGAAGCAGCTTTGTCGGAGGGGGAAAACAAATATGGCCGAGCAAAAGGAATATTCCAGGAGAAAGCTCAAACTTGGAACAAGGAAACATTTGAAAACATTGCGCACAGAAAAAGGAGACTACAAAACAGACTGCAAGGGATACAATCCAACCTGGAAAACAGGGATTCAGAATTTCTAAAACAGCTGGAAAAGGAGCTAACAAATGAATACAACAACATACTGATAGAGGAAGAGCAGTTATGGTTCATGAAATCCCGTCTCAATTGGATAGTGGAGGGCGAGAGGAACACTAAGTTCTTCCATGCTACGGCTATTGCCAGAAGAAGAGCCAACAGAATATTAGGACTAAAAATAAACAACAATTGGGTAGAAGACCCGGAAGAACTAGGACAACACATTCGGTCGTCATTCCTCAATAGATATACGACCACCTGGACAAAGGAGCAGCCAACAGAGGCCTTAAAACCCCCCATCCCAGGCATGCCAGCTATAAACCCGATGAAGCACAGCTACCTAGAAAGGACATGTGAAGAGGCTGAACTAAAAAAGGCCCTCTTCTCACTAAACCCAACAAAAACGCCAGGACCAGATGGATTACACCCTATTTTCTTCCAGAAATTCTGGGACACTACAAAGAAGTCACTTCTGGCCATAGTAAGGGAAGCCTTTACCACTAAGAAACTACCTGCAGATATGGGGGACACCTCCATTGTGCTGGTGCCTAAAAGAAACAGCCCAGAAACAATAGACCAATTCAGACCTATATCACTGTGCAACACGGTTGACAAGATCATCTCAAAAGTACTAGTGCACAGGCTGAGACCTCTCATGTGCGAGCTAATCTCCCCTTTCCAGAGCAGTTTCCTACCAGGGAGAAGGACGAGTGACAATTACATCATAGCCCAGGAAATCTTACACTCATTCAGTCATAAAACAGGGAAGAAGGGCTATCTAGCAATCAAGGTAGATATGAGCAAGGCCTTTGACCAACTTGAGTGGAGATTCATAGAGAAAATCCTGCATCTTTTCAATTTTCCAAAAGGTTTGGTAAGTCTAATCTCCTCCTGCATCTCAAGCCCTACCTATAACATCCTATTCAATGGAGGGAATTTGGAACCTATCAAATCGACAAGAGGGATCAGACAAGGTGACCCTTTATCACCCTATCTCTTTATCCTATGTCTTGAATATCTGGGATACATAATTGAGCAGGAATGCAACAAAGGTAAATAGAAAAAGGTGACGGCCAGCAAAGGAGGGCCAGCCTTCTCACACCTATTCTTTGCAGACGACCTTCTATTATTTGGAGAGGTAACAGTTAAAAATGCCAGAGCAATTAAGCGAGCACTAGACAAGTTTTGTGAACTATCGGGACAGAAAATCAACCCAGGGAAGAGCAACATCATACTATCGGAGAATGTCAAATGTAATAGAGCCAGAAGAATGGCAAAGGAGACAGGTTTCAAAATTACAAATGACATGGGAACTTAGGCTTCCCACTGCTGGCAGGATCGCAAAGGAAAATCCCACATGACACAATAATAGACAGAATCCAGAAAAAACTTGTAGGATGGAAAGCAAAGATTCCGAGTAAAGCAGCCATAGTAGTGGTAATAAAGTCTGTGGCGGAAGCAATCCCGGCCTATCAAATGTCATGCTTAAGCTGGCCGAATAGGGTACTAGAGGAAATCGACAGAATAAACAGGAATTTCCTATGGGGTTCATCAGATGAGAAGAAAAAGCTTCACCTAATTAATTGGAACCAAGTAACAACGAGGAAACAAGAAGGAGGACTAGGTTTATTCAAAGCCAAGGATAGGAACAAGGCATTACTAAGTAATCTGAATTGGAGACTGTCAAAAGAGCATAACAGCCAACGGTGCAAGGTTATCCACAGCAAGTATGGCCAACAACTAGAAAAAAGAAAGCAAGGCTTAAATATATACAAAGCACTCAAAGTTGGAAGGGACCTCGTGATTGAGGGAAGAAGATTCTTTGTTAAGAATGGAAAAGACACAAACTTCTGGGAAGACGATTGGCTAGGATGCGGGAAATTAAGAGCTATGATTATAGGACCCCTAAACAAGGATGAGGTGTCCAGGAAAGTGGCTGATTACTACAACGACAACGAATGGACCAGAATAGCAGCGGCTAACCTACTGCCCAGCAGCACATGGAACCATATCACAAGCATGACACTAAACAACAGTGACTCAACTACTGACAAGCTGGCCTGGAAACCATCTGATAACGGGGAGTTCACACTGACCTCAGCCTATGCCCTAGCACATACAACAGATGGAAAATACCTAGATGTCAATCTACAATGGATTTGGAAGCTGCCAATTTTGCCTAAATAAAAAATCCTCATCTGGCAAAGTTGGTTCAATAGATTACCAACAAGGGATCTACTTAAGGACAGAAACATTATCCAAGATAGCATCTGCCCAGTATGCGAATGGGAACAAGAAACGGTACTTCACGCTCTAAGAGATTGCCCAATTACCCAAGCTACATGGCAGCTCTTCCAAGCACCAAACACTGCCACTGCCTGCTCAACAGAAACCATCCAGCAGTGGCTAAAAGGAAACCTAAAGGCCAATAAAACAGCGCTGCACAGATATAAAGGAATTCAATGGAACATACTTTTCACATCAATCATTTGGCATCTATGGACACAACGGAATAGCATTGCCTTTGGCAAGCCAGACAAGAACAAGGATACACATGCTCAGATTATGCAGAGAGCAGCTGAGATACAAGCAAATCTAGGGAGTAAGAGGTATAAAGTGGACGAAGCTATATCAGGAACACTACATAGCCAATGGGGAATTTGGAAAGCAGACGCCAACCTACCATACACCCTAAATACAGACGCAGCAATGAAAGCAAATGATCTAGGTGTGGGACTAGGCGGAGTAATCAGGAACCAGAACGGGTGCTGGATTGGAGGATATTGCGACAGGAACCCAAACATGAACAGCCTGCTTGCAGAAGCTACAGCTCTATAAAAGGGCCTACAATTAGCTACAAACTTAGGAATCAAGCAGCTGGCCATCCAAACAGATGTCACAAGATTAGTCAAGTTCCTAAATGCAGAAGAACCTCCTCAACCTATAATCGCACCTATTCTAGATGAGTGCAGGTCGCTATTGGGTGATCTCGAGGATTTCGCAATCGCACACGTCGAGAGGGGACAAAACAAGGTTGCGGATAAGCTGGCCAAAGAAGCACTCA
Organism: Melastoma candidum; assembly: GCA_023653495.1. Classification (NCBI taxonomy): domain Eukaryota; kingdom Viridiplantae; phylum Streptophyta; class Magnoliopsida; order Myrtales; family Melastomataceae; genus Melastoma; species Melastoma candidum. The sequence continues at coordinate 10,463,923 of CM042881.1, read as the reverse complement.
ACCTTGAGGAGATCCCTACCACCTTTGTTTTTCCCCCAGATTTTATTTTGGACACCCTACATGGGGACATTCCATGTGCTAGGACTTCTGTAACCTAAACCCCAAACATTGATTCTAATGCTACCTTCTTTGCTTACCAAAAAAAAAAAAAGCAGACAGAGACTGATGAACTTTATGAGTGATGAAGCCTACAACAATATTGCATGCACACAGATATCAAACAAAAGGAGCTATGAAGTCTCACCGATCTTGCATGGCTTTTGATGCTCTAAGTTGGTCTCTGCGCACCAGTAAGTGAACATGTCGAGCATACTTTGTCAGGTATAAGGCTTCCTCTGTAGCAGTATCACCGCCTCCGACTACTGCAAGCACTTGGCCCTTGAATAATGGTGATGCACCATCACAAATGGCACAAGCGCTAATTCCCCTACTCCAAAACTCATCTTCACGAGGTATCCTAAGCCTTTTGGCTGTAGCACCAGTCGCATAGATGACAGAATGACACTTCACCTAGAAAATAATAATAACACAATTAATATCCAAACGCAAATCTCATTTTCCATTGTTTAATTGCACCAAGACAGAGTCAAAGGTATAGCTGATGTACCCTAAAAAACAGTACCAAGATAGGCAGAACATTCCACAATATTATGTTACCTGATAGACATATTAGTTCCATTTAAACAAAAAGAAAAGCAGAAGAAAGTCACGATGGAAGCCTGACCCAGCCTGCCATGGGCTGTATCAATATTCAGGCACATGGTCACAGATATTCCACTAGTTTAGGCTTCAAAAACCATAGTCAAGAACGACGGTAGCAAGCACCCCACGCCTACTGTGCTTGTTCTAATCAACCATTTACCAAAACATGAAGATAAACATGAGTGGAGCTTTCAGATAGATGCATTACCTTTCGCTCACTGCTTTGCACAGTAAAAGGACTAGCCTTCACATCAAGAAACTCCACATCTTCTTGATAAAGTTCTGCACCCCAACGTTCAGCCTGCCGTCGCATCCTAAAAGCAAAGAATCTTCATCATAACCATGTCCGGAAAATGCAAATGACAGCAGAGCAGGGATAATCAACTTGGATACCTATCCATCAAATCGGGACCGGTGATTCCATCAGGAAAACCAGGGAAATTCTCCACTTCAGTAGTAGTCATCAACTGTCCTCCCGGAACACCACCAACTTGATAACCTTCGAACACGACGGGCTTCAAATTTGCACGAGCAGCATATATAGCTGCCGTGTACCCAGCGGGACCCGATCCGATAATCACTAGATTCTCCACGCCCCCAGCTAGACAATGAACCAAGAACACACAACGTCATGAATGAAACCAATTCAAACATTCTAAGTGTAGGCTCTTGATTCCATTAATGCAAACGTCCAAATCAACAGACTGCCGAAAAGCCCTGATTTCAAAACGTACATACGATACGTGCAGAAAAGAAACTAGACATATTTGTCATCCATACGATCCATCCAATGTGGAAGAATGCAGGCTAAATACTGCGTACCACTTTAAAAACGAGGCAAGCTCATTCAAGCTGAAGTAACCAAAAAAAAAAAAAAAAACAAGAAAGAGGGAATGGAAACCTAATCGCACTTTTAGACCAAATGATTGACTTCATCCAACCAGTAAGTGAGCAGAGAAGTGGAGCAGATACATTTCCACGTAAGGACAATTAATTAAACGACTGACAACCAACAGTCCAATTGAACCACCAGCAATTTTCCTATCCGAAATTAACAGAATAGACAAGGATGAAAGCGAACCGGCGGAGGAGGAGGAGGAAGGAGAAGGTGAGTCGTCGGAGGCCCTGATAGAAGGAAGAGAAGGGAAGCGACGGCGAGTGGGAGTAGGAGTAGAGCGACGGTCGAAGCAGAGGAGGGGGGCACTGCATTGACGAGTGGGGAAGAGGGGAGGACGAGGATTGAATCGACGGCAGAGGAGGGAGGAGGAGGAGGAGGAGAGACGGTCGGAGGGGTCGGCGATGGTGGGGTGGTGGTGGCGGAATGGGATAGGCATGGAGGAGGTGGAGGTGGCAGCCATGGATTGATTGCCCGTAGATGCAAAATCGCGAGGCCCAGCCAACCGAGACCAAAACCCGAAGCCGAAGCCGTACAAAAACAGAAAGAAGAAGACGACAATTACACCTGCGGTTTCTTCAAGTATTTAAAACAAAAATTGTGAATATGATTCTCATTCTCATCTCATTCATAAAATACCAAAGTCATGGATTTGTGTTGCAGTTATGGAATTGTAAAAACTTCGCGTTTAGCAGAAGTGTTAATAACGGAAGCCGCTAAATTTTCTCGTACGAAAGCTTCCGTTCAGTACGAAACTTCGGCCGAGAATGCGAACGATGTTTCGTACTCTACGTATTTCATCATCGCCCCCTCCTCAAATCAAACCGAAAAAGAGCAGGTTCCTGTGTCTCTAGTAATCTTTTTTTTTTTCCATGAAGGGGGGATTGGAGAGATCTCCCGACAAGGGGGAAACGTGAGGTTGGGTGTGGGGGGGTGATCACCTTTTCGCATCTTCTTCTTATTTCTGTGAACCGGTCGTGTTGGTGGAATCGTGTTGGGGTTTGTTTCCATTTTCCTCCTCCTTCCTCTTTTTTCTCCTCCTCATGATGATGATCATTCATTTCATTCCATCCATGTGAACACCACCTCGTTCCCTTTTCCTATGTTTCTTCCATTCCCTACTCCTCCCATGTAACTCCCCCTGGACTAGTCATCAGCCAGTCGCTCGTTAGTCATGGCCGAACCTGATTCTCCCTCTCTCGAAAAGGAAGAGGGCTCGTCGTTGGACGAGTACGTCGTCCGTAAGTCGACCCCTCCTCCATTCCTGTTGAAGACATATATGCTCGTGGAAGACCCCGAGACCGACCACGTCATCTCCTGGAACGCCGAGGGGGTGGCCTTTGTGGTGTGGCAGCCGGCCAAGTTCACCCGCGATCTCCTCCCCACCCTATTCAAGCACAGCAACTTCTCCAGCTTCGTCCGCCAGCTCAACACCTACGTAATGTCCTTTCTCCCTCTCCTCAAATCACAACCCCAGTTTGCCTTCGAAATAATATTTCATCGTTGTGGTCATCTTAACTTGCATCTGCTTGAACACTCCTGCAAAAACAGAAACTAACCTTGGAGACTCCGATTCCGACAATAACCAACAGTTAGATGCTTGATCCCATTGGTCGGTCAATGTTGTAAGAATTCTTGCGTGGGAGGGAGGGGGCCACAAAAGACATTTTCCTTTTGGGTAGCTAGCCATTGCTGACTTCGACATTTGGATTTGATCGCCATTCCTCCTAGTTCGCCCTTCTTCTTTACCTCATCTATCCTTAGGGTCAAATGCAAAGTAATACTGAATTCTAGCCGACAACTTTTGAGTCATCGGAGACTAACTTTTTCTTCAAGTACAAATCACCAAATTCGTATAGCTTGCTTTTCAGGAGATTTATACCTACGGTTAGTTGGGAAATTATTTTTTTTAAAATACGATTCGAGTTGTCAATATTACTTAATTATCGTCCCCAGGTCATTATTTCAAATCGCAACTTTGAATTTACAAAAAATCATGATTTGAAACAACGACTTTAATTGAAATTTGGGAATTTTTTAGACTTTTTTGACGTTTGGGACAAAGTCACTGTTTGAAACAGCGTCGGCCTTTTATTGAAAGATCTATTTGAAATAGCAATTTTCCTTAAAAGACGTTGTTTACCGCTACGTTGCCCCAAACACCAAAAAATCTAACGGCGATTTTGCCAATTTTAACCAAATTCGCTGTTTCAAACCGTGACTTCTTTGTAAATTCAAAGTCGCGGTTTGAAACGGCGACTTACGGCGGTATTCAGGTAATTTTAAAAACTCAAATCGTATTTCGTAAATTTTTTTCTCGTACACAATCCTTTCTACTTTTCAGTAGATGGCGTTGTCATGACAAATGAAATACTTAGTTTAATAATGATAAGAAGTCGATATATTTTGCGAGGAATGTACGGAAATACGGTTAGTTTTAAAAAAAATTTACGAAATACGATCCGAGTTTCGTAAAATACGGTTTTACCGTCGAATGGGCGCGTTAAAATACAAAGGGGGCACGTTTGTGTAAATAGGCAGGACCCGCCCCTACGCGGCAGCATCCTACGATGCGTATGAAGGCGATGGGTCTTCGGGGGGCGCGTTTTCAAAACCCGCCCCCCAAACACTTAAAGATATTTTTAGAACGGATTTTGAAAACTCGCCCCTCGAGTAAATGAATAAGGGGCGGGTTTTAAAACTCGCCCCTGCTGCAAATTAAATCGAGTTCCCTATCTGGCTCAATTGGTTAAAGTGGTTCCTTAAATTGTAAGAGGTCTTAGCTTCGAATCATAATGTTCATTTAGTTAAAAGAAACCCTCGCCTTCTTCATCCTAATGTTCACATAATGTCGCAGGGGCGGGTTTTTAAAACCGTATTTCTAAAAAATTTTTAAAAACTAACCGTATTTCCGTACATTCCTCTATATTTTGCTATTGCTTGGACGAGTTTTGTTCCTTAATGACGTCATTTGGTAAATTATTTCGCCAAATGACCTCATAACTTTCAAAATTCGTCGACTAACCCAGTGAAATCAGCCTTACAAAGGCCGACTTCAGTCTCAAAGGAAGTCGGCCTTTGTAAAGCCGACCTCATGTGAATGAAGTCGACTTTGTCTAAGTGTAGGGAAGTCGGCCTTACAAAGGCCGATTTCCTCATGTGAACGACCTTTGAATTTTTTTTTTTTTTTTTTTTTTACCTTTGAAAATTTTTTTTGCCTAAGTGTAGGCAAATGCCGACTTCTTAAAAGCCGACTTCATTGGGTTAGTCGACGAATTTTAAAAGTTACGAAGTTATTTGGTGAAATAATTTGTCAAACAACGTCATTAAGAAACAAAGCTCTTGGACATCATCGAGTTTTTTTACATACAGATGCATTAAAGTAAGACATGAGGGCGTTCTTGTTACGTGCTATTTATTCCCTGTTAAAGACTAGCAATCAACAGGGATTCCGCAAAGTCGTGACAAGGCGATGGGAATTCAGCAACGAGATGTTCCGAAGGGGAGCGAAGGAATTACTATGCGAAATCAGTCGAAGGAAAGCCTGGGCCAACATTAATAACAAGCCGAAAAGGCTAGGAAGCCTTCCTCCGCAATCCTGGTTACCCGATGGCCATCCATCACAGAAGCTGGACAAACAATCAGAGGAAGACAGGGGATCATCATCAGCTTCGCCGGCGTCGGGGTACGGCAGACTCATTCATGAGAACAAGCGACTGAGGATGGAGAATGGTGCCCTAAACTTGGAACTAACAAGCATGAGAAGCAAGTGCAAGGAATTAATTGAACTTGTAGCCAAGTATGCGCATCGGAACGAGGAGAGCGTACTCCAAAGAGGTGTAGAAGAGGAAGAAGAAGAAGAGGAGGAGGAGTGCAAAGGACCGAAGCTGTTTGGCGTGATGCTATTGGGAGTCCACCGGAAGGAAAGTCCATTGGCGATTACTACTCGTGATGCCAGGGATCAAGGAAGTGCATACCTTTCTCGGTTGTGCAAACACGAGAACTAAAACCGTGAACTGAGTAAAAAAAATGGAATCAAGTATGCAGTATTAAAACCTTGTCATATCATTGGGAGAAAGCAGAAAGCAAACCCAATTGCTAATCAAACTTACAAAGTTCAACTTAGAGCAGCCTTCAATTGTTACACAGGACTGCAGAAATTCACCTCGTGAACCATCTGAGTGTTTAAGACGTTTGTAATAAAAAGACACAGAAACACATCCGTGCACTTTACGGCAGTACTAGTGGATTCAGTGATTCCAGCAGAAATGGCGTTGACATGACGCGATGAGTTCACAAAGAACGAATGGCAGTGAGAAACGGAAGATGGAAGGCAGAAGAGAAGGGCAACAGCAGCATGATTTTTGTGATTTTTTTAGAGCATGTAACTTTTTAAGATATATCCAACTGTTAAAATGGCCCCGTTGGCATCTTCTTCGTCCTTGTTCGTCTCTTTGATTTAACTTTTGACGAAGAATTTTGCAACCTGGAGTTTCAAGAGGGACAATCTGACTATCATTCGCCTTTAGCTAAGATAGCAGGAGCAAAAACAAGAGCTTTGTAAAGATGTAACGTTCGTTTCTAAAAAAATTTACAAAATGGCGTTTTAGTTTCCAAATTTCCCAAGATCCGTTGTTGTTAGTACAACGAATTTCAATAACAGTAACAATATTAACCATAGAAGATGAGCCATAATTAAGAATATCGTCTTTTTATTATATACATAATTTCGTTTTTCAATACCACGACATCTGCTTTCATAGAAAATCTCGATTATGGAAAACATTTTTGGATATATGGGAAAAGTTTGACGACGTAGAAAGATGTTCGGGTGTGAGAAAATTTTCGCTGTTCGAGACTGCGAATTTGAGCTTAAACCCCTATTGTAAATAATAAGACTCTTTTGGGCCACTCATTTTTGTTGTTAGAGACCACGACATCTTCCGAAAGTAATGGAGTTTTGTTCCTTAATGACGTCATCCGGCGAAATATTTCGCCAAATGACATCACAACTTACAAAATTCCGTCAGTAACCCAACGAAGTCGGCCTTGCCGACTTCCGTCTTCGCAAACAGAAGTCGGCATTTGAAAGGCCGACTTCATGTCGGGTGGCGTCCCGCATGAAGTCGGCCTTTGTAAGGCCGACTTCGCCTAGAGTCGATGGAAGTCGGCCTTTATAAGACCGACTTTGCCCCGACTGCGATGAAGTCGGTCTTACAAAGGCCGACTTCTAAGTCGGCCTTTGTAAGGCCGACTTTGCTCCGACAGCGACGAAGTCGGCCTTTGAAAGGCCGACTTCCAAACACTTAAAAAAAATTTTTTGGAAGTCGGCCTTACCTCAGAGAAAGAAAAAAAAACAACAATGGAAGAAAAACCACTTGTAATACACATAATACAACGAGAAACCAGGAAATTTATAGTAATCCAACCGAATATGATAGTAATCCAACAGAACGTTTCAATGAAACTTGAACGCCTAATACAGAGGGTTAGTAAAGCAGGTTGCGTGGAAGCCAACGGATCGGAAAATTCCTCCCTAGGCACTGGGTGTGCAGTGCAGTGCGTCACGGCTGTGGTAACCGTGCACGTCCGAACTGAGTGTAGGACGTATACCTTCTAAGTGGCTTTGTGGTTTTCTTTGTGATCTTTGTGGTTTCTATCTTTGTAGTTTTTGTGGTTCAACTTTGTGATTGTCTCTTAAGCAAGTGCAGGCTTATCTTAAGGAGAGACAAGATCTGTGTGGAAATCCTCTTCTGAGCAAACAAGTGCTGAAGCAATCCTTCGCTGTGAAACAGAAACGAGCTGCTCTCTGAGAAGCTATTCTTCACTGTAAGGAATTATCTGTGAGGATTTATACTCTAACATAACGTTGTCTGTGTTCTTTGATAAGTCAGGATTATATTAAGCGACAACGAGCTGTGTGGAATCCATTGAGCTACCAACTGCTGAGGATAAGCATCATTCTGCTGGAAACGAGAAGACGTCCACTGTGTGAGGAGCTGACCGTTGCCAGGAGTGATCATCTATTGTACGGGATTCTAAATCTCACTTTGTGAGAGGAACATACGCCTAGTGCAAGGGCTCTTTGCACCCATTATTTTATATAGTGGAATCACCTTGTTGGTGGAAAGTGGACGTAGGTCAATTAAGGCCGAACCACTATAAATCACTGTGTCCATTACGATCGCGCAACACTAGTACGAAAACCTACTCGACAAAATCGTAACAGTTACAATAAAGTATTTCTCATTCTGAGAAACGCTCTGCTGTGATACAGTACGCTTCCGCTTACACCAAGAAAGGGCGAAAAAGTGAAAAACACTAATTCACCCCCCTCTTAGTGTTCCTGAACGATCCAACAATTGGTATCAGAGCGGGTTTGCTGGAAAGCTTTCTGTGTGATTGCTAGTACAGAACTCTGTTGCTGAACCAAAACAGCTTATTGCTGAATCAAAACAGCTTGTTGCTGAAAGTCTTACATTAAGCACAGTAAGGTGCTTCTGGGTACTGAACAGAATGTCAATGCTCTTGACTGATGGTCATTCGACCGAACGTCCACCGCTCTTTGCAGGACAACACTTCTCATATTGGAAAATGAGAATGGAGTTGTTCATAGGAGCAAAAGAAGCCGATTGCTGGCAGATTATAATGGAAGGAGATCTTGTAATTCCTCCATCTAATCCCAGCGACTCTCGGCATGAATTTGAAAGGAAGAGAATCATCTCGCTGAACACTAAAGCAAGGCACTACTTAGTGTGCGCTCTTGCTGGAAATGAGTTCAATCGCGTCTCTACTTGTAAGACGGTGAAAGAAATGTGGGATAGACTTGCTTTGATCTATGACGGAACAGAACAAGTCAAAAAATCCAAAATAAATGCTTTAGTAACTCAATACGAAGCATTCAAGATGAAAAAGGATGAGTCAATAAATCAAATGTTTGATAGACTCACCGAAATCACTAATGCCATGGAATCACTTGGCAAAACAATCTCCAATTCGGAGTTAGTCAGAAAGATACTTCGCTCTTTGCCTAAAACTTGGGAAGCCAAGAAAACGGCAATCGAAGAAGCAAAGGACTTAACGAGCTTAAGTCTTCAACAGCTACTTGGTTCTCTTGTCGCTTATGAGAATGAGAACAAGTTTGCTGCAGAAAAGCAATCCCATGCTGTTGCATTTAAAGGAAGTATTGAAATGTCCGATGAATCTGAGGATGAATCTTCATCTAATTCTGAGGATGAAGTCTCCTTGATGGCAAGGAAATTCAAAAGGTATCTTCGCAAAAATCGCTTTAAGGGAAAGCGAGATATTAAAAAGAAGAATACTAAACCACACCAAAGTAAATGTGGTGTATGCTATGAGTGCAACAAACCTGGTCATATGCGACCAGATTGCCCACTTTTGAATGAGAAGGGCAAATCTTCAAAATTCAAGAAAAATGCCATGATGGCATCTTGGAGTGATAGTGATGAGGAATCAGATCAGGATAACGAAACAGCAAACATCTGCTATATGGCGCAAACTGATGCTGAAACTGAGAAGGTAAATGCTTTCTCACCTTCTGATCTATCTGCTGAAGATATTGAGAACCTTTTCTCAGAACTCTATGATAAAATTGAGTCTTTATCCGCAAACAATAAAGCCCTTAAGAAGGAGAATAAATTCTTGAGTGCTGAGAACGCTTCTCTTAAGGAAGATTTATCAGCAAAGGCTAAGAAAGCGGAAAAACAACTTTCTCGATCCAAATCAAAGATTGAGGAGCTGCAGCAGCAACTTGATGCTGTAAACAACAAAACTGATTTATGTATGCATGAGATGCATGATTCTGGAAATGAGAAACATTCACGACATGGGAAATATGTTTCCCCTCATGTTAGGAATGGCGAGTCTCATTTTATTATTCAAAGGTTACCTAGGCTTTGTTACTATTGTAGAAAGCCGGATCATTTCATTAAAAATTGCCATGTGCGGCGAAATGGCATGCTTGGCATTACTTCTAAAGTTGATGGTTCTATTGTTAAATGGAAGCAACGACTTACTTAATTTCTTTCTCTATTTCAGGGATGCTTCAAGTCCATCACTAAGGACCATGTATGGTACTTAGATAGTGGCTGTTCGAGGCATATGTCAGGATATGTCTCCTTATTCTCCACACTGGTTTTCCAGGATGGTGGTGCTGTCACTTTTGGTGATAATGGAAAAGGGATGGTTAAAGGAACAGGAACCATTTGCTGTTCTAACTCCCTAACCATTGAAGGAGTTCTTTATGTTAAAGGCCTCCAACACAATTTGATTAGTATCAGCCAATTGTGCGATAAAGGTTACAATGTTTCTTTCAATGAGAGAACATGTAACGTTTCACTGGATGGTGTCACTTGCTTCGTTGGTGAACGCAAGAAAAACATCTATATCCTGTCCTTTAAGAACATCTCCGCTGGAGAAAACTGTCTCTTGTCCGTTAAGGACGAAGCTACTCTGTGGCATAGAAAGTTGGGACATGCTAACTACGATTTGCTGTCCAAACTTGTCAAAAAGGACATCATTAAGGAATTGTCTAAAATCAAGTTTGACAATGATCAGGTTTACAAAGCTTGTTCTATTGGCAAACAAACAAAGGTATCCTTTAAAAGTAAAAATATGATTTCATGCAATGCTCCGCTTGATTTACTTCATATGGACTTATTTGGTCCAACAAGGACTCAAAGTCTTGGAGGTAAACGTTATGGATTAGTTGTGGTAGATGACTTTTCCAGATTCACTTGGGTTAAATTCTTAGCTCACAAAAGTGATGCGTTTACAACCTTTGAAACGTTAGTCAAACAACTTCAAAATGAGAAAGGTGTTTCTCTAAGAAGTATAAGAACGGATCATGGTACCGAATTTGTGAACCATGACTTTGCTTCATTTTGTGAAGAATATGGTATTAATCATAATTTCTCTGCTCCATACACTCCATAGCAAAATGGAGTTGTAGAGCGAAAGAATCGAACCTTACAAGACATGGCGAGAACCATGTTGCTGGAAAGTGAGGTTGCTAAGAACCTTTGGGCTGAAGCTGTAAGCACAGCATGCTACATCTCAAATCGTATTCATTTGAGACACTCATTAGGTAAAACTCCTTATGAGTTATACAAAGGCAGAAAGCCTAATATCTCATACTTTCATCAATTTGGAAGTAAGTGCTATATCTTGAGACCCATCAAAGATGGTGTTGGAAAGTTTGATGCTCGATCTGATGAGGGCATATTCTTAAGATACTCCCTAACGAGCAAAGCATATAGAGTTTTTAATAAAAGAACTCTAACTGTTGAAGAGTCTATCAATGTTAAAATTGATGATTCTCCGACACAGGAGGAAGTTGCTGTGGAAGGAGCAGCACAATCCTCAACAACAGCATCAAATGAAACCTCCCAGCAAATGATTGCTGACAATAATCCGAACGGAAACACTGTAGCAGATGTACAGCAAGTGCCTGTTGCACACACTGAAAATGCTTCTGGTGATTTCCAGGATATTCAAATTGAGAATCGTGTTCCTTCGTTATATAAGAAAAGACATCCTATTGATTAAGTAATAGGTTCTTTGCACACAGGAGTGCGAACCCGCAATACAGCAAGTTTGTACTGTGAAAACTCTGCTTTTATCTCTCAAGATGAACCTCAAGACATTGATGATGCTCTTGATGACCCTAATTGGATTCTTGCTATGCAAGAGGAATTGAACCAATTTGAGAGAAACGAAGTTTGGAGTTTAGTACCTAGACCCAATGATCGTTCCATTATTGGAATAAAATGGATTTATCGAAATAAACTTGATGAGTCTGGAAATGTTATAAGGAATAAAGCCAGACTTGTAGCTAAAGGTTACTCACAAGAAGAAGGCATCGATTATGATGAAACGTTCGCCCCAGTGGCACGTCTAGAAGCAATACGCTTACTTCTAGCATATGCTTGCTATAATAACTTCAAGTTATTTCAAATGGATGTGAAAAGTGCTTTCCTAAATGGTGATCTAAAAGAGGAAGTCTATGTTGAACAACCTCCTGGATTCACCGATCCAAAGTATCGTAATCATGTTTATAAGCTCTCTAAAGCTTTGTATGGGCTTAAGCAAGCTCCGCGAGCATGGTACGAAAAGCTTAGTTCCTTTCTTATAGCAAAGGGATATAGGCGTGGAAAGATTGATACAACCCTGTTTCTGAAGCAACATGATGCTGATCATTTAGTCGCTCAAATATATGTGGACGACATCATATTTGGTTCAACTAATGAACAACTTTGTACCGAATTCTCTAACTTTATGAGAGGAGAATTTGAAATGAGTCTCATGGGAGAACTTACTTTCTTCCTTGGACTTCAAATTAAACAAACAGCAGATGGAATTTTTATCCATCAAGAAAAATACAGCAAACAGTTGCTCAAGAAATTTGAGCTTCAGCATGCTAAACCTTTGTCAACTCCTATTGGTAGCAATACCAAAATTGAAAAGGATGAAGGAGGAAAGGAAGTTGATTCCAAACTTTACAGAAGCATGATAGGGTCATTACTCTATCTTACTGCTTCGAGACCTGATATCATGTTTAGCGTATGCTTATGCGCTAGATATCAGTCTGCTCCAAAAGAGTCACACCATACTGCAGTTAAAAGGATATTTAGATACCTTGCAGGAACTGTCAGCTTAGGCATATGGTACCCTAGAGGATCATTGCTGAATCCTATAGGATACTCTGATGCTGACTATGCTGGATGTCGTATTGATAGAAAAAGCACGTCTGGCACTTGTCAACTACTTGGAAATATGCTTATTTCCTGGTTCTCTAAGAAACAGACGACTGTCGCCTTATCCACAGCAGAGGCTGAATATGTCTCAGCAGCTAATTGCTGTGCGCAGTTACTATAGATGCGACAACAACTTGAAGATTATGATCTTCATTTTGATGCTATTCCGATTATGTGTGATAACACAAGTGCAATTAATTTGTCACGGAATCCTGTTTATCACTCAAGATCTAAGCATATTGAGTTGAGACACCACTTTCTACGTGACAATGTACAATGTGGCAAAGTTGATATTCAGTATATAAATACTGAGCAACAGCTTGCTGATATACTTACTAAACAGCTTGACAAGGAGAGGTTTGAGTATTTACGAAATGAATTAGGGATATGTAATCCAAATCTCTGAGATGATAATATTGTCATCTAATTATTTTGAGAAAATTTTGATAGGAAAATAAAAATTTCCAATGGTGCCATTTCATTCCCATTCTTTTTATTTCCTTCTTTATTCTACAAAACATTTTATAAAAAGAAAACCACATACGGTTTCTTTTCAAATCCGTAACTTCCCTCGTTTCTTCTTCAACCTTGACCCTCTTCCTTCTTCTCCATTTCTCCTCCGAAAATGGCACCCAAATCCGCGAAATCTGGAAAGGGCAAGGGAACTCCCAAGAAACGGTCACAGGCTGTAGCTGCTTCTGCCCAGCAACTACCTGCTGTGGAGCCTCCGTCAGTTACTGAGGGGGAGCTCTTGATGATGCAAACCCCTGCTCCGGTGGTCACTGAGACTAAGGAGACACCTGTTGCGGTTTCTGCTGAAGACAATGTGGCCCCGACTGGTGATGCACCATCCCAGGCGAACCTGAGGCTGCTAAGGAGAAAACCCTCGTTGTTGAGGAGGAAACCGCTCCACCTGAGGCGGTTACCAAGTCTACTTCTGCGTCACCCAAAGCAGCAAACTTCCCTGCTACTAACGCGGAGACTCAAGCCGAAAAAGGCAAGAACAGCACTGAGGATCCTGAGGATTTCCAGAGCGCCGATGAGCAGGACTCTTTGGCTGAAGAGACTCCTGACGAGGATGAGAATGTGGAGGTGATCGGCTCTGTTCAGAATCCTCCGATTCGCTCTTCTCTGGGTATTGCCTCTCGCACCAGGATGAAGCGACCTTATGCTGGTATAAGGGATGGTATGCATTCTGGCTCTCCTATTCAAAAGAAAGTGAGAAATGCAGATTTCTCTGTTCTTATTCCTAAGGTTGATCAGTATGTTTCTCTGGCTGAGCTAAATCGGATTCTTGCTGATGATACTATGCCAAATAAAAACATGACCAAGCGCAATATTGCTGCATGCAAGCGTGTAGACTTTGATTGGTTTACTCAACATGAGCTCTGCTTTGCTGAGATGTTTGAAAGGTTGACCTGGCGATCCTTTTGTGAATATGATGGCATCGGTTCCATCTCAAAGGTCAAGGAATTCTATGCCAATATTACCTTTCATAAGGAAGATTCTCTCATTAAATTCATCAAGGTGTTGATAGATGAGAAAACCTTTGTTTTCTCTGTGTTTGATGTTTGCCGCCTCTTTGAATCTGATCTTGTTAACAACTTGAGGGTGATCAATGAGGGAAAGCTAGAAGCTTATCAGACCATCAACGATGGTGAGGTGGTTGCTGTCAGCGGATATTTGCAGAACACCGGGCTGAGTTTCAGCAACCGGATGTTTCACAAGGCAGTAATGTCCTGCTTGGCCCCTCGGATTGGCAGCATTGACACGGTCATGCCAAGAGATTGGAATCTGATGGTTCATCTTAAGAGAGGTATTCCTGTGAATTTGGGAAGTGTTATATTTGGCCACATGGCTTCTTGTGTTCAGGATGAGACCAGGGCACTTCCATTCGCACATATTGTTACTGCCCTGCTGCAGATATATGGTGAGCAGGTTGTTCCTGAAAATCAAATGGACACATTGACTACTCAGCTTATTGGAGTTAATTCTGTCGCCAGTATGGGCTATATTCATGTGGATGGTGTTTTCATTAAAAAGCCAACTAAGCGAGAGATCGCTGCTTCTGTTCGTGGTAAGTCCACAACTGAATCTGGCAAACAGCGCTATGCTAAGCGTGAGAAGGCAGCTGCTTCATCCAAGGATGAGTCACCTTCTTCGTCTAAGCTGCAAAAGGTCCTCTGTGAGGAACTAAGCTACACCAGGCGCTCCATTCTTGAGAGGCTGGATGGATTTACTGAGAGGCTGACTCGCCTGGAAAAGATGGTCCAGACCTTGCTTGACAATGCCGAGGATTGAGCCATGCTCTCCATTTAGGATTGAGCTACTCTCCTCTATCTTTAGCTTCTCCATGTTGTTCTGGAATGAGCTATGCTGTTCTGCTTCTGAACTTGTTTAGAAACTGTTTCTTTTTGATACATTGCAGCAACTGTTGGCTGCTGTTGACTTTGTCTTTTGAGTGCTAGCATATTCTTGCTGCACTAGTAATAAAACTATCCTTTGTTATCCTCTTTTTTTTTTTTTTGATATGACAAAAAGGGGGAGAAGAATAAGTTCAGGGGGAGTTAAGGATTTAAGGGGGAGTTGAGACACAAGTTCGATCCCTAAGTCTATATTTTGTCATCATCAAAAAGGGGGAGAATATTGACCTGGTTTTGATGATGAACTTAAGCGACATGGTACTGGTGGTAAGCGACATGTTTCAGGTGGTCAATAGTAATGTTTCACAAGTTATGTGTTCATTCTTAGTGATGAGCTTGAGCAATGCGTTGCTGAACCACAGCTAGTAACCGCTATATATTACTGCATTCCAGTACACTGTTACTGTGATATTACGCATAGAAGTTGAAAATATGGAAACATATTTTTAATAATCACGATTTATTCTAAGATTTATTTTAATCTATCTCAGATAATTATTCTGAGTGTCTAAGTTCATTTAACGTAGCCTAATGATTTTATCATAAGCACTTAGGCAACAAATAAAATGAGATTACCTTTCCAATTGTTATTTTTGGAAACAAAATATTTCTCTGATCTTCTGCAGCAACGTCTCGCTGTAATGGGAGAAAATATCAAATTAAATATATTTAATTATCATAATCGATTAAATATGATGTTGGAGGTTGGAAATAATCTATTTGATTGAGATGAGTAAAGGAAGTTACCGTTGGTGTCTTTCCTTCTATGGCACAGCAAACGCTGAGCAGACTGTTGCTGAATCCTGGCTGCCAGTTTTGGCAACAAATCTCGAAGATTGCCTGGTCGTCCCTTTTGCTTCCTTCTCCGTTATAATCAGACCAAGGACGACATTTTCTCTCCGCCTTTGTGCGTCTAGGTGGTCTAAGTGAGCTTTGTGCATCGACGGAGAGCGGAAGGTGCTAAGTGTCTCCTGGTTCTTTCTCTTGCAAGCTGCGTGTGAGAGTGTCAAGGGGCTGAGGTCAGATCCTTTGATCGTCTGAGAGGGACTAGGTGTCCTCGGTGCGTTCAACGAGCAGCCGGCGAATCGCCTGAGGGAAGCTAAGTGAATACCTGCTCTGAATTCAGTAACCGGTTGCTGACCCATCGGCAAGAAGCCGTTCTTGTCGTGTCTTTTCGCAGGGAAGTCTCGAGCCTACGGAGTTTGAGCAGTTAGACACGCACTTGCGGGTGCGCGCCAGAAGTCTCGTGCCTGCAGGGTAGAGCAGGAGTTGGGAACGCCGCCGGAGTGGAAAGAGTTCCTCCCGAGCACAGGGGTGCTGTGCAGAAGTCTTGAACGCCTAATACAAAGGGTTAGTAAAGCAGGTTGCGTGGAAGCCAACGGATCGGAAAATTCCACCCTAGGCACTGGGTGTGCAGTGCAGTGAGTCACGGCTGTGGTAACCGTGCACGTCCGAACTGAGTGTAGGACGTATACCTTCTAAGTGGCTTTGTGGTTTTCTTTGTGATCTTTGTGGTTTCTGTCTTTGTGGTTTTTGTGGTTCAACTTTGTGATTGTCTCTTAAGCAAGTGCAGGCTTATCTTAAGGAGAGACAAGATCTGTGTGGAAATCCTCTTCTGAGCAAACAAGTGTTGAAGCAATCCTTCGCTGTGAAACAGAAATGAGCTGCTCTCTGAGAAGCTATTCTTCACTGTAAGGAATTATCTGTGAGGATTTATACTCTAACATAACGTTGTCTGTGTTCTTTGATAAGTCAGGATTATATTAAGCGACAACGAGCTGTGTGGAATCCATTGAGCTACCAACTGCTGAGGATAAGCATCATTATGCTGGAAACGAGAAGACGTCCACTGTGTGAGGAGCTGACCGTTGCCAGGAGTGATCATCTATTGTACGGGATTCTAAATCTCACTTTGTGAGAGGAACATACGCCTAGTGCAAGGGCTCTTTGCACCCATTATTTTATATAGTGGAATCACCTTATTGGTAGAAAGTGGACGTAGGTCAATTAAGGCCGAACCACTATAAATCACTGTGTCCATTACGATCGCGCAACACTAGTACGAAAACCTACTCGACAAAATCGTAACAGTTACAGTAAAGTATTTCTCATTCTGAGAAACGCTCTGCTGTGATACAGTACGCTTCCGCTTACACCAAGAAAGGGCGAAAAAGTGAAAAACACTAATTCACCCCCCTCTTAGTGTTCCTGAACGATCCAACATAATCAAACCCCACATAAAGTCGAGGTCCCCATATCCAATAATTGTGTCACAGTTGGGAACATCACTTTCTTTAAAAAAGTATTAACAGCGAAATATTTAGTATAGTTTTAAAAATTCGAACCGGAGGCTTAACAGCTTGAGGTTTGCGTCAATATAAGTGTAGTTTTAGAAAAAAATTACAAAATAAGATCAATGTTACACGCCCTAAGGCGACTTTGAAATCTCGTCCTCCAAATGCTAGAAGGAAAGACACCTTTCATCCAGACAAGGATCTCTCTTGCTTTTTTTTTTTTTAAATGCACCCTTCATCCAGATAATTATTTTATGCCTCTTAAAAAAACTTTTTTTTTAAATTCGTTCTTTCAAGGACATATTTTCAAAATACGCTTTCTTTGTAAAATCAATGACAAGTTTTGAATACTCGCCCTTACGACAGTATAGACGTAAATTTAAAAACTACGACTACATTTCGCGAATTTTTTTAGGAACTAACCATGTAACCATATAAAGCTCTTTACAGCTCTCTCTCTCTCTTTTATGAAGCCACTCGTCAATTACTAGCCGGCTCCAGTTCCCTGATCATTTCCCAACTTCTGCCTTACATCAATGCTGCAGATAAGGCTAGTCATTTACAGGCTTCTATTGACAACTAAACTCTGACCATGTTAAAATCATGTTTCCACATTGTATTGGTTTACAGGGGAGGTTATGGTCACGGGAAGTGACTCCAATCTCAGAAATGTGAGGACTTCCGTGTCCCCATGTTAGGAAAGCGATCCAGCATCTTTACAATTTCATCCCTGCCCGGGAAAGAGAGGGAAGATAATGGAGATTATACCAAATAGTTAGCTGCAAAATGGTTGAATATTGATTCCAGCGTCGACTGACTGATGCTGTATTCGGCAATCCTTAGGCGATCTCTGGTAACAAAGGACGAATCTGTTATTATTAACATTGCAACAGAAATAATGAAATGAGGATGGATTACTTCAACATCACCTATTTCTTTCTAAATGACCAAAAACGTCAGCAAGCGAGAAGCCCTCTGAACATGGTAACTGCAACAAAAGCTATCATCAGAGGCTGCCAGATAAGCAAGACAACTGCATTCCGGAACTTTTTTTTAAATTAAAGCTCAAGTTTGACCCCACGGCAATGGAGTTCATTAACGGGAACATCCTTTCCTTTTAATACTTATCAAAATAGAAAAGGTAGTCTTTTCTGCTATATCTCAGTATTTTCTCCAACTACAGGAGGGGAAAAGGGGGGGGGGGGGGTCCGGATATTACCTGATACTTCACGCTCAAGCCATTGCTACCATGGAAAGTAGCCCCAGAAAATGAACTAGTAATAAAAGCATCAATAACTGCGAATTTTTCTTTTGCTAGCCACCACTCGCAGAATACAGGCAGAGGTATCCCACCTGCACAAGCAACGGGTATAGCTTCCTGTTTATTCAGATAAAGTGTGACAAATGAACTCAAAGTATAAGCATCTGTGAAGAAATAAAGACATGGTAAGAATCAGCTAAAACTACAGCTGGGCTATCCAATGATGACTTGGATACTGGACCTGTTAAGGGAACAAACTGGCTTTAGACAAATTGAAGTGAGCTCAGAAGATATGGAAGAGTGTTTTTTTAAAGCAGGGTAATGCAGATTATATAGATTATATATCTAAAGAATGTCAATGCCGTAAAGGCCCTCAATTTAATTTTCACAGCGCCTGCTGTAGGCCATATAAGTGAAACAGAACCAACAAAGGAGTCTAAGCTGAGTTCTAGTAACAAAATTCTTAGTCCATGGAGCTAAATGAATGCCTAGGATAAGTCACTGAGTTAGTATTCTATTTAACAGGATTTGTCGATATTCTTCACCTAAGAAAGGAGTAAATCTATGTCAGATCAGGCATAAACGACAAACGCTTGCAGTAAGCATACAGAGCAAGCAGAATACACAGCATTGGTGAGACCTTATCGGTAAATTGACGGGACAAGAGGAATAACTGGGACATCCATGGCCAAATTCCAAACGCAGTGCATTACAGTATATGCAGAAAAAGTAATGGAGCAACATGCAAAGCCAACCAATACAATCTGAGAAGATGCGATAATTAGCTAATACTAATCAGTATATAAGCATTAACATCAGAAAAGATCATGGCTGTTGCAGTAACGGGTCAACAAGAAGCACCAGCACCGTAACAACTGCTTTGTAAACATTTCCATACATAAGATAAATTACAAGTTTAAATAGGAAGATCGTGGACTAAAAAGCTTCTGACCTTGTACAGTTTCAAGCCTAGAAACCACCAAGAAGAATAGCACTAGAGGTAAGTTTCTACTCTCAAAGTACTCCAATTCAAGGCATAATAGTTGCACACAATCGTGAAGAATTGATATAAAAGACAGGCCACATGCTTTGGCCAATGGATAAGGAAGAGCAAAAAGGGCATAAAAATATACCATCTCTAACCAATTGTTCGGAGAGCTGCTCACAGGCAACCCCATCAGAAGAATGCACTGATGATAGAAGTACTTTGGTCCTCTCTTCATCTCCAAGCCATTGTCCAATGTTACTAATCATCATTGGAGATAAACTAATCTCTGCAACGGTAGAATCTTCCAGTGTGATGGTGTCAGTTCCCCCTATGCAAATTTCGAGGTCATCAAGTATGCTTCGTGGATGAGGAAAGTCAAAAAGCCTCCCCCGAATTCTCTGGCAAAGATTATCCAAGGTTGCACCATCCACTTCTGTAGGTTTAACCTGCGAAAAACTACAGAAAATGAGATCATAAAAAATACAATTTTTATCATGTAGGTGAATGATGTTATCTTTATCATGCCTCCAGCTCTATTTTATTGCCAAACCGAGTTTTCAAATGCTGCGGACTGCCAATGCATCTTAACCGGCCTCCAACCTTCAATATCCAATCAAAATAATCAGAAGATTGCCATTATAAAGAATTTTGTTATCTTCTAGACTGAGTGAAAGATCCACAGTTTCACCATTATCCCAATTCTTGTACAAAGAGCTTGGGCTTCATTCATGCTGTGAGTGGTCAAAATAACTGCAGTCTTCCCGCGCCTGGTTGATATTTGAGAAATCACATCCCACATAAATCTTTTCGCAATTGGATCCATACCTGCATAAAATGGAATCCAAAATTGATGTATACGGGACTTGAATACAAAAGAGGACCCATAGGCAGTCAATTTATCACGCAAAAGCTGAGACCGCAAATTTTTTTGGAAGGATTTTAGCAACTGAAAATTGTACTTTTGATTTCCCAAATGCATGTTTAAACTACTCAATCAAGATCTGAAGATGAAGAGGTAAACATTTCATTGTACCTGTTGATGGCTCATCAAGGATAACTATAGGAGGATCTCCGGTCATAGCAATGGCGACAGACAATTTCCGTTTATTTCCTCCACTCAGTGAAAAGGATGGACTGTTGGCATATTGCAGCAAGTCAAACTCATCTAGCTTTTCAGTAACAACCTAGACACATAAATTTAATCCCATGTCATTTCTGCAGTAAGAGGTGTATGAGAAAATTTTACCATTGTCATTCCTTCCACCAACATACCACAGGTCAAACAGAACCAATAAAGCACTTCCAAGTGACCCAGTAAAGAGATTTGTAAGAATTTACAAGGTTGCGAAGATCTCCCTTGCGGCAAGGAAAGGAAATAGGTCATGCATAGGCTAGCTAAGAGGGCACTACAACATAAAAACTATAAATCTTTTCTTTTCCGCCAGATTTGTAGCAGAGAAATGGGGATTGTAACTTTTGCTATTATCTCCCTTTCCATGAGAAAAGAAGAACAGAAACAAGCGTTTCAAGCAAGCATAGTACTTTGCCAATCCTATGTTCAGGAACTCTTTTTATCCTTGCATAGAGCTCAAGATGCTCCTTCACCGTTAAATGCTCCATCAATGCATCAAATTGAGGGCAATATCCAATCTGAAACACAGAGTTCCATGCTTTAGCTATCACAGTGAGATTCCTAGAACAACTTCGAAAGGGAACGGAAAAAAAGAGCATACATGTTGACGAGCAGCCTTGGGATTTGCACAAATGTCTTTCCCTAAAATGAAAGCAGTTCCTCCAGTTGGACGCTCTTCTCCTACATTTAACACTTTACATCAATGCAGCCAAAACAAGGAGGAAGATAATACATTTCTTGACAAAGTTAAGATTATCTGGCATCAGATATAAAATAATAAGACGAAAAATAGAAGATCAGTGTTCCTCATTGAAATAAAGAGACCGTGAAAGAAAATTTCTTAGAAAAAATTACAATTAGATCACGTGTTCAATTCAATAGAATTTATATATGCCAAATACCTCGATGTATTTAATCATTAGAAACAAGCTTCAGTTTATAAATTGGATCCTATGCTCAATGCATGACAAAAGTAACATCAGTCCCTTAAAGTAAGATAGGCACAAACCACATAACATTGAGAGGGTAGTAGTCTTTCCAGCTCCATTAGTTCCTAGAAAACCAAAACATTCTCCTGGTTGAACAGAAAAGGTCAAGGAATTTACTGCCACCTTTGCACCATTATGAATCTCCCCTGGGTAGACCTAAATTTAACATTAGTTCAGTATCATCGCTCCATGGACAAGTATGGAAAAAGAGAAATAACAACGGAAAAAAAAATAACCGCCACATCTAGCAAAAAAATGCACCTTCCTGAGGTCACGCAGGCAGATAATGGCATTATCAATTGAACCAGAGTGTACCCTTCTCCTTTCAGTTAACACATCGACATCTTCATCTGAGTCCTGGATACTGCTTCTGGAAGAATGCTCCAGGAGGGGCTCCAAATAACTAGGTTGTCTATTACGAAGACTCGTAATTCTACGCCAAAATACCTCAGGTTTTTTCACATAGAATGTGTGGAGAGGGAGGAATTCAAGCCCGAGAGTTAGCATGAAGTAGATCATACTCTGTAGAATTCATAAGGCATTAATTAACCAGAAAAATCCTTCTAGGGAGAAGCTATCGGAAAAAAACGTACTAAATTGAACTTCTCAATAAAAAAACCAAAGGACCAATCACACAAGATAAAAAAAAAACCACCATTTGAAAGTTTAGTAAAAGACTTAGGCTAAAAATCTAAAACAGAGACTGACATGGAAATTTTGGTTACAGACTTCCTAACCGCTCTCCCATCCACTCAATCTTGGAAATTTTGGCTTGGAAAAATCACCTCTGGTTTAATGTTGTATTGATACGACAGAAGTTCTATTGTTTAAGAAAACAAATGAGAAGGTCACAGCTTGAACAATTTAAGCATCTAAACTAAAGTCTCTGCATTTAGGCTGTTCATCATTGATTCTTTTTTTTTTTTTTTTTGGGGGGGGGGGGGGGGGCGCTTATTATTGATCCAATAACACAACTAGTGAAGAAAGCAATCATATTTCAGCCTATAAGCTAAATGATGACGAATTTTAATAAACCATAACTGACATTATTTTTTCACATTTCTACACTCATTTGGCATATGTCTCACATTCGATTTCGGATGGAGAGGAACAACAAGAGATCTGGCCAAAGGCAGCTTCCCCTATGAGGGTATGGGTGTTTATTGTTTTAACTATGCCTAGGAACTGATGATTTGGCATTTTTGTATACCCATGGATGCTCAGAGGTAGGGTTAGTTTTTAATATCGCCCTACTTCAAGGTCTATAGGTAATTGTAAGTGAGACTCTTGGTGCCCTGTCATTTTTGGTATAGTATATCCTGGATAAGACAAGGCAGTTGTACATCACACTAAGCTGATAAAAGAAACATGAACCCTTTTGTTCTGTCAATGGTTAAGAGAACAGCAAGAGTGTTTAAGAGTACCTCAAGAGCTAGATAACAGATAGAGGCACCAGTTACATTCCAGTCCAAAGCTTCACCACTACTCCTGTCTTTCATGTCTTGCCGTAATAAAGCCAATGACGCAAGTCCATCAGCAAAGCAAAATCCAGGTGAAATTCTGAAGAAGTTCTGAGAAAAAAGTCCAGTCCAATCAGGTAAGACAGTTAACATTCATTTAGTAACTGCAAAGCAAGCTGCAATTAGCACATCTACTGCCATGACCCATGTCAAAGCACTATAAACTACAACATAAGACATGGGAAGTACTCTATTGGAGTATGTTCGACATTCAAAATGCAAATAATCTTGTCATAGACTCTCAGAGAGAGATCATATAGTACAGGTTACCCATTGCAATTATGTAAAAGTCAACAAACCTTGAGAATATTGTTTGTACTGGCCGTTGATTGTATCAGCCCCATTATGAATGAGACAATCATGAGAATCAGCCCACTCAAAAAGTGTATTAAAAGAACAACATTCTGCAAGTTCATAGATTTGTTCATCATGTAATATACTCGGCAACAACAAAGGATAATTATTACTTATGGAGAAAGTCATACCTGGGCCACGGTGTGATCACTAAAGAAGAATGTGAGGCAATACGTTGACGATGCAACTGAAAGTCCATACTCCATAAACATCAAAACTGTTGGCAGCAAGCTGTCGGGCCCAATAAATTGTTCCAAACCTAAGTAAAAGGAACCGTAAGAAGAAGAACGAATCCACGGAAAAAGTTGCTGAGAAACTTTCTTGCAACTAAGCATTGACCAGAGAGATACAAGTAGCTGTCACTCGAGAGAAAGCACACATGAATCTCCCTGTCCCTCAAAATCACCCTACAAAACCTCCAATGTACTCTTTTCTATTTATGAAACAAGCACTTTCCAAAGCTAAGAAGCATATATTCACACGTCTCCCATCCCACATTAGCGGGTGAGGTTTGTGAACATCAAGGAAGCTTGATATTTTTCTAATTATGTTGCGAAATAAACCAACAGCTCAACTATTATTACTATACCACCCACCTTCACGACACAAATTAATTTATAAGCACCATCAATTTGTCATCACCAACTAGATCCAGTAATCCACCTATTGTTCAGATATATCATTTTACTACTCAGATAATTGTTTTTCAATAAAACTGCTTTGTTTCTTCGAGAAAGAAATAGGAAAACAAAAATCCATGGCATGGTCCACTGCTACAGGCATTTAACCTTAAAACCGGAGTCGAAGAAGAAGCAGACGAAAATAAACAGAACCTCAACACTTAAATTATGTGATGACTAAAATGTAGTGGATGACTTACCAAAAATGTAGAAGAGAATTAGTGCTACAGATGATGGGAACAGGAAGCTCACAAAGTCCCACACATAAATTGAAGTCCAATACGAAAGTATAGACACCTGGATAGCCAAATGGTATGAATTACTACCGTTCTACTCTACTATGAAAGTTTTCACAACTTTGAAATGATAAAGAAATAATATTGTTGTGCCATACCCCACTGATTAGTTGTTGCTGCTTAGCTTTCACCTCACGCTCCTGCAAAACAGACCTTTCAAGTCTAAAATGAGTACTAGATATATCAGCATAGTTCAGACTGAAGTTCTTGCTTCTTTAAGCAAAGGAGACAACCTAATTCAGCACATGACCATAGGAAGTTAAGTTACCTCACAAACTAAAAATCATAATATAATTAAGACGGCAGGTTAGAAAAGTTGACCAGGAATATATCAGGTCAAAATAGTTGAAGGTACTTTATTCTAACAACAAAAGTTCATCCAGTTGACATAGCCAATTTACAAGGATAAAATAAGTCCTATAAACATGCCATTTGAGCAAAATAGGAGATAAAATTTGACAGAATAATCAGACAGACAAAGGTGCATATAACAACATTAAGTAGTAGCTTTAGAGACCATGTGCGGATTGGTAAGTCGTACACATACAGAGAAAATTGTAAAGAAAAGTATCATGCATCTCAGATATTCAGTTGACTTAAAAAGAAGGAGAGTGCTGGTGTCATAATCAAAATCATCAAGACATCGGTTAGTCCCCTAACAGTCACAGAATAAATTAAAAGTAAAGTACCTAAATGGTTATCCCAAGTAAATTAAAAGCACAAGAAAAGAAAATTATAATAAAGGTCTATGAGTTTAGTGACATAACCTTCACAACGGAAACTGCAAATGAGGCAGGAATAAATGAGAATGCAATATTTATGATAATAGCAGCTGAGAAAGCATCCAGATCCTGTAATACAGATACAATTCAAAACTTTCAGAAGGTAGCGACCCAAGGAGAGAGTCTAAATTAACCAAACGCTTACCCACAAAATGTACTTGTCTAATCCTAAAACTGCTATCTTTCATCCTAACATGAAATCCTTTATGGGAAGGACGATAGAAAAGAATTGTATAATTGTAAACTTTATTTTATTTTCAATAAAAAACATGAGAAACATCAGGTATTTCTTGTTTTCCCTCTACTTCTTTAAGACAGAAACCAAAGACATATACCACATGAGCATATGGGTTATTAGGAAACAAGCATCGTGTTAATCCTGCAATCACATTGCATTTCCTTCAAATGCAGGAAATATGTTGAAAGATAGTTTTGCCTGGACAAGAATCAGTCAGCAAGTCATACAAGAAGAAAGCATACATGACGTTGCACCCGTTGGCTCTGTGTCAATGGGAGAGGGTGATTGCGGGTCCTTATTGTCATATTTTTGTCCTGTGTGGCAAGTCTAAGTATTGCAGCATTGACTAAGTTGATAAAGGTGGGAGCAGAATGTTGGCAAGAACTATTATGCATCACACTGTAACCTAAACTTCCGTCTTCATACTGGTCATCCATCACAACAGCTCCATACCTGTGAATGAAAGAATGTCCACAGTTAATACTATCTACCCACTCAAGGATCAAATGTTTTTCAATCCAAATTTCCAAAACATACATGTCATGAGATAGTGATGCATGAACACCCTAAAAGAGTCCAGCTCTCTGTTCTTTATATCAAGTTCCAATATCATCAAGGACAATGTTTTTCCCAAATAAATCAAAAGGAAAAGAAAACAAAAAACATCAGACATTTGCCAACCATCACAGGCCCCAATAACAGTGATGATAGGGGTTGTGAAGGATATGTATCAAATGAATCTGTAACCTAAGACCCCGAACGATTATCTAATGCTACCTTTCCTTCACTACCCAAAAAAAAAAGGATATGAATCAAATTAGAGTACCAGCATATATTAACCATGTGTTAAATGCAATTCACCCGTGAGAAACAGACTATAATGTGAAATTTTTTACTAAAGGCATATAAGTGGGTAGGATGATGCCAGATGAACAACATTTTGCATCGGTTCACAAAGTATATTGCATCAGTTTATCTTCTACATGAGAAAAAAGATAATTTTGTGAACATAGACATGCAAATGTTCTTATAGTGTTATCTCTTTGTGTCACAAATATTGATACAGTTCTCTCTAGACTCCCTTGACCGTAGAGAGTTTCAAGTACATAATTCCTAATAAGCAATAGGAAGTATTCAACTCAGGACATCTAGATTTTCATTAACAAAAGGAGTGTTAAAGGTTTGAGCAAGTCAGAGAAAGAAAGGTAAGGTATGGGAACTAAAAGAGTCATCTTCCTGCAAGGAACTTACCCAAAAAGCACAAGAGTCGGATTGGTGAACATACCTAGACTGGTAAGATTCGTTAATACTAGACATGAGGAATTCACTCATGGAGAGTAAAGCCGGTCCCAAAGTCGGGCCTGCTGCTTCAACTGCGTCAGTAAATGCCTTCTCAGGATCCGGAAATTTATAGGTACTAGGTTGAGATTTTTGAATCCACCCGCCTTGAATATATTGGGCCACCTGCAACACAAATTTACTTAATTGAGTTTGTGAAGCTAGAAAACCAGGATATTTACTAGAGAACTGTTTTCATATGTCTCTCCCATCCTACCCCACTCTAGGTGGGAAGCACTTCGTGCATCAAATGTCACTCTAACCAAGTTTTTGTACCACAGCACAGCAGCATCAGATCTACAAAGCCTCATTCATTCAGCTTGCTACAGCTGAGCAATTCACCAAAAAATGAAAAAGAAACTGTTGAGTGATTTCATAGAAGTACCCCAATTTGAGCTAGATACAGAGATACAGACGCAACCGATTGGGATGTCTATTTTATGAGCACTTCATCAGGTTAACAGTTCCAACTTTATTGGAACCACCCCATCCTGGCATGGATGAAATCACTTTAACGAAATTGTCTACCAAACATGTGCGAACTGTATCTGCTATCAAGTAGAATATGGTGTCAAAGACACGTGAGGAAGCTGAATAAAGAAGCATGTCTTCGACCAATGATTACCATTTATCTTGCACACTATTTGTACCAGAATCTAGATTCGGTGAAACAAAGCTTATAATGGCAGGCGGTGCAACAATGGGCAGGATTTTTATTCTTGATAAGTGAAATGCTGAATAACCAGCCTTCAGGCTATCACCAAATCCCCAGACTAACAAATGCACTAACGGAATTACCAAAACAAAAATAAACTGAGCCAAGAGAACCCCAATAAATTATCAGATCATTTAAAAGAATGAACTTCCAGGATGTTTACAGGTGATTAGTGCCCATCAACAAGTATTTGGCAGACCACCTGCTAAATCCGTTTGCTATTCCATGATATTCCATTTATGTAGCAAAAATTCTGCAAGTCTTATTATTTTTTCTACTGATGTATGACAAAATTCACCAATATTCATAAGGAAAGTTCGTTGACCAAATGGTAACGCTAGCACAACAGGAAGCAAACTCTCAATGGCTATTAATTTCTCTCCTGGATAGTTTACTTATTCTGATGTCACGTATACAATAACATCCTTAGATAAGAACTGCAACGATAGACATTGATAATGTTAGTCAAGAACATAAGTTTTCGGGTTCTTTCTTTCTTCCTTTCATGCAGCGCCAAATCCTCCCAAACAAATAAAAGCGAGAAGTACACCCAAATATATATATACCTAGAAAAACCAAATTGCACACCTCTTTTGCCAAAGGCAAGGACAGATCAAAGGGAATTGGACCACCGCCACCCCCGCCACTGAGCAAAGGATTGAATTCTGAAGTTGTGAATGTCACTGACATTTGATCAGGATGTGGCTTGAGCTTCAGCAGAAGAAGGCCTATAAGTAAGAAGAAAGCCGGTAACAGGAGCTGGAAGACAACAGTTTTGCGGTCTCTCCGAGCAGATATAGCCCTCTTTATCACAAGGGCCTTAAAGTGCTGCCGGAATTTGGATTGGGAACTGATGCAACAGCTGCAGCAGTGACGGCTCAAGAAGCTAAAGAAGCTTGACATTGCCACAATAAGTAAACTCCAGGCTCTCTGAATGATGCTAGATAGAATACCAATGGCCTTTCGGTAACTTCCTGAGCAAGTTCTTTCGTAATCTACTTTCTTGCTGACATCATGAGATATTTGAGACCTTACATGATCAGTTAGACAAAAATTTCTCTCCTGCATCATTACTTCAGCTTCATTTAAATCAGATCCTGCCACTCGCAGAAATACCTCCTCCAATGTAGTAACAGATATTCCATAGCTCTCTATACCTTGGGATTCATCGCTGACTCTCCTCTCCGAATTTGAACTAATAATACATCCTTCAATTTCTCTGAACATTCTCTCGAAAGAAGGCGATGAAGCCAAGGGAAGCTTAAAAGAAATCTCGGTTCCGACCTGTAAAGGGAAGTATCAAAAGACAATTTCATGAAGAATAACCATGGACACTTAGAAAGGCCCTAATGGCATGATCACGAGCTTGAAATCACGAAAATTACAAGTGAAGAAGCCATAGGCTGAACTGACCATGGAAAACTTACAAAGGTACTAATCACATTCTCGATCTCAAGTCATTGAATATACCTGGCTGACACACTGTGCTGATGGAATGTGGCGATAGACAACATCGGAGGCCGTAGCTGAACTCGGAGCAGACTGAAAAGGAACAAAAAAAACTAGCATATCAAGGATCCGCAGCTTGAGTTGACAAATTCAGAAAGCATTACTGAGAAAGTTCATACCTTCACCAAAGTCAGCGTATAACCTACCCCGTATTGATGCTTCAGGAAGAGAGAACTGTTCATAAAATGATCGTTTCAGTAAGAAACCATCCATCTTTCGATAGATTGAAAAGGAAAAGCATGACTAAAATCCACTTCTGGTATCTTGACCGCATTCAGATCAAGAAAATTTTTTCAAGATTTTATTCTCATTATTTTGACGAGGCAGAATATGTTAATTGTTAGGACCAGAATTTTATACCTGCCACAGCATTTCAAGGAACCATTAGCCATAATAGCTATTCGGTCTCCTAATTCTTCAGCTTCATCCATAGAATGTGTTGTTAACAGTATTATCCGGCCTTTCTTCTTTTTCTTGATTAATTGCCACGTTAGTCGCATTGAATATGGATCCATTCCACTTGTTGGTTCATCGAGAACAATAACCTGAAGAAGTGACAAAGAAACCACCATAAATACAAGATAAAAGTACTCAATAAGCCAAACTAAAGAGCATGGGAGGCAGTGATCATCCTAATATTGATTACCTTGCTGTTTCCAATGAGAGCAATGCCAAGTGATAATTTTCTCTTCATTCCACCAGAAAGAGCCGATACAGTAGTGTTCATTTTATCACCCAAACCAACCTGGCCAGTGTACTTTTAATCAAAAAGAAATACTAACCACTCTTCGTCAAGGAGGAACATGTTATATTCAAATTTCCTCATCAACATGGCATATGACAACTGCATTGATGCCCTCAGACACAAAATTAAGGCAACAGAAGACCATCCAGAATCCTTGTTGAGATATTATAAAGTGTCGTAAAAGAATGCAAAAGTCACAACCATTGAACTTTACAAAATGACACTACCAGGAAATCTCAATCAAAAAACGTGTAGCTAATCAAGTGACCCCTCAAAGAACCTCTTCGTGACTAAAAAATTCATCCTCAACACTGTATTGGTCCTTCCCAATCATGTGGAAATAGAAAAAATAACTACAGAAAGCGCAGACAAGCAACTAACTTCATCAATCATCTCGTTCACAACAGTATTGATAAGGTTTTGATGAACCCCCTTCAGCACAGCGTAAATCTCCAGATGCTCTCTAACCTACATAAATAAATACCTCATAAACAAATAAAAAAATATGAGGACGTTAGAATCAAATAACAATAGTAAGAATGTGTTGTGCATCTTCGGAAACCACCGCCAAAATATTGAAATAATCCTATATTATAACAAATGAACTGAATGCTACTTTACTTTTTAGTTATGGAAAGCTTAAGCTAAATCTTAGTTGGCTGACCACTGGGACATGATGGATATGCCTCAAGATTTCTGCTGTCTAGTTTTCTTTCCACAGTGAGTTAGAATTTGAAGCTGATAATATTCACAACATTTTGGTATTAACTATCACATAATTTCAGTCATTCCACTCAGTTTAGTCTATTAAGATTCAGGGTGTTGGATGGTCTGAACATGACACTTCAAACAGGCGCCATCAAGAGTTTGTACCATAACATCTCTAGAAAATTATCATATTGCGAATAGGAATATAAAATAAGTTTTTGTCACTAACTGTGAGTTCAGGAAACAGGATGTCATTCTGAGGGCAGACTCCCAAAATTTTCCGTATCTTGTCCTGAGAGAACGTTTGTTGACATAATGGGATTAGAATGTAGCATATCAAAAAGATAGCATGAATTCATGAATTGTCAGTTAAGAGGTTAAAACTGGCAAGGCGCCAATCATATGACTCCCCCTTCTCAAACCTCAACACCAGCCAGAGAATGTTGAATGCAGACGCACTAGAACATCCTTTTACAAATCCATTACCATTAAAAGTGCAGTGCAGACTCTATATGGCAGAGAGATGGATAATTTTGCAAGCTATATATCATCTCACCCTAATAAAATACAACAGTCGGGAACACAAATTAATGAATCATTCGTCAAAGCAAAAGAGTGGATAGGTTACCATGCATGTTTTAATACTCTTTCCAAAAACAAAAGCATCCCCCGAAGTGGGCTGAAGAAGTCCCACAAGCATAGATATAGTTGTACTCTTACCAGCACCATTATGTCCTAAAGCAAATTCAACTGTTAGAATCATGCCCTTGACCAAATAGAGGACTGACACTCTCAAACATGTTAATTTTTAGAAATCCAAAGAATCTCCCCTTCTCGAGATGAATCTTCTGGCCATGGTTGGACATAAAAGCTCTTCTAGTGTATTTAGAAAAAATAAAAATATCCCTTTCTCCCAGCCTTTAGGATAGTATGCTGAAATTTATAGTGTACTGCAATATTACCCTATTATTAGCTTTTAAAAAGAAATTGCTTGACCATTACTTATAAAAAAGATATGTATCAGATTATCAAATGCACCAACAATGAACTCTTCCCTCAAAAGGAATCCTTCATTGCATATTACCTTCCACTTTAGAATTCCTTTTTTTTCCGAAAACAGAACATTGAATGAATGGAATATCTAAATTAAGAATAACAGTTACTGACCTAGAAGAGATAGAATCTGATTCTCAAAAAGTGTCAGCGACAAGGAATTTACTGCACAACAATTACCCTTCACTGTACGGTACACCTTATGCAGGTTTCTAATCTGAATACACCTGAAAATAAAACTTGATTAAGCATATATCACAGAGAGGTAGAAAAGCCTTGTCAATTTTTTAAAATATAACCTGTTATCGAGTTCTTGTTGTTTCATTTCCAAGCTCAGTGCTTCAAAAGCTGGTCCAAAGGCACTTTCAGAGAATCCCTTATTTGTCGAAACAGCCACAGATAGATCTTCTGGAAAATGATTTTTTGACCGGCGTTTAAAGCAATTCTTGGATAAGAGATCCCATGGATACAAAGGCCCTTTCTCACATTCAAGTATCTAATGAACGACAAAACATGTCAGAAATTATGAATTTTCCCACAAGAGTGAACGTTTTTCACATTGAACAATATGCTGACAAATACACCTCCATACACCCAGTATATAGGCCAGCAGCATACTCAAGTAGTTAATAAAATCTGCAGCTTTCTATTCTGATCAAGTACCTTATTGACGTAAAGACCAAACAGACAGTAAAGGAGAGAGTCCAGCAAAAGCATCAACAAGCAGACTAGAAAGTTCACTCCCGAGGATTCCTGCATTTTGTCATCTTGAAATGGGATCAAGCTCATACAAAAGGGCCATTCCGAAGATATCTTTTAAAAAATACCCGCCAAATATTGCTCCATCGCAACCCAACATGAGCACGCTCATAGTCAGCAAAGTTAATGGATCCCAGAGCAAAGGCCGTAGGTGAAAGCAAAGAGGCAAGGACCTTCAAGATCCTAGATGAAATAATGCGTGCATCAATTTTCCTGGTTGCTAAATTCAGTCAAAGCAAATAGCAATATCCAACAGAACTTGCTACAAAAACTTACATGGAGACACCGGGATCATTCACAGTGTAATAAGGAAAGAAGGCCCCAAAAAAAGAAAGAGTACCAACTGCCACAGCTGTCTTTGTTCGAGTGAAGAATGTGGAGATCAAAAAAGACAGCATAATTGCACTAAGTCCAAACGAGAAGAAGTATGCAAAAACCAATGATTTGTCGCTGTACTTGAAGAGATTATCCATGGTGCAAAGTGTGATGACGCCAGAGGAGATAGCAAACTGCATAGTTCCATGAAAAGAGCAAGTTAACTGAAAAGTAAGCACACACTAGCTGAAAAACCCAAGAGATTTCATGTCAATGCTTTTGTGCCCCACACAAAAAAAATATGCTGGCTGAAACGTGATTAAAACACACCATTTGCTGCCTAACTTTCACAGTAATTATGCATCACACATCCAATTGGTCACCAAGGCCACTGAAGGCTATAACTTAATTACCTGACACCAGGCTATAAACCTTATTCATGCCACACTTAATGCGGATCCATTAGATATTACAGCAACATTCCATTATATCAGATCCGGTTTAACTAATTAATTGTATCCTCAAAATGACAGCCCATAGCACAAACAATCGCCACGGTAGTCAAAAGATCAAAGACAAGCATCCACGCACCAGACATTCTAAAAGAAAGTTTCCACAACGAAATTTCTATAAGTGGAAGATTAATAAACAGTCAGACCTGCAAAGTGTAAGTAATAAACCACGATAGGTGATAGATTCCGTCTTTCAGTCCCATCATATGTAGCCCTTCTTTTATCTTTTGCTCCTGCGTATTCAGGAAAAATACGTTTAAAAAATGTGCATAGTTGATTCTTCATCTTGATTGACTATAACCACAAAACATTCTAGGAATATCAAGTCTTTTGGCCTCGTGATATGGTCCCACCAAAATACCTTCTCGAAAACAGAATAGCTAATTAGACGAGAAATCGGGTAGAGGAATCCCAAGAGGTACCTGTCATCCAATTGACAACAACAATATAAATAAAACTGCAAAACATTAGATTCGTCAATATTTTCAAACATGAAAAAATTGATAAAATGAACTGCATTATTTTGGGTTTAGTGAAAAAGAATAAAAAGAAACCATAACTAAAGAATACATACAATACTCCCATTACACTCTTAACGATTGACTGAAACTCATCATCAGTGTATTCATGAGTTGGAAACGGCACAATCCTAATTTTCGAAGGCAGAAACTGTTTCCATGATGACTCTAGTAAAGATCGGCTTCTATCTTCTGCGTCTCCCCGAACTGACTCCCGAAGAGGTTGCTGGGCAGAGAGAATGATAAATGAATCTAGCACCTGTTGAAGCTGGTGAGAAGCACAAAGAGCAACCAAATTGTTACTCCACTATCCGTGACACCTGATGGAGCACCATTACTGGGCTAAATGAACTTTGAAAGCGAACTACTTAACATGTTGATTATGCATCATTATGAAGTAATATCCTACA
The DNA here is from genome assembly GCA_023653495.1 of Melastoma candidum. Lineage (NCBI taxonomy): Eukaryota > Viridiplantae > Streptophyta > Magnoliopsida > Myrtales > Melastomataceae > Melastoma > Melastoma candidum. The sequence goes on along the minus strand of CM042881.1, from coordinate 10,430,012 downwards.
TATCAGAAAAGGTAAAAAACTGATTGAGTTTCAAACTATTAATTTGCTTGAATAATTGAGAAGAAAAAAGGTATACTCGACCAATCTACAGTGCCTACCCACATTTTGAGAAACAAGATGCTCATACCCCCCGTGAAGATTAGACAGATATTTTCCCAAAATAGAGTCCGAGAGAGAACTGATATAATTGACAGGGGGCAGGGGTATCACTAGAGAGAGAAAACAACTGAAATGCTTTCTCCAGGAAGTTGCACAATAATTATCACATAATAATTAAAATTAAGGACTTTAAGGAAAGATAAACACATTAAGGTTTGTTTTGTCTCATAATGCTTAAAACAGTATGCATGAGCATTGAGAGACAATTATTACATTAATTTTCTTCTATGTAGAAAGAAAAACAACAAGTGGAAATGAAGTAAACTATTGAGGCCTACCGTAAAAAATCCACTGAAACTGTACTGCATGATTGGAATCCTATTGACGCCCAATTGCAAGTCATTTAGAAATGGGCCAGTAGTGTCCATTATAGTTCTAATGTCAGGATGCCCAGAGAAGGCCCATGTGTGATTAAGGCGGATACTATAATCATATGCCTGAGGACCTTGATGATGGAACACAATAGCTCCTCTGATTCTTGGATTTTTGCAATTCCTAGCAGGAAACAAGACTATAGCCGTCAAACTCAGCTCAAAAAACATCAACATGCGATTTACGGATATACAACTAAAATAGTCCAATTGGAAAGAATCCACATCAACAATGGAAAAAGCAAAAAATTAGAAGGACTATATAAGTTCCCACGGCGTGATAATCTATTATTCTCTGTCTAACTCCACAATGCTCAATTATTTTTTTTACATTTTGTTTAGTGCAAATGGTTTTTAAGCTGCAAACACGAACTATTATGAAGTCAATGACCGCTGAAATTTTAAAGGTGATTGCGAATAAAGTATAAATCCGACGACAGCAAGCTGCAAATAGTTAACCCTTACATTTCAACTCAAGTACAATCATTAAAACCACTCATCAAGACTTCTAGGAGGTCTCTAGTCTTGAAAGGAAAGAAATAAACACTAGCTTTTTTCCTTAGACAGAATGTAGTTGACTTAACCTGAAATTGGATACAGGTTATCTGCTTTCTGGAACTTATAATGTTAGTGCTATGGACTCAGGTGGGTAGAAACCTTTTTATCACCTACCGCCAAACTGAACTTGGAGAAGGGTAAAGATGCGATTGCCTCAGACAGTTTCCCACAAATGGAACTGACATTTTCTAACCCAATAAAGATATTGGTCTTAACAAGTGAAAATCAGTCTACTTTATCTAGTGACAGGTTAAAGAGCCTTCAACTGAAGCATAATACCGGATATTGTTCCAATGGTCATTTTAGTGGGGCAACATGTAATAGCATTGAAGGAAGCCACATTAATTTAATGATTTTCTAAGAACAAGTAAATAGATGTTATAAGGACAAAAACAGTATTCCAGGGGTATAAAACAGAGAGTTTACTAGACGGCTTCAATTCTACTACATAGACATTTACTCTGAATACACTGACATGCCTTTATGTGCTATAGAGCACAATGGCTTTCACCAAGTGATGGGTACCACTACCACCCATCACTTCCATGGTGAGCAACTGCAAAAAAGCATCGCATTTGCACACGGCAGTCCTGACCAGCAATGGTGGAAAGAATTGACCAATACCAAGGTTCAGCTATGTATTCACTAATTTGATTTGAGTCCATAACCAACTGGAAAAAATAATCAGTTCGAATAAAAAACAACAGAAAAGGTCACAAGTAATTTCAGACTCACATCTTCGAGTATTCATGAGAAAGAAATGCAAACTCACTCGACAAAGTTGCAAGCACCATATGAGTCTGATCGTATATAGGTTTCCACCTCTTCCTCATCTCTATAAATTTTATGGACAGCCTGCATAGAAAAACAGTTGACTCAGCTGGATCAAATACTGCACAGTTAGCCCTTCCACAATTGAAGGACATCTTCAAAAAAAACCACGAATTATGCATGACTACAAGATAAACTCAATTGAGAAAAAGTCATGTCAAAGAAACAAAAAGAGGGAAAAGGCAATCGAGAATGATCTTCTGGCTAAAGCTCCAGTCCATTCTTATCAGTCTTCAGGTAATTTTTGTCACTGGCATGACACTAACATCATCAAACAAACATTGCACAAGATTCGACTACAAAGCTTTGTTCCTAATTAGGGTTAGTCGCGAAAATATTTCGTGTTTTACGGCACCCACTTTCGGAATTCATGAAATAATGCCCCAAACTCGGCTTTTATAAAGCCTAGTTCACCATCACAAGTGTCCTGCTTTTAGTGAACTCGGCTTTTTAAAAGCCTAGTTCCTTAAGAATTGATAAGGGTGACCGACTCTAGTTTTATCATGGAAAAAACTTTAAATATCTCGAACTCGGCTTTTAAAATATCGAGTTCGGGTTATTTCAGGAATTTTGAAGGTGGGTGCTTTAAATCGCGAAATATTTTTACGACTAACGTTGATTGGGAACAAAACTCTTCAACTACATCATAGGAGTTAAGGTTCCAGAAATTAATAAATTCCAAGACCTGATACAAACAACAATGCATAAGCCTTCCTACCAGAAAAGAAGAACGCATAAGCATTGTCCCCACTAAAGGGCTCAAGGATCCTAGTAAAGGTGCAACAAAAATATCCTCAGTTTCTCCAAGAGAAGAGTTGTGTCACAAAATCTGACTTTTGAAGACATAAAATGAAGACATGAATAACCACAAACCTTTCATTTTTTTTTATTTTCTCCTCTGTTTGGAAAAGACCACGTGTGTTCAGCATATTGAACTTCACAAAATTGTTGACACACAGATTCAAGCCTAAAATCTATCATGAACAAACACTCAAGGGCAAGTTACACAGTAACTCTTGATCATTGACTTGACCCGTGACCATGATCTGTCAATACTTTCATGAAAATATCGCAAAACGTCACTCTTCTCAAGATAAGACTTTTGGAAAGGAGAAAAAATGCAGGAAAAGTTGGGTACCCTCAGCAGAGGAAACTTTATGGACATCCAGTTGATCATCAATCTTGTTTCCTCTGTATCTGGCGCAAAAGCCAAGTACTCTCCCTCAGTATGCAATAACTCCAAAACCTGCTGGAAATTAGGCGATATTCCCTTGCCCACTTCCACAAACATGTCCTTCTGGATATTCCTATATATAAGAGCATTTCACACGAAGTATGTTTTCTGTCATGACTCACAGGACACAACAGAATTTCACAAGTCCACACACTTTCTTATAGCACAAAGCAATCTGTTAAAAGGACAAGCTCGGTGGGCCATAATTGTAAGAGGATTGAGCCAGAAAGAAGAAGACGAATTAAACTTCTCTATTGGTATCCCAACGAACAGTAGAAAACAAACGGGAAATCCAACAATTGTGTTTCAATTGGAGAAAGCTTGGCCAAGATGAACATAATGTTTTAACTCACGAACTGGCTGGGTGAATCTCTGTGTCGACGCGCATCCTCACAGCAACCAGAAGCAGTATGACGAAAGTAGGGAGCAAAATCTGCGAAGGAACACCAACAGCAGAAAAGGAAACCTCGGTGATCGCCGAATGCAACAGTAGCAAGAGGAACTCCCGCGGAGACAAAATTAAGAAAAGGAAAGGACAGACAGAAGCGCCAGCCGATCATCTCTAAAAGCAAAACAAGAAGTCCTAAAACCCCGGCTCCGAAACCCGAGGCCGACTCGGATTGACAGCGGACAAAAACACGGAAATCAAACCGAGGAAGTCGTCCGGGCAAAAAAAGAAGAGAGAACCTCCGCGGCGGTGGCGGAGGGGTGGCGGAGCTTGAGAAGCCAGTTCTTGCGCAGCATAACCTTCAACTGCCTCCTCCAGGAGTCCGACTCCGACTCCGAATCCGCCGCCATCGTCAACCTCTCTGTTTTTTTTTTCCTTATGATGACGATCCGACCGCCAAACGGAGTCCTCCGGCCGGCCACTTCACGTTCGGTGTCACTGTGTCATCGGGAGGCCTCTGAAACCGTACGCGAACTCGGGAATTGCGGAGGGTGGAAAAAGGGGGAAAACAGAAAAGGTGAGAAGAGACAAAGGAGGAGGTGGGGTGGCGGGCAGAGCAAGGGACGTGGGGAAAAAGAGGGAGAAACAGAAGTAGCACGCAGAAAAGGACGAGAGACGAAAGACTCTGAAACACATGCCCCCCTCACTCTACCCTTTTTGCCCAACGTTTGGCAGTATGCAGGAGATTTTGGTAATCACCCACTTCATTTACTGTTTCCCAAAACCCCTATATATATCATATTTATCCAAAAACATTTTTAAGTTTTTGTATTATTTGGTTTCAGTCCGATAACTTCTTAAAATACCCACACCTGAATTACGGTTTTACAATGTGATTTTCATAAGACACTAGCAAGCTCACCCCCATTTGTAAACTTCTATTAAATATATCTAAGTTGTGGCTTGAGTGGCGTTGTGCAATATAAATATAATGAGGAAAAAATTTAGGAAATAGGATATATAACTTTAAATTTTTAGAAATAACACTTTATAAGTTCGAGTTTACTCATGAAAGAACTCGAAATTATGAAATCTGACTTTCTAAATGAACTCGGATTTATAAAGCTTGATTTCAGGGCATTATGTTTAGAATTTAGAACTATTTGCCCTATTTCGCATATTTTTTTTCCCGTCTAACACTTTTCGATACTTTCCTCGTAATTTGAAATCGCTACTTTAAGGTAATGTCTCGGTTTCAAACCCTGAATTAAGGCAACGTGGTGGTTTTAGACTACGACTTTCATAGGACGCCAATGAGGCCTCATTTTTTATAATATATTTTCAAATAACATAAAGTCGCGGTTTGAAAGTGTCATTTTAAGGCAACACCATAATTGCAAATCCCGACTTTAAGGCAGTGTCGTGGTTTTAAACCATGACTTTCATAGGATACCAAAGAAGTTTCGCTCTCGATAATATTTTTTTCTAAATAATCTAAAGTCGCGATTTGAAATCGTATTTAACAAGTGTTTTTACGAACCGAGAATCAATCCGTACGAACCTGGGAACAAACTAACAAGGAACGGCCGTCCGTCTACTACGACTTTGGAGTCCCCCCTACTGGTGGACAAACAAGTCGGAGATTATTATGGGGGAGGGATGACGATATGATACGAGGGTGGTCGAATATGATGCCGACTAAGAAGAAAAAAGTATTTCGTTTGACAGCGACCAAAAACCAACTCGCTCCAAAACTAATTTGAATGGTCGGTTTCCTGTGTGTTGGTTTGGTGTGAGATGGTAACGTCCAGAGAGTGAAAGATTGAACGCAGAGAATCCAGCAACCTCAACATTCCTTGGAAGTCAGTGCATGTCGGTAATTATTTATGATTTGCTTGTTCAGAGGACTCCCTAGAGATGAATAATGTTTGACAGTTAGGTTTGAACGAAATTCCCCAAATGGACATGTAAAAATAAGTCAAATCAAAGACGCCTCCTAATCCAAACCAAACTGGAGTCGCATTCTCTGTTTCGTTGATTGTTTATATCAATGAGCCAAATACAAGAATCCAGAACCCACGTCTTCTTTTTGTTGACTCAATCATCATATATACATGATTCTTTTCTGCGAATTTGGGCAAAACCCAGTCAACGATTGTTTTATTCTTTTCTTTTTCAAAGTTAACCTCGTGTGTGGAGGTTAGTCACACTCGTATACACTGCCTCTCTAAAGAAAAGTAAAGCCTGGATGTTTAGTTATTTGTTCAATAAAGTTCTGGTTAGGTTTAGGTTTTGGTTTTAGTTCCACGGACACCATGAAAGATTACTCCCCACCCCTCTCTCTCCGAGGTTGAGACAACTTCACCAAGTCTTATAATAATATGTTAATGACGTCAAAAACATCTGGTGATGCTATTCACCTAATACATGTCGTAATGGTTGATTTTAAATTTTTCTTAAAAAATCTCCTATCCGAGTGATGAACATGATGAGGTTTACCCATGCCATTACTTTCCAAGAGAGAGATAGAAAAAGAAAAGGTTCGTTTTCTTGGAGTTTTATGTGAAAATATGGTTAGTTCTAAAAAAAATTTACGAACTACGGTCCGAGTTTCGTAAAATACGGTTTTACCGTCGAAAGGGCGCGTTTTATACAAAGAGGACGGGTTTTCAAAACCCGCTCCTACGAGCATTCCAACGATGCACATGAAGGCGCGTTTGAAAACCCGCCCCCTTTAGTGATTGAGGGGCGCGTTTTCAAAACCCGTCCCTCGAGTAAATGAACATGGGGCGGGTTTAACCCGCCTCTACTGCAAATTAATCGAGTTCTCCCCCTTGGCTGGCTTAGTTGTTTAAAGTGGTTTCGAAAATCCGCCCCTTGCAGAAGGCAAATTTTTTCTTAAATGTTAGGGGGCGGGTTTTGAAAACGCGTCAAAATCCCCCGAAGACGCGGCGGGTTCTCAAAACGCGCCTTCATGTCGCCTATGGAAACACAACCCGCTCTCTTTGCTAAACGCGCCCCTTCAACGGTAAAATTATATTTTACAAAACTCGAACAGTAATTCGCAAAACTTTTTTAAAACTAATCGTATTTCCGTACATTCCTCCGTTTTCTTGTGTTGGCCACATTAATATTTAACAAAAGATTTTGTTAACGAATGACCTAGGGGCACCGTTAACTATATTATTATAACCCCTTAACAACGAGTGTCTAAGGACACCCGTTAACAAAACCCTTAAAAATCCAATAACAACGAGTCAACAAAGCAACCATTTTAAAATTGAATGATAATAATAACAATAGCCGTTTGTTACGCGAACTACTCTTTTTTGTCCTTTTGGTCTGTCGATAATTTTTTTTTAAAAAGAATTTCATATTTTTATTTTATTTTGTTATGGTTCTGGGCTTCGTCTAGAAACAAGAGTGGTAGGATTGTTGAATTTGTTAATATTATTATTACTATCATTTATATATTTTGGCCGGTAGTGGTGGTTGTTGTAACGTTGTCCTACACCACACCATTGGTCCACATATGATTGATCGATAGATTATGCCCGTCACAAAGACAAGTTAAAATAAGTAGAAAAATAAGAGATAAGAAAAGGTAAGTGTTGACACACATTAATTTCTGAGCTTCGTTCTTAGCGAGTCGAAGAAGCAAGGTTTCGAGCAGACACTGTTAGTTCCGCTTGTGATGCGTTATCAACTCTAAATACTTCTATTCAAAGCAGATGGAAGTGGGATTACCTTTATTGCAATTGTCTGATTTATCGAGAAGGGAACCCAAAAGAACGCCAATATCCCTCGAATGAATGTGATGAGAGTTGGCCAAGTCGAGTTTGAATCAAGAGGAACTATCGAGATTGGGACTACCTTGACGATGTTGAAGAGGTCGAGTTGAGTCTTCAACTCAAGAAGACCAGAGATCATCTCGAGAACTGTCTCGAGATCATGACATCGAGATCCATCTCGCGAATAGGAGGACGATGTCCGTCTCGAGGGTAGCTTCCACTTGCTCAAGGGAAGCTCGAGATACCAACTTATGCGTCACCAACCACGGAAACGGAAAAGACAACGACTAAACAGAACGCACGAACAAACAAACCGAAAAGGATAAAACTCGAACCGCCGTTGGATACAGCCGGAGCACCACCAGGACTGAACGAGGGTTGAACGCCTCACAAACGGATATAGAAATCACCACCGATTATGGGAACGCTCGGTTAAAATCTCGCCACGCTTGGAATCCGCCAAACGATAAGAGAAGTTGTGCAAAGTTCATACAAGAACTTGATGGATGCCAAATTGGGTAAAAATATTCCAAGGGTTTTGTCTAAGACCTAAGCACAAGAGTCATATTTATATATGACCAAAAATGGGCTAGCCCTAACTCCCCATTAGGCCCAAAGTAGTAAAAACCAAAGCTAATTAGAAACAAGTCCAAAAAAGTAAAACTAAGGTAATTGGGCCTAACATCGGTTGGCCCGACTTGAAGTCTTCTCAAGACGGGGAACTCGAGAAGGCGAGCTCGAGAAGATCCTGAGATGGCTGAACAATCGCAACTGCGAGATTCTAGGATATAAAAGGGTCACAACAACACAACAACAACTCAAACACAGACTCAAGTATTTTAGCTTTTACCTTTGGTCCTGTCCGGCGTTGTGGTCCATCTCGGTGTTGTTGATCATGTCCGGTGTCGTTGACCTGCCACCACTTCGACTCCGCCTAGCTACGACACCGTTGATTCTGTCCGGCGTCGTGCTCCACCCTCGGTGCTGTTGATCTTGTCTGGTGCCGTTGACGTCTCCGCCGCTCCACAAGGGTGAATTCCATTAAAGGAGATCGCCTCGGCCGCCTCTCGTCCACCGCCGACCGTCATGAAGTGTCACCAGGCCTTTTCTGTTGTTTCCGTGCAAGTCATGTCGGTAAGTGTAACGTTGTAAGCTCGATACTGTAAATTCGAGTGTTGCGTTTTTTTATTATAGTTGCGCTCTTTCACTTTGCGCTGTACAACACCAAACGCTATAAATTCAATACCGTCGTATTAAATTTCGGTATTGCGTTTACTTTCACTTTACGGCAACAACACCATCACTGTAAAATTCTATACGTGTTGCGAGGAATGCTAATAATGCGCCAACAATGAGATGGGATGAGTTAGGGGATGGTTTTAGCTGAATTTTGTTTCAAAATTATCGAAATAAGAATTTAAAATTCGTGAAATAATATCTCGAATTCATAAACTGGATTCACTTTTTAAGGAAATCGACTTTATATAAACTAACTTCCAAAATCACTCATAAGGAAATTCGCTTTCAATTTTAAAGAGGAGCGAAATTCGATTTTTATAAAGTTAGACTTCCAAAGTCATTCCTTAAGAAAGTTGACTTTTATAAAGCGGAATAAAATTTTAAAATTTTTCTAACATATTTTAAAAAATATTTTATCGTTAATTTGAAGCTTTAGTTGCTTTTTGTTCGTTTTACCAGGATAGATAGATTGGAGTTTTGTTCCTTAATGACGTCATTTGGCGAAATTTTCGCCAAATGACGCATTAACAAAAATAATTCGCGAACTAACCCACCAAAGTCGGCCTTTGTAAGACCGACTTTGGTGGGTTAGTTGGCGAAATATTTTCCAAAATGCGTCATTTGACGAAATATTTCGCCAAATGACATCATTATAAACAAAACTCAGATAGATTGTTAGATTTTACAGAACACCATGATAACTAAATAATTGAAAAAAAGTATTGCATTGCGAAATAAATGAGACAAAAATTGCGAGAGAAATGACAGGGGATAGTCCCAAACTTCGTGGAATCGCTTGAGCCATGTAAAACAAATAATACAATCGACTACAACGTCAAATACTGAGATTTGTACAAATTTATCATTATTTCAACAAAAATTACGAAATACTCACTTGAAAACTCCCTAAATAATGTCCCTACCTCGCAAATCCAAATTACAATTTTTTTTATTTTACAACGCGATTCGAAACTACTTAGATAAAAATTTGTCTAAGTCGTACAGTGACTTTCGTAAGATATCCCTACTATATCGAAACTCATTGCCCATGGATCAAGGACTCAATCGTATGGATATGGAAAATACAGGATTTCCAATCCTAAACTTGGCTTTACCACAAGAATCTGCAGCAGGAAAATACTCCTCCTTATACAATGGGCTAGCGACGGGCCAATTACTATACCAATATCTTGTTCCCACCAAGGGACCACCTACCTACAAATTTTTACTAAGTATGCATAAGTCGAGGTTTGAAACCCGAAAGACCTCACACTCGGCAATATTTCTAAGAAAACCTCCAGGGAAAGATAAAAGGCCCAGGTAATCTTTTAAATTTCATCGTGATAAAGATATATTATTGTAGTTGTTGGTCTTACACGAGAAATTTCTAGTAAGCGCGAGTCATCAACTCGCATTGACTACGTCCTTGGCCTTTGTACACGCCGTCGGTCCCTGTCGAATTAAGCTAAAGTCATGGTTTAAAAAATCGACATAAATAAATCTTGTAAAATTAAATTTTAAGTTTGAAATCATGACTTAACGATAATATTTAGAAAGTTTTCAAAACAAAAATTCATATTTCTCAAAATGTTTTTCGAACTAAATATAAATCTAACTCGTCCAATAGTGAGTTTTGTTCATAAATAATGTTAGTCCGTAAATTATTTCGTCAAATACAGTACCAACTTTGAAAATTCCTTAACTAATGTAGTGAAATCGACCTTGGAAAGACCGACTTTGATCATGAAGAAAGTCGACCTTTTTAAGGCCGATTTCATAGTTCCCAAACCGAAGTTGGTCGTAAAGGACGACTTCATGTCATTCATCCTAACTACATGAAGTCGGCCTTTGTAAGACCGACTTTTATAAACTTGGTTAAAAAAGACATTCATCCAATGAAGTCGGCATTTACAAGGCTAACTCCTTTCGTGCCTCAAGGAAATCGGTCTTACAAAGAAAAGGAAGTCGGTCTTACAAAGAACGACTTTAATCCGACGCAAGAATTTCTAATGGCTGCCTAAGGAAGCGTACTTTGTAAAGCCAACCTCCAAGAGGCACTTACAAAAGGATCATCCATCCATCGAAAGGGAAAAAAAAATAAATGCCAAGAAAAGGGAAAGAAAAGAAGGGAGTGAGTGGGTCCCCATTAATTGGAAAATAAAACCATCCATCCCCACCCCGGCATTTATAAATATATGAAGTGGAGGTGATGGTGAAGAAAGAAAAAAAAAAACCCCTTGCTTCTTCTACTTGCCACTTTCAACGCAACTCTACGAAAAACTCCTGACATTACTTTCTTTTCTCAATTGGTTTCCCGTTGTTTCTAATATCATATCATAAAATATTCCTTCTCTTGTCCAATTCCCATCTGTTTCTGAATCCCACTTGGTAACTGGATGTCAATCAGAGGCACTCCCAACCACAATGACCAAAAAAATCAGAGATAAGAGGCAAACATTGAAGCTACATATTTTCATACATCTCAAGACTATGAAAAGGAAACTGTTAAGACACCAACCAAGTAGTACTCACCCAATCCATTGCAGTTGTCCCTAGCCCAGCAAACCCAACATTATTGTCATACGCCAACAACCGTATTCACCGTAAAGCACCATATCTCCTTTTCTACATCTTTTATGCACCAAGAAGGATCCAGAAATCGGTCTGCGTGGCAACTCGAAAGGTTTTGAAGTTTTACGGACCTTTCCTTTCCCACATGAAGGAACGGTATCAAATGTCCCAGACTAACTATTTGAAGCTCGTAAGGAAATATCCACAATGGTCTTAATTTCTCCTTCGGTTAGGTTAGGTGTACCAAATGATACAATTGATAAAAAAAAACCCAAACCATTTACAGCCCCTCTACATGTAGAGTTCACATGATATTACACTTGTCCTAGGACTTTGGATCCCACCTACTGGATGGAGGGGGGTTCCTAACAGTATATCGTCCCACCTACAGAATAGTCAATTAAGGAGGGACATTAACAAGATTTACAGAAAGAGACTACAAAACATTAACTCATCATCAGACGATTCCTCAATATAGCGAAGATGGCAGTTAGATTTTTGCCAAAAGGCTAAAAACTCAACCACATCAATTTATATTCATCTTTGATTTTACTTAATGAAGAAGAGCACCTTCTTTTTGTGGATAATTCTATAAGAACAGTTCCAGGTGAGAGCCAAGAAAGTTATAGAAATAACAATGTGACACAGCTGTCTTAATATATTAACTTAAACCATGAGGGTTGAATTTCATCCTTATATGCTCTTATACCATCCATCCCAGGCATACCAAAATGAAGCTAATTTCCTTCTCAAATCATATGCTCATATTCATCTCAAGTCCCTAAATTCAGACAAGAAACAACTAAAAGCAAAGTGATAACTTATCCAAAAAAAAAAACAGGGTGATAAACACATTCACAGCTCACTAAAAGCAGAGTGGCAACCGGGGCAGCTCGCTCCAACACACACAAGCAACAGATTTCAATTGCAGGATAATCGAGAGTCTCTCCCACAATCCCAAAAAAACCTAAAAATCACGAGCAGGAACAACGAGCCCTCAGAACAGGCGATGGGGGAAGGAGCAGATAGAGGGTGGGGGGAGAAGGGGAAAGGGAAAGGTGGGAATTACAAATAGCGAGCAAGCGGCAGGGGCCATTGTCGTTCTGGAGGACGATGGGAGTGGGGCATCCCCAGAAGTGGATGGTCTTGGCATTGTGGACGCACTCATTTTCTCTCTCCCTTGGGACAACAACCTGCCCTGGTTTTTGATGTTGGTGTTGTTACTGGTGCTGGAGGAGGTGAAGCTGCTCCTCCGGGGGGTCCATCGGAGCGAACACGGGCCCCGACGAAGATGGCGGAGAGGGAGATGTCAACGACTCCATGATCGTCAGAAAAGGGGAAATGGGGAGACTCTTGTTCTTGGAGTTTTGTACGGAAATACGGTTAGTTTAAAAAAAATTTGCGAAATACGGTCCCAGTTTCGTAAAATACGGTTTTACCGTCGATGGGGCGCGTTCTAAAAACGCGCCCCTTGGATTACAAAGAGGGCGCGGTCCGAAAACGCGCCCTCCGTGTGCTTAGTGAGGGGCGGGTGAAACCCGCCCTTATTACCTGCAGGGGCGCGTTTTCAAAACCCGACCCTTACGCATGCACAGATGAAAAGCTTAAGTGTTCAAGGGGCGCGATCTCAAAACGCGACCCTTAAAGGGGCCGTCCCCCCTGTCCTCCCCCCGTCCCCCTACAAGGGGCGGGTTAAACCCGCCCCTCCTGTGGTATACAAGGGGCGCGATTTGAGACTGCGCCCCTTGTTGTAATAACATAAGGGGCAGGTTTTGGAAACCCGCCCCCCGTCTGGCAATGCAACACACCTATCAATAACTTTAGAAGCCCTGTTTCGACAAACAGAAACATTTCATAGGTAACATCCATACATCGAACACCAAACTTCGGAACAATCTAACACCCAACATTCAATAACAAAGCCAATGTAACGTAAAAAGTGAAACGTCCAAATTTTATATCGTCAAACATGTAACGTACAAAGTCAAACGTCCAAATTTCATATCAGTAATGTCCCCTACGCCTCGTAGATTTCCGCCTAACATAAGGCCTCACGACGGGGACTTCTGGAACTTCAGACTGTTCAGATGGAACATCCGGGTACAGTTGTGTAATTTGAGAAGTTCCTTCTCCTTGTTGCAAATGGTCGTACCTGAAGAAGTTATATTAGTTAAGTTATGAAAGTTTAAATGAATCTTAAATCGAAGGACTTACCCGAATTCTCTTGGGCCTTTAATCGGAGCCTCCGGTGTAGAACTGGACCCAACCTCGTAGTAAAGAGTAGCGTAATCGCCATAAACATGAGAAACTTGAGAGATGAGCATCCCTTCTCACACTTCATGGCCCTCCTCGTCAAATACGGGGTCGTCGTATGTCCGTGGCTCCTCCCCATGTTCATGATCCTCTTCCGCAACGTCCATATGATGAGGATCTTCTTCCTCCATATGATCTTCCTCCTCCATTTGTTGTCCACCTTGTGGGATGAACTCGTATGCAGGTTGATCTTCCAACCCGCCGGGTCGACCATATAATCTCATTGGTGCATACTCCCGCATCATTTCCATGGACTCCGCTGCAAGAGTAACGAGTTCCGGCTGGTCAGACCGAAGCTTTATCTTTCGGAAGTTCTTCATCTTCATCTACATCATTAAGTTCTTCATCTATATCATAAAGTTGAAGAATGAATGAGAAAATGTTATGAGATAGTCATATTCATTAAGTACTTACCAATGTGCCTAGCATGGAGCCGGTGTGCGAGATGTGCTGCCTAGTGTGCTTTGCATACCATTTTGAATATCTAATGGGAGACTCCCAAAAGAGCGGCACGACCATGTTGAGACGATCTTCCCACTGGTCTACAAACACTCGGTGGATCTCTCTCCAGTTGTTCATCGTCTTCCCGCGTAAATCTATCTTGTGGAGTACCTTGCTTGTGTCACAATCTTGCGGCACCAGTTGATGATCGCCAAACTGACGAATCACTCTATCCGGGTATTGCCACTCCACGATGTATAAGCAAATTAGGGGAAGTCTTGCACCAGAAAGCCTCACCAGATCGGCAGTAATCAGGAAGCATGGCTACCAACTCATCCGGGTAAGGATGCCAAATAATCTGCATATATGAATGTGAATGTGTGAGAAGAGTTCGATATAATCAAATTAATTTGTTAGCTATAGTACTTTACCTGATCAATGCTCCGCCTATCGAATGCCTCTCTGTAGGAGGAAAGAACATGGGTGGACACCGTGCGTACATCCTTCGCAACGGCCCATCTATGGCTCAAAAGCATATCTTCCACAAAGGGGGTACGGAGTCTCAGAGGTGCTACATGAGGGAATCTATCCCATGCCCAAATCTGTAGCAGTATCAATGGACCCTCTATCTGAGATGCCTTATGGTGCGCCGCTTTACACAAACTCCTGTAAAGCCACGCTATGCATGCACTTCCCCAACTATAATTTCCAGCCCTCTCAAAGTCAGCTAACAAAAGCAACCAGAATACATGCACTAAACTATCTAACTTCGTCGTGAACAACATCCCACCAATCAGCTGCAGAATATATGCCCTGGTATGCATCTGCACTAACTCCTCATGGGCATCTATAGGGATCTCACCAAAATTTACAGCCAGCCCGCTAAGTCTAATACGACCAGACCTGATGTTGTCACCCCTAGGTATCCGGCCCAATAACTCTAAGCACACCGCCTCATTAGATACGGATGTATCTGCTATCACCGCATCACCATCTACGGGCAAACCTAGCTGAATTGCCACATCCTGAAGGGTGATAGTCATCTCACCGTGCAACATATGGAAGGTGTGCGTCTCCGGCCTCCAGCGTTCCGTCAATGCTGTGATGAGGGCCCAGTCCAATGATATGAACGGAAGTTTAGCCACGTCATAGAATCCTGCTTGACGGAGGTATACGTCCATACTGGGATCGGTGGCATCTCCCTTAAGCGATTTCTCAGCCCGACGGCAAGTGAGAACGTTATTCTGTAGATAAGACAGGAGTTAGTAAAAAAGATACGAATACATGAAACATATAAGATGCACGCAATTATAAGATGCCACGAATACATGAAAGATATAAGATGCCACCAAGGTACGAATAAACGAATTCACATACCACGCTATATCCGGCTTCCCATACAGCCGTCGATCGATGCTCTACTTGAGCATCAAGAACACTTGTCTTTCTTGGTCCTGGACGCATTTTCTTGTTACAAAATATATCAACAACGGTTAATAAGAAGAATAACTTAAGCAAAGGCCATCAGAATTCACAACTTATTCAACAATTGAAACAACACTTACAAAGATTCCTATTAGGACAACTACATCGGTTATGACCTTCCTTTCTACATAACCCACAACTAGTTTTCCGAGTTTTCTCCTTGATGTCCATTTCGTTTCGTATACGGGATGACCGTGGATGCCCTTTTGGTCTGACTCTTGTAGGATCGGGATTGACTCTCGGGAAAGGATATTCCGGCCAATCTTCTTTGCAGTCAAAAGAATGTCATTTCAAAGCATACACGGCCTTCTAACACTCGAATGAGTAGAAACGACTAATCACAACGGTATGATCTACATGCATGTATGCATAACATGCCAAAGCATGCGAACACGGAATGCGATAGATTTGCCACTTCTTGCAGCTGCATTTCCGCGCTTGAAGAAACACATACTTCAGTCGATGTTTTCTTTTAGTTTTCACGTCAAATCTACCCTCCTGTCGATCGAGAAGGACTACTTCATACCGTTTGGCCTTCTCCATACATTTAAACAACCGATTTGTACAAACACTTATAAAACTTTCGCCAATTCTCAACGCGGTGTCAGCATCATCCCTTCTGGCTATCCAGTATGACACGCAATTATACCATATTTTTCGAACAAGAGCCGAAACAGGAAGATTTCTGGCACCTCTTATAACGGCGTTGTAACTCTCGCTCAAATTCGTAGTCATAAGACCATATCTGTAAAAGCCATCCCGACTCAAACACCACTGTTCTTCATTCATCCCGGCGAAGAACTCACCAGCTTCTGGCATTGAGTCAAACAAGCTTCTCATAATGTTTTTGTGCTTCACAGTCAACGATTTCCTCGCTGCGGCTATCAACTTCCTTTTACAAGCAACATTTTTATATCTAATATTGAAATTGCTTGTCACATGTCGTAGACAGAACCGCCAATGCGCAAATGGCGGGTTGCAGCCCACCTGCGGATCATTCACAGCCGCCTGAATGCCTGCATGTCTGTCGGAAATCAAGCATACTCCTCCCGTCCTATCACCAACGACATATCCCTTAAGACATCTCAAGAACCAACTCCAAGAATCATAGCTTTCCTCATCAACCAGTGCAAATGCAAGCGGCACAATATGGTTATCTCCATCCATAGCACAGGCAATTCAGAGTTTATGCCTATATTTACCATATAAAAATGTGCCATCTATACTCACAACTGGCCGACAATGAGTAAATGCCTGAATGCACTGTCCAAATGCCCAAAAAAGTCTCTGAAACTGTAATACTTTCACATCGCCAAGACTATAAGTTGCACCCCAATCAACAATTGTTCCGGGGTTGGCAATTCTGATTGCACTCATTAGATGCTGTAACTCGTTATAAGATTCATCCCATTCGCCATATTCAACTTCAATTGCCTTCCTCTTTGCATCCCATACTCGTCGGCGAGTTACTTCGTACCCAAATCTCTCCTTTATTACATTCCGTAGGAACGACACTTTCACTTCAGGAGATTCTCTAACAAAAGTACGGAAGTAGGGAACCACAAAGTTGCAATCAAGTCGATCATGATCTTCGGAAAGCACTGCATTTAAACATGTATGCGCCTCACCCACGATGGTTGTTTCAAACTCATCATCACAAGCACGTTGAATCGCGCGTAATCTCCAATTGCAACCAGAACCAACCTCAGAACAAAACACAGACCATGTCGTCTTATCTGACTCTACAATTTCGTAGTTATAGTGGTTCTTGATATGGAACATATTAACCATATGAATGAGATAGTTCTTATGCTTGAAACGCATCCCTTTACGAAATTCAACCACAGCATCTGGATCGTCCGTCATCCTAACTTCCTCATCATCCTCGAAAATGACCTTCCCAGTATCGCCACTTTCTACATAGAATGGTAGAGGTTTTTCCAACCGTTTCTTCCTAGAGGGACCAGCCTCATTAACCCCCACATTGTTATCATCGTTCCCTAAATCAACACCACTAAACATTTCATCATCAGTATCCGCCTCATCGGAATTTACTATTGAATCAACGATATGATTCTCATATCGCCGATAAATAGTTTCGTTTACAGCTGCTTCATCGCCCACATCACGTTCTAAATCTTTAAACGGATCACCCTCTTCATAATCGTCTCCGTAATAATTACCACCGTCACCATCCACATCACCATCCTCCTCATTCCCCACATTACCACCATATCCGCTACACCCTTCATTCACCGGTATAAATCGACGAAAATTTCTACTAACTTCGAAATTTTCCATTTTCTCTTACACAACATTTAAACCCTCATCCACATTCACTCCTACGGCTTGCATGTTACTACCGTGCTTACTTCTTGAATTTGTCGGCCTCCCTTCATTGCTTGAATTACCAGAAACTGATATCACATATACTTCTTGAATGCGGTCACCATTTGACATCGCAAACTCACACAACAACCTAACATCTTCATCATCACAAATCGGTACTAGTACAAAATTTATGCCTGAAGGACCATACGAAGGTGATATCTATGACAAATTTCCAGCTTACTTCCTTCGCTTAATCTCATTGCATTAGCAATGACCCATTCGAATTGGACATAGTCCACATCAGCAGGTATCTTTATACGTTTAAGTGGACCCCTATTATAACCTACTCCCTGACTACCATGAATAATTTTCCCATGACCATACAATAACAAATGAACTTGCGCCATTCAAACGTAAGGGAAAACTTACGTGAATTAGCTCCCCTCTCGAATAATACTTACAACAATTCAAACAACGTATAATTAATCATCATAATTGTAATACTAAACAACAATTTATAAATTTCTATACTAAATAATCAAATCAATTTATAAATTTATATATTAATTAATCAATCCTAAATTTCTAACCAAATGTTCTAACATAAAAATCTAACCTAAATTTAAAAACTAAATTCCTAACTAACCTAATTTTCTAACCTAAATTTTCTAACCTACAATATCTAACTTAAATAATTCAAGTTACGAATGATAATCGGATGTCGGACGGGCGGAGATCGGAGGTCGAACGGGCGGATGAGGGGAGGACGGCGGACGAGGGGAGGACGGGGGACGGCACGAACGGGGGTCGGAGGCGGGGAGGATGGAGCTCGGGGGCCGGGGGTCGGAAGAATCGGAGGTCGGACGCCGGATTCGGACGATTTTGAGGGTTTGGGGTCGGCGGAATAGGGCTTCCGTCCCGACTGCGGGGTTTATGTTCGTCGGAGGGGCGGGTTCCGAAAACCCGCCCCTTATTGTTTTAATGGATGGGGGTTTTCAAAACCCGCCCCTTATTGTTTTATTGAAGGGCCCGTCTAACGCATCCCTCCGTGTGCCCAGTGAGGGACGGGTTTCCAAAACCCGCCCCTGGAGGGGGGCAGGGGGGACTGCCCAAAGGTTGGGGGGAACCGGGGGACTATCTTAACTGTTAAGGGGGGACGCGGGGGGGTCAAAACGAGAGAGGGGGGCACCGGGGGGGCCGTGGGGGAACGGCTCTTCAAGGGGCGCGTTTTGAAACCGCGCCCCTTGTATACTTAGCATTTTTTCCTTATTCACGCACACGAAATGGTTCTGTGTAAGGGGTGGGTTTTAATGAAACCCGCCCCTCAATAAGCTCACGGAGGGCGCGTTTTCAGAACGTGCCCCATCGACGGTAAAACCGTATTTTACGAAACTGGGACCGTATTTCGCAAATTTTTTTTAAAACTAACCGTATTTCCGTACAAAACTCCTTGTTCTTGGTTTGTTGTTGGGTCAAACATATGGATGTGATTAAGGGAAGGGGGAAACAGGTGCGCTATGAAAGTGGGCCTTAAGGCCGACTGCTTTAGTCGGGCACCGTATGTTTTGGCATTAAAGCGAAGTACGCATTTGTAAGGCTGCACGAAAG
This sequence comes from Melastoma candidum, assembly GCA_023653495.1. Lineage (NCBI taxonomy): Eukaryota > Viridiplantae > Streptophyta > Magnoliopsida > Myrtales > Melastomataceae > Melastoma > Melastoma candidum. The sequence continues at coordinate 10,410,692 of CM042881.1, read as the reverse complement.
GAGACGGTTTTACAAACGTCGATTTTTTATATTATATATTTTTTAATTAATTTTTACTGAAATCGATCTTACAAAAGCCGATTTCATACAACTGACACCATTTACATGAAGTCGACAGGGAAGCATGAAATCAGCTTTAAAGGGGCTCAACTTCCTTCATTATTAAAGTCGACATTTTTAAGACCAATTTTGAAACATCAATCAAAAAATTTTCAAAATTTATATATTATTTGACGAAATAATACGTGGAATTATGTGAACAAAACTCGTCCAATAACTAGTAGTAGCAACTTGGCGATGTCTGCTGAACAATTAAATACGAGAAAAAATGATGTCATAATTGTTGTCTTTTACGTTACCATCCCACAAATTTAATGAAGCTTTTCAGTCGGCGGAGGGAAAATTCCCCATCAGGCAACGGGATCCAAGAGAGGATCCAAGAGGGTATATTCCAATACCCTAGAAAAATAAAAAATAAAAAAGGCCGAGTTTGGGACAAAGGCCTACTCTAAGAAATTAAGGATGGAGGACCCCCCCCCCCAATCTACCTTCGAGCTTTCTGATTCCCCAAGGACTAACGACTGTTTCCTATCGAAATAGCCGTTAGCACAGAATGCATCTTCCCGCAGTTAATTGCCAGTAAATGATCGCCCGACCTGCCATGTACTCGGGCTTTGTTCCATTTTAAAGCAAAAAAAAACTTGCGACGCAATTTCAACTTAACCAGGTGAGTTTTCCTAACCTTCCATCGCTCGGCAATCTTCCACGATAGATCTTACAGAACTGCATTTCCTAAATTACGGTCAGTATCTATAACCAAAGGTTTCCACACTTGGTCACAACCAAACATTTGCTTCCCGAAATGGGGGAGTATCTGGTGCTAGTCTGTCTTCCCCCACCAAGCCAGATCATATACATTTCAGGTAGCACGCACCTTTCAATCCGATTCTTGTGCTATGATTTGAGCATTGAATGTTGATGGGTACGTCCTTGTTCCTCCAAGAAGCAGCCTATATGATAAGCCTCAGAATGATTCTTACCCTGCTCTGTTGCAGAAACTGAATTTGGAGCTGATACTTTTGCAAGGGAATAATGGGCATATGGACGATAAACCGGGGGTAACAACAAGGATGATTGTCTGTCCATGGATAGTAAACGTCCACATTTGCTGCAAACGATAATAATTGTCTATCATAATAGGGGACAAAATTACCCAGCACAAAGCAAAATTTTTCACAAAAAATTGCGACTCGTAAAAAGCAACCGGCAAAGAATGTGTTTTCTTGGTTAACGCTTGCAATTCAAAGAGATAGACTCGAACCTCATCTCCCTTGGGCACAAGACGAGGGAATGCAAAAATGCTTAACATACATCGACATCAAGACAAGTGCTAAGTAATTACTATTGCACCTTCAACATCTAGACCACAGAACTAGATATGGGATTGCTCCTCCATAAAAAGGGATTCATTAGATTTTGATTTGCTGTAGCTAGGGGCCCTCCAATAAGAAATTTCTTAGATGGGGAGGACCAAGCCAGACTGGCTCTTGCTTTAAAGGCAACCAGCCAAAGATTCAAAGTTTAAACAAAAGTTGCTTTGATGAACAGGTTCTTCCTTTATGATGCATCAAGTTTTTTTGTTCTCTTTTTTTATAAGTTCCATCAAGCTTTTAATGTCAAATTTCAGGAAGACGCCACTCTAAAACCTTAAATATAGCTTCCAGCCCCATAAGTCAGCTTTTCCATGAGTGGTGCCATTCTCCAGAATAAACATTCAGATAAGAGCTTCTGTTTCAGGACTATGTATTTCTTCAAGGGTAGGTTTGTCTCCACAAAAAATTAGCTCAAGCAAGTAGTACATATAAAAATCATGGGTAAAATGTGCACCTGCAAACTTTAGTAAATAATGATTGATAACTGCATATCCAGTGCTGCACGGAAACAAGTCAAAAGGTGAACATAAACACGAGAAAAAAGGCACTTACAAACCCAGATATGGATATAACAAAAAATTATTACCAAAAGGGACAACAAAGCAGTTTCGGCCTCGATTCCAGTGAAAAATTGTAATGCCATGCCCGCATGATCCTGGTAGAGGAAAGCCTCAAGAGAATGATCAATGAGGAAATGGTTAAGAATAAGGCATCTAGAACAGAGGGGTAGAAGTTTCAACCGTAATGAGCCTGAAGACATGATGAACCGATTGACCTCTAGAATGTACATAGCTGCCTCCCTTTGTAGAGAATAAGGGAAAAATCAATAAGAATTAAGAATCCCAAAAGTATATAACATTAATTTAATTATACAACAGGACATCGATCATGTTTTACACCAATTAAATCCGGTCAAAGGTATCCTGAAATTGTAGCATAAAGCCAGATTTTTGTTTGTACTTTCAGTGCTAATTTTCAAATTCATATACTTTGACCTGATGTACCTAGTCAAGATACTCTCTTTACTAATCTGCATTTTCCCTTGAAGGATATTTGAGCATCACGTACCACACCTCGGTTAAAAAATTTCTGACACAAAAAGGACCATATAATGCAAGTTCATACCATGTGATGGAACAAACATGCAGAGTAAAACCATCCGAGGCCCAAAATCAAACAATAACTTGTCAAAATCCATGGTTGTTTTTTCGGCCAGAAAAATCCACCCAAAAAACAGCCTCCTGGAGAGGCTCTTGCTCTCTATGAGGACATATTGCCTGCTAGAGACCTAGAGCTGCAAGAACTAGTCATCCAAATGGATGACGGACTCCTAAAGAATAACCTACGTGGAAAAACAATCCGTAGCATAAACAAATACCGGACAAGATGGAAAAGGCAGAAGCAACAAGACGAAGATTGTGTCACCCTTTTGTTCGGCCTGACAATGTAAGTGACCGGCTATATGAGAACATCCCATGTGTGGATGAGTTATAGTAAAAACTGTTTAACTTTATCTACAGAAATCCCTTTCTACACCTCCCGCCCCCCCCCCCCCCCCCCTCAAAAAAAAAAACAAGACTAAGTGAGACGTACCTCATCTGGAGAAAAGAATCCCACGGAATCAGGATGAACGGAATCAGCAGGATGCAGTGATATTACAGCTCTAAAGATGGAAGGGACCACCAACTCTATCACAGCAACTTTATCAGCTGGAACAGCCTCAACTGGAGAGGACCTTAGTCTATCTAATCTATGAAACCCATATTCTTTAGATGGATCCATCAGATTCTCGTCCATGGAAGAGGGCAACACAGAAGCTCTTTTTAGCCAATCCAACCGCCGATGCCTAAAAATCTTAACAGTGGATGCCTCCTTTTCAACATATGCAAGAACATCAGACAGCGTTTTATACTCGCTTTCATTATCCTCATGACTTTCCGCAGGCCCTCGAACCCCAGAATGTCTTTTGGGAGCCGATTCAGAGCCATGACCTTCCTTTCCATCATCAAGATGAGGAAAAAAACGCCGCTTTTGGTCAGTGAATGCCTTCAGCGCTAGCCTACAAAATTTTTGGTGACATTAGAACAATATGATACCAATAACAAGAAAAAGAAAATCTCTTGAAAAATCATCTGCAAGGAAAATTTATCAACCTGGTCCTATCAACAGCAGATGCCCCTGCTTGTCCGGCTAGTTGCCGTTTCCAAGCATATGCTACCACGGCACCATCAGGGCACACCACCGGCATGTGAAGACCCCATGAATTACTCCGACAGCGAAGAGATTCATTTATAACTCCAGTTTCTTCCAATAACCTTCCTACAAAGCCAGCACAGAGCCGAATTTAGGCGTAACCGAGGTACTCAGACCATCCATCAGAATGAGAAACTCGAAATCAGCATCAAGAAAGGGACATGTCGATAACATTAACTGAATGCCAATAAAGGAAACCGCCGACTTTAACCATTCCTTCACAGCCCGCACCGATCGGTTGAAACTAAATCAGGAGCAAGAACACATTCGCGAAGCGACAGGAAAAAGAGAGGAAGGAGAGTAAAAAAAGAGGGGCGGACCGAGGGAGCGGAGGTCCTGGAGATGCTGGCGCATGGAGGCGTCCTCCTTGGAGAAGAAATGAAGAGGCTTAGTGGTCTGATGAGGCTGAGCAGCGACGAAGAGCGCCTCTAGGATCCGGTCGGCGCCGAGACGAACGTCGGCGATGAGGCGGGCAGCCTGCGCTAGACGGTCCAACGCAGTGGCGACCTGCTTCGGCGGAGCCTGGCCCCGCGCTGGTTCCTGCGACGGCGTAGTTGACGTGGCTTGCATCTGCTGCGGCTGCATCATTTTCCCGGAGACAACGACGGCGAACGACGACCCGAGTTACAGGAAGAGTGAAGAACCGGGGGAAGAGGGGGCACTTCGAGTTTATTGGGCCTGTGAGGGTCCAAGGCCCATAATTGCGTAAAGTAGGCCCATATCACATTTGAAGAGTTAGATGAGAAGAGAAGGACAAGTTCCGGTTTTGCACCGAAATACCCTAGCAATGGAAAAAAAATGAGTAGAGAGGGATGACGTGGAAAAATTAAGCGAAATATCCAGCAAGTTACGACTTTTTTTTACCTAATTTTAGGAAAAGTAGTAGAAAGTCGTCACTTTATACTAAAAAATAGTTCTCCTAAATTAGAAAAGTGACTACTTCTCCTTAAAAAAATTAAGTAAAATCGTTAGATGACTTCTCTTACCTTCGGTCAATTTTTTTATGCCCCCTCTTTACTCAATTTTTTCCGCAATTAGGTTATTTGGAAGTTTCACCTACAAGTATTCAATAGACGGTGCACGAACAGTACATGGAATTCCATTTTCTCGATGAGAAGGCTAGTAGTAATTAAATATTCTGCTATTACAGCTACATCCTTACTACGTTTCCCTTATTGTCAACGTTTTCACGCAGAACTACATTGGCGAAAGAGCTACCAGTAATCTTCTCCTATCTGCACCACAGGTGCTCTCACATACATCACACGTATCATATACAAGGGCCTTAGTGTAATCTATCTGTATATCAGCGGTCCTACCTACCCAGTTGAGATGTCTCAGTCTGCTACTGGCATGTGCTCTGGAAAAATTCCGTCTCCGACGGGCAAAATATCTACTCTTCTGGCGGTTGCGTAAAAGTACATGTGGAACCAGCCTCTGTCTTAGTAACCTGTAGATAACATCCCAGCTCTCTAATTAGAATGATATGCTCTTGAAATGTAATAAGGCATTTAGACCCAGCAGTGTCGTCGTCAATGATCAGTAACTCCAAGTTCTGTGATTAATGTGACTGCTTCTACACAAGCACAGACTCCACAAATTAAAAAAATGTAATGCCTGATTAAAGTAGAGATGGAAACTACTACTATTTCAGAGCAATGAAATTACATAAAACAGGCTCCTTCAAAAATATTGTTTGGAACATCTATTCATTTACACTCTTCGCAAAGGCAACTGAAAGGTCGCTCGGAAAATCTCTAGGGTACTGAAGCAATTGCGCCAGTGGAAATAGAATAAGACAAGAGTTGCATCATTTGCCAGCAAGGTGGTGGCAAACAAAGATTTGGTGCAAATGTATGTTATATTGCATGTAATTGCATTTGCACGCCAAGGAAGCTGATCGTCTCACCTTAAGATCCGTTCAAATGCATAAGCAGCACAGCCATAAACACATCAATGAATGTCCTTTCTGTAGCAAAAGAGGAATACTAACCTCGCCAGATCGAGGAAGTCCTGTTGGTAGCATCTGTACGAGAGATGTCCACAGTACAGGATCCATTGAAGGATCAATACTGTTGTAGTTGGCCAGAAGAGGTGCATTAACAAGAGAAGTAAGCGGGTACATAGTCCTCAGAGGAGGTAGTGCCTCACTAATTCCAGCTGGCACTCCCTGTTTCTCATCCCCATCATTGCTCATTGACTTCTCAACTGACTTGTCGTATTCTATCCTACTGATGCTGTTCTTATTCTCGTTGTCATCATCTTTACAGAGGTCGCCTTCTTGCGTTTTGAGTAGTTTGTCTTGCAGGTTCTTATATGCAGCTGAATGTGACAATATGCCGAGGATAGACAACGCTGAGCCTTTACACTTCCTTCCCTCCCGGGCAACCCCCAAAAGGGGCATTTGATATGGTTCTGCAGGTCGAACTGTCCATTCAGACGATTTCAGCTCTGCATTGATTGCATCGTTGGAACAATGCTTTGCTTCATCATATGATTTCATAGCCGAGTCGACTTGACGATGCTTGTTTGTGCCCCACCACTTGATATAGCCAGTTAAATCAATCTTCTGATCAACAAATCCACCTCCAAAGTTGCTGTCAACAGCTGGATCTTCACCTGCATATTTTGAGTCAAACTTGAAGGATAAGGTCATAGCACTAATGTGAAGTTAACAAACAAGTTAACTCCTCACCATATATGCTACTGTAGTATTCTGGTCCACCACAGCGACCAAGTGATGATTCCAATCTGATGGAAATGAAATCAATACACAAAATCAAGCGTCAGTACAACAAAGTTACAGAGCAATTACAGAGGACTGCTGAGTTGATGTTCCGAGATTTCCACACAACACAATGCAAAACAGATGTGTCTGCTGTGATAAAGGTGCCAATGCATGCCCTGTTCGTCTTATAAATGACGACAAACTCATAGGTATTTCACAAAGAGATACATAATCAGTAGGACCATTTACATCCATGAATAAATTTCCAGGGATTAAAAATACTGTAACAACGTACAGCTTTGACAAACCTGGAGTGCCCACGGTATTTAGAAATCCCTCTAGAAAAGCCCGTGCTTTTTCTGCATGCATATGTTTGGAACAAGAGAATAAGAGACGCAACAATTGTACACTTTTTTTTAATAGATAAAGGCATTGATAGTTGGTTCTAGTAATATTTATGTTTACCTGCGTAAAGACACAAGGTACTCTTCTCGGGAAACATTTTTCATCTCTTCAAGATCTCTTGCATAGTCATTAACCTAGACAAGGATAAAACTTCATCATATAATTAAGGAAGATATATGCGATCAAAGTAGTGTGTTTCCAGAAGACTTGATAAGTAAAAAGGATATAAGACTCTCCAGAAGTGTAATACAGAAAAGAGAGAGAGAAGGTGATGAAGCTAACTTCAATCCACAAGAGAAAATAGAAAAGGAAGTTAACTTGGTGTATAATAAAACACCAATTCCAGGAGTTTAAAGTCTAACTGGGAAATTGATGAGGGTTCCAGGGCCCCAATATTTTAAGGCGGCAAGATCATAGGCTCTGGCTGCAGCCTCCTCGTCATCATAGGCACCTGGAAAATTCACAATGCAAGGATTAAACAGCAATAGGGAAACATGTATTAGCCTGAAAGAAGGAAGTAGGCTACATTTCTTAATTTATGATTCAGCTTACCCAAGTATACTGGCCAAAAGAGGATCGCACCCCACATTCCACCGAATATGAGAGAGAACAAAAGTCAGCTACATTTTAGAATCAAGTGTTCCCATTGACATCGTATAATAATTCAGGTAATAGCTGTTCGCTTGCTGGAAGAGATGTAGCAAACCTTGCTTTCCTTTCTTATTCTGGTTCTCGTTCCAAGTACTTTTGTCCCAGAGATGAGCTTCGTATCGTCCAGTCCACCGATGCCTGAGTTAAATCACATGGAAACTCATCACTTCCTACGCCTAAAAAGGGTTCCTGTTTGAATAGTTCTCAATCTAAAGGACACAAAACGCGCTTTTCCCTTTAGCCTGGGAGACACCAAACCAACACCTTAGATTGCCATAAACTCTCGGAAACTGTGATCAAGACTTCAACGCCGGTTCCCAAACCAAATGCAAGAAAAAGAATCAGCGAGCATAGCATGAACTCTCAATAGACGGACTTAAGACCGCCAAGTTCTGACACTCTGCTTCAAAGAGAAAATCGAGTGCCCCAAACCAAAGCGAACTCATTAATCCGGTGAGAGAATCAATTGCCTGGTGACGCCGCGGTAGATGGAGCTGCGCTTGCCGGCGGCACAGGGAGGCATCTTGCTTATACGCTCTTTCGCGGTGCAACCTCTATCCTTCCTCGATTTCTTCAGCGCTCGGTAAACCATCGACTGATCGCTGACCACCACGGCAGAAGAAGAGGAAGCCACAGCCGCTTCCGCCGACTCCGGCTTCGCACCAAGTTCGGAGGAAGACGACGCCATAGAAGGTGTCGGAAGCCGCACTATTGGAACCGGATTGGGAGGAATCGTTGGGAGGAGTGACGATCGGGTCGTTCGGAGCAGTTGGAATCGACGGAGCGAGTGATAAAAAGAGGAGATAGAAAATGGAAGCAGCCCGAGTACGGAGGAGAGGAAGCAGGAAGCGAGGGCCTGAGGGGGACCGGGAGGAATTTACGTTATTGACCCCTCATCTGTTAATGTGAGAGACACGTGGAGGGAGGCAAGGGGCTTTGAAAAATGATCGTAACGGCTAGCGCCCTGGTGGGGGTGATTACGTAATTTCCACCTTCCCTCAAACCTTCCCATCATTTTCCCTCTTTATTTCTTTTTCCCTTTCTGTTAAATAGGTTCCATTAACCGGACACGTGTCGTGGCATCGAGTCCGAGGTTAAAATCATACAACAGTTAGTTATTATCTTTTCTCCTATTATTTGTATTATTAGACCGATTACTCGGGAAACATCGTCCGTTGTCTTCTTATGAGGAAATAGTAAGGTGAAGATGGTCGAGACTCCCGAGACGCACATGATATGTTCTAACGAACATGTTGAATCAAGCTACGTTCATATTATATTCATATCTGACCGACTGTGATCCGTTAATTTTTTTGATCCAGTGATATGTAATTCTTCGCCTAATCGTCCCACGCGGTCAAAACACTTATCACCTCTTTTTATTGATTGTTGGGTAAATGGTAAGAAACGAATCATAACACCCTTAATCATATCAACAAAAAAATTTTACAAAATGAAATATTTAATTTCAAAATTTATTAACTAATACCTTCAAACACCCTCAAATCGAATACAAAGATCGATGATTTTCAAAGACAGACTTCCCTTGTTTAAATTTAGAAGTCGGTCGCACAAAATCGACTTGTCAATTTCGTACATTAGTTAAAAAATTTTGAAATTAAAAATTCTATTTCACAGTATTATTTTTCGGACTATCGTTATTAAAAAACAAAACTCAATGTTTTCCATCACATCCAATGAAATCCCTCCGCTTTTCGGACGACATATTATTCAATTGCCTTCCGACTTCTAAGCCAAATATTAATCCTAAGCCGATGTCAAGTGGCGGTGATTTTCATGATCTGCATGATCCGTGAACATTTCCCCTCTCTAACCCTCCTTATTCACCGATCTTTCATATCTCGACGGAGAAAAACCCCCCAGCTCTCAGTGCTAACAATCGAATCGCATGCTGAATGCTTCCACAGGTATCCTCGTCTTCACCCACGAATACGAACAATTGCTGCACCTTCTTTGCATTCCGCAAGTAATCCCCGGTAAATATTCACAACGGTGAATATGAGTGAAACCGGTTTGCACAATGAGGGCAAGATCAAGACCTTATCCTGCAGATCAAGGGAAATGAAGGTAGAGCTGAGCAGCTTAAAAGAGCAAAAATCCATGAATCGCGACAAGTAACGAGTAAATAATAATACCCTGGACGAGATAAAGTCAAATCAAACGGTAGGGAATTTCTTTGGAATATATCAGACTGAATAATAAGTTCCCAGAAAAGTTCTCCTTGATTCCTCCAAGGCAGGGACTTATCGTCGGATATCATGTTTGTTTCTTCCAACTTCAAGAATCTTCTGAGCAAGGGCATGAAAAGAGAGAAGAAAAGGCAACCTGGTGAATTTTAATTTTTGAGCATCTTCATTAAACTCCAATGACTCCAGTCAGATACATTAAGTAATCCCTCTTGGCTGAACACAAAGGAAAACCATACCAGCGATGCAGGCAACAGCTGACAGAGCATGCCTCGCTAAACTAATCTGATCTCCAAGCACCCGGGCATGACCTATTCTCAGCCACTTCGAAGTTGCGATGTCTCCAAATGGTCAGCAACTGACCCTGAATGACTTGATCGATTGTACTTCCTCTTTAACTCCTCTGCAGAGCCACGACTCAAATGTATTTAACCAATATATCTTTCCTCGTTGTAGTTCATCAGGAAAAAACAACACCGACAGACGCACATGCTAAAGTAATTTTTATGCCTAATCCAGATATAAACTCAAAAGCCTTTTGTTTTATCCTTCCGTTTCTTGTAAAAGCAAGCCAAGACATTCATATCGCACAAAGGACAGGATAAAAAGAAAATCAAAATCAGGCGATAATTCGAAAGGTATATAAATAACTATACCATCTATTTATCTTTTCTGGTCTGCAGGCAAGCTGTTGATAAGTATATAAAAATTACAGATTGGGAAAAGGAAGGCAGATTGTCTTCAGTTACTTCATCGCAAGGTTCTACATATTATGTGGAAACCAACAGATTATGCAAAAGATCTGACAGGGCAGTTTCCCTGACAGAAATGCTGCATAATTTGTATAAATTAACTCCCAAATTTTTGCGTAAAGTGTCAAAAGACAGCTGTTTCTCATTTAAAACAAGAATCTCCAGGAAAATGTTTAGAAACTAGAGATGGTTTTTATTCTTCTTGGCATGCTCTCGAGCTCGATCAGAAGAGCAAGAGATAATAGTCAAAGTGACAGAGTAGCTACACCAGAAAGAAATGGCGTAGAGGACTCAAGATCTTCTTACCCACTCTTTCAACTATCAAACTAGCATGCTCAGCCCCAGCACTCCTTTGGGCAAAGAATATTATGTCTCCATACATGCGATTTGATGGCTGAATGCCTGAATCCCCCATCCATTGCATCACCTAAGAAAAGAAATACTATTTCGTCAGAAGACTAATGAAGAAGAGCAACATACCTACCCGAAGAACTTGTTCAAATGTCAATCATTAACTTCATGCTCTTGCAAAACCAGAACAAGTAATATAGCTTGGACATGAGCCCATTTATCATTTAAAGTAAAATATTATTCAATGACTTCTTTAACACAGACAAGAAAATGTGAAAGATGGTCATTTCAACACAATCGAAAAAACAAGTAGTTGTCTACATAATTAAGAACATGTACTTAAGAAGCACTTGCAACAGGAGAACTTTATAATTCAGGATCTGCAAAGGACTGGTCTAGAGTAGAATATTTCACTCAATTTTTTAAATTAAGACAGCTGAAAAGAGATCCAAGTATTTGACAACAAAAACAAATCAGTAGCTGAATATTGCTCAATGAGCATAGCATGTATCAAAGGTCCACCTTACTCCAAATTTCAGACAACTACACGGAAAGCAAATCATCAAACGAGTGTTTGTCAGCACTGTTACATTTCTCAAACGTGAACTCAAACATTTCAAAGGTAAAAGGTTGTTAGAATAGTAACAATATATCTCAACTTCACCAACCAATTTAAGCTTTCAGGACAACTGGTTATGATTTTTGACAAGTCTGGTTCAATTCCCATTTTTTTTCGGCCCAGTCGGTAACTAAAGCAAAAGAGACTTATTACCTCAATGTATTTTCTCCAATTTCCGGTACCCAAAAGATTCTTCAACAAAATTGAATAAGTGCTGAAGTTAATCTCAGCTCCAGAGGCCAATACCTTGTAGAAAAACTGCATGAACAAACAATAATAAGATCCTGGAAGGACATACTGGACTGGAAGCTGACCAGCCACTGGGATTTCTCTACTTCGTCAATCTATGCCCTAATCCACTCATCCTCGAACCAATGCAACAACATAAACCTAATATGGATCTGGAAGCTACCTATTGTCCCCAAGCAGAAAATATTTCTGTAGCCGTGTTGGTGGAAAAGGATATCAACAAGAGACCTCCTCTACTCCAGTAATATAACATATGACAGGACATGACCAATATGCAAATTACACCAGGAATCTATTCTCGACATGCTACAGGACTGTCTTAGCCCAAGTGGTTTGGAAACCCTTTTCCCCACCCAAGAGATTAGCCCACACTGCTATTCAGCCACACCAGGATTGGCTAAGGAACAACCTCAACACAAAACCAGCCAAACAAAATTCATAGAGGCAAACAATGGAATATCCGGTTCATGTCAACCATATGATACCTATGGAAAAGAAGGAACAAGCTCCTTTTCGACAGCACAATCAACATCACCAGAGAGGCTACATCAGTTATCCTAAGAGGAGCTTCGGAACTACAGGCACTTCTAACTACAACGAAGAAAAGGAAGGTGATACACTCTCAATAGGAAGGTCAGGTCAACAAAAGGGAACCATCTAAACAATTAATATACTCCCTGGACACGGATGCTGCCATAGGAGAGGATGAGACATCAGTAGGGTTAGGGGGTATAATCAAAGATCGAGAGGGAGGTTGGATAGGAGGCTATAGCAGGAAAAACCAACCAACTAACAGCCTACTAGCTGACCTTAGGCTTAGAATAAGGAATCATCCTAGTCAGATCATTAGGATTGCAAGAATTAGCAATCCAAATAGACGCTCAGTTGCTGCTGCACTACATCTGGTGAAAGGAGATGCCCATTAGGATTGCAAGAATTAGCAATCCAAATAGACGCTCAGTTGCTGCTGCACTACCTCTGGTGAAAGGAAATGCCACTCTCTAATTGCCCCTATTATGGATTACAACAGGTTGCAATTATGTGACTCAATAAGTCCTCCATCTCCCACACACCCAAGAGGAAAAAATCAAGTAGCAGATAAGATGGTGAAGGAGGCTCTGAACCAGCAGGACTTTATCTCTTTTTGTTATCCTCCAGACTATATCATTGACTTGCTACATGGGGATTTGCCATATATTTGGACATATCAAACGCATATACCTGAACATCATCTAATCTGCTAATCTATCTCCCTTTTTACCCCCAAAAAAAAAAAAGAATAAGACCCAGCTCAGTTGAAGATGATCACTAGAGAAACATCCAATCACCTTAATCATCGAATCAGTCTTCCCACTTTTTCCTAGAAACTGCAATAGCTGATTGAGCAGTCCAATTGAGATGGATGAGCATGATGACTCTATCACTCTAACAATGCCAACTGCAGCTCTCCAATCGCTTAATCTGAAACAGACAAGCGTGAGACACATGACATGAAACATTGGATGTATATAGTTGAAGAAGAAGCACGTGCAAGATATTAAATCACAAATTTAATAAACTTAAAGAGAACTAAGAATAGAAACAAGCCCCAGAATCCGGACCGTGAACTTGATGATAAGTTATATACAAGAAGTAATGTTAAAAATTGTGTTATACTGTGGCGTGATATTAGAAACTCAGTTCTTCATGATAGGAGAAATCATTAATTCTGAACAGATATGGAGCAAGACAAGTATGATTCAACATAACAAATGGACAAACATAAGTACCCACATATTCCTTGGAGTGTAATATTATATTTAGGGCTTACAAGCTACAAGCAGACAGCATTTCATGCAGGACGTCATCTTTGAAGGGGATCTTCCGGTCTTGCATGTAATTTCCTAAAATTAGAACCTTGGATGGTCGGCCCCCTTTGTTAAAAGCTTTCATCAAAGCTGCAAATGCTATAGAATCAGGTTCTACATTGCTTCTTTCAATTTCATCAAATAACAAGCAGGTCTTTTCCCAATTCTCTGCAGTTAACAGCAAGACCAACCCAGAATATAAGAGAAGTCTTCAAGGAATATATTACAAAACCATTTGATCTACTTATCAAAAAAACCGTTTGATCTTACCACAAGCATTGTAACAATGAAGCATGGCCGTATAAGCAACGATATCAGGAAAACAACCGACATTTTTCATGGAGACAAACATGGATTCTGCTTTGGTCACTTCACCCTGAAACATGCAAGGACAGGCAGAGATAATATCATACATGACATGCATGGCGTTTAAGTCGAGCACTTCAGAGAAATTTTTTACCTGTCTGCTATATGCAACAATTCCAGCAGTGTAAATTTCCCGGGACAGAGGAACTTTCAAGTCTGTCATCTCACTTAAAAATTCAAGGGCCTCACTATATTGAGACAACCTACAACAACCACTAATTAAGATGGTGTAGGTAATAGAATCAGGCTTCACCTTTTTCTTTCTCATGTTCCTGTACAAGTTTATTGCTTTGACAGATTCACCAGTTTCCATATAACTCCCAATAGCTGAATTATAAGCAGCCGTATTAAGCTCTATCCCACGCATTTGTGCAGCTGACAGCACAGTATCAATTTTGGCCTTTTGTCTGCACCTCCCGCAAGCAGCCAGCAATGTACATATAGAAACAACATTAGGCTGAATTCCATGCTGCTCCATTTCACGCAACACCTCAACAGCTTCAGCAATTAACCCATTTGATCCATAAGCATCGATGAGGGCATTGTAGCTTACAAGATTGGGCTTCTTCTTATTTTTCTTCATCATGTCAAAAACACACCTGGCCTGGTCTGGTTGATGAGATCTCCCATATGCATTAAGTAGGGAGGTATAAGAAACAACATCAGCCTCAAAACCACATCGCTTCAACTCGTTGAATACTAACAATGCCTCTTTACTCATTCCATTGGATGCATACGCACCAATAAGTGCATTATAAACTACAATATTAGGCTTGTGGCCTTCCACAAGCATCATATCAAAGACAGCCTTGCAATTTTCAATCTGCCCACGCACGGAATACATATGAATCATGGTAGTAAATGTCACAACATCAGGGTGACATTCTGATCTGTTTTCCCTCATGGAATTAAACAGATCGATTGCTTTTTCATATTCGCCAAGTTTCACCAAACAATGCATAACAATGTTGTGTGTAGTGGTATCAGGCCGGATATTAGTTCCTTTCATGAGTTCAAAATAAGATAGAGCTTTTGCATACTGAAATCCGCTTTTGTAGGCAGACAAAACAACATTATGTGTGACAAGGTCTGGGCCAACACCATTTTCTGTCATTCTCTGGCATACTTTAAGAGCCTCTCTCCAATTTCCACTTAATCCACAGGCATTAATAAGGTTGTTGTATGTTGATCTGCTGGGTGGGACCTGTAGTTAATGCACACAAATCAGTTAAGTAAGAAATAGTTATAAGAAATAAAATCAGGAAAAGGCGGCCACAACAGGAAAGGTTGGCATCGATCTTTCATGCTCTTCTTGTGATTAAATGTAATTGTTCGTGTAATGTTTGCAAAAAAAAAAATGAGGGGGAAATTCAGTAAGATGTTGGACAAGTGAAATATCAAGAGGTCTCCAATACATATATTATCTTAATTTTGAGACCTTCAAGAAGAAGCTCGTATTCTGATAGTCATACAGTCAGTGAAGAGAAGAGGAACAGAATTACTCACAGCAGCATGCAGCATATCATCCATTATATTCATGGCCCAACGCCACTGGCCTGTTCTACCATGAGCATTAATCAAGGCATTGTAAGTTTCAGCATCTGGCTTGCACCTGAACAGGGATGAAAAAATATACTGAACAGGAAATCTCATGAAGAACTAGTAAATCTGTGTCACCTGACTCAAACTAAAAGAAGAGAAGCAGAAAAATCAATGACACTCACAACTATAAAATGCATTGTCCTTTCTAGCAAAGGAAAAAGTACACAATGCACTCACGTTAAGGGTTCAATTCCCTGATGATGGTTAATCCAGCAAACCAAGTGGGGGTCGCTGTCATTTTCACACTAAACTTTGATGATCATGATAGTAATAGGGCTTCCAACACAAAAAATCTGAAGTGGGCAATCAAGGAGGAAATAAAGTATAAGGAAGATGAGATCAAGTGATCAACAAATAGCCGGCCAAACTTCAACAGAATGTCGAGAGACAACTTGGTGCACACAATCACTACTAATATGGGTATGGGAAGGGTGAACGAGTATACGGTTTTTTCGAAGTCAACATTCGTGACAGCATGTATACAACAAAATTTGCTACAACATAGAGGCTAAGATTAAAAGCAACAGAGGTAAAGCAAGAAGTTGGAGGACAGGCATACAACCAACCTCCATTCTTGCATCTCGAAGAACAATCCCCTGGCCTGGTCTGTTCGGTTGTGCCTCGCGTGCAACCTTATCATCATATTGTAAATATCCCTACGGGCACAATAATTTTTCTGATTCTTCATCCACCTAAAAACCGCATTGCTATGGTCAATCGATCCTCTCCGTGTCATCTCCTGATTCCACAAAATCATCCAGCCGGCAAGAACGCAATCAGGCATTTTCCCAGGATGGATTGACGACGTCATCCAAAAACGAATCACCAGCCTAGTCGGAGGACAAAAAAACCTTAATGAGGAGGGGGAAGTTCTTCCTGGCGAACCGGCCAATCCAGTGGTTCAACAGGCCGTCTATATCCTCCCACTTCTTGAGCTCCATGACCTTCTCCACTACCTCAGAGACGGTCCAGTCCTTCTGGAAACGGTCGGCCTGGACCTTCAGCTGGTGCCTGCGGGGTATATCATTCTTCCCGAGCCCCTCCACTTGACTCGTCACGTTGCGGTGGACCCCTCGGTCGTAGTCCACGGAGACATACTTGTTGTCGAAGGGAGGCGAGGGGCCGGGTCCGGGGGAGGTCTCGGAGCGTACGAAGGCGGCGCGGCGGCGGGGGACGGCGGGGCAGGTTGGGTTGGCGATGGGGCTAGGGAGTGCGACGGACATCGTAGCGGCAGCGCTCCCCCTCGCACCGTCACGTCACCACCGAATCCTCTAAAAAATCATACATTTTCATGAATAACTTAGTCGATCGGAGTTTTGGGTCCATTTCAACGAAGTAATTCAAATTGGGCCCCCGGCCCAATAAAATCCCCTTCTTCTGCATATGATTGACCCTGATACAGGAAACAGCACCTTTCTTCCTGCTGAGGTAATAGTCAACTTATACAATATAAAGAGGAAAAAAAAATTCAAAATATGAAACGGGAGGGAACAAATGTCGCAGGATCCCCTCCCTTCCATCGTGGGAAGTGGTCGATCGGAATACGAAAATATAATTAATTTTAAAAAAAATTCGTGAAATATGATTTATGTTATATAAAATATGAATTTACCGTCACAGAAAACGCGCCTCTTAAATTATAAAAAGGGAAATAGGAGATGCTGGTCTTCAAAACCAGCCCCTAAGGAAACAGGAGAGGCAGGTCTTCAAAATCCGCCCTTATATAAATGCACGTTTTGAAAATCCGCCTTTATGTATAGACGAGTTTTCAAAACACGCATTCAAGGGACAGGTTTTCAAAATACGTCCTTCCAACATTAGTAATATTTCGATGCCAACACCTAGACGGACTCGGTGTCTGATCGAGAGTAGGTTTTTTGCCCCTTTTACTAGATGAGCAAGAAACCCCCATTTAACTAAATGAACCAGTGGGTGTGTTTTGAAAATGCACATTTCGAAAACTTAGACAAAAAAAAATTCTTCTAGTTTAGTCGGTTAATGCCTTCCTTAAAGGGGGAGGTTAAGATTTTTTCTTGATAGATTTTTACCTGAAAAATAAAATAATTTTGTTGCCCATAGGATTCAAACTCAAGCCTTCTGTTAAAGAAAAACTTTGACCAACTAAGCGAGGGGCGGGATGGGTTGTATGGTATTTTAGAGTGGCGGGCTTTCAAAACTCATCCCCTTTTTCAATTGTTTTAAGTATTTTTACAAGTGTCCAATGGGCGGGTTTTCAAAATAAACCCTCCTATTATATCCACTGAAGGCGATCTGTCACAATCCCACCACATTATGGTGAGATTTGAATACCCAAACCGTCTTAACATGTTTACCTCAATCCGCCTTCTTTCTGATTAAGAGAGCGCGTTTTGAAAACCATCCTTTTAACAGTATATTCGTAATTTATAAAACACTGTATTTCATAAATTTTCTTAAAACTAATCGTATTTTTATACAAATCTCGTGGTCGATCGCCCCTAACATTGTCATTTCACGGCCTTCCGGGGGGCGGGAGATGGGATTTACACTCCACTGCTTGCTTGGGAAAGGTTGGATATAACGCAGGGTGATAGGTACACCACGACACACATGCGTCAACCAGAAGGAGGCCTTCACTAGTTACTACCACTTCTTCGGAAGGGAGTGCATGATGCTGCTGAAGCAGAACAGGAACAGCAGTCAGTAGTTTCGTTCAGCTCTGTCCCGGGGAAAACTAAATTATTTAAATTACATGCATGCACGCATGCACAAACTAAAAAGGTCAAAAGAGAGGAAGCACGGAGTAGGAGTGTATCCCTCGTTACCCCCCAATCAAATGACTGACCCAAATTATTTCGAATCCTCATAATGCTGCTAAAAAATTGAAAAAAAAAAGTATTTTTATTTTTAAATAATGTTAGTTTATAAACAATTTCGTTAAATACTGTATTTGAAATTTGTTGATTCATATAGTAAAATCGACATTAAAAAAACTATCTTTAATTAATAAAGGAGTGACCTTTTAACAAATTAGTCGCGGATTAACATTATTTATAAATAAAACTCGAAAAAAAAAAGAGTTCATGCTCGGTACAAAAATTGGATTTGACCCGTAAAATTAGATTTGATTAGCTATGAGAAGGTGGACCCCAATCTCATGGGGTCTGTGTTAATTCTCTATATATCCTTTTCAAAATTTTTTATCACCGAAGAAAAACAGGAAAACGACGTCGCATTGTGTGGGTGGAAAGTGGGAAATTTCAGGAACAAACAACTCGCCCCCGAGACCGAGAGGAGGATTTGGATGGGGGGAGGGGAGTAGTCCCCAACCAAAACAACGAACACCACACTTAAACTAACTGTGTCATTTTCTTCTTCTTCTTCTTCTTACAGCAAGAGAGATGGCAATAACGGCGGCGAAGAAAGTCAGGGGCGGCAATGACTCATGGGGAACACCCGACAGCTTCCTCCTCGTCTTCTTCCCCCAAGACCACGACCATGACCACCCCACCTCCATATCCCCAACTCCTCCCAAGCAACCACCAGATGCTGCTGCTTCTACCGCTGACTCCCCTCTTCCCCTGCCCTCCCCATCCCGACGAACGCGTTCCCGTCGCCTCCTCCTCTCCAGGGCCCTCTCCACCCTCTCCATCTGCGCCCTCCTCCTCTCCCTCTCCCTCCTCCTCTTCTCCCTCTCCTCCCTCGACCACTCCCCCCGCCCCCACCACCAATCCCCTTACGCCTCCCTCCGCTCCTCTTCCTTCCCCATTCTCTGGAGGCGGGGCTCGACCCAACTCAAGGCGCCTGATCCTGCCAAGGTTTCCCCTCCCTTCGCACTTCAGGGGATGGGATTTCTACACCGCCGAGGCTCCCACGCGATGCCCGACCTCGTCGTGGGTCACGTCCCAGAGGATACCACCGAGGATGGGCTACGCCTGTTTCTTCGTGCATTGCATCGTTCCAGCCTCACCGCGTGGTCGGATGTGGTCTTTGTTTTCCCTGATCGCACCCTGTCATCCAGTTTTGTCAAGGTGATAGAGGATGAGGATAATGCGTTCCTCAGGCTCTTGGATCGTCACCTCCAAGGCAATCGAACGATTTTTCAGGGGAAGACATCCAACGGAGTCAATGCCCTGCGTTTTGACGCGGCACATTTTGTTAGGAAGACGAGGAAGGATAAGGAGGCTGGGGAGCCGCTATGGGGAAAGAGGACAGGGAGTAATTCCAGCAAGGCAGGGGCTGCCGTGACTGACCAGAAGGGTCGTCCAAGCTACGGATCAGTGGTGAGCTTCGTGGTGGCCGAGCTCGACCCCGAGGGGTCCCTGCTTGGGTTCTTGGACCATGTCCCCATGAGCCTACGGAGGTGGTCATGCTCCTCGATGCTGCTCGGGCGGCTGAGGAGGAACTTCAAGCACGTGATGCTGATCGACGTCAAGAACTGGGTCGTCCTCAGCAACCCGTTTATCGGGGTGTGGGACAGGAGTCCAGAGACGGTAGTGATGTGGGGCGGGACCAATGCTGAAGAAGGGAAACGACACGGGAGAGGGAAGAAAGAGGGGACTTGGGGTGCGGGGCAATCAGGGCGGCCAAGGGTGAACCCGGGAGCAATCATTGGGGGAATGCGTGGGGTGAGGCGTGTGGCGGAGGCGATGCAGATGGAGATAGTGAGGGTAGCGATGCAAATGCAGGATCAGCAGCAGAGGAAGAGGCGGAGGAAGGGAGGAGCGACGACTGAGGCGTTGAGCGAGTCGGGGGTGATGAGCCAGCTCGTGGGGAAGGAGTTCCTGTCGAAGAATGTGGAGTTGGTGGTGCCGGCGGAGGAAGATTCCACGCTGGGAATGAGTTCACGACGTCGTAAAGGTAATAAAAACAATAATTACAATTTGATGTTGTTGTGGGTTGGGAATAATAATAGCAATAATAATATCCAGGGGGAGATGAGGAAGTTGATATGTTCGTCAGAGGCCGACTTGTCTGTAATCTACAGTGATTGTGAGCTTGGTTAGAAACTCGGTTTTTGACGGGAGATATATACAGATAGAAAAGGAACTCTGTTTTTGACTGTATATTTTTTCTTCTTTCATGATCGATCGTTCGTGGTGTGGTAGTCATAAGCATCTGAAAATGTGATGTTTATTCTGTCTCTTGGAATGAAACGATGACACGGAGGAATCTTCTCCAATTAGTCTTGTAAATGAGAATGATGATGATGGTGAAGGCGCGCATAACCAATCAGCGATGAGGATTCTTTTCTTTTCTTTTTTCCACTCGGGGTATCCGGAGTTTCGGCTAATGAGAACGATGATTACGGTGGGTTCTCTTAAGTAAATTCAAGCTCACCGTCGCATAAATCGCCCCGTGTTGATAACGTGTGCATTCTACTCTGTGCCCAGTAGCAGTTGCTCAGCAGCTCAGCTCAGGGTTAGGCCCCAAGGGTACACGACGATTTACTCTTCTTCATCTTCTTTAAGGGTTTCCTAACATGGTGGCATAATATGATATGATGCGATCTCTCCCACACTCAACCCACAAAAGCAGTCCAAATGAGAGGACAAACCCAGTTGACCCCCAAGCCATTTTTCCCCCTTTACGTCTTTACCTTTTCCAATTAGAAAAAAGAGCACCAGGAATGGCGGATCAATCCCTTTTTGCCCTGGGGGAGAACATTCGATGCTCATCATCGTTATAGCCGATTACTTTTCTTACTTATCTCTCGCATATGAAACTGTGGGGATTCCTATTCACCGTTTTTGTTAAAAAAAATGTAATTTTCCTTTGTTGGTTTCGTCAGACCCAGCCAGGCATTCATTTAGGGCTGAATCTCCTCAACCTCCCGCTGAGGCCACCGACACCAATAATTGATGTGATGACCGGAAACAACCGGTGTGTTCTGGCATATAATCGCATACATTTCAAGTCAACCACTTCCATTGGCATATAAAACCTTTCTACAAGACTAATAATTTTTCTGGAGGATGACCACAAACGAAAATAAATGCGGCACTTATGTATGCGTGTCGGTCGGTAGAAGTTGGGTCTTAATAATAATTTTGCTTGGCCCAGTGGGGGGTTGTCGTGGAAGGAACCTACACGGATTCTTTTAGATTTTAGATTCTGCCGTGCTACGAGCATTTCCCCCCACCCTCTCTATGGCCGTGGGGACCCCCACCGTGCTACACCTACAAGTAAATCGGGCCGAGTTTTTAATTTAAATTTTAAAAATCTTATTTTACAAATATTTTTATCGACAAACGTTATTAGAAAACAAAACTCACATGCTGCAAGCGTTCCTTTATTCAATACTATTTTAATTATGAGGGGTCGATCAATCAGTGATAGCTGGACAGCGAGCCGATTAAATAAGCCGGTCTCTCTTTTCTTTTACCGGGAAATAATAAGGGTTGGTTGGTTTGGGGGTCGGTGGTCTCGGGACGAGTCCTTATCCCGAGAATCTCCAATTGTCTGGAGAAAATAACACGCCAAAATTTGACACAGCACTTGGTCCCAAATCTCAATCGACTTTGTTCGCCTTCGAGGCACGACCATGTTTTCCCAACCCATTTTCACAAGGAAAGCCCAGCTGTAAAACTATATGAGGGGATGTTATGTAGCCTATTTCATCCTGGTCAATGGCATCATGCTTTCCACGCTGCTGTCGTGCGATCCGTCGTTATACGTGCTACGTCGAGTTTTGTACGGAAATACAGTTAGTTTTTAAAAATTTTTACGAAATACGGTCCGAATTTCGTAAAATACGGTTTTACCGTCGAAGGGACGCGTCTTGAAAACGTGTGCCTTAAAATGCAAAAAGGGCGCGTTTTCAAAACCCGCCCCTTTAACTAAATGAACAAGGGGTGGGTTTTAAAAACGCGCCTTTTTAACTAAATGAACAAGGGACGGGTTTTCAAGACCCGCATTTTGAAAGGTTAGATAAAATAAACCGTCTAACTTAGTTGGTTAAAGTCATTTGTTATAAGAGCGAGGTCAACCGCAAGTCTGGCAATTACTTCGACCAACTCAAACCCACCCCTTAATCATTTATTAGAGGGGCGGGTTTTCAAAATCCGCCCCTTGTGCATTTCTTGAAGGGGTGGGTTTTCAATATTCGCCACCCGTTAGACGCCCCTCCCTTTTTGCTAAGTGTTAGGGGGCGGGTTTCTGTCTATTTACAAACCGCGTCCCTTCGACGATAAAACAGTATTTTACGAAACTCGGACCGTATTTTATATATTTTTTTTAAATTAACTGTATTTTCGTACAAAACTCCGTGCTACGTCTACCTCTTTATCATGTTATGCGTGTGTGCTTTCCTCCCCTCCCCGCGGCCTCTGGCTTTCTCTTCCGGACTAGAGGTGAAGTGAACAGAAGTCGGGTAGTGGACTGACGATGGAGTTTGGGCTGATAAAGCGAGAAGTATTTGGGCCGAAATCATTTGCTAGACCAATCACAAGAAAATGGGCAATAGATGTGGGCATGTTGACCAGCCTGGCCGACTCACGATCTACTCGATTCGACTTGTCTCTAGGCTCGAGTCCGCGAGCTCGAGCCTTAATTTTGATAATCAATTTGGGCTTGTGCCGATTTACTGATTTGACGAGTGTTTGCTCGACTTTACAATTTTATAATAAAATAAAATAATAAATGTTAAAAAAGAATTAAATATGTGAAGAAGAGAGTATGTTTTTGTGCTCAGGTTGGGCTCATGATGAAAATTTTTAGCCCGAGCTCGACTAGATAGAACCCGTGCTCGGGCTGATAATGTTTTACTCGGACCGAACTTGGGTAGATAGTGTTTAAGCTCGACACGACTTATTAACGTTCTTATATTTATATATTGCTTAAAACATGTGTCGAGAAATTAAGGAGTTATATAAACATAACTCAACAAAAAGAATATTTCGACGTATTAGAAACTAATTAAGATTGAGATTTTTACGCAATCAGCCACCTTACTATTAATTATTAGGCCGTTTTTTCTATATTTTCTCGAGATTGAATTATACTTCTACACCACGAAAGTGTAATTTTTCATTAAAAAAGCTTTGTCCCAAAATTTTGGTAAATTTGTAAAAGAAATTATCGCTTTGATGAAAAGTTTTAAATTTCATGAAATACGGCATCGAACACGATGTTTATATAAGGCAGAAAAATTTGTCAAAATTTACCCAAAGGCAGCCCCCTCCTCCAATTCCTCCATCTCCCGCCAAGCTGTACAGAGCCGGACCTCGCTGACTCGGATGAGGTGAAAAGTTTGACGCGGACAATACGACAGCGTTTACGTTGTATGTACTCTGGGAACCTGCTGCTATTTATTAAATCGTTTTCGGTGGAAAGACGGAAAGGTTTCCCGCAATGGCGGGTACGGTGGAAGAGGACATGCATGCGGTGGAAACTCCTCGATTAGATCACACGCCGTTTTACTGGTGAGTAATTAATCTCATCCTACGGAGATTTTCCTGTAATTTATGGGGTGGTGATGGTTTAGGGTTCGATGTTGTTGGGTAAGAGAAGTAGCTTATGCAGAAATGAACTATTGATTGCTCCGATCAAGTATTTTGGGGGAGAGATTTCTGGGTCTAGAGGTGATTAGATTTTGATAATTTGTTTTTTTTTTTTTTTTATAGCGAGGAGAATGTGTACCTGCTTTGTAAGAAGCTGAGCAGTACTGGGGTCGCGAATGCTGATTCGTCTGATCTCTTCGTCATTTTCGTGTCCAACGATCGCAAGCAGGTGATTTCTCTTCTTCAAGCTTTGCAAAACCTACCGGATCCTCCTCAATTTCTCTAGTGACACATTATGATAGTTATAAGGGGAAGCACTATATCGCATGAATTATCTTTTCCTTCGACATGAATTGCGGGTTCATTCGGTTGTGTCGACTTGAATACTGTTCCTCCTACCTAGCACGCCATCAGCTTGAAGTTTCTCTGTGCTTTTTTTGCTTAAAAAATCCATGTGCTGGCTTAACTCTCGACTATTATTCCTTTTGTGCATTCTTTGCAGATTCCTTTGTGGCATCAGAAGGCAAGCAAGTCAGAAGATGGATTTATTGTCTGGGACTACCATGTCATTTGTGTACAGGTGACTGGCTATAACTCATCCGTTTGACCACTGTTGATGGACTGTTTCCAGTTAAGCATATTCATTTAGGTTCTCTGCCATTTTGGACATTACGACCTTCCATTCCATGTCACCTTTTGTTTTTCTAAATCTTACAGAGGAAAAGTGGAACATCATGCATAGTCTGGGATTTGGACTCAGACCTGCCATTTCCTTCTCCCCTAAATTTTTATCTCTCGGAAACCGTCCGACCTTTATCTCCTCACTTAACAGAGTATCAAAGGTGTGCCAGCTGTCTTGGAAATACTTTCCTGAGTATTATGCATAGCAGGATGCATTAGAGAACTATCAGCAATGAATTTGATAAAACCAGATGTTTCTCATAAATTAATCTTATGTTTTGTCGAGGAATGGTTGACATTGATTTAATCTATGATACATAGATGTGTCATTTATTCATTCAACAGTTGTGTCGTTGCCTTTCATATTTTTGGATTGCCTGAAGACATTTTCAACCTGTGGATGCAGGCTTTTTCGAGTCATTCATGCTCCTATGTTTATTCGTTCTTTTGGATCTGATCGAAGACATATGAAAGATTCTGAAGGAAATTGGCAAGCCCCACCTCCTCTGCATGATACTATTGTTGCTGAAGGTATTGGACAGCCTCTCATTTGCAGATTCTGTTTTTATCCATCCATCATTATACATCTACTGCAGTTCCATAATGTTATTCCTGATAATTTTGCCTGGACAAAATGCAAGAATTGTTAAGAGTCGATGTTCTTGAATTTAAATTCAAGCTAAAAAACTGACCTCAATTCTTCCAAGGATATTTGATTCCCACTGTTACTGGACAAAGCAGGGTGAGAGAAAGGAAAACCTTTTGCTGATGGCATCCCTAAAAAATAAGTCTAGGTTAATAAAATACTCCACATTCTGTTGAATAATTATGGGATGAGGCCTTCATCACTTGCAATGGGAATATTGGTTGCATCAATGTTCAAGTGGATTTGTTTATCCAAAATTTAGGATCTCAAGTAATGAGCATTCCAGTAGGGTGATGAAGATCGAAAAAATATACTCAGATTCTGAATTCGTGAAGCTTGAGACTGAATCAGAAGCCCATACAACCATGCCAACAGTATTTAGTCTTTAAAAGTTCTCCTACCTGAGTTGATCATCCTGCTTCTGTTTCCATCTTTCGTTCAACTCAGAGAAATCATCTTAAAGATAATCAAGTAGATATGTTTTACTAAGCATTTGACCCATTGCTCCTTAAGTCCTGGATTAATGAACCTTCAAAAGTTGGAGTGAACTGTATCCAAATTCAAATAGAATGATATGCACTCCCTGTGGGACTACGCAACTATTGTGTGATTTACTCTTGTCCAAAATTAGCATTTTTTATTGAGATTGTGAATACCTCATGCAGACGGCACGGTTCACAACCTGAATGAATATATGGAAATAAGAGCAGTGGATCTCATTGTTATTCTGGATGACAGCGTCGTCAACGGTGTTTACTCCCAGAAGTTTGGCATAATAATGGGAGAGAATCAGTTGCTGGAATTCTTCTCCCTATTACCTTGACACTCTCTGGGTAGGATTCAGACAGTGAGTGGTTGCAATTCTTGTTTTATCTTTATCGCAGAATACTGATCTAGGAAAACAGATATGCGGTTAACACCCCGATCGTCCCATGTCTTGGGAAACCTTCAGACGCGAGGAATTCTGCTCATATATCATTGTGGTCCTCAATGAGGTTGCACCGGCAGAACTAATTTGATAATTATATAGGTTCTGTTAGTATGTGAAAGCCCATATTCAATGGCTCAAGTTACATTCCGACTGTCATTCCATCCAGATATATTAATATGTTCTCGTTCCAGATTATATTTCGATTCTGATCAATCTTTTGCCTGGTTTGGGTTTTGTACTCATTTTGTATAGGGGGATTAATTGAGTTCTGCGGACAGGCAAGCAGTTTGTTTGGGATGGACTCGGAGGAAATGCTCTCAAGCGCGCGCCCTCCCAACTCTTGGTATTTTAACAGAATCGAAATCAGGTTCTTCTTCTTTCGTGACTTGGAGGCGTTGTCCCGTGGAAACCCACACAAAGCAAGAGAAAATATCAATCCCACCACCACCTCCTCCTCCTCCTGCTTTACAAATGCCCACAAACAAAGAATCACCACAATCTCATTTTGCCTGCATGCCTACCATGAAATTAGAATCACATGGGAGCAGCCAAACAAAAAAAAGACGTCACTCGGTCCACCACCAATCAGCATCACTGTTGCCCTTTTGCTTCTTCTAGAGTTGGTACGAAGACTAATTTTCTTTCCGGCTCAAGGGAAGGAAATCCACATCAACCAATCAGAATCCAGCAAAGTCATCCCAAAATCTCGACGCCCCCCCTCACCCCCCACCCTTTCAGATAGATAAAAACTTGTCTCCGCCATCGAAAGCTCCACCTCAAAGTTTCTCTTCACACTCACATCAGCTGGCCACGTGTCTCTCCCCATCTCCACGAACCCCAAGCCAGCTAAACAACAATCTCCTCACCCCCTTTTTAACTCTCCAACCCCGTACTGTCAGAAAAGAGGAACTCCCCATTGTTGTCCTAAGCAAAGCTGTTTATAGACTTGTAGAATTCCGTTCGGTTTTGAACGGTTGTCGGTGGTGGGGAAGTAGTCCCTCCTCCTCTTTTTTCTTCTTCTTCAGCTAGAAGTTTGCTTCCTAAGGTTGCCCGAGAATTCATCTGTAAGAATGGCTTCCTTGTTATCCTCCCAGTTCACATTGCGGGCAGAACGGCTCTCCTCCCTCCCCAACAAGCACTTCTTCCTCCACTCCTTCCTCCCCCGCAAGTCCTCCTCCCCCTCCGCGAGATCGGTACCCAGGGTGAAGTGTGTCGTGGGTAACGGCCTGTTCACCCAGACAACCCCTGAAGTCCGGAGGATCGTGCCTGAACGGGACGATCGGAACCTACCCACGGTTAAGATAGTTTATGTTGTGCTTGAGGCACAGTACCAGTCTTCCCTCTCGGCTGCGGTTCGGGCTCTCAACAAGAGCAGTAAGGTTGCCTCCTTTGAGGTGGTGGGTTACCTGGTGGAGGAGCTTCGAGATGAGAACACGTATGAAACCTTCTGCCGGGACCTTGAGGATGCCAACATCTTCATCGGGTCGCTGATCTTCGTGGAGGAGCTCGCCTTGAAGGTGAAGACTGCGGTGGAGAAGGAAAGGGACAGGCTCGATGCGGTCCTCGTCTTCCCTTCGATGCCTGAAGTGATGAGGCTGAACAAGCTTGGCTCATTCAGCATGTCACAGCTTGGGCAATCCAAGAGCCCCTTCTTTCAGCTCTTCAAGAGGAAGAAGCAGTCCGCGGGTTTCGCCGATAGCATGCTCAAGCTTGTGAGGACTTTGCCCAAGGTTTTAAAGTACTTGCCCAGTGACAAGGCTCAGGACGCAAGGCTTTACATCCTCAGCCTGCAGTTCTGGCTAGGCGGTTCCCCCGATAACCTGCAGAACTTCCTGAAGATGATATCTGGGTCTTATGTTCCCGCACTGAAAGGTACCCAGATCGAGTACTCAGACCCCGTACTGTATTTGGACAGCGGGATATGGCATCCCTTGGCTCCTTGTATGTACGATGATGTGAAGGAGTATCTGAATTGGTATGGAACTCGGAAGGACGTTGGTGAGAATGTGAGAGGACCGAATGCTCCAGTCATTGGGCTGGTCTTGCAGAGGAGCCACATTGTCACTGGTGATGAGGGCCACTATGTCGCAGTGATCATGGAATTGGAGGCGAGAGGGGCCAAGGTCATCCCTATTTTTGCAGGCGGTCTTGATTTCTCTGGTCCGGTGGAAAAACTCTTCATCGATCCGATCACGAAGAAACCATTTGTGAACTCTGTCGTTTCTTTAACCGGGTTCGCTCTTGTCGGGGGACCGGCAAGGCAGGACCATCCAAGGGCGGTGGAGGCACTGAGGAAGCTCAATGTTCCATACATTGTTGCACTACCCCTGGTGTTCCAGACCACAGAGGAGTGGTTGAACAGTACTCTTGGGCTTCACCCTATTCAGGTTGCCCTGCAAGTGGCGCTTCCAGAGCTCGATGGAGGCATGGAGCCCATCGTCTTTGCTGGCCGCGATCCCAAAAGCGGTTAGTATGCATAGACTCTGATTGCCTAATAGCATCTACATCTTAAATTTTATCTTTGCAAGTCCGTCTTTTGTTGTAAGGTTACTGAGTGTAGGGTTCAGTCTAAGTTAACTAGTTGAATCTGTTAATTTCAGGGAAATCTCATGCCCTACATAAAAGAGTGGAGCAGCTCTGCACCAGAGCAATCAGATGGGCTGAACTCAAAAGGAAATCAAAGGTGCTTTTCTCCCCTCACATTAAGATCTTCCGACTCTTAAGTTATATAGGACTTGTCATTTTCCGTACTGGAATTCACCTTTATTTGTTTTGGGATTCATTGGCACATCATGTCATGTATGCCTTTCTGGGAAGTTTCTCATTGGGTGATTATGTTACAATTTGCAGACTGAGAAGAAGCTTGCAATTACTGTATTCAGCTTCCCTCCAGACAAAGGTAATGTTGGAACGGCGGCATACTTGAATGTCTTTGCTTCGATCTATTCCGTGCTCAAAGATCTGCAACGAGACGGTTACAATGTTGAGGGCCTTCCGGAGACTGCTGAAGCTCTGATTGAAGACGTGATTCATGACAAGGAGGCACAGTTCAGCAGCCCGAATCTCAACGTCGCATATAAAATGAACGTACGAGAATACCAAAAGCTCACTTCTTATGCTGCAGCCTTGGAAGAGAACTGGGGAAAGCCACCAGGCAATCTCAATTCTGACGGGGAGAATCTCTTGGTGTATGGAAAGCAATATGGGAACATCTTCATTGGTGTCCAGCCGACTTTTGGCTATGAGGGTGACCCCATGCGTCTGCTTTTCTCCAAATCAGCCAGTCCACATCACGGATTCGCTGCCTACTATTCTTTTGTTGAGAAAATCTTCCAAGCAGATGCAGTCCTCCATTTCGGCACTCATGGATCTCTCGAGTTCATGCCCGGAAAACAGGTGGGCATGAGTGATGTCTGCTACCCGGACAGTCTTATCGGCAACATACCAAATGTCTACTACTATGCAGCCAACAACCCTTCCGAGGCCACTATTGCGAAACGTCGGAGCTATGCAAATACAATCAGCTACTTGACTCCTCCGGCAGAGAATGCAGGTTTATATAAAGGATTGAAACAACTGAGCGAACTGATCTCGTCGTATCAATCACTCAAAGATACAGGACGTGGGCCGCAAATAGTCAGCTCCATTATCAGCACCGCCAGACAATGCAATCTCGACAAGGATGTTGAGCTTCCTAATGAGGGAGATGAGATCTCGGCTAAAGAGAGAGATCTCGTCGTCGGGAAGGTTTACTCGAAGATCATGGAGATCGAATCCCGTCTTCTCCCCTGTGGACTCCATGTCATCGGTGAACCTCCGTCTGCAATGGAAGCTGTTGCTACCCTAGTCAATATTGCCGCCCTTGACCGCCCTGAAGATGGCATATCATCCCTTCCTGCTATTCTCGCTGAGACGGTCGGGAGAGAGATCGAGGATGTGTACAGAGGAAGCAACAAGGGGATATTGAAGGACGTAGAGCTGCTGAGGCAGATCACCGAAGCCTCACGCGGCGCCATCTCTTCCTTCGTTGAGCAAACCACAAATAAGAAGGGCCAGGTCGTGGACGTGGCTGATAAATTGACCTCCATCCTGGGGTTTGGGATAAATGAGCCATGGGTGCAGTACTTGTCTACAACAAAATTCTACCGAGCTGATAGGGAAAAATTGAGGACGCTCTTTGAGTTCCTTGGAGAGTGTTTGAAGCTCGTTGTGGCCGACAATGAATTGGGAAGTTTAAAACAAGCTCTTGAGGGGAAGTACGTCGAGCCAGGACCTGGAGGCGATCCCATTAGGAACCCAAAGGTATTGCCGACAGGGAAGAACATCCATGCGCTTGATCCGCAGGCCATTCCAACAACCGCAGCAATGCAGAGTGCAAAGGTTGTGGTGGATCGACTTATTGAGAGGCAGAAGGTTGACAATGGTGGGAAATATCCTGAGACAGTTGCCCTAGTGCTTTGGGGTACAGACAATATAAAAACATACGGGGAGTCGCTCGCTCAAGTCCTGTGGATGATTGGTGTGAGTCCTGTTGCTGATACTTTTGGACGAGTCAACAGGGTCGAAACTGTGAGTCTTGAAGAGCTGGGGAGACCGAGGATTGATGTTGTTGTGAACTGTTCTGGAGTCTTTAGAGACCTCTTCATCAATCAGGTATAGCCAGCCGTTCTAGTCATCAACGTTGTGCTTTTGCTTTGATGAAGATGCATGTTAGATTGACGTTCTTCCTTTTTTTTGTAGATGAATCTGCTTGACAGGGCAGTGAAGATGGTTGCAGAGCTTGATGAACCTGAAGAACTAAACTACGTGCGGAAGCACGCTCTCGAACAAGCCAAGACCCTTGGCATTGATGTCAGAGAAGCAGCAACTCGTGTCTTTTCCAATGCTTCTGGCTCATATTCCTCAAACATCAATCTTGCCGTTGAGAACTCCTCATGGAACGACGAAAAGCAACTCCAGGATATGTATTTGAGCAGGAAGTCCTTCGCATTCGATTGTGATGCTCCTGGTGCAGGAATGACCGAAAAGAGGAAGGTTTTCGAGATGGCCCTCAGCACGGCCGATGCTACTTTCCAGAACCTCGACTCATCTGAAATCTCTTTGACTGATGTCAGTCACTATTTCGACTCCGACCCGACAAACTTGGTGCAGGGCTTGAGGAAAGATGGAAAAAAGCCTAGCGCTTACATTGCTGACACGACAACAGCTAATGCTCAGGTTTGCCTCCGTTCATTGTTTGCTCCCCCGTAAAGAAAGGAAACATCACGTCTGGAGAACTAACTTCCTGGATCACAGGTCCGAACGCTTTCCGAGACTGTTCGTCTCGATGCTCGAACAAAGTTATTGAACCCAAAATGGTACGAAGGAATGATGGCTAGCGGATACGAGGGGGTCCGTGAGATTGAGAAGAGACTCACCAACACGGTTGGGTGGAGCGCGACATCCGGCCAGGTTGACAATTGGGTGTATGAAGAGGCAAACACGACCTTCATCCAGGACGAGGAGATGCTGAACAGGTTGATGAACACGAACCCGAACTCCTTCAGGAAGCTGGTGCAGACATTCCTGGAAGCGAATGGCCGCGGATACTGGGAGACTTCCGAGCAGAACATTGAGAAGCTGAGACAGTTGTACTCCGAAGTGGAGGACAAAATCGAAGGCATAGACAGGTGAAAGATGTGTGTATGAACAGCAGATTATTAAGGATAAATTGCTGCAAAATATTGATTATCAGAGTTCAAACCTATCCGGTAATTTGGTAGACGGATGACAAATGTATGATCAAGTTTCCTAATTGAATGAAATCAATTAATTTTCCCGATTGATTGAAATCTAGTGATCTGATTTGTCTAATGAAATCTACTTACAGTACAAGTTCTTATTAATCTTCACCATCTGCTGAAAAACAAAACGCTAAAAAAAAAGCAATCTTCCACAATCCTTTGCAAATTACATGCCGTAGTTGCCAACCAGAGCAATATAACAAACACAGAAACAAGAAATAGATACGAATACACCAAAGAAACTACATCAATATGCAGTGCACAACTGGACAGTGGCAGATAGTCGTTGGCGCTGTTGATCGTCATTCTGTCTTCAACTGATATGATCTACTTGACACAAGATGCGTAACCCATTCCCTGCTGTTTACACCAACGCCTGTACGTGAATATAACAAACTTCCCAATGCCTTGACTGCCGTAGGATTCCTGCCACATTTCCTAACAATTTCTTCTTTGATATTCGCCAGATTCTGGCGATTATTTTCCTGCCCTTGATCGATGCACACCTTACGAGTAACTTCATGGAGTCCTCCACAGATAGTGGCCTTACATTGAACTCTGGTACATTGCCCGTGATCTGGGCAATCGCCTTTGGCATGAAGTTGCGATGACTATACTCCCATGAGAGGCTACCTGCAGCAGATCTCTCAGACCCATCCAGTCGTCGTGTTTCACTTCAAAAACGTCATCCAGGAAGATCAATCCTATCCCTGTAGTCCGGTGAAAGGTTGAATGTGACTCTGTCGTTCTCTTCGGGTCTCTCCCTAAGTTCTTGTATCCTATTTACGGCTTGAAACTAGAAGACCAGATCGGATATACAACTAAACAAGTCACTCACCTTGTCTTTGAAGCTCCCGGGATACAATGCCTGCCCTTGTCAACGCAAAGCTCTGGCTTCGAACTTGTTGACCAAATCCTCAGCGTCACATTAAAGGTCCTTGAGCCTCTGCAGCCATCCTCTTACGGCTGAATCAGCAGTTTGCCTCCGCTCAGCATCAGAGAGTATCCTTCTGATAGCATTAAGTCTCTGTATAAGCTTTTTTCGGTCTTCTCTCCCACCCCATGCCAATACAATCTGTCCGAAGGCCAATTTGCGAAGCTTCTCCACAACCAGGCCAAGACACTGGAGACAGGTTCAGGCATGGGGGACAGGAGATCGTTTTGTTAAGCAAGAAACTCAATGAACGGACAAGAAGGCTTTAGCCTATGTTTCTCTGTAGCTGGCATTTGAAAGCAATGCCTAGAGGAAGGAATTTGAAGAAGATGATCCTCTCGGATGGTAAAAACCAAGAAAAGAGACCGTCGTCTGCAGGTGCCGTCCTGGGTTTTTACAAACCAACTAAGAAACTATGCTACGTATTTACAAATTTTTCCTATGGATTATTTTTATTAACATGTAACAAGCTACGCCCATGGGATCTGCATTTCTTACCCCAGGCCTGCTCTGTCTTCCTGATCCTTCTCTTCTTCTGCTCCATTCTTTCTTGTGCAGACCACTTCTTTACCGGAACTTGCCATGGGCTTATAGGCAGAGTCGCAGCAGAGTATTTTTCCAGGGAACAAACATACGTTTATTTACTTTTGAAAGAAACATGCCCTTGTTCTTTACCAGAGGCATGGGAATGATTAAAGACTTCTCCAGAGGCCATAATATTCTGCACTGATTCCAACTTTAGCAAAAACTAGATGGAATGAGATCATCTCCTAGAGGAGTACCGTTGTCCTTCGCAAAAGTTCTAGTAATCGCTCATTTTCATGTCTTCCCTAGCTCATTGCATAGTTCGATAAGACAACCTGTTGCGTGAGAAAGTTCCCACAATAGCTTAGATCTTGTTGTGTCGATATAGTTTCATCTGCTTTCAACAACCATTGTATAACTCCACTGTAATTTCTCGACCTGAAAGAGAAGCCGAACGGACATAATCAATCAAAAAGATCAATTCCACTCCCCACAACCTGTCAGAGCACATGTACCAAGTCTTGTCTGCCTCCTCCCGAGTCATATACTCAAGAACAATAGTTGTATGATGAATGTAAATCAGGCAGCTTCAAGTATCCATAAAACTTATACAAAATGACTATCCGGAAGCCTTTGATGCACCATGGTCAAGCCAATTTCAAATGAGTTGAAACCATAGTACCCTCAATTGATGGCCTATCTTGGCATGCAAAGGATAACATAAAGCCAAGAGAACAGAGGGATAACAAAAGAGAAACGGGCAAGCAATCCAAAGGAAGTACCAAAAGTTCAAGCACAATGATACATAAGCAAACATAAGGAAGTTGCATTCCCATTAAACCAGCCATACCCAAGAGTAAGATCAAACATAGTTTCAGGTAATAGGACAGTCAAAACACAAAGGCATATGCTTCTCTTGCTGTGGCTCACAGTCTCCACAAATTTTGGTGTATGACAATGCAAGGACATGCTAGTGCAGTTTAATACAAAAGTCCCCACAATGCTTATTCTGTGACGAAGCATAAGAGTTACAACATTCAAGAGTCAGGCGACTTGACGATGAAATTCTGACGGCTGATGGGATTCATCACCACGGGTGGGCCTGCAGTACGAGGCCATGCTTGGAATTTCTTGTCGGTTTCTTCCTGCCACTCCTTGTTTGCAACTGTCGATGGTGTAGTCCCTGATACGTAAACAACAAGGATGATTTAGCAGCGATAGACAATGGATAACCTATTGTCATGTCACTTCACATTGCTTCAAGGAATCGGACATGACTTGCCTCCAAAGATTTTCTTGTCGGCGACAATGTGGTCGGCGGCATAGGCTATGGCAAATGATCCCAGAACAGCGGAAATAATGTATTTGGTGCGCATATTTGCTCTGGGATCAAGTAATGGTGAAAATGGTCACATACAGGAAAAAACAACTACGAGTGGTCGCGGATTCTATCAAATTCCAGCAGTCCTCAAACTGCAATAAGAACTCAAGCCTGGGAAAGCTTTTGCCAAATCATCTACATGCGAACCAATTGCAAGATCTCAAAACAACCATGGTATATATACGCAGGAAGACTGAGAAAAGATTCTGAAGGATGGAAATTAGATAAGAGTTCTTGAGCTAATTTACATCTGATCCCCACAAAGCAAACCAAGATCACTAAAAATTAGTGCAAAGGAAGCAACTAAAGGGAAGCTATGACGCCATTTAGACCTACTTCCAATTTCAAAACCAGGTCAACATGCATCATACCCCCCCCCCCCCCCCGCGGGGTACGACCGGAGGATTCCCACAAGATCTCAAGTCATCTACTACAGATTAAACGATTCTTACCACGGTTGAGTCCCACGAAAGGAATACTAGACACGGCGCCCGCTGCAAAACAGCTACTTACAAACTCAATACCGGAAAACGAAGAGTTCCCCTCCAAATCCCACGGCCTCACGCAATCAGCAGATAAAGGAACGGATTTTTGGGATTCCGAGGAACGGCTAAAATGAAAACGATACACAGCGAAGATCTAGTGACGGACAGCAAGTCAATAAGCAAACACACGAACACCTAATGAACAAGGTGTCAAGGGGGAAGGAGGGCGAAAAACCCTCACCGACGGAATTCGGATACCCTCGCGGATCTTCGGACAAAAGGTCTGGTTCCGTCGGAGGCTGCGAGTTATAATCGGCAGCCTGTCTCGGAATTATTCTTTGCCCTTTCTAGTATATACTGGGGCAAATTTTTTTTACTACATTAATTATCACATTACTTTATTATTTTTTAAATACGTTAATTATTTTACGATAACTATAGCCTCGATGAAAACTCGAGTGATTATTTAATAAAAATCGTAGAAATTAATAATTAGATTATATTTAGAATTTCGAACAGCAACAAAAGCTCTTTGGAAATTTCGGGCTTAAAGAAAGATCGGAAATATCTTCACTTTGCGTAATAATAATAAACCCATCAATGGTCAATCTAAAATCAAATTTGGACACGTCGATTCACAGAAATAAATACAAAGAAAACCACACCACAATTAATTGTAATATTACTTCTTCTTCTTCCTCACCCCGTGCCTTAACACCACCATTCCATGAGGATCACTTCTTGGCTTGCTCGGCCTCAGGCTTAGAATCCTTCAAAGACTGCGAAACTCCGCCGTCTATGCAGCTCCTGCAGGTCTGCTCGACCCATCCTTCCACATCGGGGTCTCCACTACCGACAAGATGCCTTCCTCCGCAGACGCGGGCCATGATCCCCGCGACCACCCCGACCAGTGTTATGACGGCAAGCACGACCAGGAGCTCCTGTATGGATCTGGCGGTGCAGAGTCGTGGTCCTGGCGTGGAAGCAGGTGGGGGTTGGGCCAGGGGTAACTGCTGATTCTGATCCCCGCCCATTCATGCGCACAACCAGTCGACCAGGGTAGGACCGGGGCTGCTACGAGTTTGCGGGGAACAGAGGAGTACACAAAATGTGAGAGGATGGAAAATGGGAAAGAAGGGGAAAGGGGAACAGGCGAATTTTCGCCATTTTTATACGAGAAAAAAGGAAAACGAAGCACTCGGGTACTTGTTAAAAAAACAACGGTCACATTTCTTACCGTACAAGATTCGAAGGAGACGCACTGAAGAGAAAATAATACATGTTTAGCGCGATGCCAGGCCACGAGAGTTTATTAAAAAACATCCTTGTTGACTGTCTTTGGTATTCCATTGCTTAATTTTGAAGAATATAATATAGAAAATTTTGACCGTGACGTAATTATTCTAATACAAAATAATACATAAAAAATCACATCGTCAATTTCTCTTTGAGAATAATTCAGAATAATTCAAAATAATTATTTTAATTCAGAATAATTGTTAAGTTAAAGTAAATATTTTTTTTTTCCTCTTCGAGAGTTTAATTAATACGAAGATAATACATGTTCTAAATTTATTTAAAACTGGCGTTGGTGAAAAAAAAATTAAAGCTACAAATTACCTGTAAAGATTCATTTTTATTAAATTTTGAAAATTTTTATATCGATTAATTTAGACTCCACGTGATGAATAATCTTCCAATAGAGATGAACCCAGGTGTACATCTAACCTCCTTATCATTTCAACGGTTTCAAAAATTTTTTTCTTCAGTAATCATTGGCAGTGCCTGCCCTTTTTATTCACACATGTTGGGTGACCGCAGCAGCTTCATAAAAAGTGTGACGTCATGTGACGATCAATCGGCCGAGTCGAAGGTGGGCCAGCCAAACCACTAGGCCACTTAGTAAGCCCAAGTTCAAGCCCGTACAAAGCCCTAACTACCTTTAATCACCCATATATAAGGAAAGCTCCCCCGATAACAAAACCCTAAGGAAACATACCGTCTCTCTCCCTCCAGCCGCTTTATCCTATCCACCGCAAACGCCACAACCAACCATGGCGGACAGAGGAGACCGTGGCGGCGATCGCGGCGGGTTTGGGCGTGGCTTCGGTGGCCGTGGACGTGGCGACAGGGGTGGCCGCGGTGGGCGCCGACGTGCCCCCCGTCAGGAGGAGGAGAAGTGGGTCCCCGTCACCAAGCTTGGCCGCCTGGTCAAGGAAGGAAAGATCCGATCCCTCGAGCAGATCTATCTCCACTCTCTCCCCATCAAGGAGTACCAGATCGTGGACACGCTTGCCGGTCCGTCCCTCAAGGATGAGGTCATGAAGATCATGCCCGTCCAGAAGCAGACCCGTGCTGGCCAGCGTACTAGGTTCAAGGCCTTCGTCGTCGTTGGTGATGGGAATGGACACGTCGGGCTCGGTGTCAAGTGCAGCAAGGAGGTGGCCACTGCTATCCGTGGGGCGATTATCCTGGCTAAGCTGTCTGTTATCCCAGTGAGGCGTGGTTACTGGGGGAACAAGATCGGGAAGCCTCACACCGTCCCGTGCAAGGTGAAGGGTAAGTGTGGGTCTGTTTCTGTTAGGATGGTGCCAGCCCCTCGTGGTACTGGAATTGTGGCAGCCCGTGTGCCGAAGAAGGTTCTTCAATTTGCTGGCATTGAGGATGTGTTCACCTCGTCCAGAGGATCCACCAAGACCCTCGGAAACTTTGTGAAGGTCATATTTTTGCTATTGTCAATGTCGACTGGTTCTTGTTGTGATACGCTGTTATTACAGTTGTTTTTCTATGAATTGATACTTTGGCTGAGATGGTGATTGATTTGGTCTTTGTTCGAATCATTTCGGTTATGGGCCTTTTGAAGGTGTCTGTTCTTCACGATGATGATATGATTTGGACTTTAGCAGGGTCAACTTATTTGTTTGAGATTGAACGACCTTTTTTATTGGATTTCTGTGTGGTTATTGTCTTGTTCTTGCTTTCAGATGCCTTGAGCTCTCTGGATACCGAGTTTTGTTGTTTGCATTGTAATGTTTGATTGGTTATGGCGTGGTTTATGGTATTTGTTACCAGATTGTCAATCTGGATGGTTTTGTTGACGTATATTGGCTTTTGAGTCCAGTGACTTGTCTGCCATATTTACTGATATATGCTTATTTGGTTTCAGGCCACTTTCGAGTGCCTCCTAAAGACCTACGGCTTCCTCACCCCTGACTTCTGGAAAGAAACCCGGTTCACAAAATCGCCATTCCAGGAGTACACTGATCTGTTGGCAAAGCCAACTGGGAAGCCCCTCATCTTGGATGATGGCGAGAGGATCGATGCATGAGCTGCTTATAATTTAGATTGTTGGGAGGAACTACTGCATGTTTTCTTCTTTAGCAGCTTTTAAAGTGATAATGTGCTCCTTTTTCATGTGAAATACTATTGTTGGTGACTTTGGCATCGTTGAAATTTTTTTAACCAAGTTTTGTGGTTTTCTGTTCATATGTTCTTAAATCGGCTTTCAATTTTAAAATAAGGAATTCACCAAAGTTATTAATGTACATGTTTCATCCGAGGACAAAAATATAATCTCTGTGGTCTTTGGGCAGTCGTTGGTTCGTAAAACGGGGTATTAAGTTTTCAAATTCGCGAATTATTTTTCTTAATGCGTTATTTGACGAAATATTTTTGTCGTGTAACAAAACTCTAAAAATATTACTATAACCTATTAAATAATAAGCGAATTAACATGTCTCAAGGTCAAGCAGTCAACGAGAGGGACGCGGTTTCTTACGGACGGGCGAAGGGAGAAGACAGGTCTCAGCCTCGGACCAATCCTCCCCCTAAAATCCAGGAATCCTTTGCCCCTTCCGTCTCAATTTTTAGCGGGCAAAAAGGATTGAATCAGGATCCATCGATTGACCCCACCCTCGAGGAATCCGATTTCCGACTTCGATGGGGACGCCGGAGTTTCCCGATCTCGGAAAGCACTGCTCCGTCGATGACTGCAAGCTCATCGATTTCCTCCCCTTCACCTGCGATCGCTGCCTTCAGGCAAACCCCCTCCTACTGTGGCCTTTTCGTGATCTCTGCTCCTGATTTTTTATTTGAATTTTGTTTCCTGGACTAGATTGATTAGTTGCCACGATTCGTAGCGATTGAAATTTGGAGGAGTCTGTTCGTGTTTAGGTGTTGTTGCTTGAGGAGATCTATTCTAGGGCAGCTGTTGTCGGGTTAATTTGGAACTGGTTTTAGATTCTTTTCTGCCCGAAAATTGCCGGAGAGATTTGGCCATTGACCTTTTCTCGGTTTGCCTTGCCGTGTCGTATTGATGTGGTTTCCTCCCGATTGCTCTGCAGGTGTACTGTTTGGAACATCGGAGCTACTCTAAGCATCGCTGTCCGAAGGCAGACTCGAAGGATGTAACCGTTGTGATTTGCCCCTTGTGCGCTAAGGGCGTTCACCTGATTCCTGATGTTGACCCGAATATCTGCTGGGAGTCTCATGTGAACACCGACTGCGATCCCTCCAATTACGACAAGGTCACGAAGAAGAAGAGATGCCCTGTGACAGGTTGCAGGGAGACGCTTACATTCTCGAACACCATAAAATGCCGAGACTGCCTTGTTGATCACTGCCTGAAGCATCGGTTTGGGCCGGACCACAAATGCCCGGGTCCGAAGAAACCTGAACCGGCCTTTCCCTTCTCTGGTTTCTTTAGCATAAGTAGAAAGGAAGCGTCGAAGCCAAATGGGCTGCTGCCGACAGCATCATCGTCCAGGTGGACGAGCAGCCTTTCAAATGCCGCTTCGAGTTTCCGATCCTTTACCGAAGCAGGAATGACGAAACTAAGCACGGAATTCAATCGAGCATTGCAAGTGGCGAATGATGGGGCGGGACAGAGCAGCAGCAGTCATGGGGGTAATGTGCAGGAAGAGCAGTGTCCGCAATGCGGAGCTAGGTTTTCAACTCTGGCATCCCTGATAGAACACGTGGAAAAGATTCATGAGAAAGGGGGCAACCGCAGTGGCGTTAGGAAGGTCACGATAGATGTATGTCCCAAATGTAGTCGGGGATTTCGTGATCCCGTCTCCCTGGTGGAGCATGTTGAGAGGGACCATGGAGGCACCTCAAAAGCATAGCAGCTGAGGGAGGGGCACAGTCGGTGCTTGGAAGTGAAGAGAAGATTGCGGTTCGATGGACGAGTCACCTAATCGC
Source organism: Melastoma candidum (assembly GCA_023653495.1). Classification (NCBI taxonomy): domain Eukaryota; kingdom Viridiplantae; phylum Streptophyta; class Magnoliopsida; order Myrtales; family Melastomataceae; genus Melastoma; species Melastoma candidum. The sequence goes on along the minus strand of CM042881.1, from coordinate 10,370,181 downwards.
ATTTGGTGTAGGTTGCATACATTCTTTTGTTTAGCCAAATCGTGTGGTGTTTGGATTCATTCATATTGAGGGGAATTCCTCAAGCACAAGTATTCTTATATTCCTTTCCCAACTGGGTGACGACATCATAGTCAAACGACGACGTTTTCTATTATGAACGAGGGAAGAGGAACGCATAATTCTCCATTCTAGGACGAGCTTTCTACAGAATTAAAGTTAATTAAAAAAAAGAATTTTTTTTTTTAAAGTAACATAGTTTGGTACAAAGCTGGAAGGAGTTCGTATTTCAAGGATATGTCCCCTTCCCGCGGTGTAAGAAGCTCCAAAACTGCCGGGAAAACAAACGAGAGGATATGATCATCGGGAGTTGCTTGAGCCCAATTAGGGTGGATGCGGGTTTTTGTTATTACAAGGGTCAATATCATTATCACAGGACAGAGAAAGAAGGGAGAGAATTTCACGGGTCGTGATGGAGAAAAGAGAGGGAGAGAGATGACGACGACGAACCGGAATGTTGCACTTTCTTTTAATTTGGGCCACCCCTCTTGATCGTTGGAGATCGTGTTCTCCGTTTCCAAGTAATCATCGTTTGTTATTCATCCCCTGCCTTGCTGTTCCTTTGCCCGATCTTGCATTTGCATTTTGCAAATTTGCCTGGGGGCGGGCTCAGGGGGAGGGACGTGATCAAGGCCGATGATGTTTTTTGGTTTTTATTGATTTCCTTCTCTTCTTGGGTTTCAAATGCAAATGTGATCACGAGGTCTAATGCCATCCGTGCGTTTGGAAGTTTCATTGTGTTGTTCTTCCGTTGTTTCCGCACCCCCACAATGCCACGGGATTCCCGTTTTTATGCTTCCGTGTATGTCGAACTTGCAGGCTGTGTAAATGGAATTGCGGGGGCGTGGATTTGATTCCCCTGCCTTTCCTCTCCCTGCATGGCTTAGATCGCGCCTTATAATTTGATTTGCGAAGGAGGGAAGAGAAGGGAAACCGAGGCTCTGTGTACCCCTTGGTTCAGGTTGTGCTCGGAATATGAGTGTCGTCTCCGGTTTTATCTCGAGGCAAGTCCTGCCGGCATGTGGCAGTCTCTGTTTCTTCTGCCCCGCAATGCGGGCGAGGTCCAGACAACCTGTGAAGAGGTACAAGAAGCTGATTGCCGACATATTCCCGAGAAATCAGGTTTAACATCTTTGTGCTTCTGCTTGTTATGCCTGGATTAATGCTTACTGTTAGTAGTATCCCCAAGTGGGTTTCGTTCTAGAAAGCGTGGTATTAAGCTTATAAACTGAGATGGATGGGTACTTGCAAATTTTGCTGGAGGAATTATCAAAATACTAAAATGCAACTATAGTAAATGATCGAAAGCTCCAAAGGAGCCCTAAATTCATGCGTGCATGAGTATAACGTCCACTTGAATTGGTCCTTTTTGTTGCATTAGCCTGAAGCTTTGGTTATTAAGCCCATTCATCTCACATTGAGGTGAGACACTAATTTAATAATATAGCTATTAGCAGGAATTTTCCCTTCTTACTGAAACAACCCATACTTCAATCTGGATTTTGATAAATTTTTTCTGCTAGTAATTATAATCATCTTGTGTACTTCTCAACTGTGCTGTGTCAGGATGAAGAGCCGAATGACCGAAAAATTGGGAAATTGTGTGAATATGCTGCTAAAAATCCCATGCGTATTCCTAAGGTACTACTTTTTTATGAAAAAGAGAGATATCGTCATCTGTGTCGTTAAAAGTTTCAGAAACCGAGTATGTATTTGCTTAGATTTTGGCCATGACATAGTATATGCCCGTAATGAGATGAACAAACGTTTTTTTATTTGACTTGACCAGATTACGGATACTCTGGAGCAAAGGTGTTACAAGGAATTGAGGAATGAAAATTTTCGGGCTACGAATATTGTTATGTGTATATACAAAAGGTTGCTAGTCTCATGTAAGGATCAAATGTGAGTCTCCTTGCAATTTTGATCTCTCCTTTGTTTATGCATTTGTCATCATGTCTCTTATATTCCTATGGTCAAATTAGCCTAATTTTTATTATAGAAGGTCAGGAAAACATGTAATAATCCTCTATTCCACTCAACTAAATTTTTGTGCCTGGTAATTTAGCCAGTGATTGAACGTGGTACAAAGTAGACCCTTCTTGTAGAGAGCTCAGATGTTTTGGGATCTATAGAGCAGGGAAGCAGAAACAAAAGTCCAAAACTGTGCGTTCCCTGCATCCAAGACTTTTTTCCTTTCTATATTGGGCTCTTGAATTTATGTTGAGAAGAGCTATTTGATGAAATACTCCTTTAAGGCATAATTATTATGTAAACTTTATCGGTTAATTTTTTCGTGCGAACATTGTGCCTCGAACTTGACCAATCAATTTGGTTATTGTATTTTCCTCTTTTACCCAAACATACCTACATGGTTAGTTTACCCTAATAAATGAAGCAGTTGTTCCTGTGTCTCCTGTTAATATACATTCATTCATCAGAGAGAAAAATCTGCTTAGTTCTTGATATAGTTATACTTACCTCTTTTTCTTCAGGCCTCTTTTTGCGAGTAGCCTGCTAAGCATCATGAACACTTTGTTGGATCAGACACGACAGGATGAAATGAGAATTACAGGATGCCATACTCTTTTTGAATTTGTAAATAATCAGGTGTCTCCACATATACAGCAAAACTTTTGTAGTTGGTATTTAAGCTGTAACTGTTTGGTCTCTACAGCGAGCTCATATTTCTTTCCTACTTCATTTTGTAGAAAGATGGAACATATATGTTTAACCTTGAAAGCTTTATTCCAAAGCTATGTCAATTAGCTCAAGAAGATGGAGAAGATGAAAAGGTGCAACGTATCCGATCGGCCAGTCTACAAGCATTGTCTGCGATGGTATGAAGTCGTACTTTTATGGCTTTAGTTTTAGTTGATCTTTGCGTCTATATGAATTGTGAAAAGCTTAGAGGAATCATAACAATGCATTTCCATCTAAGATTGGCCACAATGATAGACAGTTGACAACAAGGGAATATCTTTGAAAAAATATGAGTAAGTGAATATCTTTAGATACTTTTTGGTCTCAATGGAATAACAGCGAACCTTCACAGTCATTTCTCGTAGCGATTGAATAGATTAAGGTCTCAATATTAGCCTTCCCCAAGATTGGGATAAACCTGAGAAGCTCAAATATTATGTTGTGGAGTGGTAGGATGGGTCAGATGAATGATATAGTGGCATCTAGGGTGCCATATTAAATTTCATGAATGTTCAAGATAGCTTTCCTTGTTCTGGACTTGTCAATTCTTATGATTTCTAAGCTTCAGCATTTTCGGCAAAAAGGTTGAGCCTAGTTTGAGTGGAATTATTATATCTTTATCCTTCTCTTTGTTCTTTGCAGTCCTTTTAGTTGCCTGGCATTACAACAGAATTGTATTTTGGATTTGCTCTACGTTGCCCCTAGTTTGAGTAGAACTATATTGCTTATTGTTCCCCTTTGCAGATTTGGTTTATGGGGGAATATTCTCATATTTCAACCGAATTTGACAATGTAAGTCTGCTAATTGTGATTATGAGCATATGTCAAAACTTAGAAATGGAAATGCACGGAACTTTATATGCAAATGGTGACATTACTTGGAAGTTCCATTGTTGTCAGCCTTTTTTTGTTTCACGTGTAACATCGAGCTTAATGTGTATAGAATTTCCTTCAGCTTTTACTTCACTGCAATCGCAAATGCAGCACTGAACAGGCTGAAATGGACTTCTCTTTTTGGAAGTCTTTTAATATTCTTTTTGGGAAGCTTATCAATACAGTGACACCATGCAGATGTATACACCTATGAGATGGTGTGCTCTATAATTCTACTTTATGTTTTACAGGCTCCTTGCATTCTTTTTGTTTTACTTAGGTTGTTTCAGCTGTATTGGAAAACTACCAAAATTCTACGAAAACTTCAGACCCCAACCATGGCCAGCGAGGTTTACAAAGTAGGTGGGTGCCACAGGGGCTAAAAACTGGGGTTATGTTTCTTTCTTTCGTGAAATCACAATAAAGGTGCCCTCTTGGAGGGATCTTGTTAAGAACAAAGACAAAGCTAATGATATTCTGTGGAGCATGCTGTTGTTCTTAATTCCATTTGTGCTTGTCGAAATTGACAGGGAAGATGCTAAAGACCCCAGCTTTTGGTCCCATGCTTGTATCAATAACATGACCAAGTTGGCAAAGGAGGCTACAACTATTCGACGCATTTTAGAATGTCTCTTCCGGTTTTTTAGTAGTGGTGATTCTTGGTCTTTGGAACGTGGTTTTGCAATCCAAATTCTGAAGGATATGCAGCAGTTGATGGAGAGTTCTGGTAAGGGGCTCTACCTTTTGGTATATTCCATTTTGGGTATGCTTTGGTATGATATCACATATGTGGGTATAGTGTGAGACTTTTTTTTTGGTAGACAAGGATAGCGTGCATTCATAAGCGTTAGGGTCCTTAGGTTACAGATCCAGAAATGTATGGGATGTCCTCATGCAGTAAATCCAAAAGAAAGTCTGGAGTGAGATGGCTCTCCTCCTACTTCAGAGCTTCCTTACCTAATTTGTCTGCAACCTTGTTTTGCCCCCTCGCCGCGGGTATAGTGTGAGACTTGACACATTAAAAAGTTTCTCCTTTCTTGAAACATGGAGGGGAGGGGGGGGGGGGGGGGTGGGGAGAGACTTGAAACAGCCTCTAAGTATTTGCAAGGGCAAGGTTGCATACATATACTCTCATCCTCACCCTACCCCCCTTTTATCTTGCATCTGCCTATGTTTTAAATGGAATCCTGGTTACATTTCAGCATCTTTATTGACAGGACAGAGTACACACTTTCTGCTATCCGCTTTAATAAAGCATCTGGATCATAAAAATGTCCTTAAAGACCCCAGAATGCAGATCGACATAGTCGAGGTCACAACATCCCTTGCTCAACATGCACAGGTCGAATCTTCGGTGGCCATCATAGGAGCAGTGAGTGATGTGATGAGACATCTAAGAAAAAGCATGCAGTGCTCTCTTGATGATGCGAATCTAGGAGCTGATGCCATCAAATTGAACAGAAAATTTCAGGATGTGGTGGATGAATGCCTTGTCCAGTTGTCACTTAAGGTTTGTCCCATCATAACTATGCACTTGATGTGATAATGCTTGCTCTCCTCTCTTGCCTATGGATCAGACCATAGTTTCACTATTGTCATTTGGATTTCTTTGACCACAATGCCCTATTTCTGAAAATAATAACAGGTTGGAGATGCTGGACCAATTCTTGATCTGATGGCTGTAATGTTGGAAAACATCTCAACTTTTATAACTGCAGCGAGACCTACAGTCTCAGCCGTTTATCGCACTGCACAGATTGTGGCATCTATGCCGAATTCATCATACCAGAACAAGGCAAGAAATTCTTCCCTTGTTTTTTATCAGGCTTTCTTTTTTGTCATTTTGACCTGTTAAACCAATAGAGACCAAATTGCAGGCATTTCCCGAGGCTTTGTTCCATCAGTTACTGCCAGCTATGGTCCATCCAGATCATGAAACAAGAATTACAGCTCACCGCATTTTTTCTGTTGTCCTGGTGCCATCTTCAGTGTGTCCCTATCCCTCCTCTGCAATCCCAGATTTGAAGAAGGGATCAGATCTATTGAGGACTTTATCGAGAACGGTCTCTGTATTTTCTTCTTCTGCTGCGCTTTTTGAGAAGCTGAAGAATGATATGGTTTCCTTAAAAGAGAGTGCCTCCCCTGATGATAAGAATAAAGCAACAAAGGAGGGTGATGGAAAATCTAATAACAATGGGATGCTGCAAAGATTGAAATCATCCTACAGTAGAGCATACAGCATGCAGAATCCTCCTTTGCAACCATCTGAAGGAGACAATACTGTCAGTCAATCCGACAAGGAATATGTAAGTTACCACATCCTGTTGGGCTGGTCGGCATTTAGTAAAAAAAAAAGGAAAGCATTAATCGTGGCAGTGCATGCTTATTGATTTTTTTCTAATGTCAGTTAATTTTATCAAGGAAAAGACAATACTTTTGTCTTTATTCTTTCTGATTTGTTCTTCAAGCAAGAGGTAATTGGTCTCCGGGGTGTTTACTACCATAATTAGTTATTGAAATAATTGATAAAAAAGAAGAAGAAGAAGAAGAAGAAGAAGAAGAAGAAGAAGAAGAAGAAAACAGCAATCAGTGTGAACTGTTAATGTGCATCCGTCTGTTGTTTCCCCTGTTTACTGTGTGTTGTTTCCCACATTTCTCTTAAGTCAGAAAGTAAGTATTGGTCCTTCTCTGAAATTTGTACGACCTCTTGTATAACGAGAGTTTAACTGGCTTGTAGTAGGGTGACTGGCGAGGTTGAACAATTTTTGGAAAATCTAACCAATTATAATTTACACGTATTTAATAGTTCTCTGGGATAACTCTTGGTATAAAAGGAGATCCATCTGGAATCCGTATCTCTAATATGTTAAAGATGTCCCATGTGAGATCTATTTCTTCGATAACATTATTATGCTCCTTTTGACACTGTCGAATTCCCTTTTTCAGGAACCTGTTTACCTCAGGTTGAGTAGCCGCCAGATTACTCTTTTGCTTTGTTCTTTATGGGCTCAATCTATCTCCCCAGAGAACATGCCTGAAAACTATGAAGCTATTGCTCATACATATTGCCTGGTCCTGCTGTTCTCTAGAGCCAAGGTACAGCTGCATTAATATGTTAAATAGTTTATGGATCCGTTGCACGACAGATCCACAAAAAAAGATAGGGTTTTCGGATTTTTTATTCTTGGCATGTCCTGTAATGTCTCGCTGGAACCTTGTGAGGCACACGGTAACAAAGTGATGGGCAAAAAGATCCGCCCAAACAGAAAATGGAACTTATGTGGCTTCTAATAACAAGTATTTTTGTTTTGCAGAATTCCAGTAATGAGGTTCTTGTTCGAAGTTTTCAACTTGCTTTTTCATTGCGTGATGTATCTCTTAAAGAAGGAGGTGAGACTTAAAATTATTGGTTCCTTTAAAAGTACGATGGATTGTTCTTCAATTATACTGTTACTGCCATGGTCTCTGGTGGTGCTTTGATCATATAAATAGAACTACCCCTTTGGATACTCTTTGTTTTTTTTTTGGAATACTGGTTCATCTATCTGGATGTGGGATTGACCAGACTCTGTTAAATGTGATCTGGGGCTGTTTCACTGCCAAGTCATCTTGGTATTTTTGTTTTGGTTATACTACTTTGTGCTGGCCCTATCTGAGAATTTCATTGTGGTTGCCTTTTTAGTTCTTCCTGCTGTTTATGTTTAGTCTTTCTACATGCACTTGACTTTGCAGGACCATTGCCACCATCAAGGCGCCGGTCTCTATTTACCTTGTCAACTTCAATGATTGCTTTTTCCTCGACAGCATATGGAATTTTTCCGTTGGTTCATTGTGCAAAGAGCACTCTTACAGAAAGAACGGTGAGAGCTATTCCTGATTTCTCTTTTTCAACTTTGCTGGTGACTCTCTATCTTTGATCCTTGTTTTTTAACTGTGAATGCTTATAGACCCACATCAGGAACATGTTTAACATATCCACAAATTTCCAGATGGATGAATATGAGAATGTGCCTTTTTTGGTAGAAAAGGAGTTCATAAATTAGTCAAAATAGCATCTAGATTACATCAAGATAGCCTTCGGGTACACCGTTGGTATCAGAAGACGGTATATCCCTATGAAGTACATCTATTACAAAATCTGGTGGATTTTGGCACGATAGTAAAATTGTTCCTTTACTTACCCTTTGGTCATGGGTTTGAGCTATTAAAGTAGCTTTTTTGAAAATAGTTTGTGAGGATATGGCGAAATAGGCGTACGTCAATCTTTTTATATCCCTGGGCTAGTCCAGGAGTTCATCACTTCAGGAAAGTCTAATGTTTGATGCTGCTAGTGGTTCTATTGAATCTTATTCAAAGTGACACCTTCTGGTTATCTCATAAATTATCAGGCCGACCCTTTCTTGCGGTTGATTGAAGACGGGAAGTTGCAGGCCGTGATTACGGAATCGGGATTTCAGAAACATGCTTATGGATCTGAGGAAGATGACAATTCTGCATTACAATCTCTCTTCCAGATACAGTTAGCAGATGACCAGACGAGAGCATTCTTAGCATCAGGAGTCTTGAAGAGCCTGGGAGATTTGCCAGAAGTAAAGGATTTGCTTTCCAACTCAATCTGGGGCTGTTGTAATGGATTTTTGGCTTCTCCTCTGTTTAGCATTGCCTTATTCTTGTGCGCTTTGTGCAGCCTGAGCTATCCACATTAGAGGAGCATCTGCTGGCTGAGTTTTTACCTGATGATGTTTGTCCTTTGGGTTCTCAATCGTTCATTGATGCTCCATGCAAGACATATGAGATTGAAGAAAAGACTGGTGAATTCAAGGATAAGGTAACTGTCCACTGCAGTGAACTTGACTTTTGGGAGTTTAGTAGGTGGTGTTTATACTGAGTTTATTACTTCCTATGCTGCCCAGCCTCAATTGTTGCTCCCCGTAGAGGATGACGCTATTGGAGATTCATTTGAAAGCCAAACCAAGCTGAATTCAAATATGAGCAAGGACATGGCAAACATTTTGAGCATAGACCAGCTTCTTGAATCCGTATGTTATCTCTAGATGTAACTTCTTTTTTTTTTTTTTTTTTTTGGTAAGCAAAGAAGGTAGCATTAGAATCAACGTTTGGGGTTTAGGTTACAGAAGTCCTAGCACATGGAATGTCCCCATGTAGGGTGTCCAAAATCAAATCTGGGAGAAAAACAAAGGTGGTAGGGATCTCCTCAAGGTTGAGTGCTTTTTTGGCCAGCTTATCCGCAACCTTGTTTTGTCCCCTCCCGACGTGTGCGATTGCGAAATCCTCGAGATCGCCCAATAGCGACCTGCACTCATCTAGAATAGGTGCGATTATAGGTTGAGGAGGTTCTTCTGCATTTAGGAACTTGACTAATCTTGTGGCATCTGTTTGGATGGCCAGCTGCTTGATCCCTAAGTTTGTAGCTAATTGTAGGCCCTTGTATAGAGCTGTGGCTTCTGCAAGCAGGCTGTTCATGTTTGGGTTCCTGTCGCAATATCCTCCAATCCAGCACCCGCTCTGGTTCCTGATTACTCCGCCTAGTCCCACACTTAGATCATTTGCTTTCATTGTTGCGTCTGTATTTAGGGTGTATGGTAAGTTGGCGTCGCTTTCCAAATTCTCCATTGGCTATTTAGTGTTCCTGATATAGCTTGGTCCACTTTATACCTCTTACTCCCCAGATTTGCTTGTATCTCAGCTGCTCTCTGCATAATCTGAGCATGTGTATCCTTGTTCTTGTCTGGCTTGCCAAAGGCAATGCTATTCCGTTGTGTCCATATGTGCCAAATGATAGATGTGAAGATTGAGTTCAGATTATGAATTGGTTCCCATCATTTAAAAAATTCAGGTAGTTGAGACGGCACATCAAGTGGGAAGGTTTTCTGTATCAACTGGCCATGATGTCTCTTACAAGGAAATGGCTGGACACTGTGAAGCGCTTCTGTTGGGAAAACAGCAGAAGATGCCGAACTTCAGCAATCAGCCTGCGCGACCTTGTGAAGTTAACATGGGTAGTTGTTATAGTAATGATGGCAACCACAAGGTAAGTTTGTCTTCCCCTCTTCCACTTTTCAAATAAGACGTTTGCTTTATCCCACCCCCTACCCAAAATAAATAATGTTTTCTTTGACGTGATTATGAATGTGACGAAGCTAAGAGAAAATTTGCAGGCTGGTAATCCATTTATTGACGAAGATTATGACACTAGTGCCCAAATGGCTGCTTCTGAGCACAATCCGAATGGCTTCAGACTACCTGCATCCAGCCCGTATGACAACTTTCTGAAAGCAGCTGGCTGTTGAGCATGGAACAAGGTGGCTGGCAGTATGTTGCCATGAGCTAAGTCCCATTCAGTCACGGATAGCTTCAAGGGGGTTGAGGCTCTCGTCGTGACTTATGGTTGGAGACGGTGAACGCATCGCCGAGGTTGTCTGTCACTCAATTATTCCTTATTACTTCAATGCTTTATGGAATGTCACCAAGTGACTGACACAAGCGATGCAGGAGAAGGCAGCTTCACTGGTTGAGGATTTATCTTTTTCTTTTTTTTTTCTTCAGTAATTCCAAGTTTAAAAACATGTAAAGGTATGGAGGTAGGCCCTTTTTTAAAAGAGTTCCACCAATTCCCATCTTTATTTGAACTTTTCTTTTGGGTTGTGTAACTGGTACTCTTGCATTGTGTAGTTCTTTCTCCCTGCGGAACATGAAACACGTTCGACAAGTATACAAAAACTTGTGTTTCAAAATCATGCCGAGCTTTCTTACTTCTTACTATTATTTCAATAAATAATTTGTGAAGTATATAAAAAAAGGTTTGGAATGAATTCCCGAGTTTCAGCCGTGACTTATATTTGAGGAATTTTGAAACATATTATTGTTTTTGACCAATTTTTTTTTTTTTTTTTAAAGAGAACATGTCAAACAGTTGAATGCAACTTCACCACTCTTTAAACCTTTGAATAAAATTGGTGATGTGAACTTAATTTAGATCATATGCTAAAAGATTATTCCTCATCATCAAGATGATCAAACCCTGATCAGTTTTAAGCTCTTATTACATGTTATAACGGAGAAGCAAAAGCATGGTTTAGATGCCGCCGCTTTAAGTGCCCTCCTTCGGGGGGGGTCCTACTCGACCGCCTTGAACAGTCCGCTGGCCCTCAGCTTCCCCTCCTTTCCTCCACCTTCAGCTTGTACCCTGCCTTCACATGGTACTTGAACAAAAGTATTTGGGAGAAAAAAATATATTCTTCTTTCAATATTCACATATACAAGATATATATAGGGTAAATGTAAACATCTAAGTATGGTAAATAACTAACCCATGAACCTAACATTCTTTTTGTCTAGATACATTTCTACCATTATGTCTATATACATTCTAACACTCCCCCTCAAGCTGGAGCATATACATCATATATGCCAAGCTTGTTACATAACTCGGTGAATACCCCTGATGTCAACCCTTTGGTGAAAATATCCGCTAATTGTTCTCCTGACCGAACAAAAGGCGTATCAATAGTTCCATTCATCACCATATCCCGAACAAAATGACAATCTACCTCCACATGTTTCGTCCTCTCATGAAATACTGGATTTTTGGCAATATAAATCGCTGACTGATTATCACACCACATTCGCATGGGCGTAGGTACAGAAAAACCAAGTTCACTCAGAAGATTCTTGACCCATAACAACTCACATGCAGTGTGAGCCATTGCACGATACTCCGCTTCTGCACTTGATCTGGACACAACATTTTGCTTTTTACTTCTCCAAGTTACTAAATTACCACCAACAAATGTGCAATATCCAGTCATTGAACGACGATCCGCCTTATCTCCTGCATATCCTGAATCTGAATATCCTTCCACTTTCAAATGCCCATGATTTTTGTAAAGCAAACCTTTTCCTGGAGAGCTCTTGATGTAATTTAGAATACGGATTGCAGCCTTCCAGTGGATCTTTCGAGGCTTTTGCATAAATTGACTAACAACACTTACAGCAAAGGTGATATCCGGACGTGTGACTGTCAAGTATATGAGTTTGCCAACTAACCTCCGATATCTGCCCACATCCTCAAGTAACTCTGAAGAATCATCCCACAGCTCTGGACTGGATTCAATTGGGGTGAGCTCGGGTTTGCAGTCAATGAGACCCGTCTCCTTCAACAGATCAAGTGCATATTTTCGCTGTGACAACACAACACCATTCTTGTTATGTAATAACTCCACGCCAAGGAAATATTTTGGTTTCCCCAAATCTTTAGTAACAAACTGGGATTGAAGAAAGTCTCGTGTTTGAAGAATCTCAGTATTGTCACTTCCTGTTAGCAGAATATCATCTACATAAACCACCAGAACAACTAAGCCATTAGTACCAGATTTCACAAACACAGAATGATCAGAGGAACAAGGCTTAAAGCCAATCGATTCCACAGCACTGCTAAACTTTTGAAACCAGGCTCGAGGACTTTGTTTCAATCCATATATAGCCTTGCGAAGCTTACACACCATCTCCCCCTGAGCAACATACCCAGGAGGTTGCTCCATGTACACATCCTCCAGAAGATCTCCATAAAGAAAAGCATTCTTAACATCCAACTGCAGCATAGACCAGTGCAAATTGATAGCAATAGAGAACAAAATACGAATGGAATTAAGACGGGCAGTTGGAGAGAATGTCTCCATATAATCAATGCCATAAGTTTGAGAATACCCTTTGGCCACAAGACGGGCTTTGTGGCGATCAACAGTACCATCAGGTTTATATTTCATAGTGAAGACCCACCGACATCCAACAATGTCAACTCCTGAAGGGGGGTGTACCAACTGCCATGTTTCCCGTGAAACCAAGGCACTCACCTCTTCATCCATAGCAGCTTTCCATGCAGGATATTGAACAGCTTCCTCATAGTTCCTTGGAATAGATGCGGTAGACAAGGACAAGGCAAACGATTTCGAGGAGGTGGAAAGACGGTCATAAGAGATGTAGTTAGAAATGGGATGTTGAGTGGAACGTTTACCTTTACGTAGAGCAATGGGAAGATCAAGGTCAGAAGGTGGTGCTGGCACTGATGTGTTGGACGGATCAGCCAAAGTAGAAGTATCGGTTGGGGTAACTGAACACGGTTGAGTCTGTGAACGACGCGTATAAACGCGTAGTGGTGGAGATACTGGTGCCAAATGAGTAGAAGAGTTACGCATCGGATGAACTAATGGAGGGGAACATGGTACTGGGAGAGGGACGTGATGAATATCTTTTACGTGGGACGGCATGAAATATGGTTGAGCTTCAAAAAATGTGACATCAGCAGAAACAAAGTATCGATTCGAAGATGGATCGAAACATTTATAACCTTTTTGAGTGCGGGAGTACCCCACAAACACACATTTGACTGCCCGAGGAGCTAATTTGTCCGTTCCTGGGCAACAATCATGAACAAAGCAGACACAACCAAAAACACGAGGTAGAATTGAAAACAGAGGTTTTGATGGAAAAAGACATTGCAGAGGAATACGACCATGTAACACTGAAGAAGGCATGCGGTTAATAAGATGACAAGCAGTGAGAATCGCATCACCCCAAAGGTAACACGGAACATGCATTTGAACCAAGATAGTGCGTGCAACATCTAACAAATGTCGATGTTTGCGTTCAGCTACTCCATTTTGTTGAGAAGTATACGGGCAAGTGGTTTGATGAAGGATACCATGTGCTGAACAAAATGAAGAAATTTCAGTCTGCACGTATTCTAGTGCATTGTCGGTACGTAACACCTTAATAGAAACATCAAATTGATTTTTGATTTCATTATAAAATTGACGTAGTACATCAGGCACTTGACTCCTATCACGTAGAAGATAAACCCAGGTGACACGAGTAAAATCATCAATAAAATTAATAAAGTAACGGTATCCCTGGATAGATTTATATTTATATGGACCCCAAATGTCTGAATGTACTAACTCAAAAGGAGAAGTACTGCTGGACTGAAAACGAGACGGAAAAGAAGAACGATGATGCTTTCCCAACTGACATGACTCGCATTAGAAAGTTGAACGGAATCCCCCAAAACACGGGAAAGATTATGAAAGGAAGGATGACCCAAACGTTGGTGCCATAAAATAGAAGACGACATATGAGTAGTAGTTAAAGCTGACGAGGAAGAACCACCAAAATAATATAGACCATCGTGTTCAATACCCGAACCAATCGTCTTCCCACTCTGGAGATCCTGCAACACACAATGAGAAGGATAGAATGTAAGGTAACAATTGACACTTTTGGTGAGTTGACTCACAGAAATCAAATTGACAGGAAAATTGGGTATAAGGAGAACATCAGGTAGTGATATTGAGGATGTGAGAAAAGTAGTGCCAGAACCTTTAACAGGACAAGATTGTCCATTAGCAACAATAACATTTGACTGAGAAGAAGGGCCTATATGAGATACGAAACGTGAAGAACCAGTCATATGAAAAGACGCACCGGAATCAAGAATCCAGGAACTAGGAGGAGGCAATACGTCCTTTCCTGCATGCAAAGCTACAGGGATAGATGAGTCAGAAGAGTTACCCTGGTTGGCGGTTTCTGACACCACCGTTAATGAAGCATTTGGCGGTGTGCTGGTGACAGAGGTTGAAGCCGGGGTTTCAAGTGCTAGTGCCCAATCAGGTTTTCCAAACTTCCGCCAGCATTTCTCAGAAAGGTGCCCCACTCTGCCACAATGTACACAAGGTTGGCTAGAAAGGAAAGGTTGAGACCTTCCACGACCGCGTCCCCGACCACGACCACGGCCTCGTCCAACAGCAGATAATGCAGATGCTGAGTCAGGAGGATTAGATCCAGTGGAGATGCATAGTGCTCGTGAGTAGGTTGTAGCCAAGGTTGGAATTGAGTCGCCTCCTAACACCGATCCACGAATTTGTGCAGCTATTTCAGGATTTACACCCGATAGAAACTTAGATACAGCCAGTCCTTCCCGATACTCTCGCAAAGTTTGAGCATTAAGAACAATCGGCTGATGAAGATCAAGCTCATCCAGTATTCCACGAAGGGCAGCATAAAACTCCGTGAGAGATTGGTCTCTCTGGTGAAGGGCAAACAATTGCTCGTACAATTCGTACACGCGAGAAATATTCTTCTCATGGCCATACATCTCCTTCAGTGACTCCCATATTTGTTTGGCAGAGGTTAAGAATACCACGCTTGGAGATATGATCTCATTCATACTGTTGAGTATCCATGTCATAACACAAGAATCTGCAACAATCCAATCTTCATATGATTTGTCATCAATTGCCGGTGGATCATCTGTGATATGTCGCAGTTTCCTCTGGGCAGTGAGAAAGAGACGAAACGATTGAGCCCACACCAAATAATTTATACCATCCAACTTGATGGTGGTAGCCTTCAGATTTTGCATCATTAAATCCGAGGATTTTGCATCCGCCATTCCGAGGAATCGCAGATTTTTGGATAGCAAAAGGTGCCGGGAGGGAGCAGGTAACACGGCAGGGGCAACAGATAACAAACACGGCAAGGGCAGCAGATAACAAGTACCAGCAGATGCAGCAGATAACAAGTACCAGCAGATGCAGCAGATAACAGGTACCTGGTAGGGGCAGCAGGCTAAAGAATCAGATCCCTAACGCTCTGATACCATGAACAAAAGTATTTGGGAGAAAAAAAATATATTCTTCTTTCAATATTCACATATACAAGATATATATAGGGTAAATGTAAACATCTAAGTATGGTAAATAACTAACCCATGAACCTAACATTCTTTTTGTCTAGATACATTTCTACCATTATGTCTATATACATTCTAACAGTACTCACTTGTCATCTTGCGTATGCATCCCCCCTCCAGGAGCCACCTCAAACTTAACCTTGTAGACAACAGACTCCACCTTCTCGGAATCGACATTGCATCCAATGAGGGTGCATTTGCCGTACAGCCTCTCGGCATTGAGCATGTCCATCCTGGGCTTCATGTACTTCAGCTTGCCGCCAGTTTTATCAGTGAATCATGAAAACAAAGTCATCTTCGATCATTTCCCCAACATTTCAGGAGGTTACGCTCGTGGGCCAGATGATTCACTAACCATTGACAAGGTTAGTCTGCTTGATGCTGCCGACACCGCCATCACCATCGAGGAACTTGACGTGTTTTATGCCTCCTATGAATGGGCGAGGGGCGATGAATCGGGTTGTTGGTCAATGGAAGATGGTGATGAGGAGAGTAGAGAGCGATTCCTCTTATTTATACAGGGGTAAAATACTGGTATTTTTGTTGGCCCTCAAACTTTGAATGCTCATAGCACCCCATGACAGACTAATCCAATAATAATAACACTAGTAAAATAATAGCATAAGGTCGAGTTGCTTCTCGACCGAGGTCTATAAAGATATATGGTTGGTTTCTCTAATATGATTTTACTTTTTAATATTTCCAACATATTGCTTTCGGTTGTTCCGGACCGTGACTTTGAAATACAAAGAAGACGTAGTCCGAAACAACGACAATTGAAAAAATATGAAAAGTCGCGGTCCTAAACCCTAAACCTTAAACCCTAAACCATAAACCACAACTTTGTAACAGTGATCATAGCATAAAAAGGCTATTAAGAATCGTGACTTTTAGAGTAGATATAGTTCACGTTTTGGAGGGACCGACTTAGGAGCACTTGTGAATTTTTCCAGCTTTTTGGGAGTTTGGTATCCCACAGTCCACAGCCGGGACTTTACTGGAACACCACAGTCGTGGACCACAAAACAGGAGCTCTCCGGAAGTTTCTAAAATTTATAAGTCCTCAGAAGTCGTGGAAATGGACTTTCAAGAAAAGGGGTGATGATTTCTTGATTGACGCAACCAACGTGATATAACCATGATATGACTTCATCACCACCAACGTCGATCAATTATCGAGTTTAACACCTCGAGTATCACTTAAGGCTCTAAAAGACTTCTGGTTACCACTTTCTCAGCTAACACAACTCATATTCGGGAGTTCGTCATTATAGCAAGACCAAGAAGTGCAACAATTACCACCACTTCGGTGTTATGTAAGAAGGAATAGAAGAACTGCTGGAAGACTCGCACGAAATGAATGATGCATTTTATTTGGCCAATCGTTCTCGATTCATGTTATTACCGTTCCTTCGTGAGACTTTTTACATACATATTATGCTAAGTTGTTTGATGTAACCGTTAAGATTGAACTTATTTGAAGTTGGGACTTATCTTTATGTATGTTGTTTTTGGAGAACTTATATGAAGACAAGAAATGTGAAACAAGTAAATTTTGTGTGTCCAAGCAAGTAAATGTCGTTTTTTCGGGATCGTGAATTTTATAAGTCGTCGCGGTCCCGCAATTAACCCGGGCGTGGGTCACTATTCGGGACATCATTTTACGTCGAAGGATGTTGTCCTTGACCGCGATATTATTCAGACACCAGAAACGCAAAGAAGCTACTTGATAGATTTCGTCCTTGACCGCGATATCATTCAGACACCAGAAATGCAAAGAAGATACTTGATAAATTTTTCTTGAAGTGTCTGTAACACGGGGTTCTGAACCGTCACTTTTGAGGACTTTGAAATTTTGAAAGGTTTGGAGAGCCCTCTTATGTCACGGTCCAAGACTGGTATTTCGCTAAAGTCGTGATTATGGACTATGGGACACTAAGGTCTCAAAAAGTTGAAAATTTCTTAAGTGCTCCTAAGCCACGACCCCAAAAGAGCGTTTTAATGTCATGATCACCCTCTATTATAAAGTCGCGTCTTTCAGCGTAAACGTTGTCCCAGTAGCGACCTCGCCCAAGTAAGTTCTTTCAGGTTAAGCCCCATCCTTCCCCTTTCATTATTTTGGTTAGGGCACAATCTTAATATCTCTCTGCCCAGTAACAATTCTTACGACGAGTTCGCTGAGTTTTGTTTCAAAATATTGTTAGTCCGGGAAATATTTCCAAATTTACGTTTTAAAATTTCGAAAATTCTTGTATACCGTCCCGAACTCAAACTCTAAGAGTTCGACTTTGATTTACAAAGAAGTTGAACTCTTAGAGTTTGAGTTCGGCATATGCAAGGCGAAGTCGAACTCTTAGAGTTCGAGTTTGGCATAGGCAAGGCGAAGTCGAACTCTAAAAGTTCCATTTCATGTGCAATGGGACGATCTCATATGAACTCGAAATCTAATAGTTCGACTTCGCTAGTACAACCAACTTAGAAAAATTTTCTAGGTGTTGGACATCGTCGGCTCTCTGATGAAACTCGAACTCTAAGAGTTCGTCTTGCTTATGCCGAACTCGAACTATAAGAGTTCGACTTCTTTATAAATCGAAGTTGAACTCTTAGAGTTCGAGTTCTGGGCGGTATACAAAAATTTTCAATACTTTTGACCGTAAATTCAGAAATATTTTTCGGATTAACGGTATTTTGAAATAAAATTCCGTGACACATTTTCATTCGGTGTCGCGGTACCTAACCGTGACAATGACTTAACTTGGCTGGTATCACTGGAGAAAACTTGTCCGTAGCCACTACCCCACTTCAATGCCAGAAAATTTTAAACTAAGATACGGATATTTTTTTCTCCAAGTGTTCTAAACACGACATTCTGGACTGCTCTAGCACTTAGAAATTTTAGAAAGTGTGGAGAGCCCGGTGTCGCGATCCCGAGTGTGGTAATCAACTAATGGCATTGTTGAGGATTGTGTCCCAAAAGTTTGAAAAAAAAATCACTGGGAGAAGAGAGTCAGGGCGTAACAAGGACGACGACGAGGTTCCACAGACGAGTGATGATACCCCCTTCCTCCGCCATTCCTCGTCAGCCCCCTCCTAGTGATCGGCAGCCGCCGCCTCTTCCTCCGTTCCGGGCTATGGGGCCCAGAAATCAGCTCGAAATACATTGAGATTTGGGGTTTCGGTAATTGAATTTGGGGTTTGGATAATAGACAGGTCGGGACTTTGTCGTACGAACGAATCTATTCTTTCTACGATCTGCAAGTCCAGAGGCCAAACCCAGACCCAAGTCAGACAAAAGTCTAGGCCCATAAAGTAGGCCCAAATAAGCCCATAAATATAACCCTTAATTAAGATCAAGCCCTAACTAGACCCCACCTAGCCCAAGTACAAGAGATTGGATCGACAGCCCAAACGTAAGCCAAATTATGGGCCCAATCCAGGTCATGATAATAAGCCCATCTATATTCAAATTCCAGGTTCAGCCCAGTGCAGGTCTTAGACCTAATTGGGCTTAGGCTTACGATATAGGCTGGGCCTGGGTTTCCATCTCACTTTGGACGGTCTCTGAAATGGGCTTTCACTTATGTCGAACTATTGATCGCCTGGACATCAAACTGGGCTAAAAGAAATATGTCCGCCTCAAAATACTCGCGACTTGACTTAATTCGAAACCACAAATTTTAGTTACGAAACCCTAAATTTCTATTATCTCCACACCGGTTGAACCGGTACTAAGCTATTAAACCGCCTTCACGAAAAATAATTGACTCCTTTTGATATTGTGCACACTTCGATAGGACTTCTGGGACATATAGAGCAATGTCGGAGAAGTCTTCTTTGCTTAGCAACGACTCCGGAATGATGGACGGACAAGCGAATGGAGGGAAGAGAAGGCATTGGCGGTTAGCTTCATACGAATACCTCAAAAGGAAGGGAGAAGGTGGCGCCCCCTTCATGAACATGATCTGCTCCTCCTCCTCCTCCTCCAAGGTTGATAATGTACCAGCAAGATCTCCCACCTCGGGACGGTAACCTCCTTCCCGTCCGCCACCTCCCCTGATCAACCGAGAGAACCGGCCGCAAAAATGAATTGGACTGGGCTCGGATCAAAATGGGCTTAATATCCTAAGTAAGATTGGGCCGTAAATTCAGATTAGATTGGGTCTATTAATTCGACCACTTTTACTTGGTGGGTTAGGGCTGTGTTGGGCCTGTTCAGGGCTTTATCTTAATTTAAGATTACATGGGCTTACGTTGTTGGGCCTGAATTTGGATCCGACATCTGTGGGCTTTAGGCCTCCGGGCTTGCAGATAGAAGAAGAAATTTGTGGTCCGTACAGAAAAAAATTCCGACCTGTCTATTATCGAGACCAAAAGAATTCAATACATTTGGAGCCGATTTCTGGAGTTTTGTACGGAAATACGGTTAGTTTTAAAAAAAATTTGCGAAATACGGTTCCAGTTTCGTAAAATACGGTTTTACCGTCGATAGGGCGCGTTTTGAAAACGCGCCCTCCGATTTACAAAGGGGACGCGTTTTGAAAACGCGCCCCTCGGCGTGCCCAAGCAAGGGGCGCGGTTTCAAAACGCGCCCCTATGCGAGATGAAGTGTGGAAGCGAAGATGCCATGAGGGCGCGGTTTCAAAACGCGCCCTCATGCCAGGGGCGGGTTTTGAAAACCCGCCCCTCCGACACTTAAACATAATGGGGCGTGGTTCAGGAAGGGGCGGGTTTTCAAAACCCGCCCCTTGTGTAAATGAAGGAGGGGCGGGTTTTCAAAACCCGCCCCTTGTGTAAACCCGCCCCCCGTCCGACCTCAGAACGAAAGTAAGCAATTTTGTTCGAAACCCTGTTTGAACAACACATGGCATACACATACACCTCATTCAGTAGTTTGTAACCTCAAACGCAGTTCAGAATATGAAACGCAAAGTTTAGAATCTCATAATATCAATGCAAAGTTTACAGACTGATCAGTAAAGACCCCTACGCCTCGTCGATTTCCTCCTAACATAAGGCCTAACGACGGGATCTTCATGGATGATCGGCTGCTCCGAGGAATCATCAGGGTACAATTGTGTAATTTGTGAAGGTCCTTCTCCATGTTGTGAATGGTCGTACCTGAAAAACTTATGTTAGTAAAGTTACGAGAGTTTAAATCAATCGAGTATGAGAAGACTTACCCGAATTCTCTCGCTCCTTTAATCGGAGCTCCCGGTGTGGAACTGGATCCAGGCTCGAAGTACGGTGTTATGTAATCAGCCTGAATGTGGTCAATTTGAGAGATGAGCATCCCTTCTGGTACTTCACGGCCCTCCTCGTCAAATACAGGGTCCTCGTACGTCTGTGGCACCTGCTCATCCTCGTGATCTTCCTCCATGTGATCTTCTTCTGCCGGATGATCTTCGTCGTCGTCGACGTTCTGTCCACCTGCTGCTTGAATGAACTCGAATGCCGGTTGATCTTCCATTCCGCCGGTACGACCGTACAAACGTACCGGTGCATATTCCCGCATCATCTGCAAGGACTCCTCGGCAAGAGAAACGAGCTCGGGCTGGTCCGATCGAAGCTTGATCCTACGGAAGTTCTTCATCTACATTATATAACATCATATATGTTAAAGTTGACAATGGAATGAAGAATGTAATGAATGAACTCATACATTACTTACCATTGTACCAAGCATGGATCCTGTGTGGGATATGTACTGTCTGGTGTATTTAGCGTACCATTTGGAGTACCTGACTCCAGAATGAGAATCCCAGAACAGCGGCACAATGTACTGCATCCGATCTCCCCAGAGCTCCAGAAACGATCGATGGATCTCTACCCAGTTGTTCATCGTCTTGCCACGCAAATCCATCCGGTGGAGTGCCTTGCTGGTGTCGCAATCTGCGGGCACGATCTGGTGGTCACCAAACTGACGAATCACTCTATCAGGGTAATGCCACTCGACGATGTAGAAGCAGATGAGAGGGACTCTGGCACGCCAAGAAGCCTCTCCCGATCGGCAGTAATCAGGCAGCATAGCTATCAACTCCTCCGAATAAGGATGCCAAACAACCTGCATATAGAAATTTAAATACGTTAGGAAGGTTCGAATTACTAATACGGAAGAGTCAAATGAAATGACGTTTACCTGATCGGGACTCTGCCTATCAAAGGCCTCTCTGTAGGAGGACAGTACGTGCGTACTGACCGTGCGTACATCCTTTGCAACGGCCCAACGATAGCTCAGAGGCATATCCGCTACAAATGGGGTGCATAATCTGAGTGGCGCTATATGTGGGAATCTATCCCATGCCCAAATCTGTAGCAATATAAGTGGACCATCTATCTGCGATGCCTTGTGGTGAGCTGCTTTACACAAACTCCTGTACAGCCACGCAAGGCAAGCACTACCCCAACTATACTGCCCAGCCCGCTCAAAATCAGCCAGTAGAGGCAACCAGAAACAGTGAACTAAACTATCTGACTTCGTAGTGAATAGCATCCCTCCTATCAACTGCAAGATGTAAGCCCTCGTATACATCTGCACTACCTCCTCGGGGGCATCTACAGGGATCTCAGCAAAGTTTGCAGCAAGCCAGCTGAGTCTAATACGCCCAGACCTAATGTTGTCACCCATAGGTCTCCGGCCTAATAACTCTAAACAGAGTTCCTCATTAGATACGGAGGTATCAGCTATCACCGCATCACCATCTATGGGCAAACCTAGCTGAACTGCCACATCCTGAAGTGTGATAGTCATCTCACCGTGCGGCATGTGGAAAGTGTGTGTCTCTGGCCTCCAGCGTTCCGTCAACGCTGTGATGAGGGCCCAGTCCAAGGATATGAAAGGGAGCTTAGCTACTCCGTAAAATCCCGCCTGACGAAGGTACACATCCATCCTCGGATCACGAGCGACTCCCTTAAACGACTTCTCCACACGACGGCAAGTTAGAACTTTATTCTGTAAATAAAACACGAATTAGTATTCACGGGACGAAACGTTAAAAAAAGTGTAATAATTTAGAACTATACAAAACAGACGTACCACACTATAGCCAGCTTCCCATACCGCCGTCGAGCGATGCTCTCCTTGAGCATTAAGGACGTCCGTTTTTCTTGGCCCTGGACGCATTTTCCTGAAAGACAATATAACAATTGTTAATAACAAACACAATTAAAAAACTTTATATAACAAGAATATACACTTCTAACATTACGAAATCACTTACAAACATTCCTATTGGGACAACTACGTCGGTTGTGACCCTCCTTTCTGCATAACCCACAACTACTTTTACGAGATTTCTCCTTGATATCCATTTCATTACGTAGACGTGATGACCTGGGGCGCCCTTTCGGTCTCACTCTTGTAGGGTCGGGATTGACTCTCGGAAAATGATATTCTGGCCAATCTTCTTTACAATCAAAAGAATGCCATTTCGCAGCATACAGAGCCTTCTGACACTCGAATGAGTAAAAACGACTGATGACAGCAGTATGATCTATATGCATGTGCGCGTAACATGCCAAAGCATGCGAACAAGGAATGCGATAGATTTGCCACTTCTTGCAACTGCATTTCATCGCTTGAAGAAATACATACTTCAGTCGATGTTTTCCTCTTGTTCTAACATCAAATCTACCCTCGATGCGATCGAGAAGAACCACCTCGTACCGTTTGCCTTTCTCTATACATTTGAAAAGACGATTTGTGCAAACACTTGTAAACCTTTCGCCAATTTTCAACGCATCATCCGCATCATCACGTCTAGCTATCCAATATGACACGCAGTTATACCATATTTTCCTAACAAGCGTTGATACAGGAAGATTTCTAGCGCCTCTGATAACAGCGTTGTAACTCTCGCTCAAATTTGTTGTCATCATACCATATCTATGGTACCCATCCCTACTCAAACACCACTGCTCTTCATTCATCTCTGCGAAAAACTCGCCAGCTTCTGGCATTGATTCAAACAAACTTCTCATCACACTCTTATACTTCACAACCATTGATTTCCTCGCTGCGGCTATCAACTTCCTTTTACAAACAACATTCTTATACCTCGTATTGAAATTGCTAGCCACATGTCTAAGACAAAATCGCCAATGTGCAAACGGCGGGGCCCATCCCACGTCCGGATCATTCACAGCGGCTTGAATTCCAGCATGTCTATCGGAAATCAAACAAATCCCTCCCGTTCTTTCACCAATGACATATCCCTTCAGACATCGCAGGAACCAACTCCATGAATCGTAGCTTTCCTCATCCACCAGTGCAAAAGCAAGCGGCACTATATGGTTCTCCCCATCCATAGAACATGCAATTAATAGTTTATGCCTATATTTACCATATAGAAATGTGCCATCTATGCTAACAACTGGCCGACAATGATTGAATGCCTGAATACACTGTCCGAACGCCCAAAACAGTCGTTGAAACTGCAATACTTCCACATTGCCGAGATGATACGTTGCACCCCAATCAACAATTGTTCCGGGGTTGGCAATTCTAATTGCATTCATAAGATGGGGCAACTCATTGTAAGATGCATCCCATTCTCCATATTCAACTTCAATCGCCTTCCTTTTTGCATCCCATACTCGTCTCCTAGTTACTTCATATCCAAATCTCTCCTTGATTACATTCCTTAAGAACGGCACTTTCACATCAGGAGATTCTCTGACAAAAGTTCGAAAGTACGGAACCATGAAGTTGCAGTCAAGCCGATCATGATCTTGAGAAAGCACTGCATTTAAACATGTATGCGGCTCACCCATAATAGTTATTTCAAACTCATCGTCACACGCACGCCGAATCGCGCGTAATCTCCACTTGCAACCAGATCCTAACTCAGAACAGAACACCGACCACGTCGTCTTATCTGACTCAATAATTTCGTAGTTATAATGATTCTTGATATGAAACATATTCACCGCATGAATGACATGGTTCTTATGCTTGAACCGCATCCCTTTACGAAATTCAACCACAGCCTCCGGATCGTCCGTCACCGTAACATCCTCATCATCCTCCCAAATCACCTTCCCAGTATCGCCACTGTCTAGATAGAATGGTAGGGGTTTTTCCACCCGTTTCCTCCTAGAAGGACCTGCCTGATTAACCGCGTCCTCATTCTCCAAATCAACACCATTGAACATTTCATCATCAGTTTCGGCGTCATCATCCGAATTCACTATTGAATCAACGATATGATTTTCATATCGCCGATATATAGATTCAACTCGAACTCCTTCATCGCCGAGATCACCTTCTAATTGTTCAAACGGATCATCCTCTTCAGAATTATCTTCATTGTAGTTACCACCATCATCAACATCCTCATTACGACCATCCTCCTCATTCCTCGCATTACCACCATATCCGCTACACCCTTCATTCACCTGTTCCAAACGATGGAAATTTCTACTAAATTCGAAATTTTCCATTCTTTCTTGCACGACATTTAACCCCTCATCCAGATTTACTCCTACGGGTTGCATGTTACTACCACGCTTACTTCCTGAATTTGGGGGCCTCCCTTCGTTGCAAGAATTCCCAGATACTGATATCACATAAACTTCTTGAATGCGGTCACCATTTGACATCGCAAATTCAAACAACAACCTAACATCCTCGTCATCACCGATCGGTACTAGCACAAAATTTATTCCAGAAGGACCATACGAAGGAACGGGGTATCTATGACAAATTTCCAGCCTACTTCCTTCGTTTGATCTCATTGCATTCACAATAACACTTTGAAATCTGACGTAATCAGCATCCACATCTAACTTGATCCGTTTAACTGGACCCCTACTATAACCTACTCCTTGACTACCGTGAACAACCTTCCCATTTCCATACAATAATAAATTAACTTGCGACATTACAACGTTAGGTAAAACTTACGTTAATTGCTTCTTCGAACTTAATTTTACCTACAAACAATTAAACAACGTAGAATTAATCTTCATTATACTAAATTTTATAATCCAATTATGACCTAACACTTACGAGCGTCGGAGGCGACGACCGCCGTCGGAGGCGAACGGCGTCGGAGGCGAGGAATGTCGAGTCGGGGGCGTCGGAAGCCTAGGGGTCGGAGGTCGGGGGTCGGGGGTCGGAGGTCGGGGGACGGCCGTCGAGGTTAGGGTTACGGTTAGGGAGGGTTTTTGGGAGGTCGGGGTCGCCGTTCGGGGTCGGGGAACGGCCGTCGGAGGTCGGGGGGAGGCAGCGGACGACGGGGCGACGCGATTTCAGGCTGTCGGGGCGTCGGAGCGGCAACGGAGGACGGAGGGGGGGCGGCCGTCGGAGGGTTCGGTGTTTAGGGTTTTCTGGGGGAGGGGGGCTGGCTGTCGCGACTCTTTTACACAAGGGGCGGGTAACCCGCCCCTCCTTCATTTACACAAGGGGCGGGTTTTGAAAACCCGCCCATTCCTGAACCACGCCCCATTATGTTTAAGTGTCGGAAACCCGCCCCTGGCATGAGGGCGCGTTTTGAAACCGCGCCCTCATGGCATCTTCGCTTCCACACTTCATCTCGCATAGGGGCGCGTTTTGAAACCGCGCCCCTTGCTTGGGCACGCCGAGGGGCGCGTTTTCAAAACGCGTCCCCTTTGTAAATCGGAGGGCGCGTTTTGAAAACGCGCCCTATCGACGGTAAAACCGTATTTTACGAAACTGGAACCGTATTTCGCAAATTTTTTTTAAAACTAACCGTATTTCCGTACAAAACTCCCGATTTCTGTGCTGCACAGGTTCGTACCATCCAGAGCAGTTGGGTATTGTCCTTTCTAAGGTAGGGGAGGATAGATTCGTGCCCGGAATAGGGACACAGAGATGGATAGAAATGAAAATCTTTTTTACAAAAGGACCAAACCAGAAAGAAGAAGACAATGAAGAAACGAAGACGCATAATCTCGAAGAAAACTCCAGTTTAACAGTTGATTCCGCATTGCTCAATGCTGGGGCCGACCATCCGGGTGGCGAAAGGGTTGACGTGTAGCCAAAGTAGTGAAAAGATGGAGGCTAGCAACACTGACCACACCAGAACGATTGTTGGCAATCTGTTCCTGTTGCTCGTCAGTCCCCCTACAAAGGGGAGGAGATGGAGAATCACGGATGACGCCAACACCAGCTTGCAGAACATCACGCTCCATGCCTGGTTGCCGTTGCTTATTGCGGATGAAATCCCCGCAACGATCGCCACCAGGTTTATCATCAGGAGGGCCATTGGTGGTATCAGTAGGCTCGTCCACCTGAGGATATATGGGTCGGAAGAGGGCGGTTCCTTGTTGACACTGGACTCATCGTGAGATGAGTGGACTTTAATGTCGATGTTGAGGAGAACTTTGATCAACCCATGTACCACTGCAAAGAGATGAGCCGAGACGGCAACTATCACTGAGAATTGTTCGTTCCTCCACCATTCATGGATCCCGATCTCACCCCATCGCATTTCCAATACGTTTGTTGCCAGGATTGTAA
Source organism: Melastoma candidum (assembly GCA_023653495.1). Classification (NCBI taxonomy): domain Eukaryota; kingdom Viridiplantae; phylum Streptophyta; class Magnoliopsida; order Myrtales; family Melastomataceae; genus Melastoma; species Melastoma candidum. The sequence continues at coordinate 10,343,302 of CM042881.1, read as the reverse complement.
AGAAAAGAGACGTCAAGGCAATGCAGCCTGTTATGTCGATCTGTGATCAGAAACTTTCATTAAACCTGCTGTAAATACATTATGAATTATATTCCGAAGAAATGACCACCAACCTGTGGCAATACGAACTTCCCGGAGAATAGGCAGAGTGATGGCAAAATGCAAAACACGACCAGTGGCAAAGCAGTGAGCGGATAAACGGTACAGTTGATGTATGCGAATCTCTGAAGCAGCTTTAGCCTTCCATCACAACCATTCCATAAGGGGCAGTGCTGGCTAAAGAGGAGGCAGATCGAACCTTTTGCCCAGTCATGTGATCGGTTCAGATGATCCAAAAGATTGACGGTAGCCAATTCTCTGAAGGCAGGTATTCTTGGTGTGCAGTATATAGATCTCCAACCTAGGGATTGCACCTTTAGTCCAACGAGGAATTCCTCAGAACCAGAACCATAAATCCAACCTATCTGCACAATGAATTTTCAGAAGAAACACGTTCGTCATAGTTATTTGTGCTGATTAAAAAAACGAAGAATCTAAAAGCCCACCAGGCAATGCGAGTTCCGGGAATTGTAAATATTTAACTCACTTCTCGTCCCCATTTGGTGTCGTCTTCATATCCACAGCTGATAACTTGGATGGCCTCCCTGAGGAGAGATTCTAGAGTTAAAAATTGTGAGATGGTCCCTTTTTGAAGTGGTACTGACTCGATGAATCCTTGAGATTTTCCGAACAGCTTTTGCTGGTGCAGTTGCAAATTATCGTCTTGGTTTGCTTCTTCAGTTGGCACCAATTCTCGAATGCTATCTACGTCGGATATCGGCATCCGAGGAGCTCTTTGCTTTCCCAGCAATTCCATTTCTGATTCCTTGCTTAAGTTGGAATCCATGTTCCTTGATCTTCCCAGGCATGTTTTGAGACAATTTCGTTTTCCATGTTTGATTTTCCTTGGAGCCTCGTAACCATACAAACATCTGCGGTTGAAAACGCATGCCGTGCCAATGTATAACGGGCCTTGGACACCATCTAGGCATCGTAGATTTACCTGCAGTTAAAGACACGTAAAGAAACGGATATATCTACACTAAGGAAAAGTAAGCTTCCACCAGGTACAAGAGACCGAAGAACTTGCATCGAAGAACACGTTGTTGCGACTCTCAAAGCTGTTGTTTCTATCTGTCCTGTCAAGTTTCAGGGGGAATTGAACGAAAGCTGTGTAGTCCCCGTACTTGGGATCCATGAGAAAGCACATTGCTTCCTGCAACGCCTTGCTGTTGTTTATGTACTGGCTACAGTCTAGATTCAATATGAATGGTGAGTTTGTGAATATTCCGGACACACGGACCTGCATTTATAAGGAATCCCGTGAAAGGTGCCGTTAGACCTCCATTTGCACGGTTTAGTTATTTCATAATGGTCGCACATACTATAAGGACTCACCAGTGCGTTCATTGCTCCGGCCTTCCCGTGATGTTGGAAACCTGGTCGAATCTCACGAGACACGTAAATCAGCCTTGGAAGCACCTTCCCGTCCATGTCATGCCCCCCGCCTTGGCCTAAAAACACCTGAATTATGCCAGGATGATCGCGTGCATTATTCCCAGGCCATGGTGTACCGTCTTTCATGACCCATCCTTCACGAGGAGCCTTCTTCGCCCTTGCTACGAGTCTGTTCAAATATACTTTGAACTCTTCGTACTCTCTCTGCAAGTCGGATGCGTACACGCTGTCAACCCACATCATTAACAAGATTAAAAAAAGTCTAGAAGTTGTGGTAAACACAATACCTTCATCGCTCGACGGTCCTTGATGAAAGAGGGATGGACCTTGTTCCTCAAGTAGTCAGCACTGAGGGAAAAGTACTGCTCCGGAGAACGGGGCTCAATGCAGTATTTCTTGCAGAAAGGAACCCATTTCCTCGCAAACTCCGACGTTTCTTGCACAGCCTCAAACGTCAACATGGAGGATCCTTCATCAGAAATGTAGCATGAAATCTTATCCACTGGATAGTCCACGGCAAGAACAGATAGCAGAGTGTTGGCCGTCATGATTGGAGATTCTCTCCTGGGATCAGCTGCCATGACGATGACATCAATGCCAGCAAGCTGAGAAGGCTCTCGCCTGTTGTATCTGCCATTGCGATTTCATTATTTACATTTTTTTTCAGTACAATAAATCAAAGCCGGGCAAAAAGAAAAAAAAGAAGTTGGTTTTGTCGAGTTATTGTCATTTGCCTCACAGCCAGACGCTCGAGATAGGTCTCGCGTTTCACTGGCCGCCATTTAGTGAGCTGCTCGAGAATCCAGGACATGGCCAACCAGATCTCACAGACCACGCTCATCAACCACAGGACGTAGGCATTGCGAACAGGATTTCCCAACCGCCAATAGAAGAAAAGGCCAAGCGCCGCAAACCGGAATGCAATGACCATGCGGTAAGGATTTATTAGAGGAGGAGGAACCGGGACCTTCCTCGAAAGAGGCTGCCGTGTCTCATCGTTCCTGTGATCGAAAACCGAAAGATCACATAAGCCAACACCTCCCGCCCAGTCATTTTTCTTTCAAAAGAATAAACGGTATCTAATTCCCTAACTTACAGCAGGGAGGCATCGAAATCCGACTCCCGTTCAGTATCGGCATGAGAGACGCAATCCTCACCAAGACTCCAGACTCCGCTTTTAACCGCGCTATGGCCGTACATTTCATCCTTCCAGGCCGCGCCATGGTAAGCAGAGGACGATCTGGACCTCGCCGAGCTATCCATCCCAGTCTTGCCACAATAGCGATTAGTCGCAAGCACCGTCGTTTGCTTGCTCGGTATTATATATAAAAATGGCGGGAAATCGGACTCGTGGATTATAACCCTTTATCGATCAAAGAACACGCAAAAAGCGGATGCTTTTCCCTGGTTCAAAGGAAGGACAAGAATCCTGTGCTTCCTTCAGGCCCCAGAACAGAACATATTTGTGTGTGTCGTTCATTTTGTTTGATTCATGGGAGATTATGATGATATGATTAGGCGATAACCTTTGTTTTTCTTTTCATCTTCCGGGTCGTGTTTTTGGCTTACCGAGTGAAAGCAACATTTGAGGCACGTTTCCATATGTCATTCGCCTCGGAAATTAAACAGAACCAAGTATAATATGTTACATAACACACATTGAGTCAATACTTAGATTATAAGGTTCATCATCAACCAACATGTTTGATTAGGAATTGGGATGAAAGAATTTATGATTTTGAAAGAGCATTTGTTATTGTGTTTTGAATTTTGGATCTTTTTTAAATTGGGCTATTGGAAGCCCACTCGATCTATTTATGGACTAAGCCCAATAAAATCAAATAAAATATGGACATAATGCGATGTTGCAAAATGATATGATCATGAAGTCTATTTTCTTACCTTCAAGAATCGCGGCCGGTCAATTATTTCGTGTTACATGAACGACCCGTAATGATCTCATGCTTATTTACCTTCCTCCAGGATTTAGTGTACAATCCGTTTTCCTGAAGGCATGGTAATCTACGACGGGCAAAGTGGGGAGACGTTGCCGTGGTCTTTAACATCGACGTTGTCGCAGGAAGCTTTGACCGCCGAGCCGTCGACGGCCCTTAGGCTAATGTCCTGCATGGTAATCCCCCGGCAAGGGACGCTACTGCTGCAACTGAAGCGGACAGCCATGTCTGTGGCACTCGTCCCCTTAATGTTCTCATACACCACGCCCTTCACTTGCACGGCCGATCTCTGCATTGCAGATGGAAAAAGAGGATGATTACGATGGATTGCCTATGGCACGGTCACGGGTCGTATAAGATAATAATAGCACCTGATTTTCGCAAGGTTGAGCTTGGTCGCAATAGTTTTGGTCGATAATTATAGGGTTGCTCACGCTTTGCATCTGGATGTTCTTGAAGGATATCTGGCTCGCACTTCCCGATCCCCCCTGCCATGTCTTGATCCTCACCCCATTTGTTGTCCCAGTGAGCTTGGCTCCATCGACATACACTCCAGAAACATAGGCGGCAGAGTTGTCGGAACCTAAACTCCCGATACTGCATCAATGCACCGAGTGGATGTTTAGCATTATTTGTTGATCAGTCTTCATTAGAGATATCTGAGCTAAAAGACCAATGTAAGGGACCGAATGACCTGATTCCATGACCTGGTCCGCAAGTTATGTTCTTGGCATACACCTTTTGCGATCCGGCCACAATCGAAATGCAGTCATCACCTTTAAGAATAGTTCCACGTAGCCATTCACAACACAGACAAGCCGAGACGGAAATGATGTGCACTTGATCCTTACTCATAGAACGTTACCTGTACTGATGACACAGTTAGAAATATGAATGTTCTGGGTGCCTGTGACATGAATCCCATCGGTGTTGGGGCTGTCTGCCGGAGCAGTCACTTGGATACCGGAAACGTTGACAATGTTGCATTTCTCGAATGACGTATGAATTTGTTGAGCATTCTGAATCTTCAAATTCTGTACCCTTAAGTTGTTACACCCATAGAATGTCATTGCCTGGTCATCCAGTTCATAAACATCACACAATTTTTGAAGAAGTCAAGAGAGATAATGGAATCGAAGATTGTGAGCTCTTCAGATTACCGTTGGCGCACTCTTGCATGGCTGTAATGAATAATGGAAGAAGATCGTGAGCTTTCTGATAAGATCAGGAATTTTGATTGCGGAACTTAATTACATAAACAGAATCACATTGGTGTGTGTAATAACGTACCAGAGATTCATCAACTTTGCAGGAGTTTTGCCACCAAATTTTTCCATTGCCGTCGATCTTTCCACTACTACCACCGTCGACAACTAGGTTGGCCACATTTTTTAACAAGATCCAGTGTCTCCAGTCATTCTGGTAGTCGGATTGATCAGCCGATGCTTTTATGCTCCCTTTCATCTTTAAAACCAAAGCCATTTTTATTTCCGAGATTAGTATAAGAGGGACTCTTTCGAGAACGTATAAGTAAAAGAAAATGTGACGATGCATATGCAAATTTGTGAACTAAGAACATCAATAAAAGACACTTGCCTGCAAGAAAATGTTGGATTGGCATGGACCTGAAAATGTGATGGGACCAATGAGGTAGTTCTTGTTGGGTACGAGGAGCACAGCGCCTTTACTGGTAGAACAAGCTTCAGTCCATGCCTTCTGAAATGCCTGTGCATTTCCACAATCATTATGTTACGACAGGAAGCGGAAGCTCAGCGGCATACCTTTGTGTTTGTAAGATATATAAAGCCAGTAATTAAGGAAAGCGACAGTAGGGAAAACAGGGAGGCGCAAGTACGAGTGTATCGTCATGTTTGCCATCAGCCTTCGCTCCAAAGGAATCTACAGTAACAACCCTCATCGAAGAAGACGCTGCCAAACTGCTTGCAGTCATAGATGCACCGATATCTGAAGCCCGAGGGAAGGTCGAAGCCTTGATGGAGACGACATCTTCCCTGAAGAAGGGATGGCTCAAGTAGTAAGGTTGGGCTCCAAAGCTGTATCCTAGCTCTTCGTGGAGAGAATCATGAAAGGAACGGGCAGGAATGGGGGAGGCACGGCTCGGGGCGTGCCATAGGACAAGCGACGCGCACAGGACCGCGAGGAAGGATGATACCACGGAAGCCATGATTCTTTTAGTATGTCCTAAAGTTCGCGGCATGTATTTTCATTTATAGGGGGGGTTGGGGGCGAGAACGGGAAGTGTTATTTACGTGAGTGGATAATATTCTTGGGACATGAGAGAGAGGGGGCCATGCCAGGGTGACGTTTGATTGGGTTAGGGGGAGAGCTCCTAACTTTGCATCTCAATGCCTCTACTATAATCAACCCAAAACACCATTCCAGAAAGAAAAAATGGAGTCAAATCAAGTATGAGTACATCCCCCCCCCAAAAAAAAAAAAATGTTTTCTTGCGGCAGACGTATTCGGCGTTGCCACGATGTACTCAAGTCCCCTTCACGGTTTCAATGTCTCGTCAATCCCCGATGGACAATCAAACGCAATGATATTACACGGAGACCTGCCGAACTTCCTTCTGCAAACCTCACGACCCCCCCAACCCGCCAAATGTCATGTATCCATTGATTTCTGCAACTATTGGTCCATCATGTCTCCATTGATTTCCATAATCCAATGAAACTTTGCTACTATTTGTCCCAAAAGAGTCGTGTGTCACCTTTTCTTTTTGTAACTTTTACTGGGACAGACAATCGAAGGAGGAACAATTTGGAGTTTTTCCTATTATTGATTGCATGAGAAGATTAGAAGGAGAGAAAGAAAATTGACATGTGTTTGAGACCCATAACTTCTGGTTTTAGGAGCTTTTTACTTGCACGGTTAAATCAAGGCATTCCTTTTCCCCATCGACTCAATCCTCATCAGTAGTATCATTATTTGGTTTTCGTTAAAATCTGGCAGGACATGAAGGCGCCACGTGTATGATTAGTGAGTGTGAGAGGGGGAGGGGGAGCCACAAAGAAGAATCGCAATGACGAATGCTGAAGAAAAAATAATAAGATGAAACCAAAAAAATTAAAACAATTTCCTTGTCTCTGACATCATCGAGTTCTTTCACCCGGTGACGGACGTTATCCATGAGATAAGAACGAGGTTAAGCCTCATGAACAAAAGGATTGCGTTTTAGCAACCATCTGCGTATTAGTTTGGGGTTCGGTAAAAAATCTGTTAAAAAAAATACCAAAAGGGATGGACCACCCCCTTTCATTCTTGTCACGGACAGTTAGAAAAATGTCACCTCACCCACCCCCGCCACCCTCCTGATGTCAGCTCAACTCTTTCAAGCCTTTGTAATAAAATGGTTGTCGTACAAATACAGTGAGATTTGCGGCAGTTGCTGGGGCTGGTTGGACACACAGAGAATTAGGCCCGAATGAAATGACTATTTCGATTAATGCTCTTCAACACAATAATACCCCCCATCAGAAGAGAAGGACTCAATTACAAAACCCAATAATTGAAAGTAAAACCAAGCAAGAAAGAAAAAGGGAGAAGGATACAGAGTACAAGCAGTTGTTTATGCCAAATCTGTCGTATTTACAAATCTACAGATTCTCCACCTGACCAAACCAAATCCCAATTCAAATCCCTTCTTTTCCCCAGCCCAAACCAAAAAGGAAAGACTTCCAACTAATGAACCGGCCGAGGGATGGCCTTTCCAAGGAGACGTTCAAATCAGGGGCCCCCCTGTTCTTTTTGCTTGGGCCTTAATCTCTTAAAGTAGGAAACAAAAGTGAGAAACTGGGGGGTGTTTAAAAATAGAAGCAAGTTAGGAGAAAAAAAAGGAACAGAAGAATACCCCCCCAACACCAATTGTTCATGTTCATCGTACTGAAAGTATGACCACCGGGATAGATTCGCCATATCACCCCCCTCTCTTCATTACATACCCGGGGTCAGCTGTTCACGTTCAGCGACCCGTCCCTCATCAACATCAAGCTGAGGCTGTTGAATCTCTCCCTAGAGTACTGCCTCGATGCCTTCCTCCAATCCGTTCCCGCCTTCATCATTGCCGCAAACTCATCGTAGCTTATACAGCCGTCCTGTAAAAGTCACCAGAAGTGCCCCCCAGTAGGTTGATGATTCTCGTGTTTCTTTTTTGAAGTCATGATGACGGCCTAGCCTAATGAACCCGGCAGAAATGGGAAACACTGACTGATAACGAGTGGTCTTACCTTGTCCGTGTCAACATCTTGCATGATGGCATTGATTACGTCTTCGCTCGTGTCCATTTCATCGGCAAGGGCGGACCTTAGCTCTTCAATCTCTATATATTGGCTTCCGTTTTGATCAAAGAATTCGAATGCCTTGCGCAGATGTTCGTCATTTCCCATTTTCCTCAGATGGACAGAGATAGCAACAAACTCTCCGTAGTCGAGATACCCGTCCCCATCGACATCACCCTTCAATATTTTAGGAACAGAAACACTTCATTAGCGAAAAATCTGCAAGCCGTGTATTCAGCAGCAGGGACAAGTTATATTGTTGAGCAAATTCAGACAGGAAACCTACAGCCTCCATTAATATTTGAAGATCTGCATCAGGGATTTGATGGCCAAGCTTGTGTAGTCCGACTCTTAGTTCGTCGATGTTAATCTTTCCCTTGTTGCTAGTATCCATCAAATGAAATCCTTCTTTTATGCCAGCCACTTCCTCTACCGACAAGTGCTCGGCAATCACCTAATAAATACCAGCAATGGAATATTGGCTCTTTATACAATTACGAAAGAAAAATGACAAAAGAAGAAAGAAACCACATTTTAATATTATCACAAGTTCCTAAATAAATGCAGGCATCACCTTCAAAGCTCTCTTCTTTAGCTTGTTCATGACTGAAAACTGCTTCAGCCTTGCCCTCACTGTCTCGCCCAAAGACACATTGGGCGCCTTCTTGGCATTTTGGACCCAAGTATGATCTACAGCAGTACAAAACAAAACAAAAAGGAGTCTGATACCGAAGGTCTCCCAAAGAGCTCAATAAATAATAGTTAACAAATAGCAAACACAGGTATTACCGAGGACCTCCTGAGCAGTAAGACGTTTGGATGGGTCAGGGTTAAGCATTTTCCGGACGAGGTCCTTAGCATTATCAGAAACTTTGGGCCATGGGTCCCTTTTGAAATCTACAACAGACCTAATGATGGCTTGTGCAATTCCTTGTTCAGTTTCTGCATTTAGCATCCAATGCGAAGATTAGCCAGATAAAGTGCAGAAAAGGTAATCTAAGAGTGTCCAAGTTCTGGAAAGAAGCTGTTTTGCAGCAGTAGCAGCTTGTGCAAAAAAAGATCCCTCAATATAAAGGGTAAGAGGAGGATCGAAGTGTGCGTCGCCTCAAGCAACTAAATGCCAAGAAGTTGTTTCCTTCTTGGACATTCAGAAGGCCTGGGGCTGCAAAACTATTTTTCTATTCTTTTCCCTTTTTGCAGTATGGAGGGGGGGGGGGGGGGGGGAATAACCCTGCCTCAAGCAATTACAATACTAACCTGCCCAAAACGGTGGGACACCACAAAGCAATATGTAGAGGATAACTCCTGCACTCCAGACATCTACTTCCGGCCCATAATTCCTTTTCAGCACCTCAGGAGCCATGTAGTAAGGGCTTCCCACTATCTCAGAGAATGTTTCACCTGTTTCGGTAAAAAAAAAAAAAAATGAAGGGAACTCAGATATTTAGAAGCCGGACAATCCAAATTCCGAATTCAATTCGAACATTCAGCCAACAAAATTTCAAAAAAAACTGCAGGAAAAATGACAGGTTATCATCCGGAGAACTTACTGGGTTTGAAGAACATAGACAAGCCAAAATCGATAGCCTTCAATGCCGATGTTTCCTTCTTGTTGGCGAACAAGAAATTTTCAGGTTTTAGGTCTCGATGCATCACCCCATGCCTGTGGCACACCTGCAAGTGACAAATACACAATCATCAGTTCTCTCAAGATCTGCCAACTCAGATAGATCCAAAATCATCTTTTCCCCGGAGAAGGGAAGTAAAGGAATCGTGAAAATGGCATGACGCTCCTTGAAAGAGAATACTAATGGATATTGAAGCCCATCCAAGTGGTACACCAACTAAGAAGAAACAGCAGCATATTGAGGCGCTCTCCTCTGATCTCAGGCCCTAATCCTATTTTCTGTTTCTGATCACACAGATCCGGAAACAACAGAAACAATTCATCCCTGTCACAAAGGATGACCTCTCCAGAGCTACTCTACCCCCCATCAACAATACCCTCTCACAACAACAATCAGGAAGAAGTTGAAAGGAAGCAAAAACTGTAAGACGACAGTCAACTCAAGATACTTCTATTTACGAAGCAAATTCCCTAACCAACCGTTTAGAAGGGAAACAGATGAATCTAACAAACCTGAATCACCTCCACGATGGTCTTGATGACCGCGGCAGCGGCACGCTCGGTGTAATGGCCCCGGGCGACGATCCGGTCAAACAGCTCCCCACCCTCGCACAACTCCATGACCAGGTGGACTGCCTCGTTGTCCTCGTAAGTATCCTTGAGGCTGACGATGTTGGGGTGCTTGGGGAGGTGCTTCATGATCTCGACCTCCCTCCGCACATCCTCGATGTCGATAGCAGTACGAAGCTTCTTCTTGAGGATGGACTTGCAAGCCAGCTCCTCGCCGGACTCCCTGTCCGTGCAGAGGTAAGTGGTCCCGAACTCGCCCCGGCCGAGCTCCCTGCCAAGGTCGTAGCGGAGCCCAATCTCATTGCCGGTAGGGTTCTTGAGGACGGAGAGCCTAGGAGGGCCACCGTTGACGTTGTAATTGACGCCGTAGTCGATGGCGAAGGGGTTCTGCTTGGCCTTCTTCTTCCCCTTGTGGTCATCGAAGTCGGACGCTCCGTGAGGGGTGACGCAACAGTTGCCCATGTTGCCCCGAGTCGGATCTAGAAAGAAGGGTGGGATGGGAAGAGATCAAGGTTCGATCTGGGGAAGCAGCAAGATCCGGGTGGTGGGGGGGTGGGGGGTGTTGTGGGTATTGATTTTCCTGGTTTTTTGGGGAGGGGTTTTGGAATTTTAGTCGGGGGATGGAGAAGAAGGGAAACGGGGGGGTGGTGGTGTTCAGAAATGCGCGTGAGCCACCATGGCTGAAGAGGCGGAGGGATGGATAGTTGAAAGGTCAAAGTGTGAGAAAAAGTTAAGACTCAGAAAAATGGGGTCGTTCAGACAGACAGACAAACGAACTCACCTAGCAAAATCCCACCCCGGGGACACTCCTCGTTCCAAAAAGGATTTAGGGCTAATCTAATCATACTTAATAAAAAATTATAAATTTGGTTTTTTAAAATATATTAAAATTATAAAAATTAATAACCATGTTTTTATTATTTATAACTTTACTCGAAATTCCTTAACAAAACCCTTTCAAAAATTATAATTAGACCTGGAGTTTATAATTACTGTTATGCGTGTGAGTGTGAACGTCAGCTGTCCGATCTATTTCCACTGCACAGACAGTATTTGGGGACAAAATGCAAATGAATATTTACTTACGTGTGTGTATCGGGAGGTTTTGATTTTTACGTTCATATGATAATCATAAATATCCCCCACATAAAAGATCACGTCCGATTGCCCCCCTGCACACATTTCCTTTCATGCTGGCTCGGACTATACCATGTAAAGCAATGGTGATTGTAAACTTTTTTAGCCCTCTACAAAACAGACGGAGGATTTTGTTTTCCAAAAGTGTCCAGAGTCTATCGAGACAGACAAAAAAGGGCTCTTAAAGATAAAACATAGGGGAATTGAACATCCTCGGATTCATTCCATCATTGAGAGAATTTGTTATGGTTACTGTCCCGTGCATTTCAAAGTACAGTCTGTCCTCCAGCGCCAATTTAACTGAAAGAGGCACGCCCCTTTTCAGACCCCTTTTGATTAACTTTGAATGAATTCTCTGGCTTGCAAACACTCCTATGCCCTCCTGCCACCTCTTTTAGCTTATTAGTCTATAAGATGGATGGCCCTTGACAGTAACTCATTTATCTCATTCACTCATGTACACACACACACACTAAATCTCAATGAATCTCAACGCAATGGAAACAAATTAACAATTTGGCCATTAGCTAGTGTGTTTAGATGTAGATGTTTTGATAGGACTCGTGAGGGCGATTATGAATAAGACATTCAAATGAGGAAGGCGTTTTATACAAATAAATAACACAAATAGGACAAAGTAATGGGAGGAATAAGCGTTTTATCCAGAGGGATGCTGATTCTTTTTTTTTTTTTAATCTTAATTCATTCATGATAAGATAGACAGTTCCCTTTCCCTCTCAAAGGGTAATCAACATTAACAGAACTCTCGTTTCCTTAGGAAGCCGTCAATCAACGACTCCCATCCCCCTCGGCCTTCCTTCTAGAAATGTAGACGTACTCGTTCACATGCTGAGCTTAGACGTACAAAAAGATAAAAAGTAGGCATTTTTTGTCAAAAAGTGGTGGGGACAACTCCTCCCCGGAGAAATTATGGCAACATCTTCGAACCACCCTAAAGTATTCGAATAGACAGGTGTGCCGGCCACAGGCACTGGAAGAAGAAGGCCGTATTTGACATACAAACACTGTTCCACCGTCGAGGAGCTGAGGGCGCTCTCTCTCTCTCTCTTAACTAGTTTATCTCATAAAATAAAAAAACCAAAATAAGGGACCAATAGTCAAATAAAATGGCGCGCGCCCGTAAATACGAATAATAATAAATAAAAAGTCAAACCTAAGGCAACCCCCCGGGTTTGAATTGAATTGGCCAATGTAAAAATTTCCCATAATTTCAAGCCAGAAAAAAAAATAGGATAATCTGTATTTGTGATTAGTTACACTAACCTGCCAGCACCAGGCCAATAATTCGCCCCCAGTTAGACAAAAGAGACCAGGTCAAATTCACAGTTGTAAGCGGATCGTCCCTTTCCAATAAACCTTTTCTAGAAGACAATGGCCCGTGTGAAACCACAACTTTGCTGGAAAATAACTCACCGCTCTCTGGAGAAATATCTCTGTTTGCCCGCGGAGCAAGATTTGAGTGCCTCCGTCCAATATTTGGTAAAAATGAGTTTATAATATGCCTGACAACGGCCAAAGTTTGATCCGTGATCTTTGTATTATTTGACCTTATCCGAATCACTGTAAATTGTTCCTACACTCTCCTCTATTTGAAGGTCTCAATTGTTTTAAAACCTAGGTAGAAAGGATTGGGGACTTGCCTCCAGAGAGGAGACTGCTTGTTCATCTGCCAGAGGTCTTCGGGTTGAATTTTGGATTCTTGCACATCCGGATGCTAGATGGAGTAACCTCCACTAGTTCGTCTTCTTGGATGTACTCTATGCAGTCATCCAAGCTGTAATCTAATGGCGTGTCCAGAACAACTGCGAATACGACGAATTAAGTTTCCCAGGTTAGCATTTGAAAACAGACTTCTTCAGGAGGAGGGAGGTACTTCCTCACCTGTTTGTTCTTTGTTTGATCGGACATTGGTGGCGGCCTTTTTCTTGCACACATTTAATGACAAATCTCCGGGCCTCTGATGGATGCCTACAATTTGTCCTTTGTAAACATCAACACCGGGACCAATAAACATCTGCCCCCTTTCTTGAGAGCTCGACAGGGCATAGGATGTGCTTGTGCCTTCCTCAAAAGCAACCTGCACAGGGCAAATATATCCCAGTGAAGGGACAGTAAAACAAAAAATGGCAATAAGAGACTGCAGCCTTGGTGATGCAAATGCAGAGAATTACCAATGAACCATGATCACGAGTGTTGATATCACCAGCCCACGGTCCATAGCTATCGAATATGGTGTGGAGAATGGCCGTGCCACGAGAGGCTGTCAGCATTGCATTACGCAACCCAAGGAGGCCACGGGTTGGTATTTTGTACCTTAGCAGTGTCGTTCCCTCAGATCTGCCAAAGATAATACCTTTCCCAAATCAGGATGGCTTATTAAATAGGAGTTTCAGCAAGCCATGAAATTCCATGACAACAGTCAACATCCACACGTAAGCATCTAGCATCCAATTTTCACAGTCACTTCCTCTTCCATTATCACCAAAATAGAAATCATCGCATCACCAATAAAAAGCACGATATTGGGGATCACATGTTTTAAAATTAGCAGGCAAGAGAGCTTCAATCCTGAAGTAACACCACTGGACTAATCAAACCAAAGACCAAGGGAAAAGAACTATGTTATACTGGAGTATATGATCCATCCTACGTATTGAGTCTTGCATGGGTAAAAATGACTAACATCAGCTGGTCTTGCATGGAGAAGACAAATTTTCATCTAGTAAAATCGGGACTCGTCACGCATTGATCATTAGGTCCACTAGTAACAACCTCAGGAATGTCAAATCTCAAAAGCAATCAATAACCAAGGAAATCAGGGATATAGATACAAAAGAAGTTTTCTCTTACCCAACGCCCTGCATATCAAACATCTGCCCACGTCTTCGGCCGAGAAGTTCAACCACAGCTCCCATATGCTCTTCAGGTACTTCCACCGTAGCTATCTGGATTTTTTTGGGGGGGGTAATGGGGAATTCATTAACTAAAAGTCAAATCCAAAATACAAATGCTGAGTCTATCCCAAAAATGCATATCAGGTGGAAAACAAAAGGTATCAAAATCATCTTTTTACGTATTATGTTATTGTCAAATTAAAACCTTTCTCCCATTGAAAGGAAACTACCAATTCCTATAATGTTAAAACAGTTCTAGGCAACACCACCATAAATCCTTAAAATAATTATTAGTTGCAAGCATTGCCTCATGAATTATAGAACATTGTACAAAAGCTCATTAATAGAGCTTCTTACCCAACTCTGTCATCAAAGAGAAACAAACTTCTCTAAATAATGGGAACTCCTCACAGAACATCTTGGGAGTAAACTACGTTTATATTATTGCATTTTAGAAAAACACTGCAAGCATGAAATTCGTTTAACTTAATCTGGAATTGAGGTTTACAAAAGCAGAACAAAAGCTGAATTACCTCATACGGTTCCAGCAACTCATCATTGACCCTTTTGCTGATAACCCTGGGAGGTCCCACCATGAACTCATATCCCTCTCTTCGCCTGCATTGAAAAAATTAGCGAAAGGATATGATCAATATCAAAAGAAGAGAGGCGTCAGACTCACATATTTTCAATCAGGATTGTGATGTGCAAGGTGCCACGTCCGCTAACAATGAAGGTATCAGCAGTTTCACCATCTTCTACTTTCATTGCCAAATTTCTCTCAAGTTCTCGATACAGTCGATCACGTAGATTACGACTAGTAACATATTTTCCCTAAAACAACATGAGTTAAGAAGAAGAGCAGCATGTATATTTTGCAAGTTTTTCAAGATCAAGACAGATTATTCCTTCCAAAAGATATACCTCACGTCCTACAAAGGGAGAAATGTTTATGGAGAAGGACATTTTCACTGTTGGCTCTTCCACCTTAATGGCAGGCAGTGGCGTTCCAGATGTCCTATCGGCAATTGTCTCCCCTATCTGAGAATGAAATCCCAATTTCATCAGTAGCAGGAATGAAAACTATCAATAACACTTCTAAAATATACATACATACATATACATCATTAACAAAACAAATAATACCATCACAGTTACCTGGATGTCATCAAGGCCGCAAACAGCGCAAATATCACCGGCTTCCACGCTTTCAACAGGACTCCTACTAAACTTTTCATACACAAATAGCTCACTGACTCTCGCATATCGACACGATTCTTCAGAAGTGCAAACCTAGTTAAAAAAGGAAAAAATTACATTGGCATGCAGAATCTAAAGACACAGACAAAGATTCATCTGAATTACTACAGTTAAACTTAACATAAGAAGGGAGTCGAGATGAAAAATCCCAAAAAAGACATTATTAGCTTTTGGAGTAAACACCTTCACGTCCATTCCTTTCTTCAAGACTCCAGCATGTAAGCGTCCAATAGCTATTCGTCCTTTGTGCTCTTCAAACTCAATATTTGTGACCTAATTTAAAGAATATATATCATCCAGCTAAATCCACATAATGTTACCAAAAAAGCCTTCAAAGGTAAGTATGAAAGTAGGGTTTACTTCATCATGACAATAGTTAATTGTAAGATTTGCAGGAACCTGGCCCCAAGCTATGCATGACTTTCAAAGGAAAGACCATTAATTTTTTCAAAGAAAGGAAAGGCCATTGGTGTTAGTTAACACATCCAAAAAGGAAGTAACAGTCAGATCACCATTTTAATCTTATTAATACATGAGACTCGATCTGGCTCAAAAGGAACCTCTTGAAGAGTATTGTGCAGTTGGAAAAACATGAAAGCAATGCAGATAATGTAGAATGAATCCAATAATAAGGGGTCTGGGTAGTTCAAATACTACTTACAAGCATTTGCAAAGCACCATCTCTGTCAATACGTGGCCCAGGTATGCATCTGATTATTGTCTCAAACAGAGGACCAAGGTCATCGGCCAATTTATCAGGAGAAAAGCCAGCCTTTCCTTTTATGCCACTTGCATATACAGCTTCAAAATCACACTGCAAGAATGTCAAAAAGAACATCAATCACATAAATAGCCGGTTAGCTTGAG
This sequence comes from Melastoma candidum, assembly GCA_023653495.1. Classification (NCBI taxonomy): domain Eukaryota; kingdom Viridiplantae; phylum Streptophyta; class Magnoliopsida; order Myrtales; family Melastomataceae; genus Melastoma; species Melastoma candidum. The sequence continues at coordinate 10,327,173 of CM042881.1, read as the reverse complement.
CCTCAGAAACTTCTAGTGTTCAAATCTGATTACTGCTAAATTGTAGTTGTAGCACAACCACGTAAGCAATGACCAGGATACATCCTGTTTTCAGTACATAACCTTTTACGAGTATAAAATTTGGAGACATTTTTTGATATTTTTCGGGTTGAGATAAATTATTTAAAAGGAAATTCAATGTAATGAGCAGTTCGGTTGGAAATCAGGCCCTTGGAAAGATAAATTTTAAGTATCCAGCGAACCTATGATGCAGTTACCTGTTCATCTGATGCATTTAGCTCAATAAATAGTTCAAAGGTCGAGTTGATGACATAGTCTGGACGAGCAGACGGCCTATCAATCTTATTGACGACGACGACTACTGCATGGCCAAATTCCAAAGCCTTCTTCAGGACGAACCTCGTCTGTGGCATTGGACCTTCAACTGAATCTACCTACAAGAAACTAGCAAAATATATAAAATGCATAAGATGATTATGACAGCACTTCACAACACGTACATGTCCAACCAAAATCACAGTCAGCACATTGGTCATCAAGCACTCTACAGGAAATCAGTGAAAATGATTACCACAAGAAGGACTCCTTCAACCATATTGAGAATGCGCTCTACTTCACCACCAAAGTCAGAGTGGCCAGGGGTATCAATAATGTTAATCTTAGTATCCTTATAATTAATGGAGGTGTTCTTGCTGAGGATAGTAATCCCTCTCTCTCGCTCCAAATCATTGGAATCCATTATCCGCTCCTGTACAACCTGGTTGTCTCGAAAAACCTGCTTCCATCAAACACCCAGCCCCAACAAACCACAAGATTGAGTAATTAAGTTTCAGAAAACCTTGGGAAGAAGAAGGAACAATATATCAACAGCAGACACAGTGAGACCTTGGCCTGCCGAAGCATGGAGTCGACCAGGGTAGTCTTGCCGTGGTCGACATGAGCAACTATGGCTATGTTCCTGATGTCATCTCTCCTCATCAACCGAGTCTTCTTCTCTGCATTAGCAAGCAAAAACACTTTGAGCAAAACAAACAAACTCCCCTCAAACAATCGAGAAGAACATCAATGAATCGTAGAATACCGGCAGCGGCCGTCTCGGCGACGGAGCATCTGATAGGAAGGAAAAGTCGGGAGTCTCGTATCCGCGAGCGACACGGTGATGACAGTAGCGGCCGGCGGACCAGACGACGACCGCAAGGGAGAGGAGGCGTGGACGGAGCGGGGACAGATATGCGTGGCTGCGAGGACTTCGAGGATTGAGGGAGGGAAGAGAGTGAAGCAGCGGGGAAGGAGACGGAGAGGCGGAGGTCCATTTTGGATACCTAACCGCTCTCCTCCCTCTGGATGGCACAGCGCCTGAGTGGTTTGTGGCCGGAAGATAGCAAGCGAAGCAAATGGGGACATTATTGATTTAAGTTTATTTTATCCTGTTGCTCTTCCGAATTCCAGTTGTAATTTTTGAGGACCAAAATGATCGATGCCTTTAATTCTTCCTCCAAAATATTTTCTAGCTTTTTAAATAATTCAACGGATACGTTATAACACTTTTTTATATCCGCCGTCCCTGAGTTTTGTTCCTAAATATGGTTTATGGAAAAAGTAATTTCGAAAATATAGCGTTAAGTTTTAAAATTTCTCGTCTACAGCTTTGTATTCAAATTCATAGAGTACGATTTCACTCTAATTGGTTGAATTCGAACTCTTTGAGTTCCACTTCCTTCTATTTCAAAGTCGAACAATTCAAGTTTAAGATTGTGTATGGAGAATTTTAAAACTTATAACCTAAAGTTTGGAAATATTTTGTGGGCCTTTTAAGGAACAAAACTACACCGTCCTCATAAGTAATTAAACTAAATCGTCAGTTCTGTAAATATTTTATGCCCATTTAGTTAGATTATAAGTATAGATTATATCATCTTTTTTTTGTATGGTACTTATATTCTAGTTCATAATAATTGATAAAAAAAATTAAGGTAAAATATCGATATTTAGCCAAATTAATTTGCCAACTTTACGTTTTAGCATATCGTTTCAAAAGTTTTCAATTTGGCCTTATTTCAGTTTTACTTTTCAATTTGACCAAATTCGTAACGGCGTTTGCGATTCGCTGTTAGCGTTTATACGTGTCATTTGTTTTTCTTACGTGGCAATGATAATGAAATAAATCAAGGGCAAAATATCGATATTTGGCCCAATGAATTTGCCAACTTTACATTTTGGCCTAACGTTTTAAAAGTTTTCAATTTGGCCTTAAATCAATTTTAGTTCGAGAAGTAATTTCAGGAACAGGAACCAAAACCCTAAACTTAGTGACAACTGGGCTATCATTCTCCGTCTTGTTTTGGCTTTGCTTCTCTCTTTACCTTTGTCGATGTTGGCTGAGATCTGCGGCATTGGGTTCATTTTCGACTCGTGTAATGACATAAGGGAATTACATTTAGGTCGTGTGCAGTCTGCTTTTGCTTTAGTCCTTGCCTTTTCTTCTCTCCTCAATGAACATGTCTTGAGGCCTCGCTCCCTTCCCTTGTTTCTTGAGGGAAACCAAGTCGTTAGTAGAATAAAAGCCCGTGGGTCAATCATTCAGTACTGGATGGATGCCCTTTGCCCTTAGTCGGTGTAGGAATCAATAGCTCACTGAGGTAGAGTCCTGCTTTCCTGGGTTTTTAGTTCCAGTTCCTCGAATTTCTCCTCGAATTAAAATTAATTTAAGGAGAAATTGAAAACTTTTAAAACATTAGACCAAAACGTAAAGTTGGCAAATTCAATGGGCCAAATATCAATATTTTACCCTTGATTTATTTCATTATCATTGTCACGTAGGAAAAACAAATGACACATATTAACGCCGTTATGAATATGGCCAAATTGAAATAAGGCAAAATTGAAAACTTTTGAAATGATATGTCAAAACGTAAAGGTGGCAAATTGATTAGCTAGATATTTTGTCAAAAATTGATGAGTTCGGTCTCTTTTTTTTTTTTTTTTTTTTATTTACAACAAAAAGGCGAAAAGCATCTTTACCTTTTTACTAGTGTTATATTTAACATAAAGACAAGCTGACCTAACATAATAATATACAATTTTGAATTACACGGGAGACATGAGTCAGAACACAAAATAAGTCAGAACGCAAACAATGAAACGCGAACAGGAATACGAAAAAGACGCACGTCCATGCTATTGTAACATTCGAAGTAATCGATCGTGGTACATTTAAGAACGTACTTTATTATTAATAATTGTCGAGTCATCACGATGTGTGTTCAACGTCATGTCGTTGTAGCAACTATCGTCTAGTTTGTATCTTCTATTAGTCTGCGTCCTCGACCAGCGCATGTCCTCCATTAGTTTGTTTCCTCGATTGGCTTGTGTCCTTCGGCGTGAGTCCTCCTTTGGGGGTCATGGGCTTTAGTCTTTCTGGGTCTTTCTCGAGTCCAATTTGATAGTCTAAACAATTGTTGCTTTTTCTTAGGCTAATTCAAACCCATGGACTATACCAAATGGACCTAGAATTGAGTCGATGAGTCCACAACAATATGTTAAATTATATTTAATAAGCATGGTTAAAGGACCGAGTGTTCACAGAAGTTTTTTATCAAACCGCATAAAGCCTGAAATTTTGGGAGTGACATACTAGGGAGAATAAATGGTAATTCGTGTCTAACAATGGTAAAATATTTCAAATTTTTTAAATATCCCCGAGCAAGAGTAATCAAAGAAATTCGCTACTTCAATTAGTGATTTAGGTAGTTTAAGATTTGCTACTTGAAATAACGATTGTATAGTGGTTGACTAGATAATAGAGTACATTATATTATATTGAGAGTAGTTATTCGGAATAACAACTTTGCATATAGATTTTTCACAAAGAAAGTTGCTATTTGGAGTAATGAGTTCCTGCTCAGCCCTGTGTATAGAAGAAAGTGCTATTTGGAAGCAACAACTTCCTTCTAGATGTTAGAAGAGGGGCAAACGAAAGCAGAAAGGAAAAATATAAGAGTCACTTTTTTGAAGAATGGATTCACTACTTCAAGTAGTGACATTTTTTTGCTATAAAAATGACAAGTTAAAAATATTAAGCGCTATTTTTCTTTAAAAAGTGAGTCGTTCTTTTAATAGCGACTTTCTTTTGACTAAATGAAAAGGAAAAATAAAAGGGGAACGAAAATTCATTTTTTAAAAATTAAAGCATAGCGCTATAAAAAAGGAGCAAATAAAAGTGGAAAGAAAAACCTACTAACTATATTTCTTTTAATAAGGAAGTCGTTATTTGTAGTAGATGCTTTCTTTTACCTAATTAAACTTGTAATTTGAAAAAACGATTTCATATGATGTGATCCCGCATTATAAAATCATTATTTCAAGAAACGATTTTATCATACGAAAGTGATCGTCGTTAGTTGAAGTAATCACATCTTTCTAGTATCAAAATTACTAATTCAAATAACGATTTAGAAGCATTAGAATGAAATTTTGAAAATCTTTTTACGTATTTGACAAATTGCTTTTAGCCTAACAGTACCGGAGTAACATGTGAGGGGTATGATATAGTCATTGGGCTCCCGGTACAAAAAATCATAAGGACCGACGAGTCCCCCGAGCGGCATGCCTTTCGAAACCAAAAAGAGATTTACTTCATTTGGCTGTCCAGACCGTCATTACAGACAAGTGTATTTAAATGTTTACTTCAATCAAACCGGCCTTCCCGAAATGCACACACGAAGTGGAGGGGCCTTGCAATATGAGTTATCAACAAAGTAAAAGCAGTCTAAACACGACTTGGTATGCAAGACACTCTTTCATACAAGACTTGCAAATGCAAAAGGTTCCATATTCTGGCAATACCTTCAAATAATGTTTGTACATGCATAATGATAGCAATTTCCACACCAAACAAGCATAACTCTCGGCCGAATCGATTGGCGATGATCATCGTACCCACTTTCATTTCGTTTGGTCTATAATCCATTCGCTCTATCTTCTTGTTTCGATTGAGGGAGGGAGGTTGGAAGGGTAACACGCAAGCCAAAGAGGATGGAGAAAAATCAAAAGAAGGACCTCTTGGCAGGAGGCCTGCCCACTGCCCTCATGAGGTTGGCCAGCTCTACGACCCGAGCCACCTTCGTTCCCCTGCTCGCCTCCGCAGTTGCCCTCTTCTCTTCCGCCTTCCTCCTCGCTTTTGCCACCTCGTTCTGCATCTTCTCCATAGCCCTCGCCCTCCTCTCCTCCAATTTCCTCTGTCAAATGTTTATTCAAGGGAAGCAACAATAAGCCCACTCTGTTCTCCTTATCCGTATTCTCCCTTTCAAGTGAAAAAGTTCTAAGGTGAACAAAGGCCGAGAGTGAAGCTATTTTATACCTCGATCTTCTTAAAGGAAGAGGTGGCCTTCTGGACCTGCTCGTTTTCCCATCCACCAATGACTGCGTCCTCCCTCTTGAATCGGTTGTTGAGCTTCGCGACCTTCGCGTTCTGCCACGCGCTGATCTTCGCCTCCACCTCCTCCTCCTTCACCCTCTGGACCGACGTTGACATTCCCATGATTCCGTTGCCGCCTCCTACCCCTCCATGTCTCTGAGGGATGTTATTACGGGTGTCGCTATAAATAGGATCGCTGTCCGGAACAATCGCAAGGGGGTTAGTCTCCTCCACCCCCTGCTCTTCCCTGATCCTCTCTAGGTTCGAGTTATCCGGGCTACCGGGGTAAGGCAAGAGGTGGTTGTTGGCAGCAGAAGTGGCGCGGGGGGGAGGGTTGGAGTTGATGGTGGATCCGGCAAGGACAAGCGCGTTGAACTCTCGGCTCATGGTGGTGAAGTTCTCGCTGGACACGGAAGCGGTGGAGGAAGACGTTTCCCACGCTGGAGCGGGAGGAGGAGGAGGAGAGGGAGGGCGCTGGGGAGCGAGGGCATGGATGTCCCTCACCTCCACGGCCTGAAGATCACGGGAGCTCATCTCGGAGACGAACGTCTACCAAACAAACAACAGAAAGATTAAGAGCGGGGGATTTTGATTTTGCGTAACGAACTTGTTTTTCTCTTAATTGATGGAAGTCACTCAGGGTCCTTCGTTAATTAATCATCCAATAATGCGTTGGCGCTTGGCCTCCTGCTCACCGCTGGGACCCAACTCTCGATCGAATTTAATTATCTTTACTTCAGTGACAGAACCCGCATCAATTATTTTACTCCCGAACTTTCCAAGGAACAAAAGTATTTTCAATTGTAGTGTTGTTTAACCCACTGGTCACGCATTGCATGCCATGGAGTTACATCAGTCTGCGACTCCCCACAACTGGACCAATTCCATGCATGCTGCAACAAGCATGCCCCCCCACCCCCCCCTCATGTTTCGTGAAGGGCTACGTTCACTAGCATGTCAATCGCCTCGGTGTTAATAATTCGAATTGCTCTTTGGGAACACACAAGATTCAGCCCATCTTCTTAACCTTTTTTTTTCAAAATTTTATTTAAATACATACGTTTAAATTTATAACATAGTTAAGGCAGGCGGAGTGGTTGTCGGGATCAAACTCGAGGCGTATCATTATTATCTGAAGGGCGAGAGGGGTTGGATTTTGTGTCGGCCGAAAGAGATTGGGTGGGGGTAGGGGGGAATGAGGACAAATCAAAGGTTGTCGCAATCACCATCAGCTGAAGGGCGAATGACCCGACGTTTTTCATTTTCCCCTCCCCAAAATGCAAATAAAATTGGCTACACGTGTTACGTACGTACCTCTTTCGGTGCTCCGCCTCCTCTCTGTTGTCGTCTTCCAACTTTTGTCCCTCCCCTCCCGCAACTTTTTCTTTTAAAGATAAGGCTTTCCGGGTCAGCCACGTCTTCACTCTCTCACACGCAGCTACGAGTGAAACTAAAAGGGCCGTGGGATAAAGCCCAATAAAAAGCCAGATGAGGGGACTCGCACAGAAGAAATTAGTGGTAGAATCTGTGATTTCTGTTAGTAATTAATTAGGGTAGTTGATTAACAGTGAAATTTTCAGACGAGGATGGAAAAAGTAAGGTTGTTGTGAGAAGTTCTCCCTCTTCTCCGTCACTTCATCCTAGCATTTGATCATTTCTTCATGTCCACGGTTGTTTCAGGCTCGTAATCGGTGACGCCACGAGGAGACAGGTGATGCCAATTGTACCGGGAAAGGTTTCTGCTTTTTGATATGGGAATTAGGAAGTTACGGGGGCTGGGCTAGTGGCCTTGTCATTGTTAAGTTCGTCTCAACCGAGAGAGAGCCCTTTACCTTAACAGCCTCTAACTAAATTACCCGGGCTTTAAGGATCCAACAAACATAGTAAACGCCTTCCAACTACCTTTTTCATCAGCGTAACTGTGATCTTTTTATCCCTCTACTTTAGTTTTTATTTTTTTGGTTTATTAGATGGTGGAGTTGTAGGAAGTGATTAAAAATATTGTTTTAGTTTCTCATTGGCGGACTTCAACCATTTCCCGAGGAGGAATCCAATCTCGTTAAATCTTCATCACACGCCCGTAGCGCCCCCCCCCCCCCCCCCCCCCCCCCCCCCCCCCCCTCTCCCACCGCTTAGATCCGGTCACCTGGAGACGACGCGCCCCCCCCACACCACCCTCCCACCCAATTCCCTTAAAACCCAAAATGTACCATTAAAAAAGAAGGAACCCTTTACGAGATCCTGCGAGGCCAATGCCATGCGTCCACTTGACGACATCACAGAGCCCCCTTGTCCTTCTTTGAAATTACCAAACCGACTCTCCCTTGTTCTGACGCCGGGTTCGGGAGACAATTCCAATGTAAAGAAAAATTTACCAGTTACAATAACTTGGCCGATGACAATAAAATGCTTCTTAAAGGATGGTTCAGTCAGTAGTGCGCCATGGCCTGCCCACCCCCCGCCCTATGTCAGGATTTTATGATTACTTTTTCTATTTTTAATCGAGGGTGCTTATTATTATTTTACTTACGAAATAGAGTTGACGGGGGGAGGGCAAAGGGAAAGGGTCGGCTTCACAAATCTCTCCGGTTTCTCCTCCCATTCTTGGCGGCGTTTGCCTTTTTATCATCGGTCTTTTGTCTGGTCTCTTTTCCATTTCATCCCCCCCTGTGGTGATCTTCCCTTGATGAGATAAAAAGGCCTGTCTCCTCACCTTCTTTCTGTGGGTATGTTGGAGTTGGAGTTGGAGTCGGGTTGGGTTCTCAATGCGTTGTCACTGTGAAGCTGATGAGTACCTTTGATTTTTGTTGGGGGGAGCGGGGGGGGGGGGGAGTTTGTTAGCTAGGAACTGATATAGATCTTTTCAAAGACTCAAAACTCTGGGAATCTGCTTAGATTATGGGAGTTGGCAGGTGAGATTTTGGTTTTTGATCGTCTTCTCTTGTACTTGCTTTTGTTAGGATCTTTTTGATTCGGGGTCACATGCAGGGGGTTCTTCCATTTTTGGACTTTCCGCTCTCCCTCCTTTTGTTGGGGCGGGGTTAATCTTCAGTTTTTCTGTTGTTTGGTTTGTGTTAGAAATCGTGTCGGGTTTTCTTTACTTAAAAGCTAGCAAATGGTCTCAACTCTATATATATTGGCCCAGGTCAATCTCTATTCATGGGACTATTTTCCAATAGTTTGGTTGGGAATTGGGTTTGCTGAAGTTTTGATCTTTCCGCCGTGGGTCATAGTTAATGGGTTATTACCGCAGGATGGTAAGTTTTCTGGTTTGTAATGTTTCTTTGTTTTTCGTTTTTTTTTTGTTGGGGTTCGTTTATTTTAGTTTATTTATTTTGTCTCCCCGATTGCTGGACGACATGGAAGGGTTTTTGCTTCAGTTTTAGGTTTTGAGGACGAGACACTCGCCCTAGGTTTTTATCCCTTTGTTTCTGGTAGGTTAAATGCAAGCTCGTGAGATGATCGTGTGCTTCTACTACGTATGGTGTTTTAGTTTCAACTGAAAGAAATGGATTTACTATTTATATTCTCCTTACCTTGGTGATGGTCGGGCCCTTCCGAGCGATCAAGAGCTTATTGCGGTCGTTTGCTTTGCACCTGGCTCTGCCGAGTCATAGAAGCTCAATGGCTCTGTCAAATTGGTTTCCCAGTCTTAAATTGAATTTACGTTTTCATTTTTAAAGATCATTGGCTCTAGATTAATGTTCTTGATTTGCTTGCTTTTCCGGTGTTGTTTCTAAGTTTCCTTCCTTCTGCATAATCTGTATACATGCCATGTTGGGCAATTTGCATATTTGACCCTTTGGTTATTTTCCTCCAAGGGTGATAATGTTTCCTTCCGAGGATGCTAATTTAAATCAAATTTTCTTCTGGACAGGATTTTTCTCTTCCAGCTGACAAGAAAGAGAGTAATTTGATTACCTGTAATCAGACCATCATTCTTCTTGTATCGTGGATACTGACTTTGTATTTCTATTGGTTGAGAAGACAAATTTGAGCTATGAGTCACCTCGCCATTCAGACTGAAGATGTTTTTGCGAGCCTGCTTGAGCTCGGCGCTGTCAATGACGTTGAAGGCTTCAAACGATGCATCGAGTGCGATCCATTGTGCATTGATGAGATTGGGTTATGGTATGGTCGCCAGAAGGGAACGAGGCAGATGATCAATGATCACAGGACCCCCTTGATGGTGTCTGCAATGTATGGGAGCATCGATGTCGTGAAACTTATTCTTGCCCTCTCCGATGCTGATGTGAACCGAACATGCGGGTTGGAAAAAGTCACTGCCCTTCACTGTGCTGCTTCTGGTGGGGCTCTTAATGCAGTGGATGTTGTAAAGGTGCTTATTGCTGCCGGGGCGGACCCTAACCAGACAGATGCCCGAGGTCATCGGCCGGTGGATGTCATTGTTGTCCCTCCTGGGCTCATGAACATGAAACTTGCCCTGGAGGAAATTTTATCCCCTGAAGGGTCCATTGTTCCGCGAAATCTCAGGATAAACATAGCAAACTCCAATTCAGTATCTCCTTCTCTATCCCCTTCGCCAGAAAATGGTTCCCCTGCATCTCTTGTTGTTTCTTCTCCGAAGAACTTGAAAGTGAACGTTGATCTTCCTGTTTCCTCAGTTGCAGAGACGAGGGAATATCCAATCGATGCATCTCTTCCAGATATCAAGAATAGTATATACTCCACCGATGAATTCCGGATGTACTCTTTCAAGGTGCGCCCGTGTTCACGAGCCTATTCCCATGATTGGACAGAGTGTCCTTTTGTTCATCCTGGTGAGAATGCACGTAGAAGGGATCCAAGGAAGTTTCATTATAGCTGTGTCCCTTGCCCTGATTTTAGGAAAGGTGCTTGCAGGCGAGGGGATATGTGTGAATATGCTCACGGTGTTTTTGAGTGCTGGCTTCATCCTGCACAGTATCGCACCAGGTTATGCAAGGATGGCACTGGTTGTGCCCGAAGGGTCTGCTTTTTTGCCCACACTGATCAGGAGCTGCGTCCATTGTATGTCTCGACTGGTTCTGCTGTGCCATCTCCTCGATCCAGTGCCTCTGGTGCTTCTGCCATGGACTTTTCTGCGGCGCTGAGTGTGCTTCCTGGCTCTCCTTCTTCAGTAAACGTGATGTCTCCCTCACCTTTCACTCCACCGATGTCTCCCTCTGCTAATGGCATGTCCCATTCTTCTGTCGCTTGGTCTCAGCTGAATGTGCCAAATTTGCACCTGTTAGGAGGCAATCTTCAGTCAAGCCGTTTGAGGTCCTCGCTGAATGCAAGGGATATACCAGTGGATGATTTTGAGTTGTCAGATTTCGATGTGCAGCATCAGCAGCTCCTCAGTGAGCTTTCTGTTCTGTCCCAATCATCCAGTGCTGCCAATTCATTGCATCGTTCTGGTCGGATGAAAACCATGAACCCCTCAAATCTTGACGATCTATTCTCTGCCGAGGGGTCTTCCCCTCGCTATGCTGATCAGGGACTGGATTCTTCTATTTTCTCGCCCACACACAAGTCGGCTGTCATCAATCAGTTTCAGCAGCAGCAGAGCATGTTGTCGCCGATCAATACCACATTCTCTCCTAAAAGTGTGGATCATCCATTATTACAAGCTTCTTTTGGTGTCACTTCTTCTGGGAGGATGTCTCCAAGGAACATGGAGCCCATATCCCCTCTGAGTTCTCGTCTGTCTGTTTTAGCTCAACGGGAGAAGCAACAGTTGCGGAGCTTGAGCTCTCGTGAGCTCAGCTCAAACTCATCTGCCGTTGTGGGTTCCCCTGTGGGGAACTCTTGGTCAAAGTGGGGATCTTCGAATGGGAAGCTGGACTGGGCTGTGAGCACAGATGAGCGTGGTCAGCTGCACAGGTCAAATTCGTTTGAGCTGGGAAACAATGGGGAAGAGCCTGATCTTTCATGGGTGCAGTCACTCGTCAGAGAATCTCCTGGGGAGATCAAGGAAGCAACCTCAGCATCTCTCTCCAGCATTTCTGCAGCTGCAGCCTCATCCGGTGAGATTCCGATGATGGGCTTGCATATGGAATCGGTGGATCATTCAGTGTTAGGGGCATGGATTGAGCAGATGCAGCTCGATCAGCTTGTGTCTCAGCAGAACTAGGGGGCGCTTTGGCTGGTCATATACACGCTGATACGACTTGGTAACTAACGTTTTTTGGGGAGGGCTCGAGTTTTATGGTGGCGAAGAAGATAACATCGGGTGGTCATGCTGGTGAAGAAGAAACTTAATCACTTGGGAAAGGAACATTCATTTGTATCAATTCTTATTATTCTATTACAAGCAGAAACTAGGAAAAACTCAAAATGGCATTGTGGGTGTCAATGTAAACTCAGGCCCCAGGATTACCCTTCTGCTTTTGGGGATTATATATATATAAGATATATCTTTACGGCTTTAGTTCGTTAATTTCTGTCAAACTTGTTTTGTTTGGCCTTTCTTCGTATGCTTAGCTCTGTTGATTCTTTACACGCTCTTGGTAAAGGACTTGGGGTCTATTATGAAAAGGAAGATATATTTTTCATCATTTGTTATTTGTATGGGGATTGGGACATGACGATGATGGGATTAGTAGTAGTACGTCAGAAGATTGCCAGTTCTCAAGCGCTGATCCTCTGTTATTCTTTGCATCCTTCTTATCGCATTCATAGGCGGGGGGGGGGGGGTATTTTTCACTGCATCCTTAACGCATTTGATTATTCCCTGGTGGCGGTGAAGCCTGGGTTACTCTGCTTTACCCGAGGGAGGGATCTGGATAATCGTGCGGTAGTCGCATGTGGATTTCAAAAGCATATGTTCGAGTGAGTGAAGTGATAATGGGGTGAAGGTGAGATGATAGATGGACAGCAAAACACGAAAATGACACATGATTTGGTGGAGGAATATGAGAATTTTAAGGAGTTTGATTCGTAACTGGAGATCATCGCAATTAGTGAGTGGTTGGTTCCAAGTCCGTATTTCTCAAATGTGAATTGTGAACGGAAATCATAAATTAAATTGGGAATTTAAGAAAAGGTTCGTTTTCTGCTTTCTTAACTGAAAATCTAAAAACTATTTTCCCTCCTACATTTTAAAAAATTGGTTTTTCTTATTTTCCTCAAAAAAGAGAATAAAAAATCCAACGTAGTTTCCTCTAAACAGACTAACGCTTACTTTTCCTTTTTTATGGACTCCTATGTTATTTTATTTTATTTAAAAAAAAAACGATACCAATAAATGGTTACTGAACAACAAAAGCGTCGCAATTTTAGCCTGAATATTGTTTGGCTTGATTGATCATAATGTCGACCTCCAGGCAAATTTCAGGAGATCTTTATATTATTCGTAGAGCAAGTATTTTTAAAATAAATTTAATTATAACTTATAAATTAATTTTTGTGCCAATTTTTCGAAAAAATATTACGAATTCAGAATTATATGTATCTAGGAAGAGGAAGGAGGGGATGCCTTGGCAGTGACCACCGTCCTTACTCTTTTTGTCTGTTGCAGCAGGTTCGCCTCGGACGTCTCTGCTGCCGCTGGAATTTCTGAGGTGGTGGCTGCGTCCTGCTGATTTGTTGGAGGGGAATGTTGTTCTTGGTCACCGTCTGTTGCATGCTGTTCCTGGTCCTTCCTTGGCTGGCGATTCGGAAAGACAAGTAACATATTCTTATTAATCTTCTACAAATATCCAAATTTTCAACAGAGCTTCTTAATGGGATGAGCTAAAGGATTACGCAGACTGGTGATAATCTTTTGATGCAATCAATGGATGAAGCACTTGATCAGGTCTTCGACGGGCCTTTATGTGATTGAAGATGCATATTAATTTCCCAAGTTACCACAAGTTTTTCTCACAGTGAGTGTAGGATTTGTCCCGATTATGCTGCAAATTTCCAAGTCTTTCTTATTGTAAACAATGAAACCGAACATTTTTGCAGATTGAAATATGATTCATTGTGTTAATGTCTACATAAAGAGCAAATCATAGCAAAATAAGGAAGATTATGCAATTGTTCAAGAGCTAATGTGTACTTCCTGATCTATACTGGCAGCACGAATCAAACCAAACAGTTGCTGAAAGTTAGGCTAGCTTTCTCCTGGCATGCGCGAAGCCCTGTTCCCTTTCCCGGACATTCTTACGAATAAAATGCGTACATTCCGATGAATACGACCAACTACACATATTTCGGGCATCAATAGAGGTGTCAACGCTTATCCTGTTGTAGAAATGCCCTACATTGGTCTTGAACAAGATGAAACCAAACTAAAAGTTGACGTTGAGCGTGGATTGGAGGATGCGCTTGGCCAGTCGCATGCACTTAAATTAGGTTTGGTGTGAAAGGTTTCCAAGTAAACAAGATCCTGGTTAGTGAGTTTCGACTGAAGGGGATGGAAATGGTCAGTTTGTAAACGAAAACTTCAGCATGTAGAATACATGGGATTGGGAAGCGCCTTTCGCTTAATTTTTCTTTTATTACCATAATTCCAAAGGACGGGTTTGCTATTACATATGATCCTGATTGAACCCCCTCGGGTTGCTGCTTTCTCGGGCCATTTGAAAGTGACGGAGGGGGAGGATGTCAATGCTGTTTGCACTTGAGTACCATCAACAGCTGTGAACTTGGGAGCGTCAATGAACGGATGCGATCCGTCTGTTCCTCTGTCTTGCAGAAGTAAAGGTCGAAGAGCCGGTCAATGATATCCTTCCCGAAATGTCTGCTAATGACTCCTTCCATTCCTGCTCGCATATGCATGGTCAGGGCCTGAGACGGTATTGGACCACTAAGCTTCGGCTCGGGTTTGGTGAGTTCCAGGATCTCGATGTCGAATCCCCCGTCTTCCTTGATCAGCTGGGCCATCTCCTCGGGTGTGGGACTGTACACCGGCAAGTTGAATGAATCCAGCTCCGCTTCCCCTATTATCCCCTGAAGGAAATAATCCGACGGACCTGACGAAATGGCCTTTGCGAGAGTTGAACAACAGAGAAAGAACGGTACCTCATTCACCATGTCCAGAAGGCAGTTGTCCAGGATTTCGTACATCAGACCCGCGGGGACAGATGAATGAGGGACGCCTGCCGGGATCCCCGGCATGATCACTGCCAGGAATCCCCCACCCAGGATCTCCTTGGACCTTGCCCTTAAGAAAGCTGCCATGTCGATGGCAAACTGGGTCTCGTATGCCTTTCTCACTTCATCCGGGCCACCTGTGTAGTGGACTCTTCCCTTGTTAAAAGCCGGGGAGTTAGGATCAAGCAACTCCTCAGGCAACTTAGATAACCAGTGCAGCGCATAGGAAGAGTGCACGAAATGCAGAGAGGAATCCGGGAACAGCCTGCCATGGAAGGAGCCAGGGACCCCCGCGGCAAAGTAAGATCTGTCCGGGGGCAGAGAAACGAACAGGGTGTTGAAATCGTTGTTGACTTGATCGTTAAAGAAGGCCTGGAACTGGGGCAACCCAGAAGATGAAATCCCCTGCGACAGGTATGTCTCTTGAACGGAGCGAACAAACTCTTCGACGGCGAAGAAGGTGTTGGGTCCGACGGAGCATCCAAGATCTGCAATAGCGAATACTTTAGCTGCTGTAGGAGGGAACTCCGTGTGGTCGAGCCTTTCCATGATGACCTCTACGATCTTGGCCCTGGTGCTGTCGGCTGCACTTCTCTGAGTAAATCACAACAACGTGTAACGAAAATGATATTGGCTGGTCAGCATAGGCTGGGAAGGAGAGCAAAGGTGGGAGGGGGAGTACCTGGAAGGAGGAGTTGAGGGTGTAACTGTTAGGACCATCCCCCCCGTTCATCGGAAAAGAACACGGATGCTCTTTCCCGGCCATCCCTTCTCCTTCTATAGGGGGGCGCTGTCTTACCGTCTCAAGAGTTTCTTGCCATTTCCACCATCATAAATACTTCTTCTGATGGCAAGACAGCATCCCCTCAGCCGTTAAGGACTCAAGAAGACACGACAGAAAAATATAAAAACAAATTTGGAAGGGGGGGGGGGGGGCATATGTTGTTCTTCCCTCCCTGACTTTTATCCCGAGGAAAGTTATTTCAAATAGGGCTTAAAATTCCGATAATCCTTGAAGTATTTAGACAACCCGGATTAAATTATGTACGTCTGTCTGTATATCGTTGTTATTAGTGACCTATATATATCAGGATATGGGTGGCTGGATTTGTCTGGCTAAGGAAATCCCAAAGTTCTTGCCTCCCCCCTCCCCCCCCCCACCCCCCCAAGTCAGCAATTACGGTCGCTCGGCCCACGGCCCATAATAGGGTGAGTCGGTTTTTATCTGAAACAAGGAGCCCAACGTGTGTGTGGCTGGGGGGTGTCTCATCTGTCCTCCCTCAGGTAGAAGAACTCGGCATCACTCCATGTTGATGTGTTATCCGGCTTCATATTCATGCCCCTACTCGTCAAGTAATCAGCCTCCGGTCGAGCCCACGCAGCCTCGCAAGGCAATCCTGAGGAAGAACCTGAGTCCAGATGCAAATCCAGGACGAACGGGACATAGAAGGCATGGCATCGTCGCCGTCATTTGTAACGCCAGAGGGAGGAGGTCGGCGAGGCACGGCTACGAGGAGGAGGAGGATGATGAGGAAGAGTACGGTTACAACGAGGATATCGGTGAACTGGAGGAATACACCCGGTCCGTGCGGGGAGAAGCTCTCATCGTGCATTCGGTGGTGGATGGCAACGACGTGGAACTCGTTATCTACAAGGTAAGCGAAGAACGGAGAAACGGTGATGATTATTAAACTCCTGGTAGTGATCAAACGTAGACCAATAAAAATGCGAAAAAAGGCGAGAAGGGAAATGCTAACGAGAGGATGGAAAGCGAGTGCAGGGATTCTCGTCGAGCTTGAGTCACATGACATGGGCAGACCCGTCGAAGAGTGTTCTCCCTGCGAGGGCTGAGGTGAAGAGGATAGACAGGATCAGGGGGCCATTCAACCCTTCCGACGTCTTCTACATTGAAAGGGACGTCCCTTGGGACACTTTCCGGGCACGAATCCGGGGTCTCCCTGGTTGAACTGCTTCCCCTCCTTCCAGCTTCGCTTCGCCTCGCGGTCGGAAAGAATTGCATTCCAATGATGTAAATGCTTTCAAGAGCGTCGTCCTCGGGGTGATTGTCGTGTTCCAAGTGATGGGTGTTCCTAAGTTCACTTCATCCCTCTCTGATTTCTGTTCTCCCGGAATTCTACGTGGTAATGACAGCATCCAAAACAGGAACCCCTGTTGCAAAGCTAAATAAACAGAACAATGAGGTCCCAAAAATTATTATCAATATATGTCAGAACATAAAGGAGAATGAATTATTCAATGTTTCGATTTCAATATAAATTTTTATTACATGTGTGCGTCTAAATGCAAAGCAATCTCTTCTTCCACCCGTAACTTATATCCACATACCAAAAATCATGAAAACTTCCATCATACATAAACCCAACGCTACACACAATAACATCATCGTTTTCCGTGGCGGATCATGTCATCCCCATCCTTTATATTAGAGTTTTCGGGCCGTGGCGGCGGGAGAGGCGGACGCGGAGACCGTGCTTCATGTACATGGTGAGCGCCAGCTTCGGAACGACAGGGTGGCCCTCCACCACCTCAACCTTGTACCTGTACAGTATGGATGCGGCCGCAAACTTCATCTGGTAGTAGGCGAAGTCCTTGCCGAGGCAGAGGCGGGGACCCCCGTTGAAGGCCGCGAACTTGTAGGCGGACTCGCTAAGGAAGCGGCCGTCACGGAGCCACCGCTCTGGCCTGAACTCACGGCAGTCCTTGCCCCAGATGGCCTCCATCCGCCCCATGGCGTACATCACGTACAAGACCTTAGTCCCCTTCTTCAACACCGTACCGTCGGGGAACACGTCGTCCTCAACCACCTGCGGATGGGGAAGTCATTGTCAGTAGTCAGCGAGTTAATTCGTAAAAACCGATCCCTTATATAAACAGTTATGGCAGCAACGTGTCGTCAAACCTCTTTATGATCGATGGGAACAGAGGGATACAGCCTGAGGGATTCAGAGATGGCTGCCTGCAAGTATTCCATCCTCTTGATCTCCCCCGGCCTGAACACAAGCTCTTCGTCCTCCCCTCCGTCGGACCCGTTCGTCCTCTCCCTCACCACCCTGTTGATCTCTTCAACGATCCTCTCCTCCACGGCCGGGTTCTTGTGTAGTAACCAGAAGAACCAGCTCAGCGCAACGGATGACGTGTCCCTCCCGGCCAGGATGAAGTTCACGCATATGTCCCTCAGGAACTTGTCCGAATACGGTCTACCTCCATCATCCCTCAGTCCCATGAACACCGTCAGTATGTCCGACTTCTTCTTTCCTCCCTCCGAGTCGAGGGCCAGCTCCTTCTTCCGCGTCCTTATCACCTGCTCCGCAAACTCGTCCACCCCCTTGATGCATCTCCTGAGCGTCCTCTCTGGCCCCACCTCCAGGTACCTCATCGCCTTCCATATGCATGTGGGGGTGACGAACCGGAGGACAGTGGCCTCCGTCGCGTCCTCGAATGCCCTCGCGAAGGGTATCTCCGGGAGGCCTGGGCGGAGGCAGCCCGGGTCCGCGCCGAATGCAATCATGCAGACGTTGTCGAAAGTCAGCCTCAGGAGCACGTCCTGGAGGTCCAGAGAGGAGAAGCTACGGACAGACTCCTCGAGCACAGGGAGCAGCCGAGAATGCATGAGCTCGAACAAGGAGTCAACGGTGAGCTGGCGGAAACGGGCGGAGTGGAACTCGATGCTGGCGGTCTTCCTCTGCCTCTGCCAGGTCTCATCGTCGGCATTGAAAATGCCGTCCCCAAGGAGGTCACGTACGGTGTCGCGGAAATAAGGTCCCTTGGGGAAATTGGGGAAGCGGGTCTTGAGGAGGTGCTCGAGGTTACGGGGGTCGGAGGTGACAACACAGTTGAGGTTGGTGAACCAGGGGCCCTTGAAGCGGAAGGTGCCGTTCTGGCGGCAGATGACCTCGGAGATGTACTCATACATGTCGCCGCGGAGGCCAGAGACGAGGGAAGGGGCCATGCCGAGGAGGGGCCAGACGGGGAGGCCGTGGAGCTTGCGTTGGCGGAGGGAGTGGAGGACGACGAAGACGGAGAGGGCGAGGAGGAGCTCGAGGGAGTGGAGGTGGTCGAATAAGGGGACAAGGGAGACGACATGTGGGGAAGGGAAGGAAGAATGAAGGGAAGAAGGGGTGGTGTGATTGGAATTGATCATCTTTCGTGGTGCAAAATCAGTGTGTGGGCATGGGATTTGAAAGATGGAGGAGGAGGAGATTCGGGTTTGGGGAAGTTATATACATGGACGCACACACCACTGTGGGTTGGGGGGATAATGCCTCTTCCTTCTTCCTTAATTCTTTTCTTTTTCTACTACTACTACTAGTTTTGTGTTGGCGTGCAAGGATTTGTGGCAAGCAGATTTGATTTGGTGAGCTAAAACTGGACCCTTTTTTTCCTTTCCTTTTGCCTCTTTGCAGCCTTGTGGGTTTTGGATGACTTGGTGGGTGTGATTAAGGAGGTAATGACGAAGAATGTTGGGGACGGTGGTTGTGGCTCTGCAGAGGGGCGAGTCAAACCAGAAATTTGGAACCTTTTTTGTTTTTTGGGGAGGGTAGTAGAGATTTGAGGCGTAAGAATTGGGCTTCCTCCTTTTTTTTGATCGTCTTTGTATTTCCGTTGGGTGGGAAATTGGGAAAAAAGTTGGGTATGACCGATCACCTAGTTTGCATCACCCCCCCCCCCCCCCCCCCCCCCGCCTCTCCTTACACAAGCATAATCGTACATTTATCATCTTCCTCCTCCTGCTCCGTCTTACGTCCTCGTCCTTGCCTATACTGTACATCTAATCAAATGTTTTGTAATAAAGACTATGGAATTTGAGGGAAGTGGGTGCGACGTGGGTTGATTTTTTTAAAAAAGGAAATTGATAACGCCATCAATGTTTCCGATTGATGGAGGAGGAGGAGGTTTTCCTCTTCTTCCAATGCTGTGGAATGAGTAGCACTGCCTCCAATTAATGCCTTTTACTATTTCTTCTTAAAAAAAATGAAGAATTAAAAAAGTACTTATAAAATTGGGACTCATTTCCCCGTAATGAAACGAGTTTAAAAAGGGCGGAAGGTTGACCGATTCCTTACACCGCGACACGTGTCAGTGCATACGCCGCCGGATGTTGAACCGTATTTGGACACGCCCCACCACAAGTTGCTGCGTGTGATCTCATAAATTGTCCGGAGGGACCAAGTGGGCAATCCAAAAAGTTTTCACCCGCTTATTTATACAAATAAATAGCAAATTATTCGACAATCGAGTATTGTTATGATATATAATGTTGGTCGCGAAATAACGTTCAAAGCTCTAAAATTTAAAATTTCTAGACTAACGACGTACCGATATAAAAATATTAATCAATAAATTTTAAAATTAAGAACTCTACTTCATAATATATAGTTTATGGTTTTCTTGAATGTTTGAGTATAATCAAGACATCAAACGAATTGGTAATTGACGTGTCTGTTACGACGTATGAAATATTTTGGCGGGTGTTACAGTATATTTTATTTTATTTTTGTAATCCGACCCTCGAAACTTATTTTACTTCAATTTCATTCCCTGTCAAAATTTTCTGAGGAACTGCAATCATTATTATCATAATTATTTTCATATTAATGATCGATCATCGCTACTTGACTTATTAGCTTTTTTTTTCGAAATGTTTACATTAAAAAAAAATATGTTATTTATATGGAAGATGGATGATAAATTGATCCGGTTCTATAGGATGAAAAACAGTAAGAAACCTTCTCCTAACTCTTTACGCGATAATTTAAGAAATAATAATAAAATATGAGATATTATCTAATAACGCGAAATATTTTGCTTTGTAATTATATTGGATAGTTGGAAACTGGAATCACTACGAGATTGGTTTAGCAAATCACAGCATGACTTATTTGAAATATATCTCATTCCCTCTTCCTCTATATAATCTTAAGGAGAGATGCTCACCACGGAAAAATTTATCATCCTCGTGGGATTAAATTTGATGCCCTTTTTCCAGATGGTCATGATCAAAGATTGTCAACGTTATCATTAGTTTTCTTTGCGATGATACGGACATGGACTTGGCAGTTTGCTTACCCATGCTGCAGAAAATGAACTTGGCCATTCATTCCATATAAAACTCCTTGGTGGGGGCAGTGTAAAGACGAACACGGTTTCAAATGCTTAGAAATTATAACTTGGAAAAAGCACCACTACAATTCCACCACAGTAGGTTAGAGAACAACCGAAACCGAAAATCGCAGGACGAGCTTTTGTGTAGAGAGATAGAGACCGATATTCGATTCCTCGAGTTTGTCCGGGTGAATGTAGGGTCCCGGAGTGAGGCATCCTTTGAGGCGATTTTCAGCATTCGCGAGAAACCGGGATGGTGTGCTTCATCATCCATCCAAACTTCCACCTTCGTGGAACTGATCAGTATTTGACATCTTGAAGTACATGTTGACGAGCATGTTTCAGAGTGTACAGATGAGATGCTAAACAAGGGAGGATTCTTTTCCATAATGGGAATTTGTTTCCAAAAATGAGGTCGCAATGGATCTTTTCGGTACTAAAAGGGGGGTTTTTAAACGAGGGGCATGCTTTAACGGGGAAGACGACGAAAAGTTGAAAATGAACTTTGGAAAGTTTCCCTGCAAGAGATGGGAAGGGCAAGCACATGGCAGTGTCCAAATTTTAGGCCTAAAAATTTTAATGAAAGTTTGATAAATTGATCCCGACGATGAAAACATGAGATATCATCATCTAACGACACGAAATAATTTGTAATTGGATTGGATAGATGGAATTACTGCGATATTGGTTTCATATTTAACAAATATCACGTGGACTTATTTGAAATGCCAATCGTATAAATTCATGCACGAATACCTTCAAGGAGATTAAATTTGGTGCGTTCCCCCTCGCCCCTTAGTCATCAATTTGGTTGTCATTAATTTTCTTTGCAAAGGCAGTCGCCAGTTGGCTATGAGTTTCCATAATGAACCCAAAATTAAGAGAAACATCCCCCCTTCCCCCCCCCCCCCCCCCCCCCCCCCCCAATTAAAGAAACAAAATCTTCCAAAAAAGGATAAATAATCACAGAAAGATGAGATAGTGAGGGGGTCGTGTGTGATCTGATGATTGATTGATGATACCTAGGAAATCCCTCATTCCGTCCTCCTTATTTAGCACTTAACCCACAGACGACGCCTCATTGTTCCCGTGGAGGATTATACGATATGGAGAGGGACGTAGATACTGATCTCCGCCGTGATAACAGCGTCGGTAGGATCGTTGTCGTGGATGCGTTCAAGGACAGGGAGGTCCCCCACTGGAAGAACCAGATCACTGTCCGGGCAATCCTCACGGCTTTCATACTCAGCATCGTCTTCAACTTCATCGTCTGCAAGCTCAACCTCACCACCGGGGTCATACCTTCCCTCAACGTCGCCGCGGGCCTTCTAGGGTTTGCCATTGTCAAGTCCTGGACAACCCTCCTAGACAAGTGCGGCCTCCTCAAGACGCCTTTCACCCGCCAGGAGAATACAGTTATCCAGACATGCGTGGTCGCCTCCTCTGGGATCGCTTTCAGCAGTACGTCATCCGCGACTCTCTCTATTTCTCCCCCTCTGATCCGGCTGCGGGGGATTATTTTAATGACTAATGGCCTTCCTGTTATTGAACAGGCGGGACAGCCAGCTATTTGCTGGGGATGAGCGCGAAGGTGGCCGCTCAAGCGGATGGAGGGAACACGCCCTCTAACATCAAGAATATGTCGTTGCCGTGGATAATGGGTTTCCTCTTCCTCGTCAGCTTCGTTGGACTCTTCTCCATCGTTCCTCTCAGAAAGGTATGAAATCACAGTAGATGCAAAATTAGATGGCAAGGGCAAGAGGCAGCCGACGACGAAATATTCTACAACATCATTTTGCTTGTGTGATAGATGATGATATTGAAGTACAAATTGACGTACCCAAGTGGAACCGCCACTGCCTTCCTCATCAACAGTTTCCACACTCCTAAAGGAGCCAAGTTGGCCAAGTCAGTCTCTCTTTTGCTGTAAACCCTACTTACTTCCATGCGGTGTCTCTATATTCATTCTGGAAATCGATGGGTGTCCCTTGGTATGTTATGTTCTTCGAAACAGGAAGCAGGTATTCGTGCTTTTCAAAACCTTCTCCTTCAGCTTCTTCTGGGCTATGTTCCAGTGGTTCTTTGCCGTCGGGGATGGCTGCGGCTTCAGCAGCTTCCCTACCTTTGGCCTCCAGGCCTATAAGAACAGGTAACAATAACAACCCAGTTTTTCGTCCCGCGGTCGATGATAGTGAGAGTTTGCCTCATCATACTACTCTTATCACTCAGATTCTACTTTGACTTCTCGTCAACTTATGTTGGGGTCGGAATGATTTGCCCTTACTTGGTGAACATCTCTCTCCTCATCGGAGCGGTCCTCTCTTGGGGGATCATGTGGCCTCTGATCGAACGACAGAAAGGCAACTGGTACAGCACGGATTCCCCGAGCAGTCTCCACGGGATTCAAGGATACAGAGTGTTTCTCGCCATTGCCATGATGTTGGGGGATGGTCTCTTCCATGTTGTGCTCATGCTAATTAGGACTTCGAGCAGCCTGGCTGATAATTTGCGCAAGGGATCCCCTGCTTCTGATGAGCAAAGCGAAAAGGCCACACTTGATGATGAAGAAAGGAACAAGTACTTCCTCCAGGATCAGATACCCAATTGGGTAGCGGCCACAGGATATGTTGTCCTGGCTGTGCTGTCAATCATCTTGCTGCCTTTCATCTTTCCGCAACTGAAGTTCTACCACCTGATCGTTGCATATGCCATTGCACCGGTTCTTGCATTCTGCAATGCCTACGGTTGTGGTCTCACGGACTGGTCCCTTGCATCCAACTACGGGAAGTTTGCCATCATCATCTTCAGCTCGTGGGTAGGTATGGAGCACGGAGGAGTGATTGCAGGGCTGGCAGCTTGCGGAGTCATGATGAACATCGTGTCCACGGCTTCCGACCTCATGCAGGACTTCAAGACAGGGTACCTTACCCTGTCGTCTCCTCGGTCAATGTTCTTCAGCCAAGTCTTGGGTACCGCCATGGGCTGCATCATCACTCCACTGGTGTTCTGGTTCTTTTACAAGGCTTACCCCCTCGGGGATCCTATGGGATCCTACCCTGCACCTTACGCCTTTATGTACAGAGGGATTGCCCTTCTGGGCGTGGAGGGAGTATCATCTCTCCCGAAGCACTGCCTGTTGCTCGCCATCATCTGCTTCGTGGCGGCCATCATCATCAACGTCCTCCAGGAGTTGCTGCAGCGGTATGAGACGAAGTACCGCTTATATAGGTTCATCCCCAGTCCGATGTGCATGGCCATACCTTTTTACCTGGGCTCTTACTTTGCGATTGACATGTGTGTGGGGAGTTTGATCCTGTTCCTATGGGAGAGGAGCAACAAGAACAAGGCGAGGGACTTTGCTCCGGCGGTTGCATCGGGTCTCATATGTGGCGATTCCTTATGGGGGGTGCCGGCCGCTGTCCTGTCACTTGCAGGGCTGCAGGCTCCGATCTGCATGAAGTTCTTGTCGGCTTCGGTGAACAAGAGGGTCGACGTTTTCCTACATGGACCTTCTTAGATAATGCATTTGAATCCCATGTGTACGTATGATAAATTCTAGTCATTATTCAATCTGTAGAATTTTATGAGAATTTTAAATTAATTTAGCATTAAAGAGTATATCCCTCGTTTCCCAGCTGAATCAACGTTGTCTTAAGAGAGGACTACATACATATATCTATATATCTCAGGTTCGAGTGTCCCACTGATGGAGAAAACTGGTGCCGGAGAGCTTTACCCTGGGCCAACCCGGTGCGGCGCGTGTACCAAAAAGAAAAAAAGTCAGGGCGGGGCCGACCCGACTCGGCTCGAGTACCTAAAAACGCTGGGAGAAGGAGTAGCTTCAGACTTGGTCAAATCATTCATTTCTTAGTTTTGTAAACCGTGCGAGAGCAATTGCCATGTTCTTCAGTGAACTTCCTATTCACCGTGGTTCCTATCCACCGTGGGAGAGCAGGCGTGTGAAAAAGTGGTGCTTTGAGTTAGTTCGCTTATTCTCTTGGTACTGAAACCTGGCTTGCTAGGTGTTATGTGCGTATCTCAATCTGCGGCAGTTTCTCGGATCTTCTCCTTGTAGAATGGTTGGGCATCTAATAATGATAACATTGAGAATTGGAAACTAAAGCCGACAATTCTGTCGCCCAGCAAAAATGAGCAAGAAGTGATCTCGAGGGAGAAAAAGGACAGACTGGATTTTGAACAAATCGCGGCATTGGCCAACCGGATTGGTCTGTTTAGGTATGCCTCGTTTATCTTTCTGGTCATTGCCACTGCCTATGCTTCCGTTCGTTAAGTGATACCCACCATACGTTTCCTCTCAGTCGACTGTACAGCAAAGCTGCTGTCTAGAGTAAAGTTCCTTTGCCTAACTATAGATATGATCTCTTCTTCAGCAAAGTTCCTTTGTCTTCAGTATAGATATTCTTTATAGACTTGAGTCATTTAGCTTCTTCATTGTTAGGTGCCAAATATTCCAGTTTCTAACGGAGAAATTGATGATGTTCTGCTCATATCATGCGTTTTGGTGTTTTTTTTTTCCTGAGACTTGCCTCATCTTCACTGTTACAAACTCTGTCTACATGAATGACCAATATTGATGTGTGAATCTATAAATATCGAAATATAAATGTCATGCATTTTGTTTTCAGCTTTTCCTAAATAAGAGCTATTGTACACAAGCTCCTAAGTGTTGGAACGCAACCCAAGCCCAGAATGATAGCCCATGCGAGACCCAGATTGGCAAGACATTCTTTCTCACGATGAAGAAGAGTGGCAAGGGGCTGTAATAAATTAAGACACTTAAGGTCTCTGGTGTAATAGCAAAGGCGGGTTGTTATGCCTGTGCTCAGACAACGTTAAATACAGAGTGCGTGTACGGGATTAGTTTTTTTTACAACTGAATGAGATATTTCTTCTTCGTCTTCTTCTTCTTCCTCCTCCTCCTCTTCTTCTTCTTCTTCTTCTTCTTCTTGTATTTGGTTTGTTCCTTTCTGCCGATTCTCTGCAGCACCATCAGGAAGTTCTTCATGGTATCAGAGCTTGAAGGAGCTTGATAGCCATCAGGAGAAGGTTCTGGTTGATCACAGTATGGCAGACCATCACGCAACCACTCCAGCAACACCAGAGACTGCAACCCAGTTTCCTGTATCTGGGTCTGGTATTTCTGAGCACAATTCTACTCTGAACTCCTCTCAAATACAGATTCCATCTGGGGTTTTCGCGTCGTTAGTCAAGTTAGATGATGGGAATTATCTGTTATGGAAGGGTCAAATACTTGCAGCCATTACTGCAGCAGGGTTTGATGATTATATATATGGACTGACTGCACCTCCTACGCAATACTTGGATAGTGAGTGTTTAATAAGGAATCCCAACTATGGAGTGTGGCAGAGAACCGATAAAGCAGTCATGTCTCTGGTTTTTTCATCGTTAACTTCTGAACCCCTGAGTATGGTAGTAGCCTGTAAGAATTCCTGTGAAGTTTGGGAGGTATTGCGAAGCAGGTATGAGTCAACCTCCCCCTCAAGAGGCATCAATCTTAAGATGCAGATGCAGCAACAACGGAAGGAGGGTCGAACCATGCAACAGTACTTGAATTCTCTGAAGACACTGTCGAATCAGTTGGCTGCAGTTGGTGAGCCAGTCAATAGCAGAGACTACTTGTGGTACATGTTAGAAGGCCTCCCTGCTGAATATGATGCATTTGCTATGGCAATCTACAGTCGGTCAGACCTACCGACAGTGGAAGAGGTCCAAAATTTGCTTCTGAACTTTGATCTACGGTTGGAAAGGAGACAGGTAGTGGACTGCACAATCCCTCAGGTTCATCTCTCAACTCTCTATTCTCCAGACTCTGGTGGTGTGCGGCCTAAGTTACCTGTGTCAACCTTACCTACTTCTACTCGGCCTCCTTTTCGTTCTCCAGCCAGACCTCACTGGTCATCTCAAACCCCTACCCTAGATCAGTCCAGTATACTTGGACGACCTCCTGTTCATTCTACTCCCTCACGACCTTTCTTCAAACCAAAGCCGAGGTGCCAAATCTGTTTTAAGATTGGCCACACTGCCATGAATTGCTTTCATCGATTAAACTCCTCCTACCAACCCTCTTTCGGTTCAGCCTCTCCTCTTCCATCCCCTCCAACCTCTCAACCCTTTCATGTTCCCCCTCAAACACATTTTGCCAGCTCATACTCGCCTCAACCCTCTCCCTACTCACCTCAGCCCTCTTCCTTCCTGCCTTCCCTCTCTTCTCAGCCTGGATATACACCAGAAGAGTGGCTTGTTGACTCTGGCGCCACTCATCATGTCACTCCCACATTGTCTGGTCTTACTAATCTCTCACCCTACATTGGTACTTCCTCTGTCACTATTGGTAATGGGACTCAACTGGGGATTCATCACACTGGAGATCGATCCATTCCTGCTGAGTCAGGTGTACTTCGATTGTCTCATATTCTGCATGCTCCTAATCTTTCACAAAATCTCATTAGTGTTTCAAGGCTTTGTCAAGACAATGATGTTGTGGTTGAATTTCATTCTAATGCCTTTTTTGTTAAGGACAAGACCACACATCTTATCCTCCTCAAGGGGCAGATGCATCAAGGGCTTTACAGACTTCAACCCCAAGTTCCTCCCACTAATCTCCCCCTCTCTGTCCACCATACATCCTTGTCAGCTCAGTCCCCTACATCCTCCTCTGTGAAGAATCCTACACCACATACTGCTGTTACAACATCTGTTAGCAAAGCTCGATGGCATCAGCGCTTAGGCCATCCTAACTCTACTGTTTTAGCTAAAGTTCTTGGAGAATGTACAGACACATCTACTCCAGAGGATTTTTCTTTCTGTCAAGTTTGTGCCGTAAGTAAACATCACCGGCTGTCCTTTCCTTTATCTTCTTCACATGCTACTGAACCTTTTCATCTTGTCCATATGGATATCTGGGGTCCTGCACCAGTCCAATCAGTGACTGGAGATCGTTATTTTCTGTTACTTATAGACGATGCCACTAGGTTCTCCTGGGTTTACTTCCTTCAACAGAAATCTCAAGTACTCCGTGCTTTTATCCAATTCTTTGCTATGGTTCAAAACCAGTTTAAGTCCACTATCCATGCAGTGCGTTCGGACTGGGGAGGAGAATTCCGATCACTTCATCCATATCTTACTAAACATGGAATCTCCCATCAATTGTCTTGCCCCTATACCCCACAACAAAACGGTCGAGTGGAAAGGAAGAATCGACACATTGTCGAAGTAGGCCTGGCACTCTTAACTCAGGGAGCTGTCCCTCTCGGCTACTGGGTGTATGCCTTTAACACTGCAGTGGACTTAATCAATCTCTTACCATCCAGAATACTTCAGTTTCAAAGCCCACTCTTCCTTCTCAAGAAATCCCTCCCAGATTACAAATCCCTTCGAGTGTTTGGCTGCTTATGCTTTCCTCTGTTGCGACCGTACAACACTCACAAGTTGGAACCTCGTTCTACTGCCTCTGTTTTCCTTGGACGCAGTTCCTCACACAAGGGCTATATCTGTCTAGATCTGTCTTCTGGAAAAATTTATGTCTCACGGGATGTCCTGTTTGATGAAGACACGTTCCCATTTCAGACACCCAATATCATTCACCAGACTTGTTCACCTCGTCAACCATGTTTTCCTGTTGTCTTGCATCCTATGTCTTCCACCACTCCCTCTAGTTCACAACAGTCCTCATCTCCAGCTACTGTGCCTCCACATATCTCGCAGTCCAGTTCTTCGTCTAGTTCATCTCTCCATTCTTCTAGTCCTTCCTCTTGTTCTTCCTTTAGTCCTACACCTGACTCAGTAAAATTAAATTATCTCCAAGTTCAATACAGGAACATAATATTTATTATGCTTAATATCTTTAGTTTGATCTACTTCTGTTTTCATTTCAACTTTTATTTGAATTCAAATAGTTTTTTAGTAGTCAAATTGCCAGAGGCCTACGCTTTTTTGAATCCTATCGTAGATATTATGCCAGTAATACCCCTCACTTCTTTCTCTCATTCAAAACCGTGCTCATTAGGGTCGTGTCCCAAAACTGATATATTCCCAGTGCAGCCCTCTCAGACAGAGGAGTACCATTCCATCACTCCCATGACAGCCGACAATGTACATCCTATGATCACTCGATCAAAGGCTGGCATTTTCAAACCAAAAACCTATACTGCTGCTATTTTATCTTCATCTCCTGCCCTTCCTACAGAACCTAAAACCATTGTTGAGGCTCTCACAACACCAGTCTGGAACTCAGCCATGAGAGATGAGTTTGAGGCCTTGTTGCGGAATAATACCTGGCAACTAGTTCCTGCGGATCAGAGTTCTAAAGTGATTGGCTGCAAATGGGTGTTTAAAGTAAAAATGAATGCCGATGGTTCCCTTGAGAGATGCAAGGCCAGATTAGTTGCAAAGGGGTTTCACCAAACGGCTGGCCTGGACTATGCTGAGACCTTTAGTCCAGTCGTGAAGCACCAGACGATTCGCGCAGTGCTGAGCTTGGCTGTCCTGTATCGGTGGCCGTTGCGGCAGCTGGATGTCCATAACGCCTTCCTCAATGGTGATTTGGAGGAAATTGTCTATATGCATCAACCTCTAGGCTTTGAAGATGCTGTCCATCCTACACATGTTTGTCTATTGAAGAAAGCATTATATGGTCTCAAACAAAGTCCAAGAGCGTGGTACTTAAAGCTCAGCAGGTGTTTAGGACAGTGGGGCTTTGCAAACTCTAAAGCTGATGCATCTCTCTTTTATCAACACAGTGGTGGTGGTGGCATCATAATTCTTCTAGTTTATGTTGATGACATTATACTTACAGGATCCGATGCTGATGGTATCGCAGATCTGCTTCCTAAGTTGCACACAGAATTTGCTCTGAAGGATCTGGGGAGCCTATCTTATTTTCTTGGCTTACAGGTGACGCAGCAGCAAACGGGTCTTCATCTCAGCCAGGAAAAGTACATTCTGGACTTAGTAGACAAGGCTGGTCTATCTAATTGCAAGCCAGTCCCAGCGCCTATGGCTACCACTGGAGTATTATCCAAGTTTGATGGCGATGAATTACCAGATCCATCCCACTTTCGCAGTCTTGTTGGTGCATTACAGTACTGCACCAATACGCGGCCAGATATTTGCTATGCAGTAAACAAGGTGTGTCAATTCCTGCAACGACCTACCACACTTCATCTTCAGGCAGTCAAAAGGATTCTGCGATATTTAAAGGGAACCCTAACTCATGGTTTGACCATTACGGATGAGAGTACTTTGGATATTTGTTGTTTCACCGATGCTGATTGGGCCGGATGCCCTGATGACAGGAAAAGCACCGGAGGCTACTGCACCTTCCTTGGCTCAAATCTTATTTCCTGGGCTTCTCATAAACAAAAAGTGGTCTCTCGGTCAAGCACTGAAGCTGAATATCGGGCACTTGCCGATGGGGTTGCTGAGGTGTTGTGGTTACAGAGTTTGCTTGGCGAATTACGGGTTCAGCAGTGGTCTGACATTTCTCCTGGTGTTCCAACTGTCTACTGTGACAATTTGAGCACCATTCAGCTGGCAGCAAACCCAGTTCTCCATGCCCGAACTAAGCATGTTGAGATCGATTTTCACTTTGTCCGAGAAAAGGTGATGAATGGACAGCTAACGCTACAGCATGTTAGCTCGGAGGATCAATTAGCGGATTCACTGACAAAGGTGATATCAGTTCGGAAGTTCCTGAGTGCTCGTACCAATCTTACAGTCTCACGGAAGCCTGGTGTATGCGGTTTTGGAGGCAAGCGAGGAGTTCACAATGAAATGCAAACAGTGGAAGCAGGAGATAGTTGCCCAGGTTGCGGGGAAGTGTTGGAATGTTGTGGTGTGAGTTGTGCTGGAAACAGTTGTGCTGGAAATGAACAACGGACTGAGACTGTGGAAGGAAGAGATGAAAGTTCTCTGGGTACAGACGGTCAAGGTTGCGGGGAAGTGTTGGAACGCAACCCAAGCCCAGAATGATAGCCCATGCGAGACCCAGATTGGCAAGACATTCTGTCTCACGATGAAGAAGAGTGGCAAGGGGCTGTAATAAATTAAGACACTTAAGGTCTCTGGTGTAATAGCAAAGGCGGGTTGTTATGCCTGTCCTCAGACAACGTTAAATACAGAGTGCGTGTACGGGATTAGTTTTTTTTACAACTGAATGAGATATTTCTTCTTCGTCTTCTTCTTCTTCCTCCTCCTCCTCTTCTTCTTCTTCTTCTTCTTCTTCTTCTTCTTGTATTTGGTTTGTTCCTTTCTGCCGATTCTCTGCAGCACCATCAGGAAGTTCTTCACTAAGCATGAAATGAATGAAAAGGCATGCCAGATAGATCATGTCATGGAATATCAAATTTGAGAACTGTCATCGTAAGTACAAGATGGACTTCGCATTTCATGTGCAGTGGCTGAACACATCCTCGTGAAGTTGTTGGGTCTTGTGGTACTTTAAAGAGGTGCACAGTCCTACCCTTTTTGTGTGATCAGATTATGTCCACTTGAATTATATGCTACATAAACAGTGGGCATCCTAGCAGGAATCCAACTTATGCAGGAAGGGGAATATGAACGCACGTGTATGCATCTGTATCTTGTTTCCGGGCTATACATTGGAGGTGCATTTTGTGGTTGAGTCAAGGCTCACCCAGGAAAGGAAAAATAAATTCTGGGATTGTAGAGCGAAATCAACCTCTGAACCCTGCCATCACTTGTTTTAATTACTCAAATGATGATGTGGACGTGAGGTCGCTTTGGGGAGAAGATCAGCTTACTAATTCCATTTTGGCATGCATATTGAGTGTTTTTCAATTGGGTTGGAATGACAAGGAGATGATCTTTTTCTTCCATGTTGTTCTTCCTCGGAGAATCTCCTCTTTCTGTGACTCTCCATTAAGTTGGAGGAGGTGAGTATACCTTAGCGGCATCAAGCTAACTGACCCAAGTAGTCCATTTCCCCGTAGAATTTCAGATGCCAGAGGAAATCCACTGATTAGGTTAGTAACCTGATTGTCATGTTGAATACCGTCAGTCAGAATTCCATCATCATCTGGCTGACAAAGCGACTGAACTATGTCTGAACTTCCACATTCTCTTCTATATTCTAGTATTATACTAGACAGATGGTGAGTTTCCAAGAAATCCTCTGGGATTGTCTGCGGATGGAATTTGCATAAATTAGGAGCCTAGCCAATTAACTGGTGCCCGTTCATTTTCTTTCGTCAAAAGGAATGAGTGATGGTAATGTAGGAAACATACCTCCAGCATCCATCCCACATACTTTACATTGTTCACATGGTGGTTCATGTCCAGGTCACCTCTCTTGGGCTGAAAAACAGGAATCTCTCTTCAACTCCTTGCGTTGTGGTGCTATATTTTATAGCATTGCAGTTTGGTAATTGTCATACCTTCAAATCGGAGTTTACATAGGTTGCTTTGTTGTCCAGCTTAACAATCTTCTCAGGATCGTCTTCTTGAATTGCTTTTTTCTCAATGAACCAGGGGGCAAGCTCAGCTCGAACTTCCTTGGGCATCTTAGAAAGCCGTCTGGTTTGCTGGTTCATCATTACCCAAGTGCTGTCAGTTTTTTTGAGAAAGATGTCAGTTTACTTTGTACAAACCTGAGGAACTCCAGGTAAGTTGAAATTGCTGCTGTATACCTTGTTGCCTTGGCGAAGACAATCCCTGAAGCTTGGCCTCTTATCAACCAGTCTCGCCGCATCCCATTTTTTCCAGATGCTCCCACCCAAGTATCTATTTCGACTACTTCACCCCTGTAATATACAAATACATGTTATGCTTTTGTAGCTTTTTTTCCTTTATCCTAGAATGATGTTCTATGCATGAACAGATTTATGGCAAATCATGCTGCTCTGAGTTGTTGGTAACATCATGGTGGATACTGACAAGCACCAATTCCTTATAGTTAGTGAAAACTTATTGTGAATATGGGAAGGATGCTCCTGCTCTAAGCTGGTTTTAGCAGATTGGCACTTCCAGTGATGTTTCTGGAGCCTAGCATCTTCGACAGTTGGGGATTCGCCCACTGAGTTCGTCATTTTATCGACGTGTAGGCTCAAAATGATACTTAAGGGGGGATTTGTGGCCTAATAATGGCTTGTTTGGTTGGAGGGATGAGGAGCAGATTGGAGCCAATTTTGTTAAGAAGTGGAATGTATTTCATTTCTTCCTCTTGACAATAATCGATCCATTTCTTTCTCCAAACCATGGACCAAACACACCATAAGAGACAACTTGGCATGAATCTCCAGCACTAACAGCAACAAAAACTAACCATATTGGGTAGTGATCGACTTTGACATGCATCCTTGATACAACCCATATGAGATTGTTCTTCATCATTCCGTGTGTTGCGCCAAATCCATTACTCAGAAGTCCCGACATCCATACATGATTCAAGGCCGTTTCCTGCAAGGTTAATTCAATCTGTTGAGTCCCGCCGTGAAAGATCAGGTTGGTTAAACGTGTTCCTGGTAGAGAGACTGAGATTCCATTACCTGTAAAAGGTTTAGGATGCTCTCGACCGTCGCAGTCTTGTCGGGACCAACCTCGTAAGAACGAATAACGACAGTCTGCCGGTATCCTACGCCCCCTTCGATGATGACACCCTGGCGATGAGAATCAACAAACTGCTTCTTGGTTGGGATATTCTGCCGCAGCTGTTGCTTTGCAATGTACTCATTCTGGGCAACGGATGTAGCAGAAGAGAGAGTGGCAACCCCAGACACGTGGCTGAGCGTTTCGGAACTCCAGGCCCAATACCTCTTGCTACCCCCATTGATCTCAACGTTTGGGAGCCTTTGCTTGTTTAGGTCGGGGCCGCCTTTGCCTGCGGAGGAGCACCAGATGGGATGGCATGATGAAGCTGTGCAGGTAAAGGAGGGCATTTTTCTTCCCTCCCTTCCTTCCTCACTTATTTGAATAGTTCTGTAGATGAGGGAGCAAGTTTGGAACAGGCAGTTGACAGCCTTTATAGCAGAAAGTTGACGGAGATCTCTGGGGTGGGGTTGGGCACATCAAGGAGGGAGAGACTTTCATTGGTTATTTGGATTCCTGGAGATTTATTTTTAATTTTTTCAAATCAAGGTTTGAGAATTTATGTTTTCACTTTGCTTGGTAATTTCATAGTGAATAATGCATTTGATTTGAAATGCTGACGGAGGAGGGATCGACGTTCCTATCAGGTTTAATCATTCTGTGCGATGACCCATAGAGATATATGCAAGTTCAAGGCTAACGGTAGATTTGAATAATCGTGTGGTCTCGAAATTACTATTTGAATAATGATTTAAACAATTTTAATGTGTAAAATTAATATTGTTTAGCGATGATATTTAGATAATTTCAAAAATTGAAACGCTATTTTAATAATTTCTTTTCAAAACAAACCTTATTTGTACGCAAACCTCGTTTAATGTTATTACGTTGTTCTGTCCGCAAGAGCGTGGTAAAGGAGACCGTGCCCTCCGACTTTGTTCTCTCTGAAAGTACGATGAACTGGATTTTACTAAGCTGAATTTCCTTGTTTTTCTGTGTGTTTTGTCTGGTAATGATGCGCGGGCGTGAAATCGAGGTTGGGTTATTGTCCTGGATATCCTCGATCTAAACCTTGTGCCACCACACACTAACTTGTTTTTTATTCCCAAAGTTGGAAACTTACTTCCCTCCCTCCCTCGGTTTGGTCAATGTTCACTCAACAAAACGTTGTTCGTTGTGTTTAGCAATGGTCGATAGATCTTAGTTTAATTTGTAGATCGATGGTTCAGAACATAGGCCCAAGGAAGAAAAATCCACGAAGGAGGTGATTACGGATACACACCAGGCGAAGGCTTGCTGGGCGAAGGGATCACCAAGCGACGGAATTACCAGGCTACGGGCGACAACAGGTCGGTGAAGCGACAGCCAGGCTGGACGAGCGAAGAAACTCTACGGCGAAGGCCAATGGGCGACACGGTGTATCAATCAACTGTTAAGGAATGCTCCAGAAGATCTCGGAATGCGGAAGGAGATTGTTGCCAAGTTTGCTCATTGGCAGCAAAAGAAACGTAATATATGTGTAATACATCGTCACCGTATATACGTAGGTCTAGCTTAGTATAAATAGTTGTTCTTAGGCACTGTACACAAAAACACCTCTTATTTTATCTTTTCAAGCATTCCAGCATCATCAATGACATCCGTAAGTGCTTCTGTTTAAGGCTGCCCATCCGCTGTCTTCCTCCTCTTCTTTCATTTCATACGGCGATCACACATTTCAACGAATTCTCCGGGCACCAATTGCCCGTAGTGCCAGAGATTTCCGACGTGTTTTGTTGGAAAAGGTTTTGATGATGAGCCAGACCTCTGTACCACAGAAGGTCGAACATTCTTGGCTTTGATGATGAGCCTGACCCTCTGTACTACAGAAGGTCGAACATTCTATTCTACAGAAGCTTCTATTATTGAGGACTTCTTGTAAGAATTATTTTTGTAATTAAATGATTAGTTTTCAATTATTTAATTACGAAATATGCTTAATTTGATTAAGATATTTATCTGATCAAATTACCACGATTTGGTTTCCAAATAATCATATTGGAGATAATATTTCTTATAGAAGGAAATAAGATCTCTATTTATGGAAAGGTTCTACTAGACGGTCTACAGGCTTCTGTAAGCTTAATTGACCACTATACGACCGTTATTTGCAAACCTATCACTACCACCTGTCTATATGCGTCCTCCTATGTATCTTTAACAGGATGGAACGAATTATTACCCTAACGGAAATAAATCTTCGATTATTTCCATCTGTAGAAGGTTATCGAGCAGAACCTTCTGCGATACCTTCTGTGCTGCATTATTTAGGGAAACTATCATATTCTTATTTTGATATGATTATCTTCCTTGCTGAATGTATGCACGTGTATATCATTTTATCTATTTTGTAAACTAACTTTTAATTTCTTGTTTTGCAGATTTCGTTTTTATCTTTTCCCATTTAAGTTTTCTTCTTAGTCTTTATGTATAAATAGCCACGCCCTCTCCCATTGTAAACACATCATAAGACAATTCTTTTCTCCCATTCCATTCTGTCCAGAGAGAGCGTGTGCTTGAGCTTGCTTTAGTTCTTTCATTCGTTCGAGTTAGTCACACGAGGAGCACTACCGGCGGAAGTTGCATCGTTGGTGAAGCCTTTTGGGAGAGTGACTCGGGGGCTCGAGGGACTCGGTTGGAAGCTGCAGGATACGTTGTTGGAAGCGTTGTGTACGTGGGCAACGTGCAGCGGGCCGGAGAGAAGGGCTGAACCTCGGGAGCACAGAAGGTGAGGGACTAACCAGCTTCTGTTGTGTAGAGTTCTGTGTGCAGGAACCTCAGGACAGGGGGAACGCTGTCACCTCAGGACAAGAGGAAGGTTGTCACCTCAGGACAAGAGGAAGGTTGTCACCTCAGGACAGGAGGAAGGCTGTCACCCCAGAACAGAGGGAACGCTGTTCAACCTCAGGACAGGAGGAAGGCTGTCACCTCAGGACAGGAGGAAGGCTGTCACCCTAGGACAGAGGGCACGCTGTTCATCCTAGGACAAAGGATACTTTGTCCACCCTAAGACAAAGGGAACGTTGTCTACTTGCGTAGGGTTCGCTACGTACTCGCGTGGGGTACGCCACGAAGTCGTTATCCTTGAGGGATTGCGCACTTGCTACCTTGTTAGTCACGTTAACGCGTGCAACCTTCTGTTGTGCAGAATCTTCGGATCTGTATAACCCTCTGTAGAGCAGAACCTTCAGGTCTGAAGCTACTTTAGTGCAGAACCTTACGGTCTGTACAACCCTCTGTAGTACAGAACCCTACGGGTCTGTGCATACATTTTCCTTGTCACTTTTACTACAGAACCTTACGGTCTGTTCAGTAGAAGGTCGACTACCCTTAGTACAGAATCTTTCAGATCTGTGCTTCACAATTAAGTCATTTCCTATACAGAACCTTCTGTTGTGGATTGACATACTCGGTACAGAACCTTACGGTCTGTGCTATACCTTCTGTGATACAGAATCCTTGGATCTGTTCTATAGAAGGTTGACGTCTCTAGTACAGAATCACTTGATCTGTGCTATAGAAGGTTAACATATTCGACACAGAACCCTCTGTGTTGTGCCTACCCTCTTCGACACAGAACCCTCTGTGTTGTGCCTAAGCTTCTTCGACACAGAACCCTCTGGTCTGTGTTGTGCCTAAGTCTCTTCGACACAGAACCCTCTGTGTTGTGCCTACCCTCTTCGACACAGAACCCTCTGGTCTGTGTTGTGCCTAAGTCTCTTCGACACAGAACCCTCTGGTCTGTGTTGTGCCTTACCCTCTACGATACAGAACCTTCTGGTCTGTATTGAGCCTAAGTTACTATAGTACAGAACCTTCGGGTTTGTGCTACATAACGAGCCTCTACGGCACAGAACCTTCTGGTCTGTGTTCTGCCACTCAAGCCTCTATTGTACAGAACCCTACGGGTTTGCTTTTAGTTGCTATCACTTGTGTAACTTGTACTGAGATACATTTGAGTGGAAACCATCCAAATATCTGGGTGAAGAGTGGACGTAAGCAATTTGCTGAACCACTATAAAAATCCTTGTGTCCATCAAACAAATTTGCGTACACAATCAAACGTTCTGTCTTACAGAAACTTACAGGCTCTGTTTAACAGAAGCTTTTCATTCCGCTGCGGGGTAAAACGAAAAAGGGTTAAAATCCAATTTTGGAGATTAACACTAATTCACCCCCCTCTTAGTGTAACAATTGGTATCAGAGCGGGTTCAACAGAGGCTTAACAGCTTGTTGTAAGATCCTTGAAAAGCTCTTACCAGCTATACACCTTTCTCCACAGAAGCTCTTAGCTCTGTGACTGTTTCTATTCTGTAGAAGCCTACGCTCTATCAGAATCAACCCGCTATTACACAGAAGCTTTAGGCTCTGTGAAAATCTACTTGGTTCTATTCTGTAGAAGCTTACGCTCTATCAGAATTTAACCTCTGTTCCACAGAAGCACCTTGTTCTGTGAGAAACGTTTTGTTGCTCTACTTTGTAGAAGCATACGGTACATTCTACAGAAGCATACTTTCTGTAAATATCACATTTGGCATTTTGTTTCTGTTCTGCAGAAGCTTGCTGCTCTGCGAGAATTCAACAACTGCCACCTGAAAGTAAATTCTCAGTTCTGTCATATTGACACTCGTGCTCTGTTTAACAGAGGCCTGTTTGTTAACTTGACGACTGACTTCTACCCAACAGAAGCTTGCTTCTTTATTGAGGTTCTATTCGTCAACGTTCTATTCTATAGAAGCATAATACTCTATACGAATCGAACACATGGCTGAAAACTATAATGTGCCTAAACCACATGTTGGGAATCCTCCCATTTTCGATGGTAAGAATTTTTCCTATTGGAAAATTCGTATGAGCGCATTTGTTGATGCTATTGACGAAGACTTATGGTCTTATATAGAAGATGGTCCCCCTTCTATACCAGAGAACCAACAATTTGATCGAGAAGGTCATCCTACACGGGAATACCTTAAGATCAGACGACTCACTAAAACGGCAAAGTATTTGATGTTCAATGCTATGTCAGAAAGTGAATTCGTCAAAGTTTCAACTTGCACTTCGGGCAAGGAAATCTGGGACAAACTTGTCACCATGTATATTGGGACAGACCAGATAAGAGAAACTAAGGTGAATTTCTTAATTCATCAATATGAAAATTTTACTATGAAGGCTGATGAATCTGTAGAACAAATGTTCCAGAGACTCAACCTCCTAGTCGATGCCCTAACTCATTTGGGCAAAACCTATCAAAACTCTGAGCTAGTTCGAAAGGTTCTGCGTACTCTACCCAAATCTTGGGAAGCCAAGAAAACGGCTATAGAGGAAGCTAAAGACCTCTCTACTCTTCGACTAGATCAGTTGATGAGCTCCTTAATCTCGTATGAGATGGAAAGATCCTCTCAACCTGATATAAAGAGAGCACCTGTAGCTTTCAGAGCATCAGAAGAACCTACAGAAGGTTCAGATGATGAAGCAGAAGCTGATTCGGATGATGAACTCGCAATGATAGCTAAACGCCTTTTGCGGTTCGCCTCCAAAAAGCGCTTTAATAAGAAAAGCCAAAATCACATGGACCCAAAATCGGTCACATGTTATAAATGCAAAAAGAAAGGGCATTACAGTATAGAATGTCCTTTACTTAAAGAAAAGGAGAAACCTTCTCCTAAACACAAGTTCAAGAAAGCAATAGCTTCTTGGGCAGAACTTGATGATTCTGATGATGAGGAAGCACAAATGTGCCTCACAACTCACACAGAAACTCAAAATGAACTTAATACCTGCTTTCAAACAGAAACTGTTGAAAGTGAATGGTATTTGGATAGTGGATGCTCCAGGCACATGACCGGAGACCCATCCAAATTCTCTCAACTGACTCTACAATGTGGAGGGTCGGTTAAATTCGGTGACAATAGCAAAGGCTCTGTCATTGGCAAAGGTACCATTGGAAGTTCTGACTCCATGGTCATCGATGAGGTTCTGTTGGTTACAGAACTCAAACATAATTTGCTGAGCATTAGCCAGCTTTGTGACAAAGGTTATAAAATAACTTTTGATCAAGACAAGTGTTCCGGAAGCCTGAACAATGAAGTTCGCTTCATTGGGACTCGTAAGAGGAACATCTATACCTTGACTCAGAATAGCTTCTGTACTACAGAAAACTGCCTTCTGACAGTCAAAGATGAAAGCCTACTATGGCATAGAAGGTTGGGACACTCCAACTTCAAATTGTTATCCAAGCTTGTGAAAAAGGATTTGGTTAAGGGATTACCCAATATCCGTTTCGAGCATGACAGCTTCTGTGAAGCATGTTCTCTTGGAAAACAAACTAAGTCTTCATTCAAATCTAAGAATGAAGTCTCTACTTCTCAACCTCTTGAACTTCTACATATGGATCTATTCGGATCTACTAGAGTTCAGAGTGTCGGCGGTAGAAGGTACTGTCTAGTTGTGGTCGATGACTACTCTAGATATACGTGGGTTAAATTTCTAACTCACAAAAGCGATGCTTTTGAAACTTTCGTTAAGCTAGCTAAGAAATTACAGAATGAAACTGGTTCTTCTGTAAAAGCTATAAGAACGGATCATGGTACTGAGTTTGAAAACCATGACTTCGCTACTTTCTGTGACGATCATGGTATCGATCACAATTTTTCTGCTCCTTATACTCCTCAACAGAATGGAGTAGCAGAACGGAAAAATAGAACTCTAATAGACATGGCTAGAACCATGATATGTGAGAGCTCTGCTCCACAGAACCTATGGGCAGAAGCTGTTAATGCAGCCTGCTACATATCAAACAGGGTTCTACTTAGACCCATACTTGAGAAAACTCCCTATCAACTATACAGGGGGAGAAAACCGAACATCTCCTATTTCCACTCCTTTGGAAGTCCATGTTTCATCTTGAGACCTTCTAAGGACAATCTAGGAAAGTTCGAAGCTAAGACAGATGAGGGCATCTTTCTTGGATACTCTCTGTCTAGCAAAGCTTACAGAGTTCTAAACAAAAGAACTTCTTCTATAGAGGAGTCTATTAATGTAAAAATTAATGACCTACCTACTATCAATACAAGAGATATTATATCTCTAGAACCTACAGAAGATGCTGTAGGATCTCCACCCTCTACGAAAGAGAAGGGTGAACCCTCTGTTCATGAATCTAAAAATGATCTTGAACAAACAAATGATCATTTTGAAGAACATTCTCAGAATAATCAACAAAGCGATATTAGAGCACCTGCTCTTTATCAAAGACGGCATCCTATAGACCAAGTCATAGGAGATCTTAACAGAGGTATACAGACAAGACGCTCTGTAAATGCCTTCTATGAACACTCGGCTTTTCTATCACAGAAAGAGCCAGAGAATATTGATGAAGCTCTCAACGATCCAGATTGGATACTTGCTATGCAAGAGGAGCTTGAACAATTTGAACGGAGCAAAGTGTGGTCACTTGTTCCTAAACCTGGTAACCGTTCCATCATTGGGACTAAATGGGTTTTCAGGAACAAACTAAATGAGTCAGGCATTGTTGTGAGAAACAAGGCTCGGCTCGTTGCAAAAGGATACTCTCAACAAGAGGGTATCGACTTTGATGAGACGTTTGCTCCTGTAGCTCGTCTAGAGGCAATACGAATGTTATTAGCCTAGCTAAGAATCCAGTATATCACTCTCGATCGAAGCATATCGAACTCAGACATCACTTTCTGAGAGATAATGTACAACAGGGTTCTGTTAGTGTGGAATACATTAACACTGAACACCAATTGGCTGATATCCTTACTA
Source organism: Melastoma candidum (assembly GCA_023653495.1). NCBI lineage: Eukaryota > Viridiplantae > Streptophyta > Magnoliopsida > Myrtales > Melastomataceae > Melastoma > Melastoma candidum. The sequence goes on along the minus strand of CM042881.1, from coordinate 10,286,162 downwards.
AACCTCTGGACAAAGAAAAATTTTTCTTTTTCAGAAGTGAATTAGGAATCTGTCATCCTCTTTAATGTCTTTCAGAAGACAATAAGTTAAGTAAGTACTTGAAAAACTTACTACAGAAGGTACACTTTCGTACACTTCATCATAGAAGGTAGAATCATCTACACTCTGCCATATAGAAGGTACATTTACTTGTGCACTTCATTACAGAAGGTATAATCTTCTGCTCTACAGAAGGTACATGCTTGTACTCTTCACTATAGAAGGTAGAATTTTTTAGCCTTCTATACAATAGAAGCTTGAATTTCACCATCTATCTTATAGAAGGTATAACGATATGTATACCTTAAATCTAACTTTGGTAATTTCCAATTAATTGGAAGTTTACGTCTGGAGATATCAATTATCATCCAATAAAATATTTAGATATAATCAGAATCAAATAAAATATTTGTTATGATCAATATCGTTTCTATTAGGAAATTAATAATCCTAATAATATATTTTGGATATAATATCCATAATATTTAGCTCTTCTACACTGAAGAAGCTTGCAACAGAAGGTTATGAAACCACCTTCTTCGTTGCAGAACCGTCAGATTTCCTATTGTAATAAGGAAACAAATATTCCCATATATTCTGATGCATGTCATTCGTGAAATGACAGTTTTTCATCTTGAAAAATCAAAATCATGAGTATTTTGGGCGGGAGAATATTTTATTCCCAAAAAGAAGGCATTCGGAGGCAGGTTAAAATCATTAACCGTGACTCTCCTTCTTCACACTTCATCTTCAACTCTGAAACTTCCCTGTTCTTGCCCTAACCTCAAAACTTTCGATTTCTCTGTGTCCATGGCACCCAAAGTGAAATCCCTGAGGAAAAAGGCTAAGGCCGGAAGAAAGAAGGCTCGCGCCTCTGGATCGGAGAACACCCTGCATCATCTGCGAGCAGGACTCCACCCCCTTCCTCGCCGGAGAAACCCATCTCTCCTGCGAAGGACCAGACCATTGCTGCCGTTGAGACTCTCGATGGCATGCCTCTCATCTCCACAGACGAAGGGCCCTCAAAAGTCCAAGTCTCCGTGGAAGATACAACCCAGAAGGAACCTCCGATTGTCATGACGGTGGAACCCTCTGTCTCTGAGCCTTCTGTGCCTGAGTGCTCTGTTCCTAAGGCCTCTGTCAAAGGTTCTACTGCGACAAGTGATACACTCCCTGTCGCCCCTACTGCTGAGATTGCCGCGTCTGATGAGGTGGTGGAGATCCCCCCTGCTGATGATGTGCCTGGTGAGGCTGACACGGAAGTTCCTACTCCGGTCGTCACTGTCTCTCCTGATCTCAAGCTAAAAGGAGTAGCTTCTGAGCTTCAGAAGGTTTCGCAGAAGCCTGCGGCCACTCCTACCAAAAAGCTTCTCCATGATGCCATGAAACCCGGAGGAATTTCCTCTAGGACCAGGCTGAAACGGAAAGAGCCCGAGACGCGGTCAGCACCTCTATCATTGATATGGCTGCCAAAAAGACCAAGTCCCCAGAGAAACTTGTTCTTGAGGACACCTTCGCAGAGGACCTGGATTCGTATATCTTTCCAGTAAATCCTCTTGTCTCTAAGAAGGAGATTGAAACTGTTTTGGCCGATGATAAACTGCCTAAATGTGATGCTGCGGGTAGGCAGATTGCCACCTTTAAGCGGATCGATTTTAACTGGTTTGCGGCTAATGGACTTGATATTGCCCCTCTGCTGGATAGAATTGGTTTGAGAACCTTCTATGAGACCTATGCAGAGCTGCCTGTCTCTCGTTTGAGAGAGTTCTATGCGAACATCACGTTCCATGAACAGGGCCCGCATGCCAAGTTCGTAAAGACAGTCATTGAAGGGGTCACACTGGTATTCTCTGCCCATGATGTGAATCAATTGTTCTGCTGTGAGGAATATGATCCTCTGAGGGACATGGGAAAAGAAGAATCATATAGCATCATCTTGGGACAGAAGGTCCAAGCGACCAAGTACCTTGAGTCCACCAAGTTGGATCTCAAAACCCGCATTCTGCATCGCATGGTTTTGTTCTGCCTTCTGCCAAGAACTGGAAGCATCGACACCATCACCTCCAATGATGCGACGTTGATGGCTCATATCCTGAAGGGCATTCCCTTTAATCTTGGTTTGCTGGTGTTCTCCCACATGAAAAGATGCTGCAATACGGCTGGGAAAGCTCTCCCTTATGGCCAGGTAATCGCCGGCCTTCTGAAATTAGCTCGTGTCTCTACTGATGCTTCTACTTTTCAAGAAAAGTGGAAAGTTGGCACTTTTGGACAACAAATTATAGCCAGCATGCATTATGTGAGGAAGGGCTCTACCTGGACCCTGAAAGGGAAGTCACAGGATTCTGCGCTTGATGATGAGGATAAGCTTCTAGAGGCCAAGAAGAATGCTGAAGCATCTTCTGCTCGACCCTCTGCTGCTAAGCCTGCTGGTCGGAGACGTCCTTCATCATCTGCTGAAGCTCAAGTCCCTGTGGATAACACTGCTCTCCTCAATCTTGGGGAAGACATCCGCGTCCTTCAGCGAATGGTCACTGACCTGTTTCGCTTAGTGGAACGCCAGGACAAGCTTCTGCGCAAACTTCTGGAAAAGGATTCTGCTGAGTCTGAGGAGTGATCTCCTTAGTTGCTGTTTCTTTTTCTTTTATGCATTTCTAGCTAGACCAAAAATTGATTTCTGTGGTCTTCTAGATTGTAATAAGAGCCAATTTGTTGGACACATTTCCTTTGAGCAGTATGGTATTGAACTTTCTGTCACACCTTCTGCGCTATATTCTGCATAATGGTTTTGAACTTTCTGTTCTACCCTCTGCAAGAATTAAAACTACCTTCTGCACGTTGGTTATGAACGATATGTCATACCTTCTGCAAGAAACTTACTCTTCTTTATCAACCTACATTCATCTTCTTTTTGATGTGACAAAAAGGGGGAGAAAATTGTGTTGAGGGGGAGTACCTTGCTCTGTATTGGTTATAGAAAAATCCTTGATTTTCTATAACTTTATGGGCCGTAGAAGGCTATACCATCTATGGTATAGAAGCCTATGAGACTGATACAGCTCATAATCGCAACCTTCTGCAGGGAATGCGATTCGTGATCTTTTTAAAGTCACTATTGCTGGGAGTGCAGAAATGAAATACCATCATTTTTGTCGGGCTATATACAGAAGCTCCACGCTCTGTATTAATCACAGAAGCCTTTGTGCTCTGTACAACCTTCTTCATAACAGAAGCTTCTATGCTCTGTTTCACAGAAACCTTATGGTTCTGTACAAACGCGAGACTCTTACTCTCATCTATTTAGGGGGAGTTAGGGGGAGTTCTTGCAAACATATTTCCCTTAACGATGAATGCTTTGTCATCATCAAAAAGGGGGAGATTGTTGGAAAAGGTTTTGATGATGAGCCAGACCTCTGTACCACAGAAGGTCGAACATTCTTGGCTTTGATGATGAGCCTGACCCTCTGTACTACAGAAGGTCGAACATTCTATTCTACAGAAGCTTCTATTATTAAGGACTTCTAGTAAGAATTATTTTTGTAATTAAATGATTAGTTTTCAATTATTTAATTATGAAATATGCTTAATTTGATTAAGATATTTATCTGATCAAATTACCACGATTTGGTTTCCAAATAATCATATTGGAGATAATATTTCTTATAGAAGGAAATAAGATCTCTATTTATGGAAAGGTTCTACTAGACGGTCTACAGGCTTCTGTAAGCTTAATTGACCACTATACGACCGTTATTTGCAAACCTATCACTACCACCTGTCTAGATGCGTCCTCCTATGTATCTTTAACAGGATGGAACGAATTATTACCCTAACAGAAATAAATCTTCGATTATTTCCATCTGTAGAAGGTTATCGAGCAGAACCTTCTGCGATACCTTCTGTGCTGCATTATTTAGGGAAACTATCATATTCTTATTTTGATATGATTATCTTCCTTGCTGAATGTATGCACGTGTATATCATTTTATCTATTTTGTAAACTAACTTTTAATTTCTTGTTTTGCAGATTTCGTTTTTATCTTTTCCCATTTAAGTTTTCTTCTTAGTCTTTATGTATAAATAGCCACGCCCTCTCCCATTGTAAACACATCATAAGACAATTCTTTTCTCCCATTCCATTCTGTCCAGAGAGAGCGTGTGCTTGAGCTTGCTTTAGTTCTTTCATTCGTTCGAGTTAGTCACACGAGGAGCACTACCGGCGGAAGTTGCATCGTTGGTGAAGCCTTTTGGGAGAGTGACTCGGGGGCTCGAGGGACTCGGTTGGAAGCTGCAGGATACGTTGTTGGAAGCGTTGTGTACGTGGGCAACGTGCAGCGGGCCGGAGAGAAGGGCTGAACCTCGGGAGCACAGAAGGTGAGGGACTAACCAGCTTCTGTTGTGTAGAGCTCTGTGTGCAGGAACCTCGGGACAGGGGGAACGCTGTCACCTCAGGACAAGAGGAAGGTTGTCACCTCAGGACAGGAGGAAGGTTGTCACCTCAGGACAGGAGGAAGGCTGTCACCCCAGAACAGAGGGAACGCTGTTCAACCTCAGGACAGGAGGAAGGCTGTCACCTCAGGACAGGAGGAAGGCTGTCACCCTAGGACAGAGGGCACGCTGTTCATCCTAGGACAAAGGATACGTTGTCCACCCTAAGACAAAGGGAACGTTGTCTACTTGCGTAGGGTTCGCTACGTACTCGCGTGGGGTACGCCACGAAGTCGTTATCCTTGAGGGATTGCGCACTTGCTACCTTGTTAGTCACGTTAACGCGTGCAACCTTCTGTTGTGCAGAATCTTCGGATCTATATAACCCTCTGTAGAGCAGAACCTTCAGGTCTGAAGCTACTTTAGTGCAGAACCTTACGGTCTGTACAACCCTCTGTAGTACAGAACCCTACGGGTCTGTGCATACATTTTCCTTGTCACTTTTACTACAGAACCTCACGGTCTGTTCAGTAGAAGGTCGACTACCCTTAGTACAGAATCTTTCAGATCTGTGCTTCACAATTAAGTCATTTCCTATACAGAACCTTCTGTTGTGGATTGACATACTCGGTACAGAACCTTACGGTCTGTGCTATACCTTCTGTGATACAGAATCCTTGGATCTGTTCTATAGAAGGTTGACGTCTCTAGTACAGAATCACTTGATCTGTGCTATAGAAGGTTAACATATTCGACACAGAACCCTCTGTGTTGTGCCTACCCTCTTCGACACAGAACCCTCTGTGTTGTGCCTAAGCTTCTTCGACACAGAACCCTCTGGTCTGTGTTGTGCCTAAGTCTCTTCGACACAGAACCCTCTGTGTTGTGCCTACCCTCTTCGACACAGAACCCTCTGGTCTGTGTTGTGCCTAAGTCTCTTCGACACAGAACCCTCTGGTCTGTGTTGTGCCTTACCCTCTACGATACAGAACCTTCTGGTCTGTATTGAGCCTAAGTTACTATAGTACAGAACCTTCGGGTTTGTGCTACATAACGAGCCTCTACGGCACAGAACCTTCTGGTCTGTGTTCTGCCACTCAAGCCTCTATTGTACAGAACCCTACGGGTTTGCTTTTAGTTGCTATCACTTGTGTAACTTGTACTGAGATACATTTGAGTGGAAACCATCCAAATATCTGGGTGAAGAGTGGACGTAAGCAATTTGCTGAACCACTATAAAAATCCTTGTGTCCATCAAACAAATTTGCGTACACAATCAAACGTTCTGTCTTACAGAAACTTACAGGCTCTGTTTAACAGAAGCTTTTCATTCCGCTGCGGGGTAAAACGAAAAAGGGTTAAAATCCAATTTTGGAGATTAGCACTAATTCACCCCCCCTCTTAGTGTAACATGTTTAGATCCGGCTTGTTCGCGGTCACTTCCGGAGCAAACACGTTGTAATGAGTTTAAGGCGAAAAACAGACAGAGTACGTGTGATTGGTGTCCGCTCTACTTTGTTCTTTTTCTCGTATGGAACTGAAACATCTAGGAAAGAAAGCCGTCCAATCTAGAAAAGCCAACATCCCCGAACGTTATAATTTGGGATTAAGCTAAACACCGACCTTTGTACGGATATGGATTTAGTTTTTAAAAAAATTTGACGGTTATTTTCTTCAATATTCCTAACGTACATACTGTCCCTATATCATTTGAAAATGAAAAGAAGACGTGGTCCGAAACAACGATAATTAGGGATAATCAAAGTCATCATTAGTACCGTGACTTTACCATGAATGGTGAAAGATTACGTAAAAACGTCGTTTGAGATCATAGGAGTATACACAAGGTTTAGCCACGCGTCAGAGGGATGTATAGGAGTATACACAAGGTTTCCACATGCCACAATTGAATCCGTAAGCTTGAATAGGCTTATCTTAAGACGCTTTAAAAATTCGGGCATTCAATACAGATAATTACCTTCCGAAGAAGACTCCTACGATATGCTGATAGACCCCTGATTTTTACCTGGAAATTTTGCTACTTAAGATACGGGAATGATTGATGAAATGAAAAGCGAAGCAAGGTTGGTGGGGGGACATGCACAAGGAGAGACCCCTTTTCACGATGCCATTAGAAGATGACTCCTCTTTTTCTACCAGGGTTGGTTTTCAGCATCCGAACAGGAAGCGTACTTTGAGAGGATGATGCACTGCCAGACCACTAGCCTCCTGGACATTATTCGTGGCTGTGGATATGCAAGGAAAACTTTCTCCAATAGCATAATTGTGAAGCAACAAAGAAAAATATCATCAAGATTGCAGAATCGGCATCATCACAGGTCATTCAAATCAGCCATCAGTCCACAGATCATGATGCCAATTTATGGAGGAGGGCCTGCAATGAGAGAGTAGGCCTTACTAGAGTTAATCTCACAACACAAGAAAAACTACCAATTTAATTGCCATCCCGTCATCACGTCTAGGAAGCTGTGGTACTGAAACATTACATTACAATACTCGTAACCTGAACCGGAATGGTGAAGCTAATCAAATATTCATAAATGCTTTATTCAACAAGGAGAAGAAAACCATCACATAGTTGCAAATCCAAGCCGAATTATAAACAAATTCTTTGAAATATATCCAGAAAAGTGATTTTCGGTCATCTTAGAAATTAATTTGAGAAACTTTTACAAATAATTAAAAAAAACTACATTTAAGTTCTTTCCCTTTAAAATAGTCAATGACACAGATGTCAGGCCTAGTCAGCAGTATGAAAAGCTAGCATTATGACAGCTGAGGATGTGGTATTGCAATAACCAAGGAAAATAGAGTTGATAAATATAGAACATTACCGGACAAGAAATATGAGATTTTAGACCAAGGATAAGTTCGGCTGACGACACAAGGAGCTTCACTGAGCGAAACTCAATGGATTGACTGCGCCCTTTGCAATCCAAGAAACTGATTAATCCACACTGCAGAAGATGCTCAAATGCCTGCAGAAGGCAGATGTCAGCATATAATGAGCTTAGGGGAAAAATCATTTTATGCTGCTCATATTAGATGAATACAAGCAAATGTTAGAAGAACGACAACTTGAAGTCATGGCAGGAATCTGCAGCCATGTATCATTTTACGCTGTTCATTCTCAATTTCACTCCCCTAACCAGTCCTCAGTCCAAGCACACCGTACGCCTCAAGACTAAAAAAGCCACTAAGTAGCCATCTAGAAAAAGGACTACACATCAAATGAAAGTATCGGGGATCACTTAACGTCAAAAGGATGGAGACTTAGTTGAGGAAATCACAAACAAAAAGGTTCCCCAAAAGAAACTCGGGTGAAAGGGGGAAAGAACTTCTCTGCACTCACCCGGAGGCACATCTGCTGGCTGTAGAAGTCGGACATTTGGAAAGAGTCGTGAATGCTTTTGTACTCTGCAATATTCATGTACTTGTCTATAGCCAAACTAAAATTCCTAATCACACTCACAAACAATAAAGACAGGACGAGATTCACCTCTCATTAAAGCATTGAAACTGTATGAATTCTGCTCTTTCACTTCCAGTCTCTTCATGCATACAAGGATATACAACTCTAAAACGGAGCAATCTAGAAACATGCAAGAGAGAAAACATCAACTGTGGCCTTTCAGGAAGAAGAAAATGAAATAATATAGGGACAAGCAAGAGGCGTGATGGTTTTCAAAGACGTCCGAAGCGAGTGTCAAAGACATGCAGCTAGAAGAACCCAAAGCCAGGAATTTATGCACCAAAGTAGACGCAGATGGGCCAATGTCTAAACAGTGCTATAGTGCACCATTACTTAATAGATGATAGGTCGGATATACCCTACAGCCGAGAAAAACAAATTCACGCAGTCTCATAAAAGATAACTGTTCATTTCACATGAGTGTGGATTTCATGAACATCAGGATCTATATGCACAAAATGGTTGAACTGTTGACAATGGACCAAAACCTTTTAAGGCTTGTATCTTTGGCTGCCTCTGGATGCATGAAATTGAACTGCTGAAGTTCTTTAAAGTTAAGTAACCCAAATCCAAATCCATACTCGAGATAGCCTGGAACCTGGAATATTATGCAATCAATAACCACATGCAAGCTTTCAAAAACACCCAAAATAATCAAAATAATACCGAAAATTTGGAAAGAAAACTCACAGGAAGGTCTTAAGGTGCATGACCGTGGGAAAGCTACCTAAAAATGTCTGAATAATTTCCTTAAAACTTGCATGTGCAAATATATCCTGAAAAAAAATGTTATGTAATTCTTAATACACATCAGTAATTATCCAAATTGTACAATCCATGAGAATACTATGAATTTACTTTGGTCATTATACAATCAATCCAAATTTTGAGAAGTGACATTGACATTGTTCTAAGATAAATTTGCAGCCCAGACGATCCAGACCAGAAGTTTGTGAAAGATCGACCTTTAGGAGATAAAATCCTACCAAGCTCTTGCTGGACTCTATCAGTAGGAGTCTTATACTGAGAGACAAATTTTGAGAGGTTACCTGAAGCTTTTTATTAAACTCCGCTGCATAATCAAGCAAGATGCTTGAGTCCATTGGCAAAGACAGCACGTGATTCATCAACCTATTGAAGAAGACAATATTGGATAATTAAAACAAAAGGTTTCGAAATAAGGATCAACTGCACAGGAGATTGTGGATTCAATTTGACCTCTGCACTTCTGATTCTGAAGGAGGTAGAAATAACAATTTCCTGTGAGAAAAACGAGACCTCACTCTCTTCTCCAACAACTGATCAGCATCCTGAAGGACATACTGTTCAATGAACTAGTGCATTCGCTATAAATCCGAGGTTAGAAAAGCCTGAACTATTTTCTCAACAAAGGTTGACATGTGCGGAGGGACAGCAACAAAGTAGCGGACAAATTGACCAACATTGCACTAGACCAACCAGAAGAACATAAAACTTGAAGAGGTCGAGGCCCCCCACGATGGGTGGGAAGAGAGATTTCCTTATTTGGCTGGGCCTTTCCCCATAAGGCCCCACTGTCGGGGCATAAGCGCCCAACCAGAAGACCTTATCGCTATCCGTTTTCCACTGGATAGTGCAATCAACTTACTACATATGCTTTCATGCAGGAGCCCTAGAGGGCCTTTTGGGGGCCTAAGTTTCTTGATTTGAATTGAATGAATCATCCTTCTTTGCAAAAATGGACATATTTTCTGCATAACAGAAAACAATGGACATACCAAGCGGCAGCTCACTCCAACAACAACAGCTTGAGATGTCACTGACTGCACAGCATCGAGCAAAGCATAAAGCAGTCGCTGCTTTCCCTGCAAAAAGGAGTTGGTCCTGTTTTGCTTCTTCGGTGATGGTGAATGATTCATGTAAAAAAAGTAAGATGAGGGAAAGGAGCCGAATGTAACCTGTGTGAAGAGGTCAAACTCGTCCAGCACAAAAGTAATTGTTTTATGAGCTAATCCAGACTCCCTGCCCACCAAAATCACAAATCAATGAATGTCTAATTTGCAGAGCAGAAGCTCCAAGCTCTTTGCTCCCAGTCAAAGACTTGGTTGGGAGCTTTAGCAACGATGTAATGATAAACTTACCGAAGCATGGCCATCAAGAATTGAGAGTTATCATCAAATGAGGCCTGAAGAAAGATAAAATACACTTGAGAGAGTTATCATCAACATGACATTCTAGATACGGCAGTTAATAAAGGTGGAGATTACTGTTTTCGAGAAAGACAGCTGATGGTCTGCACATAGTTGCCTTGCGATTTCCTGGGGAAAGTTGAACAAATGATGGGTTAAGCAACCAAGCACTAATGGAAAATTAGGACAGCAAGAGCAAGAAAGGGGGAAAGTGATTGCAAAATCGATGAACACGGGTAGTAGTTGTCACACTTCATCGCCAAAAGAGAAGTGTGACAGGGAACCCACAGGGAAGGAAGACTAGCTCACCTTGAGGGCAGAGGCATCTTCACCATGGAGGAGCCCATTCAGCCTGATCTGATAAATTCCGAATCCCAAGTTGTCAATTTTCTTTTAGATACAAATACACAAGGTAAAGAGAGCATCAAGCAGACATATAGGAGAGATGCACTACGATTGCCATACCACGGTCAACGCATCGGGACACTCAAGAAGCAGATCCTCAAGAACGATTTCTAACACCTAGAAAGAAAAGGAACGCTTCATCACTCATCACATGTACACATATGAGAAATCATGGAAACAACGCGGGGCTATGACGCACCGCCTTCTTGCCGCATCCACGGGGACCAAGGAGCAGTAGAGAGTTGTTGCAAGCCTCCTTGATGGAAGCAGATATCAGGAACTTCAACTTACTGCACCAGTTTCCTTTTATTAGATCCTTAGTCAATCCTTTTTGGAAGGAGTTAGGGTTAACAAGATCGACCTGTAGTTGGAGTCGGGGAAGGAGTCGTGGCAAAGGGGCTGGAAGATGAAGGTGGGACTGGACAGTCTCCCCCTCAGCAGGATCGACGCTTTCTCCGCTTCTTCCCTGTTGCTACGTCCCGAATTCGAACGCGGCGACGAGAGTACTCCGCCGCCGCCGTGCCTCTGCCGCAACGTCATCTGGGGGTATCTCGGATTTGTGTCCGGCAGTGGTTTCGACAGTGTTATTAAAGGCGCTCGCCTCTCTCGCCTAGGCGATGAGGCAAGGCGAGGCTGGCGCAAACGGTGAAGAGCGCGCCTTTGGGTTAGGACCTATCTGTAAAAATTATTTAAATCGAAGGACAAAAAATAAAAATTATGTCCAGAAGAAGATCCCTCCCCCATGTCCGAACAGAGTTGAAACCTTTTAGACAGCCCAACCGCCGGCGATCCTTGTCCACTAGGGTTGGCTTCGAGCTTTACTGGGTCGGAGAAAGAAACAGGGATTTGGTTCCGTTGGGTTCGAGATTTACTGGGTTAGAGAAACGCTTCCTTGTCCACTATTTTGGCGACCTACTACTCTTTTCTCCGATTTAGATTTCTGTCTGTCACTGTAGGAGAGGTGGGTTTGATCAAATAGATGAAAATTTTAGGCTTGAATTAGTATTTTCTTTTTCCTAACAACTCCCGATTTAGAATTTTGGTACGAAAATGGTTTTACTGATCTTCAAGTGTACTGAACTTTGGCTTAGCTAAACATCCCCGGACGTTATAATTTGGCGAGTTTTGTTCCTTGATGACGTTATTTGGCAAAATATTTCGCCAAATGACGCATTAAGGAAAATAATTCGCGAACTAACTCACCTAGGCCTTTGCAAGGTCGACTTCTCTACATTTAGTAAAAAAAGAAATTCTAATGGTCATTCACACGTCTAATGGTCATTCACACGAGGAAAGTTGGCTTTTGTAAGGCACTTCCTCAATTAGTCTTTTTTTTTTAATTTTAAATTCAAAAGCAAAAAAAAAAATATATTTAATGGGAAGTCGGCCCTACAAAGGCCGACTTCCCTCACTAGGTAATTTTTTTTTAATTCGAAGGCAAAAAAAAAATTAACACGAGGAAGTCGGTCTTACAAAGGTCGACTTCCATTCGGCAAGACCGAAGTCGGCCTTACAAAGGCCGACTTCCTTAATGCGTCCGTCGCTCCCTTCATTCGCCAAAATTTTTCTAAGTGTGTGGAAGTCGGCCTTACAAAGGTTGATTTTCTTGTGAACCAAAGTCGGCCTTTGTAAGGCCGATTTAGGTGGATTAGTTCACGAATTATTTTCTTTAATGCATCATTTGGCGAAATATTTTGCCAAATGACGTCATTAAGGAACAAAACTCATAATTTGGCATAGCTAAACACCGACCTTTGTACGGATATTGATTTAGTTTTTTTTTTAAATTTACGAACGACGATTATTCTGGTCGACATTTCCAACGTATCGTCCTATGTCATTTTAAATAATTTAAAGTCGCTACTAAACTACGACTTTATTAATTGATACAGATTGACAACCCTAGAAGAAGCCCGCCACTTTTGCAATCAAAAGAAATTTGTATGATTAATCCGTAAAAGTTTAGTTATTCAGTGAATTTATATTATAAACCAACAAACTTAGCTACACAAAATTGGTCACTTAGAAAAGAGGCTTGTTTATATATACCGTTAATCCGCGTAATAATTTATAATTTACCACACGCAAACTTTTAAAAATCCGTATGTCGAAAAATTGAGGTTATTAATCTCGAATTCAAGTTTACAAAGTTTAGTTATCGCAAAATGCACTCGGATCTCTTCTCCCCCATCTACTGAAACAAAATCCCAGAACACTTTATCCACTGCTTGAGCAAGCCCAGTAATCGGTAGCAGGAAAATGATGACTTCACGATCAGAATTTCAGATCTGTTGACCAAGTTCCTTGCACGGTCGGGTGTTTCGTAACGTGCCTGGTCTTCAACTTCACCACTTTTCTTCCCAATGCATTTCTCAACCTGGTCGAGTGCAGGAGAATGTCGTCCGGGGTCATGTTCTTCACGCATACGACTCGCTGGTTCTTATTCTCTAAATATTCAAGGATTAAGATACACTCTCAGGTCATGTGCTCCGGGAATGGACAGCCCAAGCACAAAGTTACGTAAAACTAAGGGCAAACGGCGAATTGACAAATAACAACCATTGGGTCCTTACTGCAGAAGGCCTTCAAATGGGGATGCTGCCCGCGGATTAGTTCAGGGACAATTTCTAGTTGAGGATTCTTCTCTTGGAATGCTGGCAGCTTGGTTTCCATGAACGCCCTGCGGCAACGCAAAACTTAATTCAGTTTAGGGTTGGAAATTTACCAAAAAAAAAAGTCAACTTCTGCTAAAAAAAAGGATTTTTATGACTTGTTTTGATGAGGAAGAAAAAGACCAGTGGAAATAATTTTTCTTGACGAGTGCGAGTGATTATTTTTCACTTGAATCCATAGACCTACTTTGCAGGTTCATATAAACATGTGATTTGTTAACTGCAGTGTTCCCATCCAGCTGTCAGATATTCCGACGTTCACAGAAGCAACTAGACTATTCATGCATTATGCTCACTTGCATACGCAATACATGCAGTCTAAGATGCATCGCATGATATCCCCAACTCAATATCCTCTTCTTTATCACGAGAGCAATAGCAAGCAAACAGCTAGCACTGCCTTTACACTTCTGAAGTAGCCGAGAATCTACCCATAAGCCTAGTCTTGGTCTACACCTTCTGAGAACTTGTTTTCACTAAGGCATAACTGTTTTGCGGCTGTTTTATGAAAATATAGGCTATTTCCTGTAATTCGTTTGGTTTGAGAACCGTTGGGCTACCCCGCAACATGTGTTGACATGTAAGGTTAATGCTGATTCTTCCATTCAAAACACCATTCACAGACCATTCGTCTCGTTGCCATCCTAGCAAATGTTCAAGTAAAAAGTGAGATAGCAATGGCAGAAATCACACAACAGATAGCCTCGGAAGCTACATAAAACGTTGCGCCGCTCCGCTCCATCATCTGTATAAGTACAAGCACTCCCAACGCCTCTTTCTTTAAATATAATGGGACTGGATAGTACCCATGGTTTCTGCTAGAAACAGATTTGAACTAAATACAAGAAAGGATTCCATCCTGCCTTGTCCTCCTAACAAAGCATTCATCAGCAGAAGAAGCAAAAGGCTGTGCCAAAAAGACAACCTTCTGATAACCAATTGCACAAGCCCCACCGCCGGCCAGAACGCCACCTTCCATCATCACTTCTAATAAGCCTGCATCCTCCGAAAAAGGAACAGGAGAGGAATAATCACCTGATGCCACGGCTGCTTCCGCCCCAATTGCAGTAGCTGACAACCAGCTTCTGAAGCTGCCATACCCCCCTCAACGCCATCCTCTCCCTAACTCCAATCCGCTTACACCGAGAAGAACAAGTTAGGGTTTAACAGAAAAAAAAAAAAAAAAAAATCTCCACCACTTCGTGACCAAGGACTTGCCTCCCCCGCCTCTTTGGGCTGGCCCATTTAGGCCCAATGAAATCGGGGGATCTCATCTTGGAATTTTTTCTTTCCTTAAACAAAGGCAGGCCTCTTTCGTTTAATAAGTCTCTCTTCAGTTACAAGTTTTCATGAATTACCTAGAAAAAGATAATCAAATAAATATTGATAGGAAAATTTCCACATTCATCGGACGATGACAGGACGAGATCAAAAGGGATTTAACCGGGGAGCTCTAGTTGTCCCGAACTATAGTACTTGTTATTCATCCAAGCAACTTGTTCGCTCCGGAAGTGACTACGGACAAGTCGGATCCAAACACGTCGGAAATTTCTGACACTACGGGTTAACTGGTGCTCGGAGGATTCGTTGAATGTGTGGTCGCCGTATGAAATGAAAGAAAGAGGGGAAGACAGCGGATGGGTAGCCTTAAGCGAAAGCACTTATGATGCCATTGACGATGCCTTCAAAAGCGAGCAGGAACGCATGAACATAAAAAGAGCTTGAACGCTGGAATGCTTGAAAAGATAAAATATGACAATATATGTCTGTCTGTAGAGAGGTGTTGATGTGTGTTTGTACAAAGCCTAAGAACAACTATATATACTAAGTTAGACCTACGTATATACGGTAATGTAATATTGTACAGATATTACGCTTTGACAGTCTTCGGAATATCCCCTTTCTATATGAGTAGTCTTGGCAATAATCCCCTTTCGGATCTTGAGATTTTCTGGAGCCTTCCTTAACAGCTGACTGATCGACCGTGTTGTTCATTGGCCTTCGCCGTAGAGTTTCCTCGCTCGCCCAGTCTGACTGTTGCTTGTCGCTTCGCCGACCTGTTGTCGCCCGTCGCCTGGTAATCCCGTCGCTTAGTGATCCCTTCGCCCAGCAAGCCTTCGCCTAGTGTGTATCCGTGGTCACCTCCTTTCTGGGTTTTCCTTCCTTGGGCCTGTGTTCTGGACCGTCGATTCACAGATTGGGCTGAGATATGTGGCCCAGAATTTTTGTTGCTAAACACAACTACTAAGGAAACAAAGAATATACAGAAGTGTTGAAGTGCGAACCATGTTACCACATTGGATAGCTAAAAAATGTTTCAAATTAATACATAAGTCTAATGGAGTATTCCATTTATTACGAGGCCATTTATTACGAGGGCAGCATCATTGGGCTTATATTTTAGGTTTGAGTATTCTAAGATAATAGATTAGAGAATTTTACCATAAATTAAGAGGGCTTGCAAAGGACAGATGTCCCAGTGTAGCCCAATACTGCATCATATAGACTAAATTCCAAAGGCATAAGATATTATTTGGAAATTCTCGTCTCCTCGTGGAACCGACAGGCAGCTAGCAGCATAACAGTACCATCAGCATTTGGGACTGTGCTTCTAGAATAAGACCTCATGCGAGTAATCTTATTCCAATCTAAGTTTCTTTTAAAATGATCAGATGGATTATGACCCGAGTAGATCAAATGGGGATGACAACGTTCGATACCAGGAATAACAGTGACAGTTTCAATGTTAATAACCCTTAACGCCTTCGTGATTGCCTTACGCTGCCGAGTACCACTGCATAGCACAACGGGTCGAATAGCTTACTCAATAAACCTCGCAGTTTAATTTTTCACCAAGTCTAACATCATCATTAGGGAAATTAGGTCTTAACATTTAAGATATTCATAGAATGAGTCGTCCGGACACCAGTAAATGCAAACAGCGGAAGCATCATAACCCACGCAAAACCAGAACAACGCATTTTTATAATTGGAAAGCTCCCCGCCCATGGAACAAGACCAAAGTTGCGCTCAGCCAACTACTCGCATATCTAGTCATCCAACATGATACGAGAAACATCACGCCCAGCAGTAACCTCACATAAATATACCTACGCGAGTGTCATTACAAGCCTCCAGTCTTCGAATCCCGCAGCATAAAGTGTCTTAAGGAAACTATACATGCGATAAAGCTGGACCCCTTGAGATGTAGGGGTTCACCCATGCAGCTTTACACTAGACATGTACAAGCAACTAACTGGAAGTCGAAATGGACAAGGTGGCCGCTGTCCTAACACCTCGACAGTCATATTTACATGTCCATGTCATCAAAGATGTCTCCATCTTCATCAAAGCCCAGTGGGCTACGAATAAATCCCTCCCCAGCCAGATTACTGCAGAGAAAGGCATCACAAAGAAAGAGCTAACTAGTCAACGATTTCTTTCCCACCATTCTGAGAACTGGAAATAAGTGGTGAAGTTAAAAACCTCAAACAGCAAAATCGGAAGGTGACTACTCGCTTTAGCTTGCGGTTGTAAAAGAAGAAGCTGAAGGACCATCTGTAGATAAAGCGTAATTTCAAAAGCCGCTCAGAATTTCGACCTATTATTGACATGAACCGTAGGGTACTCACATTGATCCACTCTCAGAAAATGGATCTGCATCCGAGGTTGGGTTATAGCTGTATATATCGCACTCTGACAGCTTCACCACCTATTATTTCTGTAGATTAGGAAGTTGCCAAACAACAGAACCTACTCGAGAATTTCTACCTCATCTAAAGCGTGTTGCAAGGTTTCCAGCAGCAAACCATCTCCATGTACCTCATGCCATGCCTGGAGCAATTGTTTCAGAAGATTCATTAAAGGAAATATCAGTAACCAGATACTGCGCATAGTTTGAAGGTTTGGCATAGTACCGACTGTAAGGTATTTCTAATAGAATACAAAACATAATATCCAAGCATTAGGAAAAGTAAAGCGGAATGCAAATTTAAACATTTCGGACTTATATGCAGAAATAATAGAATCCAAAAGCAAGGATAATCCAACAAAAGGTACATCATACCCTTGAAGCTTCAAACAGGTAATTGTCGAATATCTGTTTAAAACTGTCCCAGCATTCCTCTGTGAAGAACTGATGTGCTTTCACGGCACTGCGAAAAAGCAAAAAAGAAAAAAGAAACAAGCAGAAGTGATACCAAAGTACTCTTTCTGGCGAGAACAACTTCTGCACCACCATTTTTACGAATATTAGAATCACTAGAAAGAATATCATACTAACCAAAAAATAAACTACTAAATTGGGAAATGGAGAGACTCGAACTCTCATGAACAACAGTTATCCGAACCGTCGGTCAACCTTCTGACAACACTCCCAGAATAACTAGGGAAGGGCTACGCCGTGGGATGCCATGTCGCCTGGCTAGCTGACAATGGCATTACCCATAGCCCTTCCTTATCTTAGTAATACACGTAAATCAATCACTTAAGATGCACAGATACCTGAAGTCATAGTCCGGATACATATGGTACAGGCTAAGCATCAGATAAATCAGGGTCTTCCGGCTGTAAAGACAATAGAAACTTGATCAAAGATTAAAATCAAGAGCTTCACATGGGTAGCCTAGGCACAGCACTTGAACCACCTGGATCTGCTAAGTAACAAATCTGCTGGTGATGAGGAGTCGGATCCTGAAGATTGCCCAAGATAATCAAGAATCTGAAATTGGCCAGCAGAACCACTGAGTGAAAATCAGTCGATCAATATATCATTTTGACCCAAACAAATGAAGGAAATCCAGAGACAAATGATCCAACAGGACAAAACCCACATGGAGATAAGCACAGATTCCACACAAGCACCTAATATAACTGAGGAATCCTATCATGATGTAACGAAAAAGTTTTATGGCTTCCGTATCTTCCAAAGCTTAACACATTCACGACAGGACAGGACATGTGCATCAAGAAAGTAAGACCGCATCCCTGGCCCTACTGAGTACGGAAAAAGGCTTCAACATTGAACATATAGGACATGACACCTCTAAGCCACGGGGACCATCACTTTCAATGTCAACCAGAAGTCCATCTAATCCTATAGCATATTGTAATAGGTCGGACAATGACAAGACTAGTTAATCGTACCTCATGTTCCAAGCTAAGGGACAACTTCTTATCTGTTCCAGTGTGTTTGCCTATGGAAAACAAGAAGGCATAACCTGAAATCAACATTTGTAGTCAAGCTGAATATGAAAGCGTGGATGGCGGCCACGCATACAAGAGTAAGCTTCAAGGCATCCTTTGATGGTGCATTCCCCGAGATTTAAATGGTCTAAAAAGTCATTTATCCTGCCAAGCAAACACAGAAACCTCCATGAATGTTGAGTAAAAGTGATATGGGTTCTAGTTTGAAGCTTATGGCCAAGACAATAAGAAGGTAGAGAGAGAGAGAGAGAGAGGGGGGGGGGGGGTGATATGAGAAATTGCCTTTCAAAGGGGGTGTATTCTAGAAACTTCATTTCCTTTTTTTTCCCCAACGGCAAGAGGTCTTCTCAACACTTCCCTGCCAGACGAACCGAATCAAAACGCCACATCATGAAAAGTTTTAAGCATCCAAAAGAATCAAACAAAAGCCAGATATATGCATCACAAAAAATTTAACAAGCAGGAAGGTAAAAACAAGTTGGGATCAAATAATCCTTGCGGCCAGTGGATTCCACTCTCCATCAACATGATACACCCTCTTATTAAAACTAATCAATCAATACTGCAAACTCACTGGAAAACATTTGACTAGAAATTCACAAATCCATGGCGGAAAAGCAGTAATCAGCAGCCAGACGAGGACATGCATTAGATGGCTAGAACTATCTCAACAAAAACGCTGAGATAAGATGCAGAAAGGACTAGGGCTGGCGTGGATAAACCAAAATATAGTGTCGAGGCTAGACAATAGATGAGCAGTCGCCACGGAACAGATGAACAAACAGCGACGACCAAGCAAGCACAGATCATGGAAGAGAAGGTTCTTATAACTTAGGGATTTTTCTCAACAAATTCAGGGAAAACTAAATCCCAGGGGGGAATCTCGCGGGGGGGGGGGGGGGGGGGCAAGCCGGTGACCGCTACATCCCGATCCCGTTGGAGCATAAAATTGAAGGAGAAGACGAGGAAACACAAAAATGGAAACAGAAACTACAGAAGCGATTAGGAGGAGGAGAAGAAACCGAGATCTCACGAGAACGAGGAGCAAACAGGAATGGAAGACAATTCCCGGAGAGAGCAGACGTGTACTTTGGGAGGGAGATGGGGATCGTAATCAGGGAGGGGGAAGAAGGTACCCTAATTTCGAATATTCCGATCTTGTTTCGATGACTGATTGGATTTGTTTCTTTGGGAGGGGTAAATCAGAAATCCAGCCTTCAAACACATCCAAAAACAATTGTTTTGTTTTTTTCTTGCTATTCACCAGCCACCTAATTCAAGAAAAAAATTCGAAAAATAAATTCTTAATTTTTTAATTTATTTGAAATATCGCGACGTGGTCAAAAATAGCGTCACTTAATTTATTAAGAAGTCGTGGTTTCTACCATAAGGGAAATAGAGATTGAAAATCACTTCTTTGCCAACAAAATTTTAATCTAAGTGTGTGAAAGGCGATGGTCAATTATGTGATTTCCGATATTATCTTTGTACAATTGCATCAAAGGCGCGATTAAAAACACGTCTTTTCGTAAATTGAATGTTTTGGTTTTCGATCGCGCCTTAAGGATGATATTATAGAAGTTTTATAAATTCGAACTGCATTCGAAGATTTTATTCAAAACTAACGAGATTTTAATACAAAGTTCATGTATTCTGCCTTCTGTTTCATCATTGATTCTTTTTTCCTCCCTCAATCTCGCAAGAAGTTATTGAGTTACTCTTTAAACTTCGTGATTAAAATATCGAAGTTTTGTGGCAGTCCTGTACACCACATATATAACGGCGTTTAGGAGGAGGGGGCCACCATTAGCTTAAAGTGATCTCAAACCTTTATTTGAAGCCCCTACTTTGTTATATAATAATTACATGTAATTAATTAATTAATTATATTACAAATCAATGAATTTTAGAAAACCAAGTAGAGAGGGGGAAGAGGCCTCGTTGAAGCCCAGGGATGAGCAGACTCCGATTTCCTGGGATGGTCCAAACGTGTACTCGAGTTCTTCCTGTTTTGTCCTTTTCCTTGTTAGAACCGGGAACGAGGCCCAAACCCCCCCTTATTATCTCCCTCTCCTGTCCCCCCGGAGTGGAGCAGCAGCCGCAGCCGCAGCGAGCGGAAGGGGATTCGCCAACCCCCCCCCCCCCCCCCCCCTTCCTTCCTGGGTCCGATCGTTCCCCTCGTAACACGATCATGTGGGTGGGCTGACTATCCCATCTCAAATCGGGTCCTTCCCCAGGTCCTGATCGTATAGCCAATCCAATGGCCAACAGCGGCATGGACGAGCCCGGGACCGCTCCCCGACCCGATCGCTGGTACGACCTCATTCTCGGCCCCTCCTTCGACCGCGACTCCAACAAGTACTGCACCCTCCGATGTGAGTAGCACCCGTTTAGGGATGGATGAACGGGCTTTGATTTGATTTGCGTTCCGGGCTCTTCGACTCAGTCCTCCTTCTCGGTTTGTTTGATCACTTGCGCGGATTGAATTATCTGATGATGACTCGTCTAGAGATTGTAACCTTTTCTTGCTCGAATAAATTTCACCAAGATCGTGTCTGCTTCACTGTGGACTGTTTGTGCCGTGAGATAAAATGTTGTCCGCCCACCTGTACATTTATTTTCTACCCATGACTGGGTTTATGATTTTCTTTTCAGATGTGTCCAAGCCAGCCTCCATTGATAAAAGCAAATCGGGTATCTTGCGCAAAAACAAGGATGGTCGGGCTAGTGTTGAATTTCAGAATAACCAACCAGGGAAACCAAAGGTTTCATTCAAGGGCAGCAGCGAGCACTATAAAGACAATGATGCGGTCTTATTCTTTGATGGCGAGACGTTCCGGTTGGAGCAGCTTCACACAGCGGTGAAGCAATTGCGTCACTTACGTGTGCCAGGCGAATCTTCAGTAGCTTCTGCCTCTGCTGCTTTTCAGTCTGTGCCGACAACAGATCCTCGGTTGTCACCTGCTGGGAAGGGTGCAAAGCCAGTGCATATGCCCAGAAGCACGTTTCCTTCTGTGCCAGTGAGTGAATTCTCTAATTACCTTGGCTGTTTGTTGTGCCTTTTCTTTGTTTCTTTCGTCGTCTTAGAACTCGTTTGATTATTTTAGCAGTAATTGTGCATGGTCCAGCTTTTGTTTTTGTTTTGAGGACGACTTTCTGGGTCGTCTTATTGATTGCTAAACATTTGTGGACTGGCATGAAGAGTTTGCAATTAATCTTCATTTCTCCATCTGTCAACATGATTAATTTTTAAGCATGAAAAGTTGCTGGAAGGTTTGCCTTCTCAACTGGTGTACTGTGTAATTATCTGAAACAATACCCTGGATCCTTTTTGTTATTTTTTTGTTTTGTTTTGTTTTTTTTAACTTTATCAGATTCCTCACTGTAGATCTCCTCTTTAACACTCTCAACAAGAACATTTTTTTAGTATAAGATCGGTTTGTTGGATTATCCCAATTTACAAAGAAGTCCTTTTCCCTCGACCATCTTACCCTAGGACTTGCTTGCCAAACTAGTTGGGGTGACTTGGATCTCCTTTCAGTCAGGGCCTTGTCCTGTTAGGTGAAAAAAATTTCTAGGGTATCTGGAATGTGATTTATGATGATTGTGTTCTTATTTTGCAACCCTTTTAGCAATTGAACTATGGGTTGTGTAGATCAACTATTTCAGTTATAAGAGACACAAGGAGAACATTTTGGTGACATCACCTGGTGCTGTGTAGTTACTTATTGCCATTCTGCATGGCTTTTTTCTTCAGGTTGAAGTGGAACGAATAGATATCGCTGAACCGCCAAATACAGGTGAGTCATATGTTTTATCCCTTTCTGCTTGTGCCTTGTGTTCATGCAGTTGTTGTTCAGAGCGATAGAACCTAAGTGCTGCTGCTTATTTTCGAAGGTCTAAGAGCTGCTATCAGTGGAGCAGCGATTCAGTCAACAGATCAACGAGGTGGATCTTCGCCCCCCGAAGGAACGAGAAGTTATGAAGGCGAGGAAAATCAAGAGATCGGTATTGAAGACCTCTTTGGTAGCGTGTCACCTGATACTTCCAACAAACCTGAGGAAGATGTAGGCATTAGGTCGGATGATAACGACCAACGGCATAATGACTATGACGATGAGATTGCTGATGTAGATGACAGTGGGGATGAAGGGAATAAAGGTCAGAATGCCGCAGATGCCCTACGGACTCAGCTCAATGTGTCCAAAACAAAGAGCAGTCAACATACATCTTCCTCCAGCAGTAGCAGTGGCAGCGATAGCGGCACCGGAAGCAGCAGCAGCAGTAGTGATAGCGAAGGCAGCGATGATGATTCTGTCAACTCTGTCTGAGATAGAGTATTTGGCAGATGAGTATTTGGCAGACAACGACAACAATGAAGGTATACGACAGGTAAACTGAAAGAAGAAAGAGTTTCGCTTGAAGTAACTCCAGGCCGACATTTTCGACAAAGCCAATTTTAGTTTCTAGAGGGGAGTAAACTTCCTCTTGGTATTACTTCATGTTCCTCGTCTGTCCATGCAAGCTGACGAAACAAATCTGGTTTGTTTGCTCGGCCTGCTACGGTCGTTTTCGGGATGCGGGATTGCCATCTCTCTGCTAGAAGTACGACTCCCAAGTCCCAACCCAACCCAACCAAGAGTGCATAAAATGACCACAAAAGACTCTCAGCGCGTCATTACAGTCACTCGGGGCATATTAAGCCATCGACGTTATGGGCTGGGCCACAGATAATGGAGGCCCAGCCCAAACTTAATCCACTCGTTTGTATCCAGGCATTACACCATTTGCTTTTTCTTTTTTTCTTTTACGAAACAAGTTAATAAGAAACTTTTTGTGGAGTCAAAAGTTTTCAAAAGTTTAAAATGGGGAAACTTATTATGTGCTTTGATAGAATATATCATCATTATTATTTCATAAAGCGGAAAAAGGTGGAGACCGCACTACAGCATGAGAAGGAAGTTCTCGTGCTCACCGGCACGCATTAGATGGGATAATTGTGTCGCACCAAAAAAATAAACAAGTAATGGGATGAGTGGCAAATGGGAGGAGGTCGGTCTGATCTCTTGCTTTTTTTTTTTTTTTTTTTTATTGTGGTCGGAACAAAATCAAGGTTGAAGTTGAATACGCCATACATATATCACTGGTGGTCTGAAAATTCGGTTGGTGCTACACTTTCCATCATATCCATTTAGGAGGAGGAAGTGACCGGAATCATTACATTATGCATTGATATTGTAGCTGGAGTGATTAGAGGCCCTAATTCCGGAGGGAGAAGGGAGTTGGGGTGGGGGGCCATGGGATTGGTCAAATCTGAGGCATGTGAGATTGCAAACTGTGGAATGCAAAACAGGATGATAAATCCCATTTTGCTGACTTTTTGTTTTAAATCTATCTCGTTCTTCGAATCTTTATAACGAGGGTGGCAACAACAACGACACCATTGGCCCGTGGGGTGGTGGGGTCTCATTCTCAGACACGTCCCGTTCTTCCTCCAAACCTGGCCATGAATCCGGCAGAAATTGAAGGGCCTCCTTTTCTTGTCATCGCGCCCCCTCTGTTCTTTGTTCAACCACATGACTTGTATCCTGTGACCAACTTCTCTCTCTCTCTCTCTCAATTTCTTCTCTTTTTTACTAACCTAATAATAATAATAATATCGAATCATCCTACTTCTAAAAATATTGAAGTTACTTACTTACAGACAAACAAGAGGGAGAAAAGGGGGGCAAGTGGGAAAGGACGTGTACGTACGACGACGACCGCTTACAAATATTTACTGAGTTTGTAATTTAGCCTGGTTTTGGTGCTGCTTTAACTGCAGCCAAAGGTCCAACGGAAGTACTCGCCTTCCCACGACTGTCTTTCGATTTCACTTTGATCTCAGCCCCCGTCTCTGTCTTTTGTGTCCTCCTATTTATTTATGTAAGAGAAACAAACAAAATCGCCTCTGAAACCCCTCCTCCCATTCGCCAACCCTCCATTTTACTAAGACGCGATGCTGTCTCAACTCCTCCCCATCATCTTCTTCTTGTTCTTCTCCTTCTTCTTCCTTCTCAACGCCAAGCCAACAACCTCCTCCCCCATCTCCCCTTCCCCTCCTCCTTCCAACAACACCCAGTTCATCCTCACCAGCTGCTCCTCCACCCTTTACCCCGACCTCTGCTCCTCCTCCCTCCTCCACTATGCTGACGCCGTCTCCTCCGATCCCGCTCGCCTCGCCCGCGTTTCCATCGCCGTCAGCCTCTCCAGGGCCCGTCGTACGGCTGCCTACGTTTCTGGCCTCTCCCGTCAAGCCGACTACGGTTCCGATCAGAGGGCCTCCTCCGCCCTCCACGACTGCTTCACGAATTTCGGAGACGCCGTGGATGCGATGAGGGGATCCCTTAAGCAGATGCGTCAGCTAGGAACCACAGGGGAGTCCTTTCGGTTCAGTATGAGCAACGTGCAGACTTGGATGAGCGCCGCCCTCACCGACGAGGAGTCCTGCACCGACGGGTTCGAGGACGTGGCAGAGGGGCGGGTGAAGAAGGAGGTCAGCGAGAAGGCCGAGGCCGTTAAGATGGTCACCAGCAACGCGCTGGCTCTTGTCAACAGGTTTGTGAACACCGTCGCCAGTGGAACCCAGTGAATTACCGTTCGTCGTGGCGCGTCCGAAGTATAATACAAGAACGTGTGTTGTCGAATGGTAGAAGTTGTCGCTAATCCGGTTCGAGACGTATATGGTCGCATTTTCCCTTACATATATGTATTCTAACTAGGCTTGTTTTCGGAAGCTGCTGATATTAGAGTGCTTGTGTTCGTTGAAGCATTGACGATTACCATGGGAGGACGAGTGTTTACTACATGCTAATGTAAAGAAAACAGTCATCATGCCCGTCTATAGTAAAAAGGGTTCCCATCAACATCATTTTGGGTCGAGTAAAGTATAATTTAATATGATTAGGGACCTTACGGTATCTTAGGAAATATCGTTCTAATAAAGCACAGAGGAGAAACCAACAAGGGGGTGAGTAGGTGGACCATCACAAGTGGACCTCCTTCGTTTGAATCTCCGACAGGGACAAACAAAAGTCTTTCTCCCAACCTCCACTGCAATCATTGTTACTTATGTTAGTGCTGTGAAAAAGAGAAAATATGGATTGCTTCCATGGCTCTTTTGCAAATCAATGCACAGGCTCAACATAAGATGATATTTAGTGACATTAGTTTATTACATTCCATCTTTTGAAGCGACGAATTTCAATCATGATGTGCTTTACACTTCTAGGTCTGCTCTTCAACACTCACATTAAGGTCCGAAGAGTAGCACTTAGGAATCACTCCAGACCGTGGATTACATCACCTCGGCGCCACTCTGTGAGGTTGAACTTATCCCACTCTGAGGATTCGCCTTCCCGTAGCCCTCTTTGCTTGCACGCGAACCACCCACAAAAAGCTCGAGAGGACGGTCGCTTGCTTAATGAATAAATCTTGTTCCGACGGCATGCATGCGTCACTCGTCACCTTCCCACCACGTCCAAGCCAAGGTCATCATCATCTTCTTTTGCACTCCGAAATCTTTATTAATAAATAAAAACCTGTCGTTATTGAGAGAATTCGCGTTCCCGGTTCAGCCTCCCTGAAATGACTGGGCCGGGCCTAAAGTCATGGGGCCGTTCGGCCCATAAAATGTAAGAGCCCGAGCCTTGAATGGCCAATGCTAGGTAATAAAAGACATTTTGAGGATGAGGAGGAGAAACATTTATCATATTAAATAAATACAAATATATACTTAAAAAGAAAGGGGCACTTCACAGCTGGCGGAATCATCGCCATTCATTGGCTGGATCCCCCGGCTTTCCTTCCTGCCACACCCACGCCTATTTCCTTTTATTCGGGTCAAATTAGTAATTATATCCTAAATTTTATCCAATTTTTTATTTATTTATTTTAAACTTTAAAAAATATCACCTTATATCCTAACGTTATAATGTTACATCAAAAATATCTTCCGCCAATAACAATCCTAACGGAATTTTACATGGCGTTGACGTGGCGAATAACGACGTTAATGTGAACGTTTTTCTTAATTAATTAATCATATTATGCCCTAATTTTAAACTTTTCCCAAATTAATATCAAAATTTGTCATAATTTTAGATTTTCCCCGACCAAACTCAAACTCATCGTTCTAGTCACCCTTTCCCCACCCTGTCCATAACAGGTGAAGTCGCATTCACTCTTGATAGGAACATGATTCGCCTGCCATACGAAATCATTAATGTAATCGGCTTGTTCCTCTTATTACTCCGGAAGATTACGTAAATGCAATAAAATAAGATCCACATGAGGAGGGCGGACATAGGGGAGAGGTTGTGGGCAGGGGCTGGTGGGGGTGGGTCGTCGGCAGAGAGGCGAATAAGACGGGAGGCGAAGGCCAGGGGGGAGAGTGGAAACGAACGGGATGAAGGTAGTCGGGCAGGGAAGTCGGACGAGATGAACTGACGAGGAGCGATCGGAGGAAGGCCGTCAACGGGGGTGGGAAAAGGGTGGAACGATGAGTTTGGATTTGATAAGACGATGAGTTTGGGTTTGGCTGGGGAAAATTTGAAATTAGGGTAAATTTTGATATTAATTTGGGAAAAGTTTAAAATTAGGGCATAATAGGATTAATTAATTAAAAAAAATGGTGACATTAGCAGCGTTATTCGCCAGTCATGTAAGATTTCGTTAGAGTTATTATCGATAGAGGATAGTTTTGATCTAACGTTATGACCTTAAGATATAAAGTTATATTTTTTAAATTTCAGAATAAATCAAAAAAAATAAACAAAATTTTAAGATATATTTATTAATTTAGCCTTTTATTCATATCGATTTAGAGTAAAATTTAGATTCCTTTCGCTGCCGCCGATGGCGAAGCTGTCCCTCTTGTTTCATCCTTCCCCCTAATTTTCTCTTTCTCCTTTTTAAAAAAAAAATACAGCCTGGGGGACAAAAAATAAATAAATAAAATAAATTGTTAGTCCCGGCGAATAAGCGAATCCGAGGAGCATACAAGCAAACATACCACCGACGGCCTCTCTAACTAAATTAACGCCCGCCCCCCCCAAGCCAACTCGACCGAACAAAAAAATCATCATCATTTGGTCTCTAGTTCTTGATTGGCGTGTGTATAATATAATTACCAAAAAATAGTCAGGCGAGGGTCTGTCAGCACTTGAGACTCAGGGATGAAGACGATGGTGATGATGATGATTATATGTTTAGATAAGATCATCACGTTCTCCCCCACCCACTTGGTGGCTGAAAGTGACTGATTGATTGGCTTCTCTCTGGTAAGGAGGAGAGGCTAGGAGGGGGTGGGGTGGGGTGAGCGATGGCCGGGTCGGATCTTCCGGAGCTGGTCAAGTCCATTTCCAGGGACTCTTCTTCCCTCTCCCAACACCTCCATCCCTTTCGTAAGGAGTCCACCGACCTCGTCCACCGGGTTTCCCGACTCTCTCACCTCTTCGACGAGATTCCCCTCCGTCACTCCGACTCTTGGTACTCCGACCTCCTGCTGTCTCTCCAGTCTGTCCGCTGCCTTCTGCTCTCCCTCCCCAATTCCCCTTCCTCTGTAAGCCCAACCCCTCCCCCTTCCCCTCTCCACGGAAATGTAGTATCTGCTATTGCCTTTTTTTGTGCTCAGCTCACTTCTCCCGTTGATTTGCTGGTGGGAGTTCCGAATGGGGCTTTCCTGCGTTTGAATTTTCTGTTTTAGATCTCGTACAGTATAGGTTGTGCAGTCTTTCCATGTATTTGGGGAATGGAGTGATTTCTGATCATTCTGAGTTCGATAGCGTCCAGGTTATATTTGTGCCCATGTAGGTGATTTCGAATCTGTTATCGTGCAGCTCAGGTTCTGTCATAGTGTCTCTCCTTACATGTAATGTAATGCTCGCAGCGCCTATCAGCATGTTCTGAATTGGCAGGGATTTTCATTTGAGGGATGTTGTCGTTCATACACGTGGAGTGCTGTGAATCTTGCCGGTGGTTGTTCTTCATTTTGCGTGTTCACCATATGGGGACTGGGACTCCTTCCTTGAATCACAATTGTCTCTCTTATTACAGGAGGGAGCAGCAAAGAAAATTACCTTCCAGTTTCAGTGCGTGACGTGGAAATTGGAGAAAGCTCTCGGAAGCATCCCATACGAGCAGCTTGACATATCAGAGGAGGTGCAAGAGCAGGTGCGGAATCGATCATGTGACTTTTCAAGTCGTGTAGTGCCCGGATATGTTCTCCATGCCTGTTTCTTGACTTTGCATGTTTATGCCAGGTTGACTTAGTGAGAGCACAGCTGAGAAGAGCTGCTGAGAGATATGGGCCTCTGAATTTGAAATTGCTGTCTCGGGCTTTGTCAGAGCCACTGGAAATTGACCTCGACCCTCTCCAATCTAGCAATCGCAACATTGGCACACTACATATCAAGAACATTGGTAACGTAGATCATGAAGTCTCTGTACATCTTCCTGATGTCCAACAGGGTGATGCTTCTGAGAGCCTAAATGGAGAGTTAAACAGCCTGCTTGCCAACTCTTCTAGTTCGCCAGATATTCAGGAATCAAGTACAAGAAAAACAGAAGACAAGGAGCACCTTCCCACTGATCAAGAGAAGCATTCTGCTATAAAAGATCTCGAGGAGACAGAGAAAAGTTATGGGGTACTTATCCCAGAGGATTTCCTTTGCCCAATCTCGCTGGAGTTGATGAGAGATCCTGTGATCGTGGCTACTGGACAGGTGCGTGTTTTACTGTACTTTATCTACATGTTGCAGTAGTTGTTAGCTTTAGTATTTTCATTAATTCTGGTTATTGACTGGATCACCTCTCTCTGCCAGACGTATGAAAGATCTTACATCCAGAAATGGATTGACAGCGGCAACGTTACTTGTCCAAAGACGCAGCAGAAGCTCCAAAATTTTATACTTACACCAAACTATGTTTTGAGGAGTTTGATCAGCCAATGGTGCACAACTCATAACGTGGAACATCCTACAGTTTTGGCAAACGGTAAGATAAAGAACGCCAATGGTTCCGTTAGAGACATCAGTGGCGACATAGCGACGATTGAAGCTCTTGTCTGTAAGCTCTCCAGCCAATCCATTGAGGAGTGTAAAGGTGCCGTGTCTGAAATCAGGTCTCTATCTAAAAGAAGCACCGACAACCGGATACTAATTGCAGAAGCAGGTGCAATTCCAGCCCTCGTGAAATTATTAACATCGGATGACATCGCGGTTCAAGAGAATGCCGTTACGTCCATTCTCAATTTGTCCATATACGAGAACAACAAGGGACTGATTATGCTTGCGGGTGCTGTCCCTTCTATTGTCCAAGTCCTGAGATCCGGGAGCATGCAGGCCAGGGAGAATTCAGCAGCAACCCTGTTTAGTTTGTCTCTGGGAGAGGAGAACAAAATAATAATCGGTGCTTCTGGGGCTATTCCGGCCTTAGTCGAGCTGCTCCAGGTGGGGACCATCAGAGGGAAGAAAGATGCTGCGACGGCAC
Organism: Melastoma candidum; assembly: GCA_023653495.1. NCBI lineage: Eukaryota > Viridiplantae > Streptophyta > Magnoliopsida > Myrtales > Melastomataceae > Melastoma > Melastoma candidum. Next base: position 10,256,226 of record CM042881.1, on the reverse strand, counting down.
TGTTCAATCTGTGCATATATCAGGGAAACAAGGGAAGGGCTGTCAGGGCAAGGATCATAGAGGCGCTGTTGAAGATGCTCACGGAATCAAGTCACTGCATGGTCAACGAGGCGCTGACCATTTTATCCGTCCTGGCAAGCTGCCAGGATGCTAAGGTCGCTATGGTAAAAGCCAGCACGATCCCCGTCTTGATAGATCTTACACGGATGGGTCTGCCGCGGAATAAAGAGAACGCGGCGGCGATCCTGCTCTCCCTGTGCAAGAGAGACTCAGCGAACCTTGCATGCATAAGCAGGCTCGGTGCAGTCATACCATTGACAGAGCTGTCGAGAAACGGCACAGAGAGGGCAAAGAGGAAAGCCACTTCGCTACTGGAGCTGCTTCACGGGATATCCAAAACAGGGACAACAGGCCACTGACTAAAAGGAAAAGAAGAGGAGCTGACAACATTCGTTCCATTCCCGATTCATTTGTTTTTTTTTTGTCATTGTATTTTGTCCAAATTCCAATTGGTGTCCGAAAAGAACTGACTAGAAGACCTTTGGCAAAAGAAAAACTTAAATTTGTAACTCGATAAAAAAATAAATAATTTATCCTTGATCCAGTCGGTCTAATTTTTAATTCTACACTCTTTTTTCTTTTCTTTCATATTTCTAACCACAACACAAACTAGTTTTATTTTAATAGAATTATAATTAAATGTTTATTATTATCATTATTTCTTCCACTAGCCGAGGAGATAGTTTAGTGGCAGTTTGATTAGCAAAAGAGACAGAATGGATTATTCGACAACATGCAATCACTTGACCAAACCCGCCTTTGCACTCTCTTCTTTCCATTGCTGTCTGTAAGGAATTGAAGGGCTTATGATTAACGAGAGGTTCAACTATTGCAACGTCAAAGATTACAAACAACTCTAACATACATCATTAATTTTTGTGCTCTCGAGACCCGATTAAATATTTTATGTCGGTGTTCGATCCAAGTCAAATCCTAAATATTCCTTCATTTTGAAACGACCGTTTAGGTTTTACTCCGTCAAAGTAAAGAAAAAGGCTTAAATATACGTACGCTTTTTACCAATCTCATGTTCAGTAAGTAGAAACAGACGGCCATTTCTTACCGATTCTAAGCATATAGAGAAGTAGGTATGATTGAAGAGGAGGGCCGGCTTCATCTGACCTAGACTTTCCTTCGGTTTTCCATCGTTTATTTGCGAAACATGTTCCGGTATTACCGGGATTACGGACACGGGGTATATACCGGTTAATGTTGATGTTCCATCGCTGGAGACAAATTGGAGGGTTTGAACATTTCTGAATGTTTCGTGGGGGAAGAGTTCAAATCGGCTCCCGGTCTCATTTGCCAACCGCTAGAAAATCCGTAATGTTGTTTTTGAAGGGTGGTCGTTGGATGTCTCTATCGAGCAAAAATGGACCCACGAATCCAAATTCTAAAAAGAAAAAAACGAAATAACTTAAGGGGGGAGGATGTCATGCTGCCATAAATCCCACTTCATCCTCTCACCATGTAGTCAGTCATACATACTACTTCCACCAAAAGGAACACACAGCCCGACGATGCGTTGCAAGAGAGCGCCGTATACCAAAAGACTCTAGCGATAAATCCCATTCCCAAAATTTCATCGTGATGGATGGCACTCGCATAATGACGCTGCGACACGATTGCCAGGGCATTCGCTCTTACCTTTTGTCAAGGTCGATGACAAGATCCACGGAATTAGAGGTTAGTTCCCGCTACCCTGACATTTCCAAGCACGAAGCAACCTACTAGTTATGCTTTATGCTCTCACGAAACAACAGTAGTAGCAGCCGAGGGACTGAATGAACGACCACTCCATGACGTAGACACCCACGTCAGAAAAACAACAACGAATCGCTCCCGACAGGAACCACTGATTTATTAAAAAAAGAAGAAGAAGAAAAGACAAACAAATTGTCAAACGGGAGGACAACAATTTCAGCCATGAAGGACTTAATATAACAATAGGTACGTGGAAAGCGCAGACACACTACGAAGAAAATCGTGGGGAAAACATGGACTAAATCAACCATGTGATCACTTGGACTTTGGGGAGCAATAAGTCTTTGAATAATCCCACTTCCTTCGTTCACACCTAATATTATTATTAATATCCAACCTACCAAATAAAAGAACATGAATAATGTTGTTGTGTGAACGATGATAAGGATTTTTTGACGACTTCAACCCCTGTCACTTGCCACACAACCACAATGTCGGAATTTTGTGACCCGAAGTCGGTTATATTATGATTTAAAGAATATTAGATTCGCTCGTGAAATATATCTTCTGGGGGAGATATATTGAATGTTATTATATTATATCTCATAATATATTTACCAGCCAGTGATATATGTGTGGTATCTATTTACGAAGCGAAAGGAAAAAAGAGATGAGAGAGAGCAAATCCTTAGAGTAGAGAAAATGGATACACGAGTGCAAAGAGTGCGGCGGTAAAGAAAGGGTGTGTCGGGGAAACATGGGAAATACTTCGGGGTTATTTCTTACCGGAAAAGCGGGATCTTGAACTTGGGTAGGTCGAGGGGGTTAAATAGGGTGTCAACCTAAGTTTGTACTCTATTGTTATGGTGAAATCTTCTTCTCCGCCGTGGACGTAGGTCGATTGACCAAACTACGTAAATTCTTTGTCTCCTTATTTTGTAGTTAACTTCCGATCAAGAACCGGATCCGTTTCGACTGGCTTCTGAGTGCTTCCGCATGCTCCAACAACTGGTATCAGAGTTCGGTTGTATAGATTCGAGATCCACCGCTGGTGGTAAGTTCGAGATCGAGAAGTTGGATGGGAGCATGAATTTCGGCTTGTGGCAAGTCAAGATGAGGGCACTATTGGTACAGAGTGGATTGGAGAAGGCTCTTACAGATCAGTTGAAGAGTGCTTTGAAGTTGACTTCTGACTAGTGGAAGCAGATAGATGCTAGAACGCCATCGGCGATTCAGCTGTGTTTGTCCAACGAGGTTCTGAAAAAAGTGTTCAAGGAAACGACAACGGCCAGGCTTTAGAGTAGGCTGGAGAGTCTGTACATGACGAGGACTCTGAGCAACAAAATTCTTATCAAGCAAAGGTTTTTCATAATGATGCAAGGTATGTCCGTTAAATCCTACCTAGATAATTGATTGTCTACATCTTTGGATTTTGAGAGGATCGACGACAAGATCGATGAGGAGATCCAAGCGATGCTGTTGTTATGTTCACTACCCGCTTCATACCAGAGTTTTAGGGAGATGTTCTTGTATGGGAGAAGTGTTCTCACAATTGACGAGGTACGATCTGCACTTTTATCAAAAGATTTGATTGATAAAGAGTTAACGGGTGAAGCAGGGCGACCGATGGCGGAGGCATTAACAGTAGGCAGGACCAGATCCAAAGGTAGCGGCGGGGTAAGGTGCTTCCATTGCGGTAAGAAAGGACACAAAAAGAAAAACTGCAGGAAGCTGACAGGGAAGGATGAAGGATTGCAAGCATCAGCGAAGGTTGCTACGTATACCACCGACAATGATGCCAGAGACGGAGATGTACTCTTGGCTAGCAATGTGCAGACTATTGAAACTGAGTTGGAGATGCCAACAGAAGAGGATTGGATTCTCGACTCAAGGAGTACTTTTCACATGAGTCCTCATAGGCCGATGTTCAATGCATACTGTTCCACTGTAGGTGGAGATGAACGCTTAGGCAATGGTCATAAGTGTAAGGTTGCAGGTGTGGGAACGGTTCGGCTCAGAATGAATGATGGAGCTGTGAGAGAGTTGGTAGCTATCCGACATGTACTTAACATCACGAGAAATATTATTTCCGTGAGTGTTTTAGAAGCCAATGGGTACGAATTTTTTGCTTCAGGTGGAGCCCTCAATGTTCGCCAAGGAAAGCGGTTGTGGATGACTGGAAGTCGATTAAAGAGCTTGTATGTTATGAGAGGTGCCGTTGCTATTACCACTGTTGGGTTTTCTGGAAAACGTCATGAACCTTTCAAGAGGAGCAATCAGTCATCGGAGAAAGGGGGTAATAGGTTGCGAGTGCAGAGAAGCAAGAAGATGTGGGTAATCAAGTTCGTCGTGGATGGGCTTGGATGTTCCGTTGACTAGGCTCGCCGGAGCCTGGAGAAGAAGAAGGGAGATATTCACAGTTAGTCTTAGGGAAAGACCAGTACATGGAGTGACAATTCCTCAGACGTTCTATGGATTTCGATCTAAGATGGAGTTTGTTAGGCTTTTGTGGCCCGAAGTCGGTTATATTGCGATTTGGAGAATATTATATTCGCTCGTGAAATATACGGAAGGGGAGATAATATGTCTCTTGGGAAGATATATTGGATCATATTAAATTATATCTCATAATATATTTACTATATGTGGTATCTATTATATAAATATGTGTCGGATAAAAGAGATGTGAGAGATCAAATCCTTAGAGCATAGATTAGGGATACACGAGTGCAAAGAGTGCGGCGGTAAAGAAATGGTGTGTGTTGAGGAAACACAGAAAACACTTCGGGGTTATTTCTTACCGGAAAAGTAATATCTTATACTCGGGTAGGTCAAGTTGGTTAGAGAGGGTCTCAACCTAAGTTCGTACTCCACTATTCTAATGAAATCTTCTTCTCCACCCGTGGACGTAGGTCGATTGACCAAAACACTTAAATTCTTTGTCTTGTTATTTTTTAGTTAACTTTCGATCAAGAACTGCATTATGTTCGACTCGCTTTCAAGGGCTTTCGCGTGCGCCAACACAAAGTGAAAGAGTGTTGTCTTCCTAGTTTCGGACACGCATGCACAAAGAAGAGTCTCAGCTTAGCTTGTATCACGAGGATTGTACGATTGTATCGTTAGTTTAAAAAAAATTTATAAAATACGGTTGAAGTTTCAAAAATACCCTATTTAGCGCGAGATGAATTTTTAAAATCCGCCGCTCAAATAATCGGGAGAAAGGAATATTTATTTACAAAACCCGCATTTCACTAATTTTTAAAATTTAGAACGTATTTCACTAATTTTTTTTTAACGGTACAAAGCTCCTCGAACTCCCCATGTGTTTTCTATTTATTGTTCAATTTGTTGACCACTGACACGACACCAACACCAACTTCACCCCTATATATAATGTGAAGTAGAAGCTCGTAGGTTTTATGCTCGGAGTTATCAAAATCCCACGACCAGACAAGTAATTCGAGTTCCTTCTACCGCCATTTCAGAAAGGCTCTCAAAACCTCGTTCCTTTTCTGAATCGCATTTAGTTTCTCCTCCTTGACTAAACTTAAATATGGGCAACGCCCTCGGCATGAAGAGAACCGCCAAGGTCATGAAGATAACCGGCGAGACCTTCAAGTTGAGGACCCCTGTTCTCACTGGGGACGTCCTCAAAGACTACCCCGGGAAAGTCCTCCTGGAGTCGGAGTCCGTTAAGCACTTCGGAGTCCGAGCGAAGCCCCTCGGAGTGGACTGCAATCTGGAGCCAGGGAGGCTCTACTTCCTTGTGGAGTTGCCGAGTGTTAGTCACGGCCACGAGACGGCCAACGGGAGAGTGCCGCGGAGGGTGAGGTCAGGGATTACGATGGGAGCAAAGGACCGGCTGGAGAGCCTCATGCTAGCCAGGAGGTCGGTCTCGGACCTCTCCATCGTCACGGCTGCCACAACCAGTGAAAGCAATGGGAAGCCAGTGGTGTTGGAGGATGGCGAGGATGGCAGCAGTAATAATAAGAGGGTGAGGATGAGGTTGCCGAAGGCGGAGGTCGAGAGGCTCATGAGATCAAGCAGGGACAACGCGGAGGCAGCTGAGAGGTTCATCAACCTGTATTTAGCGAATCGCCACCAAAAGATCGCAGAAATCACGGAAAGGGGAGGGAATGAGGAGCAGCAGCCGCACCAAGGAGTACCCAAGATCCGTGAGGTATGTTCGTTATCAGCCAGCGTGTGGACCCGGTCATGTTAGTCCTCATCATTCCATTCAATCATGGTACTTTACGGGTTGGTCTTTAATTTTTATCCTTCTTTTTTTGCAGAAAAGGGTGAGCTTCATGGTGCCGGGGAGCGGAGGAGCAGTGCAGATTGCGGTGGCCTAGCACACGAGGAACCAGCCGGAATTCGTTTGACCATCGGCTTCTCTGAATCCAATGATCAGATTTCAGAGATAAAAAAGTAGATAGGCAAAGAAGTATGTATGTACACATATTGATCCAATGTAATAATCCAGACCACGATTGGTGGTGTGATTGGGATGTGTTCGTAGCACCCATTTCGAAATTTTGCTTAGGTTGTCGGATTCTATTTCAGTATCAATCGTTTCTTACAAGACTCGATGCTTTTTCTATCATCAGTTGAACCAATCAAGAGTTACCCACTTATATGTTAAAATCATTTGCCTTGGTAATCCAACCTTGTCTCGATAGAAACTTATGTTAAATCGATTCACCCTTGTAAAGGAGAAACCTGGGAAAGAGACCGAACAACTTGGGAACAAACAAATTAAGTGGCTTTGGAACATATTTTTGTTGTCCTAACGCAGTGCTCATGCAGTTTTCAGGACATGGAGCCCTGTTTTTCTTTACTGTCCAACGTTATGTTCATACGTTCAGAGCCGTGGTAAAAAAACTCTGGACCTCCAAATCCTTTGTCTTTTCGAAAGGCAGACCAGACCTTAAAGATGATCGAGAAATGTAGCGTTTGTCAAATAATCTCTGTTGTTCCTTCGTACAGTGACAACGTTGGCTGACCCTTTCGCCGTTCTTAGCCGTCCTACTTAATTGTGCCTAAATCCCTACGCCTTGTTACTGCTATTATCACATTAACCTTAAGCATAATCCTCAAGACATTAAAATGGCAAACAGAAAACCTTGTCACGAGGACCATTCAGGCAGAGATAGGAAATATGACGTCATCGCTTTCCGGAACCTCTTCTTGTATTGCTTCGGAGATATGATGGTAGGCAAAGCGTTCCTTGGACCACCGAGGATGCCTGAAGCCTTCACCCATGTTTCCAGATGCTTATCCCAGGTATACTGCCTCATGTAGTCTATGATGCCTATGACGAGTTCCTTTTGCACCTCGTCCACACCAACCAGCAATGAGTAGTCCATAACATCCACATACTGCGTCCACAACACAAATGTCAATCCCCAGTCAAACATGAACATTCCCAGTCAGTTATCATAACGACCAATGACATTCGAAGAGTTACTCGCCAAACACTACAGATATGAACAAATTGATTTCCAAAGATATTTTCTTAAAAGAACATGATTACCGCTAAGAATGCAGTGTCGTTCCAGATGGCCCTCTCCAAACTTCTCTTTGACTTGCTTCCCAGGAAAATAGGTTTGGTACGCAAAGCTTCCACAAGATTTGAGTCCAACAGGACAATATTTTTTCCAGACGTATCAGAATTGTACCGAGCTCTGGACGAACCTTTAAGGTCATACACCCTACAAATGCTTCTCTGAAAGAAGAGGTTCTCCATGACCATCAAATCTATTTTAGTCTCCTTCCCACCTTTCAGATTTCTGATGGTCACCTGCAGGAAAACACGGGTCACTTGAAGACAGCGAACAACCCATCACAAGTCACAACTAACAGAAATTGAAGCCAGACCTGGTATAGTCCAAGGATCTTTGCCAGACAAGTTGGGCTTTTAGAGCTGAGAGAATCTGACAGGTACTCGAAATATTTAGGAGCAAATTCCACGAATGAATCCAGTTCTGTTTTTGTCACTTGCTTGATAATGAATCTCTCATCCATCGACTTGGCAAAATATACATTACTTTTTCCTCCTTGGGCATTCCATCTTTTACAGCGGCACAATGACCGCAAAAAGTCAAGTTTGTTCGGGCAACATTTTCTTCTCAGAGCATCAAACTGCTTCCCAAAGTAAAAAGTCACTGAAAACTTCATTTTACCACCAGATGCTGCCATGGAATCATCCTTGAAAGAAATCCGCAAATGAGGGGATTCGATTGACTCCGTCGACAGTGTGGCCAGGGAAGATGACACCTCCCCAGATCCATAACTTCCACAGCCGATATAAAGCTCCAAAGCACCAGAAGATTGTATATCCCCATAGCTGGAGCTAATGCTTCCCTCCTTGCTGCTGTCATTGCGAGACAAGCCTACCCCAAATTCATTAGATCTATCAGAAATCCAGTCTTCATATTCCTTGGAATTAATGGCATATGATATCATGCTAGTAGGCTCATCATCATAAACTGCAACAACATCTTGCTGGCTGGTCTCTTGAAGCAACAAGCGGGCTCCTCCAGACAAAAGAGGTGCTGCAGAGATGAATGATGCAGCAGAGCTAACCCCACAATTCAACATATTGGTCCCTCCCTGAGACAACAGCGAGTAATTTGAAAGAGGATCTCTCACCATGCTCCTATAATCTCCAGTCGCGTGAAATGAGCCCAGTGCTGACAGCTGTGGGGAAGGATTCAAACCTCTCTGAATTCTTTCTCTAAGTCTCATTGCAGAGTCGAATGAGTGAACACGTGCAGGTGACTTTATCCTGTTAAACCTTCTACCTTTTTCGCCACCAAGAGCAATAGAGACTGTGGGATTGTCTTCTGCAGTACAACCAGAAGATGGGCTTGGGATCAGATCACTACCAGTCCAGGCAGAATCTATCCTCTCCGAGAGATTAATCTCGTGAAAAGGGATGAAATCTGTACAAAGATTAGAATAAGATACTTCCTCGTCAGGGAGCGATTCCTCCTGTCTCCCTTGGTTAGTAGAAGCAGTTACAGAGTAATCAGTCGAGCCGCTCCCAGATGAAGACAAGTCAGTGTCCAATTCACGTTCCATCCATGAACTTGAAAAGCAGATATCCACCGATTCTAAGTCAGACGCATAATAGGTATCCTCGGAATGCTGTTCCCTTCTCAATTCCTTCAGCTGAGTATGAACTGCTTCCACTTTACCAGCTTTTGGAGAAGTTCTTTCAAGAAGAAAATTGATTGAATAAAGGCGACGATCCCAGAGACCGGAACTGATAACAAGAGATCGGCGTATCCGGTTTAATTTGAGGATATCTAAAGAAGATTGGGCATGCTGTGATAACTCTGTTGAGTTTTCCATAAAGAGACCAAGCATTTTCTGTATCATGCAACAAGTAATATCCTTGTAAAATCACTGTCTATACCGGATTAATCAACTTAATAAACAGAGCAAACGTCAGATACTTACATTGTAATCCGCTTTTTCCATCTTAAATTGATCTTTCAGCTGTGTAATGAAGCCGCGGAGCTCACTGAGATCAATCAATTCATGTGCAAGGAACATGCATTTCTGCTCCATGCTCCCAAGTAAATCCCATATTTCATAATACAGATCTTGCATGCCAACTCTTAGCTGTGGAAACGTTCAGAAAATAAAAATAAATACAGCACATAGATCTGTTTGAAAGACGAAAGAAGTAATAGGGGTTTAAAAATTCAAACCATACAGTTTCAAGGAATACACAACCTCACCAGCAGATCCATTTGAAAATTGAAATGTCATCAACATACCTCAGCTGCTTCCTTTTGCAGCCAGTCCTGATGATGACCATTGAAGTGAAGCACAGGTGGTGGGAGGCAAACAGACAGTATCTCAATTGGAGAATATCGGAAAAAGGCAACCATGTTCCCAAAGCTGTAAAAGAGGAGAATCTGAGCAACCTTTCTTCTATGTTTCATTAAGAAATAAATCATAATTTATATTTCATCAAATCTCACCCATAGTAACGAAGACAATCTTTCTGCAAAGAGTGCCCACAGGTAGCAAGTCGATTAGCAATTGCATAATTGGAAAAACTGAGCTCCAAAAACTTCCCAAAAGACAGGCCCCATGCTGCATCTGACATGATCACTCGATGGGTCGCAGGTGGAACTCCATTGACAGGAGGACACTTCAAGCACCGATGCCACATCCATATTTTTTCATCCTGGTCCCCAGGAAGCTTCAAAGGACTAATGCATTTCACATTAACCATAACATTACCCTGCTGGTGAGTGAAGCACATAACATGGGACTCCACAGGCTCTTCACAAGATTGACAGCAGGATTTCTGGCAGTAAAATGGAAATAAGATTGAACTTGTCAACTGAATGGTAGAAACCAAATGAAATGAGGGGTACACAGTTAAGAACAAACCTGATAAAAAAGATCATCACGAAGATACTTGCCGAGAGGCTTATCATATGAACCATAGAACTTTATGCGCAGGAGCCTCGACCGTTCACAAACAATCCCTTTAAGGACACACCTGCTAGAGAAGGAAACCAATATACTCTGCTTACTAGCAGTTGCTGATAAGAACTCATTAGCTACTTCCTGATCCTCCATCAGTTTAGACTTGGCAACCAGTGAACTCACATCAAGACGCTGAGAATCGGGCGAAACAGCCAAAAAATTTTCTTGAACAGAAATCCCATGGTCATTATAATGAAGATCGACAATGTGACCTGGCTCATCAAGTTGTTTGGGTTCACTACTAGGAATATTAGTCGCTGCCTTTTGAACAGATGGAAGAACAGTACTGACGATATCTTCGGCAGCTTGGTCAGATACAATTTCCACATTCTCAACTCCATGAGTTTGATCAGGTATAGCTTTGAAGTTGCTCATACTTCCAGAAGGTGAGATCTTCGAGGTCAGGCAGTTGATTGAAATTCTCTCATGCAAAGCAATCGATGAGTTAGACGATATCTTCGGCAGTGTAGCGCCTTCATCAGCTAGAAAGGATGTTTCAAGAGATAAATGATATGCAGCAAACACAGAATATTGAACCGCTTGTTTTATCTTCTTTAGCACATCACGGCGTTCTCCCCTCAAAATGACCTGTGGAAGCAGAGAAGACAGTGAATGCAAAGAATCTCAGTACTGACAACAATGCAAGGGCTTTCTATTAACAACCATGCATGGGCGGAATCTTTTCATGAGCATATATTTCTGTACACACTATGGAGATCACATATAAATTTATGATTATTCAGTGAAACTCAAATATAGCCTATCAGACAATGTAAAGCAAGAACTGCAAATAGAATATGACAACAGAAAGAAACCTGATGAAGAAAAGTGCACAGCTTTGGCATGTCACTATACTTCAAAAACCAGTTATCCAGAACATCGAGTGCAAGCACTAATTTGCTTAATCAGGACAGGTTAACTCCAATTACTAAAAATTATTGAAATCAACCAATCATAGATGGAGAAAAGTCATTTACTCAGCTAACAAGAAAGTTTCCAGCACACTGACAATGTTTAGAATAATTTAGGGTAGACATCAAGATTACCGTGCATCCCAAACGTCTGGGACAACCTTCAAAGCACATTAGTGTTTTGGACAGTTTCTTGGTGGAATCATGAGTGACCTCATGTTCTTCGGTCACTCTTTCTAATCGAAACAGTTCACAACGGCCAAGACTTGCAAAGGAAATATTATCGGTGGATGGAGTAATCACAGCCCCAGTACATCTAGATATATGGTCAAGCAATGGACGTTTCACATTTAGAACCAAAGATATGTCCTTCGCAAGAAGATACTCTTGAGCATATGAAGAGACACTTTTTTCCACAAGCAAAACATTTGGTTGAAGCGCCTCTATCTTTGAGGTAATCATCTTCAGATGATCAATCTCCTGCCCAGTGCATGAGATTTAAAAAATGAAATTTCAATTGGGTAGTTAAATAGGTCAAAGGAAAATGACAGAGAATTGAATCAACTTAGGTTTTAGTACTAAAGGGGTGTCCCGTCCTCTTGTGATACATACTTCTCAACCTAAATTGAAAAAAGTTAAAAAACAACCAGAAGATATGCTGAAGACAACCTGTTGTAGAAGTGTGTCAAAAGAGGCCAGCTGATTTGTCGACCTTTGATATTCAAGTGCTCCTCCCAGAATGAGTATTCTCGGATTTTTGTATTGCGAATTCATGCGCTTGTGCTTGACATTTTTAGTGCAAACTATGCCCTTGATATAGTTGCTACAATGAGAGATTTCCCGAATGAGAAATTGTCAAGAATAACAACCCAGAAGAAGGTCGAAGAACAAGGTTATCCAGTGAAGTACCTCTCCGCTGGACTTCCTGATGACACACATTTTACTTTGACATAGTCACAAGGATCCATACTACCACCCCTGCTGGTGTCAGGTCTCACATAGTTTGCAGCTTTCCAAGATATGTTGGCAACGATGTCTATCCACTCATCAGTCTTATCATCATTTCCAACATCAATCCCTTCCCCGTGAAATAGCTGTGACACAAGGGCCCTAAAATGTGCTTGTATCATAGCACTTAAAAGTTCATGGTCTCTATCATGCTGCCTCTCCTTCACAGATAGAATACTGGAAAAGCTACAGCTGGAAGACATTACTGAACCAGAGTATCCCATTTCGTCGTCGTCGTCATAGGCAAAGTAACTAATATCACCTATGTCATCCTCGTCATTAGGCGGAGGAGGAAACCACATGATGCCATCATTTTCAAAATCCAATGGCACCTGTGAATTTTCAGATTGCCTATTGTAAAGTGACAAATCATCTGAGCAACATTCACTATTGCCAGCTTCGTCAGTTTCTATATCAGGCCTTGAAACAGTCATATTTCCCTGAACAATGGGACAATCAGGAGACAATGGACTAGCATCTTGCTCCTGCTGTACATTATTACCACCTCTATTCAAAGAAAAATTAATCCTAGAGGGGCTGTGCAAGGGAGTGGAACCCTCAGACATACAACCATAACACTCGTAATTAGAACTAAACCTATGTGGACAGTTATTTGGAGTCTCATTGCAACATTCACTCAATGGGTTATGTAACTGCTTTCCGGAATCCAGCTCCTCTTCTTCAGCGCTTCTACACCTGCAATTACAAAAGTTGACCACACATGAACTTGCAATCAGATGTAGTCGTACAATTGTAACACCTCACATATTGGACAAACAATAAATGTAAGTTAATGGATAAAGTTCATCACAAGGTCGCATAAAGTAATTATCCTCTCGTTCATAAGATACAATTAGAGGAAATCAGGCAACAGAAAAACTGAAATAGAAAATAAAAAAATCATCAAGCTTCTTACAATCTAGGCACATATCTCTGTAACAATATCGCCGACAATATCACCAGAATCAATACGAGACCACCTAATCCATTTACTCCAAATCTCAGAAAGTTAATGAACGGCTATGAGAAGCTTGACAAAATGCTTTATAGAGAAAAGCTAAAATAAATAACAAAATGACATATCAGAAAGAACATCATATTTCAACAGCAGGACTACCAAAGCGAATAACAAATTGATTGCGAATTCTCAGAATAAACCAAACAATCAATTTAGCACTCAGCACTCAACACATTCATACATTGATAAAATATTTTTGCTGATTAATAACAATCAAGGAAGCTCAACTAACCTGCTCGGGGTGTAGTGAACTGAAACAGGCAATAATCGAGCACCAACGGAAGCCACACTGTCCAATATCACTATCTTATCCGTATCAGTGCCAGTGTTATCACGAGACTCCGTAAAGCCAGCAAGACCGCCACTTTGGATTGACTCACTATCCGCAGCATTATCAATCTTCTCCGAAACTCTAAAGCTAGGGAATTGCCGCTCAGGAATATCACTGGGATGAATCTTCTCACTATTCTTCTTCCTCAAGTCACTGGCATTCCTGTTTCCAGTGCAGATGCGACATTGCTTGATGTGCACCGCACCTTCTGAATCTGTCTTTTCCATGCCATCTAAATCAACAACCGCCGATCCCAGATCACACATGTGGCACAAGTTCTGGCCGCAGTTACGGCAACAAAACAAATACGAGGCGACCCGGTTGCTCTCAAGAATCTTCCCACATAACTTGCAGCCCCGGATGGAGTGGCTGGACATGATTTCGGACTGGACGGAAGAGCTAACCCAAGGAATCAAAGACCTAGCTTTGTTCAACAGATCTAGGAGAAGCAAAGAAGTATTGGGTACTCTCGTAGGCTGTAGAACTACCAAACAATGGAAACCCCCCAACAAGCAAAGCGCCCAACTGAATCGAGCAACCGAAGGGTGCCCAGATAATTCAAGCCCACAACAGAACACAACAACCAGAGCATGCGACTAAATGCTGTTGAACCCGCTTTCCAAAAAGGCGGGGACTTTGGCAACGTATATGACAAAAAATCAACAAAGGACCAAAAGAACAAGGAAAGATGCTAACTTCTTTTTTCTTACGAATAACAGATGAATTGCAACGGTATTATGGAAACTTGGTCTTTTTTCCCTTTCTAACCAAAGAAGAAAAGGGGAAGGGGGGCAAAACCTTTCCAGAGAACGAGAAAATATAGTTTCAGAGGGAAGGATTTGCAGAGAAAAGGGTTAATCTACCAATCCAAACATAAAATCAAAAGTAAGTATGGGGAGGGGAGAGTCCAAACAAACACAACCCAAATCCCGGATCGTTAACTCTATGTACAGAACCGCAAAAGGAGGAATCAGGTCAACGCGGAGCTGCAGAAAGTCGACGGGAGGGGGGCTGGAGAATCGGAGACGGAAAGAGGAGGACCGGAGGAAGGAGAAGGAAGGGGGAGATCAAAGGGGATGGAGGAGCAAGGGGAAGGGAGGGAGACGAGGAGGAGGGGGAGCAGCGGAGACGAATGGGTAGGAAACGGGGGGGAGGAGATCACACCGGCGTCCGCTGAAGAGAGGAACCGAGGTCTGCATCATCATCCCTGGTCGGATGTGGGTTTCTGGGCCGTATAAACGCCGGGGGCGACGGCGGAGACGGTAGACTTCCTCTTCCTCTTTCTGCTTTCTTGATGGTAGGGAGGGCGGGAGATGCGGTCTTGTAACTTGCAGCTTGGGGTTTGAGTGCAAAGTTTTAGCAACGAGCTTTCGCCTTTCTTCTCCCTCCTCCTTTCTTATTACCCTCCCAGTCCCACCCCCTCATTTTCTCTATCCTCTCTCTAGGTTGGCGTGTAATGAAATACTTTTTAAAAAATAAAATATTATATTCTGGGGGAAAACGTTCTTAACTCGTTAAGATAATCACTTTTCTCACGTCCTTTTCGTAAAATTTTTGTCTGACACGTTCTCCTCGAAATTATTATAAATTTTTTGAATGTAACACTAAATTTTTGAGCTTTGTACCTTTTTACCACTAGTTTACAAAGAATTTTGACTTTTACGGCTGCGAGTTTCAAAATTACGGATTTACGGCAGTTTTACTATTCACTTCCTTTTTCCTTCAAACTGACCCAAAATTTTGTTCATTCTTTTAATCTAGTCCTTCAAGACAATTTAGGAATTCAGATCTTAAGCAGGCTCTGATACCATTTGATAAACTGAAGATAAAGCGGAACAAACTAACTCAAATAAGAGTTAGATATCAGCATGCTAGATATTCTTCAGAATAGCCAGGAATCGAACTTAAGAAGTTTTTCCCAATTGTCTTTGGCGTCGGCGTTCAGCCAACCTCAAATATTCGTTTGAATATTTTGAACTTGCCGCAAATCCTAAATTAGACTTGCCTTCAAGGAAGTATTCCTCGAATTCACTCTGTACTAGAGTCAGCTCTTCTAACTTTTTAGAATAGCTTTCTATCTGCTGTGATATTTGTGATATCTGTGCCGATAGATTTTCAAGACGATCTACTATGGTGTTGAGAAGACCAGTAGTAGAATCATTGCCAGCCCCGTGATCCAGATGAAGTAGATCTGGATTAGGACAATCACTCATAAGAATGACTCGTGCACTTGCACCACCTTAATTAGGTTGCCCTGATTAAGATCTTCTTTCTGAACTGAAAGAACAGCATAAACAACTCTAAAATATAAAGATGCTTATCATACCTTAATCGAATTGCTCAGTAGGTCCACCAAGCTTCCGCACCAAGAGAACTCAGGAAGTAAAACTTCAGGAGTCTTCTTCTCAGAGATTTAGAGAAGGTGTTGGAGAGGCTCTTCTGTGCTTTCTCAATGCCCATACCATGAGGGACTTATATAGGCACTCCTCATCCACGGTTTCAGCCCAAATGGCTTAGCCTTACAAGGTTTAGTCATGATGACTTATCCTTCAAGGTGACGATCCGCAGATCTAACCTTTAGTTAGTCTTAATCTGTTTTGATTAATTCTAACGTTCTTGGCTTCTTAAGGTATTTTTCGAAGAACAATCAAAGAGAACTTTCACTCGGATTCGAGTTTGAAGTTCTCGCCTTTAGATTTTCTTCTGGAGAACAATCAAAGAATTCTTGCTCAAAGTTTTGAGAGAAAAATTCTCTATTCAGATTGCCTCCCCCAATGAGGTAGAGGGCTTGTGAATATATACACAAGGGAGCTGGTGCCAATGCACTGTTTGCCAGCTCAAAAGTAAAAGAAATCTAAATTGTTACAAAAGTTAGTGAGGTCCTAGTGACCGACAAAAATGTCCTAGTCTAACTTTATACAGTCGTCGTCTCCCGTCTGCGTTAGTGCACTGTCCAGGGAGATTCCTTCCTTGTTATTGTTGGCGCTTGAAGGTTCGCCAACTCCTTCTCTTTCCGAGAGTCCCGGCGGGTCATGAACCGCTTCAAGAATTTGTTGTGAAATCTGCTGGGCCCTCTCATCATGCTCGATTTGCTGATTTAAGGTTTTGTCTGTGAAATCAGCAATCTTGCTCCAAACCTCGAAGGTGTCGGTCCGGAGGTGTAACTCAGAGTTCTCTCGCCTCCAGAAACTATCCAGAAAGTTGAGCATCCTCTGCCATCCTCGGTCTCCTGCTGGTTCGTCTATGAGACTTAGATATGACCGAAGAATCGTGACGGTTATGATGCCGTCACAGAGCACGTAGTATTCATCCTTGCGGGTTAACACATGCTCCAGCACATCTTTTAGGAACTCAACTTTTATGGCTTTTCGGACTGTTTTGTCCTTGTAATATTTCCGCCATAAACCCCTTTGATCAAGGTCCTGTCGTTGAGGTTCCATCAGACGTCTACTCTCACAAGGGTGGATATTCCATACTTGCAAATTCTGCAGTATCACCTTCCCATATAGCGGATGGTCTTCTTCCTCCCTTATTGTGCTAGTAATCAATGCCGTGGCATACTTGGGTCCATAGCCTAGGCATCCGAGTACATACCTTACCAACATTGGCAGTGTTTCCATACACTCTGGTTCAGATCTATCGATCTCCAGGATGTCTACAAACCCAGCATGTATGTAAGGTGCTGCTACTCCCACCATTTCTGAATGAATCCTCAGAGACGGCCACTTCCCCGATATCCAGTGTAGATACGGTTGAAGTACATCGTTTTCCTCAAGCGAGGATTCGCTCATGTCTACTACCACTTTTGGGACTTCATAATTTTTGATGTCCCCTGGTATGATCGACATCGTGGTGGAGAATATCTGCTGTCTTTCCCTTTCGACTTTAGACATCTCCTCTTCATCTGAAGCCATAATTGATAGCTTAAACTCCAGATCTTTGATATACTCAACTGTCTTCTTTGCGAAATACTCAACTTGGCGCTTGTCATCATGTTTGATGCCGCCCAGGAGTCCTCCCAGACTACAGACGCATCCCAGCTTAGGGATCCATCTTCGAATGAGTCTTGATAAAAAAAACCAGGATCCTCCCAGATCCTCTTGGATTTCTCCAACATGGCTTTTGCCACCGTGACTCTTATCACCAGACTCTTGGACCGAGTCTTTTACAGGAATTGCTTCCTCAAGGTCCTCCCTTTTTTCTAGAGTTCCTTCCAATGCCTCGTAAGCACTTCCAAAGTCGAAGTATTGCTCACACTCCATTGCAGCCGCTTCCTCAGGTTCTACCCTTGGTTCAGGGTTTACCTTTTGGACTGGCTCGCCTATTACAGCCTTGAACCTAGCCTCTTTCTCAGCATAATGTGTCTCCATTCTTTCTTTCTGTTCCTCCTTGCTTTGTAACAAAGCCTTATAAGATTTTACAGCTTGATTGATGGAAATCTTCTGCTCTTTGGCTAAGTGGTTTCGGCAGTAATTGAACTGCTCCATGGTCAAAGGAGACCACCAAGGTTCTTCAACCTTACTGTCCTTCTTAGGACCTTCCTTTACGGAATCGCCCCCTTTTGGACCCGAAGACGTAAGCCTCTTGGCTTTTCTCTTCTTCCTGGCTTTCTCCTGTGACTCAGCTTTCGCCTTGTCTTTCAGATCTGCCATTTTCACATTTCCTTTGGAGCTTTCCTCCTTCAGATCTGCCATCTTCTCTTGAAGATCTTCATTCATGTTCCTTCCAGAGTTGGTGTTACCCTTCTCCTTGAGATCCATCTTTCCCTCCTGGGAAACTCTCGCTTTCCCCTTAGAATTGGCTCTTGCCTTTTCTTTGGGTTCAGCCATCCCCTTCTGGGATACAATTTTCGCTTTTCCCTCAGATCTAGCCTCAGCTTCTCTGGGATTAGCCATCTCCTTTTAGAGATCTGGTTTCGCCTTACTCTTGGAGTCAGCTTTTGCTTTCTCCTTAAGTTCAGCCTTCCCCTTCTGGGAATCCGCAGTTTTTAGCTTCTTGGGACATTCGTAAGAACGATGTCCTAGGTGCTTACACTGCCAGCAGAGAACTGCTGCCTTCGTTCCTGAAATGGAACCAGCATCACTATGCTCACTATCTCCCTCGTTAGGACATACCTTTCGGGAGTGTCCTTCCTTCTTGCATCCCCAGCATATCTTTCTCTTTGCAGCAGGATCCATCTGCAGAGTTTTTAGAAAGAAAGGTGTTTGCAAGTTCTCTAGAGAGAGAGTCAGCTATTATGTTGTGGTCGGACCGAATGTATTCGACCTCATATTTATAATAGCTTAACCATTCTTGCAACCTTAAGAGTCTAGTTTGCCTAGCTTCCTTAAGGTTCAGACTCATAAACCTTTTAACATAGGTTGAGTCAGAGCGCACTAAAAATTCTTTCGGTGCCAAAAAGATAAAGAAAGCCTTTATTCCATATTTCAAGGCTAACACTTCTTTTTCATGTATCGGGTACCGTAACTCGTACCCCTTGAAGCTTCCCAACCAGTACTTGCATACCGGTTCTGGTTTGCGTCCCTTAATTTTAAGGACTGCTCCCCAATATTCTTCAGAAACATCAACTTCCAAGACTAACTCATCTTTGTCAGATAGTAAAGCGAGTTGTGGCAAATTCTTTACCTTCGCTTTAATCCTTCTAATTGATTGAGTGTCTTCTTCTTCCCACATCCAAGGATTAGTCGAAGAAGTTTTCTTCGAAATTCTTCTTAGATCTCGGGAGAGATCCTTCACGAACTTTCTTGCATAGTTAGCACATCCACAAAATCTTTGGACTTGCTTTCTATCCTCAAGTCTGTCAGGAAAATTAACTATTTTCTCGGCAATATGATTTTGCAGTTTAATCTTGCCCTGCTCAATCTCCATGCCTAAGAAGTTAACTGATTCCTTAAACCATTCTATCTTCTTTTCAGATAGAATCATACCTTCTCTTCGGAAGATATCAGTCACCTTATCTAGGTGCTTCATGTGGTCGTCCTCAGTCTGACTGTAGACTAACACATCGTCAATATAGACCGCACAAAATTTTTGGATCTGCTTGAAAGCGTTATCCATTTTGCGCTGAAAAACGCCTGGAGCATTCTTCAGGCCGAATGGCATTACCAACCATTCAAACATTCCTTGCGGAGCATTGAAGGCAGTTAAAGGAACCGATTCTTCCTCCATCTTAACTTGCCAGTATCCACTTTTCAAGTCAAACTTAGAGAAGAACTTTGGTTGGCTCAGACTTACCCTATCAATTAAATCTCCCGCAGTGGGAATCTTATAGCCATCGTCCTTTGTAGCTTTGTTAAGCTGACGATAATCTATAACCATTCGTGCTTTACCTCGCACCTGCTCGGCATGATTAATAACCATAAAGGCAGGACTAGAATGTGGACTGTAACTGTCCCTAATCAAGCCTTTTCCAAGCAACTTAGGAATTTGTTTATCAAACTCCTCAACCATCTCAGCCGTATACGTAATGTTTCGGGCTCTTATAATGGTTCCGGGATCCTTCAACTCTAATCTAGCCTTTAGGCCATTTCGAGTCCACAATTTTAATGGATCTTCACTAAAATTGTCGGCAAGTTTTACCAGGAACTTATCCCATTTTGTCCCTGTTAACTTTACAGCCATACACACTTCTTGTTTTGGAAACAAGTCGTCATACCAGTTAGAACTCCTGGTATTCGTTGGTGAAAACAGGGTTTGTTCCCATGAATCGTTCTCATCCAACCGTATATCACCACGTTGAGCTCACACTCTGAAAGCTCTTTCACATGGGATATCTCCACAGTATTCTGTCCGTTTTACCGGATAAAAGCCAAATTTTAACCGTAGTCTAGGCTCTTGTAGAATACTTATCTTTACCCCACCGATGGAAATATCATTTTCATTCTGCACAAAAGGAAGGGTTTCCTTCTGTCCCTTCAAAAAGGCGTTACCAATAATGATGTCGGCCTCTAGTAAAGGATGTGCAAGAATCTCTTTAATGATGAACTTTTGCCCACCAATAAAGACAGGCACGTTGCTTGCCTTATGACCAACAATTGTGGCCATACCATCGACGTTAACCATGTGGATGGGTTTCTGCAGTGGTTCCCACCACTCATCTGGCAGAGCATTGAGTCTAGCACATGTTATGCTACACCCAGTGTCTATCAGGGTATCCAAAGAATACTCATAGTATTCAGGAAATTTGAAGGTTAGAGCTACATATGTGCTCAAGTTTTCCTTCCTGACACTAAACCCAATATTCTCAGGAACTTCTTGGGATTGTTCTATCATCCTCCAGATTTCGTCTATTGGAATAGACCTTTGCTCGGCTATTTGTTCAATAACCTTGCAAACTTCAGGAATCTTGGATAAAGAGTATTCCGTATTGGTAACTCTTAGCATCCGTATAGATTCTTCTCTCGTTTGATCTACGGGGTCTTCATAGACTGGTAATGATACCTGTCTATACCCTACGATTCTACCCGTATGTTGCGACGGGGTTCTTGAATCAACAGACCTTCGAGACATCTCTTCTATTAGCGGAGGTGCGCTTGCAACCTCTAGTCGAGAGATTATTACATCCTCTCCCACATCACTAGCCCTTGAAGAGACTTCTGAGGGCGCTCTATTGAGCGGTTCTCTCAGGATTGGCATCCTCACAGGCAAATGCATGTCCGCCCTTTCGCTAAGCATAGGTAAATGCCTATCAGCTCTAAAACTGTCCCTAGACGGCTCACCCAACATCAAAGTAATCTCGTTACCTCTTTGTCGGATATTGGCCGCACTAATCGGCCTAGAACTACTACCAGGTTCAGTCATAACCCAGTTTTTTGGCCAGGTTAACTCCAATGGGTTTACCTCTCACCTGTGAAACTGTTGGTAGTTATTATGACCTTCTTCGAACAACTCTGTAAGTCTCGAGATGTTCCTCACACCAGGACTAGTGGTATTTACCAATCGATAAATTACTCTAGTGTGATACGCCAAAAACTTGGCCTGGGAATTCATTCTATCCATATTCATCGACTTGATTCTTAAGGTTAATGAATTTCCCAAACAGCGGTCGTTCAGGGCCATCATGAAATTTGGATGGACCTGGAAACATACAGGGCCATGTGCTAGGTTGGCCTGTATTCCTGATATCAGCTGATCTCTAAACTCTCGCCAACGTTTATCGATCACTGCTGCTACCACAGGACTATCCGCTGGTAAATGAAACAGCGGGATTAATCCTACTTGGATCAACCCAATATGTATATAGTTATATACACCTCTCGCACGCTGCATGGTTTCCCGAATGCGCTGTACGTTGAGTAATGGGATATCCAGAGTCTCAAGTTCTGTGCTTGTAACTTGAGTCGTTGCTTCTGTTTGTGAGATGTCTATTATCGATCTAAAATTAAATCTCGATACGTTATAGACTTCTCTCACGTTAACATTAGGCAACCTCCATTCCAGCACTGACTGGGATGGATCTTCGTACTGGTGAGATTCCTCCAGTACCTGATTTGATGCTTCCAATGGGACCATCTCATCACCATCTTCGTTTTGCACAGCTCTCATCATGAACAGATGCATTTTCCAAAGATCAGAATCTTCTTCCGAGTCTGTATCATAATCAGACACTACCTCGTAAATTGATTCTACTTCCGAGTCTAAGTCGGAAATCTCTTGCTCATCTATGGGTTCATAAGCAAGGACTTCTTCTTCTTGACTCCTGTCGTCTAAAAATACCATACGGAGTCTTTCTCTCCTCTGGTTTTTCTTTGGACAACTGTCCGCTTTGTGATCTTTTGAACCACAAAACCAGCAGCAGTTGCAGCTGCTCAAAGGTTTACCTTTAGGACATTTAGGTTCTCTGCCATGCTTTCTTTTGAAAGCATCGATCCTATCTTTATCCTTCAGGTTATCTCTTCTCCTTACAAACCTTCTGGGCTTGTAAGCAGAACTTCCTTTTTGCTTTCGCTAGAAGTCCTTCTTGGGCCAAACTTTCTTTTTGTTGTACCCAACAAACTTCCTTTTACTAGGAAAGTTCCTTCTCTTCAAAGAGTCTCCTGGAGTACTGCGAGTATCGCATCCGTATCTTCCAGGCACATACTCTATCTGAGAACAACAGCTCTTGTTTAGGTAAGGTAGCTTCTTAGCTGCCTCTTTCACCTGGAGCTCAGTACACGCTTTACGCATAGCGTACTTTACCGCCTGAATTTTTTCTCCGAGTCCAGAGACAATCTTCTCTTTACTCAGAAGTAATTCATAGGCCTTTTGCGCCACTTCTGGCCAAGGTTCGGGAAGTTTTGCAAAAAAGGTTCCCAATATGAACTGTTGAGAAACTACGTCCAGATTGTAATAATACTTCTGGAATTCACATACGTAGCTATCAAACAAGCACATATCGCAGATCTGTTGTTTAACCAGAGCGGTCAATGACTGCTCTTTTTCCACAGTCTCAGTGGATAACGAAAAACCACAGAATTCCCGTTTTAGTGCATCAGCTATGATTGCTAACACACCATCAACGGTCAGCGCCTGATCTATCTTTTCTTTGATGTCTGTATGAGCCACCAAAGATTTCCAGTATTTTTGCGCCGTTCCCATGAGGGCTGCCACACATAATTCATAGACAGATCCAGGAGATAGTATTCCTGCTGATGCAGTCATTCGAATTAGTGATAACCACTCATCTATCTTTTCAGATACATGCTTTTCACAATCTATATCCAGAAAAGCACCAGGGGTAACTATGGGCTTTAAAATATTATCCCTAGGAACAAACTCTTGTTTAGTCCTGTGTGGATAATCAGGCCTGTAGATTTCCCTCTTCGCAGTTACCAGCTCGTTAAACGTTCTGTTGTCTAAATGAACTGGAGCATCTTCTGCCAAACCTAAGGCTTTCCTTAAGTCTTTTGCCAACTCCCCACTTTGAGAGCTCAAGTTTGCACTTCGCCTTTGTGAGTCTAAAATGTAAGGAGCTACTGACTCCTTATACATTTCAT
The DNA here is from genome assembly GCA_023653495.1 of Melastoma candidum. Taxonomy (NCBI): domain Eukaryota; kingdom Viridiplantae; phylum Streptophyta; class Magnoliopsida; order Myrtales; family Melastomataceae; genus Melastoma; species Melastoma candidum. The sequence continues at coordinate 10,232,709 of CM042881.1, read as the reverse complement.
CTACACTCTTGCCCTGATTCTGTTTGGAATTTCTTCCTCCCAGATTCAATCTTTCGACTGGATTTCCTGTTGTACTTTCCAGTCCAGAGGTAACCTCGGCTTCAGGCCTTTTTAAACCTCTTTCTCTTTCGAGAGCGTCTAGCATGTTATTAACATAAGCGCCTACTTCCCTTGCCATTTGGTTTCGGCTTTCTAGACCTTCTGTACTCCCTTGAATGGTTAGCTGAGTTAAAACATCATTTATACTCTTGCTAATTCCAAAAGGAGACAATCTAGACTCTGGAACGAACTCCAATCGTGATGGAGTCCCGGATGGATTTCCCAATGGTTTTCCTTCTCCAGCCATTTCAAGGACGTAATTGACGAATTTGTCAAACTTTTGGATTTAAATTGATTTTCGGAAAAAGACAAAAATAGGACCACCGTAAATAGGGAATTTCTCAAACTCCCACCGTAAACTCCAAAATCCTTTTTCCACTAGCTGTAAAAAGGAACTAGACTCCTAAATTTTTAGTATTGTCCGACATTCGCAACTGGGATGATGGGATATCACATTTTCTTTAGTATATACGAAATGGGAAAGAGTTCCAAAAAAAGCAATTAATCTAAAAAAAATTACATTTCGAGAGTTTCAAAATTTTTTATTTTCTGAGTAATTATATGAAAAGGTCCTTATTTTTAATTAGTGAATTAAGTTGTCGGCAATGAAATTTTTGTTTGAAATAATAATTATACGTGGTTCATTAAATCACAAAAAAATCGTTATTACAAATATCAGCTTTCAATCTAATAAATTTGCCAGACTTTCTTCTCGAATTAAGAAAAAAATTATTATTTGAATTATAACTTTCTTCTAAATAAAATAAAAGGACGAATAAAATTGAGAGAAAATATTATAAGAAATATTATTTTTTTTTAATTAAGCCGCTACAACTTTCTTCTGACTAAATAAATTGACAATTAAAATTAAAAGAAACTATTTTAAAATTTTTCATTATTTTTTTTTAAAAAATAAAAATAAAAATATACGTTTGTGTCCACAACTTGTACTGAACTTTTATTTTTTTCATCCTTTTCATTTTTTTCTTTTGTATTCCTAACTTTAGTTTTATTTTTTTTTCGCCTTTTTGTAACACCAGTAGGTTCTCAGTCTGACGGACTAATAGGGACATACGTGAATTATTCTTTTTTTTTTACAAAATATACATTTGTATCCATAATTATGTCCAAATTTTCACGTGCCATTATTTTTAATTTTTTTCTTTTGTGTCCATAATTTCATTTTTTTTTATTTGCTTTCTTTTCCTGACATTGTTAGGCTCCTTGTCCGACGTGAAGTAATAACGTCGTATATGAATTGTTATTTATTTGTAACATTAAGAAATCAAATTAAATAAAAAAATAAAGCCCCCGAAGAAGTACCGGGCCAAACCTTCCACCCCACCTCGAACCTTACCCTCTATGCCCCTCCCTATCATGGATGAGGGAAATTATTAGTAGCAACAACCCGATCGTGAATAGGAGAAGACTCGTGAAGGAATAAGAAGTCCCAATTATCAGATGATCGCGCGAGGTCGATCTCAGGAGATGCCTTGCTGCCTCAGTGTCGCAACCCAGGAAGTAAGTTGCTTAGGAATGTAATATCATCATAAATCCGCAAAGAGGGCAATTATCGAGTGAAGCACACAGGTCATTGCAAAGACCGTGGCATTTGGCCCAACTGTCGAAGAAGGCACTGGTAGCCTTTGTCCCATTAGTTCACGTCGGACAAGGAACTTAACATCGTCGAGAAAGGACGTAAACAAAAATAAAAATAAAGTTATGGACAAAAAAAATAAAAAATGATGACACGTATAATTTATGAAAGTTTGAACATAGTTAGGGACATAAATGTATATTTTGTAAAAAGAAAATTCATGTATGACTTAGTTAGTCCATGTCGGACTGAGAACCTAATGGTGTTATGAAAAGGACGTAAAGGAAAATAAAATTAAAGTTATGAATACAAAAGAAAAAAATAGATAATGATGATGATAATAATGAAACTTCGGTTAAAGTCGTGGACACGAACGTATATTTAAAATAATAATAATAATAATAATATATCTTTTTTTTAAGAGAAAGTCGTTGTTGATGTGATGTATTCAGAATACTTTAGAATTAGTAGGTGGTGCTTCATCCGGAAGTGTTGTCGCGTGCGCCGTCTACCTTATTCTATGTCTACATCCAACTCCACAAATGTAACATAACTTCCATATTTAATTCTTTTATTAATTTTTTAATTAATTACAGGAACGAAAAGGTGGGGTGGACATTATCTTGGAAGGTTTGGGCTGTACCATGCTTGGTTTACGTAATGGGAACGTAACGTTAATGTAACCCATCCCCCTCCCTCCTCATAATTCATAAGCCGAAATCGAATCATCCTAATATAAACGTCGTTCAATTGTTAATGTTCGTCATTACTCTCCATGCATCATTCATCACGATAAGTTCGATAACACGACTATGTATTCAAAGTAACCGGGAGCAAATGGCACGGGGTTGGTCGTACCCTAAACCCTAAGTTTTATGGAGATATAGAAATATTTCACACGGCACAAGAAACTCATGGTGATATCAAGATATAACGTGGAGACTGACTGATGATGATATATGCATATGCTCTGATCACAGGAAATTTCTGATGCGTTTGCACGGCATGCGTGTAGTGCGGGCGGGTGTTAGGTTAAATATAGGGGGGGAGGAAAAATATGGAGGGGAGATGAAGTTTCCCTTTAGTTCCCGAGCATTATTTTTCACTACTTCTCCTCCGTAAGCTCTGCCGCGTTTCTTGCACGCGAAAAGATGTGTCCACGGCAGACAAGATTAGACCTGACAACGTCGTCCATGATGGCCCCCCACTCGAAAGAAAACCCTGTTACTTGTTGAAGTTCTCCCCATCTGACTCCGCCAACCTTGTTTTCTTTCTCCCGCAATTATTATCTAACTTGAAAGAAAAAAAGATAAAGCATGTGTTCTTATTTTTGTGTCTACGTCAGTTCCATATCGATCCCGCGATAGTTTTCTATCCCCGGAAAGGAAAGATTAAACAAAGCAGTCCAAGTCCGAGATAGAGCTGCAAGTGGGGGGTGTGTATTGATCTTTATCTTATCATGTAGGTTCCCATCGGTGGTTGGTTGCCAAAAGATGTCGAGCTTAGAGACAACTTTTGCGGATCCCAGGGCGATGATGAAGACGACGACGACTATGCCCCGCTAAAGGTTGCGAGAATATTTTACCTTATCGTGTCATGAATTTTTGTATACATTTTTGTTAGATTGAAGAGCCAAGGGTTTTAGAGCTTTTGTTTCGCTGTCGGTGCTCTCTCGCTAACGTCTACGAATGTCATGTTACGAGTTTGTGGGTCTTTTGTTGCCGAAAGACGAAGAGAGGAAAAGGGAGGGGGAAGGGGGGGTGTAATCACGTTCTTGACATGTTTCCGCCGCTCCCCTTTGAACTTGTTCCTTTTTGAAAAGATTCACGTCGCTTGGGGAAAGAAAGCATACACGCATGCAATGAACAACAAAAACCCTCCATGGATGTTCATCACTTGGCATTAGACATACACGTATTAGTTTAGCGAGGGATTTGGGAACGACGGATGAGAGGTTGGAAAAGGGGGGAAAAGAAGGAAGAAAAGAAAGCAAGGTCTGGACTTTGGGAGGAAGAGTGTGAGGGTTTATATTTATTGATGTGATAGCTCGTTTCGAAAAAAAGAAGAAGATTCCAAAACAACCAATCAAAAAATAAAATACGTTAAATAAATCTTACTTTATTATTATAAAATATTTACTAATAATATGACCGTCTTTTTTAGAGTCCAAAACGTGTCTCTCATAGAATTATTCTCCGCACACAAAATACAAACACTTCTCTCGGTGCTACCTCGGAATTATCTTATTTCACTTTCGGAAGCATGACCACCAAAATGATAACCCTCACCCTTTCCTAGCAGAAAATTTTTCACGTATATCACAAAATTTCTCGCCGGATGCATTTGGGTATGCACCCACCATGAAAAAAGAAAGAAAAATAAAAGAAAAAGATGTCTAGCAATTATTTGTTCAGATTCGTCATGCATGACTCAACTCCGTGTGTGTTCTGCGTTGGATATTATTTTTAAATCCTTTCTTCTTTTAAAGTTCCTTTTCCTATATGCACGTTTTGGTAGAAGGCTCTATAGAAATTCTTCTGTGTGGGGATCCCTTACACAGGGGAAGTTCAAAATGCACCATCAAAATCCACACAAACACACCCACCTCCTTTCTGGTTGAAGGCCGATATATCCATGGACGACCCGCCGTGGCCGATCATCGACCTTAAAACGGCCTAACGAAATACCCAGGACAAACGATGAACAGGGGGAGACGAGGATTGTACCGTATTAGAGTTAGCTTGCACAAAAATTGTTCTGCCGAAACTTCCATATTTCCCCTAGCGAATACGAGTTATCAAAAAAAGTGAAGTACGTGCTTTCCAACGTTGAAAGGAGGAGGGGATGAGATTGGGTGGCGATGGGAATGGTACAAATAATTGGTCGGCTAAACTAAAAGACACGACGATCCCCCGGCCTGGGGATGAGAATGGAAACGTCGGTGTCTTGTCTTCCATAGCTTCACCGTTGTCTCCACGTGGACTTGCTCTTTCCGACGAGACTCCCTCCCCCGCAACCTCCGCCGCCATCGTCCCCTCGTCTATATTTCTCTTACTAAGTAAGTTCTACGAGAGTTTCGGGACGGACCTACTCTTTCAATCACTATTCGTTGCCCCAACGGCAATAACCACCGCTACTTGGTTGTCATGGACAGACAAAGCCCATCCCATAAGACAAGGCAAGGCCTGAATCCAATATGCATAAGATGGGCTTTGGTTCCGTAATCTGAGAATTTTTAAGCGCCCTCCGCGAAATTGTTTCGGCAAGAGTGGTCGTGACTTGGGCGGCAGCAGCGGCGGGAGAAAGACAGATGTAAAGCAAGCGCGCCAGTTCGGCCCGACCTATTCGTTGGTAACCCGAACCTACGGGAGGCCCAATCATGGATTGCATCGTCCCCAAAGTGTGTCCCAATTGAACATGACCATGAGACAAACTACTCTAAATTGGAAACAAAGGGATGGAGGGAAATGCCGATGATTCCGAGACCTTTCGTTTCCAGACGAGGGGAGCTTTTAAACTTAACGATGGACCCATTTTTGTTGCCGAGTGTTAACAGCCACACAAAAATCGATCAGACCATTTCGCACATGTAACAAGAAAAGCTCAGGGTCCCCCCTCCTCCTATGCAATTCCAGTCGTCACATGTTGCCCATACCAAAGCAAGAAAATTCAGCAGCAGCAGGACAACATCTATAACCCTTGTTCACAAATGCCATTACATATTCATAATCAGATATATCCTGTGACTATTCCTAAAACTCTGCCCGATAATTCAGTAGCAACCCATTAAAAAAGGGGCCCTCCCCATCAAGTCACTAAAAGTATGAACACCTTAGGAGACGAAGACTCGGATAAAACCACCCAGCTAAATTCACCCTATCTTTTCCTCCAATAATTGATCCGATGGAACCGGGGAACCGAATCCGAGGTAGGATTGTCCCCCAGAGCAAGAAGAAGAAAAAGAAAATTTAGTAAGAAGTGAATGTAATTGCTCCTCCCACGGGACTCGCGAGTAGTGTTAGGAATCGGAGGTCCCCATGTTCCGTCTAAAACTAAATGTGAAAGCGATGTCTGAGAGTTGGGTCCATATATTTTCATCCCTCTCGTGTGTCCGTACTTCACCCGACACGGATCGTGGCACAACCCCTCCTTTTACTCACTCACTCAACCCCCTTTCTTTCTCCCATCGTTCGTTCATGGGCACATCATCGCCTCGGTTTCTTTCCATCCACACGTACGTTCATATCCTCATCCAACCAGCCTCAAAACAACAAAACAAAGGAAAACCCTACAAAGGAAAGAATACATGATGTTCGAGGGTGAAAATATTTACATATGGGTCCGACACCCCCCCAAATATCATATCATGTCACATAAAAAGAAAAGAACACCCGAATAGTCCAAGAATAGCGAAAAGAATGGCTCTTGAGGGTTATGGGTTATGAAAGTTGGGGGGGGTGGGGTATTGAGGTGAATCAAGCCATGCACACGAGGACAACCCCGACAACCCCCCCACCACCAAGATATAACTACATCATTTGAGACCTCCACATGGGTCGCTCGTTCCCCCCGACATATCACATCCATCCCTTACAAAAACCTCTTTCTGATTAAGAAAAATAGTATGTGGGCTATATTTATCCTCGTGAGGAAGGGAAAAGGGGGAGTTGGGGATTCACGAACCTTATCGACCCGGATCGCCTTTTATGTCACTTCACTGGCCAGCAACTCCATGTGATTCTGCCTCTATATTTGTGTCTTTTATAATCGGATCACACCCCATCCATCAGAGGATAAGTCTGTGAAACTCCGGGAGACATGCGAATAAACGAAAGGAAGTACGTGTGCCGGTCGAATATCATCCATTCCTTTCTTTTCGGAAAAGATGATTACTACTACTATCACTAGCTAATAAGTACATCGGCACTTCTGGTTGGACCACACTTCCCCCTCGGAGCCTAAATGCGTTGCACAATATTACATTACAACGACAACGTCATACCGTCTCAATCCGAAAGCCTAATAGCATGAAGTGATCACAACGAAGTAATTGATGAGGAATTGGTGTTCACGGGACCAAAAGAGTAAGTGAAGGAGATAATGTGGAACCGGAGTCACGTTCGAGTGAGAGGACGAAGGAAAAAGGGGATCGGAACCAATTTTTTCTTTGCATTTTTGAACACTTCACTCTTGGCTGTCGTTGGTCCCGGACATCATCGGTCCAAGTCTAAATTGGATGACAACGCTGATTTTTGTGTAGTATCGTGCGAAGAGACGTCGAGGGAAAACCCAACCCTAGCACACCTCCACCAGCTTCTCCCCTCAAAAGGGTATATGGTGGCATCCACATGGATCTGACCCCACTTTACCTTTCGACTCTGACCCCACTTCACCTTTCGCCACGTGTGGGTTCTGCACCTCCTTCTCCCCCTCTCAGAAAACAAAAGAGTGCAATAGGGTTGGATCGATTTCAGTTCGTGATCGTGGACCACTTGCATCGATATGTTTATTGATCTTCTAGTTCGGTCACAATTCAATATCAAAACCCTATCAAACTCAGACTTGATCTGATCGGCCAAACTTTGGGTGTTGCTTTTTTCGCTCCAGGGGATTGCGATTTGCTGCCCGCACGTTGTCCGCTTCAAGATCCCGGCTAAAGTGCATGAACGAAGACGTGACAGTGAAAATTCCAGGCGCATTTGTCATGGGAATTTCGGTCGGGTTACTTTTGCTGGCTATATTTGTACACGTTCAACTAAAATTTGGCTTGTCCTTTATTCCACGTTCCTCTTCTTGGCTACGTCCCTCAAATTGGACGTAAAAGCCACTAGTAAGAAGATGATCCACGAAACCGGATCAATAAAGTCTTCGCCAGGTATCAATGATCCCAGGATGTGCACAGGATAGATCGACGGACCAGTGGTCTCCCAGTAGATAGTATTCTTCTCCTCATCGTTAAGATACTGTTCTTACATTAAACTAAGGTAATAAAGTCGTCATGCTCTTTATTTATCACTAATAACATTCATATGTTATGCTGAGCTGCTCCACGTACGTTTCTTTCGTAAACACATGGAAGGGAGGAAACATTAGGCAAGACCGGGGTGCACGAACACACGACGCATCCGACGATCTATATTCATTCTATAAATTAGATAAAAAAGTACAAAATAAATAATATGAATGAATAAAGGGGTTTAACTTCTTGATGTCACCAATGTTTATCGAGTGGTACTTTTTATATCCACGAATTCTTATTCTTCTTTCTCTTTTTTTTTTTATCTCGATGGATAGGAGCGAAAAACTCGCATGAAGAAAGAGATATAAAAAACACATGTCGGTAGGTGAGATTCTTCATGATCACTTAATTTGATGCTTCCCTTTGTTAAGATCCAAGAACATCTTGATTAGTTTAATGGGACCCCCTGATGATTAGATGAAAAGGAAAACTATAAATCTGAATTAACCCCACCAGCTGACGCACCAAATCGACTGCGCTCGAGCCGACGTCTCAATCTATGGGAAAATAAATAAAGAGAAAACAACCAACGATCATCTCATGTCATTCGTCCAACCCACATATATATTCATTAATATTTGGGTTAGGATTTAATAGTTATCTACTGTTGAGCGGTCTGATACTGTCGTAAAAGCGAGTCATTAAATAGCCTATCGGCACGCGGCATTCGAACTCGAATAACTTCCGGAGGTTGCGTATAGCTGAAAGAAGGCAACGACCTGAACCCAACGAGGGAATGAAGATATGTACATATTGATGCATATCGAAGGCGGGAAAGATAATGTAGCCGTTGCACTGGAGAAAGGGCTTGGGCCTAGGCCGTTGGCAAATCAAGAATGCAGGTTGCGGTTAGACTGGGCCAATACGAAGAAGAACTGGACTATGGAAGTGAGGAGGAGCCTAGAGGACACAGTTGTACAAATTGAGGAACTTTAGGGGGTGGAAACAGGAAGTAAGGGACTTGATGGCAAATAGGGAGGAATTCCAACAAAAAATGAGCGCGGAGCATAAGAAGCCTAAGCAGAGGGGAAAATGAGTGGACGAGAAGAGAGAATTATATTGCTTTGTATTGTTGAAGGAATTAAGATGGAAGAATAATTTTTCTGAGTATGTGGAGGAGTTTGTTTCCTTGGTCACTAAGGTGGAATTATCAAACGAAGATTAGGTTGCCTTGTTTATAGGGGTCTTAAGAGAGAAACCAGAACTGCGTTGAAACCACATACCTTGCAACAGGCAATTGCTTTTGCGAAAACACTAGCCAATGATGATGATGTATCTGTACACAGAGGCAGGGAGCTAATGTATAAGGTTGGAAGAATGGAGCACTGGAATACTCACAGAGGAGTGACGATAGGGTCTTTGAATAGGACCTCTACAAGGCTGCCTGGTGGGAAATTAATAAAAGGCGGACCGAGGGGTGTTGGTAATACATGCATTCGATCCCTGCCATATTAGCCGCCACATAAGAGGCTTGGCGGAAATTGAAGAAAAGAGATAGAAGGGATTATACTTTTGGTACGGCGAAAAATATTTGTTCAATTATAAGTGCAACAATAGGATGTTATAATCAATCACATTGGAGTCTGGGGAGCCAGAGGAAGAATTCGAACGGGAAGAAGTGGAAAAACTAATATATGAAAAGGTAGAAACACTAGTAATCTCTTTGCATGCACTTCATGGTGTGGCATTGTCTTTCAAATATCATACAATGAAAGCAATGGGATTCTATAAGAAGAGGAGATTGGCAATTCTGGTTGACTCTGGGAGCACCCCCAATTTTTTGGATGTGGGAGTGGCTAAGTAGTTGGGGTGTTCTGCTCGGCCATTTTCGGAGAAAGGAGTGTTTGTGGCTAATGGAAAAAAGATGTCATGTGTTTCAATGATAAGAAAATTTAGATGGGAACTATAAGGGGAGACCACACAACAGATGTGCTATTAATGCCAATCATAGGATGTGAAATGATTCTTGTCATGGAATGGTTGAATTCATTGAGGAAAGTATTATGGGATTTTTCAAATCTCATTATGCAATTTCCAAAGGAGGGCAAATTTGTACAGGTGGTAGCTGGAGAAGGGGAGTTTGCATCGATTATAGCTGGAGTATTTTCTTTAGACGGTAATGAGATGGGTCTTTTGATAATTCCTTGAGAACAGAAAGGAAAGAGTGATAATTTTAATCACGACATCCCAACTGAAGTATATCGACTGATTTTGAAATTTCACAAGGTTTTTGAGGAATCCAAGGGGTTAGCCCCAAGGAGAAAACAAGACCATGCCATTCCCTTGGAGGATGGAATACAGGGACTTAGTTTAAGGCCATATAGATACTCAAGTTCCCAAAAGGATATCATTGAAAAGCTGGTGGATGAAATGCTACAAGCAGGAGTAATCAAGCCTAGATGTAGTCCTTTTTCTTCTTCGATGGTGCTGGTTAATAAGAAGGATGGGTTTTGGAGACTTTGCATCGACTATAGGGAGCTTAACAAGAGAACAATTAAAGATAAGTTCCCAATTTCGATTATAGAAGAGTTACTTGATGAATTGCACGGTACAAGCTGGTTTTCCAAACTTGATCTAAGGTCCGGATACCATCATATTACAGTTAACGAAGAGAAACATTCCACAAACAGCCTTCAAGACTCATGATGGGCATTATGAATTCTTAATTATGCCTTTTGGCTTAACTAATGCTCAATCTACATTTCAGGCTTTAATGAATGAAGTTTTTAAACCTTACCTCAAAAGGTGTGTGTTGGCTTTCTTTAACGATATCCTCATTTATAGTCCCTCCTTGCTGACACACGTTTCACATCTTTCCCAGGTATTACAGCTTTGCTGCAAAACTGTCTAGTGGCAAAGATGAGTAAATTCTCTTTTGCTAAGAGAAGAATAAAGTATTTAGGGCATTTCATTGAAGAAAAAAGGGTCTCTAGTGACCCTAAGAAGGTCGAAGCAGTCCTGAATTGGCCAGCACCAGCTAATATCAAGCAACTTCGTGGGTTCTTAGGCTTGACAGGTTATTACAGGCGCGTTGTGAGAAGCTATGGTGCAATCAGCAAACCCATGACCTAGTTGCTAAAAAAAGATGCATTTCAATGGACACCTCAGGCACAGTCAACATTTATACAGTTAAAGGAGGCCATGACCACGGCACAGACACTAGCACTGCCTGACTTCTCTAAAGCCTTTGTGGTGGAGACAGATGCTAGTTCTAAGGGCATTGGTGTTGTATTGATGTAAGAGGGCCACCCAATAGCTTTTATCAGTAAGGCTTTGGCTCCTCGACACCTTGGGATGTTGGTTTATGAGAAGGAACTGCTATCTTTGGTATATGTAGTGGATAAGTGGTAGCATTATTTAATGGGCAGTCATTTTGTGATTAAAACTGAACATCAAAGCTTGAAATACTTGCTGAAACAAAGGCTACACAATGAAATCCAGTTTCGTTGGTTGTCTAAGATGGTTGGGTATGACTTTGAGATTAATTACAAGAAAGGCAAGGACAATATTGTAGCCGATGCCCTTTCCCTAATCTCCACTCCTGAATTGATGACCATTGTATTGGAGTTGCAGCAAAGCACCTTACTGGACGAGATTAAAAGCAGTTGGCAGAATGACAAGTCTCTCCAAGCTATTCTACAACAACTTGAATCCGGACAAGTTCCAAACTACTCCTTTAAACATGGGTTACCGAGGACGAAGGGGAAGTTAGTCGTTGGGAGCAACCCTCAACTCGGAGAAATAATTATTCAAGTCTTTCACTCGTCTGCAGCAAGGGGCCATTCTAGGATTAATGCCACTAAAAATGAATTTCCAGCTTTTGCTTTTAGAAGGGATTAGAAGATGATATGAAGAAGTTTGTTGGCTGTTGTGATCTTGCCAGAGATGCAAATATGATCCCTTAGCTTACCCAGGATTGTTGCAGCCCCTACCCATTCATACTTCTCTTTGGTTCGATATTAGCATGGATTTCATCAGGGGCTACCTAAATCCTTGGGAGAAGAAGTTATCATGGTGGTGGTAGATAGGTTGACTAAATTCACTCATTTCATTGCCTTGAATCACCCATTTATAACCATGACAGTTGCTACATCCTTCTTAGATCATGTGTTTAAACTCCATGGTCTCCCAAACACCATTGTCAGTGACAGAGATCCTATCTTCTTGAGCGACTTTTGGCAACATCCATTCATATTACAGGGAGTTGAGTTGAGCTCCGGCTATCCTCGGCATATCACCCTCAGACAGACGGACAAAGAAAGTCGTGAACAGATGTGTCGAAACTTATCTTCGTTGCATGTGTGTTGATTGTCCTACTACTTGGTGCAAGTGGCTTTCCCTGGCAGAGTGGTGGTATAACACCACCCATCATTCTTCAATATGTATGACTCCCTTCCAGGCCTTCTACGGTTATGAACCTTCGGTTCATCTTTCTTTTATTCAAGGGACTTCTTTTAACATGGCTGTGGACAGAGAGCTCACAGATAAAGAGGTGATGATTCAGCTTCTAAGATTCCACATGCATAGGGCTCAAAACAAGATGGTTCAATTGGCTAATCGACATCGGACTGATAGAAGTTTTCAAGTGGGCGATTTTGTCTCTTTGCAGCTTCAACCATAACGACAAACTTGAGTGGCTGGCGGGCATTCCAATAAGGTGGCTCCTTTGTACTACGACCGTTGTAAGGTGTTGGATAAGGTGGGGGCGGTGGCATATCGCCTAGAATTGCCTGCTCATTCTTAGGTGCATCCTACCTTTTATGTGTCAAGGCTTAAGAAGTTTTCGTGGTCCAATGATCAGTATTCTTCAACTCCTCTAGGAGTGAACAATAGCACTTCGCTGCCTGAGCTCATTTTGCAGAGGAAAATGGTTCGTCGAGGGAATCATGCAAGTACAAAGGTTCTGGTCAAGTGGCAACATCAACCGGAAGAAGCAGCCACCTGGGGAGTTCCTTTATGACCTTCTACAGAAGTTTTCATATCTCACCCTTGGGGACAAGGGTGAACTTAAAGAGGGGGCATTGATGCATATTGAAGGCGGGAAAGATAATGTAGCCGTTGCACTAGAGGAAGGGCTTGGGCTTAGGTCGTCGGCAGATCAAGAATGCAGGCTGTAGTTGGATTGGGCCAACACGAAGAAGGACTGGACTGTGGAAGTGAGGAGGAGCCTGGAGGACGCAGTTGAACAAATGAAGGAACTTCATGGGGTGGAAACAGAAACTTAGGGACATGATGGCAAATAGGGGGAATCCCAACAGAAAACAAGCGCGAAACATAAGTGGCCTCAGCAGAGGGAAAAAGGAGCAGACGAGATGAAAGAATTCTGTTGCCAGGGAAATGGGGTAGTGAAGAGTCTTGTGGAAGTGTGGTTAAGGTGTGGTTAATTTCTCCGATCCGTGGAGGTGGATGTTTGTGAGTGGTGTTGGTCGAAGAATTGACTCTGTTATTTTCTTAAGATTACTTTCAATAGGAGGTTCAGCCGTGGTTGGTGTTACATCGGTGTTTCCTTGCACCACATATATGAATGAATGAAGCATGGGGGGTAAAGATCAAGTTGATCTTTAGTCGTCCTATCCAAAAGGGGAAAAAAAGGAAGAGGGCATAGAAGCTCCTTGAATAAATTTATAAGAAAACCCGTCGAACTTTTCTAAAACCCACCCTCAAATAATAGCGTGATGATTTTGTAAAAGAAAAGGGCATTTTAAAGAGAACCAAAACAAGGGAAACGAATCTAGGATGACCCCACTTTCTTTCATCCCTTTGAAAAACGAATATGTGATCTCATGTCCTTTGGTATTAGGTAAAAATGGCCCCCTTTCTCAATTATTGCCTCCTCTGGACACACGATCCATGTTAGGTTATATGTCAATGCCCACAAGTAAAGGGAGTTAGGGATCCGACCGCCCATCTTCTCCCCCTTCAACTCCAACTCCAATTCATTACAGTTAAAGGAAACCAAGACATTAACACCCTGCTTAGTCAAAAGGACACTATTTAAAATAATATACAACAGAAGAGACATTGAATTAAAAACCCAATCATTGAATTTGGCCTTTGTTCCTTCTCCCACCGGCATTACACGATTCTTTAGAGGAAAATTTAACCACCTCCCCGAAATTCCTCCCATTTTGTCTCCCCCCCATCAAAACCCACTAAATTCTGTCAATTTTGTTCTTACCCTTTTTTCTTTTGGGAGTCCCAAAACCTCACCTCCATCTTTTGCGAGCCAACTCTCTTGATGGCCGAATTAATTGATTTTTGTTTTTACCACAGAGCGCAAAAGCGGGATTTTAATAAGTAAGAAGGAAAAAAATCTACAACCCGAGGAGGATGTAATAAACCAGAGTGATGGGTAACGCTATCAACATCCCGAATATAACCCTGCAAACACGAAAACAAAGAGCACCCACGTCTGGTCTTAGTAAAAACCCAAGTCTGTAAGGGTAAGTTGCGGGAGAGAAGTGTCTGTGTGAACTCTTACGCGGTGCTGAGGATGGCCGGGTGGACGTTGTACTCCTTGGCGAAAACGAACGGGACTATCCCCTGCGGTAGGGCGGCCTGGACGATGGCGATGTGCAGGAGGGTCCCCCGGAGCCCAACGGCGATCGAGGCGGCCGCCATTACCGCGGGGCCCGTCAGGAACCTCACCGCCATGGCGAAGGTCGCCACCGTGTTCCCGCAAGCTATGATCTTAGGCTGGAGCGCCATGAATAGTCCTGAAACATAATGATGTTATCCAAACAGTGAGGAAATAATTACATTCCGAAGGACACAGACTTTGTAGTATCATCTCATCGACCTCCGAGGACAGTCCAATATGTGCACCTCACTGCACCACGCCACCCCCCACCACAAACACCATTTTCAAATGGACCACCACCCTTCCCAACCCCATAACCAGACAAACAACTAGACGATTGCGAAACCCTCGACCCCACCTGTCGGGGGTGGTGTCGAGGGCGTCGTCCTACCCAAAAAACACATGACAGTGGATTCAAAAAGTTTTATTGTAAAGGGTGTGTGTCAATGTCCTGATATTGAATACTAAAGATGGTCGCCCGTAAACTTAATCTTCCTAGTGGCACATAAGAAAAAACGTGACCGGACCGAAAGGGACATGAACCCAACTGTGTTTTTTACTTACGATAAGGTCTTGGAGACTCGAAAAATAACGAGAAAAAAAAAACCCACCAGATTTCTTAATCGGGCACACCGAGTGATTGGATTGGGACAAAAGAAAAAACAAGGGGGCATGTCCTGTCAATGTCGCATGAAATGTTTCTCTTTTTTTCCCCCTTTTTAACTCGTACCGTTAATTAGAACAATCTAATGGGGCCGACAGAGGAAAAGTGACTTCTACTAGGTAGAGGTGGGAGGAAATTCGTATATTTGGCTATTTAGCAATTTAGGTAAAACTTGTGTTTAAATTACCAACGATTTATACGTATTTGAAGTGGGTAGTACCGACTGTAAATGCATTAATAGTATGTAATATGAAGGGAGAAGACTCACCTAAGCTGAACATAGCCATTCCCAGGCCAGCATCTGACAGAATAGAGATCGACTGCTTTATTAGTATTGGCATAGCCACGTGCCACCTGCAAATTAACCCAAACAACACTTTTTCAGGAATTATTAAAAATAAACGACATGCATGAATGAATGAATGAATCAGATGACTTTTTGTATATTATACTGTTGATTACGTGCTATTAGTGTTGTGTGATTATGAATCTTTTTGAAATACTTGACCTGAAGGCAACCAGGGCCCAGACCAGACCGATGAGGCTGGAGTAGGTGTTTGGGTTCCTTATCAGCTTCCTCCACACCATGATCAGTATCAGCCTGGTCATCACGCTCGCCGGCGGCAGCTGCTTCCCCAGCCCTGTCTCCCCCCCTCCGAGTTTCGAGGGCGGGAGATCCGTGTTCGAGCTCGACCCTAGCTTGTTTAGAACCCCCGCGTGGCTGCCCACGTCCTTCTCACCTTGCTCTTCCTTCCCCGCCTTGCCCCCGAAGCTGAAGTCGTCGCCGACGAATCCCGCATTCTCCGAAGGGCCTACGGACAGAATTGATTATCATGTTTTAGGACGAGTTCGTTTAGTCTCCCTAAGTCAAACAATTAAAAGGGAGATGTTGACTAACTAATTGATTATTTAGAACAACCACATTAGTCTTTTGAAAGACGTGTTAATTAATTGACCAAAGTAGAAGAAAGGATGTCAAGAGATGTCGGAGAAAGTAAAGAGTACTCTTGTCTTCGGGATTCGGAGGGATATCGGAGACCATCATCCTAATCTCCTTCGCGCCCTGGTCGGACCTCAAGGACTGCTCGGCGACTCCTCCCATGTCATTCCCGCCGTATACGTGAAGGCCTCCTCCTTCTGACACCGGCGATGCGCTTGAGCTCCACACGAACATGTGCAGCTCCTTGGCATCGTAATTGGCTTTCCCTCCGTTGGATTGCTGGGGCGGCTGCTGCTGGTTGTTGTTCTTGCTGCCTCCACCGCCCTTGTTGTTCGCGAATGACGACGTGATGTCTGGATTCGGAGCAGGGTAGGCCGATGTGGGTACCGTTTGTG
This sequence comes from Melastoma candidum, assembly GCA_023653495.1. NCBI lineage: Eukaryota > Viridiplantae > Streptophyta > Magnoliopsida > Myrtales > Melastomataceae > Melastoma > Melastoma candidum. The sequence continues at coordinate 10,216,415 of CM042881.1, read as the reverse complement.
CAGGGTAGAACCCGAACCTTGGAGAAGGCACAGAGTGTGCCATCAGGCCTCCGCTCTCCTCGAAGTTGGAGGGTCTCGGGGTAGGGCCCCTGGAGGACTGGACAGAGTACAGCTCCCCTGGCCCGAAATTGGATAGCCTCCCCCCGAACCCGGGAACACCCATCATTGTGTAGAAGTTGGTGTTGTTGAAGTTGGAGTTGCGAGGGGTAGGATCCCTCGACGAGCTAAGGCTGTAGATGTCGACTCCAGTCAGGTTTGAAGGACGGGGGGTGAGGCCAGAGAACGAGCCAGGCCCAAACGACCTCCTCGATGCGTTGGACTTCCTCACGGTGACATGAAGCTTCCCGTCGTCTCCGACCTGGGCGTCAGTCTCCAGAAGGTCCTGGCCGTCGAGGGACATGACGTCGGAATCGACCTTGAAGGAGACTATGGAGGCGGCTGTCTCCGGGAACTGCTCCATGATGAGGAGCTTGGCCCCACGATACTCGAACAGGAAGAGGAGGAGAGTGTACCAGATGATGCACTGGAGGACAACGATCTGGACCATGAGGTTGCCTGAGTAAGGGCCATACATGGCAATGAGGAGGGGGATCCCCATGACTAGGGTGTTGGGGAGGGTAGAGAGGGAGAAGACGGTGATCATCCATTCGAGGTTGCCGTTGCGGGTGAAATTGGTCCAGAGGGCGAGGAAGAAGAGCATGATGATCTTCTGGAGGGTGTCGGCAGCAATGAAGCGGAGGTTCATCGCGTAAGGGTCGTTGGTGGAGATGAAGTGGAAGGAGAGGAGGGGGACAGCGAAGATGGCGACAAAGCGGTTGATCCCGGAGCACTGGTCTGGGGTGAATATCTTCCACCAACGGACGGATCCGTAGGCGAGGATCATGGCGACATAGAGAGGGACGACGGCGCTGAGCACCGTGTAGAGGTCGCCCCAGGTGATCATATCTTATCGGTCAAGAAAGAAAAGAAAAAACAACTGGATTCTTTCCTCCTGGGAAAACCTTCAAGGGAAAGCAGAGGGACAGAAGTTTAACAGAATGTAAGAAGGGGAAGGAGAGGATGTAAGAAGGAACTGAAGGAGGACAAGGGGGGGCGGGACAGATAGGGAGGGGTAGTGAAGGCGTTTATGTAAATATATCGGATGGATGAGATGATTAGTGGAGGGAGATTGAGATGGTGGTGGTGAATTTTGAGGTTCGTCTGTGTATTAAAGAGTGTGTGGGTGTGTGTGGGTGGGGACCAGGAGACAGGGGTCCATTGTCTAGGGGCATCCTACTTCCCGAAATTAAATGGGCTGTTTGGACGAGTTTTGTACGTATTTACCAAAGTTTCTAAAAAAATTTATGAAAAACGGTCTAACTTTCATAAATTATCAGAATACGGTCGAAGGGGCGCGTTTCCAAATAACAAAGAGGGCGGGTTTTCTTCGTGTAAAATGGCAGGGGCGGGTTTTATAAGTAAATAAATGGCAGGTTTTCAAAACGCGCCCTTCATTTGAGTTCGAGGTACGAGGCTGAAGAGGAACGTTTCTCGTGTCTTATGTCCGTCCTCTTGTGCTTGTGTGTTGTTACAATTCCTCCAAGAGATCCGCTTCCCAGCACAGGATTTCATCTTCCCCGTAACGTTTCCTCGATTTCAGATTCGAAGACATCGAGATGTAGTAATTTTTAATTGTATATCCAACTGTTGTCCGCATGATATGATCACACAAATGCTGCTACTAACCAGAGTGTAAATAGTATATATTATATTTCATCCCAACGGACATGTCCCGGGTACTTCACGTTCGGCCGACAGTCAATGCCCAACGGCACAGGAAAGCCCGGTTCGTAGACTAGTCTGAGAGATTAGAGGCCGCTTTGCCCCGGCGAAACACTTTACCTAAAACCACCTACAAAATTTTTTCAATTTACATTCAACCGTAGTTGACCGGTCAAGCGTAAGACGACAAACTGTAATCCCTATCGTGGCGTCGGGTTCTGTCTATCTCCGCTTAGCTACGCCACGTGTATCCTCCTCTCATTCCTCTGCAACACTAAAGAAAATAATTCCCATTTGAGGTCAGCAAAAATTCGTTGAGTACATTCCACCGTGCACACACGGAAAACAGTGAAACACTAACAGTCCCTAGCGTGCAAGTTGTAAACAGTTTTATGCACATACGACACGCAACATCTTATCCATAAACATACCGAGAATCCAGTATAAATGTCCTCATAGTAAACATAAAGGTAACCAGAGAAGTTAACCAGAAATCGATATTCAAAACTGCGACTCTCTCGTCTCGTTTCCACTCGTATTTCAACACTTCATAGTAGTGTCAGGACTACCGTACGTCCCCACCCACTCATCTGGGACGGTCCGGGAAAAATCGGAGCAGGTAACAACCGCGAGTGGTGTTACCTCCCCGCACTCCTCCGACATCACATCCGGGTACGAAACTCCAAGGCAGTATTGACCATCCACTACTCTTACAGAAATCACCATCTCATTTCGCAACAACCGAGGCTCAACGCAGTGAAGAGACGTCGCAGAAATTCTACTCCGGTTTAGGCTTAGGAGTTCGCTCACCAACAGCACACTTTTTAACTTTTCTATTTCTCCCAGAGCTGCGAACGAACCTCCGACGCCTTCACCGCTCGTAACATTACCGCACGGAGTTCAGGCCAAAAGGTGGGGAATCGGCCGACCGATCCAGCCGGCGCCAGGCCATTTCCTCCACCCACTGTACAATCAAGGGAAAGATCCAGTCCCACTGCTACTGAATCCCAATCGCCACACACGTCGCTGTCTGCCGCAAGTATGGGGCAGGGGAGAGAAATCCGGTGCTGTGTACCCTCGGAGTGCAGGCCAGGGCACTCATTGTGTCGCTCAATTCGATGGAGAAGGCAGCGGCTGTCATCAAGACCATCTCTAGCTCAACTATCTTCCCCGAACCAACAAAGCCGCAGCCATTCTTCCCTCTCGGAGCAGGACACGACGGCGCCTCCGGACCTGTAGACCGGCCAGCTCTCCTCTCGCAGCGGAACGGCGACCTCACGCTCAAGGCGGAGCCAGGTCCGTCCCGCCTAAACCAAGACCTTCATCCCCTGTTTTCCCTTGCCTCGCATCCGACAGCGAAATCGTCTCGGCATCACAACCCTCCAGCCTCCGATCCGCACCAGTCGCAGCTGATTCAGCTACCCACCGAGCTACAGGCTCGCATTCAAACTCTCACAGTGGACAGTGGCAATGCTCGTATGCAAAGCCAAACTCGCCCGACATCGACGAGGCCAGGACCAAGCCAAGTCCACGCGGCCTAGAGGACCGACCACTGTATCCAGCTGGGGTCAAAGCAGCGGCAACGCTATTATGGCGGAGCCATTCTCCCCCTCTCAGCCTCAGGCCGATGGGGACTGGACTAACCCAGATCAGGGTGACCCCCGCGTGAACATCACAGACCATCAACACACAGCCACGCACGACGGCAACGCAAATCCCGACTTACCCGCCTCCCCGTCGCACTACCCTTCCCCGATTCGCGCAAAACATCATCCCAGACAAGGAAGAAACAAGACAGCGAGGGGAGGGACAGAAACGTTCAGTGTTCCAGCTCCCAATCGTGGGTCTTCCTCCGCGGCAGCTTGAAATCGACGGCAGCTCGCCCGCGTCCACGACTCAGCTCGGCGAGCGTGGAAGAAGAGAGCCGAGGCTGGCGGTTCTTCGCCCGAGCCTCTTCTCCCTCCTCTGTTCCCCCCTTCCTCCACCGAGATTGTTTTCTCTTCTTCCCCCCGAGTCTCCCTTTCCCGTTTTCTTCTGTCCCCTTTTGTTTTCTTTTGCGTTTTCATTTTTCTATCGATTCCCCGTTCCACTTATCCTATCAGATAGTATTTGGGTGGTCGGGAAATGTTTTCCCCAGTTCCCTATCCGAAACCTTATCTATTATCAGATAATACGGCCGCTTGCGTGATTGATTGTTAATCTTTTTGTTCAATATACATTTTATTAATTTCGTAATTTCGCCCACGTAAATTAATTATTAATTATAATTTTTTCAATCAAAATCCACGATGTTAAATGAATCTTATCGTTATTTGAATTCGATTTCGTTTATGATCAAGCATTCCCTTTCTCGTATGACGTAGTCGCACGAAATCATGTTTTAAATTTTGATAATATTCGTTACTATTATTAGTCGACTACGAGAGTATTAAACTCAAAGAGCACGTCGAATTTTGATCCAATCAATATTTAATTATTATTTAAGTACTATTATCTTAAATCGTACATATTTTATTCATATTAAAATTCGGTTCGCTGCAGCGCCACGGTTCACATAAACGTCTCCATATATTAGGTTAGGAAGTAAATGCTAATGCCTAATTATCAACAACATCATGTACCGCATTAGTCTAACAGGCGGCGCCTGAAGTCACCTGGGCGGGGACGGAAGGGTTCTGGGCCCCGGGCTTGACAATTTGGGGAGTGACGTTAGTCGACGAAGGGTTGGTGGAAGTGACGCGTTCGCAGTGGGGGCACATGGTGAGGGAGTTAGAAGAGGGGGGCATGGGATCGCGGGAGTGGAGGGAGAGGACGGCGGGAGGGCCGACCTTAAGGGCCCTGAGCTCCTCCACCTCCCTCAGCAGCCGCCTGTTCTGCTCCGTCAGCGACCCAAAACACCTCCTCAGGTACTCGCACTCTATCTCCGTCTGTTTCGACTTGCTCCTGTCAATCGTAACCACCCATCGTCAACATCATCATCATCATCATCATCAATACACTTGCATGCAAGAAAACCATCGACGGAGGGGTAGGGGGGTAATGAATATTGTTTCTCCCTGTTCTGTGGGCTAAACCCTAAACACACACACACATTGCAGCCTGAGTTCTTTAATCTCTTCATACAAACTGCATAAAGAAAAGGGACCAAATCCCTGCCGTACCGCGGCCCCATAAAGGATGCATCACAAACTTATTAAGACAAGCAATCAATTCAGTAGCCTCTTTCACAACCCCACGAAAATCGTCCCGCAGTTATGGTAAGAACTTAACTGTGCAGGCCATGTTTATTTACAGGTCCATTTTCTGTTTTGAAAAAATTGGAACCGGAATTTAGAAATCTAAAAAAACTGTTTTCCTCTGAAAATTTAGAAAACTACAAATATGTTTTCTTATTTTTATAAAAAACAAAAACAGAAAATGGAGATTATAACGATGAACTCAATGTCTCGATCCTGGGAAAGAGGCATTGAGTCTGAATTTTTCTTATTTCTTTCTCTTTTTTTAAGTTGTTGCATTGCAGGGAAACGAAACCGAGCTGGGGGAAGTTCCTCTCCGGGACTTTTTAAATGCTGTCATTGACAACGACAACTACAGCTCTGGTTGAAGACAGAAAAGGACGATGGGTGTTCAGGAGGGAGGAAGAACGAGGGAGCTTTGCCAAAGCATGCGATGTAATGACTAAAACGTACAAGGGAAATAATAAGAGTTTTGTTCCTTAATGATGTCATTTGGCGAAATATTTCGTCAAATGACGCATTAAAGAAAATAATTCGTAAACTAATTCACCTAAGTCGATCTTACAAAGGCCGACTTCGGTCCTTAAGGAAGTCGGTCTTACAAAGGCCGACTTGCGAAGTCGGCCTGTAAGGCCGTCTTCGGTCTTTGTAGGGCCAACTTCATCGTATAAATTTTTTTTTACCTTCGAATTAAAAAAAAAAATGACTAAGTTAAGGAAGTCGGCCTTCGTGTGAATGACCATTGAAATTTATTTATTTTTATTAAGTGTAGAGAAGTCGGCCTTACAAAGGCCGACTTTAATGGATCATTAGAGGAATATTAAAACTTAAGACGTCATTTTATAAAATATTTTATCAAATAACGTAATTAAGGAATAAATCTCGAAATAATAAACGAGGACAACAAATTTGGGAGAAGGGGAAAGATGGGAGGGATTGGAAACAAAAGGGGCATCCGGGAACAGGGAATTCAATGTGAATAGTTGACAAAAAAATTGCTATGGGCCTCTGGTTGCGTGCGCATATACGTACGCATGATATGGCTTTTGGTCCCCTCCGCCCCCCAACCTAAAATAAATAACAAATTTCCCAAACAAAAAACACGTGACGATTGAATGGAAGTTATTTTAATGATGTTGCAGGAAGATGATATGTATACGTGAAAGATGAAGAGGGTGGGATTCAGACATTTACCTTGCCCTACGGTTTTGGAACCAAACCTCGACTTGTCTCGGCTTCAGCTTGAGTTGCGCGGCCAGAGCCTCCTTTTGCTTCTTCAATCCCCGCCAAACACATAACACAAAAAAGGGCACGAATGAGAATATGATGAAAGTCAGTTTCAAACTCATAAGCTGTGTTTGGTCCAATTCAATATATACCCCCCATTTGTGGGTTAAGACTCCTTTGGAGAAAGAGAGACGGGAGGAGTTCTTTTTCTATCACACACAAGAGACAAAAGCCGAAACAAAGTAAAGAGGAGGAGGAAGTCTATTTTTTACGGGGTTTAAGGTGTGGTTCTGTCTGAAGCTATCCTCCAGCAGAAGGGACTGCTCCTTCGACAGCCTCAGCTTCTTCCTCGGGGGTCCCCCGCCGTTGCTCTCCCCCTGATCCTCCCCCTCCCCCTCCCCCTCCTCTTCCTCCTCCTCGTCCTCGGCCGCGGCATCCATCGTCGTAATCCCACCACTTCCCGATGCTAAAGCCATCCATCGAGCCTCCTCCGTCCATCCTCCTCCCGCAGGGACCCGGTTTATGTCCAAACCTTTAACTCCTACCACACCGTTCACAATCACCGTGATTCGATTGACCCTCGTAATCAAAGGGGAGAAGGGAACGAAAAAGTAATTCGTGATCGGTGATGCGCCTTCATAACCCTAGCTTGGTGAAGGGAACAAAAACTATGCGGGGGAATAAAATCATCATCTAAGATTGTCAATGGGTCTACCTAAATTATCAACAACTTATGGGGGATGAAGTAGTTTGCGGGCGTCGATGGCTTGGAGTCTAACGGAGGAGGACAAATTGAATGAAGGAAAAAAAAAACCGGGTAGTAGTAATATATAACAACTGCTTGGAAAGACACCACCCGTGATCGGATCCGACGCCATGCCCAAAAGACACAGATGAAACTTAAAAAGGGAGAAAGGGGGTAAAAGACAAAAACTAGAGAAGGGAGAGAGGAATCGAGGAGGAGGTGTAAAGAAGAAGCGAGGGACATACCGATGGCGGGAGGAGGGGAGAAGCCGGGAACGGATATGGTCAACTCCAAGCTCGAAAAATCCCCATCGGCCATCACGTGGATGGTACAGAGGGAGGAGGATCAAAACCCAAGATCAAGATGAGGATGGAGGGTGAAGGAGGAGAAGGGAGTTATGTTGTTGAGGGGGTGGGGTGGAAATATTCTTTTGGGAGGGACAAAAGGAAGAGGAAGGTAAAGAGGCGAGGTGAGAAGGGGAGAGCAAAGGAAAGGGGACGACAAACCCCAACCCGGGAGCTTAAAAAGTGGGGGTCAAAAAAGTCAGATGCATTTTGGGAGCCAAAAATAATAAAATAAGAAGGAAAAGTGTGGAATTAAAAGCAAAAAAACAAAAAAAGCATTGAAGGTCATTGAAGTCAAAAGGCCCCCAACCCCAATCCCAATCCCAAATGTCCCATACGCATGAAACGTGTCGTATAGGGAGGGAGGGAGGGAAGGGAAGTGTGGGGATGCTGCTAGAATAGCCGGCAGCTTCTCCATTGGATTGGCCCACTCTTAACCGTCTTTTTTTAAAAAATATATATATATATTGGTCCTCTTTATTTGTGGGTTTGTCTGTCGTGTCATAAAAAATATCGTAAGAATCAAAAGGAAATACAAATATGGACGATGACGATGGATTGATGATTTTAGAGCCCTCGACTCTCCTCCCCTCCCCCTATTTCTAGGTGGTTTTGGGAACGCAAGGGGCATTTTATTAGGACCGGCCATTTATTACGCGGCGTGTGATGGGATGAGTAGTAGTAGTCACACGTGGACGCTGTGGTCCATTTATAATTTACTTTCAACACACAACGCCAATTTTTCTTTCTTTCTTTTTCTTTTTTTTTTAAATAAAAAAAATAACATGATTGGGGTCTGATTAACGTCGATGCTATTATTTGATCTCCCATCATTGTCCCATCCCTTGATTAATTAACACGTAATGAGCTTCTTCTTTTTATGAAATAAGTTAACAGCGAGCTTATACCAAAATGCAACGGAGGACTTGGATTCCCAAATTCTCACGTTGACCATTAACACATCGTCACGGTGATGAAATGATGACTTCATAAACTTGGAGCGTGGGAAGTTTTGCTCCCCCGATGCAGCAGCAACTCGTCTTCTGCGTTCGAAACATCGATTAGAGTTGTCGGGGGCATCCCCCCCAACTCCACTTTGGAAGTGCATCCCACGTTAATTTGTCCCCCCCACCCCCTGTAGTCTCTTCTATTGCTTTACATAACAATGGATATTTGCGGGATTTTTGGGGGGGATTGATTGACAAGAGTCGTCGGCTAGGGAAGATTCGGGTCGGGATTCCGGTAGGAAGAGGCGAAACCACGAGTCTCCGGACCCAAACCCCCAAGGAAGTTGCGAGTCAGAGTCAGACCTTGCATTGGCTTCATTCGCACGCTGAAATATTTCTTTGACGAGGAATCTGCTCAAATGATATATTATTACTAGAATCGGGAATGGAACTGAGAAAGATCTACACAAACGGGCTCTGACATATAAAAAACCAACGTGTGCTAGTTTAAAGTGGCAAAGGATTCGTTTAAGCATCTATCCGGGTGGAATGAAGAAGCTCCAATGCAATAAAAATAATAATAATATCCTTTTTTTTATTAATTGAAAGAAAAATAGATTGAGAATGCGCAGGGGATGGTGGACCCCACTCCTTGTCTCTTTGTCTTCCTTTAAAAAAAAATTTTCCATTAATGGGGTGCACCCACCCATAGACCCCAAGAGGAACCCTTCTTCCACCCTCCGTTCCAATCCCACTTCCTTTAAACAAATGGGGGCACGGGAGAAGTTCGTGTCCACTACGTCTTTATTCAGTTTTGGCATCATAATATCCCTTCATCATCCCTAAGCCTGAGTATACCTGATGTGGTCAGCAGACAATAATATCATACGATTATTATCTAGACGAAGAGGGCGCGCCCTCCTGCTGCTGCTAACACGAGGAGGAACCGCCATTCCGCAAAAGATCGAGAGACGTCGAGCCGTATGTACATATCTTCGCAAGCATCTTTCAAATAATAAACGTGTTTACCGCAGAGAAAGGAGGAGTTACATGTATCGAAGTAATTATTTAACGTTTAGGTTTCATTTTTTAGATTAGGGAAAAGCCGGGTTTTATTTTCATCCTTTATGTTTGCGGGCTAGCCCTACACCCATGGCTGTCCATGTCTCGAAGAAATAAATGCTGCAAGCCACCCAAGCAGAGGGGACGTACATAAAGAAAAAAAAAAGGGAAGAAAAGAAAAACGCTCGATCCGCGCATGCTGCCCCAACATGAACCCAACACTCAAAGCTTTTGAAAAGATTAGCAATGCAACTGAAGTGGCGTTTGATAAATCTTAAAATGAATGAGAATCCCCCACATATTGATTTAGGCACTCTCTTCAAGAAGATTCGAGATCGGTTCGCTGTTGCGTAATTTGGCGTACCTGGGAGAGGTGTTGTGATCATGACGATCCTCTCAATTTCGGCGTCAATTTCGCGTCTTGCATCATCCCATTCCTCGTCCAACCCCGTCTGTTAATGTTATAACTACGTGCAGTTTTAAATATATTAGCATGAGAAATGAGGTGATCCAGTAGGCGAAGTCGAACACATTCAAATTCTTCCGAAAATTGAGAGGATCCTGATCAGTGGTATTGGGGAGGGAGGGGGTTTCCCTGTTTGGCCCTGTTTTTCCCCACCATCCTAGGTTTTTATTTGGTTATTATTTCTTCATGCATAGCCATGATTTGGTCCCCCCCCCCCCACCCCCCCCCTCCCTCCCTTTTGTTCGTGACTGTGACCCAATTGAATATTTTTTTTGTTGGGGGGGAAGACCCCTACGAATCATCATTCACAAGACAAGTTTGCATAGGACACTCTGGGTTATATGCTTTGTTGACCGTAAATATAGATTAGGACAAAAACACCCTTCTACAATATAAAAAAAAGAAAAAGAAAAGGTGTCTTGGCGGGATGGGGACATATAATTATGTCCAAATGGTGTTGATTAGGATTACGTATCTAATCATGGGAAATATATATAAACCAAATCTGGGTGGGATGGGGACATCATGATTATGTAGATTGAAACTAAAAGGTTAAGAGAGGGAGAGGGAGGGGTAGTTGATGATCGGGTAAAAGCGTTGGATTGGGGGAGAGGGGGGACAACATGGGACCCCACCTTGTCTCCCTGTCCCCTCCCTCCTTTTTAACTCCAACTCTCCTCCCCCCCCCCACAATGGTCCCATTGATTGGTGACATCTCACCATTTTGCCCATCCACTTTTTCGCTGATTTCATGGAGAAATAAATCGCATTCATCGATTACCCTTTCCCTTCAACAAGTTTCTTTTTTAACATTGTTTTTTTTTTAATAACATAGCTGCATTTCATTCTCGATGGACTAATTATATGAAGTTAGCTTAAAAAAATTAGGACTTCCGTACATAGATATATCGGTTGATATCATCATTAGGACTAAAGAGGAGAGGAGGGCATAATCATGGCGCTGCCTCCCCCTTGATTACTGCAAATCAATCCCTCTTCCCAAGAGTAATTAGTCTTCTTCTGTTTCGAGATTTTACAAATAATGTCCGAGCACTAATTTGGAAAATAATTCCCTCCCTCGTTTGTTTATATTCATGGACTAACGCTCTAAATAACGAATTAAAAAACTTTACGTAAGTTCATGTTAATCACCCATTGCAAACGTTCAGATTCAAATGGGCCTCAAGCCGATACAAGCATCCCCGCGCCGCGCGGGGCTTAATGACCTTTTCCCATGATGATGTGCATCGGGCCCTGTCGCTTGTTTGCCAATCATAGGGATTATATAATATGAATGGGCCTCTCTTCGAGGCCTACTTGGGTATTAGTGTGTTAGCGGCCTTAACCAAATCGAACGGAATATCTTCTTTTGTGATGAATTTGTGTCCTCTGATATAACCAATGTATGGACTCTTCTTGATCACATGTCCTTTTCCTTTGTTTTTTTCTTCCGGTTTTCGGACTTGGCGGGTAGAGCAAAATAAACAAAGATTATATACCCAAACGTAGGAATAACGTAGCACCATCCTACTTGCTTGCCGACAACTATAACATGATTAACAGTTCTTCACTCAAACCGTTTTATTACCTTAACACCTTGCCTTGTTCATGGCGCAGCATTGTCCGTGATCTTTCTTATATGGGAGTGGGTGGTTTCTTTATTTAGAAGTGTGCAGTTCGTCTTGTAATAAAACGGATAATAACTTAAATACGAGGAACCGGAGAGATTATGTATTGTACTTGCGTTGTGCCATTTCTCCCTCCCACTTTCCTCCCGTCTTCTTCCATCCAAACCCACGAGAAGGGGAACAAACAAAGCCAGCTGGTCACATGACGTGGACAATCATTCATTTGTTTTGGAGTCGCCGGGAGGTCCAAATCAAATCCCGTTTTCCTTTTTATTTATTTCTCCTCCGAGAAGGGGGAGGGCGCTAAACGTAAGCGAAGAACAGCCACCACTCGCTTGGTCTTCTTCACTCGGATGAGAATAATGGAGTCCCAGCCAAATTCAGCTGTCTACTCCATCCTCATCACTGTCTCTCTACTCATCCTTGCAATGAACCCCGCCCACGCTATCTCAATTCCGCAGGAGTCGCTCCCTACCAAGTCTGGCTACCTCCCCGTGAGCCCCTCGTCGAACTCCTCCATCTTCTTTGCCTTCTATGAAGCCCAGCAGCCCAGCGACCCTCTTCCCCTGACTCCCATTCTCATATGGCTCCAGGGTGGCCCCGGCTGCTCCTCCATGCTCGGAAATTTCCTCGAGCTCGGCCCCTGGATTGTCTCCCCCGACCTCTCCCTCCACCCCAACCCGGGCTCCTGGAACCGACTCTTCGGCCTCCTCTTCCTCGACAACCCCATTGGCGTCGGGTTCAGCGTCGCTGCCTCCCCTGAGGAGATACCCCGGGACCAGCCCTCCGTGGCTGAGCACCTGTTTGCTGCCATCAAGGGGTTCGTTGGTTTGGACCCCAGTTTCAGGAGTCGACCGATCTTCGTGACTGGGGAGAGCTATGCCGGGAAGTATGTGCCCGCGATTGGGTATCATATACTGAGGAAGAACGCAGAGTCGCCTGCCGAGGATTGGCTGCAGCTCCGGGGAGTGGCCATTGGGAATGGTCTCACTGACCCTGTTACGCAGGTGGGCACGCACGCTTCCAATGCTTACTTTTCTGGGTTAATCAATGAGAGGCAGAGGAGGAAGCTGGAGAGGATACAGTCCAAGGCAATTGAGCTCACGAGAGGGGGCCTCTGGCAGAATGCTACCAAGGCGAGGCTAGAGGTGCTGGATGAGTTGCAGAACATGACAGGGCTGGCGACGCTGTTCGACCTGGAGAGGAAGAAGCCATATGAATCGAGGTTCGTGAAGGAGCTGTTGAGCGATGGGGAGGTGAGGGAGGCAATGGGGGCAACCAAGGGAGGGGGAGAATTCAGCGTATGCAGCACCAGGGTAGGGGAGGCGCTGGCGGAGGACGTGATGAAGAGCGCAAAGGGGATGGTGGAGTACATAGTGACCAAGAGGAAGGTGCTGCTGTACCAAGGGCAGAGAGACCTGAGGGATGGAGTGGTTGCCACGGAGGCATGGGTGCGGGGGATGGAGTGGGAGGGGAGGGAGGCGTTTGCGAGGGCGGAGAGGAAGGTGTGGAAGGCGAAGGGGGAGCTCGCGGGATACGTGCAGAGTTGGGGGAGGCTGAGCCACACGGTGGTTCTTGGGGCGGGGCACCTCGTGCCAGCCGATCAGCCAGGGAACGCGCAGGCGATGATCGAGGACTGGGTGTTGGGGCGAGGCCTGTTTGGGGATGACGGGAATGGGGAATAAGAAGGGCGATGACAGTTTTATATTGTTCGGTTGGGGATATGATGATGATCCATCCCTCTTAACTCTTAAATAATCAAGATTAAGATCTTAATCCTTTAAAGATCACTGCATGGGTAAGTTAGACACTATTTGTCTGTCTGGGGATGGATTTAGGTACACTTTTTCTCTAATAAAGTCAGGAAAGGAAACGAGATTCCGTCCCAGAAACACTCGAAACACTTCTCTCAGATTTCCCTCCTTCCCTTTCCCTGCAAGCAAGAAATGAGACAAGACGAGATCCTCCTTAAAACCCCATCCGGGGGAGAAACAAGGGACGCCGAAGACTATTTGAGGAGGAGGAGAAATGGAGGACGATCTTGTCCAGCGATTGTTCCAAGAAGGCGGAAGGGAGTACTTCCAGCAGCAGCCCTCTTCCTCCTCCTCCTCCATCCTTCAATCCCTTCCCCTCCACGTCGTTGGTTCCCCCCGTTCCCTCCCCCGGGATTCTTGTTGCCTCCTCCAGTTTGGATTTGATTGATTCCGTGGAGGGTTCTTGTTGCAGTCCTTCGTCCATGGCTATTACTTGCTGGTCAAGTCCATCCAAGAACTGCGGGAGAAGAAAGAGAGCCCCGTCGCTGTCGGCATCCGAGGCCCCAGCGGTTCCGGAAAGACCAGGTACTTTGTAATTGGTAATGGATCGTGTCCCCAACGGATGGCGCCGGGGGATTTTCTCCCATGTAGGATGCTTACTCCTCTGTGTGATCGCGTTGTCCCGTGAAGCTTGGCTGAGAAGGTGGCGTCGGTGATTGGCTGCACTGTTATATCGATGGAGAACTACCGTGTTGGAGTTGAGGAGGGCAACGACTTGGATGCCATAGATTTTGATGCCTTGGTCCAAAACCTCGAGGTTTAGGGCTTCCCACTGTGATGATGTTTGCACTTCGAGGTCCTAAATGTGTTAGGTTTGTGGTGAGGTTGCCGGTCTCCCTCGTACAAGATTGTACAATGAGTCTAATGCCTCTTGTTTCTGTGTAATTTGCATGCGCTTTTTGAAATCTTCTCAAATAAGACTTCCTTATCCACTTTATGTCTAGCCATGTTTCTTATTTCATCTTTTCATTGAAATGATTTCTCTAAGTAAATAGGACTTGGAAATTGTTTTCATGCTGTAGTTTCTTCGTTCATCGGATTACCTTACTAACAAACACTTGGGCGTCATGTTTGTAAAAGGATATAACAATGCCACAGTTGTGTTGTAGCTTCTAGTTTGTTTTCTTTGCCATGGTCGAGCTTTTCTTTCTTTTTTTGAGAAGTATGGCGGGCCTCAGGATTTGTCACAAGGCCGAGATTCCTCAATCCCATTATATGATTTTCAGCAGAAAAGAAGCATCCTGTCCAACAAAGTAGAGAGCTCATCTATTGGCGTGGTACATGTACAACTCTTGGATATCACGATTTATCACTTTTATTGCGAGTTGATCAATACTTATCCATCATTTTTTCTTCCCAAAGGTGATAGTTGACGGTACCTATGCTCTACATATGCGGTTGAGGTCTTTGCTAGATATTCGGGTTGCCGTGGTAATTATGTTAATATAACTTCCTCTGTATTTTTAGAGCAACAACGGAGGTTTCTCATAGTGGTTTTATCAATACAAAAAATCAGGTTGGCGGTGTTCATTTTAGCCTTCTTTCAAAAGTTCGATATGACATTGGGGATTCTTGCTCTCTGGACCACCTGATTGATTGCATCTTTCCCCTGTTCAGAAAGCACATTGAGCCTGATTTACATCATGCCCAGGTAAGCTGAGTTTGTGCTATAGCTTACTGATTTGGGAAAATGTTTTGAAAATTTTGTAATTTTTTTATTCTTCAGATCAAAATCAACAACAGCTTTGTCTCATCGTTTAGGGAAGCTATTTACAAGTTAAAGTGCTGAAGTGAGGTTTGTCTATATGTAGTCGTTTTCTGTCTCTCTTCATGTGCTTGTTGTATGCTGCTTTAGTAAGCACCCCACTGCACAAAGCATGCCCTCTTTAGTAGAGATAGGGGGGAGTCTGTCTATGTCTACAACCTTACCATTGCAATGCAAAGATGTTGACCTGAAAGAATGGATCAAGCTGGGCATACAATTCCTTTGAATTGGTCCATCATTGTCTTTATGATGAGTGATTGTTTTTATTTGACGAAAATTTGTACCTTAATGCCAGTTTTGATGTTTCAGTCTCTGGATTTACTCTCTAACCACCCTGTCCTTTAGGGAAATGAAGTCCTACTAGATAAGTGAGTAATCTCTACAACCTGACCTGTTAATATTCACCATGAAGGTGCTTTTTCATGGAAAAGATTCACAAAATAGTCTCTATTGTAGCTTCATTGAGATGTACCTGAGACCTCTGGCGGCAAGTGAGGAAGCAAAAATAACTGATTGGATTAAAGCACGTCAATCTGGTATCAGATACTATCTTTCTCTGGATGACCAGCGGATTGGTGACAAGAGCTTCATCATCCGCCCTACAGCAGAATTTGAGATGAGAGATTATTCCGGACAAAGAATGTAGTGCTATCTAGATTGCCTCCTTTTAGTTCTTTAGCCATAGATCAAGTGGCACCTAACTGTTTTCTCTAGAGTATCCTCCTTTTAGCACCTTCCTTTTTGGTGAAATTCCCCTAGTACTTTTATCTGTTAATCAACTGGACCTAAATAATTTTCTAAACATGGTTCTGGAGGTGATAAAGTCTATACGAAGAAAGTTTCTATTTTCGTACTCTTGGAGGAACCATTTCAGAGTATCTCTTTGTTTCTCTGAGTGGTTATTAGCAGATTCCTTGTCTACTTGGGTACTAATTTCTGTTGGCCTTTATTTTGCTATTGACGAATGAGAATTAAGGAATATGTGATTGTTTGCTACTTATGGTATTTTTCTGGCAATCACAGTCTGTCTCGATTGCTTTCTTTATTTCTTGTGTAAGGTTTCTTTCTATTTGTAAAAGGGTATTATTAGGGGGAAAATTATGGAGACAATAACCTCTCCCTTACCTCTCTATTTCGAATCACTTTCCCATCATTCTTAATCATGAATGTGCTTCGTCCTCAAGCATTACTGATAGGTGGATGTTTTATCCATTCATTAGTTTTACTCAGAGTATGGCCAAAAAAAAATGAATCATTCAGTTTAGATTTAGGAGTTTCACTAGCCAGAAGTAATTAATGTATTATAACTATCCAGGATTGGTGTCATTGCATCAATTATGTATTTCTACAATAAATGTGGAATGTTTTGAGAGGGCACATCTATCAGTTATCTGATTATTGGGTCGCTTAGCAGCTGGAAGTATGCTCATATCTTCTTGTTTTTCTCTAGCATTTGATAATTGATGACAGGAGTCAATGATTGGCTGTTTCTGTTTCACCAGATATATACTTTGTCATTGACATTTTTGTTTTCCTTTTTCTGTTAAAATCTGGTGGTTGGTTTAATAAAATTTTCTGGGTTTCCTGATGAATCAGGTTGGAAGGATGACACTGGGTGGGTTGCTGGCTTTAGGATACACCGTTGTTGTGAGCTATAAACGGGCATCGACTTGCATTGTTGTCGGCAATATCTCCTTGTCCCTTGAGACCATTGATAATCTTGGTGAAACATTCTTGGTTTTGAGGGGCACAAACAGGAAGGTATGGTTTTCTCCAAACGCTTAAATAAAACACCTGGGAAACTGTGTGTGCGTCTGCTTTTATTTGAAGTTGGAGTGTTTCAGTTTCTTCCTTTTTTCGTGCTGCATGACGAAAGCATGATGAATGAGCTTCTTGTATTTGCTTGTAAAGTGTGCAAGAATAGGATGACACGCTTCTGGAAAGCAACAGATGAAATGCTACGTGGAAGTTGTTCTCTGACAAGCACTTAAAGATATTTTTTATGGCGGTCCTTTAAAATTTCAAGCTTATAATGTCAATTGAGTTGCTTTCAAAGAATATGGGCCGAAGAGAAAATATTTAGAAAATTTACTTCATTGGATAATCTTGAGGAAGTTTAGTGGATTCTACAACTTGATAGGTATGAGAATAAGATGCCGATGAGCCAGTTTTACAATGAAGGATGAATTTTACCTAATACTTCTTCATTTTTGACAGTTTTGTGATGTAATACCAGTCTTGGTATTTGAATTGGTTATCTTACATTTTGCATTGGTCCTTGTGGTATGAGATGCCATGGGATTATGATCTTTATGAGGATTCAACCCATATGAATGAAATATTATTTTGGTTTTTAAATGATAGGCAGTGGGGACTGAAGCTGTTAGGATTGGAATAACAGGTCCTTGGATCACCAAATCTTATCTGGAAATGATTCTTGAGAGGAAAGGTTCAAGACTTCTCATTGTTCCCCGTGTTGTGATGAAGCTGCTAAACTATAAACTGTTATATGTTTAGCCTTTCATATGTCCAATTGCAGGTGTACCTCGCCTTAGTACGCCTCCTCTAATTTCAAGCACATCTGGCGCAATCATTCAGTAGAATATTTGTGTGTTCCCAATTAAAGAAAATCCTTTTCCCCTGTTTCTCTGACAATAATTCTTCTCTAGCCCATTCGGGAAGGAAATTTTATTATTCAACCAAAAGTGGATTTTGATATCGGCATCAGTACAGTCGCGGGCCTTCAGAACCTCGGGTAGGTTGTATAAAAAGAGAACATTTGAATGCTGCTTGTTGGGTCGAACCTTTTACTAGATTTACTATTTGACAAAATAAGAGAGAGTCGTTTAATTTACTAGTCTGTTTCATACTTTCTAGTTTTTAGAATATATGAAATGAATGCGACCACTGAGAGGAATTTCCTTTACTGGAATGTGGAATTAACAAATGGACATAGTTGTGAGCTTGTATACATGGAAGATTTACTTAATTATTATATATGCTTCCATTCTTCCTTTGTACAAAACTAATAGGCTAATGGTTGAGTATAATCAGTTCACGTGCTTCAATTGACTTTTTTAAGCAACTACCAGACAATCTGCTTGAGTTGCTCTTGGACCTCTTAGCAGTTCGATTAGTACCATGGCATGGGGGTTGATTTTTAGTGAAACTTTTGCAAATAGTTGGCTCTGTTGATTGTAAGTTTCATATATAACATGGTGTACTTAATGCAACATGGGCGTTAGAGAAAGGGATAATCTTTTGAGCAAGGACAGAGATTATTCTGTACAAGTGATTGAGAAGAGAACAGGGATTATTCATCACCCCTTCGGCTCCTTCGGAGAAGTCGTTCATACTTTGTTTTGTTTTGGTATACAGAGGAAGTTTTCTCCCACATAATTTAGAATTTTCTCTTCATTCCTTCTCTTTTCCATCTTTTTTCCACCCTTCTCAAACCAATTATCAATCTCTACTGCGAAAAGTTGCTCCACCAACCTTGATGATGGTTTAGTAATTTTAAGAACATTACCGCCAACGTTGTATTATATTTTACCTTTCTAGGTATCATGCTGTAGCATACATTGAGGCATCAGCTTTCATATACCAAGATGGAAAGGTTAAAATTCACGTCTTCTCGCTTTGCCTATGACCTATAGTTAGTCAATTTAATTTCTACTATTTGTTGAAGGATTCACATGAATGGAACACAGAACTATCATAAAGATAACGCCCTTTAGTTTTTGTGAAATCTTGTGGTTTTCTTTGGCAGGTTACACAGTCGCATGACTTGCTACTCCATGCTGCTAATATATATTGTCTTTGGTTTTTCCAGATTCTTATTGAAGTTGATCATCT
Source organism: Melastoma candidum (assembly GCA_023653495.1). NCBI lineage: Eukaryota > Viridiplantae > Streptophyta > Magnoliopsida > Myrtales > Melastomataceae > Melastoma > Melastoma candidum. Next base: position 10,197,565 of record CM042881.1, on the reverse strand, counting down.
ACAAGATGTCACAACTCCTTATTTACAAATCAAAGGTGTTAATAAGGAGGCTGTGGCAGCTGCTGGATCTGCACTCAAGTTGGATGGTTCGTACCCAACGAAGGTATCCCTCCTTGTGTAAACGAGTATAGAAGAAATAAGTTAAACTTTAGTTTCTCCTTGGCTTTAACTTCTCCATATGTGTCTAGAGCTATCTGCAAATAATTCTGGAGAGATTACCTGCTGGCTGCTGCTGGAAGAAGTTCTAATGGAATTCATGCCCGTCAAGCAGCAAAGCTGCAGGAGATTGTGGAATTCATTCAGTCGCAGGTATGAGTTGCTTTGTCCTGTTTATAGATCGCATAGAACTCCTAAATGAAGTAGATGGTTGATGTGAGTATGTAGAGTATGCATTCATCTGATTGTGGGAGGCACACTTATTGACTCAGAATTAGATTTTTAGTACATCAGGCATATCTTTCCACGTGCTTCAAAATTCTGATTGGATTAGGATTGCCTGTTCCATCATTTGCAGCACAGTACGTTCTGGATTTGATTTGATCAAGTGGAGATACAAGGTCTTTGACGTTTTTTTTTCTCTATGCAAAGTATATTTTCTTCAATTAGTTCTAGCTTGATTCTTTTTTCCAATGAAAAACGATATTCCTAGTACTGCTCTGATCTGAGGACGTTTTCCTATCTCCTGATTAAGCTAGCAGTCAATTGTGTCGGGGGAGGACATTTATCTGATGACTTACCTATACTTGCCTCTGCTGCTGATAGGGAAGTAGCTCATCCTCGGAAACGTCTCATAGTAGGGATGTGACTCCTTTAGAAGGCATAATTGAAGACGTGCAAAAACTAGAACGCTGGCACGCCATAAATACGGTATGTAGAGGCACAATTATGATCCCTTTCTACCATTCATCTCGTTACTAGGAAGTGATTTTGGGCATCTTGTCTTGTCTAACACGTGTAATTTTTACGACACCATTTGCTTTGATGGGCAGTTACTGTGGACCTTTCTGATTTCAGCCCTCATCGGCTACTCCTTATACCACGTCGATGATATCTCGATCTCAGAGGCATCATCGACAACTACCTCTAGTTTCATGCTAATTGAATAACCTCCCTCCCACAGAGTTTTTGCAACAGAAAGTAGGGTTTTCAGATTACACACCTCCAAATAGTCTCTCGGGTTCACACGCTTAACAAGACGAGAAAGGAATAGTGTGGGGGTTGGATAGTTCCTGCAAATATGGTACATTCTCATCCCCCAACCGATAGCATAATTGTTATAGTGCGAATTCAAAGCTAGGTGTCTCTTGCTGAAATGGTATGTTTTACTCATTCGAAATAGTATGAAAGAGAGTTTCTCTACTCAAAGCTTACTCTGTCTTGGGATATAGATTATAAACAATGCCCAGGGATGAACATGAGAGGCCTTGGTGTTGCAACTGGTTCAAGGGATACATGGGATCATAATAAGCAAGAGCACTTTTCGGGCGTCTTTGGTTTGAATAATTTAGTTGCTATGACATCCTGTGGCCCGACAACATGGTAAAATGAGGGATCAAAGCTGGCCTTTCGGTGGTAGTTTGGTTGTAATGAGTGGGTCCTGCCACTGGGCAACCTTGGCCAAAAAATATAAAAAAATTCCTGCCGAATCAAACCATATTAGCGAAGCATCACGTTCCCATGTAAGTTTTGTCGATATAATATTCTAAAGATGCTGCCAAAACAAAAAAATTAGGGATGCATTAGGGTTGGGCTAAAGTTCGGTATGGCCAGCCGTACCGTGAAGAATGAATCAAAGTTATTAGTCATGTCAACGAGCTTTGTTTTTAGTTAGCAATTTAAAATATAGAGTTTGAGAAGAACAGCGAGTTGATTACAATTTCCGCTCTTTTAGAAAAAAGCTTAGAAATTTTGAAACTTTATAACTAATGTTAACAGAGAACAAATCTAAAAAAAAGAGGTATGAGAATGAGATAATTAATAGACTAAACTTAACCTAATCTAAGCTATATATCGGAATAAACGGGACCATCAGCATGGTCTTCATGTTGTGAATGGGTATTTTGTTTTATTACCTTACATATTATGAATGTATGTACGTATAAAGTGAAAGGAGATGAAATGGAAAAGGTAAGAAAAATCCAATGGAGAGACGCGAATCCGGCTGTGGGCGCACTTATAAAGATATTAAAAGGAAAGTATGGAAGGAAAACAGCGCAGTAGCAGCGAAAAGCAAATCTTCTCTTTTGGTAAACGCAAAATTACAGACGACGCCGGACATTGATCGGCGCACGCAACCAACTTAACAGATACCCCCAACAACCCGGCGGTGAACTCCCTTCCCTTCTCTTCACCACCTCCCGCCGTCGCCGTCGCCGTCGCCGCCGCCGCCCCGCCACCCGGTGACGCCAACGGCGGCGGAGGGAGACAGGATTCTGAACCACCCGTCCTCCCCTGCTCCTATGCGATTGATCGCCATCCCGAGAATCCTCCTCCGCCTCCGCCCCCTAAGATCCAGCTCCCTCCCCAATGCAACCACACATCCGCATCCCCGGTAATTCCTCCCCTTCCCCTCCCGCCTCCCCTATCCGCTCCCCGCGCTACGGTCACCGTCCCAAGTCCGTCCCCGGCGTCCGCTTCTCTTCCCCCTCACGCTCCCAGCAGCCCTCTCGCTCTTTCCCCCAGCGGCTCGCTTGGCTCCTCCTCTCCCTCCTCCTCCGTCGTCAGGGTGTCTTCCTCTTCGCTCCCCTTCTCTACATCTCTGGCATGTTGCTCTACATGGGCTCCGTCAAGTTCGACGTCGTCCCTATCATCAAGCATCGCCCCGCTCCCGGCTCTCTCTATCGCAGCCCTCAGCTTTATCACATGCTCCGCCTCGATATGGATGCCGATAATTCGTCTGCAGATGCGGTTCGTTCCTCCCTTCCTTCTGATCACGACAATATTCATGTTTCTCTCTTCTTCTATGCCTAATATTCTGTTTCTTTTGCAATTTCAACGTGGCCAAGAAAGCTTGCGGTGGACATGAATTAATATTTCACGTATCTTGATTTGATCGACCTTCTGCGAGACAGTGGCTTGATTGTTCGCTGTCATCTTTTTAAATCTGGTGCTTTGTGCTTAGTTACGAGATGTTTGTACTATTTTAATTAGATATCCACCATATGGAAGCACGCTCACAAGGGAGGGGACTGGATGCCTTGCACAAACAGGACTGCAGGAGGTAAACCTTATCATTAGTAGATCAGGGATCCGATGTCATGCTGCTGCTTATGAGAAATCTTATTAAACTTTTCTTGATATGGCAGTTAATTATTAGTAGGTGTTTCAATCAGTTCTTTTTTATATAGGCAACAGCAGTTAAGATAGACCACATGTAGATGTTGAGGGATTCGATGAACCTTTTTTCGCTGGGATTTATGAAGTTTGTGTCTCTAAGCGACGGGGACATTTATTTTTGGAGTTTTCTCCTTTGAATGAATTTGAAACAAGAACATTGTTCTAAGCGTTTGTCCCTTTTGCACTGTTGGACCCACTCATCTAAAACTTTGGAGGAGTTAGTGGAGAAAATATGGAATGTGAATCTAGTATTCATGATTTCCGTCTTTCTTGTATTATAGAAGGTCTGGTTGGTTTTATATTTTTAAGCTAGCACCTTCAGGTGATGGTTTCTGGAAGAAAATTGTGCTATATTTTATTTCTCAATCAAACACTGGGCCTTTCATACTTCCATTATCCTTTCCTTATGATGTCTTATTTCTACATTGCAGAATTGCCTGAGTCAAATGGTTACCTGTACGTTGAAGCAAATGGTGGCCTAAATCAGCAGAGAACATCGGTTGGTTTCTGTGCTTTATGTCATCACTGATGTCTGCTTTTTAGACATTTCGAATGAATTTGAAAGTGAATTCCTATTGCACGTGTAGTAACTTCTGGAATATGATTTATTGCTATTTCTTTGTAGATATGCAATGCTGTTGCGGTAGCAGGTTTTCTTAATGCAACCCTTGTGATTCCTAACTTCCATTTCCATAGCATTTGGAGAGATCCTAGGTTTGTGAATTCTTTCACTTTTATTTTGTCTAATTGGTCTTTTACAATGCTAGAGTGTTTTCATGTTTTGGTGAAGAAATTATTATTTGTTTGGAATTGTTGCTTGCATAAAGCTTCCTGTTTCCTTAACCGTTCTTATAGCACGACAACTAGGAGATGCTTTAATCATAATAATTTGGGTTTCCTTATATGCACATTCATTTCCCATACCTAGGATGCATTGGGTACTATAACTAGTATATCAAACACATTTTTTGGTGAACTTTTTGTCCTTTGGCTTAGTATGGTTTATGAAAAATTTTTGTTTCATAGTTTTCTGGATTTTGGTTTCTTGTTCCTGGCTAACATTTGTAAATATTATGGGTTGATTCTATCAAAGCTCAATCTTTACCAACAGAATGTAGTTAGCTAGCTGTAGTGAGAAATATGCATATATGAGGCTAATCAACTGGATGATTTTATGTGACAGCAAGTTCAGCGACATTTATGATGAAGAATTCTTCATCAAAGCCTTGGAGAATGATGTGCGGGTAGTCAATAAAGTTCCTGGATACATAATGGAACGATTTGATAATAATTTGAGCAATGTATACAACTTCAGAGTCAAAGCATTGGCCCCTGTGAGATATTACAGAGATGCTGTCCTGCCAAAACTCCTCGAAGAAAAGTTAGTATAAGATAACTGCTGAGCATACTTTTTTTTTCTAGATATCTGCTTGTTTTCATGTGTAGTGTTGTGAAGTTGGCCCCTTTGCTGTTTTAATGTGTTTCAATCCTATTGAAAAAGCCAAAAAGGATTTGGGTAATATGAACTTTGAATACTAATACACACGTAACAAGGTTACCTTTAATAGCCCAGTTGCTTATGTCCACGGAGTTCTGAATTAGTGGATATTAGTACAAGCTTCTGTGCAATTGTTCCTTTTTATGAGCTACTACCGGTTACAGGCTCAAGATCTGGCCACATTTTTATTTTCACAAATATTTGCAAGAATTAGGCTATGTATACATATGGAAATCTCCCCCTCTATTCCCGTGCTTGTTTGGGGAGTGCTGGACATACTGGTATCTTTTGATGATGTGTTTTTGTCTTGATCTGTTTCTTCTAAAGGCCTGCTGTCCGAAGTGCAAGTTTCTTATCAGGATTATCCTTTTCATAAACTTATAGTTAACATTGGAGAGTGCGGATGTTGTTGGTTGTGATTTACCTACAGAACCATCAATTGCGGTTGGATTTTATAACGAAACAGTTAAGAATATCCCATTAAACCCCTTCATTTACCCTTTAGCGGAAAAGGTTTCATATTTATATTTTACTTATCATAATTAGGGTTGACAGCGACACACAAATAAAGTTCTATACTGGTGGCAGATTTTCTTGGACCAATACTGATATCGTTTCTTTCTTTTCCTTTAAATCTGATTGCTGACTTGTTTTCCTACCTTTAGACTCATTTTGCTGATAGAGTTAATATCCTGATGTTGGTTTGGAAGCATTAACCTGAATATGTTTTTGAATAACAGGGTGATTAGGATTTCTCCTTTCGCCAATAGGTTATCACCTGATGTTCCTCCGCCAGTCCAAAGATTAAGATGCTTAGCAAATTACGAAGCTTTGAGGTTTAATCGTCCAATATTGAGTTTAGGACAGGCATTGGTTTCAAGAATGAAGGAACACAGTGCTGCAAATGGTGGGAAGTATGTTTCTGTACATCTTCGCTTTGAAGAGGTGAGATTTGCTGATGCACACCACAAAGTTTTGGAAGTATAATATGCGGCAATGATTTGAGAAAATGACTCTTGCCAGCTGAAAGCTATTCGTTCATTCATTCATTCATTCAGAATTATACCGTTTTCTTGATCATGCAGGATATGGTTGCATTTTCTTGTTGTGTATTTGATGGAGGAGACCAGGAAAAAACTGATATGAATGCGGCCAGGGAAAAGGGTTGGAGGGGGAAATTCACCAAACCTGGTCGCGTTATACGTCCTGGATCTATTAGGATAAACGGGAAATGCCCCCTTACTCCTTTAGAGGTAAAAATATCATGACATCCTCCAAGATCCTCGTTTGATAGAAATATGACAATTTCATAGTTCTGTGAAATTCCTGCTTTATGCTTAGTTGTGAAACCAACTTTTTTATGTTCTTATCTCGACTGTTTCTGGATGTGGTGAAGACTTAAGAGCACCTGATTCTTTTATTGCCTATTTCTTTGCTACTGGATTATATGACCAAAAAATTGCTTCGCCATTTCTGCTGGCGTTGGTCCCATGCAGAATCATTAGCACTGACTGAATGATATCCTTCTCGTTCTTTCTGCAATAAATTGACTCACTAAAGATCAATCCACTTCATTCTAAACAATTCTCTGAACCAGTTTTCCAATATTATGTAATTTCCTCGTGTTTTGGTTGAACTTAAGTTATTTATTGGAAGTATTGCATTTTCTAAAGTAAGAAACCTGCCTTGTTATTTCTTATTTGGAATATGTGCAGCTCATTTTGTTCCAGTCTAAATTTTTTTAGGTTGGCTTGATGCTTAGGGGAATGGGCTTTGACAAAAGTACATCTATTTATTTGGCATCTGGAAAGATCTACGATGCAGAGAGAACAATGGCGCCATTATTGGAAATGTTCCCCTACGTGCTAACAAAAGAGACACTGGCTTCAGAGGAGGAACTAGCCCCATTTAAGGTTGGATATTTTGTACTGTTTATTCCTTCCCTTATTGGGATCTTTTGTGACTAATTTATCACGTTGCTTCTAGAACTATTCATCAAGGATGGCTGCTATAGACTACACGGTTTGCCTTCATAGTGAAGTGTTTGTTACAACACAAGGTGGGAATTTCCCTCACTTTCTGACTGGCCACAGACGGTATTTGTATGGTGGACATTCGAAGATGATCAGGCCAGACAAAAGGAAGTTGGCATTAATTTTCGATAATCCCAACATTGGGTGAGTAAAAATTAGTGTGATCAAACTTTGATCTTGTGCTAAAGGGTAGTGCTCTCAACGAGATTATTCAGTGAATGACAAAATAGAAGCCAGCTATTATGACACCCCATGATACAGAACCTTTTTCTTCCATTTGAGAGCAGAGAGACTGCTATTGTCTGGTTGTCAACTTGCTCTAAATTTGCATAAGGATGTTTGGCTAGTCTATTGTGTGTACCACACACACCTGATGTCATTATGAGTTTTGTGAAGACTCACTAGAAGTGACCTCATTGTCTATGTTTCTACAGATGGAAGAATTTCAAGAGGCAAATGTATAGCATGCGTGGTCACAGTGATACCAAAGGATTTGAGCTGAAAAGACCCAGCGACTCAATATATACCTCCCCATGCCCAGATTGCATGTGCCGTAGAAACAATACGAACAATTCTAGGTAGATACCAGTGATGTAGTTTGCCTCAGAAAGCATGCACCTGGCAATTTTACTGCCAACAGGATAACCATTGCCAACTGCCCTCAGTCTGCTGTATCAATCAACATTACCTCCCCTCATGTACAGCCAGAGGGGTTGGCCTGTTCATGGATTTCAGGGCCTCTGAATTTTGCTGGAGGCGCCGGGTGTCGCCGCCCCAGGGCTAGGCTATGTCATCCGAGGGGTGACTACGTATTTCCTGTCCTACATTTTTGTTGAGTTTGTAGGAGGACAGCAGAGCATCCGACCACTGGAGACAATTGTTGGGCGATTGCTTTGATTGGTGTTGCGGCTGTTGTATCTAACTGGCTGCAAATTGACCCATTGGATTCATTCTTGCCCTTATTCTGGCAGTGCCTTTCTGTACATTAGGTGATAGAGGAATCGGGGTCACTAATTCATTGTTTCTTCCTTTCTTTTTGTCCATCCATAAAGTAGGCGTTGGAATTTTGGAACACTCATAGCATCATTGTTAGATTCTTGTAATTCAGCTCGGGCTAGACGTTTTCCGAACTTGGATTTCAATGTGACATCGAGTAACTTCGTCATGATTATGGCATCAAGTGGCGGAATCTGCATTTTTTTGTTGGGAAGTTATCCTCTGCTGCATCACTTGCATACGCCGTATAACCTTGACAGAATTCAGTATTGGCCATGCACAAACCAATTATATAACCATCTACCCAACCTCTTTTGCTCTCATTCTGGTTCTGGCATTATCCGACTGGTCAATCGAGACACTTTGCCGACTATATTCAAACTACTCAAACATCTACGACGGGTACAGATTAATAATACAAAAATATTATACATGATAAACCCAATGTGGATTAACCAAAGTCAGAATTTTTTAATGCCTTTACTGCAAGAGGCAAAAGTTGGCTTGCAACGAACAGCTGCAGCTACTCCAAAAGCTTGTTACATGTGCCCACACCAACAGCAGCAGCACGTGCCAAGCAGCGTGAAGATACGGTGTCCAGGGAAATATGTCATCCGCAGTAAACAAGGCTCCACCAAGCAAAGATGACATCTTATGCATGGTATAGGCCATTCTTAGTCCTGGATCTTCCAGTGCCTTTTTGGCAAATGATATCTGCCATATAAAAGTGGGGCAATAACATCCCAAGGTGAGATCTTAACATGGGTACAACAAAATCTCAACTCGAAAAATAATATCCCATAGGATGAGATGGTGATACAAATTCATCTCCAAATCCAATGTTTTTAGAAAGTTGTATAGCCAAGTTACCTCCATGAGCCCCATGCGAACTGCGGAGACCATTCTGGGGTTGAACAGGAAGGAATAAGAACTGATGCTGCCGTCGACACATTGGGGTTCTCGTGTCTAATGGCTGGAGAAAGACACTATGAACATCAATGCATACAGATTAGGCAATAAGCACCACCGAGTACCGGGAGGAGGCAAGACAAATGAAGTAATATGACAACACAGTTTCTGTAGTTTTACAACTCCTTTGAAACATACCGCTGTTCTAAATAGCCAAATGTTTAGCGACTTCCACTTAGGTGGACAACCTCATCATTCCCTCCTCCAGTAAAATAATTTACTAGTTGTCGATATGCTATTGTCTAATCTTCTAATCAGGAAAAGGGAACATGATGATGAATTGAAAATCCTCAAGAGCATTCGCTAAAACATTTATGGTATTACTTATCAATAACATTTAGGATATTGTTCCGCATAGCCACTTACACCGGTTGTAGCAGCTATCATCGTACAGCCAACCCATCTAAGAAATCTCCTCAGCTTCCCTCTTGAGGAATGATAACATAGCTGAGCCCCTCCTACTCCTACTAAAGAATTTTAGCATAGAGCTTCATGTTCAGGTTCTTCCTGCGGCGTGAAATCACATGGAGTCAAAAGTCACATGTATTTCCCTGAACTCTTCTGAGTTTCCTGACAGAAATCCCCATGCTGGCCAACTTCCTCCAGCACGAAGGGGGCGCATGGGGCATTATGTGTATCCCATGCACATTATGCAAACCATTGCTGGGCACCAACGTGCTCGGTGGACACATGGGATAAGTCGACGAATTTGTGCCCAGCATGCTCTAAGCCGGCAATATGCGGCCCTAACCCTTCTCAAAGCTAACAAAAATTTCTGTCAAGCTTTTTGGACTGATAATCTCCATGATCTGAGAGGGAGGTGGAATGAACAGGGAGACAAATTCTTGTCGATTCTGATTATTGGTTTCACCGGGCCATGAATAGCAAGAAAGACAGAAGAAACGGCGAGGTTTGGTTGGAGGCCAGCTCAACTGGGTTTATTCCAGAAATGTGATATCACAACTAAATAAGGAAAATGTCTTCATGCTAAACCACAGAGGAAGAAAAAGGAAGGATAACCTGGGAATGAGTCTTATACATTTGGCTTGAAGCTGGCCGAGGAGGATGAGACATCTCATGAATAGCAAGAAAGACGGTGTTTGGAAGGAACAAAAAAAAAAACATCCAATGTAGAGACTCATCTTTTATGTCGGAAAGAAAATTGATGTGTACGAAATGTCTTATTGGATCCCATAAACTTCTGTCTAATTTGGGCCGGGACTTTTCCTTAAATTTAACGACGGCCCAATGAAACATATTGGGCTTCCTCGTTGAATCCGGCCTTCCCATTTCGTCATTTAAAGACAAGAGACGGTAATTTATCGCGTTTGAATGGTACGATTTATATTTGATTGGGGGAAAAGAGATTCTGACCGAGAACGAAACAAAAGAAGAAAGGTTCTCCCCCCGCATTAAGCACGCGGGCCTGGCCTGTGTCTCCACTACGACTCTTTCCGCGTCCGATTAGATATTTCTGTTCGTTCCCGGCTGGGAACAGACGCCCACTTCCATGTCGTCGTCGGCCGCTGCTGTACCGCCCAGGGGAGGATGGTCCCACGCCGCCGCCGTCGTCCTCTCCTCTACCCAACATCGACGACCCCGTGTCGTCGCCCTCTCCTTCCCTCACCTTTCATCTCATCGCGCGGCGACTGGCGTCATGGCCGTACGTCGCTCCGCGAGCTGCAGCCTTGGGGACGCCGACAAACGGAAGCTGGGTTCACATCTTAAGTCGCTGTTCAGGAAGGGGTCGTTGCTGGGGAGGAGGACATTCTTCCGGTCCAAGAAAGTTAGGAGCATCGTTCTGCTCAACCTGGTTACTTTTATCTACGGTGTGGGCGAAAGTTACTTTTTCCTTCTTGGTCTGATGAAATGCGGGTACTTATCCCTAGCTGTAGGTCGCTCTGTCATCACTACTTTTATTTGCTTCGTTTGGTCGGATTTTGGTGTTCTGGACAGGTTTTATTGGGAACAGATTTGATTGGAATTGTGGTGCATCCATTCCTTCTGCATGAGTGCTTTTGTGAGAAATCGTATCTATTGCCACCAGTTTCTTTAGTGTTGGATGACCAAGCCTGATGTTTGGTACTCAGTATTGTAGTCGCTGGTTTCTGAATAATTTCGTGGTTTGGGCTTTGCAGCCAGTGAGATTGCTGTTCTCAAGGAGGTGGAGTCAAGCATAGATCCTGCGATGTTTACTGTCGTGAGATTTGTTTCTTCTGCCATTCCTTTGGTGCCTTTCATGATTAAGGGGAGGCATGACACGGTTACCCGTAATTATGGTCTAGAGCTGGGCCTTTGGGTTAGTCTTGGGTATATCTCACAAGCACTAGGCATGCTTACATCTGATGCTGGTCGTGCATCGTTTCTTTCAATGTTCACGGTAAGCGCCCTTGTACTTACCAAAATCACAATGCAAAATATGTATGCTCTATTATGGACCTATGGTAGCACGTGTCGACCTTTTGATCTTCTTTGTTGATACATTCAGGTTATTCTAGTTCCCATTCTTGATGGAATGCTTGGAGCTTTTGTTCCTATTCATATTTGGAGTGGGTCATTTTTGTCCATCATCGGGGTTGGAATGCTGGAATCTAGTGGATCTCCTCCATGTGTAAGTGGAATTCTCATTTGCACGGTAGTATTGAGAGTAGCACTGCTCATAGCAGGACTACTCCTTACAGAATTTCAGGACGCTCATCGTCTTATGTAGTCGTCGTGAAATTATGTCTCAGGTTGGAGATATTCTGAACTTCTTCAGTGCGGTGTTCTTCGGCATCCATATGCTTCGAACTGAGCACATCTCTAGGAGGACGGATAGAAAGAAGTTCCTCCCTCTACTTGGATATGAGGTTCAACTTCATTTATCTACTGCCAATATCATAGAAATTAAAGGGGAGCTTCTTTCAGTGTGTAGTCTGATCTTTTGCTCTGCTGCAGGTTCTTGTTGTTGCCTTTTCTTCAATTGCATGGTTCTTCCTTGGAAGCTCTACCGATGTTGTCCAAGATCCTACTACATTATCGTGGTCATGGGCAATGATTTTTGAGTCGATGCTTCAGTTTCCATGGGTAGCAGCTATTTATACAGGCGTGTTGTCTACTGGATTATGCTTATGGGTGGAGGTACACTTTACCGTTTTGTGTTGACGTTTAATGAAATAATCAATGGAATTTTCATTGATTATCATGCTCCTTCCTTTTATTCTGCTGCTTAAGTTTTCTCTACCTACTTCAAACACGAATTTCAAACTTGTCTGGCCACATCCAAATTATGCTGTATATCTTATGGTTATCCTGGCAGCTGATATTTGATGTGTTCTCATATTCTTGGAAGCGTGTTTTATCTAGCATATTTACTTAAATATAGGTCTATCTAGGCCCTTACATTCTAGACCATGTCGTTTGGTGAATTTTAAAACTTTCCAGGCATTTTTTTAATGCTTATGAAGTTAGATCATTGTGACTTAGTCCCTCATATCAGTGGAGTTCAACATTAGTGGATATGAGCAAGCTTTCACGCAATAAGTTATTCCAGGTTTATGAGAATAAATAATGTTTTGAGGTGGCAACCATAAGATTGCATTCCAATAGGTAATTACTCATCTTACCCCATAAGTCGGGAATGCTTCACAATAGATAAGCTCACTTGCTATAGTATACTGTAGTAAGTTGTGTGTGGATGGAGTCAAACCACATTCTCTGTGCCCTTGGCTTCTTTTGATTAGCAAAGATATCATAACTTTTGAGAAAAAGCAGTTGTTTAGGAGTAAAGGTAGCTTAGAAGGCTATTGTTGGAAATCATGCAAATGAAAGACTTGGCAATCCATTTAAAAGTAGCTTACAAAGAGGATATAGAATGTATATTTTTCCTTTCATAACTCTTTCCATATGTACCGCTAGCTTATCTAAATGCTAGAAGTGAAACCTTTTGTTCTCTTTTTTTTAATGTTTTCTAGATTTCTCTTCATGTTAATTTGTAGGGAAGACTTCCCTGAAAACGAAAAATCTGGGGGAACAATATACGACCTCCGTGTGCCAATCACTCCCTGGTCAGTGTGGGTAGTGGGGAATGTGCCTGTGTATGGAACTTATAAAGAAAATGCATTAAATGTTTGATGAATGTGTGCGCCATTGTTCACCCTGATGCGGAACTTCTTTGAATATGAGATCCTAGAGTGGTTAAAGTTAACATTGATGTGGGTTCACCATGTGAAACAAGCTTTCCTAAATTCATAGATCAATTAAGGAGACAAGACGACTTCCTGGTGCAAAAGGCTGATTTGATGGAGGGTGGAAATATTAGTGAAATCATCCCCAATTATCTTATCCCCTTTTGGGGGAGCTCTAGTGTCAAGACAACTTTTAGCCTTAACCCGCTTATACACTATCTCATCATTGACTTAGAGAGAGTGCTCGATGCCCTCTATATATATATGGTAAGTAAAATGTTATTACCCATTAAAGGCTGCAAAAGTCAAGGGGCATGCCTCTGAAAAAAAACCAACTCAAAAGCTATGTATACCCTATATACAAAAACTAGTACATGTATAGGCGTATACCATAAATGTATGCTATAGGTCGATAACCTATATTGCCTGTGCCTTTTGGCTATTTGTCACATCCTTTTTTTATTCATGAATTCTGCTTGTTTGCAAATATGGCAAAGAAATGGAACAATTGCCTGATAAAGACATTTCTACTGGAGATATGACTCTCTTATGTTGCGTATTGTACAGATGGCTGCTATGCGTGATGTATCTGCCACTGAAACTGCTATAATTTATGGGTTGGAACCCATCTGGGGTGCTTGTTTTGCATGGTTTCTTCTAGAGGAAAGATGGGGTATTTCCGGGTGGATTGGTGCTGCACTTATACTTGGTAAAGTTCTTATTCTGGTGCTTTTTATTTTCTCTTCTTTGCTTCCATATTCCGTCGCATGATTATCTCAATCCATGTTTTTCCTCCAGAATTCCTTTTTTCTCTTTGGTACATGCACCACATTAGATGGGGGTTTTAGTATAATCATTTATTTCATGTTTTCACTTGATGGATCTTCACCCCTGATTATAGCAACTGGACTGTTTGCCTTGATATCTCTCCATTCATTTTGTTTATAATTAAGAAATGAGAGCTATAATGTTGAAAGGGAGCTCAGTTTGTATATACTCATTTCTCTGCCTATGAATTTACAATTTGTGCTTCATTATACAGATATATATGGACTTAAGCATGCCCCCTCGATTCTATCCTTTGATTCTCATTCATTTTGTGCAATAGGTGATTGCTTTTTTCTCCCCAGAGTGTTATATATCACCAGTAGTAAATGACAATAACTCAACCTCAGCGGTGAGACACAGTTGTAAGCTAACAAACTACTGCAATAATCTAAAATGAGTGCTGTGACACCAACGTTGTCTTCATTATGTCCCATAAATGTGTTAATTCATCTTTTCTGTAATCACAATCCTCTCCTGTTGTACAGAAGTTCATTATTATCATGAGTTTTGTCTCTAGTATTCATTTGGCATGATCCACTGCCCTAAATTATCAATATTCCAAGGTAGAATTATGACTTTCTCTCATAGATGACCCAATCTAGATAATACATCATTTCTTCATACAGAGGTTATTTTGCGTTTGCCCAGGTGCATTTTATGTGAATAGGTAGATGCATCCATGGCATTCTTTGGGTGCAAAGTTGATTTACTTGCCTAGAATTTCTTAGAATGACATGTTTTACTGCATCATTGTAGTTGTTAGAATTGGGGAACGCTAGGACACTCATTGTGGTCACTCATGTCAGAGATACAGGAGTTGTTTTGAGCTGGCATCTCTCTCTAATAGCATGATCCAATCTATGGCAGTTGGCAGTATGACAGTGCAAGTGTATGGGGCATTACCTCCAGCGAAGTCAACCGAAACAATGAATGATGGTTTGCGGATTCAGAATGAGAAAGGCAGCTTATCCTCAGCTCCAGTTGTTGTCAGCTCTAAGAAAGACATTTCAAAGATATTGGAGAAGTGAAAGACAGCTGTCTTCCAAGTATGTTCCTTATTCTGTGTTATTTTCCGGCTTCCTTGTCAGGCGTCTAGCATGTTCCAACAAGCTCATAATGGGGAGCTTATGATAGATATCCCCTGTGAGGGTAATGAAATCATAGGTGAGGCTAGCGAGTGGAGACATCAACTAGATGCTGCTCGTGAGGCGTTGAAAGAGACTGAAATGCAAAAGAGTCGTTGTACTCCCTTGATGCATGAATAGTAGTGGGAGAGGGAAAGTCAGATTCATGGCTTAGAGTAGTTATAGGTTATACGGAGACCATCTATGTGTATTTGGGAAGGTGGTCCATCCAATCAATGTGTATAGTCGATAAAATGATTATGAATACAACAATATATTTGGGATGGGTATATCTTTAGTTACATGACATGAAGATGGAGAACAAGCCTTACGGCTAACTAGTCTATGTTATTTCCTAAATTATTTTGTATGGTGTATATTCTAGACTAAGCTCATTCAATACTGAAAGGCATTTCTCATCTGTACTTTTCTGACTGGCGATTGTGTCTGTTTTCGTTGGATGATCAGTTATATCTTCGTCTTGGGGGAGTTGGGGGGGGGGGGTTTGAGACTTGATATAATTCCAAGTGGTCAGTTAAATGGTTTGCCTATGATGCTCTGTTATTTTATTCTCACTTCTAGAGGACATTAGTGACCATTGAAACCGAAATGACAAGATCTTTTAGCATTGTATCACAAGGGCAGACATACATGATATTCCTGATTTAGATGTTTGAATTGACAAGCCATTGTCATTGACTATGCCCAAACAAGCTGGCCCGGTTGGGGAATGAGAAGGCTCGTTGGGAATTTGAAATTGTTGAGTGGGGATGTATTGCATTTTGCATATATCAAAAGAGATTCCTCCTCTTTTCATCTACCAGGGAAAAAAAGAAAAAAGAAAAGGTTAGAAGGGGGTGTCGACAAATGGGGGAAAAGAAAACCCAAAGAGTAGATGATATGCTTTTAGCTTTAGGATGAAGCTCTTCTCTTGATGATGTGGTGGGGAGGGGGGATGTGTCTCTTGGCCGAATATGCCAAATTGCATGTCCATTCCAAGGCCTCGGTGGACAATAATGCCTCATGATGCCCTCTTTAATGATGTGAAGAGAGATTGTAGTGGAGTGTGCCTTTTGGGGTTGATACTATGACATTGGGGTGATCACTTGGTGGGTGTAAGTACAGCGGGGAGGGGGTCGCCATCTTCCATTTTTCTGGATCAGCTTGTTCTTGCTTTTCTAGCCCCCGATTGCATTTATGCCCCCCCTACCCCCTAAATTCAGTCGCTCACTTTCACTATAGATTGAAAATATTTTGAAAGAATCCGATGCAGGTCGACCCCATCGCCTCTTTTCCTAATTTCATTCTCCCCTCATTTTTCCCATGGATGCCATTTTTTCCGTCTTTAAGCTTCTATAAAGACACGGGTTCCCCCCCAACTCAGGATACTCGTCGTGTTGGGCATAATCATACAGTCACGAGTCCTTTGACGAAAGATGGCTCGGCTGCACAAGCTCGAACTCCAGGCCGAGATCAAGTCCCCTCCCGACAGGGTGTTTGACGTCTACAAGAACAAGATTGACCTCATGCCAAAGATCAGCCCTCAGAAGTTGCGTAGCATTCAAGTCCTCCAAGGCGATGGGAGTTCCGTTGGATCTGTTCGCCTCTGGACCTACTTCCTCGGTAAGATGATGCGGGTTGTGTAAGAACAAAAATGGATCGAATGATTCCTGAACTGGTCCTGATTAATCAGGAGAACCGGTGGAGGCAAAGGACAGGATAGACGCGATAGATGAGAGGAACATGTCCATCACGTTCGACATCATTGGAGGGGAGGTCACCAAGTACTTCAAGAGCTACAAGGCCACGATCCAGCTCGTATTGGGGGAAGGAGGGTCGAAGAGCTTCGTGAAGTGGAGCGTGGAGTACGAGAAGGCGAGTGAGGGGGTGCCCGACCCCCATGCGCAGCTCGACTTCTTGATAACCATGGCCAAGGAGGTCGATGCTTACTTGCTCCGAAACAGCTCTTAGGAACACCGTATGTTGTATTCTGGAGTTCTCAGGTGGAGAAATGTCTGTCCTCTGTCTGTCTGTTGTGTGTGTGTTTGTGTGGGTCCTGTAAGTTTCCCTTTTCTCTTCCTGGTCTGCCCAAAGTGTGTCGTCATTGATGTGTTTCTCCATGCAACTGAGAATTGTCCAGACTCTAAAAAAGGCTCAGCAAAATCACGATATGCCACTCTATTGGAAGGCTTGTGGAATTAGAGAAAAAAAAAACATGAAAAAGAAATAAATATAAGAAAATGAAAATGATCGACAGTGTGTTATTCCTACTCGCGAAATGGTTCCAAACACAGCCTTATAATGACCCGAAATTTTACACTCTTGAAACTAATGTATACGTGATGAGTTTGAGGATGAATGATAATGACTTATGTAGATTTGAGTATAAATGATGTATATCTAAGTGTATGAACGTTTAGACATGTGACGGATTAATGATGGATGCCTTGGCTGCCCAAAAATGAAGGTATGTGAATCAAAGTGGGGTTGTCGCGAAGGGTTAGAGGATGAAAGACGAATGCCCGAAGTGGGCGTTATAATATTAAGGTTCATCCTAGATTGAACACGAGGAGGGTCGGAGTAGGTCGGGTAAGGGTCAATGGCCACCGACCCCGGGGGCGATAGCCCTCGACTCCCTAACATGCCCAAGGGGTGATGGATAGACGACCCCGGGCAAGTGTGAGGACAGGGGAGGATCGACCCCCATATCGCCCAGGGGGCGAGGGGAGATCGACCCTCGCATTGCCCAAGGGGCGACAGCTTGCGAGGATGAGCGTGCCCGTGTCGCCCAAGGGACAATGGACAAACGTACCATAGGTATATTCCGGGGGCGACCCATAAGCGACGAGTGGGCAATGCGTGAGCATTATATGGATGATAGCAAGGGGCTCGGAGGGAGTCCAGAGGGGGTCCAGGGGGGACCCAACGGGGGCTCGGAGGGAGTCCAGAGGGGGTCCAGGGGGGACCCAACGGGGGCTCAGAGGGAGTCCAGGGGGGACCCAACGGGGGTTCCGAGGATGGGCGCCTATGTGGCCCTTAAATCAATACCCACCGTTGATGAAATGGACAAAAGCTTCCAAGGATGAATTGTGGCCATGGGATCAAGTTGATAGTCAACCAAAGATATTATTTAAATAATGATGTGGGAGTCCAAATTATAATGATGGTAATTTGGTCCCTAGTTGCTAATGGAAGAGGATGAAGGGGGCCTCATGAAGAAAATGAGGCGGTAAACCCCTCTTGAAAGGGGGGGAGTTCGTCTCCTTCCCCACATAACACACACACACACACACTCACAAAGGACTTAGAAAGAAAAAGGAGAAAGGGGGAGTTGGGCGAAGAGGAAGAAGAAGAGGAAAGGAAGACGATTCGATTCACAAAAGTGGATCCGAGATCAAGAAGGATTAGGCGCCGAGCTTGTGAAAGGCTAAGGCCGAAGGGAGGCTACCTTCGCGGGCTGAAGTGGTGCGGCGAAGGGCGGAGCTCACCGACTTGTGTCGAGGTGCAACCGGCCGGTAACCCCTACATCCCTCCTCCGCTTTTAAGCTTAGTTGTGGTGCATGCTGTTGAGGTTCTTTGATGTGGATGGCTGTGATTTGGGAGGTGTTCGGAGAGGGTTAGATGGTGGCCGAACCCCTAAGGTGGAGGGGAGCCACCCGAACCCCTCTATGTTGAGTATGTGTATGCGTGTGGTTGTTGGCTTACCGAAAGGCTGCGCTTGGGGCGAGCCTTGAGGGGAATGATTGCGGTCCTTAGGGGCTGGAAATGAGTGAAGTTAAGGTATGGAATAGGAGAGCGTTGAGCCCCGTGGTGGCTGCGCTTCACCTCGCGCTCTAAGAGCGGAATCGCGTGGCTTTGGCCATGGAAATCAAATCGGCTAAGGGCTGGAAATTATGCGGCGTTGTAAGGCCGGAACGGAAGCCTAGAAGGGCTGTCCCTCGTGCTAGAAAGCACGGAAAAGTTATGCTCGGGGGTGGATGGGAGGTGAGACCGAATGGGGTGACATTCGGTTGAAACGGGCAAGAATAATGAGTGATACTTGAGCTCAAATGAGGGGCTGTAGGAAAGGAGTTATAACGTGAAAATTTGTGGCCACATTCCCACCTTGAAAGGGAGTAGGAATGTGGTAGAAACAAGTGGAAAATGATGGGGGAAGG
This sequence comes from Melastoma candidum, assembly GCA_023653495.1. Classification (NCBI taxonomy): domain Eukaryota; kingdom Viridiplantae; phylum Streptophyta; class Magnoliopsida; order Myrtales; family Melastomataceae; genus Melastoma; species Melastoma candidum. The sequence goes on along the minus strand of CM042881.1, from coordinate 10,178,458 downwards.
TCAAAGCCGAATTGGTTTATCATTGGGATGTACAGAAAACGAAAAATGGCCGAAATGATGATTAGACGGGTACATGGTTTCACTAGCCTAAGGGGAAATGCACTTGGAGTTTGGTTTTGAGATTTTAAGGGTGTCTTCCTACCTTATCTAAGAGGTTTAAAATGGCAGACACGAATGGAAATTGATGAGGAAAGGTGAAGGCCGAATGGGTTGAAAACTGATGACTATGTTGCATAAAAAAAATGGTTATTTGAGTACGGTTAGCTTTTGATGGTGTGTGCCGTCCTTGTGGTCGTTTATGGGGGGTTAAAATGATATGAATTCTAGTTTCTTGCAGGTAGTAGAAGTGTGTTTTGGGCTGCGCTTCTTGCAAGAAGAGACATTAACAAGATTTTGAAAAGTTTGAGCGTGTAGCTCGCATACATGTAACGAATCTTTTGCTTATCAATGTAAATGTAATGTTTTTGCATAAATCAAATTGTTTCGATCCTTTCAAGTGGTATCAGAGCCGAGGATCGTTTTGGAGTGATAAGGGTGGAATTTGAGTTGATTTTTGCATTGAAAATGCACTTTGTGCCATGCGCATGCGTATGTACTTGTTTGGATTGATTCGGAGTTGATTCGGATGAGTTGGTATTGAGGAAAAAGTGAATGGAAAAGGGTTCGGAATTGCCAAATTATGTGTGTATGAGAACACATGAGTGGGTATTTGGTTCGGAAAGTTTGAGGTTCAAACATCACGGAAGGTGATGGAAACAAGCGCTTGGTGCGCTAAAGGCATGGTGCCGTAAAAGAACACCTAAACAGGGGTTGATTGAATTTGAAATGTGTGTATTGAGGCTGCAAATGTGCGCCTAAGTTGGAATGAATGAGATGTATGACTAAATGTTTGAAGGGTGATTTAATAGGGAAATGACGGATGAAGGAGTGCCCATAGCGGTACGTGAGTTCACCGAAGTGGAACATTCTCTTCCAGGGAAGAGGAAGGCATACCTTATGGGACAGTATCGGAAGATGGATCCTCTAAAATTTAAGGGGGACGAAGGGCCTGAGTTGGCGGAAGATTTTATCAATGATGTGGAGAAGATCTACGACTCCTTGTGTGTACACCCGAAGAAATTGTGCCTAGCCGAATACTCACTTCAAAGAGGAGCGGAAACTTGGTGGAAGGCAAGTAAGGGGAGTGCCAAGATGGGCCAAAGTGAGGATGCTTGGACAATGTTCAAGACGGCATTCCTGGACAAATACTTGCCATTTTCTTATTGGACGGATAAGGCATTGGAGTTTGCTCAACTGAACCAAGGAAATATGTCGGTAGATGAGTATGAGACAAGGTATACAGTTCTGTCTCACTACGGACCTGCCATGGACGAGTTGAGTCAGGCAAGGAAATTCGAATTGGGGTTGGAACCCCATATCAGGATGCAAGTGTCTACGCTTTGTTTGACTACTTATGAGGAAGTGTACAGAGGGCTCAGAATGCGGAAATGTCATGGAAGGCAGTGAAGGAGGTGGAGGAAGCTGAAAGGGCAAAGAGAAGGGTGGAGGGCGGAATGCCTCCCCTAAGAGATTTAGGCCGAGTGGATCCTTCTCGGGTCAGAGAGGATTTGTGTCACAACCTTCGCGTCCTCCTATGCCTATGAGAAGCTTTAACCGAGGGGGAAGCCAAGGCTCAAGGATGAGCAGCCCTCCCACCTGTCCTCGGTGCAATAAACAACATTTTGGGTTCTCATGCGTAACCAATGAGCCCTTGTGCTACCAATGCGGGAAACCGGGCCACTTGAGGAGGAATTGCCCTCAAAGCGGTGGAGAGGTGAGCAGCCAAAGGACTGGCATGAGTGCTCCCAGAGGAAGAGGTGGCATGAGGCTTGGTCCGACAGTGATGGCCTCCAGAGGATCGGTGAGCGGACCAGTGGATAATGCTAGGCTGAATGCGCTTACTGAGGATGAGGCGAATGCCTCACGAAGAGTGATCTCAGGCACGGTTCAACTTCAAGGTGAATCACTGCATGCATTGTTTGATACTGGTGCAACGCATTCGTTTGTGGCACAAAAGTGTGTGGAATTGCATGAATGGCCGGTTGAGAAACTTGAGAAACGGATGCATGTGGTGTTACCTTCGGGAAATGAATTAGAGGTAGAGAAAGCATGTCGCGCATGTAAGCTGATGATTGCGGGATTGAGTTTTGTGATTAATCTCATCGTGCTGCAGATAAGTGACTTTGATGTGATATTGGGCATGGATTGGTTGGCTTCGAGCCATGCCCAAGTGGATTGCGAATCGAAGCGACTTTTGATCACGGATGGAGAAGGGAAGTCCCGTGAGTACATAGGCCATGGAGGATACGGCCGAATTTTGATGGTATCTGTAGTACGAATGTACAGGTGGATGAGGACAGGACATGAAGTGTATCTTGCATTGGTGCTGAACAAAGAAGCTGAAATTCTGAGGTTGGAGCAAATAGAAGTGGTAAGAGACTTTGCGGATGTATTTCCGGAAGAGCTACCAGGATTACCACCGGAGCGTGATGTAGAGTTCGAGATCGACCTACTTCCTGGGACAGCTCCAATTTCACGTGCTCCATATCGAATGAGTCTAGTTGAGTTAAAAGAGTTGAAAGCACAATTGCAGGAACTTGTAGAAAAGAAGTATGTACGTCCTGGTGTAAGCCCGTGGGCGCACCTGTACTGTTTGTAAGGAAGAAAGACGGTAGTATGAGATTGTGTATAGACTATCGTTTGTTGAACCAAAGAACGATTAAGAATCGTTATCCTCTACCTCGTATAGACGACTTGTTTGATCAGTTACAAGGATCAGTCGTATATTCGAAAATAGATCTCCGGTCGGGATATTATCAGATTGGCGTGAGAGAAGAGGATATTCCTAAGACCGTGTTCAGAACACGTTATGGGCATTATGAATTCAGAGTAATGCCGTTTGGATTGACAAATGCGCCAGCGGTGTTTATGGGATTAATGAACCAAGAGTTTAGACCGTACTTGGATCACTTCGTAGTGGTATTCATAGATGATATCCTCGTATATTCCAAGAGTTGGAAGAACATAAAGAACACTTAGAGATCGTGTTGAGGATATTGAGAGAAAACAAATTGTATGCCAAATTAAGTAAGTGTGAATTTTGGCTTGAGAAAGTGGCATTCCTTGGCCATGTGATATCGGCCACAGGAGTGGAAGTGGATCCTTCGAAGATTGAGGCAATAAAGAGTGGCCACGCCCGAAGAGTGTGTCAGAAGTTCGAAGTTTCTTGGGATTGGCAGGTTATTATCGAAGATTCGTGGAAGGATTTTCGAAAATCGTAGCTCCCATAACGAAGCTCTTGAGGAAAGATGTCAAATATGAGTGGTCGATAAATGTGAAACAAGCTATGAAGAATTGAAGAAAAGATTGACCAGCGCACCGATTTTGACATTACCAACGGGAACGGGTGGGTTCGTGGTATACTGTGATGCTTCGGCACAAGGCCTTGGTGGAGTGTTAATGCAAAATGGAAAGGTTGTAGCCTATGCTTCGAGACAATTAAGGAAGCATGAGGAAAACTATCCTAGCATGATTTGGAATTAGCTGCGGTGGTGTTTGTGTTGAAATTGTGGAGACACTACTTGTATGGAGAGAAATTCGAGATTTATACTGATCATAAGAGTTTGAAGTATTTGTTTACGCAGCAAGAGTTGAATATGAGGCAGCGCCGATGGATGGAATTGTTGAAGGATTATGATTGTACAATTATGTATCATCCTGGAAGGGCTAATGTAGTGGCAGATGCATTGAGTAGAAAATACGTAACCCTCATGTACTTGATTGTAGAAGAATCAAGGATGATCGAACAAATGAGCAATTTGGACATTCGGTTGGAAAAATCAGAGGAATTCTATATGTAGCCAGGGGGCAAGTGGAACCGGAAGTGATTGGAATGATTAGAGACGCTCAAGTTCATGATGAGTACTTGATGATTGTACGAGAAGGGCTTGGGACAGCACCATATGAACGGTTCGAGTTAACGACTGATGGATTGCTAAAATTCCAAGGAAAATCTGTATTCCGGAAGACGGAGTAGTAAAGCAAAGGCTTTTGGATGAGGCACATAAGATGGCATATAGTGTGCACCCAGGAATAACGAAAATGTATCGGAATTTGAAACAATTTTATTGGTGGCCTAAGATGAAAAGAGATGTCGCTAGGTATGTGAACCGGTGCACCGTTTGCCAGATGGTAAAGATTGAACATCAAAAGCCAGGGGGATTGTTGGAACCACTACCTGTACCCGAATGGAAGTGGGAAGATATTGCAATGGACTTTGTGACGAACCTACCCAAGGGTGGTCGTAATATGGATTCGATATGGGTGGTTGTGGATAGGCTAACGAAGTCAGCCCACTTCATACCAATACAGATAAATTGGTCTCTTGATGCCTTGGCAAAAATTTATATACGAGAAGTGATAAGGTATCATGGAGTGCCTCACACTATTACTTCAGATAGAGACCCACGGTTTACCTCGAAATTGTGGAGAAGTCTCCAAGGAGCTTTGGACACAAAGCTGCAGATGAGCACAGCTTTTCATCCACAAACGGATGGGCAAACAGAACGGACAATACAAACGTTGGAAGATATGTTGAGGGCATGTGTATTGGAATGGAAGGGTAGTTGGGTAGACCACCTTCCATTGATTGAATTTACGTATAACAACAGCTATCATGCAAGCATTGGAATGGCCCCGTTCGAGGCCTTATATGGGAGGAGTTGTCGATCTCCTTTGTGTTGGATGGAACCGGGTGAGAAAGTATTTGATGGTCCAGAGCTTATCAAGGAAACATCGGAAGTAATTGCGGTGGTTCGAGAGAGAATGAGAACGGCTCAAAGCCGACAGAAAAGCTATGCGGATCAACGAAGGAGACCCTTGGAATTTGGAGTCGGAGATAAGTATTTCTAAAGCTCTCCCCCATAAAGTCAATGTTCCGGATGGGCAAGGCTCACAGTTGAGTCCGAGGTATATAGGTCCGTATGAGATAATTGAAAGAGTAGGGAAAATGGCGTATCAAATAACTATACCGCCGGAGTTGTCGCATTGCCATGATGTTTTTCCTGTGTCCATGTTGAGAAAGTATGAGCCAGATCCGGAGACAAGGGTGGAAACGACCGCAACAATGGTGAATGAGAATATGAGTGTGACCATGGTACCGGCAAGAGTAATCGGGCACAAGGAGCGAACGACTCGAGGGAAGAAAACGCAAACTGGTTTTGGTGTTATGGAAGGGAGATGGAATGGAAGATCATCTTGGGAACTAGAAGAACGTATGAAAGAGTTATATCCATTTCTTTTTTAGTAAAAATAATTTCGGGGACGAAATTCCTTAAGGGGGGAAGAATGTAATGACCGAAATTTTACACTCTTGAAACTAATGTATACGTGATGAGTTTGAGGATGAATGATAATGACTTATGTAGATTTGAGTATAAATGATGTATATCTAAGTGTATGAACGTTTAGACATGTGACGGATTAATGATGGATGCCTTGGCTGCCCAAAAATGAAGGTATGTGAATCAAAGTGGGGTTGTCGCGAAGGGTTAGAGGATGAAAGACGAATGCCCGAAGTGGGCGTTATAATATTAAGGTTCCCTAGATTGAACACGAGGAGGGTCGGAGTAGGTCGGGTAAGGGTCAACGGCCACCGACCCCGGGGGCGATAGCCCTCGACCCCCTAACATGCCCAAGGGGTGATGGATAGACGACCCCGGGCAAGTGTGAGGACAGGAGGGGAGGATCGACCCTGTTGGATCGTTCAGGAACACTAAGAGGGGGGTGAATTAGTGTTTATAACTTTTTCGCCCTTTCTCAGTGTCAGCGGAAGCGTACTGTATCACAGCAGAACGTTTCTCAGAATGAGAACTGCTTTGCTGTAACCGTTACGACTTAATCGTTGGATTCTCGTACTAGTGTTTACGCGATCGTAAGGGACACAGTAGTTTATAGTGGTTCGGCCTTAATCGACCTACGTCCACTTTCCACCGTAGAGGTGATTCCACTATTTGAAAATAATGGGTGCAAAGAGCCCTTGCACTAGGCGTAAGTTTTTCTCACAAAGTGAGATTTAGAATCCCGTACAACAGATGATCACTCCTGGCAACGGTCAGCTCCTCACACAGTGGACGTCTGCTCGTGTCCAGCAGAATGATGCTCACGCTCAGCAGTTGATTGCTCAAAGGATTCGCACACAGCTCGTTGTCGCTTAATATAAACCTGACTATCAAAGCAGAGAGACAACGTTGTGTTAGTATATAAATCCTCACAGATAATTCCTTACAGTGAAGAATGCTTCTCAGAGAGCAGCCCGTTTCTGCTTCACAGCGAAGGAATGCTTCGGCACTTGTTTGCTCAGAAGAGGATTTCCACAAAGATTTCGTCCCTTCTCCGGATGATCCTGTCTATAAGCGCAAGAGAGACAACCACAAAGTTGATCAAATAGATCACCACAAAGATCACGAAGAGAAGAACCAAAGATCACAAGAGAACAAAGATCACAAAGAGAACCACAAAGACCACTTAGAAGGTATCCGTCCTACACTCAGTTCGGACGTGCACGGTTACCACAGCCGTGACTCACTGCACTGCACACCCAGTGCCTAGGGTGGAATTTTCCGATCCGTTGGCTTCCACGCAACCTGCTTTACTAACCCTCTGTATCAGGCGTTCAAGACTTCTGCACAGCACCCCTGTGCTCGGGAGGAACTCTTTCCACTCCGGCGGCGTTCCCAACTCCTGCTCTACCCTGCAGGCACGAGACTTCTGGCGCGCACCCGCAAGTGCGTGTCTAACTGCTCAAACTCCGTAGGCTCGAGACTTCCCTGCGAAAAGACACGACAAGAACGGCTTCTTGCCGATGGGTCAGCAACCGGTTACTGCAATCAGCACAGGTATTCACTTAGCTTCCCTCAGACGATTCGCCGGCTGCTCGTTGAACGCACCGAGGACACCTAGTCCCTCTCACGACGATCAAGGAATCTGAACTCAGCCCCTTGACACCCTCGCACGCAGTTTGCGAGCAATAAGAACCAGGAGACACTTAGCACCTTCCGCTCTCCGTCGACCACTTAGACCACTCAGACCACTCAGCCACTCAGCCCACTTAGAAATCGTTCGAAAACGTTGAGATTATGTGAGGGTCGTCTGGTATAAAAAGGAACGAAACAAATAATCGATTTCCCAAAAACGAATAATTTGTTTCCTAAAATCAGAATACAGGAAGCTGTAATCGTGGATCAGCAACAGGATGCTCAACGGTCATAATGACCAAGAAGGGAAGGAAATCTTTGATGATATTCCTTGCACGTATAATCTTATCAGATTAAATAATGATTATCAGAATCAGATAATATATTTAATCATTAAATATAATTAGACTGCAATAAGCAAATCTGGAATAATAATTATTCTTTCATCAGCGCAATAACGCAGAATAGTTTTGCTGTAATGCAGCAAGGTCTTTCTTAAGTGTAACGACACATTGCTTAGGTTGCAGCGTAACATTGCTGCAGGATAACATTGCTGCAGGATATCCAAGAAATATTTTGTTTCCAAAATTAAACTTGGAAAGCTAATCTCGCAATATTTAATGCCTAAACATTTAAATGAGATCATTAAGCTAGATTAAATGAACTTGGACACTCAGACGAATATTCTGAATTAGCCCAAAATAAAATGTGAATATTAGAAAATATGTTTCCATATTTTCAATGTTTGTGCGTAAAATCACAGTAACATTTTACTGTAACGCAGCAAACTGTAATTGTTGCTTGCTGTGATTCAGCAACACATTTCTCAAGCTCATCACTAAGAATAAGCGAAGTGTTCAGCGACTAGCTTCTCAAGCTCATCATCAAAAACCAGGACTAACATTCTCCCCCTTTTTTATGATGACAAAACACGAAGCGCATAGGGAAAAGATTATAGAGCTTGAAACACAAACTCAACTCCCCCTAAAATTAAGCAAGCTCCCCCTGAGAGTAAGCAACACATTTCTCCCCCTTTTTGTATCAAAAAGAAATAGGAGGATAAAATGGAAAGCTGCGTATTTACTTGTGCTGCAAAAATTGCAAAGCACCCAAACAAGTCGAACATCTTAAATGCATTCAAAAGAAATATAGTGGAGAGATACTCAATCCACTTCAAAGTTATTCAAAATAAAGAACTAGAGTCCACAACAAGGAGAGTCATCTCAATCCTCGTGCGGGAGTTCCTTAACAACAGCCATCATCTCCTCAGTCATTTTCTCCAGCCTTGTCAACCTTTCCCCAAAGCCGTCCATCCTTTCCAGGAGACAACGCCTGGTAAAGTTGATCTCATCACAAATTGTGGCCATGAGCTTGGAGTAAGAGACATCAGCCTGTACACCAGTGGTGGCCTTCTCGCGTTTAACGTACCTCTGCTTTTCAGCAGGAGCAGCTTTCCCGCGTACAGAAGCAGCGATCTCTCGCTTGGAAGGCTTCTTAACGAAAGTGCCATCAATAAACTGGTAGCCCATGCTTTCAACGGAGGCAGCTCCAATAACCTGAGTTGTCCAGGTGTCCATTTTGTTCAGAGGAGTAGCATCAAGATCATAATGCTTCAGGAGAGCTGTGATCACATTTGTGAAAGGGAGACCCCTATTCTCATCCTAAATGCACGAAGCCATATGGCTGAAGATGATACTCCCAAGATTTCCAGGAATGCCCTTCTTAAGATGGACCAGCAAGTTCCAATCACGAGGCATAACAGAATCAACACTTCCAACCCTTGGTGCCAAACAAGACATCACCACTTTGTGCAGCATTCTGTTGCTGAAGCTCAAAGAGGTGTTCTGTAGATAGCCAGAGGGTGTGATAGGGACTCCGTCATTGATGAGCTGATAGGCTTCCAACTTGCCTTCATTGATAACTCTCAGATTGTTGACAAGATTTGCATTAAAAATGCGACATATGTCAAAGACAGAGTAAAGAAGTACTTTTCCATCAACGATGGCCCTAATGAACTTGATATTCGAATCCTCCTTGTAAAAAGTCAGATTCTCATAGAATTGTTTCACCTTAGAGATAGACCCTATCTCATTGAACTCACAGAAGGTTTTCCAACTAAGCCGATCAAACAAGTCAGCAATGGTCACCTGATGAGCAGTAAGCCAATCAAAGTCTACTCTCTTACAAGCAGTAACATTCCTTGTTTCCAAATTTCTATTTGGCATCAAGTCATCAGCAAGAATGCGATTCAGTTCAGCCATGGAGACATATTGATCAATCTCAGGCAAGAAGACATCAGAGTCTGTAGCAAGCTTTTGCTTTTTAGATCCAGTGGGATCAGTTTTCGGAGTACCTGGTAAGGAACGCTTTCCTCTAGTACGAGTAGCAACACCAGGGACATAAGAGTGTGCTTTCTCAGGGAGATGGACATCGGTAACTTCAATCTCATCCCCAGCATCCTCAGAGAGATCTTTCTCCTTAGGCAACTCTGTCTCCTCATCCTGAGACATATCCTTGTTGCTCGAAGTTTGGTCACCCTCAGAGATAGCAACCACCTTAGTAGGTGAGGAGTCATCCTTTTCAGGAGTTCTTTGATTTTCTTCCAAAAGTCCTCCTTCCGATTTTTCAACATCAGGGAGAGTTTCCTCATCCACCGATTTTTCAGACACAGTAGCATCGGCCTTGGTCGGAGAAACTTTGTCAGAGGTGCTGACCTTCAAGCCAGCGGAGGGACCCTTGGAGACTTTGACAGGAGTTGTCTTAGCCTTACCAGCGGTGCCGACCTCAGTTGGTGCCGGAGCAACGGGCGTCTCCCCCCTCAGAAACAGGGGGTTGTTCCTCAAAACGAGAAACCTTGGAAGTTGCGGCCATAGCCTTGGACCGTTTCTTGGGGGTTGCCTTCCCCTTGGCGGACAGTGCCGATTTTGGTGCCATGGGTGACGAAAGAGATTCGAGAGATTTTAGGGTTTTGAGAGAAAATGGGTAAAGAATGAGGAGGTTTCGGTGTGACATGATGGTGAAGAGGAACGGTTAATATATTTGGAATTTTTTTTTTAATTTTAGAAAGTGGGAACGTGGAGATCATGGAAGGTAAATCACCCAAATTTTGGCAACAAATAATTCTCTACCAAGAGAGAAGATATTCTTACGTTTTATCTTATGAGTGAGGATTGCAAATTCCTAACTCATTCCGTAGATAGTTAAACCTCTCCTTATCAAGTGGTTTAGTAAAAATATCAGCAAGCTGTTGCTCAGTATTAATGTACTGAATATCAACATTGCCATTTTGCACATTGTCACGAAGAAAATGATGTCTCAACTCAATATGCTTAGATCTTGAGTGATAGACAGGATTTCGTGATAAATTAATTGCACTTGTGTTATCACACATTATTGGAATACTATCAAAATGAAGATCGTAATCTTCAAGTTGTTGCCGCATCCAGAGCAACTGGGCACAGCAACTAGCTGCTGCGACATATTCTGCCTCTGCTGTAGATAAAGCAACCGATGTCTGCTTTTTAGAGAACCAAGAAATCAACATATTTCCTAGTAATTGACAAGTACCAGATGTACTTTTTCTATCAATGCGACATCCAGCATAACCGGCATCTGAATATCCAATAGGATCCAGCAATGATCCTCTGGGATACCACAGGCCTAAGCTAACAGTTCCTGCGAGGTATCGAAAGATCCTCTTAACTGCAGCAAGATGTGACTCTTTTGGAGCAGATTGATATCTAGCGCATAAGCATACGCTAAACATGATATCAAGTCTCGAAGCAGTAAGATAGAGTAATGATCCTATCATGCTCCTATATAATTTGGAATCAACTTCCTTTCCATCCTCATCTTTCTCAATTTTGGTATTACTACCAATCGGAGTTGACAGAGGGTTTAGCATTCTCAAGATTAAATTTCTTGAGCAACTGTTTGCTGTATTTTTCTTGATGGATAAAGATTCCATCTTTGGTTTGTTTGATTTGAAGTCCAAGAAAGAAGGTTAGTTCTCCCATGAGACTCATTTCAAATTCTCCCTTCATTAGATCAGAGAATTCGGTACATAATTTTTCATTAGTTGAACCAAATATAATGTCATCTACATATATTTGAACAACTAACAGATCAGCATCAAGTTTCTTAAGAAACAAGGTTGTATCTATTTTTCCACGCTTGTATCCTTTCTCGATGAGAAAAGAACTAAGCTTTTCGTACCATGCTCTTGGTGCTTGCTTAAGCCCATACAAGGCTTTAGAAAGCTTATAAACATGATTACGATACTTTGGGTCGGTGAATCCAGGAGGTTGTTCAACATACACTTCCTCTTTTAGATCACCATTAAGGAATGCACTTTTCACATCCATTTGAAATAACTTAAAGTCATTATAGCAAGCATATGTTAAGAGTAGACGTATTGCCTCAAGACGTGCTACAGGAGCAAACGTCTCATCATAATCTATACCCTCTTCTTGAGAGTAACCTTTTGCTACAAGTCTAGCTTTGTTTCTTACAACATTTCCAGACTCATCAAGTTTATTACGATAAACCCATTTTGTTCCAATAATGGAGCGATCATTGGGTCTAGGTACTAAACTCCAAACTTTGTTTCTCTCAAATTGGTTCAATTCCTCTTGCATTGCAAGAATCCAATTGGGGTCATCAAGCGCATCATCAATGCCTTGAGGTTCATCTTGAGAGATAAAAGCAGAGTGTTCACAGTACAGACTTGCTGTATGTCGAGTTTGCACTCCTGTGTGCAATGATCCTATTACTTGGTTAATATGATGTCTTTTCTTATATAAAGAAGGAACACGATCCTCTATTTGTATATCCTGGAAGCCACCAGAAGCATTTTCAGTAAGTGCAGTAGGCACTTGCTGTACATCTGCTACAGTGTTTCCGTTCGGATTATGTTCAGCAATCGTTTGCTGTGATGTTTCGTTTGATATTGTTCTTGAGGATTGTGCTGCTGCATCCACAGCAGCTTCCTCCTGTGTCGGAGATTCATCAACCTTAACATTGATAGACTCTTCAACAGTTAGAGTTCTTTTATTAAAAACTCTATATGCTTTGCTCGTTAGGGAATATCCTAAGAATATGCCCTCATCAGATCGAGCATCAAACTTTCCGACACCATCTTTGATGGGTCTCAAGATATAACACTTACTTCCAAATGGATGAAAGTATGAGATATTAGGCTTTCTGCCTTTATATAACTCATAAGGAGTTTTACCTAATGAGTGTCTCAAATGAATACGATTTGAGATGAAGCATACTGTGCTTACAGCTTCAGCCCAAAGATTTTTAGCAACCTTACTTTCCAGCTACATGGTTCTCGCCATGTCTTGTAAGGTTCGATTCTTTCGCTCTACAACTCCATTTTGCTGTGGAGTGTATGGAGCAGAGAAATTATGATTAATACCATATTCTTCACAAAATGAAGCAAAGTCATGGTTTTCAAATTCGGTACCATGATCCGTTCTTATACTTCGTAGAGAAACACCTTTCTCATTTTGAAGTTGTTTGACTAACGTTTCAAAGGTTGCAAACTCATCACTCTTGTGGGCTAAGAATTTAACCCAAGTGAATCTGGAGAAGTCATCTACCACAACTAATCCATAACGTTTACCTCCAAGACTTTGAGTTCTTGTTGGACCAAATAAGTCCATATGAAGTAATTCAAGCGGAGTCTTGCTTGAAATCATATTCTTGCTTTTAAAAGATACCTTTGTTTGTTTGCCAATAGCACAAGCATTACATATCTTGTTATTGTCAAACTTGATTTTAGGTAATCCCTTAATAGCATCTTTTCTGGCTAGTTTGGACAACAAGTCATAGTTTGCGTATCCCAACCTTCGGTGCCAAAGAGTTGCTTCATCCTTAATGGACATGAGACAATTTTCTCCAGCGAAGATGTTCTTAAAAGACAGGATATAGATGTTTTTCTTGCGTTCACCAATGAAACACGTAACATCATCCCCGTGAAACAATACATGTTTTCTCATCGAAGGCAACATGATAGCCCTTATCACACAATTGACTAATACTAATCAAATTGTGCTGGAGTCCTTTGACATAAAGAACTCCTTCAATGGTGAGGGAGTCAGAACAGCAAATGATTCCTGTTCCTTTAACCATCCCTTTTCCATTATCACCAAAAGTGATAGCACCACCATCCTGGAAAACCAGTGTGGAGAATAAGGAGACATCTCCTGACATGTGCCTCGAACAGCCACTATCTAAGTACCATACATGGTCCTTAGCGATGGACTTGAAGCATCCCTTCTCAGTTTCAGCATCAGTTTGCGCCATATAGCAGATGTGTGCTGTTTCGTCATCCTGATCTGATTCCTCATCACTATCACTCCAAGATGCCATCATGGCATTTTTCTTGTATTTTGAAGATTTGCCCTTCTCATTCAAAAGTGGGCAATCTGGTCGCATATGACCAGGTTTGTTGCACTCATAGCATACACCACCTTTACTTTGGTGTGGTTTAGTATTCTTCTTTTTAATATCTCGCTTTCCCTTAAAGCGATTTTTGCGAAGATACCTTTTGAATTTCCTTGCCATCAAGGAGACTTCATCCTTAGAATCAGATGAAGATTCATCCTCAGATTCATCGGACATTTCTACATTTCCCTTAAATGCAACAGCATTGGATTTCTTTTCTTCAGCAAACTTGTTCTCATTCTCATAAGTGACAAGAGAACCAAGTAGTTGTTGAAGACTTAAGCTCGTTAAGTCCTTTGCTTCTTCGATTGCCGTTTTCTTGGCTTCCCAAGTTTTAGGCAAAGAGCGAAGTATCTTTCTGACCAACTCAGAATTAGAAATAGTTTTGCCAAGTGATTCCATGGCATTAGTGATTTCGGTGAGTCTATCAAACATTTGATTTATTGACTCATCCTTTTTCATCTTGAATGCTTCGTATTGAGTTACTAATGCATTCACTTTGGATTCCTTGACTTGTTCTGTTCCATCATAGATCAAAGCAAGTCTATCCCACATTTCTTTTGCCGTCTTACAAGTAGAGACACGATTGAATTTGTTTCCAGCAAGAGCGCACACTAAATAGTGCCTTGCTTTAGTATTGAGAGAAATAGTTCTCTTCCTTTCATTTTCATGCCGAATGTCGTTCGGATTAGGTGGAGGAACTATTAGATCTCCTTCCATAATAATATGCCAGCAATCGGCTTCTTTTGCTCCAATGAACAACTCCATTCTCATTTTCCAATATGAGAAGTGTTGTCCTGCAAAGAGCGGTGGACGTTCGGTCGAATGACCATCAGTCAAGAGCATTGACATTCTGTTCGGTACTCAACAGCACCTTACTGTGCTTAATGTAAGACTGTCAGCAATAAGCTGTTTTGGTTCAGCAACAGAGTTCTGTACTAGCAATCACACAGAAAGCTTTCCAGCAAACCCGCTCTGATACCAATTGTTGGATCGTTCAGGAACACTAAGAGGGGGGTGAATTAGTGTTTATAACTTTTTCGCCCTTTCTCAGTGTCAGCGGAAGCGTACTGTATCACAGCAGAACGTTTCTCAGAATGAGAACTGCTTTGCTGTAACCGTTACGACTTAATCGTTGGATTCTCGTACTAGTGTTTACGCGATCGTAAGGGACACAGTAGTGTATAGTGGTTCGGCCTTAATCGACCTACGTCCACTTTCCACCGTAGAGGTGATTCCACTATTTGAAAATAATGGGTGCAAAGAGCCCTTGCACTAGGCGTAAGTTTTTCTCACAAAGTGAGATTTAGAATCCCGTACAACAGATGATCACTCCTGGCAACGGTCAGCTCCTCATACAGTGGACGTCTGCTCGTGTCCAGCAGAATGATGCTCACGCTCAGCAGTTGATTGCTCAAAGGATTCGCACACAGCTCGTTGTCGCTTAATATAAACCTGACTATCAAAGCAGAGAGACAACGTTGTGTTAGTATATAAATCCTCACAGATAATTCCTTACAGTGAAGAATGACTTCTCAGAGAGCAGCCCGTTTCTGCTTCACAGCGAAGGAATGCTTCGGCACTTGTTTGCTCAGAAGAGGATTTCCACAAAGATTTCGTCCCTTCTCCGGATGATCCTGTCTATAAGCGCAAGAGAGACAACCACAAAGTTGATCAAATAGATCACCACAAAGATCACGAAGAGAAGAACCAGAAAGATCACAAAGAGAACCACAAAGATCACAAAGAGAACCACAAAGACCACTTAGAAGGTATCCGTCCTACACTCAGTTCGGACGTGCACGGTTACCACAGCCGTGACTCACTGCACTGCACACCCAGTGCCTAGGGTGGAATTTTCGGATCCGTTGGCTTCCACGCAACCTGCTTTACTAACCCTCTGTATCAGGCGTTCAAGACTTCTGCACAGCACCCCTGTGCTCGGGAGGAACTCTTTCCACTCCGGCGGCGTTCCCAACTCCTGCTCTACCCTGCAGGCACGAGACTTCTGGCGCGCACCCGCAAGTGCGTGTCTAACTGCTCAAACTCCGTAGGCTCGAGACTTCCTTGCGAAAAGACACGACAAGAACGGCTTCTTGCCGATGGGTCAGCAACCGGTTACTGCAATCAGCACAGGTATTCACTTAGCTTCCCTCAGACGATTCGCCGGCTGCTCGTTGAATGCACCGAGGACACCTAGTCCCTCTCACGACGATCAAGGAATCTGAACTCAGCCCCTTGACACCCTCGCACGCAGTTTGCGAGCAATAAGAACCAGGAGACACTTAGCACCTTCCGCTCTCCGTCGACCACTTAGACCACTCAGACCACTCAGCCACTCAGCCCACTTAGAAATCGTTCGAAAACGTTCATGAGATTATGTGAGGGTCGTCTGGTATAAAAAGGAACGAAACAAATAATCGATTTCCCAAAAACGAATAATTTGTTTCCTAAAATCAGAATAAAGGAAGCTGTAATCGTGGATCAGCAACAGGATGCTCAACGGTCATAATGACCAAGAAGGGAAGGAAATCTTTGATGATATTCCTTGCACGTATAATCTTATCAGATTAAATAATGATTATCAGAATCAGATAATATATTTAATCATTAAATATAATTAGACTGCAATAAGCAAATTTGGAATAATAATTATTCTTTCATCAGCGCAATAATACAGAATAGTTTTGCTGTAATGCAGCAAGGTCTTTCTTAAGTGTAACGACACATTGCTTAGGTTGCAGCATAACATTGCTACAGGATAACATTGCTGCAGGATATCCAAGAAATATTTTGTTTCCAAAATTAAACTTGGAAAGCTAATCTCGCAATATTTAAATGCCTAAACATTTATAATGAGATCATTAAGCTAGATTAAATGAACTTGGACACTCAGACGAATATTCTGAATTAGCCCAAAATAAAATGTGAATATTAGAAAATATATTTTCATATTTTCAATGTTTGTGCGTAAAAGCACAGTAACATTTTACTGTAACGCAGCAAACTGTAATTGTTGCTTGCTGTGATTCAGCAACACATTTCTCAAGCTCATCACTAAGAATAAGCGAAGTGTTTCAGCGACTAGCTTTTCAAGCTCATCATCAAAACCAGGACTAACAGACCCCCATATCGCCCAGGGGGCGAGGGGAGATCGACCCTCGCATTGCCCAAGGGGCGATAGCTTGCGACGGATGAGCGTGCCCGTGTCGCCCTAGGGACAATGGACAAACGTACCATAGGTATATTCCGGGGGCGACCCATAAGCGACGAGTGGGCAATGCGTGAGCATTATATGGATGATAGCAAGGGGCTCAGTGGGAGTCCAGAGGGGGTCCAGGGGGGACCCAACGGGGGCTCAGAGGGGGCCCAGAGGGGTTCCGAGGATGGGCGCCTATGTGGCCCTTAAATCAATACCCACCGTTGATGAAATGGACAAAAGCTTCCAAGGATGAATTGTGGCCATGGGATCAAGTTGACTAGTCAACCAAAGATATTATTTAAATAATGATGTGGGAGTCCAAATTATAATGATGGTAATTTGGTCCCTAGTTGCTAATGGAAGAGGATGAAGGGGGCCTCATGAAGAAAATGAGGCGGTGAACCCCTCTTGAAAGGGGGGGAGTTCGTCTCCTTCCCCACATAACACACACACACACACACTCACAAAGGACTTAGAAAGAAAAAGGAGAAAGGGGGAGTTGGGCAAAGAGGAAGAAGAAGAGGAAAGGAAGACGATTCGATTCACAAAAGTGGATCCGAGATCAAGAAGGATTAGGCGCCGAGCTTGTGAAAGGCTAAGGGCCGAAGGGAGGCTACCTTCGCGGGCTGAAGTGGTGCGGCGAAGGGCGGAGCTCACCGACTTGTGTCGAGGTGCAACCGGCCGGTAACCCCTACATCCCTCCTCCGCTTTTAAGCTTAGTTGTGGTGCATGCTGTTGAGGTTCTTTGATGTGGACGGGCTGTGATTTGGGAGGTGTTCGGAGAGGGTTAGATGGTGGCCGAACCCCTAAGGTGGAGGGGAGCCACCCGAACCCCTCTATGTTGAGTATGTGTATGCGTGTGGTTGTTGGCTTACCGAAAGGCTGCGCTTGGGGCGAGCCTTGAGGGGAATGATTGCGGTCCTTAGGGGCTGGAAATGAGTGAAGTTAAGGTATGGAATAGGAGAGCGTTGAGCCCCGTGGTGGCTGCGCTTCACCTCACGCTCTAAGAGCGGAATCGCGTGGCTTTGGCCATGGAAATCAAATCGGCTCAGGGCTGGAAATTATGCGGCGTTGTAAGGCCGGAACAGAAGCCTAGAAGGGCTGTCCCTTGTGCTAGAAAAGCATGGAAAAGTTATGCTCGGGGGTGGATGGGAGGTGAGACCGAATGGGGTGACATTCGGTTGAAACGGGCAAGAATAATGAGTGATACTTGAGCTCAAATGAGGGGCTGTAGGAAAGGAGTTATAACGTGAAAATTTGTGGCCACATTCCCACCTTGAAAGGGAGTAGGAATGTGGTAGAAACAAGTGGAAAATGATGGGGGAAGGTCAAAGCCGAATTGGTTTATCATTGGGATGTACAGAAAACGAAAAATGGCCGAAATGATGATTAGACGGGTACATGGTTTCACTAGCCTAAGGGCAAATGCACTTGGAGTTTGGTTTTGAGATTTTAAGGGTGTCTTCCTACCTTATCTAAGAGGTTTAAAATGGCAGACACGAATGGAAATTGATGAGGAAAGGTGAAGGCCGAATGGGTTGAAAACTGATGACTATGTTGCAAAAAAAAAATGGTTATTTGAGTACGATTAGCTTTTGATGGTGTGTGCCGTCCTTGTGGTCGTTTATGGGGGGTTAAAATGATATGAATTCTAGTTTCTTGCAGGTAGTAGAAGTGTGTTTTGGGCTGCGCTTCTTGCAAGAAGAGACATTAACAAGATTTTGAAAAGACGAATCTTTTGCTAATCAATGTAAATGTAATGTTTTTGCATAAATCAAATTGTTTCGATCCTTTCATTAGGCGTGATGGGAGGGAGGAATTTTTAGGTGATCTGAGAGCGAGGAAAAATAAAATTACATATTTTTTATATCCCTTTTCCCCTATTTCCGTAAAATTTTCATTTTCCCAAATGCCCTCCCTGCAGCCAATAATCCTACAAGTGACACGAGACTCGCTGATTACAACAGTTGATGGAATATAAATAAACTGGTTATATGAAATAACGAGTTCATGGTGCCTAATAATATATGCAGACCCGGGCTTGGTTAAAGTGCCGTAGGTGGAAAGTGCCATGGATACGAAAATTTTTTTGTATTTCACGAAAAATAATTTAATAAACTACGAAAATAATTTAGTAAAGTACGAAAAAATCTCATAATAGACTTCGTAAAATTTTACGAAAAAATTTATTAAGCCAATTTAGGATTTTTCGTACTTTTTGAAAAAATTATCGTTAAATTTTATAAAATTTTTTTGTACTTTACGATTGCACATTTTTACAAAATAATTTCGTAAAGTACGAAAATTTTTTTGTACATACCTTTTTCGTAAAGTATGAAATATTGTAATTGGGATTCGTAAAATTTAACGAGGCCCATATCGGTAGAACAAATTTTTTTCGTAAAGTATGAAATATTGCAATTGGATTTCGTAAAATTTAATGAAGCCAGTATCAGGACTTTCATATTGTACAAATAATTTTTCGTAAAATTTATGAAACTTATTTCATAAAGTACGAAACATGCAAGTTTTATAAAAAATTTCACGAAGTACAAAAAAATCAAATGGGCTTATAAATTTTACGAAGCCCACTTGAAAATTTTCATACTTTACAAAACTATTTTCGTACTTTATGAATTTTTTTCGTAAAATACGAAAAATGTTTCATAACGCACGAAACATCTCACCAATGGGAATTCAGTCATAAAAAATGGCAATGGGATTAATAAAATTTAACGAGCTCATTAGGTAATATTTTTCGTAAATTACTAATATGTAGAAATTCTGTAAAAATATATGAAAATTTTTTTCGAAAAGTACGAAAAAATACTAAATGGACTCGTAAAATTTTACTTTGTGATTTTTTGTAATTTAAAAAAAAATATATATAATATCTGGAGGATCCCCCACCCCCCCCCCCCCCTTAAAAAAATAATCTAAACAAAGCTTAGTTGCACCAATAATATGAAGATGAGGGGGGTGTTCCTTATTAGTAAATCTATCGAGGGGATGGAAATAGATGAGCTAAACAAACATAAAAGAAGAGAGGAAAAGAAAAACAGTCAGATGAGCCCCCACTTCAGTTCGCCAAACACGTATCTTCGGTAAGGATATGGCTTTTCTTTCTTTATTAGTTTGGAAACGTAGAAGAAAAGGTAACTCAGATTGATTGGAGAAGATGTGCGGTGGATCCTATCAAAACCTGCATCTCAGTATTTTCAATTTCTCTATCTGTTTTATTCAATCATTTAAAGTTTGTTCGTGAATAAAATGGAACTTGAATTTTTGGGGGTCCACATTTCCTGCTTGTTGCATCTAATTGTTGTTCAGCCGTCCGTTCCTCATCACTGGCCTGCCTACCCTTACGATATTCGTCATGGTCTTACAATCCGAACGTCCCAGTAGCCGAACTACTGCCGATCGCCATATCAGATCATTTGGTCAAAAAACCCGTCGTCGCTGGGCTTAAGGGCAGGTTGCAAGCACAGGTATGCACGCCGCTAGCTAGGGCCAGGAGAGATCGGGGACGTTATCCGACGGATACTTTTCGTTGGCCGCGGCCGATCCCTTGCTTGAATCTTACATATAACTCCCAAAAGTTCGCGTAAGATATCTTCATCCACGAACAAGAGGTTATGCCTAGTGCTATCGCAGTTCCCATGTTAAAAGTATACATCTACATGTACATGTAACTAAAGGGCAAAATATCCTTTTAAAAAAAATAATAATAAAAAATAGCCATCTAACATTTGAAAAAATTACATGGTAGATTATTAAAGTTTAAGCTTTTAGATAATGGAGAAGGGTCAATTTATTATTATTATTTAAATATACATTCAACGGATGTTAATAATTGTACGGGGTTAGGTCACATTTAATAGGAAAAAAAAGGAACTTTTTTGCCAATTTAAACCTTTATAAAATGTTTATTTAAAAAATACCACTTATCTGTCAATTATTGTTAGTATTTATTTTTCTAACAATGCACATGGAACCACTCAAGTTCACAATTCTATATAATGAACTCTCCACTCTCCCATTCAGGATGAGATCGCACTAAATTCATTCATCCGTCCCAGTTTTGGATCCCGAGAGAGAGAGCGAGATGGCACTTCACGGAAGCATGAAGATTGATATGTGGATAAAGGCTCCGGCTGACCAGTTCCACAACGTGTTCAGCGCCAGGCCTCACCACATTCCCAACGCCAGCCCCGAGAAGATCCAAGCATGCGAGCTTCACAAAGGCGATTGGGGGAACTCCGGATCTGTCATCAACTGGAACTATGTCCATGGTACCACGCCGGAAAGCAAGTATCAAACTTTCTTTTCGAACAAGAGATATGGTTTTCAGCGGTTTCTTTTCTCGTTTTCTTTATTGTAGATGGGGAGTCGAAAGTGGCAAAGGAGATCGTTGAAGAGATAGATGATGAGAAGAGCTTCACAAAGTTCAGGGTGATCGATGGAGATCTGATGAAGCGGTACAAGGACTTCACGCTGCTGGTGCAGGCCACGCCAATGGACGACGGGAGCTTGGTGCATTGGAGCCTTGACTATGAGAAGCTCAACGAGGACGTCCCCGAGCCTTACACCCTGCTTGAGTTCTGCGCCCACATCACCAAGGACATCAGCAGCAACCTCGTGGCCCAGGCCGCCTAAACAATCCGTTCTTCCAGGGGGGCGAACCCTTCCCTGAGCGCATCTGCCCCACGCTCATGTGCATTATTACTATATGGCGTGCGCCCGCTTGTTTGCGATGTTGGAGTGTGTTTGCTCGTGTTGTGTAACTCTAAGCCGTGTACCTTATGTGAAGTTTCGTAATTGAATATCTGCTGGCGTCGAATGTGTTCCGAACGCAACATGTACGGAATTGTGCGGTGGGGGTCCTGTTTATACGTGTGGTCGTAGTGGAAAATTTAAAATACGAATAATAAAAAGATAACACAAGATAAACTTGTACCGAATACATAACGGTTTACATAACAAAAAGGGAGAAAATGTATGCTGATACGGTCTCAGGATAATACGGGCGACTCGGACATGCGATGGCTCATAAAAGAGAACCCTCCGACCTCTCACGCTCAGGGGGTGTGACACCTAATTCTCTAGGAAAGAATAAACCCAACTTTTTTCTTATACCTCTCTTTATTCAATAGATAATTAGGCTTACATCAAAATCTTCAAATAAAATAAAATAACTCAAAATATAAAAATAATTCAAATGTTTTAAAACTATTCGTAAACGACTGAAGTCTTTACTGTTCGTATCATGTACATACAACCATCCTTCCTAACAAGTAATCAACGAAAGGGGGAATTGGCGACAAGGAGGCAGCTACCTTTGGGGAAGACCCCTTGAGAACGACTAGAACGGGCAGCATCATCGAAGATTCTCAGACCGAAGCCGCGGGATAAGAATAGGGCGATCAATTGCCATTTTGAACTCATGATTGATCATGATGGATGACCTTTTTACACATTTCCATAGAACAATCATATTTCTTAAGACATGGATTATATTTAGAGTTATGGCATATCTCTGTATCCAAAGGATCATGATTTTTAGGGACCTTGTTCAGATAGTGATCTAATACTTTAACCATCTTCTCTTTGATGTATTTCGCCTTATGCTGTCCGTGAGTCTCTCGACATATGACATCTCGAAACTCTTATTTTCACAGGAGAAACGTGCATTGATTATTCTACGCGTAAAACGATCTCTATTAATGGTGTTTCCGAGATATGAACACCAGCGAGCAAATCCCCTGGTTATCACATCAACTCTTTCAGGTTACCGGATATAATAACTATTGATGTGGAAGTTTCAACATTAATTATGTAAATGAAAATGAAGAAAAATAAAATCGCAATAGAAATATTATCATAATTCGATCACAAATTATATCTAAAATTGGTAAGAACGTGGTTGTCCTTGGAGTTTGTGTAGTAGAAATGTGGATCAAACTAAAGGATCGATTCATATTCTTTTGTTCCTATTGGCCCAACATTTGTTAATTATTAGTAATTTCCCTTGAGACATTGACTAATAAAACATTGTGGGACATCACACCAGTTCCGCCAATATATAAAATGCCTTTTTAGACATGGTATTTGATATTTTTTACGGCCTTTGACGACCACCTAGTCTGACTTTGGCATGATGTCTCTAGTGCTTTGCCAACTGTTCTTCTTACAATATGATCGTCATCGTCATCGGTTTTTTTGTCCTTCGGTTTGAGGAAACGGCAGAGTATACTTGATCTCGGCATCGGCCCTCACAGGCCACGGCTGCCGGGGACATCGATCCACTCGATCTGGATCTCCACCTCCCCTGACTCCACGTTCCTCAGGCGCAGCACCATGTCCTGGACCAGCTTGCCGTTCACCCAGGTGATGCAGCTCTCCTCCGCCAGGCAGTTGGACCTGCAGGGATGCACCCTGGACACCGTGGTCGGGGTCGGCAGGTTCTCCAGCCTCATCCTCACAGCATCCACGTAGGGCCAGAGGTCGAACTCAGCATCCCCCATCTTGTCGTCCCCAGTCAGCGTGTCCTTGTCATACACGCTCTGCCCGCATTCATCATAATTCGTCAGCCGTAGAAGAAGAGGAGGGCTTCCGGCTCTGGAATTCGATCGATGTCACAAAAAAAAAAAATGGGGGGTGGTGCTTACAAGGTGGATGGGGATGGCGAGGTCGGTAATGGGGAGAGTAAGCTCGTCGTCCCAGACGGGGTTGCAGTTGTCCTTGACCACCTTTGTCTTGAGCCTCTGGAAAGAAACCAAAGTCAGGGCGTGGGATTGGTGAAACCAGGGAGGGGGGTAGGGGTACCTGATTCTGGAGGGTGACGACGACGTAAGGGTCGCTGCTACGTGTGTCGCGGATGGCGAGGTTGATCCCCCTCTTCACCCTTATCCTCAGGAGCCCCAGCAAGATGTCCATCTGGGAAGAAGGTGAAGATGAAGATGCGGCTGCTCTTGATTCTGCGTTTTCCTGGGGGACGTCGAGACTCCAAAATTGTCAGGGCCTTGGAATTCCCCGGCAAAAAACAAGATCAAGAGAAGAAACAACACGTGGTGGTGGGCGTTCCTCGATCAAAACATGTTTTTAGATCGTACACGTGCGGCTCCCCCCGCCATCTCCTGCCTTAATATCCATCCATCAATCCATCCACACAAATTCTGACTTCTCCATTTCCTTTTCTTCCTGGGTCTTATTATTTTTACAGTAAACTACTGCCACCAGGGGGGGAGAAAGAAGGTGCATGCATCCAAATCCAAACCCCTCCACCCACATCACATTCTTTAAACTATTTGTCAACCCAATTTCCAAAACGTTGACATCTTCAAGGGAGAGGGGGGGGGGGGGGGGGGGGGAGGATGGGGATAAGAATTGGCCTACAGGCGATGAATGCTGCAATCCCTTGAATTTACCACATTAGCTTTGACTGTGTTGGATATCCCACAAAAGGATGTCGGCTCTTACCTACCGCACCACACGCTTCTACGACTGCCACTACTACCACTACTACTACTTCTGCTGCTGCTGTGACCCATGCACGCATCGCTTTCCCCTGGCTTATCGTGCGTTTTTTATACGTGTTTTCATCACACGGTGTGAATACTACTAGTCTTCTCCTCTTCGACACGTTTCGGCGGATGGATGGATGGATGTTATGAGACGAAATAAAACACCTCCCACTTTGAGTTCCTATTCTTGACCCGTCTCTTCCCTTCCCCTTTTGCTTTCAGTCCCTTCTTCTTGACCCTCAATTTTCCTAACCAGGCAAAACATTTCTCCCTTTGAAGAAGAAAAGCTCATCCAAGTAATTTACACTCTTCTTTTTTTTTTTTTACATCTCTTTTCTTTTTCAATTTTCGATCTGACGGCAAAAACATATAAATAGTAATACTTCCAGGGAATTAAAAAAGGAAAAATAACAACAACAAAAGAGAGGGCGGTAAGTTATACAGAGCTTAAGTACCCCCCCACCTCGCTAACTCATCCCCACAATATGCACAGAACTTTGAACCAGAGGTCGGCCGGTTAAACGGTCCTCGGAATCCCTCAGCCCATTGCCATGCTTGGTCGAGCAGGCCTCCATGCCGATGAGGCAACGAGCGGACGCGTGTGCCACCCCAGTATCAGGCAACCGTTTAGCTCCTCTACCTTGTACCCCTCCCCGCCCTCGTACATCCCTAATAATATGCTGGCCTGCTTGAACGCGTTAGACCCGATAGCAACCGGCTCAAACCCCGCCGTTCCCAACCTCTCCTTCCACCTGCTCAGCAACTCGTGCCTCTCCACACGATCTGACCCGTCGCTACCCACCACGTTGCAGATTTGCTTCCCAAGGTAAACCTCCGTCATCGCCTTGTCCTCGCCTTCCATGCACCCTTCTAACGAGTCGAACATGGCCGAGTAGTAGTGCAGTGACTCGTTGAACCGGTCCAGGAACAACCGTCCGTTGTGGTCGCCCTCCTGCTCAACCACCGTGAATATATCCGGATTAAGCCTCCTCACCAACGAGAGCACTCTCTCGATCTCGCGCGGCCGGGCCAGGCACTTGTGCAGCTCGAATATCGAGTTGAATGCTACCGTTTCCTTCTCCTTAATCCTCGATCGAAGAGTATCCCCGAGATCGGCTAGACCGTTGACCAGAAACCCCTGGTACTCAAATTCAACATGGATGGTCTTGGCAAATTGGGCTAGTTTCCAGCCTACTTCTTGCAATCGATCCGTGTTGTCGCGCAAGGAGAGGCTGATTGCTGTCAAGCGGAATTTAGGAGGGCCGCCTGGCTGGAAAGCCAGGGCCTGCAAGAGGGCAGGCCATTGTAAACCCTGATTCATCGAGAAATCGATGACATGGACCCGTTCCTTCCCCCGGAATGCTTCAAGGATAGCCTGATTAGCGGTGAAATGGGCGAACTTGAGATACGGGCAGGCCTCGTAGAAATGCATCTGGAGGGTATCGGACAAAGAAGGGTCGTTGACAGGGCTCTGAGGTAGGATCCCGTATATCTGCCTGGCGAGCGCCTCCGCAAAATAGGTTGCCACCTTACCCATGGCCCCGGCCTGGGAGGTGGCTAACACTCCGATCTGTTTAACTAGAGCCTCGGCAAGGACGAGATTGCTCTGTTGGACGGACTGCGCACAGGCCATGAGCATGTGCACGAGCCGCACGCCGTTTTCCTGCGAATCAACGAGGACGACCGAGCGAGTAGTCTCGGGCATCTGACTCTTCTCAGGCGACGACTTGAGCCTCTTGTTGGCGGGTTCCTCGGGCTGCGCAAAACAGTTGGGAACCAGAGCCGGGCCTCCAGCCGGAGCAGACACAGAGGCACCCAAATTCCCAGACACGCTCCCCCTGTCGGAAGCGATTGCACCGAGATAGAACTGGTTAGACGAGGAGGAATCATCGAAGAGGACGGAGTCGAAGTTCATGGGAGCAGAGGAGGACGGAAGGAAGGGATCGGCGAAAGCGGTGGCAGGAGGAACAGGGGAGGGGCCGTCGAAGTCGAGGGGACCCCCGATCTCGGAGAGCATGGACTGGAGCCAGGTGGAGAGATCGGACGGGTTGTAGTGAACGGCATCAGAGGAAAGATGGGTGAGGACGTCGGCCTGGGAGGCGGAGACCATGGCTTCCTCGAGCTGCTGAAGCTTAAGGGCGACGCCATCCAAGTCGGAGGACCTGACCCTGTAGCCCAAAGCAGCGAGTTGCTCGTCGTCGTGGGCGACGTCGGCTTCATCCCACATCTTGGATTGGCAGGGAGTGAACCCGGGTTGTCCTCTCTTCATCCTGAACCGATGTTTTGGGGTTGTTGTTTTTGGGTGGGTTTGAACATCAAGAGGAAGAAGTGGGAGGGAGGGGGTCACATGGGAAAGAATCTCAAGGGCTAAGCCCCATTATTGTGGTTGTGGAGGAGGGAGAAAGACTTGATGGAGATGGGGAGGGCATCTTCATCTTCCTTCCCCCTTTTTTTTTTATTTTTTGCCTTTTGGTTTCCAGTTCATGGTCGTCGTTCACAGCCGCCATCTGTCCCACTACTCTAACATATGTAACTTTCTCTGGTCTTCTTTTCTAATGCTTTTCTCTCAGTCTTTCTTTTCCTTTTACTCTCAGAGCTTTAGAGTATCTAATGGAAGGGAAATAAGAAAGAGATCGAGTATGAGCCTAATGATTATGTCATTAATGAATTAATATTTTAATTAAATGAACGCTAATGCATATATTAATGAGTTTGGGAGTGAGTATTTGCCGGGTGCACGTGACGTGGGGTGGAGGTCCAGTGAACCTGTCCTCAACCCCCCCCCCCCCCCCACCACCCCACATGCCGTATCCACATCTCCAAATAGGGAGAGGAGGAGGGGGGGGGGGGCGACCGGATAAGACCGACGTCATTTTCTCCTTTTTCTTTTGTAAGTAAACTAAAAACCCCATTCCTTTTGTGCACGATTGATATTTATCCCCCTTCCCAATAATTATTATAATCCCACCTAATAATAATTGACCACCCCCCCTTCCCATAACCATCTAATTAATTAATTAATTAATTGTTTAAGGTCATTTTATTACAGATGTAATATGAATGTTTTGCTTCTTTCCTTGAGACTATGACTTACCAACCGACTTTCACTCATTCACTCGGGTCCCACTCTCCCCTGCCCATTTCAATTCAACGACTGTTGCGCCTTATTTATTACTAGGAAGCGTGAAAAAAAAAGATATAAACTTTTAAAATTTGAAGTTAAAACCTTCTTTTTCGATTTATAAGAAAATAAGGGTTTTTAACTTCGAGTTTAATTTTTAGTTATAAGAAAGATGTTTTCAACATCAAATTTTTTCCTAAGAGATCGAATTTCGTGTTTTAAACACCGAGTTACCATTTTTTCATGGCAAGTTTGGGATTTTCAATTTCGAGACCGGAGCATTGTTTACCCAATTTTAAAAGTTTGTGATTTATTTTAATAATTTTATTTCCACCTGCAATAGAAAGGAAAAAAATTCATTTATTACACGTCATAACTCTAACTTTTACGTGTGTATTCATTTTTTTTTAATTTCTTTCTTTTAAGTCATAAATTATAATTTTCATTTTTTAATTGACAGATCCGACGAGATGTATCTTTTTTTTTTTTCGACATGAATTTCTTGTTATGTTGATAATAGAAATACATGTTTATAATTTTAATTATTAGCCAACTTTTGTTTGGTATCAAACATCTTCATTTTGTTTCGGTTAATTAGTATGGATTATGCATGCGGATTGTTCATCTTGCTTAACTTTATTACATACGGTTATGAATCTACAAGAAAAATTGTTGTAATACATATGTTTTACATGTATTATTACGAAAATCGGGTCGCTACGATAAAAGAAACGGCCCACCGGGGGTGTTTAGAATTGTAATTAAATTTTCTGTTTTAACAAGCCGTCCTTTTTTTTTAACTTTTAACTATGATTTATGTAAGCCCAAGGGTTAAATTAAGAGGAACCACTAATTAGTGAGGGATATGACTATAAATTTGTGAAGAGGCTAGGGAGGCAGCTTTACATTCCTACAAACAAACGTATCAGGAGAAAGCAGCAGTTTGGCTGTCCATGTTTGTGGTTGTGACTAAGGATCGATCCTTGGACGAATTCAGTAGTAATCTTCAGGTTGAGCAAAGGGGTACTTGAGGTATTCATTCTTGACTTGGGATGGATCCCTGGGGAATTTCGGAGGGTGCCGGGGGTTGATCGAATAAGGGCAGTGTTCACGGAAGTTAAGGTCGTACAGATGACCATGATATGAAGCAGACAAGGAACTGTACATACAGGCATGATGAGAAAGTACCAGAATGCTACGATTGCTATCTGAGTGATGATGACCCAGGCCAAGTGCTCCGACAGGGATGGAGAGGGCAGATTTTGGTAGACTAGAGAGTTTCGCCTGGTCGTCAACATTGGCTCTCGCCTGCACCCTGACCTGAAATTGAGGGGCCATGGCTACATTGCTAAGCCTGAGCCGTTGGCAGAGGGAAGAAGCACAGGGATTCCTACACGCTGAATACCTCAGATCCACTGGGTATTTGAGGTGGGGTACCCACTATATATGTCAGATCGAATCCAATAAACAAACATAGAAAGGGAGTATTTTGCTTTTGGCGGATAATGTGCTGGCCTGGCTGGCTAGCCCCCACCCCCCACGTTAATTTCCACACTCCTCGCGATGATGGTGATGATGATTTATTTGGGTATGGGTCGGTTGTAAATAAATAAGAAGCCCAAAAAGAGGAAAAGCCAGCCCCTCGGGAGGCCCCCCACAAAATAACATCTCCAAAGTAAAGTATTGTCCGGCGGGGGTGGCCTCCCATGAGAACTTAACGATTCAGTTCTTGAGCTCGGCTCTAACTCCAACAGTGGAGAGATTCCTGATCGTCGGCGGAGGACAAACTCTTTCTTTGCTAACACCTCCCAAGTAATTAGACTTAAAAGAATGTTGTTGAACTCCGACAGAGAGGAAAGGAGGGGGGTTTGTTCTTAAACAAAGGTCAAAAGTTGGGGGCTTTCTTAAACATCCCCACCTCCTCCCCCCACCCACTGACACTTCCTCCTTTTCCTTTTCCCTTCCCTTCTCCTTTTCCTTTCTTTAATGAAAGCAAAAGGCTCGTCATCCCATAGCCCCATCACCTCCATCTTCATTCCTTCTCTTCTTCATCCATCCATCCACCCACCCTGTTCCCATCCCTCCCCCCCCTGTTATGTGACAACCATGCCCTCCCCCAACAAGTTCGCCACCGCCTTGCACTGTAGCACCAACAGGATCACCCTCCTTCTCGTCTATGCCCTCCTCGAGTGGATCCTCATCGCCCTCCTCCTCGCCAACTCCCTCTTCTCTTACCTCATCCTCTGTTTCTCTGACTACTTCGGCCTCCATCCCCCTGCCCCCTCTGCTCCTCCCCCGAACATTTGCTCCGCCCTGGGAAGGGGAGGGCCGTCGCTCTTTGTCGGGATCACTTGGATGGAGTCTCCCGTGGTCGGGAGCCCACGGGTCCGCAAGATGCAAGTGATGATCGCTCGTCATCGCTATCCGTAGGATTCCGTAAACATGTCCAGGAAAATGGTCTCACGACCCCAATAGAGTTCCCCCATGATGGCCAGTGCGATCCCGTGCATCCTCCTGAAATTCCTTCGGATGATTACGATTCCCGGACAGAAGTTTTCCCTTTGAGGAACGGAATTCGGGGCAATTGGGAGAAACAAGAGGAAGAAGAAGAATGGGGAGAGTTCACAATGGTCGATGTTGGAGTAACTGAAGCCTGCGAAAAAGTTAGAGCTGAGGAAGAAAAGGAGGGATTTCTGTCCTCTGAATCTGAGTCCAGCGGACCTGTAGCTCTGGCTTCGCGTGAAAACAACGACGATGATTTGGGAACAAAGGAGGATCCTGAGGTTATTGTTGAGCACGACAAGAATGTCATTTCCACGGTTGACAGCAGTCTCTTCTCTCAACCAGCTCAGATTCCGTTCGGAATGGATCAACGAAAGGACGAATCCTTTGGAAATGTTCCCCAACACCTGGAATTTTACCTTGGAAATGATGAATCTGAGCTGATTCCGGTAGAGTTAAAGGAGCAGTATGCAGTCAGCGAGGACGATCTCCAGAATTCCGGAGGAGATGTCATCCTAGAGTTGTGTATGCCTGTGGATAAACAATGCAAAGCAGCTCCCCTCAATTCGTTGCCCACTTCTTTCCATGAAACTGAAGCTGACTATTCCCAGGAGATGAAAACAAGCATTGTTGCTCTTCACACCGAAATGGCAAAAGACAATGTAAAGGAAGATCATGTTCTGGAAAGAACTGTCATAGCTGAAGAAGAGACTAAGGCTCCTGTTCTCATTGATGACTTGCGAGAACTTGGTGATGCAATGGCAGAATTAGAAAATTCACAGAATAATCCAGGTATTGATAGCTCGATCTGAAATGTTTCCATTTAGTGTTCTTGTTCGTATAACTTACAATAGGAAAATTTCCAAAACCCTTTTCCCTGCATTAGCTATAGCTGCAGAAGAAAAGGAGATGCAGGAAATGGCCAGCTCAGGAGACGAGGACAGCGATGTTGAGGTTTCTATTGGCACAGAGATTCCTGATCATGAAACTGTCGACGAGGTTTCAGCTCCGGAAGGTCTCAATTCATTTGAAGACAACCACAGGGACGCTTCCACTGTTTGCGATCTTCTGCAATCTGTTGTACCTTGTAACATCGACGGTAATCTTTTAGTGAGTAGTTAACTTGCAAAAAAAATCGTATGTTTCTTAAGTTGCACCGCGTAGTTTTTCATCTTCTGTTGACATCATTGCAGGGTCCGGCTGTGTACAAAGTGAGACCGAAACTTTGGAATTCAAGACCATAGTTGTTGAGACGTGCAAGCTCGGTATCAGCCATTTCCAGCAGATGTGCAAGGATGGGGAACTAAACCATGAAATGGAGGAAGACAAAATCGCAGATACACCCGGTTTGACGGACAGTTTCGATGTGCATTCAAACTTAATGCTGCTCGATGACAGAATTGTCGAGAATGAAGGGTTGGTTGAAGGGAGTTTGGTTGACGATGTCGAGAGTGGAGAAGAAGATCCGTCGATTGACCAACTAAAAGAAGCCCTGAAAGCAGAGAGGAGATCCCTGCATGCTTTGTATGCGGAACTCGAAGAAGAGAGGCATGCATCCGCGGTTGCGACCAGCCAGACTATGGCAATGATAAACAGACTTCAGGAAGAAAAGGCTTCGATGCAAATGGAGGCTGTGCAATACCAAAGGATGATGGAAGAGCAGTCGGAGTATGATCAGGAGGCTCTGCAGCTGCTGAACGACCTCGTGATGAAGACGGAGAAGGAGAAGGAAGAGCTCGTGACGGAACTTGAGGCGTATCGTCAGAGGGTAGAGGAATACGAGGCCAGGGACGACACAACGACGCCAAGCGCAAACACGGCTCGTCAAGATTCCGGATACAGCGAAGCAGAGAATGTGGACGGGGATGAGAAAGAGAACACTCCTTGCGATGCCGTCACATGCTTGGAGGATTCTCTCGTGGATTTCGAGGAGGAGAGACTGCGCATTCTGGAGCACATCAAGTCCCTGGAAGAGAAGCTCGTATCAGTTGAGAAGGATGATGATGGTCCCCAATTCGAGGATGTCCAGACGGCGTCATCGTGGCTGGGAAATGGTAATGACGACTCGAACCACTTAACGAACGGCGAGGTCGGGGAGGAAGTCTCAAAGCATTGCAGGAACGGAATAATCAGGGCGGGCAAGGCAAAGAGACTGCTCCCTCTAATCGACGCAACCACGGACGAGGACGAGGACGAAGAACAGGAGAAGAAGGAAAAGGAGGAAGAGGGGCTAGCGGTGGAGGAAGAGCTGGACTACGTGTACGAGAGGCTGGACGCGCTGGAAGCAGACGGGGAGTTCCTGAGGCATTGCATGGGATCGATCAGGAAAGGGGACAAGGGCTTGGACACCCTCCGGGAAATACTGCAGTATCTTCGCGACATGCGGAGTTCCCGAGAATGATGTCGGGGACATTAAAAGTAGACAGTTTAAAGTCCTAAGTTTGGGATGGCGGCGTTGGGGGTTTGTTTGTTATCCTTCACGTCTAGTTGTATTGTAGTCCGACCGGCTTGTAATTACCATGTTTTGTGCACGAGAAAATATATTATGGCAAATTTACCCAAAAAAAAAATATGAATAAAAAAAGGAATATTAAAATTTTGAAATATTTCAAGAAGAGTTAAGGGGTTTTGAACCAAAATAACGAAAATTTTTAAATTTATGGATTAAAGTGGTCACTTCGACTTCGACTTTTAAAATAATCTAAATCGTCACTTTGTTGTTAATATTGTTCATTAAAATTGAAGATGAAGTACAATTTTAATGAAAGCTTCAAGTAACAATTTTGACCAATTTTAATAAAGTCGTCACTTATAAGTGATGAGTTTAACCGAATAAATTTGAAATTTCTTTAGTGTCATTTTATCATTTTTTTTTCTAAAACTAGACGAGTTAAAGTTTCTTAATCATTCAATGCAATTGGTGAAGGTGCTTTTGGTAAAATAAATAATTGCCTTTAGACAGAAAAAAAATGACTTCTCCAATCAAAAAGTAAAAAAAAAAAAAAAAGGCAATGCCGTGTTACCGTTTATTTACCAACCAAACAAATTACTGTTGCTCCCCTTGTATCCAGCCTTTCCTTCTCCGATTCCGCGTTACACCCCTGCGTTTACTGTCCCACGCTAGAACGTCTCGCTCCCCCCAACCAACCTTCCACCTACCTCGTGCTTCTGTACAATCGCTCTCTGTCATCCCGGCTCGAAAACAGTTCCCAGCTCTTGCAGTATGAGGTCAGGTGTTCGGCCGAGAATGGGGTACGGCGTTGGCCTTCTTCGGAGACAAGGATATAGAATCGCTGGCCAAGGCGCTTTCACGGTGCATGTATTCGGCTGAGCTGCAACTGGAATGGCATCCGGAATATTGGGGCAGATTTTTGTTAAAAAGAAATACAAAGTATGTCAAGCTTACGCTTACAATTTCGAGTAAATAAGTCCGTGTCGGCTGGTATCCGACGTTCTTGATAGATTCGACCGTTGGATTTCAGGTACAGTGGAAGCAATAAAAATTAGGTTTTTATGCCAAAAAAATAAGAACTCTTGGATTGTATATTATATTATAAGAAAATATAATAAAATTCTTATCTAGAAACCATACCTTATAATTTCTGGCGAAACAACAACTGTAATTAGGAACAATCGATAGAGAGCCCCATGTGTGACTTCTCTAGCGATATCCACGCACACGCGATCACGAACCTCCCGACGACCCCTTAGGTGCTAGCCACTTGGATCAATAAAGAAAAACTCTCGGAAGCAAAACAAACGAAAAGTTTTTCCCTTTTTGAGATTGCCACTCTTTGGTCTTTTTCTCATTATTTTCTTTCGATACTTCAGAATAAATTAATAATCCAATTAATTCTAATTCTGAAATAAAATGATTAATTTTAGTATCCACTAAAATAATCAAAATATAATGTTCGTGTCGACGTGCTATGCGTGCGACCCTCTAGGTCCTATACACGAAGGCAGTGTATATCCATACACAAACTAAGGTAACCGTCTAGCAACAGTTTTAGTCACCCAACGTGTTAGGATAATGATTATAAATCATAAACCACTATGAACCGATTACCTGTGTAATTCAATCTCTTCATCTAATCGACATCCCAATTAATTCGGCGCAAAATACATCATCACCGAATTAATTGTTTTACTTGATTACCAAGATATAATAGACTCTCTTGAATGTAAAATATTCCTCCCATGGCCTATGGATTTTAGAGTCACTAATATCTCTATCAAGTGGCCTAGATGTCAACTCTCTAATCCAAGAGAGCGATGAATCCTATATTGACTCAACACTATTCTCTCTACGCTTTTGTCACACACCCAACAATCGTATTACTCACAATCGGTTAAAGACTGCTTTTAACGACGTCAAAGTGCGCAAACTCCACGCATAAATAAATGAAAGTCTCAAGTCAAAAGATCAGTTATACTTGTCCATGAAGAGGATTGACAAGTGATGTTAATATGTTGTATCTCTTAAACGGGTCGTGTCCAGTATTCCTAATATCAGGGTACCCCTATGTATAACTTAGATATACAATCCCTCGGTCTATCTTGATCTCAGCTATACTTAGCGATGATCTAGATGTCAATGTCCCCTCTAAACATCTATCCGACTACGGACTATTTCAGATTAATATACTCAATAATCTGTGGGACTTTATCATTAATAATTTTACGTACAGAAAAGTAAAATAATCAATGACAAATACTCGCCTTTATTAATTATTTATCTACAAATACATTAAAGTGTCTTGGAACGTAAGTGCATACACTAACATCGACTACAAGTGCGAGGGCAGTAGTGGCCGGTAAAGTTTGATCTCTCCGGATACGTTTAATTCTCATCCTAATTTTTGTGGTGTCATCATCCCTGCTTAAGCCTTGAATTGTGTGAATTGTGTGGTTGTTGCAGGTCTCCAGTAAGTTCTATGGTTAAATTCTCATGGGGGAAAACAGGATGAGTTGGGTTCTTTGTGATTTGTTCTAGCCGTCATTGCGATTGGTTAGGTTGGTGGGTATGTATGTGTTTGTGTAGGTTGAGGGTCCTGGAACTTTTCCTTGCTATGATTCTGTGATCCTGGAAGTACATGACAGGAGCTCTTGTTAATGATCCCCGAACATTCGTGGTGAAGATGATGCTATTGACAATCAAGTTGTTCATCTTTGTATTATACATCTGGTTTTTGGAAAGCAATTGCAGAAGAAAATGGGGTCGATGATGATACAAGCGATCTGGTGCTTTAACTTCATTTGTTGGTGAGGGTTCTTTGTGCCTTTGTGATGTCATTGCCTTCAATTATCATCAAGACATGGGAATTGGTAGGGAGGGGAGTAGTGACAGGTTTACAATTAAGCACGATGAGTTAGTACTGATGATTTGAGCTGGCCATTATGATTTGTGGGGAAAAGTGGTGTAATGCATGCCATGATGCAACTGTTGTAGCACCTAATCCAGCGCATTTCTATCCGTCGACCGTAGTGCTTACTGAACCTATCCTCTGCGGAGGGCGATGTGGACATGCTGATGACACCTTGCTGGAAAGCAGAAAGTTACTGCAGGAGGGGCCAGATTCCTGTCATCACCCTCATGTGGGATCTTTCCATTTGAACATGGAGGTTTCTTGTTTACCTAACAAAAAGCATCTTTGTTGTGATTTGCCAGAAAAGAAGATTGCTTTGAGAGATTGGTAGATTCACTGGTCCATTTTGCTTTTTTTTTTAACAACTCAGAAATTTGATTTCTTTTGAATGCAAACATCTTGCCCATTTGAAGACTGGAACAAGATGTTTGCATTCCTTCCTGCGCACTTGAATAAAGCTCACAGAAAATTGAATCTTTGACTACAGAAGTGTTGTTGGAGTGTATATTTCCCGTATGCCTAAAAGGAAACAAAAAGAATTAAAGTAATCCCTCAAAGTTGTTGTTTTAATGTGTTTGTGATATCCTATGCCTGTTCTTTAGCTAGTTGAAGTGCATGATCTTGGGGGCGAACCGTAGCAATCTGTCCAAGGTTTGAGGTAAGAACTTCCTTGCAAACAGGAAACAGGTGTCCGTCGTGTTCCCATTGTACTCGCACTGCCTTCCGCCCCTCAGCCTCTTCAGGAGCTCCACCGTGACGTCCGTCCTCCTCGCGAAGCGGTACGGGTGGGGCCCGCCCTTTGACCAGTCCACCCACGTCAAGCTACGGTTCGAGATCCTACCCGGGAACCTCGCGTTGACGAAGGTCGGCAGGTAGTGCTCGTCCGCGTAGCATGAATGCTTGCAGAACTTCTGGAAGGTAGGGAAGTAGGTCCGGTCAGAGACGACCGCGAGGGCGAGGCTCCTGTCCATCCCGAACCACTGCGATCCTTTCCTCCAGTGCCTGAGCTGGATCACGGGGCGCATCTGGGTGATGTAACGGCCCCGCCCGACGCGGCCGGGAAGATCATAGGCCTCCACGAAGGTCTGGGAGGAGTTCATGAGGTAGGAGTAGACAGTGGAGAAATTGAAGAGGGGGATGCACGTCTCCGAGAGGAGGACAAACCTCTCGTTCGAGATGTCGAGGAGGGCATTCGCGAGGAGACGGCGCTCGGCTTCGATCATGTTGACTTTCCCCCATTCGACTTCCTGAAAATTTTCATTTTTCCTATGAACATTACGAAGGTGAACTACGGCGAGGCGGCGGCTAAAATGCCGTATATGTAGCTTACTTGCCATGTCATGTCCTAATTTCGCTAACAATTGACAATATGAGTAGTTCGTGTTTCGAATGCGCATGGTATTTCAGCGATTTTGATTTTTTTTTTGGAAAATAAAAGCAAAAAGTTCAAAGATGAGAGAACATTCATGAGAGGGGAGGGTGGGGGTACCTTGCTCGGGATCCGCCTGCCGTGGAAGACCGACTCTTGAGGCTCCGTCTCGTTCCATGGCGGATTGGTGTGGACGTAGACCGAGTACATCCCTTCGTGCCCCTTGAAGAATTTCTCCCACAGGGGCGCCAACACGACAGGACCCTTCGTTAGGAACATGAACGCGACCTTCGGGACCCTAATGAAAGGGAACTCCTTGATCCTCGGGTCCATCGATGCCCTCCACAGGAGTTCCTCGTCGTCCATGCCGTGGGACACAGGTGGCACCCTCAGGTAGTACCTGAGCCCTGTCCGGTCATCGGCCTCTGCGACGCGGCCGCCGGGGGACGCGGTCGGTGGGGAGGAGTGCCTCGATGAGAAGGAGAACCCGGTGGCACCCGTGGGGGCAGGGAAGGATAGGGTCTGGCTGGAGGTGTAGGAGAGGAAGAGGCCAAGGGTGAGGCCACAGCCGAAGAAGAAGAAGTAGGGGAGGAGATTAGTGGGGTGGAGGTGGGACTTCAAACTGGAGGAGGAGTTCTGGGTCTGATCCTTGATCGTCGTCATAAAGAGGGAGGGATAGGGAATGGCGAGGATGTTCCGAGGTGGTTTTTGAAAGTGAGAAGCGTTGTTGTAAGAGAAGTAAGATGATGGGAACGAAATCTGACTGATAAACGAACCATCTCCCCCCCCCCCCCCCCCCCGATACATCATCATCTTCTTCTAAAAAGGGAGGTGTTGTCTGGGATGGATGTACGTGTGGGAGAAGGCCTGCCAAACAAGAGGACTCTTTTGACAAATCCACCGTCTTATGCAACGCAGCCACGGCTGACTTGTGGAGGGAGGGTGGACATGGATTTGGAATTTTCAAGTCTCCCACCCACCACCCTGCTTGCGGAAACTTCCAATGCTTGGGGCCACGTCTCCTCCTGTGTCCCCGCCATTTATGTTATTCTACTGGTCATCCATCATCATCCATTATTTTACATGTCGACTCTCCTTTCTCGTTATTACACGATCCCCCCCCTTCCTAAGGGGGGTCGGAGGTCCCGTGGAGAGGGATTCAATCAGGCCGCCGATGTCTGTCGCTTTTTGGTTTGGGCCCAACTGTTGATGTTTGGGTGGGCTTGGGCTTCTTTTAATCATCGGTCGGAATCGAGCCCACGAGAATAGCTTCTTCCGTGAGGCGAACGTTTTTTCAAATATAACAAGCACAAAATGGGAGTCCCAATTTTGAAGAAATAAGAGAGCTTTTTGAAGCAGCTCACCGAGAAAT
This sequence comes from Melastoma candidum, assembly GCA_023653495.1. Lineage (NCBI taxonomy): Eukaryota > Viridiplantae > Streptophyta > Magnoliopsida > Myrtales > Melastomataceae > Melastoma > Melastoma candidum. Next base: position 10,140,534 of record CM042881.1, on the reverse strand, counting down.
AAGACTTGAAAAAAATTTGAGCATTTCCCCAGGAGGCTAACAACAATAACACCGACTATTTCTGAATTTCAAGAAGACGCGGTGGGATCTCCCAAATCTCATCATCATCATCGTCTGCATCAAACCCTAGAACCCCCCCCCCCCCCCCCCAATACCTCCCTTTCCTCGATTGAAGTCTGGATTTCGTTCATATATTCACGACGACGCCTGGGTCTCCGGTCTCCTCTTGGGTCTGGTCTTTTTTTTTTTGGAAGTGAGATAGATAGGTAGATAGATAAATGAGTACGAAGGTGGAAGGCCCTTCCTCCGTCGTCGCCCCCCCGCCCGCAATCCGGAGGGACCCCTACGATGTCCTCGGCGTCTCCAGGGATTCCTCCGATCAGGACATCAAGACCGCCTACCGCAAGCTCGCCCTTAGGTGAGAGTCCCCCTCCTATTGTTTCTCTTGTTCTTTTCCGTGATTCATTCGATTGCTCGTGCGTATGCCGCTGATTTGTCTCTTTTTGTGCCTTGCCTTTCCCCTCCCAGGTATCATCCCGACAAGAATGGGAGCAATCCTGAAGCTTCCGAGCTCTTCAAGGAGGTGGCTTACTCTTATAGCATCCTATCCGATCCAGAGAAGAGAAGGCAGTACGACAGTGCCGGTTTCGAGGTCCCCTTTCTTTCCTCACATCCACCTATTCGCTTTTTGCGACCTGTCCTCCATTTAGAATATAATATGTGTGATTTCCGGTACAGGCTCTGGATGCTGATGGCATGGACATGGAGATCGACTTGTCAAATCTAGGAACTGTGAATACGATGTTTGCGGCCTTATTCAGGCGAGTCTTCCCTTGATATGATCACGGATCGAGTGTGGTGTGATTCTAACATTCCCCTCTTATAATGTTCCCTCAGCAAACTGGGCGTTCCCATCAAAACCACCATTTCTGCTAATGTTCTCGAGGAAGCTATGAATGGAACCGTGACTGTCCGGCCCCTTCCGATTGGGACATCTGTCAGTGGAAAGGTATCTTCTGCCTTTAGCGTAATCTGAAATGCGAAAAATAGTCGTTTTAGATGATTACTTGGCTTTGGTTGTTATCACAGGTGGACAAACAGTGTGCACATTTTTTTGGTGTAACGATCAATGATCAGCAAGCAGAGGCTGGGATCGTAGTTAGAGTGATCTCCTCATCACAAAGCAAGTTTAAGGTGAGTTTTTGCATACTTGTTCAGCTGTTGTTTGAATTTGAAAGGTTTTCGAGACTGTAATCACGCGTAATGGAGCCGAATGGTATAATACTTGTGCTAGGCTCGTGAATTAGACCTTCCATTACGGACTGTACCTCTTGCTCGATTGGGGACAAACATGGTTAATCTTGATTCTTTGACTGGCTTTCAGTTGTTTCTTATTTGGCCAGTTCTCAAATTCTCATCCTTAGGAGATGGTATTCTACAGAACTCGTTCTCCTATCAAGTTTCGGTACATTGTGTATTCTAGATCTTCTATACAACAATGGATAATAATTGAACACATTACGAAGAAAAATTAGTTGAGCCTATCTGATGATTTGGATAAGTATCTGGATAGCCTTAGCTATGGTAGATTTCATTGCACTTTGTTGCTGGCAAGCAGCTGTACTCAAGGTCCTCCGATTGGATTATGTACAGTCCTGTGAAGGATAATTCTGGACTATCATTTGTCAAATACTGTTTTTGAAGTCCTTTATTTGTGGTTATACAGCTACTTTACTTTGAGCACGATGCAAATGGTGGATATGGCTTAGCCCTTCAGGTACATATTTCTGTTAAAATGTTTTAAATGCATTATAAATAGTAGATAGTCATATCTAATTTTAGGTAGGTGCACTGAACATGGAATAAAGATGTACGCACGAACTTAAGCATAACCACCTTTTCAAGTGGGGAGCTAAATTTTGCTTACTATGGTCTCTAGGTGCAAAGAGTTAATTGCCAACTGTTTTTGTTTAGGGTTCCATGTTTAGACTTAAAAATCACTTATGGTTTTTGTCTGCATAGTGCAACAGTGCTCCGCCACCTGCTCCTGGATTTGTGTCAGTTGAGATGAAGGCTGATGCTTAATGTTATCCATGGCCTGTGTTTCTTCCTTTGCTATATTGACATTATCTAGTCAAGATGGATGCTCGGTTTTATATCATAGATTTAAGACACAATGTTAAGAAATTGTTTATACAGCTTTTTTCGTAGGTTCAAAACTTGATATAGGGGTGGTATGTGAGGGAATTTTTTCCAAACCATGGTAAAATTATACTTCCCCTGCAATGGCAAGGTATTAGGTTTACCATGATAACAGTTTACGTACTATTTGTGAACTCTCTGTTTTAGATTGAAATATCTTTTTCTTGGAAAACAAGGTATTATATACATGGTAGCTTCTTGTATCACGAAACCAAATGTCATCCTTGTTGTGCACATTTTTATGATTATATTATTACGATGAATTTGACGCTGCAGGTGAACTGGAAATAATGTTATCATTTAATCTTCGTATTTTTTTTTATATTTATTTAGCAGCTGTAGTTGTTATTTATATTAATTTTTTGGCATGCAATGAAATTATACTTTTATAGGAAGACAGTGAGAAAACAGGCAAGATAACATCTGCAGGCATGTATTTTCTACATTTCCAAGTATACCGGATGGATTCAACCATAAATGCCGTGAGTTTGTCGTTTGTTTGTTTACTCTAGTCAATATTTTGTGATCTGGTTGCTGGTTCTCCACTGGACAAAGAAATTATTGTTGTTGTTTTTGGTGATTCAGTTAGCAATGGCTAAGGATCCTGAAGCAGCTTTCTTTAAGAGGTTGGAAGGTCTTCAACCTTGTGAGGTGTCTGAGCTTAAGGCTGGGACCCACATATTTGCAGTTTATGGTGCCAAGATCATGTCCTTTTGTTTGTTGATTCATTTCCGAATGGTAACCAATCAGAACATGTTCTTGCTCTAACTTGCAATTTTTATACAGGGGATAATTTTTTTAAGTCAGCCACCTACACAATCGAAGCACTTAGTGCGAAATCACACGAAGAAACCACGGAGAAGCTGAAGGACATTGAGGCTCAGATTCTACGAAAAAGAACTGAGTTACGCCAGTTTGAGACAGAATACAGAAAGGTTTATGGCATTTTCTTATTTTTCGTGTAATCTCGAAGATAACTGGTGGTCAGTAGCCTTCATTCTTACAGAAGTATGACCTTTCCTGCAGGCGTTGGCTCGCTTTCAAGAGGTTACAAACAGATATGCTCAAGAAAAGCAATCTGTACGTTCCGTTAAGAGATTATCTTATTTATTTTACAGTGACTTGGTGTTAGAGCAAACAGAAGTGCTCCTTGCCAGTTACTTTGGTTAGGTAGAGATACTTGCTGGTAAATGTCTGTTTTGGATGTGCCGCCCAAGCATGTTCTGCTGGTATTTCTTTTATTGCTTCCTGTATTTTAACCGGCATGTTCTTTCTTATCCCCAGGATAAAATATGTTGCTTATATATGAAAAAGAATAGGATGAGTACGATTCATTTCAAAATTTTGAAACCCCATCTAACGGAATTAAGACAAAGTACTGTTATTGCTGGTGTTCCCACTTAAGACCTGTCACGTCTACCAAAGGAATAAAGGATTTCCATCATTGATAATTTCAAGTTCCGCAGTCCCTTCATGTAAGTGGTTTTATTATTTGTCGGAACCTGCAGGTGGATGAGCTGCTGAAACAGAGAGATAGCATTCATGCCTCGTTCACAGTACGCATGCCAAACGGCAGTTTAGTTGCCGGGGCTAGTGGCATAAGTGGTAACGGTTGCAGCAGTGGTGGGCATGCTCAGTGTGAGGATGCCAAGGCAGAAAGTCCTATAGAAGACGGAGGCTTCGATGGAAGAGACAAGTCAAGCAAAAAGAAATGGTTCAATCTCGGGGGGAAAGGATCTGATAAAAAGCTTGGTTGATCCTTGTCCTGCTGTATAGACACACCCTTGTTGTAAGTCTGAGGCGTTGTAATATTTTTTATTGACAGCAGTACGGGACATGGGGGGGGAGGGGGGTGGGGTTGGTCCCATGTGTTAGTTTCTCTCGGGGTTAGGCCGGGATTATTTCGTTTGGCGATTATGTTTTTAGTGCTCTTTTTACTTGGGGAGGGGGGTTGGGGGTTGATTTGATTATAATCTTCTGGTGGTGTAAACTAGTTGAGCCGGAGAAAGTAAAGGTGGAGCATATGATGCTGCCGTCGTTCCTTTTGTTTTCCAACAGGTGATATAAGCTTCTTGTTTAGCTTGCTCTTCCAAATGTGTGTGTTCATATCATAAACGGCCATTAAGGACTTGGGCCGGAGCCTGGTGGTGTTATAGGTTTTGTACTCCTTTTGATGTGTGCATGAATAGCTCGGTGGGCACGCACTTAATGAAACGAACTCCTGAACCTGATAATGTTTTTAAATAAAGACAAGGGAGGTGGGAGGTGACGAGAAAGAGAGTTTAATTTCTGGGGGAGAAGTCAAATGGATGGGATGCCCCCACCATGATGAAAAGCAACGGACAATCCAACTTCTATTTTGTATTATATACTAAACTATTGGGGGGGAATTTGCCTGATCTGATTGGGCGGCAGTTCTGAAGCGAAGCAATTGTGATGAGGTCTGAGTAGATCTCCAACATGTTGACAATATCCTTTTAAACAACGACCTGAGAATCTCCCCACCCCCCGTGTCACTCCCTCCCCCTCTCGCCCTACACTCCCAAGAAAAGAAAGAAAGAAAAATAACTTCAGACCATTTTCTCACTGGTACAATTGATGTGACCAGATATTTTAGGATCTACTCACATTACTACCAATTTTGCTGGGTCTTCTCACTGTATGACACCCGGGCAGGGGAAGAAAGGAAGAGAGGGGCCGGGGGGGGGGGGGGGGGGGGGGGGGGGGTTTGGATAGTTGTATTTGACTTCGTACTACGTTAAAACGATTGAATCAGGGAGCAAAAGGTGAAGTTTGAGGTCAGTCACGGGCGGGGGAGTGATTGGGGGAGGTGGGAGACTCTTTTGCTTTTTTTACAACAATGTGGCGAACTGCAGATTACTACTACCACAGGGGGTGGAGATGTGCTTTAATTTTTTTCCCCCCTCTTACGAGTGTTGTTGGGATGCGTTCGTTTCTAGAGGTATTCCCCTCTCCCACGTGAGGCCTCACTCTTCCCCCAATTCGTTCGTGTTTCCTCTTCATGCAGCAACCCACCCTCCCCCAATTCTTAACAAGAATTCCAAATTATAATAATTATAACAAGATCTTTATCTTAGTGTTTCAACCTCACCGCCCCATCCCCCATGTCTTGTGAATGTCGGGGTCTGGTTGTCGGATTGGGTTCGTTTCTGACATTTTTCTTTTTTTTTTTTTTTTAGTGGATCATATAACAAAGGTGAATCATGAACTTTGAACGAAGGGTTTCTTCGACCGAGTTACTTATAATTTCGGTCAGCAAATTATGTTCTGAAATAAGTTTACGAGAGTTTTTGTTGTTAACACCGATATCCTTGATTTTTTTCAAACTACATCGATTTATTTAAGAAAGGAAATTAGTATTTTAAACAGTAATTTATGAACATTAATAAAAATTTTTAAAAAACTTATGAACTTATTTCGCAATCTTTTTGCGGCTAACGTCGTACTGGAATAAAAACACGTTTCTCGACATGTAACAAAGTAATACAATTTGGCGATTTTAAGACATGAAGAAAGCACAAGTGGCAGGATTCTGATTAAAAATGAAAACAAGTTGAGGTTGAGGGACCACTTTGGTAACTTATCAACTCTCCGAAGCCCTCTCTTTGGATTCTTCAACCCTAGTTTAAGGTTGACCAAAGTGGGTTTGTGTTCCCGGGACACTTTTAACAACTTTTTATGTATAGAAATTGAAACCCCCTCGCCCCTCCCCCCTCGCCCCTCCCTTCTCGAATATTCATATATAACATATTCCAGGGGTCTGTGCAGAACAAACGAGGCTCATAATGTCATGTGGCGATGTGCCCCCATAATTATGGTATTTGGATTTAGGGAGGGTTTGGGGGGGAGGGGAGGATGTCATGTGGGTTGTTGCATAGGCCTCGTAGCCTCTATATTTGTCTACTACTCTTTTAGTTTAACGACAGAAACATTAACCCCACACATCTCTCTTGTCCCCGATCGCTTTTGACCAGAAGCACTTGCGAGAACTTTGTTCAGGGTACTGTTTCGTATAAGTAATATTTTTCAAAATATTTGAAAATTTTGTACACGTAATCATGGGATCGTGTCCTCTCTTTCTCGCGAGAGTTCCTAACACCTAATTCTAAACTAATGGTTGGCTAGTCATTGTCTCAAAGTACTTGATAACGTAACATTTAGAAACAATATTTCATTAAAAAAAAGTAAATGAGATTTGTAAATGATAATCCTTAATTATTTTGAATGATCCGAAGCTTTCCCGTGGGTGGGTTTTTATTCCCAAGTAGATGGGGTTTGCTTTTTTTTTTTCATATACATTTCTTTAATGGGACGATCTAGTCTTAGGCTTGGGGAGGCCACAAAAATCTATGTAATAGACTTAATATGTTTAGATTAATCATGTTGGACCACTTGAAATGAAATCTCCATGGTGGGTGGGGGAGTAAGAGGAGGGAGTCACTTCAAAATGACTTAAAGCTAACTTCAAAACTAGGCCCTCCCCCCGACCCCTACCACTCTACTACTACTACTAGTAATAATAATAATAAACCATCGATTATTATAAGCAAAGGGTGTTGGAATCATCACCGATTATCATGGGGATGCCTTGCTGTCGCATTTGCATTCGCACGGGTCTACCCCTTTTGCTTAATATTCCCACGACATATCCATAAAAAGGTGATTTGGTTCTCCTCCCCCCCAAACTTCTTTCCTCGTAAACTTTTCGCGATCCAATTTTAATATATCCAATTTTTACATACTTATATCATACTTATAAGTTAAAGTAACATAATTATAGCATCCTAATTAGTGGTTTGGCCCCATCAAAAAGTGGGATGGTTGCCAACCGGAAAACAAAAGATTTTGTTTGGAAAGTTGATGTGGAGTTTATATGTTGACGTGTTTGAATTAGGATCATTTCTCGTCCGAAAACAAGCTGATTTAATGATAAGCAATTCTTTTTTATTTTTTATTTTTCCTTTTCGTCGGGGGTTGAGTGTTTTCTTTTTCCATTGGTGAGCACAAGTTGCAGGGATGGAGTGGGCCATGAGAACGATTCGGGCGATCTTCGAGACGATAATTAGGGTCCCAAGAAGAAGGTTAGGTGTCATTAACAGATTATATTATATTAGATTAAAGGAGACGGTGGAATCCATTAAAGCATCCCCTTAGTTTTATATAAGGAGAAAGAAAAGTATTTGCTTTAACATGTATTGGAAGTCGACTTAGATGATAACGTAATGCACCCCACGACGACGTGGCCGACACGTGTTTATGGCGTCCCAAATCGTCTGCCGAAGATAATTTAGTGGAAGGATATAAATTAAGGTTAGTTAAGCACATGTGATTAGCTTTTCGGGTTTTAAATTCCAAATGGGCGGGTGGATGTGGGGACCCTTCTGCCCTGCCACTTATGTAAGATGAAAGCGAATAATTAACCTATCAGACTAATGTGGGGGCTTCTTGTTCACATGGCTTTCCTCTTCCCAACATCAGTGGATAAAATTCAGGTCCCCCTTTTTTCGGTGCCACTTTCAGACAAATGCACAGGTTATTTCCCTTGTCTCGGCATTGAAATTTCGCAAATATCTCCCACTCTCCCCCCATTTCTCTTTATCCCAAATGCTTCTTCTTCTTCTTCTTCTTTTTCTAAACTTCCACGTTGGATCGGTTTATTACGTCCACATTTGACTTTCAGATCCCCTTCTTTTGGATCACGTCTTCGATGTTCGCAAAATTATCAACCTGTTTGTGTCCTTCTCTCATCTGTCATTGCACAAATGCAATCCTTTGAAACGTTCCAAGGTTAGGTGATTGTCTTTTCTTATGAACTAAAATCGGGCAGCTCAAACAAGACACGGGAAAAGAAAAACAAAACGAAGGGCTAAAGATCAGCTCAAGCTATTGTTGTTCTTCTCTAGACTCGTGATTCCCGACACTCTTGGCATCAATCAATCCACCGAAATCAACGAGATTGATTTCTCTAGAGATACCTACGGAGATGTCATTGTCCTAAGATTGTAAGAAACACCCGGAAACTTAAATGTTTCTATCAGCAAGTTGCTAATTAACCCCGTTTATTTTTCTAAAAAATGATTAAAAATAGACCGTACGAACGATATCATTTGTTTAAACAAACATTTGTTCGTCGATGGCGTACGTTTTTTTTCTCCTTGTCTATTTCTTCTAAAATCGTATCTTAATGCATAACGCAATGTTATCGGATGCAATTAAAAATGTCGAACCCAATTAGTAGAAGCATGTGCTTTCTCTTAACGCATCGCTCCAAATCAAACGGACCAAAGGAAACGTCACTTCGACGTGTCTCTTTCTTTCGTTAGGTAGGATGTGAAGAAGCTTTCGTGAAACTTTCATTTTATAGTAAACATCCGTAATGCCATTATGCACAATTTAATATAACACAGTAATTTATATCATTGAGATTATTAATATTCTCGACAGGTAACATTTCATTTGATGATTCATTCATCATACAAAAACGTGCACTTTATCTATCGCCCCGCTCAGAAACTTCTCACCTGAAAACAGTCTCAAGCAACATCATCATTTGGCGATGGGTCAGGTTTGGTTAGGTTTAACCACGACGGACACATCATCTCAAAGTTTATGACCCAAACCTATGTGCATTACATCTGTCCTTGTCTTGATTGTCCTCCACAAGCCTTCCTGTTTTGACATGACTAAAATTCGGGATCAACGAATGATTCGTTCTTTGGGGGCCCCCTCGCTTTCATTCATTTCCTTTTCTTTTCGAAATAGGAGACGATGAATTTGGGTCCGAAAGAAATGAGATGAGAAAACATTGGGGAACATCTAAAAAACGTATAGGAGGAAACCTCTCCCCCCCCCCCCCCCCCTCCGTTACTAACTTTTGGGAGATCTAGTTTTGCAGACGCAAGTAATAAACTTGACGCGAAAGAAGCGGGGGCGATCTAAAAAAACAACATGATGAAATGACTCACACGCATGTTGAATCAATCCAACGGCCCAAAAGAGACTCCACTTTCTCAGCTAAAAGGATAAGAAATCATATCATAAGTTATATGTATATGTGTGTTAAAACCGCCCCCAAAGTGATAAAGTATGAGTTCTTCTAAAAATAAATATCGGGTTATAAAGATGACCGCACTACCTATAACCAGGGGTGAGCACCGAGAACCGATTGGAAGCGGAATCATAGGGTTGGTGTCAGTATAGGTTCTCAAATAGATCGGATAAGTCCTAGGTTCTAAATTTTTAAAAATCGGCGGTACCAAGTACGGTTCCAGGTTCTCCCCTCGTAACCAACCCGGAGAACTTAGAACCTAACCTAAATTTTATCCAACTTCCAAGTTCTTAAAGTTTACCAACCCGTTCTTAAATTTTACTTTACCCAACCGGTTCCGGTTCTCCCTCGGATTCCACCCCAATCGCCTAATTTGGGAGGAAGATGTCGCTTGAGGATAATAATATAAAAAAATAAAATATCCATTCCACCCCGATCGCCTGATTTGGGAGAGGGCGTCGCCTGGGAATAATAATATAAAAAAATAAAATATACTCCCTTCTTCTCCTCCTCCTCCTGGTCCCTGTTGTCCGAAACATCGAATCCCGAAAGGCGCTGGGAAGATGGGCAAGTACCTGAAGAAATCCAAGCCCACCACCGACGTCGCTTCCTCCTCCCCCCTCCTCCCCATAGAAGTCCGCACCCGTGCCAAGGCCCTCGCCCTCCAGCGCCTCCTTCAGGAGACCCTCCCCGATCCGTACCTCTGTTACCTGCAGCTACGTAACCGCAGGCTCCATAAGGCCACCGCCCCTGTTCCCAAGGGGAGGCAGGCAAAGTCCAGCATTCCGGTGCCTACCCTCGACGAGGTGGACAATGGTGGGTTCAGGGGGAGTAATCTGAACCTCGGCGTCGAGGGTTCTTTCGGGGAGAACGACTTGGAGTTCGATGCTAGAGATAGGTTCAGCCCTCTAATTGTGATTATGGGCTCGGTTTTTTCTTTTCGTGTTCTTCTTGCAGCGTTTTCCGGCGGCCCTCGTTACTTGATGAAAATGCGGTTTGCGTTTGTTTTGGGTTTGCGAGTAGGCATAAAGGTCGTGTCTTGAGTTGTTTACTGATCCTTTTTGAGGCAGCAAGTTAGGGATTGCTCTGAGCGGTTGGGAGTTCTTTTTCCACCGTCAAGTTAGCAATTTTTTTGGTTTGCACAGCGTGGTTTTGGTCATACCAGGTTTGTTTAGGCGGTCGGTATTTTCTTCTAGGTTATCTTCGCCCGTTAGTGGATCAGAACCGGAAGCAAAGAGGCGGCCTAGAAATTTGTTTGGTTGTTGACTCGCTTTTCTTTTGGTTTCCAAACAAACTTTTTATTTGCAAATTTGATGTGGAAGTGTGGTCATGGTACTGGAACCAGTACCAGAATTCGGATTGATTCTTGGGTGATTCTTTAATCCACAGAGTAAGTTTTATGTTCTAAAAATAAGAAATCGGCCATTACAAATTAGGTTTCAGGTTACACGTCCAGAACCTACCCACCCAAAACCTGCACACCCTTATCTATAATGACAGTTGAATATAAAGAAACGAAAATAATATATATTCATTTATGACCGAAAATAATATATATGATTTCCGATTGGATTGACGATTTCACGGGAAACTGTAGATTAGAAAAGAAGGAGGGGGGGGGGGGGGGGCGGGGGACAAAGGTGGGGTTGGAGTTTGAGATGATCGGACTTTTGTTTTTGTTTTCTGGTAGCCATGAACGTTACATCACATTTCATATTATATATATATAGATAGATTAGATTAGGGAGAAACCCAGGAGGAGGAGGGGGAAGAGGTGTTGTTTCTTTCTCTTTTTCTCTCCCTCTTACAAGAAAGATTCGAGGAGATTTCTCCGAAAGCGATGCCAAACATTATATAACGCTCCCAAAACTCAACGTCAATCACGCAAACATCCTCCAAAAAAAAGAAAAGAAGAAACACAAACAAATGTTTCATCATCGACACACGTAATGGGGTGTGTGGTGGGCTCCTCCCTCAAAAGTACAACTCTTTCGTTTCGTTTCTTGTCACACCCACCCACTTCTACTTTTTCGGTTTCCAAATTCACATTCATCTTTTTTTTTTTTTTGAAGTTTGTCCCCTGAATTAGTAAACTCGGTCTCGGAACATACGAAACCGGCGGATTTATTTATTTGTTTTCCCTCCTAGTCCTAGGTTAAGTTATGTGGCGCGAGGTTAAGTTTAAAACGAGATGGCGTGGGAGATTTGATTAGACACTTGAGGAGGAGGCTAAAGTTGCGCGTGTCTTTGTGTATACTGAAGGTTGAATTAAAACATCCGAATCTGAGGGGAGGAAAAGCTCGATGGCGACACGGTTGGGGAAGAAGCCAGGAGGACACCAGCACTACTTCTCTTTGAACCTAAATAACATGGAAAACTATTACAAAAGATTACTAAACATTTACTCTATTAAATAATGACATATTATAAATAACCCTAACTTTTAGCTAATTCTTTTTAAGTCTGAATTTTAAAAATTTCTTTTGTGATATTAAATTAACGTTTTCAATTTTTTATGTCTTAATTATAATGTCTTTAGTAAAATGTTTGATTTAACGTAACGAAGTGTTTTCGTTATCTGATATGAGTGACAAAATAATGTTCCCAACTTTTAGTCGATTACAGGTTTTTCTTTTGACAATTTGGGCTCACAAGTCGATAAATAAGCAAACATTTTTACTTACGGTATTACAATTAGGTAAAAAAACTTAACGTATCAATTTAAGGTAATATTCAAGCTATAAAAGAAGATCCACGGTAAACAAGAGTAAAAAAAAATCGATATTTCTTCAAAAATAATACAGTGAATATCAACTCCGAAAAGGGGGGAAGAGACTGGTTGTATTTCATTGTTTTTAGATTTTTAAGGACGGATGTTGACTGCTACTTGGCGGGAAGCTCAATTTTGACAGCGTCAGATGATGTCATAAATACTTTTTCTGTCAGACATAACTGGCAGTTCCCAAGTACTTACTACACACACAACAACTACTTTATCTATATTTGGGGGTTGGCAAGGTTTCAGTTGTCTGCCTTTTTTGACCCGTGCGTCCAAAACAAGCCCCCCAAGAAAATAAGAAATTATAGAGTTCAAATGGGAAAAAGTAATCAATTGTTCAACTAAACTCGTATGTTCAGGTGTAAACCTGTTTGTTGGATCTTGCTAAGACAAAAGTCCCCCTTTATGGATCACACGTGATGGAAAGCGGCCGATCGAAGGAATGGAATACACTCGATTGTCGGCATGGAGTGCGATCCCAAACCCCCGAGTCCTCTCAAACAAGCACTTGGACAAGTCCTCCTAAACCCCTACAAACTTAAGTCCTTTCCCAGCCGTGTTTGCTAGGTCCCAGTTTAGACAACAACTCTCGCAAAGTTGTCCCTGCTTATACGCCACGGATATGAAAATTGCACGCTTATCTATGACATGATGATAGTCACAGCTACAAAACAAGGGGGGGTCTCACCATTAAAGACATTCTGTTGATGTAATTTTAATGATGAGTCGTACAACAAATTGACTTGCTATGACCTTATAAATACTGAGATGATTGTTACAAAAGCTCATTCTTCCTATAAATATTCACGAAAATATTTTTTAAATTCTCCAATAATCATTACAGAAGCATTATGGGGCCTGAACGAAATACAGAAGCCTCCAATAATTAATAATTCTCCGAAATTAACTGTAATTACAAAAACCTAAACTAAAAGTTTTGTTTTACAACAACTTGCTTCCGTTAAAGAAATTCTTAGTTGGACATAACACTAATTCACCCATTCTTAGTGTAATTTTTAGGCCAACACATACATTATATATATATATACACACATATACACATGTATTGTGTCTCCCACAGGAGAGGACAGACACATCTGTTCGGCTACCACACACATGTACACAGGATTCTTCTTTTCATTAGGTAGGATTAAAATATTGTAGTAATACGTAATTTTCGAAATATTAGAACATAAACTTATGTACATTGTAACAATTTGCGAACGACTGGCGATGTGTAGTCTGTTTGTAGGTCCACTTCCATTCATCACTCTCAGAACATGGCTACTCAGCGAATATTTAATAATTTTGTGACATGGTTATTCAATGTGACTGACATGTATGTACGATAAATAATGGATGAGTTTGGGGGGCGGCGGCGGGGAACAAGAATAAGAACGAGAGAGAGAGATGAACTCACATGCATCAATCTTATTTTTTTTAGACAACAATTTTCTCTCCTTGATACAAACCCCGGGGGGGGGGGGGGGGGGGGGGAGAGAACCCGTCCAATCCAATACCTTCCCTCGATTAAACAAATCCCAATTAATCAGCCGAGACGAAAATAAATCATGAGGCGTCCAATGGATGGATGGATCGGACAAACACCAGCAAATTATTATTAGTTTGATCTCCAAGGGCCATATTCTTGGAGGAGGCTCTGCTTACCTTTAATAAGTATGATGGCATAACCAAAAATGAAAAAAAAAATAAATAAATAAAGGAGGGAAGAAGGGGGGGGGACATCATTCGAGGAAAGACACAACTAACATCAGTCTCCCAGGGGGAAGGGGGGGGGATAATAAGTAAAGGCATGTGTGGGTGTGGTCCAATGTCCTACACGAGGAGTTAGTTTAGTTCTTCATGGGAGTTTTTGTAAGGGAGGGGGATGTCCGGAAGATGCCCTCAGAAACCAAAAACCACTTTCCCTTTTTAAGGGCACAAACCCCATGATCATGTCATGTCACTGTTCCTCTTAGAGAGAGAGAGTGGTGTTGGGTTTCATCGTCTTCCAATCCCATCCCCAGGAGCCAAACGAATCCCCCTTGTATAAATAGCTAACACTCCCCACACATGCACTCGCTTTCTTCCCATTGTCCTTACCATACCCCTCTTTTAACCCTTGGGAACTTTTCTTGCTTCCTCTCCACTTTCACCTTCTTTTCCTCTCCCTAACCTTCCCCCCTTTTCTTGTCCTAACATGGCGGAGCTCGATCCCTTTCGCCCCAAGTCCAACGTCCCCCGCCTCAAGCTCTTCGGCTTCAGTGTCCCTGAAGAGGAGGAATCCTCGTCGTCCGCCGTGCCGGATGGCGGGCGTCAGTCCAACACGTCGCCCCTGGATGACCCTCCCTCGGAAGGGTTCTCCGCCGGCGGAGGCGGGGAACGGAAGTACGAGTGCCAGTACTGCTGCAGGGAATTTGCAAACTCGCAGGCCTTGGGGGGTCACCAGAACGCCCACAAGAAGGAGAGGCAGCAGCTCAAGAGGGCCCAGATGCAGGCCACGCGCAACGCTGCTGCCGCCTTCTCGTTCATGCGGAACCCCATCGTGTCGGCCTTCGCTCCTCCACCGCACCTCCTGGCGACCGCGGGGTCGGTGGTTATGCAGGCGGCATCCCCCGCGTCCCCTTCATGGGTCTACGTGCCGCGTGCGCCTCCTCCCTTCCACATGCACGGTGGTGTTTTCGGAGACGTAGGAGGGAGAGGCGTGGGGGTACCAGGGTACTGCGGAGGAGCAGGGGAACAGTCTGGGGGGTTGACCGGGATGGGAAAGCAGCTGCCGAGCGGGAGTAACAACCGACGGGCGGGAACAGTTGACGGGCCATCTCTGAGTAAGTTCTCAAAAGGGGGGAGCGGCGGGCCAAGCTTCGACGATGGGCTGGGCCTGGACTTGCATCTCGGCTTGGCTCCAGCCGCGCCCTGAAGAAGAAAGACCTCCTCGTCTAGCTTTACGAATTCTCGATTCATCGGATCGGGTCGAATCTTGTACATTTTTCAAGGTATTAATTGATTGATTTTTCTCCCCAGTTCATCGGTCTTTCTAAGACTCCTCCGCATCAAGAAAACTTTCAGGATATGAGAAACTGAACGCCATTAAAGCTTGAATTTAAAATGTTGGGTAATTACTGGCCATGGCCACTGACTGAGAAGTGATCTGTCTGCCATGGAAATGAGAATGAAGATGAGGAATTTTAAAGGCCACAGTTGATTTTAAATCGGCATCAACATCATAATGTTCTCAAGACGGCTCATCGAATGCAAATATAAATTAGAACTCTCGGTCCTCGTAACAAGTGCTTCTTGGCTGTTGTTTGCAACAAGCTTGGGTTTCTATATATCCATCATATGTCGGCGGGGGACGGGAAAGCAGGAGCTGATCGTTTTCGAACAACATATATCCTTCATTGCCGATTGTTTCGAACACCACTGTCGGACAACTAGGGTTCTTCCTAACAGCACACCTTTCATTCAACGAAACACGGGATATCATAAAGTGATCACACTAACCAGGCGTGAAGAAATTCCCACTTCTTGCCATCTCCCAACTGTCCGCGCCTCGAAAAGGCAAAGGATTATCGCATGATGCCGATACTTGGAAAAGGCTCTGCAGAACAACTCGATATCGCAAGGCAAGGCGTACCGAGGAGCTCTAGCTCCGTTCACTAGGATATCATCGAAATCGATGGCTTAACATGTCAGGGGATTCAGCAAGTAAACCGTAATCCCTTGACATGATAAAAAAGAGGGAGGAGTGTTTAATGAAAGATTTTCAGCTAACCTTAAGTGTGCTGGAGACAAAGGTTTGAGGAGGTCGAGGTCAGATTTGAATGGGGTGGCTGTCGTGTCGAGTCTTGTCGGGGGGCATATTATCAACGTTGCTGTAAAACCGTACCAGCTATCCGAAGCTTAGTAAAGCAAACAAGAAAAGGACAAAACTAACGACTACTCAAAGTCGACATTGGAAGTGGGGGGTTGGCTTCAAGTTCGGGTTAATCAAATGATGATGAACTGTCAACAAATGACTACATCATAATAGGAAAGTATGTTCTTTTAGGAAAGCCTGGTCGCTCTTCTGTGAGTGAGAGGGTGTGTGTGTGTGGAAGTGGGGCCGATGGATCACATGCAAAAGAAACCGCAGACCCAAGAAATTCTCCCAACTTGGAGCATCATTGTTGTCCACTGAAAATTTAGTCAATCCATGGTACGAATCTCATGTTTAGATTGTCTGGAATCATTGGGGGTTGGGTTTTAGGTTTCTTGTCCAATCATTTCATGTGACCATGGTTGGTTCCGATCTTAGCCTTGATTTATGCTCTCTCTCTCTCTCTTTCCCTCTCACAAACCCCAACATCTAGAACACAGTAAAAAACAACCATCAGGCTAAATTCCATAATTGCCGGGGGGGTTTCGCACCACTCAACTCACCACCACCACCGCCCCCCAATAATAATTAGTCAAAAGGGAGGAGGAGGGGCAGGTGGATAACTTAAAACGGAAGCATATTTTTCGGTGCAAAAGGGTGGGGGGGAGGAGGCAACAAAAGCAGTATGAAAAGGGATTAATTTAGTGGCACAAGATCATTATCATAATATCATTTCCCACCAAAGTCCTATCAAGGCAAGGCACTCGTATGAGCGAGCTGGGTCATCTCCCCCTTCCTTCATTTGACTCCTAGTTTGGGTGCTTCCCATATTTTATATATAGAAAACAATGTTGAAAAACGTGGGGCAGATTGGATACAGAACATGATTCTTTCTAGCGAGTTCATGTTTCACCGCCATGGGGATTTTTGGCATCTGGTGGTGGTTGCTTTTCAAAGTGTGTACTTGTGCTTGATTGATTCCTTTTTTTGGGGGGGAGTTCTTGGAGTTGATCGAAAGTGGGAAAAACCCAACTCAATGAGAAAGAAAAGGGTTTCTTTTTCTTTCTTTTGTAGAGGTGGGAGAAGCATAATCCCAAGTTATGGAGATTTGAATTCCGGAGCACTAAGTCAAAAGCATAGAAAGAATTGAAGGGTTTACTCAAACACAATATGTCCGGATTGGGTTTCTGATTTGATTGGAGATGATCTCCTTTCCGCAATTCACTCTATAAAGAGACATCATCATGACCGGTTGGTGCGATGGATATGGAATTGGGGAAAACTTTCCAAATTAGATGTATAACTTGTTCCCATAGCTTTTGCCTCTTCAATTTATTCAGTCAGATCTCCCCACCCATTCTTCATGGAAGGAGAAAACTACAGCATAGACAAAAATCGCCATCTCTTACAACAACTCTCTGTAGCGGCAGCAACTCACCTAGAGGAAGATGCTTGTCC
The DNA here is from genome assembly GCA_023653495.1 of Melastoma candidum. Classification (NCBI taxonomy): domain Eukaryota; kingdom Viridiplantae; phylum Streptophyta; class Magnoliopsida; order Myrtales; family Melastomataceae; genus Melastoma; species Melastoma candidum. Next base: position 10,123,167 of record CM042881.1, on the reverse strand, counting down.
GCCTACACTCTTTTCTTTCTGTCGGGGTTTACCCATTTTCAGTTCTTCCCCCATGTGTCACAACTCTGCTAGGCATGAAACCTTTGAATTCAAGAACTATAAGCAAGAGCAACCTCGAAGGCCCGTCAACTCCCTGACAGGAAGCAACATCCGACCACTAACTTGTGAATTCTGGCGCCTTGCCATCACTGGATGGCGGTGCCTTAGTCTCCTGTCCAACCGACGCGTCACTTGTGTCAGATGATTTGCGCTCCGATTTGCCTGGCCCGTTGCTGGCTGTCGTTGCTCTACTCTCCTGCTCAACTCGTACGCACGGTCTCCAAATGGTTTCATTTCCCACATCCATTAACGCAATGCCTTTGCAAGTCAGCTCGCCCCTGATTTGATCGCTCTTGGCAAATTCCTTGTTCTTACGGGCTGTTACTCTTTCTTCGATTAGTCGCGAGATGTCCTCTTCCGTCAGACCTGCCCTCTCCAGAGCCTTTTCTTTAAACTGCAGAAGAACCTGCATGGAACGAGTCATGGAAAGGCTCTACAAACAGAAATTCATTTTCCTTTTGGCATGTACCTCGGAATAACTTAAAGGATGCAACAATCCTAGAGTGCTCAATATAGCCTTCATTTCTTTTTCCAACTCAATCAGTGATTGTAGCACGGCTAGTTGTTGCTGCTTCTGCTTCTTCTGCAATTTCAATGTGTTCACAACATACCCCACACAATAAATATGCTTACTAATTGATGGGAAAATAACATACACGCAGACCAATAGTCAATACATTAAAGTACCAAGCCATGTAGTGGCCTGCATACCTTGAGGGCGTTCAAGTTACTGTTTATGAATTTCAGAGCATCCTGGAAAGCTCCAGTCAGTATGTGTGCCGTGTTCAAATCGTCTGACAATTTACTTTGAAACTCGCTCTGCATCTTCAGGATGCACTCTTGAGCAGCAGGAAGAGTCCGGTTGGGCTTTCCTTTCGGTTGAGTAACCCCATTCAGGACTTCTTCAAATGATGACAAGGCATCTTTGCAGTCTTGTAGTGTCTAAACATCATAATACCCAACATCCCACAAAAGAAGTAGTAAATTCAAACTACGAGTGCATGCTGTTTAGGTGCAGAAAAAACTGGAGCACCGGAAACAGATATTTGCGTGAAAGATGAAAGCGTAGCAAGCATCACGACAAACTAAATTGCTGCTATGATAATGACATAAGACCCAATGAAATTGAAACCACAAGTAAAGCCCTAACTTCCTTAAGAAAAAGCACCGATGAGCACATTTGAAGACACCAAATACACAGATAACAGGAGACAATCCAAAGCCTCATCATTCCCGTATGGTCCTCTACGGCGAGAACCACAACTAGTCAAGTAGTTATACCTGATATATGTAGTAAATAGCATCTGATGCACCTTCTAGCTGTGCGACTGTATAATTAAGAGGTGACCGATAGTGTGCACTGATCAAAAAGAACCTCAAAGCCAGGGGATGATACTGCTTGGTAATCTTTAAGACAGAAAAAAATGTTGGTCACACAGAGACCAAACATAAAGTATCCCAATATAAGCAATTATGCGATGCATAAACTTAAAACAGGACCACCGCAACTTACTTCGCGTATTGTGAAAAAGTTTCCCAGTGATTTAGACATTTTCTCATTATTGTTCGTCACATGCCCATTGTGCATCCAATAGCTTATGTTGCTATCGCTGCATGCAGCACAACTCTGAGCTACTTCATTTTCATGGTGAGGAAAGATCAGATCAATTCCACCGCCATGAATATCAAATTTGAAGGAGAGATAATGAGCACTCATTGCACTGCATTCTATGTGCCATCCCGGCCTTCCAGGACCCCATGGGCTATCCCAACTAGGCTCACCTGGTTTTGCAGCCTGCAGTCATTTGAACTCCTCACTGCCCCCGAAATAGATGAAAAAAGGTATGGAAATGTATGCATATCAAGCTTCCTGACCTTCCAGAGGGCAAAATCTGCAGGGTTGCGTTTTCTTGCGTCAACTGCAACACGTTCTCCAGCTTTGTGGTTTTCGAGCTTCTGCCCCGATAAGCGACCATAGTTTGAACTTTTATCCACGGAGAAGAACACGTCCCCATCAACAGCATAACCATAACCATTTTCAATTATCTGCACAGGCCATCAGATCTCCACATAGTGAATACCATTTTAAGGAGATATCAGAATGGAACATGAAACGCTGAAACCAGAGATTCGATGAGACAGTTAAACGGTAAACATGTATTATCATAAATGAAATTCAGGAGCAATTGTAGCCTGATCATGCCTTTGATTGGATGACTGAACATCTTGGGATTTTTGTACAATAGAGCCCGACAATGTTATTGGCACGTAAGAACACAAGTCATAAGTTCCTTTATATTCCTTTATAATCCACTGTCAGATGCAAATTATACCAAAAACCACCTAACAATACATTGTAAACATAATGAGAGCGCAATCACCAAAGAAAACCTGTCAACTCGTACCTCTATAGCGGTATCATTATTCAACCCAAACATGATAATGATCAATAACTTTTATCTCACGAGGTACCAATTATTCTTTAGATCATGATGAGAGTCATGATACACACTCACAAGGCGTGGTGTTTTGTCGCAAATACACCATCTTTATTGCTACAGTATTCAAGCAATAAGATGAAGCCAGAAAAAGAGGCCTATTTCCAGAAAGTGAGATGCAAGGGGCCAAGGGCTTATGTTAAGCTCTCTGCGAAACTAGTTGATTTTAGATCTCCACTTCTCAGCAAGTCCCAGGAACCTCGTGATAAGCACCAAATTCTACAGCAATAAGACAATGAACTTCCAAATTGCAACATGAAAACCCCAATACCAGCAGAAAGTCGCACATATTCAAAGGCCAACAAAGACTCCTATGTAGTTTCCCGTTAATTCACTTTCTTGGTTTGGTAAGATGAGGCCTATTCTGAATTCATAGGTATAAAGGAAAACTACAAGCGTTCAGAGTAAGCAGCAACTTAACATCATAAAAGTACAGAAATAACAAACAAAGAATATAGACCTGGGATATCATATTTATAATCTGTTCCATGTGATCGGAGACTCGGGGCTGATGTGTAGGTCGGAGGCACTGGAGATCATCCATGTCATTGAGATATTCTTCGCAGAAACGGTTACTCAGATCCAATGGGTTTTCCCCCACCTTATTCGCACGAATGATAATCTGCAAACATACACAAAATAAATATCTGGAGAACAAAGCTACCAGAGAGATTGCTAATCAGATAGCTGAAACAGAAATACTTCAAGGCAAAATGTACCTAATCAAGGCAGAACTCTGGTACATTAGAACCAATTCAAACTCTGATTCTTTTTACTCAGTTTAACCATTCTATCTTACAACATCCTTAGCGATTGCTATGCAATGCCAAAAAAAAAAAAAAATCAAACCCAAATATTAGGCATTAATCACTCCAGAGATTACGAATGTCGTAATTTAGTACAAAGCTCCTTAAGCTGGACACATCAAAGTCATATGCTTAACTGATCTCATCTCATAGGGTGTTTGGTTTAGGGATTAGGGAATAAACAAACCAAACAGCAGAATCGGACCGGATGGAATGAAAACCATTCCATAGCTTCATTTTTTCAGGGAATGGCATTCCATTGGGAGGGGGGAAATGACTGCCATCCCATTTCCTCTCCCAATCGACATATCAAAAACCCCATCAGAGTTATAAAAGTTTCCATTTAAATAAGGTTTTCTGATGAAAAGAAAAACCTCAGGCCTTCAAACAACTAATTTTAAGGACGGGCCCATGTATCAGAATTTCACTCTCAGAAGTGAGGAAGTTACAGAAAGCGGAGAGTACATCATTTCCATATACAATGAGCAATGAGGTTATTTAAGCCTGACAAGGCACAAATGGGACAGGAATACTTCACTAACAAATAAATCATGACGTTGTTATTCTATCCCTCTGATACAGAGCCAATAACTGAAGGCAGAACACGCATCACAAGCACAAGGTATAATAGAAAAAAGAGTCGTCTTGCATGATGGATTTATATCTTTAGTAAATGAAGTGAGGCTCTCTTTGATGTATTCATATATACTATTTTAGAAATTTACAATTCTTTCGCTTTACTGGATGAAATTCTGATGAATTATATTCTCAAAGGAAAGGCCTATTCCTGGAGTTTTAATACAATACAATGAAATGCTAGTCATCGATTATTATTCTCAAAACACTTAAACCTAACTCAATGAAGAAATCTGGAAAACTTCATTACTGCTACCCCTTCCCTTTTCATGAAAGAAAATAACTAAAAGAGCACGCAAAAAGACATGTAGTTATAAAAAAGAATATAAAATCATATTGCTTATTTTCTGGGTCAGAGAATCTAAAAACTGATCTTGCTACACAAAATTACTGTCAACAAATTATCCGTATCACATGTAACAGAAGTCAACAGCAACATCTTGACATGCATAGTAATAAACAGGTAGAACATGAAGGAGATGATAAATAGTCATTCAGTTTCCAACTAAAGACAATTCCTATGCCCTCCCACAAAGGAAAAGAAGGACAAACTTCAATTAAGTCAATGTAAAGAGAAGGATCGCTAAAAATGAAACATACAGAAAGAGCACAATCTGCTTCAATAAATATACATAAATAAACGGTATATGTAATGTACTGAAATGGAAGGCGTGCCTTATCGTCAACATCCGTGAAATTCCTCACATAAACAACTTCATAACCCAAGTGCAGGAGGTAGCTGCAATTGGATAATAAGTACATTATCAGGCATTATATGGAATCCATCCGGTCAATTCTAGCAGTACAAGAAGCATTTGAGTCCGCTAACTCAAGCCAAAAGCACACGGTAATCCGCACACATTAGGACAAACCCCAGCAATCCAACAAAAAGCTCGCATCCGATTACATAGCTCTCAATTGGCAGAACGAGAGTCACTAATAGACTAGTCAGCAAGGGAAACCTAGCATCCGCCAAAGAAACAATCTCCCATCGGAATTCGCTACAAAACACATGCAAACAGAATCCAGCGACAACAATCGGGAGGGGATTCACTTCAATGACAAGACGGGAGCAATCCGATACGTACCGATATAGGACGTCGAAAACGACGGCGGCGCGGGCGTGGCCGAGGTGGCTGTAGTCGTAGGCGGTGACGCCGCAGACGTACATGCCAACCTTACCGTCATCGTGGGGCTTGAAGATCTCCTTCTGCTGGGTCATGGAGTTGTACACCTTGAACTCTTCCTTCATGGTTTAACCCTAATTCTAGCACAGCGTGATTTAGGGTGAGCGGAAGTTTGAAACGTAGCTGAGGTACTCGGAAGATATAACTGCAGGAAAATATGTATTATTACCCAGACTTTAGATGTTCGTACCTAAGAAAACAAATTTATGAAATTTTAGCTTCAAAAATATCTTAGATATCGCACTGTTTTGAAATCACAGCATTCGCTTTACAAAAAATTCTATTTTAAACTGCTATTTAAGTAAATTTAACGAAAAATTAAAGTGAGTAATATATCATATTATTTGAATAAAGTTGAGATTTTAAATTCCGAATGTTATTGAAATTCATCGTTTGAAATCGTATCTAAAATCACTAGGAACACCGCTTTAATGTCGTTACGTAAATTACGACTTTGACATGTTGTACTAAAATCATGATTTAAAATCAAATATTTAAGATGTTTTTAATTTTATTTTTTATATTTTATTTCGACGTTGATTTTGACCTATTTTAAACTAGTCGGACTAGAAGCAAACGAGACTTTAGAAAAGTCACCGTGTGTGTAATCACACGAAGAAAAAGATGAAATGCGACGAAAAAACCTCGACGCCTTTTGACTTCTCCGCCTTCTATTGCTCCATCTCCTCCTCCGACGACTTCCCCCCGCATCAGCAGCCGTGTCATGTCGTGTCAAGTACGGTAGCGGAGTGGTCTGGTAGCTGTCGTGTCATTTTTCTTTTTAGTATTTGCATTTTTGTGACATGTCGCTTTGATAATTGATCGTGCTAACACGTTTTCTTAGTCCATACAAAAGTTTTCCATTGGGTAGTGAACACACCGACCAGCGTAAAACCATGGGCCAAGCTTGTCGTACGAATGGCACCAACTCAACAACATTCAGACAAGACATTAGGAACAGGCTTGGTCCAAATGTATCGGGCCTTATCCTTCCATCTCCAGGGTTTAACATGTCAATAACAATCGGGCCCCCTTCATGAATAGATGTCGGGCGTGCGCACCCATGACTGTTTTTCCAAATTCAAATTTTAAAAGAATCGTACAAGTTGAGAGTTAAAAATGGAAGAGGACAGACACTATTATTACTATCCTTCTCGAGCCCATAAAATTGATTTTAGTCGTGTCCCAGTCCGGCGTGGTCGGACTGACGTTGCGGGGAGTGCTTGTGTTGGAGACTAACAAAACAAAACATCCTTCGTGTGCTTTCGTTATTTGCAATCTTGGGAAATTTGAAATGAGATTTTTAATTTGAATATTTTACTTTATGCTTGATTTAATTTATAAATTAGATTAGGCTGGGAATGCTTTTCCAATTAGAATTGTTATTGTGAAAAAAAATTACTTATTTTTCTAATTCTATAAATTCATTTATATTCTAATAATTTCAATTCTAACCTACTTGAAATTCTAGTCCGACCTTTTCACTTCCACGTACTACATTGGATGACTACTTGCCGGCCATTTTTCATAATAAAATAGGTCGATACTCGTGCTCCGGTCAGGCACGTAACGTCCCCGCGACACTCCGAGCGGCCGCCGCCTTCCGATTAAACAAAATTAAGACCAAGGTGGGGGGTAACAAATAAAAAAAAAAGCAAGTCTTTTTAGCATGCTCCCCCCTGTTTTAAGAAAACATTATTTTTTCTTAAACACGTCCTTGGGACAAAATAATGGTGTCGTAAAGTTTCGATTCCCCCCCCCCCCTCCCCGCATAATTAACTATTATTTTTCATCTCTTCATCAATAAAAAAGCTCGTTAATGATCAAGAACGATTATCCTCTCAAACTTTTTTAAAAAATAAAAAATAAATAAATAGTTCTTGATGAGGCCCCGCTTGGTCTTCATACACGACTCTTTTGTCCTTATTATGTTCGGTTGGAACTCATTTGTTTAATGCCCCGAACTCGGAAGCACGATGATGACTTTTGGCGGCTTTATGTGAACCACCCCTCCCCCCCCAAAATGTGAAGTATTGGCCAATCCGATAAAATAAAAAGAAAATGGAGACGAAGTTTTTCCCTTCCGTACCAAAAAAATTATAGTTGTTGAGGAGTGGGGACGAGTGTGTAATCCAAGCAAATACCTAATTAATACTATTTGTATTATTTGTGTCGTCTTCTAGCGGGGTGGTGGGTGGGGGCGTGGGAGGGGGGGACTTCTTCATTTATGTATAAACATTTGACGCAATTCCTACTTCGCCTTGGCATATGTTCCGACCATTTCTTTAACGTTGAGCCGCGAGCAATACGAAAAGCTGAATATCCCCCCGTGATGACCCGGTGGGATGTGTGCGGCTACCATTACAATTTCATTAAGGTATATACATTTGACGCAATTCCTACTTCGACTTGGCATATGTTCCGACCATTTATTTAACGTTGAGCCGCGAGCGATACGAAAAAGCTGAATATCCCCCCGTGATGACCCGGTGGGATGTGTGCGGCTACCATTATGATTTCATTAAGGTATGTACATCTGACGCAATTCCTACTTCGACTTGGCATATGTTCCGACCATTTCTTTAACGTTGAGCCGCGAGCAATACGAAAAAGCTGAATATCCCCCCGTGATGACCCGGTGGGATGTGTGCGGCTACCATTATGATTTCATTAGGGTATATACATCTGATGCAATTCCTACTTCGACTTGGCATATGTTCCGACCATCTCTTTAACGTTGAGCCGCGAGCAATACGAAAAAGCTGAATATCCCCCCGTGATGACCCGGTGGGATGTGTGCGGCTACCATTATGATTTCATGAAGGCATCATATGACAAAAAAACTTTTACCTTTTTAATGATATTATTGCATGCGATGCGACACGACACGACACGATATAACAAATCAGGAGGACCTTTGGGCGAGGGGGTGGTCAAAGAAATATAAAGGTTTTGGTCTTCCAGCTAATCTCCCAAAAAGAATGGTTACAAGTTGTGATCGTTGTTTATTACTGATTAATTTACCTAAATGGAAAGGACGCGGGAATCCCGATTATTGTAAAAGCAAAACCATACGTGCTTATAAAATTAGTAGGGCCACCAAGACCTTTGTATAATAGTTTGTTGATGCCGTCGGTTTTCAGAAACTAGGGCCAATCATATATCGAGGTAATGAGTCACTTAGATGTAAGAAGTGATAATCTTTTTTAATGAACATATTTTTAGAAACGAGAGTGACGAGGGATTGGATGTGAGTGGGAAGTTTTCGTGATTGCAAGGATTCAATGGATTGAAGTAAGTCGCCAGTGAAATATATAAAAGAAACGTGAATATATTTGTGGGGAGATATATTAAGTGATATTACATCCAAGTATTTACTTGTGTCTTTATATGAGACCAAGAGCGTAAAGCGAAGAAACGAGCAACCAACAAAAACAAGCACATCTGTTTTGAATATCACTCACGTTGTCCACTACTCCTTGTCCAATCCATCAAAATACCTCAGAATTCTACCGAACAAGACCAATTGTACAAGGCAACTAAATCCCTACAAGGTGACTAAGAAATATAATTAACATACACGGAATATATACGGTAAGTAAATAATTCTAATCAATCATGCTCCCAATACAAAAAGTGCGGCTAAAGGAACACTTTTGGTTTTATTTTTCTATCGAAAAACGAAATCTCGAACTCGGACGGGTCGGGTATTAGAAAGGGCATAATCTAAATTATGATGAATCTTTTTCTTCGTTCGTAGACCAAATCACATAAATTTCACATCTTTTTTTTTAACTTTCTATCGATCCGGTTCAACACGCCCTCGAATGCGCACGCCAGTAGTGATAACCACTGAGGAGGATAATGAAAGAGAGTTATGTATATATATTAAAATTGTCAACGGGGCTTAGGCAGTTGGTTTCAAGGAGTTGCGATCGTCAGGTGATGGTGACTAACCCTTTTATTTAAACTTATCTTAATCCATTACTACTCCCTTAAAGATAATTTTCATCAACTGGGTGTTAAGGGTACGTCGTAATGGGACAAAACCATAGTGCTTTATGATAATCACAATAGTTATAGTAGCGACAGCGACAGTTATATTATCCCATTAATCGTCCATTAGCACACGGAATCTCTTCTCACTGCATGTGCATATCAAACTCCACAGGCTTCTTATGGCTCTAGTAAATAACATGAAATATTCGCCATATGTTAATACCTATAACTCGGAGATACGTGATCACACTACAAAAATGGTCATGTAGTAGTTTAATTCGACAGGAAGTGTCGTGTCCACAAAAGAGAAAAAAAAAATGGAATGATTGGACTTATCACCAACTAATCACCTGAAATTTGATTAAACTTGTGGTCGATATTAATTCAGTATATATATATACATGAACTTCGATCGGTTATTTCGAAGTTCATGTTACTATGATTGAATATTATTACTCAAAGAGACCAACTGCTGAAAACATTCAAAATATCGGTAGATAGATGAGTCATTCAGGAGGAAGACTTTCTCGATATCAATTACGGCGTTCTCAATAAACTAGCGAGATTTAGTGGCACCTTACAAGGGCAATTATTTGGAATAGCAATAAGAAAACGGATTTACATGTGGAGGACGGTTTTCTTAACGTTGATAGCGGTAGCCTCAACGAATCAGCGATATTGCATGTTATTCATACAAAGGAAAAATCATTCATTCAAAATTACCATAATCGAAATTAGTACACGAAAGTACAAAAACATACGTATGATTAGTGTACCTTAATAAAATCCAATTATTAGACCTTTAAAACTTCTTTTCGATCAATCCGGTATGCCCTCCAAGTCCATTATCCTCGACATATACAAGAACATGTATAAATAATTGATTATATTTCAACGAGAATTTTATTAAATAAAATAAAATCTCGACAATTGCATGGTTGCTCGAGAACATGGACATTGTTGCAGTTAAAGGATCACAGACGCATTAACATTCAATCTCAACCGGTTTGTCAGACAAGCTAAGCTACCAACAAATCGCTCGTGATATTATGATTCCCAGAGAGCGACGTCCTCATGCTAGTAGCTGTCGCCATCTACATTCCGTCGAATCAAGTAACTAAGTTCCACAATTTTGCGATATTGATTTGAAAACTGCGGGTACGGGGTTGGTGGGTCTATATATCTTTTCCTTACGACAAGATGTCATGTTTCTCTTAAGTCACGTTCCGATTATCCGTCCCCATTATTCACGAACGGGGGACTGGTCCTAAGTTGAAAATCGACCCTAAATTTCATTAGAATCTTCCACCCCCTCCTCCCGCACGTGGAAATCATGAAATTCATTCAGAGGAATTTTATTTCCTCGGGCAAAGCTTAGCACTTCATTACTTTAACATAAAAATTCACGTAATTAACGTGAACTCGAGGAGCGAGTTAGGCTGGCAAACTAACTTAGTTATACATTAGACTGACGAACCATCGTAATGGTGTAAGCATGGCTATGATCAAGAAACGCCGACAAACGATGCAAGAAGTAAGTATTTAGTTTCCCAAAGCCATGCTGTGCTCCCCACCACCCTGGTCTTCCTCCCAAGTAACAATCATGACAAATGTGAACATGCTTTTTTTTTCCCCAGCTAAGCGTGCCGATCCGTGGGGTGCTTGACTCGATTCCACGCACAAGACTGAATAAAAAAAAAAATAGTGGGGTTGAGGTCGAGCATCATCTGTTAACATCCGGGTTTGTCTAAGGATGTGCTCTGATCGCGTCTTCTTTCTTACGCCCTGCGTTTCTTACAAAGGCGACGGAAACACGGGGGAGTTGGGGTTGGTCAAATCAACAAAATAGGCGCGGGTGGAGGGGGTCTCGGGATGTGACCAATTTCCGATTTCATGAATGATTGGCTCTCCTCCTTTCCTTGCCGTCTTTTGTAAATAAGTCGTTGCACTGGGGGGTCACCATTGAAATTTTGTCCATCCGTTTCATGATTGTTAACTAACTTTATTGAATTCGAAGTTGGGTCATTCGTACACAACGGCACCACGTGGAACCGACTACGGCTTTTCTCCTTAAGGATGATTGAAGGGAACGATTTTCGTTCTACGTGGTCCGACAGAGAGAAACGGGATCGATCGCCTCCTTCATACGTTCCCGGAAGAGAAATGTCAAAAGAGCGGAGCCATTCGATCACTTCTCCACGTTTTCGGTTGAGGAACTGCTTTCAAACAACTCATTTCGGCCACATCTCAACCCCACCCAAAACGTCGCATTCCGGCCCCGAATTCTTCCGATGCTTCTTTACCGGCGTAAGAAAATTCAAAGGTTGGGGGGGGGGGGGGATTGACTAAGTGCAGCGCAGTCTCTCACCGCGAGAGGAGTTGGTGGATGATGATCGAATTCCAGGGCCCCGACGGAGGCCACGCCAAATGATTTAGGACATTACGGTATCCCGTAATAATCTCTTATTCTATAATGGGGTATATTGTGCAGATACCGCAATAATCTCTTATTTTATAATGGGTGGAATTGAAGAGATTATTAACCTCAGGGACTTAATTGTCAATGAGAAGTTATGGTCCATAGGCCATGCGAATATAAGACAACTGTAGGGCATCCCATTACCCTAATCAGTTTTTACATACGTCAAAATTCGTAAAGGCCTGGAAGACCAAAACCTAGGCGTTCATCGAAAAGGGTCTCCAGGTTTCCAATGGATTCATCAGGTACGCTTCCGCATCTAGACTTTGATCTCGATAATTTGACATGTGTGTTCCCAGTTTTATGTGGATTAAATCTGACAAGTAGTATCAGAGCCGATCACATGTTGAATTATTGGGAATTGAGAATTAGGGTTTGAGAATTCTTTTATTAATCAGGAAAAGGACGAATTTTGGTTGTGCTTTAATTTTTTTTTTCTAAAGGGGAGAGATTTTTGTAGAAAGGGGGAGATTCTTTTAAAAAAAGGGGAGAGATCTTTGTTCATCCTCACCTCTGCACTTGCGTTCATTTTTCCTGATTTTTATTATTATGTTCGAATCCGTTGTATTTTGTGTTTAATCCTCGTGTTTCATCGAGGGATTGAGTTTATGATTTCGGATTACGGCGGCCGAGCGTTCGACGTGGTCTTCGGCGGCGGTTACGGCACCGGATTCCATAACCGAGGTCCGTGGATTCGATCTCGGGGCCCGGTTCCGTCCGTCCGGTTCAATTTTAACCGGTTTAAACCCATAAAGTGACTTTCGGGTATAATTAAGTTAAGTTTCATGCTGAATTTGGGGGTTTCCAGTCCCGATTTCGAGCATTTCAGATCAAATTTTACCGGTTGTTTAGATTTGAAAAGTAATGGCATATTCTGGAAGTTTGTATTTTAAAGTGGGTGGACTGAAGCGACATCTCCTCTCAGAGCTCTCTCGTGTAGGGAAACCCATTTGGAATATAAAATGGCGTGTTTGGCTTTCATGGGGGCAGTGATCGGCCCCTCGGAAGGCGCTGTTTGGTCGAATTCCATACATGCACCCGTAGTATTAGATACGAGACTATCATTTGGATATCCATGTGAACATTGAGTCGGCCCCTCGGAAGGCTTATTTGTTTGACAGGATTGACGGTCTGTATCTGATTGCTGCACTGGGATACCGCTTGCAAGTTGACATCGCGGTCCTTCGATAGGGTGTTAGTGTTGCACTGGTGTCTTAATGGGACTTGCCATTATTTGTATTTCCCTTTATTCGGTTATTGATTGAGTGAGCTGATACATTTACTCCGTTTGTTCTCTGTTCAGCTGTTACTCCTGCTACCAACATCAGTGCTGCACTGAACTCCATCCCTGTGCTTAATGGCACAAACTTCAGACCCTAGAAAGAGCACATTGAGATCAATCTCGCTGTCTTAGATTTGGACATGGCACTTCGGGTTGATCGCCCCGCCGCTCCTTCAGATGATAGTTCGGCTGCTGTTAAACAGAACTATGAGCGGTGGGAGCGATCCAATCGCCTATGTCTGATGATAATGAAGCGTGTTATTCCAGACTGTTTTCGGGGCGCTATGTCCGATGCGACAAACGCCAAACAGTTCCTAGCCGATATAGAGAAGCGTTTTGAGAAAAACGAAAAGGCTGAGACAAGTGCGATTTTAGCGTCTCTTTTCTAAAAAAGATACAGCGGCAAGGGGAACATACGTGAGTACATCATGGAGATGTCTAACATCGCTTCCAAACTTAAGGCACTCAAGCTAGATCTCTCGGATGATCTGTTGGTGCATCTAGTTTTGATATCCCTTCATGCACACTTCAGTCATTTTAAGGTCAGTTATAACTGTCAAAAGGAGAAATGGAGTATCACTGAGCTCATTTCTCACCTAGTGCAGGAAGAGGACAGAATGAAGCGAGATAAGATTGAGAGTGCTCACTTGGCGTCCGCACGTAAGGACAATGCTAAGAAGAGAAAGAGCATTCAGGCTGCTGTGGTTGCCCCGCAACAGAAGAAGCAGATGAAGGAGGTTGCTCCTTTGGATTCTGATTCCTGCTTCTTCTACAAGAACAAGGGGCATAAGAAAATTCAGTATGCCGGATACCGTGAATGGCGCAAGAAGAAGGGTATTCTTCTCACTTTGGTTTGTTCTGAAGTTAATTTAGCTTTGGTACCTGAGAGCACTTGGTGGGTAGATTCTGGTGCTACTACTCACATTAGTGTCTCTATGCAGGGTTGCCTGAACTGGTGAGCTCCAGTTGATGCTGAAAGATTCATCCACGTGGGAGACGAAAAGTCAGTGAAGGTAGAGGCCATTGGGACTTTTAGGCTGTTATTGAGGACTGGTTCCTATCTGGACCTGAAGGAGACTTTTGTAGTACCGTCTTTTAGACGGAATTTGATTTCTATTTCTGCATTGGACAAATTTGGTTATTCTTGTTCCTTCGGAAACTGTCAGTTTGGTCTCTTTTATGGTTCCCGTACTATTGGTACATGTTCATTATCAGCATATGACTGACTTTATTTATTGGATACAATGGCCTCATTTAATGAAACATTGTACTTCAGTTCTCGTGGTACAAAGCGTAAATTGACTGATAAGAATTCTGCCATTTTGTGGCACAAGCGTTTGGGTCACATTTTGAAACGGCGCATTCAGCGGCTTGTGTCGAACGGAATTCTGGATATCCCTGATATGGCGGACCTACAGGTCTGCATTGAGTGCATTAAGGGGAAACAGACAAACATTAGGCACCTTGATGCCAACCGGAGTACGGATGTCTTAGAACTTGTGCATACAATCCCTGCGGCATCCTGGAATGGCTAACAGTACTTCATTTCGTTCACAGACGACTACTCCCGGTTTGGCTATCTGTTTCTGATCAGTGAGAAGTCTCAAGCTCTGGACACGTTCAAGGCGTATAAGGCTGAAGTTGAGAACCAATTAGGCAAAAGGATTAAGTCTGTCAGGTCTGACCGTGGTGGTGAATACTACGGCATATATGACGGATCAGGTGAACAACGTCCAGGTCCTTTCGCTAAGTTCCTAGAGGAATGCAGTATCGTCCCTCAGTACACTATGCCGGGTAGTCCTACGATGAACGGTGTGGCTGAAGACGAAACAGAACACTTAAGGACATGGTGAGGAGTATGATTAGTCATTCTACCTTACCAGATTCTCTCTGGGGCGAAGCACTTAAGACCGCAGTATATTTGCTCAACAGAGTGCCAACTAAGGCCGTTCAGAAAACCCCTTATGAACTATGATATGGCAAGAAGCCAAATTTAAAGCATTTACACATTTGGGGTTGTCCAGCTGAGGCAATGCCTTACAGGCCACATGAGAAGAAACTGGACTCTAGAACGGTTAGTTGTTATTTTGTTGGTTACTCTGAGAAGTCTAGGGGTTTCAAGTTTTTTGATCCCACTGCCAGATCGTTCTTTGAGACGAGAAATGCCCGATTTTTTGAGGATGTTGAGTTTGAAGGGGGAGATAAGGTTAAGGATGTCGTCTTTGAAGAGGAAACAGTTTCTCTTCCTTCGGTTATTGTTCCGGATCTTGATCTGGTGCAACAAGACGACAATGAGGTACTCCCTCTTCAGGCTGAAGAGGCTATTCCAGATGAACAAATTCAACAACCTCAAGAGATAGTGCCATTTAGGATATCTACTCGAGAGAGGAGAAGCGCGATTTCGGATGATTTCGTCGTATATCTCCAGGAGCATGAGGAAGGCATTGGAATGACAGAGGATGACCCAGTCAACCTTTGTGAGGCCATACAGAGCTACAAATCTCAGAAGTGGATTGATGCCATGAAGGATGATATGAAGTCAATGGCTGACAATGACGTTTGGGATCTCGTTCCACTGCCCATTGGTGGGAAACCTATTGGTTGCAAATGGTTTTTTAAGACCAAGAGGGATTCTAAGGGCAATGTGGAGAGATATAAGGCTCGTCTAGTTGCCAAAGGCTTTACTCAAAAGGAATGCATTGATTATACAGAGACTTTCTCTCCGGTTTCTTCGAAAGACTCTTTCAGTATTATTATGGCACTTGTGGCTCATTTTGATCTCGAGCTACATCAGATGGATGTAAAGACAGCGTTTCTCAATGGCGACATTGATGAGACGATTTATATGGTGCAGCCAGAATACTTTGCTTCGCAAGATGCAGAGAAGATAGTGTGTAAACTTAAGAAATCCATCTACGGGCTTAAGCAGGCTTCTCGTCAGTGGTATTACAAATTTCATCAGGTCATAGTCTCATTTGGTTTCGAGGCTAATATCGTTGATGAATGCGTGTACCACAAGTTCAGTGGGAGTAAGTTCATTTTCCTGGTTTTGTATGTCGATGATATATTGCTTGCAAGTAACGATGTAGGCTTATTGCACGGAACTAAGAAATTTCTCTAGGAGAAATTTGAGATGAAGGATCTTGGTGATGCATCTTTTGTATTAGGGATCCAGATTCACCGAGATTGCTCTCGGGGTATTCTTGGATTATCACAGAAGAGCTACATCAAGAAAGTACTGATTAGGTACGGGTTAAAGGACTGCAGATCAGGAGATACCCCGTAGCTAAAGGAGACAAATTCAGTCTCAATCAGTGCCTCAAGAATAATTTTGAGATTCAGGAGATGCAGAAGATTCCTTATGCGTCGGCAGTTAGGAGTCTGATGTACGCTCAAGTCTGTACGCGTCCGGATATTGCGTACATAGTAGGGATGTTGGGGAGGTACTTGAGTAACCCGGGCGTAGATCATTGGACAGCAGCCAAACGGGTCTTGAGATATCTACAGAGAACAAAGCATTTCATGCTCACTTACCGGAGATCAGATTAGTTGGAGATCATCGGGTATTCTGACTCCGATTTCGGTGGATGCCAAGACAGTCGTCGATCCACGTCAGGTTATTTATCTGCTAGCTGGAGGAGCTATTTCCTGGAAGAGCGCTAAGCAGAAGCTCACAGCGTCTTCAACCATGGAAGCAGAATATATAGCTTGTTTTGAGGCGTCCAATCATGGGGTATGGCTGCGGAATTTTGTCACAGGGTTGTGCATCATTGACAGCATTGAGAGACCGCTTAAGTTATTCTGTGACAATAAGTCGGCAGTGATGTACTCCAACAGCAACAGGAGCTTTTCGAGGTCTAAGCACATTGACATAAAGTTCCTGGCTGTAAAAGACAGGATTCAGAGTGGCTCTTTATCTATAGAGCACATCGGTACGTCTTCCATGATTGCGGATCCGTTTACTAAGCCGTTACCACCCAGGGTCTTTCACCAACATGTTGCTCGTATGGGTGTTATGTCACTAGATGATGTAATGGTTTAGTGGGAGATGTTACTTCGATTAATTTCAGTTGTACGTACACTTTTGAACTTCAGTTTCAGCTTTGTTTTCAGTTTCAGTTTCGGTTACACTTTGGATCGAGAATTTATAGATCTCACCTTAGAAGGACCAGTTGGAAATAGGCATGTACAGATAACATCTTATGTAATTTCCATGCTGCGCACCTATACTTGGTCTATGTCGTTGAGTGTGTTGGTATTTGTGATTATTGAAGGTTCAACTGCGATTAGTGACAGTGAAAGCCACTTTAGTTCTGATACTGATATATTTAATGAACCAGACTGTTGAGATGGTTGATAGGGATATGTTTTATGGAGATCTCATTTAGTGTGTTATGACTGTTCGGTTTCATCAGTTGGTCCAAGTGGGATATTGTTAGAAATAACAATTTCATTAGGTGGCCCGACCTTTATGTTCAGTCATACACGAATTATCCGGATATTGGGCCTGATTAAGTGATCTAATTTATATCAATATTCAGAGCGTCCAATTGACGTCTCGTTAAGTACAGGGGTATATTGTGCAGATACCGCAATAATCTCTTATTCTGTGATGGGTGGAATTGAAGAGATTATTAACCTCAGGGACTTAATTGTCAATGAAGGGTTATGGTCCCCAGGCCATGCGAATATAAGACAACTGTAGGGCATCCCATTACCCTAATCAGTTTTTACATACGTAAAAAATCGTAAAAGCCTGGAAGTCCAAAACCTAGGCGTTCATCGAAAACGGTCTCCAGGTTTCCAATGGATTCATCAGATACGCTTCCGCATCTAGACTTTGATCTCGATAATTCGACATGTGTGTTCCCAGTTTTACGTGGATTAAATACGAGAGTTAGTCCACACAAGTTCGAATGGGCTTGGGAGGGAGGGCGTCCTCTACATATAAATACCCACCCACGGGGTCGCTGATATTTTGGCATATCCGTACCGCTTCTTCCTCCACCGCCTTCAAATTCGCCCTCCATTTTGATCATCCTTCCCCTGTTTTCCCCAGCTGATAGAAAAGATCTGAATTGCTGGTCTCTCTCTGCTGCCGGGTTCTTGGTGTTTCAGGGAATACAAATCTTATTACCTCCTCCCCCTTCCCCTCCAGGAGGGGTCGGTACTACGGCGACAGCTGCTGCTCCCACTCGATACGCACAGACACACACTTCCAGCTCACCTCAACAACCAAAAGCACACAGCCCAGCACTTCCGTCCAACCCCACATGAAACTTCCCTTCACAAATTGTGCCCCCACCACCGCCCTTAACTCTCCCTTCCTACCCCCTCCCCCTTCCCATCCCCACAGGAAACCTCACCATCCTCGCCCCACCATCACAATGTCCTCCTCCCCCTCCCTCTCCCCACTCCGTCCCCACCCCCCTCATCGCAAGGAGAAGCTCCTCGTCATCCTCGGCGCCACCGGTGCTGGCAAGTCCAGGCTCTCTGTCGACCTCGCCACCCGCTTCCCCTCCTCCGAGATCATCAACTCCGATAAGATTCAGGTCTACTCCGGCCTCGACATCACCACCAACAAGATCCCCGTCCCCGACAGGCGCGGCGTCCCCCACCACCTCCTGGGGTGCTTCCGCCAAGACCGCATCGACTTCACCCCGTCCATGTTCCGCAACGTCGCTTCCTCGGTCGTTTCCGCGGTGCACTCCCGCAGGGGGATCCCAATACTCGTGGGGGGCTCGAACTCGTTCGTGCACGCGCTGGTGTCGTCAGGGGAATGGCTCGAGGAGGACGTGTTCGGGGCGGGGGGGACTATGGGGCCGTGCCCGAGCCGGGAGCTGAGGTATGACTGCTGTTTCCTGTGGGTGGACGTGTCGGGGGAGGTGCTGGAGGAGTACCTGGACAGGAGGGTGGAGGAGATGCTAGAGCAGGGGATGGTGGAGGAGCTGTGGGGGTACTACGAGGAGGGGAGGAGGGAATACGGGAGGGGGCTGAGGAGGGCGATAGGGGTGGAGGAGTTCGACAGGTACTTCGAGACGGGGAGGAGGAGGGAGTACGAGGGGGCGGTGAGGGAGGTGAAGGAGAACACGAAGAGGCTGGCGAAGAGGCAGGTTGGGAAGATAGCAAGGATGAGGGACGGGGGAGGGTGGGAGCTGTGGAGGCTGGACGCCACGGGGTCGTTCAGGGAGTTGTTGATGAGGACGTCAGGGTGGAGGGGTATCTGGGAACGGGACGTCTTGTCTCCCAGCCTCGACATCGTCACTCGCTTCTTGCATCATCATCATCATCATCATCCCCATCCCCACTAAAAACTCCCTCAGTCTTCCTTTCTCTCTTTCTCCCAAACAAAAAAACTTGACGGCGCATATTCTTGGGTTGTGTCCGGGCGCCACCACACACATAGACAGAGAGGCACACCAACCTCCCCAATCCAACAAATGAGAGTGAAGAGCCAAACTTCTCGTCCTTCCATTTCTGTTCTTGAGCCTCTGTAATTTCCTTTCCTTTCCCTTTTTTTTTGGTTATGATCCGGAATTTTGGGCAGTGGGTGGCGGCCTCTCAAATTGTAAGGAGAAAATTTTCATCTTTTGTACAATTTTTTACGGCAAAACATTGGTTGTTCGGACAAGGAGGTATGATTCATGCCACAAAGGACTGCAACAATATTTTACTGCCGGTTGGCAGCTTGCACTCGTTGTACGTGGGCTTGGTTCCCCCAGGGGGAGGGGGGGACCGAATGAAACTGCTCTTTGTCGTCGTTGTATTTATCCCGGGCAAAAAGCTCCTAGTCATCCGACTCGGCCTTTTTCAAAATCTACTATTTTTTTCTTCCCCCTTCCAGCAGTAACTACATTATCCTTACAAAAAACACTCGGGACACGTCAGCATTCCACGTAAGCAAGAGCAGGAAGCCTCTTTACCCGTCAGGCGGTCAAGGATGGAATTTTTTTTCAAGTATTGAAGCCAAACATGAGGTGCTTGCTTAGGCGGATGTTTGTACACTTAGGCGAACGTAGGATGCCCCCAAATCAGAAGCACGACCCTTGCTTTCATCCTACTTCCCAAGATAATGGGAGCTGCTGTCGCTGGGGCATTGAGTGTGATGGACCGACGGAGACAATTGAAAGGGAGGGGCATGGTCCGATATGGAAGATTGGACCCATCTCCACTAGTATCTCCCCAGTTGCCAAATATTGGTCGTCGAACGAGACAAGACGAGACTCGAACACCTAATGCTAGGCTGTAGGCTTTTTTTTTTTTAAGACTTAGCCTTTCCGAGGCCATGCCTCTGCGGGTTTAACCCCGAATTCCGAGGGGGAGATGGTAAAATGATTTACTGTAGTTTTTCTTTTACCAATGGGTTGGGGGGCGTGGAGGACGAGAAAAACTGCGCTTGCCGTTTTTGTACTTTCTGCTGAACAACCCCCCACCCACCGGCCCCTATTCCATTCAAGTCGCTGTTGCTTCTGCAGTCCTACGAGTGATGGTCAAGTCAAGCAAAAGGGCAAAAAGGGAACTTGGAGGGTATTCCTTCTTAGGTCCCACGCCCAAATGAACCACATTCATTCATTCCCTCTCCCCTGGCAAATTCTTTTTTTTTTTTTCAAAAGACCCATGCAGGGGCGGGGGGGATGCCCAACAATCACGCCAAATGATGCAGCGTATTGGTTTTGGTGAATCGACTGCCCCGCGCATCGAGTTCCCTCACAGCTGAAACCCCTCCCTCTCCCTCTCCTTCTCCCTCTCCCTCTCCATCCTAAGGGCATGCATATTATGTATGACTCCGCACACAGTTGTTTCCTTCCACACATGGCGCATGCTAAAAAGCATTCGGGATAATGTGGATGGAAAAGGGGTCTGGCCATCATCATCATCATATCAGTTTGACTAAATTCATTCCATAAAGAACCAAAAAAAAAAACAGAGAGAGAGCGTTCTTCGGTGGTAACCGATTTATTGACTCGTTTCCTGTGCTGCTGAGCTGAGCGATATAAAAATGGGAATGGGAAACAGGAAAGGGCAAGAAAGGTTTGTCAGAGAAGGAGACATTGAAAACGAGGGGAAAGAAAGAAATAAAATGGAAAAGGTAAGTGATAGATAAAATAATAATTTGAAACTTTACTTCAATAAACACGAGGTAACCTTTGGATGGCGAGGTTATTCCCAACGCGGGGGGGGGGTGAGTTACAACATTTCCATGTCCCAGCACGCGTGCGCTCTATTGCTCCCGATCCCCATGCAAAAACAGAAAAGAAAAAGAAACAACACTCCATCCCCCCTGGGAGTGGGGTGGTGTGTCCCTCCCTCCTTCGTTTTTGTCCTATGTTGTCTCTCCTCGTTTACCTCCCCCACGTCGTCGGTTTCCCCGTGCCGAAGCGTGCCTCACCAGCAAATAATAATGATAAAAATATTCGGTTTTCATTAAGTATTTTTTCAAGATGCTTAATACTCTTTAAATTTAATAATTTAATATTTAATGTATTTTATAAATAACATTTGTCATATTTAATATGCTTTGTCGTGTTCTTTCTTATTTTTAAATATCTTAAAATTATAAAAATATATTTAATGACATTGATAATTAATCTTTTACTATTTATATCTCTTACCAGTTACCAACACCCTATCCCTTTAATTAATGTGTTGCAGCGAGTTAGTAGAATGTTCATCTTCTTAATCTTAAGTAGGTTTGAACAATGAAAAGTGGCCGGCATTTCAGTCTCTTGTTTTACCCAAACGGGTTTTATGTCCGGCCCACGTAGAGACCAGCAAAACCCACGACTCAATGGATCCAAAACCTTCCTCGTAGATGTAATAAGTTTGAGTAATTACCGCAATTTCACGGTCTAATCTACCTCTGTTAAAATATATTACCTTTTTTTTTAAATAATTATTTATTTTTTAAATATCCATGATCATCTATATCTATTCATAGTCGTCCTTTGAATTGGAATGTGATAAAATAACAAGAAAAGGGTTGGTTCAGTTGATAGAAGGAACACATGATTTGTAGTGTCCTTGGAAGGGGGTGACCTGTTTTTTTTTTCGTATTTTAATCGTAAACCAAACCTCAGGGCAAAGGGAATAGATTCGGACACCGACAGTTTTAGTAAGCTTTCAACAGTTTCAAGTAGTTGTATTTGTGATAGAGGTGGCAAACGAGCGAGCCGAGCCGAGCCGAGCCTATCAAGGCCTGGCTCATCGAGCCTGTCGAGCTTAGCGAGTCGAGCTCAACGAGCCTAACGAGTCTAACGAGTCGAGCCTAACGAGCCAATCCGAAATTTTTTTTAACCCGAGAAGGCTCGCGAGCCACGAGCCGAACGAGCCGAGTCGAGCCGAGTCGAGCCGAGTCGAGCCGAGCCTAACGAGCCGAGCCTAACGAGCTCAACCGACACAAATAAAATTATTTTTTATAAAAATAATAATTATGAAATTAATTTTATAAATTGTATATTACATACAAATTTTTAGCCGAAAAAAAATTTAAGTATACAACTAATAATTTGACATTTGCATCACTACAAATTACATACATCCCAACTAGGTTGGCACCCATGTAATTGTCAATCATGTACAAAATGTCAAAAAAGTTACAATGTTAATCTTCAACATCCAAATTTTTAAATACTTCAAGTATTTCGTCCTCTTGTTGTTGGTTTCTCGTAATGGCGTTGTTCCAATCTTTCATGCAAATGAGAGCTTCCACGAGATCGGGTGCTAGTCGTCCTCGGCGTTCATCGTACACACGTCCACCTGCACTAAAAGCAGACTCCGATGCTACGGTAGAGACCGGAGGTGTTAGTAGATCACGTGCCATTATAGAAAGAATAGGATACGTGGTGGAAAATGTTTTCCACCAATCTAAAATATCAAAGTTTTGTTCGCGTGAAAAGTGATATCGAGTGTCAAAATAAATGTCTAGTTCATTTCTCATAGAACTAGAGTGAACATCTGTTTCTAGTTGACTCCAAATATCTTCAATACCAAATTGTGAATGCACAATATTTCCACCTCCACTGCTTGAACTAGCATGTGATGAAACACCAACATGTAAACGAGAAACATCAGAATATTTAGATTCATAAGAAGAAAATAAACTGGCAATACCATTAGTTATTTGATCATCAGAAATTTTAGGAGTAGTTTGTAAATTGTGAGAAATTTTATTAACCATAAGACATACTCCTCTTAATTTATATCTAGGATCCATAATGCATGCATAACAAAAAATAGAAGGAATATCAAGCCAATATTTTTTAAATTTTGTTTCCATTTTATTAAGTATTTCTCTAAATTCTTCTATTTGTCGATATCTTGCAAAATTACTAGTTAAGTTTATAAAAATTGGGAGAACAAGATGAGAAGTGGGATAATAAACTCCCGAGCATTCATTTGTAGCATCATAAAACGGTTTTAAAAAGTCAAGAAATATATTAGCTACATCGCAAATAGATTTATCAAGGTTAATATTTGATGTTTTCTCATTAATATAAGCACAAATAACCTGCCAATATGGTCGGGCATTTTCTAACATTAAATAAGTCGAATTCCATCTGTTTTCTACATCGGTTTTTAATTTTCGTGGTTTTAGTTGAGCAGCTTTACAATAATCTCTATATTCTTGTTGCCTGGAATTAGACCCAATTATATAAGAAATTGCTGTCCTAATTGATTCAATGTGAGGTGCAACAAATGTCATACCATCTTTAACAACTAAATTTAAAATATGACAAACACATCGCATATGAAAAAGAGAATTGTATGTAGTATTTAATTGAAAATAGTTTTTAAAATGTGAAACAACAACATCGTTAGCACTAGCATTATCAAGTGTTATGCTAAATATTCTATCTTGAATATTATATTCTTGTAAAATCGTTACAATATATTTATAAATAGTAATACCAGTGTGAGGATATTCACAATTACGAAATCCTAAAATTCTTTTATTTAATTGCCAAGAGTCATTAATAAAATGAGAAGTTACTACGACATAACCTATAGAATTGCGTGCACTCCACAAATCAGATGTGATACAAATACACATTGCAGGAGCACTTGCAAAAAATGAAATTAATTCATTCTTCATATTATTAAACATTTTAATAATATCGTTTCTAATTGTACCTCTAGAAACACGCTTAAAATTAGGAGTGGCATATTCTTTCATAAAATTTTCAAATTCAATACTATCCATAAAGGCTAAAGGCAACTCGCATTGTGCTACAAGTTTAGCTATTCCTTCTCTCATTTTATCTTGTGAATAAGAAAATATGCCACTGCCACTAGCATCTAATACTTTTTGTCTAGGATCTTTACTTTGTTCGTTTAAGTGACATTTTTCATAATGCCTACCAAGTGTGCTCGTTGAACAATAATTGCATTGAGCCCTAGATTCTATCTTTCCACCAATTTTAATTTCTATCGTTTTAAAATGTTTCCATACTTCTGACGTTTTATTTCTTTTTCTTTGAGGAGATGAGGTGGATGCGGATGCTTGTGTACAAGATTGTCCTATTGAAAATGAAGCATTTATTTCCCTAAGTTCGTCAACATCATCATTAATATTATAATTATGTGGATCCATAACAAATAATAACAAAATCTTATAAATAAATTCCAAATAAATAAATGATACCGTCACCGAAACACCAATTAATGAACAATAGCCTGTTGCCGCTTGCCGATATCGAGAGGATAGCACTAGAACACGATTAATTGACAGAGAGCAAGAGAAGAAGAGAATAAGAGAGGAAGAGTTTGTTTGTAAAAAATTTTATGAGTTTGGTGGTATTTATAGAGGAATTTTTTTTTTAAAATTAAAAAAAAAAAGGGACAAACGGTATTATTACCGTTGGAATAAAAAAAAAATCTAAAGGTCAAATGACCGTTGGGGAAAAAAATTAAAAAAAAAATCCAACGGTCAAATGACCGTTGGAAAAAAAAATTAAAAAAAAAAATTAAAAAAAAAATTAAAAAAAATCCAACGGTCAAATGACCGTTGGAAAAAAAATTAAAAATAAAATAAAAATAAAATAAAAAAACCCGGGGTTGGTGACCCAGGCTCACCAACCCGGGGCTCGCAAGCTCATCTAGCTAGCTCGGCTCGGCTCGTCGACGATTACCCGAGCCGAGCCCGCCCGTTACTGTAGCGGGCCTAGCCGAGGCTCGGATCGCTACAGTACGAGCCGAGCGAGCGAGCTGCCGAGCCAGCCCGCCCGTTTCCCACCTCTAGTTTGTGAGTGTTCTTTGTAGCCACCTGGGGGCGCTGTTGATGGAGGGTGTGATGTCGACAAGGCAAGGGGCGGATAAAACAAGACAGGGATTACAAACATTGTTGCCTTGCCTTTCTTTATTACAGGAGACTGCTGACGCCTGATGAGGTCGTCTTGCTTACGCACTAGCAGAGCTGTAAGACAAACGAGGAGAAACATGTCAAAGAAACGAACCACCTATGTCGACCTCAAAACCAACCTTCTACCTCCATCCTTTTGAGGTTACCTGCCTACAAACCAAGATGCAAAACAAAATAAGACGCGCAGTAATGAGGTATGAGGTTGAGCGTGGATGTGCATGCTCCAGAGATCAAACCAACTGTATCTGTTATTACTCGGGTTCACTGGTGTTTCTTCACGACGAGAACAGGGCACCTAGCGTATTACAGACAGTAGCTGCTCACACTTCCTAGAATCGCCCTGTTTTTTTTTTTTGAGGAGCCCGTCAATGTTACAATCCCACTGACAACAGAAAGAATGTGCTGGAACTACTAGGACATATATCGTTAAACGAAGTACCTCTTGATCTATCCGAGTCCTCGCTCCCCCCATTATGAGAAGACCGACGTTGTACTTGAGGGCTGCCTCACAATTGGCCACTTTGGATCACCCACGTAGGCGATAGTCTCTGCCTTGACCTGTATATGAATGAGTCGAAACCTCAAAAAGGGCTTGGAAAGTTGGATAGCATGGAGCGACAAAGAGGATATTAGGGAATGAGTATTTTAACGTGTGCACTTACGTGGCAAGACACTTTATTGTATTTGTGGATAAATAATTAATAATTGTGAGTATTTGTCATTGATTATTTTACTTTTATGTACGTAAAATTATTAATGATAAAGTCTCACAGATTAATGTGTATATTAATCTGAAATAGTTCGTGATCAGATAGACGTTTAGAGGGGACATTGACTCTAGATAATCGTTGAGTATAACTGAGGTTAAGATAGACCGAAGGAGAATATATCCAAGTTATACTTAGGGGTTCCCTGATAGTAGGTTACTGGACACGACCCCGTTTAAGATGATACCACATATTGAACACCATTGGTCAATCTTCTTTATGAACGAGTGTAACTGATCTTTTAACTTGATACCTTCATTTATTCTATGCGTGGAGTTTACACCCTTTGACGTCGTTAAAAGCAATCTTTAACCGGATTTTGAGTAATACGATTGTTGGATGTGTGACAAAACGTAGAAAGAATAGTTTTGAGTCAATATAGGATTCATTGCTTTTTTGTATTAGAGAGTTGACATCTAGGGCACTTGACAGAGATATTAGTGACTCTAAATCCATGGCCATAGTTGTAATGTTTTACATTCAAGTGAGTCAATTATATCTTGGAAATCAAGTAAAACAATTAGTTTAGTGATGATGGATTTTGCGCTGAACCAATTGGGATGTCGGTTAGATAAAGAGATTGAATTACACAGTAATCGGTTCATAGTGATGGTTCATGACCATTATTCAATTACGTTGGATGGCTGAAAACTGTTGCTAGAAGGTTGCCTTAGTTTGTGTATGGACTTACACTACCTCCGTGTACTGAACCTAGATGGTCGCATGCAATAACACGTTATCACGAATAAGTTCTAGTGAATACTGAAATTTCATCCAAAATCATAATTAATTGAATTATTAATTTATTCTGGATAAATGAAAGCTAATGGGTTCTAGAGTGGACTTATTAGACGGGCCAATGTTTATTTTATTTTAGTTTTGGCTGAAGCCCAAGTGCCTAAGTTTGGTCCACAAATATAAAATAAATAAAAATAAAATGTTTTTATTTTAATATTATATTCTCTAAGATTATAAAAGGAGATTTTGGGCATAGGGTTAAAGTGACGTTCAGTTTCTCAAAAATTAGCTTATAAGGAAATAGACTGTGTCTCAAGGGCTGGTACCAAAGGGACAAATTGTTCTTTTGCATGTGCGCGAATATTGCTGGAGGAGTCGCGCTCGAGGCACTTGAAGACGGTCGTGATCTGAAAGTGATTTCTTCGTGCTGATACGCGTATTTAGACTAAAGGCAAGATACGCACTACATATATTTTCTTGAGCAGATTTATATGTATCATAATTTTCTGAATGATTTTTTACATAATTTCATTAAAATTTACTTTCGCTACGTGCATAGAAACCCATCAAACTACCCCTCAGCTAGTGCAAATCTCGTTGGCCTTTTCCAAGTAAGCGGCTGTCAACTTGCGATGAATCTCTTCAACGGATTTAATACAGTCCGGATCTGTAAGAGACCACACGCATCCACCCATTGAATAATAATAACACAACCTCATCAACCGTTCTGAACAATAGAAGACAAACTTCTTCTTGATGATCTTATGACTAGAAAGTTACATGTAAGACACGGATAATTAAAAAACGATGGACAAAACTCATAGCAAAAACAGATGGATGCAGGGATGATGATTTGGGGGGTAGAATGACTCAGCTGGAAGAAACGTGGCAATAAACGCGAGCGTTGGAGAGACCACAGCAAAGGTGATGTTGCTGTTGGCGGGTGGCTGAGACATGGATATGAGGACGGTCGTCTGTCCTTGCCCTCATCTATAGCGACCATCAGGTTCCTCTCCCAGAGACTGCAAAGTTACTCCTCCATGACTTCTCCTTCCTTCCCCCGGGATCGATTCGGGACAGGGGACCGGGGTTAAAAGAGGGAGGTGAAGGTGAGAGAGGGCGGGAAGTTGAAAGTGAGGTAAAAAACTAACCGTCAAAGCTGGATCACCCACCGGTTTGATCGGAAGCTGTGGGATTTAGGACTCGGCTTCCATGAGAACAGAAGGAGGGAGGCGAGCAGGACGAGAGAAAGAAGGCAGAAAGTTTCAAAGAAGAAGAAGGAAGGAAGAAGAAGGAAGGAAGAAGAAGGAAGGAACTTCGTTTTTCATTTATCAATACTCCTCTGTATAAATACATCTTTCTTTTATAGTACCACAAGATTCATTCTATTCTATTTGTTGGTTGTTGCCATATGCATCGTTGTTGCTGCTCACTCAGCAGACTAGAGTTGGTGTGTTGCGTTTCTGTTTGTTATAACAACTGTTATACCAAATTTTATCCCCTCTACCAGTAAGTTACTAGAAGCTGCGCTGGCTGGCTTTTGGACGAGCCTCAGGTGCACTCCGACGATCGTCATGGGCTGAGGCCTCTTCTCTATCGATTCCGGGTCCAGTCTTCAGTCCATCAGAAGCTGGGAACCAACCTCCAACTCTATTCCCAGACATTATTACTTCACAAAGATAAGATGGAAATATTTAAGCATTTAGTTTCGCTGGAACTAAAACTCATCTGAAGCTCATATCGAAATTCAATTCTTATGCCTCTCAGCCTGGTCGTATGCCATTTCCCTTTTATCTATTCATCGGCCGTGATGATTACAACATTTTTTTTTTATAATTTATAAATATATTATTCCCAGTTTTGACTTCACATTACAGATATTTCGCGTGTTTATGTATGATATAAAATAAAATAAAATAATATAACAATCCGTAATCGGCGAGGAGTTTTGTCGTGGTTGCGGCACAACGAGGGGGGAAATTTCGGAGGAGAAGCGAAAGAAGGGAGAAGTCGTCAAAAGTAGGTGCGGAGCTGCTGGTGGTGGTGGGGCTGTTGATTTGATCGTCGTCATCCTCAAACTCTCCGATCCGATCCCTCCCAACGCCCTAAAACCAAAACCTCTTCCTAATCCAAAATGTCGCTGTTGAACCAGCTCTTCAACCGAGGCGTTTTTGGTTCTAAATGGTAAATCTTTCTCCGTTCCCATCGGATGATTGTTCTCATCGTGTCGGCGTTGTTTGAGGATTAGTGATCGGATTTCTAATCGGTTGTTTCCACCCGGGGGGGGGGGGGGGGGGGTTATGTCTCCTCTTTACTGTAGTTTGTAATTTATAAGTAAAAGAATCGCTTGGTCCTTCGTCGTTCTCGCGACGAGGTTTACTGCCGATTTCCTCTTTCCTAGGGTTTCGTCATTCTTCGTTGCGACTTATTCGTGTTGCTGCTGCAGCAAGACGAGCCTGACCCTCGCGATCTCGCGCATCAAGTTACTGCAGAACAAGAGGGATTTGCTGCTCAAGCAGATGCGCAAGGAGATTGCCCAGTTCCTGCAGGTCGGCCAGGAAGCCATCGCCAGAATACGGGTTGGTGTCCAAAATTCTGGCTTATGAGACAGTTCTTCACGACTCGTGTACTTATTTTAATGGGCACAGGTAGAGCATGTCATACGCGAACAGAACATTATGGCTGCATACGACATACTGGAGTTGTTCTGCGAGTTTGTTCATGCCCGCGTCCCCATTATTGAAAATCAAAAGTAAGCCAATTTTTCTTCTCTGTCTTTCCGCTGAAGCATTTAGTATCATTGCCAGATATGTACACTGACATCACATTTTTCAGCCCAGTGACTTCATGTATCTGATTGATATTTTAGTTGTAGTCCTTCATGATATCTGGTTGATATTTTAACCAATAATCCTTCATGATAACTGGAATAATTAGGTATAACTGATCGAAAAATCAGCATGGCAAAGCTCATTGCTATCTCCTGCATAATCAGCCTCATTTGGCAATAGAACTTTCTCTAACTCACCCTGATTTCATGATCAATTTCTTGTTAATTTCAGACGATACCAATAAAGATTTAATATAAACAGAAAGGATCATGAATGATGCGATTATACGTGGGAGGATCTCAGGCTAGCTAGTTTGCCTTGCTGTAAAACATATCATATTGATTCAAATGGAACTTTTCCAAAGAAATTGTCAAGCATATCCTTGTGCTTTTGAAAAGATCTCTGGCAATGTATTTACTTATTAGAATTGCTATAAGTTTAAATGTCCTGCTTTCCCATTTTTATTTGAAGGTTTTGTTTATCAATTATTTTAGGAGCTAGAGACGACATTCGTCTTTCTCCTTAGAATTCTTGCCTTGTTTTCTTTTTTCAAAACCAGAACTACTTCCAGCTGAATATGTGGACAATCTATGTGATAATGTCATATCATTGCAATCTGATGATGTTCTCAGATTCTTTTTCTGGTTTCCTTTTCGGCCGAAATAGCTTAATGCATAGTGGAACTGTAAGCTACAGTTTGTTCTTGGTAGCAATTGTAAGTGCTTCAGAGTAGATACTTTTGAGAATTCGTGTGAATTTAACTAAGCTCTTTAGTTAAATTCAGGACTTGAGCAAATCCTGCGTATCAGTGCCATAATGCTACATGTTTATTGGTGACTTTATTCAAATGAGAGTAGTTTGTGCAACGGGGATGCCAGTACTGATTTCATTGAAATTTGAAGAGATCCCCGCAAATCAATCTAGGAAAATAAATCTTAGCTTGTAGGCTTCTGTCACTGGATGAATGTTGTCCTACAAAAGGTATTTAATGAACAGGATTCATTACATTATCTCATCTTTATTTAGGACTTCTGTTGTTAGCTCTCTATATATTTGGAATGGGTTGCTCCATTATCACAAATAAAGACATACTGTCTTTGATTGATTTGTGGCCTCTTAGTTACCAGCAAGATTTTCCCCTTGTTAAACCACAAAACAATTGCTCTGTTTCCATGGAATACTTATTCTGACTGACCAATCGCTCGTTTACCTATTTTCTCATAACTTGTGGTTTGAAACAATGAAAGAGTGTCGGGATCATCCTCAATGAAATGTCTGTTATCTGTCGATAGACGAACATCAGTTTTGTCATCCTTTTGTTCCATAAAGGAACTTCAAGTTTTTCTTGACGGCTGATAAATAGTTAAATATAAGTAACTTTCTTTGTCTAATCTTGTGGCGTTGTACAACTGCAATTCAGGGAATGCCCATCTGATCTACGGGAAGCGATTGCTAGCATCATCTTTGCTGCTCCCAGATGTTCAGATGTGCCAGATTTGTTGCAGCTTAAGAATTTATTTATTACAAAGTATGGAAAGGAATTTATTTCATCCGCTGCTGAACTACGACCTGAATCTGGAGTAAATAGAGAGGTTAGGACATTCGTCATTTCTGCTTCTTTTAACGAATAGAGGCTGTTGTTTGAAGTGCAGAATCAGGTTAAAATACTAATAAAAAATAGAATTGGGTCGCAATAATGTGCAGCTCATTGAGAAACTTTCAGTCAGCGCTCCCCCAGCTAAGGTGAGATTGAAGGTCTTGAAGGACATTGCACAAGAGCATAATTTGGATTGGGATTCTTCTAATACTGAGGCAGAACTTAGTAAGAGACATGAAGACCTGCTGGTGAGTTTCATCCTTTTATCTGCCTGACAATTTAAACAAAAAATAGGATCAAGGAAACCCGAGATGGAGGGGTGCAGATGCTGTGCCTTGCCTCTCGTTTGAAATTCTCGTGCAACTGATCGTATTAATGGGGATGTGGTAGCAGTGATATTGTTTATGTTGCTTTCTGGATTTGGTAAACTTGCATGTGAGTCTCTACCTTTTGACTTATGGAACAGTGACCCTTTCACTGGCAAGATTCATGTAAATTGTTAGCTAAGCTGGCTAATGGTCGTCCTACTTCTTGAAATATGTTAACCACTTCCTTGTTGAGTTATTCTCTCTCTGGCATGGCATCTCAAGAATTAGGTCGTGCTTGGCATTTTACCTGTGGATTCGGGCAGTCAAATTGTTAAAATCTCCTGTATCATTTGAAAATTCCTATCAAATATTCCTCCCAGTTGCATTTGAGATGCATGAAACTGAGGGCATCCAGGCCATAATTTATTTTGCTGAAAAATTTGTGAACACTTGATTTCCTTTCTTGTTTCTTTTCAGTGGATTGATGTGTTTTTTCTTTATAAAATTCAGCAGACAATTCTTCTTAATGAGAAGATGTATAGAGTCTATTTGTTGATCCATCACAATCTCTCGGGATAACTGCGGCAGCATATTTCTGTTACATATTCCCATGGATTTGTTCATGTTCTAATTGTTAATTTTTTGCAGGGTGTTTATAGACAAACTATGACCTCTCCAGAAGCGGTATCCATGACTCCCTCTTCGACTGTCGAAAACACCATTAATGCAAACAACTTACCTGCTAGCAGCAATGTGAGTCATCCAAGTCCTCAGGCACCCATGAATGTCTCAATTCAAAAAGCAAGCATTGAGGCATCGAGTCAGGAAAATAATGGTATAAGGAATGGTGATGCCAAGATCGAGGCAAGAACACCATCGTCGGATATCTTGGAGAAAGCTCGAGCAGCTATTGCTGCTGCGGAACGTGCATCTGCAGCAGCTCGAGCTGCTGCTGAGCTGGCCAATGTAAATCGTGTGCAAGCATGAGAAGATTTCCACTGCCCAATCAGTGGCATGAGAGGGGATTTGACGTCAGAATTCTACTTCAAAAAAGAACGGCGCAGAGCATTCCGCCGGGGTAAAAGTGAACAAAGCATGTTCCAGGGGCTTTTCTTCATACTTGAAGCACAAGCGTCTGTGTAAATTGTTACTTTGAGTGCAGTATGAATATGACAGGGAGCCGTATTATACAGAAATATTGTCCGGACAGGACAATCGTTACTTTTTTTTTTATTACTATGACACTCGAATGAGTGGTGTTCCTTGGAGTGATATCGAGCACTTGGACATCCCCGAAAGCTATAGCACATCTGCTGTAACTGATGTTTGAACACTAGGCATTCTTTCTATGTGCAGTGCATAGCATAGCATATTAAAGATGCCAAAGGCACAAACCAGTAAAAAATGCGGACATAGCTGTCACATCTTTCCACCTTTTCCTTCATCCTGCAGAGCCACATCTTAATGGAGATCATTTAGAATTAGGCAAAGCTCATAACAGTGGGAAAATCAAACTATTGGTAGGTGAGAAATCGAGTGAGATTTCGGGGCCACAAACTGTAATTTTAGTAACATTGACCATAGATAGATATCCCCAACAGGAGCTACAGCCCTGGGACCTCGACCTACTGAAAGGTTAAACACCAATGCTCCAATTGTACCACCAGATACAAGATATGTACATAGGCTTTAATATAAAGTGTTATTATACAAGCTCCTTACAAGGGCTTAATCGCACCGAAGAATCTGGGAAACGATTGAGGGGAAAGATTAGATGCGAGTTTGGTAATATATCTAATCTTTTCGATATATATCTCAAGATTCTTTTTTTTTTGTTACTTAGGGAAGAGCAAGAACTGAGTTCAACATAATGCATGGCCTCTGCTGCGATCCAAGGAATGGATGAAAGGAACGCATCTTTATGAAGACCCAAACTTTCCCTGCCGCCGTACATTAAAAAAAAAAAAGAGTGAAATGACCTAAGAAAACATTCTTGTCGGCATTCCCAAAGACCCCCTCCCTTCTCCCAACACTTTCCCCCACAAATTCACAGAGGGCACACAACCCTAGGCTCTAGTATAGCCTTAAGCTTGTTTCCTGACTAGAACAGTTCCTCAGCCTATGCTATCACGCCCCTACACACACAATGCTGGCACACAGGATGAGTTCGCAAGATAAGAGATGTTCCCTTTCTTTCTTCTCTTTATGCATAGCCTTCTTTCTTTCACTTGGCGGCTTTACAAGATCCCAATGACACGTAAGGAAGATATAGAGAAAGACCATTCTCATTCCGTATGAATAGGACTTAACTCCTCCTTCGTGACCTTTCAACTTCTCCTCCTCTTCACTGCCTTGTTTAATTCTATGGTCATTAAGTCCTCCTTAATGAAGAGTTCTAATTGCGACTGTTAACATCAGAGCGTAGGGCTTTTCATTCGTTATACGTGGACCCGATGAAGGGGTACATATTCCCCCCTAAAACTCGAACCCCTCTCTTTCCCAGACGACATCCATAAGCTTCAGCTAGAGAGACCCAGCTGATCCCACTCACTTCCCCCAACCAGCTTGTTAGCTTCTAGGGCTGAAAGCCCTATCCTATATCGCTACCTCCATCAACCCAACCTTCACTTACTGTCAACAACCCCCCATCAATAAATTTCTTAGGGTGAGAGAGAATGAGATATGCCCATTGACAAAGAAGTAACGAAACGTTCATCTTCCGGGCATCGGCAGGGGTTGCGCAGGGGAAGATTGGCGGGGAAAACGGTTATCAACCGGGTTCGCCGGAGTTGGATCAGGCCGGTGCGAAGGAAGGGGTACGGGCCGTGAAGGAGGACGGGGTCTGTGCGAAGGAAGGAATACGGGCCGCGAAGGAGGCCGGGGCCATGGAAATAGATGGACAGGCCGAGAAGGGAAATAACGCATCAAAGGACGAGGTTGAACACGGAACGGAAAAGGGAGGATCAGGGAAAGAAGAAACAGAAGAGGAGAAAGAAGAAGTGGAGCCAACAGAGATGGGGGGACGCGAGACCGTTTTGTTACGGAAAACCATGAATCAACTAAGACACGACTGAATCTCCTCCGCTGGTCGGATGATTACGAAGATTAACGGAGCTCCACCATACTCCGATGGATTCTACCAGAAAAGAAAACAACCCCCACTCACACCGCTCCCCACACAAACGTACTCGCACCAACACACCTCAATTCCTAGTCATTTTTCTCTGTCCTCTAACAGAAGTGCACTCCCCGCTATATCTAATTCTCGTATCCCCTCCTCCAGTCGAACCTCCTTCACATGGCTTAGTCTCTTCTCTCTAGATGGGCCAACCTTAAATCGGCCCAGTTGCTTCTTGACCCGTTCCCAAGATGTCGTCCCCTGTCATCCTTAATTCATGCATCAGAGTGGGGGGGAAGAAAGTCATTAAAAGCTTAAAGGACATTTTGCGAGAGAGGAGGTATGCATGGGAAACAAATAGATATAAATTTATAAAAACATAACCAGAGAACAATGATGAAAGGTGGGATGAGATGGGGGGTTTTGATGATATGTCTCTCTGACTCTGAGTCCAATCCAACACCCACTGATTTTTTATTATGATGTTGTTTTCTTTGAAGGTCGTTTTCTCCTCCTCCTCCTCCCTCGATGAGATGATAACCACCCCTCACTGATTGAACACCATTTTTATCTTATATGTACTAACAAATCATTCAGTATACCACATCCTATCGGCGACATATTCTCATGGTCAAACACTCACTTCGCAGCAGTTTATGTTTACATCAAGGATCACTTTCGAGACTCTATACATATTTGGCATTGGCTCTGGACTCAGATTCTGGTGGCTCCTTCAAAGTTGACTCCACCTAAACCCAAAGAGAACAGCCAGGTTACAGGGTGGTGTTGGGAGGGCAGCAAGCTCAAGAAGAGCACCGCCAAAACTCTGCTTCCTTTTTCAACTGCTCTCTCATGGATCAAGTCGGTTCTTCGTCGCAACACCGTTGCAAAATCCGGGCCTTCTGCGGCACGATGGACAACGTTGCAGGGCTTACGTTTTCTGTAGGAGGGGAAATATAGCCGACTACCACGAACTGTATTTATCACTCAGTAGAAATCGAATTACGTCGTAAATGATAATAGCCCCATTTCAAATAAGAATTTCTTAATTTCTAATTCATTATTCTTGAAATCAATTTTAAATTTGAAATTCAAAATAAGAAAAAAATATAATTAAAACGGATCCACGCACTATGATAATATAAATATTTCTCGAATATGTCTCGATGAGAACAACAATTTCGTTTAACAACGCATCGGCTCATCATTTTGTATTGGCAGTTGTGTGTGTGCGCGTGCGCGCGCATGTCATTTTGCCAAATCACTGTTGCTGCTGTGCCCTTTGTACATATCGGCCCAAGAGATCAACTTCTCACGGTCAAGTCTTGGTTAACCGAAGTTGGACGTCCCTCGTTCTTGACAATGAGCGTACCACCGCCAGAAGCAGTGATCGACACTGGAAGATTCAATCATTATCTTTCATCTCTTCCGAACAGGATGAAATGATGATAATTATAAGCACAACATAATCAGTCTATTCCGGGCACTTGTTTTTGAAACCAGCGGTCACATCGGCAATTTGAAAATGTCTGGGAATTACCAAAACCTAATAAAACATGTATTCGATGTTTTTAGGGTTAGAAAGGGGAAAGTAAACGACAAGCCACAATTCTCCGATCCCATGCCACTGGGATGACAAGACACGTCCATCTCCTTTTAAAAAAATATTATATTAAAAAATGCGAAAGAATGAAAAAGAAGAGAAACAGGAAATATGGAGTAAGCTATATATACAGGACTCATTATTGTTTTTAATACTGTGTTAAAATATTGAACCGGTTCATATATTGAGTTCAGCATATACATTTAACTATTTTTTTGTAAACTAATTCATTGTAAAAAAATAGCTTGTTAAGCTATATATATTAAAGCGAACTCATTTTTTTATCCGATGGAAAATTAAATTTGCTATACAGCAATCCTTTTCAATGGCCCTATGCAAGGGTAGCTGGTGGAGGAGTCCGGGGATTCTCTTGCAAACCCCGCCCCGAGGAGTGCCTGGAAGTGGTGGCATCCTGGAGGCTCGAGTATCGGTTTGACCGGTTTAATTGTCCCTGGCCGCCGGACTGGTAGGGCACGAGGTTGCCCAAGGAAGGTGGGTAGATTTACGGCTGCAAGAGAGGAAACGGGGATGCGGAGGAGGACGATGGTCCTGGGAACAATCTCCCGCGAGGGGGAAGCGGTGGAGAGTACAGGGACGAGGAGGGTGATCTGAATGCTAGGATGGGATCACTCCCGTGGCGTCCTGGATGATAAGTCCTGTCATTGAATGAGAAGCACTAAATAATAAGATTAGAGAAAAATTGAATGCATTGATGGAGAAAGAGGAGGGTGTGCTTCCTTGCCAGAAACATAGGCATAGGAAGAGAGAAGTTTACCCGAGATGATGATGATGATGTGGTGAGGGATCGTTCCCGAAGAGGAGCTGCTGAGCTCGGTTCAGACTCTCTGTCTCCCTCTCTAACACAACTCCACGAATATGTATGCGAGCCCACCGGTCTATCACGCACGTGACGATGTGGACGACTCGAGGATTCGGGCCCGTATCCCTAAGGCCTATTCAATCGGCATTGAAAGAAATTGGGTTGGGCTCTCTGTTGGTTCCTAAATGTCCTGCGGGCATTTCGCTAATTGTCTTCGGTTACATGGGAGGGAACATTACAGGAGTTAGAAGAGAGATGAAACAGATTGAGCGGGAAGAAAACTCTACTAAATCCAGTGTGTACTTGCAGGGGGGAGAGGATTATTAGATTTCTCTCATCACGAAAAACAAGTCCGAACGGGCTGGGGAAGAGGAATACGGGCCCGACAGCAACGATTGGGCCCATGGACTATTTACAAAAGAAGCCCAATTCGTCGACCATAGAACGTCCAATCTCGTTTGTGTTTCATCGAAGGATTCCTGGAGAGGTGATTAATAATAAGGATTTTCATAGCGGGCACTAGTTTACAGTTATTTAATGTGCTTTAAATTTAGTAATTTAATACAGATTCTGTAAGTTATTTTTTATCTAATATAGTGTAATAATAATAATAATAATAATAAATCACGAAAGTACACCCTCTTTCAGAACTGATCCATTTGGTGGGTGGGATAGCTTTGGATTTGGGGCGGAAGCCATGGTAAGAATTTTAAGGGAATGGGAACAAAACTTTGGTGAGTAAACCCAATTTGGAAATTTCGAAGGGACAAGTCGAGTTCTCTTTTGTCTCCTCTTTGTCATTGTTAGAAATCGGGGGGATTGTTGGGGCTAAACAACACAGCTTTCTGCTGATGCCGAGCGAAAGCTTACTACTCTCCCAAGTGAACGCGGGGGGGGGGGGGGGGGCTGAGTAACGCCTTGCATTGAGGCTGTGTCTGCGTATAAACTTACCCAGATGTATTGGACTTGCGGCCCAGAATAATGTATAGAGAACACCACCTCGGGACGTCGTGATAGCGACACAACAAATGTAATGAGATAGATATTTTTGATCTCTCTCTCTAATCACAATCACAAAGAGAGGGAGGGTGAGAGTTTTGGGTGCCAGACTCGATGCAATCCTTCGCGGGAGGCTCCGCCTAATTAAAAGATATTTTTTGTTTCCCCATTCTATAATCAAACACCGCCATGTCCCCTATAAAGCAGAGAAGTATGACATTTCCTCTCATTTCATTTCAATCTACCAACCCCATCGCTCTCTGCTTCTCCCCTCCACTTCCACCTCCACCTCCTTTCCTTTAATTTATTCGTTCCTTTTCATATCTTTTTTTCTTTTAATTATTAATTTTGGGGGGGTCGGTGGGCTTTTATCTCCACATGCTCATCTTCTCCTCCTCCTTCGGGGGATGCCTGTACAGAGTGTGTGCTCTTGCTCTATCTCTTGAGGTAAATTCAAACCTACCCAGCCGAATTTCCCCCTTGGTTTGATTTGTCTTTCTTTTCGCGTTCCCACTTCTGGGTCTGCTCAAATTTCTGTTTTTTTTTAATTGTTTTTGTGTGAATAGATCTGGTTGATTTCCCCCTTGTTTCTTCACGTCCGTTCATCTGCAAGAGGGTCGAATTTCCGCGCCCCTTGGTTGATTTTCCTGCCGGCCTTTTGATGTGGGTGTTGGCTGTTTTCCTCCTATGGTGACGAATAAATCCTTTCTGGTGGCTAATTTTTTCTTTCCTTCCTGGACAGGTTCTTCTAGAAAGGTAGATCAGACGAGAAAGAAAACCCCCATCCCCCCCCCCCCCCCCCAAGAAAAGAAAGTTACTGTTTGGAGCTGTTCCAGAAAATAAATAGAGAGGAGAGGAGATGAATCCCTGTGCGATCCACCAGCGAGCGTATGTTTGCCGGGAAGAAATGAGGAGGGAGGCTGTTGCTTGTCCCAGGCCTCGCCGGCTCCCATCCGGACTCGACCATCCCATCAGACCCTTCAGATGGCCCTTTGTGTAGGTTCTTTTTTTTTGTGATTGCGTGGTTGGTGTGGATTTGTAGGCTTGACCCTCTTTTGTTTCTCAACAGGAATCAGGCAGAGATGAATGATCTTACAGCAGGGTCTGAAGTTTTAGACATCATCCTCACCAAGGTGAGCAGATCTACTTCCCCCTTGGTGTTCCGGTCTTGTTTTGCTGTTTCGGATCTGTGGAAGGGGAGCTTAATTCCTGGACATGTGCTTATAGCTAAGATCGGAAGTTTGTGTTTGTTGATCCGTATGATTGGGTTTCCCCAAATAATAAATTTCCGGGGCTAGGCCTTAACAATTCACAATCATAATTTATATAAGTTTTATGATGTTATTTAGTCCTGTATGTTAAGGATGAGATGATTGTTTCGATGGTCCTGTTCCTTTCCCATTCGCCAACAATTCAATCTGATGTTGCTCCTGGATGTTGCAGGATGGTTGCGGAATCGAACAGCATAGTGGACAGATTGCCTCGTCGCCCCCATTTTTTTGTGGGTCGCCACCGAGTAGAGTATCTAACCCATTAATTAAAGATGAGCGTTTTAGGGAGGAGAACTTCGCCCCATTCTCAACTGTCTCGCCTGCAAACTCCCACCTTTCCTCGTCCCCTAACTCATCTTCCAGGAAGGGAGGGTGTGTCCGAGCGAGTTTTGGTAACAAACCTGCGGTGAGAATTGAGGGCTTCGATTGCCTGAACGGGGACAGCAGGAACCGCGGGATCCCAGCCTGGGCATGAGATCCCAGTTTCCTCGCAACCCATTTTTGGCCTTGCGAAACAGATGAAGAAGAGAAGAAATTCAACTAAGATTTATTTATTATTCAAACTGACGACCTTTTGAAGGGAGTTTTGAAGAGTCTGGAGAGGGAAGAAACAAAGATAGAAGTAATTCCCTTCTTTTTTCCTGGGCTGCTGTGTACATACATGTGAAGAAGAGTAGCCTTTTGTTCCTGGTTCCTGTTCTCTGTAAATGTCAAATCAAAAAGCTTCTTGTAAGTATCATGGGAGTTGTTCTTGTTGATATTTGATTTGGTCATCCTCAGAATTTTGGGTTTCTTACCCCCCAACGCCTCTTTTTGTTTATTGTCATCGTAAGTAAAGAAGTCTAAAGCACTTAATGCTAGAGGGTGAATGACCCAAGACTCACAACCCCAGTTGCCACTGGCATCTTTTTTCTTTTTCCTTTTCTCCCCCCGTCTAACCTTTTCCCAGTTTTGAGCAATGACGGATGATGTTTGCTTATGAAAAACGCCAGGATATAAGATCATGTCAATATAATGTTTTCTTGTTCCCCGTGATCATCATCCCCAACACCCAATTCCTATCGATACGTGAGGGGCTGGATAATCTCTGGTCATGGCATCACAGTCGTGTCGGGGATGGGGAGCTTGAGGGACACGAGCAAAAGTGGGATGCACCTTTACTTAATACCACCATGGGCCGACTCCCATTCTTTATTTCATTTTCTTATATTATTGATTCCCTCAGTGATGTCAGGGTCAATACAGCATCCCGATTGCCATTACAGGAATTTGATGAGGTCCAAGTGCCGTGGTTATCCTACCCTAATCCATGATTCCATGGAGCTGTAAGAAAAGTCAGGTTGCTGTACCCGAAAGAGCTGTTCTCTCCAAGAAGGCAGATTGGTAGATCCGGGCATCAGGGGTCGGTCGGCAACAACCGCCCCCTCCCTCTTCGGACCGCTCCTTTCCCGACAAAATTCACGTGGTCTGGTCTCGGATCGATGGAAGTAGATGCGGTCCACGACCGATTCAACCTACGCCACGTGTCTTTGTCGATGGGGAATTTCCTCAATATTTTAGTAAACAACTTTAATACAGTTGGGCTGACTATCTTTCCTTATCTTAGGGTTGGATTTATCATTAATTACGTGTGCTGGTAATTCAGACGACCTTTAAGCATCGGGAGGAGTTTCTGGTGCTTCTTTTTGGGCTAAACGAAGAGCCATGTGAGGGCCGATCGATCTGACCGGCGGCTCCGATTTCAGAAGGCCCCCGTGACGGGCTCTGTGTGAGCGTTGAGCCTGATCTTTGAACCCAGCCGACTGACACCCCCCACCCACCCAACCCCGACTCTTTAAAGCACATTAAACTAAGGAAAATGATGGAGACAAAAAAAAGGTAGTCATGAAAACGGCCAACCTCTGACCATCGTTCCGTGAAAAGCGTACAAAACTTGTCTCATTTACCGGGGAAAGAAGACAAGGCGTGGCCGCTCCTCGGACGACGCAAAGGCCCCATCGATACTAACGTCCAGGCTTTAACTACAACTTCACATCGTCAGACTGTTGATTTGACCGTCCCCGTGAGAAAAACATAAAAGAAAATGAAAACCACATTTCGCCGTTTGCGTAGGTTTTTCTCAGACCTGCTTCAGCTTCAGATGCATGCAAATTGATAAACCGACACGCGGAGAACTCGACATATCGGGGTTCGGTTGAATTTTCTGAACTTCGGTCTCACTCTGAGACAAGCCGAAGCATCTTAAATATTTTATTATTTAAATTTTAGTTTGTAAGAACAAGAAGTAATTAATAAATGCATGAAAAGAGGATGATCCTTTGGCTATGGCCATGCAATGTAGTTCAAGTTCCCAGAGAGCCGATGTTGTTCCTGTTCCCAAGATAAATATACTAATGTCATGACTCGCCTTGGTTGCTGCGAATAATATTGACCGACGTCAATAAATACCCCCCCCCCCCCCCCCCCCCCCCCCCACCCCACCCACCCCACCCACCTCACCCACTGGAGAGGTCTTTGATTTGGACGGCACCCCAAAAGTATAATAACAATGAAGTGTCGAAGAGCAAAGCATAATGAGGAAGCCCTCAAACCCAAAGCCAAAGGAAAGGGGAGTAGTGAGGGTATGATTAGTCGCCCGAAGAAGGGGGATCGCGGTACGAAGGAGCTGGTAGCTGTGGCGGCCATGGAGAGGGAGGGTACGTCGTTGGAGAACACGAGTGAGGTAATGGACGACATAGGGGCCATGGTGGTGCCGGAGGTAGTTGGCGTGATGGATGATCTCGGCAACAGATGGTGGGACGAGGATGGGTCGTGGTGGACGAATATGGTCGATGACCAGGAAGTTTCATATGGTTGGGGTTCCGCGTGGTTGCCCTTCTGGGACGTTGAGTTCACGGCCGAAGCAAGCGAGTTGCTCTTCGGCGATGTCATGTGGGACGACACCCTGTGGAACTTCGACGTGGAACCCGGGAGAACGCATCCTTAACGATCTGATCCCCGCCTTTCTTCCTAATGCTTTTTTTTTGTTTTCCTTTTCCTATCGAGTGAAGTAGTCCTAGGGTTGCCTTGGTTCATCAATGTTTCAAATGCTTCGTTCACGTGTTTGTTCCCGGTACGACTCCTATGATCATCTATTTCAGGACAAATCGGGCGCAGGGGGACACTTCCATAAGCAGACAACTTGATGCCATTAAAAAGAATGGAGTGGTATTGATTAACTCATTTAATAAGAATTACGGTCAATTAAATGAAAGAATGCTTATAAATGGAATAAGATGTATTTCATATTACATTCGAAATTTTTCGTTCATTGTTTTAGGAATTGAATTTCATCCTCAGATTCCATTCCACTCATTTTCCGATTTCATTAACCAATCATCCGTTGAAGGTATTTGAACGTCGGAACCCCCGTCAGTTAGAGGAGGCGGGGCTAAAATATGGGCCGGCCAGGCCCGAAACTGAGAGACAACGGCTCCTAGTATGTATCGTAGTCGCAGTGCAGTCCGCTTAATCTTTAAAGGGCCTTGGGAAGACTTCTTTCTAAGTACCGGGAATAATTCCACGTTACCTAGAAAAGACCTGGTTCAAGTGCTTATATATGGTTGAGAGTCTTCATCTAATTGCTAGCTTTTATATGTAGGGAACTCCAACACACAATTTCTACATCGGAAAAAGATCCGGGAACCCGACACACGATGAACGAACTAAGTGCTTATATATACGCACAAGATGGCTATGCTGCCTTTGATTTGTGCGGACTTCATTGTGTATTGTTGGTCATTTGAATCCTCCGGTTATAGAGGATTCCCCGTTTTGCTAGTTTGGAAGGGAAAATGGATGAGCCATGGTGCTTGGCCTGTCTATAGCATTGTCCCAAGGGTGCTGCTTTAGTCTTAGTAGGAGGTGATGTCTTCATCTCCTGGTTATGGGGTAGCTTGAAAACCTCGTATAGCATAAAACATAGATCAAGCCACCCCATCAGAACTCTAATTCGTTTGCCTGATGCAACCGTATTGCTTATTAATTATACTGCCAAGGACCAGTGGA
The DNA here is from genome assembly GCA_023653495.1 of Melastoma candidum. Taxonomy (NCBI): domain Eukaryota; kingdom Viridiplantae; phylum Streptophyta; class Magnoliopsida; order Myrtales; family Melastomataceae; genus Melastoma; species Melastoma candidum. Next base: position 10,079,724 of record CM042881.1, on the reverse strand, counting down.
CCTGAATTTTGTTTTTCTCTCCTTGTTTCATGGGACCTCATTTTCAGGACTCACATCTCAATGGGAAACAGTCTCTTTCCGAAAGAGCAATATTGATCTCATCTATTTATTTATTTATGCATATTCTAGAGCTCATCCCCGTAGTTATACCGACAAGCTAGACCACCAGTTCTGGCACTCGAGGTAGGAGCATCACAATAATACAACTGAGCGAACTTGCACTGGCTGTAAGTGTGCTCTGAAGTTGATATGATGACCGACTCTTTGGGACTTCAAGTAGCTTGGACTAGACATAAATTTAATCAACTGGTCATGTCAGCATTGAAAAGATCGGGTGGCCTTGGCTTACTGAGTTCTGTTTCTGTTTATAAGTAGAATTCTCTTTCTTGGGATCACAGGAAAGGACTGTGGTAGATGCCGGGCGAATGCTTCATACTGTGTTTATAACTCGAATGCCACAACTGGTTGTGGAGTCGGGGGCTTCTTGTTTCTTCTTTCGAGGGAATCACTACTTATGGGTATGACGAGTGTGCGCACGCGCAGGCGGGTCCACGTGCCTTGGGTGCGCGCGATGCGGTTCGGGTAACCCGAGGATCCGGGCCTGCTCCCCTGAAAGCCCATTCCGGTCGGCGTTCCGGCTCGAACGCCGGACGCTGCGGAAGGGAGGCTCAGGGTCGGGCCTTCCCTTGATTCGCGAACGGGTCTGCGGGGCGTTTCGCCAACCACCTGAAGGTGGCGAGCGAAAGGCTGCGTTAAGGCCTCGCTCGTGAATTTCGGGGAGGGCCCGAGGAGCGGCTCGAGTTGCCGTCACCTCACCCCAAATGACTCCGAAAAAGGGTGTTGGGTTTAGTTTTAGCTTTGGAAAAACTGTTGTTCGGAGTCGCCACCGACTTATTAAAAATTGTGATTTTAAGTCGGAAAAAATCAGAGTTCTGGGTTCGGGGATTCCTATTTACTAACCTTAGTGCTTTACCACATGCGAAAAGGGTGGCGATTTGTCCAAAAAAAGTTACTTTTGATTGACGGGTGTTGGACCCGATCCGGGAGTGGGCCGGACTCGTATCGACGTTTTAACGGGCGTTGGACCCGAATTTAGGTTTGTTTGATTAAAATCAACACACGACATAAACCTAAAGCTTAAGTCATGCGTGCAATCACAAACAATAAACGAGATGAAAGAGGGCGGGGAAGGGCGGTGATTGCGGGCCTATGCACTTGGGCCCGCAACCCGTTACATATGGGCTTTAAAAATGAAATTCGGGGAGGCCCGCACCTCCCCTTTGTACCTTTAGCGAAGGTTGGGGCCGCTTTGTCTTCAAGCCCGCGGTTTTTAGGCCGGGGTAGAACCACGCGGTTTGATACACGCGTCTTCGTGTGATCTTCGAAAGTTTGAATTTGGTCTTCGAAGTTGCATGCTCAGTGTACATGCAAAGAAAATGTAAGAGTGGAGGTGATTAATATGATCGAATTTTAATGAAGTTCGATTAAATTGAAAGATAGGTAAGGCATGTCTTACCGCTTTTGTCGAAAATGCTTACTCAATATATGTTGTCGAGAATATCCGAAAAGTTTCGCCATGTTTCACATGCAAAACAAAGGGGAGATGAATGTTAGTACATCGACGGATAGAGAACTAAATCGTCTAACAAAGGTATAAATGCTAGTAAATCATAAAAACAGGGGGACGTTTTAGAAAATAAATAAAGGAGACAAATTTCAACAAACTGTAAGCCGAAACGGGGTTAGATGATCGACAGGTCCGCATGGCAAATTATGCTAACGTCATTAAAATTTAACCGTTAATCCCACGAATGAATTGAAAACCACTATTAAAGTCAAAGGGTAAGCATTTGACAAAAAAAAGAAAAATTTTATGTCAGATGTAGCGCACATGCATTCAGCTCAATAAAATTAATAATTGGAGAAGATTGGAGCCAACGTTCCTTACCCATTTTCGATTGAAACCCACTCGTGACCCATGGCGATGCTTCCACAGCAGAAACCCACTTGTCTTCGAAACGCCATGGTGACTGGGATCTTGCTGGAGAAGTCTCCTGCATCGCCAAGATGTCGCGGGAAGGGAAGATCTCCATGGCTGCCAAGGTCGGATCCGGTAGCACCGTCAGGGAGACTTTTCTGCGGCCTCACCGGCGCCCGAGGGAGAGGTGTTGAGCCGGGGCTGCCGTGGAGCTGCTCGCCAAATCTGGAGCTTGGGGATTACTGCTGAGCCGTGGGTCGCCGGAGGAATGTGGAGGATGAGCCAACCGGCGTGAGGGAACACCGAGGGAGAAGCTGGCCGTCGTTGCCGTCGATCCTGGGAGGGGGTGAGCACCCAAAGGACGAGCCAAGGGAATCCGCCAGGAAGGTTTGCTCTGGGGTTGCCCGTTGCCGATTCCGTGGGTGTTAAAGAGAGACCAGAGATGGGGAGCCGCCTTGGAGCTGGAGCTCGGTGCGCGGGTTGAGATTGAGGTGGGGAGCTTCCGCTGGTCCTGGACGCCGGGGAGGGGTGGAGTTGCCACTGTAGTCGGATCTGAGGGGAGAGGGCTATCGCGCGTTGTCGGAGCTGGTCCTGGGGTTTGCCGCCGCGGAGCGTCAAGGAGGTCAAGACGGGGAGCCGCCTTGGGGCTGGAGCTGCCATGGCGGGTCTGGTTGCCGGAGAAGGAGGTTCGCCGGGAGGAGTGCAGGCCCGCTTCTGGGGAGGGCGTCAAGACAGGGGGAAGCCGTTGATTTGCCATGGCTGGTTCTCTGAAACGCCGAGAGGACGAGGGTGCTGTCTCCGGTTCATCGTCGGTTCAGGAGGATGCCCAGGAGGACGGGTTGCCGTCGTCGGGGAGCGTAGAAACTTCAAGATGACGCAGTCGGGAAGCACCGCCGGGGAGTTGAAGTGGGGAGCCGCCTTGGGGCTGCGACTGTGGCCACAGGAAGCTCGTATGTCTGGTTTCTATCAGGGGAGACAAGGCAGCCATCGACTGGACTCAAAAGAAGCTTCAAAGTTGCGGTGACATCGGAGGTTGTCGCCAGGGGTCTGTGTGGCTGCTGTTGCGTCCTGGAGAGTTGAAGTTTGCCCCAGCACGAGGTATGTTGTCATCCTTCGCTGCTGTCGTTACGCGCTTCGCTTGGGTTGGCCGTCGAGAGGGGGTTTTCCGTGGTGTTCTCTGTCCCTTACCTTGGTGGAGGAGACGGCTGAAGAGTGGGAAGCAAGATGAAAGCGAAAGAGGCTGAGAGAGAGCAAGAACCCAGGAAGGGAGATCGATGGCTTCGAAATCCTTCCTGGTATCTTATCGAGAAGATGAAGAATGTCTCCCGAAGAGAGAATTGGTAAGAATTCTTTGGAATTCTGTCTGATTTCCCCCCCCCCCTTGTGGATTGAAGACGCTTCCTTTTTATCCTCTGCCCATTCCTGACCAGAAGCTCTTCTGGTTAGTCCCCCCTTCATTCCTTTCTTCTAATTCTGCCCGAATCCTCCCCATTTAGTTGGCTTCTGGTTTGGAAAGTGCAAAACCGTTAGGAGACATGATCTCCAGGGGCTTCACAGAATCACCTTTTCCTGTAAGAGATCGCCATGGGCGAAGAATTCAGGAGGGGAGCAACCGTCAGGTGCGTTGGGATTGTCCTCTGGTCTGATCCTGTCGGGATTTGTTGTTTTTTTTTTTATTTTTCTTATTCTGATCTGGGCTTGTGGTGTTGTGGGCTGAGATGTCTTGTGAACTTGGCTTTGGCAAATGGCTTGGCCTCCTTTTGTTTTGGGGCTGGGTCAGCCTTCCACTTTGGGGTCGGGCTGTGTTTGTTGTGGTTTTTGTCTTTGGGTTCCTTTTGGGTTTGCCCATTGATTTTGTCTAGCCTCTTCCTTTGGCTTGGGCTGCTGCTTGGGTTAGTCACCTATGCCTTGCATAAAAGAGATTGCGTCTGTGTGATTCAAGGCTTTGTTTGATTTGCTGGTGCGAGCTGTATTGGTGCGGCTACAAGACATCGGTTTATCACTGCGGGAGAGCTGGCGCGGCTGTAGAGTGCTGGCTCGCTGTTGCGGGAGATGAGGCCGGTCTAGTCTGCATATGCCTTCGAGTAAGTTGGCGTTTCTGCCTCGTTTTATTTCCTGGGAAATTTCGAGAACTGGCTGTGTTTGCTGGCGTGTGGGGATTAGGTGGCTGCATGATAGGCTTCTGGACAAACCTTGCACCCATCATATTTATCCATTCTTTTGTATTCAGTCCTGCGCAGCTAGCACAAAAAGTCGAATTGGATTCGAAGCTTGCAACTGTGGGAGCTGAGATGGATGGGACGTCTGAGAGGAATAGGATGGCCCGTTGAAGGACATCGCTTGTGAATAAATCCCTCTGTATGCTGGAGCTAGCCCCCATGAGAGTAGGTATAGGGAAAGGGTGGGAATCTATGTAAACTCCATCCGCAACGAATTTTAGGCTATTGAATTGTTCCCTTTTTTTTAAAAACATTTGTAATCAATGACCTATTTGAGGTATTACAGTTTGCCCCTCCTTGGGAGGGAATCTGGGAAGATTTTCTCACAAGGATATCGTTAATACCTCAAATTACCCTTGGTTGACACGTGTCCTAGAAGCTCATCAAGGAAATCGTTAGTCGTGACGAAAACAAAAATAGCCAAATGTACATGCACATTATGCTTCGTTTTGTTTTCTCTTTAAAATCATGTTTTCAAGCGAGAGCAAAGAAGGTTTGTTGATTCCTCTCGTGTTTCACTCTCATTTCTAAAAGCCATTTCAGTTGGATTTCAGAATTCCTTTGACATGGATGCTCATGTACCGGTCGAAGGAGTCTTTGCTCGGGTTGTAATGTAGGTTCGGCATAAGGCCTTTAAATTGAAATTTTAAATTAGTCGTTTGAAAGAAAGAGTCTAAGGACCTCATTAGAAGCTATTGGATCATAGAGGTTCCACCATTCAAGCAAATTTTCCATCTTTCAGACAGCTCACCATTTGATGTGTTTTGTTGGGGATGACTGATTGGTTTATTGGTAGCTGTGAACAATCCACTTTGGGGAAAGCTTTGTCTTTGAAGGATAGCACCTTTGCTTTTGCGACCGTCAATGTTGGTCCTGGTGCTTTATTTTTGCTCTTTTGATTTGCGCTTTGCTTTTGAAGACTTTGGTCTTTGCGCTGATTTTGCTTTTTCTTTACTGGATCATAGGGATTTGCCCCACTCTGTTTTCTGGTACCTTTCTTTGGTATTTGTGCTCTTTGGAAAATTCTTTGAGAATTTGGTCCTCAAGAACAACTCAACTGGTAGGCCTAATTATCGATGGTGCATTTTCGCTTGAATTTTAAGGAAGTGTAGCCTCCACGATCCGTTGCTTCCGGTCTCTAGCTACAGGATCTCCATTTTAACCTCGATATGAGGCGGTCCTTAGACTTGTTAGGTGTAGTGTATATGGAAACTTCAACTTTGGCTCGAAAGGGGCTAGCAATAGTTGATGTTTCGTGTTTGGGATAGAGAAGAAATGCTCGATCTCATCCCGGTTTAGAGCATCTTTTGTCAAAGGATTCGTTATCCGCCTGAATGCTCGTGTATGAATCCTCACAGTGTTTGCGCTCATCACTCTGGGTAAGTGTTTGGGAATAGGCTTGCCTTCTCAACTCTTGCCCATAAACATTTTTTGTTAAAGGTAATTTTGAATTATATGCAAATGAGCACACAAATGCTTACGAAATAAACAGGTTTAGATACTCAAACCTCTGTAGTGCTCTTATGCACTTCGAGGGGAAAGTGTTTGCACTTTCATGCCCCAGTCATGTTCTTTGATATTGGAGTCAAACGGCTTCCACCCGACCACCCTCGCCGTTGCCCAGGAGTTTGTACCGTGCTGTGTGGATGTCCATGTACCTGCACAGCTGACAACGGACAGAGACGAAGTTAGCTCATGTACTTCGACTCTCGCTTGGGGAGTTAATGAAGTAAAGTTTCCGCTGGGGAAATGAGATGGATATGTCCATCCCGATGATAGTTCTGGAAGAATATGCTTGTATCTTTGCTGAGGAATGCGACGTATGTAATCAACTCCAGCTTGAATGAAGGCAGGGCTCCAGCTGGGGAAGTGGGGATACGACTCCATCTGGGGAATCATGAGAAATTTTGTTAGAGAGCAGTGCAGATGTTACTCCCTTTTGGTGTGGTCATCTTTGGTGATGACAAAGGCAATCTCGAAGCTTTGGTTCGAAATTTTCCACCCAACCGCCCGCGCCTTTGTCTGTAATGTGGGATGTTCATGTACCTACATCAAACAAAGGACAGACAACAAGTGGGCTCATGTAACTTGTTTCTTTCAAAGTAGGAATGAAGTTTGTTCATGTAACTTCATTTGCATGAAAGGCGAAGTAGCGTTTTGGATACTTCCCTTTTTGTGTTTTCGTCATTGCGTCTTTGTCCGTAGGAATCAAAGGATTGACGAAATAGTTACTCTTGCTTGACGTCTGTTGTATAAGGAAGTTCATGTACCTATCAAACAGGTAGCGAGAAACAAGTGAGTTCGTGCGACTTGTTTCTGTTAGAGTAAGAATGAAGTTTGCTTGTGTAACTTCATTTGTAAGAAAGGCGAAGTAGAGTTTTGGTACTTCCCTTTTGTATGATTTCGTCCTTGCGTCTTCGTCCGATGGAATCGAAGGTTTGACGAAATGGTTACTCTTGCTTGATGTCTGTTGTGTAAGGAAGTTCATGTACCTATCAAACAGATGGCGAGAAACAAGTGAGTTCATGCGACTCGTTTCTGTTAGAGTAAGAATGAAGTTTGCTCATGTAACTTCATTGGTAAGAAAGGTGAAGTAGAGTTTTGGTACTTCCCTTTTTGCATGGTTTCGTCATTGCGTCTTCGTCCGATGGAGTCGAAGGTTTGACGAAATTGCTACAAGACTTTGGCTTGAGGCTTTGCCACCCTACCACCCTCGCCTTTGTCGTAGGAGTTTTGTACCATCCGTGTGAGGAGCTCTTGTACCTGCCCACGAGACAAAGGACGTAAGGTGACGAGAAACAAGTGAACTCATGCGACTTGTTCTTGTTGAAGTTCGCTCATGTAACTTCATTTGTAAGAAAGGTGAAGTAGAGTTTTGGTACTTCCCTTTTGTATGATTTCGTCATTGCGTCTTCGTCCGATGGAGTCGAAGGTTTGACGAAATTGCTACAAGACTTTGGCTTGAGGCTTTGCCACCCTACCACCCTCGCCTTTGTCGTAGGAGTTTTGTACCATTCGTGTGAGGAGCTCTTGTACCTGCTCACGAGACAAAGGACGTAAGCGAAATGAGCTCATGTAATTTCACTTAGCTTGATAAAGAGAGTAATATTTGTATGATTCTCCCTTTTCATGTGTATCGTCAGTGTTCTTTGCCCCAGTTGACTCCCTGGGGATATAAAGAAGTTTGCTGATGAAGATTGTTCTGAAGTGTTTGTTTGAAACTTCATCGTTTGTCTTTGTTGTCTGCTTAAGATGCTCATGTATTTTCATGTAATTTGTTGTCTTGTTGTCTTATTGATCATGAGTGTTGTTTCGAAGCTTTGATTCGAAAGTTGTCTTGATTGGCATGATAGGATGTTGTTGTATCTTCTCGTCTGCCTAGGTTGTTTATGTGCCTATGAGACAAGCCGAAGGGCAAAACAAGTAAGTTCGTGTAACTTGTCTTTGTAAAGAAAGCATTTGTTAAGGAACATATACTCCCTTTCATGTTATTTGCCATTTTGTCAACCGAGAGTTATCCAAGATTTCTCAATCTCATCCCAGGATAGCTTGGAGATATGCCCCAGAGTCGCTTGGAGATATGTCCATGATCACTCGGAGATTTGCCCCAGGATCGCTCGGAGATTTGTCATAGGACTGTTCTCGTGTTGTCGTCATCATTGTTTTACCAACGAAGGCTGTTTCGAAACTTTGGCTCGAAACGTTTCCACCCTACCACCCTCGCCTTCGTCGTCTGCCTAGGATGCTCACGTACCTATGAGACAAGCCGAAGGGCAAAACAAGTAAGCTCGTGTAACCTGTTCTGCAGAGAAGGTATTAGTTGATGAACGAATACTCCCTTTCATGTAGATTATCGTTTTGTTGACAACGAAGGATATTTTGATGCTTTGGCTCAAAATTGTTTCAAGGCTTTGGCTCGAAATTTTACCACCCTGCCACCCACGCCTTCGTCAACATGCGACAAGGGCTAAGGTAAGTGAGCTCATGTAACTTATTTTTTTGCCAATAAGGAAGTACTGATTAAGGAATGAATACTCCCTTTCATGTGATGGTAATGTCGAACATCCTCTGCGTTGAGTGTTTGTGGCAGTTCTTCTCAATTAAGGCCGTTGCATTCTAGAAAGGGCGTGCTTGATAACGAAGTCTCCTTAATAATTTGAAGAGAAATGTCTTTTGAAGTTGTTGGCGTTTGACAGGATCCATTTGGGAATGTTGTCACCAAGCCTATTATCCTTGGATATGTATTGTTGATTGCCCATTGAGGTGGGTCTGGGTGGGTAACTAGCCTCTCATGTGGGCCTTGGTGGACAGTAGTGTCATTCATGTAATGAGCTGAAGTGGTTGTTTCTCGTCAATGAGGTGGTGATGAAGCTTCTCATCTTCTCCTTGGGACGAGCTCCAAAGAGTCAGCAATAGAACTTCTGCTGGGTTGATCGCTTAGGAACCGTGGATGAGCTTGATGGGAGTTGCCCCAGTCTGAGTACGCGTCATCGTAAGGTAGATTGCATGTTCTTTGGTGTAGGGTGAAGTTGTTATGTAAACGTTGCCCCAAATGATCCGTCTTGTGCTGTGAGATAAATGGGTGCCCCTTGTTTTGATTGCCCGGTGTTAATGGGCTTGAGATGAGCAACGGAATATAGTCTTCATATCCGTGGCAAAAGAAGTTGAGGAAGATGTTCCCATTGGTGCCGAAGTCGCGACAGCTGGTAATGTAGCGAAATTGCTACTACTTCTTTGGAGCGGTTGTTGATCAGTGGGGGATGATGTTCCATTATCGTGACATGCCTTGGTAGTCGTTAGGTGATCCTTGGTCTTCGTGTTTGGCTTTGTACTTTGGTAGTCGTTGATAATTCTTTGGGCTCATGTCATTGGACGCACGCACGACTTTGGACCTTGGTAGCCGTAACGGAAACTTTGGTCTTCATGTTATTAGATGTTCGGCTTTGGGTCTTGGTAGTCGTTGATGAGTCCTTGGCATTCCTCTGCTTGTAGATTTGTAATGTCATGCCTTATCCCTAATCCCGTTCGAGGAGTCATGTTGGAGAATTAAACCTCGAAAAGAAAGTAGAAAGAAGGATTGGATTAGTATCATGCAACAGTGTAATCGATGCATGATAAATTTGTGATGTTGTTTAATCGCACTTACCTATGCATAAAAGTATGCGTTACGTATATGCAATTGCAAACGAAATGCAGTAATGCAATGAATCAATTATTCTGAATGACATGGTATTATAACTACTGCAATCAGGCAGACATGTATGAATGCAGTAAGCATAAAATAGATAGGGATAGGAGAAATGGAGGTTGTTAAAGCCCATTGTAATAAAGTCGACCCAACTGCAAAACGAACGGTGTCAGTTTTACAGTTATAGCAGACAAAGCGTACCTGACGCCTGTCCCTGTACATGTAACAGTCACTCAGTAACAGACAAATGCACGTGCGGCGTCTGGTACCTGTAGTGGGCAAGATATTTCTAGACTCGGATGGAGGCTTCTAAGACCTCCCTCGGACTAAGGGAGGCGGGTCCCGGTCCATAGCCTACAAGCCGCAGGAAGCAGCGAGGCCGTGCCTTACGGTGACCCCCTAAAAATCCTAGTCCCGGGTATAGGGACTTACCTAAGTATGCCTAGGAAAGCGGATAAACGAACACAAACAGGAGATCAAACAAAGGGCATCGAGCCAATCAATTACATGCGAAAACAAGTAACTCCCCTCCGCATGTGGTAAAAAGGTTTTCCGTAGGAATCCACATGCGGAGATCCCCAGTGGAGTCGCCATCCGGGATGTGCGCACGCGCAGGCGGGTCCACGTGCCTTGGGTGCGCGCGATGCGGTTCGGGTAACCCGAGGATCCGGGCCTGCTCCCCTGAAAGCCCATTCCGGTCGGCGTTCCGGCTCGAACGCCGGACGCTGCGGAAGGGAGGCTCAGGGTCGGGCCTTCCCTTGATTCGCGAACGGGTCTGCGGGGCGTTTCGCCAACCACCTGAAGGTGGCGAGCGAAAGGCTGCGTTAAGGCCTCGCTCGTGAATTTCGGGGAGGGCCCGAGGAGCGGCTCGAGTTGCCGTCACCTCACCCCAAATGACTCCGAAAAAGGGTGTTGGGTTTAGTTTTAGCTTTGGAAAAACTGTTGTTCGGAGTCGCCACCGACTTATTAAAAATTGTGATTTTAAGTCGGAAAAAATCAGAGTTCTGGGTTCGGGGATTCCTATTTACTAACCTTAGTGCTTTACCACATGCGAAAAGGGTGGCGATTTGTCCAAAAAAAGTTACTTTTGATTGACGGGTGTTGGACCCGATCCGGGAGTGGGCCGGACTCGTATCGACGTTTTAACGGGCGTTGGACCCGAATTTAGGTTTGTTTGATTAAAATCAACACACGACATAAACCTAAAGCTTAAGTCATGCGTGCAATCACAAACAATAAACGAGATGAAAGAGGGCGGGGAAGGGCGGTGATTGCGGGCCTATGCACTTGGGCCCGCAACCCGTTACATATGGGCTTTAAAAATGAAATTCGGGGAGGCCCGCACCTCCCCTTTGTACCTTTAGCGAAGGTTGGGGCCGCTTTGTCTTCAAGCCCGCGGTTTTTAGGCCGGGGTAGAACCACGCGGTTTGATACACGCGTCTTCGTGTGATCTTCGAAAGTTTGAATTTGGTCTTCGAAGTTGCATGCTCAGTGTACATGCAAAGAAAATGTAAGAGTGGAGGTGATTAATATGATCGAATTTTAATGAAGTTCGATTAAATTGAAAGATAGGTAAGGCATGTCTTACCGCTTTTGTCGAAAATGCTTACTCAATATATGTTGTCGAGAATATCCGAAAAGTTTCGCCATGTTTCACATGCAAAACAAAGGGGAGATGAATGTTAGTACATCGACGGATAGAGAACTAAATCGTCTAACAAAGGTATAAATGCTAGTAAATCATAAAAACAGGGGGACGTTTTAGAAAATAAATAAAGGAGACAAATTTCAACAAACTGTAAGCCGAAACGGGGTCAGATGATCGACAGGTCCGCATGGCAAATTATGCTAACGTCATTAAAATTTAACCGTTAATCCCACGAATGAATTGAAAACCACTATTAAAGTCAAAGGGTAAGCATTTGACAAAAAAAAGAAAAATTTTATGTCAGATGTAGCGCACATGCATTCAGCTCAATAAAATTAATAATTGGAGAAGATTGGAGCCAACGTTCCTTACCCATTTTCGATTGAAACCCACTCGTGACCCATGGCGATGCTTCCACAGCAGAAACCCACTTGTCTTCGAAACGCCATGGTGACTGGGATCTTGCTGGAGAAGTCTCCTGCATCGCCAAGATGTCGCGGGAAGGGAAGATCTCCATGGCTGCCAAGGTCGGATCCGGTAGCACCGTCAGGGAGACTTTTCTGCGGCCTCACCGGCGCCCGAGGGAGAGGTGTTGAGCCGGGGCTGCCGTGGAGCTGCTCGCCAAATCTGGAGCTTGGGGATTACTGCTGAGCCGTGGGTCGCCGGAGGAATGTGGAGGATGAGCCAACCGGCGTGAGGGAACACCGAGGGAGAAGCTGGCCGTCGTTGCCGTCGATCCTGGGAGGGGGTGAGCACCCAAAGGACGAGCCAAGGGAATCCGCCAGGAAGGTTTGCTCTGGGGTTGCCCGTTGCCGATTCCGTGGGTGTTAAAGAGAGACCAGAGATGGGGAGCCGCCTTGGAGCTGGAGCTCGGTGCGCGGGTTGAGATTGAGGTGGGGAGCTTCCGCTGGTCCTGGACGCCGGGGAGGGGTGGAGTTGCCACTGTAGTCGGATCTGAGGGGAGAGGGCTATCGCGCGTTGTCGGAGCTGGTCCTGGGGTTTGCCGCCGCGGAGCGTCAAGGAGGTCAAGACGGGGAGCCGCCTTGGGGCTGGAGCTGCCATGGCGGGTCTGGTTGCCGGAGAAGGAGGTTCGCCGGGAGGAGTGCAGGCCCGCTTCTGGGGAGGGCGTCAAGACAGGGGGAAGCCGTTGATTTGCCATGGCTGGTTCTCTGAAACGCCGAGAGGACGAGGGTGCTGTCTCCGGTTCATCGTCGGTTCAGGAGGATGCCCAGGAGGACGGGTTGCCGTCGTCGGGGAGCGTAGAAACTTCAAGATGACGCAGTCGGGAAGCACCGCCGGGGAGTTGAAGTGGGGAGCCGCCTTGGGGCTGCGACTGTGGCCACAGGAAGCTCGTATGTCTGGTTTCTATCAGGGGAGACAAGGCAGCCATCGACTGGACTCAAAAGAAGCTTCAAAGTTGCGGTGACATCGGAGGTTGTCGCCAGGGGTCTGTGTGGCTGCTGTTGCGTCCTGGAGAGTTGAAGTTTGCCCCAGCACGAGGTATGTTGTCATCCTTCGCTGCTGTCGTTACGCGCTTCGCTTGGGTTGGCCGTCGAGAGGGGGGTTTTCCGTGGTGTTCTCTGTCCCTTACCTTGGTGGAGGAGACGGCTGAAGAGTGGGAAGCAAGATGAAAGCGAAAGAGGCTGAGAGAGAGCAAGAACCCAGGAAGGGAGATCGATGGCTTCGAAATCCTTCCTGGTATCTTATCGAGAAGATGAAGAATGTCTCCCGAAGAGAGAATTGGTAAGAATTCTTTGGAATTCTGTCTGATTTCCCCCCCCCCCTTGTGGATTGAAGACGCTTCCTTTTTATCCTCTGCCCATTCCTGACCAGAAGCTCTTCTGGTTAGTCCCCCCTTCATTCCTTTCTTCTAATTCTGCCCGAATCCTCCCCATTTAGTTGGCTTCTGGTTTGGAAAGTGCAAAACCGTTAGGAGACATGATCTCCAGGGGCTTCACAGAATCACCTTTTCCTGTAAGAGATCGCCATGGGCGAAGAATTCAGGAGGGGAGCAACCGTCAGGTGCGTTGGGATTGTCCTCTGGTCTGATCCTGTCGGGATTTGTTGTTTTTTTTTTTATTTTTCTTATTCTGATCTGGGCTTGTGGTGTTGTGGGCTGAGATGTCTTGTGAACTTGGCTTTGGCAAATGGCTTGGCCTCCTTTTGTTTTGGGGCTGGGTCAGCCTTCCACTTTGGGGTCGGGCTGTGTTTGTTGTGGTTTTTGTCTTTGGGTTCCTTTTGGGTTTGCCCATTGATTTTGTCTAGCCTCTTCCTTTGGCTTGGGCTGCTGCTTGGGTTAGTCACCTATGCCTTGCATAAAAGAGATTGCGTCTGTGTGATTCAAGGCTTTGTTTGATTTGCTGGTGCGAGCTGTATTGGTGCGGCTACAAGACATCGGTTTATCACTGCGGGAGAGCTGGCGCGGCTGTAGAGTGCTGGCTCGCTGTTGCGGGAGATGAGGCCGGTCTAGTCTGCATATGCCTTCGAGTAAGTTGGCGTTTCTGCCTCGTTTTATTTCCTGGGAAATTTCGAGAACTGGCTGTGTTTGCTGGCGTGTGGGGATTAGGTGGCTGCATGATAGGCTTCTGGACAAACCTTGCACCCATCATATTTATCCATTCTTTTGTATTCAGTCCTGCGCAGCTAGCACAAAAAGTCGAATTGGATTCGAAGCTTGCAACTGTGGGAGCTGAGATGGATGGGACGTCTGAGAGGAATAGGATGGCCCGTTGAAGGACATCGCTTGTGAATAAATCCCTCTGTATGCTGGAGCTAGCCCCCATGAGAGTAGGTATAGGGAAAGGGTGGGAATCTATGTAAACTCCATCCGCAACGAATTTTAGGCTATTGAATTGTTCCCTTTTTTTTAAAAACATTTGTAATCAATGACCTATTTGAGGTATTACAACGAGATGCATGTTCTTCAAAAGACCATTAACCCCCGGAGGAAGTCGAGCATGGACCATTATATATTTCACTTCATCATGGTAAGAAGCATCTCTTATATGCTCTAATGTCTTCTATTCTGGCAAAGAGTTTGATTCTCATATTGTGCTTTTCCAGGGCGACATTCATAGTGGCGGAAGGCTGCCTGATTGCGGGTGCTACCAAGAATGCCTACCATACCAAATACAGGGACATGATTTATGCACAGAACTTCTCTTGTGAAACACTGAGGAAAGGTGTATTCATTTTTTTTTTTTTTTTTGGTAGTGAGGAAAGGTGTATTCATTGCTGGAGCCATGTTCGTCCTCGGGACCATGATCCTCAGCGTTTACTACTACATGTACCTCAACAAGGCGGTTACCACTCCAGCGAGCCATAAGGCCAATCATGCCAATTCAACTGTCGGGATGGCTGGTCACGCGTAGATTCCATCATCTGGCTTCAAACTTTTGGCCGCACTGGACAATGGTTTACATAGTAGTAATGTTCTTGGGTTGGAGATGACTTGGAATCTAAACCTAAATATTCCCGGTGATGGTCATCCGGCAAAGCTCCCGCTGACCAAGCGCTCTTCATTTTCTAAGCCCGTCTGAGAAGTTGCCCTACAAGTGGGGCGTTGCCTGTTTCACCACATTTGAAATAGGCCCATCCTCCTCGGTCCTTCGACGTGTTTGCGTCATGTGGACATTATTGGGTCATAACGCCAAAGACAGTAACAGTCGATCAAATGCATGGAAAGATGTCTTGGATGCCTGCACGAGTTAAGTAGAAAAGCCAAGAACACTTGGAACTGGGAGATCATGTCAATTTAAGACACTTTAGGATCATATTTTCCTGTCCGGGGCTTCATTTGTGTTCTTTTGTCCCAGATTCAAACGCCTCTTTCTTGTCGTTTAGCTGTTTTGTCATTAAGGTCCTTCCGACCACACCGAAAGAAAGGGAGTTGGGAACAGAGAAGACGGGCTGAGGAAGAAAAGAACAGAGGGAAACGACGAGGGACTCAAGTCTCGGGAATTCCATGTCCGGCCATCTTGCTGGAAGTCCTTTCCTTTCGCTCACCATTACTCGAACTTTCAGGGACACGGAAGCTAAACCAGTCATGTTGATTCGTCAGTACAAGTACAAGTTCCGGTGGTTCATGCGTGCAGTGTTCCGTGTGTTGCTGCTGGCTGCCTTCTTGCCATGTGCTCAGGTATCTTGCGCTCGTAGGATTGGTGTCAGACAACAGAGGAGGATTAGTGATCACGCTTGTTGAAGGCGGCAAATTAATTACTCTCACAAACCTAACTAACTTGTAGATAGGGCAAGTAGAGGTCGTTCCCACAGAGAATCAACAGAGAAGAATTCCTAACGGTCGCACATTTAACAATTTCGAGGTCAAGTCAAACAAGATTGAATTGAGAGTAAAACTGAAAAAAAAAGTGCAAATAACGATGATTAAATCAATTAATAAAAGCCTAGGACTATCAATTTCCCCTAACGAATTATCTAACTCGTTCCTTCCTTTCTCCAGTTATCAAATTCTTAAGTTACTAACCTAGGGTTCGTATATCTCTTTACGCCTCTCCCGAGTGCTCTAAAGACGTATTCCCTGTATCGAGCTAATCACTCTATTCCTAGGCAATTAACTAGTGGGAACCCATTATGCAACAACCCTAAATGGCTACCTAAGGCAATCAGGTATATTCCTATCCTTCTCGCTAATTAGCTCCGTTTTCCAACGAGACGCTAACTTAGGCTATTCAATCCACGGCTTAACCTAAACAACTTTTCCAAGCCCGATTAGGTCTCCAGATCAAATTAATTGGTGGCCAGTCAATCAGCCGCATTAAGAACAAGATATGAATAAGTAACCACACGAATTCACATAACACGGAGAATAGGAATTCACTCGTTAAATAAAATCGCTAGGTTCCATTGAAGTCCTAGAAAATGAAATTAGTTCATAACGTAAAAGAAATTCAACTCAAATTCAAAAGAAAAGGAGAGCGACATAATAATCAAAGAGGGGCAAGAAAAGAAAAACGCCCTCTCGAATCCTCCGATCCGAGAAGTAGTCGCCTAGTCTTGATCTCCGCTTCAACCCTAGCCGTCTCCGAGTCGAATGTCTCCTCCGTTCTTCACCAAAAGAAAAGACTCTAAAAGCCAAAGGGAAGGTTGTCCTTAGAGTTACCTCTAAAACTAGGATATATAGATCCCCTAGAAAATATTTCCTAAGATTCTCCAAATCTAGGCAATATTTCTAGGGAGAATAAAATAAAATAAATCTAAAACTACCAACTAAATAACTAGTTGATCCTCTATATCTCCATAATGCAGTCTTAGGAAGACTTGAAGACTCCTCAAGCGGTTAGCCTTCAAAATTCGCAGGAAAGCTTCGTCAGCTACAGAACCTCCAGGGACGCGTCCCTAAGATCTGAAGGACGCGTCCCTCAGCTCTCTGTCCATTGTTCGCTCCTCTTCGCTTTTCTTCGTCCGAGCTTCAAAATCTCCTTCATTTTCCTGCATTAACACATGACAAACCAAGAGGCATCAACAAGATAACCGACTCGAGACGAAATAGAAACAAAAACTAAGAAAATAACAAAGATCAACTTAAAATAAAACTAAACTAAAAATGACTCAAATCCTACCAAATCCCTATCAATACTCATCCGACTAACCACATAAAGCCTCGTTAAGGATACGAAATAACCCTACTTTCACAGAGTTATCAATTAGAGACCGGTTTCTGGGGGACGAGCTGGGCAATGGCAGAGAAGAACTTGTGTTGACATGTTAGAATATCGGACCGGTCCATATGTCGAGCCCAGCATAGAAAACCAATTGGCTGTATCCGATGCGGGATCACACAAACCACATACGGGCCCACAAACCAGCACCTTTTTTTTTTGTTGAACTGGTCCACACACACGGGCACCCTTTTTTTGGGTTGCACCGCATCACACGGGAGAGGAGGGCCCACCATCGATTTTACTGGCTTAACCAGGCTCTGATACCATGTTAGAATATCGGACCGGTCCATATGCCGAGCCCAGCATAGAAGCCCAACGAGGTTCTCTCTAAAACTAATTGGCTGTAGAGGGAGTAGCCCGCTAGGCTATATATACTAGGTCGGACTCTTTTCTCTATCCGATGTGGGATTGAGTTTGCTATATAGCAAACTTGTCAACATGACATGTTCTTCCGAGGAGGTTTCGGCGGCAACGCGACGGACCAGGACGTTTATGAACTATGAAGAGAGCAGGAGGGTCGTCCCAAGCTGTCCCCTCTCCACAATTACCGTAGACTTCCTCGTTTTATCCGTTCCGGCTGAACCACTGAGCAGAGGGTCGAAGCAGAATCTCCTCCGCAAGATTTCAGATACACAAACCGCTCGCATCGAGTTCCGACTGCCCACTTCTTTCGAGCAACAATGGCTTCTTCTCATCATCTACATCTGGAATAACACCCACCGATTTTCTAGCCGCTAAGCTGGATCATCGTAGAACTACCACGTCCATGGCCGGGAAAACCGCCGGCATATCTTCTTTTTGTGTGAATCTGATGCATTAGCCTTCGATCTCATCTTAACCATGTTTTTTGTTTTCAAATCACATGACTAGAAAAAAATCTTATCATCGAAGGAGGACCAGTGCGACATTTCTTTCAGACCCGAATCAAATCAACCAAGAACCACCTGTTTTATTGTAACGTGGGACAAGTAAACCTTCTGCAATGAATCTCGGTGTCTTGTCCTAAGAATCCCACTCCCATTTGGTACCAAAGATTTTGGCCATTCCTCATTGCTCTGGACGGGTAGTTTCCTATTGCGAGATAGTAATTCTTCTTCCACCTCTGGCCCCCCCTTTTTCTGATTCCCTTCGGTCATGTCAAGATCTTCTCCCTCTTTCTAGAAAAAGTAAAAATGGGGGAGTTGTTGTTGGTATGGAGAGAACTGTCTCTTTGGTACAGAATTGACGACTGGATGCGTCGTCCTTGGGGCATCACATGGAACCCGGAAGAAGAAGCAGCAGAGATGATGCCCCTGCACAAGGACAACTGCGTGTATGTATGTCCGAGTCTTCCCTTCCTGATTGATGATGAGTCGGTGCTGGTCGCAGATTCATAAACCAGATCACTCTTTACATTATTCCTATGAGAAAGCAATATTGCTCGCCGGCGAATTGTATTGTCTAATTCATCCATGGGAAAAGGGGATGACCCGCCCTGGCCAAAACGTTTTATTACTCGTAGGCGTCATATCTCAACTATCGTCAAAATGGGTTAATACCCGTTCCTTGTCACGTACTAAAAAGTCCGAAAGCAAGGGCTCCGCATCGATGCCTGAGTTTTGGATCGATAGGGAGGAGCTCGGATCCGCAAACTGTGCATGTATTACTGTGAGGATTATGTCCCTTTGGCGATTAGTGATTTGGATGTGGAATCCATTTTGTTTTTTGAAAGTTTCGTGAGATCACCAACTTGTCTTTTATTTAATCCAACTGGCCCCGTTGTCTAACAAAACACGAGAAAAGTTTTGTGAGTCCCATGAATGGGGTTTTCCGTGCCACCATTTTTCTCCTCCTCCTCATCGACCGAGTTTTCGCGGGTTAACGGAATCGATGCTCGAAACAAGCGAGATCCCTTTTCATACTCTGGGGCTGCGGATATAAAACCTCGTGCCTGGCTGGCTCCCTAACCCAGGCAAAAACGAACAAGAGAAGAGAGAACACAGTCTACCTTTCAGCTTTTAATTTCATCTTGCTAGTTTACATGATGGAGTCACTCTCTCATTCAGGCACGTCGTTTAGGTTCAAACTAGTGGCCCAAGTCTAATAGTAAATGGGCCGAGTTCCTCAATTTTTATGGTCGGGCTAGGTTGCCCATGTTATGAACTGAATTTCCTAATGTAAGATAATTTGAATAGAAAAGTTTAGGTTGTGGTAACATGAAGTATTGTTCATTTTTTGTTTTCGTTTTTAAAATTGAAAAACCCAAAAAAATTGTTTTCTTTTAAAAATTTAGAAAACATTTCTTTGTTTTTTAGTAACAAATATGTTTTCTTATTTTCATAAAAAACGAAATCAAACGAGGAATTAGAACGTTTTAGAAATCTTTATCCATCTAACATCCACAAACGTTTCTAATGAATGCCTCACATGTCACATATATACGAATATAATATGTTTTACCACGGCGGGTTTTTCTCATAAAAGGAATATCCTTTTTGAAAGTTGAATCAGGCTTTTCTCTTCGTTCCGCTATTTTACACGAGAGGACTGATCGATGAACTGATTTCCTCCAGGCATCTTACAAACAGGGATGCGTCACTTAAGACTCCTCCCATCGCCTCCCTTTAGGGTATCCGTGAGGGCGTGTACACAAGGATATTACGTCTCATCAACGACAACACAAAAAGTTACTTGCGCGACAAGCTCCCGTGTCGCATCGCATCATAGATGGGTAAGGAACGCATGTATACGGTGGGGGTAAAAGTAACGTCCGAGTCATGAAAATCAGCATCGCCAACCACTAATGCTCACCTATTTTTGACTCACGAGAGGGGTTTACGTCCCAGTATTGGGGGGGGGGGGGGGGAGTTAGTCAGTCTCATATTCAATTAGTGAAAAAAAAAATTATACACCGACCAAATGCAACCAAAGCCTTCCCTCATTGTTGATACCTTTTGCCGGAAAGGGAACTCAAATGTGTAATATCTGGACATGGTCGGGAAATTCAATGTTGGTTTCAAACTAGTTGGCGAGGGATCAAAATAAGGGCAGACAATGGAAAACCGCAGGCAAACACTCACGCCGCCCACAGCTAATTCTTAGTATCTGACACCTGCCTCTCCCATGTTCTTATTCGTTTTGCTTCAAAGAAGGGGAATGACTTCCTTAACACTCGGGATATCAGGTGGAGTGAAGCTAAGCTTGTTTTTTTTTGTCGGTTGGGTGAATTAAATGCTATGTTCCCAAACTCAGTTTATTTCGAGCTGGAAGGGTCTGTGTCTCTGTGTGGAGTGAAACTTTAGAAAGCCCTTTTTCTTCGGAGGGGCGTATTTATTCGTTCGCAGGATTGGGGCAGGTGTTGGCCACGTACTTTGCTTTCGTTTTTTGTTCTTTTCTATTTGATTCATTTTCTCCAACGCTATGGCCAAGAAGCAAAGATTCATGATGATGTAGCTTCGCATAAATTTATGATGATGCCAACAAACAGATTAAAGGAAAAGGAGGCCATGGACAGCCTCCGAACAGACCAAAGGAAAAGAAAGAAAACATTACATTCAATTAGTATTTGCCAAAACGAGGACACAATGTTAACTTTAAGCTTGTGGTCCGACACACGCATCTTTTGCAATAAACCCCGAACTACTCTCCTCCGTGCATTAGTACTAAAACAGAGGGATGGCTACAATCCAAATGTGAACAATTTCATAGGATCGAGCAATCCATCGTGTCTTACACCAAATTTGGAAGGAAAAAGGGAAAACAGATCCATCAAGAAATGATCCCAGTCTTCCCTGGACTTTGTATAAATGGTTATACAACTCTACCGAGTTCCTCGACTCCTGTAATATCCCTAATATTTTCGTTTTCCTTCTTCTCCGTTTCCTTTTGACTGGGAAGTGGTGAGTAGTTAGGCTAAGAAGCTTGGCCAGATGGTTGTAGGGTTCATGAGAAGATATTAAGCGAGAATGAGCTGCAACGGATGCCGCGTGCTTCGTAGAGGTTGCAACGAAGAATGCACCCTTAGGCAGTGCCTCCAGGGGATCTTGTCTCCCGATTCTCAGGCCGTCGTCACCTTATTCCTCACCAAGTTTTACGGTCGTGATAAACTCCTCAAAGAACTCATTGAGGCCTGCCCCCAGGACCGTCGTCCAGGTTCTGAATTCCGACTCTGTCTCGTAGGACATGGCTCCTTTTCTTTCCCTGGCAGAAAATGGACCGTTGAGAGCATTTTATCCTAACGCGTTCATTCTGACAGAAATATTTGGATCGCTGGTATACGAGGCTTGCGGGCGCATCGTAGACCCAGTTCGTGGATCGATCGGGTTGCTGATGTCAGGAAACGGGGGAGAATGCCTGGCCGCCTATGAGGCCATCATGAGCGGTTCGGTGCCCAAGATCATTTCAATGCTCGAAGGTTACGGGGGATCTGCAAACAGCCATCCTACCATCAGCAAGATCTTCCTCGCCCTCAAGGCTCACGAGAGACGCAAAGTTAAAGTGACAGCCCACTTAAAGAGATTAACTACCCGCCAGATCGACTCCAAGGACAGCATGGTCGAACACGGCCACACAACTCTTAGCGGGAGCAGTACGGAGGCTCCTGAGGTCAATGGTTCGGAGCCGCATACAACTTTCAAGTTCAACCATGAAAGCAAGGATGACACATTCCAGTTGAAGTTAGCTTTAGGTACTTCCACATCATGCTACCGATCTGACTGAAATCGTAGACATAATACACACGAATAGTGTTCCGCTTACAAGTAAATCATCAAAATCTAACGAATCAGAAGTATCTTTGCTCGGCCTACATTTATATTTTTATTTTTCACTCCTCTGAAAATGGAGGTGTATGAGCTTTTTATTTAGTTTGGAGCATTCCTGAAGAAAGTCTAGTTTCGCTCGGATGGATGAATATAAGCAATTCCACCCCTTTCACCAGGATATTGATTTTGCGTCATTAAGCCCGTGATCTATATCCTTTACAATCTTCGGCCCATGAAAATAATGCTTCTAGACAAAAGAATCGAACATTTCATGTAAAGCGTTTTTATAAGTACGATGAATTTAACGTTATTTCGTCTTTGTTGAAACTAAGGCTTCAGTAGTCGGTAGCTTTGTTGTTGAAGCACGACACCTGAGGATTGCTGATTCGAACTGTTTGAGTTATCGAATTTATGAGATATTGCGGGAATATAGAAATCTTGTATCGAGTCGGTGTCCTGTCGTGTTTTAATGCGAAATATCGACTATATTCATGCTATGATAAAGGAAAGGGCAAAGCATGGGTTTGAGAATTCCTTTGTGCTTTTCAAGGAGATGATTGATATCATTAATCAAGAGCCTCCGGGCTTAGAGTATATCCATATGTTTGTGTTTTGCCTCCACATCCTTTACAGTGTCAAAGGTACAAATGAATACACAGTACCCCAATTATTGTTCTCGAAGGAAAGAGAGCCAACAAAAAGTTTGCCTTCTTTCCACCATAAGCGAACTTTACGGCCTTTATGTGCGATTTTTACATTATGCACAAGAAAGGAGATATCTGCGATTAGGGGGAGAAAAGGGAAACCATTTTCATGGCGCGGATTTCATTTGGTAAGCAATGGAAAAGGAGGCGACGCAAATGAAGCCCTCTTTACGAACCTCCCTTTCATCCTCGGCCTCTTCTCGGCGTTCAGCTTCCGAACCTCGTACCGGATTTTCTTCGAGAACAGCCTTGTCCTCCTCTTCTCTCGGTACCTCGACACTTTCGCCTCCCTTCCTGTATCCCCCAGGCCAACGTGCACATACAGGTTGCCTTCTCCGAAGTGGCCATGTTGTGGCTCCGGTCCGTGTAAGCCCTGGAAATAGCCAAGGATGGGGCATGATGACATCACATATCATATTCGAAGTCACGATTTATTAGTATACAATCTCAGATTCTTCGACAGTCGATCAAATAGTTACCATAGATTATAAACTCTTTCAAATAGGCCTTATTCTGAAAATTTGTCCTAATAGTAGCTAGCAAAAGTGCTGTGTCCCCTAATTTTCTTTACCTAATATGCTTTCCAACTCCGTATGGTTAGATGTTATGCGTGCTCTAAGAAAGACATCAGAATACTAGAAGACGAGGAAGTACCATCCAATCATGACAACAGTCGTCGGGGTTGAAGTCGGGACGGTCGCCGGAAGTCCAAGGACAACCTTGGCTGGCCCAAGCAGTGATTACATCATCGTAATTGAGCCTCAAGATCTTCTTCTTCTTTGTATTGGCATCGTTATTGTTTTCCCCATCATTGGCTACTTTGATGTCACCAACCTCTTCCGGCATGGTCGCTCCCTTTTCCTCTTCATTGAAACACGCAGTGGGAGAATCGCAATCGAAGCTCAACTTGAACGTATCACTAGATATGTCAATCTCCCCCTCTCCGGGCTCATCCACGATCCCAGCCTCTTCCTCTTTGAGCTTGACTACGGGTTGCCCACTGCTGCTGAGCGAACACTCCTTCGGATCATCCGCGCCGTCCTTGCAGTTCATCAATCCCAACTCTTCAATAGCAAAGGACTCGTTATCTAGGCCCCTTCCCAACAAGCTCTCCACATCAGCCGAAAATTCAGCAAGATCCGCTTCGGATGGGAGAAACCCTTGTAAATTATCCAGGTGATGGATTCCCGATCCCTTTTCACCATCGATCGAATTCAAGTCCTCGACATCTCGAGTAAAATTACTCACGATCAGATCTCTTTCCTTCGAGTGGCAAAGCTCTGCAGAGAACGACGGGTCATAAGCCGGTACCCTATAGAGAAGGAACTCATCCCTATCGATTTCTTCATTAGAGGTCTCATCCCCCCTGACCTCAGGCACGAGAGGGAATTGATTCCTCGAGTGTCTGCCGTCGCTCTTCCTATCCCTGCTGTTCTTCCCGCTCCGAGGCGTCCTCGGCTTCTTGGTGAACCCCTTGTGCCACGAACCCGGCGAGGAAGAGGACGATGTTTCCCTCACCCTCCTCGCGCCGCGCGCCTCGAGAATCATCATCCGGTGGACGTGCTTGTTTGAGACAGAAGAGGTCTTGAGGCGGACCCTCTCGTGCCTCTGAGCAAGGGGGTTGGCGGAGTGGACGGAGCCATCGCAGGACTGGCAGAAGAAGGCGTCGTCCGCGGCACAATACCATCTCGCACGCTTCTTGATGCAGTTGTCACAAGCCCTGGCAGTCTTGCCGCCAACGGCGCTCTTGTGAGGAATCATATCGAAACTAATAATTGCTCTGAACAACAACAACACAATTATTGTGGAATTGAGTCTCCTTTTTCCATAGAGTGGAAAGAAAGAAAGGGGGTTTTTTTGAATGAATGAGACCCCACGGAGGTGCACTTTTCTAGCAGGGGGTGGGTAGATTTTTCTTACGTTGTAATATATTCGGGATATTGGAGGAGGAGAGGGGGGGGGGGGGGTGTGAAGAAAGTTGTGCAGTGCACTTTTCTTGGGGTCCACAGACATGCCTTATCTGGACTGTAATTGGTTGAGAGGGGAACTGTCATCCTTAGAGCTGCCTCCTCATTGGTTGGCTTTGTAATAAAAGGGATTCCCAGGGATGGGCCCTTGTCCTAACGCCTACATGGGATGAGGGAGGGCTCGAGGGACGTCCATCTTCTGTGCCATCGGGAGCTGACTCGGCCCTTCGGGCTCATCAACTTTGTGTATTCCCTACCCTTCAATTTTTGTTCGTCTCTTTGGCATTTAAAGAACATTCCATCTCCGTGGAAAAACAGTTCTGTTCAGTTAATCTTTTTATTTTCTGTGGTGGTTTACTGCATAGTTGATGACAACATTACAACAGGGGTTGAGATTTTGGAGGACTCCGGAGAACTGGTTGCTAGGCTTTGAAGGCCAGTGGTGTTGTTAACCTGTTCTGTTCGTGGAGGTCATCTTTCCCTTTCGGAGTGTACCCAAATTGTAAGAAAGGGACACTTTGTGTTTTGTGCCAGCTGAAATACATCACATCAGCTCTAAATTATTGTACCAACAATCGACCTTCAAAAATAGACATGAATCTATTACTCGAGACCTTATTGTATTTACTATGTTATGTAACAACTTTGGGTGAATATAGCTTTACCGCGCCACATGCAGGCTTACATCTGTACATTGTTTGTTGCGAGTGTGGGGCATATGTTTCGGGAGACCCCATCCCTTTTGCAGTATGGCCGGAGAACTGCAATGAAAGACAAAAGACTTTTTGGTGGATGATATCCCCAAGATCGTGATCTGCCCTGTTTCCATCTCTTCAAAGCTTCTTTTAGCAATTGACATTGTGTAGAAACATGCGTGGTCGCAACTCAGATGGGAATAAGGAGAGATGTTTCCCGGCCTTTTGGCTCCATGACAGATGCCGTCATGGAGTATGGTGAAGTCGATTATTAGCGATGGGGCCTCCTCCGCGGACTGAATAACTTTGGGGTTCAGTCCAATTCCTTGTTCAACTTTCGAAAATTAAGAAAATACAGTCATTATCATCCCGAATATTCGAACGAAGCCATTTGGAAAGCAAAAACAAAGAAAAATGGTACAACGAAACTACTTAACAACTTTGTTTCGAATTCCGGCATAAACCTGGAGGAGGAGGCCAGAGTCATCAGTCATTGTCGTGAGGTATCGGGTTGTGTATGGGTCGCGAATTTATATTGTACCTAAGTCAGAGGGTTCACAATGGGCGAAGTAGGTTTTGACGAAACTAGCCTTATCGAGTGGGTTAAGATGAGGTCAAGGGAGCATCCACACTTAGATATCAGCAGCCAACGCTAGCGAGGCCACGTTTTATTTCATGACAGTAAAAATGGATATATATTGAATCGATGGATTACCAGGGTAGATAAAGACAGGGTACTTATCCATTATGAAAGAAAACTGTCGAGCAACAAAAAGGGGAGGAGTTATTGCAGCTGGAACTACATGGAGGATGGAACGGGATGGCTGAAACAACTCATGCGAAAGATTCCTTTCCATTCGAGGGAGACCGCTTGGATTGTGATCGGGGGGGAGTCTTTATAAAAGAGCTTGACTTAGTCGCTAATGGAGCTTTGGTTATCTAATAAGACGACTTTATAGCCCAGCAAAGGATTGTGGATAGGGTTGGAATCAGGCGTAGTTTGTCAGTATCAAATGTCCAATAATCATGGTTACACATGAAACCTCTCGCATCAAAATTCCTATATGCATTCATATTTCTTGATTTGGTAAGGAATGTTCAACGCCATATTTTGAATTTGAATTCCATTATACTCTTCCTAACTTAAGAATATGACCAGGTGCATTTCCCTGTCGATACGAATTCCGAGTTCCTTGGTTTCTAAAGAGATTCAAGGGGTGGTGGATTGAGTTGTTCCCGATTCATTAATTGTATAAGATCCAAGAGCTTATGGTTTCTTCTCTAATTATTGGATTTTATTCACATATTAATGTCTAGAATCATGCGAACAGACCGACTTCTTTTACTTTGTAATGAACAGTTTTTCGTGTTGTTCTTTTCCTTTTCGGAAATTCCTAGAAGGTATCTTGCTAGTTGTCTGATCAACATCAGATTAATATTTCTTGTTTGTTAGTGCGACAAGTCACAAGATGGCCTCCTCTCGTGAACGGGAAATACCAAAAATGTTCAAATGTTGATTTATTTATCTAAGTACACTGAACTAACTAGCAAATTCAAATTGTACCAGGCAGGCCATCACAAGCGGTAATTCTGCACTCTGTTCTTCTCTGAGATTTCATAAAGTTCTCTGGAGAAAAATGAACGGGAGGGAAAGGTGTTCTCTGTTTGCACTCTGGGCAGTGGTTCGGCAAAATTCTGTGGCCAAACATTTCAATGCATGAATAGTTTCCGTGAGGATGATGACACCGAGATGTAAGATCTATCTAAGAGACACCTGCGAGGTCGATATAACGTAGTGCAGGAGTTCACCTAAATCTGGTCATCTTGGGGATTGTCCTGAAAATTTGTCTTGAGTGGATGGCATGTGAAGAAGTTAAACTGATCGCTGGGGAGTGTTCATCCAGCCTCTTTGGTTGACGTTGCAAATGGCTAGAATTACAGATGAACGAGTCGAAAATGAAGTATGGTACCGGAATTGCATAATTGAGCAAAAGAAGCATCTTGGCAGGGAAAAGTCCTGACTGTGGGGATATCACTAGCTGCTAAAAGCCTTGTTCTATTGAAGAGAGAACGAGTTACGCCGAACATATCCCCACATAAGATGTTCTCTTCTGTTTTGTCTTCCTTGCGTTATCATTCCCAATATATGATGGAGCATCGACCTTGGACAACGATTTTTCAATACATGACTAGCTCAGTAATTTGATTTTTCGCTTCTTATGGGTGATCATGTTAGTATCGTTTCCTTCTTAGAAGTCAGAAATTTCACCGTCATTTCTACACAGCTTCCGTCACTCACTCCCCTCTTCTGTCTCGCTGTTTTTTACTTCTTACATGATTATACATCGTAGAATGCTTACAAGTTTCGTTGTAAGTACTACACTGGGAGGATATGGTCCTTCAGCTATCTCAAATTTGTTAATATTTGTAGCTACATTTTTTAAACATGTTCCTGAAGAAAACTATAATGTAATTGCTATTGCAACAAACCACATCCAAAGCACCGAATCACAGTTGCAGGTTCTGCTCAGTTTCCTAGAGTTTAGTCAGCATAGTTTTGGCTATTTCGAAGTTCCAGAAAATGCTTCAGAGCAAATTAGTCATTGGAGTATGTTAATTTTGTAGCAAGACGTCTTTATCTGACTGGGTTATGTTCTGGAATTCCCTTGATTTCGGAAGTGAAACGAGTTCCTTGAGCAATTCTTTCGCAAAAATAAAAAAAGGCATACATGCAGATACACGAGATGAACTACCACAATGAAGAGGTGATCGGAAATAATAACGCGGTTTGCTTCTCCAAACAGCTTGAGCATGGGACCGGGAGACCACCGCCAGGCACCTGTCCAAGCGACAAACTCCGCCAGGTGTGAGTCTCCGAGCATCCATGAGTTTTTTTTTTTGCATGTTGCTTAGAAGAAAGTTGCTAGTGAAAGCCAGGGAGATGTCCAGTTGGTCCTACAAAAAGATCTATCGTGTTTATCTAAACCCATTTCTGTCTTTGCTCAATCATCTGTTGCTTTCTGCAGCCTTTGGATCGTGTTCTTGGCATCAACGATGGGCTTTCATCAGGGAATGACCTTGGGCTTTACTTTCAGTTCAAGAAGTTCTTTTCCTAGGACCGGAGCTACGAATACTGTTTCTTGTGTACCTAGCACGAATTTTGCGATAACTAGGACGCCGTGACGTTGTTTTCCATGGTTTTCTTGTTCCTGTTCCCTTCATTCAGAGTATATGTCTGCTCGTACAATTGTGGGGATTAATAACACTTGTGGTGGTGGTGGATCCGGCGGATCAATGTTATGTCATGCTGCCGGATTGTTGGATAGTCGCCTGTCCAACCACATTTTGAAGACTTTCAGTAAAGAATGCAAGTGATTTTTCCAGTCCTAACATTCCTGTCATAGTTAGTGTAACACAAGGATGAGCTGTGGCCCACTGGACTCTTTGTCTCAATTTTTGGGCCATCCACCAGATTTTTTATTCGACCGTTTCGTATATAAACCTCAATTCATAAATACACGAAACCGTCGCACAAAAGTCAACTAAAATTTATAATATTAATTTTTAGAACGGGTCAAATATGAAGTTTTTTATTTTTATTAAAATTTTAAAAATGACCAAAAGAACTTAAAGAAGAAAATAATTGAATGGCAGACCTATTCCATTACTAATCATTATTTTAGCAGTATGTACTAGTTACGGTCATTAATACCACAAAACTTACAAGAACAAGTGTGCGGCGGTACTACACTCTTACTTTTCAGATGCTGAGGGTAAGACGAGAGCATTGCTGGTCTCGATTAGATAGAGGTGTGTGAATAGCACGCCACATCATCCGTAGTGTAAAACAGAGAAATATAAAATATTAGAAGCAGACATCCAGACGACGAAGACGAAAAGAGGTACAAACCAAATAGCGTTAGTTATGTTGTAAAAATATTTCGTCTAAACAGTTTTAAAATTCGTCGAATAATGTATGAACTCGGAATCATCATTTTTTGTCATATCGCATATTTCATTAAAAATCAAAGCATAAAAAATGAAAGCAAAGATAGAAAAAAAAACCCCACGGCTCAGCCCTCCTGCTATCGAGCGGCCACTAATGGAGTGGGGATCAACAGGACTTCGGGGATTTCTATGAAGTTTTTTTGGTACCGTGGAGTTGTGGTCGAACAATTTTCGGAACCTATGGAAGCGTTCCACCTGTAAGGCTTTTATTTGTCCAGCACAACTTCTGATGCGACCGGCCTCGGTGAAGAGTCAATGCCGTTTCACACCGTGATTTCCGGAGAATGGAGTCAATGCCGCGCATTTCATTATCTTTGCCGAAACCTCGGTCGGACTTGGGAGATGTTATAAACACGAGTCGGATGGAGGAAAAGAAAGAAGGGGAGGGAGGGTAAAACATAAAGGGAGATCATGCCATGCTTTAGGCAGCAACCAACGTGTGGTTGAGATCTGATTACCAGAACCTCTTTCAGCTGAAATTTATTAGGACATAATCAATAGCGAGTGAACTGCTTGTGAGAATGCTAAGGGTTTGTGTTCATGGACTGAAATACTTCGCGATATAATGAACCTACTCAAATCACAATCGAGTCTTTCCGAGGACACCCAAGTGGCGTAAGGTGAGTGTTTAGAGCCTTGTCCGGATTCCTGGTTCGAACCCCACCATGGACACTCCACTTGAATTTACGGTTGGTCTCTTGGGTGATACCTAATAAAGCTCAAGAGCCACCCACCTGTCGCGGTAGTGGCGGCGATGTATCAGGGGTGTGGCTGAGTCGTTTCCTGTGAGAGCTAACAAAAGATGCTCCAGTTCAGGTAAAATTGCTGTTGGACAACACGTTGGTAATTGCACTGAACGAACGCAGTGAACCATGACAGGAATAAACACATTGACACAAAATATCATTTTATTCGTGAGTAGCTGGCTTGGAGTTGTCAAGGTGCAACGGAATTATGGGGTGAATTGTTAGAATTAATTCGTTGCACGTTTCCAATGTTTTATTAGTGGATTAGTAGCGTCACATATTCCTATTTAGTGGGAAATTTAATTCCTAGTTAGTGAAAAGTTAATGATCTTATGTATGTAGAAAGTTATTCGATGCTTCCCAAACTTAATTCTTTTTTCCTTTGTTGTCAAAGCTGTTTACGCGGTTCAGACCGAGGATTAAGCTCGGTTCCGAGAAGTGGTAGTAATTGAATGTGATGCTTTGCGATTCTTCCCCCCTTGGACTACGGACTGTAAACAGGAAGAAGAGAAGGGATTGGGAAACAGAGGAAATGTATGTGAGGGGGGATTTCAATCACAGAAGATGGAATAGACGACTGTCCCTCCTCGGAAAGATGAAATTATATCACGAGGAGGAATTGGGGGTATGTGAAAATGTGATTTGATTACACTGAACAAACTTGAGGTAAAACTCGAAGAAAGGTAGAAAAAACAAAGAGTAGAGAAAGGATACAATTCCCACACATGGTGCAGCTGTATGGCGGCGGAATAGGAAACGGAACCCCGAGTGTGCTTTCTTCTTTTTTACAGCTTCACGACTTCGGGTATGTAAACCGGGTACCTATCTATACAGTCAGCCCATGGACCGTCCGTTGGCGTCTTGATGGTTCGGTTACACTTCCAGACTGCGCTGTTACATTTGAACCCGCTGCCAAATGCGATCTGCCAGATCCTATCACCTTTGTTCATCCTGCCCTTGGCCTCTATGTATCCCATCTCGTACCAAAGGGACGAGGATGAGGTGTTCCCGAACCTGTGAAGAGTCATCCTGGATGCCTCCACATGCTCGGCAGAGAGCTGCAGGTTCTTCTGCAGCTCATCAATCACGGCCCGCCCGCCTGCGTGGATGCAGAAGTGCTCAAATGCCTGCTTGAAGTCGGGGATGTAGGGCTTCCACTTGGGGTTGAATATCTTGCGACCAATCAGGGTTAGGAGAAAGAGGAGTTGCTCTGAAGCCGGAAGGACCAGGGGGCCAATGGTAGTGATGTTAGATTTGAGGGCCTCGCCAGCAATAGCCATCAGGTCCTTGGAGAGTGAGATCCCGACATTACCCTCCTTGTCCTCCTCCTCGAACACGCACCTGTAGGCCTTGTCATCGGCCCCCTTGTGGGTGCGCACGACATGGACGAGTTTGTACTTGGCCCTCCTCCTGTCAGACCAGTGGTTTGACAGCAGGATTGCGGCACCGCCCATCCTGAATAGGCAATTGGGCAAAAGCATCGCCCTCTCGTTGCCCTGGTAGTAGTTTGGCGTGATGATCTCTGTGCTAACAACTACTGCGTTTGAGTTCGGATGCACCTGGAGGAGGTCACGAGCCAAATCTATCGAGATCAACCCTGCACTGCACCCCATCCCTGACAGGTTGAAGCTCTTAATGTTGCTCCGGAGCTTATACTTGTTGATGACCATGGCAGACAGTGACGGGGTCGGCGAGAACAGGCTGCAATTAACGATGAGGATGTCGATGTCCTTGGGCTTCAATCCAGTCTTCTTGAAGAGGGAATCCATGGCCGTGAAGATAACAAGCTCAGCCTCCCCACGAGCAGCCTCCATGGTTGGGGTAGGAGGGATGTAATGGATGGCCGGGGGGAGGCAGGTCTCCTCCCCAAGCCCTGAGCGCTCGAGTATCCTCATCTGGAACTCCACACTCTTAGGCTTATCCTTGAGAATGAGCCGGGAGTGCTCCATGAAAGTAGAGAAAGGAACCCGGCACGTGATGGGGGGCTTGTAGCAAGCATAGTCGACGAGAAAGATCGTCCGGGGCTTGGACATGAAGTAAACCGTGGCGACAAATATGACGACGAAGGAAGAGCAGAGGATCTGGATGAGGTCTAAGTTGAGGGAGTTCCAGAGGGAGAGGAGCTCACTGGGACCTAGGCGGAGGACCTCGACGAGGACGGCGAGCATGACAGGGACTAGGGTTAGGGTAAGGAAGTGGTTGACGAGGTACTGGTAGCCGAGCTTGACATACTTGAGCCTGACGGAGGATGAGAAGTCGGGGAGGACAGGAGGCGGCATCTTGACAAATTCCTCCTCCTTGTCTTCTCAGTGTCTCTCAATATGTTTTTGTCAAATGCCGCCTCCTCTCTTTACAGTCGTTCCTCTGCGTGCGCGTGTAAGAAGAGGATGGTTTGAGGATGTAAGGAGATGATGGGGTTGGGGGGCGGAGTAAATGGGAGGGAGGGGATTATAAAGGGTGGTTGTAGGAAGGAGAAGAAGAAGAGAGGGTGTTGGTGGTGGTGATCGTTGCAATTGAATGGGAGTGTGGCAGATGAGACTATTTAATGATGGGATCACGTCATTCAACGCTCCCCAAACTTAATAAGAACTTTTTTTTTTTAAACGTGTGTGTTGGTGTATCTGTCGCTGTGACTTGTGTGTGTGTGTGCGTGTATAGGTGTGCATAAATGCGACTTGGCTGCCGGCTGTTCAGCCGCTTGCCCCCCTCAATGTTCATTCATCTCCTTCTTGCTTGTATATTCCTAATGCTTTAGAAGATTTGCTTATTTATTTAAGTTTTGTTCGGGTTGGTTGACCAAATTTGTCTTCCTTCTTCGTCCACCTGCCCTCCTCATGCTTCATCTACACACATCCATTTCGTCTCTCTTCCTTTTTTCCCTTTCAGATTCTGGACAATGACATCGTCGTCAAACTCTGATGGCTAAACTCTAAAACTCCATGAGATTACTAAACTGTTCAGATTTCATGACTTCGTTGTCTTACAAAAGGCGTTTATGATTTAATGAAGCTTTTAGATGAAGTTGATATAAATAAATATATTCTTAATCCATTAATATACTATGATAAGTGTCTTCAGGCGGGCTGCTTTAAGTTAGTGCGGTGGGTCATCTCTAGCTAGCTAGCTTGCTTAGCCAGAAATGACGACTTAATGATGGCCGGCCGACTGGATGGAATACACGGGGGGGTTCGACCGGTGGGTGGTTTACAGCCGGAGGACTTGGTGGTGTGTACAAGTGCTATCATAGTATTTACAGACTCCGGAACTTCATCTAACCGGAGTGCATGATGCTGCCCCTCAAATTCTGCTTTCCAACAATGATGAAAACGGCCAATTTAGTCCCATTCCTTAATATAGAAGATTTCAACAAGGAACATATAAATGACTTTGGAGTTGTCCCATAAATCGTAAGGGAAGTACACGTCCACCATAAATCTTCCCTTTTCATATATGTAATTCTCATTTTTGTAAATGTCAGTTGTCTATTCACACATGTAATCCTTATTTCGTACAAGCTATTGAATATTCATACAGGTAACCCTTTGTCTCATAAATGTCATTGATTTGTTCATACATGATAAGGGTTAAATGCATGAACAATTATTTGACACGTACGGAAAAAATGGTGGCATGTATGAACAATCAACTGATATTACAAAACATGACCTACATATATGAGCAGTAAACTGACATGTACAAAATTTAGACCTACATGTACGGACAGTGAACTGACATATATAACAATGCACTGACATTAAGAGTGACATCTACGAACTCGCGAGAATCTTGTACACAAAAAGTTCCGCGGGCACCCTAATTGTATGATTAATTATGAAAGGCGGCACGCCATAGATTTTCTTGGTAGGGTTGATTGGCTTCAGGTGCGACATCCAATATTCTTGGACTAGTAATTTATGAGTCAAAAAACAATATATGTGTGTATATAGAGAGTCAGAGCGTTAGGATACGTTTTGCGCGCAACTTCTCATATAATATAGAGACGAAAAGGGTGGGTTAGTTGTGCCATCCGGAACCATATTGCGGCTAATTACCTAGTTTCGTACTAGTGAAACTGGTCCTTCGAAAGCACGCTTTTAATATTATGACACAGCCGATCACCCAACTGAACAACCGTCAACCAAATTCAATACCGTGGGTGGCTTTCCCATATAAACTTGCATTCAGCTCTCTGTTTCTGCCATAAGCCACCGGAAGAAAAAATATATTATCTGATAATGTAATAGATTATCCCCGTCGGATTCGCGGGAAAATTCTCCGACAATGAGAACCAACTATGATAGGGTTTAATCAGAAACTTCCCCTTGCGTACTTCTTTTGTATTGTCCTATTGACTTCACTCGACGTGACTCGCCCAATGGGAAGGGGTCTCGTGCCGTGAGATGCACAGTTCACAGCTCAATGCAGCCCCGATCCTAACTGAAGGATCGCAACGTTGCATTAAATAACAGTCCATCGCAAGCTAGTGCTTTGGGAACTCTCGTCCATGTGCACAAAAACACACTGCTCAGAAAAGGAAAAGGGAGTAAAAGAAGACAGCTCAACGACACTGAGAATGGGGAAAACAAAAGCGTAAATGAGAAGTTGAATTATTGTTTGGTCCTAGGGTCCCCTCAACACATCACCAGGGTATACTTATTACACGGTGAAAAGAAAATTAAGGGACGATGAAATTAAAATTTTTTGGTTTGATTGCGAGATATTACCAGAACTTATCCTCGGCGCTGCCCTGTTCGCATTCGCACAGATGGATTAGGAGACGAAGAAGGTGAAATCGTGTAAAGACTGAATATTGCTATTGATCCGGCAGACAGACGACGATGGAGATGTTAATTAAGACATGGTGGGTGCAAAGCTCCTGTCATAAAGTGTCTTATTAGGCTGAGGGCGTGGCCCTCTTTGTATAAATTTACTCGGTTTGGTACGAGATGTGGGATTCAGGCCAAGTGATCACCTCAATTTGCCACCTCAATTTCTTGAAGTCTTCTACTTGGCGGCTCCACATGTAACCTCAAGAAAATGGGGAGTCATATGCACATGTTTTAATGAATCGGTGCCGTCATTCTGGACACTGTAAGCTAGCAAGTCGGGACCCCCGTTATTACGGAGACAATTTTCGAGATGCGGGCCTCCCGAATTTTCTTTCTTTTCCACCTGTAACGGACCGTGGACTCAAGTGCATAGCCCACGATCACATCTTTCTCCGTCCCCTTTGATCTAAATAATTGATATGTGGGTGTTTGCATGTTTTAGGCCCATATATTTTATATCGCATGTGGTATTTTTAATCGAACACGAGTTCGGGCTTAAAAACTTGAATCGAGTCCAACGTCCGTAAACAAAGACAATTTTTGAGCAATGCCACCATTTCGCATGTTAAAATGTAAAAGTTAGTAAATAGAGATCCTCGAATCAAACGGTTTTTTCGACGCAAACCGTGTTATAAATAAATCGGTGGCGACTCTGTAATAGCTTACCTAGGTTAAACAACATCAACCATTTTCTTAAGAAGCCATCATGGATGAGGGAAGGCGACGCGAGCCGCTCCTGATTTTTCCGAAGATTCCCTTTTGAGATCATGCTCCGCTTCTCGCTCGTCGCTTTCGGACGATCGAGTGAGGGCCCGAGTCAGCCCGAGTCGAAATCAAGGGAAGATCAACCCCGCACACTTCCGCAGCACCTTGACACCCGAGTCTTGATGTCGAGCAAAGGAGCATCGGGGAAGCGGACCTCGGATCCTCGTGTCATCCAAATCGCCGTCACGCACCGCGAGGTCACGGAAGGGCGCGCGTACACACATCACGTACCGATTCAGTGGTTGGATGGGCAGATTTACCAACATCAGGATAACTTCGGTTCAAATCAAATCTCATTTAGTTCTCATCGCCTCATGAATTAAGTCAAAAGAAACACCTTTTAAAAAATTACGAATTCCAAGCAACATGCTACCATATTAACTCTTTCCAAAATTTTTGGAATTATATGGAAGTCTTAGTCTTTTCACAATTAGGAAAAAAGCCCCACCACTATTTTCTCCTATGGCAAGCTAAGCCGACAACTTGTTTGTGTTGCATTGGACAAGTTGCCCACCTCATTTGAATTATAGAACACCAAACAATGGTGAGCCATCAGCTGTTAGAGATGGTTTTGTCTGATTATCAAAAGTCGAAATATCCGTGTATTTACGAAAAGTTTAGAAATGATGCGTGAACATAATTTTATGATAGGAGACGCCTTTTATTCGAAATTTCCGATTAACTGCTTTACCCAACATCTTGAATACTTTTGCACTAGGACAAGCTTTATAAGTTTCAAAATGTCGAATCAAGTATTCACATGAACGGACTCGAACCCATGTTTTACGTTCCGCTATTACATCCTAAAGTTCATATAATAATCGAAAATGTTGGAAAAATTTTCGACCATCCAATGGGAAGATATCTCGACTTGTTAGAAACATTATCTCGAGCACAGTTATCCTTTAGCATCACATTAATTAGAAGATAATCAATATTGAGGATACTCGTGGGGCCTTCCAAGCTCCTACCAGCCAACGACTCAAATTATTGATAGGGCGGCCGACTAGAAAATGCATGTCCCACTTCGAATAAAACCAAGTGCGAAAGCTAAACTCGAGCTTCTGGACAGGATCGCATAACATGAGAACGTAAGAGGCAGATTTTTCATTACATCGATCGGAAAGGAAAAAACACGTCCTCCACAGAAACTGTAAGACCAAATGAGACATTAATGGGGGCGGTCAGTGTATATATATCATTTTGTTCTTAGCCAAGTGCCGAACTGCATTAATTAGCCCAAACGATGTAATTGGATGGCCTTTTTTATATAACGCATTGCAATCAATGACCCATCTACCGGTGAACCTTCCACGATGCAACTCTTGAATTTAAACCGTCAAAATCAAGTCAGTTTCGTAATTAGTTATGGGCTATAGTCTGACAAATATTAGCTTGATGAAAAATATTGTATTCTCTAATGAATATACCATTCGCCTTCATGGTAACCGGCCGATGAACTCGACTGAGATCTTTTGTGATTTTACTAAATAATGTTTTTGGAAGTACACCCGTTAATAACGTATGACATAAAACACAATAAAAGATCATTTTGGTATATATTAACCAAGGGCGATTAATTAGGGGAGCCATCTTTGGAAATCTCATTTTCGAACAAGTTTTTCTAGGACAGCAACTGGCTACGTGCCAAGGCTACTTTCGTCACCAAAAGAGGTCATGCCTAACCATTTCGAGCATCCACTAACCGTAAATTTAATGTCGCCATTAATCCATAGGTCCACTAATCAACTAATCCACCGATGAATCCATAAATGAGTTGTTTGAAACCCTAAAAATAATGAGGCGACGGGAAGTAGCATAAACGCACGAACATCACACCCCTATTCAATGGATCTTTTCCGAAGCAGTTGAGGAGGGGGAGTGTGAGCAAGCAGAGAAGGCTGGCAGGATTGAGTTAGAAAGGCAAAGTGGGAAGACACACGAGAAGAGAGTGCAGGAGTCATCTAAGAGTGAAGATGGGGGCCCAATACACAGCAGGCCATAAGGAAGAGATAAGATTCAATGAACAACAGCACAAAGGAAGGAGGATTTGCTCTCTGAATGACGTGGCATTGAGTCTGCGAGTTAGTTAATGGGGAATCGGTTATGGTAAGGCGACGGTACGATGGCTGATGTAAGAGAATAAGGTCGATCCCAAAAAGGATAATGGAGAGGGGATTGTATTGAGCTTGTAATGCTTTTTTAGAAACCTAAGAAAGGAGGATGGAGAGTGGCTATTCTCGTCGTTGAGAAAGCGTGATATATTATATATTTTCATTTTTAACAGTTTCTTGTTCTCATGCAGACACATGTTATGTGCTCGGAGGGGGACTCGTTTCACACTTGTTTACATCAAATTGATATTCTCATGAAATTTCGTGGTCGCATAAACCACCCGACTTTTTTTTTTGTTATTAGAGGCAAACATTCCCCTAATATTTATTAATTTTAGAATTTTTGGACTCGAGTTATATTCGCTAACTTGATTCTTTTGCGTAATACTAATAATATAAGTTGTACGCAGTGCAGCTGATTGACTGGTAATACGTTGAATCGCATCATGCGGGTTCGTGCAAAACCATTTATGGCCTGGACAAAGCCCGAGAAATGAACAGAGTCGTGAATAAGTCAGCCCAATTCGTAGGTTTGGGCCTCAATGCCCATATAACTTATTGCCCTGTTGTCCAATATCCCAGAGCCGTCCTCCCCTTCTCTCTGTGTCGTAATTCTAAATACGAATATTAGTGTGTACCTTCGTAAATACGTACATATCCAGCAATCTTTTATATTATTAAGTAAACATTTACCATGCAGCGGGGAGGGGGCGGATGGTTGGTGGAGCTGTGATTTTTGTTCACAGTATTAGTTTTTTAGATCTCGGAGTTTGTCGGAGAATAAAATAACTTTATAAGAATTTTATGACACTGCGGTTGTTAGAAGTAGAAGCTGGAGTAGATCCCTTTTAAAATTTTTGGGGGGGAGTTGATGAAGAATCTTCAAAGAGGGAGAATAATCTATAAATGATAATAAGGCGCTCTGGTCTGGTGGGATCCTGATCCTCGCTTACAGAAAAAGATTGCAGTCAGTACTTCACACAACCGCCTCCGGCATCTTCCCAACGCCCTCTCTCGACTCGGATACAATTTACCAGTGGATGCAGTCCCGACCCCTTCCCTTCTCACTTTCCATCCTAATCTCCCACTCTGGGGGTTAACGAAAAAGCCAAGATTACTTATAAACAGGGGAAAGGGAAGCACGCATCCATCATCTCCGCCTCGAAGACGCCACGAGTCTATTTCCCCAGGTCCAGTCCCTCTCAGCATTGTCCTCAGCTTCATCGCCCCTTGGCCGACGACTTTCCGACATCTCTTCTTCATTTTAAAATAAGGCTTTTGTTATTGTTCATTTTTCTTGTTGGACCCTCTTTCATAAGCTCCGTCATGAGGGGGATCCCTTTTTTTAAATTGTTATTTATTTACAAGGCTGCTGCTTCCTGTTCCTTTGGCCTCTACTCAGTCCCCCTCATCCCCAACGCTTCCAACTGGCAAGGGAATAATAGAATTCCTGTTCTGTTGTCGTCCCTGAAAATGGACGCATCGTAGGAGATGAACAAGTGAATGAACTTCTACCTTCATGGACGATGACTTGTCCAGATGCGAGGTAGGAGATATGAGGGATTTTTACTGTGTCTTTCACGACAGTGAAACAAATCGGATGGACAGGACTTCCTTTTAGGACGGCTCTAGCAGCACAAGAAAACCCAACAGGAAATCCCCCTCTCCCCTCCCCAAAACCCACCTACAAAACCCCTCAGACCCTCCTCATCATCTCCATCACACACATGTTTCCCACTCACCATTCAACATAAACGGCAAAAAAAAAAAAAAACCCATGTCTCTAAGTGCACAATTACCAGGCCCTCGACAAAACCAACCCACCCCCACAAAAAACAAAACTAGCTTTTTTAACTGCTGCTTCCATCCACATAAAACGACTTAATTACTACTAATCCTAATGTCCCTAGACACTGCAAAACTTATGGGCATATCGCGACATTGAGGGCCGGTTCCTCCATCCACCTGCCGAAATCTTCATTCCCCAGATCAAAATCGAAGTCTGGCAGCTCGCTTCTCTCGGCCCCATCCAACCCGCAGAACATCGGCAAGTCATCCCCGAAGTCGCACAGGTCGTCCCCAAATCTGCCGAAATCATCACTGAACAGTGAGTCGAATTCCTTTCCCAGATCAAAACCCTGCATTTCCTGGGCCAGTATCAACTGTTCCTCCTCCATAAGCCCTGAATCTAGCAACCCTTTGTCCTCGTCCACGGTGCTCGCATCCTTAGGATCGTCGACCTTCGACATGGATGTAGTGTCCAAATCCAGAACAGATGCAGGGGAAGTGAGTGAGACGACGCTATCCGAGTTCTCAGAAGAAGCAGCTACGGTCTTATCATCAACAACCGAGGACACATCCTCGGTCTTGCAAGTAGCCGAGGCAGCCTGTGCCTCAAACTCCTCTTTCTTGGCTGCATATGCCTTAGCAGCCTCCTCAGGGGTATCAAAAGTCCCTAACCAAACCCTGGCACCCTTCCGGAAGGGGTCCCGGATCTCAGCCGCCCATTTCCCCCATTTCCTCTGCCTAACCCCCTTGTAAGGCGAATTGGAAGGCCTAATCTTCCCGTTCCCTTCCGTTGACTTCAGTAAAGTAATCTTCTTTCCAGTCAAGCCAGTGTTGCCACTTGTATGCGACGAGTTCTCCATGTCCAACCCGGTGAACGGCCTAGGAATGACCGGCATGCTAATTACCTTTAGGAACACCTTCCGTCGGGACTTGGACTTCTCCGACTCATCCTCACCGGAGGAGTAATCCGTGGCGTATGGGTCTCGGCAGAAGACCCGAATCTTCCTCGTGTGTCTCAGCTTCTCGACGGCGGGCTTTCGGCTGCGGACTGGTTTCCTCGGACCATTACCCCCAGACGAGGGGACAGCACCTAGTCCTGACACCATTTCTCCCCCACCCCCCGTCCTTCTTCTCAAAAGGCCCTCAACGATGCCCAGACCAACGAAAAATAAACCAATACAAGGCAGAAAACAAGACGAACAAGAGAGAAAGGAGGCGGCTTTAGGTAGATCTCTCAGGTTAGGTCCCCTCTCAAGAACAAGAACAGGCTGACGAATCGCTTTATGTGGAATCCCCCAAAACAAACGACTTCAAAACAAGTCCTGTAACATAGAAAAAAAAAGAGTAAGAAAAATCAACAATCAAAACCCTCAAGCCAAAACCCTCAAAAAGAGGAAGAACCCATTTGGGAAACCACCTCTTAGGCCTCAAACGCATCGAAGCAGCCCAGGAACCCAGATTCGACCTCTGCAGGGGGATCCGCAAGAGCATGAAGCAGGAAACCACCACCCCAACAACAGCAGCAGCAACCGGGAGGCCGGCCACGAAACCCGGAACAAAAAGTCCAAAATCAAGGGAAGGAGTGGGACGGAGCTTAGAAATAGCCCCGATGAAAGACAGTAGGAAGGCAGCCAACATAAATCCCCCCCTTCAGGCAAGAAGAAGAAATCCGGGCAGGCCTTCACAGAGGCTGGTCAAAAGAGCCAAATAACGCATGGGAGGGTCGTAAATATAAGAAAAGGGGGAGGAGGAGAAAAGAGATGACGACTGGTAGGGGGGGTGGAAAAAAGGAAAAAAAAAAGAAAAGGGGAAGGAAAAACGCACTCAACCCCACCTCACCAAGAGAAGATTAGAAATATGTGGCCGAGATTTCCTCTTCCTCGAGAGAGAGAGAGACACTGTGTGTTTGTGTGTGAGTCGTCGGTCCCTTTTTTTTTACATTATTTTGGGGCAGTAAATAAAAACACAGAAGAAAGGGAGAGACAGTCAGAGAGAGGCTCACACTTGGAAATATGATATTTCTCAATCCCTCCCCTCCTCCCTATATATGTAAACCAAAACAATTCAAAAAATTAAAAAGAAAAGGCTCCCTTGGAAATGCCTCCCCCCCCCCCCCCCATCTCCACCTTGTAAATTTCATTTTCACGCGTTTGCCCTGGATATTTTCCTGAATTTATTTATTACCAAAAACCAAACCGGCCGTTATTACCAAACGAGGTTGTACTAAAATACACCACTCCCCCACGGCGCAAAAAAGTTGAAAAAGAAAGAAAAGGTACGTAAAATACTCTTTAAATATTTTATCATTTCGACCCTCCCTCGGCTCGCTTTTTGCACGCACTGCCCATTTCTTTTGCCTCGGTTCGAGGCGGTCAAAATGCGTATTAAGTGTGTGTGTGTGTGGAAATGGTAAAAGTAACTAAAAAGAAGGAAAATAATCTTGGGGGAGGGGAACAACCAAATCATTAGCTGTCATGAGGATTCGTATGGTAAAAAAAGAAATTTAAATAAATTAAGAGATTGTGGGCGGATTCATGGGGGATGAATGACCGACCCATCAACGACATTCATTGTTATTTTGCGTGACACCCCGTATGGGAAAAATATCGTGGCGGCGTGGGGGTTGGGGGGGCGATTGGTTTTTTTCTTTCTTTTAAAACCCGGGGGGTTCTGCCGAAAGAAAGGATTCTCCTTTTGGAATTATATACAGCTGGCCGTGACCTTCCCCCTTTATTTTTTTTGCATTTATCCGGGGGGGTGGGGAGTGGTAAAACAAGGTATTCGAGCCGGAATGAATCCTTTTATTTTTAAAAATAAAATAAAATAAAATTGGGAGGAGAGGAAATCAATCGTGTTTGGTGGTTGTATCGAATCATAGTGGGGAGTAAGTCTTGCATTAGCTGCTAAGTATTGTCCGTACAACTTTATGGTAAATTTATTATCATTAATTGAATCACTTTTTTTTTCTTTTTTTGATAGGGGATGGAGGAGGACAATCTTAACGGGAGAGGGAGACGTGGCCGACTTTAACGACAATGATCCTAAATTTATTATCATTTTTTTTTATTAAGGCCGCCCCTCCCTCCAATTTACCTAACCACCCAGTGTGTGGTAATATTGTATTATCTTTTTCTTCGGTAGTGGTGAATGAAATAATAATAAAAACAATGAATGGGTCAGACAGATACCGACCGTAATCGGACATGTTGTCCATGCGATGCAGAGGGAGGGAGAGAGGGGGGGGGGGGGTGCTCAGCACAGTCCCGTCCATTTTTATTTTTAAAAAACTGGTAACCTGCATAAGCAATAAAGGATGTCACGTGACGGTCATGAAGACCGGCTTCTCCATCGGTTTAACATGCCATTTCGTCCGTGCACGAGCAAAAATAAAAAAGGAAGGAATGGGCGCCCACAATCACCATCAGATCAGTAAGTAATCCCATCACCATCGTGACA
The DNA here is from genome assembly GCA_023653495.1 of Melastoma candidum. Lineage (NCBI taxonomy): Eukaryota > Viridiplantae > Streptophyta > Magnoliopsida > Myrtales > Melastomataceae > Melastoma > Melastoma candidum. The sequence continues at coordinate 10,037,196 of CM042881.1, read as the reverse complement.
ATTTTCCCGCCCCGGACCTACGAGACAAGGCAAGGAATCAGTCCGTCTCAACGTAGATTGTAGCTTGGATTTGCTCGAAATATATATCATACATACTCATCCCTATTGTAAAATTCAGCGTTCGAATTTATTGGGAGTAAAGTTTCCGAATACCAAACAAGCAACCAGGTCCATCCCACTTGTCCGATAAGAAAAGCACACATCGTCTATTGTTGATCATTGTCTGGATTGCTTCCCCCCCCCCCCGGGAAAACTAATAAATTCTTACACATGCAAAAACGGGGGTGGTGTTTCGGGAAGAGTGGGGAGTAAATCATTGGTAAGCCCCACCTCAACTACTCCGCCGGTGTGGGTTTTTCGCCTCGTCAACTTCGTCGCCCAATAGTAATCCGAAAGGTGGAAGGGGAATGGCGGGAGGGTTGGCTCGGTTGTTTCTTGGCGCCAAAAAGGGGGTCTGTCACTGTCCTGTCCCACTCTTCCCCCCCTTTCCTGGCGGGAAAACCTTATGCTTATCCCTCCCCTGGTTGCTTTCCTAGTCACCCCCATCCCCCCAACTAACTTATTCTTTTATAATATTTTACTCTTCTGTAAAAGGTCCCGTGTTTTCGGACGCTGTTGACGACCCTGGCAGGCGGCCTTGGCCTAGGACGGAGTGATTCGGAGGAGGAGGAAATAAGAGTTGGACAGGGTCATGAATGAGAGACTTGGACAACTCACTGTCGCCGCCACGCCACCTCTCCAGACTTACTAAAGCAAACGTACGAAATCATCGCGTTTAATTCAAGTGTAAAACCCACTGCCCGATGCGATTATTACCACCTCGGCCTTTGGGTTTCGAGCCGGTTGTCGGGAAGAGGAAGGGGAGGTTGCACTCCCGATTTAATTCACACACCCTGCCCAATGGTCGGATTGTAACGCAACGCTAGGACACTGCAATTCTCTTACTCAATGTCCATTTATTTCCCCATTCTCGATGAGATCGCCTCGGTTTTAATGCTTCCCCCCTCCCCCTCCCCTAATCATGGAACGCTCATTGTATTTTGCGTTGGTGTCGTGCGATCGCCTGGCTACAATTATACGCTTTAAGAGCATATTCAAGGTCACAAATCTAATAACGTCCGAAGAAGGGGCGGCGCGAGGGTGTTTAGAAGGGCACTTGGTCCAACTTTTCCTTTCCGGGAACGGACAAGAGGTAAAGTAAAACTGGTAGTTGAACTAACTAAAGAATCCGAAGAGGTGTTTGTATCATGATGACAGTGTTTTGTGTGTGTGTGGATGTCCAAGAGGGTCCAGCTTGGATGCTTAATCAATCATTCAAGGGCAATACCAAAGAGGTTGGGTCACTTCACTGTTACTGGAACATTGATTGCTATGATTCGACTATGAACTATGAATAACACGATTAATCATGTGGGTGTCATAACCCGGCGCCGGAGAGGGCCTCTCGACTGTATCTAGAAAAAGGAGGAAAATTCAACTAAATGATGTCAGGGTGGTTGCTTCGGTTGGTGGGGAAAGCTGAGGATTTGTTTTGTTCCCGACATGAAGATTTCCACTAAATTAAAAGCTGAAATGAGACGGCGGCTCTGATCTTTGATTTAATAATATAGTGAAACATGGAGGTCCTAGCGTGATCTTGACCTCCCTTAGCCGCCCCCCCACCCCTTCCCTACCCAATTTAAAAGTATAACATCATACAATTTCAAGGTTTAACTATTTCCATCCTTTTTGACTTTGAGCCACACACAACACAGAGAGACTGAAGAAGAGGGGATGGAATCAAGTGGTCCATCACATGTTACACAGTGCAATTCCCCCCTTTTAAGGCTCTCGGATATGATTATTATCCCCATATGGATTGCATTTTAGGCATACGTGTCGTATGATCCTTTCTGATTTTTTTATTACACGGGTGTTGTGTTGAAAAGAATTTCCTTAAAGTCCAAGTGAAGTATAAAACAAGCAAAGCTCCTTGGTCTTGTCACGTGGGATTGATGTTGTGGTGGAGGGGGATTTCTGTCTCTTCCCATCAAATGCGTCCATCGATCTGCTGGTTCCAGTTGCCGATACATGGACGGACACTCCCAGATGGGATTTAAGGTGTGCTGTTGATCTTAAAATGGGTTGTTAATCATATGGCTTTTTGGTGAGATAAGGCAATCTCCAGCTAAATCGGCCCAATTCCAATGGAAGAAGAATCTTATTGAATGACAGATGATGGTTGGTGACAGTAGAACTGAACTCTAAAGAGGGAGATATGGCTTTTGCTTGAAGCCTTGATACCCCCCTCCACCCTCAGGCCTCATTAGCATTCCATGACTTTTAATGTCACAGATGCCAATGGAGATATTATCCTCGAGCCAATCTAAGAAAAAGAAAAAAGATGAAACCACCAATTCACACTAACTCTAACACACACATGGAAATGGGCCGGCAGACTTACTGAGCGATCTCCTCCTTCCCATCCCTTTGTCCGAAGATCCCTCTTCTTTAAACTCCCATCTTCCAACTCACAGCGAAGTTCTTCCCAACCGGAAGCTTCAGCCCGCTAATGTCCACCATCACGCTCTTCGTCTCCCCGAGATCCACTTCCTTCTCCAGCACCCTCTGCTCCGACACATTCACCTCCACCCCATCAGCATTGACCCCATCGATCTGAAGGTCGGACGTACCCATCCCGCCCAGCCCCAGGACAGTTAGCCTGTGGACTATCCACCCATTCTTCATCGCGAAATCCCCTTGCTGCACCTCTGACCACACCTTCACCTTGCCCTTGTTTGCCATCGCAGAGAATTCCACATAGGATGAGCGCCCGTTATCGAGCGACATCTCCGGGAGCTCGTCATCGTCCAGGAACAGCTTTCCTTTGGCCTCCCCGTAGGTCGCCCCTGCTGGGAAAGTGATGACCAGGGTGAAAGGGGTCATCCTTGCTTCCTTGGAGAGCATCCCGCCCTGCTGCATCGGGAGGATTGTGCTCTCGTACACGTGGACGTTGACCACGTGCAATGGAGCGTCGAGGGTTACGTATGTCCCCCCCTTGGACTTGACGACCTGTGTCATGTCGAAGAGGCTGTACCAGGATCCGGGAGCGAATAGGGCAGTCACCTCTGTCTTCCCCTGTTCGAGTACAGGTGATATCATCACGCTACTGCCGAGCAAGAACTGGGTGCTCAGGCCGTAACTCTCAGGGAATTCAGGGAAAGAGAAGAAGACCGGACGAGCGATCGGCGCACCGGTGGTATGAGCCTCGTAGCTGAGTGTGTACAAGTAAGGCAGGAGCTTGTACCTCAGCCCAAGAGCATTCCTTGCCGACTCGGCCACAGACTCCCACTGATATAGTTCCTGCCTTGGCGAGTAAAAGTTAGCATGGTCCCTCGAGAAAGGATAGAAGGCACCGACCTCGATCCAGCGATTGCATAGCTCTTCAGTCGGGGCAGGGTAGAACCCACAGATGTCCGATCCCACCATTGGCACACCGAAAATACCAAAATTTAACACAGTGGAGATAGAGTACTTCAGATCTTCCCAAGTGCCCTTGTTGTCGCCAGTCCAGTGAGCCGCATATTTCCCCGAGCCTACGAAGGTCGATCGTGAAAGGATGAAGGGCCTCTTCCCCTGGAGACCCTGGAGCCCCTTGTGAGTAGCGATGGCCTGCGAGAAGCCGTACAGGCTGTGCGCATCGTATTCCGGAACACCATTGTAGTGGAGGGCACTCGTGGCAATGGTCTTGAACCCGATCGGCACCTGCATTCCAGAGGCGTTTATCTTGTATGGCGGATCATCCCACCTGGTGCTCGTGATGTTCTTGCAATCCAAGCAACAAATCCAGCCGGGCCCGGTACCACTCGGGCACTGCTTTCCCTTGGGGATGGTACACTTGCCCGTACAGAAGTTCGATGCTTCATTCATATCGATCCACAGGCCGTCGACCGGGACAAGCTCATGGAAACGGCGGATCTCATCCCCCCACCACTTGACTGTCCTCGGGTTAAGGAAATCAGGGAAGTTAACAGCGCCAGGCCAGACCTGAGCGATGTAAGGCTCGCCTTCGTACTTGATGAAGACGTCGTTGGCGAGGCCCCTCTGGTACACGCCATACGATGAATTGATTCCAATACCGGGATCAATGATGACGATGTACTTCATCCCGATGCTGTGGATCCTATCGAGGAAGGCCAGAAGCTTCGGCCGAGGGTAGTTGACGGGGTTCAGAGTGAAGTCCTTGTGTCCGTCCATGTGATCGTCGTCATTCCAGATGACATCGAGCGGGATCTTCGCCTTCTGGTAGTTCGCGACGACGTCTTCCACGACGGAGAGGTTGTGGTATCCCCATCTACATTGATGAAACCCTGGCGGCGCAACATCACGAAAATCCATCATCATATTCCATAGGAGACACAAAAAGTCCATTCCCCCTAATCATCCTATGCTCAAACATCATCATCATCATCGTGATATTAATGACCGGAAACGTGACACAAAATGGTCCGGCGAAGACAAAAAGCTAAGATGATATAACACATCCAAGCTTTTCCTTTTATTTACTTAAATCGTGGTCCTACGATTTCCTCCTGTCCGCCGGTATCTTCGATTGTCAGTCCGAGGAAAATAAGGATAAAAAATATCCCACACCCACAGCCACTAAACATTATAATAATTAATTTACACATACACACGTCTTCGTTTGACACTGCTTACTGAAGCAATTCCGGATTTGGCTAAAGCAGAAAACTAATGAAAATCATCGGGAATCTCAATTATTACAAGAGGCCACGAGGAAGGAAAAACCGACAAGCATGACGACGCTGGGCAAACCAAAACACGAAAATCGCATGTCTCTGTCTTTCCAAAACATGGTTAAAACCTCAGGTCACGCCAAAAGAGATGCACTAAATTTCTTATTTCCCCGAGTCTTTCAACAGGAAGGGGACAAGCGACAAGAAGGGAAATCACAATCATTTCGAGGTAAAAGGGCCGAGGCATGCATACGTCGACGCCTTGGTCAAAACTAAGCACAAGGAAATCTGCTGACCGAATTTTTAGTGATTGCCCGTCCAACCGACGGACGTGTCCTGGGGTGAGGAGGACTCGTAAGGGGTACTAAATGTCACGCTAGGCTAATTATGGGCAATATAACATATTAGATTTAGTGCATTTAATGAGCGAATTTACACTCTCCTCTCTTCCTATATGAGACCCAAAATTGCATGTTTAGCTTTTTAATTTTGACCCATCAAATATGCTTTGTGATGTGAATGAAGCACACTAGCTAGACAACCCTAATTTCGGGGGGGACGATGAGTCTATACTACATTAAAGAAGTCACTTCTCGGAACTTAAAAGAGACCTACCAGTTTCCTCCGAACAGGAAGTAAAAAGTAACAATAATAGTGTTATCACTGGCTGTCACATTCAATGAGGGGGTCAATTTCAATGAAAGGCAATCAATGAGGATGCCAAAAGAGTGGGAATAAGTTCAGTGGATGCGGATGATGGAGGTTGGGGAGGGGGGGTGGTGTAAAACTTACCGAATGACCAGTAAGGCATGGGAGCGGGCCGGCCGATGAGCTGAGTATACTGATCTACGACGGTCAGCGGAGACGTCCCTGCGAAGAAGTAGAAGTCGAGGACTCCCCCAATCACCTTGTAGGTCAGAGAATTCCCTCGGTACACAACGTCCATCCCGTTGCTGTTGAGCAGCAGCACCCCGTGCGCTTTACCCGCCCTAAGGTCCATGTACACCGGGTGAGCCCCGTACAGGTCCATGTTCAGGTTGATTGCCGACACGTCCGTCGTGTACAGCGTGTAAGGGTCGTTCGGGTAGAGCTTTATCCCGTGGGGTTGCGTGTTCTCCCCTAGACCGTACAGGGAAGCATCCAACGGCAACCGGGTGGACAACTCCAGGTACTGGTCCTTGAACACGAGGCTGCTGTACGGGTCGGAGAGGCCCGACCCGGTGTCGAAAAGGGTCTCCCCAGTGGATGACCGCTTCACCTTGAAGGAGAAAGGGTTGGCCGTGTAGCTGACAGTGAAGGCGGACCCGGAGTAGTCAGACGTGGTTATGGGGTCCCTCGGCGTCCTCCCGACGGGGATAGCCGGCTTGGAAAGGGGCGGAGGGCCTTCCCGTGGGAGCAGGTCGTAAGGGACCTCCCAACGCTGCTTCTGGGCGTCAGTTATACGGACCCTGAGGCGGTCGTTGGTCTCATGCTTGACGAAGAGCTGAAGGTAAGGGATGTCCGGGCCGTAGACATTGTTCTTCTGGTTGACCTGAAGGAGGCCGAGGAGGGCACCGTCGGGGGTTTCCTCGAGGGAGATGAGGCGGTAGCCCTTGCCTATCTTAGCAGCGGGTTTGGCGGAGGCAGGGGAGGAACAGAGGCCCAAAATGCAGAGGAGGAAGGCCAAAGGAAGAAGAGGGAAGTTGGTAGACATGGCGAAAGATGTTGAAGAGGGAGTGGGGGGAGGGTGGGGGGGAACTAAGCAATGTGGATGGAGTTAGGGAATGGGGGGGAGCGGATGTAGTTGGGTTTTGTTTTTATGGGCAAAGAGAAGTCCGACGGGGAAAGGGCAAGGTTGAACAGAACAGAGCAGAGCAGATAAGTAGGAGGGGAATTCCAAGACACCTCACGAGGATATATCTTCTCTTTTTCTTTTGCCGAATGCTTTTTGGGTTTGGACCAGCAGTGCAGCGGAATGTGATTTTGTAATGAAAAATGATTTCCCTTTTACCTTCCCCCCCTCCCCTCCCAAAAAAAAAAAAGGGGATAATTGAGAAAAGTCATGGTCATCCGGACAGGTGACTTCTTTGGAAATTGCAAAAATCTCTAATTTTATTTTAGTTCCATGTTCAATCATTCCATATCATTTCGAATCCAGCTTCTAAAATCAAACACTTGAGCGAGGGAAGAAACAAATTACCGGGGGGGCAGTTAGGTCATGGCCACAAACAAACGAGTGTAGCCACAGAGAGGAGGGGCCCAATGGCTGTCCTTTAGGGCTTTCACCCAACTTCGAAATCCCCGGGGGAGATATTTTCTCGCAATTTGACGCCGTTGACGTGTGGGTGCGGGCGGGTAATGGGATACTGCTGTGTTCGCGTATATTGTCCGAATGAGGACGAGCCCCGATCATCACGGTATTCCGTCCTAAAATCAGTTCGTGATAGATGGAGTAGTTCGCTTAATTTATATATAAAGCCGAACTTTTTTTCTTTTTTTCGATTGTATGACTTGAATTAGCTCTATCTTAATTGCAAAACTTTCAAACACGAAAGTAATTCTATGTTACGTAACCTCCTTGTATATTTCAAATGTTTTCTTTTACCCCTTCCATTTGTTAGATCCAACACATGATATCATCGTGTAGGTAAATTCATCGGGTGCGGTTCGATAAAAAGATAGTCACTTTTTTTTTAACTAATTCGAGGAATGCCACCCCCTCTGAGGAATCAATCAGCGAGTCGTGGAATTAGAAGGGTCTGCAGGTCTTGGGAAATCTGCCAAGAAGACATGCAGATTACTTTTGCGTATACTTTTATCTAACCACACCCAACCTGCATCTCTTATCCCTAAACTAATTTGTGCATATCGAAGCACCAGCCGTAAAGAACAAATTCTAGAGAATTGATCGGCACCAATTCCCACGCTTAACTACAACTTTTCTATTGACATTTTCCCTCTTCTTTTAAGAAAAAAGAATGAGAGGTGCTCCCCTGCGGTGGGTTTTGGACAGGTAAGCGAAAGGGTTTGAAAGTCTTGAGAAAGCTTTTCACTGAGGCCAGCGACGAATTCGAGGCCAAGTGACTTGAGAGGGAGGATCCTCGTGACAATCAGAATCAGAAGCAATAAGAAGAAGAAGAGAGTTCGTGTTTATCGAGGGCTTAGTCTTATCCTATCCCTTTTCCTTCTTGTTTGTTCCACGACACGCCGTTCTAAAAATATCTGATGCCTCCTCCTCCTCCTCCCCCATTAAAAAGGGGTTCTTCCATTGCTTGGAGGTGGTGGTGGGGGACAATGTAGGACGGTCCTACTCCTTTCCTATAAACCTGTCCCTGGAAGTGGCGAGAGTGAGGGGGACAAAAGTATAGTAATAATAATGTAACACAAATACAAACTACAGCAACAACTTGCGAAGAGGGAAGGGGGGTCTAGGGTTGTGACCACTTTCTGCATTAAACCAATGCCCTCATTGTGGTGGGAGTGGGATGGATGGACCTTCTGTAAGGACCCGACTTTTTGTGGTTTATAACTATGTTTATGATATGTATTTGAATGTGAAATGAGTATTGTGTATGAGTATTTAAGTATAAGATAAGTGTGAGTAGGAGTATGTACGATAGGGTATGGTGCGGATCAGGTAGGGCTACTTCGGACGCCAAAATCGGAGGTTCTCGGATCAACGTGGGACTTATACGGGGTGATAGAGGACGTAAAATGATGCTTCGAACTAGGTGTCAGAATTTGGAGATCGGTCCTAGATCGGGTTGTCTGAGGGTCGGCACGAGTTGAGGTCGCTGACCCAAAGAGCTGCGGCCTCTGACCCTGACACGCCCAAATGCGCTACGGTGAAGAGAGAGAAGCGCCCCGACCCTCAACCGTGAAGAGAGAGAAACACGATCATAGTGTGTCTTTGGAGGATCGATGGGGAGGCACTCCCCAATGCCTTGGAACGATGGAAGGTCGATAGAGGGCGACGGCCGCTGCCCCTAGGCATGCCTACGACTACGGAGGTAGCCCCGGGGGTCGTTTCGGCCGAAAAATGGCTCGACCCAGAATCGAAATTAAACACTTTGGTAGTCTTAATTAGGCCATAAGGACGTGTTTAGTGGAGATTAATTTTTGGAGATGACCCTTAGTTCATAAGATAATCGCGACCGAAGGCAGTAGCGGCCAGACATGTGAGGGTCAACGACCGCTGACCCCACACGCCCAGATGACCATCCGTGAAGAGAGAGAATAGACCCAAGGCCAAACCTTGAAGAGAGAGACCGTCCCCACTTATGAGAGAGGCTTATGTGTCCCTTAAAACCATCTTTCCCTTGATCTTGATGATATGAAAGGACACTCGAGCATCATTCTTGGCCCTTGGATCAAGATTGACTAGTCAACTAGTTAAGGGGACACACTCCCTTAAATCACTCAAATGGGGGAATTAATTGCAAGAATTGACATAAAGGGTTGGATGCGACTTGAAACTTAATAAAATAATAAGAAATAATATCCTCCCTTCCCTAAGAGGCTGGTCTGACTCCCGAACACACACACACACACTCATTTTTCACCACTATCACGAAGGGAGGAAAGAGAGGAAGGGTGGCGGCCGGAGGAGACACCCGTGGACGAGGAAGAGAAAAGAACGCCATCGTGGATCCCCGAACGAGGAGCGCTCGACGCCGCTTTAGCCAAAGGTTAAGGATCAAGGGAGGGCAGCCTTCAAGTGCGGAGATCGTTCAACGGAGAAAGGAACTAGCCCGGTTGTGCTTGGAAGCTAACGGGAGGTATGCTCCGCAACCCTTCTCCGGTTCTTCTTCGTTTTGCGCCTGATTGTTGAGATTTTACTGCTGTGAATGTGATGTTCTTGGTGGGTTCAAATGGGTCAGGGGGTGGCCGGACCTTGGGGAAGAAAAGGGAAGCCGCCTCGGACCTGTATCGGTTAATGTTCGTAGTTATGTTCTTAGATCGTCGTTATGACGGAAGGTTCGGTTGGATATGTGTAAGGTCGACCCTTGGGGGTCGGAACTCGGTCCTTCGGGGCTGAAAATAATGGAATCAAAGATGGGAAGAGGAATGTCGGGCCTCATCATGGTTGCACTTTGTTACCGCGCTCCTTGAGTGGAACTACGAGATTGAGTCTCGGAATTTGATCGACCAAGTGGCTGGAACTTGGGGACTGAATTGAAACCTTTTGTTGGCCTAGAAAGGCTTGTCCCTCGTGCGAAATGATGCACGGAAGACATGCTCGGAGGTGGTTGGGAGGTGAGATCGAACTAGACGAAGTTCGGTTGAAACGAGCTAATGTAATTTGGATGTTATCGCCGATGGAGGGCTGTCTTATGTTGTACTCGTGTAAAGGTTGGGATGTTCAATTTCCGCCCTTAGAATGGACGAATGGAGGGCCAAGAAAGGCTGGAATAAGGCTGATGATGTCCGGCCATCCGAAAGCGTTTCCGTAACCATAAGATGGCGTAGTAATCACACGATGCTTCTGATGGTCCGACTGGAGGACGTTTCTTGTCGTATCTACATACTTAGGCCATTCTCTAATATTTTTCTAATCCCTCGCAGGCCTTAGGAACTCCTCATATATCCGTGATGTTGTCATCAAAGTAGACATGTTGAGTTGGAGTTGTAATAAACTTGTACCGAATTTCGACGATAATTAAGGGATGATATACTTTTTTAAAATTCATAAAGTTAGTGATCCTTTCACCCCACCCCACCCCACCCCACATTTATCAAATTGCCTTTTCGATCGTGTCAACCCAAAAAGAAGGGTCCAATCATTCAGCGGGGTGTAATGTTTTTTTAACTATATGTATGGTCTTCTCCTCCTCTAGTAGTAGCAGTAGTAATATTAGTAGCATAAACGGGAGGAGAGGAAACAACACGTGGTGCCGTACCATTTTTGACAATTTAATCAATCAGAGAGTCACGTTCACGAGATGAATCAAATGTCCATGCAGATGCACAGGAGTTCTTCCTCTTATTTGCCGACAATTCCCTGATTCACGCCCTCTTCCTTTCACATGTTTTCGTGCTGCCTTGGGGTTTGTTTTTTTTTTTTTTATTCCTCTTCTTTTAAATCCATGAATTGCTGTATCCACCACGTGACGTGAACGGGTCCACACACTTTCCACCTTCAATGATGAAGGATTGACGACAATTGCGTTCTCTTTTATTCCACTTTCTACAATGGACCAAATAAGCGTCAACCCTTTCCTTACCCTGCTTCAATGAAATCCCCCCCTGATATAATTCGATTAATTAGATGGTTGAGTTGACTGTAACATCATTGGATTCTAATTTTATTTACCAAGAAGAAGCTCAGCATGGCTGTTTTGAGAAGGTCTTTTCTGGTGAACCACATTTCATGTCCAGGCCCAATTCCTCGAAGGGCTTGGTCAACCAGATTTCATGTCCAGGATTGATTGGGCCTGTTCCGATTCGTTGATTGGACGATGATGTTAAATTTCTCCGATGGGATCCGAGTTCTCATATGGCCGGCCAACGGATTTCGTTCTAGCTCAAGATGTTTTTATCGGCCAGAATGGTCTCGACGAGACGAGACGGCCGAAGCCGAGTGATTGTCCTTACTAGAATAGAACCGGCCCCAGCCAGATGTGCGGCCTGTATTGTTCTGCCTTTCATCACACAGTCCAAAAGCAAGAACCATGTTTTAGAAAAGGACGAACGATTGCACTGGATGTGAAACACAACTGCCAGACAACAATCGAAGTCTTGTCACGAGTACGATAGTAGCAGGGGATCCTCTTTGATTGTTATAGTCGTGACGGTGCCACCAATGGCTTCCGTTCACATCGGAGTTTTGTCGAAACTCCCATTAGGGCGGGACTTCGGGCCATGCACATTTCTCGTAAAGCTAAAATATTTGTCTTGCCTAAGTTTTCTGAATTCTCGAAGCTGTTGAACAACCAATTTTTGGCGGGATATCATCATCGGTTAGCATTTCAGAAGTATCGGAGCCTTACGCTACGACAGAGTTTTGTTTAGGACATGTTAGACATGCCCTGCAAGGATCCAAAGCAGGCCTTCGTAAGAGTAGCCGCCGCCGGAATGGCAAAGTGAAGACCGGCGAAGTGACAAAGTGGGCATCAACCCAATTTGCATCGTCCTCTCTAATATAAACCTCCGATTTTCCTCATTCTTTCCAGTTCCATACTAAGAGTATAAATTTCATCGATTCGCTTTCTCGGAGTTCTACAACCCATCATTGTCTACTGGGCTGATCATCCAAACAATATGGTCCCTCTGAGAGAAGGAAATGTGAATGTCAAGAAGAGATCGTTGAGGGAGGAGTACGATTGCTACGAGCTGGAGTTTGAGCCATCAGCGGTGAAGAAGCTAAAGGATAAAGTCACGAGTCTCCTCGATGACATGGAACCTAACTTTACGTATGAGGCACCTTGCTCGGCCATCGAGACAATGGAGTGCCAGATATACTGGCCTACTTCTGAGCCAACGATTCCCGTAACTGATGATGCTGCCCACGAAGCGAACAACCAATGGATGGAACTGGTGTACCTAATGGAGGCCACCGATGATGAGCTAGGGCTACCTCCCCTCAATGCGACGCTTGCGGGGGTTGAGGCCCTCGATGCAGAAAGTCGCCATGAAGTCTTGGGGTCAGGTATCGGAAGCGACTTGGTCCGGCTCGATTCCAACTGGTTGGATGCACCCGCACAATACATATCTTGTTTCGACCCATATGATGTCGGGATCGACCGAACTCTGGAAACCCTGTCGGGAGATCACGGAGGACTGTTAGCAGAAGCGCAGGACGGTGTCGGCCTCGACTTCTCGGACATTGTGTGGCAAGATCTGGAATCCCTGTTGGGAGATCATGGAGGACTATCAGCAGAAGCGCAGGACAGCATCGGCCTCGACTTCTCGGACCTTGTGTGGTGGCCTGACGTAATGCCGTCCTCGGAGTAACGAACGTTCAAAGTAATTTGAGCCGTGGTGTCGCATACACCACGAAAACTTCATTTCGTCCATTTCTTCTTTCCCAACCTTGGTTGGTAACAAAACATGAAACACTGTTATTAAAAAAAAAAAAACTGTCATGAGTTCCAACAACTTGCAGTTACTTTTGATAATGAGTTCGAAAATAGTATGATAATATTTACAAAAAAAATTTGACGTAAAAAACCCTATATATCCCAATAACATTAGGCTACGATGGAACGGCCACTTGTCATATTTTTAGGAATTTTACTTACGGTGTTTGAACTCTGCTTTAATATCATGTAAAATTTTTACCGTTTGACTTAAAAACTTATGCTGTCATGTTATATAGTTTGGATGTTTATTGGGACGGTTCCATCCCATAATGTGAAGTACATCCCGAAAGATCGTTCCGCCCGGGGGACATCTTCTTTCCACGCCTTGATTAACATACCGGAAGGAACGAAACCGATTCGAGAGGTCCTTCTTTCCCACCCTGTCCTAAATTCCCCCCGGTCCGGATCGAATTTTTTAATTTGCATTGAGTCAACCGGGGAACAATAGAAACAAGATATTTGTGTACCCGTGAAGTTCCTGTTGGATTTTTCGAAATAGAATTTCGAGCTCGATCGAATACGGAGAAACCAACTACTGAAGACACATGTACCGCTCAGTGGATAGACGGCTAAAACTTTGGGAAATGACAAACTAATGGACGTCCGTTTTTGTGTGGTGCATAGGATTACGGTGCTCTTTGTTATGTAGTGTCTTGGGGACGCCGTCATTACCTTTTCTCTGTCTCCTTTTTTTTTGTTATTAAATAAACTTTCGAATAATTGAAGATCTACGTCAAATTGTATGATTAATGATGTTATATTTCGGTCGGTACGATCGACGTATAAGAAAAATTGAATTCCGAACTGGGTTTTGAATTAGACATTCGAGCCCAAAAGTTTCCGGGCTGGTACGATGTTAGACTGTAAACCAAGTCCATACGCCCCAAAATTCACTGATATTCCATGATGTCCTTGTCGCCTGTCGGTACCTCCATTGGCAAGTAATTATGTCATGTGGATCGGTAGACAGCAACGAGAGGCTGGAATGGATGTAGAGACAACCTCAATGTACCCTGCAACAGGATACCATTTAACCCAAAAACAACCCATTGGCGTCCCGTTAGGCGCCCCTTTCTGTTTTTTCCTCCAATATTCTAAGAACCAAGCACAGCCCTATACTCGTCTCCATCCTCCCGACACCCTTTCGGATCCTCCGCCATTTCTCTCTGTCCAATCACCGGCAGTAACTGCAGCCAGTAAGACAAATATGATTAAAAATGGAACCGAGAAGATTAACGGCCGTACCTCCCTCTGGGCTAAGTGCTCTGTTCAGATGATCAATGGGGCCAATTGACAACCAACAACGCCGCCGTTATTTGGGATCGCGGACGCGTTCGAGGGCCTCACCAGGCTGGTCGAGTCGAAGAAGGCGGGAGGAGGGGATCTGATGCTCGTCACGTTTTGTGAGGCGTGTTCCTTGGTTTCTGTCCTCTTTAGTTGCCTTGGGCTGGCCTTCAAGTTTGCCGAGCTGGAGTATGTCGCCAAGGTCCCATTGTTGAACGCTGATTCCTTTTCCCCTTCGAACGTTTTGGATTGATTTGATACAAGCGGATCTGATGTAGTTGTCTGCGTGCAGCTGCAAGATCTTCTCGAAGCTTCGAAGTCGCATCAGACATTACTCCACGTACTGGATTTCGACATAATGAACGATACTGTGAAGACTCAGGGGAGCCACACACGGAACTTGAGAAGGGTCAGGCAGGGAATCGACCTCGTCAGGACGATGTTCGAGAATTCAATTTCTTCCAAGTATAATCTCGTTCCTAATCTTTTAAATCTTTGTCTCATGTGTTGGGATTGGCACGTCCTGATTTATAAGATCATCTGATAATTTTGCAGCGATAACTCATTGAAGGAGCCAGGTACAACAGCCTACACAAAAGTGTGCGCGCCATACCACACATGGGCTGTGTGATCTGCAATATATGCCGGGATGTATACCCTTCCAACGAGGGAGCAACTCCGGCAGAAGTTTAACGAAACTGGCGAGTCAAAAGGATCTGTTCCTGAAGCTTAACTCGCCACTCTTGAAGAACATCCGGAAGCTCGATTACGTCAATCTGTATGTTTTTTCTTATGGGTAACAATGATGATGGCTTGTGTTGGTTGCAGATCAGACGGCGGATAAGATGATGAGAAGGTACATTCGGGCCTCGGCTCCGGTGATAGAGTACATCGATAGCCTATACGTCTCCAGGAGGATTTCTCTGGATTGGTAGAACAGCAATAAAATAGGAATCTGTCTTCCTTGTACATATCTCATCCAATGCCGAAGTAGATGAATGGGTACTTTGGAACTGGTATGCTTCTATCATCGTTAGTCTCTTTGAGGAAGCCACCAAAAGATTAAGCGATCGCCAGGGCTCATCTCCGTTACTTCCTAGGAGTAACATGTTGGCAAAAGGCAATAAATAACTTAGATCAAAGTACTA
This sequence comes from Melastoma candidum, assembly GCA_023653495.1. NCBI lineage: Eukaryota > Viridiplantae > Streptophyta > Magnoliopsida > Myrtales > Melastomataceae > Melastoma > Melastoma candidum. The sequence continues at coordinate 10,021,968 of CM042881.1, read as the reverse complement.
AATATTTGTAAAACCACTTTTACTCAGTGCTGCTCGCAATTTGAGACATGAACACGACTTTAAAAAGTGTTTGGGTTTAACTAAATTTATCTTCTCTTTGAAACGGGTTGTGACACGATACAACACCATAAAATATATGTCTAATTTCAGGTTTCCAAATTAGACACGTTTAAAAATCGTATATAATTATATTATATACAATTTAATTTTGAAATGAAAATATACTAGTATTAGTGATATTTCTGGAAGATTTAAGAGATGCGTGAATCTAGGCACTTACAATGCTATTACATCTGATAATTTTCTAATATTTTGAAACGGATTAAGTTTTGAATCAAGCCCTCTTAAAAGTGATGTCGGTCTCGGTAGTAGATAAGATAACAATTAAGTAAAAAATTCCCGTCTTAGTTAAATAAAAAGTAGGTCATAACCGCCCATTTGCAGGTCGGCTTTGCACCTACCCACAATCACATGCATGCAAAGGGGGGTGGTGTTGCTTTGTGAGTTTGATCCTTACCATTTCACTCGGAAACAAATGCCCTCCTTACCTAAAATTCACAAGTCCTCCTGCACCTGCTCCTCCTGCCCCATCACATCTTAATGGTATATCCCCAAGTGAAGACAAACACAGGCCTTCTTCATCCATTTCAGGGCTTTCCTCGTTCTGTCATCCCATCCATCTCATCAAAGTTGACGAGGTTGTTAGGTTCATTTGACTTTCGGCCTGTACTCATCTTACGTGACATAACTAATCAATCGAAACTTATTATTCTCACTGGTTCATCGTGTCATGTGTCGAACTATTTTTGTAGACGTATAGTACGAGACTCGCATGCAAGAACCTGTCCGTGAAATACGTGACTTTGATGTACGCGTTTGTGTCATCATTGTCGCTGATTACTTCTACAATGGTGAATTTGTTGATCCTGATCATATACCAAGACCTGATAGTTATGGTTTAGAATTAACACCCTGTACGATCTTGACCAACCAAACTGGGTTGCTTTGACGTTGCAAAAGCATATGAAAAGTCGAGGATTTGTCCCACGCCACAACTCCTGAGGAGGTTGACTGATTGGGATCAGATTAACTTCACTGAGGTCATTACAATTGATTAATGAGTTTGATTTTCAAGAGTGGAGGAAGAGCCTACTAATCGTACCGATTCCAAAGGAAGAAATACACCCACATGCCTTTCGTTAGAGTTTCCGGCACACAAAAGTCCGCGACAGGAGAAGTTTTCTTGAAACAAAGAGGGAAAATAAGATAGGATAATTGATATCGAATGTGGGAGTGAAGTTGGAATGAGGTATGTTCGTTCAATTTGGGAAATAACGTGATGGTAAACATAATAGAGAACTGGGATGAATGCCCCCACATCTTTGCATTTTTCTGCCCTTATTCACTCATGGATTGGATCTACGACAGCTAATAATTGGATCAACCCGCCTGGGACCAAGTCTAGCCAAACTAGATGAATAGTGTTGTTCATGGAGCTCAACGTGCTCGAAAAATACTCGTGCTTCAAGTGTCCTAAAGGGAAGCAAAATGGTCCAATTTGTGCTTCCGCTACTATCTTTTGGTGGTTGGTTATCCAACATATATATAAAAATAAAAAAGAAGAAGAAGAGCATCTTGTAAAAGGACAAGGCAAAGCTGCTGCTGGTGGCCCTCTTGTATCATTTCCCGTCTGGACCTCATTCTTCCTCATCCCCTGTATTATTTTCTTTTGTTTTCTAATTCTACCTTCCCAGCTGGCTTTCGGGCTTTTCATGCCCTCTTCCTCTTTCTTTTACCCCCACTCCTTCAAGAAGAAGAGGAAGACGATCACAAGCTGACTTTCGGATGCCAGTGGGCTTTAGGGTGGATGTCGGAGATCCTCCGCGGCATCATCCACATGACGGGGTATTGTTACAGAAACAGGGGATCGGTACCAGGAGGAATTCTCAGAGCCTCGACTTCAGCATGACCAGCTTGGCGTCCATTGAGTCCCTCACCGTGCCTCTTGTAATAATTGCTCCGCAGAAAACGATCTCGTGCTTTCATGAGTTTATTTTTTCTGCTTTATTACAGCTCGGCAGAAAATGAATTGGTTTGTGATGTGTATGTGGCTTTGGTTCTTCCTTTGTTTGGGGGGGGGGGGGAGGCAGGTTCAGGAGGTGGTTCTGTCGGCGGACATACGGTGTGCCGTGTGTCAGAAGAGGGTTGCCGATGTCATGTCCCGGATGAACGGTAGGTTGGGATACTCATGTGGCCTTCGGAGTCGTTGTTCTTCTTTGGGTTGGTGGCGTAACAGATGGGGTACAACATTTGCAGGAACGGAGACAGTGGTGGTGAATGTGTCGGAGAAGACGGTGATCCTCTCTTGCAAGTACCCAGATCCAAAGCCTCCATCCAGATCGAAGGGAGTGGTGTCGTACAGGAAGATTATCCCTTCGAACAAGATGGCGGTGATCAAGCGCATGTTCCGCTCCTCCTTTGGTTAGCCATCCATCCAAGTTCTTCACCGTGATTAGGAGGATTGCTTTCTCTCTATCGGTTGTTGTTCTTCTGTACATAAAGAAAAACGTAAGTGATTAAGGTAACTCACGAAATTTTGAAGAAGAATCCAACTGAGAGTCTAACTATCGGCTTAGCCCAAACGACGATTCATTCTTTGACATTTGTAGATGCTAAAATTTCGAAATCTGAGTCCAAGTGCGAGTGTGCTTGCTGGGCCTTGTTTTGGCATTCCTTTCCCGTTTTGTTCCCTCGTTAATCAAATTCCGGAGCGACCTAATGTATGTAAAGAGATCCATTACTGGTTTCGTTAAATCAAATTTTCGGGCAGACCTAAGGGATGTAAACAGACCCCCGGGCGAACCGGAATACGCCACTCCTAACATCTTTAATGTCTCTTCTGGCAAACAAAAACATATTTCATGGAATTCCTTAATTCAATTGAATAAAAAAAGAACAGCAAAAGCAAGAATGGCGAGTACTTCGTTTTCCCCTTACTCCATGCGAAACAAATGACACGAATGAGCGTGCTCGACGGGTCTGAAACGGGATTTGTACGAATATATATGATTAGTTTTAAAAAAAAATTGTAAAATATGGTGAAAGTTTCCAAAATACCGAATTTACCGTCGCTAGGGGGTTTTGAAAACCCGTCCTCTTCCAATTTACAAAAAAGACGAGACCCGTCACCAAAATAATCGAGGCGTGGGGAGGGAGGGGACGGGAAAGAGAAAGAAAAGGAGAGTGGGAGAGATAGAAGGGGAAGGAGTCAGGAAGAGTAAAAATAATAATAATGAGAGGAAAAGCATGTTTTCAAAATTCGTCTCTGCTCTAATTATTTGGGTAGCGGGTTTTCAAAACCTACTCTGGCGACTGTAAATTCGGTATTTTAAAAACTTTGACCGTATTTTACAATTTCTTTTTAAAATTAATCGTATCACCGTACTCGCGGTCAGAAACGATGATAATGTCATGCTTTCGAAACGAGCGTTGGTTCAACTCATCCCCCATGTAAGAGATGTGATGGAGGAGTCAATGGTTGATTATCCACTGAATGGAAGGGACGTCAGGAACAGACGACTAACCACAGAGGCTCAAGTTACATACATACCATTGGATTGGATGGACGAACATGGGAATATTTTTTTTTGTCATTGATTGCTTTTACGTTCTATTGGTATTGTTAAACGTAACCCATTGACGTGACTTTAATAGTGTTTCCATTCTAAATTCCATGAACTCATATACCCTTTTGCATTTGGTGTAAGTTCAACTAATTTGGAGGGTTTGGTTGACCCCTAACATTTGTACTTCGTTCACCCCCCCCCCCTATAAGTTCAAATCAATCCCGATTGGGGTTATCCCGACGAACCAACCAACGAGTTCATTGTATCGATTAATCCAACAGATATGGTAGTCTGCGGGAAGGATGGCGAAGTCGACACGGGATGCAAGTATGATGTCGCGGATGATGCATACTATGCCGAGCTCGAGAAGCAGATCCTGAAAATTATGGCGGATGATGGCGAGGGAGATGTTGTCATTTCCAGGGGAAAGGCACATGGATACTGTGGTGGTCCACCGAATGGAAGGCTACATACCGTAGGACTTTACGGCATGCCTGACTGGAGCTCGTACAAGAAGAGCGGCAACGGGGGGACAGGCGTGTTCATACCGCAAATCGTTGGCCGGCCGATCCCAGGGGATTTGCCTCCTGGTAACTATTTCTAATCAGTCCTAGTACGTGTGAACTATGTCCGGAGAGTCCCTGCGCCACGACAGGAAGGAATAAACTTACGCTTTTCCATGCGCAGAAAACAGGACGAAAAACACGAGCGTGAGAAGTGGCAGATGCAGGCAGAAGCGGAAGAGCCAAAACCAGCAGGGTACAAAGTGCCAAGAGGGGCAGATCAAAATCTCCACCCGATCGACTGATCAAAGAACATAACAAAAATCGGGAGGATGGATGATGATGACGATCCCTGTATATAGTTTACAAATTTGAGCTTTTGTCATTGGTTTGTGCTTGGGAATTCGAATCGAATAAGGAGTGTAGCGGCAACAATAATCGTCCCATCTTCTGTCAACGTCTCTTGTTATGTACGCATCTCGTAATAACAATTTGCCGGATGCCGCCGGCCGCTCCATATTAATAATAATAATGGACACGACTTTATCTCCACATAAAAAACTTTCATTTAAATGCGCGCGTCGCTGTTTCGTCCGGCACAATACACCGAAGTCGTGATAACCCCTGTTTGGAATACAGGGAATGAAATGGAAGACAATAAAAGAGAAAGGAAAATAAAAAAGACAATACTATTCCATTACCTTCTGGATTACCTTAATCCAAACACACCCCACTGTTTGTTAACCTCCAAAATTGCATAACTTGAACTTAGTGTCAATTGTGATACCAATCAAGTTGATAGCATTTTTATTTTTCTTGTTTAATTTCATAAAAAAACCTTGACAAATATGTAACTCATAAGATAAGGGTCAACCCTTTTTTTTGTTTCTTCAAAGGAGAAGGTTGGATCCCTTAACCGGCACTAGTTCAATAACTCCAAAATGGGTATATATAATCATCTCTAGTGGGGTTGTGATATGACAGAAAAAGACATGCACAAGAAGCCCACAAGACGACTCATCATTCAACCAATCCTTTCCACTTGGAGATTCCCTGATGAATGAATGAAACCCCCCCAAATCCATCGTCTCAGCATTTGACTTGACCCCAAACTCAGCATTAACTACGATTGTCATTCCCCCCCCAACCCCGCTCTTATAAGCTTAGCTTCGCCATCGTCCAGTCGATCATACCGGGTGTTTCAAGTTAAATAAGTCTGATGGAATTCGGTCTGGCGAAGCCCCACCGCGAGCCGGAGATGGACGTGACGTCATGGGAGGAGGATGAGTTCTACATCGAGCTGAGACGACAGATCCTGTTACTGACGGCCGATGAGGATGAGGATGAAGATGGCTTCCTTGACGTCAGAGGATATAGCAGGGCATTCCATGGCTCTAATGCAAGGCAGCTTCCCCGTGGTTTCGATGTCATCAAGAAGATCCATGCCGGCAAGGGGCTGACTTTGCAAGTGGACGTGCCGAGAAACGTCAATGGTACTGGGGTTTTCATTCCGACTGCGGGCATATCACGAAGAGGAGGACATCCAGGTGTGTGGAAATCATTCCCGAGAGTAATTAATCTAAGAGATTATTCCAATCGGCTGCCCTAATATCTTTTATCGAACTGTTGTAAAATATGCAGGAAGGAACAATCAGAGGAAGGGCGCCTACAAGCAAGTAGCGCGGACGTTTGATTCCTCATTCACTGCAGGATTGAAATGCTCGTCGGCCAAATGCTAACTGCCGCGATCAGTACAGTTGGTCGACCGAGCCAATATAATAACAAAGAAAACAAGTAATTAGACTAGGCCTGTTCATAAGCCAATGATAAGGCAGACGATTAGAGTCCGTAATCTGTTGTTCTTTCAGAACGATCACAGTCAGTAGCAAGCCAATGAAACTATATGTTCAAGTCAAACAATCAGCAGCGGAATGGATCGCTTTGCCTTTGGATCTTTTATATATGGCTGGAGGACAAGGCTAACCAGCTCCACAGGTCATTTTTAATTACTTCTAAGACAGCAAAATAAGCCCTCTGATGCAGTGTCAAGACATCAATCCACCCAGTCAATCCCATTTGAGGACTCCTCTAAAACCAAACTAATCTCCTAATCAAAATGCTGAGCATTTGACCCATGACTAATGCACGCCCGTATTCGAGTCATTGCCTACCCTTTGATAACCTAAAGTCTCACCATTGCATTCACCCAACCAATTACACCGCAAAAGAAATAGACTAAAACCACTCATTTGAGCGGCAACAGAAGCCCTTCAAGGGGCCGAACCTAATGTGCAAACATGGGAAGAGGACAAGTCCTATGCAGTTACGAGGCGTAGCTAATCTTGAAATTAATCATCGACAGGCATACAAAACATGCCGGAAGAGGTGACTAATGCAATTGTATGCAAGCTCCAGGTAATCTTAACAGTGTTCCCCAATCAGCAGTCAAGAATCGCCCAGTTACAAGTTGAAGAAAGATGTACCCCGCGTGCTTCGTCGCAAAATGGATTGAGAGCAAAACTATATATTTGATTCTAATTCTAAGGTTGGGCGCTAGATGTCGGTGAGCAAGGCAAGTTTGAGAACAGAAAATAGCTAGTCCTTGGGGAGTACTAACCACAATGAGCTCAGTGCGTGCAGGCAAGAGGCGTAGTCATTGATGACGAGGAGGAAAAGAGACGCCTGTCGTGTTGTCAGAATCCGGTGCATCTGTGTGCGTTTGTTGCTTCAATAGGTCAGCCTGTGTGCGAAAAGAATAGTTGGAAAATCCGCAAGACAGCACAACCGGGCAAATAATTGGTCAGGTATAGAGTAATCTGGGGCATGGGCATTTGGATAAGGAAAGCACCTGAAGGAGGAAGGTTTCAAGAGTTGCAAGCTTGCTCATCGCAATAGCCATCTGACCCATGACGTCGGCAACATTGCCGGAGCCGACAGAAGTACAGAGGTTGGAGGAAAGAGCATCCAAGTGATTGTTGCAAGGCCTCCATTCCTTGAGACAATGCATCCTCTGCCTGTTGAGAGGACTGCTGCAGATTGCAGATGCCCATTACTTGCTGCTCCGTTAAAGGCTCAAGCTGTCTGAATGGAAAACTACTGAGAAAACAGAGATACAATAATTCATGAACTCCCTTAGAGGCAAACAACAATGCCATCACATTGAGGAGTTCAGAAGAGCGGAAACCTCCCAGCCAGATGAAGCATCTCTCAGTGGGTGTCTTCCACATACCAGATAGGACGTAAAACACATCAGCCTTCATAGCGACTTTCTTCAGTTTTAATACTTCATCATAATGAATCATCACATCATCCACGATAATGCGTAACTCACTGTCGTTCATTTGGGTACTAAGCCCGGACTTAAGGTCGTCAACTAGATGCCAATGTTTGTCAAGCCAACGTGCATGCTCCACGTCAAACACTATAGCTCCTGAAAACATTAATAAAGATCATCACCAAATTGAACAGACCAAGGGAATATGGTTGAGAAAAAGGGAAAAAATTGATGCATCCCATCCACACCATTGCCCATGACAGATGGACCGTAATCGGCAGAATGTCCAGAACCAACAAGAACACCCTGCATCAAAATGAACAGGCAATAATAAGCATACATGGAGTCCACAAAACCTATAGATGCTTGGCCATAACTTGAAAGGAGATGGAAGACTTTGAAACACCTGCTAGTGAGCTCGGAGAAGCACTTGTTCCAACTGTACTAGGCGCAACCTGCTGTTCTCAAGTTGCTGAACATAGGCCTAACGAAGACAAAAAAAAAAAAAAAAAATCAACATAAACACTGCAAGTAAGCAACAACTGACATGTCAAACCCATCGGCCTCGGCCCCTGATACATCATTCTATTTTACCAATATATTTGTCAAAATACAATGTCAGAAACAGACTTGCCCCAAGCTCTAGAAGAAACGGGACATTGTGAATGCTCAGATGCATGCCAAATGGGTTTGGACAAATCTAAACTCGAGCACACAACAAAACTGCATTTGAAAAAAATAACCTTCTTTCTGAGACTACTCTTCCACCCAGCTTCTCCGTTTTGTGATAATCTGCGGAGGATCTGCAACCAAAATCCCAAAAATTAGGACAACACCTAGCCCTCCATTAGTACAAAGGCCGTCAAATGCCTTAACATCGCCCATTTTCATCTTTGATTGATCCACAGAGTCAACCGCCATGAGTTGCACCCGGAGTTGCAACCCTAGACTGCAGGATATCAAAGGTCAGTCCATACATTTAACTTCTGACATGTTATGTAACAAAATCTAGGCTTGCAAAAATTGAAACCGAGATGGCGCCACACAATACAGCCGATGAACCAAATACTTGTCACCAATTAGCACCACGACCCTAATATCAAAGAAACAATTCAACAAACCATTTCATCATCACCATACTACAAACAAACACACAAACCAGGTAAAAGATGGGGATAGAAAAAAACGAAAAGGGCAAGGGTGGCAATGACATTACATGGTTCCTGTCCTCAGTGTCCACAGCAGTAGACGTGTCCGTGTGTTGGCCATTCTAGGCTGCGATGTCCGAATCTCCCCAGTTCTCCACACAACTCCCATGCCCCCACACTTCACCCCCTCCTCTGTCGCACATCAGCTGATTCCCACCTCCTCTTCCCAACCTTACTGTGTTTCCATCATCCTGCGGATCAAACAGTGCCAGAACCCGAAAAACAAACAAAGAAAACGACAGCTCAAGTCACTGAAAAGAACACACGCAGCACGGACGTAACAGAGGAGGGGAAGGGCGGAAAGGAAGAGCCGAGCATGACGTCGAGGCCACCGTGGCGAATGTTGTCTCTCCTGACATAGGACAGAGCCTTCCTGTCCGGAGGCAAGCTGTACCCAGTCCCTAAACCCATAACAACAGCAACAAAACGATCATTCGTCGTCTTAGGAAGCTAAAAAACTCCGATCAGAAGAAAGACAGGTAGACGTCTTCACCTGATGGAATGAGGCGGCGACGGAGCGCTCGAGCTTCCTGAGGTCGGAGAACCGCACATGGCTCCGGTCAGCATCATTGTCTCTGTTATCTCAACCCCCAAGAAAAAAAGAACATGACTCCTATCAAGGGAAAGATAGTGTGAAAAAATGCAGACAGGATGAAAACAGAGGAGAACTAGCCAAAGTACCAAAGAAAGAAAGGCGGTGGCGGGTGGAAAAAAAGCTTCATGGTTGGCAGTAAGTAGCAGGAGGGCCAGCTTTGAAGCCCTGCATGTTTTACTACTTGCTACAATGACCTTTTGGAACAACAGTAGGTGGTCTCGAAGACTCGCTCGTGTTAGAGATGATGCAGGTGGAATGGGGAGAAGGAGGTGAAATGGCCTGCCGTATCATGAGATATGATGATGATGGAATCATATTTGATTGGGGAAGTATCGATGGAAAGCTGAAAAGTGGGGGAGGAGTCGAAGAACATAGCAAATGAGAAGAGAGAGCAGAGCATGCAGTGTACCAAAAGATTTTGCGTATCAGTCGGTGAAGTCCAACCCCACAATTTCTTTTTTAAGCGTGCCACTTGAGGAAATAAAATAAAGAATGAAAATCCTAGAAGGGCCGGGCCAGGCCCAAGTGAAGATGAGGACTGGGTTGGGAGAATGTTGGGCCCGAAAATGAGAGTAAAAGGGACAGGTGAGAGGGAAATTGCTCAAACCAGCAGGCCTTTTATTATTATAATAATAACCCCTCCTCCTCCTGTTAAAACATTGCCAGTACAAAATGTACTAAGCCAGCCGATCCCTCTCCTGTTTTAGTACTACTCAACTATCATCATATCATCATCATTTAAAACAAAATGAATAAATAATAAAATCAAGTCTGTTTTAAGCCGGCAAGGGGAGCAAAACACGACAATATTCAACCTCAAAAAAGATTGACTCAAATCGACCGAACCCTCTCCCCTCCCCGCTTTGGTGTGCTGTTGATCTCAAATTGGATTGTCAATCAGAATTGGAGGGTTTTTTGGTGATATTAGGGAACCTCCAGCTAAGTCGGCCCAATTGCAATGGAAGAAGAATTTTATTGAATGACAGATGATGGTGGGTGACAGTAGAACTCAACTCTAAAGAGGGAGATATGGCTTTTGCTTGAAGCCTTGATACCCCCCTCCACTCTCAGGCCTCATTAGCATTCCATGACTTTTAATGTCACAGATGCCAATTCTAAGAAAAAAGAAAAGATGAAACCACCAATTGACATTCTCTCTAACACACACATGGAAATGGGCCGGCAGACTTACTGAACGATCTCCTCCTTCCCATCGCTTTGTCCGAAGATCCCTCTTCTTTAAACTCCCATCTTCCAACTCACAGCGAAGTTCTTCCCAACCGGAAGCTTCAGCCCGTTTATGTCCACCATCACGCTCTTCGTCTCCCCGAGATCCACTTCCTTCTCCAGCACCCTCTGCTCCGACACATTCACCTCCACCCCATCTGCATGGACCCCATTGATCTGAAGGTCGGAAGTTTTCATCCCGCCCAGCCCCAGGACAGTTAGCCTGTGGACTATCCACCCATTCTTCATCGCGAAATCCCCTTGCTGCACCTCTGACCACACCTTCACCTGGCCCTTGTTTGCCGTCGCAGAGAACTCCACATAGGATGAGCGCCTGTTATCGAGCGACATCTCGGGGAGCTCGTCATCGTCCAGGAACAGCTTTCCTTTGGCCTCCCCGTCGGTCGCACCTGCTGGGAAAGTGATGACCAGGGTGAAAGGGGTCATCCTTGCTTCCTTGGTGAGCATCCCGCCCTGCTGCATCGGGAGGATTGTGTTCTCGTACACATGGACGTTGACTACGTGCAATGGAGCGTCGAGGGTTACGTTTGTTCCCCCCTTGGACGTGATGACCTGTGTCATGTCGAAGAGGCTGTACCAGGATCCGGGAGCGAATAGGGCGGTCACCTCTGTCTTCCCCTGTTCGAGTACTGGTGATATCATCACGCTACTGCCGAGCAAGAACTGGGTGCTCAGGCCGTAACTCTCGGTGAATTCAGGGAAAGAGAAGAAGACCGGACGAGCGATCGGGGCACCGGTGGTATGAGCCTCGTAGCTGAGCGTGTACAAGTAAGGCAGGAGCTTGTACCTCAGCCCAAGAGCATTCCTTGCTGACTCGGCCACAGACTCCCACTGATATAGTTCCTGCCTTGGCGAGTAATAGTTAGCATGGTCCCTGGAGAAAGGATAGAAGGCACCGACCTCGATCCAGCGATTGCATAGCTCTTCAGTCGGGGCAGGGTAGAACCCACATATATCAGATCCCACCATTGGCACACCAAAAATACCAAAATTTAACACCGTGGTGATAGAGTACTTCAGATCTTCCCAAGTGCCCTTGTTGTCGCCAGTCCAGTGAGCCGCATATTTCCCCGAGCCAACAAAAGTTGATCGCGAAAGGATGAAGGGCCTCTTCCCCTGGAGACCCTGGAGCCCCTTGTGAGTAGCGATGGCCTGCGAGAAGCCGTACAGGCTGTGCGCATCGTATTCTGGAACACCATTGTAGTGGAGGGCACTCGTGGCAATGGTCTTGAACCCGATCGGCGCCTGCATTCCAGAGGCGTTTATCTTGTACGGCGGATCATCCCACCTGGTGCTCGTGATGTTCTTGCAATCCAAGCAACAATCCCAGCCGGGCCCTGTACCAGTCGGGCACTGCTTTCCCTTGGGGATGGTACACTTGCCCGTGCAGAAGTTCGATACTTCATTCATATCGATCCACAGGCCGTCGACCGGGACAAGCTCATGAAAACGGCGGATCTCATCTCCCCACCACTTGACCGTCCTCGGGTTAAGGAAATCAGGGAAGTTAACAGCGCCAGGCCAGACCTGAGCAATGTAAGGCTCGCCTTCATACTTGATGAAGACGTCGTTGGCGAGGCCCCTCTGGTACACACCATACGATGAATTGATTGCTATCCCGGGATCAATGATGACGATGTACTTCATGCCAATGCTGTGGATCCTATCGAGGAAGGCCAGGAGCTTCGGCCGAGGGAAGTTGACGGGGTTCAGGGTGAAGTCCTTCTTTCCGTCCATGTGATCGTCGTCGGTCCAGATGACATCGAGCGGGATCTTCGCCTTCTGGTAGTTCGTGACGACGTCTTCCACGACGGAGAGGTTGTGGTATCCCCATCTACATTGATGAAACCCTGCGGCGCAACATCACGAAAATCCATCATCATATTCCATAGGGAGACAAATGTCCATTCCCCCTAATCATCCTTTGCTCAAACATCATCACCATCATCATCGTGACATTTATCAATGCCCGGAAACGTGACCCAAAATGGTCCGGCAATGATAAAAAGGATAACATATCCAAGCTTTTATTTTTATTTACTTTAAATCGTGGTCCTAAGATTTCCTCCTGTCCGCCCGTATCTTCGATTGTCAGTCCCACACCCACAGCCACTAAACATTATAATAATCAATTTACACGTACACACGTCTTCGTTTGACGTTGCTTTTCTGCACCAATTCCGGATTTGGCTAAACGAGAAAGCTAATGAAAACCATCGGGAATCTCAATTATTACAAGAGGCCACGAGGAAGGAAAAACCGACAAACATGACAACGCTGGGCAAACCAAAACACGAAAATCGCATGTATCTCTCTGTCCAAAACATGGTTAAAATCTCGGGTCTTGCCAACAAGAAGGGAAATCACAATCATTTCGAGGTAGAAGGGACGAGGCATGCATACGTCGATGCCTTGGTCAAAACTAAGCACCAGACCAAATTTTCATTGATTGCCTGACCACAACCGACGGACGTGTCGTGGGGTGAGGAGGCCTCGTGGATGTCACGCACGCCAGGCTAATTATGGGCAATATAATATATTAGATTTAGTGCTACTACGTAGCATAAGCTTCTTATGATACATTTAATGAGCGAATTTACACTCTCCTCTCTTCCTATAAGAGACCAAAAATTGCATGTTTAGTTTTTTCATTTTGCCCCATCAAATATGCTTTGTGATGTGAATGAAGCACACTAGCTAGACAACCCTAATTTCGGGGGGGACGACGAGTCTATACTCCATTAAAGAAGTCACTTCTCAGAACTTAAAAGAGACCAACCAGTTTCCTCCGGTCATGAAGTAAAAAGTAACAAATAATAGTGTAATAACTGGCTGTCACATTCAACGAGGGGGTCAATTTCAATGAAAGGAGACAAACCACCACAGGAGAGGCAAAGTGAAAGGAAATCAATGAGGATGCCAAAAGAGCGAGAATAAGTTCAGTGGATGCGGATGATGGAGGTTGGGGAGGGGGGGTGGTGTAAGACTTACCGAATGACCAGTAAGGCATGGGAGCCGGCCGGCCGATGAGCTGAGTGTACTGATCCACGACAGACAGCGGAGACGTCCCCGCGAAGAAGTAGAAGTCAAATACTCCCCCAATCACCTTGTAGGTCAGAGAATTCCCTCGGTACAAAACGTCCATCCCGTTGCTGTTGAGCAGCAGCACCCCGTGCGCTTTGCCTGCCCTAAGGTCCATGTACACCGGGTGAGCCCCGTACAGGTCCGTGTTCAGGTTGAATGCCGCCACGTCCGTCGTGTACAGCGTGTAAGCGTCGTTCGGGTAGAGCTTTATCCCGTGGGGTTGCGTGTGCTCCCCGAGACCGTACAGGGAAGCGTCCGACGGCAACCGGGTGGACAACTCCAGGTACTGGTCCTTGAACACGAGACTGCTGTACGGGTCGGAGGGGCCCGACCCGGTATCGAACAGGGTCTCCCCAGTGGACGACCGCTTCACCTTGAAGGAGAAAGGGTTGGCCGTGTAGCTGACGGTGAAGGCGGACCCGGAGTAGTCGGACGTGGTAATGGGGTCCCTCGGCATCCTCCCGACGGGGATAGCCGGCTTGGAAAGGGGCGGAGGGCCTTCCCGTGGGAGCAGGTCATAAGGGACCTCCCAACGCTGCTTCTGGGCGTCGGTTATACGGACCCTGAGGCGGTCGTCGGTCTCATGCTTGATGAAGAGCTGAAGGTAAGGGATGTCTGGGCCGTAAATATTGTTCTTCTGGTTGACCTGAAGGAGGCCGAGGAGGGCACCGTCGGGGGTTTTCTCGAGCGAGATGAGGCGGTAGCCCTTGCCGATCGTAGCAGCGGGGTTGGCGGAGGCAGGGGAGGAACAGAGGCCCAAAATGCTGAGGAATAAGGTCAAAGGAAGAAGAGGGAAGTTGGTAGACATGGCGAAAGATGTTGAAGAGGGAGTGGGGAGGGTGGGGGGAACTAAGTGATAAAATCAACTGAAGTAAGAGGCACTACATAAATACGATGTTACATCCGCCAAATAAGGAAATGACAAATCCTAATAGGAAATAATAAATCTATCTGTAATTCCTGTTAACTGCCTTTTTTGTAATTTCTATTCTTATCCATGTTCCTTATCCCCTAACACTGCCCCTCAACATGGGACGTAAGGGCACCGAACGCCCTATCTTGTCGAGAATAAAATTAAACCGATCTCGTCCTAGAGCCTTCGTGAAGATATCGGCCAACTGAAATTGCGTTGGCACATGGGACGTGACAATGATACCTTTTTGAATGTGTTCACGTATAAAATGGCAATCTATCTCAATGTGTTTCGTGCGTTCGTGAAATACGGGATTAGCAGCAATGTGCAGCGTTTGCCTTGTTATCGCAAAATAAAGACGTGGGTTGAGGATGATTGACTCCAAGAAAGGATGAATAGCAAGTTGCGGAGCCAAATAATTTCTCTAACTACCGCTGCCATAGCTCGATATTCTGCTTCCGCGAAGGAATGAGAGACAGTCGTCTGCTTCTTAGTCTTCCCGGAGATCGGGCAACCTCCCAAAGTAACAAAATAACCAGTAATAGACCTTCGAGTCAAAGGACAACCAGCCCAATCTGAGTCGTAATAAGCTCAAAGTTCTAAAGAATCTGGTCATAAGAAGAGTCCTTGCCCGGGGGTTTGCTTGAGATAACAAAGAACTCGCATTGCTGCATCCCAGTGATCTTGTCGAGGCTCATGTATAAATTATGCAAGAATATGTAAAGAGTAGCTGAGTTCCGGTCTAGTTACCATCAAGTACACAAGTCGTCCTATTAGTCGACGATATCGTGAGGGATCAGCAATGACTGTGCTGGAATTGATCATAAGTTGTTGATGTTGCTCCATAGGAAAGTATGAAGGTCGTGTTCCCAACATCCCACACTCAGCAAGTATGTCAAGCACATATTTTCGTTGAGTGAGGAAGAAACCAGATTCCATTAGTGTAACTTCAATTCCTAAAAAAATACTTGAGAGCACCTAAAACCTTAATGGAAAAACACTTGCCCAAGTATTCTTTAAAGTGAGCACAACTGGTGGAATCGCTACTAACCACAATGAGATCATCGACGTAAACTAAAACTCCAATAAATATTGCACCTCTAGCATAAGTAAAGAGAGAGTGATCTACATCTGACTGCTTGAATCCGTATCGAGTAAGTGACTCCATTAATTTAGCATGCCAATTTCTCGAGGCCTGTCGCAAACCATAAAGAGATTTACGTAATCGACATACGAAACCTGCTTTACTCGAAGAGAATCCGAGCGGCAATTGCATATAAACTTCTTCGTCTAAATCCCCATGTAAAAATGCATTATTTACGTCCATTTGATGAATCTCCTGTTGGAAACGTTGGCGGGCGCTCGCTGTAAGTTTCCAGAAAAATCGGTAGACTCGTCGGGGGAAAGGTTAGGCTATCTAAGAAAATAATCTGACAATTTTGGGGGAAGACTCTCAACGCTCTGTATTGAAAAACAACCTTACAAGAGAATTTAAAGGGCAAATCATCAGACTATTCATCTGCCTAAATTAAAACAAATCTACGTTACCAAACCCCACCATAAAAATCATCTAATATACCCCATTAAAAATATATTAAATTCGATATTAAAATCCCAACATTAATTTTATTTTCAAAACTCTCCCTTAAAATTAATTTTCTTCATGACTCCAAGCATGCTCCTCATCTTGCTCAAAACATCCACTCCAAGAGGCTTCGTAAAAATATCCGAAACTTGATCGACATATTTTACATATTCAAGCTTGATCTCCTTCTTCATAACACTCTCTCGGATGAAATGATAGCGTGTATCGATGTGTTTACTTCGATCATGAAAAACAGGATTCCTCGCCAATGCTTGAGCAAATTTGTTATCGACAAAGATCGTGGTTGCTTCATTCTCTGCCAAGCCTATCTCCTTCAACATTCTCCTTAGCCAAATTGCGTGACAAGTGCATGCCGTAATCGCGACATATTCAGCCTCGCAGGAAGATAGAGTGACGATCGCCTGTTTCTTCGAACTCCACGAAATCGCATTAGACCCCATAAAAAACACAAATCCGGTTGTACTTTTCCGATCATCTAAGTCTCCGGCAAAATCGCTGTCGCACTATCCAACAAGTTGAAATTCATTGGACGACGAATAAAACAGTCCAAAATCATTTGTACCTTTCAAGTACCTCAAAATCCTCTTCGCTGCCTTCATGTGTTTCGTCGTGGGCATCTCCATGAATCGACTAACAATCCCCACACTAAAAAGAATATCCCGCCGAGTACATGTCAAGTACCTTAGACATCCCACAAGACTTTTGAACAGTGTCGGATCCACCATATCTCCTTGTCAATTTTGCACAATTTAGCTCTAACCTCCACTGGGGTAGACACTTGTTTGCTATTCGACATATTGAATCTGTCAAGAACCTCCTTCACATATGCTTGTTGACAAATAAAAATTCCGTCATCCGAATGATGCACTTCTAATCCAAGGTAAAATGACATTAGGCCAATATCCGTCATCTCGAATTCTCGGGCCATATCATTCTTGAAATCTTCAAAGAGACTCGGATTATTTCCTGTAAAAATTAGATCGTCCACGTAGAGGCATACGAACAAACAATCTCCATTTTTATCCATCTTCACATAAAGTGCATACTCATGAGGACATCTTGCAAAACCTTTCTCCCGAAAATAGGCATCAATCCGACTATACCATGCTCGAGGCGCTTGCTTGAGACCGTACAAAGCCCTTTTCAACTTCAAAACTTTTTCTTCTTGTCCTTTCACCACATAACCTTTTGGTTACTCCACAAATACATCTTCCTCAAGGAAACCGTTAAGAAACGCCGACTTCACGTCTAATTGAAAAATTTTCCAGTTTCTTTGTGCCGCAAAAGAAATAAAGAATCTGATTATTTCTAAAAGAGCAACCGGAGCAAATACCTCATCATAGTCCACTCCATGTCGTTGCGCATACCCCTTGGCGACAAGTCTCGCTTTATATTTTTCTACGACACCTTTGGCATTCTTTTTCTCCTTGAATATCCACTTCACACCAATTGATTTTTGACCCGCAGGTAGAAAAGCAAGTTCCCATGTGTCATTCCTTTTAATGGCTCGAATCTCCTCGACCATGGCTTGTCTCCATTTTTTCTCCTTACTAGCTTCTTCAAAACTCAAAGGCGTATTTTCGGCCAAAAAATAAAACATAGAGACATCATCGATTACCTCCGTATTTTCGTAAAGATCTTGAATAGTTCTCATCCTCCGCGATCCTTCGTTAGAGCTTCCATATGATGAAGATGCACTAGGAGATGTGTTCGGCGTCGTCGGATGAACTACGGGCTGCCATGTTTCTTCTCCTTGAATTTCCTCATCGAAAATGGAAAAAATCCGTCGACAACATCTTCTTGTGCTTCCCAATTCTAAGAAGCATCTTCATCAAACTCCACATCACGACTCACAACAATCTTCCCGTTGATAGGGTTGTAGAGCTTGTACCCCTTTGATTTTCCGTCATAGACGGTGAACACAAATTTCTCGCTTTTATCGTCAAGCTTCGTTCTCTCTTGATCCGGCACATGCTTATAAGCAATACTCCCAAAGATCCTTAAGTGAGATACATCCGGCTGGCGACCATTAAATTCAGAATAATTAATAAATTCCTCAATAGGATGAGAAGTACCTGAGGATTTTGTCGAAGTGAGTTGTTGCGAGGGGGGTTACAGTGTGAACCACATAATCTTTTAGGTACCCTGGCAGTTGCTTAAGACAACTCGATTTTCGTTGATTTCTCAATTCCAATGATGAAACCACAGGCACAATATTTGGTCCGCCTTCTGATGGTTGCTCTGTTGACACCGGCTGTAATACTCATTCCTTCGAAGGTTTTCCACATTGGGGTTGTGATTGACCTCTGACGAAGTTTCAGGCGCTTCCACAGGAAATGAGATTGGTAATCCCGTTTTCTCCCCCTGTCCATAATATTCCTCCTCGGGTCATAGCATCTTTGTCAAATGACAACTCATCAACATCGTCCAAACCTCCCATGTCTCTTGTAATACCCCAAATTATTATTTCCCGTTTGACTTCGTCCGTTGGATTTAATTTGCAAAGTTAAGATTCGACCGTAGGATGAAAACAAATAAAACATAAGAAGAAATCTTGACATCATAGCACAGCCGTGAACCATTTACGGGTTTTCCTGCTAACATTGGTTTCTAGCTCTTTTACAACAGGGGATTCGGGAACAAATTTGAACATTGTACCGATTAGACAATACACCAAATAGACACACTTTGAACTTCACAAAGTCCACCCATTGCAACGACGAGCCAGCGCTCCTGCAACAGCCACAATTGGTACCCCAACATGACGGTTTGGAGCTGTCCGTTGCCCTCGGTAAAACCAAGCAACAAGCAACTCCACAATTCAGAGTATCTCGGGTTCAGACAAGGAATCTCCACTGCCTCAGTGTGAAGCTCGTGACAGGCTGGTTCACTTGTGACGATTAGAATCAACCTGACTTGATGACGAGCATTAAGGATGCGTTTTCCCTGTGCAAAGAAAACGGACTTTTCGAAACCCACGTTAACTCTATAAGCATCGGTTACCAAAAAATCAGCAAACGACATTTACTTCACGACATTTAATCCACGACCCTTTCAGAGACTTTCTTATATCCCTGGACAAACACACAGGAGAGAGGGGGGCACCACTCACCTGAGGTATCACACACAGAGACAACGAGAGCCTCAATCATCCAGCCATTTCATCCCACAGCGGCGACCCCAAGGTAGGTCAAGCTATGCCCATAGAGGAAATCCCCGCGTCATCAACTCAAACCCAGCTTCCTGGCACGTTCAAGCGGCAACAACGGCCTTTCCCCCCGAAGTCCTCGGAACCGGCAGCAGCACGGCGGCACCCGTCCTCACCGTTATCTTCGGAGCAGGTTCAGCAACCAGCGGCGACAACCCACGCCAACCTTTTCGAACGTAGACCACGGCGATCCCGTGACAGCAACAGGACCCCAAGGTGGCCTCTTTCCTCTACTCTCAGCGTTAGTAGACTGAGCTCCATTTTCTTTGATGGCTTTATCGCCTTCCAGGATCATCAGCAGTTTCAACACCATCCCGCGGTGGACGCCGACTTCACCTCCTCAACCTCCGTTTTGATGGTGGACTCCTGGACGCTCGACTCCACCAGCAACTTCTCTTTCATCACCCATGACGGAACCTCCCCCCCCGGTGTCCCTTGGCAGCGGCGGCTCCTCTATCTCAGTCTTCCGGCGTTCGCAGAGCCAACAGCGGCAGCTCCCCTCGACCAACAGCCCTGCGGCGGCGAACCCCAGGACCAGCTCCGACAACGCGCGACGGCCCTGAGATATCCGACTACGGTGGCAACTCCACCCTTCCCCGGCGTTCCCAATAGCACTGGCGGCGAGCAAACCACGTCAGCCCCGGCCTCCCGACGTCGACTCCGGCCGTGCCCAGCGTCCTCCGCAGCCGCCCTCTATCTCCTCCCGGCGTTCCTAGACCCGACGGTGGCGGATCGACCTCCCTCCGGCGTCCCCAAGTTCCCCGGCGGCAGCAGATCGTGCCCTCTTCACCGGGTCTCCCCTTTCTCAGACGGCCCACACCGAAGCGCTGCTCCCTGTCGCAGCCGTCCTCGCTGCCCTCCTCAACCCGACAGCGCCCAGCTTCGCGGCGGAGACGGCAGCCCTCCATCGGACTTCCCTCTTCGCTCCCGGTCCTCAGTAGCAGCTATCATCCTCTGGCGCCCCCGATGACAGCAAACCCGCAACAGATCGAGGCAGCCAGACCAGCGGGGGTTCAAATCTTCAGCAGGTCTGGGGCGGAAGGGCGCGTCTTCCACGCTAGCGACGCCGCGGCAGCTCCTGAAGTCTTCATCTCCGACGGCACCGCAATGATCTACCTTCACCGTCGTCTTCAGCAACTGGCGATGGACCGCCAACCCCCTTCTTCGACTCGCTGGCGGCGACCCACGGACCCCTCGAGGCTGGCGTCTTCCCACGAACCAGGTCAGACCCCTCTTCCTGTCGTGGTGATATGTTTTGTTAGCCATCGAAACTAGTGGGTATAGCAGTTCGAGGGTTTTGCTAAAATTCTATTTTAATTTATAAAATTGACACATGTTGTTCTGTTTCAGTCAAAATAACCTTTTTTGCAATTGATGTTTAATTCCCATTAACTATCTGCGTTAGATGATAAAATTATAAAACTGTAATACCCCAAATTATTATTTCCCGTTTGACTTCGTCCGTTGGATTTAATTTGCAAAGTTAAGATTCGACCGTAGGATGAAAACAAATAAAACATAAGAAGAAATCTTGACATCATAGCACAGCCGTGAACCATTTACGGGTTTTCCTGCTAACATTGGTTTCTAGCTCTTTTACAACAGGGGATTCGGGAACAAATTTGAACATTGTACCGATTAGACAATACACCAAATAGACACACTTTGAACTTCACAAAGTCCACCCATTGCAACGACGAGCCAGCGCTCCTGCAACAGCCACAATTGGTACCCCAACATGA